>OU343160.1:69809946-72713431 GCA_910595825.1 Philhelius pedissequus | reverse complement strand
AGACAAGTATGGCTGAAGAACGAACCCTATACTGATGAATCGACAATAACTATTTATAACGCGGCTCAAAGATGGACACTGGGCTTAGTGCATATACTTCTCAAAACCCTTAAGCTACCCAGTTCCACTAGGCTCCCTGGCCACAGTCGTATCTTCCACACCGAGGTTTTGGCAGCGACAAATGCTGCTAGTTATAACGTCGAAGCTTGTAACTTTTGCAGCGAAGAGCTGAAGGTTATTGGTACACAACATAACAGTCGACTCTGCTGGGTTTCGGGTAAGAGTGGGTATACCAGGCAACGAGAGAGATGATGAGCTGGCGAGGAAGGGTTTTACACTTGACGCTACCCTCTGTGTGACTAAAAAGAACATTGGAAAAAAGATTTTTTAAAAACCAACAAAAGGTGGAACTCTCGGCACCTGTAGTGCTACAACCACAAAATATGGCCCAATTTCGATAAGAGAAGAACAGAAAATAAACAAGAATTCCCTTCGAACTCTATTGTACAACTGTATTGTAAGCGTACTCACCATAACTAGTACATTGTTGCCGCGATGAATTAAGATTGCTACGCTAATCGTGCTTAGTTACTCTAATCTATATCCCAGGACATAGTGAAATACAAGGGAATGAAATCGCAGACGAACTGCCCAAAACCGTATCATCACTTAAACCGAGCCAAAACGTTTCGGGAACGCTTGTGGCACTGGAGCAAGAAAATTTGAAAATCCAACAAACTTTACCTAAAACCGCAAAGGACAGATGGTCAGTTATCGAGAGTTGTCGGGCCACGATAAATTTTTGGACAGATATCGCTAAGAAAAAAAAAACAAAATACTTACTATAGGCCTTAACAGACCTTAACTTTCCCTCCTGATGGGCATCGTAACGTGTCACAACAGAATGGGAACTCACATGACCAGAATGAGCATTAGCACATCTCACTTATGTAGAGGTTGTATGGACGAAGAGGCGGGAGAAGGCTCATATTATTTCCTTTGTGAATGCGAGCCTAGCCCGAACAAGGAAAGAAGCCCTCGGAGATTACATCTTCGACGGACTGGGCGACTGGGCGATGTCTCTAATAAGCTACTTTATTATTCTATTTATTCAAAGGTCTTAAGCCTCCCCTCCTCTACCATTGGGACCGCATTGAATCCACTGATATATCCGAATTAGGTGAGGCGGCTTGCCGTTTCACCACCGCGTCCAACATAACCAATTCTATACGTTCTCACCGGACACAATCTGCTGGGATAGCATAAAAAGAAAATGGGGCTAAATAATGATGACCTATGCAGATGTTACATTGACGAAGATGAACACGAGGATACCTCTCATTTCCTAGACAATGACCCGTCCAGCACTTTGCCATATAATAAACAAATTCTTCGGCAGCTATTTCTTCAACGATTTAGAAGAGCTCTCGAGTCTTTTAAGCAAAAGCCTTATAAGATTCATAAAAGCCTCTAAATGGCTCGAAGATGATTATCTATAGAAATAAAAAAAAATTCTGAAACAAATGGGTTCAAAACACATATTCCAAAGGACTAAATGCACGCTTTAAAAAAAACACACTGCCAGTCTTGCAGAATGCAGAAAAATAACGCCGATAATTATTGACCTCTTTCGAAAGAAAAATTCTCCGCGAGATATTTGGTTTTATGTGAGACGAGGGCGAATGGAGGAGAAGCTACAAGAAGATCATTCTTCAGAGCTGGAAACATTGCTCGAAATGACAGAAATGCTTTAGCCATCAAAAGAGTGTTCAAATCCCAGCCCCCAGCTTCGAGACTGCATGAAATGCGTAAACTCCAATTCAGAGACTAAGCTATTGCGGATGCCAATTAATCAAATTGCTTTTTTTCTACAAGAAAAATACTCATTAAACAAAAGCATTGAATTCAAAGAACGAAGAATATGCAAACAATTCGTATTGTTTAAAAATAATAGTTTAGATTCGTATATAAAAACATTATATACGCTCGAGGAACAATTGTTTTTTTCCTTCTTTTCGTCTAGTAATTGATGCCCTTCCAAACTCCTGAAAACTTCCGAAGAAAATTGAAACAATAGAGGACATAACTTATAGGTATTTAAAATTTTAGTTACAACCTTATTCATCAAGAAGTTCGGTTTTGTTTTAATTCAGTTAACTTTGATTCATTAAAAGTGTATCATTACCAAAGATAATAGGATTAAAAATAACTTCGTAGCCTCACAATAACTTTTCCCTTAATAACAACAATAAACAAAGTCTTCTCTTGTTCTTGTAAGAAGTATTGTTTCTCTTTGAAATATTGGACAATAGATACAATCACAATATAACCTACCTCCAAACGCTTGATGGAAAACACAGATACCTATACCTAGTCAAAATTATTGTAACTTTGCTGCGCTCGAATTTAGTTCTTGTGCTGCGTGCAGAAATGTTTCGTCTAACACTGATACCCCGTGCTACTTGATGATGAAAAACTTCCATGTTGTCAACAAGTTGGCTACCACTTGATTCAAGTAGAGTGGAATAATCATTTCGGCACTTATACTATGCCTTACGTATTTGGGCAAAGTACTTAAGCAGGTCGGGTGTTATATTAAAACTTTTTTTAGGAGCAACCAAAACTACAGCAATATTATATTTGGCACCTAACTTAGTTCCTCTTCAGCCAAAAAATTTAAAGCTTATTTTGGTTCACCACCATGGCGACCATTAACAACGCCATTCATTCTACAGTTCAACGAAGTTATAGATATACATTTCTATGTACGAGTATGTATATATTGCTAACGGAAATGAACAAAAATCTATGTTCGCAAGACAGAATGGCACAAAGGAAAGTGTTCCACCCAGAATTGTTGGGTAAAGTTGAATGAGCATCATGGCTTTAGTAACAGTAATCGGTATAAGGATTTGTAGTTCGAGCACCTAGTAAGTAAGGTATGCTGCTTTGCTGGTGCAAAACTTCCTTGGAGAGCAAGAATGATGTAGTATTGTTTATTCCTGATTTTTTGTCGCAAAACGTTAAGGTTGGCCGTTTTACAGTATTGTATAGGTATTTGACCATTTCGAGGGTTTTGACAAGATAGACAAATGTAGGTTTAAATTTTACTTAAGGAAAAAACAAACATTTGAGAAAAGAATTTATCTATTTATTCACATCAATGGATTAACAATCTGCTGATTACAATCGTTTACTTAAAAATCTCAGCCCAACTTGACGAATGTTGGTTTTCAAGTGCTCCAGAGTTAAAGGTTTTTCTGCATAAACACCGTCTTTCACGTAGCACCAGAAAAAAAGTCCAGCGTTGTCAAATCGCATGATCTTCTCAACCTGAATACGCTGAAACATCGAAGAGAAATATTTGACATTCTCTTCATTCACCGAATCTTTTCAGGTGCCATTGACTGCACAGCCCTTATTGAATCCATCTTTCTAAATACTAACAGTTGTGACACTCGTATTCCTCGCCTCTTCTATCTTCGCACCCTTCGAACCTCCAATGAGCCCATCTCCCGAATGCTGAGGATTGTCAATTCTAACTTTTCTTGTGTTGACTTTAATATTAGTACTGCCTGCCTAAAGCTTCGTCTCTTAAGTCCCAAACCAGTTAAGTCTTAGCTATTAAGGCCTGTTTGCTGATACACAACTTAAGCATTTAAGTTCTACTTAAGCACTTATGTGACGGTTTACGCATAGGAAGAAGTAGCCTATAAGCGTTTTAAGTTGAACATAAATATTTATGATTCGTATCAGCAAACGGGCCTAAGTTTCTTAGTTTTTAAGTAAGATTAAGAAAAAAGCTTGTATTAAGCCAAATAAATGGGGGTTTTGCCCCACCAAAATTAAAAATTGAATTTATATGTTAAATGTGTTCCCCGTAGCAGTAATCGTAAATATTCTTTTCTTCTAGCTGTATAACAACTTAAACTCATCTGTGGTTTCGACTGTGTCTGCCAATAGTGGCGTTCAATCACTTATTAGATATGTTATCTCGGACCAAAATATCCGAGTATAGTCTGGTATTACACAGTGCCTGGTTACCCCTGCGTAAATGAAGTGCGAAAGAAAAAAAAATAACGAAAAGATGAAACAGAAATAAATCTATCTGAACACGCGCGGGTAGGATTTTCCTTGCGTGTTTTTGACGTTACTCTTTCTACTCTTCCTTTCTTTTTCGAATCTGTTTCATTTTATTTTCGCTGTAGATGAACGAACACCAATCCAAATGGCTGATGAACTTAAATGGAGCAAAGAAAAAACTTCTATGCTTATTTCAAATTACCAAATGAACCCCATTCTCTACAATCCTTGCCTTTGTCATCCGGAATACCTATATAAATAACTTTGCCTTCCATTTTTCTTTTAAAAATTATTTATTGTTCAATATCCGCACTGGGCAAAGAAGATAAAATGAAATATAGCTGTCAAATAAACGCTCAGTACTGAAAATAATGAGGAAAGACTTCGTGTAATAACACGCGCGTTACCGAATATAAGTTCAAAAGAAAATAACCAAGACTTGCTCGTTACAGGTTAGCTGAAAGCTGTCAAAAATTCAGAACAAAACGCATACCAAATGAAGTTTCCAGTCAGCTTTTCTATACCTTTGTTCTCGGATGTTTTTTCATCAGATGTGCACTCATTACAACAACAGAAAGTTATTCCAGGTTGCTCAGAATAAACGAAAAAACTCCCGCAATCTGTTGCTTATTATTATATCGAAGATGCCAAGCCACCCACCGTGACAAGTTGACAGGATTGAAAAGAGCGAAGGAATTTATACTCCTTAATGACAACGTTTTTAAAGCTGAAAGAGAAAAATCAATTTCAATGACTCTAGACGAATGGCTTGTTTTTTGTTTTTGGCTGCAAGAGAAGTTTCGATGGTTGTTGTCTATGATATGACAGTTGCGAATGTAAAATGTTGACATTTCTCTTGAGTAAAGCTGTCAATTCATCATGAATCGGTAACGGGGGGAACAACGGTTTCAAATTGTGGAAATTTAAAAAGAAAGAATAATCCGTTAACTAAGTTCATAGAGCACTTAGTATGAGAAGATAAGCATTTTAACCGAAGAATTGTGTTTAGTGATGAAGCTCAATTCTATGTTAAGTCATTGGCTTATGACGACAAGCCAGCAACTGTAGAAGTATTGGAAGCCAATATTCAAACCACCATTAACGCCATACGGCCAGATTTATTGGAAAAATTAGTTAAAAAATGGACCGATCGAATGCATTCTTTCAGCGCCATCCTATTGCGTTAAGAAAGTAACTACGGTATCATCGAAAACTGTCAATGCGTCGACCTAAACACATTTATGTCAAGACAGGTGTCAAAGCATTGATAGCATTTTCGTGGACAATTCAAACACAATTAGCTTAGATATTAATTTCATTTTTACGTCAGGAGTTGACACGCGATCTCCGTGTATTAGTGTTTGGGAACGAGAAGCGATGTTAAGTAGTTTGCACATTTCAGATAATTTCTTTCTTAAGAACCGGGAACAAAATACTGGAGATAATTAGACAGGACATGCTGAGTTTTTTTATATGTTAACAAATATTCCGCTAATGTCTAGTCTCCATTTCTGGGCATTCTTTTTCCTTCTTGACTAACTCCTCTTTCTTTGGACTATAGGGCTTGCGAACAGTTTGGCTTCAACTCCACCCCTTTTTTTGTTTACAACATCCAATTCATTGTCCCTTGAAATAATGTTGTCAATTTAAAACACAATTCTGTGGCTTTTAGTAAAAAATCTTGATAATTAGGAGTATCTTATTCAGGTTCGTTAATCTTTTTTTAAAATTGCAGTACTTAGGATTTTCCGGTCTTAACATTCATTTACTGCCATAAAACTTATTTCTTTGCTTCGTCTCCAATCAAATAAAAAAATTATCTTCATCGTTCATCCATAGTACCTACATACATCTAGGTTATACTCGCCAGTCTCTGTGTAAAGTTAATCCCATGTCAACAAGTAACCACTTGAATCTATTGGGGTGGATAAAAGCGTTCCACAATTCCACAAGTCCCTCTGCATTCACCCTCAAATTGTGTAAAAAAAAAAAATAAAACTGTCACAAACTTTTAACCCAGAATGCCACCCAGATAAATGGAAACTTGTAGTTCGGCGGTAGACCACGACCACAACCAACCCAACGTACCTACTACAAATTAATATACGATTCAGATGGAAAATCTATAATCGCTTAAAAGGAAAACTTTGCCAGAATCATCCGCAAAAAAAAACCTTAGTTTCGATTTTGTCCTCATCCGGAGCTTGGATCCGAAGACTACTATAGGGACTCTATAGTTCTCATAGCAACACAAGAGAAGATTTGTGATGAAGTTTTACTAATGCTCATGATCAAGGATTATTGTGCTCGTGTTGGAAAATGTTTGAAATGGTTTTTGGTTTTTGTGGACTTTTCTTTTTATAAGTCTCATGGTCTAGGATTAGGTCCAGATGATGTGTACCCATGGAATGATGAAACGAGACAGGGTTTTTTTTATAAAAGAACACGAAGAACAAAATTTGAAATTGGTTTGGATTGTAAAACATTTTTGTGGCACCAGCTGAGCAGAACAAGGAAATGAATTGACGTCTTACCAAAGAGTAGAGATAGATTTAGTTTTTATTTTGACAAAAGGCCCGAGGTATTAAGACTAACTAACTATGGTTTTGTTTGGTTGCTTACAGACTTCGTTTTGTTCTACGGAACCCGTAAAATGTGCGTTCAAAGGAGTATAAAATTCTTGCTGAATTCCTCCTCCCAAATGCAACCAAGTTCTTACTTATTTATTCTTGTATCTAACAAGGTTTGCTAGGACATATAGGCCCTAGGTTGAAAAGGCTATTTTGAAATTAGTTGGACTTACCAAGCAATCCGACAAATGACTCCGCAGAATTGTAATTTAATTTTTTTACGCTATCAACACGTATGTCGTACATGCATCCCCAAAGAGCACATTGGGCTATATCAGCAATATCTTAACATATAAGCAGCTAACTTAATAAGGGCTTATAAATCATAGGCAAAGTGTACGTCTTGCCGTTCAATAAATAAGCAGCTGCTGCAAGTTAAGTTATATATACAAAAAAATACCCAGTCTTACAAAAGACAAAACAGATATCACCCAAATTGATGGAAACAATATTCACTTCGAGAATACATAAATGTACTTCAAAGTAACCAACTGCAATTATGAAAACCTTACTCGACTAGAGGAACTAATTTTAAATTTTAAAGTTTAATTCTAGTTGATTTTCCAAAAAAATAATTAAAGTATTTTTGAAGAATTATTTGAAGTTTATCAATTGAGATACAGTGTGATCGAAAAATTGCATTGTCAAAAGTGAGGTTAACCAACTGACATTGATTTTCTTCCGGTTCTTTTTATAATGCTCGCTTCCCTTAAATTGTTCAAGCACAGAGCGAGCATTTAAAAAGAAGGAAGGCATGAATGAGGAGATACCGATAAACATTGGTTTTGAATTTCCGAACATCAAAAGGGGAGGGGAAAATATAGCGTATTCCACATTCGCGTTGTTCGGCTAAAGAAAGAATATCTGTACTTGACAGTATAAGTCGGAAGTTGGTCTGAAGGGTAAATTGATGAGAATTTCTAGAAGCGAGTATTACGGTTGAATAGTTCAAGGGGAGGAGTACAACTGGCTATTTGATGAACATTGCTTATGAAAAAAACTATGAAATTATGAAAGACATAAAACATTTCGACTGTGTTCGCGAGATGTAAATGGTTTTATTATAGTTCGATCGCCTGTCATTCTTAATGTACTTCAAAGTAACCAACTGCAATTATGAAAACCTTACTCGACTAGAGGAACTAATTTTAAATTTTAAAGTTTAATTCTAGTTGATTTTCCAAAAAAATAATTAAAGTATTTTTGAACAATTATTTGAAGTTTATCAATTGAGATACAGTGTGATCGAAAAATTGCATTGTCAAAAGTGAGGTTAGCCAACTGACATTGATTTTGTTCCGGTTCTTTTTATAATGCTCGCTTCCCTTAAATTGTTCAAGCACAGAGCGAGCATTTAAAAAGAAGGAAGGCATGAAAGAGGAGATACCGATGCACATTGGTTTTGAATTTCCGAATATCAAAAGTGGAGGGGAAAATATAGCGTATTCCACATTCGCGTTGTTCGGCTAAAGAAAGAATCTCTGTACTTGACAGTATAAGTCTGAAGTTGGTCTCACGGGTAAATTGATGAGAATTTCTAGAAGCGAGTATTACGGTTGAATAGTTCAAGGGGAGGAGTACAACTGGCTATTTGATGAACATTGCTTATGAAAAAAACTATGAAATTATGAAAGACATAAAACATTTCGACTGTGTTCGCGAGATGTAAATGGTTTTATTATAGTTCGATCGCCTGTCATTCTTGGAGCTCTATTCTGAATTCTATCTAGAAGACTCAAATGAGTTTTGGGAGCTCCAGCCCAAACGTGTTAGTTATACGCCAGCAGAAGACAGCACTGAGTTTGTGAAGCATTAAATTATATGCAGTTTTCTATTCCCCATTCGAAAATGCTGTCAAGATCAGAATTTTATGAGCTTATCATACGCTTCAGTTGCAGTTCCACATCCAGGGACAAGGAGGTAAGTCTGAAAACGAATATGAAAAGCTGAATCTACTGTCTTCAACAAAACAATATATTGGGTTAAATGTTTCAGATAAGAGAGCCCTGAGGCACACCAGTATTTAGTTTGTGAAGTTCGGATTAAAAAAAGAGATTCATCGCATGAGCTTGATGCCAAGACTCTTTCAAAGGCTTTTAAAATATCAAGTGAAATAATCTTACCTTCTCCAAAACGATGTAAAGACTTATGCCACAGTTCAGTGAGGTATAAAAACAGATCACCATACTTCCTGCCATTAAATAGCCTTCGTTGTTCAAGATATTTATTAAGCTGATAATTGAACAGCGTTTCGGTGATCTTGGTTAAGAAGGGACGTAAGTGCAATTTGATGGTAGTAAAAGGGTGAGTAAGAATCGCCTTTTTGTTTTAGGTAGAAAAACGGTATTATTTCTTTACTTATACGTAGCCACCAAACCATAAACGAGATTTTACTCGTTTTCCTCATAACGAATACTAAAAACTACTCGTTTTCCAATACATTTTTCATAAGTTACTTGTTTTGCAAAACGACTCGTTTTCAATAAAACGACTTGAAAACGAGTTGCAATTTAAAGATAAATTAAACGAACAGATCTTCCGTCAAGGGAAATTGATAGTATTGTGGATAGGCCCTCAGAAAATAAAGAACAGCATATTACTTGCTGTCAAAAAAATTAATTTCAAATCGTTCAAACAATTATGGCAGCGGTAAGGACATTATTGAATGCATGAATTCTTTTTATTTACTGGAAATGCAAAAGAAAAAAGCTAAAGGAATTTGGGGGAGTGCGGACGAGGAGTTCTTGATCGAACTTTGGGCTGAATATTCTTATTAAAAGCTCACCTTTGTCCACATGCTTCTATGCATTGCACAATTTTGAACCATTATTTTTCTTTTCTTTATAAGTTCAATTATTATTCTCCACTGAAGAAGACGATTCTTTCTGCTTGTAGATACTTCTGGCTCAAATAAAGTTGGTTAAATCCTAATATTTGGTTCTACTCTCTTCTTATGGAGGATTATAAGATTTGATTGTTTAGCATTCGTGTTGTATCAAAACAACTAAAATGTCAAACAAAAACAAGTAAATGTTCGGAGTGAATGCTCTACTCGTTTTGGTAAGCGAAAAGGGTAAACCAGCTTGGTGTGAATAGGCTATTAGATTTACATTTGGTAAGCTATCGCACACTTTAAACACAGAGATTTAATATACTAATATAATATCATTCTACTAAATGAGTACATTAATTTAAATTGAGTTTAAGTAATGAGATACAAATTCTTTGAAGGAAAATGCAAACAAAACCTCCAATTCAAAAATTTAAGGGCGGGTACATTTTGACATGAAATAAATAAATAACTTCAGAATTTTAGTTATGAAGTATATGTTAGTAAAACTGGGTTAGTGATTAATAATAAATACATTTATTTTAATTTTAAAATAAATAAACATGTTCGTTAACAAATAAATAAATATAAATAAACAATTCAACAAATAAATACATAATTTAACAAAAAAAGAAAATATTAATAAACGAATAATTATAATAACACGTAAATAAATTCAAAATTAATGAAAAATATAAGTAAATAAATTGGTAAATAAATAAATAATATATAAATAAATAATTAAATCAATTAGTAGATAAATTAATAAAAAGAAAAAAAAACTAGTAAAGTAAATAAATAAAAGAATACATTATTTTTTTAATTAATAAATAAATATTTACATACGTATATAGTGAATTGACAATCAGTTAAATACAAATAAAATACTTTAAGTTAACAAATAATGAATAACTTAACAAAAAATAAATAAATGACATAAAACATCAGAAATATGGTTAAGAGGATTTTCAGAGGCTTCACAATTTAGTAAAAAGTTATTATTAAGCTTATTGATTCTTAAGGAAATCATTTCAACATTTGCCTTTTCATGCAAATATCTGAGATGGAGTGGTATCGAGATCGCGATAGGTTAAGCATCGATTTGAGTAATTTGTTCTGCGATATTTGCAATTTTGAAAGATGGCACTTTGCACAATTTCCCCATACTTGGCACCCATACAAAAAGAATTAATTGAAATATTACTTTGTAAATAAACATTTTATTAGAGTTACTTAGCAATGACTTTCTATTTAGAAATCGGTGTAGGATTGCTATGCCTACTTTTTTTATAGTTTTAAAAATATGTCCCTTAAAGGTTAGTTTTTGGTCCATGTAAGACCCTAGCTATTTCACACTTGATTCCCACCTAACATTAATGTTATTTGCATAGAGCTGACGACTGCTGGGAAGATAACAAGATTTTTTTTTTACTGAAAAGGATAGCTTGTAATATGTCAACATTTAGTTTAATTTTCAATTTTTGGTAATAAAACATCATCAATTCGAGTGCATGGCTCAATTTTGTCTCAATATTGAGACTAAATTCAAACGATGAAAAGATTCCTGTATCATCAGCGAATATAGATAT
This sequence comes from Philhelius pedissequus, assembly GCA_910595825.1. Lineage (NCBI taxonomy): Eukaryota > Metazoa > Arthropoda > Insecta > Diptera > Syrphidae > Philhelius > Philhelius pedissequus. Next base: position 72,702,299 of record OU343160.1, on the reverse strand, counting down.
TTCACATTCTTGTAAACTAGGAATATCAGATGTGTAGATGTTATACGAGAAGGGGCCAAGCTCTGATCCTTGTGGGATACCTTGGTTAACTTGAAACCAGTTTGAACGGTTATTATTGACAAAACACGGGGGTGGCCGTGCGCGATAGTTGTGTGCTCGCCTGTCAACCTCGTGGTCGCAGGTTCGATTCCTGCCGTTTTCTATGTCTTTGTTGAGGATGAGAAAGCATATTGACCAGTTAAAGTTCCTGCAGAAATTATTGAGACCGTCCCAGTTGGCTTTCTCATATTGCCAGAATGTTATCTTAGGTGACTTCTTTAACTGAGAGGTGTTTTCATAAGAAATTTGCAGATATGACACAATGGTCTGATGTGCCTAAGGGCGATAATACATTTATCATGTATTTATCAGGGTCAGACATAAGGAAAAAGTCTAGAGTGTTGGCGGTTTGACCTGTAATGCTAGTGGCTTGAAAAGCGGATCCAGCTGGAATTGCGTATATACACATCACCTGTCATGAAGATTTTAGTGCGGGTATGATATGGGAAACAATTTAAATTAGATAATTTAAAAATAATTTTTAATAAAATAAATTTTCAACTAATTCAAACAATCACCCATGTTTGAATTAGTTGAAAATTTACTGATTTCTGCTAGTTACCTAACATGGGGCCTCGACGAGGTCGCATTCTAAGAAAATTGATCGTGGAGACCAAAATTATCATTTTATAAAAAAAGTTCGTGCCAGACATTACACAGCTTATAGCATTCTATCGATAGTATACTATTTGGCTGCCATTTTCACTTTGATGTTAGCGTTTGTGGCTGGTGAACGTGTGTGTATTGTTATAATTCCTTGTTTTTTTTTGTTTAGTTCCTTTTGTTGAAGTTTTTTTAAGTCTTGTAATGTGACTAGAGCAAGAACACAGGGATACGTATTCCTTCGCGACATTTGTGCTATTGAAATAGTATTCTACGAAATGCCCAATGCCAAATTTTTTAGCATTCTGTTTTTCTTTCTTTCTATCAGAATCACAGATAGTATACTATAAAATATAGAAGGTGGAGTACTTGTAATTGCACTAATAAATTTCTTCGACACCTAGCCAAATCGACGAGCCTACACGAATGTATGGGACTTCAGCTGGTCGGCTGAGAATTTGTATCTCTTGAATCCTCAGTCGATCAGCTGAGGTTTCAGGCAAACTAAGAGGAACCCACCACGATATGAACAAGACACAACCAACGAACAAAACACCAGAGGGGATATACGCTGAAACGTCGGCAGAAGTCACTGCTGCCGGCGCGGGCTTGGCTTCTATAATAGTAGGAGGGTAGAAGTCGCCAGTGACAAACGACTTACATAAACAACAGGACCAGACGACAATGACTAGGACAATTGCACAAGAGAAAGAAGACCTTCTTCTCACCCCCTTTTCTAACCTCGGTGTAAAAGATGGAGTTAGCACCGGAACTCTGACTGACGACGACGCTTGTTCCGTTGCTAGCTCCACCTTTTAACGACTGTCAACTACTTCAGTTCATAGTACAATCTCCAACTGTAAGAAGACAGTCAAACGTCTTGGCAAAAGGAGTTGGGAAGAACTAAATGACAACGAACGCAAAAGACAACAAAACGCTCGTGCTTTTCTGGCGAATAACACTGCAAAGATAGGAAGGGCACTGGCCCAGTCACCGATGGAGGAGATTTCTGTAGAGGGCACTAGCGTGAGTACTCTGATGGGACCGCCCAATCCACCGATTGGTAAGATCCAATCAAAGAAAGGTCCGATCCCATCAGACACTCCTACGACAACGAAGACGACACGATGAAGCCACCGATGGAAATAAGAGAACCACTGCCCCCAACCAAACTTGGCATAAAGCCACATGCTCCAATGGGTCTGGAGGGGGGGGGGGAAACGGGACCCTTGGAGATGAATATGGAGGAGCCGTGTGGGAGTGGTGCTTGGGGCCAAGGCCCCATAGGCAAATCCGGCACGCCTTGATCACGGAAGGGTTTATGGAGAAGCGACAATTTGCCATTGCGGATTTCTACACATCTTCTCGTAAGCTCTCCGAGGATCAATGGCAGTTAATGGAAGTCAGAATCCTGGACGAAGTGAACGATTATATCGTAAGGAACGGACAGCCGCCTATTTTCGGTAACCTAAGAACCGTCAATGGGTTCAAGATGTTGACATGCGACGATGGCAACACTTACGTATGGCTAGAGCACTTCGTCAAACGAACTATTGCCCCCTGGCCGAATGCAGACCTTAGCCTTATAGGGCTTAAGGAAATAAAAGACTTTAATAAGCCTAGGCGAGGATGCTGATGCGAGGACCGACTATCACTCGGGACCGTATTGAAAGATACCTGCGATCCCTGAATACAGAGCAGCTCAGTGAGAATTGGAAAGTGCTTGAAATTGGGGAACAGACGAAGGACATTACAGATAGAGCTGTGTCAATCGTTCATTTTTAAAGATTCAATCGTTCAAATGTCGTTCATTTCAAAGATTCGGTCTTTTCAATCGTTCATTTTTTCAATCAATCATTTCAGTTGCGGGTTGCGACCCATATGGAAACATTTTTGAATTGAAACAATCACATGGTTGTGTGTGTGTGAAGTCAATCAATCTTTTGCTTTCATTCAACATTTATACATATGTAGGTGCATATGTAATGTGGTTGAGTATGTGAAATTTAACTGGTGCTTTTAAAAAAAATCAAGAACAAAATTGGTAAAAATATACCCACATTTTGTTATAGGTATTTCTTTAGTTTCGAGTACCAAAACATTAACACATAAACATATAAGAAAATAAAGAGAAAATATAATACATACGTATTTCATTTCCATTTAGTTTCGTTCATTCTTTGTAACGATAGAGTGTAGTGAAAAGTGAAACCAATCAATGCAATTCGTTTTGATTGCAAATAAGTAGATTGAACGAAATATGATTGCCTGGTGTTCAATCATTTGATTGAAATTGTAATATAGTGTAGAACGATTGGTATTAAAATAGATTGATTCAATTTACTTACTCTGATTGCAATCAATCAATCTTTTTAATGAACGGGTCATAAAGACCGAATCAATCACGATTGACACAGCTCTAATTACAGAAGAGGTTGTGCAGCTTAGTCATAATTCTATACCTCTTTTGAGGCAAATTGGATTCAAGGTGCGTATCGGGATAAACCGAATGAATATGAAGTTAATGCAAATTAATCTCCAACATAGTAAAACCGCTAGCGCCAACCTTGTCTACCTCATGGAGAGTAGACAAATAGACATTGCCCTTATTCAGGAACCCTGGATCGTAGGTGGCAAAATTAGGGGCATACACTCGAAAAGACTTACGCTGTTCAAAACTGCACAAGTGGCAGCTAACAGTAACAACTTGCATTGTAGCTAGAAAATAGTTTAATCTTTTTCTTATATCTACATATAGTAATCCAGGCCAGACTGCCGTGAAGCTAGAGTGGAAAGGGCTCCCACCACTGATTCTGGCATCATGCTATATACGATGGGACGGAGGGACCACCTGCAGATCTCACGAGCTAGCTTGTAGAACGAGCAGCAAAAGAAAGATGGGACGTGGTCCTAGGATATGATGCTAATTCACATCATGCTCAATGGGGAAGCACCGACACGAACAGTAGAGGTGAGTCTCTTTTGAATTTATTATACAACATAATTTAGTAGTAGTAAATAGGGGCAGTGAGCCCACTTTTATTACTAAGAATAGGGAAGAAGTAATAGATATAACTATCACTAGTAACTCAAGAACAGTTATAATTGACCAATGGAAAGTTCTGAAAGAAGAATCATTCTCAGACCATAAACTTATAGGCTTCTTGATACGTGATACCGTGGAAACTCCAAAACCTTATAGAAATTTCAAGTATACTAACTGGGATCTCTTTAAGAGGGAATTAGAGAAAAGAATGAAAAATCTCAATAACACTATGATTCAAGAATCCAAGCATATTAATCAGGCATCTTAAGAACTCAGGGTGATTCCAAAAAAAGCCTTGGAGAAAGGCTGTCCCTAAAACATATAGGGAAAGGAAAAAAGGTGGACTGTATAGCTCGGTAACTTGAGAAAAGAAACGAGGAGACTTTTCAATGCTGCCAAAAGCACTAGAAGCGATAATGTCTGGGAGGTATATAAAACTAGTCAACGAAAATTTAAAGCAGAAACGCAACGAGCGAAGCGAAGCTCATGGAGAACTTTTGCAGTAAAATCGAAGATACAAACGAATTGGCCAGGCTAAGAAAAATTCTTTCCAAGCATTCAATTCCTCTGGGATCTCTTAAAACACCCACTGGGTGCTGGACCGATTCCTGTAATGAGACTCTTGAGCACCTGATAAATACTCACTTCCGCGATGCGGGTCATATGATAGCAACCCGGAAACGGAGCCCTACACGGTACACACTGTCCCATAGGATATTATAACGGATGAAAGATCAGATGGGCAATCAATTTCTTTTCTCCCTATAAGTCCCATGGCCTTATAGGGCATCTTCCCAATGATGCTACAGAAGAGCGAAATGCAAATAATACCGCTACTGAAAAACATATTTCCTAATACTTAAATATGGGAATATGTTCCTTTAACATGGCGCGAAGTCAAAGTGGTTTTCATTCCAAAAGCTGACAAACCCAGCTATACAGAAGCAAAAGACTTCAGGCCTATCAGTTTGATATCGTTTATTCTTAAAACATTCGAAAGATTGATAGACCTGCATATTCGCGGCACTTTGAAACTAGCTGATTTATCTCTAGCTCAGCATGCCTATACAAAGGGAAGGAGTGCAGAAAAGGCACTTCGCAGCGTCGTCAGCACGATCGAGAAGACAGAGAATGACAAAGAATATACCCTTGCTGCGTTTCTTAATATTGAAGGAGCTTTTAATAATGTGACTAATGAAGCAGTAAGAACAGCTCTTATAGACAACAAGGTCGATAATTCAATAACAGATTGGGTTATGCGCATGTTGAAGAACAGGCAGATTAACTCCGAATTGGCAGGAGTACAGATGAGTGTATCGACATCCAGGGGCACCCCACAGGGGGTGTTTTCTCACCACTTCTCTGGGTGCTGGTTATGAACACAATCCTCCTTACTCTCAAACACTGTGGTGTAAGGGTAGTAGTCTATGCCTTGCGTTATTAGCCACAGGTAAATTCTTACCCACTATCATCGAACAGATCGAATACGCTCTTTCTAAAGTTATTAGATGGACTAGAAAGTGTGGTCTGATGGTTAACCCGTCAAAAACTGAATTGGACTGGACAAACAAAAGGAAAATGCCAAGTTTCAGAATGCCTTCAATTGAGGGTATCCCGTTGAAAATTTCAGATCAGGCAAAGTATCTTGGTGTGATTCTAGATAGAAAAACACTCGGGAAAGAGCTAAAAAGGGAATGATTGCATTCTATTCCTGTAATAGAATTTTTGGGAATTCTTGGGGACCGAGTCCAAAAATTATCATGTCTGTGTACTTGGCAATATGTAATTTTGTCTGGTGGAATACAATAGAAAAAAGAACAATCTTAAAAACCTGACAAAAGTACAGAGACTAGGGTGCATTGGAATTACGGGGGTCAAGAGATCCACGCCAACCTGAAACACCTAGGTCTTTTCGTACGAGAATCCGCGGAATATAGCGCCTCAAGTCTAAGCCAAACTAATACCTCGAAAAACAGCACATTAAGTCAGGCACAGATTTTTAAGAAACATCTGGGTGATAGTATTATTACAGACTATAAAACACCCGAACTGGACTTTTATAAACCATCCCAAACTGTCATTCCAACCAGAAAATAATGGACGAACAACCAACCCTACACCAGTGAGTCAACGATAGCAATCTATACTGATGACTCAAAAACGGACACTGGGGTTCGCTTTTCTCGGTATCGCTTGAGTTAAACAACTCAATTAGGCTCCCAGATTATACTAGTGTATTCCAAGCGGAGGTCCTGGCAGTGAAAACAGCTGCTAGACAGGTAACGATGATGGCGCTACCACGGGCTGATATCACGTTTTATATAGATAGCCAAGCAGCAATAAAAGCCATTTCGGCCACTGTGATGAAGCGTTGTGACCGCTGCATTACATTCGAAAAACAACAACTAAATCAACTGAATATTGAATTAGTTAACAACATTAATTATTAAATAATAAAATAAATACTGAGGCCGAAGATAAAATAACAAAAATAATTATATAAAACTAAATAATAAATGTATATAATAAATAATAATAATTAAAATACACAGTGCCACTGAGAGGCAACACTGGCATTTAAGCCATAAATAGCCAACATATAAAATCAGCCGATCACCGACCGCAATCCAATGGCACATGTGCACAACGAGAGGGCTCGTCGTCGTCATCGACTGGTTTGAAAAACTAGTTATCACCGTATACAGAAAAAGAAAGAAGAAGAAGCACCCGCCGCAAAGGCAATGTACACTACCCACAGCCAACGATGTTGGCACGGGTCCCGTAGACACCGTGCAAACGACACGAATAGAGGTACTTTGCGAGTTAGAAACAATAGGTAGGGGGCACAAAATTTAAGTGGGCGTTTGTACGAAAATTTGCATTTTACTTTTTAAAGTTAACATTCACTTTTTATCAGGAGTAATATGAGAGGAGGTGAATTATTTAAACGTAATAATAAAAATAAAACGAGAAAAATAAAATTAAATTTAGATCAAATTAACGATTTGGTTAGAATCGTTAGGGTTTCCCTATTATTAATGGATTTTCCCCCACCAGTGGCAAGAGATCTTTTGATATTAGGTAGTGCCGGTGAAAGCCGTTGATAAGCCAGTAGCAATACTGTTGATAAGCTAGCAGAAATATTGTTGATCCGCCAGTAGAAATACTGTTAATAAGCCAGTAAAAATATTGTAGATAAGCCGGTTAAGAGCCGTTGATAAGCCAGTAGAAATACGGTGATACCTTACTTACAGATTTCCCCTCACCAGTGGTAAGGAATCATGATTTAAATTAAATATACAACTTACTTTCAGATCAATTCAAATCTATCCAAAGAGACTTATCTTGCTTAATAATACGTGTGCCGTTATATTAAAACTATCGAGACGACTACAGTCCGCAATATCGACACAGGAAAATACTGAAACGAGGAATCAGGATAAAGTTACTAGAGAGTTAATCGTCCGCTGATCAGCAAGAAAGGCGTTCAACCAAAAACCAGCAGATAACCAAGCGTGACCAAATATTTTTCAACTATCGGAGACTTTAATCACATCCAGCGATAATAATAATCAAATTAATCAAAATTAAAATAACTAAGCTTAAGATTTTTTAAATATACACTTTTGAATTTGAATTTGGAATAATAAAAGGAATATTCTTTGAAACTACAGTTTTAGTGTACTTCCTTTAGTTTAACCTTGGAAACCGGGAGATTTACCTCAGCCTTAGAACCAAAGTACATCACAAGGTTATATTCATACAAGTCTGTCGACTCCGTGATGGATGCATATGAAGCTACACTTATTCGACGAAATTTTTAAGTTGGTTTAATAATTTGGGCCAAATTTTCAGATAATTAATGATGATATTAATGATAATTAATAAGTTTGCAAGGACAATCGTTTAAGATTTGTGGCATCAATATTTTGTTTCCATGGTTCAATTTACAGGGTCAATTGCATTTTCGGCGAGCTCACTTGGTGGCGAACCTCCTACCAAAGAAGATAACACGAGTTTACATATTAGTTTTACGCTTAGATGCTTTTCCCTCGGAAAAAAATTATTTTCTCAACACCAATTAAGTTTTCGTTCTAAAGAACTGTATACTAGGCTCTATAAGAAACTTTTTTCTAAACCTTTCAATCAGAGACTAGAAACTTGGGTGTTTTCATCTGCGCTAGTACAATCACATTTCTTTTCTTATGCATTATTGAACGCATACACAATGCAGAATAATGTGCAGTCAGCATGAAGGCCTGTTTTAATTTAAAAAATTTTCTCGCATTCGCGCACTTTCTGTAGCCCAAAACTAATGGCTGCGCAATCTGCTCGATCCCGATGATAATTGGACGTTTATGAACAGTAGGATTGCAAGCCAACTAAGTTCGAAAATCTGACTTTATGAACATGTCTAACGCAGGTCTTAGTTAGGCAAACTTTTATGAAAACACCCATTGTCTTATTTCCTAGTTGTTTATAAGCGTTTTTCTTTTTAAGCTCAAAGCAGAAAAAAAAATATATGTTTCTTTTTTAGCTCAGACACATCAAATCGCTTTGGTTATATTTCTTTTTTCAATCAGAGCTTGATCGGAGCGCGCTCTATGAACTCAGAATAAATTGTACGAGCATATGGAGTAAAAAGCTGAGCGCGGCTAACTTCACTTTTTTGTGTGACATGACAGAGACATACATCGACAAAAAAAAAAACAAACAAATAAAAAACTTTTGCGATGAGTTACAAAGTGTAGACGTGTAAATGTTTCTGGCATTTTCGATTAATTTTTTCTGCGTAAATATAAAACTAATAAATTTATCTACTCACCAAAATGTTGTGACATCATTTCCGAATAAATATTATTGAATTATCCTGTTTAAGTAATCTTCTAAATTAAGAAAAACTTAAAAAACAAAATTGGTTTAATTTATTTTAGTGTTCCAATTTTATTTCGTGTGTTTTTATTTTTCATTCAATTATAAAATGAAACTTAACGGGCCTTGAAGAAATAAAAACACTAATACAACCGCATCTAGTTCACTCGCGTCCACCCATCAAAAATAATTAATACGGAACCGAGTGAAGAGTGCAAAATAATGGACCAACGTTTTAAAGAACAGAGTGACTATATAATTAATCTTCTATCAAAACAAATAACCGACTCCGAAAAAAGAATTTCAAACAATATAAGCGACGAAATAAGCGAACTACAAAAATCAATTGAAAACACGCAACTAAAAGTCACAGAACTCGAAACAGCTCTTCTGAACGCAAAAACCAACATCACAGTTTTAACTTCTGAATTATCCGAACTTAAAAACAATATCCACGATATCAATAAAAAACACGTCGACACACAAAAGGAACTTCAGATGATAAAAAAGCTTCAAGACGTTCAAGAAACGGGGCAGTAGCTTGCGATGCACTTCTCTATAGCTTACCTCATGTACCTGATTAGAACTTGAAATCAATGTTCAATCTTCTTTGTAATGCACTGCAAATAAAACTTCCGACTAACATTTATCGCACGCGCGCACACTCTGCTTCAAAAGAAACGCCGATTATACTAAAATTCCAATCACCGTATGATCGAAATTATGTCCTAAAGTCAATCGCTCTCTTTCGCAAACAACAACAGAGAGAGATTTGCTTGCAAGATACCCACGAATGAAAAAATACAAGATTACGACACTTCTATTTTTACACTTTGTTGCTGTTTTTTGTCAACTGGTGTGACGTCACACGAGATGAAAAATGAAGACGAGATAAAAGCAACACAAAGTTTGCAATTGTAAAGTTTACATTTTGTTATTGAAATTGTATATTTTGTTTTATGTGAAATAGCTTAAGATGTTGTGTGCTGTTTGTAGGTTTAATAATAAAAACAATAAATTAAAAAGAGAAGATGCGTCATATCACAGTTTCCCAAAAGATCTTGAACTGCTGAAAATTTGGATTCATTTTTGTAAAAGAAAGGATGCCCTTAATGCGAAAACAGTTAGAATCTGCAGTGACCACTTTACTGCAGATGACATAGAAACGAACCTCCAATTTGAATTAGGTAAGTGCATTTGAGTTGCTTCATAATAAATAAATTAAAAATATATTCTATCTTCATAGGCTGCACTCATAAAAAACGCCCTCGCCTTAAGCCTACGCTGATTTATCTGGATGGTCAACTAGGGTTTTGACCAGGGACAATAAAAAAAATAGTAGAAACACTGTACCTGTTCGACGCAACCCGATTGGATTCAAGTATGTGTTGTCGTACATATTGAGTAAGGATTTATTAGAAAACACATTTGGTGTTCTACAAAGATGATCAAGATTTGGCCACTTTAGAGAGCGATGACCAGAAAATATACACGGATACATACGCCATAAATTAAGACACAAAATTCCAGACAAAGAAGTCGCAAAGAGGACTGAGTATAACCAGAAAATGGTGTCTTTTTGCGGGATTAAACATAAATCCCACGAAAACAACAGTTGTACCATTTACTAAAAAAGGCTTGTGCCACGAATGAAATCGATTCGATAAGCTGGCGAAGAAATCGACATCCAGAAGGAGGTAAAATATCTAGGAATCATACTAGATAGTAAACTTGTATGGAGCAAACATGTCGAGGTAAGTGTTGGGAAAGCCACTAAGGCACTCATGATATGCAAGAGACTTGCAAGTAAAACATGGAGATGCAAGCCAAACATTCTGAGATGGATGAAGATAACCGAACTAGTAACGACTAGGAAATCACTTGAAAAGATACAAAGGCTGGCATGCTTATGCATCAACGGAGCAATGCGAACCTGCGCCACAGCTGTAATGGAAGTCATTTTAAACGTAACACCATTGTACGCTGTTGTAGAAAACTCAGCCAAAAGTGCTATATTGAGATTTGCCAAAGAGGGAAGTGGGCCGGGGAAAATAATAGGACCAAGAGAAAAAGCCTTGATTCTTAGGTCTACAGAAACAAACCTCGTGGACATTCCAAGAGATGGTATGATCAAGAAAAATAGCTTTGAGAAAAATTTCAAAACGGAGTTAAGTTCTAAAAAAGAATTGGTAGGTGAAAACTCTAACTACACACTCTAAGCAAATGTCACCAAGTCGTACACTGATGGACCGAGAACAACTGAAGGAACTGGTGCAGGAGTTTATGGGCCTAGAACCAAACTTTCTGTCCCGATGGGAATTTCCACTAGCATTTTCCAAGAGGATGTTAACGCAATAGGTAAATGCGCAGAACGTAATCTGGAAAGAAACTACGAAAACTAAAACATTGCCATTATGTCAGATAGTCAAGCTGCACTAAAGGCACTAAGCCCCAGCTCAAAACTGGTATGGGAGTGTGTGTGGAGACTGAATGAGCTGGCCAAGTGCAACAAAGCCTCGCTTCCCTGGGTACCTGGGCACATTGGAATATAGGGCAACGAAGAGCGGACCCTCTAGCAAAAATTGGAGCAACGTCACCTTAAATGGGACCAGAGCCCTATTGCGAAATCGGAGAGAACGTGATTAAAAACAAGATCAGGTCCGAGGAGAAGGCCAAAAGAGCAAACATTTGGAATAAAATCTCCAGGCTATGACAGGCTAAGTTACTACCCTGAACAACAACCCAAAACGGTTCATATCCTGTATTCTTACTGGACACTGTAAGCTGAACAGGCACCTCAATATTCTGGGATTCGAGAAAAATGATCTCTGCAAGTTCTGTAAGGTGCACGAGTAGACACCGGAAAACATACTAGGTAATTGTGAAGTCATCATTCACCAAAGATACAAATTTCTCAGACAACTCATAATAAAGGAAAAGGAACTACCCTTTATCGAAGTACCACAATTACTGGGGTTCCTCAAAGGAATTAACTTGGAGGACGTACTGTAAATGAGAAACCTCATCCAGTTCTAAGGGGGAGACAATAGATCTCAAGGTCGCACTGCATCAATACCCCAAATCATTCATTCATTCATTCATGGTTAAATGTTAATCTGCGTATGATAGTGAAACTGACTACATTTTGCTAAATTGTAAAATGATGTCGAAAACTTGCTTACCGGCTCGGTATATCGACCCAATAGCAATATTGGCATCTCTTCCCTTATATCAGATATTGAACAGATATCAATTTCATACCCGAAAACTATTATCTGCCGTGACTTAAATTGCTATTTGCTGAGCGAAAACCGTCTTGTTAATGAATTTCATACTTTAAACTTTCATTCAGTGAATACAATTGCTCCAACCCACTTTTCAAACTATGAACCTACATTACTGGGTCTTTTGGTGACATTTGAACTGTCAACATAGAAAAGTTAAATTTGGTGAAGTTCCATAGTTTTTTTTAAATTTAAACAGAGTATTGAGATTTTATTTATAGCAATATTGTTTAAAATACACTCTTTTGCACACTTGGTACAAAAACATTGAAGGATTGTTCAGTTTCACCGAAATTATTCAGTTTTTAAAGGATTTATCTCCACCCATCAAGAAATCCAATTGTCGTACTACCGTTTCATCGCAGATGAACCGCAAACGCAATTTAATAGAAATTTCACCGGAACACAATACCACCAACAAGAGGAATAATCTTAAAACTGCACAAAACATGCGAGTAGGAAGTTTCTCTGTTGATGATCTAAAAACAATTCTCAGCTATACCCTCGATGAAAAGCTTAGCTAGCTACAAAAAATGATTTTTTGACACTTTCCAGCGAGTTAATTACTTTGAAGGCACTCAACACTCAATTGAACAACAAACTGACCGTTATGACAGAGAGGAGCGATCTTCTTGAAACACAAATCTTGTCTCGAAAAACAAACGAAAAGTCTATTGTGGTACACCTTCCTTTAGACACAGAAACCAATGCAATTCAATTAGCAAAACAGACTTGCGAAGGGCTTCTGAAGTTAAACGGAGGTGAAGAAGGTCAAGGTAAACAATCAAAGCTTTGTTTCAAAGTTTCACGAGGTTTGATTGTCAAAACAGAAGTCGAGATGACATTTGTGAAAAATTCCTTTGGAGAAAGTTGCTACGACCTCTTTGACTGCATAGAGGGAGTGAAGTTAGCTTCGGTTTCAAATGTGCCATCTTCTTTTGGTTACGAATCACAACGAGCGCCTTCTGGTAGTGAGAGGATGCAGTATCTAAGAGTGAATATTCAATAGCTAAATTCTGTCATCTGCCATAATTTAATTAATTTTAACAACTTAACTATATTTGGTCGCTTGAATCTATGGATGCCTTAATCGATCGATTATTCTGGAGCGATTGTATCCATACGCGCAGTAGAGTATAAGAGCGAATGGGTCTTCAGAAAAAGGTGTTTGTCTTTTCATCCGTAGTTTGTGGCTGCCTTTAAAGAGTCTCGGTTGGCAGATCCCCTGTTGTCGTGTCATTCTATGATTGGCTTATTAAGGCAGCTTCTATCAATTCGATTTTCGAGTTCTCGAGTAGTACATCTGTTGCCAGAGCCCTCCGCCACATATATGTTCGTATAATATTACTGGTCTCAATAGTAAACTTTTATAACCAGATTTTTTTAATTATTTACAACAATTTGATATAATAATTCTTATTGAAACATTTTTAGAGCAAAAAACAAAAATGTATTTCAAAGATTTCGAAGTAATGCTAACACCTGCAGTTAGAGCAAATTTATATGGAAGAGCCAGTGGGAGTATTTTATATGGTATTAAACAATATTTATGGGGAAATTTAGTTAAATTCAAAATTATTGATCAAAAAATCATTTTCCATGTGGCTAACACCAGCTTTAATCATTTTATTCTTCCCGTCTGCTTAAATTGCAATAATTGGCAACGAATTCGATGATCTTGTAGATTTTATGAATAATACCTCTTTTGAAAATTGTATGATTATTGGAGACCTAAATTCTAGAATTGCGGGATATCAAAACTCAAATGTTCATTTTGTACAATCGCGAGCCGCACTACAAGATCAAAGAACCTCTAAACATTCAATTCTGAACCGTATTGGGCGCAGCTTAACAGAATTTTTCGAACTATTTGGTTTTACAGTACTTAATGGGTGTTCCAAAAGCGAGGCGCGTGGTGAATTTACTTTTGCTAGTAGTCAGGGTCAATCGGTTACTGATTTGTTAGTAGACAGGGTCAATCGGTTATTGATTTTGCAGGAACTGGCTGAACATGCTGGAAGACTTTGAAGTGGATTTAGCTTACTTTTCAGGACATTTTCCAATAGTGGTAAAAACTAAATTGCCAGAGTTAATTCAACAATTGAACCCATCAATCTTTAGTAGGCTCAAATGGTCCGAGACCAATGCAGCACCCTACAAAAGGCTTTTAAGCCGTTAATCGCACACCCTAGTTCAGCAATCATCACACTCAGTTGAAAAGACATGTGAAAGTATAGTGAAGGTCATAAAAGCCGGTTCCCTTTTGCTCTTAAGAGCTCACATACGCTTTAATTAGCAAATAAGTGGTTTGACAAAGACTGCGGAAACCTACGCATCATCATTTGTAAATATATTTGAAACTTTTTAGATCGACAAACTCACAATATTTTAAAAACATTTACCTTCAAGTTAATAGTGAGTATAAAAAGTTATGTTCATCTAAAAGGACAAATTATTTAAAAAACTTGGCCATTAAATTAGAAAGTTGTAGGCATTCCAAATCTTTTTGGGATATTGTGAGTAAACTTGGTGGGCGAAATCGGGGTATGAAGTACTCTTTGGAAGCTGAGACGTTGGCAGGTCATTTTAAAATTCTACTCACAGCTGACAAAGGTCTTCACACCTTCGATTACGCTTTACACAACTTTGCAGTTAGTGAACTGGATGATGATATCTCGCAAACGGAGTAAAAACGGAGCAACTCTTCAAAAAATTAAAAAACAATAAAGCACCAGGCGCGGACGGCATACCAGCAGAGTTTTACAAAAACAGTTCTACTGAACTCAAAAATTATATCGTTGTATTTTTTAATCGACTGTACAACGATGTAGATCTACCTGGTAGTTTCAATGGATCTGTCATTTTCGCAATTTTCAAAAAAGATGATGCAAATGTTGCAGAAAATAATGGAGGTATCTCGATTTTAAATACAGTAAGGAAAATTTTTGCTGCTATCCTAAACGAAAGACTCACAAAATAGATTGAGAAATATGGGCATCTAAGTATTTTTCAAGCTGGTTTTCGCCCAGGATTTTCGACTATCGACCATATCTTTGCTATCTCCAGTACAGCCAGAAAATTCATTGATAACAAGAAAAAACTATACACTTCTTTGTTGATTTCAAAGCTGCTTTTGCGATAGTCAACAGGCTTGTGTTATACTTGTGGTCTGCAAATAAATGTACAAAAAACTAAAATTGTAATTTTTGAAGCAAGGCAAACCAGAAGAAGGCCTGAAGAAAATTTGTCCGTTAATGACGTTCAGATCGAGGTTGTACAAGAGCTCAAGTATTTAGGAGTTTTGTTTACAAATAAATTAAGCTTTATCAAACATTCTAAAGCAAAAAGTAGTGAAGCTAAATTGGCACTTAATATGATGTGGCCACAGTTTTTCTCTAGCCAAATATTGATCTGGCATCTAACTACCGAGTTTTTAATGCAACGGTAAAGTGTTGTATGTCCTAAGGCGTTCAAATTTTCGGCATTTTATTAAGCGCCCATTCCGATTACCAAATTCAACACCAAATTATGCCATATTAGTAGAGTCTAGTATAACCCCATTATATATACAAAATTTGAAGGTGAACGCTAACTTCATTACAAAAGTTATGAAACGAAATGATCTATGTCTTCACAAGGCTATCTTGAAAAAATTGCTACAAGCAAATGCCTCGCCGTTTAAAGAGTGGAACCAACTCGCTTTATCGCAAGAATTTTCTCTAAGCTTAACGGAAACCAATGTTGGTGAATGGCAGGACCAGTTGGCAGAGGTGATCGCTAAACTAGATCATACAATAAAATCTTTTAAAAGCAAATTCGTCCGCATCAAGAATGATTTACCGAAATTTAAACCATGAGTTGATTTCGGATGTCAATTACTTTTTTAGTGATTACTCATCCGCTCAAATAAGTATTATATTTAAAGCCAGAGTCGAAATTTTACATTTAAATTTTATACCGCACCGTGATGATTTGCCGCAATTCTGTAATCTATGTAACAGAAGATAAAAAGAAGATATTTACCACTTCTTAGCGGTCTGTCCATTTTACAAGAAATTCGTCCGTTATACTTTTGGGAAAGCTTTCTACCATTATATTGATTTTATGAAATCATAAATGGAGCTTGGAGTTGTCAACATGCTCTTAATTACCGCAACAGTTTCACCTGAGTAAGTGAATTAGCCAATTATTGTAGTGTAAATTAAAAGAAAAATGTTTGAAGTTATAACGTAATTAAAAAAAAGAACTTATATACTTTGTTTATATTATTTAATGTTAAATATCTTTTGTTTTGATTTATTTCTTAACATCATAATAAAAAATGTCATATCAGGCCACGTCATTATTCTTAGGAAAACAAATTTATGATGAAAAAAATCAAGAATCATTCTATCTATCTATCTATCTACTGGATCTTTTTCTGGTAAGTAATTTAAATAGTGTAGTTTTATATAATCAGCTCATTTGATACGATCAACAGAAACTCTCTTTTCTACAAACTTTCCCAAATTGGTGTATCGACTAAGTTTCTAAATATCCTGATCAATCTATACAGTGCAAACAATTCGGCAATGGAGTGGAAACCAGCTGTCAGACTGATTCGGAATTGAAATAGGTGTAAGACAGGGGTGTTTGCTAAGTCCGCTAATTTTTTCACTGTTTTTGGATGATATCTCAGAGTGCTTGTCAGCAGGAGTCATGGTTGAAGGTATCAAAATCACCACATTGCTTTTTGCGGACGACCTGGTAATCTTATCAGAATCACATAGTTCTCTACAGCTTATGATAAACAAATTAGAAAATTACTGCAAGTGCAACTGTCTAGAAATCAACACAGCGAAGTCTAAAGTCATGGTATTCAGAAAAGGGAGAGGCCGATTAGCTGGTTACGAAAAATGGAAATACGGTGGAGAGCATCTGGAAGTTGTTAAATCGTACAATCGTAGGAGTGACGATAAATCACGACCTTTCCTTCAAAAAACATTTTGAAATGAAACTTGCTGATTCGAAAAAAGCCATTAATACAACTTGGAAAAATCTAATGTCTCACTCTAGGGTTGGATTACCATCCAAAATAAAAATTGTCGAAGCTGTTATGCGCTCCATAATGTGCTATGGTGGGCAAGTTTGGGGTGGCAAATACTACGAAGATGTAGAAAAGCTGTTTCGTTTCTTTTTGAAAAAAACTCTTACGGCTACCATCAACCACTCCTAATTATAAGCTACTACTTTAAAGTGGAATGTAACCTCTTTATGTTTTCACACTTCAACTTAGCATGAACTATGTGACCAAAGTTCTTAACGAGGAAGACGATTCACGACTTACGAAGGTTCTCGTCAAGAAGGCACTTAGAACGAAAACAATGTTCTACAAGGACTGGACAAATACCGCAGTCAAATACAACATTCTGCTGGACCTAACAGAAAATAGTATCCCAGAATGGAAAGACAGAACCCAAGAATTCGTTCTTGATGTGAATCAGGCAATGCAAATGGGAAGCATAACACAACCTGAAAATTCATCACGTTGTTTTGTATCGGCAACTCGAACATCAACATATTAATTATTTGAATCTTGGCCTCAGTACTTCACAAGTTTCTATGGTAATTCGAGTGAGAGGAGAACTAATCAAGTTAAATTACATGCCCCATCGCAAAGATAGTTCATCAGTCTGTCCCCTCTGCAATACAAGGGAAAACGAAGACATGATGCACTTTCTTGGTTCCTGCCCCATCCTGAAAGAAATAAGGCGATACCATTATGTGGAGTCAATCTGATGAATATTGAAGATGTAAAACGTATCCTCAACGGCAGTGAAAATTGGGAAAAACTTGCTTCATATTGCTACACAGCTCTCAACTATAGAACAAATATTATTAATGAAAATTTCTGAAATAAAGAACAAATCCACATTTTCATTTTTAATTATTTGTAAATATACTTTTAAAATTTAAATTTTGTATAACTTTGTATAACTGTTAAATTTGTTGTTATTTCTCGGCAGACGGCTTATCCATACTTAAATGTACTTAGTATTAAACAAATACAATTGTAAATTTTATAAATGAATTAATAAAGTACCAAATAATAAAAATAAAAAAATATAATCAGCTCTCAGTACCAGCTTTTTCTAAAAGTGATCTGATTCTTTTAATTTATGATTTTCATGTTGTCAGCTCAATAAAAATTCTCGAGTGTTTTAAAAACATAAACTACTCTTTGCTTGAACAAGATGTGAAAAGCATTGATTGGAGAAGCATTCTTAACTTCATCAACTCATGAGCAGGTTGAGTTTCTCAACAATAACATCTTAAGTCTCTATGAAATACATGTTCCTCCTAAAATCATATACGTTATACCACGCAATAAGCCCTGGTTTACAAACGTTATTCGGAATCTAATACAGGAACGTGATTTGACATATGCCCGTTGGAAAAGGTTTCGACTCGACGATATAAATCAGATTTACCGCACTTTAAGAAATAAAACTGTTCTCGAAATTCGAAAAGCTAAATCTGAATTATATTATAATAAGTTCAATTCAAATTCAAGTAGTAAGCACATCTGGAAAATTTTTGAAAATATGGGAATATGTAAACCTGGGTGCAAAATTGCAGAATTAGTTAATATTAGTTTACTTAATGAGAAGTTTGCCTGATCACAACTTTCAGCCCCCTTAATTTTACTGGAACATTTTCACAAGAAAGAACCTCAGAAAACAAAAATGTATTTTACTTTAGTATTATAACAGCTGAGGATGGGTAGAAGCGATTTTTTCTATTAACTCAAATGCAATTGGGCTCGATAAAATTTATCCTTCTTTTTTAAAGTTGCTCTTACATTTCATCTTACTTATTTTACTTTTATCTTCAACACTATCCTAACAACTGGAATATTTCCAATTCAGTGGAAAATGGCTAAGATTATTCCTGTTCCCAAAACCTTTAAAAGGCGATGAGTTCATGCCAATATCAATACTACCCTTTTTGTCTAAAGTTTTTGAACGAATTGAACTTACTCATAAACAATCTTGTTTTCGAAAGAAAAATAACTGTATTACGGCTATAATAAGTGTTACTGAACACATAAGGAAAGCAATTGATGAAGAAAAGGAATTTTTTTTGATTCTTCTTAACTTTGCTAAGGCGTTCGACACGGTCAATCACCCAAAGTTGTGTTCAAAACTTTTCGGTCCTTTAAATTCTCTTCAACTGCTGTCAAACTGATTTCTTCGTATTTTAATGATCGTCAACAAGCGGTTGAATTTAACAAATCTCAGTCTAACTTTTTAACACACGGTACTGGAGGTCCCCAGGGATCAGTTTTAGGACCACTGTTATTTTCGCTCTATATAAATGAACTTCCTTCTATCATACAACACTGCTCCATCCGCATGTCTGCAGATGATGTTCAATTGTATGTAAGTTGTCCTTTGGGGCTTATTGCACACTTTTCATCTTGGGTATATGAAGATTTAGTAAAGACCGTAGAGTGGTAACAAAATTTTGGTCTAGTACTCAATCCCAAAATGCTCAAGTGCTTAATAGTATCTAAAATTATTGTTGACCTTTCCTACTTTCCTTCAATAACCTTAAATGATTCTCCAATTGAATTTGTACATTCGACTAAGAACCTTGGAGTTATATTCAATAGAATTTTGTCATGTCAGGATCATTTAAGCTATACAGTTAGCAAAACATATGGTGTGCTCCGAGCGTTATGGGCAACACAGCACTTCATTCCGACCAACAATCGGATTTTGCTCGCTAATTCCGGATTTACACGACTGAAAAGTTCACAGTATTTACTGCCAAAATACTGCTGTCATTAATTTAATTAACGAAATTCGTTTACACGATGCTAAAATAATGACAGATAAAAATACTGCCAACACTGGTAGTAAAGAATGAGCAAGTTCATTCTTTATTCCAAATTGTCATTATTTGAGAATTGTTGTCAGTACTGAATTTACACGATGTCAGTATAATGCCACAACTTAACGAAAATTCTTGCTGGCAGTTTTTTTAATGACAAATACACTGCCTCATTTTCGACCATTTACACGACAAAGAAAATAATGCCAAGAATTTGACATTAATACTGCCAATTTGGCAGTCGTGTAAATCCGGCATAAGAGTCTATTACTTCCGTTACTGACATACAGTTCCGAAATTTTTAGTAAACTAGATTATAACAGTAAAAGCAAAATTAAGGTGGCATTTAACAGCACCGTCAGATATGTATATGGACTACATCGCTATGATAGAGTATCTCACCTCGCTCCGTCGTTGCTTAATAATGACAACTTTATGCATTTTCTCGCTATGGATCTGTTTTCCGATATTCTTTTAACCAACCACCCTGTAGATCTATTTAACGAATTACAATTCCTTTCATCAAGTTGGAATAACAATTTAATTCTCCCTCGCTTTAATTTTTTAGTATCCGAGCGTCAGTTTTTTGTAAACTCAATTCGACAGTGGAATTCATTGCCTCGAGACATTAGAAGAATAAATAGCACTGTAAAAATTAAAAAAAGAACTTGAACTTTATTTCCAAATAAACTAGGTAATTAAATTTTAAATTTTGCTTTAATCTATAACTATTCATCTTACTAAATTTTTGAATGTAAGATTGATAAATTAGCTTTAACAAATCTTCTATTCAACTTTCACTAGATTATAAGATATTGTATCTTACTATGTAAGTTTTCAAATTGAATAAATACTTAATACTAAAAATGGAAATCGATGCTGCCGCAGATTGTTCCTCTTTTGATGTTAATAAACATTTATTATTTATAAAGCTGTTAAGTGGAACTTCTTTATCGTCATAAAAAAATAATTTCCCTCAACACAACTACCTTACCCATTTTTTTTGTTAAATAAAAACTCAGCATCAATTCCTACATCTGACGGCCTGTCAAATTCTAAAACATTTGACAGTTATTCAGTGCCTTAGTGAGTTTCATAATTAAATCAGAGAGCTCTGATCAAACTCTGCTCAGAGCGGACTCGTCATGCTCAGTCATGGTTGAAAAAGAAAAACGCCTAATGTGATATGTTCAAATACCTTTTTATGCCGGATTTACATGACTGCTAAGTTCGCAGTATTTACTGCCAAAATACAGCTGTTATTAATTTAATTAACGACATTCGTTTACACGAAGTTAAAATAATGACAGATAAAAATACTGCCAACACTGGCAGTAAAGAATGAACAATTTCATTCTTTATTGCAAATTGTCA
Organism: Philhelius pedissequus; assembly: GCA_910595825.1. Classification (NCBI taxonomy): domain Eukaryota; kingdom Metazoa; phylum Arthropoda; class Insecta; order Diptera; family Syrphidae; genus Philhelius; species Philhelius pedissequus. The sequence continues at coordinate 72,681,146 of OU343160.1, read as the reverse complement.
TTTGCCGTGTTTAGTTTGCAACTCCATATAGAGTTGTTAAGGAAAACGAAATCGGGATTTAGGATTTTCATTTTAAACTTATTGGCAGCACTGGTGCATTCAATGACAAACGAGTTCAAAACCTGTATGTTAGTAAAATCTAAACTATCGATAACACAAATATATCTGTATCCTGGCATTACCGATTCTATCGGGAGTTATGCTATGTTTTTACCTAAAGATAATCCGGTTTAAATTGAGAAGATTAAAAATTAATCTTCAAGTGTTTTCGACAGTGAAAAAAAGATTAGTTTGACGTTTTCACTATGAATTGTCATTCAAAAATCAATACAACAACAGAGGACAAATTTAATTTCAATAAATAAAAATAAGTAATAACTTTAAAATATTGTTATCCGAACATCTTGCAGCAAATAATATATTTACGTGATTTGGGAAAGAACAACTTCAAAGTATTACTGTAGTATAGCTAAAACATTTTCAATTACAAATTCGAGGCACCGACCGCTATAGTCTTTGTAGCTTTATTGCATTTTTTATTTTTATACTTATTAATAAACAAAAACAGAATTTGAAGGCAACGACAAATCTTACCAGACAAAAACAAATTAAATAATGTTGGACAGTTTTTTTGTGTTGAATGTCAATTGAGAAAATATGACATTAGAATAGGCACGTTCTATGAAATAAGGTTTGTTTCTTTTGAGAATCTTCTACTTCGAACAAGATTTCAATGAGATTAATATCTAAAAATTTGTATGGGAAATCTTCAAGATTTAGAAGATTTCAAAGAGGATTTATGGTTAAACCACTTAAATCTGGATTAAGTGGTAGGTGAAAAGTTAGTATTAAGATAGTTCCAGATAATTATCTGGATTTAGCTAATTCCATATAGAGTTAAGTTTGTTTTTGTACTGATATGTAAATCGCTCAACTCTGATGTCGTTTTTTTCGACAACTCCATATGGAGTTGCAAACAAAACACGGCTATTATTTGAAAATTGTTGTCATTACTAAATTTACACGATGTCAGTATAATGACACAACTTTCTAATTACAAATGTACTGAAACATTTTCGACCATTTACAGCAAAAATAATGCCAAGATTTTGACAATAATACTGCCAGCTTGGTAGTCGTTCAAATCCAGCATTAGATATGTATGTTTGCATGTTTTTAAGTAAAACTCAAGTTTTACAGTTCCTGATGGTTAAGATGAGTATAGGTGTGTTGATCCGAATATAATCTCACCGAAGGTTATAATTTTTATAATCATAAAAATGCAAATCAATTTAAAGCACAATTTTAATTTAGGAGCAATGCCATGCAATTTATTCGTTCCCTAATTTTGATAGAAAATCCAACCACCCACAGCCAACAAAAGACACATCATCCATTTGGTACAACAAAGCTTACGCATACATAATACTAACACAAACTTCATGAATTCACCATAACAATGCGAGTTTTTCTCTATATCAAATTCAATATCCATTTCATCTCATTGTCGTTGGTAGATTAGATTCAAATTGCAAATAAATGGAAAATTTCTTATTCGATCGCGTGATTAAAAATATTTATTTTCACAGTAAATTCCCAAAATTCGTTTATAGATTTGTGAGTTAACTATTTTCCAAATTCTGTACAAACTATTTCTTCCGAAAAAATGTTGTTTTTCATTGCTCAAAAGTGAAAAAATGTGTATTTTTAGGAAAGCAAAACTGGATTTGATTGACGGCGATGCCGTTGTTCGTTGCCGTCACATCACTCGGGTTTGTAATTTTTTTGTTCGATTCGGTCGTTTGAAAAATGGCGTTAAATTGAAATTCGAATTTATCGGTTTGGATTGATATTGTAATAACGGTTGTGTGTTTTTTTTAAGTGAGTAGTGTTTTAATTTAATTAGAGCATTTTCATTTCTCATTTTCTTAAAAATAAAGCTCTGATTATAGAAAGGGTTTTTTTCTTTATTTGAATATAAAATGAGTCCTTATAATATTGTTTTCTTGTTTGATCTAACAATAATGAATTTGTCATGTTTTAAACTTAAGTAACAAGTGTTTTAATTAAGTGCTTCCCTATTTGTTGTACGAGAAGAGGAATCAACATATAATATGTATTCTAAGTCAACCTTTTTTTAAAGTGGGGTAAGTTATTTACTTATTACTAATATATTTATAATTAATTAATTGATTGCTAACTTTATCTTTTTATAAACTACCAATATCATTAATTACCTACTTATTACTTACTTTTGTAGGTATATGTAGGTATTGTTAAACATTTTACATTAAAAAACAGGAAGTGAAATATGCATAAGTTTTGCTACGATTGTTCTCGCATAACGTTTCCCCTTAGCCCAGTTTCCCGCGTTACAACCATAACTTCTTTAATAAAATCCAATGGCGCTGTATCAATTGTTTGGTTTCGGGAGCGTATCAGAATACCGCTATTTAAATTCCTAAAAACACGTTTTAAGATTCCGTCTTCTAAGACACGTTTTTTGTTTTAATTCCCACTTTTTGAAATCCCCCTAATTCAAAACCCCGATCTATTATCCTATTTTTTTTTTAATTTTAATTAAAGTTAGGTACATTAATAAATGTTTGCATATACCCAAACTCAACCTCACTACATATCCTGGATTGGGCAAAGCAGGGGGCTTGCAGGTAGGGAAGTCAGATTTTAAAAACTTCTTTGCGGAACAGTACAATTTAGAAAAAAAGATGATTAATTTTGTGAAAAAAATGTTTTCTTTTAGTTTTGAAACAGTCTTTTATTTAAAAGATATACTGTTAAATGCTTTATATCAATTACTCACTAAGAGTTTCAATTATTCATTGAAGATTTTATAGCTCCTTTGATAAAATCTGCAGTCTTTAGATTTTTAGAAAAATTTAAATAACTTGGTGCAGACAGCATAACTAATCATTAAATACCGAAGAATTAACGGAAATGTTTTTATATTTCCTTTGTTAATGTGCGTCCATATTATGCCGAACGATTCCGATCGGCCTATGCCGCGCCAATCATTCTGGTCGTGACGTTCGGGTTCCTTTCATGCATCCATTTCGTTCGGTTTGAATTTATTCGGCTTGGCCGCTCGGCATAGGCCGAATGGCATCGTTAGGCATAATATGGACGCGGCTTTAGAGGCATCAGTGCCAATCGAAAATGGTTGATCTGAGTTTTTCGTCAAATCCAAAAATAGCCATATTTTTGGATGCAGGGCCAGGATGTTCTGCATAATTTTCGTGCATTGCAACAAGAATCCCCTTTCTATAATCAGAGCTTTATTTTTAGGAAAATGTTAGAAGCTAATGAACTAAAACACTACCAGCTTAAAAAACGCAACGTTTTTATCAATGCGAACAGTTAAATTCGATTTTAAATTTAACGCCATTTTTCAAACGATCGAAACGAACAAAAAAATTTCTAACCCGAGTGATGCGACGGCACATTTTGTCCTCGCGCACGATATTTGAATTATTTGTTTTCCCATTTATTGTTAAAATGTACCTTTCTTCTAATTTTTTTTTGTGGTTTCTGGATTTTCTTGTTTGAAGCCGATCCTGCTTCAACAGATTCTGAATTTAATTTTGATTCTGAACAGATTTTTATATCGTCAGAAAAGTTATCCACAGTTCTTTCGGATTCTGAAGAACTCATTTTATTTATATCTAAAAACATATAATGATATTCATTTTATGATTTATGTTTCAAAAATATATAAGTCACAAGTTTATAAACCACAAGTTTTGATAAACTAAATACAAAGCTTATCATATCGAAAACATGCTGGATTTGCAAGATGAACGAAACAAACACACTTTGTAAAACATTCAGCGCTCAATTAAACGTCACATAAATAGCTGACGGGTTGCTGCCAGGAAAAACGAAAAAACAAAATAAAATGCACGACTTGATCGCACGAACTTGCTCTTATGCTCGATCACATCTTACGAAAAAGATTTCTATTAATCATAGTCATTTTTAACGCAATTTTGTATATGCATATACAAAATTTCATTAATTTTGTTCTAAAATAAATTGGTATGACAATATTAAATATTCAATAATATAAACTTAAAAACAAAAGATTAAATCTGTTTAATTAAAGAAAAAATAATTCAAAATTCTGAAATAAATACTTAAACTAATTTGAGCTCAAAAAAAAAGTACGCCATTTTATTTCTTGGATAAATTTGAATTTATGAACAAAAAATTTAAAAATCTGTGGAGCGGTTTTTGAGAAAAAAAAGTTTTTTTTTTTAACTTTTAGAAAATATTTAAAAAAAAATCAAAAACGCCAATTCATAGGTATTCAGAAAATACAAATATATATAATTTTTGAAAAAAAATTAAAGAGCAGTTTTCGAATAATAAATTTAAAAAAATTTTTTTGTTAAAAATGATTTTAAAAATACACAAAAATATTAATTAAAAATATGATACGCGGTATAATTTGGGCAACATAAACCTATATTTTTGTGTAATTTCGAAGGAATCTGTTAAGCCGTTTATGAGATAGTCGAAAGCAAAAAACGGTCCTATTTAAAGTTCCGTTTTTAGACATTTTTCTATTTTTTTTTCAATTACATGATCTGTCGTAGCTAAAAACCCACACAGATTTTTTTTATCAAAATCTTTAGAGCCGTTTCCGAGAAAAATAGGTTTGAACGTAACGGTATGCAGGTACCTCAATTTTTTGAGCCAAAAAAAATTTCAATTTACCCTCTGTAAAACACCTACAAAAGTCTATATACCAAGTTTGAAGCAATTCGGCCCACCTGTTTGGGCTGTAGGTGTGTATACATACATACAGACAGACTGATAGACTGACAGACTGACAGACTGCCAGACTGACAGACTGACAGGCTGACAGACTGACAGACTGACAGACTGACAGACAGACAGACTGACAGACTGACAGACTGACAGACTGACAGACTGACAGACTGACAGACTGACAGACTGACAGAATGACAGACTGACAGACTGACAGCATGACAGACAAACAGACATACAGACGGACAGAATTTTTAGACCATTTTTTTTCTTCTTCGCTATCATCGTAATGTCATGTTTGATTGTTATCTCTTTAACTTTTTTTTCGACGAATGCATAACTTGCCTTATACTACCTATAATCCAAGTAAAAACAGCTGTGCGCTTAACTGAAACGCCAATTTGCCATACTTTTTTTTCAGTTAAGCGGTACTCTTACTTAAGCGATCTTTAAATAACTGAAAAAAAAATACTTTTTAGGAGTTTAGATAACTAAAACACAATTTCCCCTACTCAATCTAAGAATAAGAATTTATGTTTTGGTTAACAAAACAATTACCACTTGTGCCATCATTTTAAATTATTTTGCTCGCACTTTCCAGAAACTATATTTGCCAAGTTCAGAAGTCATGCGTAACAATCAAAACAAAATAATATTTTGTTGTCAAACTGACAGACAAAAATGAAGTGCAAAGCTTATTGGCCACGTTCAGTTAAAGTAAGAAATAATCTAAGTGATGGACGTATTCAGCTTTTTTATTTCGGTTATGCGGAGCAGTCTCAGTATAAAGAAATGATTTTTCCCGTAATTATTTTTTCATTTAACCGAATCTTTCAATTAAGCGGGTTTCAGTTACTCGACGGTATATGTTTTCGCTTCAAGATACGGGTTTGCGATATGAAGATGAAGTTAAACAAAATCTTCAAATTTTCTTCATTTTTTCTTTTGATGCATAGTCATTTGTTTTAATTGGGTAGAATTCATTTTACTTAAATAAATCTTATATTAGCACGATAACATTTTTAGCTAATATTGCGTTGATGCCGAATTTGACAGTTGGTGTCAAAATAATTGAAATGTCAATTGTCAAACGAAAACTTGTAAATGTTCAGTGTGAACGATTTTCGAGTTTTCGTAAGCTTTTAGCTGAAAACCCCGTTTTGGGTTTGGTGTGAAAAGCCTATTTGATGAATATTTCAAATAAATCTCATTTTAATCTTCATAGGTCCATTATATGCATGAAACAAAGAAAACAAGATTACGACAGTTCTATTTTTGTCTTATTTTGTTGACGTCATATGTGGAAAAAACCATTAATCCACATCGGGAAAAAAACAACAATTTGCTGATTTTTTTCACATAGGACGTCAATAAAAGAAAACAAAAAAGAAGTATCGTAATTTTGTTTTGTTTGAATTATGCAACATATCTGTTCCCATACCGAAATGAATAAATTCATCGTGAAATTGAATTGTTCGCTCCAGTTGACACAGATGAAGTGGCCTGTCTCACTTTTACTTCATGAGACAAAATCAAACAATATTGGTATTTTGAATAGTCCTGTCATAATTAATCTACTTTTAGAGAGCGGTGAAAACACTTTGAGATAAGGAAACCTAAATCTAGATTAACGTTGGGTGGAAACTTAGAATTAGAGATCAAAAACTAAAGGCCGACAAGACGAAACGAAAATTAAAAACTGTAAACCCAGAAATATTCGCTATCTCTGACATTCAGAATTTCCATTCTCTGATCTCAATAAATGATTGCATTCAGTGATTCAAATAAAAAAAAAGTTCAGCTTTGAACTTAAGGTCACGTTACACTTACATACACGGTGATTGGTATAAGATGCGGCAAAAAGCTAGGGCGTGTAGGTTGGACTTAGACAAGAAAAAAATCGTATTAAAGGGGTTCTATTTCCCCCCGTTTAGCCGGGAGGGGCAATTTTCTACAAAAAATGAAAATTAAAGAAGATATTTTTGGCTTTCCAAAAAGGTATAACATGGCATTGTAGGTTTTATCGCTTTTTTTTTTTAAATTGCACCTCCCGAATAAACGGGGGCAAATGGACTCCCCTTCTAATACGCTTTTTTTCTTGCCTAAGTCCAACCTACTCGACCTAGCTTTCTGTCGCGTCTTTTACCAATCACCCTGTATAATGAACAAATTTATTGAACTGAAAAATATTTTAGGTTATTTTCGCGGGATTTCCAAGACATTAAGTACCCTTGCGGATCAAAATCTAGAAACGGGACGCTTGCGGGGCAAATGTTGTTTTTCGGGACAGTCCCTCGCATAGCGCGACGTCTGGCTTCCCTAGTTGCAGGGGAGGGGGGCAGCATTCAACCTTTACGCGCCTTTGTTTTTGCCCCTTCTTTGGATCATAAAAGCGGGAATTTGATAAGGGGGCTGGTAAAAAATAAAAAGTAAGATTATAAAAATCCGGGCAATAAAAAGCTGCTTCCCTGCAGCCCCTGCTTGGACATATATAAGATTTCATGTGGGGTAGAGTTTGTTTTTGTTTGTAGTAAGGTTCACTAACTGTCTGTCTGTATGTAGGTCGCTCAAGCGTTTTCTTTAAACTTGGTACTTAAGTGCCTTGTTTAAATATTTTTGTAGTCGTCAATATAACGGTACGGAGTTTTTGTACAAAAAAAAAAGTAAATTATATCTAATTGTCTCGAAAACGACCTTAACGTTTTTGACTCAACGGATTTCGATCTAAATTTTTTTACAGGAGGTCCTTCAAATTCTAAATAATACTGCATAACCACATTTTCGAAAATACATTTCTTTTTTTGAAAATTCGATATTTCGGAAACGGAAACCACCTGATATATCGTAAGTAAAATATCATATAACACGTTTGCTATTAATTCCTTCGCTCGGTTTTAAATACTCGGTACAAAATACTTTAAATGGCGCCCTAGCTATGGAGAAATATAACTTCATTTGTTGATTTTATTAATTTTTTGTTTTTTTAAAATGCATGTTTATAGATATCTATAACAATTTCGAGGTTACAAAATTTATGCTGCTCCTTAAGACTTTATGCCAAAGAGAATCTTAAACCAGATCTCTAAAATTTTTATTCTTCTCATTTCTCATCTTATATTAAGCTCATCCACGTGGAACAAGAATTTATGGAAAAGTATTAAGGTGTTATACTAGGGATCAGGTTGTGGATTTGTAAAAAAGGAATTTTAGGATGCTTTTATTTGTGTTTTCAAGAATAGGTAGGTACTAACTTTTGATTAACGGTTGACAATAAGCATGTCACACAAAGTATGTTTGTGTACGTACTTACTTTTTTTAACCATGGCAAAGGTTTTTATTGTTGTGCTATTTTGGATTTGATGATTTTTCAAACTGAGAACCACATCAAATGTTAACAGGGTTGCCATCTAGACAAAATATACTTAAAAAACTAAACACAATAAAACAAAAAAAACATTGAGATGTCAAAACAGAAGCTCAACAATTTTCTTCTTCAGAAATACAGATATTGCGTGACAAAGAGATAGATGGAGTAATTAAGAAGTTGAGAGAGGTTATATAGACTATAGAGAGATGGAAGAGAGAGAGAGTGAGTGATAGCGATGGGAAGGGAGAGTGAGATAGAATACTTTAAATTGGAATCAGTACACATCACATCATAGTTGGGCTCTGGAGCTTAGGGAAACAAACGCAGCAAAGAAGAAATCGGTGTACACGCATGTTAGTTCTGTCATTCGAGCCTTGTGTTTCACAATGATAGAAATTAAGAAAACTAGCATATCCCAGTTTTCGGGACAACATAGTTTCGACTGATGAAACAATTAACAAAACTAAGTAATTATGTTGTTCCTGGGTTCTTAAGTTTACGCCACACAATATTGAAACCTTTTCGATTATTGCGATTACTGGAACCGATTTTATTTAAGGCTTATCTTCGGATACTGAACGTCTTTAACATGAGCTTTTAAATCCTTTCTCTTTGTTAAACTATCCATTTTACTAAATTAAACTCGGCAACTATTGGATTTCATTTATTTTTGGTACATCCTTCCCGTTGTTCTCCCTTTCCAATTTTCTTTTGATTCATCAAAGAACAAAATTATTTAATATGAAAATCCCTCTCTTTTATTACCTTACCTACCAACATACATATATACGTCGAATCAAAAAACCAACAAAAACAACATTTTCGTAGAGAATGTTGTTTTTGTTGGTCATCTCCCAGTCTCAACTTAAGCAACTTTAACGCCCGTCGTCGTCATCTAGGTAAAATTATGCATATTTCAATTTCACCCAGAGGCCAGAAGCTAGAGAGCTTTGGATATGTATTTTGTTTTTATGTGTAGGTAAGTTATACATGTAGAAAAATGCATTTTATGGTCGTTTTATTTTTCCATCATCAGATATTCAAAACCAAATGGAATTTAGTATAAAGGGTGCAGTTATACAAATATTGTTCATTTGTTTTCTGTTCCCATGCTTAGCTGTATATTAACGATATATACCATCCTACGGTACCTAACTTTACTTTTTGCCACAATGAGTTTGAAAATTTTATTAGTTTTTCAACTTTTACCTTATAGGTATCTCGTGAGAGATTTATTCGAAAAATTGATGCTCAAATTTATGTTTACTTGCGATTATATGTAGATACTAAGCCTTTGACAGTTGACAGTTGAATAAGTCGGTTGCATTAAAATTTAGCTCCTGTATTTTGCAAAAAATTGGTTTTAAAAAAAGTGCATTATAACTCGAATTTGCGATTTAAATTAATTGTAATCAACTAACAAGACACTATATTTGAAGTAAGTCATCTCATATTATTTAAGATATTACTAAAATTCGCCAAAGATCAACGGCGAAGTGCAATTCAACCAGCAATTGTTGTTAACTTCATGAATAAGCGCAATATTAGCAACATATCACAAGAAGCTTCTCCAGAATCGAAGAAACTGCAACGTACTGAGACGGCACTTAACACCATGTCCATTAGTGATCTAAGCCGACTTCTCGATGAGAAATTAAAAGATCACCTGCAGCATTTGGCCACATAGGCAGATTTAGATGTACTTACCAGCCAAATGGCGGTTTCGGATGAGAAACAATTGGCCCTCGAAAATAAAGTGGCCATTGCTGCAGAACGTTTCGAAAAACTTGAGAAGCGAATTCCACAATTAATGCAAAAATTCACTGAAAAAAATGTAATTGTTCACGAAGGAGCTCTGCCAAAACTTAGCAGAAGGCGACGAAAACACTGTGGACTCAGTCCGTCTGACTCACAAAAAAACCAATAACATTATCGAAATAAATCATTTAGTTGTAACATTAAGACATAGCTCTGATGTTTATAAAATCTTGAAAGTATCACCCAAATTGAAAAACACGGGAAGAAGTGTCCATAAGGATTACCCTTTGGCTGTAAGAACCAAGCGAGCAAAGATGATAAATCTAACAAAATCATTACACACCGAACGTCCTGGAACAAAAACATAATTACGAGATGACTGATTATTTGTTGAGGGAAAGGAATTAACATGGAGCACGGAATATCGATTAAAATGTGGCAACAAAAATGGATTTAATGTTCTGAAAAAATGTTGCCTGATCTGCGGTGTGAAATCGTGGAACGTTCTATTAACTTTAACGACAACATTGATAAACGTCAAGCACAGCTGGCACAACATAATTCAATAACTCCCGCTGCGCCACCTACCCATTCAATGCACCCCCAAGCAACACGTGCACAGGGTGTCTGAAAGTCGCTACGATATAATAAATTTAATAATTAAGAGTCAGCCGTCTGTCAGTCATTTAGTATTAACAATTTAAACATTTTAAGTTATAACATAAATGGTTTAAAAAGTAAATTATTATTTTCAAACTTTTTTAAATTTGTTAAAACATTTGATGTATTTTTGTTATTCGAAACTTTTTTATTGAAAGAAAATTATGAATTATTTGATGGTTATTTTAACGAGTACGAATTGATATGGGAGGAAGGGGTTGAAAATAAAAAATATGGAAGAGCAAGTGGTGGACGCATCTACGGTTTTAAAAAAATATACAAAGAATTTTTGAATTTTGAAAATATACAGGGATATATTATTATTAACTTCAAATTAGATAACATGTGTAAGCACTATATAATACCAACATATTTAAATTGCAACCACTGGGAAGATGATTTCAACGCTTTAAGTGATGTAGTTTGCCACAATCAGAAAACCAAAATGATGCTGATAGGAGACCTTAACGCGAGAATTGGAAGTGAACAAGGAACATACAACGAAACGGGGCAACATCTTCAAACTACTCGGCAACGAAGATCTAAAGACACCAAAACGAACAGTAAAGGAAGAAATTTATTGGACTTTGCGGAATCATTTAGTTTCATAGCTCTAAACGGAAGATCCAAAGCTGACATCAGAGGTGAATTTACGTTCGTAAGAGGGAATGCCTGTTCGGTTATAGATTACTGCCTTTTATCGGAGGATTGGCTTGGCAATATTTCTGATTTCGTTGTCCACTCACAAAATTTTTCGGACCATATGCCAGTATCAGTTTCGCTGAAAGCTAGTGCAAGAAATGAAGGTTTTGTAGATACAGAGATCGATTATCCCAGACTGGTGTGGAGAAATAGCAACAAATTTCTTATCAATTAGATAAGAAACTCGGAATTGAATATTGTGCAACAAAATGAAGAAATTCTTATGATCAAAGGTTTGCAAGAAATTATTCGTAAAATCGCACCCAGGGTTTCTACAAAAACACAAGTAATACACGCAAAACAAGAATGGTTTGATAGTGAGTGCTGTCGAGCTAGAAGCAAAGCCTTTGCGTTCTTAAAGCTTTTTAGAAAATATAATACTACCTTCTTTAGACAAGAATACACGAAAGCAAATACTTCTTTCAAAGTGCTATGCGTCGAGAAGAAGAAAATGTTTTACGAAGAAAAAGTTCAAATTATTATAGCTACCAGGAATATAAAAGAGTTTTAAAAGGCAGTTCGGTACATAAATGGTTCAAAGTTAAGAATCGGTATAAATATACCAGCAGCTGACCTAAAAAACATTTCCAATCCCTTTTGGACGTAGAACGCACAGCATTGCCCTTCCAATACTGCCCAAATCATGTAGAAGATCAGATCATGGATCAATCTTTCTCACTAGAAGATCTAAATGCAATATTAGTAGAGTTGAAGGAAACTAAAGCACCAGGAGAAGATCTAATTCCACATAAATTCTACAAGTACTGCACCGAGGAATTCGCCTGCTATTTACTTCAGGTGTTCTACGGCCTTTATACAATGGATTTTTCCCCTTCATGTTTTGATTCAGCGGTTATACTCCCAATTTTCAAAAAAGGAGATTGTAATATGGTGAAAAACTATAGAGGAATTTCAATGCTCAACACTGTTCGAAAGATTTTTGGAGGACTCTTATTTAAGCGACTTACTAATTGGGTGGATAGAAACGAGTTACTGAGCGAATGCCAGGCCGGTATCCGCGAAGGATACTCAACTGTTGACCACATCTTTACATTTATGCTTACTTTGTAGATTTTAAGGCGGCATTCGACAGCGTAGATAGTGAATTATTGTTCTATAAACTATCGTGTTCACAAAAATGTTGAAAACGTTAAAAAAAATTATATGCAAATTGTGCTGCTAGTATCTGGGACGGAACAGTACTGTCCGAAAGCTTTTCAGCACCTACTGGTCTACGGCAAGGAAGCACCTTAAGTACACTGCTTTTCGCACAATACATTAATGATATAATATCATCCTTAAATGGAGGAATCGATATACGTAGTATTGTTTTAAAAACTCTCATGTATGCAGACGAAATTGTCCTCCTAGCGGACACACCTATAAAGCTACAAATGATGATTAACCGTTCAAAATCTCAAATTATGATTTTCGGTAGAGGAAAGAGACAACGCAGTGGAAATTATATTTGGAGGTACGAAAGAGAGCCAGTGGAGATCGTGGACAATTATAAGTATCTAGGCCTTATATTGACACCCCAAAACAACATGAAACTGCATTTTGAAGAAAAACTTAAAAAGGCGAAAACCGCGATTAACGCAACCTGGCGATAATGTATGCAAAATCAAAACCTAATTCTTTCAGCTAAATACCATATCTTTGAAGCAACATCAAGGGCAGTCATGCTTTGTACACCCCAAGTGTGGGGAATTGCACAAAACAATACCGTAAAACAATTTTTACGATTTTTCCTAAAAAAAATACTGCACCTTCCGATGACCACGCCCAATTATATGCTATACATAGAAACAGGCTTACCTACAATGTATATTGCAACATTGAAGCTTCACTTCGACTATGTACTTAAAGTATTTAAAATGAATGAAATACGACTACCCAAAATTGTAGCAAAGGTTCCCCTGGACATGAAAACTTCGTTTTTTGAAAAGTGGACAGAGCTAGCGGAAAGAACTGAGTGTCCTTTACAGCTAGAGACTATAAGGTCCAATCAGACGAAAACGGATTTATATAACATTATTAAAGTTCTCGATGAAAAGCTGCGCGAGTCATTTATCGAAAATGCACGATCCTCTGTGTATAGGACTTATTACTCCCAACTAGAATACGATCTGGGAACGAAAATCTACTTTGAAAATAATTCTGGAGTGGATAAGATATCTATCATCTTCAAAATACATGGGGAATTACTACATCTCAACTACATACCTCATCGCCCAGATCTACCTATAGAATGCAGCCTTTGCAATATTAACACCAGAGAAGATACTTTGCATTTTGTATGTGTTTGCCCAATATTTATCGAGCTTAGAAAACTGTACCTGAGTAAAGCTATTTTCTCAGCCGAAGAAGTTCTTAGCCTTTTAAATGGAGAATCCTGGACAGCTCTTCATAAATTCGTCAAAGCCGCACTCCGAAATAGAAATCAAATTTTAAGAGAAGCGTTAAACTTAATGCACACTTCACAAATTAATATGTAGAACTAAAATAATAGTTATATGCCCTGTAAAATATTATAATTATCTTGTTATCTTAGTAAATCAATTAGTCAATCTGGCAGACGGCTTTTGCCATGTCATATAAGATTTGTAAAAACCAAAAAGGTAAACTTTGTAAATATTGAATTTTAATAAATCTAAATCTAATCTAATCTAATCTATGAAGGTACTATAAGGCAAGTTATCTAATCGTAAAAAAAATGAACCATCAAACATAACATAACGATCATAGAGAACACCAAAAAAGTGGGTGCGGCAATTCTGTCTGTATATCTGTCTGTAGAACGATCTTAAGCCTAAACGGCTAAACCGTTTATGTTCAAACTTGGTGGTTAGGCATTTTAAGTGATTGTCCAAAATAGATTTTTGAATCGTTGTTTTAGCCCCAAAAATAACGGTACTTGCCATACAAATTTTTCCACCATCTTAATTATCTCGAAAACGGCTCTAACGATATTGATAAAAAAGTATGTGTACTACTTTAGCTATGGTCCAACATTTTGTTTACATATTTTGTTATTAACGGTACCTGCCATACAACCATTTTGGCTCAATGGATTTCGATACAAAATTTTATACAGGAAATCCTTCAAATTCTAAATAATACTGAATTTCAAAATTTCCGAAAAATTATTTTTTTTTGATTACAAAAAATAATAGTCGGCGTTGATAAGCCATACACTGTTTAAATTGTTGCAATTGTTTTCAAATATCAATTTTCCGCGTAAACATGCAGAGCTGGTCACCCTATTTTTTTCATAAATCACATGATGACGAATGATTTCCTTAAGTATTGACATTTTGTCAGTCAGAATACCCTTTGTATTTAAGTTCCAAAATAAAAACAACATAAAATATTTCAGTCTATCAATACATATTATAGGTATTACCATAAGTACAGCTTTTAATGTGAACTTTTCTTTAAAAAAAAAAATAAACATTATTTCAGTTTTTTGTTTTGTCTAAAAAGCAAACATGAAAACCTTGCAACAAGAGTAAACTGTGGGAGTTTTAATTTGGCATCAGAATTCCAGATTGATTGAATGCAGCCAATAGTTCCAAAACCAAGCAAATTAATCAAGGAGTGATTCATATATCTCCATATAGACACAGAGGGCGAAAGATAGGGTTTTAAAAAGCGATGCCAAAAACAACCCTGTAGACCAATAATAGTGACAAGTTTTCGCTCAGTTTTCCCCATAACAATTTCCTCATCCTCATGATAGGTAGCTACCTATGAGTTCAGAGATAGATTGTACACTATGTATGCACCTAGATTAGATAGTAGCAGAAAGTAACAACAAAATCCTTATACATTGATGTTTTGAAATTTCATTGGAAGACTCCCTCTGGCATGGATAATGATTTACGTATATTCTACTTCTCTCTTACAGAGCCTTTGAAAGATAACATCATTTACTTGTCAACCACAAATCCTAGAGGCGATTCCCACAGTCACGCTTGGCTCTTGTTCAAACTGTATACTCAATGTAAATTGTGTAAAATCCTACAAATTTTGGCATTGGAAAGTACTCTATCTATATCGTGTGATTGTGTACTATACGTCAGAGCTAATGACAACCAGGATACAAATTGACATTTTGTGGGCTTAATGGATTTTAATGGGCTCTTTGGTACTATAAATCAAAGGATAAAAGGTGGAATGGAAGTAATATCTGATGAAAGTGGCATGAAAACAATTTTCTGGAATTTAAAATAAATTAAACTAATAGCTCAAAAAGTTTCAAGACTACACATGCAGGGTCTATTAAATTGCTAATGGAATTTAGCACAAAAAAGAATAATAATGATGCAGGACACTAAAATCCAGTACTTAATCAACATCCACTATTGAGAAAGTTGATGTTACGACCTTTCCTTCCTTGGATAACTACTGATGGGACAAAAGTACACCTATATAAAAATTTAAAACAAACACCTGTTCTGCTATGTTTCCTTCAACCCCAATGCAGAAAAGCTCAATTCAAAATATAACTCAATCGAGTTAAACACTTTTTCGAAGTTTTTACTTGCGATTGTAGGTGCTATAACGCAAGTTATGTATTCGTAAAAAAAATTTTGTTTCTAACAATCAAACATGCCGACCATAGAGAACACAAAAAAAGTGGATCCCCCAATTCCGTCTATGTGTCTGTCTGTCATTATGTCTGTCTGTCCTCTAGTCTACAGCCTAACGGTTGGTTAGACTTACTTCAAACTTGGGACATATTGTTTGTTCGGTAATATGCACACACGTTTTTTTTCATTTTTTTTAACACGAAAAATAACAGTAGCTCCCATATATTTTTTTTGGCCAAAAACAAAAATCTTATTTTTCTCAAAAACGGCTGCAGCGATTCTTATTAAAAAAATCAGTTCATTAATAAAGGTACCCCTTTTGATAATTTTTTTTTTTTTTTTGAAAAATATTGCTATTTTTGGTACCTCTAATATAACCTTTTTTTTGGTTTTCGATTTTCTTGTATACGGTTGATTTGATTTTTTTGAATTTTTTTACGCAGAAATTCTTAGAAAGTTTCAACACTAACCAAAATTTTTCAAAACATTTTTTTTTTAGAAATAATTTTTTTTTTTGAAAATTCAGAATTTCAAAACGAGACAATAGATTTTTTCGAAACTTCGTATTTAGATGTTTTCTGACATTATCTTGAATAGTTAAAAAAAATATTTTTTCTAAAATAAACACCAACTGACGTCCTATACAAATGTTAAAAAACCGTTAAGAAAAAATGTATTTCTCGAAATTCCAAGAATTTTTATAAACAAATTTGTGTGTTCTTAAATTAGTACAGTTCATTTCCAAGTATAAAAATGTTTTTTTTTGCGTACTTATAGAACCACTTTCCATATTTTCGATTTTGTCAATATTCGATGAACCGATTAAAACAATTTTTTTTATAAAAATGCCCCCTAATTTTTTTTTTAAAGAAATTAATTTTTTTTTGAAAATTCTAAATTTCAAAAACGAGACAATAGATTTTTACGAAACTTCGTATTTAGATGTTTTTTGACATTATCTTCAATAGTAAACAAAAATATTTTTTCTAAAATTTAAACCAACAGTACCTGCCATACAAATGTTAAAAAACCGTTAAGAAAAAAATTTATTTCACGAAAATGCTCCCTAAAATTCTTAATTAAACTGCGTACGAAAATTTTCAAAAAAAAAAACGTTTTTCGATTTTTAAAATATAAATCAATTTTTTTTTTGAAAAATCGATTTTTCTAAAACCAGTCACAGAATTTTTTTGAAATTTAAATTTTATGTGTATATTTTCTAAAAAAATATTTTCTAAAAATGTTTTCAAAATTTTATACATAAAAAATTAATTTATTAAAAAACCGTACCAACGATTTTTGAATTTTTTTTTGATATACATATTCTTATTTATCAACGAATTCAAACTGCATATTTGATTTCCCTCAAACTATAAAGACTAAGCAATATAACAACATTTAAGTATGTGTATTATCCATTAATTTCTACCTTTATTATTGTTCCCTTTTTACGTATTTTTGCGTACGTCCCTGAATACTAAATACAATGTAGGCCCTCATACATTTGTATATGCATATGTGCTTTAAAAGTCACATGAATCTTATGGATGCATATCGTGCCTAAATTATGAAGTTGTATGTTGTAGCTACCTACCCACCTACATCCTTCATTTTCATTATTATATGTACATGTTTAAATACTTAGGTTCCATCTAAATGGATATGTATATGTATAGATACATTTTACTCTCTGAACTTACATAACTAAAATCCAAAATTAGATTTAAAGATACATTTTTAGGTAGGTACCTATGTAACTATTCCTTGAGTCATCCATTCCACAATTCATTATACTAGGAATCAAGTGAATATTACCTACATAGGCTTTAAACTTGCATAGAATAACAACACCTAACTAACTAAACTTCAATCGTTAGTTACATTAAAGTTGTTAGCTACAAGAGCAAGTTTGTGCGATCCAGTCGTGCATTTTATTTAATTATGTGCTAGTTACCTTCAGTCCTTAACAAAATAATATCTGTGTAATAAATGTTTCTAACAACCTAATATACCTAAATGAAAATACAATGAGGAAAGAAGCAAATTATTTTGCCAAAATAAATAATTCAAAAAGAAAACCAAATGTAAACTCCACCCTTTTGCAAACGACACAAATTCATATGTTCACAATTTTTCACATTCCTTACATATTATCTATGCCAACAGTGTGTTCTTAAATCTGATAGTGATAACGCACCTCCCTCTGCGTAGATATTCTCTATCTCTAGGTTATTTAAATAAATTGGCTGCAGACACACTCTTCGAGTATATAAAAAGATGAACTTCACCATTAACAGGATTATATGAGGTTTTGTGTCGCAAAAGTTTGCTCTTGGCGACCTTAAATTTAAATGATGATGGTTCGTCGATGGAATATTATACGTATAAGGAAGCATATAAGCAGCTCGACATTTCTGAAATGGATCTTAATTGTACTAAACAGGTTGCACCAACTTACTCTTAAAGTTAACAACCTTAGAGCAGTTTTGGGAACGTAAATTACCCTGAGAAAGTTACCGATATAGTTACGCGTAATTAATTGATATTATTTTATGCCTTATTTCTGAAGTAACTTATGTAACTTATACCTCTAATAAATCTACATTTTTTGATCGTCCGAAGGACAACAGGCGTATGAATTTACGGCCATTTTGAAAAAGTCCGCTCAATTTCGGCGGATGAAGTGCGAATTGATTTGCAATTTCAGAGCATGTTTTGAAATATTGGAAGCAAAGAATTAGACTGTCTTCCAAAAAAATATTGTGCTCGTAACATTTGTTCGTATATTTTAAAACGACATGTTTGGGTTTTTAAGCTCACCCCATTCATTAAACCCATACGAATTTAACATTTTTGAAAGAAAGTTATTAATTTAAAAATTAACTCCATTATAATTGCGTTCGGAACTCATTAAATGCATATAGAAAAGTGTTCCTATTACCATAAATAACTATTTAAATGAACTTACATATTTGTGGACCTAAATTAACATGGCATTTTCCTTTTAATCTTTGCAAGGTAGTGGTTTACAATTTTGTCTGGCAAATTTTGTGCAGCACCTCCAATCTTGAAGTTTCAGAGCATCTTTGTGGTAAGAGTCACAGATCGGTGAAAGAGGTGGACATAGGCCTTCAATTTAACGCTTTATTTTGTGAATTTGTTCGGATATTTATAGTTTTTAGTGAGAATTTAGAACTCAAAAGCAGCGACTTTGCGCTTCCAATTATTTCCGTGAAGAAATGAAATCGTTACATTTGTTACGTTAGTTACATAAGTTACGTTGGTAACATTAGTTACGCGTAACTTATTAAAATGTGTAAAACTCGCGTAACTTACCGAAACTGCCTTTGATGATATAAGAATTTTGTCAAATTCTTAAGAAGATAACCCCATTATCTGTCCTATACATTTAAGAGAAGTAATTAGGCATTAGGCACCTTTTAACCATTCAAGTCACAGATGGTAGATGACATCTTGCAAAAAGGAAAGAGGTAATTATGCCGTATCACATTAACATACTTCGAAATAGTATTGCACATGTGTACATACCTAATCTATTGACAAGAGCTAAGGTTATTTTTATTCCAAAAGTTAGTCGTTCAGGCCAATTAGTTTAATATCCTTTCTACTGAAAACTTTGGACAATGTAACAATAAATACGCCAACCTGCTTACCGAGTGGAAAGATCTACAGAAACCACCCTATATGAGCTTACAAGCACCTTTCTGACTGCCCTACAATCGAAACACACGACCCCATGTGTGCATTATTAGATATCGAAGGGGCATTCGACAACACTTCCCTTGAAGCTGTAGACAAAGCTCTCGTAAGAAAGTGCATACCCATCAACATAATTAGATAGATAAGAGAAACGCTAAGCACAAGAATGGCGGAAGCATACGCAGGACGGCCCGGAAAGTCATCACAACAAGAGGCTGTCTTCAGGGTAGAGTGTTATCATTCTTGCTGTGGAGTCTTTTAGTAGATGAACTACTAGAATATCTTACTTATCACGTAGCTTTGCCTACGTTGTATCAGCTTTGTCGATGGTAGTGTAATAACAGGAGGTTTGAGGAAACGGACTATCAATAACAAGGACATGGTTTGTCTCAGTAGGACTTAATATAAGCCCATTAAGACAACGATATTCCCAGTTGCCAGTCACCAAGAAGAGTCTTCTGCCACTTATGAAACCCATATTGTTGACATGGGAAGTAATCGTGTTCCAGAAGGAGGACAAATGTCTAGGAATTACACTAGATAGTAGACTCATTTGGAATAAGTACCTTGATATAACTTTCAGGAAAATCATAAAGGCCTCATGATATGCAAGAGACTTGCCTGTAAAAAATGGGACATAGGAAATCCCTAGAAAAGATACAATGGCTCGCATGCTTATGCATTATCAGAGCAATGACAATATTGGCGTAATGGAGGTAAATCTTCACTTGACGCCATTTCATTTAGTCATAGAAAGTGATGCTCTGGGAGCCATCATCAGATTCACCAAGGAAAGTATTTCGATGGGAAAGTTCATTGGTCTTTCTGAAAGAAATTCCATCTGCAAATCCACGGTAACAGACTTACTTGATATCCCAAGAGCTATCATGATTAAAAATTATGACATCGTGAAAAACTTTAAAACGGAGTTAAGTAACAAGAAAGAGTGGATAGGTATCTATAGTGGAATCAGTGAACTACAGCTAAGGCAAATGCCATGAAGTGCTACATCGATGGATCTAGAACAATCGATGGGACTGGAGCAGGAAGTTTTGGGCCACGAACCAAACTTTTCTTACCGATGCGACAGCCTACTAAAATGTTCTTGGAAGCAGTTAATGCCATTGGAAAATGTGTGCAGAAATACATCTTGAAACTACCATCATCAAAACATTGCCATTACGTCGGACAGTCAAGCCGCACTCAAAGGACTAAACTCTTACACTATTACCTCGAAATTGGTATGGGAATGTGTGGAGAGACTAAACTAACTGAGTAAGAACACCAATGTTACACTCCATTAAGGTGCGTGTCTATTTGAGAGCAAAAACACCGAGAATACCTCTCAGGCCACTCTTGATAATAAACTCTCAAGTGGACACAGCCTTGAGTGTAGCTACCGGAGAGTTAACTTTTAACTCTCGCGTTTCGATTTTTTGGGAATTATTCGCAAGTGGAAACATTTTTTGTTTACCATCGGAGATGAGTTCGCAAAATTCCAACATAGTTCATATTTTGCGATTAGCTGTCCGAGAGTTAATATATGGCAAAACAGTTGACAGAAGGAGAAACGAACGAACTTATAGAAAAATATGAGTTCTTCGCAGTTTTATGGAAAACCACAAAAATAATTTCTTGACATAAGCAAAAAAAAAACTGTTTTCATGCACTGAAAATGAAATCAATAGAGAGCTTCTTAATTTGAGAAATCAGGTAAGAAAATAATTATGTCAATCACCAAGATTTTGGTCCTACGTTTTGTATCACAATGACAATAATCTCTGAATTGTTGAACATTTTTAATTTGAAGACCCTTTGAAAGAATAGAGCCCACACCAAATTGGCGACGTCGCGACACTCGAGAGTTGACTAGCGAAATAACTCTCAAATATACACGCACCCTTAACAGATGACGTTGGATTCTATGGCAATGAAGAGGCAGACTCCTTAGCAAAAATTGTGGCAACAACACACTTAGTAGGTCCAGAGCCCTATTGCGAATTGGGAGAGAATATGATTAAAAATAAAATCAAAACAGCAGAGGAGGCCAAAAAGAAACAGGCCAAACAACTACTCGTTCATTACAACCATGAACGTCTTACATCCTGTATTCGATTAATCAGGAACATCCTACGAAGAAAAAACGGGTATCCTCACATGTCACTGTAAACTATGAAAACACCCTAGTATTCTTGACTTGCTAAGCAGCCCTACTTGTAGATTCTGCCAGACCAGAGGGGAAACAACGGACAAAGTAGCTGTATAACACTTATACATCTGGGACGTCAGAAAATAGAAAGGTGGAAAAATACTCCAAAGATAAAGGTTCCTCAAGAAAATACAATTGGAGAAAGAGCTACAAATGAGCAGTGCCACTGTTACCTCTGAATGGTGGTTAAGGTTAGGTTAGGGGGGCTGCCAGTTGATCTTACTACCGGCACACTTAGATCAAAGTAGATCCATTGTGGTACCCTGAAGTGTTGTAACTTCTAATTGTATAACCTATGAGTTCTATAGATAATCATTATCGAGCCATTTAGAGGCTTTTATGAAGTTCAGCAGGCTTTTGCCTGAGAGATTAGAGAGCTCTTCTAAATCATTGAAGAAGTAGCTGCCCAGGAATTTGTTCCTTATATGGCAAAGTTCAAAAAGTGAGAGGTGTCCTCATGTTCGTCTTTGTCATTGCAGCCTCTGCATAGGTCGTCGTTCCTTAGCCCCATTTTCTTTTTATGGTAGCCGAAAGATTGTGTCCGGTGAGTACGCTTACAAGAGCTCGAAGGGAATTTTTGTTTATGTGGATGGTACTCTCTGTTCTTTTCTTGTCGTAGTTGGACCATAGTTTGATGGTTGTGGCACAGGTATCGAGCCCATTCCATCTTTCGTTGGTTTTTGAAAGAATCTTCTTTCCAATGATCTGTTTCGTTACACAGAGTGGGATTTTAATCGACGGGTCTATTTTGGTAGGATCAAGTGTTGAACCCTTTCTGGCCAGTTCATCAGCTCTCTCGTTGTCCGGTATATGACTGTGACCCGGGAACCAGCAGAGCTTAATGTTATGCTGCGCGCCAAGATTTTCAGCTATTCGCGACATCTAGCTACGAGCTTCGACTTGATAACTGCGGCAGAAATCGCCTTAATTGTCGCTTGGCTGTCAATAAAAAAGGTGATATCGGTATTTGGTATCTCCAGTCTCGACACGTACTCAGCAGCATTTTTCACTGGAAATACCTCGGCTTGGAAGACACTACTGTGGTCAGGAAGTCTAGCGGAGCTAGCTACTTTATGGTTTGCTGAGAAGAAACCTGTACCAACCCCAATGTCCATTTTTGAGCAGTCGGTGTAGGGGGGTACAACAGATATTTAGGTCGCAGTGCAATTACAAACCCTAAATTATTCATTCATTCATTCGAAGCGTTCCTAATTATTATGATTAGGAGCTTCTATGTTATAGGAGCTCTTGCCAATATGCAGAATTTTTGGCAACACCGGAACTGAATATATGATCATTGCAGTAAATGTGATCAATGATATACGCATATCGAGAACTAAAAACTTTAATAATAGAAGACGAATTTGAGTGCCCGAAGTAAGATTTAAGGGTATCCTGACAGGACTTCTGGAGTGCGTGCAAGAGCTTAGTCTGAATGTATTGAAATGTCCAGAGAATATAGTAACTATTTTTCGAAGAAACCAATTATTTATTAATCACCGCTTTTACAAATTTTAGTAGAAACCACTCAAATACATTAATTTTGAAACAAATTAATTCTATTATTTTCTACCCCACCAATAGTTATAGGTGCAAACGTAAATTCGCGATCCGCAACATCAGCAGAGCTCATTCCACAAATCGGCAGATAAAATATTTCTTGGAATTTAGCATCATGTATTTTTTTCTTATCTTCAACAATTTGCAACTAGTGGCGAACAGTGTAACTAATCAGAAGGTTTGCATATGAATTTATTGATGATGTTGAGCTTCGATAAAACTTCGGTAAGCCAGTTTATAGCTTCGATAAGACCTTACCAAAATTTTATTGCAACTAAATTGTTTACAATTTGGTAGTTTCCATTTCCATTGACAAAGTTGAAAGTGTTCTGAAATAATTATTACTGTCATTCAATCTTCGTCATCTCCCATATGGAATTTAAAAATTTAACTCGAATTCTTCCATCATATGAGAAACGGTAGTAAATTGATGAATCTTGATTATCTTAAGAACCCAACACATTACCTATAGTACCCAGACTATCAGAAGTAATATTCCTCTACAAGGAGTATCCTCTGCTATCTTGAGTATCCCCAAACATACATAATACATGCGCAGATATAGAGTTTAGATATAATGACACTCTGAAAGAATATTCTCGAATAAAATCTCTGAAGGGTTATCGTATATTGGATTCCATGGTATTCATAGTTCTATATTGATATAATACTATTAGATATTCAAAAGATGGATTTTTGGTGAAGAAGTTAACCTCTACTCATAAATTTTATGTAAAATAGTACAGGGGGTCGTTCCTCTGGCATTTTATATTTTGCTTTTGGCTGTGGCTATCATTCAATTTCGAAGGACTTAATTCTCTAACGTTATTGGGTTTGAATAATTCTTCGTAAAACTAAAAAATTCTTTGTTTTTAAAGATGCTAAATAAAAAAAAGAACGATTCCTGACAAGTTTAATAAATAATAATGTCAAATGGTATTTATTTAAATTTTGTCGGATAAGGGTCAATCAATTTTTTGAGTATGAAAGTTATGCAATGGCTCAGCTTAGGTTAATATTCAATTAAAAATGGTGTCCTCGTTTTATGTATTCAGAGGTGCATTTATAGATTTGGCGCCCGGGCCAATAATTTTTGCCGCCCTCTATGTAAATTTAAAAAAATATCGTTCTAAGCGTTCTTCGCTTAGCTGGGAACGGAGATAATTTGGAATTCATTTTAGAACGAAAAACAAACGTTCTTTAGTACAATTTGTGACTGCAGCGCAAAGAAACATACGCAATCTTATTTCCGTATATGGAAAAGCTTCCTTAAAATATTTTTTGCTTAAAAAAGAGGCTAAGTTGTCTTTAGGTCATGTTGTAATTGAACGATAAGAATTTTTTTTTAAAAAACACATTCTTCTTGCAGGATCATCTACAAGATCAATTGGGTATAACTTTTTCAGATTATTGGCGTTTACTCAGACTTTAGCTTCATACACCAGCTAGTTTGCATAAGAATACGAAATTGGTGATTACTGCTTCATACGCAGATTTTCGGTATAAGGAGGTAATAACCTCGAAACGGTTACATCCTCGTAGTAAAACTTCTCCCTAGAGCTACTGATCATTAGGTGTCTTCCTCTTGATTATTCTTTTTTGATCGCTTCTGCAGTTTTCTGAGCATTTTTATTTACCGACCTCTTCAAATGTATCAAAAGACTTACGAGAGTGATGAGTGACTCGTAGAGAGCCTAGAAACTACATCTACGTCAGTGTCAACACCTTGCAACATTTTGGAAACTGTTAAATTGTTTAAGTATAAATCGGTAAATTTAAAATTTTTCGCCAACAGCAAGAACGAGAAATACACAGCGAGCGCTGATTTCTTGTAGGCGGATAGATGATTTCATTTGATTCCCTTGGGTCCGTAACATGGCACGGGTATCTGCTAGTATTTTAAAAATATGAAAGTTTTTTTGGATGGATGGATGTTTGTTACTCAATCTCGCTAGAATGACTTAACGAATCTGGATGAATTTAGCAGAAAGATAGATTTAGTGTGGAATAGCACATAGGATACATATTATCTTGTAAAATGTATGGTTCCCGTGGGATAGATTTGTTTTAATTTAGCATAGCATAGACCATAGGGCATGCAATGCAACTCGAAAGCTCTACACCAAATCACTAGTACAGAATACAGCCAAGCAATCTGTTTTGTTTTAGTTCAGGCACGCATATCCAAGCAAATACTAGTCCAAGGGGCGACCGTCGGATCACTTGGCTCGTCCTGTCAATGGTAATTAGAGCTCTTAATCAATAGAGTTACTCGAGAGAGATACAATGCACACGGCCTGCCTATAAAGTTTTGGGCCCATAGCGTCGAAAACAGGCGACTTCCGGTGCATTTTTTCGACCATGACTTAGCCCATCGAGTTAATGGTTGAAACTAGTCCCAAACTTTAGAGCTAAACGAGATACTCGTAGAACAAAAAACATAAGGCTGCCTAATTAAAAATGTGCCAAAGGGTCTTACAACCTCCTTTTTAAGAGCATCTTTTTCCACAATGGCTTAGCTCATCGAGTTAATGATTCAAAATAATAGCAAATTCAAGGTTTGAAAGTACTGTTTACGTTAGTTTGTTTAACAAAAACAAATACTTTTCTAAAGACGTTCGTTGAAAACTTCCTGTCAAATGAAAGCTGATTCTGTAATTTTTCTTAAAACATTAGCACATACTACTGTGGATCTATTAAAAATACCTGGCAACCCTGATTAACTACTAACATTCACAATAAACATGTTTGTTAAGATCAAATCTATAATATTTGATCAACTTAAAGCATTACATTTATACACTAAACAAGGTGTGTTTGGTAACTTGAAAATTCGTACGAATTTGTGCCAATTTTCATATTTTGATGTCAAAACCTATAGGAGAAAAAACCCAAGTTTCGTAAGCTTGATTAAAATTTCTAGTTACCAAACAGGCATATTATAAGCTTATCAAAGATAGTTTCCGTACCACTTTGTTTAAACTGCAGAGACCTCTCCAAAATACTTGTCGACACCCTTTGCCAAAGTTTACCGGGTTTTGATAACTATACGTATACCCCTAGTTTCTATCGGTAAGAAAGGCAAAACCTTTCGAACAGTTAAAGAATAAAATGCACGACTGGATCGTACGAACTTACTCTTCTAGCTAACATCTTTAACGTAGCTAAACATTTACGTTGTTAGTTGGTAGGTGGTCTAGTTATCCTTGGGCAGGTTTAAAGCGGATTTAGGTATAATATTACATTGATTCTTACATAGTATAATAATTTGTCGAATGGATTATTCAAGGAATAGTTGCATAGGTACCTATCAACAAATATACATTTAAATCAAGGTTACGGATTTTAATTACGTAGGTTAGGAAGAAGTGTGTAGGTACCTACTTACATCGATGAAACATATGTATGTAAATATGTACATATAATAATGAAAATGGAGGATGTCGGTAGGTAGCTATATATGCATATAACTTTATAATTTAGGTGCGATATGATTTTAAAAAATATATACATATGTATATAAAAATCTATGAGGGATACATTGTATCTAGTATTCAGTGACGTAAGCAAAAATTCGTAAAGGAAATAAATGGAAAATACACATAATAAAATGTTTTTATATTGCTTAGTAAATATAGTTTAAGTTAAAACAAAGCTGCCATTTGAATTCCTGGATAAATAAGAATATATAAAAAAATCAAAAATCGTTGGACCGGTTTTCAAAAAAAAAAATATTTTAGTATGTATAAAATTTTAATAACATTGTTAGAAAAAAAATTGTAACGCCATTTTGAAACTATGATTAATAAGCATATAAAATTCATATTTCAAAAAAAATCAGT
Source organism: Philhelius pedissequus (assembly GCA_910595825.1). Classification (NCBI taxonomy): domain Eukaryota; kingdom Metazoa; phylum Arthropoda; class Insecta; order Diptera; family Syrphidae; genus Philhelius; species Philhelius pedissequus. Next base: position 72,653,945 of record OU343160.1, on the reverse strand, counting down.
AACTGCTTTTTTAAAAATCGATTTTTCAAAAAAAAATGTTTTTGTTTTTTTAAATCGAAAAACTTTATTTGAAAATTTGAGTATGCAGTTTTATTAACACTTTTCATAAAACAAATATTTTTAATCGGTTCATCCAATGTTGAGAAAGTCGAAAATATGGAAAGTGGTTCCATGGGATGTACCGTTAATAAGTACGCAAATTCAAATATTTTTAAACTTAAAAGTAGATTGTACTAATTTAAGAACACACACATTTTTTTTATAAAAATTCTTTGAGTCGTTTTCGAGAATAATTTTTTTAATGGATTTTCTAACATTTGTTTGGGAGGTGCCATTGTTTTTTTATTTTAGAAATATAGTTTTTTTAACTATTCAAGATAATGTCAAAAAACTACAACAAATACGAAGTTTCGAAAAAATTGATTGACTCGTTTTCCAAATTTTGAGTTTTCAAAAAATAAGTTTTTTTTTTTAACTCCGAGTCCATAACTTGCCATATTGTAGTATTTATATATTTATATATCGTAAGTAAAAATTATAATATTCAGAAAATACTTGCATCCTTCTACAACTTTAACCAAATTGATAGTGCTGAAAACATGGAGCTGATACAAGAATTCACATTCAATTTGTACCCCACAAAATGCAACAGTGTGAATCTTGCTCGGTTTCTTATTTTGCAAAAAATATTTGCCTCTAAATCAGCTGAAGAGCGTTTTATAAAAAGAATCAGACATTTTGATTCCACCATGAAACCGCCGTGCTTGATTACTTTGAACCAAAAAGGGACTATTTACGTCAACGCCATTTGTGGCAAGACGCCACTAAACCTACACATGCGTTCAATCTTATCCCAGTAAGTGTGATTGGTTAATCAAAGATGAGCAAATAGAACCACTTTGGTTCATAGGAGATATCACTCCTATACCTGTAGAAGAAATAAAATAATTATTGACGAAGATAGTGAAGATCATAGTTTTTATTCCGAAAGCGATAACTGAACGATCTGTTTTTATAATAAAGAATGTACTCGCAGTTCTTAAGTTTTCAAGTCCCTTAAAATGATATTAGGTGCTTTAATAGAGCCACAGTAGTAGGTATGTACTAATGTTTTAAGAAAAATTACAGAATCAGCTTTCATGATGGGAAGTTTTCAACGAACGTCTTTAGAAAACAGTTGTTGACTTAACTTCTAACTAAGAAGAAGTGCTTTAATTTAATATTCAATTACAAAACTGTCATTATTTTTAAAAATTTTTATATATATATACATATGTAATTTGATAAAATAGTTTCGTTCATATAATTGTAAGTGTAAAATCTTAACAACTAAATGTAAACATACAAATGTTTATCTTATTTTTGTTTCATGGTTAATAAAGTGCCCCTGAAGAAGACTGAAAACTCAGTCGAAACGTTGGGAAAACTAATGAATATCTTTTATTAATAAATTATCACGACCAAAAAAGCCGAAGAAGTGAAATCTTCAAATTTTGAAATTGATTTTGAGAAACGCAAGACTATTTTATACATTGCTTACAGATTCTCAGCTTTCAATTGATAAATAGTGCATGGACAAAACCAACCAAATTATGAAATTATTAAGCAAAATTCGTTTTTTGCACTTTTTTCATCATAATAGGGCTTCCAATTGCATCGGACCATTTTAAGTATGGCAAGTCTATATTTTCATAAACAGTAACAGGTTATCCATTTTGCGGTTTCAAAAGTAAACGTAAATAAAACACATATAAAATATTTTTTTTCATGATATTCCTTTTTTATTATAAAGTGTGAACGTTGACATTATGTGTGAAACACTACATCATTTAAATGGCCACCACGCGAATTATTGCAAGCATCGATTCTTTTGAGGTAATTTTCGACCACTTTTTGACACATATTGGGCGGTATCTCAGCCATAACTGGACGAAGGTTGGTTTTCAACTGCTCAAGAGTTAAAGGCATAAGAACGGTATTTTTCGTAGCCCCACAAAAAAAGTCTATCGGTGTCAAATCGCATGAACTTGGTGGTCAGTTGATATCGCCACGACGAGAAATTACGCGGCCACGAAATGTCTTGCAATAAAGCCATATTCGCTCGAGTTTTGTGGCATGTGGCACCGTCTTGTTGAAACGACATATTCTCCAAGTCGTATTATTCAACAGCAGGCAAAAACAAGTCGGTTATCAGATGACCATAACGCTCCGGATTGACGGTGACAGTCGTTCCATCGTCGTTTTCGAAGAAGTAATGTCCAATCACCCCTTCGGACCAAAGAGACCCCCAAACAATGACTTTTTGTGGATGTAATGGCCTCTCTTCAATTACTTGAGGATTCTCAGAACCCCAAATACGACAATTTTGTTTATTAACACACCCAGCGAGTGATAAATGTGCTTCGTCGCTGAAGAAAATTTTGTTCGAAAAATCGCCGTCCACCGCCTGTTGTTCAAGCACCCATTCGGCGTATCTACGACGTTGTGAATGGTCAGTTGGCTTCAGTTGTTGTGTGAGCTGGACTTTATATGCATGTAGGTGTAGATCCAAATGCAAAATACGCCTTAATGTGCCGTAAGACAGTCCTAATTCCTGAGAACGACGAGGAATCGACACATTCGTGTCTTCGGCAACACTTTCACTTACATCAGCGATATTTTCAGTGGTAGGAGCGAAACGATGATGAACACGCCCTACAATATCTGTAACCAATCCAGTCTCTTAAAATTTTATATCTTATATAAACCATATAATCTCCTCTTAAAGCACTATATGTGCCTGTGGCAGATTCACCATTTTTGTAGTAGGTTTTAACAATTTTTTTGCGTTGTGCGATAGTTAAGTCATCCATTTTAAACGTCAGACTTTCAACTGAAAAAAAAATTGGTTTACCAACTTAGTTTGACAGATGTCGAATTCCAGCCCTATACTTTTGAGACTGCGAAATGGATAACCCTTTACATTCACACCCTGAATTTGGTATTATTTTGAACCATTAACTCGATGGGGTACGCCATAGTCGAAAAAGGTGCTTTGAAAAAGGAGGCTGCAAACCCCATTTTTAATTAGATAACCTTGCGTTTTTCTTTCAACTCGTCGAGCTCTATAGTTTGGGACTAGTTAAAACCATTAAGTCGATGAGCTAAGTCATGGTCGAAAAAATGCACCGGAAGTCGCCTGTTTTCGGCGCTATGTGCCCAGAATTTTATAGGCAGGCCGTGTGCATTGTATCTCTCTCGAGTAACTCTATTGATTAAGAGCTCTAATCACCATTGACAGGATGAGCTAAGTGATCCGACGGTCGCCTCTCCGCCTATACAGAGCGGGGCGCAGCTATATTTGCATATGATTGGAAGCACTTATGTAAACGAAACATCTTCAAGTGCCAATGAATGTGAAATTAAATTGAATTTAAATTGTTTAATGACTGGAGATTTTTTTTAAACTAACAAATTATTACTTAACCACTGTACCGATCATCATGTAATCTTGTACACATATTGGAAGGGACAGAATAAAGAACAAGAGTACCTTTTACCAAGAAAACAAAATTACCGTTGCGTGGGGTTGAAAAGCCGTAACATCGCAGGATTACCTGCTAGTATGAAAACAAATGAGTAAAATAAAATAAAGAATTCAAATCAAATATCGTGTTAATGTTGACGCTTTCAATATGTATAAGCTTTTAATGTCATGTTTTTTTCTTAAACAAAATAAATTGCCAGCGACTTTCAATTAGGCTTTAGAATACAAAATTCGATGTATGCATGTTTTTCACATCCATCCATTAAGCAATGAATTTTTTATCTTCTAGTTTTTTTTTTTCGAATAATATTTGTATTCCCTTTTGAAATAAATGTTTTGTATGCAAAAAAGATAGAAATAAAAAAAAATCGGACATTTTATTTTACTATACATCAATCAATATGTGAATAGAAGTGCCTGTGAAAAAATCAGACACCTAATGGATGAACAGAAAAACATACTTAAATTTCAGAATATGGATACTCGGCATTGGCGCTGGTACATACTGTACTTTACAAATGAGGTGTAAGGTTTAAGAGCGTATCGAATTCGAATGAGGGCGATTACTTGGATTGGAAATTGTTTGGTTCGAGGGCTCTACATTTGCGAGCCATTCACTTAATTCAAAAATGTTTAAGTGCGTATTGGTAAGGCGCTCACTAGCCAACTGATGAGTCGAAGTGAGATCGCCGGGACGAAATGCAAATTTTGTGGACTAAAGACCGTTAAAAGCTATTTGAAATCAATAATTCAACAAGTCCAATTAAATATAATGATATGTCTTCTAATAGAATTGTATTAACTAAAAAAAAAAAAAAAAAAAAACAGTAAATATCTGGATCCTTTTTGTTTTGCTTTTAAGTTAATGTGCAAATTTTCCGATTCGCGTCTAAAATAAAAAGAACAATATTTAAAAACATGAATAAACTTATTTCTTTTAACATTTATTATTTTTTTTGTTTTTTTTTTTGTAATTCATTTTTATTTAATATTAATTTATAACTATCTTGAAGCTAGAAAAAAATGCTTAAAACTAGCCTAATTATCAATAACTTACAACAAATTGACTGGCCCTTTACGGGCGCTCTAAAATAAACAATAACTCTTAGAACTAATATCTTTCGACCTTAAAATTATTTTAATTAAATCTAATTATTTTATTTTTATTTAAGCAAGAATTTTTTTTTTAAACTCATTATCAAAACATTTTTAAATTTTTTCTTAACACTACCCAAAGATAAACTAAAAATAATTAAAACTAGGTACAACTAATTTATACTACCTAACAATAACTTAAACTACTTAAAATACCTAATAGTACCCAAAACCAATTTAAACTACTTAAAAACCAGAACAGCCACAGCAGCATTTTTTTTTTGTTTTAAATTTTTGTTTGTTTATTTTTTATATGCATGCAGACACACAACTACATGCAACCCACACATACATGTACATACGCACATACATATACGTACGCACATACATGCACAGACACGCAGATACATGCACATATGCCTCCTCATACATACATATTTTTAATTTTTTTTGGTGCCACCCCGACTATTCCCTATACCTAATTACCCTAAATCTATGTAAGTCGGCCAAGACATAACACCTTAATCGACTTTAAATATTATGATGCTATTCATAAAGCCACCAGAACTGGTTCTCCTGTTTCGCCCTATCCCTTCGGTCCCGATCGGACACAGTCCTACTGAACCGAAGGCGCTCCTCTCCACCTTGAGCGATGAAGTCTCGACCGTACAGGAGTCGCCCAGATGAGCGGAACCGCCCCTCCATCCTGTATCAGCCCTCGGCTGTCTAATTAGAGGAATGCCTCGGGAGGGATGTAGCCACTTAACCCCGCACTCTCAAAATATTTGTTATTGGGGTAATAAGCCCCAAAAATTAAGCTGTTAGTTGAGGACATCGCTCTTGCAACGTGACCCCGAATCAGCTTAAACAAAAAATAATCTATTCTGTTTGTGTTGGCTCGGTTGTATAGAACCTGGTTGGAATAATATCTTGTGTAGTCCGACTCTGGTGTTCTGTGTAATCCAAGGCAACGTCTAAGACATTGAATCTCAAACACCCGAATCTTTTCCATTTGAGATGGGGTAACGTTGAACCGCACCGGGCATCCGTAGGCAATCATCGGCTTGATGAGGGCTAAGTAACAAATTACCTTCAGCCTGCTGTCAAGACGGATACTATAAAAGAGTCGTTGGAAGAAGACTTATCGACCGGAGATTCGCCGGATTGGAGTTGTCCTTTCCCTTTTTTGGGAGAGGGTGCACCACAGCTGTTTTCCACCGCACTGGATAATATGTATTATTCAGCGCGTTGTTAAACAATGTGGTATAAATATCAACTGCTTCTTGAGTCAAATGTCGTAGTACATCGTTGGGTGTAGCATCGATTCCTGCTGACTTCTTTTTCTTTAATGAATCGATGATGGGCTGGAGCTCATTCTTCGAAATTAACAGGGGACTGGGACCATTTCGGTCGGCGATTATGGCGTTTGCCAAATCTTCATCATTAAACCCGGTAAAACCAAGGTTCTCAGATCGCCATTCAGTTATATCGTTCCGGAGCCATAAGTGATGAAGCAGAGCTCTGTTCTCCAGGTCATGATTTGGGCGAATGCTAGCATTCACCTTGTACACTTGCTGGAAAGCAGCCCCCACAGCCTCCACTCTCTCCTGCGGATCTTCGATTATATAGAAGTCATCGTCCAATACGGCATCCTCTGGGTCTATGCCGGCTGTCAGAAGTACGTCTCTGTTCTCTGTCGTCCTCTGGAGCTTAAGACACGGAAGATCGTTTTGATCCTTTCTACTAAAAATCTTATTCATTTTTGGGAACATACTTGGGTCGCTAGAGTTAACGGCATGAATTTTATTGTCCCAAAATAAACTAATAGACATCCTATAATTTTCTTTGATCAATTGGTTGATGTTTTTGATGGACGACTTCTGTGTCCTAATCTCCAGATCGCGTGTATCAGTAAATCGTCTGTACAAGGGTTTTAGCCTTGCTAGTAGATCACTTTTTTGTCTGTGCAGTGCGTCAATGGTCGTGTTACGGTACATGTCCGTTGCATTACGTTCTTTGTATTTCGGTATTGTTCTGTTCATTGTTCGTAGAATCGTTTCGCCCATTTGTTCTAAGTATCTGTCAATTTCTGTATTTGTCAGGTTCCTGTCGTTTGGTGGGGATATACCATTTGACCTTAATTCGCTCAATAAGGCGTTGGAGAAGCGTGGCCAGAGCACCTTACTGTAGTTATAAGTATGCACAGGCACATACTCCTCCAACTCCATAAGCTCGTTTGGAAGTTGTATTACGGCTGCGCGGCGAGTCCACATTGAACATACATTTTGTTATGACACTCAAATTAACAAATAAAAGGCGATTTCCTTTTTTAGTTCAGAGCAGAGCCTGAGTTTTTAATATAATATCTCAAGATTTATGCCACCTCGACCTAATCTAACCTGAGTTATTGAACTTCCATGTTACCATCCAACCAATAACAGATTTGAGGGATGAGAGGTTCTTAAAAGATGAACCATGCCACTTTTATACGGACGGTTCGATAAACGAAGAGCAGTGTGTGGTTGTGTGTACTCAGACAGACTAAATCTTACTCTCTCTTTCCGTGTCCCTGAACATTGTAGCGTGTTCCAAGTGGAAATTCTGGCGATTAAAGAGGTGTTATCCTGGTTAAGGGAAAACGTGTTATCCACATCGGATATCCGTATATTCTCTGACAGTCAAGCAGCCCTCAAAACACTTGGCGCAGTTTCCACAAACTCTGCAAAGCCGATGAACTCGCCAGAAAAGGAACCCGAATACCTATTCTACAGAAAATGGAAGAAATCTGTATCCATATCGCTACAAGCAAACTCTTGTTACATCAAAACACCATAAAATAAATAAATTTTAGATGGTCAAACATCACTACTTGCCTGGCTACCAGACAAATCTGGCCAGTAATAGACCCAGGGCGCCTAAAACGTCTACTCTCTTTGAGCAGGAAACATCTTGGCTCCGTAATAGGTGTTGTAACTGGACACTGTTTAATTGGCAGACACGTCAAAAGACTTGGCGTTTTCTCCACTGGTTTTTGCTGAAGCTGCATGGATGAGGAGGATGAGGAGACTATCTCCCATCTTCTTTGCTCATGTCCTGCTTTCTCCCAAAAACGTAGATTATACCTGGGGGAATACTTTTTTGACGACACCAGTGATGTTATATACATAGAGATCCACTGGCTACACGGCTTCATTAGAGGCTCCAATTGGTTTAATTAAAAAGTAAATTTCTCTTCATGTGTTATTACAATGGACCTATCCAAGGTCTAAGTGTGTCAGTTGTTTTCCTGAAGGCCACTTCAACCTAACCTATCCTAACCTGAGTTGTTAAAAAAATTATTTGTTTCTTTTTCACTCAGAGCGTTCTGAGCTCCTAATGTGTGTTTCTTTTTTCGTTCTAAAAATGTTCAGAGCGCGCTCGATGTGCTCGGTCATAATCGTCCGAGCGTTTGCGTAAATTGTTCAACACAAGAAATGGCATGTGTGTCAAGACGGAAAATGTGAAGAAAAAAGAAATAATCAGATATAGTTAAAATGGCGTAAGAAGTTGGCCGCTTGTTGATTTTCTGTATCTGGTGTGTATCTGTATACAAAATAGGGTTGTTTTGTGTTGTATTGATTTTTATGGCTAAAATTTTGGTCTGAGAAATGTCTGGTTTAAATCTGTTTAAAAAAAAATAAATCAGAGTATTCAGAGCGCGCTCTGTTCCGAAAAATTCAGAGCATTCTCAGAAACGATTCTGGTGCCTATTTATTAGATCAAACTTATCATATGTTGTACGATATTGATAATATTTCTGTTGCATGAATTCAGTATCAGAATTTCTTTATAAACCCTTATCATACAATATTATGACAAGCAGAGATTACACTGGAAATAGTGGAATGCTGAGTGATTCTCTTTTAGTTTAAACTTTTCCCTCCTTTAATAAAGGGTTATCCATTTTGGGGCTTCAAAAGTATAGGGCTGGAATTCGACGTCTATCAAACTAAGTTGGTAAACCAATTTTTTTTGTCAGTTGAAAGTCTGACATTTACGAAAATGGATCGCTTAACTATCGCACAAAACATAAAAATTATTAAAACCTACTACAAAATTGGTGAATCTGCCACAGACACATATTGTGCTTTAAGAGGAGATTATGGTTTACATAATGGTCCAACTACGCAAGCAATTGGCAAAATTGTGACGAAATTTGAAGAGACTGGATTGGTTACAGATATTGTAAGGCCTCGTTTCGCTCGTACCACTGAAAAAATCGCTGCTGTAAGTGAAAGTGTTGCCGAAGACCCGAATGTGTCGATTCCTCGTCGTTCTCAGGAATTAGGACTGTCTTACGGCACATTATGGCGTATTTTGCATTTGGATCTACACCAACATCTATATAAAGTCCAGCTCACACAACAACTGAAGCCAGCTGACAATTCGCAACGGCGTAGATACGTCGAATGGGTGCTTGATCAACAGGCGGTGGACGGCGATTTTCCGAACAAAATTTTCTTCAGCGACGAAGCACATTTTTCAATCGGTGGGTATGTTAATAAACAAAACTTGTCGTATTTGGGGTTAAGAAAATCCTCAAGTAATTGAAGAGAGGCCATTACATCCGCAAAAAGTCACTGTTTGGGGCGCTCTTTGGTCCGGAGAGGTGTGATTGGACCTTGCTTCTTCGAAAGCGACGATGGAACGACTTTCACCGTCAATTAGGAGCGTTATGGTCATATGATAACCGACTGCTGTTGAAGAATACGACTTGGAGAATAAGTGGTTTCAAGAAGACGATGACACATGCCACACAACTCGAGCGTATATGGCTTTATTGCCAGACACATTTCCTGGCCGCGTAATTTCTCGTGGTGGCGATATCAACTGGCTACCAAGATCATGCGATTTGACACCGCTGTACACGTTTTTTTTCATTTTTCTTAAGACGACAAATAACAGTAGCTCCCATACATTTTTTGGGACAAGACAAATATTTTATTTTTCTCAAAAACGGCTCCACCGATTTTTATAAAAAGAAAAATATAAATGCATTAGTATAAGGAAACGAACATTTTGGTAATTTTTATTGGAAAAATGTTGTTATATATGGTAACTTTAGTAGATAGTACCATTTTTTTGTTTTTCGATTTTATGGAAAACGGTTAATTAATTTTTTTTGAATTGTTTTGCTCCTAAAAAGTATGTATAATTGTAATCCAAAATTTTTCAAAAATTTTTTTTTTTGGAAATTAAAAAAAAAATTATTTTTGAAAACTCAAAATTTCGAAAACGACTTAATGTATTTTTTCGAATCTTCGTATTTGGTAGTTTTTTGACATTATCTTGAAAAGTAATATATACCTAAAATAAAAAATAACGGTACCTTCCATATAAATGTTAAAAAAAACACGTTAAGAACAAATTTATTTCTCGAAAACGGCTCCAAGAATTTTTATATAAATTAGTACAGTCCACTTTCAAGTATAAAAATATTTTTGTTCGTACTTATTAACCCATAGAACCACTTTTCATAATTTCGACTTTTCAACATTGGATAAACCGATTAAAATATTTCTTTATGCGAATAAGGTTGCTAATAAAACTGCATACCAAAATGTTCAAAAAAAAGTTTTTCGATTTTTAGAAAATAAATAATTTTTTTTTTGAAAAATCGATTTTTCAAACACCTGTCACATTATTTGAAGTTTTTTTTTCTAAAAATGTTTTCAAAATTTTATACATAAAAAATTAATTTATTAAAAAAATGCTTCAACGATTTTTTAATGTTTTTTTGATATATTCTTATTTATCCATGAATTCAAATGGCATCTTTGTTTTCCCCCAAACTATAACAAATAAGCAATATAAAAACATTTAAGTATATGTATTATCCATTTATTTCTACCTTATTATTATTCCGTTTTTATGAATTTTTGCGTACGCCACTGAATACTAAATATAATGTAGGCCTACATATGTGTGCATACATAATATATGTCACCTGAATCTTATGTATGCATATTGAATCTGCATGTAAATTATAAAGTTATATGCATGAAGCTATCGACCCACCAACATCCTTCATTTTCATTATTATATGTACATTTTAACATACTTAGGATCCATCAATATGTATATATATGTAGATACATTTTACTCTTCTAACTTACAGAATTAAAATCCATAACTTAGATTTAAATATACATTTGTATACTATTCCTTGAATCATCCATTCGACAAGTCATTAAACTAGGAATCAAGGTAATCTTATCTACATAGGTTTTAAACCTGCATAGGATAACTACACCTAACTAACAAACCTCAATAGTTAGCTACATTAAAGTTGTTAGCTACAGGAGCAAGTTCGTACGATCCAGTCGTGCTTTCTATTTTCATATATTTTGTTATTGACGGTACCTGCTATACAACCATTTTTTTTTATTTTCGACATTCTCATAAAATAAACGGATTTTGATCAAAATTTTTATGTAGGATATAATCATAATCACATAATCGCATATGAACATTTTTTTTTGGATTTAACAAAAAAAAATATTTATAAATTCAATACGTATTATATTATTATTTATCTATATTTTAGTTTTAAGCTTATATTATTAGTTACATAAAATTATCATAGCAAATTTTATTCAGGAAAAATTAAAGAAATTTTGTATATACAAAATTTAGTAAAAAAAACCACTCTAAAAATATATTTAGCAGTTTTCACTAAGAATCTGTTGCATACAAAGTTATCGAACGTCTAAGATCAAGTACGTGCTGTCCACTCGTGTATTTTATTTATTAATTATTAGTAATCTTTTACTTTTCTGACTTCAACACCTGATTTGTAACTAAATCAACGACTTAAACAGGAGCAATCTGATCTACCCGAAAATATCGCTTCCCCTTAAGGATTCATCGATAAAAAGGTGATGTGAATTGGAAACACAAATAAAATTTATTGCTTACTCTTCTATGTATTTGACATAATGTGTATTCAATTTCGTGGTCGCTTTACCATATGCAATGATTTTAGCTGACAATGAAAATGTGCATTGCAATAATCGTCAGTGTTTAATTGCATTAAGTCTTCAATGGTAGTTGCAAAGTCGTGAGTTGGATTGTTGGGCAATTAGCTAGTAGGGAAAATGGGCGTTGTTACTTCGATAGAGTTTCTTTTCGGGATTTAGTCTGTGGGGATTCGTTTAATAACGATTTTGGTTATTTTTAACACTTGGGAATATTTTTGCAAAAACTTTATTTAAAAATAAAATAAATTTAAAATATTTTAATTGCACTTCTTCTTAAACTTGATTTCTTCCATTCGAGTTTTTTCTTGTATAGATATAAACAACTGTAACATAAATCACCTTGTATATTAATGGAATTTTCGAGTCTTTTGAAATCACTACAACCCAAAGGATTCCCCCCTTCCACTTTATTTATAATGAAGCTGATGTATTAGAGATTTTGTTTATATAGAAATACCATTGAGAATAATTATCGTCTCCTGCCTATTTCAAAATTGCCAGACAAAATCTAAAATAGTTTTGAAAATTGAATGATTCACAAATTATCTAAATATTTGATTTACCGTTTCTACGAATATATAGAAACAACAACACTCATAAACTAAATTCCTGTGATGATTAATGAAGCAGTCTATAAATTATTCCATCAAACAAACACTGCAGGGGCGGAAATTTATTTGCGGTGACAGTTCTATATAATATGTACTTAATATCTACATCAATAAATAAGGAGTGTTGATTGGCAAAACAACATCTCTTTAACTTCTCCCTACTTTCTCGGCATATTGATGATTTTTTAATGTGATATTAAAGTGGAGATGATTTGATTTTTGATTATATACTCTTAAATGTGTTCCAGGATTGCTTGTATTATGTAGGTACCTTAACTCCTCGTAAATTCAAAAAAGTTAAACAAAAAGTAGATAATTCCTTCTTCTCTTATAATTTATAGATATTATTCAAGTCAAGAGGTTTGCTTATAGAATGAAGAGAAAAGACCTATCTGTTTGTTTCTTTTAAGAGATAGTGGCATGTATTTTTTTTGTTTATAGAACTACCGTTTTTTTCGATCGCGTGACTTGAGCTGGAAGCTGGAGTACTCTTTTTGATGGAGTCGGCAGATGATGACACCTTAGCTCGGATGCTGAAGTAATAAGATACTTTAAGATTAATAGGCTGATTCTGCTAATCACCACAAATTTTGCTTTGAAAGCATTTTTCTAATTAAGTAGCGATTAACGAGTAACGAGTACTGAGTATTGAGTAATGAGTAATGAGTAATGCGTAATGAGTAATGAGTAATGAGTAATGAGTAATGAGTAATGAGTAATGAGTAATGAGTAATGAGTAATGAGTAATGAGTAATGAGTAATGAGTAATGAGTAATGAGTAATGAGTAATGAGTAATGAGTAATGAGTAATGAGTAATGAGTAATGAGTAATGAGTAATGAGTAATGAGTAATGAGTAATGAGTAATGAGTAATGAGTAATGAGTAATGAGTAATGAGTAATGAGTAATGAGTAATGAGTAATGAGTAATGAGTAATGAGTAATGAGTAATGAGTAATGAGTAATGAGTAATGAGTAATGAGTAATGAGTAATGAGTAATGAGTAATGAGTAATGAGTAATGAGTAATGAGTAATGAGTAATGAGTAATGAGTAATGAGTAATGAGTAATGAGTAATGAGTTATGAGTAATGAGTAATGAGTAATGAGTAATGAGTAATGAGTAATGAGTAATGAGTAATGAGTAATGAGTAATGAGTAATGAGTAATGAGTAATGAGTAATGAGTAATGAGTAATGAGTAATGAGTAATGAGTAATGAGTAATGAGTAATGAGTAATGAGTAATGAGTAATGAGTAATGAGTAATGAGTAATGAGTAATGAGTAATGAGTAATGAGTAATGAGTAATGAGTAATGAGTAATGAGTAATGAGTAATGAGTAATGAGTAATGAGTAATGACTAATGAGTAATGAGTAATGAGTAATGAGTAATGAGTAATGACTAATGAGTAATGACTAATGAGTAATGACTAATGAGTAATGACTAATGAGTAATGAGTAATGAGTACATAAGTCATTTAGACATACGTCCAAAATTCTTTTTTTTTTTTGGACTCTTGTCCCATTTTGGTGGGGCATAAGTCCAACATCAAATTTTTGAAATTATGTCATGTCATAACATAAATCTAAAATATTTTTTTTTTGAGGTGAGACAAGTTCAAAATTAGCTTAGAACAGTCTTTTTCTCATATCGGTGAGAGATTGTACACAATGTACACGGCGTGTCTTATATTTGGAGAATTTTGAGCGATGCATACATAGGTATATAAAGTTCACGACGTATTAAAAGCTCGGCGCGTTAGAGGGGCATGCTGCCCGCCTGAAACCCTCTTACTTGGCACAATTATAGGATTTGGGGTGCGGTCCAGTTTGGGTGTACCTATGCAAAGTTTTTGGGATTGAAACTTTTTTTTAAATTTATTTCATGACATATGGCAGCCCTGCCAGTAATTGCTTAGAAAAAAACCGGTTAAACCTGTTTTTACTCTTCTAATTGGCAGTTTGGATAAGAAAAAGTTTCAACTGGTAATAAGTAGATACAGTATTTTCCTCCAACAAATCATGTCAAATTGGACATAAGTCGAAAATTCGATTTTGGACTTATGTCCCACCATAAGTAAAACAAAATTTTTTTAGACTATGTCCCCCGGAGGTATGTCTCGGAAGCTTTAAAACATCATAACTGAATATTGACACAAGTATCCTCAAACAAGAACTATCTAAAATCAATTGAACCACCATTGATTCATTAAAATTCAATTCATCCAATTAAAAAAAATATTATTTCATAAGAAAAAAAAATTTTTTTGGAATTGAATGATCCCTCGTTGATTTCACCTACGGGCTGCGTAGTCAGTTCTCTGAGGGCATTTTAATAATCATTTTTTTTGTACCTTTTTCCCATAAGGTATAGAACTGTTTGTGAATAAATACAAAAAAATGGGCATCAGGTAAACACCAGAGCTTATGTTCGGATTTTTTCTTATTTATCCGTCGGATACATTTTTAATATAAGTATCGATGGAAATACGCTTCGAATGTTTGCTATATAAATATATATATTCAAACCATTTGCCATTTATCCCGACTGTGCAAAAAATAGACATGGGCGGTATATACATATGTATGTTGGGATGAAGTAGATTCGTATACGTGTTCCTAGAAATTTTGGTCATTTGCCACGTTTCTGCCTTGAATTTATTTGCTTTTTTTTATGTTTAATGATTTTGATTCCATTGCATAAAAAAATGTATGCCTCTTGTTACGATAAAAAAAATATTTTTTTTAAAGGGAATCCATATATGTACACACATATATACATAAACATGTATTTTTATACATTGAACGTATTCGAATAGCTTTCAAAATAAATTAAATTTGGGAAAATCACGGCAGCTGCACAAAAATGCATAACACACATTTAGATTTTGTGTTAGATTGATTGATTTAGATTTTTTTTTTGGTTCTTATATCTGTTTTAATAAGGTATTCAGAATGATTTTTCTGAGTTTGGTTTTTTTTTCTGAAAACTTGTATGAAATTTTCAGGGAAAACTATCCACATATGTTTTTTTTTGCTCACTTTCAGTTTTTCTACTCGAGGTATTAAATCTGATACTTTAATGTAAAAAAGATAAAATATATTAAAAGCTGGACGAAATTAATTTGTTTTTTTTTCCTTTTAAAAAATATTAAGGATCACAAATTGATAATGTTTTTTTTTTCATTTAATAAAATATCATCTTAATTGTTGGGCGCTACTTTTACTCACGATATTCGCCCAGTAGTATATGCAAAGAAGTTGTGTCTTTCTAACACGCTTAGGTTTTTCAAAAGTCTGATTCGACTGAACATAGAATTCCCTGTAAAATAAAGTTTCTAATAAACAAATATCTAAACCACTGTTCAGGCAATTTCGTATAATACACATCTCTGATAATTTCGTCTTGTTAATTGTGGTGTGCCTCACGAATCCATTCTTGGGCCCTTGCTATTTTCTCTTTCTATTAATGATTTGACAGATCTAAAAGTCTTAGGACGTGGATGACGTGTAAAGAATTTGAGTTTTAACCTGATTTCTATTGTCTATGCAGCGAACATATTGAATTCAGATTTACGAACAGTTCTTGACAACTCTCTTCATAATCGGCTTTTTGTAGGTTTAAAAATAATGGTACCTACCAATGCTTGTCTTAGAAAGGTAGCAGATAATGGTAAATATAATTAATAACTTGCGACAGCTTTTAAAAGTGGGCTAACTTGGGTCCTCATAGTAAGCAAATATTTATGTTTCGATGAATTCTTTGTCAAATGCCCATGTAAAATTAAAACTCTTTTTTAATGGAAGACCATGTGTCAGCTTTGATGCCGCGCAATGATCCACTTCCAAAGCAAAGTCCGTCTAAGAAAAATAATTAAAAGTAACTGTACTCAGTTTATAGGCGATTAAAATAAATTTTTTCGACGCAGAAGTTGCCAAATGTATCATTTGTCGAATTTTCGAGTACCGATTCCTTCATAGATAGTACATTGATTTAGTTGGTTGTTTAGTTAAAAAAGAGGGCTAACGAGGATGGTATTTTCTAGATAGACGTTAATTACGTGGCAAATGTAAATAAATTAATAAATTAAATACACATATAATGAAAAAAATGTTCAAACCAATTAAACAGTCTTGATCCAGTTAATTAATCCTTTTTGATCAGCATTTGTGATACTAAAGGACATTTACCTATTTCAAAAATGAATCCCAAAGATTATTGAGAATATGCTCTAAAATTTAGCGGTTATATGGTCTCATTAATTTATTTATTTATCCTCGAAGACAAACAAAAAAAATCAAATACGTTGGGCGCCACTTTCAAAATGTTTGCTAGTAAAAGCGATGGATGGGCAGTCATGTGACAAAGTTATATCAGATATCTATTATATGTGTACAGTCAGTAGGTATGGTCGCAATCTAGTTTTGAGGCACAATTTTGGCGTGATTAAGTGCGTGTAAGCACATCACTGGTGACCAAACCTTCAATGCTTAGGTGTTGGGCACCACCGGTGGCATTTCGGTTCGACTTAATTCAAAAATTCAGTCGGATAGTTGACAGATTGTTCCATTCCATTACTGTGTCGATGGATTGGTATTTGATTATTTCGCCCGAATTTGCTCATTGAGTTTAATGATATCATCCTTTTCTGGTGCCAAAATTGCCAATCCGGATTTTTGTAGTTGGTTGTTAGGCTTGGAAATACCTTCCACAAGAATGTACAATGAATTGCACTTTCATGTTTATACCACTTGATACACTCATGAATCTATATTTTTAAATAGATATCTTGCGTTTTGGGGAGTACTTAAGTAGCTAAATTTGTATCGCTGTAAAGTACTGTGCCTTTCACACAGACTCACTAAAACAAATTTGTGGCACACGGACCGACTATACGTACATATATGTGTATATTGTACAAGTACATATATAAGCCTTATTTCTAAAAGCGCCATTTTCATTTGTTCATAGAGAAATACAGTCATCCGGCGTTATTCAATGTTTAAGAAACACATACATATATAGAATTTCATTCAAATCGATCAGATGCGATTGTAGAGAACCTATTAGCTGCCAGCGCACAGTTTTTCTTTTTTATTTTTATAATGCTTAAAAAACTATCTTTGGACATTTTTTATTAAACCCTTCTTCATCGTTCTTAATAGAGGATTCCGAGTATTTGAACGAAACCTGAAAGCTTTTGAATAAAAAAAATTAGCTATCAGAAAATGAACAGAGATAATATTCTCTAAGCTTCCCACGAAAAATAGAAGCCAATCTTCGATCAGGCAAAGAAATAAAGTCATGTTTTTTTTCAAATCTCTATAAAGTAACAAAAAGAGATTTTTAAAGAACTCGACAATTTTTCACAAGCAAAAAAAAAAAATACTTCTGCTTCGAGTATCATATAAATACGTTTCAAGGATTGCAGATTCAGAAAAAAAACAGCAACTGATTCGAAAATAATCTCTATTCTTTTTTTTGTTTCTAAAAAAGTTCGCCTTTTTTATTCCTCTCTCGAAATTTATTCAGTAAACACCCAACATTTTACGCGTTGCATGATAAATCCGTATTTTGGGATGTGCGAGAGAATGTGTAAGCACTCAACACATCCATCATAAGATTTCCTGGAATTGTTTTTCGTCTGGCTACGAACTCTAAACTTTTTCATTTTTCCGACCACGCCGCACCATCACAAGGGTGACTTACGGGCATAGATGGTTATACGGAAAGCCAAAACGATTGCCTGCTGCCAAACAACGAACAAAATAATCCCTTTCCAGAGTAACTAAAAAAAATGCCAGCTACTGTCACATTGCACTTAACTTTCTCCGGATGTGTGTGAAGGACAATAATAAAAATGGCAGAACAGGTCCGAATACTTGTTCTCTTTTGAAATTTCAAAATGTCAACCACAATCATGCAACTTTAGTTTAAGATTTTTATTTTAAATCACTTGGCTCTTTAGACATTCTTGTCTTAAGAATGCTTTTTCGGTTAAGAATTTAAAATTTTATGAAAGGATTCTGCTCCCGACCAGACCTAACCACGCAATTCACATTAGAGTTAGTCTTTATAAAAATGAACAACAATCCATTATTTAACTATTACTCGCAATTGCCAAGTCATATGGTTATATTTATGGCAAATTTAGATATACTTGCGATTATAGGTAGATACTATAAGGCAAGTAATGCATTCGTAAAAAAAAAAAAAATTCTAACGATCAAACATGACATTACGATCATAGAGAAGCCTGAAAAAGTGATCAACAAAAAATGTCTGTCTGTCCGTCTGTATGTAATTATAAGGAGCTGCTGCCTAAACGACTTAAGCGATTACCTTTAAATTTAGTATGTGTGATTCTCTTGGTATTCCTCAGAGTGGAAATTAAAATTTTATTTTTAGGCCTGCCATATTACCGTTTAGGAAAATCTTATTTTTCTCGAAAACGGCTCCAACGAATTTGATAAAAATTTTTGAGAATTTGTTTTGTTCGAACTAGCTATCATTTGATTAGAACCAGATTAACGGGAAAAGTCTATTAACGGTACCTTTCATATACCGGCTTTTTTAATTTTTGGTTTTCTCTGTAACAGTATGTTCGACTTTGTCAAATTTTATATCTGAGGAAATCAAAGTAGCCAAATTAATTCTGCATAGAAAAATTTTGAAAATTTTTGTTTGAAATTTTTTTTTTGAAAAATCAATATTTTTAAAATTATTCAAAAAAATTATTTTAAATTTTATAATGACATGTATATTAATAAACATTAAAAACTGCATACTAAAATTAAAAAAAAAATTGTTTTCAAAAAAATTAAAAATAAAAAACAAAATTTCATCAAAATCCGTCCTACAATTTTCGAGATACATTTTTATAAAATTTTTATTGATCCATGGCATCTAATATGTGTGTCAAGTTAGCACTACCACTTCAAAATTTTAAAGAAATTCTTATTGGATTAATTGTCGTAAATTTGTCGTGAAAGAAAAAAATTTGTCGCGCTTGTTTTTTAAAAAATAACCCCTGGTAATGCTAACTTGACAGTCAAGTTAGCATTAACAACCCTCAAAAACGGTGTATATAAAGTCAAAAAATATAAATGGGTACGCTATTAATTGTCGTAAATTTGTCGTAAACCAATGGCGAAACAAAAAAATTTGTCGCGTTCGTTTTAAAAAAAAACCCTGTTAATGCTAACTTGACAGTCAAGTTAGCATTAACAACCCTCAAAAACGGTGTATATAAAGTCAAAAAATAAAAATGGGTACGCTATTAACTGTCGTAAATTTGGCGTAAACCAATGGCGAAACAAAAATATTTGTCGCGTTCGTTTTTTTTAAAATAACCCCTGGTAATGCTAACTTGACAGTCAAGTTAGCATTACCACCACTCAAAAACGGTGTATATGAAGTCAAAAAAGTCAAGTAATGCATTCGTAAAAAAAAAAAAAATTCTAACGATCAAACATGACATTACGATCATAGAGAAGCCTGAAAAAGTGATCAACAAAAAATGTCCGTCTGTATGTAATTATAAGGAGCTGCTGCCTAAACGACTTAAGCGATTACCTTTAAATTTAGTATGTGTGATTCTCTTGGTATTCCTCAGAGTGGAAATTAAAATTTTATTTTTAGGCCTGCCATATTACCGTTTAGGAAAATCTTATTTTTCTCGAAAACGGCTATCATTTGATTAGAACCAGATTAACGGGAAAAGTCTATTAACGGTACCTTTCATATACCGGTTTTTTTAATTTTTGGTTTTCTCTGTAACGGTATGTTCGACTTTGTCAAATTTTATATCTGAGGAAATCAAAGTAGCCAAATTAATTCTGGATAGAAAAATTTTGAATTTTTTTTTGAAAAATCAATATTTTTAAAATTATTCAAAAAAATTATTTTAAATTTTATAATGACATGTATTTTAATAAACATTAAAAACTGCATACTAAAATTAAAAAAAAAATTGTTTTCAAAAAAATTAAAAATAAAAAACAAAATTTCATCAAAATCCGTCCTACAATTTTCGAGATACATTTTTATAAAATTTTCATTGATCCATGGCATCTAATATTTGTGTCAAGTTAGCACTACCACTTCAAAATTTTAAAGAAATTCTTATTGGATTAATTGTCGTAAATTTGTCGTGAAAGAAAAAAATTTGTCGCGCTTGTTTTTTAAAAAATAACCCCTGGTAATGCTAACTTGACAGTCAAGTTAGCATTAACAACCCTCAAAAACGGTGTATATAAAGTCAAAAAATATAAATGGGTACGCTATTAATTGTCGTAAATTTGTCGTAAACCAATGGCGAAACAAAAATATTTGTCGCATTCGTTTTTTTTTTAAATAACCCCTGGTAATGCTAACTTGACAGTCAAGTTAGCATTACCACCACTCAAAAACGGTGTATATGAAGTCAAAAAATAAAAATGTGTATGCCATTAATAGTCGTAAATTTGTCGTAAACCAATGGCGAAACAAAAAAATTTGTCGCGTTCGTTTTAAAAAAAAACCCTGTTAATGCTAACTTGACAGTCAAGTTAGCATTAACAACCCTCAAAAACGGTGTATATAAAGTCAAAAAATAAAAATGGGTACGCTATTAACTGTCGTAAATTTGGCGTAAACCAATGGCGAAACAAAAATATTTGTCGCGTTCGTTTTTTTTAAAATAACCCCTGGTAATGCTAACTTGACAGTCAAGTTAGCATTACCACCACTCAAAAACGGTGTATATGAAGTCAAAAAATAAAAATTGGTATGCCATTAACTGTCGTAAGTCTGTCGTAAACCAATGGCGAAACAAAAAAATTTGTGGCGTTCGTTTAAAAAAAAAACCCCTGGTAATGCTAACTTGACAGTCAAGTTAGCATTACCACCCCTCAAAAACGGTGTATATGAAGTCAAAAAATAAAAATGGGTACGATATTAATTGTCGTAAATTTGTCGTAAACCAATGGCGAAACAAAAAAATTTGTCGCGTTCGTTTTTTTCTAGCAAAAAACGGCCTTTTAGTATAGCCTATACCATAAAGTAGGAATTTTCACTAAATCTAGCACTATCATACCAAAGTATTTGTTTAACTACTTTTTTCATATAAAAAATTGTTTAAACAAATCTTATTGGAAAAAAGTAGTTAAACAAATACTTTTGGTATGGTAGTGCTAGATTTAGTGCAAATTCCTACTTTATGGTATAGGCTGTACTAAAAGGGCGATTTTTGCTAGAAAAAGGCACGCAACAAATTATTTGATTACACAACTTACTCAAGGACGTCGAGCGACAATTGTTTAAACAAATTTTATATGAAAAAAGTAGTTAAACAAATACTTTTGGTATGATAGTGCTAGATTTAGTGAAAATTCCTACTTTATGGTATAGGCGATTTTTGTTAGAAAAAGGCGCGCGACAAATTATTTGATTACACAACTTACTCAAGGAAGTCGAGCGACAATTGTTTAATCAAATTTTATATGAAAAAAGTAGTTAAACAAATACTTTTGGTATGGTAGTGCTAGATTTAGTGCAAATTCCTACTTTATGGTATAGGCTGTACTAAAAGGGCGATTTTTGCTAGAAAAAGGCACGCAACAAATTATTTGATTACACAACTTACTCAAGGACGTCGAGCGACAATTGTTTAAACAAATTTTATATGAAAAAAGTAGTTAAACAAATACTTTTGGTATGATAGTGCTAGATTTAGTGAAAATTCCTACTTTATGGTATAGGCGATTTTTGTAAGAAAAAGGCGCGCGACAAATTATTTGATTACACAACTTACTCAAGGAAGTCGAGCGACAATTGTTTAATCAAATTTTATATGAAAAAAGTAGTTAAACAAATACTTTTGGTATGGTAGTGCTAGATTTAGTGAAAATTCCTACTTTATGGTATAGGCTATACTAAAGGGCGTTTTTTGCTAGAAAAAAACGAACGCGACAATTTTTTTTGTTTCTCCATTGGCTTACGACAAATTTACGACAATTAATAGCGTACCAAGTTTTATTTTTTGACTTCATATACACCTTTTTTGAGGGGTGGTAATGCTAACTTGACTGTCAAGTTAGCATTACCAGGGGTTATTTTTTAAAAAACAAGCGCTAAAAATTTTTTTCTTTCACGACAAATTTACGACAATTAATCCAATAAGAATTTCTTTAAAATTTTGAAGTGGTAGTGCTAACTTGGCACACATGCATCTAATGGCGTTTTAGTTGTTGGTACCTATGTAACCTTTCTTTGAATTATGCATTCACTATACTAAGAATCAAGGTAATTTTACTTACTTCGGCTTTAAACCTGCACAGGATAACTAAGCTAGGCTACCTACAACAGCGTCAGTAAAGCAGTAAGCTACAGGAGCATGTTCGTACGATCCAGTCGTGCATTTTATTCTAAAAGTATTGTAAGGGTAACCTAATTTGATATTAGGTATTTTATTATGAACGTAAGCAATTGCGATAGCTATAAGAACTACATTAATTAAGAAAATTAAAAAAAAGACATACATTACTTCTTACTTGCGATTATACCTATATACTTAAGGGATATTTTGATGAAACTTAATATTCCTCTGATAAGGAAAACGAACAAATGGGTCCCACAATTCCCTCCCGTCTGACTGTCGGACAATTAGAGCCTAAATCGCCGAAGGGATTTTCTTCAAAACTTGGGCGTTTTTGGCAGAATTGATTTTTTGTACCTGGCTCTTTTAGCAGAAACATATACCTATATTTTTAAAATTGTCTTTAAATTAATTGTTTACATAATACAATTGGTATTTTTAAGTATTGGCAATTTGATGTATTAAAACTAGCCGTGATTTTTTTTAGTATAAAGCTATCGGCAGCAAAGCAAAATCTGCACACAGTACAAATACAAGAACCTGCTTTCGATTAAAGCATGTCCACGTTCACGCATATATTAGATAAGTTATCTCAAACAAAACTCTCCGAATATATTTGTAAACCATTTTGAAACCAAAAATCAATAATTTTTGGTAAAGTAATGTGTTCTTTTCTCAAAAAATTGCTTCACACCCATTCACGTACAGGAAATAAAAATTACTATCACAACGAATTAGGCCAAAACTTAGAAATTAGAAATTGCATATTCTTGAGTGTCCGTTGCATACTTATTTATTGAATTGTGTTAGTGCTGGGCAATACTAGGATGGTGAATAGCTGAGTTCAGGAAAGTAGTGGAAAAGTGAAAAAAAAAATATTTAATTTCCAATGAAAACTTATGTACAACTTGAACAAAGACCGTCACAATAAGTTTAGAAAATAATTAATTTTCGAAGTTAATATAATTGAATTTATACAAATTAAAACAATCATTATTTATTTCATATGTGGTGACATTTCATAAGAGGTCAAATGTGGTGAAAATACGAGGTGTGTGAAGCGTGCCCATCTGTAAATCCATTGTTTTGGGTTATTTTGATATTTCTTGAAGTTTTTTAAGGCGTCAGTATGGTTGTAGTTACGTATTTCGGTTTAGCATAGAAATAACGGAAGGTGCAAGAGTAAGAACCAGGAACATTTGTTGTTGTACAAACATTTTTAATGTGTCAAAAATGTGTATAGGTTTGAAAGTTTGTGTACCATTAACTGTTTTCCTTTGGACTCCAGAATTGAGTGCTTAGTAGGTACTACTCATTGCATTCAACAATTTAAAAAAATCTGAATTCTCTGTCTTTTATTGAATGATAATGAATTAAATAAATAAATTGGCACTCGAATTTCGAAAGCTGGGTCGGATAGTAATTATTATTAATACGTGACAATGATATCACAGTGTTATGAAATGAAATTATCTACGAGATTATAATAATAAATAATGTATTCCAACAATATTTCTGTGTTGTATTATTATTTAAAGTTCTCAATCTCTTAAAAAAACACCCTATGTTTTTAAATATTTTTTTTTTTTTTTTTTTTTTTTTTTTTTTTTTTTAGAAAATGGACCCTCCCACACAAATTGGGGATACGATAATAAGTGTGCGTGTTTTGCTGGGAATTACAATTTTTATTTTACAATTTATATTCTTCGATTGAAAATTGTTTTTCAAACCCGAAACACATTCATGGTATATTCCATATTATTGAACACATGACTTTTAGTTTTATTTTATTCTGGAGCACTATCGACATCGCTTTAACCCTGCATGCCACAACACAATCACAACCCCCCTCGGGAATCCAACTAATTTCGCAGCTTAATTGTGCTCTTGGGAATTCCAATTGAGAGGTTTCTCTTTGTAAGTTTCGGTAGTTCGAATATAGTATTGTATCGTCTCTTTTGTAGTTTGGAAGTCAATGAATTCCAATCGAGATCAAAAGCCAAGGAAGCAATATGCAATACCAAATTGTTCAAACTGGCGAATTGCGGACTGAGATTTAAATTTGCTCCAGCAAGGATTTGGTTTCATACGTGTACAATACAACACGTTTAGTGATGGAATGTTTATTGCAATTGGAATTGGCTTAGGTTTAGGTGGTGGAGATATTTTTGACAATTGGTTGGGGTAGTTCAGTTCGTCCTACGTGCTATTGCTTGCAAACATGATGACTTACACACGCACGTTTAGAATCAGAGTTGTATTGAAATTGGACCAAAAAAACTATGTAGCACAGTACGAATCAAATCAAAACATGAAACGTGATAAAAAACGATTCAATTATCTTGGGACTATACTAATGGACAGTTAATTTTTCAAATTTCTACCAATCAAAGATGACATTACGATCATAGAGAAGTCTATAAAAGTGATCAGCAAAAAATGTCTGTCTGTCTGTCTGTCCGTTTATATATATAACGATCTACAGCCTAAACGGCTTAAGCGATTACGGTCAAATTTGGTGATTATTTTGGTATTCCTCAGAGGGGAAATTGAAATTTTATTTCTAGGCCTAAAAATAACGGTACCTGCCATATAACCGTTTAGGAAAATCTTATTTTTCTCGAAAACGGCTACAACGATTTTGGTACAAAATTTTGAGAATTTTTTTGTTGGCAATAGCTTGCATTTAATATGAACCAAGTTTACGGGTAAAGTCTAATAACGCTACCTTTCGTATAACGGTTCTTTTAATGTTTGGCTTTCTCGGTAACGGTACGTTGGATTTCCTTCAAATTTTATATCCGAGAAGATTTAAGTAGCCAAACTAATTCTGCATATCAAAATTTTGAATAACTTTTTTTTCTAATAAAAATTAATTTTTAAAACTTTTTTTTTCAAAAATCAATGTTTTTAAAACTAAACACAAAAAAATAATTTTAAATTTTATAATCACATGTTTATTAATAAACTCTAAAAAACTGCAAACCAAAATTTCCAAAAAACAATTTGTCGGGTATTATACTTCCCTACCCAGGAGGGTCGCGAACCTGAAAGTCTCACGAAATGTTTCAAGAAAAATGGCACTCTGCCAACACAAATTTTAAGTTAATATAATTTATTTCTTTGTTAATTATAACCCGAACCAGGTTCACGAAGACAAACCAACTCCACGACAACCAAAATTCAACTTTGCGAAATGTTCTCCAAAATCTTACTTACTTGCCCAAGAATAGTCGACGGCCAAAATGTAACTCTATGAACGAACTCCAAACTCTAACTCCACTCGTTATGTCCCGAAAACCAACTGACTGCCCAAGTGAAAGTCTATCTCCAACCAAGCCATGCCATCCAATCCAGAAACTGCTTCGTCACCAAAATTCCCAGAGGTGCAGGTAGTCCAATAGTTGGTACCAGGCTCATGCCTTGGATACCCATCGGCATATAAAGTAGAATGTGCCGATGCCAGCAACAATTGTTAAGATCCGTGGGAGCGACATCCTAGGATTTGCCATCGTAGAAGCTCTTTTGTTTACTTCCAAATAAACCACTCAGCTTTTATAGTTCCACTATGTTTATTCAGTATAAACAGACGGCAGCGATAATACATTGGCGACACAAAGTTTCCAATATCCAAACTCCAGTCGATGAGTGGGCGACACAGTCAAGTGCCTTATCGATACCCATGGTATGCTGACTGTGTATCTGCCATGCACACACTTGTTTTCAAAAAACTAAAAATAAAAACAGGATTTTATCAAAATCCGTCCTACAATTTTCGAGATATTTTTTTTATAAAATGTTCATGGCATCTAATGGCGTTCTTCGTTTTTTCGAGAAACTGATAAAGTTGATGGTTTTGGCAGTTTTTATAAGTTGAAAAACGATTTTTACCACCTATACACCATTCACTTTCATTATGTATGTACATATTTCCATACCTGGGTTCACTATAATGTAGGTAGGTACATATTACCTTCCTAATTTACACAATTCAAATCCATAAAAATATACATTTGTAGGTAGGTGTCTATGTAACCATTCCTTGAATCATCGTAGGGGCGTTATTCAACATTAGTTAGCTTATTCGTTAGACGATTTGACAGCAGCTGACAAAAGCAACTCAAACATCTTGAATTAAAGTATCTTTAATATGACAGTTTCGCAAATAAGCTAACTTGAACTTTTGCTTAAAGTGAAAGAGCGCCCACTATCTACGCTTTAGGAACCTCAATGCACTAAGCATATAAACAATCACTCCATTGCCGAGATTTAGCTAGCTATTTCAGCGAGTGAAGTGAGATTACTCGTCTTTGTTCAGGCAGAACATTACAGTTACAGCACAGAAAAACCAAGCAGCTTGACGGATGTGACTTAAATTTTTATTGCACTTGAATTTAATTTTTATAAATTTAAAGCGTTCGAGTACTTTTGCGCTGAGTGTATACTTTTTGAGAGAAATTCATTCCCACTCTTCGAGATTTTTCATTTTCTTAATTCCTGTGCAGAAAGTACGGGATCAGACATATGATTTGTATATCGCATTTTACGTCGCACTAGTTCTGGGGATATGACACATCAATTTGGACATTGTGTCAGTAGGACAGATCACCCAAGAAATTAAATGTTATCTCATTTTGAGAGCTTTCGCTGCAAAAGAACAAGTTTTACTCAATAATGATTGTTCACTCTGTTAACGAATACAACACTGAAGATCACATGAATGTCAAACGCAAAGACGGCCAATGTTGTCCCAAAATGCGTTGACGTACCAGATGTGTCAACGTGATTTTTGTTGTTTACTCCAGATCCGGTGAACGACAAATTTTATATAATCTTATTCTTAAAGTATCGCGTTCTGAATTAGCCAACCATGCCCAGTTATAGGACCTGTAAAAAACTCTCCTAGTATATAGGTATTTACATAAAATAGGTATACACAACGGGTGTTTTTTTTAGACGTGTGGTTTTCAATCTGGCAATACTTTTTTCGGAGTTGGTCTTTATATTTGTATTTTGTATTGTATTTTATTTATTAGTAACATAAGTATATTAAAAACACAATGTTTTTTTAAGTAATACTTAGTGCAAAGTGGTTAACATTTTCAAACTGATATCTTTATATAATAATTTTAAATTAAATTTGATCACGCTAACTTACATACAGAATCATTTACAAAAATTTTATTTAAACAAAAAAAAATAAAGTGAAACAAAATATAAAAGAGAAAAGAAAATACTGAAATTGAATTTATTGAAATTTTTGAAATTATTACTTCAAATGATCTTCTAGATCCGTTTTAAATCTATCGCAGTTATTTGTTCCCCCCAACTCGACAGATATTGAGTTCCAAAGACCTATGGAGTACACGAAGAATTGGCGCTTTGAAACCTTATACCTAAGTGTTGGGACAATAAGTACTCGGAAGAGAATACACGAAGCGTATAACATTGTTGAATGCCACTCTTAAGTTACTTGGCTAGCATAGTCGACACTAGAGAAAATTAAACTAGCATAGGCTAAAATCGGTAAAATAAGGCTTTTGAGCAACATCGATTTTACTTTTAATGATAGGCAGCCACCAGCTAGGTAAAGAACTCTGCACCGTAAGTGATATATGATCATCTCAAGTTAGGGTTTGATTGAAAATAATGCCTAAGATCATTAATAAATATACTGAAAAGCAATGGTCCAAGGATAGATCCCTGAGGGACAGCAGCATTATCTGGAAAACAGTCTGACAAGTGTGAGTTAATACACACTGCCTGAGTTCTTCCTGACAGATATTTTTGAATGAGAGTCACTGCAGTACAATCAAAGAGGAAATTGTTTTTCAATGTATTTAGTAAAATAAAATGCCGAACAAAGTCAACAGCCTTTGTAGATGCGTATTCTCTGTCAATTTCTTGGCGAATGTCATCAACAAGTTTTAAGAGAGCTGTGAAGCAGCTATGCTGTGGTCTAAACCCAGCTTGTACCGGAGAAAGTAACTTGTTAGCTGATAAAAAAGATGACATTTGTTGACTCATTATTCTTTCAGAGACTTTCGAGGCAAAGGCAGAATGGAGATCGGGCGATATTCTTTAACTGATGAGCCGGAATTTTTTGGAATTGGTTTTATTTTGAAAACTTTTCATATTTTAGGATAAGAAGATGTGCTTAAAATTGAATTAAATATGTAAGTAAAGTAAGGAGTAATTAGTGGTAGAATAATTTTGAAAAACGTAGGGTGCATATTATCCAGCCCAATAGCTTCAGATTCGATGTGCTTCTAGCACATCAATCTCATTAACCCTGCAGAAACTGAATTGGTTCGAGGATTCCGATTCAGTATTGACAGCGTTGGTAGTAATTGAGGTAACCGATGTGGGGCCAGCAAATACTTTGTTGAGCTCATTAGCGTTACATTCGTCACTTAGAATCCAAGTGATTTGATGTTTCGTCAAAGTTTTTGTAATGAAGCGTTTTGAAATTTCGTAGCATAATAATGACATTTTGCTTTCTTGATCTCCTTATTAATTAAGTTTCAAAGAAATTTGTAAGTACTGAAAAAGGATTATAGCTTAAAACGTTTCCATCTGATATAAGCAGAGATTCTTTTAGCAATAAGAACTTCAATCTTACGATTGAACCACCCACATCTGTAATTACGGAAGGTAGCTAATTTTATTGGTACAAATGTATTTAATAAGTGGTTAACTCCGTCGGTAAAAAATTCTATTTGGTCATCAACTTCGGAAAGAAAGTAAATTGTTTCCCAGTTGACATTCGTAACCTGAGCGAATAAGGTTTATGACACCTGTCACTTGATTTATGCTCATTTTTGTTTGCGATTTGAGAATTTAAGACGAACGAGCATCAAAGAGCGTCTCACGTTCGGTGAATGGGCCCAAAACGAGATGGCCACCGATCCGATTTTCACAAGAAAATTTTGTTCACGCTAGGCGCATTGTTTTCTATACCTCCAATTTTAATTAGATGCCGCCCATGGGTTAAAATGATACAGTTAATACCTGGTTCTCAAATCCACTGTGGCAACAAAAGGAATCTTTCATATCATTCTCTTTCTTCTAACTAGTGCCGTACAATTCAGGTTGCATTTGAAAGACCTTAGGTCTTACAGGTATATCGTTAAATTAAAAAAAAAGACAAGAAACAATCAATTTATTGAAGGGAATTTTTGTGAATGCATTATCTCGCGTCGTGGGCCTGTGGCGTGGCCTCGCCAGATCGTGCGATTTAACACCGCTGAACTATTTTTTATTTTTTTTTAGTGGGATAATCCTGAGACGTTTGAATCCTTGGAAGTGAATATTCGGCGCGTTATTGCAGACATACGGCCCCAATTTCTGCAAAAAGTGGTCGAAAATTAGACCTCTCGGCTGGAATTTATTTTATTATAACAAACCCTTATCTTTATAATAATGCTAATTTCTTGGCCATAACATTAAATATATGCGTTTTATTTCTTCTTGAAAACAACACATCTAAAAAAACAGCGATTATAATGAAAGGACTTTCACTATATGAGAAGGAAAACATTACATTGATACGCATTTCTTGTCTCAGACGAAAAAATATTACATCCTATCTCTTAAATACATATAGGAAAACCCTCGCGAAATTATATCGAAATACTTTGTAGTTTCTATATAAGATTAATACATACATTAAAAACGACTACAAACATAATAAGTGCAAGTGTTTTCAAAGTAGAAACCCCCTTCGTTTGAAAATGTTTGGATTGGAATTCATTTCTTACCCGTTTGTTTATTTGACTTTGTGTTTATTTTTTCCGGAATTTATTTTTCTTGTAGCGTTTGAAGAATCAAGTTGAATACTATCCTTAATGAGATAGAACTTTTTTCGTATATCTTGTGTTCTTTGTGCGTCTTCGGTCGTATCTACGTCTGAAAATTAATCTAAGGAGAGGGTAATTCAAGACCTGTATTCTTTGTAATGTAGGTACTACATATCTTTAAATATGATATTTTGCACATCGTTCAAATTTTACCCGAATACCAATTCAACTCTGAGTATGGGATGTGAATTTGCAGTTGATGGTGTTTTCTTAACCATATGGATGGCTCACATCCGTACTTGGTTCACCTACATATATTTATACCTAAACTTAATCTCTATTTCCCAACAGCGCATTCATGCAGTCCTGATATAGGAGTATACCATATAATGTATATAGATTAATTTTCTTTATTTCTACTTTTGAACGCACACATTTCATTTTGCACATGAATTCTGAAGTCCTTGATTACAAAAATAAAATAAATTAAAACATTTAGTTGAGCTGGTTAAAGAAACCCACTTTAAGAGATTAAGATATCTCAGCCATGTCCCAGGACGTCAGAAACAGATAAAGATTATTGTGTAAATTTTAATCTAGATAAATATCTACGATGTGTTTTACTCTCTCTCAGAAAAAAAAATAAATACAGTATTTCCCACTTATAATGTACTCCGAGAGTTATATTTACGAAAACCCGCTTAATTGCGACTATTGAATAAAGTAAGATCCTGATGACGATGTGTTAGGGTAGCTAAGTATCGTCTTATTGTGGTAATATTAAATGGTGAATTTGTGATGTGTGGTAGAATAGATGATGATGATGATGATGATGATGATGATGTATACTCTGCACAGGGGTCAATTCTCGATCTGTGAAGTTTTGGAGTGAAAAAAAAATATCATTTCAGTTTTCACAGAGATTTATCATTTTCCGACTACACGAACAAGCCTAATGCAATTATTATAATAATAATAATTTTAACTATTTATATCTATGCCTGTAAGACCTAAGTTCTTTTAAATGCAACCTGAATTGCACGGCACTAGTTATAAGATATAGAAAGATAGAAAAGAATTTTTTGTTCTGCCATTCTCGAACTCATTGTGATAAAGTTTTGTACTAAAAAGTACTAAATGAAAACTTAATTCATACAATTTTCTTTCACAGTATATAAATCTCCGTTTTCGGGAAAATCGCGCTTGAGCTTCAGCCGCCATTTTTAATTTAATAAACATTAACGTTTTATTTTGGCCTATACTAATTATCACCATTTTTGATTTCTCACAAAAATAATAATGGTAAAACTGGAAATTTAATTGTTTACAACTTTAGTCTTAACATTTGTTATCAAGAAAGTTACCATGTGCGATATATTAATGAAAAACTCTTTTTGTACCTGTGTGGCTTGTGTCTCCTTCTGGGATCATGAACATATTAATTCCTACAATCTTCTTTTATAGTTTGTTGGGGGGAATCATTAGTATTCTAAATATCGATTTTTGGGGCAAATACTGCTGGAGCGTTAGTCGCCATTTTGAATTTAATGAAGTATTGGTTATATTTTATAAATAGATATATCTATCCGTGAAGGTAGATGTTTAAAGTCGAAACCTCTTTTGATTTCGACTGATGATTTGTCTTATGTCTTGAATTGGTCCTTACCTCGGGTGGGGGGTAGCAATGATAGTTAAACAATCTGTTTGGCTTTCGAAATATAAGCGATTTTATTATAAGTTTGTAAGACTATTTATACTAATTAACATAGATGCAATTCGGCAATAATTTTTGTGGGAAAATAAATGCAATTGGATAGGCGAGCACCAATTAAGAATGCTGAATAATTTTGTGGGAAAATAAGTGCAATATGAGCACCTATAAAAAGTGCTAATTTTGAAATATGGTAAACTTTATTTAGGGAATATGGTGTTTGAAATTTGGATAGGGTGTTTTGCATTTACAGATACATTGTAATAAATTAAAAGTTGTTGGCTTAAACATTCTCCTCGGCATTGAGATCTTTGAGCTCAAATTCGATGTCGTTTGGGGATCCAGTTGTTTTCCTCTTTTTTCGGTTGAGCAAGAATAGAGTGCCTAGGACCAGGACCAAGCCAATCCCGATATCATGATGAGAAATGTTGGATGGTTATGCCTGTTGCGTTTTTTGAAAAGAGATCTTCTACCTCAGAAGTGGGAAGTCATCTTCCCCTCGAATAATGATTTCGTCCTTCTTATGAATTTCGTCTGGGAGTGGTTCAATGTGAAACTTATCGAAAAATAAGCTTAAGTTAAGCGTAGGTAAGAATGAGACTGTTGATTTTGATGTGTAGAAATTATGAGCGTTAATAGTCATGGTTGGTTGCTTAATGACACAGTCGGTTGCCAGTTTCATAAGTCCTACGCCCTGTAGTTTTGTAGTTAAAATATCTGATCCCCACACCACAGATAATATTTCGTCGTGATGAAAGGCAAAAATCCAGTGATTAGGATTATGAGGTTGAATCCATATTTTGTCAACGGTGGTAGATTTTAGTTCGCAATATGATGAAAGTTTCTTACTATCATTCAACATGTGCATTTCGCATTGGTTTTCAACTGAGTATGTATTGAAGATAGGATGTCGCTGTTTACATAGATATTTCTTGTCATCAATATTTATACAACTCTGGTATTCAGTTTGTGATATCGCGAAATGCTGATCCCTGAATGGAGTTACTGCTAAGAATGGCGTTGATGGTAATGAGCTCCATTGATAAACTACCCAGTAGGAAATTTCAAGAAATTCATGAAGGAATTACCAACTTTTTCATCAATGAGTGGAAGCTACACCCCATGAATTTGTTATGAAAACATCGACGAATTTAACATGGGGCTGTCATAGGGGTTCACCATGTGTGATTTTCTAGGTGAATATTTACCAGAGAAATCAAGAAGTAGGGGTAACTATTTTATTCATAAGCCAATTATATGTGATGAAAAATAGCATGAACGTTAAACAGTGAAATCATTAGATTACTTAGAGTTGCTTATTCAGAAGGTGAAAAATGACGTAAATGCTCATCCATTAATTCACTTTGTTAATGTAACGCGTTAGTTCGCATATGAATTATATATGATGAAAAATGCCATGAATGTTTAATTATGAAATCACTACAGTTAAGCAAGAGTTCCTTATTCCGTTCAGAGGCTGAAAAATACCATGAATGCTCACCCATGAAATCACTTTATTAATGTAAAGCCCGTATGATATCATTTTTTAATGCATTAAATCACATGAAAGTGTCAGTTTTGTGTGAAAGAGGAAATATGTTTTTTTTTTACCGACACAGAAACAATGTATATGTAGGGGGATATACATCACTTTATTAATTTAATTTTTTGAATTCCACGATTATTCAATAATATAAACATTCAATTAAGAAAAATCTAATAAAAATTAAAATATAGTCTTGATAAATTCTAGATGCGAAAGTAAAACTTCATTACTTTATTGTTTTAAATTTGATCTGATGTCGGTTTTAGCAATTCCATTTGTTTATCGTGTGAAGATTTTGCACTTTCAG
The DNA here is from genome assembly GCA_910595825.1 of Philhelius pedissequus. Classification (NCBI taxonomy): domain Eukaryota; kingdom Metazoa; phylum Arthropoda; class Insecta; order Diptera; family Syrphidae; genus Philhelius; species Philhelius pedissequus. The sequence continues at coordinate 72,619,974 of OU343160.1, read as the reverse complement.
TCGCCAGCATTACGTATTGAATCTATGCGATAAATTAAATATTGGCATTTCTTAATTTTATTTGGAATAAAGTCGAAGAAATACCCACCAGTCGCCAAAAAGCTTAAGGTTAATGATAACCTTTCAGCTGGCTCAATACAATTTTTTAGAAAAAAGGATTATTTTTTAAAGATCGCGAACAAAACTGGAAATCCTGGTTTATACGTTTTTTTCATTTTCTCTAAAAAAAAAAAACTCACGAACTCATGTCATGGCCAACGAAGAATGTGTGTATTTCTCTGGGAAGGTAGAAAAAACGCAATGTTCGTGCAGATGGCAGAGAAAACCTCTATTTTTTTATTTTTGTAAAGGCTTTTTTGTTTGCATTTTTTTTGTTCGCGGGAAGAAAACAGAACAACCACCGCAGAGAACAAAACATTATTTACGAACTCATGAATCTATGCATTACCTTTCATCAGTGACTAACTGAAATTGTAGTGAATTGTAAGCATTCAATTCATTTGAATTTAGTTAACTGATGAAAAAATGCCCAACCGTTTTCTTATGAAATAATTAATTACTGCTCATCGATGGAAATAGTCGATGAATCCATTGATGAATTCACCAAAACAATTCATTGATGTCGAAATTTCCTACTCGGAATGTATTGTTTCTTTATTGAATTTGTCTGGTAAGTTTAGGTTTTTTTAAATGGTCGAGAGTGCGTTTCTATTCCAGTTAAAATAGTCAGGTGATATTTCAGTTGATGACTTATATAAACAAATCAACTTGACGAAATCATCGTTGGACGTAAAAGTGAGAAGTTCTCAAAATAACAGAAATTGCATAAGCTGCTTAAACAGTTCCCAATAAATGTTTCGACGAATATGTTTAAACTCGTCTGCTTCATATTAATTGTCCCAACTTATAACTGCTTTCCCGAACGCGTTTTTTCGCAAACGAATTATATGGTCGGGTGTCACACACTTGTGAACAATTCTTCAATTATATCATCCAAAAAAATTAAACTTTGAAAAGTACAAATCTTCAGAGAAGTATAAGTAAATAACATATATTATTCATAAGGAATTTGCTTCTTAAACGTGGAGATATAAAAAACTTTTGAAGAATGTTTATTGATCATACTTTTTCCCTGAATTTGAACATCAAATCAAAAGACAAGTAATAAAAAAACTCGTTTTATACTTTTTGTTTTGTATGTCCCGATTTCGACATGATAATCCCGATTTTTTTTCTCAAAAGCTTCCAAAATCCCGATTTGTTAGAAAAAAGATCTGGCAACGCTGGTATATAGGTATATATTACTCTCCTAACTTAGGTAACGATATTATTATTCCATAATTTGGATTTAAATATACATTTGCAGGTAGGCTAACAAAAACAATCAAGGTAATATATTACCTTCATAGGCTTCAAACCTACCTTCTGATAACTAGGCTACTTAGGTACCTACTAACAGCATCAATGGTTAGCTACATTAAACTTGTTAGCTTCAAGAGCAAGTTTGTACGATTCCAGCCTTGCATTTTATTTAATATTAAAAAGTAGTTTTTGTGGACTGTGGTGAAAATGAAATCCAATTGAAACTTAAGACTTTACACTCACTTAATTTTTTTTACTGATCTTTTTATATGTATTATTTATTCGTAATCAAACATGACATTACGATCATAGAGAACACCAAAAAAGTGGGTCCCCAATTCCGTCTGTCTGTCATTCTGTCGGTCTGTCCTCGAGTTTATAGCCTACACAGTTGGTTAGATTTGCTTCAAATTTGGTACATATTGTTTTTTCGGTAATATGCTCACACGTTTTTTTCATCTTATTTTTCTCAAAAACGGCTCCAACGATTTTTATAAAAAAAATCATTTTTGGAAAAAAAAAATTTATTTTTGGTAACTCTAGTATAACCATTTTTTTCCGATTTTCTCGTAAACGGATAATTTGAATTTTTTGAAATTTTTACGCAGAAGTTCCTAAAAAGTTTAAACACTATTTATTGTATACAAAAATTAAAAAAACATTTTTTTTTTGGAAATTAATTTTTTTTTTTGATAATTCAAAATTTCGAAAACGACTCAATAGATTTTTCGAAACTTCGTATTTAGATGTTTTTTAACATTATCTTGAATAGTTGAAAACAACATTTTTTTTCTAAAATAATAAACAACGGTACCTCATACAAATGTTAAAAAAGCGTTAAGAAAAACAAATTTATTACTCGAAAACGGCTCCAAGAATTTTTATAAAAAAATTTGTGTGTTCTTAAATTAGTACAGTTCACTTTTAAGTATAAGAATATTTCTTTTTGCGTACTTATTAACGGTGCTTCCCTTGAAACCACTTTTCATATTTACGACTTTCTCAATATTGGATGAACTGATTAAAATAATTTTTTGTATGCAAATGCCCCCTAAAATTGTTTATAAGACTGCACACTCAAATTTTCAAAAAAAAGTTTTTCGATTTTTAAAAAATAAATTAATTTTTTTTTTGAAAAATCGATTTTTCAAAAACCAGTGACAATTTTTTTTTGAAATTTGAATTTTTTACGTATATTAATAATAGTTTCAAAACGGGGTTGCAAATTTGTTTTCAAAATTGTATACATACAAAATTAATTTATTAAAAAACCGCTTCAACGATTTAAAATTTTTTTGTTGATATAGTCTTATTTATCCAGGAATTCAAATGGCATTTTTGTGTTCCCTCAAACTATAACGCCTAAGCAATAAAAAACATTTAATTATGTGTATTATCCATTTATTTCTACCTTATTATTATTCCCTTTTTACGAATTTTTGCGTACGTCACTGAATACTGAATACAATGTAGGCCCTCATACATTTATATACACATATGTGGTTTAAAAATCACACGAATCTTATGGATGCATATAGCACCTAAATTATGAAGTTGTATGTGGGAGCTACCTACCCACCTAAATCCTTCATTTTCATTATTATATGTACATGTTTAAATACTTAGGTTCCATCTAAAAGTATATGTATATATATGAACTTACATTATTAAAACCCAAAACTTAGATTTAAAGATACATTTGTAGGTAGGTACCTATGTAACTATTCCTTGAGTCATCCATTCCACAATTCATTATACTAAGAATTAATCTTACCTACATAGGCTTTAAACCTGCATAGGATAACTACACCTAACTAACTAAACCTCAATGGTTAGTTTACAAGTTGTTAGCTACAAGAGCAAATTCGTGCGATCCAGTCGTGCGTTTTTTTTTTGTAGTGACACCAGCCTCGGAAAGTGAAGCTGTACACGCCCCTTGCTCTAGCAGTATTTTCCCGAAAATCGATATTTAGACTACTAATGATCCCCACCAACAAACTATAAGAGATTTTGACAGTTCTCACGATTATGTATCTACTCGTAGTTTCTTCTTACTCAAAAGCCAAACCATTACATCGCATGCTTTTCTGTTCAAATCTATTCTAGAAAACTTATAAACAGCAAATCAGAACAATTTGGAACAGAAAATTTTTCACTGGTACAGCAAAAAGTTGTATTTTTCTGTTCGTATTATATTGTGTTTTTTTTTTACTGAATGAGAAATTTTGATAGTTGATACTTGTTGACTATTTAGTTGAAAATGTAAAAATCTGTTGACATTTCTGTTCAATAAGGCTTGGCAATTCATTGTGAATCGATTAACAACGGAACAACGTTTCCAAATTGTGGAATTTACTTTAAAAAATAATCTGTTCGCAAAGTTCATACATCACTTTGTCTGTAGAATGTACCACTGTTTCGCACGTACTTGCTTTATGTTCGATCACTAAATAATTTTGTTAAATCGTTTTTACTTAATTTTGTATATATAATTTCGATTTTTTTTTCTGAAAAAAAAAGTATATACCAATTTTAAGTATTCAATAATATAAATTTAACAACTACATAATAAAAGAAAATCTTCAACCCTTTTTCAAAATATTGACTTTTCAAAAAAAATATAACATTGATATCTAGAAATTCGTGGAGCCGTTTATAAGAAAGTCGAAAATCAAAAAAAAATTATTGTATGGCAGATACGTGGAATAACAAAACATATAAAAAAAAATGTTGAACCAAAATGCAATGTCTATATAGAACTTTTTATCAAAATCGTTAGAGCCGTTTTGAAGATAATCAAGATATTAAAAAAATGTATGGTAGATACCATTATTTTTGGCCAAAAGAAAATATTCAAAAATCTTATTGATTAAATTAGGCTGTATATCGATCTAGAGACAGATAAATAGAATTGATGGACGCACTTTTTCTATAATTTGAATGCAAGTTTATTCAAAGTTTCAAGTTCGATTTTTTACGAACGCAAATTACACAAATCGATTAAGTGGGAGTCAATTTAAAAAAAAAAACCTTTTTCTTTTTAAATATTCTAACTGATTATCTTCATTTAAACGGGGAATACTGTAAATATATTAAGCTCAAAAAAGTACATACATATTTATAAGGAAAATATTTGCATCTGCAATATAGATGAAATTAAAATGGATTTATGCTTTGAGAGATGTTTTCATTAATTACCTTTGAGCAAAACAAGTTTCGTGTTTTTACTGGATCATAATTTAATTCCTTATTTGACTAAAACTTGAACATTTGAAAACTTTATTATACTGGAGCAAATTTTATTTTATAACTAAGAACCTGTGTATATATGTGTGTGTATTATTAACCTAGCATATCCATGTATGAAAATTGAATAAGTATTTGAAAACTAAAAAAAAAACAAAGGAACAAAAATATTTCGCTAGATAGTTTTAATTTTGATTTGATACCTATTTTATACGGATGTGCGCACTAAAGAGGTTTAATCTACCGTTTAAATGATCCAGTGAGCGCTTAACGTTAAACGTTAACATAAGGTTTAATGAGATTCTTAGATGTGCTTACGTGACTAGCTGCTAAAAACTGCAAATAAACTAACCCCGTGTTAACTAAAAAGCAGTTTTTCTGTGGATGATTAACGATTCTTTTTGTGGGTTTTATTTTTAAAAACAGCGTGATCGAAAAAAGGGAAGGGTCTTAAATCATATACCGATGCAGATTGGTTTGAACTTCTGAAATTAAATTCAAATTGGCAGGTAAAGTAGAAGCGGGCAGAGCATTCCAGATAAAGCCTAGTATGCTGCTGATGCGAAACGAAAATTTTTGGTGGTCTCCACTAGGAGAGCGAAATGCGAACGAAACCCAAAGCGGAAAATTTGACAAGTTGTAAAAAAAAGGAGTCTTGTCACCAAATTACTTTTAGATGGAATATTTTTTGTCACCAAATTACTTTTACAAGTAATTCTTATGAAATAATTCTTGGATGTACAAATGGTTCTGGTTACACATAGAGGATTTAAAATAAAACTCAGAACCGTTTAAATGTTCCAAATTAAGCAATTACTTTTGGATTTATAAACTGGTTTATCTGCCGATTTGATGAAATTTCTATCAATTTTAAGAAAATCAATGAAATTGGGAGGTAGACCACTCTATAATTCGAAAACTACGTGCTTCATTGGGATGGTGTAAGCGGTTCTGAGTTCTAATTTATGGTTCCTTTATAATTCCGGATACCATTTTTAAGTCCAAGAATTATTTCAAAAAAATTACATCTTAAAGTAATTTTGTGACAAAAATATTGCATCTAAGAGAAATTTGGGGACACAACTACTTTTGTTTTTTTTTAAATGCTTCCTTGGAAAGTATGAAGTTTTGATTCTAAAAAGATATCGCTCGCCTTTATTGGACAACCCGTTCCAAAGATATACTCCTAAAGCTATTCCCTGTTCACTTTGAAATAAATAATCTGAAAATACTTTAGAGTGCATCTTTGGAACGTGCCCGATTTCCCATTTTCATTTTGCAGATTTAGTTTAGTCGATTTTGAAATTGGTTTCAATACAAAAATTACAATTGAATTTATTTTGAATAATTGAATACAGAAAATGCACAGTAAAACCAGACACTAGAGAAAACACAAAGCCAAAGAAAAATTAAATAAACAAAACAAGTTTGACTTTTTTTTATAAAAAAAAATGAAATGTCAAAATTTCGCAAGCAATTAATGTGCAGGTCAATTAAATTGAGAACGAAAAGAGTGGAGAATCGTACTAAGAAATCTAGTAGAGCTATCCACTAAAATTACATATTTCGTCGTTCAGCAGCGTACTGGAAAACGAAAACTAGAGCGAAATTTTTCGTTCATGATTTCGTCGTGTCATTTTTGTATGGGATTTTTCGTTTCGCATGAGCAGCGTACTACGCTTAAAAGGGAATCTCTACTTAGCAGTTCTTCTGAAGTTTGTAAGTCGGTAACCAATCTCAGAAGTACCACTATTTCGATTGAGCATTTTATAGAAATTGCAACTTAAAAAATTGCGGCGGTGGTCAAAAGATACGAGCGTTTCTGTTCAATTTCTACAACCTATCATTTTTACTTGCGATATAGGTACTATAGGGCAAGTTTTGCATTTGGAAAAAAAATCGCAACTCGAGATTTTAATTAAACTTGACATTACGATGATGGAGAACACCAAATAAGTGGGTCCAGCAATTGCTTCTATCTATTTGTCTGTTTGTACAACTCGCTACAGCATCTTTTGACCACCGCCGCAATTTTTCAGTTGTAATTTCTATAAAATGCTCGTTCGAAATTAAGCGAATTTCTTCAAACTTACTTTTTAAGCGTTTTAGGTGATTGTCCAAAATAGATTTTTGAATTGTTGTTTTAGCCCCAAAAATAACGGTACTTGCCATACAAATTTGTCTACCATCTTAATTATCTAGAAAATGTCTAACGATTTTGATAAAAAATAGTGTGTGTAGTACTTTCGGTATTGTCTACATTTTGCCCAACATTTTTTTTTTTTAATATTTTGTTATTAACGGTACCTGCCTCTCATAAACGGCTCAACGCATTTCGATAAAAATTTGTATACAGGAGCTCCTTCAAATTCTAAATAATACTCCATTTCAAATATTTCGAAAAATAGTTTTTTTGAAAATTCAATATTTCTAAAATTTTGTTTTTGAGTTTATATTATTTAATATTTAAAATGTTCCTACAACTTTTTTTAATTTAGAATTTTTATATTTAAAAAATTAGTGAAAAACGACTCTAAAACTACATACAAATATTTTTCTATTAAGAATATGATAAATATATAATAATAGTTATAATTATAAAAATAATAAATATATAATAACTTAAAAATAATAAAAATATATATAATAATGTACATTGGATACATGAGTAAATTATTTTATATTAGTAGATAAAAGTAATAAAGCCAGTATAACAGTTTTTTGAAGGTATTTCTAGAACACAGGTTGAAAATATCAATTAAACCATGGATAAGTTTTGAGTTACTAAACAAAATAAGAGAAAAGAACAAACTTTACAAGAAGAAAATTAAACATCCATTAAATTCTAATATTCGAAATTCATATAAAGAACTTTGTAAGGAAATTGCAAAAGATGTAAAGTTGTGCTGCCTCCACAAATTCCGAATGCCAAGCTTCTGTTATGCCTTCCTCCTTAAGCTTCTTTTTCGAGCCCATTACATCTTTTGAATTGTATAGATTGATAACCTCCCTCAAAAATTCAAATTCTAAAACTTCAAACTGTTTCTCTAATAATTTTGTAAAAAAGCTATTTAGCTTTTAACATTTGCGATGTTTTATTTCATATTTTTAATAAAAGTATTCTTCAAGGTATCTTCCCAGATGACTTAAAACAAGCTGAAGTGATACCTTTATTTAAGAAAGGGGATAAAACATCTTTGCACAATTATAGACCAATTTCTTTACTTTCTGTATTCTCTAAATTATTTGAAAAGGCTGTTAAGAAACGAATGATCGATTATTTAGAAAAAAACAATTTTTTTAGCGAAAGTCAATTTGGTTTTCGTAGTGGTCTTTCTACTGAAGGAGCTTTATTAAACTTCTGTTCTAATATTTATGATGGTATTAATAAAAAAAATCTTAATGCAGCCCTCATTATAGATATAACTAAAGCTTTTGATACCGTTAATCATAAAATACTGTTGGACAAGCTTTTAAATTGCAGTTTTAGAGGTGTTATAGATAATTGGTTCAGTTCGTATTTATCTGGTAGAGGATAAAGGGTAAAATTTAATGAACAATTTAGTTCCAAAAGAAGTTTAACTTTAGGAGTACCTCAGGGTTCTGTCCTAGGCCCGATACTTTTCTTAATTTTTATCAACTCGCTCTTTTTACAAAACTATCGTAGCAAGGTAATTGCGTTTGCAGATGATATGGCTTGTTCTTATCAAAGTGCTTCTACTCTTAATCTTTCTGCTGACATAAATCATGACCTGGAAGTTCTGAGCCATTGGTTCCAAATGCATAAAATGGCTATTAGTGTTAAAACCAAAGTAATGTTTTTTAATGTGGCTGGTAAGGAAGTTGATTTCGGGAAAATTTGCTTTCATTGTGCAAACTGCAATAAATATAAACACAGCAAGTTTATTTGTAACTCTGCGATAAACGCACAAACATATAATAAGTCAGGTACGTGCTCCGAAAACTGTTTTGAAATTGAAATTGTTAAGTCCTTTAGATATCTAGAGGTTTTGGTTGACTGATGGTCTGCTCATACCAATACAATAAAAAAATACCTTATGGCTGCCACAAGGCAATTATACTTTTTAAAATTTGTTTGCTCACAGGTTCTTTTGAAATGCATTTATTATGGCTTGGTGCACTCTTAGCTTGAATATGGCATAGTATCTTGGGGTGGTACTCATAATAACAAAATTAATCCGCTTCTAGTTTTTCAAAAACACGTCATTCGTCTAATTTGTAATAAATCCCGTAGAAGTAATAGCCTGGTTCTTTTCAAAATGCTGTAAATACTACCCGTTAAGCACTTATATTTTTACAAAGTTTTAAAGTTATTTTTCGCTAGATCTGGACATCTTTTAAACAGATTTTCTAGCAACTATAATCTGAGAATAAACAATCAGAATCTTGTTTCAATACCAAATCATAACCTTCAAATTTTCTTCAATTTTTTCACATCGCTTGCTCCAAGACTCTTTAATAGTCTTCCTTCTAACTTAAGAGATATAAGAATTGAATCCATTTTTAACAAAAGGGTGAAACTGTGGCTTTTTGACCTTAATTATCAAAATGTAAATGAGCTTTTGTCTGTAATTGTATAATTATTTATTGTATTTAAAAAAAAAAAAAAAAAAAAAAAAAAAAAAAAACATTATTAAATACTAATTTCTACCTTGTCGTGACCCCACATCACTATTTATTCCTCATTGTTATTTTATTTTTTATTGTTCAATTGATTATGCTTTCCCGGCTGCTTTCAACTCTAGTTCCATGTGTTCTATTGATTGCAGCTCTTTATTTATTTAATTGCATATTTGTGATTTTATTATTTTGATGCTACTATTGTATTGTATAGCTTTAAGATTTCGTATTTGATAAAGAATAAGTAAATAAATAAATAAAAAAAAAAAAAAAAAAAAAAAAATTATTTGTAAAACAACATTAGTTTCTCTGATGCAACCGGACACTGGTTCATTTCTACCATACTTGCTCCTGTAAAAATTTTCTAGAAAGGTGGAAAGGTCTCCATACGGAGACTTGTCCCGGGAAAATAAAAATTTATACGCCAAAGCAAGTATGAACAGTTCACGCGATTACTTATAATATCTCTAATCATCATTATAGAAAAGTATTTTCTTCTAATCTCAAGCGTTTGCATATCAAAGAGCTGGCATCTAACTATATACGGAGGTATACTCATATTCCAATTTAACTTGTTAAAATCATATCGAGTAAAACTTTTCTGTACCTTTTCTATCCCTAGCGAGTGTGTAACGTAGTATGGATTACAGTACTCTAGGTTGGATCTTACATAAGAAGAGTATGGACATATCAGCGTGTAAGGATCAGAAAATTCTTTCATATTTCTCCTCACAAAACTTAGCATTTTATATGCTTTGTTTACAATATAATCAATATGATTATTAAATAATAGCTTATGGTCAAATATAACACCTAAGTCTTTTTTTTTTTGACTTACTTTATCTAGAACAATGTTATTCATAGAATATTCAAAAGAAATTGGAGATATTCTTCTAAAACACGTACAACTTTGGCATTTAGAGACATTCAAAAACAAAAAGTTCTTATTACACCATTCAGCTAATTTTTCCAAATCCATTTGTAATAGAAGACAATCATCAGAGCACTTGATGACATTGAACATTTTTCCATCATCGGCATATAGCAAATATTCAGAGAAATTAAAAGTGTCCGGAATATCGTTTATAAAAAGAATAAAAAGTAATGGTCCAATATGACTTCCTTGTGGGACACTTGAGGTTACTTTTATAGATTTTGATTTAAAACTGCATATTTTAACAAATTGAATTCAATTATTTAGATATGAACATATCCATTTTAGAAAATTAGAATGAAACCCAAGTATCGATAGTTTGTGGATTAAAACCTCATAATTAACCCTATCAAAGGCCTTAGCGAAATCTGTGAACATAATGTCTGTCTGAAAGCCACTCTCAAACCCTTTAACTACCGAATTCCACAGATTCATAAGATTTGTAGCTTGAAATCTGCCTGACTCAAATCCATGCTGAGATTCTGCAACTAATTGTTTAGTGCAAAAATAAAGCTTGTCACTTACAATCTTTTCAAAAACTTTAGGAATGACAGATAACTTACAGATTGGTACATACTTTTATCTGGACCCTGCTTTAAAAATAGGAGAAATGTAGGATATTTAGCATTCGTCGATGAACTGACTAGTTTCTAAAGACTTATTAAATAGTAAGCTGAGGGGTAACGCTAGGGACGTTGCACATTTCTTTACAACTTTGAGAGATATACCATCAGGTCCCGAACCTTTGTTATGGTCAATACTATTCAAAGCCTCATATTCTTCCTTTTTGTTCAAATGAATTCTACCAATATCAACAACATTACTAGGAAGAAACATTGGGAATTCAATGGGTCAGAGAGTACACCTATTCAAAATAGTCAGCAAAAAAGTTACTTATAGTTAACACATCACTAGATGTAATTCCATAAAACTACTTCATTTTGGTAACCCTGTGGTATTTTTTTTCGCGTTTATAAAATTCCAAAAACGTTTACAATCTGATTTTATTTGGAATTCGGTAGATTGGATAAATTTATAATAAAGAAACTTTTTTAGCACATCAAAGTCTTTTTTGCAATGTCAAATAATTTTGGCGATTTATCAGATTCTCCCTGTTCCTTTTGTAGTTCTTATAAGCTTTGTTTTTTCTATTTTTTAGATTAGATAATCTTTTGTTAAACCAAGGTGGGTTTGAATTTAGTTTTTAATTTTTTTTTAGGAATGAACCTATCTAAAGCCAATTAATTCTCTTTTTGAATCATACCCAAAAGAGTCAAGTGATTTACTTGTACACCAGTTTTACTCCAAGAGAGAGAAAGAGATTGAATAAGAAGCGCGAAAATTAGCAAATGTAACGAACTTCTGGAGTTTTGAAATCAGGCTCGAAAATGAAATGGTTGCAAATATATTATAACTTAATAGGGATTTGACCCCATAAGTAATGTATAATCATTTTGGACATCAATATTCTTAAATTCATTTTTCAGCACTTGGTTTTCCAGATTCTTCGTCTCTCAAAATATGAGTATAGACAGACATTTGAAGAAGAAGATATAAGTGGCCAACATGGATATTAACGTTACATGGAAAAATTGCTTAGGCAACAACTACACAGACACAACATACAGCCGCAAATATTGAGTTTTTGAATAGTATCTGAATCTGTTCTATTTTATGGTGATCAAGTAGGGGGAAGCAAAAAATATGAGATTTTATATAAATAGAACTTTAAATATTTTTAGCAGTTATCTTTTAACCGAAGAACAGTGTTTAACCCTACTCAACCATATGGATGTAAAAAAATTGTATCAATTCTGCAAAATTGAGCTATTATATAGAAAAAAACTCAACATAAGAAAAAACTTTAAATAAGCACTTAATTAAATATAGTTTCTCTGCACAACCATTTCAAACTACTTCTAAATCCTGATTCTTGTCGGCACCTTTCCACTACGCTAAACCTGTCCATTCAAATGAAATATTGGATTCTGCTATAAATCTTGAAGAATTGCAGAATGTACTGATGAAACTAAAGAACGGAAAAGCTGCAGGAGCGGATAGAATACCAATAGATTTTTTTTTAAATATGGAACAGAAACGCAGACTGACAAATTAACAGACGTTTTTAATAACATTTTGAAAACTGGAGAGATACAAGACCAGTTCAAAAAAGCTATTATGTTTTCTCTACATAAAAAGGGAAATACTATATCAGATGCAGCTAATTATCGCGAAATCTCCTTTCTTAGTGCCTTCTAACGGGTGATTTTTTTGCTACTTGGTTTTTGACGTTTATATTTTTGACAGATCACACATGACAAATTCCACGAACATTTGACATTTCGATTCAGTATTGTTTGCCATTTCATCATGAATAGACTTACGCCTGAACAACGTTTGCAAATTATTGAAATTTATTATCAAAATTCGAGCTCTGTGAAAAATGTGTTTCGCAAGCTACGTCCGTTTTATGGTCGTCATAATCGACCCACCGAGCAGGCTATTCAGCTCATTGTGACCAAATTTCGCACCAGTTTCACTTTATTGGACATTAATCCACCAAATCGTATCCGTAGAGTGCGTACCGAAGAGAATATTGCTGCTGCATCCGCCAGTGTTGCTGAAGATCGCGATATGTCCATTCGGCGCCGATCGCAGCAATTGGGTTTGTGTTATTCGACCACCTGGAAGATTTTACGCAAAGACCTTGGTTTAAAGCCATACAAAATACAACTGGTGCAAGAATTGAAGCCGTTAGACTATTTTTTGTGGGGCTATGTTAAGTCTATTGTCTATGGGGACAAGCCAAACACGATTGCTGCCTTGGAAGCCAACATTGAACGCGTCATGGTGTGATTCCGGCCGAAATGTGTGAAAAAGTTTGCCAAAATTGGACCTTCAGAATGGACCACCTGAAGCGTAGCCGCGGGCAACATTTAAGTGAAATTATTTTTAAAAAGTAAATGGCAGAAATTGATTTATCGATCCAAATAAAAATTTCATTCACTTTTTACAAGTTTCTGTGGTTTTTTGAATTTTCAATAACCAAGCTCTTAAAAAATCACCGTTTACAAGAATACTCGTATTTACTGCAATTTTGAATAACCGTCTTACAAAATTGGAGACTAGAAGATTGTTTGTGGAATTTCAAGCGGAATTCATGAGTGCGTATTCGACCATCGATAACGTTTTTGTTTTGCTAAGCATAGCGAGTAACTTCATAGAACAAAATAAGAAGCCTTATGCCCTTTTTTTATTGATTTTAAAGCCTTTGACACAGTGGACCGCAAAGCTTTATTCGAATTAATTAATAGCACATAAAGTTAAGTATGAGGTATTTGATGCAGTGGTCGAGTAAGTAATGGTATATGGAGCGCAGGTGTTGGGGTGCGAAAAGTACGAAACATTATAGACAAACTTCTCAGGTTGTTCTTTATTAAAAGATGCTTTCTGCCTTTCTCCCCTCTTTATTAAAACGCTGAGGTATCACGTCGACTACATTTCAAAGGTGGTTAACATGCCAGATAACAGGCTTGCCAAAATTTTAGCATTGGATGCTATAAGAAAGAAAAATGTTTGATATCAAAAGCTGGAAAGACTTAAGAGTTACTGCGGAATCAATTTCAGTCTGCTAGAAGAAAACATAGGATCCCAGAAAGATGTTCTCTTAGACCTTGTTGCGAAGGTGGACGAACAGTACAGAACGGACTATATGAACTAGGCTTCATCTTCGGTACATAGATCTATTTACAGTCGTCTAAACCACAACATGTGTGAACTTAATTACTTTCGCACCGAAAACAAACAAGTGCTCATTTCAGCTTTATTCAAAATGAAAGGAGAGCTGATAAATCTGCACTTTATACCACACCGAGATGATCTCCCAATTTACTGCAGTCTATGTAATCGTAGAGAGCCTGAAAATATCATACAGTTCAACAAATATCATTACATTTCAGGTATAAATCAAGAGGTACTGGTCTTACTTAACTGCGAAACTAATATTAATGAACTTTTCAATTATTATGATGTTTCTTGGCTTTGGAAAGCTGTGCTCCACGAAGTGTAGTGATTCCCAAATTTAATTGCAAACATCAGTACTCGACCTAAACCAATATTCGTAAATAATGAATGCATTGCAGAGCTTTCTCACAGAACATCGAGAAGAATTGGTTGAATGTTCTTTTAAATATTCTAAGAATGCTTGTCAAAACCTTGGCATTTCAATGGAACCTCCCGGAAAAACAATCGGCCAAACTACTGCATGTTAAATATGACTGCAATATAGATATTGCATCTTATGAACATGTAGTTAATTAAAAGATTGTAAAATAGAACACGAACCGCTAAGGGCTGTTTTACGCTCATCAGACAAACAAAATAATTTAATGAATACAAGCCCACTTGAATTACTTAAACATACCGTTCCGTATACCGTTATAATGCCTCGGTTGTTTTTGACAATTGCAATCAGCAATGCAGGTTGTGAGAGAAGCTATTCAAAATTAAAACTTTTAAAAAATGATTCAAGGTCCACGATAAGCACACTGAAGTTAACAAATTTAAGGTTTTTCTGACTAAGCAAGAGGGAACCGAATCCATAGACACTAAGGGTATAGTCAAGGATTTTGCGTTAATGAAAATTCGAAGAAGTTGTCTTTGTTGTAATGTACGTTAATTAAATAAAATGCACAACTGGATCGCACGTACTTGCTCCTATGTTCGACTACATTATATGCAAAATATTCTTAATAGAAACGGCTAAATATATTCTTAAAGCCATTTTTCACTAAATTTTGTATATCTAAAAATTCTTAAATTTTTTCTAAAAAAAAATTGGTATGAGCATTTAATAATATAAATTCAAAAACAAAATTTCAGAAAAAATCGTCCAAGCGTTTTCGAAATATTGAACTTTCAAAAAAAAAAAAATATATTTTTGAAAATTCTAAATTCAATGTAGACCATACCCAAAGTAGTACACGCAATTATTTTAACTTGTGAGCAAGTTTTGAATTTGGAAAAAAACCGAACTCGAGATTTTAATCCAACTTGACATTACGATGATAGGAACACCAAAAAAGTGGGTCCGGCAATTCCGTGTGTCTGTCTGTCTGTCTACGTCCCAAACCGCTGAACCATTTTGTTCAAACTTGGTGCTTAGTCGGTTTAAGCGATTGTCCAAAATAAATTTTTGAATCGTTGTTTTAGACCCAAAAATAACGGTACTTGCCATACAAATTTTTCTACCACCTTAATTATCTCGAAAACGGCTCTAACGATTTTGATAAAAATTGGTGTGAGTAAACTACTTTAGGTATGGTCTACATTTTGGTCAAAAATAAATAAATAATAAATTTAAATATTTTGTTATTAACGGTACCTGCCATACAACCATTTTATTGATTTTCGACTTTCTCACAAACGGCTCCCGGAATTCGATAAATATGTTTATCTTCGGATTCTAAATAATACTACATTTCAAAATTTTCGAAATTTTTTTTCTTGGATTTAGAAAAAATAAAATGCAAGACTGGATCGCACGAACATGCTCTTATGTTCGATCACTTCGAATGCAAAAGATTTCTGTTAAAAATCTAAATATATATTTAAAGCAGTTTTTTACTTCATTTCTTACATACAAAATATCTTTGATTTTTTTTCTAAAAAAATTGGTATGACAGTCTTAAATATTATAACATAAACTTAAAACCAAAATATTAAATCGGCTTAATCAAAGAAAAAATAATTCAAAATTCTGAAATAAATACTTAAACTAATTTAAGCTAAAAAAAAGTACGCCATTTTATTTGTTAGATAAATTTAAATTTTGAGAAAAAAATTTTAAAAATCTGTGGAGCGGTTTTTCAGAAAAAAATTTTTTTTTTAAAACTTTTTGAAAACATTTAAAAAAATCAAAAACGCCAATTCATAGGCATTCAATAAATAAATATAAATATAATTTTTGAAAAAAAATTAATGAACAGTTTTCGAAATATAATTACAACTTTTTTTTAAATGATTTTAAAAATACAAAAAAATACTAATTAAAAATATTGGTACGCGTTATAATTTGATAATATTGAGCAACTTAAACCTATGTATGTGTGAAATTTCGAAAGAATCGGTTGAGTCGTTTATGAGATAGTCGAAAGCAAAAAAAAACCGTCCTATGGATACTACCGTTTTTAGAAATTTTTCTATATTTTTTTTCTGAAAAATCTTTTTTCTTACAATTTGTTTTCTTTATTTTTCATTTCATTTGGAAGATATTGCATGGAAAGACTTTTGCCTCAAATGCCCAGGCAATGCCGGGGACTTTCTGTTAACCTATATTATTATTATTTTAAAACTTAACAATTAAATTGTTCATAACAATTTTTTGTTAGAAAAAATTCACGAAGTTTTATATATAAAAACCCTTGCGGGTTAATATTAGAAAAGAGGTGTAATATTGCATTAATCAGCCCAGTGTCAGTCAATGAATGTAATATGATTTTGTCGCTGGCGAAATATTTAAATGCACCAGAAAAAGTAATCATGGCTACAAAAATTGATTCTGCCTCCAGCAGAACAAATCTGCGCTACGCCACTGGATAAAAGCTTTGCAGAATATAGCCAGATGGGAAGGCAAGAACAATTTCAAATGTTAAAAAGCTATGGAAATCGATGTGCGACTATATGGAAATTGCAATTTCACTATTGCAGTGTGAATACTCAAACACTATTAATTTTTCAATGCAAAGGTTTTGAACTTCAAAATATCAATTCGTCATACGAAGTTCATATGGTTTTTTTTCAATAAACAAAATGGCTGAAAGTGGGACAGTTTAATAAAGCTGAAAAGGCATAATTTTCTGGTAGAACTCCATCGGAAACACTCTTAAGTGTCGCTAGGCGTTGTCATCGTTTTGTCAACTTTTTTTTTCTTAAAAAATATATTCAAATGTCTTAACTAAAACTTTATTAGGTAACTATGAGTGTTCTTCAAAAACTTTGCCTTTTTACTAAATACTGCCTGGGAAAATTTAATATCTTTCTATATTTATTATTACCATTCCCTGAGTAATCCATCCTCTGTGAAATGAAATTTGTTCTTTATTTTTCAAGGAACTAAAAAAAATTAGTTGAGACAAAATACTCTATGGTATAATTTAATACTAAACTTTGAAAGGGACAATTATTTCGCTAAACCATCTTAAAAAAAATAAAAGTTTATCCCCAAACGAGAAATGCAAAAAACTTTTTAAATCAAACGAAAAAAAATCACTAAGGATTTTCTGTGTGGAAGTAAAATTTTCCTAGATAATAGAATCTTTGCAACTTAAGCAGATGAGACAATATCATGGTGTGGATGTTGCAATTTTTTTTCGTATTCTTTCATCGCCTTCATCCTCTTAAAAAAAATTTTTTTTTTCAAGTCAAAAACTTAAATTTAAAAACAAAATTACACTTGCAAGAGAAAAGCACAAAATTGTAATTTTATAAAGTCGCCCGACCCACAGAAAAAAAAACGATGGAAGAGCGCGAAGGCAGCGGAAGAATGTGATACAAAAAAATATATTGCAATGTCAAAGTTGATAGTGGAAGAAAAAAAAATGTATAATTAAAAACACTACAGTACAAAAAGAATGGTAACAAAGTGCTTTAGGGATGATTCTCACCTCCCAACACAAAACAAAAAAAAAAACACAAAAATAATCTTAAACAAAAGCGGTCACAGAGGATTCCCGTTGAAAACTTAAAACTTTCAAACTATAGCTATGTTAGCTAGCTAGTTAATAACTTTTAAGGCATTATTAAGGTCGGATGCCCAGAAAGTTTTCGTTCGGTTGTCTATGAAAATTGAAATTAGTTTACTCAATCTGCCAATTTCTCTTAAGTCCATCCTTAGCTGACATCAATGTCATCAAAAGTTAAGATTTCTTGTAAATTGTTGTACCTTTGTAAGAATTTCCTTGAGGTATTTTTTGTTTTGACACAAAATAAATTAATTGATGGTTGAGAAGTGGGAAACAATTTCGGAGACTGCTTGGTTGGGGATAAAGAAGTATCTACGTTGTATGTAATATTTGGTTGAGAAAATATCTTTTTTGAGGATTCACTATAGAAAAGTAACGGGTTATCCATTTTGCGGTTTCACAAGTAAACGTTAATAAAACATATACAAAAACGTTGACATTATGTGTGAAACACTACATCATTTAAATGACCACCACGCGAATTGTTGCAAGCATCGATTCTTTTAAGGTAATTTTCGACCACTTTTTGACACATATTGGGCGGTATCTCAGCCATAACTTGACGAATGTTGGTTTTCAAGTGCTCAAGAGTTAAAGGTTTATCTGCATAAACACAGTCTTTCGCGCAGCCCCACAAAAAAAAGTCCAGCGGTGTCAAATCGCATGATCTTGGTGGCCAGTTGATATCGCCACGACGAGAAATTACGCGGCCAAGAAATGTCTCTTGCAATAAAGCTATATTCGCTCGAGTTGTGTAGCATGTGACACCATCTTGTTAAAAATACATATTCTCCACGTCGTATTCTTCAATAACAGGTTATCATATGACCATAACGCTCCGAATTGACGGTGACAGTCGTTCCTCGTCGTTTTCAAAGAAGTAAGGTCCAATCACACCTCCGGACCAAAGAGCGCCCCAAACAGTGACTTTTTGTGGATGTAACGGCCTCTCTTCAATTACTGGAGGATTCTCAGAACCCCAAATATGACAATTTTGTTTATTAACATACCCAGCGAGTGAGAAATGTGCTCGTCGCTGAAGAAAATTTTGTTCGAAAAATCGCCGTCCACCGCCTGTTGTTCAAGCACCCATTCGACGTATCTACGACGTTGTGAATGGTCAGCTGGCTTCAGTTGTTGTTGTGAGCTGGACTTTATATGGATGTAGGTGTCGATCCAAATGCAAAATACGCCAAAATGTGCCGTAAGACAGTCCTAATTCCTGAGAACGATGAGGAATCTACACTTTCGGGTCTTTGGCAACACTTTCACTTACAGCAGCGATATTTTCAGTGGTATAAGCGAAACGATGATGCACAGGCCTTACAATATTTGTAACCAATCCAGTATCTTCAAATTTCTTCTCAATTTTGCCAATTGCTGGCCTAGTTGGACGATTATGTAAACCATAATCTCCTCTTAAAGCACGATATTTGGCTGTGGCAGAATCACTATTTTTGTAGTAGGTTTTAACAATTTTTATGCGTTGTGCGGTAGTTAAGCGATCCATTTTCGTAAATGGCAGACTTTCAACTGAAAAAAAAATTGTTTAGGAACTTAGTTTGACAGATATCGAAGTCCAGTCCTACAATTTTGAAACCGTAAAATGGATAACCCTTTATGTATTTTTCATTTTTAAGTCATTATCATAAAATATACACTGCTTTCAGTCATCCAGACCAAGCGCATAACATTGTTATCCATTCGCTCGATCTGGCCTAACCAAATGTAGTTGTCGTCTTCCGACTCCTTCGGATGCATCTACACATCTTTGTGCAGCTCTTAGAATACCTATAAGTTCTCCTCTAATCGCCATCCTCGCACACTGGATCGAATTAACAAGTCTCGTATGGATTTGTGTCTGTCCTTTTTCTTTAATGTGTAGTCTTGTCCACAATTGCCACCTGGAAATAAACCTTCTGACCAAAATTAAAAATAAAAAGGACCAACACCAGTAAAAAGTTACCAAAATATTTAAAATCTGAAATTAAGTTTGGCCATAATTTTTTCATTTATTATCATAAATAATTAATTAGAAAATAAATAAATAAAAAAGGTACCAAATAATTCACTAAGGCCCGTTTGCTGATACACAACTTAAGCATTTAAGTTCTACTTAAGAACTTATGTGACAGTTTACGCAGAGGAAAAGGTAGCCCTTAAGCGTTTGAAGTTGAACATAAATATTTATGATTCGTATGAGCAAACGGGCATAAATTACTTTAAACTTTAAGGGCAATGTGATCGCCCTTCTTCATAATAATTTTGAAATTCGAACGAATAGCTAATTCGATAGAATATTATGTATTCATTCGAATGAAATTTGTATATTTTGATATCCAAACAAATACAGTATACTAGCGGTAGAGTGAACGTCGGTGGAGTGAACACGCCAATTGAGTTAACCCATACAATTTTGTACAGACTACTCTATGGAGTCAGCAACAAAATCTCTTTAGAGTGAACTCATACTTTTAACACTTAAACACAAAAAGCCAGCTGCTGTAAAATGAAAGCAAATCCTCAAGCTAGGCAGCTAACCAAACCTAACCTTTCTCGAATCCACTTTTCCTATCTTTTTATTCCTTCTAACAATTGCGCGCAGTTCAGGTTGAATTTAAAAGACATTAGGTCTTACAGGCATATGCAAAATTAAAATTATTATAAAAAAATATTATTATTAATCTTTGTTTTTTTCTATCTTTCGACAATAAATAATAAAATCAATATAAATAAATAACAGAACATTCAACAGTAGGCATACTCTATTTAAGGACCGCTCAGAATGCCTTAGAATTTTCACGCTCGTAAATGTGAACAATCTGGATCATATGAACAGTCCTAGGCCCTGTTCTGCAACTCAGGCGATAACTTTTCGCATCGTTAAAATATGAAACGCTCCATTCCTCAGTTATCGCCTCATAGGAGAAATGTGTTTCTGCAAGTTGAGGCGATAACTTAAATATTTCATTTTGTTTCGCTGGAATTACCCAATGGGGAGCGATTTTTATCATTTGTTTTGTTATTTATTGGTTAATGTTCTCAAAATTGTGTGGTTTCGTTGTTAATCTGCTTTTTAATATTATAATTTATTGGAAATAAAAAAAAAAAATAATATTTTTTCAAGGAAAATCTAGACACTCTAATTTACCGTGTTGATTGTTTTTTGCTCCTACTATTAAAAAAAAGGGATTAAGATTGCAAAGATCAAAACATATTCAGCGTAAATAAACTACGAAATATTTTGAAAGTTTCAAAAACAAAAAGATCAAGAAGAAAATCAGTCGGACGCCCACGACATTCAACAAAAAAATGGAAAGTTGGCGAAGAACTTGTGATTTTAGAATCTTTTCAAAATGTTATTCGGCAAAATCAGGAAATCGAAGGGGGTAGTTTTTTGCAATGTCTTTTCAGAACATTGATGTGCGATACAGAATCTGTCACAGAAAACAATACTAAGATCTCCAATTTTTACTTGCGATTCTAGGTACTATAAGTTAAGTTATACACTCGTCGACTTTATATGTCGAAAAAAAAGTTTTGAAATAGCAATCAAACATGACATTACGATGACAACGAAGACGAAAAAAGATGGTCTAAGTATTCTGTCCGTCTATATGTTTGTCAGTCTGTCAATCGGTCAGTCTGTCAGTCTGTCAGTCTGTCAGTCTGTCAGTCTGTCAGTCTGTCAGTCTGTCAGTCTGTCAGTCTGTCAGTCTGTCAGTCTGTCAGTCTGTCAGTCTGTCAGTCTGTCAGTCTGTCAGTCTGTCAGTCTGTCAGTCTGTCAGTCTGTCAGTCTGTCAGTCTGTCAGTCTGTCAGTCTGTCAGTCTGTCAGTCTGTCAGTTGTCAGTCTGTCAGTCTGTCAGTCTGTCAGTCTGTCAGTCTGTCAGACTGTCAGTCTGTCAGTCTGTCAGACTGTCAGTCTGTCAGTCTGTCATTCTGTCAGTCTGTCAGTCTGTCAGTCTGTCAGTCTGTCAGTCTGTCAGTCTGCCAGTCTGTCAGTCTGTCAGTCAGAAGAAAAAATACTTTGATTAAGCCGATTTAATCTTTTGCTTTTAAGTTTATACGAGTATTATTAAATATTTAAGATTCTCATACCAATTTTTTTTATAAAAAAATTAAAAAAACTTTGTGTATATAAAAAATTAAATAAAACGTCGTGTTTTAGAAATATATGTATAATTTTTAATGGAAATTGTTTGCATATGATGTGATCGAACATACGTGCAAGTTCGTGCGATCCAGTCGTGCATTTTATTTGATTTGTATGTAACGCATACTTGCCTTAGATATGCCTTAATTCTTAAATACTCGTTTGCAATTGGCTGTGATCACCACTCAGAGTTGCTTAAGGTTCGTGTAATATCAGGCAGTCCAAGTAGTATATAGCTAATGAAATTATATTCTTGCAAGTGCCACCTTGTCAGCGTGGTAGAAATCCAGACATGGGTCCTTGCTTGCCCTTCAGTGGCCATAATATTGTTTGGATCTTCTTATTTTCTATGAATTGTTTTATTATTTTCTTGCAGAAGTTTTTTATACTGAGCACAATTAAAATTCTTAATTTCACACTAATATTCTTTAGTTTCTCATTTGTTTAGTGTACAATTTAAAATTTATTGTGAAATGCAAAACACTTTTCTGCATCACAGACAATAGCAATTAAATAATTATAATATTGAAGAAAATTAAAAAAATTATGAAACGTACCTTGAGTACAACAAGTTTTACTTTGAGCAGATCCAATCTTGCTTCTTTTTATTATTTTTTTTATCTCACTAGCTATTTTGTTAGTGATAAAATTTGACATTTAAATAGAAAAAGTTAACTATTGTCAAAGATACAGAAATACATTTTAGCGCATTTTTTCAGTATTTCAGTCCCGTTTGTTTCAGTCGATAAAGTTAACGATTGTCAAACGATACAGAAACACGATGATGCGATAAATTAATTTTTGTTCCAATTTTCATCGTTTCTCGACCATTTTTATCGTTTCGGAAGTTGCAGAACAGCGGTACTGGTTTTTATGAGTTCACTCAACTGCGAGTGTACTGTAATATTCATTTTCAGTCATATGAACAAAATTAACTTAAATTAATCTTATTTTCAAAGTAAGCTGTTGAAAATTTACTGTCATTTATATTTGATTTAGTCATCGCTCTACAGACAGACAGACGGAATTGTGGGACCCACTTTTTTGGTTTTCTCTATCATCGTAATGTCAACTTTGATTAAAATCTCGAGTTCGATTTTTTTTCCAAACGCAAAACTTGCCCTATAGTATCTATATATCGCAAGTAAAACTAAAAAACGAACCGAAAAACAAGAAGTAAAACGAGCGGAAATATACTCACAATTCAATAAATTTTCGGAAGCTTCCTTGTTCATTGAAATTGAGTGTGTGCGTGTGTTTTTTTTTATTGGAAAAGTTCCCTGGTTCAGTACGAGTACGGACATGGTCCTTCTGCTTGTGCAGCCACAAACTACCCTTAAATTCAGAGGTTAGTCCTCTGTATAAATTTGAAACAATGTTCTATATACTTACATGGGTTAAGTTAATGGTTTTTCTCTCGTTGTCTGATGTGACTTGCTTTAATATGTGTTCTTATACGTGCTGTGACTGTGATACAAAATTGTTATAAATTCTGCTTATAACTCTATTATAATTTCACAAAAAAGTAAAATGCACGACAGGGTCGTACGAACTTGATCATTTAGCTAACAACTTTTATGTAACTATTTATGCTTTTATGTAACTATTGAGGTTTAGTTAGTTAGGTATAGTTATCCTATGCAGGCGTAAAGCCTACGTAGGTAAGATTACCTCGATTCTTAGTATAATGAATTGTGGAATGGATGATTAAATGAATAGTTAAATAGGTACCTACCTACAAATGTATATTTATGTCTAAGTTATGGATTTTAATTATGTAAGTTACTAGAGTAAAATATATCTACATATATAGACACTGGCGAGGCGTCATTATGTTCATTTCGTTCATGAACGCCTAACTTTTGGTCATATTCTACACATTCTGTCGTCAGCCTAACATAATTGTTTGACTTGTCCCCTAATTTGAGTTAATTTCGCACAACCTTTCCCAGTTTTCAACTCGTGCAACTCCTGTATGTCCTCAATTTAAATCTAAACAATAACATCTCTGATAGCAACATGAAGATTCTCTCTCATTTAATATCAACTCGTTCGCATCAATTGAAACGAAATGTACTCATTGGAAGTAGTTATGCACACAACAAAAGCTCATATTCTTGTTGCATCCATTTCGTTCACGTTATTCCCGAAACGAAATGTATCCACTGAAAGCATCACACAAACAAGAAAAGTGTAGCCGAATAATATGAACCAGTCAGTCGTTCAAATAAGCGGTGAACGAATTCAAGTTGCTCAAAGTTCTTACCCATGGATATGGGATGTGTAGAAACAAAGTGATAATAATCATGTGCCTATACATATGTATATGGGATAGGTTTTGTTTGTTGGTTCTGTTCTATTTGTGCTGGAAGATTATGAACAAATTGGGAATTTCGTTTAAATTTTCTTGCTTTGAATTGAGTTCTTTTTTGAGTGGAAATACAAAATTCTCCTGTAAAATGTAAATTAAATTTTGGAAGTGCGTTTCGATTGTTCAAGTAATAATTTTATAATTTGTACCTTGGAGGTCACAGTTTTCCCACAAATATTTAAACTATGTGAACTGGTAATTACTTCCCCTAACAACTTCATCCGTTGAAAGATCTTTTTCAACACTTAAAAGAATAAAGACGTATTTGAGAACTACAATTGGCCAGAGTAGGTTATCAGAACTGTCAATGATTACCATCGAAAAGAAACTTTTGCGAGAAAACCGGTTGGAAGATTCTTTCTATCAAAATGTAATAAAAATATTTAAAAAAAACAAGAAGAATTGAACTTGAGTATAAATAAAACCAAAATTAATGTAATATGTAAACTTGAACGACCGCATTTTTTATTCACGCGTCGCCACTGAATATAGACATGATTTATTTTTTAAAAATCGAAAAACTTTTTTTTTTGGAAAATTTAAGTATGCAGTTTTATTAACACTTTTCGGGAGCATTTGCATAAAAAAAATGTTTAATCGGTCCAATAGTGAGAAAGTCGAATATATGTAAAGTGGTTCTATGGGAGGTACCGTTAATAAGTACGCAAAATAAAATATTTTTATGCTTAAAAGTGGACTGTAGAAATATAAGAACACACAGCCGTTTTCGAGAAATACATTTTTTTCTTAACGGTTTTTTTAACATTTGTATGGGTTTGTTTTTATTTTATGCGTTTGTTTTTATTTTAGGAATACAGTTTTTTTTATCTGTTCAAGATAAAGTCAAAAAATTTCCAAGTACGAAGTTTCGAAAAAATCCATCAAGTGGCTTTCGAAATTTTGAGTTTTCAAAAAAAAAGTTTTTTTTTTAATTTCAAAAAAAAAAAAAAATTTTAATTTTTTGTTTAAATTAATGTTTAAACTTTATAGGAGCGTCTGTAAATTTTTAAGAAAATCAAATCAAACGTTTTTTGTAGAAAATCGAAAACCAAAAAAATGGTACTACTAGAGGTGCCAAAACTAACAATTTGTTTCCAAAAAAAATTACTAAAATGTACCCCTTCCCTTCTTTAGTGAACAGATTTTTTTTATAAAAATCGTTGGAGCCGTTTTTGAGAAAGATAATATTTTTGTTTTTGGCCAAAAAAAATATGTATGGGAACTATTGTTATTTGTCATCTTAAAAAAAATTAAAAAAACGTGTCTGCATATTACCAAAAAAAACTTATGTACAAAGTTTGAAGCAAATATATCCAACCGTTCAGTCTGTGGGCTCGAGGACAGACAGACAGACTACAGAGAGACGGAATTGGGGGACCCACTTTTTTGGTGTTCCCTATGATCGTAATGTCATCTTTGATTTTTAGAACTTTTTTTTTGCACGAATCCATAACTTGCCTTATAGTACCTATAATCGCAAGTAAAAAGACGACTAGGATCTATGTTGATATTACGAATTTTTATATTCGTTAAATGGCATACAACCAATAATAAAAGTTGAAAGGTTATCTTTCATGAAAAAAAATAAAATACTCACACACATGTATGTAGGCATGGACTAAGAACTATAAATAAAGTGTAGAGCTCTTGTATTTTTATTGTCATTAAATTTAATATCAAATGATGAATAGTTATGCAAATGATTGCAAATGACGAAATATTTTGGTTAAACAAAATGAAATAATAAAAGAAATATTGCAAAAAACTAAACAAGTATTGCCCATCTGCAATAGGAGAAGATATGAATTTCCGAAATTCGAATAGTAAATTAAGTTCTCTTCTCTACCAACCGTCGATACCCATCAACACGTTAAACAAAAACAATGCGTACTGATGGCAAATGGTCAGAAAGAAGAAAAACAACCAAAGAAGTCATAATGAAATCATGGGAAGTGGAAAGAGTGAACTAAATGCTGTGACTCCTATAGTCCGGCTGCACGTATCTAAATTTAAGATGGATACTGAACCTGAACAACTTATAAGACATATCTCAGCTTAGACTGACATTCCTTCTAACTTGTTTAAATGTTACAAGCTAACTAAAAAAGGGATCGACACATCAGATGTTACTCATGTAAATTTTAAACTGAGTGTTCCTGTGAAAAGTTATAACCAATTGATGAGTGACTCTTCGATATAGCCAATGTTCGTTAAGGGTAAAAAGTTCGTTAACTATTCAACAAACAACGTTGCGGCACAATTGGAGACCTTGACATAATACCAATCAATAAAGCTGCTTCATTGAACTGTGATGAAATCAACACTGCTGCATCTTTACATATTTTATTATTATACTATCAAAACGTAGGAGGCATAAGAACAAAGTTAGATTATTTATATCTTGTTTTTTCATCCTGTTTTATGATATTATTTTAATAACTGAAACATGGTTAACTGAAAACCAGTTAACATCTGAATTATTCAACTCAAATTTTAAACAACCTCTTATCAACGCATTAACACGATATTAGTTAGCAATTTACTATAGTAGTCTACTAACTTTTCATAAATTTGAAACCTTTTGTTACCTACTAAGGCGCTAATTAAGCAGATAGCAAAACATTTGTAGAGTTTGAATTTTGATAAATACAATTATTGTGTTAGTGCGTTGTAAATTGATTATATGTTGATAGAAACCCAACATGTGCTCTAAATAAGTATTCGATTTTTATATTTTCACCATTTTAACTTCATTATTTACAAAAATAAAAAAAATGACACCAGCAGGACTCGAACTTAGGCATCCCGCGTGCAAAGCCGATATACTATCAGAATGAAATGTGGATTTAGTACGATACTAAAAATTTAAAGTAGCAATTTAGTGATTTTAACTTTAGTAAAATGTTAAGAAGATATATGCATGTAGGTGGAGGTTTTTTAATCACAATTCAATCGTCTCTTTCATGTAGAGAAATAGAACTCAAATCTCATACTTTTACTTCTACATCTCACTTCAATATTGATCTCTACTAATATATAAAAGTGCAGTTTTGTTTCGATGTCAGTTTGTCTGTATATTACAGGTATACTGGCGGCTTACCATTTGACATGCCATAAAAATAATTGTATCTTCTTCTGTTGTCCCTTGGGCAACTTATAGGCTATTAAATTTAATATATAAGTTATGTTTTATATGCTTAATACACAAATATTTGCACTTACCCCTTAAATTTATCCTGATTTTGAAATAGAATTTCCAAATTTATATTTCGTTTTATATCCAAATTGGTTTTTGTTTTGTTTACTTCCGCAGTTGTTATGGATTTTATTTCAAAACTAGCAGAAAGTCCCCGGTGTTGCCCGGGCACCCGAGGGAAACGTCTTTTAATGAAATAATAAATTAAGAAACAAAATTTGTAAGGAAAAGGATTTCTCATATATTTTGTCGTTTATTTAACCAGGATTAGCTTTCTTATTAAATTTAACAAAAAAGATATTTTTTTGTTTACAAACGAACAATCCTTCATTTTGAGACTCTTTGCTTTCGTTTTTTTACATGCGATTATAGTTAGTACAATATAAGGCATGTTATGCATTCTTTGAACAAAAATGGAGATAATAATCAAACATGACATTATGATGATAGCGAAGACGAGAGAGGCTGCTATTCAAGTGCGGCTTGAAAAAAATTATACATAGTGTCAGAAAGTGTCGCATTAGTACGGTCTTACTTTAAACCTTTAAAGATCCGACATTTTGAGTTTCACGCTAACAGGGTCCCAGCATGAAAAATCCCAAAAAATTTCTATGAAAAAAAATCAACATTAGACATGTTCCTTTTCTGTAATTTATGCGGGGCTTATACACATACATGAATTGACCGTCGCCAGGACTATTTTCATTAAAGCATAAAGGTTGCTTAGGTTTCGTACTGGACTATCAGTTTTTTTTTCAAATTTGCAAGAAAAATTTATTTTATTGTGTAAACACATACAATCGCGAAATCATGTATTTTCACGGTTACAGGCGCCGGTGAGGTTAAACTATCTTGCCAATATAAGCTCATGCTTTCGCGTAAGTTGATATATGCATGAAAGTAAAACAAAATTTGTTGGGTTCCAACTTTTCATGTGCCAAAAGTTGATACGATTTTACACTTAACTGCCATTTTGTTCATTGGCACATGTTAAGTTTACAAAGAAAATCAAGTTTGATGTGTAAACTTTCAGAGTCCCTTAGTTTTTACTTTCACAAGTACTGATTTTTGCACTTAGCCCATTTCACCCAACAAACAGCTAAGTTTTGCAAAAAATTATTTAACCGTTGAGCCACTTGCAAACAACATTTCAAAGCCAAAAGAAGTTTTTAAATTGTAGTTGTGATTTCCGAGTTTTGCCTTAGCAAACAAACTGATAAAGATGATTTTCACTTAATTATTAAAATATGTGGAGCGGTAAAGCATATTGTGTATACTTGTCATCTGAAACAAAAAATAATGAGGTGTTTTGGAAATATGAAATTAGTGAAAAAAAGTTTTTTAAAATACAAACAAATATCTAACAGGTAATTAAAAATATTGGAATCACAGTTCTTAGCAATTATTGGGAATTTGTTTTCCAACCATATAATATTTCATATCGAAAAAATACTCCAAATTTTTTTAAATGAAAATCGTTGGAACCATTTGCGAGAAAAATTATCTTTAACATAATGGCAGTTTCAGAAAACTCTATACCAAGTTTGAAGGAATTCGGCCCACCCATTTGGACTGTGAATGGCTACACTAATATACAGACGAACAAAATAGTTAGACCATGTTTTTTCGTCTTCGCTATCATCGTAATGGCATGTTTAATTGTTATCTCAAAACTTTTTTTTGACGAATACATAACTTGCCTTAAATTTTATTTACCTATCGAAAGTAAAAAGACAACCTCCGGAAAGCGAAGAGTCCCAAAATGAAGAATAGTTCGTTTGTTAAAAAAAATAAGAAAACTAATCCTGTACCCTTCTTCTGTAACTCAGGCAATAAGTTTTCCTCACTTACAGCCTCTGAAAAAAAAGGTTTATGTTATTATGTTATGTTATTATTTCCAATGGAAGGCAATAATTTGAAGTGTCATTTTGACATCTTAAAACCAAAACAAACAATTTTTTTTTTGTTTCTCGACTATTATTATCAATTCGAAAGTCACAGATCATGGGCATTAAACGACAAAATAAATTAAAAATATTTTTATTTACAAATTTGTTTTCTTTATTTTTTATTTCAACGCCGGGCCACGCCGGACACTTTCTGTTATTTATAAATAATTATATTACTCCAAATAGTCCTGTTGAATATTTTAACATTTATTTTGAAAATTGTAACAGTATTTTAGAAAATCTGAGTAGTTTTCAACATATAATTTGTATTGGACGTCGAAGATAAATATTTAATTCCATTTGATGTAACATCTGATATTGAAATAAATCTGATTGATTTTTTTAATCAGTTTGACTTAATAAAAATTAACTCTAATCGCAATGAATTATATCGAATTCTGGATCTTATCTTTGTTGATAAGGAATTCAATATTTATGTCAAAATTGTCCAAAACTCTAAACATCACATTACACTTGAAGGTGCCATTCATTTTTATAACTATATGAAAAATCATAATACTAATAACTTTTTTGTACCTTACTTTAAAAAAGCCAACTTTGATGCAATGAATGATTATCTTTCATCTTATCCGTGGGATGTACATATTTCAAAAGTCAATTTAAATAGCGCTAATGAATCATTTTCATCCATTATTAATGAAGCTGTTCGTCGATTTGTTCCACTTAAAAAATCTAAATCTAATTTATATCCAGCTGGGTTTAATAAGATACTAATCAATTTAAATATAGGAAAAATAAAGCATTCAAATTATTTAAAAAATAAACCGAGAAAACATTTAGCTCCGGTCGGCTTATTTAAAATGCCAAAAAGAATTTGATACGCTCAATAAATGTTTGTATCAATCCTATATGTTTACTATTAAATCTAACATTAAAAATAACAGTAAAAGCTTTTGGAATTTTATAAACTCTAAACGTAAATTTAACGGGTATCTAACAGGTTGTATGAAGTAGTTCAATACATCAACAAGTGACTTGAATGAAATCTGTAATATTTTTGCTGTCTATTTTCAGTCTGTTTGTTCGTCTAAATCTCCTTCTTATCTTGAATTACCACAGGTCCCAGCGTTTGCTGTTATAGGTTCAATGGTGTTACAGGTCTCCGTAGTCATGACATCCCTGCTCGGTTTAGACACAACTAAAAAAGAAGGTCCCGATGGTATTCCGCCCATATTATTGTTTAGATGTGCATATTCTTTAGCCAGACAGTTGACGACTATCTTTAACTTGTCGCTTTCACAAGGTCATCTTTAAGAGTGTCGGAAATTGTCTTACATAACTCCAATATTCAAGTCAGGATCTAAACAGGATGTTACTAATTATAGACCTATCTGAAAGATTTCAACTTTACCAAAGTTATTTGGGAAGATAGTCTTTGATAAACTATCTTTTCTAATAAAAGAAAATGTTTCAGTATACCAACATGGTTTTATATCTGGTAGATCTACGGCAACTAATCTTCCGTTAATGACTAGTTATATTATAAATAATTTCGAATCAAGTTTTCAAACAGACATTATTTTTACCGATTTTGCCAAAGCTTTCGATCGCGTTAACCAACAGGTTCTTATTTGAAAGCTTTTGCAGTTTGGTTTCCATTCAAACTTTTATGATTAAGTAAAATCTTATTTAACTCTTGTTCAAATAGTTAAAATCGATGGCAATTTTTCTGATCAAATTTTGGTGCCATCTGGCGTCCCTCAGGGCAGCCATTTGGGACCGCTATTATTCCTTTTGTTTATTAATGACATTCCTGACATATTCAGGAATACATTATGTCTACTAATTGCGGACGATCTTAAACTGTATCGAATTACAAAATACATGGACTGATTTCACTTCGTTAAGCGATATCCGCCATGTTTTTGTCCAGTCACTGACAATATTCAGAGCTTTTTGTAATTTAGTCGTAGCATCATTTATCGTCTGGCCCACTGCTGTATTCCAGTGCCGTCAGCAAACGTGGCTACGATAGTGTCTTCTGTTTGAGGTATATCACGTGTAAATAATATGTACAATATTGGACCTAAGACACTTCCTTGTGGTACCCCAGCCAATATATCTGAGATCTGAGTAATCATTTCCATGTCTTACTCTAAAATGTCTATTCTCTAGATATTCTTTTTGAAGTATATAATGTGCTTCAGGCAGAATTTGTCTTAATTTAAATTTAGGCCTTCGTGCCCCACCTTTTCAAAAGCTTGCGACACGTCTAGAAAGACTGCCGAGCAAATTTTCTTTTCTTCAAGATTTTTCTCAATGACGTCGTTGATCCTATGCACTTGGTCAATTGGTTTTTGTAATACATACATATGTAGATATGTATATGGTGTTGGAGACAACGGCGTAAAATTTTAAACGATTAAGTAAAATGTTAAAGCCACTTTTAGCAATTTACTAAGCTAAAAAAATGATTGAGCTAATTTTAAACGATTTTAACATTTCACTAAAGTTAAAATCAGCCTTGTACGCGGGGTGCCGAGGTTCGAGTCCTACTGGTGCACAATTTGTTGTTGTAAATAATGAAATTAAAATGATGAAAATAGAAATAACTAATATCTTTTTGGAGCACATGTTGGGTTTTCATCAACATATAATTAATTTGCAACGCACAACAACAATAATTGTGTTGATCAAAATTCAAACCCTACAAATGCTCAGCTTTCTGCCTAATTAGCAATTTACTAGTTTAGAAAAGGTTTACAAATTTTGAAATAGTTATTCAATCAATAAGCACTCAGGGAATTGCTCACTAGTAAAATGTTAAGCCCTCAACAATTGGTTGTTTAAAATTTTCCGCCAATGGCTAATTAAGAAAAATACTACAAAATGTGTCCAATTCCAAATCAAATAAGCTATTTATATTTAAATTAACTGGCAACTCTGCTGCGAAAGTGAAAACTTGAATTAAAATACCGCTCCTGAAAATTTATTTAAAAAGCCAAGCAAATCTAAAAAAAAAAAAAATATATATATATATAAGCCGATTTACCTGGTAAAATAAATTGAATTCCCCAAAGTAAATTTTCAATTTGCGATAAGTCACATGACTGGTAACAAAAGGAAAATCTGTCAAATATCTCCCGAAAACTCTACGCATCAAGTCACAGAATTTAATATTAGAATTCCAAAAATTTATAAAACACACACAACAATGAGCATAGTTTAGCTAAAACGAAAATAATCTGCGACATGCGGCTTTAAAATACCTATTTAAATAGTAGTGGTGACTTTATTCTTCAAAACATGTTCAAATACTCATCTCGATATTTTTTTGCGTGCGAAACATATCCTACAAGCGACTTCCAACCACGGCCACCATTCAAAATATTTATACATTCTTCTAAGGAAAGGAAACTTGCGGAAAAATGAAGTCTACGGATCTCTTGTAAAATTGGACAAAACGCTATAAAATGTAAGATATTTCCATTCGTACCAAGGTTGCAAAGAGAACAGATTGGATTTAAGTCAGATCTATATGGTCTACAATTCAGATCCAGCATTTCAGTTCTGGCTTTGAAAATAAAGCTCATTTCTGAAACTGAAAACTCGTTTCTAAAATAGTTATCCTCGCCTAGAGTAAAACTTAATTGCCTATAAACACTCCTTGAAGCTGAATGAGAACCACGTTCTATACATTTCTGGAAAAGTGTCTCATCATCGTATAAAGACAATTTTAATTCTTCATTATTATCAGTTCGTAATGAGATCGGAAAGTCGTGTGTAACAGCTAGATCGTACCAATTTTTTTACTGGACTGTAAACTTGATTAAAACAAATATTAAGGATCCGTTTTTGGAGGTTTTGGTCTGATCTATTCATTACCTTTACAATGTAATCTGCATTTGCCTTTAAGTTTTTCAGAAATATTTGAGGTAAGCCAGACTCCACATGGATGGCATAATTTGGGGTGTTCTTAGGTAACCCGAATATTCGTTTAAAAAAATATCTTTGAACATTTTCTAGTTTTTCTACCTGTTCATACAAATATACTTCGCTTCCATAGCAGAGGCAGCTATTCACTGTAGCATTGAATACTTTGAATTTTGAAACTGTTACAAAAGTATTGCTAAAAAAAATTAGACCACATGCTGTTTAAAGCAACTTTAGCAGTTTTTATTTTTTCTTTAGCATGAGCGTGCGTATTTAAGTTATATGTTAGTACATATCCCAGATATTTAAATTTATCCACGACTTCTATAATATCGTTCCTAGGGCTGGCAACGAGACGAGACCAGGCGAGACTTTTGTTAATCTCGTCTCGGTCTCGTCAAAATCGAAAAATTTCAGTCTGGTCTCGGTTTCGGTCCAGGTCTCGCCTAACCAAGTCTCGTCTCGGCCTTGGTCTCGCCTTTTTCTCGAGAAAATGTTAATGTGCGATCTCGTCTCGGTCTCGGTCTCGGTCTCGGTCTTGGTATCATCCTTAGTCTTGGTTTCTTTCGTGTTTTTTTTTTTTGGTAGTAAAAAGATGTAAGTAAAGATAAGAAGCATTGTTCGGATTGCAAATATAGAGTATGGTTGTGGTATCTCAGCAGTTCGTCGGTAAGCAAAATGCGGGAAAATGTATGAAACAAACTCGTGAGTCTGTTTTGTCTTTTGAGTTAAGTGGAAATAACATTTTGAAAGAATTGTATAAGTAAATATATTTCATAGCAAAAACAAATAAAATATTTATAAAAAGAGTACCTACCTGCCTACCTTTCATGAACTGTCAAAATCCATTGAAACATCGCTTCGGATTAAAAATCCTCTACAAAATTCAAATTTTACCTCAACAAATTCGAAATGTTTTCCTCCGGCAAAAGTAGATTTTAAGCATCTTGTATGACATTTGTAAAAAAATATTATCGAAACGTACGAATTGGTACAAATTTTCACATTTAGCTGTCAAAACCCATAGAAAAAAAAACCAAGCTTGGGAAACTTGTCGAAAATCAACGTACAATATGGATCTCAAGAATTCGGTCAAACTTGGCATCTGCACGTCTTTTCCAACTTTATTGTGCTTGTCAATTATGAATGAAAATAATAATGATATATCCTTGTACGTTGCTTATGCTAAACAAATCATAAACTAGAAATTTTGTTCTGCACTACGTAGGTCCATGAAGCTAAGGCCATATACTTCACTGGAAACGATTAAGTTTTACTTGTGTAAATCGAAAACTATGATTTTAAGTTGAATTTTATTAGTTGCGTATGAAAGCGCTCCGAATGGCTTACATTTTGTCCTAATTTAGTTTTCAAAGTTGTGTGATAACGTAAAAAATAGGCTGTGATGTAACGTTATCAGACAACTTTGAAGAGACGTATTTCCAAGACAAAATTTTAATTTTGTACAGTTTTTTTAATCCATTTAAATCGGAGCAATCCTTCAATGAAATTGACAGGTAGGCAATAAACTATGAGCCCTATTCTGCTATCTTTCGATTCACGTGAATATTTCACTCAATTTTTGACTATTTAGATATTTTCAAATGTCTTCTATCTTTTGAGTACAAAGATTTACTAATATTTTTTTTGTTTAATTCTTAAGAGAATCTAATTGTTAAAATTTATTTTTGATCGAAATTTATATACTTTTTGAAACAATTCGTTTTTTCCGTCGGATAGCAGAGTACAAATATTCACGTGAACGTTTAACAGAATAGGACTGTATGTTTTGACGTTTTTAAAATATTTTTTTCCAAACATCACCCAAAAGGCCTTAAATCACCTTTTTCCGAAGCTAAAAATAAAATCGGAAAAACTTCGAATTTTCCGAGGTAAAATTTTAATGTTGCAGAGTTTTTTTAATTTATTTAAAGCCTTCAATGGATTTTGTCAGCTTATGGCTTGGCAGGTAGGCAACGAACTATATTTTGATGTTCTCATGAAATTTTTTCCAAATGTCACCCAAAAGGCTTAAAATCAAATTCTTCCGGAGCATAAAATTTTAATTTTATAGAGGTTCTTTTAAATCGGAGCAATCGTTCAATGGATTTTGACAGTTCATGACTTGACAGGTAAGCAACTTACTATATCTTGATATTTGGGTAATATTTTTTCCCAAATGTCACCCAAAAAGTCTAAAATCAACTTTTTCCGGAGCAATACATTAAATCGAAAAATGTCTAATTTTCTGAGGTAAAATTTGACTTTTGTAGAGGTTTTTTAATCCATTTAAATCGGAGCAATCCTTCATTGGATTTTGACAGCTCATGGCTTGACAGCTAGGTAACGAACTATATTTTGACGTTTTGACAATATTTTTTACCAAATGTCACCCAAAAGGAAGCAACGCCATGCATACATAAATCGTACGTATTCTTCTCTGGATTTTCGCAATGCGCCTAGCTCTGTATAACTATATACATACATATATGGTTTAATATGTTAACGTATGTTAAAATTGAACATGATTATATACTAAACAATAATGAAATAAAAACAAAATTTTCTTATAGCAAAAATCGAAACCAAACCACCGAGACCGCCGAGACCAGCGAGACTCTCGTCGAATTTCGGTACCAAACATACGGTCTCGTCCCGCTCTCGTCTCGGTCTCGTCTTCGGTACTTTTAATGGAGTCTCGTCTCGTTGACGAGGCCGAGACCGAGACGAGACCGAGACTAGTCTCGGTCTCGTTGCCAGCCCTAATCGTTCCCTAGAGTCCAGTTTCGGACATAACCTATAGATCTGTTGTGTGATCTGAAGATCATAATTTTCGACTTTGAGCTGTTGATTTTGAGATCCCAACTATCACAGTATTGTTTTAGCTTAATTATTTGAAGTTGTAAAGTAAGCGGGCTATCTGACAGGATAACAAGATCGTCTGCATAAAGAAGAACCTTAATAGTTACATCACCCATTACAATACCTCATGGGATGTGATTTTCAACATCATTTATAAATAGAGAGAATAACAAAGGACTTAAAACACAGCCTTGGGGAACACCAGTTTGACATTTGAAGTCTCTCGATTTCCTAGGGCCGTTCTGAACAAAAGCATTAGATTTCTCAAGCATCTTCTCATAGAATTTAATGAACTTTGTTGATAAACCTATTACTGAAAACTTGTAGATCAATGACTTTCTATTGACTGTGTCGAATGCAGCCTTTAAATCGACAAAAAAAGCATACAAATATTTCTTTTTATCAATAAATCGCCTAGCCACTGTGTTTAACACAAACATTTGATCTATAGTCGAAAGGTTTACGTGAAAGCCAGCTTGGCAGCAACGGATTATATTGTTTTGCTCAACCCAATTTGTAAGCCTTAAGTAAAGTAATTGTGAGAATAATTTTCTCAGTGAGTTTAACACAGCAATACCCCTATAGTTTTCCGGCTGATCCCGATCGCCTTTCTTAAAGATAGCTGATATTTTGGAACACCTAAAGTTTTCAGGAACTATCTCCTCATTGTATAACCTATTGAAGAAACTTAAGATGTATTCCAAAAACTTTGGAGTAGCATATTTATAGAATTCAGCTGGAATACCATCAGGGCCAGATGCTTTGATATAAATCAACTGTGCCAACAAAATGAGGTTTTATCTAAAAAAGTTCAGCAATTTGAAAATGGATGTTGTCTACTGGAGAAAGAACTAGAGTCTCAAAGTAGAGAGTTAAAAGACAAAAATATCATTATTTCGATTCCAAATAACCTCAATGTTAACACGGAAGAAGAACCAAATGTTACTCAGCTTTTGCTTGAAATTAAAAATACACAAACATTTCCACAACCCGTAAAAATAAGTGAAAATAACAAGGTAGTCAAATTAAAAATTAACACAAGTTGTAATGTAACGGCTACGAGAATGCTTAAGAATTCATCGAAACTTAAAGGCACAGGTATTTATTTACAAAGAGACCTCACAAAAAGAATACAATTAAAACGAAGAATCCTTCTCGAATTTAGGAGAATACTTAAAATAAATAAGCCATAAGTTTTAATACAAATTAAAAACAACGCTCTTTTAATAGAAGATAACTCTTTTTATTTAAATAATAACAATAAGCTGAATTACAATGAAAATAATGGGTGAATTAGAACTGCAACAAATGTTTGGCCAATTAAACTTTGAATCTGTCAGAAACATCATGCTGCCAATAGACGTGAAAGTAATTGGACTAGATCAACAACATATACTTGCCCACCAGGGATGCCACTTTTTCAAAATTACCCAAGTACTAGTAGTTTATCTATAAATTGAGAATGACCTGCCGTCAGCTCATTTAATATTAGTTGTAAAATTTTAGCAGATAATATATCTGGGCTAAATAATAAGCTATTGTTTGTACACTTTTTTAATTTTATAAAATCTTTTGAATTTTTTTTTCTCTTTTAAACCTACGTATCCAGTGAAAACTCATACAAATTTATTCAATATTTTAATGGATTTAAGCTTTATTGGTTTCCTGCATCAAAAACATCATTAAAAGGACGTGCAAGTGGTGGTTGCCTTTATGGAACAAACTATCACAATTGAAACATTACGACTTTGCTGAATTTCACGGGTGGCCGTGGCGCGATAGTTGTGTGCTCGCCTGTCAACCTCGTGGTTGCAGGTTCGATTCCTGCCGTTGTCTATGTCTTCTTATATTCCATTAAAAACCAATTCTCAAAATTGTCATAAAATAAGTGGCTGCTTTGCTCATTACATGCTGTTTAGACATAACACTAACAACATGTGATTGAGTAAACTAGCATACCCATAAAATATGACAAAGAACTTAATAAAATAATGCGAATTATAAGGGACATACATAAATTAGACACGGTAATTCTCTCCGCATTAGTTCAGCCGCCATCCCTGGAGATAAATCTGAGACAACAACCACCTCTAGTCTCAGAACATCGCGCCACACATCTTTCCTATCCTTCTTTCTCTTCTTCCACCGGATGCCCGCGCTGTGTTAAGAAAAACATATAAAGGGTATTCATAATCCCTTGAGCGCGTGCAAAGTTATAAAAAAAAAAAAAAAAAACTGTTGTTGTAAAGCTTCTGGAAAAAAGTAATATGTTTATTCTCCCACTCTACTCAAATTGTAATAAATGGACTGAAGATTTCGATAACTTCAGCAACATTTTGTCTTTGTTAGCGAACAAGAGTATTTTAATGATCGGTGATTTTAATGCGAGAATAAGCTGTACTCAAATAACAACTCTACGGATTATTAACAATACTTTTATAAATCTTAGTAACAGAACATCTGAAGACAAAATCTGCAACCGAAAATGTTGAATCCTACCACAGTACGCTCTGGATGATTTTTTATCTAAGATATCTGTATTTCCTGAGACAACTGTTGCTCTTTGAAACCAAATTATAGAGGGCTGTAGAAACTCTTCAAATAACGGTGAGCCAAAACCAATTAAAACATTCAAACAAAAATGGTTCGGCAGAGAGTGCAGGAATGCTAGACAAAAATCGTTTGATTTATTAAATGCAATGCTGCGTAATGCATACAATAACGACCTTCCATAATGGTACACCCAATCAAATAATGTGTACAAAAACCTTTGCCTCTCAAAGAATATTAACTTTGAAACAAATAAAACCATATCTTTAGGAAAAACTAAAAATACAAAAGAATTCTGGAAGAAAGCAAAAGAAATAAATGGCCTAAATCTTATTATAGGTTCATGTGTATTTGCAGATGACCTTGCTATTTATTTCAGAAACCTTCTGCTAAATAAGTCCCATTTAACATTCGCTTACTCAGATCCGTTTATATGTGATGATATACTTGATTCTACAATATCTTTTGATGAAATACAAAAAGTTCTTCAAAAAAGCAAAAAATGGGAAAGCACCAGGGGAAGATGGGATACCCTACGAATTTTATACAAATTCATCTCCAGATTCTTGCAGCAAATTGTTTACACTTTTTAATAAAATTCTAATGAATGCAGAAGTCCCCGACTCGTTTAAAACATCAGTAATTTTTCCCATACATAAAAAAGGTTCGTTGAGTGACGCTTAAACTACCGAGGAATTTCATTTATGAACGTCATAGCCAAAATATTTTGTGGTGTCCTCGTTGGCAGACTTGAAAGCTGTGTAGAAGTAAAAAATGTACTATCAGACTTACAACCTGGATATAGGAAAAATTACTCTACTATTGATCACATTTTCACACTCACTTCTATAGTTAGAGCCTTTCAAGCCCGAAATAAAAAAATGTACGCGTTATTTGTAGATTTTAAATCTGCGTTTGGTCTGGTGAATCGGAGCGCTATGTTATATAAGCTCTCATAACTGGGTGTATTTACAAGATTCCTTCAAGTGATTCGCAACATGTACACAGATACAAAGGCAAAAGTTTGGGATGGATCAGTGTTTTCGGAATGGTTTCGAACATATACTGGTGTTAAGCAAGGCTGTCTTTTGAGCGCCATCCTATTTTCGATTTTTATTAACGACAAAACAACCAATCTCCCCGGACGAATTCGAATTTCAGGCGCCCTTATCAACGTACTGGTGTATGCTGATGACCTGATCATTCTATCGAAATCTCCCGAAAATCTACAACTCATGATAAATCGACTTGCTGCTTACTGTGAAAAGTGGAGCCTTGTTATTAATATTGAAAAGTCAAAAATAATGGTTTTCTGACGATCTAACCGAGTTGAAGTGAGAAATAGTTGCTTTTTAATGAAAGACGCATAGAAATAGTAAGCGAATATAAATATCTGGGAGTTAAGGTCAATTCAACTATGGATTTCACAAAACATCTTACCAAAAATCGAATGCTCCACAAAGTCTCATCAATTTATCTTGGAATAAAGTTTTCTCAAATAATCATATAAATCTATCCATAAAATACAAAATATTTGATTCTGTAGTCAAATCTTCACTTTGTTATGCTGCAGAAGTTTGGGGGATGCAAGAGTACGAAGAAATTAAAAAATTACAGAGAAATTTTCTGAAAAAACGGTTTTATCTTCTAATAAAAACTCCTAATTATGGAATATATTCAGAAACAGGATTACCAAAGCTTTTTATTTATACACTTAAACTTCAAGCCGATTTTATAGTTACGGTTTTAAGATACGATGACTCCAAACCGAGTAAAAAACTTCTTCTTTACGAAATAAGAAACAAAGATTGGTGGATGGAAAAATGGCAAAATATGTGTATTACTCACGGAGAAGATGTAAATATGGAAACAAACAATCCTCGGTATTTAACGGATAAACTTTACAACATCATCCAAAATCAAGAAGACTCTGTTCGAAATTTCTTTATAGAACAAGCATGACAATCGGAGAGCAGAATTCTGTATAGCCAAATGGAGTTTAATCTTAGGGATAAAAATTACTTTAGAGATTCACTCAGCTTTAAAGAAATCTCCTTTATATTCAAAGCCAGATGTGAAGTTTGATACCTCAACGGATCTCCTTACAATGGAAGCCTTAACCAGTTCTGTACGCTTTGTAACATGAAAGCCAAAGAAGACTGTTTCCTTCTTCTGAGCATATGTCCAATCTTTAAACAATACTGGCTGTTGTACTTTGGAAAACGCGTTCTATCAATGGAAGAAACAAAATATATCTTA
Source organism: Philhelius pedissequus (assembly GCA_910595825.1). NCBI lineage: Eukaryota > Metazoa > Arthropoda > Insecta > Diptera > Syrphidae > Philhelius > Philhelius pedissequus. The sequence goes on along the minus strand of OU343160.1, from coordinate 72,578,814 downwards.
AATGGATCAGACTGGAAAGGACTTACCATGTTTTTGAAAGACACCTAAAAGTATAGAATGCCGCTTTTAAGCGAATATGCATAGATCTTTTAATTTAATCATACATAGATAATCAATTTAAAAAACAAAAACCCTTTTTATATCTGACTAATACATATAAAGTTGCCAGTCGAGATGACGGCTAAGCCAAAGCTTAAACAATTCATAACAAACGTATGTAAATGTATAAATTAGAACTGTTAATAAATTAATTCAAAAATCTAAAAAATCTAAAATCTAATCTATTTAAATTTCACCTACATGTAAAGGATTTTTTCTTCTATAGCTTCAACCATATGAACATGCAGTGTAAGTGTATAAAAAACAACTAAATCTTTCCCCCGAACTAGTTTCCGGAACTAGGTAAGAGGCAAAACTAAACGTTTCGTGTTCGTTTCGCCCGTGGATCTATTTTGCGCAACTCTAGAGGAGACAGATCGGGATCGCCAATTTGACTCCCGCTTATAGTGTTTATTAAAGAAATAAACACATTAATTAAGAGTTAACATTGGTCCGTTGATGGAAATTCTAATACCATTTTCTTTGGTTTTCGCTATATAGCTTTCAGATTCGAAGCTTTATTAAAGCTTCTGAGAGCATATATTTTTAATTTAAGCCTAGTACGCTGCTGATGCGAAACGAAATTTTTCGGTGGTCTCCACTAGGAGAGCGAAATGCTAACGAAAACCACAGCGGAAAATTTTTGCGGAGAGTTCTGTAAGCTGTCAAAAACAATTGACAAGTTGTAAGAAAAAGAGTAATTTTGTCACCAAATTATTGTTAGATGGTAAATTTTTTGTCGCCAAATTACTTTTAAATGTAATTTTTTTGAAATAATTCTTCGATATAAAAATGGTTCTAGTTACACAAAGAGGATTTAAAATAAAACTCAGAACCGTTTAAATGATCCAAATTAAGCAATTACATTTGAATTTATAAACTGGTTTATCTGCCGATTTGATAAAATTTCTATCAATTTTAAGAAAATCAATGAAGTTGGGAGGTAAACCACTCTAAAATTCGAAAACTACGTGCTTCATTGGGATGGTGTAAACGGTTCTGAGTTCTAATTTATGGTTTCTTACTAATTCCGGATACCATTTTCAAGTCCAAGATTTATTTAAAAAAATATATATGTAAAGGAAATTTGGTGACAAAAGCAATACATCTAAAAGTAATTTGGTGACAAAACTACTTTTGGTTTTGTTAATGCTTCCTTTGAAAGTATGAACTTTTGATTCTAAAAAGATATCGCTCGCCTTTATTGGATAACCCGTTCCAAAGATATACTCCAAAAGCTATTCACTGTTCACTTTGAAATATATATTCTGAAAAATATAATCAGACTATAAATATAATGGACTATATCTTCGGAGTGGGTTGTCCAATAAAGGCGAGCGATATCTTTTTACAATCAGCACTTCATACTTTCAAAGGAATCATCAACATTTTTTGCAAAGAAGTTGTATTAAAGAAAATAGCTCCAGGAATACGCATACATCATTTTAAATATGCGTATTTCAAGAGTGATTTTTTGCAATAATCCTTCTACCTATAAACTTTTGATGCTGATTTTGAGAGTATCAAGAGTATATTACAAAAAGGTATCGAAAAAGTTTTTAGGATAACCCGTTCCAAAGATACACTCTAAAGTATTTTCAGATTATATATTCCAAGAGAACAGTGAATAGCTTTTGGAATATATCTTTGGAACGGGTTGCATTTTCACTTGTTCATCAGTGAGTTTTCTTAGTGGGTTTGTACTTGACCGCTCTGCTACGCTGCAAATGCTCTTTGATAGGTCTTGCTTCCTCAATTAATACCAAAATCGAATGAATAGTATAAATGCATGGCCTTATATGTCAAATCCAATTGACAAGTGACCAGCTTGCAAGCAGCTTGATTTGCTATCAAATCCACGAGCAGGGCATCTGCCATACGATGGTTCAATTACATTAAAAAACTTCGTCCAGAAAAGAAAAAGAAGGTAGCGATGGCAATGCGAGGTAAGTGATTTGTCATCATCTTCTTTCTATCAACACAACAAAGGACTAGCGAGGTCATCACCAGAAATTGTAGATTAAATAACAATGTCCATCCCGTGCCGATTTTCACGAAGTAAACATTAAACAGATTGTCTGAACTTGAGAAATAAGTTCTGGGGTATGGTATAAAATCGCCAATCAATGAGATCGGAAACAGGCTTTCTAAATAGAGGTGGGTATCGTTTTTGCAACCAAACATTATTGTGGTAACGATGATTTCCTTAATTGTCGTTGGTGCAGCGGAAGGCCGCTTACCATCTTGTCCCGACCAGGTCGGAAATTCATATTCGTACTGCCAGTAGCGGGCGGTCGATTTGATTTTTTTCTTTGTGGCAATTGAGTTAATTTATGTGTTGAAAGTATGTAGTTAGAAATGGTGAATGTTTTTTTTATATTTATATGGTGTCAAAGGTCGCATAGAATTTAAAAGTCGGAGTAACAAATGTATTTTAAAAATCATGACATGGACAGTTAATTGCAGAACAAACTACTGAATCTTGATTATAATATTTTTATTTAGTAGTCACTTAAAATAAATTTATTTTAAAAGGACATATGTAGGTTATTTTTAATCTAAGCACTACCACTAGGTATGAGAAAAGTCGATAGTTGGTTATAATAAGCAAAATAAAGATCCGCTATATCTTGTTCGCCGATAAGATATGTGAAGGGTGTGCTTCTTTCCAACTTCCCATTTCCATTTTGCAGATTTAGTTTAGTCGATTTTGAAATTGGTTTTGATACAAAAATTAGAATTGAACTTATTTTGAATAATTGAATACAGAAAATGCACAGAAAAACCAGACACTAGAGAAAACCCAAAGAAAAATCAAATAAACAATACAAGAGCTTGAATTTTTTTTTATAAAAAAAATGAAATGTCAAAATTTCGCAAGCAATTAATGTGCAGGTCAATTAAATTGAGAACGAAAAGAGTGGAGAATTCTACTAAGAAATCTAGTACAGCTATCCACTAAAATTACACATTTCGTCGTTCAGCAGTGTACTGGAAAACGAAAAGTAGAGCGAAATTTTTCGTTCATGACTTCGTCGTGTCATTTTTGTTTGGGATTTTTCGTTTCGCATCAGCAGCGTACTAGGCTTTAAGGAAGAAGGTGGTATCGCTGCGTTCTTTTCAGCTTACATCTTTTGTTTGTTTTTTTTGGAAAGCGGTTAAAATGCAGCTATTTATTATTTGTTGGGTTTTTTTTTTTTTTTTTTTTATAATCTACACTCGCTCAAGGGATTATGAATACCCTTTAAATGTTTCAACACAGCGCGGGCGTGAGGGTGAGGCTAAGGAAGAGAAAGAATGATAGGAAAGATGTGTGGCGCGATATTCGGAGACTGTAGGTGGTGGATGTCTCAGATTTTATCTCCAGGGATGGCGGCTGAAATAATGGGCGGAGAAATTTCCGTGTCTTATTTATCTATGTCCCTTATAATTCGCATTAATTTTTTTATTCTTTGTCATATTTTATCGGTATACTAGTTTCACTCAATCACATGTTGTTAGTTCTATGCCTAAACAGCATGCAATGAGTAAACCAGCAACTCATTGTATGACACTTATTTTTAGAATTGGTTTTTTAATGGAAAAATAAGAAGACATTGACTACGACAGGGATCGAACCTGTGACCATGAGGTTGACAGGCGAACATACAACTATCGCGCCACGGCCACCCCCTATTTTTATTTTTTAAGGAAAAATTACTAACTTTAAAAACGCACCTACTATCTTACTTCTTGATAGTGTGGAGAAAGATTGATTTATTTTTATTTGGATTTAGTTTAATTTTTTTTTCGATTAAGTTTACGATGTACATGTTTCTGTTCGTGAAATCTAAATTAACAATTGGTAACCCTACCGACATTTGTGCGAGAAATATGCCAACTTATAATGTTCACTACGGCAACCATGGAAAATGGAAAAGCTTTATAGAAATAGAGATAGCTTATTGAAATCCATAATAGTAAGGGTGAAAGACAAATATCATATCTTCCCTGTACTGAAAGTATAAATGAAACTGAGTATAGAGCATTACAACTGAAAAAAATACATTTTATAAACAATAAATTACACTCTCTCGCCAATGTTTCATGGTTTAAAACGCTTATGGTGTGTATGTAATAAAAAACTATCGAAAATATATCGCATTTTCGATATATAAGTTAAGTTGCACATCTCTGCCTGAAATTTATATCCATCGCAATGCGTCGTCGTATTTTTTTAAAATTTCTTCCGATGAAAGCTACATACTTCAAACTGAAATTGAATTTCCGACGAAGATGCGTTGCGGAGAATATTCCACTCCGACGGTTACCTCGATAGGGCAGATTATAAATGATTCTTTTAACAGTTAGTTTATCCTTGAAATTATGTCATATGTAATTGTTTTAAAATAATTATCAAAAAAGTATAAAACAAAATCAATATAAATCTACTTATCTCATTACGCATAAATTAAATTAAATACAACAATTTCAACTAGGCATTTCATTGCCAATAGAAATAAATAATAAGTACGTAGTATCATAAATTTTATCTGTGTTTTTGTTTGTAGATATCAAGAAATTCAGACAATTCGCAGAATGCGCATATTTAATTAAATCCCCTTCTGTTTCCAAATCATAACAGCACCAAAACAAACAGTCTGTGAAATTATAATCCTCTTACATTTTAAAATAAAGTCCTTTTGTTTTACGCCATCCACATTTAATCTGATTTAGAAATATGTACATACATACTTTTATATATCTATCGATATCGTATAATAATAATTCTGTCCGGTGGAGTTTTGTCTTTTACAAAAAATATAAATACGAATTAATGCCATCAAATTAAAAAGGAAATTCATTATTATTTTATTTCGACAACATCTGAAGGATCAAATCAAAATAATAAGCAAATCTGCAAATTTGTTAAGGCTATAGGAACATTTTTCACTGTTAGTTCAATTAAAATCTTTAGAAATGGCCATAGTAAAATGACTGTCAGCAGCTGACACACATGACCACATGAATCCAGGATACGTTCTTTCTATTAGGATTCTTTATACCTGCCATGAATCAATTCCATATTTTAATACGCAACACAATCATAATATTGTACTTGTGTGTATGCATATACTCGCATAAACTTCAAATATCAAATTCAACTGTACCCAGCAAACATTTATCTGAAGGTTCAGATTCTAATCACCAAAAATGAAGAATAATATTCAGGAAACCTTCAGTTTTTTGAATGAATTATGAATATATACTAAGATCCTACAAATTCTTACCAGAGAGACACAAAGAGATATGTATTCTGTATCAAAAAAAAAAACAATACTCAGATTTTGTTGTTGGATCCTTCATATGGAGATCCTTTTTTTTCATCCTTTTATTTTTCTTTTTACGAAGGGGTAATGATGACGGGTCATTGTAATGACAAAAGTTTCGTTTGCATAGTCGATTATCAGTTCGGAAATGTTTTTCGAAAGATCGGTCTAAATAACCATCAGCTTGTGTTTTAATGGTAAATGGGTATCTACTTACTTAACAAAAAATATATATAAAAAAGCAAACGATAAAACATAAAGGTATGTACAAAATGGTGTTCAATTTTCTTAGAAATATAAAAATCATTTCTTTAATTATAGCATCGTGTAACAATTAAGAAGTCCTGGAAGCTATAAAAGCCAAACAAGAAGCAAATCAAAAAATGTTCCAGAGGCTCACCGATGAAATATTAAATCATAAATGAATCAGAAATAATGAATTCACTTATGATGCAATTTGAATCCTTTTACCTGGGCTCTTAGACACCGATTTGAATCATTTTAATGGTTCATTCATGATCTGAAAATTCTGAAATTAAATGAACGTATATAACTATTCCATATATTCCTTTAAATGATTAATCCCTGAACCTTTTCTGAATCGCAAAAATGATTCCTGTACGATTAATTATAGTGAAGGTATATACTTGGAAATCCTTCACTTAATTGAAGTTTATTGGAACTATTTTTATGATTTAGAAAAGATTCAGGCATTAATCATTTAAATGAATATATGGAGCCCTTATATACGTTCATTTAAATGACGAATTTTCAGATCATAAATGAATCATTACAATGATTCAAATTGGTGTCTAAGAGCCCAGGTAAAAGGATTCAAATTGCATAAAAAGTGAATTCTTTTTCGGCCGGTTTCTTCACTTTTATGAATTAATTATCGTTCATTTCTGAATTAAAATGTTTGCTGGGTATTCTTCTTGAGGTCAAAGGCACACAAAAAAAAAAAACATGTGCGTCTCGGGACGCCCGACAGAAGTGATAACTTAAACTAATCTAAGTTGAACTATTTATAATTGAAATTGTTTAACTTGAGAAAAGCTTCAAAAGTTCTCCGTTAATTTGATTAATGGGAACCTAGACAGATGGGCGCCGTAACGCGTTGCGGAACAAATCGGTTTATCCCACAAAAAGTTATCAAAAAATATTTTTTTTCAAAAAAACTTTTTTTTTCAAATATTTTGGAATGCAGTATTATTTAAAATTTGACGAACCACCTATATAAACATTTTGATCGAAATTCGTTGAGCCGTTTATCAGAAAGTTGAAAATCAAAAAAATGTAAATGGTTGTATAGCTGGTAGCGTTAATAAAAAAATATATTATAAACAAATTTGTATACCAAAATGTAGAATATGCCTATAATAGTACAGACATTTTTTGTATCAAAATGGTTAAAACCGTTTTTGAGATAATTAAGATAGAAGACACAATTGTACGGCAAATACTGTTATTTTGGGGGTTAAAAAAACAAGTTTAAAGAAAATCTCTTCAGTGGTTTAGACTGTAGACGATCTACAGACAGACGTAATTGCGGGAAACACTTTGTTGGTGTTCTCCATCATCGTAATGTCAAGTTTGATTAAAATCTCGAGAACGATTTTTTTCCAAATGCAAAGCTTGCTCTGAAGTTAATCTCAACGGTACAATTGGATATAACGTGCATAGATAAGAGAAAGAGAGGTGGCCATATTAGATGCTGCCAAGTCTTAATCTCTTTATATAATTATATGTCCACATGTGAATATACACATATGCTAGAAATCCTACCCATCATAATGGAAATACCAAATCCATTTGTAAACATCTAAGCGTTTACATACATACATACCCATGTGCGTATACAATATACATAAAATACTGTTTTGACTTTCAACAACTTAATTTTCTTTAATTTAATTCACACATTTGTAGGTATACTACTTGAAAACCTCCTTACACCTTTTCTGATGATGGGGGTAGACGTGGCGCGATAGTTGTGTGTTCGCCTGTCAATCTCATTGTCACAGGTTCGATCCCTGCCCGTAGTCTATGTCCTCTTATTTTCCATTAAAAACCAATTCTAAAAAATAATATCATAAAATGAGTTGCTGGTTTACTCATTACATGCTGTTTAGGCATAGAACTAACAACATGTGATTGAGTAGAACTAGTATACCGATAGAATATGACAAAGCTTAAAAAAAATGAATGAGAATTATAAGGGACATAGTTAAATAAGACACGGAAATTTCTCCGCATTAGTTCAGCCGCCATCCCTGGAGATAAAATCTGATACTACAACCATCTACAGTCTCAGAACATCGCGCCACACTTCTTTCCTCTCTTTCTTTCTCTTCCTTAACCTCACCCTCACGCTCGCGCTATGTTGAAACATTTAAAGGGTAGTATAATCCCTTGAGCGCGTGTAGAATATAAAAAAAAAATATATCTATATGCTTACGCCAGTACTTTTGTAGACGATAACTGGTGCAATAACTTTGGGGAATACTGTTTTTAAAAATATTGATTTTTTCATCAACTTTTGCATTTATAATATCAAAAAACCAATAGAAATCGAACAAATTTGTTCTGTTAACCCCTGTTAGATTTATATATTGTAGGACACATTTTTGTTATTTTTATACCGGCATATAGCCCCTCAACTTTAACACCTTAACCTTATAGATTGTGTATTACTAGAACTGACGATATAAGCTCAAAACAGGCACCACATCTTTTCTTTTTAATGAATTTTCAAACATAACTATTCTTCTACACTGAACATCGATGATGAGAATCGAACTAAGCATGCAGTTTTGAATGTTTTTCTACTGTTTTGAAGTAAAAATGTCAAAGCTTGTATAGCTCATAATCATCATATTGTCTACTTATTACTTAACGAAAAACCAAATCTATTCATGGAACTAGTCAAAAGTTATTGGCTGATATGTGTAATCTTCTCAATATTACAGTTTTTTAACGGTTAGTGACATTCTTGGTATCCAATTTTTTAATAAACTTTCAAGTCAATATACTCTGTCATTCCTGAAATTTTCAGATTTCTAGGTCCACTCCTTAAAAAGATAAAATGCTTTTAGTTGAGAGTGCGTTATACGTTACGTAACGAATCAGTTTACCTTCCCATAAAATGTACAACAACAACTTTTCTGCTTTGAAACTTTTCGCTTAACTAATTTTTACAACCTATTTGTCTCGAAAAGTTTTGCAGAGAAAAACCGTTTCTTTGGCGCGTGGCTTGTGGTTAAACTAAAAAATTCGCGGGATGATAGTAATACGTTAAACATTTTGGAGTTTCTTGGGAAGTGTGCGAGATCACCAATTAATATCTATATTTTCTTCGAGGTCGTTATACTCTGTCTAACAAAAAAAAGTCAGTCACAAATAAGCCATACTAAGTATATTAAGTATAGTATGTTAGAATATTAGAAAACCCTAACGAATGGGACACTGCCTCGCTTTCTATTTCCGAGAGTTTGTTAGTTAAATTAGAGGCAAAAGGTTTTTGTTTTTTCTTAATACTGTCTCCGAAATTTTTGCTAAGACTGACATTCTTTTCAATTTAATTCAAAATAAGAAAACGGATGTTGAATTTGCAATAAGAGAAATCGAAAGTTTTGAGTCTTGGCTTTAGCTCTGACTTTCTTAATAAATTTAAATGCATTTTTGAAAGCAAAAGCGATTGCGTGGAACCACCACGAAAATGAGGATTGCTCGAAATTGATTCCACGTTTTAAACGTCTTTTTGTAGAAATAAAAAACAATTTTACATCCGAAATAAATACAAGATGTAAAACTTTCACGAATTTATTTTTTTAGATTTACTTAATAAATCAAGATATGATAATTTCGCAATTTCCAATCTAGATGAAAAAATATCTTCTTTAATAATTTTTTTCCCTGGATATTTTGATTTTACAGCTTTAAAAAAAAGTTTTGTATACAACTGCTTCTCTTCGACAACTTGACGTTTTAGCACTTTATAACCATTTAAAAAACCAACTATTGCGCGAAACATTCCCGCAAATTTTATAACTCAACAATAAATTTATTTAAGATATTGCATTTGCATCCGCCAAAAAAGTTTTCTTTCGAAAACGCTTTTAGTATCGTTAAGCTCATTGTTATATTTAATTTAAATGACTTAAGGCATAATAAATTTGGTTTGAATTTCACAACCTTATGGTTTGATACTAAGTTACGCAATTAACGAAATAATTTCAAGTAAACTTTGGAAATTTAATTTTTTGGCGAATAATTTTTCCTAGACTTACGTTTTGAAATTATTTACGACTCGCCACTGGTACTTATGTATGTGATTGTATGGCTGCATATGTGTCTGCATGCTTATACAAAAATACACAAAAAAATTAAAACAACAAGAAATGCTGCTGTGGCTGTTCTAGTTTTTAAGTAGATTAAAGTAGTTATATGTATTTTTAAGTATATTAAGTAGTTGAAGTTAGTTTTAATTAGTATAAATTAGTTATAGATAGTTCTAATTAGCTTTAATCTAGCGTTAGGTAGTGTTGTAAGATAAAATAAAATAATTTTTTTCTATCCTAAGTTTTCTTGTTGAAAATTAACAAAATAAAATAATTAGCATTAAATAAAATAGCTCTTAGGTCGAAAGACATTTGTTTGAACTGATATATTTTAATTGAGATTTTTTGCTACGTTTAGCCCAAATTAATATGCGTTTCGCCCAGGTACTACAGATGGGCTCATCAGTTAGATGCTGTAGTACCTTTCTAAGACGCAATATTTTTTAGTAGATAACCCGAAAAATGACTTAGATATCATAGCCAAAATCCGAGATAATCTTTTAAAAGCTAAGACAAAGATCAAGCTCATGTGGACCCCAGGTCATGTAGGAATAAAGGGCAATGAACTAGCTGACTGCAAACGCAGTACTTAAAGCCCCCATTTACACTTTCAATACTTTCTCACGTCTTGACTTAAACAGACACATCAATCTGGAGTGTCATAAAAACATATTATTGGACTGGGAACACTATAAACATCACTATAGTTCTATTAACCCGTTGAAAATTCAGCCAAAATTTCCAACAGATATAACCAAATCCGACCTCAGAACATTCATCCGACTACGCCTTGGCCATACCGCATTCACCCACCAACACCTACTCAAAAAAGAACCATCACCTACCTGCCCGAACTGTACGAATTCCATAACTGCAACCCACCTATTAAGTCCATGCTTCTTATCTGGACATCCTCAACTCCAAAAGCACACTATCAACTCTAACCTCTTGGATTTACTAAAAGAACCGAAACAAAGCAATATTTTAAAAATTAAAGAAATTATTAACGATCTAAAAATCTCTATTTAACAAATGTTATGATCCCTAGAGCCGAAAGCCTTTGCTGCTGTTTGCTCTTCCTTTTATTAATAGCAATTTTAATTGTATATTGATATATTAATAAATAAATAAATAAAATTTTAGTCGATGAAAAAATTTAGAGGTTTAAAGCAATGTGAATTATATTCTTCTAGGGGAATTCGGTCGAATTCAGACACGTAGAAAATAATACCCGTGGTCTGGCTTGTTTAAATTTAAGAATAAATGCATGTTAATTTGGACTAAAGGTCGCAAAAAAACTCAATTAAAATCATAATTACATTCCACAAAATAAGGAACAAAATCTATACTTACGTATGTAAATGCGTTTGTATTGTTTTTGTTTTTGCTATTATTCTTAAATTTGAAGTGATATAGTTTAGATTAGAGTGCCCGTAAAGGGCCAGTAAGTTAGATGTAAGGTATTGATGAGTATGCTAGTTTTATGAAGATTTGTCTAGCTTTAAGTTAGTTATAAGTTAATGATAAATAAAAATGAATTAAAAAACAAAAAAAAAACAGACAGACATACAGACGGACAGAATTTTTAGACCATCTTTTTTCGTCTTCGCTATCACCGTAATGGCATGCTTGATTGTTACCTCTAAACTTTTTTTTTCGACGACTGCATATAACTTGCCTGATAGTACCTATAATCGCAAGTAAAAATGATGTACTAGATTTAAAAATATATTATTGAAGGCTATTATACTCGTACTTTGCTTATCAGGCCCGGAACATCTTTTTATTTAAAACAGCTTTCTTTTGTCTTATGACTATGACAAACTATGCCCTCAGAAAGCTGTCTATAGTGGGACATATGGATTGATGGTTCGGGCTACTTAACACAAACGACTGATTGCGGATAGATTGCTGCTTATCTGAGCTGTATCCTCTTTAAAGAGGACATGTCCTCTTTTTGTCTAAAAAACAAAAATGTCCGGTATCTTTTTCAAAAAACATGCAGTTTGTCCTCTGTTTGGGTTTTCCCATCTTACATCATTTTTTGACATCACTAATCTACAAGAAAACTTTTTTTTCCAACATTAATTCAGACATTACTGCATTATTCTAGTGTTAACACCGCCTAAATTATATTTGTACCTTAAATCATTCACTTCTGTATACAACGCCATTTTTTGTTTTATTTTTAACAATCGTTTGAACACATCACTTATGTGGCAGCTCAGTCTATGCCTCTTGTTTTCTGCTTAGAGAAATTAAAACGGCTTACTTTACGTTTGTTTTGTTGTGTTACTTGGCTGTGTTGTTTTATTGTAAAAAAACGTGAATTGCGAAACAAAATGCCAAAGCGTAAATGTAAATTAAACTTTATTAAGTTTTTTTATTTTTTAAAAAAGATTTATTTTCAAACGGGCAGCGTTTCTGCCTATAAACACAAGAATGACTATGTTACTAAAAATATTCAAGCTTAAATACTAATTTTTGCACATTACCAAGCCAACTCATTCCCACAGATATCCAGGTATTCGGATTTCATTATTTTTCTCATCAAAGCGCTAGACGCTGACACCTGCATTCCTTTCTTATATTCGGCTCGTGCAATACGTTTCGCCTGCAGCTTCGGCGTCGTCATCGTTAACTCCTCCCGCCTTAAGATCGAATGTCCGCGTTCGGCGTAGCTGGTCTCAAAAGATGAGAAATATCTTCCAGGCCCAAGGTGACAGTGGATGCTACGTTTTTATGAACTTGATGCGGTTCACTATTTCTTAGTTCTTTCCTTTGTATGAATCTGGATATCTGGAGGTAAACACCGAACAAGATGAATATTATTATGGTAAGTCCGATGTTGGTAGCGAAATTGATGTTGTTTTCTTGTGGTTAATAAGCTTATCTGCGAAGTACCGTTTATGCTCAGTTCCTTCATCATCTCGAGAGATAGTTTCTCTTCCAGGGTTACGTTTTCTGATTTAGGTTGTAAAATAGCAGACAACGGTTGATGCTTCGTGCTCTCCATGGTTTCATACACCTTATTATTTACTTCGATTGGGGAGTTGACATGCTTTATCAGGTAGTTACCATTTAACGTGATTAATTCATTGTTGACCTTGAGAGGACCATTAAACTGGTTAAGAAACAGGACATCTGGTGATATTTCCTCGACTGATGGGATGTGTTGGTTATTAATTAATGGGCATGATGACATTTGACTCTTGAGTAGCTTGGGGGTGCATGTTGTGTTACTTATATCTATTATATTGTTAGAACTACAAATAGTATGTTTATTGAAAGATTTACATTCGTTTATAATTCCATACAGTTTATCATTACATTCTAAAACATTGATATACGGGATTTTATTGATTTTATTTCCAATTTTCACCGACTTAAGTAAAAAAGAGTTACATATGGTTGGGCTTGTGGTAGGTAAACTAATTATATAAATAATATTTTTTCTATCAGATGCAATTCTTACGTTGGCAAATTCAAGTGCCTCATCTATGTTCAAAAAAGGAATGTTTTTAAGGACTTGTTCAGTTAGTTTAATTTCAGAACTGGTTAAAATGTAAGAATTAATATTATTTGCTTTAGCCCAATGAATAGCATAAGCGAAATTATCACAAGAAATTTTGTTGTTTGATGTTTTGTTTTATTCTTTATAATTATTTGAGACGAAAAGAAAAGAAAAAAATGGTAATTTTGTTTTGTTTTTTTTACATCTACGTTTTTCAATGATTGATAAAATATATTTAATAAACAAAATAAAATATGATTTCTTTATGATAAAATGAAAATTTAACATTCGATAATTTTTTGTTCCATTAAATTCATTGTTTTCGGTTTTAGTTTTGTTTGATAATATTTTTCTTTCATTTTTTTTTAAATTTAAATTTAAACTTTAATTTTCTAATGAGAAACATTGACATTTTGATAAAAGATTCTTTGTATTCCAAGTTTTGTTTTGTTTGCTTACAAATCTTTAATATCTTACTGAATATGTATTAGTTTTAGAATTTTTAATTTTCCGGAAGTATTTTGTTTTTAAACCTACGACAATTAATAAATAATTTGTACAATCAAGTAAATTTAACGCTTGCCCTTGTTTAAGTAAGTATATATGTGTGTTTGTGTCTATGAATTGATGTATGTATGTTTTGTTAATTGAATTTTCATTAAAATTTCAAATTTCAAAATTTGGAGAATTGATCTGTTGGATGTGTTTTTTTGTTTAAATGTTGATAATATTTGCTCAAATTATTTAAGCATATATAGGTACATACTTTCTTACATTATTTTTTTTTATTTATCTTTTATTTGTTGCATTTTGCACATAATTTTTTCTTTTCTTTTTCGCTTTTATTAATTTATTCTTTTGTAGTTTGTTTTTTAATAGAAAAATCACAGAGAATATATAATATATATTAGTTTGTTTGTTTTATTTATTTATTCATTAATTTAATATTTAATTATAATTGTCTTGATTTTTTTCATTTACAATTTTAAAAATTCTATTTGTCATATTAGTTATTTCATTAATTTTACTTATTGTGATTCTATTGATGAGAGCTTGTTTGTTATTGTTCTTTAGTACATTATTAATTTTATTCTTAATAATTTCATTCTAATGCAAATTTTTCTTACTTTAAATATGATTTTTTTTGTTTTACTTTCTTTTATTATAATTCTTAAACAAGATATCTTACAAAAAAGTGGTATGGAACCACATTTCCCACTCTGGCAAAGGGGCTAGTTCCGGTTCGTCTTCTTGAAGTTACTTCGGGGCCTTTCTTCGCACTCCCTCGTTGTGGCTTTATATTTACAGATGAAAGCCAAAAAAAGTTTCCTTTTCACACTTTGTTTTTGTCTGTCTTTACCGCGGCAATTTAGGTCGACGGTTGACGGACCCAGGATTCACTACACTTATCGCGATTTTTTTACCCGCATCGAGCTTCTTTAAGTCGACTTAGATCGGGATTTTTCTTATTTCACTTTCACGTGTTTATTTAATATACCGCGGCGAGCTTCTTGAGGTCGGCTTAAGACAGTATACTATTTCATTCGCGACAGATAGTTTTTTTTTTCCTGGGCCCCACGTTGGGCGCCAGTTAAACTTTATTAAGTTTTTTTTATTTTTTTAAAAAGATTTATTTTCAAACGGGCAGCGTTTCTGCCTATAAACACAAGAATGACTATGTTACTAAAAATATTCAAGCTTAAATACTAATTTTTGCACATTACCAAGCCAACTCATTCCCACAGATATCCAGGTATTCGGATTTCATTATTTTTCTCATCAAAGCACCTGCATTCCTCTTTCTCATATTCGGCTCGTGCAATACCTTTCGCCTGCAGCTTCGGCGTCGTCATCGTTAACTTGTACTTTTAATGAAGATCTGCAGAAAAACTTTCCAATGTTTAAACAAAAAGATGCAAATGCACGACATATTGTCTTTTGTCCGTCTTGTAATTCGTCATTCTCTGTGGCAGGCAAATGAAAAACAGATCTAGACCAGCATTTACAAACTGAAAAACACAAATACTATAATGTACAATCTGAAAGTTCCTATAAAAAAGTTACAGAATTTCTCATTCCAAAACATTAAAAATTAGAGGACCAAGTGTCTGCAGCGGAAGGTGCACTCGCCTATCACACTGTAGCCCACCACTTGGATTTCGATCCGTTGACTGCAGGCATAAGTTCTTGAAATGTTTTTACCAGACTCGAAAATTGCTCAGCACATTTCCAGCTTGAGAATAAAAACAGAAGCCATTGTTATCAATGTCTGCTCCCTTATCCCTAGACTGTGTTCTAAATGATTTTAGTGAAATAAATTACATATCGATCTCTACCGATGCCAGCAATCATGGAAACCAAAAAGTATTCCCTGTTTTGGTGCAATATTCCAAAAAGGATTCAGGTAATAATTCAAAAATAATAATATGAGTTGTATTCTTTCCAACTTTTTGTTTAACTACAACGTAGGTGTTAATATAAAAGTAGTTGATATTCAGTCAATGAAAGATGAAACATCGGACACAATATCCAATTACTTGCTTTCGACTTTGAACAAATTTGACTTATCTTCGAAATGCATTGCAATGTCTGCGGATAATTGTAACCCAAATATTGGTGGTTTGAAACGCGCCGGCAAGAACAATGTATTTCAAAAATTACAAATTAATCGATATTCAAATTTGATTGGAATCGGATGCCCCGTTCATATTTTGCACAACAATATTCAATTCGGGTTTGATAGGTTGCCTTTGGATGTCGAAAGCGTTGTAGTGAAAATATACAACCACTTTTCCGTGTTTACCGTGCCAACAGAAAAACTAAAAAGTTTTTGTGAATCTGTGCAAATTAAATATAGAAAGCTTCTCAGTCATTCAAGAACACGCTGGTTGTCACTATTTTGCAAATATTTGAAGGTTTAAAAACTTATTTTCTTTCCTTAGATAGTCCACCACTTATTCTAAAAAAATTATCGAAAACGATCTTAACAAAGCTCATGTGTGGTTTTTTCATTCACTTATGTATTTTTATAATGAACAAATAGGGGCAATAGAAAGAGAAAAGAATTCTATAGTAGATACATTTGAGAAAATTCAACATGTAAAACAAATTTTGAATGACAGAATATCCGAGAAATTTATTCCATTAAAAGTGAAGGAAATATTATTTTTTTTTTATAATCTACACTCGCTCAAGGGATTTTACTACCTTTTAAATGTTTCAACACAGCGCGGGCGTGAAGTTTAGGAAGAGAAAGAATGATAGGAAAGATGTGTGGCGCGATGTTCTGAGACTGTAGGTGGTTGTTGTCTCAGATTTTATCTCCAGGGATGGCGGCTGAACTAATGCGGAGAAATTTCCGTGTCTTTTTTATCTATTTCCCTTATAATTCGCATTAATTTTTGTATTCTTTGTCATATTCTACCAGTATACTAGTTTTACTCAATCACATGCTGTTAGTTCTATGCCTAAACAGCATGTAATGAGCAAACTAGCAACTTATTGTATGACATTTATTTTTAGAATTAGTTTTTAATGGAAAAAATAAGAGGACATATACCAAGGCAGTGATCGAACCTGTGGTCATGAGGTTCACAGGTGAACACACAACTATCGCGCCACGGCCACCATAAATGTAAAATATAGTTAAAGGTGGAGTGAAAATGATGCCTTAAATGTATAAAAAAAATTATTAGAGGTTTATTCAAGATGCTTAAAATATATCCAGAGATTGTGTGAATCTCTGGATGAATTTGATGGTTTTACATGGATGGATTTAAAAAAAAATTTCAAATGGTGCGATATCGAAAATTCTTTGCTTTACTTGCGAAACAAAAATATCAATTTAAACGAAAATAAATTATTTGACCAATTTTGTAATCTAGAAATGTTTTTAGAGCAAGAACAAAACAATAATAATTTTATAAATGCACCAATGCACGAAAAATGGGTAGAATATTAAAAAAAAATTTACAATATTGAATTACACAGTGAACTTGTCATAATAGCACAGTTTGTTTTTTTTTTTTCAATTTCTGCACATAATGCTAATGTTGAGCGAATATTTTCTTTGATAGCGAGCTAATGGACTGAAGAGCGACATAAGCTTAAAGTGGCAAATGTAAAAGCAATTATTTTTTGTAAATATAATTTTAAAAATATGTACTGTTCGGAATTTTACGATTATATTTAAAAAAAAAAACCTGATATCTTAAAAAAAAATACGGTCAAACAATAAATATAATCAGAATCAATAATTTAATCAGAGCCATAATTTTATTTTTATTTTCAATTTAAACTTAGAATTGGACTATTTTATTTTTATAACTTATTTATTTTTATTTATTTTACTTGAGTTTGTTAAAATTGATGTTTTTTGTTTGACGCATTGAAAATATAAAATATTGATATGTATATGTATAGAAAAATATAACTACCTAAATGTAAATACGTATATATGTATGTATTCTTGTATATAAAGAACAATCTAAATTATGTTTGTGCGCTATCTTCTTTTTTTCGGCTTGATCGATTTGAATGAAATTTTCAGAAGATCTTAGGACATGTTTGGAGAGTGCATATAAGAAATCTTGTAATGAGTGGTGGGATAAGGTGGTAATTCCCATAGTATGCAGCTCTGGCACATTTTTAACCCTTAGCTTAGCTCATTTATTAAGAGCGGGTTTTGCTGCTACTGTCTCATACTCACTTAAATATTTCGTGCAAGAAATAAAGAGAGAAACAATGAAAGAGTCACCAACCAATCAAAATTCAAATTACATGACAGATGTTGTGTCATTTATAGTTTCTTAAGAAAAACTACATGGCAACCCTTATCCTATAGCGAGGTATTACTACCTCACCTCTTAACTATGCAATCTTGCCCTATTTTATGCATAGCCCCAAAAATGCATTCTTGATTCATCCCCATCTCCCCTTTCTACCACTTTCCCACCTTACCAATTTAATTTACCATGTTTAAAATAATAGATATTAGTTCAAATGACTATTAAAAAGTTTATTTAATTTGTATTATTTTAAACTAAAATTATGTCAATTAATACCAAAAAATCTAAATAAAACTATAATTCTATTTATGAATATGAAAAATAATGAAATTAGTAAAATAATGGTAACATTAAATTTACAATTAAAACCAATGTACTATTAAATTGATGTTAAAAAGAAAACAAAACCATATACAATTTAAAAAAAAAGGAGTGTGCAAGAGATATAAAACAAAACCAACAAATTACTCACGGTTGTCAATATTCGATGATCCCACGATGTGCGCACATTAGAGCAATCTCGACGAGTTATTGTTTCTTTTCTTTAAGCTTTTTTGAAAATTGTCTTTTGCACACACTTTTTTACAGAAAAATATTTTTTCTTCATCAAAATAATTCTTTTCAAATTAAACTGTCAAATTAAAATAAAACTATCGATTAATCGAAAAAAAATTAACACAAACACTATTTTGAGTTCTTGAATTATGTAGATATTCTTGATAAAAAAAATCCCTTAGGGCACGATATGAAGATGATTATGTAAAGAAATTGGGAACTCCTCAATGTTCTTTTCAAAATTACGTCCAAACGTAAATGGTTGGATTTGAATTTTTTTTTTGTTTAGACAGGAGTAAATTCCTCCAAGCACATAGCCGTTCAGAGAGCATTCCCTTGAATTTTGTCGAATTAGTCAAGAAGCGTAAGGACACTTACATACATCAGCTTTCAGAATTCGCCACGAAAGTAAAGGCATCTGATGTGTAGTACCTACGAACTTATGCGTACATTCATGTAGGATTCATGTAGCCGCTTCATTAGGAAACAATTCGAATTCGTCCTTTTACGAATATGTTTGGGAAACCTCTATAAAAAAAATTAAATAGAAAAGTGTACTAAAACCAATCAAAATAATGCATTACCTCTTTGTCTTTCAAATGAAAACATATGAAATAAAATTATGTAATTTATCCAACAAAATAAAATTTGATTTGGAAAACCTTATGTCTCGGCAGATGTGATTCGAATGAAAATTTTCCTTGAATATATTTTAATTAAAATAAAAGTCAACGATGACTAGTTAAAATTTTTTATTTTTTTTTACAAGTGCAAAATCATGACAATCTGTTTGCCGTCCGATGTCTAGAACGGAAATTATAACCAAAAATGTCACTTACATGTTTGTAAGTGCTTTACTACTATAAATAATTTATAAATAAATACACTTCATTTTGGTTTATCTTTGTTGCCGCGTGTATGCACACACCTACAGCATTTGATTTCCATTAAATGGATTATGATATTTTATTTTGTTGGTTGTCTAGAATGTTCCATGGCTTTTTGGACAAC
Organism: Philhelius pedissequus; assembly: GCA_910595825.1. Classification (NCBI taxonomy): domain Eukaryota; kingdom Metazoa; phylum Arthropoda; class Insecta; order Diptera; family Syrphidae; genus Philhelius; species Philhelius pedissequus. The sequence goes on along the minus strand of OU343160.1, from coordinate 72,559,199 downwards.
TTAAAGGTAGAAAATTCGTCGTTGTGAAGCTTGGAAAATGTCGGTTAATTGTAAAATTCGTTGTGATAGAAGACGTTTTGCGTTCGTTTTGTGTGTACAAGTTTATGAGATATATATTTGATGACGCTGTGCTGCGCTCAATGCCATAACCCAATAGATTGCGTTAAACATTGACTTAGGCTGTGCGAGATTTGACAGGTGTCCTTTTCGCATTATAATTTTCTATTGAACAAATGTGCTTTTTTTCTTGCTGAAATTGATTCGAGTTTTGCGTATTATTACACTGATTCCGATCTAACCTTGGACGACGTACCTACACGTCTTGCAATAATAATTAATCAGAATGTCTGTGATAATCAAACGCAAGAGGTACCTGCAGCTTCAAATTGCACAATCGCCACCACAAATTCGAAAAGAAATTATTAGAAATAGAAAAGTGTCAAATACAGACTCCAATCGCGCTGCTTTGGAATACGGTTACGCAATCGCATTTACTTTCTCGATGCTCCCGGTGGGACATGCAAGACATACGTCATTTAGTCGATTCTAGCAACAATTCGGCCAAGATCTCTTTCGTTGGCTGTTGCATCCTATGGCATCTATGGCATTGCTGCCATACTGTTTGAAGGCGGTAAAATTGCACATTCGGTTTTGAAGCTTTCTATGAATTTTTCACGGTTGAAAAGCCAATAATGCAAGAATGCAAAATCATAGCTTGGGATGACTGCACGATGGCGCATAAATGAGCTTAGGAGGCATTTGACCGAACAATAAAGGATTTACAAGGTGATTCGAGATAAATTGGTGGGCATATGATATTGGTCAGCGGAGATTTTCGTCAAACGCTTCCCGAAATCTACTGCTGCCTACGAATTTAATGCATGCTTGAAATTGTCGTCTTTGTGCCGGCATGTCAAGAAGTTAAAACTGACCACAAATATGAGAGTCGTATTGCAGAACGACTCATCGGCTGCTGAATTCTCAAGGCAACTGCTGGCACTTAGCATAATTAATAATGTCAAAGGAGAAACTCATCAGCAAAGAAAAATATTACCCGGCATTGCAAACAATTATAAAAATCTCGATAGGATTTATGAACGGGCAATCCTATCAGCGAAGAAAAAGGACGTCGTCGATAGCTTGGTAAACGGTCTTTGTTGTTTGTTCTTGCGCCGGAAAACAAATCGAAAAACATTGTTCTCATATTATCACTCTCTACTGATTTTTATTCGATTCGAAAAACCCATATTGAAATTTGAACAATCTGTGTTTTATTATAGCTCTGCAGTTCATTTGAAGTCGTTAAATTGGGGCGAGACGAAGTTTATCTAGTAACATATAAATAAGAAATATATTTTGATGATGAATTATTTTTTTTTATTTTGGTTGTTTTTATTGCTCTTCCATTTTTCATTTGAGATTTTTAAAGGTGTCCCCTTTTTCATAGGCATGGATCTGGTCACCGTAGTTTTAATGAATCTCAATTTAATATGGAATATTATGGCTCAACCAACAGTAGAACAAATCCTTACATCGTTTTGGAGAATGTAAGATTATTATTGCACTTGATATTCCGAAAACATTTAATAAAGTTTGGAATTAAGCTCTTCTTTCGAAAATGCATGCTTTACTTTCTTTCAGACCATTCGATTCAAATGGTATTAGTCTGTTTCAAATCTCAAATTCACAACATAATTGCTTGTGTTCTCCAGGACTATATCTTGTCTCCAACTTTACTATTAATCACTAATAATTATTTATTCTATGAAACTTCTAATCTACTAAATCTACCGGAATTCCTTATCATTGAATTGTTAGTTCTCGTTAAAATCTCCACATTTTTCTTAAATGAAACCAATACTTGCCTTTTATAAGAGATAGTAAAACATTCAACGCGAAATCCTTAGGACATAAAGACAAAACAAATCTGCTCCCTCCTAAGTTGTCAAAAGAAAAAATTCTGAATTGGTTGTTTATATTTTCATTTTATCTCACACCCGTCCCCACTTATACCAACTTTGTGTAACGCCATCAATCTCCTTTCATCAATTTTTTGCTCAATTGACGTTGAATGATTTTAAAATTTCTGTCTTAATATTTTATGCTTTTGCGAGTTTGCCAATATAAGAATATATCAGTTTTTCGTAAGGACAAAATATTGTATTGTCTCTGATAATATCGTAATTTTATGACAGGGACTTACACAAATATTTATTTTACTTTCATTTTTTTTATTTTTTTATATTGAGATAAAAAAGGATGTAAAATTGAAGTATTGAAACGTGTTTTCTTTCTGATTAAGGATGTTAGAGAAGATATAATTCAGTCGTGTTGAGATTTCAGTTCTTTAAGGTGATAGAAAAATATTTTGTTGAAGATATTCCTTTTAGTGTTTTGGACAAATGAAATTTTATTAAGCTCTACATTTTATAAGAGTTTTAGGCTGGATGCACAGTATGGTGCTAGAAAGCAATGCAGTGATAGTAAAAAAATAATGTTTGGCGTCTGCTCAAACACAAGTGCAATTTTTATATTACGAACGGGGCTAAAATTACTTCTTTGTTCCATATGAATTTGTTTTTTGTTGACGAAACCTTCTTCTTGTCACATTTTGTTTGTACAATTCACTCTGTTTGGCTACGATAAAAAGGCCAACGCGTGGACGCTATAACGTCAATATAACCTTCCACTCAAAGTTGTCAAGTCATGTGATCACCAATGAATAATAAATCGTCGAAGCGTTGACGGCTAAGTTAACACTCTCATTGATACGTATTATAAGGCCGACTTTTTGATTTTGTCGGTTGAATGCGAAGTCGGTGGCGCAGGGACATACGCCCCCGGGACATAAGTCCCTTTTTTATTTCTTTTTGGGGCTTATGCCCCATATATGTGAAAAAACTAATTTGGGATATATGTATATACCACCTCTTTAGGACATAAGTCCCAACTTTTGTGGCATGAAAATCCCAAATTGTATAAGACATAAATATGGCAATATGACACATTGTGAAATCTTTATTCAAAACCCAGCTGCAACCTCCCTGCAACCCCCCTGATTGACCCAATATAGGATTTGGGGTGGGTACAACTTTGGGTATATGCAAATTTTGTTTTGCAACTTTTGAAAAAGAAATCTTCAAATCCAAAAAAAAATGTTGCATATACCCGAACTTGTACCCATAATAAATCGTATATTGGGACAAGCAGGGACGTTGCAACGGGCAGTATGCCCGTCTTATGCGCCGTGAACTTAATTGCAAAAAACACTTCACACAAGTACTAAAAAACCTAAGAGTGGGACACAAGTCCCAAATATTTTTTTGGGACTTTTATCCTACCTAAGTGGGATATAGATCAAAAATTAGATTTTGGGATTTATGTCTCATCTATGTGGGATATAAGTCCCCAAAAGCAAAGTTGGGACTTATGTCCCGTGGATTTATGTCACTGCGCCTGCGAAGTCACCGTATATTGACACACTGAAGGCCAGCTTACATAACATTGACGAAATTGCACTATCTGGTTATCGTGAAAGTTTCATGCATTGCTACAGTCATTATAACTACATGCTGCAATGCATATTAAAGAATATATCTTTAGAAATCCGTGGCAATTCGAATAAATGGATCATGGTCAATACTCTGAAAAATTATCATTACTATAGGGTGCTTTTTTAACTGCATGAGAAGATTCGATGGTTATTGTCTATGGTTTGACAGTTGAGAATATAAAGCTCTGTTCACATTTCTGTGCAATAAAGTTTGGCAATTCATCATGAATCGTTTAACGCCGGAGCAACGCTTTCAAATTGTGAAAGTTTACTTTGAAAAAATAAATCTGTTCGCAAAGTTCATAGAGCACTGCTTTTAATATTTAAAACTCCCATTAAATATTAGTGTTCATACAGTGTTACTAGTGTCGTTTGGTAGCTCGTCCAGTTTTTTACTTGTGCTTATAGGTACTATAAAGCAAGTTATGCATTCGTCAATAAAAAAATTCTAACAATAAAACATGACATTACGATCATAGAGAAGCCTGTCAATCTGTCAGTCTGTCTATCTGTCAGTCTGTTATATCTGAGAAGATCTCAAAATTTTAAATAACTTTTTTTTAATTAAAATTAATTTTTGATTTTTTTTTAAATGAATATTTGTAAAACTAATCAAAAAAATAATTTTAAATTTTATATTCACATGTACATTAATGATCTCTAAAAAATTGCATACCAAAATTTCAAAAACATTTTGTTTTCAAAAAACTAAAAATAAAAACAGGATTTCATCAAAATCCGTCCTACAATTTTCGAGATACTTGTTTATAAAATTTTCATTGATCCGTGGCATCTATTGTTGTTTTTTCGAAAAACCGACTAAAGTGATGGTTTTGGCAGTTTAAATAAGTTTAAAAAACGATTTTTTCCCACATATATACCATTCACCTTCATTATATACATAACTAGCGGACCAGGCGAACTTCGTCTCGCCCAAATTTAACGCATTCAAATGAAATGCAGAACTATATTAAATAACAGATAGTTCAAATTTCAAAGTGATTTATTTGAGTGGAATCAAAATATAGTGATATGATAAACAATGTTTTTCGATTTGTTTTTCGGCGCAAAAACAAACAACATATTGTTTACCAAGCTACTCGTATCAACGACGTCCTTTATCTTCGATGCTAGTATTGCTCGTTCACAAATCCTTCGAGATTTTAATTTTTTTTTGCAATGTCGGTGAAACTTTTACTTTGGTGATGAGTTTCTCCTTCGACGTTGTTAACTCGCATAAATTTGCCGGGAATGATATCAATCCAGTCGAGACATCAACAGAAATTTGGGATAGCCAAGCGCCAGTTGTCTTGGGAATTCAGCAGCCGATGGGTCGTCTGCAATGATACTCTCATATTTGTGGTCAATGCCGGCACAAGGACGACGATTTCAAGCATGCATTAAATTCATCGGCAGCAGTAGATTTCGGGATGATGGGAAGCGTTTGAGCAATATCATATCCTCACCAAATCATCACGAATCACCTTGTAAATCCATTAAGCTCGTTTATGCGCCATCATTCGCATTCATTCCAAATTCTGATTTTGCATTTTCTAATCAATTTCACTGTCGCCGTATTCTTGGTCATTGTGCACCTTATTGGCTTATCAACCGTGAGAAAATTCATGGCCAGCTTCAAAGCGGAATGTCCTTCAAACAGTGTGGCAGCAATGCCATAGATGTCATAGGATGCAACACGCAACGAAGGAGATCTTGGCCGAATTGTTGCCAGAATCAACTAAATGACGAATGCCTTGCATGTCCCACCGGGAGTGTCGAGAAAGTAAATGTGATTGCGGAATCGTATTCCAAAGCAGGGCGATTGAAGTCTACATTTACCACTTTTCTTCTTCTAATAACTTTTTGTCGAATTTTATGGTGGTGATTGTCCAGTTTGCAGCTGTGCAATATGGTACGTCTCCATTTATTTTTTCCGCACGTACCTCTTGTGTTTGATTATCACGGACATTCTGATTATTTATTTCAAGATGTGTAAGTCGTCCAAGGTTAGATCGGAATCAGTGTAATAATACGCAAAACTGGAATCAATTGCAGCAAGAAAATATCACATTTGTTGAATAGAAAATTATAATGTGTAAAGGACACCTTTGAAATCGCGCACAGCCTAAGTCAATATATAATGCAATCTATCGGTTTGTGGCTTTCTTTGATCGCAGCTCAGCGTCATCTATTATATATCCCATAAACTTCTCCACCCAAAATGCATACAAAACGTCTTCTATCACAACGAATTTCACAATCAACCTAAATTTTCCAAGCTTCGCAACGAATTTTCCAACTTTAAGTCGTCCAAAAAAATCCATGGAACATTCTACACAACCGACAAAATAAAATATCAAAATCCATTTAATGGGAATCAAATGCCGTGTTGTGTGCATACACGCGGCAACAAAGAGAAACCAAAATGAAGTGTGTGTGTATACATAAATTATACTAATAAAGTAATAACAAACATGTGAGTGACATTTTTCGTCATAACTCTGCTTTTAGCCATCGGACGGCTAACAATTTCTTATATGCACTCTCCAAACATGTTCTAAGATCTCCTGAAAATTTCATTCAATTCAATCGAGGCGAAAAAAAGAAGATAGCGCACAAACATAATTTGGATTGTTATTTATATATAAGACTAGCAGACCCGTGCTCGCGTTGCTTCGCAAAGGCTAATAATAATTAGTTTTACTATAAATGTTATATCGTATATAAACTCAACCAAGGCCTTTTCTGTGATTTGTCATATTTTTAGTAAAAAGTTAATAATATGTTTAATCTTATCGTAGGATAATATAACAGCTGATGTTGTCTCATAAATTCTTTAAAAAACAGACATTAGCGCACATTAAATTTATTTATTTCAAGGCTTCTGGGTATACAATGTTAGCCGTTTTAGCATTTTCATGAAGAAGTAAAAACTGTTTATTTTTTGAGCCTACTCTTGAAAGTGCAACATATAGTTGACCATGGGAAAAACATTTTCTCTGAGATCTACCCCAATGAATTGAAATAATTGACCCTGAGCTTTGTTGATTGTCATGCAAAAGCATGATTTTATTGGAAACTGTAGACGTCTGAATCGAAAGGGAAGATCTGTAGGAAGACCTGCAGTGTTGAGAGAATAGAGAATTCCTTGACTGTAGTTTACTATGTCATTGTCATCGACAGCACTGTCAATTGTTTATATTGATATGACTCTGTTTTTAAACTTAGGAGCACATGGTTATTTATTTCATCGACTGAACTATTTTTTGGTAACACAATAGCTCTTTCGCAAAACCAAGAAAACGGTATCGATTGCAAAGAGTTCATGTCTGCATAGACGCACTGAATAAGTTGTTGTGTGTTGTGAATGATCAAGTTGTGTGTTGTGAATCACCAGTTAACACACTGGAGGCATCACTGGTCCTTATTTCTTTTGAAATGAGGAAAGAGCGGCCTGAATGGCCACCGTTTCGAGCCATGTTGACTAATCTCTTGTTTCAAAAATTAATCAGCTAAATTTGCATGACGTTTGGTTCCAACGAGGCAAGAAGTGGTGCTGTAAACTGACGCTCTATTAAGTGCGACTTAACGCCTCTCGACTACTTTTTATGGGGCTATAAGTCATTGTTTTACGAAGGCAAACGAGAAACTCCCGAAGCATTGTAAGCCAATATTTAAGCCACCGTTGACGCCAAAAACTAGACTGATCGAATGGACAATGTAACTCGTTACCGCGGTGAACATGTGCCGGATGTCATACTGAAAAAATAAATGCCATGAAATTATCTACCAGATTTTAATATTTTGATTCGTACAATATTTCTGTCTTGTATTATTATTTTAAGTTCCCAAGCTATAAAAAAAACACCGTATATATTGCCATTCGCCATCTTAGATCGTAGATGGAGGTATGATGCAACTTTTTATACAACGACAGTATGTAATAATAGAGGTATAATAATATACAAATACAGAATCAAACCAAAATAATATTCTTATCTACTGTTGAATGGTTTGGATGGAAAAATGTGACATAAGTTGTTGGGCGCCAGCTTAGCTTTCTTAATTCAGCACTGCTTTTGTTGGTTATATTATGGTTTAATTGTGGATGCTTAGAATCATATGTCTGTCCTAAAGAAGGATATACTTCGCCTTAACAAATGTTGGAATTAATACCTTAGATTCCATAACGAACTTACGTTGGGCGCCATTTACCACTCGAATATTATCTTTAATATTTTAACTGTCAAGATTAAGATGGGTATAAGAAAATATCTCCTTTGGCTGCAATATCTTCCTGTACGTAACTTCTAAACAAACACATTTATGTCGAATCAAATTGCATCCTCGGTGTTAAACTTAAAGCGTACAAAAAGAATTGACGTTGAATTTTAAGAAGCTAAATAAAACAATTGCATTTTAGAACTAAGCTAATATTTCTAATCAATATTTCAGAAAATTACTTGATTTAATCCTTAAAAGATTCGATCCTGATATAATAATAGAGAAGAAAAACTACTACACTTTAAATGGGTGGGTCAGAATTCGTAAATCTACCAAGAATAACATTTCCCATTTTTGGAAGAGGATGCCATAAATAGCGTGAAAAACCGCAAAACACCTGGCACCACTTAGGGGATCCTACTATTTTCCACAATGTATCATGATACCCCTTGACAGGAGTTGCTTTTCTACACCAGCAAAAGCCGAGACACACAGTGCAAGGATAGAGTGAAAATTGTTGTGGCTACCTAATTGAGAAATAGGGCGGACTCATAAAATTCACAGGGATGAATAGAGCGTATTTTATTTGGATGTGCAGTGCACTGCATGTGAAAGGTGCATGTGAACAGGATAATTTGTTCGTTGCTGTCAACTGCTCTCTGCTCTGCTATCTTCAAACTCCATCAGGATCATGGTGCTGATGGGCCGATGTGGGTGTTTTGAAAATTCCACTCTATGGAAAGGACTATAAGTTCAAGTAGATTCTTATTTATTTTTGCCTCCTGCCAAATAGCTTTTAATAGTTATGTATGTTGTAAACCATGTTTTTCCTGGATATATGTACAATGTGCATATACCTACATTTTTTTGTGGTTTCGACCATATTAATATTGTTGGTTGGATTGGCTAAAGAGGTAGTTGTAAGTTAGTGTGGCGCATCGAAGTGGCAAGCCACTACACTTTAGCAGCCATGGCTAAATGCCAAAAGCACAAGTTGAATGTGCCAGCCAAGCTGACTACCAACAATTATTATAAATAAAAGCAGTATAACATGGAATAATCCCATAAGCCGACCGACCGACGACGACGCGATGATGTCAGCCTGTGGTGATGGTGGTACTGCGGTAGGTGTCGTCTAGGTAAGTACTCGTAAACTATATCCACATAGAAAAGAACTCATTCCAAAATGAGCTGACAATGAGCCTCAGGAGAATATGGTGGAACAGAAGAGAGGTACGTATCGTAAGGTTATTGTTTATACTATATGGGGGTGATATACATACATGCAAAAAAGAAGTAATGAGTGACTAGATTGTAGTAAATATACGAAGTGCAACGTTTCAGCGATACATGAATTTATGCAGGAATAAAAAATATAATGATGGATGATGAAAGGAAGTACACACCTATCTGGAAGAAGAAAAAAAATCATTATCCACCAAGAAGAATGACTTAAGAATTGTTATTATCTCTCCTTTCCAAAATAGGCAACAAAATGTACATATTCTTGCGTTGTTATGAGGATAATATTATTCTTCAATAAAAAATCCTTGAATTATTGTTTTTTTTCCAAGGATACAATTTAACAGTAGGTAACTAAATATTAAGGATGCTCCTTTATTGTATATTGTAATATTGCCATTAGCACAAAACACGAGGGATTGTTGATTGTTGTGTCAAACATAACTCTCCACAGCCCCTCCTTCGAAATGAATTATGTTCTCCTAAGTAGAGAAGTGCTTTTACGACACTTTATATGTAAATGGAACTTTAGAATCATGAATAGATATATTATGTAGATACAAGTCAACTACCTACATACATGTTACAAATATAGACATGTAAATATTTTTGCTTCCATGTGAATAATTAGGCATTCATTTTAGTTGGTAATAACTACTTTTGGATTTACATATTTTGCTGCTCAAGTACAATAGTTTTGAATTCCTTGGCTATAGGTCTTCGTTTCTTCTTTGGGCTTTGAGATGTTGTTAATTTTAGTTGATACAATTACAAGTCAATAAAATTTGCAGTGTGTGAATTAACAAACGCTTAGCTTGGTTATAAATAAATTTGTTTTGTTGGGCGCCATTTAACAAAAAAGTGAAAAAATTAAAGTACTTCAAAAATATAATTTTAATGGACATTAATATTAAAATCAAATGAAATTTTGATTTCTGAAATTTCCAAAAGTTAATACCTGCTAGCATTCCGGTGGTCCACCTGACCAAAATGAAGTGAGGATAGCAATATCCAAACTAAAAAAAAAACAATTGGCCCCGACGGACTACACGGCGAACTCTATAAAGCAGCCGGAGATGATCTGGTACAGTGCATACACCAACTCATCTCTAAAGTCTGGTCAGAAGAAAGTTTGCCTGATGAATGCAACCTCAGCATCGTTTGCCCGATCCACAAAATGGGAGACCCTCTAAACTGCGTCAACTATACAGGAATAAGTCTCTTTAATATCGCGCACAAGATCTTTCTATATTATGTGAACGTCTGAAAACTGAAAGGTTGTCAGCAACCTGATTAGACCCTATCAGTGCGGTTTCAGGCCAGAAAAGTCCACAATCGATCAAATGTTCACGCTACGGCAGATCCTGGAAACTACCCAAGAACTCCAAATCGGTACACACCATCTCTTTATCGATTTTAAGGCCGCGTACGATAGCATTTATAGAGACGAGCTATACAGAGCCATGTCTGGTTTTGGCATCCCCACAAAGCTCATCTGACTGTGTAGGATGACGATGGATAACTCTCGCTGCTCCGTCAAGGTTGGTACTGACCTCACAGAAGCTTTTGATGTCAAAAAACGATTCCGACAAGGTGATGCGCTATCGTGCGATTTCTTCAACTAAATACTTGAAAAAATTGTAAGAAATTCCCAAGTTAACTCTACTGGCACAATTGTTTTCAAGTCTGTGCAATTGTTAGCATACGCTAATGAAGACATCATTGCCAGAACCCAGCGAGAGGCAAGAGTAAATCCATCTCTTGAAAAACAAAGGAGACTCTTTATAAGACTCTGATCATCCCAGTCCTGCTCTATGGCGCGGAAACATGGACTCTATCGAAAGCGGATGAAGATATCCTTAGTCATTCGATTCTTCGCAAGGTTTCCGGCCACATCTGCGTTAACGGGCTTTGGAGGAGAAGGTCCAACCACGAACTATACGAGCTGTACAGCGACATTAACCTGGTACAAAAAATACGTATATCACGTTTAAGTTGGCTAGGTCATATAGAGCGTATGGACAACAATGCACCGGCTCGCAGGATCTTCGATTCCAACCCAGAGGGAAGACGCAGTCAAGGAAGACCTCGCCTAAGGTGGCGCGCTCAAGTGGAAGATGACCGCAACCAACTTGGAGTGCGTAACTGGAGGCAGCTAGAGAAAGACCGAGCTAGCTGGGGAGGCATGTTAGTTGAGGCCCAGGTTCGTCACGAACTGATAGATAGATAGATAGATAATTTCTTTATTTAAAAAATATAAATTATTTACATTATTTATTCTTTAAGAATAAGGACATGGCTATTCTGCCGTCTGCCTGAACGACATTTTATAACAAAATACAGTTTATATATAAAGAAGTTAAATTCAAATAATAAGCATAACATAAGTTAATTAACTATAGAAAGTTTAATTTAAAAATTTATTAAAGCATCAATAGCGTTTTCAACAATTTTGAGATGATTCAAAAACACAAAAATAGATGTATCAATGATTTGAAACAAAAAATTATATCAATTTTGAAATGATTTGAAACACAAAACAAAAATTTATCAATTTTATAATGATTTGAAACATAAAAAATTAGTAAGTATTTAGAAACATTGTTTGAAACTTCAAATTGCAATAACTGGTTGTAGAGCTATAGAAAACTATTGCGATAATTAAGAGCATGTTTGCAGTATCTATAAACCGTTGACCATCCAAGATCTCCATTAAGGATTTCATAGAGTCGAGTAGGGGGAAGATAACTCAATTCAAAATGCAGTCGTCGAATCTCTTGAAGTAAAGGACACGTTGCAAAGAAGTGGGTGATGTCTTCTGGTTCTCCTCTATTACATAGCCTACAGATTTGTGTGAGATCAGTTCGATGCGGCATAGCGTTAAGATTCAAGATTTCGACTCGAGCTCTAAATATGTAGCTTATAGCTTCAGAAGAAAACTCGTTGCTGAAATAGTTAGCCTGCGATGTTATTTGGTGGTTGAGGTACCTGTATACATTTCTTGACACAGTTGTTGAGGCTCTTGAAATATGTTGTCTGAAAATATTTTCATCAGTTTTGGTGATAACATCATTGAACATATTGTGCCATTCATTCAAATTGGACTCCCTAAAAGATAAATTACTGCCATTTGAAGAAGCTAGCTGGTTCCATTCCTTAAACGGGGAGGCATTTGTTTGCACGAGCCTTGCCATAATGGATTTGTGAAGGCTTCTTTCATCCCTCTTCATAACTTTCATTATGTAGTCTGAATTGGTTTTCAGGTTTATAATGTAAAGAGGCGTTAGACCAGACTCCACATATATAGCATAATTGGGCGTTGAAGAAGGCAATCTGAACAAGCGTTTGAAGAAATATCTTTGCACGGCTTCAAACTCGTCCAGTTGTAAATAACCAAAAATTTGGGTACCGTAGCACATGCAGCAGTTCACTGTTGCTTGAAAAACGCGATATTTGGATGTATGATCGATTTTTTGGTTAGAGTAGAACTTAGGCCACATTACGTTTAAAGCTAGTTTGGCTTCGTTGCTTTTCTCTTTCACGTGTTTCGAAAAATTCAGATTGTACGAAGGCAAAACTCCAAGATATTTGAAATAATGAACGACCTCGATAGGCGCGTTGTTTAGGGACCAGCTTTCCTCCGGGAGCCTTCTTCTCTGACGCGGTTCAAATATCATTATTTTTGTCTTGTTAGAATTGACACAGACCCCAGAATTCACAAAAGGAATTGAGTTTGTTGATTTGCAGCTGAAGGGTAGATGGCTTGTCTGCCAATAAAACCAAATCATCGGCGTAGAGCAAAACCTTGACTTGTATACCGGCGAAGAGTATTCCTCCCGGAAGTACATCACACACGTCATCAATAAACAGGGCGAATAATATCGGGCTTAATATACATCCTTGGGGGACGCCTGTTGTGGTTTCAAACCATTCGGAGAATTTAGCTCCGTCCCACACTGATGCAGTAGATGAGGCAAGAAATTTGAAATAAAACATTAAGAATTTTCGAGAAACTCCTAACGAAGACAATTTGTACATCAAGGCATTTCTATTTACATTGTCAAAGGCTGCTTTGAAATCCACAAAACAAGCATATAATTTCTTTTTCTGCTCGATTGATCTCCTGCCAATAGTCGTCAGAGCGAATATATGGTCTTGCGTTGAGAATCCCGATCGAAACCCTGCTTGGAACATGCTGAGTCGGTTGTTGTTCTCAATCCATACCGTCAACCTATCATAAAGAATTGAAGTTAGGATCTTTCTTAGCGAGTTGAGAATCGAAATTCCTCTGTAGTTCTCCGGCAGGTTAGAATCTCCTTTTTTAAAGATCGCGAATATAACCGCTTTGTTGAAGTTACTTGGAACTAATGAATCTTCATAAAGTTTGTTGAAATATGCCAGTAGAAGATTTTTAAACGGTTCCGTACTATTCTTGTAGAACTCCATCGGAATACCATCTATGCCGGGTGCCTTATTATTTTTCATTTTACTCAGAGTTGTTTCGAGCTCAGATAGAGTAATTGGGTTATCCAGTTCGCAGGAAGTGACATTGGGTTGCGCGTAATAGAAAACCTGGTGATTCTCATCAGCCGACAAAAGAGTTTTAAAATGAGCTGCTAGTGTCTCAACTTCGAGGGTAGACACCAGGCTTCTACCACGCCCACCCAGCTCACGAACATTGGTCCAGAAAGTCTTTGAGTTCTTACAGTTTGCTAGTTCTTTTGCAATATTGTTAATGTAGTGAACTTTCTTTTTGGCACAAAGTCTTTTGAAATCCTTGTTAATATGAAGGTAAATGTTTTTAAAAATTGAAGCATTTGTGGATCTGAACAGCTTAAGATAGACAAATGAAAGTTTACGGAGTTTCACACAATCATTATCAAACCACTTGTTTTTTGGTGTACAAGCGTGACTTCGGCTGTTGGTACTGTGGGCAAATGGTGCTGAGGCCTTGATAACTCTTGCAATATGTTCATCATAATTTTCTATACTGTTGGATTGGAGCGAGGGAATAGAGCTGATGTTACGGTTTAGTAAGGAATTGTATAGAGCGGTACAATTCTCTTTCCACCTCAATTTTAAAAAGTTAGTTGATTGTCTCAGTACATTTTCATCGATAAACTGAACCTTTACCTCAATCGGAAGGTGCGATGAGAAATTCGCCACGCCTACTTCAAAATCTACCGATAGTTTAAGCCATTCAAAAGATATCGCTGCAATATCAATAACAGATTGTCCTTGACCACTTATGAATGTAAACTCTCCCGAATCGTCATCTTTAGAAGCCCCATTTAACACGGATAGTCCGAAGTTTTCAAAGAATTCCGTAAGCAGCCTTCCATTTCGGTTAAAGGTGTCATCTTTTGAGTTTCTGGTTGGATTGAGAGTGTTTTGCGAGAATGTGTTGAGTACAGAAGGATTTTGATAGATCCCGATCCTAGCATTTAAGTCTCCAATTATCATAATATTATCCAAATTGGAGTTTTGAACGAAGTCAACTAGACTAGCAAAATCATGCTGCCAGTTATTGCAATTTAAGTATGTTGGGATAATGGTGTAATTTAAATTATTAATAACAATATTGAATATAATCCTGTTTTCAGAGTGATAAATTTTAGCGAAGTTGGAGTTTAAAGTTTTTTTAACACCACATAAAATCCCCCCACTAGCCCTGCCATGAACATTAGATCTTATTGCGGGTGACCATAAAATATTGAAATCCTTAAAATATTTCAAAAAATTGTTTTCATTTTTTTCTTCTACAAAAGTTTCCAATAAAATGATAATATCATAATTTTGAATGAAACTAAAAAAATCAGGTAATAATAATTTGCTTTTGAGACCAGTAATATTATAAGATAAGATAGATAAATTTTTAAAGTTATTAATATTAAAATTATTTAAATTATGGCAGACGACAGATACATCCTATTGTGACTCCACCCTTAAAGGTGGTCGATGTTGATTTTGCGGTTGACGTATAGGTGGCGCGTGTATCGGATGAAAGTTGGCAGCAGCAGACGAAGAAGAGGATGGTGATGGAGATGAGAGATCGCTGTCATCGAAGAATTCGGAAAATCTGTCACCGAACGTTTGGTTGAGAAATGACATTTCTATTTTCGTTTTGATAGCCAAACCTCGTGAATATTTGTAAACAAACGAGTGACCATTAATTAGTATTTTATCGCCTTTTACAATTATTTTTACGTTTGAATTTATTTCGATCAACTTAGATCTTATTTCAACCAGTGTTTGTCTTCTCTTTCGGTACATAAGAGATTGTTCGCGGAATACACTTATCCCCGAGCCTTTAAGCTGATGCGCCGCGGCAATAATCTTGTCGACCATCTCTGAGGAAAGAAGTTCAAAGATGACAGTGCCGCGCTGAGCATTGTTGTTGCGAATTACCCGGGAACTTTTGATGGTCATATTTTCATCTTCGCTTATCTTGAGAAGCCCTTTGCAAGTCTGTAATGCGACTTGAGTTGCATCGGTTTCTTTATTTAAGGGAAGGTGAACAACAACGGATGACTCATTAGCCTTTCGTGAAATTATTTCCAGCTGGTTTTCTAGCAGTTCGCATCTTTGTGACATATCGCTTAGTTTGAGGTTAAGAAGAGTGTTCGCGGCTCTTAAAGTGTTAACTTCATCGTAGAGTCTTGTAAAATCATCCTTTGTTGCAAAATTCTTTAGTTTTTCAGTGAGTTGTACATCCAAAGTAGTTTCCAGTACATTTTTCAAATCTACAACAGAAATCTTTCCTACTTCCGTTGCCATATCTTTTTTGTGAATAAAATACTTTTTGTAATCGGAGTTTGGTTCGGGAGAGGTTTCGTGAAGACTTCTTTTGTTTGAATTACTGTTCATAGGGAAAATCCCGTATAGGCGCGACTGGCTTTGCTCGAAGTTTAAATTAATTAAAGAAAAGCTTCGTACCTTTATTAAACTGATGAAATTTAAAAACGCCGATATAAAACAAAATTCAAAAAATGTTGAAAAAATAACTTTTAAACAATTAAAGTGACTTTAATTTAATTTAAAATTAAAAAATTATCCAGAGACTATAACTTTAACACTTTAACCTTTGACAGATGAAATGTCAATCTATCGAACTGTAGCACCACCTAAGTAAGTAAGTAAGAATTCTGTCCCTGTAGAAAACGAAGGTGCAGAAAAAAGGAAGGCAATTTCACTAAATCCCAAGTGTAGCTAATGTCCTGTTTCTACCTAGCGACGTCAACAAAAAAAAAACAATTCCAATTTATATCTCTTTGAGAGGAGTTATAACCTTTTCGAAGTTCTAACAAGAATTGAAGATTCCCTTTGAAGCACTAGTACATAAATACTTTTGGCCACCTACGACTGGACAAATATATTTTTCATCGACTTTTAGAAAATGTCGACTGAAATTTGACCGACAAAAAAGTTTAACAGGTTAAAACCGAGAATATTTAAATGTGGATTGAAAAGTTGTCGGTAAAAATGTCGATTTTTATCTGCTTGGGCAAATATATGATTTTGCATTCACCCAAACTCAAACCCACCCCAAATCCTATATTTGACCAAGCAGGGGGGAAACTCGTCGTGTGGATTTTCGGGATTTAGAGTTTTCCAGAAATCATCCACCTTGCCAATATCGACCTATTATTAGTCGATATTTTTAAAATAGACTTTATACAGACATTTTGATCAGTCACTATTTTAAACAATCTACTTTGCAATATTCGACATTATGACAGTCGGAAATTTTTTAAATCGACCTTTAAATAATCGCCACCAATTTCCAAAAAAAAAATTAATGGGAATAAGTGTTTCGCGGAATAGAAGAACAGTACCTTAAAAATCTGTGGACAAACGTTAAACGATCAACTCAGCTGTAAGAAAATGTACCGATTCCGTTTGAAATAATAAATCTATACACAAATTAATTATTATCGATTCGTATTCGATTAACTCTATTAAGCATCATCGGAAATGGAAAAGCGATAATAGCTACCATTTTCGCAAAGTTAAAATATAAACCCCATTAGCTGTTTAGTTGCTGAGTTTTCTGTAATATCTTTACCACACTGACTAACAAAAAGAATATCATTCAGGTCCTAAAACCAATAAGAAGACCAAAAGTATTAATTTGTGTACATACAGGCATCAGAATATTGACGATCATCCGTTTGTTTCAAAAGGTTATCGTCCGATGTCCGCATGTATATGTTAGTCAAGATACAAACTGCTGTCTCAATTTCATCTCGAAACATCCTTCGGATATGACATTCTCACAACAACATCGGGGCGCTTACTTTTCAGAAATATTTTGAGCGACAACCGAAACGATAATAATTTAAATTGAATTCATCGTTAACCACAATATTCTTGAATAACGAAGTTATTGGATGTAAACGGTCAATCGGGAGAAGCTTCATTGGTTGATTAAGAAATTCCTACCAGGCCAATCTGATTCTATTATTACCACCGACTTTCAAAAGAGACATTAAAAGTTTAATTAATTCTAGAGGGAAAGAAGGTCACCGGATCAGGACCTATTAATTATTATGAATTCATTTGCGCCCCACAAAAGTTTGAAATCGTTTTGCAATCCTACATAATTTCTATTCATTTCCCTAGACATATTTCCTAAAAAATTAACAAAAATCTAGCGAACTGCAAACTAAACAAACATCCACAAATAGAAAATAAAGTCTTAAATACTAAAAATACAAACAAAAGAAAAAAACATTAATTTCAGAAACAAAAATCATTCGCACAACTAACAAAATAATTATTTTTGTTTGTGTTAGTAGATTTTATAATTTCATAGTCCTTGATGATTATTATTACACTCAAATATTTCATTCTTATAAAAAATTAAAAAGAATAAACAGAGGGCATCCTTTTGGTCTTTGTTATCCTTTATTATTTGTATTTCCTTTAACTACTTAAAGGCTTACAGAAATTAAATTAAATTACCTTTCTTCATTAATATAAGCGAGAAAGAGTAGCTCAAATATAAGGTAATAAAAAGGAGAAAAGGAAAATGTGAACAGTTGGCGTCAAGTCCAACATTAAGATGTAAGAAGGCACCGTATCTAATTATATTCTAACACAAAGTTAAAAAAAAATCGTTGTACTTTTCAGATCTCTGATTTGAATTATTGTTCTCTTGCATACCTAACATTTATTTCTATTGAATTTGTCTTCGTCAATTTAATCGTTTACGTTTGCTCTTGTATCTTATTAAGGTTTTCTGTCACTGCTGGGGTATGAGCACGGGTCTAAATAGACAAGTGCGGGACATAGGTACTTGGGTTTTATGGATTCCATCCTTAAATTATGTTTGTTGTTTCTTTTTTTTAAATATATATCCATTGCCCTACATTTAGAATTTATGTCCCTCTTTGAGAGAGAGAGAGAGAGAAAGAGAGCGAGAGAGAGAGAGAAAAAGGGGCACGTTGTCCCTGCAGAGAAGATTTCTAACAATTTGTCTACCAACAGTGGCACCGTTTTTTTAATTACCTCTCAAGTGGTATCCAGAATATAAACTTTCATTACTTGCGATGTAGTAACTGCGGGCAAGTTACGCATTTGAAAAAAAATCTCGAGATTAAAGTCAAACATGGCACTACGATGATAGAGAACACCAAAAAAAATGGGTCCCGCAATTCTATCTGTTCTGTCTGCTATTCTGTCTGTAGATCTATCAAAAGTTAAGGCGATTTTCTTTAAACTTGGTTCATATTTTAGCGTTTTAGATTGCCTCAAGTACATTTTTAAATCATTTTTAGTCGCAAAAATATGCCATACAAATTTTTCTACCATCTTAATTATCTCGAAAACGGCTCTAACGATTTTGATAAAAATAAAATGCACTTCTGGATCGCACGAACTTGCTCTTATGTCCGATCACATCGTATGCAAAAAATTTCTATTAAAAATCTTAATATATTTTTATACAGACTTACAGACTGACAGACTGACAGACTGACAGACTGACATACTGACAGACTGACAGACTGACAGACTGACAGACTGACAGACTGACAGACTGACAGACTGACAGACTGACAGACTGACAGACTGACAGACTGACAGACTGACAGACTGACAGACTGACAGACTGACAGACTGACAGACTGACAGACTGACAGACTGACAGACTGACAGACTGACAGACTGACAGACTGACAGACTGACAGACTGACAGACTGACAGACTGACAGACTGACAGACTGACAGACTGACAGACTGACAGACTGACAGACTGACAGACTGACAGACTGACAGACTGACAGACTGACAGACTGACAGACTGACAGACTACTGACAGACTGACAGACTGACAGACTGACAGACTGACAGACTGACAGACTGACAGACTGACAGACTGACAGACTGACAGACTGACAGACTGACAGACTGACAGACTGACAGACTGACAGACTGACAGACTGACAGACTGACAGACTGACAGACTGACAGACTGACAGACTGACAGACTGACAGACTGACAGACTGACAGACTGACAGACTGACAGACTGACAGACTGACAGACTGACAGACTGACAGACTGACAGACTGACAGACTGACAGACTGACAGACTGACAGACTGACAGACTGACAGACTGACAGACTGACAGACTGACAGACTGACAGACTGACAGACTGACAGACTGACAGACTGACAGACTGACAGACTGACAGACTGACAGACTGACAGACTGACAGACTGACAGACTGACAGACTGACAGACTGACAGACTGACAGACTGACAGACTGACAGACTGACAGACTGACAGACTGACAGACTGACAGACTGACAGACTGACAGACTGACAGACTGACAGACTGACAGACTGACAGACTGACAGACTACTGACAGACTGACAGACTGACAGACTGACAGACTGACAGACTACTGACAGACTGACAGACTGACAGACTGACAGACTGACAGACTGACAGACTGACAGACTGACAGACTGACAGACTGACAGACTGACAGACTGACAGACTGACAGACTGACAGACTGACAGACTGACAGACTGACAGACTGACAGACTGACAGACTGACAGACTGACAGACTGACAGACTGACAGACTGACAGACTGACAGACTGACAGACTGACAGACTGACAGACTGACAGACTGACAGACTGACAGACTGACAGACTGACAGACTGACAGACTGACAGACTGACAGACTGACAGACTGACAGACTGACAGACTGACAGACTGACAGACTGACAGACTGACAGACTGACAGACTGACAGACTGACAGACTGACAGACTGACAGACTGACAGACTGACAGACTGACAGACTGATAGGCATACAGACGGACGGAATTTTTAGACCATCTTTTTTCGTCTTCGCCATCGTCGTAATGTCATGTTTGATTGTTATCTCAAAACTTTATTTTTCGGCAAATGCATAACTTGCCTTTTATAGTACCTATAATCGCAAGTAAAAAGGAGAAGAGACAAACACATTTCCACTTAATGGAATATAATTATATCACATTTTCAGATTGCGCATACTATATGCACTTGCGTTTGCGTTCGGCTGAGTTATAAGTTTTGTTTACGCACACTCATGTGTAAAGGTTTCACGATGCGACGCGACGACGCTCGTACGGATGGTCGTACCACCCAGCAAACATTTATCTGAAGGTTCAGATTCTAATCACCAAAAATGAAGAATAATATTCAGGAAACCTTCAGTTTTTTGAATGAGTTATGAATATATACAAAGATCCTACAAATTCTTACCAGAGAGACACAAAGAGATATGTATTCTGTGTCAAAAAAAAACAACACTCAGATTTTGTTGTTGGATCCTTCATATGGAGATCCTTTTTTGTTCATCCTTTTATTTTTCTTTTTACCAAGGGGTAATGATGACGGGTCATTGTAATGACAAAAGTTTCGTTTGCATAGTCGATTATCAGTTCGGAAAAGTTTTTCGAAAGATCGGTCTAAATAACCATCAGCTTGTGTTTTAATAGTAAATGGGTACCTACTTACTTAACAAAAAATATATATAACTAAAAAAGCAAATGATAAAACATAAAGGTATGTAAAAAATGGTGTTAAATTTTCATAGAAATATAAAAATCATTTCTTTAATTATAGCACCGTGTAACAATTAAGCAGTCCTGGAAGCTATAAAAGCCAAACAAGAGGCAAATCAAAAAATGTTCCAGAGGCTCACCGATGAGAAATAATGAGTTCACTTATGATGCAGTTTTAATCCTTTTACCTGGGCTCTTAGACACCTATTTGAATCATTTTAATGATTCATTTATGATCTGAAAATTCTGCAATTAATCGAACGTATATAACCATTCCATATATTCCTTTAAATGATTAATCCTTGCACCTTTTCTGAATCGCAAAAATGATTCCTGTATGATTAATTAAAGTAAAGGTATATACTCAGAAATCCTTCACTTAATTGAATTTTATTGGAATTATTTTTATGATTTAGAAAAGATTCAGGCATTAATCATTTAAATGAATATATGGAGCTCTTATATACGTTCATTTAAATGACGAATTTTCAGATCATAAATGAATCATTACAATGATACCAATTGGTGTCTAAGAGCCCAGGTAAAAGGATTCAAATTGCATCAAGAGTGAATTCTTTTTCGGTCGGCTTCTTCACTTTTATGAATTAATTATCGTTCATTTCTGAATTAAAATGTTTACTGGTCAATTTTCGTGTCATAATCGTAAGTCGCATAAACCCATTCACATTGAGACTGAGTCCCCCGAATCTTGTGTTGATGAATCTACCAAAAATTATCTTATTTGCTATGGACATACTTTAAATATGTGAAGTTGTGTGTGCGTGTATGTCGTAAGCATTCACATTTTACTTTGCAACAATCGGTCGTGTAGCAAGGTTCGTAGAATATTTCAAAATCCCAATGCGACAGTCTATTGTCGCGTAGTTCGATGTACGACCAGCCCATTCACGGTAGAACTTGTCGTAATCGCTCAAGAGTTTGCGACGATCCGTACGACTCACAGTGGTCGGATTCACTAATCTGGCGGAACAAAATAATTTTGAATATGAAAATCATATTTTAAATTAATGATTTGATATTGTATGGGTAATAATAGATAAACTGTACGATCCTTCCTAGAAATAATATTGTTTTAACGAAAAATAACCAAGCTATTATCGATTTCATGATACGAAAATCAGAAGGATATTTTTTTTTTTTTTTTTTTTTTTATAAAATACGTTTTTGGATTTAAAATTGAATTCAATTCAAGGAATAATATTTTAAGACATTGTTTTAATGCCATTATTCAGGTTTATGATATTTAGCAATAATAAGATACAAAAATAAATAAAATAAAAAAATAAAATGTTATATTCCTTAAAAAAATTATGATACAATTATAGTTAAATTTTTGATCGATAACAAGGAAAGGCATTGTGTTATAGTATCATGCCACGTATTCGTTTTGCAACGTGATACTCGTATATGGATCTGAAGAAATCAACAGCTTATTTAAGAGATCTGTGAATCTTGAATTCCTCCTTGTAAACATCTCTCTATATTTTCAATGTAACATTTCTTTTTTGCATTTAGCACTTTTTTATAAGAGAAAATATATTTGCATTTAGAGTTGATTTTATGTCTTATGACTTGATACTGATGCTTGAAAAGATTTATGGCAATCTTTAAGGCCAATACTTCACGGGGAGACAGAGGTATATGAGATTTTAAAAAAATGTTTTTACCTCATTACCTATACTGGATGAAGCTTCCTTTGCTGAATCTCGTTTTCCCATTTTGCGAATCCGAACTTCACCAGCTTTTATTGTTTTCCTAGGTCTAGTTGATGTAATTAAATTTTGAACTTTGCGTTTTTTTTTAGATTTCTCACAGCATTCCTCATAAGACTTTCTAGTTCTTCCGCCCTTTTTTTGAAATTTCTCTGTCCAATATGTCGGGCAACGTATAAGTTTCCTCTTACCAGGCTGAGTTTGCAGCTAAAAGTCGGTTAACATGCCTACCGCTTTTTACCCCCTTTTCAGCAATTTTAGACAGCAAACTTTTTACGGAAGTATTAAGTTTTTTGTTAGAATTATATTTGAAGGAGATCAAAACACAAAATATAAACAACAGTTACCTGTTGTATACTGCATTGAAAAGTAAGTCACATCATTTTAAACCGACTCGCATTACTTTGATTTTTTGTATTTTGTCCTTCTAGATTGGTGAATCCGACCACTGTGCGACTGTCGCATCGAGAATGGCTACTTCAAATCAGGCTTATTTTGTTTGCTGACAATTCTTGCAAATTAAATTGGACTAAGTTATATTCTGATTTGTTCCCCATATTTTGTTGTAGAAGGCCGTGGATTCCCCTTTAATCAAATGTTTGGCTTGAATTCCCACGAACAGGGGAATTCTGCACGATATGACATCACCGTACCAGATTCAGAAGTAACACTAAGGAGTATTTAAAACCTGAATATAAATACATCTTAACGCGGAAGTTCATCCATTCTCCACCGCCGTTTTATATCCAGAATACCCGTATTGGTACTAGACTGAAGACCTGCCGTAACCAAAAATAATTTGAACTAAATGTCGTTTGCTTGTGAATAAATGAGTTGCTTGTGAATAAATGAGTTCCTTATAAAGATTTTGTAGTTAGATTAGGTTTTAGAGATTTTATTTAATATTTCAGTATATAACAATAATAATTAATTACAAAAACAAATATAACATGGCATTGCCGTCTGTCAGATTGACAAATAACTACAAAATTCTGGTTAATATATATTTTTTTAAACAGTTAAACATAAATGGTATTAAAGCAAATTTATCACATATTGAGTATAAAAGTCCTTCTAAGCGCGTTAAAAGGTTTCATTAATTATCTTCTCACGATACTTCAGCGCAGCTTTGCAGTAATTATACAGCATTGGTACTTCCACAATATTTAAATGCGATAACATCCCATCATCAGTTAAAACATTGCATCCAACAAAGAATCTTCTTGTTTCCATCAACACAGGACATCTTCCGAAAAAATGCAGCACATCTTCTCTTTCTCTCTGATTGCATAGATTGCAGAATACCGGCAGGTCCTCTCTATGTGGCACATAATTGAGCCGCAAAAGTTCCCCACGCAGTCTTACCATCATAGATATTTGCTCCACACTATTTCCATCTCGAAAATAATTTATAAGTCCCAAATTGTGACATAATTTACTATGAAGCGCTCTATGCACAGAACTAGTAGCTTCTTGTAAATACTTTTTACGATATTTTATGTCTACCGCCTCAATAAGCTTGTAGAGTGAGCTTTAGCAATCATTGAGGTTTTCCAAATCCAAATTTAGCTGAATCCCACACTACAGCGCCAGCTCCAACCACTCTGCATACAAACTGTTTTTCCGATCAATAACTTGAAGGGCCGCTTTCCTTGGTAGTCTTTCATTGTCCATGTGTAAAACCTTAATTATATAGTCTATATGTAGCTTAAGCGTGCGTATGAAAAGTGGAGACAGTCCTGTTTCCAGCATCACGATGTAGTTAGGGGTATTAGAGGGAAGACGAAATATCCTTTTCATATAGAATCTTAAAGAGTTTTTTCACCGTTTCAAAATGTTTGTAGCCCCATACTTGGGATGCGTAAAGCATGATAGAATCCGAGACTGCTTCAAAAACACGGAATTTACTACTGTGTGCAATGTATTTATTGGCGAAACAGTTTTTCCATGTAGCACCAGTGCATTTTTGGCCTTCACAATTTTTCCCTTCAAGTGGTTTTCCATGCTTAAATTCTTGGTAAAACAGACCCCGATATATATATATTCCTGGACAACTTCTGTAATCTCCTCATTAAAAGTCCACTTCTCATTTGCACAATTTCTTTCCCCACCATTTTTAAAAATCATGACTTTTGATTTGTTCAGATTCACTTTGAGACTCCAAGCTATGCTGTATCTATAGAGTTGGTTAATCATCAGTTGCAACGATTCAGGTGAACGGGCAAATAAAACTATGACATCTGCAAAGAAAAGCGCCTTGATTAATGTTCCCGCATATTCGATACCTCCAGACAAAAAATCAGAAGGATCCTCGATGTAAAGTGCGAACAAAAGAGAGCTCAACGCACATCCCTGCCGTACCCCTGATTCAGTTTGAAACCATTCAGAAATCTCCTCTCCATTCCATACTGCATATTTAGTATCGCTTTAAAGGTTTTGTAGCACTCTACCTAACTTTTTGGACATTCCCAAACCAAACAGCTTGTATATTAATGCATGTCTGTCCACGGCAGTGTTGCCAGATGAATTACTTAGACTCCCCCCAAATAAAAAAAAATCCCACCATATTTGTACTGAAATAAACAAAAAAAAGCCATATCTCTTTTTAAAGGAAAGGGAACAAAATAACTCTTAGGTTATGAAGAAAATTTGGATATAAATACAATATATGTACTCACTTTAAATTCGCCCAACCAAGCAAACTTCACAAGCCTAGCTTTGAAACAACAGAGTTTAAAAAATAAAAAAAAAACACTAAACGACTTTTGTAGGTATATACATTTATTATTAGTATTTTATTGAAAACTAAATCAAATTTTGTACATAAGTTATCAAAGTAGAGCCCCACTCAGTTCAGTGCTTGTGCAAATGCCTCGACAATTTCTGCATTATCGTCCGAGTTGTTTGCAGCATAAACAACTTCCGAATTGAATTTTGCAACCATTGCCTGTGAAGGTTTAAAATCGACACAGCCTTGAGTACCTAAACTGTATCGAACTCTCAAAACTGCATCGGCAATTTCGGTGCTTAACCGGTGTCTTAGTTTATTTTTAACAATATTGACTGCCGAAAATGCTCTCTCTACTGCTGCATTAGAAAATGGAAGGCTTAAGAGTGCAAGGGCCAGAGTGGACAAATTTTCAAATGTCTTTTCTCCAGAAGACTTAGTGAGTGATGAAACATCTGCCCAGAATTTTTCTGGAGTTTCTATATCACACCATTCAAACCGGTGAAGTATTCTCCACTCATTTAAAACTGCATCCACGTTTTTACATATGTTGGGAAATTTGCTCACAATTGGTGTTATATCGGGCTTTATTTGAGCAGTGGCTGACTGCGGTGAAAATACGCTTATATTTTCCAGAACTTCAATATTCCCTGGTATACGCTGTTGCAACTGCTCGCACAAATCGATGAGAAAGTCTTTCCATCTTTCCTTGCATACCTCAAAATCTTGCTTCTGTACATTTTTGCTGGCTTCCAAAAAGTAATGTCCAAAGCATATACAATCAGTTCTCATGACTGAGCCCCGAAACGAAAATGTATGCAACTCTTTTTTGGACACAGTCTGCAGCCTGGCTGGAGGAATAAGCATACTCATTATCATAAACAGGAGGTTATTTAGATCTCCTAGCATCTTAAAAGGATCTGCGTTATCCGATTGGAAAATCTTGTTGATATTAGTTACAGATTTTATGATATTTACCAAAAATAGCAAATACAACCTGTTAACTTCATCGCATAGAAGCTGATGGAGATGGCTGGCGGTGTAGGATCTTTCTTTATTGGCAGCTAAAGCAAAGTGAAGCTTTAATTCATCCCACTGGTCAACTACCTTGACGATAGCTTCATATCTTGATAGCCAGCGTGTTTCAGCCATTTTTGGTATTTTTAATGGTTGACTTCCTGTTATGAGTTTGTATATTACTGAGTATTCAGTCTGTCTTTTTAAACCTATTGTGGCACTCTTTTACCAAAAACCCAAAATGACGCGGCAAGGTTTTACAAGCATGTTCAGCAGCTAAATGTAGAGAGTGAAACACGCATTTGACTGTGACCAGCTCTGGAATAGATTCCTTTAAAATAGACGACGGCGAATTGTGTTGGCCAACCATTACATTCGCACCGTCAACACCAATTCCTATTAAATTGGTCAGCTTTAGCCCAACCCTTTCTAGCTGATTTTTGAAAGCTTCTGCAATGGGTTTTGCATCTCCTCCTTGGATTTCCATCAATTTATTTAGTGTCGTTACAATCTTTTTTTTTGTTGGCTAAAATAGATGACCATGACGCAGAGCATTTTTTTTTGTATCAATTGATGTGCTCTCATCAATTATCATTGAATAGAACGAATTGCCTATATCGACTATTGACTCGTCTTGAAAGCAAGGAGTTAAGACATTTCTTATAAGGGCAGTGCATTTTGTTCGGTGGATTTGCATTTGTCCTATTACCTCAGATTTACCATCAATATTTTTTAAAAGGTGACCTAAGTGATCTGCAGTTCTAATTGAATAATGTTCGCATATAAAGGCAGCTAGTTGTAACTCTGCGATTTTCCTTTTTTCAGTGATTGTGTTTGGCATAAAATGTGTTATTTTTGTTGATGTGCTAAACTTAGAGGCATCCAAATATATTTTGGTTTTTCCGTATAGCTAAATCACTACGGTGTACGTTCATTGTACATTTGCATAGCTTGCATAGAACTCTACTGTCTTCACCAGAAACTGGTGAAATCCAACCTGAGAAATTATGAAGTGATTTTTTCCTTACAAAATAAATCTAGTATTTAAAACTTACCAGAGAATGCAGGAACAGTTTCCCATGCTTTACGATATTTTCGGGACATTATGAGAGTGCAAAAATTAAACAATCAAAATGTAGGTATGCGTTAATTAAAGTGTAGGATATAGACGTACAAATTTGTATCTATGCATGAACAAAAACCACAAAACAATGCGTACTATTTTTTCAAAAGATCTATTTTTTTAATAAAAACACAACACCAAGAATTAACAGAACACTATCGATAACAAGAACACACGGCCGAATGTCAATTTGTAAGTCATAACTTATGAATTGAATAGGTACCGTTAGAAACAAGATAGGTGTATGCAAATAACAAGCTGAAACAATATTACCGTTTTCCTTTTCCTCAATCGCATAACTTACATATGTGCATACTATACAAAGAATGAGAGTATATGTATTCATTTCACGTAGTGCCTAATATCCCTACGAGAAACCTAGTTGCCACGATTCTTCGACCTATACAATACATGCACATTAAAAATGTCTCCTTGGATAGTTGCTTATAAGAACATTTTTAATATTCTGCGGTTGAGAGGATTCAAGAGAACAAAAATGGTGGGCAATCGATTTAATGAGTACAATGTCAGAGACGAAATATTTACTATACAATACACCACGATCATAGCTACCTCCTGTAAATAAAGTCCATCTCTGCAAGGTGATTGTTTGTATCTTTCAATATTAATGAGAGGAACAAAGAACTTTGATGAGAGCTGCGTAGTAGAATGGTCAACTGAATTGGTTCAAACAATATCTCTCTTTGCGTTGCTAAAGTATTTGTGTATAATTTCGTATTCGTATTCGTAGGTAGGCACTCTTTAACAGTACCGTACAAATTAATTGTAACAAACTCAAATTTGTTTAAAAACATTTGTTTTTTGTTTTTTTTTTTTGAAAGTTGCGCGTTGATGATTTTTTTCTCTTTTCTGGGTTTTGTATAAAATATTAAAAACTTTCCATAAAAAGTATTCGAAACTATTTCCACCCATAAATCCACCCATTATTTTTTCCGCCAAAATTCCCCCCAAAATTAATTTTTCCAGCCAAAATGGCCGGAAAAAAAGCCAATCTGGGAACACTGGTCCACGGCATCAAACGCTGCCTTGAAATCAACAAAAAAGCAATACAGTTTTTTTCCTCTTTGTGGAAATTTGTCTTCAATGCTTCTTAGCACAAAAATATGATCTATCGTGGAGTATCGTGGCCTAAATCCAGCTTGGAATTCCTTTATTAAATGGTTTTCGTTTATCCAGGAGCTAAGACGTTATTGAAGAATTGAAGTGAATATTTTATATGAAGCATCAATAAAACTTATTCCACGATAGTTTTCCGGGTTCTTCGTGCTTCATTTTTTGAATATAGGGAAAATTAAAGATTCCTTAAACTGCTGCGGAATACCACCGGTATCCAAAACCTGGTTAAACAACACATTAAGCTTACTATCCAATTCCATGGTCCCATATTTGAAAAACTCCACGGGGATTCCATCGGATCCTGCTGCCTTTCCGTCCTTTAAGCTCTTTAAAAAATCTGTAATCTCTCCACTGGTTATACACGCATCCAATAATTGATTATCGAAGCTCGGTACAGCATAAGAAATGGTGCAACTAATAGAACGAGGATTCAATAGTTCCTTGAAATGATCAAATACGATACCAGGCGCTAGATCTTTATTTATCATAAACTTTTTTCCGTTCAAGGTTTTTACCAAATTCCAAAAATTGTTTGCTTTGCTGGATTGCGACAGTCGTCTTGATTCTTCTTCGAAGAATTTTTGTTTTTTACTCTTACATAAATTTTTAAATACTTTGTTTGCTTCCATATATTGAGTCTTACTATATCCATCACTATAGATGCTGAAAGCTTTTTGCCACGCAAAAGACTTCTTTCTTGCCCTTTGCAGTCCTCATTAAACCAGGGTGCAATAGAATACGGTTTATTTCCATTCAAACCACTGCATGTAGGGAAGGAAGATCTTATGCTGTTCATAATATTTGTAAGATCTGAATCGTTGAGTCTTTCGAGCGCTATATCAAGGTTCTTTGATAAGTTCCTGCTTTGTTTTCACTCCATCTCAGTTTAGCAACATTATTAAATTTCTATTTCCATTTCTCTCTATACCTTCTATCTGTATGGTTGTGATTATGGGAAGATGATCTGAGTACGGAACCATGTTTACCTTGAAATCGTTTATGTAATCGTTCCACGCACCTCCAGTCAGACTATAAAGTTTTTGTAATAAGGTTCTAAAGAACTTTATTTCAAGTTTCGTGTGTTCTTCATTACGACTGAGTAAAACCTCGGCTGGAAAGCATTACAGTATGGTCTTCAAATATAATTGGTTACAGTAGTGATTCTAAACCAGACTGTTTCAAACAATCACCTGCATTAAGGCCCGTTGGCTGATACGAAACTTAAGAGCTTATGTTCCACAAAAACGCTTAAGTAATACATAGGGCTTTGCACCAAACTCAAACCTAAACATAAAAGTCATTAAGTAGAACATAGTTTATGTCTTAGAAAAACTAGTACATAAGATATTTAAGTACGACATAAGGGATTGAATCACTCTTAAAAATAATATTTCGATATTTGGTTTTTTTAGTTACCAACGCATTTAGCATATTAAATAAATAAAAATGTATTTTGAATTTCGTCGAATTTTGTCATCGTCAAATCCTTGAAATTCCTGAAGTTGAAATTCCTCATCAAAATTACAGAGAAATTAATATTTTTCTTAATTTGATGACTTCTCTTTTTACAAAGACTTCGGTTAATAAAAGAACAGTGAATAATAAGTAACTGATTGAAACATCGATTATAAAACCGCAATCTACGAAAACCGCCTTCGAATCTGAATCCAGAAGAAACTTTAAAATCAAAAAAGAAAGAAAAACGTATGGGAAAGTGGAACTATACTTTGCGAAGTTTCTAGCTTGTTCTCTTGTGTTTGGGTGCAGCTTGTGATGGCGATTGCGCAAAATTGCTAATTTTGCACAAACGAAAACAAAAGCTGCTTTTTATTATCTACGGGTCTGGGTCTAGGTTATTTTTTAACACGTATTACAAAAACAACAAGAGATCCAGGTTTCTATCGAGGTTTCTATCTGGGTTTGCAAATATTAGTATTAAATTCGGCGAACAGAGGGTACATATCAGTACATAACCCAGATCGTTTTATTTTTACGGGGTGAATCATATGGGTTATTGGCGATAATAAAACACGGATAAAGTTTCCATCGTTCTCGAGTTGATGTGGACGCCACGATTCCGGATGAAATTGTCGACCACGCGACGGCGACTTCATTGCCGCCAAGACTCTGGTGTAATGAGGCAACTGCCGATACCGATGATTGCGAGGACAATTAAATGAAAGTCGCTAACCCTACACTCAAGTTTTAAAAATGATGGATTTGAAGCTGCTGGCAGCAGCAGCAGTAGCACCGGCAGTAGCAGCAAAAAGCACAAGTTTACGATTTACTCCAACTGCCAGATACCAACGATCTCTTCGGCTTTGATAAAAAAAACTGGTAAACCTTATGGAACGCCGAATTGTCAAAAAAATTCCGAAGTACATCTTTGGCCGTGACCAATAACTCGCGATTTACAGCAGACGACATCTGCCAGAAACAAATTAAATGCGGATGGAAGCGTAAGTTGATGTATCGCACCAATCCTGACATTTTTTTAATTTTGTAAACAGAAACAAATTAAAGATTTTATTTTAACAACTTAAAACATAAATTATTTATTTTTGCTTATATGTAAACGGTGATTTTTTAAGAGCTTGGTTTTTGAAAATTCAAAAAAACACAGAAACTTGTAAAAAGTGAATGAAATTTTTATTTGGATCAATAAATCAATATCTGCCATTTACTTTTTAAAAATAATTTCACTTAAATGTTGCCCGCGGCTACGCTTCAGGTGGTCCATTCTGAAGGTCCAATTTTGGCAAACTTTTTCACACATTTCGGCCGGAATCTCACCAATGACGCGTTCAATGTTGGCTTCCAAGGCAGCAATCGTGTTTGGCTTGTCCCCATAGACAATAGACTTAACATAGCACTCTACGGATACGATTCGGTGGATTAATGTCCAATAAAGTGAAACTATTGCGAAATTTGGTCACAATGAGCTGAATAGCCTGCTCGGTGGGTCGATTATGACGACCATAAAACGGACGTAGCTTGCGAAACACATTTTTCACAGAGCACGAATTTTGATAATAAATTTCACTAATTTGCAAACGTTGTTCAGGGGTAATTCTATTCATGATGAAATGGCACACAATACTGAATCGAAATGTCAAATGTTCGTGGAATTTGTCATGTGTGATCTGTCAAAAATATAAACGTCAAAAACCAAGTATCAAAAAAATCACCCTTTACATTTCGGAAGCTATGCTTCCATCGTCAGTAAGCTCTATTTAATAAAAAAACACGTTAAAAATCTCCACTGTCAAATTAAAACAAAAACACTAAATTAAAACATAATTTCACCGTTTCAATTTTATATTTGTAAGCAATATTTGTATCTTAGATGTATTTTAAATCTGTTACTTTGCTAAGTTGCACATATATTTGTACGTGCAACATAAATAAATTTATGTATAACTTAAAACTTATGTGGAACTTAGCTATTAATAGGATTTATGATTCGAATCAGCAAACGGGCCTTAGTTACCCGATTCGCAAACTGTCATTCGTGTATACAATTATCTAATATTGATCCTTCAGGTGATGGTAGAAAATGTAGTTACCTAATCGTATTTCCTTTGCTTGGCTTCTAATTTGTTGTTTATTTTTTTTTTTTCAATAAAATCCAATATTAATCATATACATAGAATGATAATTATTTCAAAATCAGAGAAGACAAATACTCAAAACTGAAAGGTATAATTTTGAATTTAAGCGGATTATTACTTCACCATGGCTGTTGTTACTATAGTGTTGCTCTGATTTGAAAAGCAAGCGAAGCAAGTTTAATCCGCTCAAATATGTATACATGCGTATACTATACTGAGAATTTTATGAAATCCTCTTTATCTAGACCGACACACACAATAAAGTCTGCACAATATAATGCGAATGACGTATGGCTATTTCATTATCTGCATTAACAATTTGTAATCATATACACTACACAGTGTACGCATTATGGGGATATTTATTAAATTTTTATTAAATTGATTTTCAAACAGATGAAATAATGGAAACAATTTTAAATTCACAGAATAATTGTGCGATTTATTAAAATACTTTTTAAATTATTAATTTGAACGAATTACAATTAGAAATGAATAATCTTATATATAAAGATAGATTTGAATACAATTTTCAGAAGACATGTTTGGAGAGTGCATATAAGAAATCAGTTTGCCGTCCGATGTCTAGAACCAAAGTCATGACCAAAAATGTAACTACATGTTTGCTATTACTTTATTAGTATAAATAATGTCGCAAAATTTTAAACAACCCATTATTAAAGGCTTAACATTTTACTAGTTAGCAATTTCCTAAGTGCTTATGGATTGAATAACTATTTCAAAATTTGTAAACCTTTTCTAAACTAGTAAATTGCTAATTAAGTAGAAAACTGAGCATTTATAGGGTTGAATTTTGATAAACACAATTGTTGTTGTTATGCGTTGAAAATTAATTATGTGCTCTAAAAAGGTATTAGTTACTCGTATTTCTATTTTCATCATTTTAACTCCACTATTTACAAAAAAAAAAAACAAAAAAAAAATTGTGCACCAGCAGGACTCGAACCTGGACACCCTGCGTGCAAGCCTGATATACTATCAGATTCCATAATGGATTTAGCAAATTGCTAAAAGTTAAAGTAGCCATTCCGTGATTTTAACTTTAGTAAAATGTTAAAATCGTTTAAAATTAGCTCAATCATCTTTTTAGCTTAGTAAATTGCTAAAAGTGGCTTTAACATTTTACTAAATCGTTTAAAATTTTGCGCCATAGTGTTTTGTTTTGTATACACACACTTTCATTTTGGTTTCTCTTTGTTAATTCGTTGTGAAGCTTGGAAAATTTCGGTTGATTGTTTAACTCATTGTGATAGAAGACGTTTTGGGTGGAGAAGCTTACTAAATATATATTATATGACACTGTGCTGCGATCAATGCCATAACCTGATATATTGCGTTATACATTGACTTAGGCTGTGCGCTATTTGACAGTTGTCTTTTTCACATTATATTTTTCTATTCATAAAATGTGCTATTTTTCTTGCTGAAATTGATTCAAGTTTCGCGTATTATTATACACTGATTCCGATCTAACCTTGGACGACGTACCTAAACGTCTTGTAATAATAATCAATCAAAATGTCCATGATAATCAAACGCAAGAGGTACGTGCAAGAGAAATATATGTGCCCATATTGTACAGCTTCAAACTGCACAATCACCACCACAAATTCGACCAAATTTGACAATAAGTTATTAGAAGAAGAAAAGTTGTAAGTGTAGACTTCAATCGCGCTGCTTTGGAAAACGATTCCGCAATTGCATTTACTTTCTCGATGCTCCCGGTAGGATATGCAAGACATTCGTCATTTAGTTGATTATAGCAACAATTCGGCCAAGATCTTTTTCATTGTCTGTTAAATCCTATGGCATCTATGGACATTCCGCTTTGCAGCTGGCGATGAATTTTCTGACGGTTGACAAGCCAATAACGTGCACAATGGATAAGAATTCGGCGCAAGTAAAATTGATGCGAGAATGCAAAATCATAATTTGTAATGAATGCACGATTGCGCATAAACGAGCATTGGAGGCAATTGACCGAACAATGAAGGGCTTACGAGGTGATTCGAGGTAATTTGTTGGGGATATGATATTGCTCAGCGGAGATTTTGTCAAACGCTTCCCGTCATCCTGAAATCTACTGCTGCCGATGAACTTAATGGATGCTTCAAATCGTCATTTTTGTGCCAGGATGTCAATAAGTTGAAATTGACCTCAAATATGAGTGGCATTGCAGAACGACCCATTGGCTGCTGAATTCTCAAGAAAACTGCTGGCGCTTGGCAAGTGCCAAATTTCTGTTGATGTCTCGATTGGATTGATCTCATTCCAACATTTTTTTGCGAGTTAACAAATCCGTCGAAGGAGAAAGTTATCACCAAAGTAAAGTGTTCCCCGGCATTCCAAAAAATTATAAAAATCTCGATTGGATTTGTGAACGGGCAGTACTAGCAGCGAACAAAAAGAACGTCGTCGATAGCTTAATAAACGACCTTTGTTGTTTGTTTTTGCGCCGGAAAACATTGTTTATTCATATGACTCTCTCCTTATTTTTATTCCATTCAAATAAATCGAATTGAAATTTAAACTATCTGATTTTTGTTATAGCTCTGCAATTGATTGAAGGTGTTAAATTGGGGCGAGACGAAGTTCCGCTAGTATTGTATATTTGGTGATGAGCTTGTATGACATAATACCATTTGAAAATTATTTTAATCACATAATACCGGCTAATTTTGATAGACCTGTTTTTTTCAATCTGGCAATACTTTTTTCAGAGTTAGGGCGCAAAATTTTAAGCGATTTAATAATAAGTTAAATCATTTTTAGTATGATACTAGGTTAAAAAGAGGATTTTGCTAATTTTAAACGAGTTTAGTATCGTACTATCTGCTTAACATTACTTAAGTTAAAATCAAGAAAATGCAACTTTAATTTTTTAGTATCGCACTAAATCCATAATGTCATCTGATAATATATCAGCCTCGCACGCGGGGGGCCCAGGTTCAAATCCTGCTGGTTTTTGCTGATTTTTTTTTGTTTTTTTTTTGTAAATAATGAAGTTAAAAATATAAACATGGAAAACTTATTTAGAGCATTGGGAACATATCTGTGGTTATTAGTTTAAAACGCTTATGTCGACATAAGCGAAAATCAATTTTTTTTGCCGAGCGTGTGCACATTTTTCCAAAGTTTTTTTTAGTCAGGGTCCCATTAGTCTACGAGCACTAAAACCGTAAAATTAAAAAAAAAACTTAGTAGCTTAAGTTTTATTGAACATAAAATGCATTTGTTTAACGGCTTATATTTATATTGAGTAAAATTCTTTAAAATCTTCCTAAAATTATATATTTTTTAGAGTAGCTTATTTCGTGACATAAGCTATTGAGACTATTGAAAATGAAAGAATGTCAAAATTTATGTGAACTTAAGCTGTTTTAAAATAGTTTCGATTTAATAATGTGGGAAGAATGCCGTTGGTTTAATTGAAATTCCATACTGTTTCTCTGGGCCCAATACCATAAGCAAGGGAAAGATTTGTTGGAATTGCTGCTAGTGACCGAGAAGTCATACCCCGTTTTTTTATTTAAATCTTCAATCAGATAATATTCCAACCACTCATCCAGATCTGACAGAAGATGATGGAAATAACGACAAATAATTTGTATTAGTTTATTTGAGCATGTATTTTAACTTCTGAGTTATTTGATTATTTTGGGCTTTAATGATATTTTTAGTTGGATGCAATTAATAAAAAACTAATTCATCTTAGTGTACCGTACGTTTCGCCAATTATTTTCCAGCTCCTTCAGGGGCTTTTTTATTTAGCTAAATATTATAATAGATTTTTTATATAATGAACATTTAATTTTGTGTTTCACACTTACTTTTTGAAAATTTTACTATTTTATGTTTTGCATTACAATATTTGACATTAGTAACTTAGACAAAATTTAATTACAATTTTACAGACCTTAACAACACTTAAATAAATTAAACCCAGTACTCAGTTCGGGAAAAATATTATTTCTCATACAATTTTTTTCCCAGAACAAATTTTATCTCTAGTTTTTCCCGAACAGTACTCACTTCAACGCAAAATAAAAATATTTGTTTCGAACTGTACATACAAAAATCTCCACTTAATTTTTCCAAGACAATGTCCGAATCATTATTTTGCTAGACAAATTCTGATGTTTGATGTAAATCGTGCCTTTTATCGCCTCATATCGTATGATTGAAAAGTGTGTAAGTTAATTAGTTGCAAGAATTAAATAAACTCAACTAAGCTGATTTCAGTTCGGCAGTAGCGTAGCTAAAATGAGCATTAATAGGTACAAAGAGGACGTACTTTGAATAAAATTATGAAAATATTTCTGAGATTTATTTGGTGTTTTCTTATCGAAGTATGTGTTTGTATAAATTTGAATAGAAGGGATAAATAAATTAAGAAAAATCAATGAGCTTTAAAACTGAAAGATTGAAGCTGAAAAAATCGAGAAATCTAATAAATGAGTTAAAAAAAATTAGTATCGAAACGGGACAAGTAATATTTTTGTATATATATACGAGTATATATATATATATATATTTCCTTGACTTTACATGTAATGTATGTATAATGTATATTGAAAACGCTTAGAAACAATCAAACGAACATGCGTTATTTTTGTTGAATGTTGTTAAATCTTTAGCGTTATTTTCTCATTAATTGTAATTGCTTTGAAATGGATATACTCGTATACTATTTCATATTATTACATCATACTCGTATTATATATCATATTATCTACATTATATATTTGTTTTTTTTTAAGCGCATAACTCAACATGAAATTTAGAGCAACGCAACTTAAACAATGTACATTATTTCTTTAAAAGCGGTCACCAACAATAATATCATCAGTCACTGTGTTCCTATTTTCCCCTACTAAACATATCTGAGATACGCTTCTGTTCTCATTTGAGTGGAATGTTTATCTCTACACCTTCGAAATTTTGCTTGAGAAAAAATATGTAGAGATAAAATTTGCTCGAACTAGTACTAGGCTTTAACAATGAAATAGATTAACATTAAGCACAACAAAAATCTAAAATAAATATCAGAGCTTATCACAGGTTATTTGCTAATGGCAACACTATATTAGGAGCTTATGTTGTCAATGGCTTCTTGGCGGTTCATCGTCAAGCTCATTTTTTTGCTGGA
Source organism: Philhelius pedissequus (assembly GCA_910595825.1). Lineage (NCBI taxonomy): Eukaryota > Metazoa > Arthropoda > Insecta > Diptera > Syrphidae > Philhelius > Philhelius pedissequus. Next base: position 72,521,591 of record OU343160.1, on the reverse strand, counting down.
TTCGCGACTTTCCAACGTGTAGCGGGTGGACTTGCGGTTCTCCTAATCTAGTATTCTTACATTTTCAAAGTCAGCCATATGATCGTTGTCATCAACGTTGCCGAAGTGGCACGATCGTGCACTTTTGGCACTTTTTAATTTAAATGGCACTCTGGCACTCAATCGCTTCAAATGGCACTCTAGGAATCAACGAACAAATGTTTTGAAATATGTATATCCAAGTTCATGATCAGATCAGGTAGTACATCAGCTAAAATGGTTGTTTCACGCTTAAATAACATTAAACCCATAGTAAAAATCGAATTTCTTATTAAGGAATAAAATCACTTTTGTCGTTTAATGAAGAAATAAAGGCTAAAACCTGCTAGCAATTCATATCACCTAAAAATTTATATTAAGATTGTTCAGCGACGAAAAAGTTAGAACAGGATAGAACAGAACATTTTCGTGGAACTTCAGAACAACATAGAAAAATTATTGGTATTATTATTATTTATTTATTTAATACGATAAATGCTAACGTTACCAATGAGAATAGAGAATTTATTGAAATTTTTGATTAACTGATTAAGAGGTCTATTAGCGCCATAGATTGATGTGCTAAAAATAGTTCAAAGCTAGTCTGACTTACATTGAAACCTATTCGATCGAGAAACGATGGACATTAAATAGTTATGAAGCAGAACTGCAAGTACTCTCTGTGACCATAAAGGGATGGGAGGTTAATCAATTGAAGTCTTTAAGTATATGGAGGTAATTAGAACAGTCAGTCATCACAGAGATTATAAAAAAAATTATTGTTGCTTACCTACAATTCAAGTTCGTTTATTTTTGCAGAAACACTCTTAAAAATAAATTGAAATGGAGTTAAATTTATTTAAAAAAATATTTTTCATCAAATTGAGATGATTCCGACACGGAAAGTGAATTATCAACCAAAATGTTTTTTTTTAACAACATCAATTGGTTTTGACAGTTCTCACAAATCTGTTCTAACCTGTTCTACCTAAAAAGTTTAATGCAGAAAATCCTGTTTTAAAGTGTTCCAAACTGACTCATTGAACACTAAACCGAAGAGTTAAAAACAGAAAATTTCTCATTGAACAGCAAAATCCTGTACTTTTCTGTTCTAAGGTGCTCTAATTTGTTCCGAACATCATCATTGAACACACATATTGTTAGTTGATGCTTTTATTTATTTTTTGTATCTTTCTTTAATGAATTTCTTTTATTTTATCTATTAATTTATTTTTTATTAATTTTGTGTTTATTTATTCTTATTATTCCTTAAGTTTTGCGATGCAATAAATAAAACTTAAAATTACATATGAAATCTTCGGAATTTTGTTACTTTTTTGTTGGTGGCACCCAGTGGCCTAAAATTGCACTTTCTGTTGTCAGAATTGGCACTTACAAAATTTTGTTTCCGGCAACGCTGGTTGTCATTCATGTGTTGTGAGAGTGCTGTAGCTGCTCTATTTTTCCTAATGTCAGCTTCATGTTCTGACAGTCTCACTCCTAGTTTTCTGTTTGTTGTGCATATGCAAATCATTTTGCATTGTTCGTCATTGTGTTGTTCTGTTTACTCTATTTTTGGTTTTGTATTTGTAAATATTGTGTTCAGTGAGAAGTTGGTTCTGTGTGCGAAAATAGTTTTTTCTTTGGCTATTGGAACTGTGTTGTTGAGTGTGTGACTCACAGTGAGTTGTGGGACGTAGGTTACTGGGTAATATTTAGGGTTTCCAGCTTTTAGTTTTTGTGATTGTTGATTGTTTTTATTGAGTGTTGTTTGAAGTTTATTATTTATTATTATTGCATTTGGGAAATTGTTACTTTGTAGAATCGTCTTTACTTTTGTGATGTTTTTGTTGTGATAAACTGAGTCGCTTATGTCTAATACTTTGTTTATTAAGTCTGTTGCTGTGTTTATTTTGTACCTTGTCGGTTGAGACGACATGAAGTTATCATTCTGCCTGATGCAATTGGCATGCTATACCAGTAAAATGATATTTTATTATTTATTCTTATAAGTTTTACGTCTAGAAAGGGTAGCGAATTCTGGTATTCAACTTCAATGGTGAATTTTAACTTTGTGTGGTATACAATAAATGTTTTTAGTATTTCTTCTTTGTCATTTTTGTTTATAATCGCAAAAATGTCATCAACATATTTGGCGATGGATTTTATTTTGGTGTTTGATTTTTGAAGTTTATCAATCGTTTCGTCAAGGAGATGATCCAATACCATGTCTGCAATCGTAGGGGATAGTGGGTTTCTCATTTGGCTGTACAGTTTGGTGTCATATTTAAAGTAATTATTGTCTGTTAAGCAAAATTGTAAAATTTTTAAAAAATGTGACTTTGGTATTTTCGTGTGATTGTTCAACTTTTCCTAATTTGTCATTATTATTTTTATAGCTGTGTATGTAGGTATATTTGTAAACAAAGAAACGACATCAAATGAAACTAATATATCTCCTTCCTGTAGTTCTATTTCTTTAATTCTTTTCTTAAGGTAAAATGGGTTTCTTATGTTATAGTTTTCTGACACAATATTTTTGAGAATTTTGCCAACATGTTTTGAGAGATTGTAGCATGGAACATTGGTTTATGCTGCAATTGGTCGTAATGGAAGGCCAGTTTTATGGATTTTGGGTAGTCCGTAAAGTGCGGGTGCTGATGCTGCAGAACTTGATAGTCTTACTTTTTGTCCAATATAAATGATATTCTGTTTGTATAGGTTGTTTCCTATTTCTTTGTTTGTTTTTTGTAAGTTTTTGGTTGGATCAACCCTTATTGATTTGTAGGTATTTTTGTCATCGATTAATTGATTCATCTTTTGTGTATAATCTTCTTTGTACATCACAACCGTTATGTTCCCTTTATCAGCATTTGTAATTATGATATCGTTCTTTTGTCTTTTTATAATCTTTCTGGTTTGCTTAAATGTTTTTAATATAAACTTTTCTCTTTGAGTATTTTTGATGTTTCTTTTGAAGTTTGATACTCCATTTGATAATTTGGATCTGGCAAATCTCTTTTTGTTTAGTATCCTCTATTGTTTGAATGTATTGTTCTATCTCTGCTATGATGTGGATTGGGGAAAAGTTTTCTGTGGAGATCGGGAGTGCAAATTTTTTCCAAGAGATAGGAGCTAGAAAATAACTGGCGAAACGTAGGGTACCCTAAGATGAATTAGTTTTTTATTAATTGCATCCAACCAAAAAGATCATTAAAGCCCAAAATAATCAAATAACTCAGAAAAATAATTTGATTAGGAACTATAAGTTTTGATGAATAAGAAAATTTTATGTTTTGCTTGTAACTATTGTAATTTAGGTATTTAGTTTTTATTTATATTTGTAACTGAAAAGTTTAAAAAGTGTAATAAGAATTTTAAGTTTTGTAAAACTATGTTTTTGTTAAGTTTTTTTTTTTATTAAAAGTTAATTTATAAAAACAAAAAATATTATTATCTTAAGAACAAACAATTTTTTTTTCCAATCTAATTATAGCGTATGTATAATTTTAAGGATTTTTGCATTTTCTTAAAAGAGCTTATGTCGACCTTAGTCCAAGAAATATATTAAAAGAATTTGATACAAAATCTTATGTCACTTAAGCTACTTCATTGAATGGGAAGTAGTAAATTGTTAACTAGTATCGTGTTAATGCCTTAATAATATGTTGTTTAAAATGTTGCGCCAGTGTTTTTGACAGATGTCACTTAATTTATGCTCAGTTTGGTTTGCCGAACGACCACCAAGCGCGTAGCACGTTCGGTGAATGATCCCAAAATGAGATGGCCAACGATTGCAATTTTCACCAGAAAATTTTGTTCAGCCAACGAAACAATCAATTTATTGAAAAAAATTTTGGTGAGCGCATTATCTCTCGTTGTGGGCCTGTGGCTTGGTGTCGAAGATTGTGCGACTTAACTGGACTGGCGATTTAGCTGGACTATATTTTTGGGGTTATGTGGTCGTAAGTCGCTTGTCTACGTAGATAAGTCCGAGACAATTGACGCACTGGAAGTAGCTATTGGGCGCATTATTGTTAACATACGGCCTCAATTGTTGCAGTGGTCGAAAATTGGGCCTCTAGACTGGAATTTATGCGAGCCAGCGAGAGATATCATTTTAAAAACATAATGGCTCAAAATTTTAAACAACCTACTATTAAGGCCTTAACATGATACTAGTTAACAATTTACTATATACATAGTAGCCTACTAACTTTTCATAAAATGTAAACCTTTTGGTAACTAGTAAAATGCTAATTAACCAGATTGTAAAGCATTTGTAAGGTTTGAATTTTGATGAACACGATCATTGTGAAAATTAATTATAAATGTTGATGGAAACCCAACGTGTGCTCTAAATAAGTATTCGATGTTTTTTTTTTTTTTTTTTTTTTTTATAATCTACGCGCGCTCAAGGGAGTATGAATACCCTTTAAATGTTTCAACACAGCGCGGGCGTGGGGGTGAGGTTAAGGAAGAGAAAGAATGATAGGAAAGATGTGTGGGGCGATATTCGGAGACTGTAGGTGGTTGTTGTCTCAGATTTTATCTCCAGGGATGGCGGCTGAACTAATGCGGGGAAATTTCCGTGTCTTATTTATAGATGTCCCTTATAATTCGCATTAATTTTTTAATTCTTTTTGTCATATTTTATCGGTATACTAGTTTTACTCAATCACATGTTGTTAGTTCTATGCCTAAACAGCATGTAAAGAGTAAACCAGCAACTCATTGTATGACATTTAATTTTAGAATTGGTTTTTAATGGAAAAATAAGAAGACATAGACTACGGCAGGAATCGAACCTGTGACCATGAGGTTGACAGGCGAATACACAACTATCGCGCCACGGCCACCCCCTATGTTTATATTTTAATCATTTAACTTCATTATGGACAAAAAAAAAAACAAAAAAAATTTATACCAGCAGAATTCGAACCCGGGCCTCCCGCGTGCTTGGCTGATATAATAGCAGATGGGACAATGGATTTAGTAGGATACTAAAAAATTAAAGTAGCCATTTCGTGATCTTTACTTTAGTAAAATGTTAAGAAGAAAATACGATACTAAACTCGTTTAAAATTAGCAAAATCCTCTTTTTAACATAGTATCATACTAAAAAAGATTTAACATATTACTAAATCGTTTAAATTTTGCGCCAATGACTTTACTTTCTTTAGTTAGCGCTCACAGCCCAGGATGGGCTACGGCCTCAAACAACAAGCCTTTCCAGTCAGCTCTGACCCTAGCTAGCCCCTTCCAGTTTCACACACCAAGATGCTTAGAAACCATTTGTTATTTAAAATAAAATTTAATTTTTATCTAATAAAAAAAAGTAAGGAAATACATCGATAAGATAAAAGTTATTTAAATTTCTTATTGTAGCATGATTCGTGCGCCACCCTGTAGCTGGGGATGGGGTCAGTGTGGGTCACCCTCCCTGGGGGATCGCGAAGACTTACTCGAGGGGTCGCGGTCTGAAGTCGGTAAGATTAAAAAACAATTGTTACCCAAATTCCTAAAAGGCAGATTTGCAAGACAAGTCTCAAGTTAAGCAACTGCACGAACCCGGTTAAAATTGAAAACCAAGTGAATTGCGCAAATTAACTTTAAAACTTACTGGATCTTGGGCAAGAAAAAAGAATAAACTGTGTTTTGAGACAGTTCGCAATACAAGGCTTTTTATGTTTGCATTTAGGGCCCGATTGCTTAGCATTTTTTGCGCGAGATTTGCGCTTAGGAATTTGGCCGTTGTCATTCCTGTAGTAAACAAAATAAAACAAAGATAAATGTCGCGCTTTAAAAATCTAAAATATCCACAGGAAATAAGAGATTTAGTAAAAGAGAAACGAAAAGCACGTACGAAATGGCAAACAAACTCGAGCTCATCAACACAAGGTAAATTTAAATCGCTTGTGTAATTTACTAAAAAAGACGGTAGAAGAAGTCAAAAATTCTGAAGTTGGAAATTATCCTAAAAGCTTGACAGCTGGAAAAGAATCCAACTACTCACTCTGGAAAGCTGTTAAAGTAACGAAGAAACCAAAGCTCGCAGCGCCTCCGATTAAGAACTATCAAAACGAATGTGCAAAAAGCGACAAGGAGAAAGCAAAAGTGTTCGCGGATTACATGGAGAACACATTTAAACCTTTTGATGGGCAAGGACTCAACGAAAATTTAAATATACGTTCTAACTCAAGCGAAAATTACATAACAAAAATGTTACGCTTGCGGAATTAAGTAGAGAAATAAGAAACCTTAAGTTTAAGAAAGCTCCGGGATATGCCTTTACGACCGAAGTTCTCAAAATGCTTCCTCGTAAAGTGTTAATTCATCTTCTTTATATAATAAATGCCACTCTAAGGCTAAAGTACGTTCCGAGCCAATGGAAGGTGGCGTAAGTTATAATGGTTCTCAAACCAGGAAAACCATCACATGATAAGAAATTGTATAGACCCATTTCGCTTCTGTCCGTAATATCTAAGGTATTTGAAGGAATATTACTTCTGCGCCTGTAGCCAGTTCGGATTTAAGGCAAGCACTCGACAATTGAGAAAACTCTTAAAGAAAAGAAAATTTGTGCGGCGGTCTTCCTAGACGTGTCGTAAGCTTTTGATAAGGTGTGGCACGAAGGCCTAAATTTTAAATTAAGACAAATTCTGCCTGAAGCACTTTATACGCTTCTAAAAGCATATCTAGAGAAAAGAATCTTAAGAGTAAGACATGGAAACGATTACTCAGATCTCAAAGATATATTGGCTGGGGAACCACAAGAAAGTGTCTTAGGTCCAATATTGTACCTATTATTTACACGTGATATACCTCAAAAAGAAGACGACAATGCAATATTAGCAGAGGGCAAACGATAAATGATGCTATGACTAGATTACAAAAAGCTCTGAATAATGTCAGTGAATGAACAAAAACATGGCGGATATCGCTTAACGAAGTAAAATCAGTCCATGTAGATTTTACGCATACAAAATTAACAGACTACCGGTATTTGTTAATAGGGTTCAAGTTCCGTTTGCTAATGAAGCAAAATATCTTGGAATGACTCTAGATGCGAAATTATAATGGAAGCCGTATATTAAAAAGAAATGCGAAGAGTTAAATATAATAAACTCAGAGATATGTACTGGTTGCTCGGTAAACACTCTAAGCTCAGTATCGAAAACAAGCTAATTTTGTACATGCATGTGCTTAAGCCTGTCTGGACTTACGGTATACAACTCTGGGGTTGTTCTCGAGATTCTAATTTAAATACCTTACAAACATTTAAAAATAAACTGCTAAGATCGTTTGTAAACGCACCTTGGTACTTTAGAAATGAAGTTCTGAGCAGAGATCTCGGGATTCCCACGGTTCGCGATCAAATAAAAAATTTTGCGCGAAATCATAGAAAACGGCTATTACAACAATCTAATAGTGCTATAATCCAAATTATCGATGAGAAGAATTTAGTACGCCGCATGCGAAGGACTGGAAGCAGGAACTATGACGCGGATAGTTACCTGCAACACGTTAATTAAATTCGTTAAAAATAAATTGCTAGATAAGTTTTAAATTAGTTGCAATCGGGAGGAGGAGGTGTTTTTTTCTAAACGTTAAATCCTGAGTTCTTTGAAAATTCTTCAAAATTCTATAGTTATAAGCTTTCTTAAAAAATTGCTCATGTTCCCTAACTCGCCCTATATATGTACCAATTTAATAAGAATAAACTATGCAATATTTTTATTTGCTTTTGAGATACTCCCTCAAACATCTAAGGTGATTTTTACTTATGTGGCTTCCCTGCTGTTTAAAAAAATAAAATAATTATATTTGTAGGTACAATAATTACTATAAAATACTTTTTTGAAAGGTTTTAATTATGAGCCAAGAAATATAAGTTGGAGTGTACAAATAATATCGTCCACTGGATAATTTCCTAAAATATCCATTATAATTGCTCGGTCATTTCATGAAAGGATATATTTTATAGGTACGTACATATAAATAGCAGCAGAGTCTGGAACATTAATAAATTAAAATGGACCTCAGAGTAAATCAATACCTGCTGAAATAAATCTCTTTCCATTAGAGTATATATATATATATAGATATATATATATATTTGAGTTTATGCGTAGATATATGTATGTATATATGTAAGTTTTTGATTTCAGGTGAGTAAATTGATGTTTTGGAAGAAGGGACGTACTTTGGGGTTGTCAATTCGAAAATAATCGATTTTTTTCTAAGAAAAAAATACAGAAACTAATAGAACTGTAGACAAAGAAGCAATATTCTGCATAATTTTTTTTAATATTGTTAACGTAGAATTGACAATCAGTTAATTGTATAGGTAACCAAGAACATTAATCGAAATACCGACATTCTGACTGACAGGCGACTATAAGATATTCATTGATTTGGTGTGTCAGCAATGCGGTGATGTGCTCGAAATCCTGAATATTGACCTCACGGTTACTTTTAACTGGGTTTCATGTCACTTTAAAATTGAGTGAAATAATTAAATGAGCGGATCAGCCAATGATGACAAATAGCAACTTGAAATATTCTCAGATTTCTTACCTGAAAGTGACATAAGGCCAAATGTGTGTGTTTGGATCTATTTAACTTTAAAAAAGCGAAACAAAGCTTTTTAAAAAAATAAAGCTCTTTAAAAAAATAAAAGAAATTTAAATTATAAAACTAAAGCACAACCCGTGGTAAGTAGCTAGCATATCATAATAATAAGAACAAAAAGTTTACTCCTCCCCTCCCCTCACCAGTTGTACGGAGCCGAAAAATCGCAGAGTTCCTGCGACAGCTGTCGAGTGACAGGGAAATCTGTTGAGTGCCAGCGAAAGCTTTTGGGCGCCAGCGAAAGCTGTTGAATGGCAGCAATTTCTGTTGAGTGACAGCGAAAGCTGTCAGGGAGAACTGTGCCAGGGAGAGCTGTGAGTACCTGCGAAAATTTGTCATAGATCGCAATAGGGTAGTCGTGGGTTGTTAGCAAACGCCGTAGAACTACTTTGGAGACCGACCCATGCGGAGCCAGAGCAAAGAAAACTGACACGTTGTCACTATTACTTAATGGCCGAGAAAGTAAAAGCTCCAGCATTCCGAGCAATTATACTATTACTAGCAGATGCCCGTGCGATGCTATGGACTTTCAATCCCACGGGAATCAAATGACATCATCTATCCACATTCAAAGTTTCATTAAAAACTGTTCAGTCGTTGAAGTGTGAAAGCGGAACAATACTCAATAAAATTTGATTAAAGTCCATTCAATGGTTGAAGCGTGAATGCGGAACAAATACCCAAGTATATATTTTGTCATATTTAAGCCTCTACCATAATTTTCGGGATTAAATTGACCAATGTGATAGTCTAGTCCCAGCTTGAACCAAATCAATTGGCCACTCTACTGCGAACCTCTCTTCAAATTTCTTTGCTCATCTCATTAATTTTGAAAGATATACACCATCACATTCCAGGGATGGACTTTATTTACAAGAGGTATGATAGTGGTTTATTGCGTAGTTTTCAAAAAGTTTTTCATTACTGGCACTGGAACTGTACTCATAAAATTTCTTGCGCACTATTTTTGTTCTCTTGAATCCTCTCTCAAACATCCAAACTTTCACTCACATTTATAATATTAGTAAGTAGAGACAAAAGCTATGTTGGCTATTTAATGAGCAGATATGTTATATGCGTTCTATGCAAAATTAAAACAAATTTTTCCCATGGGAACAATATATATTACCGGGATAAAAAGTGGCTTGTGTGCTATTCCAGACTATAATCTATCTCTGTGCCAAATTTCATCCAGATTCGTTCAGCCGTTCTGGTGTCATCGAGCAACAAACGTTCATCCATCCAAACTCTGACCCAAATCCCCACTTTTAGCCTTATTTCACGGCACCTTTGTTGGACAGATTACCAAACTACCTTTAATAGATATAATCTAAAAATATTTGGCAAGCCTATAATAAATCCCACTGGCCCAGCGCACAGCGCGCACGAGATGAATTCTTCCGCCAGAGTAATGCATTTGTAGGGGAGAGAAGCGAAGTGTGCAGAACGAAACGGAATGAAAGTTCCGCAAAGTTTTGAGTGGAATGATCAGGTGTGTTAGTGTTCCATAATTTGATTTAATTGAGAGTCAGGACAGACATACTAACGCAAAAGGAGTAGGTATATGTATACATTTTTTCCACCAGAATAGTTCATCTGGTTTTCCATCCAGAAATATTAATCTCGTGTGTGCTGGCCAATCAATTGATCATTGGAACTTGGATAAAAGGAGATTATGTGGCCAACCTGGGTATTCATTACAATATTTACAGTCTAAATTGTAAGGACAGTGGTGAATTGAAGCAGCAATTCATTTCCCCTATGAATGCCCTGCTCAGGACACTAGCTGATAAATCGAAATCATGTGAAGCAATTTTCAGGGCAAGAAGAGAACCGATTTATAAATCAATCAAAATCCAGTTGCACCACTCTGTATAGAAGAGGCTGACTTCGCTATTAAAAAACTGAAGGACAAAAATCTTACGGTAATGATTAAATTCCAGCTGAGCTTTACAAATACGGAGGAGCTGTTTTTATTACGGGGCGCTGGTATCAAGTCATCAACCAAATTTGGGTGAAATGAAGCAGACTCGATGACAGGAGAATCAGCTTCGTATTCTCCATCTAAAAAAATGTTGACGATATGCCTTGTAAGAATTATCCAGGCATATTCCTGCTAAATGTCGCATACAAGATCATATCTAACGTTCAGTGTGAACATCTAGAGTAGTTCTGCGGTTCAGGGGGGTTTCCAAACCATACTAAGGCAAATCCTCGAAAAGACCAAGTAAATACCTCGAAAAGATATCGTGAATCTGGTAAGATTAGTTATCTCTTCTTAAACGGTTTATTGTGGTATCTGGATTTCTTACCAGCTGCAGCTCCCAGATAATATTCAGTGGCGGGCTCCCCTTATAACTAATACAGTCTACGCCCTACGCACCGACAGATAAGCGGGTACCAAGGTCACTGGTGGAAATTAAGACGCTTATACTTCGAACCAAAGATTGTTCACCGAGTCTGGGGGAAACTGACGGACGAAATGGTCGCACAATTTCAACTGCCTTGTAAGCTAAATTCGAACTGCTTGACCCGTGGCAACAAGTGACTTTCCTCCATAAAAGAAGGTCATCATATTTAATGGTCTGGTATGATTGAGTGTGAACTATATAAGGGTCGAAGACAAATTACAACTGTGTTCATTTCAGCTGTGACTGCATGTATGCATTATGTTGATAGCGACTGTGTATTATATTTGCGAAGTGTATTAAATGCAATAACTCGGTGATTATTTGGCGTGTTCGATGGCTGCATTGTCATACGATGTTGTTGTATGGCTGCTGCTGCGGTATCACGATCGTAAATGATTTAATTCGTTATATTGTGGGTAGCATGTAACGCTTCATTACTGTTTTTGGTAAATTGTTTCCTACTTATTTTTCCGCAACTACATATTAGGTTAGGTTAGGTAAATGGGCTGCCAGTTGATCTTGCTACCGGCACACTTAGATCAAAGTAGATCCATTGTGGTACACTGAAGTGTTGTAACTTCTAATTGTATAACCTATGAGTTCTATGGATAATCATTATCGAGCCATTTAGATGATTTTGTGAAGTTCAGCAGGCTTTTGCCTGAAAGATTCGAGAGCTCTTTTAAATCACTGAAGAAGTAACTGCCTAGGAATTTGTTCCTTATATGGAAAAGTGACAATGACAAAAAAGTGAGAGGTGTCCTCATGTTCGTCTTCATTATTGCAGCCGCTGCAAAGGTCATCGTTGCTTAGCCCCATTTTCTTTTTATGGTAGCCCAGAAGATTGTGTCCGGTGAGTACGCTTACAAGTGTTCGGAGGGAATTTTTGTTTATGTGAATGGTACTTTCTGTTCTTTTTTTGTCGAAGTTGAGCCATTGTTTCCTGGTTGTGGCACAGGTGTCAATCCTATTCCATCTTTCGTTGGTTTTTGGAAAGAATCTTTTTTCCAATGTTCTGTTTTGTTACACAGAGCGTAATTCTAATCGACGGATCTATTTCGGTAGGATAGAGTGTCGAACCCTTCCCTGGCAGTTCATCAGCTCTCTCGTTGTCCGGTATATTAGTGTGACCCGGGACCCAACAGAGTTTAATGTTATGCTGCGTGCCAAGAATTTTCAGCACTTCGCGGCAGCTGGTTATAAGCTTCGACTTGGTAACTGCGGCAGAAATCGCTTTAATTGTCGCTTGGCTGTCAATAAAAAAGGTGATATCGGTATTTGGTATCTCCAGTCTCGACACGTACTTAGCAGCATTTTTCACTGTCAATACCTCAGCTTGGAAGACACAACTGTGGTCAGGAAGTCTAGATAAGCTAGCTACTTTAGGGTTTTCTGAGAAGAAATCTGCACTAACCCCAGTGTCCATTTTTGAGCCGCGCGGGTGTAGATATAGCTATTGACGACTCATCATGGAGCTCGTTGCTTAGCCATACTTGTCTATCAGGGAAATTGGTTTTAAATGGTAGAGCAAAGTCCAGGTTTGGTGGCATGTGGTCTGTGCACACATTGTTGCTAATAATTCTATACAGAATCTGAGCATGTGCTATGTGGCTAGTGTTCCAGACGTTAGTTTGGCTTAGTCGTGGGGAACTGTTTGCTGCTGATTCTTGTACAAATAGGTCAATGGTCTTTAGGTTGAGTATTGCCTCCAGTACCTCTGTGGGGTTACTCCTCCAGTTTTGCCTATACAAGCCATTCTTTGTACTTCTGTTAGGGTTTTTAGGTTCGTGGGTTTTTCCAGCGCGTTCCATCACACAAGATTACCGTATGTAAGTATAGGTCTAACGATTGCCATATACATCCACATGATAATTTTACGATTAGGGCCCCACTTTACTACATATTAACAAATGCTTCTGAAAATCGTTACAACCTTTTTCTGGTAAGAACAAAGTCCTTAACCACTTTTAACGATTTGTATGATGAATATTCTTAACCTCAACTGAATTATCTAACGGAATTTATTAAAAGTAGGCATTTTTGAAAATTTTGAAAATGCATTTTTGAAAATGCATTTATGACGTATCAAAATTGAATATGACGATTTCCCTAAGATTTTTTGTTTATAATTAAGATTAAACCACACAGACCATTCTTTTTTACTCGCTTATTCCTCAAAAGTCAGCCAATAAATAGTCCTTTGCTAATTTCTTATGTCTAACTGTGTCATCATTAATAATAAGCCATAGCAGTATTTTTCACAATTTAACCTGCCTTTAGGAGTGTAATATTTTATTCTGTTATTTTGTATAGAATTGCTATAAGATATCAGTGCCTTTTATCAATTTGCTTTCATGATTTTTGCCTGTGTTAATGTTTATTTGTTTCTCGAAAATAATTAATTAACATCAAGTTAGGGGCTTTATTTTCGCTACCCATACAATTGCGTATAATTTGTCGAGATAGAGACATCTTAATGGGTATTTGCCACTACGGCTATACAAGAGGTTTCTGTTTTGATTTCTCTTTCACAGTGACCATTTGAACTACCCTCTTTTGACGTTTAGGCAATAAAAGCAGGTAATTAGTTAAATGAGTCACTTAGAAATGTTGTGGACTTCTCTAAATGATTTACATATTTTTTCAATGTGCTTTTTTAAATTTATGATTCCAATGGGACGAGCAAAAATTAAAGCAAACAATTATTAAAATGTCGCAAAGATAATACAGATTTTTGATTATTTATAAAACACGGACGAAATTCTATTTATCGTGCGTTGTTTCCAGCACTAGCTTTCAATTAAAATTCGATGGTAAGCTTACAAGGTTATTTGCTTGCGGAGCACTTTTATCCTGATTCTACGTTTTACAAAGTGTTATAGGACTCCTCCTGCACTTGAGAATGTGAGCAGTTGTATGAGAATTATCTATTTTCTTACGCTTACTATTGCTAAACTTTCTTAAGATCCCGAAATACACAAATTTGCTCATCCAGATGGTATCCCAGCTTTCATATCAGTCATATTCTACTGGTTGCTTTCCAAAATTGATGGAAAACTGAATTTGTCTAGCCAGTCCCTAAAAATGCGAATCTTCTTCCCATCTAACAGGACTTAAGTCCCATCCTTCCAAGTAATGGAATTTCTTGCTATTTAATGAAAGGCAATACCGCCCAGTACTGATGGCATATTTCACTGAACAGTGATTTTGGAGAAAATTAGATTATTGGCTTGATAGTTCTAAGGAATTTGATAGAGTTTTTCAACATCTCTGACCAAAAATGCAAAAATTTTGTATTGATGAATCTCTCCTTCGTTGGATTAGAAATTATATCTCGGTATTATTGGACGGTTTGAAAGTCTTTTAATTATAAAATAAATTATTTTCATTAATGATCTCTAAAAAAAAGAAGAGCTCGAAGAAAGAAGCAAACTACGAGATTCCCAGATGATAAAGCAGTTTTTAACCGTCTTAACAACGAATTAAAAAAAAAAGAATTTCTGAGTTCAAAAATGATTCACTTAGTAGATTCCTCAAAAATCTGGCGACGGATGCTTCTTCCGAATACTCCTTATGGAAAGCAGCTAAGCGCCGAAGAAGACCTCTGACACAAAACCAGCCAGTAAAATCTCAAGATAGTAAATGGTTTGCAAACCCGCTGAACATCTCGCGAATGTTTTTCTCAGCAAACATAACTACGGATCCCTTACAGTTTGTTGATAAAAGCGACGAATCTGAAATACCTTTTGCTACGTTCAAAGACGTAAGAAGCATGTTTCAACATACATAAGTTCTCTAACAGAAAATCACCAGATTACGATCTAATAACTGATCAGGTTTTGAAATAAATGACGTCCATAGCCTTCAAGAAACTCCAATTTCCAACAGTTTATTATAAACGCATGCCTCAAACTAAGATATGTTCCACATCATTGAAAAATTGCAGAAGTCTCTAGTCGTGTTCTCATTACAATCAAGTACAGCAAAGTAATACATTACTAAAAAAACACCTCAGTGTTCTCTATGATTGAATATACTTACTAATTATCGGAACTCAATTATACTTCGGATGAAAAAGTATGTTCTTATTGTTGTTTTTCTTGTAAAATGTTTACTTTTCTGTACTTAAGTCACGAGAACACGACTATTCTTATACCTAAACAAGATAAGCCACCAACAGAAGTAACATTTTACAGACCAATAGCGCTTATACCAATCATGGCGAAAGTTTGTGTAAAACTGCTACTGAAAAGGCTAAGCAAAATAATAGAAACAAGAAGACTAATTCCGAGCCATCAGTTTGGATTTAGAAATAAACATTCCACGATAGATCAAGTGCATCGAATTACGGATGTTGTGGAAAAGGCACTTGAAGAAAAACAAGTATGCTCGGCTCTATTCTTAGATGTTGCTCAAGCCCTTGACAAGGTTTGGCACTTGGGACACGAGTACAAACCTTCCCAGGCAGTACTGCGAAATATTGATTACCTACATTGGGAACCGACCCTTTAGAGTACGGTACGACCAAAATTACTTATAACTAAAAAAAATTGAAGCCGGTTTACTACAAAGAAGTGTCCTAGGACCAACCCTGTATCTGTTATATACAAAGGATATTCCAGTGGACATCAACGCTTTCATTGTCACCTTTGCTGACGATATGGCAATATTGCCCCTCGGTATATATAATAAGAAATAATAAGAAATAGCGATCTACATCGTGACCTTCAAATTGAAGTGGTTTAAAAACACGCTGTATCACACAATCAGCGACTGCATACCAACTCCGAAATAGAGACGATCTTCAATGTGCGAGACAATGTTCGGAGATTAAGAAGAACCAAGCCTCATGACCTGATGGTCTTGACTTCCCCCAATGCGATTTACATATAAATTAAGAAAGTAAAATCATTTGTCGATCTTTCATAGATTGGTCCTGATTAACCGGTGGCCTTAGTGCGGTAAGAGTCCCACACTACTCGGCATCGTTTCTTATCGAGTGTCTCTTGAAGATTTCCATCGGATAAAACAAACAAATTAATGATCTCTTATTTGGCCGAACTTCTAATGCACTAAATTGTCTTGCTAACGACAGTTGTTGATTCACCTCCATGTTTACTAGATGTGGACCTTCAACAGCAGGGTAAGATGAGCTCATTAAGTTCTGATTTCGACACCATCCCGTATTGGAAAAAAATTTGTAAGATTTAAAACCCCAGAATTCCGGAATTTTGGTCTTCTGGTTTTTTTTAAGCAAGGCACTAGCTGCCTTATCCACCAAAACACATTTTTGGTTGTAAGAAAAAATATTTGAACAAATTTGGACAAGCCATATAGTTCTAAAATCACGATTTCTAAATATTTTTCAAAAAAAAAAAACAATCCGGAACTTGATTGCTAATCAAAGATAAAAGAAATTTAAAACACAAATGGTAATTTACATCAATAATAACAATTCTTTGCAATAAGTAATTCAAGCGAACGGTAGGAAAAACGTATATAGCTCCATACAATGCGTAAACTGCTCTTATCCTTTTTTTCATAGCCCATAGCCAGACATCCACAGAAATAATATAATATCAATAGAATTCATACCTGTCTCTTTCCATCCATTTGGATTCACTGTTTGGCATAAACATTTTCCCTTTACTCGATTTGCCATTGAAGAATAGCAAATTATGAAAAATAAGACACATCTTTTGTTCATGTTGTCCTTCACGTCAAATTAAACTCTTAGAAAAAGATAGCACGGTCAAATGCATAGAAATATTTAAAAAAATTAAATATCCAGCATCATTCAGCTCACGAAACAACAAAGCACAATAATAATTTAACAGATTGAATAATCTAGTCTAGTCGGGTTAAACATTTGAAATGAAAAAATTAATTCGTACATTTTTCTTTCACAGGTCGTTAAAAAAAAAACCAATTCTTCATTAAATTCAAAATGGCGACTAAAACTCTAGCAGTATTTTCCCGAAAATCGATTTTTAGACTACTAATTGTCCCCACAAACTGTAAGAGAAAATTGCATGTACTAATATTTAATAGTCCCATAAGGGGGTCACAAGCCCCAAACAGTTTTTCATTAATATCTGGCGAACGTTAAATTTTTGGAGAAAAAATATTAAGACTAAAGTTGTATAAAATTAAATTGGCGGATGAAGCTTCACCGCGATTTTCCCGAAAACCGATATTTAGACTACTTATGACCTCCCTTAACGAACTCTAAAAGAAAATTATACGAATTATTTTTTTCTATTTCAGCTTTCTTTTTGACAACCCGACTGGACTATAAATAAATTCATGAGACAAATAGCAGCAAACGTTGAGAGCGAAAGAGCAAAAAAGTCAATTACGATTTTTTAATTAAATAATGTCTTGCTGTTCGACTTAAAATGTGCATATTATGTACGACTGTACGTACGTATTTCAAAAAAGCTTGGATGAACATAACTACAAAAATCGATTGCCCTTTTTCGAGATTTTTTTCTGATTGAATTACTGAATAACAATGAAAAAGATTTATTTTGATACCAAAGGAAGAATAAGAACAATCAAAAATGGCGGTTAAGCAAATATTGAAAACTGTAAAAAAGTTTCTCATAAATGTTTTAAGTCCCTAAGAGCAAACTATAACTCGGAATGCACAGATTGGAATTCATAGTTAAATTACAGAAGGATATTTTTCAGTTATTGTTCAAAAGAATACTTATTTTCCAATTAAGCAAGTAAGCCACTATACTACACAGAAGAATAATAAATTATTTAAGCGCATATTGATGTTGGTGTCGAAATTATATTGGTAAGAAATTGGTTGGAGCATTTTTTCCCTTAAGTGGCGCCCAACACTTGAATAATGAACATTTACAGAAAAAAGTTCTTAACTATTTTGTTATCCTCTTATTGTCTCAGCCTTATTCCTTGAAAAATAGGTTTTATAAAATATTCACACAAAATGGCAATGACGCAGTTGATAAAGTGCTTGATTACTAACTAGGACGTGTGGATTCGATCCCCACGCTAGGCGCATTCTTTTCTATACCTCCAATTATAATTCGATGCCGCTCATGGGTTAAAATGAGACAGTCAATACCTGGTTCTCAAATCCACTGTGCCAAACCATTGCCGTGCAATTCAAGTTGCATTTAAAAGACCTTCGGTCTTACATGCATTAAGTTAAATTACAAAAAAAAAATCCAAACTAAGGTAAAATACTCCTACGGACTACCTACTGGACGAAGAGCCAGCGACAAAAATGTAACGTCATTTCATTAAGAAAATTCTAAGTATTAAAATATGGCTTAGATACTAAAAAACATAAAATGAATTGTCTGCCAATTATCTGTTGGTGGGGAGGCCGTCGGTAAAGGGCTAAAGGGTTAAAACAATTAGGACAGAAACATGATTTCATTAAAGCTGAAATTTGGTTTGCCGACGCTAAATAATATTTTATGTAACATATAAAAAAGGCAGACACTTTGGGTGGGACGAAGATGTTGACAGGCAAAGGGAATGTCAAGAAAATAAGGGATTAATTACGTCATTTCATTAAAGTTGGAATAAGGGCTAAAATTTTTAAAATTTCATTATAAATCCTGTAAATAAAATGGCAGTCATATATTTTGAGCCGAACACTCCGGCAGATACAATCTTTGTTAATATTTATTAGTAAAAAAAAAACAAGGAAAAAATGCAATTTTCCAAACTTTCGAACGGTATTATCATAACAGTTCCCACTTACCTCTTCTTGATATAATCACTCTCTCTCATTATTAGCCGTGTTTTATTATCGCCTATAACCCATATGGTTCACCCTGTAAAAAATAAACGATCTGGGTTATTTATTGATATGTACCCTCTGTCCGCCGAATTTAATGCAAACCCAGATAGAAACCCCGATAGAAACCTGGATTTCGTATTGTTTTTGTTATACGTGAACAAAAAAATAACCCAGACCCGTAGATAATAAAACGCAGCTATTGTCTACTTTTATGCGTTGACGCGAATGTCTTGTTTTTTCTTTGAATTCGGCTTTGGTTGTCAAGCCCTTTTTTTTTTCCTCGTCTTTTCGATTTTTTTCAGTGTTTTGATTTTGTAAAGCGTCACGCCAAAAACGTCAACATGTAATCGTTGACAATAGTTCTACATCACTTGGCTGTTCTCATCGTAACTGTGAATTTCGATGATCCTCCTTTAATTCTGGTACTAGGTGGTCTACTAGCAGTCGAAGAATTTGATTTCAGACACGGACATTCTTATAGTAATGCTAGGAAACATGGAGCACTTGAGTCATTCGTTAAATATTTGGTTGGATACGGGTGTTGGCAACAATCAAAGGTTCATTGATGTCACCTCACTACATGGTAATTTATGTGATACTATTTAGAAAGTCCTACCAGGATTTCACGCCATGGCTGGCTATGATTACAATTCAGCATTTTTTAAAGAAGGAAAAAACAGACCTTTCAGATTGATACTTAAAAACACCGAGTGTCAAGAAGCATTCTCAAAACTCGCCAATCAGATATAATCTGTCCAAGTCTGAAAGCAATGATATTTTCTTGGTTTTGAAAAATTTCATCTGCCGGTTATAAAATGTGAAATATGTGAATACCGTCAATGATGCATGGTTTGAAGTGTTTACGAAAACATTTAAATCAAAGGACGTAAATGATGCATTCAATAGAAAATTTAAAAATGTTGATGCTTCGAATTTACCTCCATGCCATTCGGAACTACATAAGCAACTATTAAGATCACAATATATTTGCGGCCTATGGAGAAATGCACATTTGAAAAAGCCAACTGAATTGTTCCCATCTGAGCATGGATGGGGTAAAATTGACGGAAGGTATGAATTGCGTTGGTTTGAAAGTGATCAGCTACCACATTTGGTTAATGACGATATAGTTAAACCATACAATTTGGACGAGAATATAAGTGTTACAGGTATATATAAGTATGTATACACAATATGAACTCAATTTTGAAAAAAAAAAAAAAATTTGGATCAATTTGACAGATAATGAAGAGAATGATGACGATGCTGATGACGATGAAGGCATTCCTGATGTTCCAATTTTCAACTTTGATGAGGACGGTCAAATGGCGTAAAATTATATACTTAGCAGAATATGTGTAAAATTAAGAACAAGATTTCTTTCAAAATTGCATTTTTTCGCTTGTTTTTTTTTACTAATCTTTGTTAAGATTGTATCTGCCGGCTCAAAATATATGTCTGCCATTTTATTTTCAGGATTTAGAGGGAAATTTTAAAAATTTTAGCTCTTATTCCACCTGCCCTAATTTTTTTTAACCCTTTAGCCCTCTACAGATGGCCTCCCCGCCAACGGATAAGTGGCAGACAAATCATTTAATGTTTTTTTAGAATCCAGGCCATGTCTTAATACTAACAATTTTCCTAATGAAATGAGGTTACCATTTTTGTCGCTGGCTCTTAGACTATACCTTATTTTATTCGTTTAGTGTTCGATAAATTTTGAAAACAAATCCGACTTCGTCTTTAAGAGTTCGATAAAAATGAAATCAGATATAATGCTGAAGTTCAAAATCCTAAATTTCTTAAATTCAGAAAATCCTCCAAAACCCCAAAAACCAATAGTTTCGAAAACCCATAATCCCACATGCTCCAATGCTCTAGAGTATTGCTGACCAAAAAAATTTGTGTCAAATGGCCTGCGGGGCTTTTTAAATACATACATTGCGCGAGCAGTACAAAATACCCGACATTTTTCAGAATTTCGGGGTTTCATGATTTTTAAGTTTCTAGATTTTGGGGCTGCGGAGTATTTAGTTATTGGGGCTTTAGGATTTTGGCTTTCGGGTTTCTTATCCCAAAACAGGCAAGTGTAATTAACTTGTCGTTGGGTTTTAAATCGAAAGGCTAGCGACAAAAATCGGAATCGTGAAGCAAATAAGCTTAAGAACAATAAAACTATGCATTCAGTTTTAAATGGCTTAACAGCGGCAGCAGAGGCACAGGCCGTGGTAGCGGACTTAAAACACATCAACAACGAAACAATATGTTCAAGGAATATACCCAAACATCGATACGTTAAAGTTCACTAAATTTTTAGTCGACGCACTGACTCTATGGTTTGATTTCAGGTTTCATTAGAAGAAATATGTTTTATTTAATTATTTTTTAGTAGTCATGTCCAATTTTTTCACAATTGTTCACAATTTTTTCCGCGAAAAATCATCATCAAATATCAAGCCACATTATGTACACATAGTTATACTCAGATAGGCGCACTGTGAAAATCTAGAGAAAAATACGTATGATTTATTTATGCAATCCGTTGGAATAGAAATCGCTAATTTTTCCCCTCCGGAAAAAGCTTACTCTAAGACTTTGGAAAAAAATAATATCGAAGCGTCAAAATATGGCATCTTGGCTACCCGTCAAACCATGAGCTGTCAAAAACCATTGAACGATGTCTCCGATTTAAGTGGATTAAAAAACATCTACAAAATTCTAATTTTACCTTAGAAAACTCAAAAATTTTGCCACCACAAACCATGAAAAAACCAAGACTAAGGATGAGAGCAAGACCGATACCGAGACCAGATTGGACATTAAAATTTCCACAAGAAAAAAGCGGGACCAAGATCAAGACGAGACGTAACTAGTCTGAAATTTCACGATTTTGACGTTATCGAGACGAATTTAACAAAAGTTTCGCCCGGTCTCCTCTCGTTGCCAGCCTTAATATTAAACATTCAAATATGAAAAAACTTCTTTTTCCAAAATTGGTTATGCAATATATCTTTTATTTATCTGGCTATTAGGCTGTGAATATTTTTAAGGGCAATCTTGCAGAAGCTGTTCAAAACCTATACCCAGATATTTATTCCTATAAGCAGGGGCGGCCTGAGCGCCCTGTGTAAACTTCATCAATTGCTCCCTTGCGGTTATTGGTGGAAGAAGCTATTTCCGCTTTATCCAAGGTGAGACTTTGCAATGCGTTTTTAACGATGTTCAAGGCATCCATTAGTTCCAGCGCCCGGCACATGTTCACCGTTTGCTCGTCCCGCTTTCTTTAAATCCCGCTTTTTAATTTCCCGTCTCTTATAATACCGTTTCTTATTATCCCGCTTTTGGTATCAACACAAGTTGCGAGACTGCGCGTAAGGGGGCCATGTTAGCCCCTCCAACCCCAGCTTGACCCAATATAGGATTTTAGGGTGGGGTGAAGTTTGGGTGTATACCTATGCAAAGTTTCTTGTGTAAGATTTATCAAAATATAAAACGGACTAAGCGGGATTAAACGGGATTTTAAAATGCGGGATTATAATAGATCGCGATCTTAAATAAGCGTGATTTTAAAACTCAGGATTTAAAAAGCTGTTTTCTAGAAGACGGGATTTAAAATTTTTTTTCAGGATTTTATAAAATCGGGATTTTAAAAAGCAGAATTCTAATACGCTCCCCGTTTGCACTTATAGTTTGTTCTGACCTGCCTGTAAGATGGAAATGTTGAAATATAGATACTTGTGTTTGTGTTACCTTTTTCAATATTATTCTCTTAAAATTAAAAAACTAAAGCCAATAACATTGAATCGAATTGGTCTGCTCACCATCCATTTGACGGTACACAACTGCTAATATTTTCAGATCAATAACAATACAATATTGGATAGTCTTCGTCAGTTTTACTTTAGCCCTGTCTGGGCTGGGAAACTGAACCACAACTTGTTGATTAATATGATTTAATAAACCCTACAACAACTATAAAGTGCGCACAGGCCCTTTGCAAAAGTATTTGTTCGTTTTTTTTGTGAGCTTTCCATTTGTTTGATGTTGAATCCAATTACTTTGTAACGAATCGCATGAGTGATCATTTCCATTTACATTTCTGTTGCCAATATTGCACGGAAAGCTAGCAAAATTGCAGAGTAGCATGGTCCCAACTGATTGGTACATCGATTTTGAGAATTTATTTAATTATCATCAGTGCTTTGTGGTGATTCGGAGATACAACCCCGGGCTTAGTTGTTTTGGAATCTTATACTATATACTATATAGATGTGCCTAAGTTGCATGTACGTTTGTTTTATAGTAAACTAGCTGACCCGGCGGACATCGTTCCGCCTAAATTCATTTATGTCAAGAAAATAATAATTCCGAGCATGCACACTGCTGTTTCATGTAATGCGGTCAATTAAAATTCTTTATTCTAAAGTTTTATTAAATACAATAAAAATAACTAAATGTACAATGTCTATGGTTTTTAATCAAATCAAAATGATTGGCGTGTCTGCCAGCCTTACGCTTTTTGGTGCACAACATTTTTAGTTTCATTTTCGGGTGCTTACACGTACAAAGCGGTAGGTTTGCCATTACGTGAGCACGCCACGTATAACTGACCATTTGAGAAACATGGGCATTCGAGATTGATGCCACAAACATCCAGCGATTGTCTGACTAATTGATTGTCATAGCAAGAGCGAGAGGCACCTGAAATTAAAGACGCTTAAACACTAATGGCAAATCGTTCGGAATAAGCGGAAACCGTGGAATGAGAACATCTTCGCCTTTGAATTTACCGCGCAATATCGTGGCTTGAATTAGACTTGCTTTGATGTTATTCACAATCAAACGCGTTCGTTACAAAGTTTTGGTGCATTGAGGTTGCGCAGCAAAATTATAACTGAGCCGACTTTCAATTTTAAATTGTGTGGCGGCGGAAAGCACGGAACATCCAAAGAATTCAAAAATGCCGTGGGATAGTTGGTGGCTTCGTTTTCATCCATCACCGAGTCCACGGATTTGAATAAATGTAATTCACCGGCGATTTGATTTTGAGTGACAAAATTCAAATGATCGACATCCTTGTTTTTCGCAGCCAAAATCGCTCGTGAACTCAGCCAATCATTGTTAACATAATTTTGAGCAATATTCGGGAAAACATTCATGATGAGCTCTTCCGGCGTTGTTTTAAAGTGGCAAAAATTCGGCGGAAATTCAATCAGGCCGATTCGGATATTTGTTTTCAATTGCAATTTCTTCACGTACTGCCATAATGCCGATGATTTCAGGCAAGCGTTCAATTCATCTGCCGGAGTTGTTCTTGGCGTGCCAGGCAGAGTTTGCCGAAAATCGACGTGACTTGAAAACAAGCGTTATATTGATGAACTCTCATCAAAAATTGTCGTGATTGGCTTGTATTATCGTAAGGCAGCAATTTTACTTTACCACTCATGCAGCACAATCCAGGTGTTTCACGTCAGTGCACGGCAATATACGGACATAGGACATTCATAGCGCCAATCGATCCACAAGGAAGTGTGCTGTTTTCAATTGTGCTTTCGTATAGGTAAGCAATTTTGTATTCGTTTCGTGCGTTCCTTCTTCTTCGTAGATCTTTATTTATTTGATGGCTCTGCTGATTCCTATTGCGTTGTTGTCTATCTCGGTCTCCACTTTGAACGAGGGCATATTGTTCTTGATAATGTTTCTCGAATTTGCGAATTGTTCGCTCTGAGTGTTCGTCTGTACTTTCGTTTGAACGAACAGTCACCATACGTTGTACGATAGAACTGCGACGTGAAAGTTTTGATCTTCTAACTCATGGCATGATAACTTAAACGAAAACCAAACAATATTAAAATTCTTCGAAAAAATGGATCGAGTTTCATAATTACCTAGTTATGAAATCACAAATTAGACTTGGAACTGCTGAAATCAATCACTAAATGGCCAAATGAAAATGTTCTGCAATCACATACTAAAACACATTGAAATGAAAACATTCGAAATATCTTTGGTTTCGTCTAACTCACAAAAATCATATTAATTCCCACTGATTCGCAAATTACCCGAATCTAATTGCACCGTAACGAAATCAAAAGCGGTTTTTTTATCTCACTTTTCACAATTTTTTCAATATCGAAATTACATATATAAATAAAATTGATTGATATCGAAATGAATTACACTTGATAAACAAATACTTATTTGATAGCACGCAAATGCAATTCAATTTAAACGACGAAATGAAAAGGAAAATTTTCCGGAATTTTCATCCAGCGTCATATATGCCCTTTCTAGAGCTAAAAAAGTATCATCCCCTTGCCAAACTTTCACATATCCCCAAAAATATTTGAAAGTATTTTGTACGAAATTTTAAGTTTCCGCTGTAAGTCGCTCATTTCCCTTATACAACACGGCTTTCTCAAATGTAGGTCTACAACAACTAACCTAGTTGAATTTGTATCGTATACAATCTCAGCTCTAGAAAGCGGAAGGGAAGTACCTTAGCTTTGAACCTATTTTCTTAAAATGGATTTCTTCTTATCTGGAAAACCGGTTTTACAGTGTTCGTTTCGGATCTGCCAATTCATTCTTAGCTACCTCCGGGGTCCCCCAAGGAAGTCACTTATGCCCTCTCCTTTTTATTCTTACAATTAACGATATTGAATTGGTCATTAAACAATCCCATATCTTATTATACGCTGACGATATCAAGTTTTTCAAGACAATTTCTTCCTCACACGAATCTTCCCTTATCCAACTAGATCTCGACAGTTTCCCAGTCTGGTGTATCAAAAACTGCTTAGAGCTTAATATTGCTAAGTGTCAATCAATCACTTTTTCACGCAAACGGATAAAATCTTGTCCCAGGAGCTACTTTCTTTACAATCAACCCTTAGCCATAGTTGAATCGATTCGAGACCTCGGCATATTATGTGACCGAGAGCTCAATTTCATAACACACATCGATAATATTATTTCAAAAGCCAATTCAACGCTTGGTTTTGTGAAACGATGGTTCAAAGAATTCTCAGACCCCTACGTAACTAGATCACTCTACATAACCTTTATCCGCCCGTTACTTGAATACGCTTGTCAATTATGATCCCCATATCAAAAAATTCATATATCTAGAATCGAGAGCATTCAACGCCGTTTCTTAAGATTCGCCCTTTGTGGACTTACTTACTTAAGTGGCGCTACAGTCCGGAATGAACCTGGGCCTCAACCAACATGCCTCTCCAATTAGCCCGGTCCTTAGCTAACTGCCTCCAGTTGCGCACTCCAAGTTGGTTGAGGTCGGTTTCTACTTGTGCGCGCCACTTAAGGCGAGGTCTTCCTCTACTGCGTCCGACGTTCTACATATCCTAGCCATCTTAAACGTCCAATGCGGAGTTTGTTGACCAGGGGTATGTCGCTGTACAGCTCGTATAGTTCTTGGTTGAATCTTTGTCTCCATAGCCCGTCAACGCAAACGGGACCGAAGATTTTTCGAAGAATTTTCCTCTCGAATCTACCAAGGATTTCCTCATCCGCTTTTGATACGGTCCAGGTTTCAGCGCCGTAGAGCAGGACTGGGATGATCAGGGTCTTATATAGGATCTCCTTAGTAGTTCGAGTGAGGGCTTTACTACTAAATTGCCTTCTTAGCCCGAAGAAACAGCGGTTGGCAAGAGTAATTCTTCGTTTAATTTCTGACGAGATGTTGTTGTCAGAGTTAATAGCGGAGCCGAGGTAGACAAAGTCCCGCACTACCTCAAAGTTATATCTGTCAATGGTGACGTTCTGTCCAATTCGTCGATGTTGTGAGTCCTTTCGTGATGACAGCATATACTTAGTCTTACCCTCATTTACTGCTAAAACCCATTTTCGCCGCTTCCTTCTCTATTCTAGCAAACGTGGCTATGACATCACGTTGAGTCCTACCAATGATGTCAATATCGTCAGCGTATGCTAGTAGTTGCACCGACTTTTGGAAAATTGTGCCTCTGGTGTTGGCTTTGGAGTTTTGCACAATCCTCTCAAGAATCAGATTAAAGAAGTCACATGACAGCGCATCACCTTGCCTAAATCCTTTTTTGGTATCGAATGTGTCGGGGAGGTCGTTTCCGACCCTGATGGAGCAGCGAGAATTTTCTATCGTCATCCTACACAAACGGACGAGTTTGGGCGGTATACCAAAACTAGACATGGTTCTGTACAGTTCGTCTCTATAAATGCTGTCATATGCGGCTTTGAAATCGATGAATAGGTGGTGGGTATCGATTTGGACTTCTTGAGTTTTTTCCAGGATCTGCCTGAGTGTAAAAATTTGATCGGTTGTGGACTTTCCTGGCCTAAAACCACACTGATAAGGGCCAATCAGGTTGTTGGTAAACGGTTTCAGGCGTTCACATATTACGGCAGATAGGATCTTGTAGGCGATGTTGAGGAGACTTAAGCCTCTGTAGTTGGCGCAGTTTAGAGTGTCTCCTTTTTTGTGGATCGGGCAAACGATGCTGAGGTTCCATTCTTCAGGCATATTTTCATCTGACCAGATTTGGTTTATGAGTTGGTGGATGTTACTTACCAAGTCATCTCCGCCGGCCTTATAAAGCTCAGCGGGAAGGCCGTCATTTTGTGGACTGCCTTGGAATAATTCTTTGATTCTGCCCCTTAACAAAATCGCCTCTAACTAATTAACCTCAATACCCTGCAAGAGCGAAAAGAAATAACCGAAATCCCCTTCTTTCATCGACTTCCCTCAGCTTCCGTTGACTCTGAAACCCACTACAACTCTATCTTTCTCAACACTAACCCCCGTAACCTAAGAAACCCCCGCATCGTCTACCTGCCTACTCATCGTACCTCTTCTGGTCCAATGAACCTATTACCCGTATGCTGCGAAGGGTTCATTTAAACGAAAACTGTTTCGACTTCAACCTCAGCACTCCCAGCCTAAAACTCCTCCTGTTAAATCGTCCGCCCAATTCAACCCAAATCTAGCACTAAGTTTCATAGTTTTAAGTTAGGTTAAGTTATGAAGCTTGTATAAAGCCAAATAAATGGGGGTATTGCCCCCACCAAAACTTAGGAAAAAATTTAAATTTAAAATTCTTGAACCAATACGAATTTATCAAGCCCTAAACCTCGAAAATCGAAGTAACCGTTCTCGAGATATGACATAAAAAGAAGATGATTCCTGATTTCCAATTTTCTTGGAAAGTTTTCGGGATTTTCTTCCAGTATTCTAAGTCTTTCCTTGGGTCAATACGAATTCATCATGCTCAAAATCATGAAAATCGAACCATCCGTTTTCGAGTTATGCGCTCACATACGGACGACATTTCTCTTATATATATATAAATTCAGCTAATATACACATACCAACACGTGACCAAAGAGTAACCAACAAAGAGACTAGTTGGTGGAGCTCTTAGACGTGTTACTCTATGTGTACGCATCGTATATTATTGAATCTTGTATTCCTCATGTAATAAGTGTCTCAAATTTAACTTGTAACATTCCCGGAGTACGGTTCTGAATTTATCAAACCGACACTACCGCCCCTGCGCAACGAGTAATAATAATAGAAAAAGGAGTTTGATAAAGTAATCATTGATACTGAAAATTCTTGGCATTAAGATAATAGAGAACACCAAAAAGTGGGTCCGGTAATTCCGTCTGTCTCTCTGTCTATATGTACATACAACGCTCTACATCAGCTGAAGCGATTTTCTTCAAACTTGGTACTTAATTGTTTTAGATGGCTGTCTTAAATAGATTCGTTGAAATTAAATCGTTCAGTTGAAATCGGGGAGTTGAATTATTGTTAAACCACAGATCAAAATTCAAACCAACGTTGAACCTCACTTAACTTACCCAAAACGGTGAACCAAAATGACTGAATCACGGATCAAAGCTTAAACGACACGCTTGGTGACGTTTGTACACTTGACCCTAAGGATTACTTCTACGAACGTATAATTATATTTTGATCCGGGATTCAACAATTTTAAGCATACGATTTTAGTGCAACCTACCGTTCAACGATGGTTCACTGTTAATTGTGCGAAAATAAAAAAAAAATCATGCTTGAAACCATCAATAAACTTCTGTTAACTTGCTGAACCCATTTATCAAATTTTGAACCGCATTTGTCCAACTGGTCATTGGGGTTACTTGTACAAAAGTGGTTTAAATTTTGATCCGTGGTCTAACTCAACGATGTCAGTGAATTATCGATTTAAGTAAGTGTTCATTTAACTCACCGAAATCGGTATTATAAATAAGACCATTATCAAAATTTTCAAAAAATATTTTTTTTTGGATTTAACAAAAAAAAATGTGCGTCTCGGGACGCCCGACAGAAGTGATAACCTTATTTAATCTAAGTTGAACTATTTAACATTGAAATTGTTTAACTTTAAAAAAGCCTTAAAAGTTATTCATTAATTTGATTAATTTCAAAAGTTCTCCGTATGCTTGAGAGAGAGGGAAGCCAGACAGACTGTCGCCGTCACGCCTTACGTATACGTCTATATATCGATATACTTATGCCAGAACTTTTATAGACGATATGGCTGGGACAATGACTTTGTGGAATACTGTTTTTAAAAAATATTGAAATTTTTCATCAACTTTTGCATTTAGGCCTGTTAGCTGATACGAATCATAAATATTTATGTTCAATTTAAAACGCTTATGGGGTACTTTTTCCTCTGCATAAACTGTGACATAAGTTCTTAAGAAGAACTTAAATGCTTAAGGTGTGTATCAGCAAACGAGCCTTAGAAAGTTCAAAAACTCTATTAAGCTATACATTCGCAACAATTTTATCATTTCTATTTCGACATACAGCCTCAAGTTTTGTCTCAATTTTAAGACCTCTTAACCTTAAAGATTGAACTATTAAAACAGATGATATAAGCTCAAAACCACCACAGGTTTTCTTTTTAATTAATTTTTAAACATATCTGTTCTTCTACATTGAACATCGATGATAGGAGTAGGCAGGCAATTTTGAATGTTGTTCGTCTGTTTTGAAATAAAAATTGCAAAGCTTGTGTAGCTCATAGAGTTATGATTTGATACATGAAAATAATCGTCATATCGTTATTGTCTGCTTATTAATTAAAGAAAAACCAAATGCATTTATGGAACCAGTCAAATGTAAATGACTCATATATGTAATCTTCTTAATTTTACAGTTCTCTTACAGTTAGTTACATTTTACGAATCCAACCTGCTTCCCAAACAACAAGTCAATGTACTGTGTCATTCCTGAAAATTTCAGATTTCTAGGTCCACTCCTTAAAAAGATAAAATTCTTTTCTTTTTGTAACGAAGCGGTTTACACGCCTATATGAAGTTATCACTTCAAAACAAAAATTTATATATTTTCAAATGTGTGATTCGAACCCACGCTCCCTCTCGGGAACCGGAGCTTAAATATAGCCCCTTAGACCGCTTGACCAACCTGGAAAAAACAGGTTTTATACTTTTTGTATAGTAAATTTGAATTAATTTAAGTAGTTAAAATAAGACCAGGCAGACACTTCAATAAGAACTATGTAGTTGTAATATTGCATTCAATTAGAACTACATTAACATTGTTTATTTAATGACTTTGAATGCCCAACAACAACTTGAGTGTGCTACCACCAAGTTTTTCCTCAATTATTTTTGGCTGGAATTATAGCTATTTCACGACTTGCCAATGTCGATCATCAGATTCCCTTGCTCCTAGCTGTTTCAATGCAATTGATAAACAGAAACACCTGCATTAGGTTGGATTTGATCATGTGAGCTTGGTAGCGCAATGCGAAGTGCGGCTGGTCATGGTTCAATACACGATGAAGGCACAATAAATTTTTCAATTAAAATGAAAAAGTAGACCAGCATCACTAGAGCAGAGGAATCTATCATCACCGACATTGGCAAGTCGTGAAATAGCTATAATTCCAGCCAAAAATAATTGAGAAAAAACTAGGTGGTAGCACACTCAAGTTGTTGTTGAGCATTCAAAGTCATTAAATGAATCGAAAAAAGTGCTTTAAAAGCAAGTATGTAATCATACAAAAACTGAATTTAACTTTGCTTATGTCAACAGGTAAATCAGATAAGTATATGACACCAGCTTTAAGAATGCGTTTACTGAAACCCAATAATATTTCAATCGTACGATTCCTATCGAAATATATTTTCCTCTGCTGTAAATTTCAATCTCCATTGCATTTTATTGGCTTCCATTCTTAGAGATTTGGTATAATTGCGCATTAATAATTTCTTAGCAATATAGTATATAATGCAATATCAACAATTTCATATGAACCTACTGGAATTTCGATTTCATGTTCTCCGATATGAAACAAATTGTTTTGTTTATCAATGTTGGGCATTTAATTATATGTTTGAAAATCAACTAATATGCAAACGTATAATCTTGCTCCAGATTCAAGGGTTTAGAAGTACCTTAGTTCAAACTTATTATTATATTTCTCATTAACTCAATAGTTAACAAATTATTACGAATGACTAAATGACGTCAACTTGCAAATAGCCCAGTGGCTTGAGCATGCAACTATCAATCCAGTTCAAATCCAACAAATTCGCCAACAATTTTTATTTCATAATTTAACTCAGAGAAAGGAATGATGTAACGCGTTACGTAACGCATCGGTTTACCATCCCATAAAAAGTTATCACTTCTAAAAAACGACTTTAAAAATATGATAAGCCGTTTCTACTAAGAATCTTGTGAATACGATGCGATCGAACATAAGAGCAAGTAGTGTAATAATACTCGCGTCTTTGAACCAAATACACCCACGTAAACACTCTTCCAATCTTTATCGCTTTCGTACTCTCAAACTTTCTTCTTGCAATACAGTTGTTATGGATAAACATTAACAATAGACTACTTGCAATGGCCAACTCTATATACCTGATTAATGTAACGTAGCTATTGCTAATGTATACTCGAAGATTCTCGATAAACTGCCACTCTTTATAAAAAAAATCACGTTTACCTTCATTAATTAAAACGTCGCCGTAAAATACCATAATACCTACTACTATACGCCCGCTCACGAGCATACCCAACATAGCTTTAGAAAATGTCGACCTCATCTTTTTATATCAGGCAACAAAAAAATGAAAAAAGAAAGAGATGATAAAAACTTGCCGACATGCTAAAAGTTTTGACTTGCTTCCTCCATAAAATTTAAATTATTTTTAAGTTACTGAAGTGTCTACCACCTCATCAGACCAAAGCACCTATGGTAATTGAATCTTGACCTATCCAACACTTAAAAAAAAAAAACTACACCAAAAGGAAGTATTTCTTTAACCAAAAACAGCATCTACATACATAGCTTACTAGGGCCTTTGCCTTCTGATGATGATGATGATGATGATGATGATAGCAGACAGCAGAATCATCGCATAAGCCCAAAAATTTATAAAAAAAAACTAAATGAATAATGAGGATGATGATGATGAAACGATTCCGGATGGAGTGCTTATCGCCGTAGACAATCAAATCAGGAAGGAGTCCATTAAGCAAGGGATATTGACCAAATAAGGCTATAAACAAGATGGGATTTTAGAAATTTTATAAGGACTCGTGTTTGTTTTTAAATCTTCGGTCTGCTGTGTTAATGTGTCTTAATTTAAAGTCAACACAATCTACAAGAAATGTTTTAGGCGCTATTACCCTAATAGCATACTTTATAAATTTAACAGTTACAAAATATATCAAGTTAAGTCATTTACCGATAAAATGCTCCTGATTTTGATCAATTTCTTAAAACTAATCTTTACTCACAAGGCAAAGCGGAGAACGAATAACACTTTAAAAAAAGTATTTATAAGGAGAACCGTTTAAAGTATTTTATTTAAATATTAAAAACAATCATTTTGGCTTAAGTTGGCTAAAGCCCCTTTACCTTTTGAATAAAGAAATGTGAATAAAATGTTTTGGTGCCAAATTTGAAAATTTAAGAAAAAGTGTTGAGAAGAAATAAAGTAATTTATAGTTATTTTTCGATTTTTTACAATTTTTGTTGTGAATGCGCCCTAAATCACCGTCTGCATTACCACACGTCAATAAACTACAGTCCAAATTCTTTTCCAAAAAGCATTGTATCAAACCTTCCTAGCTCCGATGTATGCCTGCCGAAAACAGCTGATTTTAAACATTGTCAGAATGCTGACCTTATATAGTGTCATGTCGAATTGTTGACGTTTTTTTTGCTTCTCCATATTTCAAGTGGTTCCTAATTTTCAGTGGTGATGTTTAATAATCCGCCCCGAAGAAATGGAGGACTATGCTTCTTCGGACACAATGACAGGGTTTTTGCTATCCGCGGACTCTGGAAATGAACTTCATAGCACATCCTTAACAGGAGTTAAATTAGTACTTGGAGTTCAGTACATGAAGCTTAACTGATTTTGGGCAATCAGAACCATTAGAATGCACATCAGACAGTAACAGTCGTACTACTTCAATGTTTCCTTAAGCCACTAATACCCTCGTGTGACAAGTAACAACACCAGCCTTATAAGGAAAACAACTAGAAAACTAATG
The DNA here is from genome assembly GCA_910595825.1 of Philhelius pedissequus. Lineage (NCBI taxonomy): Eukaryota > Metazoa > Arthropoda > Insecta > Diptera > Syrphidae > Philhelius > Philhelius pedissequus. The sequence goes on along the minus strand of OU343160.1, from coordinate 72,488,179 downwards.
GTGCATTTCAAAACGGATTTCAATATTTTTGACAAGAATGCCAGAAATTAGCGCCTGAACGGTCCATGAGACGGCCGCCGATAATTAAATAAATTCCAGAAGATCGTTAAAAATTAAAGTAATTTTTTGGCACCGTCAAGCGTAACAGATATCGAGCGCGCTTGAAGTTCAATACCACATTGAACAAAAGTCTCCTCTTAGATCAGGGCAACCACGTACTTTTCAATTTGTTAGAACGACTTCTAGGTATCGACTGGGGGAAGATATCTATACAAAACAACAAAGGTCTATTGGTTGTGTGGAACTCCAACAAATCCAGGCTCTCTAAGATGCTGTTTCTGCATAAGTTTTCGGTAATTGATGTTCAAGGTAAACCCAGAACTAGTAATTCATTGAAAAAACCATTGATAGCTTAGCACTTTGATCTGAGAGTTGTCGCTCTGAAAGAAAAGCAACCTTACATGATTTGTTTCAAACTCTATAAGCTCTGGCATCAGCCAAGTAGACTAAGGTTCACCCAATGAATCGAGGTCAGAAATTATTCCTCAAGTCTTAGTAAAGCTCTATCGAAGAAATATTGCTATGTGTCTTTCTTGAAAAAGTTTGATAGTTTCGTTATTAGTGCTGTTGATAACGAATAACTTTCCATACTTGAGCAAATCTGGTCAGCGGAAGATTATTAACGAATTCGACTAACATTCAAAAGAATATATAGATACAACTGATCTTGTTAGAAAAGATGGCTTAAGGCAATTTAATGAACAGGCTACATTGGACTGTAGGGGCTAGTTGTCGACATTAGATCGTCTACACAAGTTTGACATACTTTGATAACAGAATGATTGGTGGAGATATGGGTTTCTTCTGAAACGACTATGGGTCTCAGTCATTTGACACAGGTTGTACGGATGTCACAAGGCTACAAATGAAAGCTACTAGCTTCTAACTTGGAGCGACTCTGACTTTGATGAATTTGATTCAATTAATACTTACAGCTTTCGGAAGAAGAATTCTGTGGATTGTAGTAGAAGAAAACCAAAAGAAAACATGCGTTAGTGACGAAGATAGTCTAATTGATCTAAACTTATGGATAAGGGCGGTGTCAAATACTGTTTCGACATTCTTAAAGCACTCAACGGTGTAAAAATGGCTATTAAGTTTTATTAAAAAGTCAAACAGCAATTTCAGAAAGGAATTCAGTGTTAATTATACTTAAAGAAATCAAACTGCTTCTCGCGTGTTCTTCTTGAGAATTACTTCTTCCAAGATTTGGCTGATGCTCTTGATGATGGTATCGATCTGTAGTGTGAAACGAAGTTGTTGCTGCATTTGCTGTTATCCACTTTGGGATACCAGCAGCTTATCATAATTGCAAAAAGTATCATCAATACCTGTGGGAGGATTTGTCGAATGTAAGGACCTGAACCGCCCTTTTGATTTTTGGGCTCCGAGTTGCTGATGATTTATGTTATCTTATCTCCTTCAAATTGTAAATTTTAAAGTTTGCATCTAAGACAATGATGGAAAAGTGTCATCAAACTGCCCCTCATCATCCGTTTGATGCAGAGTCCGTTGGATGAATATCACGATTTCAACCTAGATATTCGGGTCCATTGATGGTTTGGGTGTTCAAATTGATCGTCGAAAATGTCCACTTTGCAACTTGCTAAGGACATCTTGATGTTATTAGAAGAAGCTGGGTATCGACTGATATTTTTAAGAAGTTCAACCCACTCAGTACAGAACTTGAGGATTCCTATTATAATGCAATTTTAAAATTAAGAGTCTCGATATTTTTAAACTGTATCGCACGCAATAACGTAGTATATACATATATATATCGTCTGTGACTATATGTGAACTTTGCTTACCAACAAATCGAATTTTTTCTCCAGAAACCAAATTTGAAGCAAATTGGTTCATCCTTTTGAAATCACAGTAATCAAAAAACACTGAATTTCTTTTTACGCGAAACCGATACTTGCTATCGAAAACTGTAGTACCAAAGGTAAAAAATTATATTCTTGTCAATTTTGATTCCTAAAATATCGCATAATCTTGTGTTAACAATAACATTAAACTTCTAAAAAGAATATAGGTAAATTTCCATAAGAACAATATTATTTAAATCCTTTTGGAAGTGTGAATAGAAATATATCTACTACATTGTCTTCCTTTTCGAGTATTATACCTATTTACATACTCAACAAATGGAAATAACATAAGCTCTCCCTTTTATTACATAAAATGTCTGTGCGGCATACATTTTCGATATAATCTTCGGATCAGAGTATTGTTTTTTTTTATTTTATATCCTTGGGACTCTGTTCCTTATTTCAACATTTACATTTTTATTTCGCCAATAAAATCTGTCTCACTTAACAATAACATAAAAGAATGCAAATTATGTAGGTGCGTCCTGAAAATAAAAGCTTAAAAGAAAAGTATAAAAAGCTGGAATTTGTGCGTGGGAAACAGGGCCCAATCTGATCTATCGACCTGGACTGGAGGTTTAATTTTCTAAAAAAAAAGTTATTTTTTAATATGTATGTATATCATTTTTTTAATCAAAATCTTTGTTCATTAGTTTGTAGTATTATTATTTTATTTCGTATTAATATTTTTAAAAAAATCTGTGTCTGCACATTTTACAATTCAGAGATTTGATATATTTATCTTCAAACTGAAACATTATTATGTAAAACATAGAAATAAAATGCAGGTATAATTAAGTTTAATTGAAGGAAAATTCGAGAAGAACACGCATTCAAAAATTGAATAAAAAAATAGATGAATAAATAAATAATTCCTGACATACATAAATAAATAAAAATAATTCATTTATGGAATGCAGCAAAATATTTATTTGATATACCCAGATTAGAAAAATTAAAATTAGAAAAAAAGCACAAGAAAATGCAAAAAAAAATCAAAAAAATTAATATAGAAATAAATACATTAATTGATTAAAAAACAATAAATAACCACATATTTATAAAAACAATAAAAAAAAGTAGAAATATAAATATACTCCAGGAAAATTAGAAAAAAACATGATGAAACTTCGAAAAAATTCCGACAAAGCTGACTTTTGGTGGAGAGCTTCATTTTAATGTACTAAGCACTTCCTAAAAAGTACCCTAAATTTGATGCCGAGCAAACATTTTTAAGAGGAAGGGGGAATTCGGGTTTTTTCCAAATTACTCGAAAACTATAGGTTTTTTAAAAAAAGTTGTAGGTACGGATTGTAGCTAATGTTATTCTACACAAAAAAGATGCAGACAGTTTTTATCGTACAATTGATAGATTTGGAGAAAAATGGTCGAAATCATTGCGGTGTAGTATATTAATTCAAAAAAATTTAATAAATTGATGTTTTTGAGTCGGGATTTTTTTTGTTTTTATTTATGTTTGCAAAAACATATTTTATAAAAAAAAAAACAAATTTTAAGTGTGGAACCGGAAGGGTAATGCTGCCATCTTAAAAATTCTAATTTTTTCTTATTTTGTTTAATAACTCCCAAAATCTTTATTTTTTCTGAAAAAAAAAATTCTAAGAGCGGATTTTAGACAAAAAAATTATCTACAAAATATTAAAAACTTTTTTACGTCAATTCGTTCTTAAGTTATAGCGTTACAAAATGTAATTGTTCGTTAAAATGGGAGATATATTAAGTCTGGTTGCTTTAACGAAGGAATTTAATCTATATATCCATTTTGATATTTATTTTATCTTATAATTAAATTTTGGTACACTATTACTTAAGAACGAATTGACATACAGAAGTCGTTACTATATCATTTTGTAGATAATTTTGTTGTCTTAAATCCGTCTTTAGAGTTTTTTTTCAGAAAAAATAAAGATTTTGGGAGTTATTAAGCAAAATGAAAAAAATTAGAATTTTTATGATGGCAGCATTACCCTTCCGGTTCCACACTTAAAATTGGGTTTTTTTCATAAAATATGTTTTTGCAAAAAGAAAAACAAAAAGATCCACACTCAAAACATCAATTTATTAAATTTTGTTGAATTAATTTACTACACCCCAATGATTTCGACCATTTTCCTCCAAATCTATCAATTGTACGATAAAAACTGTCTTAATCTTTTTTGTGTAGAATAACATTAGCTACAATGCGTAACTACAACTTTTTTCAAAAGAACCTATAGTTTTCGAGTAATTTAAAAAAACTGAATTTTTTCACCTTCATCCCCCCCCCCCCCCTAAAATTTTTGCTTTAAACCAAATTTAGGGTACTTTTTAGGAAATGCATAGGACATTAAAATGAAGCTCTCCACCAAAATTCAGCTTTGTCGGAACTTTTTTCGAAGTGAATGTCTAATTTTCCCGGACTAATAAACAAACAAATTCAAATAAATAAATTAAATAAGCAAATAATTAGATAAATAAATAAACAAATAAATAAATTAATAAATAAACATTTAAATAAATAAATTAGCACAAGGAACAAAAAACGATAACTCAAAGCAATCACAATTAATATTTACAAAACTATCACAGAATATGCATAGAGCTGGTTTATGAGAGCATTCTCAGAAATATCGCAGTTGTTATTAAAGTTTGATGAATATTCAGCTTAATTTCCATTTTAACTTGCGATATATATTATGTAGGTACTAAATGGCAAATGGATTTGGAGCTCAAGATTTTGATCAAAGTTGACATTACAATGATGGAGAACACCACAAAAGTGGGTCCAGCGATTTCATCTGTCTGTCCTCGATTTTACAGCCTAAATGGTTAGATGGATTTGCTTCAAACTTGGGACATATCTTTTTTCGGTAATATGTCCAATTTTTTTTTTCATTTTTTTAAGACAAAAAAGGTACCTGCCATAATTTTCTTTTGTTGCCAAAAAGGTTAATTTTATTATCTTAAAAATGGCTCAAACGATTTTTATAAAAAAAAAATGAGTTCATTAATGAGGAGAAAAGGAACATTTTGATTTTTTTTGGGAAAAAAATGGAGACTTTTGATACCTTTAGTTTTAGTAGAACCATTTTTTTACTTTTCGATATTCTGGTGTATTTCGTTTTTTTTTTTCAATTTTTGTATGCAGCCGCACTTAGAAAGTTTAATGTAGTTTAATAACCAACATTTTTAAAACATTTTTTTTTTATTGAAAAATAAAACTTTTTTTTTGAAAACTTAAAATTTCGAAAACAACTCATTCGATTTTTTCGAAATTTCGTATTCGTATTTTTTATATTATCTTGAATAGTTCAATAACTAAAATACAAAACTATGGTACCACCCGTACAAATGTTAAAAAACCGGTAAGAAAAAATGTGTTTCTGCAAAAAAAATTGGTGTTCTTAAATTAGTACAGTCCACTTTTAAGTACAAAAATATTTTATTTTGTGTACCTACTTATTAACGACATTTTCCATAGAACCAGTTTTCATATTTTCGACTTTCTCACTATTTGATTTCACGATTTAAATTATTTTATTTATGCAAATGTTTTCTAAAAATTTGAATAAAACTGCACACTCAAATTTTCAAAAACAAAATTTTTCGATTTAAAAAAAAAAAAATAATTTTTTTTTGAAAAATCAATTTTTTGAATTTTGAATTTTATATGTACATATATTTATAATATCTTCAAAATGGCGTTTCAATTTTTTTTTTCGAAAAATATTTTTATAATTTTATACAAACAAAAATTAATTTAGAAAACACCGTCCCAAACAATTTCTGAATTGTTTGTTTAATATTTTCTTATTTATCCATTTATTCAAATGACATATTTGTTTTCCCTCAAACTTTAACCAGTAAGCAATATAAAAACATTTAATTATGTGTATTATCCATTGATAAATTTTGCTACGTCACTGAATACTAAATACAATGTAGACCCTCATACATTTATATATACATTATACGTCTTTAAAAATCAGATGAATCTTATGTATATATGCATATTGGATATATACCAACCTATATCCTTCATTTTCCTTATAATAAGTACCTACATATTTAAATACTTAATTTCCATCCATGAATGTAGGTACATATTCCTATGCTAACTTACATAATTAAAATACATTATATAGATTTAAATATACATTTATAGGTAGCAAGGTAACTATTCGACAATCAGGGTTATCTTAATTACATCGGCTTTTAACTTGCATAGAATAACTAGACTATATCAGCCGTTTACTGTTCCGTAGTTTCTGACAGTAAATATCATAAAACTGTCATTAATCTTCAAATGAGAAGTGTTCAAAATCTGTTTTTAATCTGTTTTTTTTTTTTTTTATATTTATTAAACAAATTATTATTTAGTAAATTAAAAAAGTAAAAATCTAAAAATTTAGCGTTATGTAAGTCATATTTTGTTCGTTTACCTGTATGAATATGTACAAACATTATATTTCTTTTTAATTTAGTAAATAAAGGCCCCCTGAAGAAGACGGCAACCACCGACGAAACGTTGGGAAAATGAAATGAAAATTACTTTTATTTAATCATCATAACGACTAATAAAGCCGATGAGAATCACTTTTTAAAAATTCTCCAAAGTCCACAGAACAAGATTACCTACCTACTAAACGGCGCCGGCGTCGATATTTAGCGTCATTAAGGTTGATAGCTACAAGAGCAAGTTCGTATGATCCAGTCGTGCATTTTATTTGTTTGGTCTTTGCCAATAAAAGTCTGAAATATTCACAGCTCTACGCGTGGGATGGCTTATGCAAAAAACAACTAAGTTCCGGAAGTATACTGCATTTTTGACCATGAAATTCCAAGAAAAATAGCCAATGCCAAAAATAACAAAATTATTTGTTCTCCATTCTGATTTATGTCCATCCAAAGGCAAGCACGTTTTAACGACCACCTAAACTACATGGTTACAGTATACCAGTCTACAGATGCAGATACCTGTTAACTGAAAAAAAATTAAGATGAACATTTTTGCATAAAATAGTTCGTCCTTTATTTCAAATCGCAAATTTTACTTGGCATTGCGCTTTAACTTGTCTGTAATTTTTGACAGAAAAATATTATTTGGATTTTATGGGATTAACTCATTTCATATTCCACGGAAATTAACAATAAAAAAGATTATTAGTTCTCTTAACCTTATAAATGATTGATTTAGGGCTAACAATAAATTCGCTGATACTTTTTAGGGTCTTGAAAGCAAAATATCTCTTGCAAATAGAAAATATACTGAACCGTTACAAAATTTAGGATATTTCGGAAAATTACCTTTTTTTCGAAAATACATTTTTCTTGGATCGTGAATGAGTTAAATTATTTTGAGTTGTCCAGAGTTCGCTTCGATAAAGTGAAATAAAAATAAAATACACGACTGAATCGCACGAACTTGTTCTAATGTTCGATCACATCATGTGCAAAATATTTCTATTAAAAATCTTAATATATTTTTAAGTCATTTTTAACTCAATTTTGTATATGCATATACAAAATTTCATTAATTTTGTTCTAAAATAAATTGGTATGACAATATTAAATATTTAAAAATATAAACTTAAAAACAAAAGATTAAATCTGTTTAATTAAAGAAAAAATAATTTAAAATTCTGAAATAAATACTTAACCCTTTCGATCCGAACGGGACACATGTGTCCCGATATAGTTTCAAAAAGACCTATCTCTAAAAATTAGCTGCAAAAATGGGACAAATGGGTCCCACTCAGCCTACGGATTACGAAATCGAATCTAACGAGAGCTGTGCAGGTGAAATGGATTCTGATGATGGCCAAGGCGTTCAATATAGCGATAGTCAAGCCGAAGAAACATCTGACGAAGAGGATGAAGGACAGGAGCTAGAAGAAGTCCACCCTGATGCTAACACTTCCAGACATATTTCAACTGTTTGGTCAACACCAAATGTCGATTTCACTCCAAGAAAAACCGTAAGTAGTTCTCGACTTCCTAACATAAGCCCGAACTTCGAAAGGACTGATGATCCGCTACGCATATTTAGTAAAATTTTCCCTGAAAGTTTGTTTGTAAATATATATAACCCAATGCACCAATGAACGAATTGAAATTTTACGCAAATCGAATCAAGGAAATCGAAATATAAAGCTAACCGATGCATGTTGGAGAAATGAAAATTGTCGTTGGATGTATTATTATTATGTCGTACAACCATCTTCCAGCTTTTAGGAACTATTGGTCTACACACCCTTCTATGGGAAATGATGCAATAAAGTCTTCTATTTCACGAGATCGTTTTCAACTGTTGTCCTCGACAATGTACTTTGCGCCCCCTGAAAAGTCAGAGACAGCATCTAAGTTATATTATGTTGAAGATATTGTACAATGTTTGAAATTTCGATTTTCGCATGCCAGAGAAGACAGCAGCTTCCAAAGCATCGACGAAAGCATGACAAAGTTCAAGGGACGTTAATCCATGAAACATTATATTGTTTTGTAATTTCCTTAGTAGTATATTTGATGAATGTTTATTTAAGAATAATAATAATTTCAAGAAAATTTTCTTTACAAAAAAACAAACTAAAATCAAAGCTTATTAAATTAAATATATTGGAGTGTTTCTTTCTTCAGTGTTGATAACACCCCCTCTCAATCCAATAATTTTAGTTGCTTCCGTAGTAATTGAAATCGTAAAGTACCCAGAGACTTAGTAAAAATATCAGCCAGTTGTTCTTCACTACTCACATATATTATTTCTAAAAGTCCTCTGGAAACGTATTCTCTTATGAAATGATGTTTCACGTCAATGTGTTTAGATCTTTTGCATTCAGAATTTTTTGACATAAAAATGCACTCTTGGTTGTCTTCATAAATAGAAACACAATAAGTTGAATTAATTATGTTCATGTATGTAAGTATTCCTCTTAACCATACGGCTTCCGATACGGCAGCGCTAAGAGCAATGTATTCTGCTTCGCTTGATGATGTTGCTACAGTGGCTTGTTTCTTGCTTGACCATGATACACAATTTTCAAAAATTTTAAAAAACATAGCCGCTAAACGATTTTCGATCAATAGTGTCTGAAGCCCAGTCTGCATCCGAGTATCCAATGAATATCTTGCTGTCATAATTTCGCTTGAATTGCAATTTAAATGTTTTGGTTCCTTTAAGGTATCTTAAAATTCGCTTTAATGCTTTCCAATGGCTTTCAGTAGGATTTTGTTGAAATCGCCCCATATATCCGATATAATAACATATAACGGTTTATTTGTAATTTGTTTGTCTTCAACAAACTGATGTGCTTTCTCCATTGGTGTTCTCGCAGGGTTACAGTTTGTCATGTTGAATTTTGTAAGTATTTTATCAATGTTTGCTTCTTGAGATAAAAACATTGTACCATCAAGTTTATCATATTCGATTTTTATTCCAAGAAAGTTTTTTAATTCACCACAATCCGACATTTCAAATTTTTCTGATAACTTCTTCTTCATTTTTATAATTTCAGGTAGTAATTTTCCAGCTATAAGTATATCATCTACATACAATACAATATACATAGTGTCTTCTTGGTTTACTTTTGTATAAAGGCAATAGTCATGTTTTGATCTCTCATATCCAAATTGTATAAAATATTTATTTATCTTTTCATTCCAACAATGAGGACTTTGCTTTAGTCCATACAACGACTTATTTAATTTACATACCATATCCATTGGTGCTTTAAGTCCTTCAGGTATTTCCATATATATATCTTCTTTTAGATGGCCATGCAGAAATGCGGTTTTTACGTCGAGATGATGAAAAATTAATTTCTTTTGGACTCCTACTGCCAGAACTGTTCGAATTGTTGTTAGTTTAGCTACAGGTGCAAAGGTTTCTTCGTAATCTATGCCATATTTTTGAAGAAATCCTTTGACGACCAATCGTGCTTTATATTTTTCAGATTTGCCATCCTCGTTAGGTTTTCTTCTAAACACCCATCTTGTTGTTAATGGTTTTATCCCAATCGGTTTCTTTGTTAATTTCCAAACATCATTTTTCTTCATAGATTCGAGTTCTTCATTAACGGCTTTTATCCAAAAATAACGATCTCTATTAATTTTGATTTGGTTAAAAGTTTCAGGAACGTCATCAATATTTACTTCATCTGTTATGGCATTGTAGGTTATGTAATCATCCATAAACTTTCGTGGAACTTGCCCTCGCGAACTGCGTCTTATTGTTTCTAACTGGTTATTTGTAGGTTCTATAAATTCTTCACTACATTCTTGAAACTCTTCTTCAGTTGGTTCTTCCATATTTCTGCAAATTTTCTCTGCGATATTTTGAATTTCGATATGTTCTTCCGATGTTTCTTTCGCCCATAACCTATTGTTTTGTAATTTCCTTAGTAGTATATTTGATGAATGTTTATTTAAGAATAATAATAATTTCAAGAAAATTTTCTTTACAAAAAACAAACTAAAATCAAAGCTTATTAAATTAAATATATTGGAGTGTTTCTTTCTTCAGTATTGATAACACATTATATGCCTTTGAAGCCCACCAAACGGGGTATACAAATGTGGTTAAGATGTGATGCTCTTACGGGCTACACGTATGATTTCAACATTTATTGCGGTAGAGAAGAAGAAATAAATGAAGGTACTCTTGGTGAACGGGTTGTTAACCAATTAGCTGCTTCAATTCGAGAACCTGATGTAACCTTATGCTTCGATCGATTTTTTACGAGCGTCCATCTCCTAGAAACCATAGATTACGCTGCGTTAGGAACAGTCGTATCTAACCGTAAAAAACTGCCAGTTGTCAATAAAAGGCTTCGAAAAGGAGAATGCGTTTTCCGAGAGAGTAACACGGGTCTCATGTTCGTAAAATGGCAAGATACTAAGGAAGTCATCGTTGTGAGCAATTGCCATTCATCGGACATGGGCACAGTTGACAAAAAGCTGAAAGATGGCCAAAAAATCAACATACCATGTCCGGAAATGATAAAATTTTACAGGCAAATAATGGGTGGAGTAGATCGAGCTGACCAAATGGCAGGGAAGTACGAGTTGGATCGAAAATCCAATAAATGGTGGAAAAAGGTGTTCTATCGCTTATTAATTATGAGCGTTGGGAATTCGTGGGTAATAAATTCACAACTTGGAAGAAAGAAAACACCACTCATAGATTTTATGGTCGTTTTGGCTGAAAACTTCATTAAAGAAGGGAAAAAGACAGCAGTCTTTCAACGTAGCGGAGTATCTGGACGAAAAAGAAAAATATCTGCGGGACACCTACCAATTACAATTGCAACTCGGAGGCGTTGCGCAGGTTGCACTGAAAAAAACAAAGAAAAACAGACGAAAACTATTTGCGAAGAATGTCAAATCCCTCTGTGTGGTGATTGCTTTGCAGCTTATGACAATTAAATGATAACTTATTATTCTTGTTCAATGAACTTTTATATTTTTAATTTCTTACTATGTTCCTACTTACTACTAAAATTAAATATAATAATAAAATAAAATAAATTTTTGTATCAAAATAGATTCGTTTACCCTTCTAAAATGTGTGTCCATAAATAACTGACCGGGACACCCTTTGTTCCATTGAAAAATACGGTCGGGAAAAATACGGGTGATTTTTTTGCTACTTGGTTTTTGACGTTTATATTTTTGACAGATCGCACATGACAAATTCCACGAACATTTGACATTTAGATTCAGTATTGTTTGCCATTTCATCATGAATAGCCTTACGCCTGAACAACGTTTGCAAATTATTGAAATTTATTATCAAAATTCGTGCTCTGTGAAAAATGTGTTTCGCAAGCAAAATTGTCTTCAGCGACGAGGCTCATTTTTGGCTAAATGGATACGTGAATAAGCAGAATTGCCGTATTTGGAGTGAAGAGCAGCCAGAGGCAATTCAGCAGCTACCAATGCATCCCGAAAAATGCACTGTTTGGTGCGGTTTATGGGCAGGCGGCATCATTGGGCCGCATTTCTTCAAGGACGATGAAGGCCGCAGGGTTACGGTCAATGGAGAAAGGTACCGTTCGATGATAACAGATTTTTTTTTGCCGAAAATGCAAGAATTGAACTCGGTCGACATGTGGTTCCAACAGGACGGTGCCACATGCCACACTGCACGCGAAACCATGCATCAATTGAGAGGCGAATTTGGTGAGCAGTTGATCGCACGTTTTGGCGCAGTCAATTGGCCACCAAGATCATGTGATTTGACCCCGTTAGATTATTTTTGTGGGGCTATGTTAAGTCTATTGTCTATGGGGACAAGCCAAACACGATTGCTGCCTTGGAAGCCAACATTGAACGCGTCATTGGTGAGATTCCGGCCGAAATGTGTGAAAAAGTTTGCCAAAATTGGACCTTCAGAATGGACCACCTGAAGCGTAGCCACGGGCAACATTTAAGTGAAATTATTTTTAAAAAGTATATGGCAGAAATTGATTTATCGATCCAAATAAAAATTTCATTCACTTTTTACAAGTTTCTGTGTTTTTTTGAATTTTCAAAAACCAAGCTCTTAAAAAATCATTTATATGTCCCGGCCCCGCCCTCCGCCTCAAAACTATTTTCTTCGCTTTGAAAAGATAAAACTTCTTAAATTTTGCTATTGTGATGGCGCAACCCAACAAAAATATTTTTTTTACGATAGCGGCTTTCCGGATCGAAAGGGTACTAATTTGAGCTCAGAAAAACGTACGCCAAAATTTTTTTAATCTGTGGAGAAAAAAGTTTTTTTTTTTAAAACTTTTTGAAAATATTTAAAAAAAAAAATTTCATAAACTCCAATTCATAGGTATTCAGAAAATACAAATAAATATAATTTTTGAAAAAAATTTAATGAGCAGTTTTCAAATAATAAATTTTTAAAATTTTTTTCTTAAAAATGATTTTAAAAATACAAAAATATATTAATTAAAAATATAGGTACGCGGTATAATTTGGGCAACCTAAACCTATATTTTTGTGAAATTTCGAAAGAATCGGTTAAGCCATTTATGAGACAGTCGAAAGCAAAAAAAAAACGGTCCAATAGAAAGTACCATTTTTAGACATTTAATATTTTTTTTTCAACTATATGATCGGCCGTAGCTAAGAATCCACAATGATTTTTTAAAAATTAAAATCGTTAGAGCCGTTTCCCAGAAAAATTGGTTTGAACGTAACGGTTATATGGCAGGTACCGTTATTTTTTGAGCTAAAAAACAAATTTCAATTTCGCCCCCGTACAATACCTAAACAACTCTATTACCAAAATTGAGGCAATTTGGCCCACCCGTTTGGGAGGTAGATATACATATTCTGTAGGTATACATACCTACAGACAGACTGACATACTGACAGACTGACAGACTGACAGACTGACAGACTGACAGACTGACAGACTGACAGACTGACATACTGACAGACTGACAGACTGACAGACTGACAGACTGACAGACTGACAGACTGACAGACTGACAGACTGACAGACTGACAGACTGACAGACTGACAGACTGACAGACTGACAGACTGACAGACTGACAGACTGACAGACGGAAAGACTGACAGACTGACAGACTGACATACTGACAGACTGACAGACTGACAGACTGACAGACTAACAGACTGACAGACTGACAGACTGACAGACTGACAGACTGACAGACTGACAGACTGACAGACTGACAGACTGACAGACTGACAGACTGACAGACTGACAGACTGACAGACTGACAGACTGACAGACTGACAGACTGACAGACTGACAGACTGACAGACTGACAGACTGACAGACTGACAGACTGACAGACTGACAGACTGACAGACTGACAGACTGACAGACTGACAGACTGACAGACTGACAGACTGACAGACTGACAGACTGACAGACTGACAGACTGACAGACTGACAGACTGACAGACTGACAGACTGACAGACTGACAGACTGACAGACTGACAGACTGACAGACTGACAGACTGACAGACTGACAGACTGACAGACTGACAGACTGACAGACTGACAGACTGACAGACTGACAGACTGACAGACTGACAGACTGACAGACTGACAGACTGACAGACTGACAGACTGACAGACTGACAGACTGACAGACTGACAGACTGACAGACTGACAGACTGACAGACTGACAGACTGACAGACTGACAGACTGACAGACTGACAGACTGACAGACTGACAGACTGACAGACTCACAGACTCACAGACTCACAGACTCACAGACTCACAGACTGACAGACTGACAGACTGACAGACTGACAGACTGACAGACTGACAGACTGACAGACTGACAGACTGACAGACTGACAGACTGACAGACTGACAGACTGACAGACTGACAGACTGACAGACTGACAGACTGACAGACTGACAGACTGACAGACTGACAGACTGACAGACTGACAGACTGACAGACTGACAGACTGACAGACTGACAGACTGACAGACTGACAGACTGACAGACTGACAGACTGACAGACTGACAGACTGACAGACTGACAGACTGACAGACTGACAGACTGACAGCCTCACAGACTGACAGACGCAAAATCGGAACTAAAAATTGGTGCAAATTGCCGTTTCCCTTAAGCGGAATTGATTGTACCTACATAATACAATTTCAATTTTTCATTGCAGTGTCAGTACCGAAAAGGACGAAAGAGCGAAAAGATATAAAGCTATTTGGCGCTTACATCATTTATTACATTTTACATCTTAAATCTAATGCATGCACAATTTTTGTGTTGTACATCCTTCTCCTTCACTTAATGTGGAAATGGATGTAAACGGAAATGCATGGAGCGTCCATTTCTTTCAGATAGTGCATACATTTGTAATGTATACATTATCTACGTACCTATACGTAAACATGGAAAGTTATACCTGGATCTAACTACAATTGCAATTTAGTTTCTTTATGGAAAATTTTCACTCGTTTCTTAACAATAAATTTGTTACTACAGTGGAAAAGATTGATGGTCATTGAATAAAGAAAAGCACAACGAAAATTGTATTGTGTAGTTTTGCGCAAACATTGTTGTTTTATTTTGTTTTCTTCAAGGATTGAATTCGGGAAAGAAAATTATTGTGCGAGAAGATAGATTTGTAGACACAGTACATAGAAGCAAATGCAAAATTTACTTGATACTTAGCTAGCTAATTGTCAGAAAGCAAGAAATCAATTTACGACATCGTGTTGATAAGTTCTATGGAAATCCATTAGTTATAGTAAATTATTAATGTAAATACATTTGTTGGAAAGCTGTTTTCAGCTCGAAAGCAATATCGATTTCATGAGAAATATATTAATATATTTTTAAAGTCTTCTTTCACATAATTTTAGTACAGCATTTCTTTAAATTTTACTTGCTATATGGTACTATAGGGCAAGTTTTACATTTGGAAAAAAAATCGAACTCGATATTTTAATCAAAGTTGACATTACGATGATAGAGGACACCAAAAAAGTCGGTACGGCAATTCCGTCTGTCTGTCTGTCTGTAGAATGATCTACAGCCTAATTGGCTGAACCAATTTTGTTCAAACTTGGTGGTTAAGCATTTTATGTGATTGTCCAAAATAGATTTTTGAATCGTTGTCTTAGCCCCAAAAATAACGGTACTTGCCATACAAATGTTTCTACCATTTTAAATATCTCAAAAACGGCTCTAACGATTTTGATAAAAATTCGTGTGTGTTCTAACCTGAGTATGGTCTACATTTTGGATTAAAAAAAATTACAAATATTTACGGTATTATTAACGGTACCTGCCATACAACCATTTTACTGATTTTCGACTTTTTCATAAATGGCTCCACGGATTTCCATCAAAATTTGTATACAGGATCTCCTTCAAATTCTAAATAATACTGCATTTTATTTATTTTTTTGGAAATTCAATATGTTGAAAACAGGTGGGCGATTTTTTCTGAAATTTTGTTTTTAAATTTATACTATTAAATATTTAAAATGTTCATACCAATTTTTGTTAAGAAAAAAATTAAGAATTTTTATTTATAAAAAATTAAGTGAAAAACGATTTTAAAAATACTTTTAGTCGTTTCCATTAAGAATCTTGCATATAATGTGATCGAACTTAGGAACAAGTACGTGTGATCCAGTGGTGCATTTTATTTTTTTTTACTTTAGTATCTTGAATTTTGAAAAACTAGTTAAAACTAAAATAGAAGTTGTTTATTTTCTTAAGTTTATTTAAGAAAGGAAACAGCCTTACAAATAGTCATTAATCCATTCCGCAAACAAAAGAAATAAACAAAATCAGGTATCAGAGTATGTTAATCTAATTAAGTAAAAGGTATTTATATAATTTTTTTACTGCAAAGTTTTTTTTTTATTTTTTATATCATCTTTAAAAATATCACAAGTTTCTTGTTCTTCTTCTACGGTAAAATAAAATTTTGATGAAGCAACTTGTTGGATTAAGGCGTCACAACATTTCTCAGATAATTTATCTCGCATAAAAAGTATACTATTTAACATATCAATTTTCATTCGATTCCTTCGTTGATTCTTTACAGGATTCATTAAACTAAACATTCTTTCAACTGCAGCTTTTGTGATAGGCAAAACTGAACACGAATTGACAAAGTTTGATAACTCTATGTAAGGATTTTGATTGGATGCATCGGTGATCCTATTGACCTCGCAACAAAATTTAACAGTATTTTCAATATTCTCCCATTTATTTAGATTTATGTTGTTCCATTACGATTCATTTTTGGAAATAAGTTCAGAATTCATGTATCTTTAAAAAAATCTTTTAATGGTTACTTATGAATCGACAAACATTTTTAACAGAAAAAATAAGTTTACTTGGTGTAAAATTCGTAGATTTTGTGGAGTTCGCGATTGAAGCTCTGTAATGAGCGATACGCATTTATGTTTGATTGACTTTAAATTTTTAAAGTAATATTTTATTTTAGGATTGAGAAATATGAACACCTGCTAGATTTCCTGCTAAAACCAAATTTCCTGCTAAAAAAAACTGCCGGCAGGATTTGGCAAAAAAAATGCTAAGAGTAAACTTTTCCTGCTAAATTTGTAGGAAAAATGCTAAATTGGCCACACTGCCTACAGCCCAAACAGGTGGGCCGAATTGCTTCAAACTTGGTGTATAGGGTTTATTAGGTATTGTACAGAGGGGAAATTGATTTTTTAGCTCAAAAAATAAGCATTACGTAAAAGCCTATTTATCTCGGAAACGCCTCTAACGATTTTTATAAAAAAAATCAGTGCAGCTTTTTATGTACGACCGATGGTTTTTTTTTTTGCTTTCAACTATCTTATAATTGGCTTAACCCATTCTTTCGAAATTTCACACATATATAGGCTTAGGTAGCCCAATTTATACTGCGTACCAATATTTTTATTAAATATTTTTTTTGTATTTTTAAAAGCATTTAACATAAATTTAAAACATTTATATTTTGAAAACTGCTCATTAATTTCTCTCCAAAAATTATAGTAATATGTATATATATATATTAATTGGCGTTTTTGAATTTTTTTTTGAAAAATGTTTCCGAAAAATTTTAATATAAACATTTTTTTCTCAAATACCGATCCACAGATTTTTAAAATTTTTTTCTCAAAAATTCAAATTTATCCAAGAAATAAAATGGCGTACATACTTTTTTTTTACCTCAATTTAGTTTAATATTTCAGAATTTTTTTTTTATTATTAAATTAAAGAAATTTTGTATATATAAAAAATTAAAAGTAAAAAACGACTTGAAAAACATATTAAGATTTTTAATAGAAATCTTTTGCGTACGATGTGATCTAATATAAGATCAACTTCGTGCGATCCAGTCGTGCATTTTATTTAAATCAAAATCGTTAGAGCCATTTGCGTGATAATTAAGAAGGTAGTAAAAATTGTGTGGAAGGTACAGGGTGACTTTTATTTTAATCGATATATTTCATTATTTTTTTTTATTAGATTAAAAATTAAATTTTATTTTAAATAACTAATGGTTTTTAAAGATGATAGACGGTAAATGACCTCAGAAAATTGTTCATTGCTGCCTGAAGGGTTGAAATTGGGGTCGCCTCAATTATTGTCTTAATGGACTGCTTCAATTCAGTCAAATTCCTGGGTTTCGTTTTGTACACTTCCTGCTTGAAATAACCCCATAAAAAAAGTCAGCTGCAGTCAGGTCAGGTGACATTGGGGGCCAGCGGAAAGTGCAGTTTCGGGTTATCAATTTGTTTGGGAATTTTCGTTGGAGCTCCGCCATAACTTGTGTGGCTACGTGTACACTTGCCCCATCTTGTTGAAACCAAATCTTGGGAAAGGGATACGTCTTCGGCGAAGTTCTGGGTAAAAAAACTCCTTCAACATCTTTAAATAACGGTCCCCATTGAAAGTTTGTGTTACAACGTTTTCTTCAAAGAAGGATGTACCGACAATACACCTTGATGAAACTGTGCACCACACAGTGACTCGTTCTGGGTGCAGTTCTGTCTCATGGAGCATTTCTGGATTAGATTCACTCCATATATGGCAATTTTGCTTGTTAACATTGTCGTTTAAGTCAAAATGGGCCTCATCAGGCATGAACAAAAAATTTATCAATGTGTTCTCTTCTTCGGCCATTGCAATCATTTTTCGGCAAAATTCCAGGCGAACAGGCAAATCCTGAGTGTTTACCTTGCTTGTAATTTGGACTTTGTATGGAAACAAGTTTAAGTCATCATGAAGTATCCGTTGTAATGTCCGTCTGCTAACTCCAATTTGCCCCGATAAGTTTCGAGTCGAAACACTTGGATTTGCAGGTATTGCCGAGGCAACAGCCACGATTGTATCCTGAACCCGAACATTGGGATCTCGATGATACGGTCTTCGTTCGATGCTTCCAGATTCGGCAAACATGTTCACCAGCCTTATAATGGTCCATCTGCTCGTGGGAGTACCGCCAAACTCCAGCCTAAATTCCATTTTCACGGAAATGACGGACTGCAAGCAATGGTATCGCTGCACTATCCAAATCCTTTTTTCAGTATTCCAAGCATTCATTTTGATAAATCTAAACAGTAGCCTATAAAATAAAAAAAAATAAGCCGATTACTCACACTGAAAAAAAGTTATTACGTTTTATTTTTGAAGCACGATTCGTGGGCCTCCCTGTATACTGTTTTTTCTTTTTTAAATCGCTTGAGCTGTTTACGCTTTGGTCATTGTACCAGACAGATAGACACTGAGTTGCGGGACCTACATACTTTTTCGATGGTCTCGAGTCGCTTTTTTTCCAAATGCGAATATAAAGTGGATCTAGAATTAATATATTTTCGCATTCTAATTTTTGTGGCGATTAATAATATTTAAGGTTTATTGATGAGCGAAGAAGGAATATGTGTTGCTCTCCTGGGAGCGTATTGATTTATTGATGTATTTTTTAATGAAGATATCTTTTGTTTTAAGGTATTCTTGCATAACTGAACCAAATCTGGGTGAATGAAATTAAAGTCCTTATCATACTTATCCCTTATTCGCAGATTCATAGACTATATGAGAATTTCGAGAACGTGCTATGAAACATTAATTGATTTAATTTAAAATACAAATTGGATTCATGTCCGGGTTTTTTGCTTTTTCTTTTTATGGATACATATACATAACTCATACCTCCATATATGTAATATGTATACAGACTACATGAAATAATTATTGTAAAATCATATTTTCGAATAATTATGTTAAGCCAACGAAATCTGTTGAAAAGCGTTGTGTGGTCAAATTATTCATGGGCTGCACCTCACCTATATGTATGCACTCCTATATAGTAGAGTGAAGATTAAATTGATGATTTAATAATAAATGGGATCAAGCCTTCGCATTGTACGTATTATTATTATACAAGTGATTTTTTGTATTTACTCTTACAGTTTTGCTTTAACGATAATTGCAACAAATTGGTTAAATCAAAAGAACTTTTCACTAAAGCGACCAGACCGCGATTAACTGCCATGAATTTGGACATTCCTTTTTTTTAAATTATTTTTAAGCAGATTGCATTACGTTGAATAAAATCGATATTTCGTAAAATATAAATTAACCCTTGTAAATTAAAATGATTATGAAAATATTTTGGAACAATTGTGGTTGTTCTTATTAATTCGGTTTTTTTAATACAGACATGTAGATTTTCACAGTTTATGGTTGGATCTTCATATTGCACATGTTGGTAATATTCATACTGTTGTTTGTCAGACATTGTGGAAAAAATTACCATGGGAAGTTACAGTGATCATCGAGTATGTCATGTGTTCACTGATGGCTGATTGTGCTTTGGAACAAAATTGGAAACGGACCCGAAAAAAATCATATTCAGCGATGATTTCTATCTTAAGCATAAATAAAATTATAACGAGCAAATGTGAGATTTGGAACCAAACTTTTTCAAAATCGACTATATGCCTTCCCTATCAAATTCAGACACTTTTAAAAAATGGGTGCTTTTATTGCACAGTTTTTTTGACATTTCTTTTGTCAACTGTAATTTCGAAAATTTTCTGAACGGATTTGAATGATGGACAAATATTATCTAGATTATTTGCAATGCAAGTGGTATATAGGTAAAAGCTAGATAGGAATCAAAGCTGCAAGTCCATACTCAGAAATCCAATTAGGATTTACGGGTGTGTTATTTCAAGCATCGATTCTTTTGAGGTAATTTTCGCCCAGTTGTTGACACATATTGGGCGGTATCTCAGCTATAATTTGACGAATGTTGGTTTTCAAGTGCTCAAGAGTTAAAAGTTTATTTGCATAAACACGGGCTTTCGCGTAGCCTCACAAAAAAAAAGTCCAGCGGTGTCAAATCGCATGATCTTGGTGGCCAGTTGATATCGCCACGACGAGAAATTACGCGGCCAGGAAATGTCTCTTGCAATAAAGCCATATTCGCTCGAGTTGTGTGGCATATGGCACCGTCTTGTTGAAACAACATATTCCCCAAGTCGTATTCTTCAATAGCAGGCAAAAAAGCCGGTTGTCATATGACAATAACACTCCGAATCGATGGTGACAGTCGTTCCATCGTCGTTTTCGAAGAAGTAAGGTCCAATCACACCTACGGACCAAAGAGCGGCCCAAAAATTGACTTTTTATGAATTCTCAGAACCCCAAATATGGCAATTTTTTTATGAACATACCCACCGAGTGAGAAATGTGCATCGTCACCTGTTGTTCAAGCACCCATTCGACGTATCTACGACGTTGTGAATGGTCAGCTGGCTTCAGTTGTTGTGTTAGCTGGACTTTATATGGATGTAGGTGTAGATCCAAATGAAAAGTACGCCATAATATGCCGGAAGACAGTTCTAGTTCCTGAGAACGACGAGGAATCGACACATTCGGGTTCTTTGGCAACACTTTCACTTACAGCAGCGATATTTTCAGTGGTACGAGCGAAACGATGATGCACAGGCATTACAATATCTGTAACCAATCCAGTCTCTTCAATTTTCTTCACAATTTTGCCAATTGCTTGCGTAGTTGGACGATTATGTGAACCATAATCTCCTCTTAAGGCACGATATGTGGCTGTGGCAGAATCACCATTTTTGTAGTAGATTTTAACAATTTTTATCCGTTGTGCGATAGTCAAGCGATCCATTTTCGTAAATGTCAGACTTTCAGCGGAAAAAAAATTGGTTTAACAACTTAGTTTGACAGATGTCGAATTCCAGTCCTATACTTTTGAATCCGCTAAATGGATAAGCCTTTTAGAATAATATCAGAAGATTTCTGAAGTTCCGCAGGTATTATGCTATCTGGTCCCGCTGACTTATACGGTTTAAAGCTGTTCAAGAAAGAAGTTTGTCCCTGTTGATCGGACCTTCTGGGATTCTATGAATAATTGACCCCGTGGAGTGCAAACTTCTAATGTTTACTGATCTACCAGGGAAGTGAGTGTCGAGTAGTATATCCGAGCGATTCTTCGCTATAGGTCGTCCAGGAGCTTGAGCTTTTAGATTTATTGAACACTGTTCTACTGTTTTTCCTGAGTGGGCCTAGTTCTGGATGCTACCAATAATAGTTTGGTAAAAAGGATCAACCATTTTTGTAGCGTTAATATGACTGTTTCAGTGTTTCATCCACTTAAATAGTAATAAAGGTTCCGAAGTGCTTCTTCTATCTGTTTATTAACTTTTTTAAATTGCATCTTACTTTTTACAGTTATCGAGGATGGTGTGTGTAAAAAAATCTCCATCCGCAACAATTCTGCTGAGTTAGACTAATGGCTAAGACCCAACGCCCTAAGCTTAAATCACATCCTTTTTAAATGCGATTGTGTTAAAGAAGATCACAATATCTTAAAGACCGCAAGCTCGTTAATGACCTGCAGTACGGCTTTCTGAAAGTAACATGTCCACTGGTGTTATGATGCCTAGCAGTACAATTTGAAACCTATCTTTTCAACGTTAGGAAGAATGTAAGATTATATCACTTGACATTTCTAAGGCATGGATAGAAAATGACATCCTTCACTCTTATATCGAATAATCTATATTATTTGTATTGGATGATTACAAGTCTGGCATCCAAAATATTAACGCTGGCGTGCCACAGGGCCCCGTGCTGTCTCCAACCCTCTTTTCTTTTTTATCTACAACTTTTAATCCAATAAATTGATTTGTCGATGACAGCACACTCACCTATTTATTTAATCGTTCACAGGCTCCGATGTCGTATCCCTGTTTTTTTTCGGACGTTTGCCATACAGACCGTTTTTGATATGAACCAAAATCCCTATACCTTGTTACCTATTCTGTTAGTGGAACTTAAATCATCAAAGTATCTAAATAAGGGCCACTAAGCTCCAGAACAAAATAATTATCAGTCATCAACAAATTATGTTCATAAAGTACATACGAGTGTCAGTTTATCATGTTCTTTGTCCACATTTCTGGTACAGTTCATGGGTAATTTAAGTCGGAAGCCCACTTTGCACCCTCTACCTTTCTGCTACTTAACCATTTCAACGTTATATAATAGTATGTAGTCTTAAATAGTGAAAAAAACCTGGTTGCTGTTATTGTTCGGCTTATAGAAATAAACATATGGTGTCAATAACAAATTGGTCGCACGTCATACCAACAGGCACATCACGTTTAAGTCCTTATACATTATGATGAACAGTGGCGTAACTACACCATCTGAGGCCCGTGGCAAATTTTTTTAAGGAGTCCCTCCGGCGCCCCAGCAAAAAATCAACACGTTAGAATTTAATTTTAATAAACCACTGATGTAAGTAGTTGCCCAAAACTATTAATAATATTATGTGCATTTAAGTTCTAATCTTATAAGTTTTATTTTCAAGAGCATAGGTTTATACAAATATTTATAATGAAATAACAATTTATTTTCCATAAGATTTGTTTATTAGTAAGATTCTTTTCTCCGAGCTTTCTGTTCCGCAAAAGTATCTATAACATCATCAAAGTTTAAAGATCGGGTCATAGAATTTTCAATAGACATAAAAGCCAAATTACGAAGCATGTCTTGTGCCATAGAGTTTCTTACATAGGTTTTTATTAATTTTAGTTTTGAAAATGATTAGTTCTAGCTGTAGTCACAGGAATTGTAACAAATAACATAAATTTGAGGAAAGCTGAACGACATAAATTGATTCTTTATTATTAATAAATCAGCGAATTCTCTAAAACACGGAGACTTTTGTTATTTCATCTCTTAAAGTGGACCGAAAACTGAGAATTTCGCTGGCAAATGATACAGATATGTACATCTTAACAAATTCTAGAGCATTTTTAAATAAATCAGTGTCATTTAAAATTTGCAAAGTGGAAGGTTGCAAAACACTGACATTAGATTCGGTAATTGAACTTTATCCAGGGGCGACCTAAGTTTTTCTGACAACCCCGCAATAGTTGTAAAAAAAACTTTTTTTTTCGGTTTTCAAAAAACACCCGAGGCCATTACTTTTATGTTGCAGAAAATTTAGTTATGTCATTTAATAATTAAAACTTCAAATATATTAAATTTAAGTTCTTAGTACATTTTTTTGGCCCTATGCACAATCCACAACTTCATAGGTTTCCATTTTGTATGTCTGCGTCTGAAAATTAATTGGTGTATTCTTTTATTTCCGTTTCAAAAATATCAAAATAATATTTGCGGGTGGCCGTGGCGCGATAGTTGTGTGTTCGTCTGACAATCTCATGGTCACAGGTTCGATCGCTGCCATAGTCTATGTCCTCTTAGTTTTCCATTAAAAACCAATTCTAAAACTAAATGTCATACAATGAGTTGCTGGTTTATTCATTACATGCAGTTTAGGCATAGAACTAACAAGATGTGATTGAGTAAAACTAGAATACCGATAAAATATGAGAAGAATAAAAAAAATTAATGCGAATTATAAGGGACATAGATAAATAAGACATGGAGATTTCTCCGCATTAGCTCAGCCGCCTTCCCTGGAGATAAGATCTGAGACAACAACCACCTAAGAACATCGCTCCACACATCTTTCCTATCATTGTTTCTCTTCCTTAACCTCACGCCCGCGCTGTTTTGAAATATTTAAAGGTTAGTATAATCAATTGAGCGCGCGTAGACTATAAAAAAAAATCAATTCAAATCAAATCTCATGTGACTTTGACGTTTATTCATTTAACTCAACTTGCCCCAGATTAAAACCTAGTTCTACTTCAGGGCGAGTTGATGGCGACCTTAGGTTTAAAAAAACACAGAAATTGTTTATCAGGGTGACTTCAGGTTTTTCAAGAAACGCTTTCGGGCGACCCTAGGACGACCCTAGGGTGACATCAGGGCTCAACGAACAAACCTATTATAAGCAATTTCATTAATTGAAAGGACACTCAAAGTACCGTCATGTGGATTTGAAAAATTTATATGTAAATCGATAGTTAATGGTACGGGTTGATTTAGTAAGCTGAAAATATGCTAAATAATTTTTTTTATTATTATAAAAAAACAAAAATGTTTTACTTTAGTGCAGTTTTTGATGAACTTTAGTGCATTCAATAGGAAATTGCGTGATTAAGGGGAACAACTGTTAGAAAGGGAAACCGTTTAAATATGCACGTTATACCCTTCCGGCCAAATGAAGTTTTTCACCAAATTTTCGGTTAATTTGCGAAATTTCCTATCGAATTAACTATAATTCATCAAAATCCGCGATAACAATAAGATACATTTTTTGCTTGTTTATAATAATACATTTTATTTAACATATTTTTGGCTTACTGAGTCAGTATCTATTTACATATATTTACATTTCTCAAATCCGCGATGACGGGACTTTCAGAGTCACCTGCTTCTAGCTAATTTGGTTAACAAAATGCGGAAATTCCCCCCACCGTCACTATCTCGCCCTCGTTGCCAATGTACCGCGACAAAAAATGAAGCAATCAATGGATGCGTTCTGAAAATTGACATCTTTTTGTTTTGAATGTGTTGAAATTTAAATGCTTAGTTTGATTTTGTATATGGTCTTTAGTTGTGCCCCACCTTGATTGATTTTAAGTTCTTAAAAATATTATAATTTTTAACTACTTAGGTAAAAAATTATGTTAAAAATGTTACGTTATTTCTGAGCTCGTGGACGGGCCCTCTTGGGTCGGGGCCCATGGCATTTTGCCAGCCCTGCCACCCTATAGTTAAGAATGAGCTAAAGGAACCGACTTTCGCCCAAATTCCAAAAACTACCATTAGGCTGGATAATTATGGATATAACTTGTATTTCAATTTCTGTAATACACATAGATAATCTACCTAAATTCCCCACAATATAAGGTCAGTTATAAGGAAGTTCAATATTATAAATATGTACATTATCTTTTATTTGTTTTATAACTAAAAAACACTTATTGGTGTCGTATCCATTATCTCGAAAACGGCTCTACCAATATTAATTAAAATAAAATGCACGACAAACTGCTCGTACATATTTGCCCTTATGTTGGATCACATCGTAGGCACAAGATTCTTAATATGAACTTTAAACTATATTTTTAAAGTCGTTTTTTACATAATTTGGTACATACAAAATTTTTAGTTTTTTTTAAGTGTTGGTATGAGAATTTGAAATATTTAACAATAAATATTTGAAAACAGAATTTAAAAAAACATCGTCTACCTGTTTTCGAAATATGTATTGAACTTTTCATTTTTTTTTTTTTTCAAAATTATATTCAGTTTTGTATGATTACACGTACTTGCTTTTAAAGCACTTTTTCGTATCATTTAATGACTTTGAATGCACACACAACTTGAGTGTGCTACCACCAAGTTTTTTCCCAATTATTTTTGGCTGGAATTATAGCTATTTCACGACTTGCCAAGGCCGATCATCAGATTCCTTTCAATACACGATGAAGGCACAAGAAGTTTTTCAATTAAAATGAAAAAAGTAGACCAGCACCACTAGAGCAAAGGAATCTGATGATCGACATTGGCACGTCGTCGTGAAAAAGCAATAATTCCAGCCAAAAATAATTGAGAAAAAACTTGGTGGTAGCACACTCAAGTTGTTGTTGGGCATTCAAAGTCATTAAAAAACGCAAACAAAACTATTTTTAGACAATTTTGGCATGCAGTATTATTTAAAATTCGAAGGACTTCCTATACAAAAATTTTGATCGAAATCTCTGAAGTCGTTTAGGAAAAAGTCAAAAGCAAAAAAACTGATTGTACAGGGCATGGCTGGTACCGCTAATAACAAAAATTCAAAAAAAAGAAAATGTCTAACGTAGTAAAGTACAGAAATAATATTGGCACGTCAACGTATTTCACTGAATGAATTACTATTGTGATCGTCGAAGTTTTATACATTGACACTCTGGATATTGATTGTCTGAAGATTGGTTTTGTTTTTTCGTCAGAGAGTCAAGGCGATGATAGATTACTTTGATCTCCTTATAATTATAGCTTAGAATGGTTTCAAAGTATTTTTTTTTTTTTTTTTTGTAACCTTCCTTTACATCATGGGGTGCTTTTGGACCCCAGAGCATGTTTGAACCCTCATAACTTTTTTGTTTGTTAGTTGTTTGCCTTCGAATGAATACTCAGTGAATAAAATTTAATTTTCTATTAATTTTTTATAATTTAATTATAATTGGAAGTTTACAGAATTTTCTGCTCGAAATAATCCATATAGACTAGGAGCCCAGGGCCGGAAGACATACGTCATTTTATCATAGTTGATTTTTTTTCTGCGTATAGATACCAAAGTAGATAAGAACGAATGGACATTCCGAATTTTGAAAGCTGGGGCTTTTCGGAGATATGCTGTTTTAACAGTGCATTCTCAACTACGTTATTTTATCAAAGCCCCGAAGGTCACCTGACCTGACTGCACCAGACTTTTTTTATGGGGTTATATCAAGCAGGAAGTGTACAAAACCAAACCCAAAAATTTGACTGAATTGGAGCAGTCCATTAAGACAATAATTGAGGCGATCCCAATTTCAACCCTTCAGGCCGCAATGAACAATTTTCCTATCAGGTGCTGCATATGCGTGGATGAGCTTGGATCTCATTTGAGGTCTATCATCTTTGAAAACCATTAGTTATTTAAAATAAAATTTAATTTTTAATCCAATACAAAAAATTAATGAAATACATCGATTAAAATAAAAGTTATTTAAATTTCTTATTGTAGCACGATTCGTGCGCCACCCTGTATTTGACTGGAGGTTGTTGGGAGCAATACCTTTCACAGCAATCGCAGGCAGTTTTGCTTTCTTCTTTTGTTCATGGACAAAGCAGATGACATTTGCCCCCTTTTACAAGGAAGTCTCTCGGGGACTGTTCGTGAAACCGGCCCAACTATTCGCATAATACGGAGGGCAACCAAAGCAGTCTTTCCTACTGTGTATCGTGATGCAATTGTGAACGCTCATTCAGTTACGACTCCATTAGCTCCTCCGCCATTTCAATAAGCTTGCCGTTTCTGACTAAATTTTTGTGTCTTCTAGGTGGATTGAAGTTTTGAAGAATGATGACGTTTG
Source organism: Philhelius pedissequus (assembly GCA_910595825.1). Taxonomy (NCBI): domain Eukaryota; kingdom Metazoa; phylum Arthropoda; class Insecta; order Diptera; family Syrphidae; genus Philhelius; species Philhelius pedissequus. The sequence goes on along the minus strand of OU343160.1, from coordinate 72,460,199 downwards.
CTAGGACAGCCAGCCACGTCTAGTACTCGTAAGTTGTAAAATACAAACATCGACTCCACATTTGGTGCGGCTGTTAACAAGTATAATTCCGATTTATTTTGACAAACCGAAGTGGCTTTCTCTCAGTTATGTTGCGTAGATAAAGAAAAGCACTTTCTTGTTGGGTTTTGAAACATAAGACTCACCGACGCCATTATCTCAGAAAATCCAAATGTGGACGAGAGCACTGGGCGATATTGCTTTCTGTTGCTGACTTTCACAGGCCTGTTATGGTCCATCTCTTTTGTTCCTGATTGTGCCATGGGTGGTGATTTTGTTATCGAGCAACTTCAAAGCCAAATCCACGGATGTGAAGTTTAAGTTTAAGTTTAAGTTTATTAAATTCATTGAATGCCTATACATTAAGAATATATTTCTTATAAAATAGTATAAGGCTTGTTATTTATATATATATAACGGGTGATTTTTTTTGCTACTTGGTTTTTGACGTTTATATTTTTGACAGATCGCACATGACAAATTCCACGAACATTTGACATTTCGATTCAGTATTGTTTGCCATTTCATCATGAATAGACTTACGCCTGAACAACGTTTGCAAATCATTGAAATTTATTATCAAAATTCGTGCTCTGTGAAAAATGTGTTTCGCAAGCTACGTCCGTTTCAGCGACGAGGCTCATTTTTGGCTAAATGGATACGTGAATAAGCAGAATTGCCGTATTTGGAGTAAAGAGCAGCCAGAGGCAATTCAGCAGCTACCAATGCATCCCGAAAAATGCACTGTTTGGTGCGGTTTATGGGCAGGCGGCATCATTGGGCCGTACTTCTTCAAGGACGATGAAGGCCGCAGGGTTACGGTCAATGGAGAAAGGTACCGTTCGATGATAACAGATTTTTTTTTGCCGAAAATGCAAGAATTGAACTCGGTCGACATGTGGTTCCAACAGGACGGTGCCACATGCCACAATGCACGCGAAACCATGCATCAATTGAGAGGCGAATTTGGTGAGCAGTTGATCTCACGTTTTGGCGCAGTCAATTGGCCACCAAGATCATGTGATTTGACCCCGTTAGACTATTTTTTGTGGGGCTATGTTAAGTCTATTGTCTATGGGGACAAGCCAAACACGATTGTTGCCTTGGAAGCCAACATTGAACGCGTCATTGGTGAGATTCCGGCCGAAATGTGTGAAAAAGTTTGCCAAAATTGGACCTTCAGAATGGACCACCTGAAGCGTAGCCGCGGGCAACATTTAAGTGAAATTATTTTTAAAAAGTAAATGGCAGAAATTGATTTATCGATCCAAATAAAAATTTCATTCACTTTTTACAAGTTTCTGTGTTTTTTTGAATTTTCAAAAACCAAGCTCTTAAAAAATCACCGTTTACAATACATCTCCTGCAATTAATTAATTAAGTAGTTTTGGAGATACGTTCCTAACTCTCTGCGAAACTGTGACTCACTACTAACTCTCCTTATGTGCCTTGGTAGGGAGTTCCACAGTCGGATGGCGTTGATGAAAAATTGTCTCTCTGAAGCCAGACAAGAATAACGTGGCGGTACAAGATGTTGGGACGTGTTTGAAGAACCGAACTCTATTTTATTAAATACCGTGCAAGGTTGTTTTGACTGAATTATGTTGTAAAGTAAAACAAGAGTTCGATAGCGCATGAGTTGATCCAATGACATTTTAAATATTTGAGTTGAGAAACTAGAGACCCTGTCAAATTTGCGCAACCCGAATATAAAACGCGCCGTATTGAAAGCTACATTAAGCCTTCGCCTGCTTACGGAATCACAATTGCAAAATATTTCAAATCCGTAATTAGTATTGGTATCACTAATGCTTTAGCCAATAATAATCACATTTTAAGGGGGGTATAATAATGTGAAGACCACAACATTCGTAGGACGCCATACACTTTACCAACAGCGACATTAATATGAGTGTCCCAAGAAAATCTGCTATTAAACAGCATGCTGAGATTACTAGCTGTTGGAACTTGGCAATTGGTAAACTATCAAGGTAAATGGTAGGGAAATATTCTAGGTTCAAAGGTTTTCTGCTAATAATAATGCATTTGGACTTTAAGGGATTCACAAAAAGACCATTTTGTATTGACTAACGCGAAATTTGTTCCAATTCTTGGTTAATTGTGTATGCACAGTCTTCAATTAGCCTAAGAGGGCAGCTTAGGTGAAGTTGACCATCATCGGCATACATTTGAACAGAAGTTTTAGTTATCATAGCAGGAAGTTCATTAATGTATAATGAGAATAGAAGGGGTCCTAAAATCGAACCTTGTGGTACTCTTTTAGTGATCGGCAGAAAGCATGATGTTAGATTGCCAACACTGACTGCCTGTTTTCTGTCCCGTAGGTAGGATGACAGTAAATTCACTGCGGATGACGAAAGATTATAAAGCATTGAAAGTTTATAACACAGATTATCATGATCTACGGTGTCAAATACTTTGGAAAAATCTGGGAGAACCATAGAAGTAACATAGTCATCGTCTAAGGCAGTCTGACGTCTTCAATGATATTTATAACAGCGGTTGTGCAACTGTGTTTCTTACGAAATCCAAATTGCTTATTTGATAGAATGTTATGTGTGGTTAGATGACTGTAAAGTTGTTTTTGTACTAATCTCTCGAAAACTTTCGACAAAAATGGAAGAACAGAAATGGGTATGTACACACTACTTCCAGGTTTTGAGATTAAGATGATTTTTGAAACCTTCCACTGCGTTGGGTACAATCCTGTCATTATTACTGTGTTAAAGACGTATGTGATGGCAGGCAGAATAATGGGTAAAATTAACTTGAGGAATTTAGGGTGTATTTTGTCATTGCCAACAGCGTTGGATTTAATTGATAAGAGAGCATAAGTAGTTGTGTCCATTGTTAAAATATGATGGCATCAATGAAATCACCTCATCCAATCCACGAACAAGCCCTGTACTTTGATCAGAGCTTTCAGTGTATATTGAAAATTTGAATATAGAACCCATTGAACTTATATTGAGCCACCAGAACTTTAAACCATATTCTTGGAAGGCTTGCTGGGCATGTATTTGTGAAATTCACAACGACCACGAAATCCGATCAAGTGTTTATCGATTGTTAAGTCAGATATGGAATATAGTTCACAGCTCAACACATCCAGAAGCAATTAAACTGGAGAGGGCAGGCTTCGATTTGCTGAAGTTTGCCTACGACGACCTAGAGAATCATTAAAATGGACGAATGAGTTTATCATCTCAAATCTCTCTTACAGCCCTAGTTTGGAATGGTTTTTCATTCAGTTAATGACAGCTAAGAAAGGTTAAATGGAAATCTCTTACATGGGGTCTCCACGGTCTAGATTTTCTAGTATAGGTCGCATTCTATGAAAATTGCTCATAGAGACCACAAATAGCATTCTATAAAAAATTTCATACTAGACATTGTACAGCTCATAGCATTCTATCGACAGTATACTATTAGGTTGCCATTTTAACTTTGAGGTTAGACTTTGTGGCTGGTGAACGTTTGTGGTGTGTGTATTGTTATAATTCCTTGCTTTTTTTTTTTGTTTAATTCCTTTGTTGAATGTTTCTTAAGTCCTGTAATGCTACTAGAGCAATAAGAACACAGCGATAGGTATTTCTTCGTGACATTTGTGCAATTGAAATAGTATGCTATGAAATGACCAATGCCAAATTTTCTAGCATTCTATTTTTCTTCCTTTCTATCAAAATTACAGATAGAATACTATAAAATATAGAACGTGGAAACACTGTGTTAGAGAATTTGAAGCCAAAAAAAATGTTTACTTTTCTGGTTAAATTTCAAATTTATTGTTTTGGAAAAGGCTTGCGATTCATTTACACATTAGTTGGAACAATTAAAATTGAATAATATATCATAGATATCAAAAAACTTTCATTGTTAACATTGTGGGGTCAAAATGGTCCCGTGATGTAAAGGAGGGTTAAGAAACATTGAGTAGTTTTTATTCAGAACTAGCGGACCAGGCAAACTTTGTCTCGCCCCAATTGAACACCTTCAAATGAACTGCAGAGCTATAATAAAACACAGATAGTTATAATTTCAATGTGATTTATTTGAATGGAATACAAATCAGAAGAGAGTGAAATGATAAACAAGGTTTTTGATTTGCTTTCCGGCGGAAAAACAAACGACAACGACCGTTTACCAAGCTATCGACGACGTCATTTTTCGCTGCAAGTATTGCCCGTTCACAAATCGATTCGCAATTCTTATAATTTTTTTACCTTGCCGGGGAACACTTCACTTTGGTGATGAGTTTCTCCTTCGACGTTGTGAACTCGCAAAAAATTTGCCGGAATAGGTATCAATCCAGTCGAGACATCGAGAGAAATTTGGCCATTGCCAAGCGCCAGCAGCTGTCTTGAGAATTCAGCAGCCGATGGGTCGTTCTGCAATGCGACTCTCATATTTGTGGTCAATTTCAACTTGTTGACCTGCCGGCACAAAGACGAATCACTTTGTTAATCCTTCATTATTAGGTCAAATGCCTCCAATGCTCGTTTATGCGCCATCGTGCATTCATTACAAATTATGATTTTGTATTCTCGCATCAATTTTTTTCATAAAATTCATCACCAGCTTCAAAGCAGAATGTGCAGTTCGACCGCCTTCAAACAGTGTGGCAGCAATGCCATAGATGCCGTACGATGCAACACGCAACGAAGGAGAACTTGGCCGAATTGTTGCTATAATCAACTAAATGACGAATGTCTTGCATGTCACGCCGGGAACACCGAGAAAGTAAATGCGATTGCGGAATCGTATTTCAAAGCAGCGCGATTAAATTCTAAGCTTACCACTTTTCTTCTTCCAATAACTTTTTGTCAAATTTGTGGTGGTGAATAGATTTTCTGAATAGAAAATTATAATGTCATAAGGACACCTGTCAAATTGCGCACAGCCTATGTCAGTATATAATGCAATCTATCGGGTCGGGTTGTAATCGCAACACAGTGTCATATAATATATATCTCGTTAGCTCATCCACACAAAACGTCTTCTATCACAATGAATTAAACAATTAACCGAATTTTTCCAAGCTTCACAACGAATTAACAAAGAGAAGCCAAAATTCAAGAGTGTGTATACAAGACAAAACACATTGGCGCAAAATTTTAAATGATTTAGTAAAATGTTAAAGCCACTTTTAGCAATTTACTAAGCTAAAAAGATGATTTAAGTAATTTTAAACGATTTTAACATTTTACTAAAGTTAAAATCACGGAATGGCTACTTTAACTTTTAGCAATTTGCTAAATCCATTATGGAATCTGATAGTATATCAGGCTTGCACGCAGGGTGTCCAGGTTCGAGTCCTGCTGGTGCACAATTTTTTTTTTGTTTTTTTTTTTTGTAAATAGTGGAGTTAAAATGATGAAAATAGAAATACGAGTAACTAATACCTTTTTAGAGCACATAATTAATTTTCAACGCATAACAACAACAATTGTGTTTATCAAAATTCAACCCTATAAATGCTCAGTTTTCTACTTAATTAGCAATTTACTAGTTTAGAAAAGGTTTACAAATTTTGAAATAGTTATTCAATCCATAAGCACTTAGGAAATTGCTAACTAGTAAAATGTTAAGCCTTTAACAATGGGTTGTTTAAAATTTTGCGCCATTATTTATACTAATAAAGCAAAAGCAAACATGTAGTTACATTTTTAGTCATAACTTCGGTTCTAGACATCGGACGTCAAACAGATTTCTTATATGCACTCTCCAAACATGTCCTAAGATCTCCTGATCGATCAATTTGATCGAGCCGAAAAAAAGAACAAACATAATTTGGATTGTTCTTTATATATAAGATAAGCAACAAGGATGAGTTGGATTCAAAATTCTGGTCATAAGATTCTGCGAATAATAAAATAAATCTTTCAAAAATTAAATAAACGGTGTTGTTGATTTTCCGTCCTTTTATGTTCTTACGCGTACTTTTCCTTGTTTCGAAAATTTACACTTTCCACTTGCTTAACTGGATTTTTATTTTTTTCTTTCGAAATAACACACTGGTATGACCTATACAATTCTGAAACAAATTTTACTTTTTAAGCGGTCAACATATTCTTTTTGATCCACCAAAAAGTACCCTTTTTTGAAAAAAAAACTTTTAAAATTTACGCCTGCGATAGTTTGGTTCTTGCTTATAGTTGCCTTGCACGTTAAGGACGTTTCGTGTAACTCAATTCGTTTTCGTGTAGATTTTTAGAACATTTTCCATAGAGAATTAGAACTGATAGTAGACGTACCAAGCTTGAAAAAGGAGGAATTATTCGCTAAGAAATGTATGTGCATACAACAACAACTAATTACATTGCAATACCTACTGTTAATAATTAACCCCTTGAATACACCCAAAATTTATGTTAAAAAAAAAAACATCGCTAGCTCATTAGCACTTTCTTATCGATAGTTCATATAGGTAGGGATTTTTTGCGTTCAACTAACCTCAATCCAAAAAAAAAACACTCAAGGTTTCCTTGTGGAGTGCTAACTTCCGGCTGAAAATTGCTAGTAAGCTGATAATAGGCCTATAACTCTATAACTAATTATTTACACTTCGTAATCTTTGGAAATTAAAAGTGCCTTTCCCTAATGTTAGTTTGGAATATTTCTCCCAGGGGAATATTTATTTATTACATTGCCAGTAATTTGGATAGTGTTTCTTTTATTAGTTCACCATTTTTATTGTCTGCTTACTCCTTCAGAGCCTTCTAATTATATGATATTGGGAAATTTGTTGCTGCTTCGCAAGGCTGGTAATATCATCTCATAGGTAATGACAAATTCTACCACATCTCTCGAGAATTAGGACTTTCTATAGGAATATGTTCACTGACTATGTTGGAATGCTAGAAGCATTCGATGTAAAATAATAGAATTTTTTGCTTTTCTTAAAAAGCATAATGTTGATGTAGGTTTAGTATCTGAAACTTGGTTAAGTCTTGACGACAAATTAACTAATCAAGATTACAATTCCTATCGTCTTGATAGGGATGATAGAAGGGGGGGCGGTGTTGCCGTGTTAGTGAAAAAATCAATACGATATGAATTATTGCCAATTGTAAAAACTAAAATAATTCAAAACGTAGGAATTAAAATACCTTTCGAAAATGGTTCGGCTTTAAAAATATTCTCTGTTTATTTTTCTGTAGGTGCAGCTAATACGGAGAAACATTTTCATTTAAATAATGATTTGAGGAAACTTAAAAGCATTAATGACACATTTCTAATTGGGGCGATTTTAATTGCAGGCACAGAAGTTGGGGTTGCTTAAGAGCAAACGCATGGGGAAACATTCTTGCAAATCTTCATTCTAGGCATCCATTTGATATTTTGTATCCTCCCCATCCAACTTATTACCCTGCTGATAATAGGTCAAACCCATCAACTTTGGATTTGTATTTGAGCAATATGTCTACTCTTTTCAACCAACCTATGGTCATAAACGACCTAAGCTCAGATCATTTACCAGTAATAATAAGATCTTTTACCTCACCTTTGCAAAGAAATAAGGTAATTTTGGATATTAAAAATACAAATTGGAACACATATAAAAGAGAAATGCGATCCAGGTTGACTAATTTCCATGCCTCATCATTAATAATAATTGATGCAGTCAATCAACAACAAATAGATTTTAGTATTTCTTGTTTTTCAGATGCTGTTCGAAAAAGTATTGAAAAAGCAGCTCCTAAAAGACAAATGCGTTACAATAGTTCAAATACATTACCTCCTTATATACTTGAACTCATAAAAGTTCGAAACGGCAATCGGAGGAAATGGATAAGAACAAGAGAACTTTTCTATAAAGATGAAGTTAAGTCACTTTACGCTTTAATAAAAGAATCCATTTCAACGTATAGGAATAGATCTTGGAACGAGAAACTTCGCAGCTTAGACAAAGGAAGTAAACCATTCTGGAACATGGTAAAAATAATTAAAAAGAAAAATACACTTATTCCAGCTCTGAAATTAGGAAGCAATATATTAGTTTCAAATGGTGATAAAGCTAATGTCCTGGCTGAAACTTTCTTTGATAACCATTTGGTAACTAGTGGTATTCCCTGTAATACCATAGTTGAATCTATGGTTAGCGACACAGTCAATATGATTAATTAAAGTGCTCCTAATGGTTCCCAGGAAGATGTTACATTTGAAAACGTCAAGAATTTTCTTTTAGACCTAAAAACAAGAAAATCCGCAGGCTTTGATTGCATTAAAAACATTTACCTCAAGAATTTGCCAAAATCAGGAATTCAATATTTAAAGCTTCTTTTTAATTGCTGTCTTAAATTATGCTACTTTTCTAATGCATGGAAGACAGCTAAGATTATCCCAATTTTAAAGCCTGATAAAAGTGCTAATATATCTACCAATTATAGGGCCATAAGTTTGTTAAGCTCTTTAAGCAAATGCTTTGAGCAAATAATAAAAAGTAGAATTCTTTCTCAAGTAACAAGAAATAACATATTACCATTCGAACAATTTGGCTTTAGGGCTCACCATAGTTAAGTACATCAAGTTGATAGAATATCTTAATACATTAAAACTAATTTTAGAACAGGAATGGTTCTTCTTGACGTTGAGAAGGCATTCGATACACTTTGGCATGATGGTTTATTACATAAACTTTCTAGACTTAATTTTCCAATCTACTTGATCAAAATAATTCAATCATTTTTATCCGAAAGAAATTACAAAGTTTCTATTAATAATTGGTACTCTAGTACTTACGATATTGTAGCAGGTGTACCTCAGGGATCAGTGCTAGGCCCAATATTATACATTATTTTCAACTACGACTTTCCATGCCTCACTAACTGCGAAAAAGCAATGTTCGCCGATGACACTTGCATCTATTCATCAGATTCGATTGGTTTCAATATTGGAACGAACTTGCAATCTGCACTTGATGTTATACAAGATTATTTTTTCGATTGGAATATTAAACTAAATGCTTCAAAGACACAGGCTATCTTTTTTACTCGAAAAAGAAAACCCTGTTTCCTGCCTAGCAACAATCTTCATGTTGATGGCTTAAGCACCGAATGGTGTTCAAATGTTAAATACCTTGGTGTACACCTAGATACAAAAATAACTTTTAGAGTGCAATTACAAGAAGTAATTAAGAAGATTAACATAACTATTAAAACGCTCTATCCTTTTATAAATCGTAAATCAAAATTAATTAACAAAAATACACTCTTGATTTATAAAGCAGTTTTCCAAGCAATTATGTTTTATGGGGCGCCGGCATGGGGGAATTGTGCATCGAGTCACATCCGCAGGCTCCAAATAGCTCAAAACAAAGTTTTAAAAATGATGCTTAACCTCCCATGGTCTTTCTCAACAGCTGAACTTCACGAGATTTCAAATATTGAATTGGTAGCATCCAGAATTGTTAAACTTAATGAGCATTATGTCACTTCTTGTGTAATGTCTGATAACGTTCTAATTTCAAACCTAGCTTTATAGTTTACATATTCTTTTTTTTTTTTTTTTTGTAATAAGACTGATTCTGTGATACTAATTTTAATAAATTATTTATTTTGTGATTAATAAAACATTTTTTTTTCTCTCATTTTTTATTTATTTATTTGTTAATTTATTATTTATGTATTTTTTTTGTTTATTTATTAAATTGTTAATTTATTTATTTCTTAATTTATTTATTTATCTATTAATTTATCTATTTGTTAATTTATTTATTTGTTAATTTATTTAATTGTTAATTTATTTATTTGTTAATTTATTTAATTATTAATTTATCTAATTGTTAATTTATTTATGTGTTACTTTATTTTAATTGTTAATTTGCTTATTTATAAATTTATTTATTTATTATTCGTTAAGTTATTTATTTGTTAATAATTTATATAATTGTTAATTTATTTATTGTTAATTTATTTATTTATTTATTCATACTTTTATTTATTTATATATTTTGTGTTTACTTTCTTCTTTTTTGGGAAGATAAAGCCTGGTTTGAAAAATTCGCACCGCCCACCCTTCTACTCCTTACTATACCATATAATATTATACCTACATAGTTTTTATTAAGTTTTTTTTTTTTTGTGTGTATTTGTTTAATGAAGGTTTTTGAGTAGCTTTTCCTTCAAATCATATTTAATTCATTGTTCTTTTATGCTTAAAATAAAAAAAAATGTATTGTCAGTAGTAAGGTAGATTTATACCATAATTCTGTAAATTGTGCAATATAGTTTAATGAAAATAATGTATAAATATTCTGCTACAATAAACACAAAAAAAAAATGTTCACTGACTAGACAACATAACCTATGCTGCTTAGGTCAGCAAAGGTTATATTGCACCTTCTGTTGTGGTATGACAACCTCTTTTTGGCGGTATCTCATTCATATGCTGAAATTTCACTGCTTATAATAACTGGTACTCACTTCCTTAGGAGTTAACAGCTCAAGAAGACGCGTAGCCATATTTCCCATTTCACATTCGAGGGGTCAAGAAATTAAGAAAATGAGAAGAAATATTTTGGGCCAATAAGTAGATAAGGTACATCTTTTATTAAAGTCCGAGAATAACTTATCGTATTTTTTGTACAAGAATTTAAGTTAAAAGTTCTTATTAGGTATATCCTTGATTCAGTTTAAGTATCACCATAATTTATTTTTATTTAAATTCCAGGTATAACCTACCAAACTTCTACAATTTCCGAAAGCGATATTTATATTCCGTTGGAAAAAAAACAACACCATCTTGTGTGACTTCGGCTGTAAATGCTCTTGCTCATTGGAGTGATATAATCGCTGTAAAATCTGCTGCTTATAATTCCCTTAGTCGCGTGCGTCAGTCGGTGGGTGTTGTTCTTTTCAGATCGTTCTTCCGCTTCTTTTGAAACAAAAATCAATGACCTTTTTATAAATACGCACATCAATCACATGTCCACATTATTTATATTTTTTTTTTCTTTTGTGACACCAGCTAGCACTTAAAAATAACAATAATCTATTTTTGGCAATTTCCACCATTAAAAATATAAGGCATGAAATATGTCGCAAGAATTCGGTTTTGCATCAAAATTATAACAAAATCGGTCGAACGAAATATTTGCGAATAAGCAAATGGATAAGTCGATTTGCTCGAAATAACGCCAAACTCATATTTCACTTTTAGAAATTCCTTAACAGGAGTTTTGAATGTGGTATAATTTCAATAACTCTAGAAAATTTTTTATATCTATGAAGTTTAATCGAAATGCATAAATCAATTTTCAATTTTCGTGAAAATTTAAAAAAGAGCAGTGGTGGACTAGGGATCAGAGGGCTCCTGGGCATTTAAGGCACCAGTTATAGTTTTCATTGAAAAACAAATCAGTGAACTTTTTGGTAAGTAGGTTATGGCTATCATTGAAAGTTGGTTGTCATTGATGAAAAGATCTTTCATAGCCAAAATTAACTTTTGAGGTTAGATTTGATCATTGAAAGACAAACTGACCTATGAGAACAGGAAAAAAAGGAAACGCAAATCGTTGGAACGATTGTGTTCCACTTTTGGGAAGAAAATGTCAGCTGTTAATTGAAAACGTTTTCCATCATTTAAAAACCAAAAGTGATTTTACAAGTAAGTAGATGTTTTTTGACAAAAAATATTATACATATGTACATGTATCTTATTACCTTAATTTTGGTACCAAAACGACATAAGTCTTATTTGTTTAAGTGCGTCAGAATTGATAGACAAAGTTTTCAATGATGAGTTTCAATGGAATCTATAACTGGTGGTTTATAGTTAATAAATTCATTTTATAACATTTTCACTATCGGAGAGAGCCCGGTCAAAGTTGGACCCTTATACACTCTATTAGAATCCCAACAGCTTAACATTTGACGTAGAGACCCCTAAACAAGGGTACACATTTGAGCCAAACAATAATTACTGTTGAACCCTTCAGGAGTCAAGTTTAATGAGAAAGTGCTCCGCTGACCTGTAATTGAAGTGTCAACGCAACGTACTCCATTTTAGGGCTCACGGAAATTACGCCAAAGGAAATTGGGAAAGAATTTATTTTGTTGGAACATAAGCCAGAAATATTGGAAATTATGCCAGAAAGCAAAATGGAAATTAAGCCAGAATATTTGTATATTGTGGCCCAATTTCCAAAGAAAGTTTTGGAAAAAGGCCATCAAATATTTTAAGGTATTTTCAAACAGGACAAAGGGGGTAGGTTGCGCGTCCGGTCGGGGCGGGGACACATGACATATAATGAAATATTTATTCAAAACATAAAATAGATTTAAAATGTAAACAATACATTTTAAAAAGCTTGAAAAAAAATTCGGGCTTATGTGAAGTGTTTTTTGGAATTAGTTCCACGGCATACAATAAGCTCGGCGCGCTGCCTACCTGCAACACCCTGCTTGACCAAAATATTGTATTTGAGGTGAGTACAAGTTTGGGCACACTTATGCAAATTTTTTCTGGAATTTTTTTGAAAAAGCCCAGAAACTTGGGAAAGATTATCAGAAAACTCAGAATTTTTTATTGAAAATTTAATGAAGAAAAAAAATTCTGGCGTAATTTCCGGGAGCCTCTTGTAGCTTTGTCGCAATGCCATTAAAATTGACCTTCTAGGATACTTACTAGCTTACTAGCACATAACGGCATGCATGTGGCATTCAAAAAAATTAAAGGATTTCTTTAACACCTCAGAACCGGCATGATTTATTTTAACATCGACCCGATTTCAATGGAAATAACTTTCCATAATACAATTTCTTGAAACGGTAAGTTATTAAGGCGTTGAGGAAAAAATTCTAGTCAACATTCTCATCAACGCATTGAATTAATTTTTCTAAGTCCGAGAGTCAATACGTTGAGTATTTACGTTGATAGTCTAATTGCACTGTAATAGCTGTAGCTTAGTACCTACCTACTTGGAAAACTTGAACTTTGCAACAACATTTCTTTTTGTTTTCTAAGGAATTCAGCTCATTTTTGGGGTCAACTAAAACCTATATTTTGTCCCAAATAGCTCCCCATATTTGATTGAACAGATTTGTTGAAAATATCGATTTTTTTATGAAACAAATACCTTTTATATAGAGAGGAAGTAAAAATAAACCTATTAGACATATCAAGGACACAAGCTATATTATTCAAAACAACAGTACATAGCTGTCTTCTGTCTGTCTTTATAAATTTTGTACTAAAAGAAGGAATAATTCCAAACAGTTTGAATCGATTTTGTGTTTGCCATTATAAAGAATAGATCGATATTCCTGATGTAAAATGTCAAAGGACATCAAATACCGCTCGTTCGTTATCCTCCTTCCTTAAATCAATCTAATGCCATGGTATAGTGCTTTTGCTCTTCTCAATAAAAAAATTAGTTTTTACCATTCACACTCTGGAGGAGCTTCACAGGCAATCATCAAAGCAGAACAACCACTCTTCTAGTCCTTAAGCTGGCGGGCCAAATTAAATGAAGCCAAGACTACTCTCCTCCCAACTCGAACCTCGGACAATTTTTAGAAAATGTTCTCTTCTTCAATCGAGATCGATGCCAAAAAATATTGTGTTTTTTTTGTCGTTATTCCTCTTTGTCCTTTCGGGCAATCTCAAACATAAATTGACTGCACCATGGATTTATCTATAGGACAAAACACAACACTGCTGATGCTATTCATAAAAAAATCAATTCATCTCCATACTCAGTGTTGTGCGATATTGACGCGTCGTGGTAGCGACTTTGAAATACCGAGGAAACGTCGAAGAATTGTGTATCTCTATATCATGAGTCAAACCATAGGGGATGTCATTTTATTTTTATTCCTTCTATTGCTCCATTTAAAGATTCTTCTTCGTCCTGGATTTATGTGGACCCATCAACACAATACCAACTAGAATATGTACAACATGTATGTCTTCTAAGGATTTCCGGATTTGGTTGAAGCTGTTTTATGCGACTTTCACATTCGCATCATTCTATTCCCAACGATAGTGCTGCTAACTTCCTATAGTTTTCCTTGACATGACGCGACGGTTGGGTTATTGTTCTATTTGCCTTTTCAGATTTTTTTTTGTATCGTACTCCCATTTTCAATTCCAACTCTGTGTAACGTATTCACTTTGCTTCTCGCTGTTAAAACTTATTTCTCAATTCTCGGAGGCACTATTTCGCCTGTCTTTTTATTTTATTATACTCCTATCCTCAACACATGACACTGGGTGAAAAATCTCGAAGAAGCTTTTCTATGTGCACCAATGCTGCATATAAAAAAAAACGTTATATTGTCAAGAGCACTTTTGGATTCGATTTTGAAATAACGAACACGAGAACTTCAAATGAGCAAAAACAATTCAATGGGAATTGAATGCAAGCATGAAAAAGGAACATCAATGCATTTTTCCTGTTGATACGTCAATTTGCAAGAAAATTCAGCTAATTTTTCGGTGAATTGAGTCAATTGCAAAAATTTAAGCAAATAATTACAACGTCTAGGTTAGGTTAGGTTAGGTTGAAGTGGCTGCCAGGAAAACAACTGACACACTTAGACGAGATATGTCCATTGTGATACAAAAAGAAGAGATGTTTGCTCTTTAATTAAACCAATTGGAGCCTCTTATGAAGCGATGCGTAGCTGCTGAATCTCAGCATTTCTTAGATCACTGGGATCGTCAAAGAAGTATTCTTCCAGGCGAAATCTACGTCCCTGGGAGAGAGCACAGCAGATGGGAGATCGTCTCCTCTTCCTCCTCATCCATACAACTTCTGCAGAAGTCGTTTGAGAAATCGCCGAGACTTATGGCGTGTCTGCCAATTAGGTAGTGTCACGTTAAGACACCTATTACTGGGCAAAGATGTTTCCTGCTTAAAGAGAGCAGACCTTTTGAGCGTTTTGGGTTTATTTCTGGCCAGATCTGTCTGGTGGCCAGGTAAGTAGAGATGTTTGACTATCTTATGTTTGTTTATTTTATGGAGTTTTGATGCAACAAGTGTTTGCTTGTAGCGATAGGCATGCCGATTTCTTCTATTTTCGGTAGAATTGGTATTTGGGTTCCTTTTCTGGCCAGTTCATCGGCTTTGCAGTTTCCCAAAATATCTCTATGTCCCAGCACCCAAATCAGGTGAATATTAAACTGTTCTGCCATCTCCCTGGGAGATGATCGACAGTTGCGGGCATTTATAGAGTTTGTGGAAACAGCGCTGCTTGACTCTCAGAGAATATACGGATATCCGATATGGATATCACGTTTTCCCATAGCCAGGATAACACCTCTTTCATCGCCAGAATTTCCGCTTGGAAAACGCTCAAATGGTCAGGAAAGAGAGACTAAGGTTTAGTCTGTCCGAGAACACACCGCCACCCTCTCCTTCTTCGGTTTTTGAACCGCTCGTATAAAAGTGGGCTGAATCAACTTTTAAGAACCTGTCATCCCCCCAATCTGTTCTTGTCCTGTAACTTGGAAGTTCTTGTCGAAGATTAGTTGGTATGTGGTGTAGTCGGAGCGTCCTAGTTTTGGTCCGAATTTGTTTAGAATATTAGAATGGCGTATCGAATTGCTAGTCCACTGAGTGATGGCTTTGAGCCGAATAGCTGTATTCGCGACCAAAACGTCTAAGAGGTAAGAAAAATGGGAGTCGAACACAACTTTGTAATCTAAAATTTTGGAAGCCAGAACTCCAAAATTCAGGTAGTTATCATGAAGTAGAGAGTACCCAAAATGATATTTGAAATACTTGGAACTCGTGGGTTGTATTGTAGGCAAGGTTTTGTTTGTGTTGTAAAAATGTAGCCGATACTGGAGTTCGTTTGTTCTACGTAGTTAAACATTAACGCTGTTAATAGGTAGGTAGTCTAGTTATCCTATGCAGGCTTACAGCCGATGTGGATAATACAATGTTACTTTAATTCTTAGTATAATGAATTATCGAGTGCATTATTCAAGGAATATTAAATAGCATATAACCTTATAAGTTATGTGTTATACACATAATTTTCATGTGATTTTTAAAGATAAATATGTATAAATATAAATGTATGAGGGACTACAAAGGACATATGAATTTATGTTCAGAGACGTGCGTAAAAATGCATTAAATGAAATATAATTAGGTAAAAACAAATGGATGATATACTTAATAAAATCTTTTTTGATCGCTTAGTTGTTATATGTTGATGGAAAACAAAGATGCCATTTGAATTCCTGGATAAATAAGAATATATCAAAAAAAAATTCAAAAATCGTCGGCGCGCTTTTTTTTAAATTAATTTTTTTATGCATAAAATTTTAAACCTATTTTTATAAAAAAAAATTAAAATGCCATTTTGAAGGTATTGTTAATATATATATAAAACTCAAATAAAAAAAAACAGTGTCTGGTTTTTGAAAAATCAATTTTTCAAAAACAAAATGTTTGTATTTTTCCAAAATCGAAAAACTTTTTTTTGGAAAATTTGAGTATGCCGTTGTATTAACTCTTTTATGGAGTATTTGCACAAAAAAAATAATTTTAGTGAAAATATAAAAAGTGGTTCCATGGGAAGTATCGTTAATAAGTACGGAAAATAAAATATTTTATATTAAAAGTGAAAAACACAAACATTTTTTTTTTTAATTCTTGGAGCCGTTTTTGAGAAATACATTTTTTTCTTAACGGGTTTTTAACATATTGTATGGAAGGTACCGTTGTTTTTTATGTTATTAAAATATTTTTTTTAACTAGTTGAATAGCTAGTGTCAACAAAATATTCAATTTTTAAAAAGATTTCGAAAAAATCTATGAAGTCGTTTTCGAAAATTTGAGTTTAAAAAAAAAAAAGTTTTTTTTTAAACTGCAACTGTTATTTGTCGTCTTAAAAAAAAAATGAAAAAAAAACGTGTGGGCATACTATCAAAAAAACAATATGTACCAAGTTTGAGGCAAATCCCTCCAACCGCTTAGGCTAGCAAACTCGAGGACATACAGAGAGACGAAATTGCGGGACCCACATTTTTGGTGTTCTCTATGATCGTAATGTCACTGCTGATTTTCAGAATTTTTTTTATGAATGCATAACTATAATAATGTATTTCCACAATTAAGGTCCCGTCTATTCACTCAAAATTTTTTTTCTTTAAGTCAGTGAAATTATTCAATTAATAACCGAAAAACTAATTTTTGTATTAATGGTTAGTTTAGTTGGTCGACGAATTTCTTAATTAACTTACTTAAATTTACCAGTTTACATAGAACCAGGTCGGGTCCGAGCTAAATGAGCGCCCTGTTCCCCATTCTTTAATTTATATATTAAAATTAATAAGACTTTTCACAACACACACTTTTTATTTTCCACCTTTCACTTCACTTTCCTAAAAAATAAACCCCGAGTTTGAAAACCTAAAATGTATGTATTAAAAAACACAATCAATATCAAAAAGCTTATTCTCTATTAAATAGCAACTGATCTTCGAATTATACAGACGAACTCAAAAACAAAAACAATTGCAGAAGGACAAGACAGTAATGCACCGACGCTACGCACAGTTTTTTGTTCTTTTTTATTATTATTTTTACTTGCGATTATAGGTAGGCACTATAAGGCAAGTTATCCATTCGTAAAAAAATAAAATTCACGACTGGATCGTTCAAACTGGCTCTTGTAGCTAACAACTTTAGTGTTACTCACTGACTCTGTGGTAGGTAGCTAGCCTATAGTTATCCTATTCAGATTTAAAGCCCATGTAGGTAATATTACCTTGATTCTTAGTATAATGAATTGTCGAATGCATGATTCAAGGAATAGTTACATACATACCTACCTACAAATGTATGTTTAAATGGATTTTAATTATGTAAATTAGGAGGGTAATAATGTAAATATGTACAAGTACATCCATGTATATAATGAAAGTTAATTAAACTGCCAAAACCATCACTTTAATCAGTTTTGCGAAAAAACGAAGACCGCCATTAGATGCCACTGATCAATGAAAATTTTATAAAAAAGTATCTCGAAAATTGTAGGACGGGTTATGATGAAATCCTGTTTTTTATTTTTCGTTTTTTGAAAACAAAATTCTTTTGAAATTTTAGTGTGCAATTTTGTAGAGACTATTACTGGTCATGTGAATATAAAATTTAAATTTATTTTTTGTGATTGGTTTTAAAATTATTGATTTTTCAAAAAAAAAAAAATTAATAAATTATTTTAATTAAAAAAAAAAGTTATTCAAAATTTTGATATGCAAAAATAATCTTCTCAGATATAAAATTTGACAGAAATCCAATGTACCATTACCGAGAAAACCAAAAACTAAAAAAACCGTTATATGAAAGGTACCGTTAATAGACTTTTCCTGTAACCTTGGTTCATATCAAATGATAACTATTACCAACAAAAAAATTCACAAAAATTTTTATCAAAATCGTTGGAGTCGTTTTAGAGAAAAATAAGATTTTTAAGCCTAAAAATAAAATTTCAATTTCTCTTCTGAGGAATGCTAAAATAATCACAATTACCAAATTTGAAGGCAATCGCTTAGACCGTTTAGGCTGTAGCTCGTTATACATACAGACGGATAGACTGACAGACTGCTGACAGACTGACAGACAGGCTGACAGACAGACATTTTTTGGCTCACGTTTTTAGGCTTCTCTATGATCGTAATGTCATGTTTGATTGTTAGAATTTATTTTTTGACGAATGCATAACTTGCCTTATAGTACCTATAATCGCAAGTAAAAATTCTAACAATCAAACATGACATTACGATCATGGCGAACACCGTCTGTCTGTCCTTGAGTCGGCAGTCTAAACGGTTGGATGGGTTTGCTTCAAACTTGGTACATACTGTTTTTTTGGTAATCCACACGTTTCTTTAATTTTTTTAAGACGACAAATAACAGTAGCTCCCATACTCGCACATTTATTTTTTTGGGTCAAAAACAAAAACCTTATTTTTCTCAAAAACGGCTTCAACGATTCTTATAAAAAAATCAGTTCATTAATGAAGGGAAAGGGTACCTTGTGATAATTTTTTTTTTGACAAAAATTGTTATTTTTGTTACGGTAGTAGAACCATTTTTTGTTTTCGATTTTCTTGGAAACGGTTAATTCGATTTTTTTATGCAGAAGCCCCTAGTAAGGTTAAACACTTTTGTAAACCAAATTTTTTCAAACAAAATTTTGTTTTGAAATTAAATTTTTTTTTGAAAAAAATTTCGAAAACGACTCAATAGACTTTATCGAAACTTTGTATTTGTTAGTTATTTGATATTATCTTGAATATTTAAAAGAAACTATTTTCGTAAAATAAAAAACAACGGTACCTCTCATACAAAAGTCAAAAAACCTTTAAGAAAAAGAAGTATTTCTCAAAAACGGCTAAAAGAATTTTTATAAAAAAATGCGTACCTATGTGCTTAAATTAGTACAGTCCACTTTGACGTATAAAAATATTTTATTTTACGTACTTATCAACGAAACTTCCCATAGAACCACTTTTCATATTTTCGCCTTTCTCACAATTAGATGAACCGATTGAAAATACTTTTGTTTACGGTAATGCTCCCTTAAAGTATTAATAAATCAGCATATGTACTCAAGTTTTCAAAAAAAAAAAAATCGATTTTTAAAAAATAAATAAAAGTTTTGTTTTGAAAAATCTATTTTTCAAAAACCATTCACTGAATTTTTTTGAAATTTGAATTTTATAATGTACATTAAAAAATATCATTAAAATGGCGATTCAAATTTTTTTTAAATGTTTTTAAAACTTTATACATAAACAATTATTTTTTTAAGAAACCCCTCAAATGATAATTAAATCTATCCATGAATTCAAATTGCATCTTTGTTTTCCCTCAAACTATAACGACTAAGCAATATAAAAAAATTTATTTACTTACTTACTTAAGTGGCGCTACAGTCCGGAATGAACCTGGGCCTCAACCAACATGCCTCTCCAATTAGCCCGGTCCTTAGCTAACTGCCTCCAGTTGCGCACTCCAAGTTGGTTGAGGTCGGTTTCTACTTGTGCGCCCCACTTAAGGCGAGGTCTTCCTCTACTGCGTCCGACGTCTGGCCGGTGATCGAAGACTCTGCGAGCCGGAGTATTGGTGTCCATTCGTTCTACATGTCCTAGCCATCTTAAACGTCCAATGCGGAGTTTTTTGACCAAGGGTATGTCGCTGTACAGCTCGTATAGTTCTTGGTTGAATCTTTGTCTCCATAGCCCGTCAACGCAAACGGGACCGAAGATTTTTCGAAGAATTTTCCTCTCGAATCTACCAAGGATTTTTTCATCCGCTTTTGATACGGTCCAGGTTTCAGCGCCGTAGAGCAGGACTGGGATGATCAGGGTCTTATATAGGATCTCCTTAGTAGTTCGAGTGAGGGCTTTACTACTAAATTGCCTTCTTAGCCCGAAGAAACAGCGGTTGGCAAGAGTAATTCTTCGTTTAATTTCTGACGAGATGTTGTTGTCAGAGTTAATAGCGGAGCCGAGGTAGACAAAGTCCCGCACTACCTCAAAGTTATATCTGTCAATGGTGACGTTCTGTCCAATTCGTCGATGTTGTGAGTCCTTTCGTGATGACAGCATATACTTAGTCTTACCCTCATTTACTGCTAAACCCATTTTCGCCGCTTCCTTCTCTATTCTAGCAAACGTGGCTATGACATCATGTTGAGTCCTACCAATGATGTCAATATCGTCAGCGTATGCTAGTAGTTGCACCGACTTTTGGAAAATTGTGCCTCTGGTGTTGGCTTTGGAGTTTTGCACAATCCTCTCAAGAATCAGATTAAAGAAGTCACATGACAGCGCATCGCCTTGCCTAAATACTTTTTTGGTATCGAATGTGTCGGTGAGGTCGTTTCCGACCCTGATGGAGCAGCGAGAATTTTCTATCGTCATCCTACACAAAGGGACGAGTTTGGGCGGTATACCAAAACTAGACATGGCTCTGTACAGTTCGTCTCTATAAATGCTGTCATATGCGGCTTTGAAATCGATGAATAGGTGGTGGGTATCGATTTGGACTTCTTGAGTTTTTTCCAGGATCTGCCGGAGTGTGAAAATTTGATCGGTTGTGGACTTTCCTGGCCTAAAACCACACTGATAAGGGCCAATCAGGCTGTTGGTAAACGGTTTCAGGCGTTCACATATTACGGCAGATAGGATCTTGTAGGCGATGTTGAGGAGACTTATGCCTCTGTAGTTGGCGCAGTTCAGAGGGTCTCCTTTTTTGTGGATCGGGTAAACGATGCTGAGGTTCCATTCTTCAGGCATATTTTCATCTGACCAGATTTGGTTTATGAGTTGGTGGATGTCACTTACCAAGTCATCTCCGCCGGCCTTATAAAGCTCAGCGGGAAGGCCGTCATTTCCGGCAGCCTTATTAAGCTTGAGAATAAAAACATTTAATTATGTGAATTATCCATTTATTTGTACCTGTATTATTATTTACTTTTTACGAATTTTTGCATACATCACACTATACACAATGTAGGCCCTCCCACTTATGTAACGGGTCCGCCATCTAAAGTTTATTTTTCAACTAGAACTTATTTCGTGAATGGTAATACTTAGCTCATATCTGATTTGACAGATAATTAGTTTTATCCTTCCGCTGAGCGAATATGGTTGTGTATACGCTTGAACAACGCTCGCTAAGTGGGCCTGCGATCGACTTAGAGAAGATGCCGATTTTGCTGAAAAAATCATCTTTTCAGATGAAACTCATTTTGATCTTGGCGGGTATGTAAACAAGCAAAATTGTCGCATTTGGGGCAAAGAAAACCCGCACGCATACATTGAAAAGCCGATACACACAAAACGAGTCAGTGTTTGGTGCGGATTTTGGTCCAGAGGCATAATTCGCAAATGATCAGGTAGTGGCCGTTACAGTCAATGGCGATCATTCTCGGGCCATGTTGAACGAATTCTTGTTCACAAAAATTGAAGGGCAGGATATTGGCAATATTTGGTTTCAACAGGACGGCGCTACGTGCCACACAGCCGAAGCTACACTCGATGTTTTGCGCCCATTTTCAAAAAAAAAAGAAGTTATTTGGCGGACCCTATATACATACATAATACATCTTTAAAAATCACATTAATCATTATATAGTATGCAAATTGCACCTTAATTATAAAGTTATATACATAACTACCCACCTATCCTTTATTTTTATTATTAAATGTACATATTTACATACCTAAGTTCCAGCTATGTGTATGTAGCTACATATTACCCTCCTTACTTACATAATTAAAATTCATAATCTAGATTTAAATATGCAATTTTGGGTAGGTACCTATGTAACTATTCCATGAATCATCCATTCGACAATTATTCATTATACTAAGAATCAAGGTAGTCTTGTCTACATCGGCTTTAAGCCCGCATAGGATAACCTAATTACTTACTAACGGCGTCAGCGCTTAACTGCATCAAAGTAGTTAGAGACAAGAGCAAGTTCGTACGATCCAGTCGTGCATTTCATTTCCATATTCATCCAAACATCTATAAAGAATTGTTTTTCTTGTGCTTTTTTAAATTCAACTCACAATATTTCAATCAAACAAATTCTGAGTCGAATATCCTAGAGTTTATTATTTTGAGATTTTACCTATGAACATTTTTGAGTGCTTGTGCAAGAAATTAATCTTGCACATGCTTGGTGCGATTGGCACATACGAATTTGTTTCTTATGTAAGTGGATAGGTAGCTGATTTCCTATCGATTTTTGTTTTGTTTTGTGGGAGAAATTATCTTGCACAGCCTTGGTGCGATTTTTTGTTTTGGCTCATATGAACTTTTTTCTTGTATAAATGGTTAATAAGCTGATTTATATGGATTTTTGTGGATAAATTTACCTTGCAAGCCTGGACCAACGTAATCATAATGGAATTTTTTTTATGTTTACTCTATTCACACAACGATGTATCTCGTGTAATTATATGAATGGTCTTTGGTGTGAGCAGATGAAATGGCTTGATTTTAATTACTCATTGGAAGATAATTATTGCGTTCAAATAACTTTAAGAAATGCATAGGCATAGGTAGCTAGTTAGACGAACTTAAATTTGAAGAATGAAAGTACGTTTATCCATAATTGTTTTTTGTATTATGGTTTGACAATGCGCCCCGAAAGCTTGGCGCCCTGTGCATTTGCACATCCTGCACTGCATCAAGGTTGAAGGCGCTTAAAGCTCAAGTAGACCCCCACTGCTCTGTTGAAGGCCCTTCTGTTCTGTTGGAAGCCACTAGAGTTCGGCTAAGAAATCTACAGTTCATTTCGACGCCTCAACAACTCTGTTGGAGACCATACATTTGTTTTGGAGTACTGTACCTTTAATATTGAACTGTAGTCGCCCAAGGGTGACCCAACATAATAATTAAAACGGAAACAGATGACAAAACGGAAATTTAAATTTGAAGCCCCTTTTTTCAAATTCTCTTAGTCCTTTAAGCTCCGCCTCTGGAAATATCTATATTCCATGTAGAATTTGTAATTATTATGAAGTTTATATCGGACAAGAAGAAATTATTAAAATCGGTTGAGCCGTTCTAATCTTTCTTACATACTGCATGTAGTGTGCATTGATATCCCGTTAGAAGATTCTTACTTTCGTTCGGAGTTTAAACCTTTCAACTCAAATTTCGTTTCTACTTTGGGAAAATTCCTGTACACCGGAAAGCTTATCCGATAGCCACGAAAAACCAATCACTATTTCTACACCACCTCTGCAAAAATAATTTACAATTTTCTGAGTTCATTAGGTCGTATTCGTGGTTTACCATTTTCCAATTCAATTTTCTCTACCAACGACATACATAGACACACAACCACTACAGAATCTTACATAAATACTTATACCAGTGGACTTAGTAAAAGCCAATTTAAAAGGATTCAATATCGTTTGAGGTCCTGCAATTTAGACTGTGCGAAGTGTGTTACACCCTTCTAGATTTTAGTGCGGTTACTTCTTGACATTGGACTAACTATTCTGCCACAGATATTGTGGCTACTTCTGATAGGGGCAATTCAAACATTGAACTTTATCAGAGCGTAGGCGTGCGTCGGCCGTAGCTAGACAAATATTTCGGGGGGATATGATTTTCAAAAAAAAAAAAAATATCATTTTTAAAGTTGTAAGCAATGGAGGATAATAAAATAATCCTAATTTTCAAATTTCAGTTATTTTTTTATTGAGTACTAATTGTAGGTATAACAAAAGTATATGTATTTTATATGTTAAGAAAGTAACAACATTGAACAGAATTGTATGTTGATGAATTGTCAATAAAGCTAATTCAGTAAATCGTTGTGTACATGTTTCAACGAAGTTTTAATTTAATCAAACAATTGTCATCCAATATCCACCAAACATCGCATGCATTCATCAACCAGCTAAGTGCCACTTCAGCTTCAATTGAATTTTCAAATTCAAAAGCCGTCAAATAAGAGATATGCAGATTATCATCAGCAAGTAGACACGTCACCATACCATTTATAATGAAAACAGAATATTATCATCAAATTAAACATACGCCATATGAGTTACATATGGGATAAGTTTTTCTGCACTTATAATTCACACTTTCTTGTTACGGAAAATATATGAAGAGGAGGTAATATTTATATGGAAAATAATGGACTTATGCCTTGGGTGTTTCCTGTACTAATCTGGTATACATAAGGGAAGTACCTAGAAGGACCTTACTGAGTGCGTGCAGCACTAGTTAGGATTTTCGTAATTATTTGGTCTTGTGTCGTAAGCTTTGTGCCTTTGGCTTCGACCAATGCCGGGGACTATATCTCACCAAACTTTGAGCATTTGGTTTCGACCAGGTCCGGGAACTCTATCCCAAACTATATAAAATTGTTAGTACAGTGAAACGTGGTTAATTGGGATCTCAAGTGACCAAGACATATGTACCAATTATTGAGGGTTTCCAATAATCCAGTTTTCCTAAAACACCGGTTTTATGATACTCAAATTTATTGTGATGTTTAAAATCTTCAATAGCATGTTTGCATTTATTCAAAAGCTTAGTAACTTGGGATTAGAAATTTTAATGGCCCCTTTTGCCTGCATACTCTTAGGAGAAGAGTTTTGACAAAAGGCTCCGTGCTCCCAATTTGCCATATAAAAAACCCATGAAATTCTATCAAACCAAAACATTTGAAGTCTTAGCTTGCTGTGAACCCCCGTGACCCCTCTGGTTACGGCCTTGCTTCATCATATCAATCGATGAGTGAGTGTGTTTGGATGGACAATCGATTGGAGTTCACCACCAGTCGAAATGTCTATGATCTCTCATCCATCCAGGTATGGGTTAACACCAGGATTATTTCTGTTTCTTGGAAATCTATCTACATTTGGGTTTTACTTAAGAATTGAAGAGAAATGCCAATTTACACAAGAGAAACAAATCGATGTATGTAATGACAATTCTCCAAATGAGTAAATTACAGTATGGAGGAGATGGATGAACAAATAAAGATACAGATACTCAATGGCACCTACCTTACCCATAATAATAAAGTACCAGAGAATAATAGATACAAAGTGAACGTTTAAAGAAATTCGCTTCAAGTCCCTGAGTAACGATGGATAGAATCGTCCTTGGTGTCGTTTTCTTGTAAAAGTGTTACATCATCATGAAGATAAAAGCTTAACAACCCAACAATTTCACGCAGATAGTGCGGTGGATTCTACTTCGACAAAGGGAAGTGCTAATTAAAGCTGATATACAGCTGGGAAGGCATGATGATAGTCCGGAAAATTGTTAAAATTTCTTTTGCGCATCCATTATAGAATTTCAAGTGGCTGTAACTTTTACTGTGGACCCTACTATCAGTCTTGGTGTATGATGCGGTTCTTCAATGAAGTTGAACGAAGAAGGCCGCCAGCGTTTTGTTCGGTACTTGTTTATTATTTATTGAAATTAAGTTGCTTGGCAAGGATATCTATAACACTATATTTTGCAAAGACTATACCTATTCTAAACTTTTCAATTATTTCTTAGGCATAGATATGTATAGGAAGGGTAATTTGGATCATGATGAGAACTTGCATAGAAATAGGAGGAGTATGAATATTCAGCTGGTATCCTGGAGGCAATCAGGCAAGGGACTTTTTCCATGATTAATTTTCGATTACGGTTGCCTATATTCCTTGAATCATAAGTTTAAGAAATTCTTCTTAGTTTTTATCTGGAAGACCTCAAGAGTTAAAAAAAAAAATTAAGTGCATTAGAGTATATCTAACAGGTGATTTGATCACAGCTCTTTGTAAATCGGACGGACGCAAGAACAATACAAAAATAACGAAATTACAGAATTAAAGAAGGGTTATCGTGGACACATAGAAGCGATTGCCTTTTCTCACCGTGGGCCTACCGCCTACCCACTGTTGCCCCGGGGCAGATGTTATGATCAGCGTTGCCACAAAGAAACGAATTTTGAGGGATTTTCTGAGGGCCATTTCAAAAAAGTGAGGGTAAATACTCGTCAGATTTTTTTTTTCAAAAAAAAACTAACAATTATTAGGCAACATAAATATTTATTCATATAGTCACGTCAGTCTGAATGAATGAATTCAGTGCGCATTTTTCTTTATGAGCTCTGAGCAGAGCTTGAACATGTCAAGTACGCTCTGACCGAGCAGAGTTTGATCAGAGTACTCCGATTTATTTATGAAATACACTGAAACACTGAACTGGCGAAATAATAAAATTATAAATAAATATTTATTACCTACAGAGGAAGAACAACCGGCGTCAATCTCCATTTTAATGTGTTTGTTTTTTTCCCGCCTGTTTCTTTCATATCACACGAAAAAGGTTTACTCCACCCTTTCCTGTATGTGTTTTGTTTATTTTTTTATGTTAAAATAACGCTTAAATAAAAAAAGGACGAAATATATTTTTTTACGAAACACTTGTCAAATATTTTATTTATTAAGCGTTACAAATTTTTGAAAATGCATTTTCGACATGCATTCACGCTTTTGTTACCGATTTCAATTAATATTTATTTAATATTTTCGTTGGAATTTGCGTACGAACCACCGCCGACGAACAACAACACGACCGACCGGCGAGACGACAGCAAACTGATTCGTGTTTACATTTCGGTTTCGTACATACATACTTATATACATATGTACGTACATAGAGGGAAATATCGAGCTGTCAGGTTGCGGAAGGGGTACGAAAGGATAGATTGAATAAGTCGAATGTAGTAGATCTCTAGGGGTGTTGTTTACGATCTAGGCTTAGGATGTGTTCAACATTGGTGTTTTATCATCCGCTCAGAAGGAAATTTTTCCAAATCTGTCCATGCAGATTCTTGGGAGAGGATCGAGTTCGCAGGAATTTTGGGAGCTTTGACTCGAGAGTAGAGATGCCACTTAATGATGTCAATGATCCTGGAAATGAGGGAACTTATGAATTTGCAGAGTTTCCAATGTTGGTTAGCAATAGGACAAAGAAAAAAAAAGCACCACAATGATTAATTGTGTGCCAACAAAGACGGTCGAATTTGTTCGCGAATTTTCAAGCCTATTTTAATAAAAAAAAAAAAAAAAAAAAAAATTTTGTTAAAAATCGGAAAATCGAGGGTAATTTTAAAAAGTTTCCATATTGGCGAATTAACAGCTCTTATTATCGAGCGTATAAAAAAAACAGCACCCTAAAAGTGATTACATAAAGGGTTATTAAATTTTATACCGCATACCAAGCCCAAAATGAGGTACTTAGCGAGGTAAAAGTTTTTTTATATTTTTTTAGTAAAATTTTTTAATAAGACTTTAATAGGACTTTACTGGCGGTAGAAATTGCTACCGCCTCGATTCTATCCTACAAAGGGAACTTTGTAAACCATTAAAATAAGTGAGAAAAGACCAGCAATAACGGCAGACCCCGATACCGTGTCTGAAGCTCAAACTCAAAGCGAGTAGGTTGTGCGCTTCAGGTTGATCAAGTCGCTAAAAAGTCACCATTTAAATAAGCTACAGCTTAGCCAAGAGAGTAAGGCCGTCGGAATCTGAAACGTATAAACTAGAGGACTCCGAGTTCAATTCCAACTACAACCAAAATTAAAACTTTAAATTTTTTTATATAATTTTTTTTGATTCAAGTTTCATTCTTTTTTTTGATTAATTTCATTTGTCTTTTAGTAATTTTTTTATTACCTAAGTAACCACAGATTAATTGATTTACGGTCCTACTAATTGTAAATTTGCTGTGCAAGAAAGATTTAAATTTCGCATTTATTGAAACGCGAAACGTAACGAAAAAGAATCCGTTCGCGTATTATTATATATATATATATATATATATATGATGTGCTACAAATTAAAACCAGCAGAAGCGTATTAAGAACAACGATTTTAATAAAACCAGCGGCAGTGGCCACTTCCACCGGAGCTTAAGGGGTGAGTTTATTGTTAAATATATTGATTTCAATTACCTTTAAATATACTTATATATGTATGTATATACACCGAACAAAATTTTATAATACGCGAGCTGACGAGTGTGTTTAAAAGTGTATATATAAAGGGGGACCATTGCCATAGTGTAAATTAAAATTAATGAAGAAAAAAGAGGTAGTGAATACCCACCTTTGCCAATAAATCGAGGTCATTTTAATAGTGTACAATTCAAATTTTTCTTGATCAGCAACAGAGTTGCCAACGAATAAAAATTCATGAAATTTTTTTTGCTTATAAATTTAATATGAACCTTATAGTAAAAAATCAATTAAATCAATATCAATTAAAATATAAATGAAATAAAATGTCGACATCCGAGATGAATTGTGAATAAGTTTTTTTATATGAAAGGATGAGAATGATGATAAAGGAAGGGTGAGGATCTGAGAGAGAGAGGAGGAGCCAAGGAAAGGGGTTGTTTTAGCGAGGAAAGCAACCAGGAAGGGAGGGTATAGACGTCGTATCTCGCACACCGTAACATCTAGGTGCAAAGTCTGGCATAATTAAATTTTTTTGTAGTGTTCTCGGTCCAGAACCACTCCCAAGGCTGAGCTAAGGGTTCATTATTGCCAGCAAGGACCACGTACAACAAGGACATTACACTTTAAAATAAACCAAAGGAAGAAATTTAAAATAGAAAAAAGGTCATTAATTTGTTGACAAAAGGAAAGAAGAAATTAAGAGAAAGTTACATATTATTTTATTTTACGCCATCTGGCTCGCACATATAATACTTTTATGCTGGGCGTATAGCTGGCAGCTATCTCTGATTGAAAAAAGAAACACAACTTGAGTGCTCTGATGTGTTGAATCTGGTTTTCCATTGGTAAAATAAATTAATTTACTTTACATTTACATCTGCCAAAACACCGGTTTTCCCCTTTTTTGTGTTCCATTGGGCATAATAAATTGATTTATTTTTAAATCTAGATCAATTTAACAAATCAGAAGGTGTTTTTTTTATAATACAATTCTATATACTACTGAAATTACTCAGCCAAGTAGAAGATTTAGCATTATATTTAATTGGACTTGTTTGAGTAATTTAAGTAGTATATAGAATTGTATTATAAAAAAAACCCCTTTTTATTAACTATGTCTGGCCAAGGGCAAAATCTTCCAATTTTAATGGTTATAATTTTAATCTTGTTGGATATAGTTCACATTGGTTTTTTGTCAAAAAATGCAAGTAAGTTGAACTGAACTTAACCAAAATTGCGTATTGGTAAGGCGCTCACTAAACAACTGATGAGTCCAAGTGAGATTGCCGAAATGAAACGCAAATTTTGTCGACTAAATGCCGTTAAAAGATATTTTGAATCAATTTTACAAATCAACATTTTTTGACAGATTTACGCCTGTTTGTAGGTACTAATACCATTATAATTTTCTGCTGACAGCTTGACATATTTATGCTTTGCACTGGACTGATTAAAACGAAGTATAATATTATTCCCAAGAAAACCACGATGCTATTATAATCATCTATTATTATTTTAATGCATGTTTATTTCTTGAAAAATCAAATATTTTAAAATCTTTTTCTCACTTATTTAATTTAGACGGCTACATATTCACAGGCACGGCATTTCACAAAAATACAATAAGAACAAAATTAAATAGTCACGCATGCCCGGAGCATTGCTGAGGAGCTAGGCCTATCTAACACCTCTTGCATCCCAGGAACATTGATGAAATACAGATACTTTGAATGCTATCACCGCAATTTTAGGTAACCACACCTACCACAATGCTCCCACTAGGGACCTACCTCAAAGGCATGCCAGTATCAAGAAGACTGTTGCCTAACGTACGCCAATATCGAACTCGAACCGTTGGCTGCTGTCTCCCATGTTACTAGGCAATAGCATCCGGTGAAGCTTCGCAGCTATTAGAGACAGTCCCAGATGAGCTCCTTAAAACTCCAGTCTTCGAGTTTTAAGTACCACATTTGGAACTACCTTTTATAGTGTTCCGAAACTGTACCTCAAATGCAGCCAGATGTACACATCCATTAGCCCGATGTGTTAGTCATAATGATTGTGTATTGCTCAGTTGTAAGGCTTGGACTATATCATCCAAATTAATACACATGGAATAGGGAAGGCTTAGGATTTATTCCTTGGACTAAGAGCGAAATACTATTAATAAAACACAATTTCTGCTTTTTAACGTTTACCAACTTAGTCCTTCGCTATGCCATCGAAGACAGTGGTCTAGCGATGGACTTTTAAGAACAAAATTTACAGGGACATAGAAGAAAAGGAGGTAGAGTTGATACCCGATAGTATACACGAATTGTATAGCAACCACAGCCACTGCGAACTCTCCCAATACTTGTATTTTCGGGCATTAGCTGGAAAGTAGTAGGATACAAGTCCCCGCAGTACCGAATTACGGTATTACTGGAGCCTTTTCATTTGGCGAATGCCTACTCAGGAGCGATAATCCTGTGCCCTTTTGTATGTTATTGTTGCTCAACTTAGGGACAAGGGAACCCTTTGTAGAAATTATTCCTGACTATCGGGATAATGGATCATCATATTTCTACTAAAATCAGGGCCATATAGACCATGCCACATGGCTAGTATCCCACAAGTAGCCGTATTAAACTTTCATTCTAACCAAAGCAAGTTCCTCCCCAAGTCAAGACTTGGTTCATACCTGCACCAAAAAACCATCTTTCGGGAATAATTCTCGAATGATCACAAACAAGATCCATAAGCCGAAACTCACTCAAAGATTGCATGTATTAAATAAAATTAATATATACCCTTACTTACGTAAGGCGATGATGACACAAGTGCCATTCATCTATCAATCTTCTAGACATGTTTTCCTTTATAGATGCAGTTTTACCTACACACTCATTACTGTTATTACAGAACCACGTACTAAACTGCCGCAGCAGCCATAAACACACTACCATTGAAAGCAACTACGATCTACTAGGATCAACTATGTTGACCGGAATCAACCAGCTTCACCCAGCAATCTCACTTTTTAACACATTGGTGCTGATTTCGGGTTTACAGTACATTTCCCCTAAGGGGTTCACTTACCTACTAACAACACCTATACTCCACTAGCCTGATGGTCCTGGCTTATTGTCAAGCAGTGTCACCAATTACACCTACCATTGACCTGATCAGCCCATACACACTTCTAGGTATCTTACCCCATCCTTCCAGTTCATGAAACTGATCTTCTCTCTCAGCTTGGTAAATAGGGGCTTCGCCTCCAGTTTCTGAGAACCTTTCGCTTACCGCCACCACCTCAGAGCCAACACCATTAACCAGATAGATGAGCCGCCCAAAGCAGAATAGCTTCATTAGGGAGAGCGTTGCACGTCGTTCACCACGAGGAAGGACTTACTGGGCTCTTCACGAAGGACCAGGAAGAACGTTTCATTGCAAAGCAACTGCCCGTATATTCCCTTTAGGTCAATCGATCAGATTTCCCGAAAGACAACCAACTTACAATAGAAATAGAACAACAACTAATATTATACTTCGGGATTAGCTAAGTGCTTGATAATTTTTTGGGCTTCCTGTTCCCGAGGAAATAGCGTTACCACCTTTCGATAACCTCTTCATTATAATATGTAGATAGATGGGGAGAAATTCAACTTACCCACTGAACGCCTCTATTTAACGTAATAGAGACCAAGTATTGTAGTATGATATTTGGATTTTTCTGACCGTAACTTAAGACTTTTAATGTGTTTCAAAACTATAACTTCTAAATGATTACGATCACGATCGGCAAACACTTCCACATTACACTTAAAACTGAATCAAATGAAATCAAAGCTCCCAGAGATGTTCGAAATTCGATAAACAGGAAAGCTCCAAACATTAAGAATAGTGTCATTTTTGCCGTATACTGCCGTCTGATTAAAGTCCTCTATACTGCCGTGAAAAAAAGCTTAAAAATTTATGAAACAGTTGTTATGACGAATAATGTGGTAAACTTTTATTATTCCTCAATCCCTCTAATGGAGTTCTAAATTGCCCGAGTCATCAGATAACCATGCCCACTATGGAGCTCGCAAAAGTATGCCACATGATATGGTAAGAGTAAAAATGACAAAATTGCTAGCCTCTTCGGCAATCGGTTCGGTGTGAGTATATCATCTCCCTTTCAATAGACAATATTCGTTACAATTCTCACCCAGGATGTACTATCTCACTTTACGTGTCTATGTTAGACTAGAATGTATGAACAGCATACTCCATCCTTTTGTATGTTTACTCTTTTATTTCGTCGTATATACATACATATAAAGCTGTACAACACTGTACCGTGTGTGTTGTTGAATTTGCAGCAAAGTTTGATGTTATCTGCCATTGATAAAACTCCAAGGAATTTTTCTCAAAATTCGAAACGATTTTACAATCTACACACTTTTACAGCACCTCCATATGACATAGCCAAATCCAAATCCGAAACAGACGGAAAACTTGAAAGTAGTTGATGGAAGGAGGTATCATAGTGGAACTTTTTGGGTATAGGGGTTGAAATTCGTTGGGTTAGTTGGGTATGGCAATGACATCTTTGTAAATATGACCATTACAATTTGAGTTGCGGAATATAAAAACATTACCTACAAACTTTGTGTTGTGTAAATAGATTTATATTTTGTAGTTATGTTATACATATTCAGACCTCTTCTACCTTTCACTAGAACTGCGACAGCAGTAGGACACATTTTATACAAAATATTTACACACGTCCATTAAAATTGGAAGCGTTTTTTTTTTTAAATTTCGGTTTGAACATTTTTAATGATATCACCCGAAAGATAAAATTAAAGAGAAATAAAATGCACGACTGGATCGCACGAACTTGCTCTTATGTTCGATCACATGGAATGCAAAAGATTTCTGTTAAAAATCTAAATATATATTTAAAGCAGTTTTTTACTTCATTTTTTATATATACAAAATATCTTAAATTTTTTTTCTAAAAAAATTAGTATGACAGTCTTAAATATTATATATATTATTATTATTAATAATATTTAATTATTATTAACTTAAAAACAAAATATTAAATCGGCTTAATCGAAGAAAAAATAATTTAAAACTCTGAAATAAATACTTAAACTAATTTAAGCTAAAAAAAAGTACGCAATTTTATTTGTTAGATAAATTTGAATTTATGAGAAAAAAAAATTAAAAATCTGTGGAGCGGTTTTCGCGAAAAAAAAGTTTTTTCTTAAAACTTTTATGAAAACATTTTCAAAAAAATTTAAAAACGCCAATTCATAGGTATTCAATAAATACATATAAATATAATTTTTGAAAAAAAATTAATGAGCCGTTTTCGAAATTTAAATTAATTTTGTTTAATGATTTTAAAAATACAAAAAAATACAAATTAAAAATATTAGTACGCGATATAATTTGGGCAACCTAAACCTATATATGTGTGAAATTTAGAAAGAATCGGTTGAGCCGTTTATGTGATAGTCGAAAGCAAAAAAACGGTCCTATGGAAAGTACCGTTTTTAGACATTTTTCTAATTTTTTTTTCAACAATATGATCGGTCGTAGCTAAAACGCCGCACTGATTTTTTTTATCAAAATCATTAGAGCTGTTTCCGAGAAAAATAGGTTTGAACGTAACGGTTATATGGCAGGTACCGTTAATTTTTGAGTTAAAAAAAATCAATTTCTCCTCTGTACAATACCTAAAAAACTCTATATACCAAGTTTTATAATTAATTCGGCCCACCCGTTTGGGCTGCAGGTGTCTACACAAACATACAGACAGACTGACAGACTGACAGACTGACAGACTGACAGACTGACAGACTGACAGACTGACAGACTGACAGACTGACAGACTGACAGACTGACAGACTGACAGACTGACAGACTGACAGACTGACAGACTGACAGACTGACAGACTGACAGACTGATTCTTTTTTCGTCTTCGCTATCGTCGTAATGTCATGTTTGATTGTTATCTCAAAACTTTTTTTTCGACGAATGCATAACTTGCCTTATAGTACCTATAATCGCAAGTAAAAAAGTTTAATTGTCTTAAAAACTATTGGATATTTCCTTTATTTAGAGAAGCAATACACAACTTATCTGAACGAATGAAAAGTTTTTATTAGTTATCTACTAAAGAAATACATTTTCATAAATATCTAAAATATTGTATTTTAATATAATTTAATTATAATTTAATTTATAAGACTAATTTAACTAAGTGATTTAAATACAAGTAGATAAATAAAACTATTTGAGAGTGTTAACAAAAACTTTGCTTTACTATCTACTTAGGTAATGAAATTATTTTTTTTAAATAAGTTAAGTCTCAGGTCATTGCACAAAAGATGATTGTTGTTCAGTTTGTTTAATGCATGTGCTAATCAAGGATTGCGACAGGGTACAGCATTGAGTGTTTAAACGAAATCTCAACTTAATAGGGGTATTCACGATCCGAATTATCTGGTCTTGTAAAAGTGTAAAAGTGTAGCATTTTTTTGCACTTCAACAACAAAATATACTGAATGTCAAAGTCTTACACTTTTACAATACCCGAACACTATTGTAACAGAAAAATACAAGAGTGTAAAATTTTCTTAACACAAACTTAAGATATTAAAGAACAAACGTAAAACAGATTTTGGCATTCGCTTCAGTTTTGCTACAGTTTAGTAAAGGTGTGTTCACAGTCTGTTGTAAAAAAAATAAAATTTTACAATTTTACAAGACTTGTTACACCAGATCGTGAATACCCCTAATGAGCTTATCGAGTTCTATATTCAAAGAACAAGGATCTCAGTCTAGAAATGAAGGTACAAAGCCCTAATGTTTTTTTTACTACCTTTAAAATGATCAAGCAAAGTGCGAGCATTAGGAAAGTAGTGAAGGGTGGAAGAGGAAATATCGATGCACATTGGTTTTTAATTTCTGAATATCTAAATGGGAAAGAAAAATAGAGCAGGGTAAGGCATTCCAAATTCGATTCGTACGACTAAAGAAAAGGATAAACTGATGAGGATTCCCAGGAGCGGAAGTATTATGGTTGAAAAAATTTAGGGGAGGAATTCAAATGAAATTTGTTGAGTTTTCTCGAGCATCGCTCATGGACAACGGTATTTTGGGAGATTCTTCATTAAATTCTACGCGGTTTTTGATTCCACACTGTACAATGCTGTCGAGATCAGAATTTAATGAGCTTATCATACCCAGCCATTCAAGTTCCACATTCGAAAGACATGGGTGTGAATCTTAAAAGCTGAGAGTACTATCGTCAGCAAAACTATTTAGTGGATTGGAAGTCTCAGATAAGAGATCATTTGTGAAAATGTGAAAAAGAGTTGCGGACAAAACTGAACCCTGAGGAACACCAGTTATTATTTTATGAATATCAGACTTGAAACCATACAATACAACTTGTATTGAGCTGTCCGAAAGGTAATTTTTAACCCAGTGAAGAAGATAATCATCGATTCCAAATGATCGCATTTTCGCTAAGAGAGCCTTACACCAAACTCTACCAAATGGTTTGGAAATATCAAGCGCAATACTCGTACTTCCTCCAAAATTATCTAAAGATTTGTACCACTGATCAGTGAGATATACCATCAGATCACCAGTAGACCTTTTGCTACGAAAGCCATACTGCCGCTCGAGCTTTCGTTCTTTAAGATATTCCTAAAGGTAATAATTGTTCAGCGTTTCCAAGACCTTGGAAAGAAGGAACGTAAGTGCAATTCTCTATTCCCTCGGAACAAAACCAGTTGAGTAGGACAGATGAAAAAGCTTCCGCAGTGGTCTTACCAGCATTGAATAACACTTCTTCAGATCGATTGGGGGATACTGCCGGGCCCGGGCCCATGTATTTGTGTATGCCAAGGGCCTTAAGGACCATGCAATGCACGAGTGCGAAAAAAGATTCGTCCCATGAAATCATTTATGCTCTAAGGTACTGGATGAAGGAGGAGTCATAACGCACTTCTTGCAGCGTTGAATTGACTGCACTGCAAGCAATTTGGCGTTTTTCCTAACTTTCAAACTATAAAAAGATTTGTCCCACAGTTTAGTGATATATAGCTTCAAATCACCAATAAATCTAAAATAAGGAAGAACGCTTATAGAAAAAGCCAATATTTCAATTACTGTTGTGATCCTCAAAGGCATAAACTTATCAATTTTTTAAGGAACTTCATCATATAGAGGATGATTTGGATCACCTACAAAAAATCCCTGTACAGATTAATTAAGTTGAAAGCCTAAGCAAGAAGGTCGTTACAACATGCACTGGATAAGAGAGAATGCTGATAATCTGAGAATTCCTCACAATTGTAAAAGTTGTCAGGACCAGCGGAAAAAACACAGTCTGGTACCTTCTCTGCAAATGCTTTGCTTCGCCCAGAATAAGACCACACGTTTTAGATAACGCATTTGTTGACGACCTTCACGAACTGTCAGATTTTATGTTCAGTTACATAAAAACTATAAATGACAATCAATTAGAAATTCATATTGATTTTTCACAAACTTAGTTGACAGGCCCTTCGTCCGTTTTAAGGTCAAATTCACCATAGAAAGGGGTTTTTCCATGAAGCCCTAGTACTAATCCGTACTTATTATTAAAATTTGATATAATATTTGAGTAAAAAAACTAACTGCTGTGCTAATTTTCTGTAGAAGTCGTTATAATTTTATTATTATTCTCTGCCGGCAAACGTTGAGGTGATATCTCGTTTCCACTGATTTTTCAGTAAATCCAGCATTTACTAATTTGCCTTCAAGACTTTTGGGAAATTGTATAAATTCTTCTCTAGAACAGGTACTTGCTTTAATTACAAAAAAACGTACTTACCTCCACCTGTTATCAAAAATACTTTTATTTTTATTCCAGCAGCAACACTGGCACCAAACTGCTCTTTTTCACTTTTAATTTTCTCTTAAAGGTTTTACTCTTCGTTGCTCTTAGATAAATACTCTGATAGACAAAATTCCACAGACACCGGCAAGTGCCATCGCACAACACAACTATGGCACACACTTTCCTAATTGTAGTACTAAAAATACCCCATGTTGGCGAAGAGCTCTGGAATCTGGAATGGTATAAAAAAGGATGATTCTCCAATTTCCCACCAGATTTAATTCTATGTTATCCATCCGTCATGTCAGTTGAATTCCAATAAGAAACAAAACTGAACAAAAAAAAAATTCTTTGCATTTATATTAATTTTCAAGTGGAATGATAATAACATCATTTCGTTGGGACCGGACTGCTCTGCAGTAACGAGTCATGCTTCGAGCAAAGGATCTACTAGTTGCAACTTTATTGACTGAATTTTGTATGTGTTTTCGATTATGAACAAGCTCGTATTGTATAATGGCACCCGAATCGCGTAATATTTGATTTGAATTGATTTATTTTGTAATATTTCGTTATATTTAAGGATATATTTTTATTTTAACACTCTATACTTGCCATTTAGTTTTCGTTTGTTTAAGGGATTACAGTCACGTGGACGAATTTTCATTTAAGTGGCCCCGTTGGACTATGGTCGTTGATTTTCTCTCTGGGAACAACTAATTATTGCGTTACTCAGAGCTCCAATTGGATACAGGAATGAGAAGGGTGTGATTGTAGTTGATGATTTGGGCTGCTTAAAAATGGCGCCCAACACTAACATAGAACATCGTTGTGTTGTTGGTGTTGGCCGGCAAAACAATAGCGAAGATGATTTATTGTCATAATCAATAAAGATAAATTACATAAGCTGCGTGAAATAACAGTAATTCCCTGCTAATGTTTCTTCATTCGACTAATGGAGGGAATGACGAAACAAATCGTAGTAGTGCTAATGGTGATGGTCTCACAAACAAAGGAAATATCAAATGGCACTGGCTTTTGATGGTTATTATTGATGAAACAGATAAACGCCACTATATGGCATTGCATTGGCCCAGGGAATTATTAATTAGCTGAAAGTAATCTATGCAAATCCCTTAACATAACGAACAATGCACAGAATATGGATATGAAGATTAAATTTGAAATGAATCGAATTAGGTGTGTAGAAAGGTCAAAATAAAATTTAACTGCCTAGCTTCACGCGACAAGGATAATGGTTGGGAAAGTATTTTTTTTTGTTTAATCACTTTCATCATCCCTTTTTGTATGATCTTTTTCTATTGGGAGCATAGGCCGTGCGGCGATGATGAATACATATTGCGCAATTTAACTAAATCATTCTAGAGCAATGGGTTAATGGAGGTAGTTTTTTTCCGTATTGGAAAATTTCGCCGGGTTACAAATAGGTTATTTATGGTAATTGTATAAAATGCCCCAAAGCTTTGGTAATTGATGGGCTTTGAGTGATTTATGTGAATTGCTCTTAAGTAGAATTGTTTTTTTTTGTTTTTTGTTTTTGAATTGCTTATTGATGTAAAATTTATAATATCTAATTTATTTTTTGGGGCTCTTCAATTTGATACATGATTACTTGCAATATGACTTAGGGGAATCAGGGGTTTAATGTGGAAAATATTTGAATCTTCTACTCGCCTGATTTTCAAGGGCGAATTCTTTAAAAATTCTGTTATTTTAAAACATGACCACATATTTAAGCGAAGTTCAAGGTTCTTGAAAAAAACGCACCGCCCTCACCACAACTGAACAACTGAAACTGGTCCGGATGTGGACTACTTTCAGTAGTATTTCATTCTTTTAAGCCATCTTACTAAATTCGTTAAAAAATGTACTGGACGATATTGCCAAGTACCAGTAAACATGTGTGCGAACTATCACCGTAATAGTATTTTGTTTTCCACAAAAAGTAGATCTTCAAAAACAAACCGTAGGGAATTCGTTTCTAAAACTACAAATGATTTATAGAAAGGATATTTATTGGACCTTATCATCACACTCATTTATCTCATACATATATAAGACACAGCGAATCGGCATAATTGAGTTTGTGGTGTGCTTTTTGCTTTCCAGTCGAGGTTTTAGTTGTCGGATTTCCAGGGTCGATCTGAAGAAAACACGAAACTACAGTTAAGAAAGGTCCTTATAACCTTGTACAAAATTTTATGAAAAATAAAACTTTAATTAAATATAACAATAACAAATAATATTTCATGGTAGAAGTCTGGATTCTTATTCATTTCTTCCTTGTATCGAGTTGCGTATTGCCAAAATGTATATCAGTACAGATCTCGGGCGCTCTACAACAGGCTTTAGTATATATAGAGCAAACTATGTACTGTGTCAGAGCTAGAGCAGCCTCTTGTGGGTTGTTAAGTTTTTGAGTTCTATGTTGGTTGGTAAACTATAAACTTACGATGATAATATATTATCATTATGTATCTTGTATGGTGTGTTTAAGTTCTAAGATGGAGTATATATCCGGCTTTCAACCGAACCTATTTAAATCCAAAAAAAAAACTTTGCATACACCCAAATTTGACCCCAACCCAAATCCTATACTTGGCCCAAGCTGGGAGGTTGCAGGCACCGAGCGATTTATAGACTGTGAACTTTATATGCATACATGTGTGCATGGTATGTATTAATCGTTTAAAAGATATTTTGATATTTGATATATCAGATATTTTGCTCTTGGAACTCAAACAAACCAAACAAGATATATTATCGACGTAAATGTGTAGTGTATATCATTGAATGATCATTGAACACGCTTTCCATCATTGAAAAATCAAAAGTGAATTTACAAGAAGGTGGTAGAGCAAAAATAATGTATTTTTGATTAAAACCTATTACCTTAATTTTGGTACCAAAACGACATAAGTTTTATTTGTTTAAGTGCGTCAGAATTGATAGACAAAGTTTTCAATGAGTTTCAATGGAATCTATAACTGGCGCCTTACAAGTAAACTGCCCGTAGCCACAGAGAGCTCTTTAGAAACATACAGTTTCTCTATATTGCTGTCACATTCGATGAGCAGGAAATGGTTCAGTACAGTGTATGGAGATCTGTGCTGATATACAGTTTGGCAATATGCTATCGGTTTCCAGGTGATGTTAGTTATATCTTCTTTATCTCATTAATCGACCTATTCTGGTAAGTGGTTTCATTTGTTGTCTAGTCTCGGTGTCGTGTTAGCCTCATAACTAAATAATAATACGTCCTAGGCGTTTACAAAGATCAGCAAGTATAAGGCCTTAACAGACGCGAGATCTGCAAATACGAAGCCCCTTGTAGCACTAGATCGGCAAGTTTAAGGCTCCTTGTGGACATGGCCAATGCATAATCACCGACAGGCCAGCAGGTACCAAAGCCCCGGGTGGCAATTATGACGTAAGCTTCGAACCAGATATGTCTTCCCAAATCGGGAGGAAAAAATGGCGGACAATTTCAGTTGCCTGTAAGCTAAATTCCAACTCGTTAGCTTGAATCGTAGCCTAGAA
Source organism: Philhelius pedissequus (assembly GCA_910595825.1). NCBI lineage: Eukaryota > Metazoa > Arthropoda > Insecta > Diptera > Syrphidae > Philhelius > Philhelius pedissequus. The sequence continues at coordinate 72,419,239 of OU343160.1, read as the reverse complement.
GTGATTTCTCTCCACTATATATTATATTTCGTGGTACGACTGAATGCGAACTATATTGAGGGCGAATGCAAATGACGAATGATTTCACCTCCGCTGTGACATAACCTGTCGATAGCAGCTGTTTATTATATTTATGAAGTGCATAAAATGTCATGTCTCCCTGAATGGTGTGCTCGGTAGCTGTGGTGTCGTCTGGTTTGTTGTGCGGCGGCTGCTGTTGCTGCGGCGATTTAATTTATGATAATGTAACGCTTCGTTATAAGTTATTTCTATGTTTTCAATTTCCAAATCCATCTTTTCTACTTCAGGTGGTCCTTAGGGGAGCCACCTTGGGCCCCTTATTTTTATTTAACGATTGACGACACGTTTACAATAATATTAAGGATTCAACGCTCAGTAAATACGTTAAGAATTCTCATTCTCAAAGAATCGTGGCACTCGACTTAGATTTCATCGATATTTGCCCTGTGGTCTTCTTTGATTAAACTTATTTTCATCTTATTACCTTATGCAGATCTTTTAATACTGATCAATTTGCAAATTCTAGAAGAAGGCCGAAAAATTTGCTGATATTCTTTTGTGCACCAGCTATTAGTAGAGACTGCAACGAATCTTCATAGTATCCGCCCCACTCTCACCGCGCCGGCCGAGCCGCTCCGTATATAATCCACCACCATCAACGCCGATCCAACAACACCATACGACCATCAACAAACACACTGCCAAAACACCCACCGATCACCGACATTACGATGTTACGTTAGCACTGCTAGTATGGAAACTTCATTCGTCGTTTTTATAATTCACAATGTGTCACAACAGGAGAGGATGTAGAAGTGACGATTCTGGGTGAAGCTCATGAATAAAAAAAAACAGAATTACGTCACTTCTTTTCTTGTCTTATTTTATTGACGTCTCCAGAGAATAAAATCCATTAATCCATAAACAAGAAACAACAACAATTTGAAGATGTTTGTTCACTGGTGAAGTCAATAAAATAAGAAAAACAAAGAAGTATCGTAATCTTGTTTTCTTTGATTCATGGGCAAAGCTAAAGTAGTCGAAGAGACTTTGATCTTGATTAGATTTTCTGAGGAGTAAGTTTCCTTGATCATAAGTGGTGGCCAACTTTATGGTAAATTCCCATATTTTTTTTGGTGCACTCGTGTTCCGTTTAAAGTGGGGAATATTGTTGGTAAATTGTAGTTGTTTTTCTCTAGCATTTGCCCTGGACTGGGATTAGATTCCTATAAACTGCGTCTTCCCTTTTTGCTTTCTAAGAGTTATATCATGGGCCATTGCAATTACATATATGAACTGCAGCGTTATTTAGTTTAAGATTATAATAAAATTGTTAGATTGTAAAACCCCTATTTTTGCTTGCGATTATAGGTACTATTAGGCAACTCCTGCATTTGTCGAAAAAAAAAGTTTGATATAACAATCAAGCATGACCTTGACATTACGTTGATATCGAAGACGAAAAATGATGGTCTAAGAATTCTGTCCGTCTCTCCGTCTATATGTCTGTCTGTCTGTCTATTAGTCTCTCTATATGTTTGTAAAGACACATACAGCCCACACGAGTGGGCCGAATTGCTTCAAGCTTGGTATTTATGTAGAGTTTTTTAGGTATTGTTCAGAGGTGAAATTGAATTTTTTAGCTCAAAAAATATCGGCACCTGCAATATAACTGTTACGTTAAAGCCTATTTTTCTCGAAAACGGCTCTAACGATTTTGATTTAAAAATATCAGTGCGGGTTATTAAGTACGACCGATCATATGGTTTGCTTTCGACTGTCTCATAAATGGCTTAAAAAATTCTTTCGAAATTTCACACTTATTAAGGTGTAGATACTAAAATTTATACTGCATATAAATATTTTTAATTAATATATTTTTGTATTTTTAAAAGTAGCTTAAAAAAAATTATTGATTCAAAATAGCTTTTAACGGCCTTTAGTCCAACAAAAATTGGCGTTTCGTCCCAGCGATCTCACATGGACTCATCAGTTGACTAGTGAGGACCTATTGTCAATACGCAATTTTTGCCAAGTACAGTTCATCTTACATAGATTTACACTAGAACATCTAGTGTGAACTATATCCAACAAGACTAGAATTCCTAATCATTAAATTGGATTTTTTTTGTTTTTTGCCCGTGGCCGTTAAAAGCTATTTTGAATCAATAATTCAACAAGTCCAAATATTATATTGCTAAATCTTCTACTTGGCTGTATTTCAGTAGTATATAGAATTTGTGTTATTAAAAAAACCTTCTTATAAAAAAATTATATTTTTTTTTTAAATTATAGTCATAGTTTTTGAATTTTTTTGAAAAACAACTTTTTTTCTCAAAAAATCACAGATTTTTAAAATATTTTTCTCATAAATCCAAATTTATCCAAAAAATAAAATGGCTTACTTTTTTTTTAACTCAAATAAGTAAGTAAATATTTCAGAATTTTGAATTATTTTTTAAGTTCATTGCATTTTATTATTAGGTACTACAGATAACAAAAAATTCCACCCTTCTTAAACCCTAGTTCTTGGGGCCAATTTTGGACGTGCTGTCAAGTACAGATGTTCTCGTTTTTATCCGGTTCTATTTTCCTCTCTCATTTTGATATTCAGAAATTCAAAACCAATGTGCAACTGTAACTGCAACTTACACCCTTCCCTATTTTCCTAATGCTCGCACTGTGCTTGATCGTTTGAAGTGTAGTCCAAACCCCTTTGGTGAGCACATCATTATAGAAAATGAAAATCATTCCAGTTTTTTTTTCACTTTAAGTTAACATAAAAAAAAAACAATATTTCAAAACTAACAGAAATGTTATAAAAAAAACACACCTATATTGTTTTTATATAGGTATCTATTTAATTCACGAATATAATGAAGACCCAAACTCTATACTGACTATTAATTGAATCATTCTAACCGAAAAAATGTTCAACTTTCGACAGAAATATTTTTGCTTATAGCTTTATATTTATTTATATTTAACTCACCTGTTTAAGCCAAAATGTCAAAGATTTTCTATACATAAATCATTCATAACTTTATACATACTTTAACAATGGCACGTGGTAGCCATTAGCTGACCTTTTATTTCCCCCAAAAAGTTTTACGCACACACATATACATTAATATATCTAGCCTTCACTTGGAAATGTTTTCCAACAAAAAAAAAAATCTATTCTTTTGTACATCTGTACTGTAATAATATGTACATAGTATATAGTCTATCCATTTTTATATAAAGAAGGATGTACTATTTGGTTTAAAAAGTCCTTCAACTCATACAGAATGGAGAATTATGAAAAATGAACGTCATCCCTCCAGTTTTATCCAATTTTTTAGTAAGAAAGTAAGAAGAGTCGTTATTTTGAGCTACGTAAACCAAATATTTGTCATCGAGTCAAATGCACGAGGATCTTCTTCCGTACATGCATAGCTAATTATCTCATACATCATGGCTGACACGTAAATTAGTTAATCATACTGTACGAGTATTACCCTCATCCTTGTGTTTTTTCTTCCTCTTTTTTTTTTGAGGAAATAAAATATATTTTGTCATTGACATACAGTTTTCATACATCCTCTCTAACGAACTCTTGTTTTGTTGAATTCACATCCTTCAAAGTTTTGAGTAGCTATGGAGATATGTTGGTGTTGGCACATTAGTACATTTATGTTGTTTCTTGTACCGTAAATGTATGATGTTTTACTCTTATTTTTTATTTATATCATTGCATATCCTTTTCAAGGCGTATACCTACCAATTTGTGAAAATAAAGTACAAAAGCGGAAATTGAAACCAACATTCATTACAAAAGCAACGGTCTTTGCTGTACATTGAAAGATTATTTTTAATGTCGGGTTTTTGGTTTTTATGTGAGTTGAAAAAGTAAAACTCTGCGTTTGAATATTTCAACCTTTATTAAGGGTTTATTCGACGCTTAGTGAATTCATATTCATATGACATTTCCGGAACCATTTTATTTAAAATACTATTATTTTAGATAAGATGCTTAAAATAAAAATATCTTTGGGGGATTAGTTGGAAAGCACAGCCTCCACGAAACGACAACCGATAACGGCTTCCGACTAATCGACTTTGCTGCAGCTCGTAATACGGTGATAAGTAGCACTAGGTTCCTCAGGCGAAGGATACACACAGCAACCTGGCGATCTCCGGATGGTCAAACCGCCAACCAAATCGACCACGTTCTAATTCATCAAACAACTTGGACGTGCGAACCTTTCGAGATGCAAACGTGGACTCTGACTACTTTCTTGCTGTGACAAAGCTCAGAGCCCGACTGTAAAATGAAAAGAAAACGAAGATCGCCCAAAAGAAAAAATTCAACATCGACTGTCTTAGCACATCTAAAAAAGCCAGAGACTACATCAGTGAGCAATTGACCGGGAAACTCTCTGCCGTGCCCCCAGCCACAAGCGTCAATGACCAGTGGAACCAGTATAGCGACATCATTAAGGAGACAGTCAAGACCAGAATAGGCTACCAGCCACCCTCGAAAAAGAACCCCAGGAGCAGCAAGGGAGAAGTACCGTGAAGCAACGAGAGAACAGAGAAGCATGAGACCAGTCAATGAAGATCGAGTCCCAGCGCCCAGTACTGAAGAGGTTATGAAAACAATCCACTAGCTTAAGAACAACAAATCCGCCTGCTACGATGGCCTACCTGCGGAACTCTTCAAGTATGGAGGAGATCTCCTAGTTGGGCGCATGCACCAGCTCATTAACCAAGCGTGGGAGGCGAAAACCATGCCCGACGACTGGTCAAACAGCTCCATATGCCCAGTCTACAAAAAAGCCGATCCTATGTCCTGCAAAAACTACAGAGGCATATCCCTACTTAATGTTTCTGACAAGATCCTATCCAACGTACTATGTGCGCATCGAAAACCTTTCTGCAACACTATCATCGGCAAGTACCAGTGTGGCTTCAGGCCAGGCAGATCAACGATAGATCAAATCTTCACATTGAGGCAAATCCTGGAAAAGACCAACGAATTTCAAGTCGAGACGCACCATCTTTTCGTCGATTTCAAATCCGCATAGGATAGCATAAGTCGCCAAGAGTTCTTCTGGCGATATCGGAACTCGGGATCTCGAAAAAATTGATCCAGCTATGCCGCTGAGGTTACAAACTACGCGGTGCAACGTGCAAATGCGAAACAGCTAATCTCAGCTTTTCCAGACGTGTACAGGGTTCAGACAAGGAAATGCGCTATCATGTGACTTCTTCAACATGCTCCTGGAGCAGATAGTACGCAAGAGTGGTGTTAACCTGGAAGGCACTATCTTCAACAGGTCTTCCCAACTGCTTGGTTATGAGGACGACATCGATATCAAAGGCCTCTCCAAGCGAGCTGTACTTGAAGCATTCACAGCAATCGATGAACAGGCGAAATGCGTTGGTCTTGAAGTGAATGTGAACAAAACCAATTATATGCTATCAACAAACAAAGCCTCATCTGTCCATCGCCTAGGACAAAACGTCACTGTTGGTAGCAGTAATTTCGAGGTAGTCAAGGAGTTCACATACCTCGGAACAAACATCAATTCCACGAACGACACCTTAGTGAAAATCCGACGAAGAATTACAGTGCTACTTCGGTTTGGCCAAACAAATGGGTTCAAAACTCCTGAATCGAAAGACAAAGTACACGCTTTACAAAACGCTAATTTTACCAGTTCTACTCTATACGGCGCCGATTGCTGGACAATAAGAAAAAAAGCGCAATTGATACTGGGCACTTTCGAGAGAAAAATACTTCGGGTGATATTTGGTCCTATATGCGAAGGGGGCGAATGGATTAGAAGATTCAATCGAGAATTGTTACGAGCTGCCAAGAGGTAGGTGTAGTCCAAAGAACCAAAGCGCGTGAACTACATTGGCTCGACCACATCGAGCGAATGGACAACAACGCTCCAGCCAAGAAAATCTTCGTTTCCCAGCCCCCAGGTTCGAGACGACCAGGAAGACCAAAGCTCCGCTACAGGACCAGGCGGTTACAGACGCAAAAGCGCTTGGTCTCGAAGACTGGAGGGAGCGTGCGAGGTACCGCAACCGATGGAAGACCACAAATGTCAATCAGCGAACCTACATGGATCGGAAGCCAGATAAGTAAGTAAGTAAGATACTTAAAATGATTCTTATTAACGTTATATAACTTTTATGAATAACATTTTTAGACGTATTTCAAATATATGCAGTCTCTAAAATGCGTTTATGAATGAGGCTATTAATTTCAATATTGTAAATACAAATACCGAAACTTAAACTAAAACTTAAACTAAAACTAAAACTAAAACTAAAACTAAAACTAAACCTAAAACTAAAACTAAAACTAAAACTAAAACTAAAACTAAAACTAAAACTAAAACTAAAACTAAAACTAAAACTAAAACTAAAACTAAAACTAAAACTAAAACTAAAACTAAAACTAAAACTAAAACTAAAACTAAAACTAAAACTAAATCTAAAACTAAAACTAAAACTAAACTAAAACTAAAACTAAAACTAAAACTAAAACTAAAACTAAAACTAAAACTAAAACTAAAACTAAAACTAAAACTAAAACTAAAACTAAAACTAAAACTAAAACTAAAACTAAAACTAAAACTAAATCTAAAACTAAAACTAAAACTAAAACTAAAACTAAAACTAAAACTAAAACTAAAACTAAAACTAAAACTAAAACTAAAACTAAAACTAAAACTAAAACTAAAACTAAAACTAAAACTGAAGGGTTATCCATTTTTCGGTTTCAAAAGTAAACCTAAATAAAGCACATATAAATTTTTTCATGATATTTCTTTTTTATTAGAAAGCTTGAATGTTGACATTATTTGTGAAACACTACATCATTTAACTGACCACCACGCGAATTGTTGCAAGCATCGATTCTTTTGAGGTAATTTTTGACCACTTCTTGACACATATTGGGCGGTATCTCAGCCATAACTTGACGAATGTTGGTTTTTAAGTGCTCAAGAGTTAAAGGTTTATTTGCATAAACACGGTCTTTTGCGTAGCCCCACAAAAAAAAAGTCCAGCGGTGTCAAATCGGATGATCTGGGTGGCCAGTTGATATCGCCACGACGAGAAATTACGCGGCCAGGAAATGTCTCTTGCAATAAAACCATATTCGCTCGCGTTGTGTGGCATATGACACCGGCTTGTTGAAACCACATATTCTCCAAGACGTATTCTTCAATAGCAGACTAAAAAAAAGTCGGTTATCATATGACCATACTGTTCCGAATTGACGGTGACAGTGGTTTCATCGTCGTTTTCGAAGAAGTAAGGTCCTATCAGACCTCCGGACCAAAGAGCGCCCCAAACAGTGACTTTTTGTGGATGTAATGGCCTCTCTTCAATAACTTGAGGATTCTCAGAAACCCAAATACGACAATTTTGTTTATTAACATACCCACCGAGTGAGAAATGTGCTTCGTCGCTGAAGAAAATTTTGTTCGAAAAATCGCCGTCCATCGCCTGTTGTTCAAGCACCCATTCGACATATCTACGACGTTGTCAATGGTCAGCTGGCTTCAGTGTTCGTGTGAGCTGGACTTTATATGGATGTAGGTGTAGATCCAAATTCAAAATACGCTATAATGTGCCGTAAGACAGTCCTTATTCCTGAGAACGACGAGGAATCGGCACATTCGGGTCTACAGCAACACTTTCACTTACAGCAGAGATATTTTCAGTGGTACTAGCGAAACGATGATGAACGATGCCTTACAATATCTGTAATCAATCCAGTCTCTTCAAATGTCGTAACAATTTTTCCAATTGCTTGCGTAGTTGGACGATTATGTAAACCATAATCTCCTCTTAAAACACGATATGTGGCTGTGGCAGAATGACCATTTTTGTAGTAGGTTTTAACAATTTGTATGCGTTGTGCGATAGTTAAGTCCATTTTCGTAAATGTCAGATATTTAACTGATAAAAAAAATTGGTTTAACAACTTAGTTTGACGGATGTCGAATTCCAGCCCTATACTTTTGAAACCTCAACATGTAAAACCCTTTACATGCAATACTCATCAATGAAAAAATATGTTTTATTATTAATTTTTATTTCTAGTGCCAAACAAAATTAATTTGAGGAATGGTACGGCTTTCAATGCGACTTTTTAATTACATTTACTTTAAAATTATCAAGTTGCGGTGGTGCACTGCATTGCAAATATGTACATATATTTCATTTAGAAGAGCGTTTTTTAATTAAATCCAGACTTAATAATTCAAAAGGGTTATTCGTACAAATTTAATAATATTAAATTTTAAAATAACCATAGGCAATTCAAAGTAATGTATTGTACATGTCTAAATGTTTTCCAATTAATAGCTCTGTTCACTATAGAACAAATCAGAACAGAACAGATTAGAACGGAAAAGTCAGAACAAAATAGAACAGTCAATTAAACGGAAATGGTGAAAACAATAAATAAATAAAAAAATGGAATTTCTGTTTCTTGTTGGTAATGCAAATTTTTGATTTTATTACTAATAAATAATTTATAAAACAAAAGAGGAGTCTATTAGTTCTTACTATAAATCAGGGTACATCAAAGTTAGCCTTTTCTTGCATCCCCAATAAATGATATCAAAATTGGAGGTAGGCTGGTAGGCCCTTAGTGTAGAAAACGTTTTGCTTGCGATATATGTTTTATTTGATTAACTAGATTAACATTTGGATAAAAATCAAATTTGATATTACGATGATAAAGAACACCAAAACAGTGGGTCCCACAATGACTTCTGCCTACCTGTCTGTCTGTAGAACGATATACAGCCTAAACGGCTGCACCACTTTTGGGCTTAGGCGTTTAAGGTGATTGTCCAAACTAGATTTTTGAATCGTTGTTTTAGCCCCAAAAAAAACGGTATTTGCTATACAAATTTTGCTAACATCGTAATTATCTCGAAAACGGCCTTAACGATTTTGATAAAAATTGATACGACTTTAATTATGGTCTACAATTTGGCCGAACATTTTTTTTTTAATATTTTGTTATTAACTATACCTGCCATACAACCATTTTATTGATTTTCGACTTTCTCACGAACGGCTTAACGGATTTCGATCAAAATTTTTATACAGGAGCTCCTTCGAATTCTCAATAATACTAATAATAAATGCATAAACAAAAACAATACAAACGCATTAATATACGTAGATATTGTTATTGTTCCTTATTTTGTGGACTGTAACTATGATTTTAATTGAGTATCTGTGCGGAACGCATACTAATCTAGACTTAAAAATTTTCGAGAAATAGTTTTTTTTGGATTTTTGAAAAAAAAAAATATTTTTTTTTCTGATAATTCAATGAGTGTGTTTCTTTATCCATTCTGGTATGTCCAGAATATTCGGAATACTAGTTTTGCGTTTCTTTTTTCCATGGAATATTCCCGATAAACATTTTTTTTGTTATTCATTCCGGAACGTTTGGAATGTTATCGTTTTATTCCATGGAATGAAAAGAATATTCTCGTAATAACCCTCTCATGTGAAAGCAAAAAAATGACAGTAGCCAAGGACGAAAACCAATTACCTAAGTAAACAAATTAGATGAGAAAACATTTTTCATATTTTTATTATTGAAATAAATATATAAATAATAATTAAATGCGAGTTTTATTAATTAATACCTCAATAATATTTTATTTTTACTATTTCGTATAGATATACCTGTTTTGTTTGCCATCATCACACCACTTTCAAACGGCTGATTGATATTATCTTTTTCTTTTCTATTCCGGATAGTATTTTGTTTTTTTATTCATTCCATTCTGGATAAACATTACGTCTTTTCCATCCATTCTATTCCTTATCCGGAATAAATAAAGAAACACACTCAATATTTCGAAAACGAGTGGACGATTTTTTCAGAAATTTTGTTTTGTACGGGTCATCTTTTTGATTAAGTGAAACAATGTTAAGTCAACACCAAAGGCATTTAAAAATGGATGTTTACAATTAGCCTAAAATATTTACTTTTACCCCATTTTGTATTTGGCTGCATTAAAAATAAATTTGAACTTACTTTGATCACTTTTATTTGTTTTTAAACAACTTGCCCCCAGTTTCACAGTGCGAGTTTAAACCCAACTTTTTGGTTTAAACTTCAGATCAACAATTTATTCAGTTTCACAGTGTCCTTTAAACCTTGAACTGAGTTCAATTTGTAGTTTAAGTTAACCGTGATTATTCTTCCTTTTAAACTTCAGTTCAGCGGTTGTATTGTTTTTTTTTTCAGAAAATATTATATACAAAACAAAATTGTGTACTCAATTATTAGCGAGTTGTTATAGTGATTTTGAATATTATTTTATTTATTATTATCGTTGTTTCGCGTGTTTTTTTGTGTCAGAGAGAGAGAAAGGGAGGACGAGGCAATAAAATGTAGTTGAACCAAGTGAAACCGGACGAATTAAACTTAAAATTTAAACTCAGTTTAAGGTTCAGTTGATCTTAAGTTTAAACTCGCACTGTGAAACTAGGGGTTAAGTAAATAGCGAAAAACTTTAAGACACGCAAATAAGTCTTTGATAGATATCACCTTTGATGTATCGTAAATGTGTTTTCAAATAAAGTAATTGCATGCTTTTGAATATAAACGGTTTGTACGTTTGTAAGTGTGTTTACAATTACCCAACATGACCCTAAATAAGATAACATTTGCCGTAATTATATCGAAAAAAAATCCAAAAAAAAAATTCCTCGGAAAGTACAGAACACTATAGATCTTCTTTTAAAAAACTATATCTTTCCCAACTGAACAAAACTGTTTTTGAAGTATTCACAAACCGTTCTATTTCATGGAAACTAATTTTTTTGTAATTAACCTTGACATAGTTGGATAGGTAAGGACATCTTCCATTCTATGAAAACCCTTTTCAAATCAATGGCAATTTGAAAAATTTGCATGGAACCTCGAAAAATCAATTTCAACTGCACCAACTTGGTCCCGTCTTTGACAAACTACCAAGGACACAATTTGTATCTATTTTTACTGATTTTTTGTGTAGTATGTCCTCTTCTTCCTCACAATACTTCCCATTCCATTGTGAAGAACATTCAGTTGGCGTACTGTTAAGTCGGGAGTTTAATCAGCCTTGCCGCTAAAATAAAATATATCGTGCCACTTTTTCCAAAGGAGCGTGCCATTAGCGTGCCATAATAAAAAAATCAATTTACGTAATTTCTTATTTATAGGTAATATAATTACAGGGTGGCACACGAATCGTGCTACAATAAGAAATTCAAATAGCTTCTATTTTAATCGATGTATATCATTAAAAGTTAAATTTTATTTTAAATAACTAATGGTTTTCAAAGATGATATACCGCAAATGACCTCCACGCTCATCCACGCATATGTGGCACCTGATCAGAAAATTGTTCATTTGCGCCTGCCGGGTTGAAATTGGGATCGCCTTAATTATTGTCTTAATGGGCTGCTTCAATTCAGTCAAATTCCTGGGTTTCGTTTTGTACACTTCCTGCTTGACATAACCCCATAAAAAAAGTCTGGTGCAGTCAGGTCAGGTGACCTTGGGGGGCCAGCGGAAAGTGCAGTGTCTGGATATCAATTTGTTTTGAATTTTCGTTGGAGCTCCGCCATAACTTGTGCGGCTACGTGTGCACTGGCTCCATTTTGTTGAAACCAAATCCTGTTGAAAGGGATACGTCTTCGGCGAAGTTCTGGGTAAAAAGCTCCTTCAACATCTTTAAATAACGGTCCCCATTGACAGTTTGTGTTACACCGTTTTCTTCAAAGAAGTATGGCCCGACTATAAACCTTGATGAAACTGCGCACCACACAGTGACTCGTTCTGGGTGCAGTTGCGTCTCATGGAGCATTTCTGCATTAGATTCACTCCATATACGGCAATTTTGCTTGTTAACATTGCCGTTTAAGTCAAAATGGGCCTCATCAGACATGAACAAACAATTTATCAATGTATTGTCTTCTTCGGTCATTGCAATCATTTTTCGGCAAAATTCCAGGGCAAATTCTGAGGCTTTAACTTGCTTGTAATTTGAAATTTGTACGGAAACAAGTTTAAGTCATTATGAAGTATCCGTTGTAATGACCGTCTGCTAACTCCAATTTGGCCCGATGAGTTTCGAGTCGAAACACTTGGATTTTCCTGTATTGCCAATGCAACAGCCACGATTGTATCCTGAACCCGAACATTTGGATCTCGATAATACGGTTTTCGTTCGATGCTTCCAGATTCAGCAAACATGTTCACCAGCCTCATAATGGTCCCTCTACTCGGGGGAGTACCGCTAAACTCCAGCCTAAATTCCCTTTGGACGGAAATGAAGGACTGCAAAAAATGGTATCGCTGCACAATCGAAATCCTTTTTTCAGTATTCCAAGCATTAATTTAGATAAATCTAAATAGTAGCCTATAAAATAAAAAAAAAGCCGACTACTCACACTAAAAAAAAGTTATTACGTTTTATTTTTGTAGCACGATTCGTGCGCCACCCTGTACTATCAGATGACATTATGGATTTAGTACAATACTTAAAATTAAAGTAGCCATTGACTGATTCTAACTTTAGTAAAATGTTAAGAAGATAATACGATATGATTAAAATTAGCAAAATCCTCTTTTTAACCTAGTACCATACTAAAAATTATTTAACAAATTACTAAATCATTTAAAATGTTGCGCCATCATTTTTTATGTAATGATTAATGAATCCATAGATTATCTTCTGACTAGGAAGTGGTCAATTAAACAATACAAAATAAAATTTAAATAATTCAATTTGCCGGCTTTAATTTTTTGCAATAATTTGGCTTAATTTCATTATATGTCATAATTTCATTTAATGATTTATAATGGCAGTCTGTTTTTATTAAATGATTTAATAATGTTATTAAGACTAGAAATAACTCGCTCGGCCGACGACGCGCTTCCATGATGCAGACTAAGGAGGGTCAGCATACATTTTGTAATATTAACGAACATTCGTTCATCAATATTGTTTCTTAGCTTATATTTATGTATAGCTTAATCCAAAACGTTTTTGAATCTTCTAGAAAAACATTTTCAGCTAGCCCGATTTCAAAAATGTTTCTGAATTCAGTAAAAAGAATAAGCTTTTCGTACTCAAATAGAATATTTTCAAACAAGAATTGTAAAGTATGAACAAATGCTTTTTGTGTCAATAATTATTATCAAAGCATTTAGCATCTCGTTTTTTAAATTAAGCTTTCTCTCAATGTCTTGTGAAAGTTTCTTATAAAATGGGCGACAATTTTTCAGCACATTGAATTTTTCATCAGTAATTAAACCTAATTCTAGTTCTTCCATATATTTACAAAACAATATTAAATATTTGCTTACAGTTTTGGGCCTCATAGCAGATATAATCTTGTTTTAAAGAGTAAACATAATCTTGTTTTAAAGAATTTTTAAGTAAAATTTTGTGAAAGTATTTATATCTGAAACTTATAAATTTATTTTTGGAGTCTCGCCTTAAAATGAAACGTTTAATTTTTCTGTTTGGGTAAGATTATAATCTAAAAATGTGTAATAGTTTTTTTTTTGTTTAATCATTATTTAGGCCAATAGCTTGTTTGCCTGTTAATTTTTTTTCCATTGTAGCAAGAACAAATAAAATGCACGACTGGATCGCACGAACTTGCTCTTGTACCTAACAATTTTAATGTAGTAACCATTGAGGTTTAGTTAGTTAGGTGTAGTTATCCTATGCAGGTTTAAAGCCAATGTAGGTAAGATTACATTGATTCTTATTATAATGAATTGTCGAATGGATGATTCAAGGAATAGTTACATAGGTACCTACCTACAAATGTATATTTAAATCTAAGTTATGGATTTTAGTTATGTAAGTTAGGAGAGTTAAATGTATCTACATATATATACGTATTGATTTAACCTAAGCATATAAACATGTACATATAATAATGAAAATGAAGGACGTAGGTGGGTAGGTAGCTATATAAGGGTGATTTTTTTGCTACTTGGTTTTTGACGTTTATATTTTTGACAGATCGCACATGACAAATTCCACGAACATTTGACATTTCGATTCAGTATTGTTTGCCATTTCATCATGAATAGACTTACGCCTGAACAACGTTTGCAAATTATTGAAATTTATTATCAAAATTCGTGCTCTGTGAAAAATGTGTTTCGCAAGCTACGTCCGTTTTATGGTCTTCAGCGACGAGGCTCATTTTTGGCTAAATGGATACGTGAATAAGCAGAATTGCCGTATTTGGAGTAAAGAGCAGCCAGAGGCAATTCAGCAGCTACCAATGCATCCCGAAAAATGCACTGTTTGGTGCGGTTTATGGGCAGGCGGCATCATTGGGCCGTACTTCTTCAAGGACGATGAAGGCCGCAGGGTTACGGTCAATGGAGAAAGGTACCGTTCGATGATAACAGATTTTTTTTTGCCGAAAATGCAAGAATTGAACTCGGTCGACATGTGGTTCCAACAGGACGGTGCCACATGCCACACTGCACGCGAAACCATGCATCAATTGAGAGGCCAATTGACTGCGCCAAAACCTGAGATCAACTGCTCACCAAGATCATGCGATGTGATCCCGTTAGACTATTTTTTGGGGGCTATGTTAAGTCTATTGTCTATGGGGACAAGCCAAACACGATTGCTGCCTTGGAGGCCAACATTGAACGCGTCATTGGTGAGATTCCGGCCGAAATGTGTGAAAAAGTTTGCCAAAATTGGACCTTCAGAATGGACCACCTGAAGCGTAGCCGCAGGCAACATTTAAGTGAAATTATTTTTAAAAAGTAAATGGCAGAAATTGATTTATCGATCCAAATAAAAATTTCATTCACTTTTTACAAGTTTCTGTGGTTTTTTGAATTTTCAAAAACCAAGCTCTTAAAAAATCACCGTTTACATACAACTTCATCATTTAAATGCAATATGCATACATAAGATTCATGTGATTTTTAAATACACATATGTACATATAAATGTATGAGGGCCTGCATTGTATTTAGTATTAAGTGACGTACGCAAAAATTCGTAGAAAGGGAATAATAATAAGGTAGAAATAAATGGATAATACACATATAATTAAATGTTCATAGTTTGGGGGAAAACAAAAATGCAATTTGAATTTTTGGATAAATAAGAATATATCAAAAAAATTTCAAAAATCATTGGCGGTTTTTTAAAAAATAAATTTTTTATGAATAAAATTTTAAAAACATTTTTCGAAAAAAAATTTTAAACGCCATTTTGAAGATATTATAAATATACATATAAAATTCAAATTTCAAAAAAAAAAATTCAGTGGCTCGTTTTTGAAAAATCGATTTTTCAAAAAAAAAATATTTATTTTTTTAAAAATCGAAAAACTTTTTTTTTGAAAATTTAAGTATGCAGATTTATTAACACTTTTAGGGAGCATTTGCAAAAAAATTTAATCGGTCCATCCAATAGTGAGAAAGTCAAAAATATGTAAAGTGGTTAATAAGTACGCAAAATAAAATATTTTTATACTTCAAAGTGGACTGTAGAAATATAAGAACACACAATTTTTTTTTAAATTCTTGGTGCCGTTTTCGAGAAATACATGTTTTTCTTAACGCTTTTTTAACATTTGTTTGCGAGGTACCGTTGGTTTTTATTTTAGGAATACAGTTTTTTAACTGTTCGAGATAATGTCAAAAAACTCCCAAGTACGATGTTTCGATCCATCAAATGGTTTTCGAAATTTTGAGTTTTCAAAAAAAAAAAGGTTTTTTTTTTTAATTTAAAAAAAAAAAATGTTTTGAAATTTTTTTTTACATTAATGTTTAAGCTTTATAGGAGCTTCTGTATAAATTTTTTTAAAAAAATCAGATCAACCGTTTTTTTTAGAAAATCGAACACCAAAAAAAATGGTATTACTGGCGGTACCAAAACTAACAATTTGTTTCCAAAAAAAAAAAAAATACTAAAATGTTCCTTAATGAACATATTTTTTTTTATAAAATCCGTTTTTGAGAGGCATATTACGAAAAAAAAAAAAAACAATATGTAGAAAGTTTGAAGCAAATCTATCCAACCGCTTAGGCTGTAGACTCGAGGACAGACAGACGGAATTGGTCGACCCACTTTTTTGTGTTCCCTATGATCTTAATGTCATGTTTGATTGTTAGAATTTTTTTTTGCACGAATCCATACCTTGCCTTATAGTACCTATAATCGCAAGTAAAAATAGAACAAAACATTTTAGAGAATGGCAGCCAAGCCGAATAAAAAACTAGGGAACAGTTAACAGACAGAAAAGAAAAAAATAAATTTGTATTATTTTTGAAATACGTATAAAGATTAATTTCAAAGAAACGAGTGAATTCATGTATGGATTTAGAATGAATGCGTCCAGTTGTATTCCATTAATGAATTGAAAGGACGAATCCAGATCTTTTGATGAAATCTAACAGTGTGTTTACACTGTGTCTAAATTATTAACGTAAAATTCGGGAAATTAAAAAAGCGTGTCATTTTGAATTTTTTCGTGTCACCGTGCCACGAGAATTTTTTCGTGTCAAAATGGCACAATCGTGCTACTTCGGCAAAGTTGGTTTCATTTACATATTTTCAAAAATAAATACAATTTACTAACCAACGCCCTTTGGTAAGGACATGTTTTATTTACCTATGTACTCTTTCCCATATTTGTTTATTTGTCCCCATCTAAACTGCCAGTCAAAAAACAAAAAGGAAAATCACTGTCAGCAATCCACCCTGACCTGACACATGCATAGGCCTCCAACGCACTGTCCACGTCCACGACACCGACTGCACAACAAATAGGTATATCTTGGTACACAGGTCCACAAATAAATTATTCATGTTCCCAACGTTTTGCTGACATTCGGTAAAATTTCCTGTGATTTTTCATTGGGTCGAGGTCGGCCCACAAAAGCTGAATTTCCAAACACACAAAAAATGTTCATTTTTTTTTCTGAAACGAACAATTTTGCAATCCAATTTAGAATGTATCCGTTGAGGCATTGTTTCTTTTTTTTGTCTCCCTTATTTTGGGGAGCCTTTTTACGAAATTAATATGTATACGTATATATGTACAATGCACATCAATTCAGGACGTCGTCAGTCAATTTTGGTTGTTAATAGAGGATGAGTGAGAAGGGTGTTTTGTGTGAGATATTATAGTACATGACAGTTATGAGCCAAATTGAAACATGATTTAAGTTCAAAGTTCACGGCAGTGTCTGTGTGGTGTCATTGATACTAAAAGGTTAAAATTGATATATAAATATCACATTGTCACAAAAGCGTCACTGTTTTTTTTTTTTTTTTTTTTGCTAAATGTAAATGTGTAGCAGTTTATTGAAACACTGACATGCCGCTGACAGGACGCATACAAAAACAATTACCCATATCAATGAATGATGTATTATTCAATATGAATTGCAAATAAGACGACAGCTATTAGGTGTAGACAGGCTGCTATTCTGGCTGGTTATTTTAGTTGAGCCTATGAATTACTATGGGTAGTTACTTGCGTCGGCAATCTCCGCTATTTGACAAATTACATTCAGCAACACGGTTAGTTGTTCAAAAATAATTTACTTAATTATTTAGTTAAAGAAACTCGAGGTGATGTCGTTACGGTCGTTTGAAATTTGCCCCGAAAGCAAGATGCGCCTAATTTCTTGGTCGATATTTGTTAGTGCTGTAGTTGGTAGAGTTATTACAGAAAACTCAGCAACTACCCGGTGAATGGGGTAAGGTTAGGTTAGGTTGTAGTGGCTATTAGCTGTTAAAAACAACTAACTAACACACTTATTCCAAAAAGAAAGGGTCATTGTGATACCACAGGGGTAGGGTTTTTTGCCCCCAAAAAGAACTTAAAACAGAGCTGCTTATGAAGCGGATTAGAGAATTAATGTCTAAGTGTGCTAGTTCATTAATGTCACTGAAGAAGAAGTCTTCGTCTGTTAGACAGTGCAGGACATGTACAGAGGAGATGAAGAACAGTTCCGTCCTCCACCTCATCTAAACAGCTTCTGCAGAAGTCGTTTGCGAGCACGCCGAGTCGTGCAGCATGTCTACCTATTAGGCAGTGTCCTGTGATGACATTTGTACTCGTATATATTGCCGTCTGCATAGTGAGGTCAAAGCCTTAGAGCGTTTAAGATCCAGCTTTGGCCAAATATTTTTTGTCGCTAGATATGTGTTACCACTAGTCCACCTAAGATTTGTCCTCTCCATAACATTTATGAGCATAAATTTACATGTAGCCAGGTTACTGCAGTCAGTTGAAATGGGTAGTGTTGTTCCTTGTTTGGCGAGTTCGTCAGCCCTGCAGTTCCCCGGAATATCTCTGTGCCCTGGCACCCAGCATAGGTGAATGTTGAACTGTTCCGCCATCTCTTTGAGAGATGATCGACAGTGGAGGGCTGTTTTGGAGTTAGTCGAGATTGAATCCAGAGATTTCAACGCCGCCTGGCTGTTAGAGAAAATGATGATTTCCTTTGCAGATATCACGTTTTCTTTAAGCCAGTTATTTTGGAATTGGCACAATCTTTGCAATTTTTAATCTTCTGGGAAAATAACTGAGTAAGCAACAGCTATTGGAAAGATAACTTAAAAACAAGAAACAATTTTTAGGGAGGTTTTTCAATATTTGGTTAGATATCTTATCATAACCCGGAGCTTTTTTTCGTTTTGAGATCTGTTTTAATAATATTTTTAACCAAGTTAGGTGAAATGTTAGGAATGTTTTGAGGATCAATGATAAGCTGATCTATTTCAGTGAAAATTTTATTTACTTTTTCAGTAGTAGCGCTTCTTTTAAAGGAATGTGTGACAGTGTGGTTGTTTTCGAAAAAAATTCCTAACTCGGTTACTTTATCCAAATTTGTGATAATTGTATTGTTAAATGAGGTATTTTCGCATTTTGTTTTTTTTTTTTAATATTTTTGAGAGTTTCCAATATAGCTTGTCATGTTTCTTTATCTGGGATAAAGTCTTGTTCGAATGCTTGTTCCTAAGGATTTGAAGTTTTTTAAGTACCAATTCATTGAGAAGATTGAGTTGGAATTTCAGAAAATTTGTTTTTTGATTCTGATACCTACGTCTCATTGTATTTCGAAAAGTAATTGCTTTTCTGAGGTCCTCGGTTAGTATAGGATCATAATGTCTGCTTATATTCGAAACAAGCGGAACTGATATATTAACTGATTCTTCTACAGCAAGTTCAAATTTAATAATATTTTCATCAATGTCCTCTATATTATTGAGTCATGAGAAGTAATAAAATTATGACTCAAACTGGAAAATTTTTTCCAATCCGCTCTTTGAAAGCTAAAACTTTTGTTTAGGCTAGAATAATTTGCTTGTGAATTTATCTCAAAAATTACAGGTAGGTGATCTGAGGAGAGATCATTAACTACTACAATCATTAACTACAGATAATAAATCATGACTTTGTGTTAGAATAATATCTAAAGTAGATGGAAGTCCTCTACCATTTAATGGAATGTAGGTTTGGATCTCTAGAATATGAGATGTCGAAACTCTCAAAATTTTTCAAATCGAATAACGTTTTACCCCATTTATTTTCTAGAGAACATCCCCATGAGGAATGTCTGATGTTTAAGTCGCCACAAATGAAAAAGTTTCGATGGGTATTACATTTTTATAATCTTAAAATATCAGATTTATACTTTCTAATGTTTTCCTTTTTAACTCTGGTACCAGGAAAATAAGTAGCTATAAATTTGACACTGCCGATTCCAAATAGGTTAACTTCAATTGAAATTGTATCAAACAATAAAATCTTTTCAAGTTTAAGTAAATTATGTTTTATTGATTTCTTAATGAATATACGAACTCATCCAGCTTTCTCAATTTCTCTGCCTAACCTGTAGCAATAAAAATCCTTAAAGTGAATATTAACTTTTTCTCTTAACCAAGTTTCAGTTACAATAGCTAATTCAATGTTGTTTTTATTAAGAAAATTGTAAAATTCAGTTTGTTTTTTCTTCAAACTCTTGGTATTCCACACACAGACCTTAGGTTAACTTGCCATTTTGTTACTAAAGAGATATTTGATGCTTAAATCGGCAATTACATTAAATTGTTCTTGTTTTGATTTGCAATTGGATAGTTTAAATAACATTTCATTTTTTAAAGCAATTAACTCTTCAAAGATAAATATACCATTATTTTCATTATTTTCAATATTATTTATCATTGACACATTTGGAGTATTTGCAAAAGTTTGGTTAGATGGTAACATTTTATTTTTAATGGGTATAAGGACTATTACTACTTGCATGTTGAACAGGTATAAGTACACATTTTGACCACGCACCATTAGTAGCTTTCCCATTCAATTTTTTATTGACGAAAATGTAGGCTGTACCACTGATTTTTTTTTTAAATCAAAATCGTTAGCGCCGTTTTTGAGATAATTGAGATTCACCATTTCCCCCAATTTGTAGACAGGCATACCTACCGTTATAACTAAACAAAGTAAACAAATAAAATGAACTTAAAATTCTTAAGTGCCAAGTTTGATTGAAATCGCTTCAGCCGATTAGGCTGTAAAGCTACAGATAGACGGAATTGCGGGGCTCACTGTTTTGGTTTCCTCTCATCGTAATGTATCAAGTTTGATTAAAATCCCTTAACAGTTAACAGAAAATATTTGTAAAAATATTTAGTAAACATTTTATTACAGTTTTAAATTAAAATCGCTAATATAACGTCGCTTGAAGACTTTGTTGTAGTATTCCAAATTCTGGCCAACAATTACCATTGCTATATTTCACCAATTTCGAGACAGTTGAATTATAGTGCAAGGGCTCCAGGTGGAATTTTGTCAGCATTTGTGGAATGATAAGAAGGCATCGCTTTCGTTTTGCAAATTTTAGCCAATGAAGTTGCATGTATTCTGTTCGATCATCTCAAGCTGCATCGAACGAAGAAACCTAAGATTTCTAAGGAAATTAATTTAATTTGAAAGAAGTTATGATCTTCATTCATTTACGGCCATAGAGGTTTTGCAGTCTGTAGCATGGTTAATTTGCCTTTAGATATTAAAATTGGTGCAGTGCATTAACGCCCACGAAATTATCACCTGCGGGTGTTAATTCCATTTCCTGATGGGTTTTGATTCTAATTTTAAACCACCGCGTACAAAAAGCTCGGCGCGTAGGGAGCGGGCATGCTGCACCCCTGCAACCCTCCTGCTTGGCCGAATATAGGATTTGGGGTGGGAACAAGTTGGGTATGCAATTTTTTTTTTTGAACTTTCTAAAAAGAAACCTTCAAATCCAAAAATAATTTGCATATACCCAAATTTGATAATTCCGTTGGCTTTAATGCACTAGCACCATAAAAATTGGAAGGATCGATAATGATGAACAAATCGGAAAATTCTGACGACATTAGCTTAAAGATGTAATTTTTATTTATCAGTTGGCAAACGAGTGTCCGAAAGCGTGGTAGCGTGTTTGCTGTTTGTCATTCAATTAACAGTATGTGTCTACCTTGTTGAATGCTGTTGCTGTTCGCAATAAATTAACTTTGGTTGTTTCTTGCCAAACACCCAACACATCACCCTATGTTTTTAGTTTTTTTTTTGCACCACATTCAGCAAGTTCAAAAGCAACGTCAACAAGAAAAATAGGCCAAGGCCGACTAATGCACTTGTGCATTTACCACACCATCATCACCATCAACATCGGTAGATCCCAAATAACGGAGGTTGTGACTGAAAAATACGAAGATTGAAATTGCATTTGCCCTAGCCCTAGCACAGAAGTATTTCCTAAGTGCTTATTGATTGAATAACTATTTCAAAATTTTTAAACCTTTTCTAAACTAGTAAATTGCTAATGAAGCAGAAAGCTGAGCATTTGTAGGGTTTGAATTTTGATGAAAATTATTGTTGTTATGCGATGTAAATTAATTATATGTTGATGAAAACCCAACATGTGCTCTAAAAAGGTATTAGTTATGTGTATTTTCATCATTTTAACTCCTATATTTACAAAAAAAACAACAAAAACTAAAATTGTGCACCAGCAGGACTCGAACCTGGGCACCCTGCGTGCAGGGCTGATGTACTATCAGATTCCATAATGGATTTAACAAATTGCTAAAAGTTAAAGTAGCCATTCAGTGATTTTAACTTTAGTATAATGTTAAAATCGTTTAAAATTAGCCCAGTCATCTTTTTAGCTTAGTAAATTGCTAAAAGTGGCTTTAACATTTTACTTAATCGTTTAAAATTTTGCGCCAATAGTGCAAAATTTTAGTCGATTTAGTAATATGTTAAATAATTTTTAGTATGATACTAGGCTAAAAGGAGGATTTTGCTAATTTTAAACCAGTTTAGTATCATACTATTTTCTTAACAATTTACTAAAGTAAAAATCACAAAATGGCTACTTTATTGTTTTAGTATTGTACTAAATCCAGTTATGTTCGCTTAAGGTTTTGCATTATTTTAGGCGTGTTTAGTTGTAGTTTTTAAGAAAATAGATTTAGTATTGTGTAGTTAAAAACTGTTTAAAATTAGGAAAATATTAGTAAAGTGCTTTAGTATTAGCAAACTGTTAAGTAGTGTCATGCTACGCCCTTAACATCAGGCTGTTTAAAATTTTGCACCATTGTATAAAAAGCCTATACTGTGTGCACATCTGACGCAGTCCATTGCAAATCGTCAACGTTCATTATTTTGTGTCATCGAAGCATCATATCCGACTAATTTGAATAAAGATTTTATAATTACATTGCTATTTTGTCTTTTCATTTTACTTGCGATTATACAGGGTCCGCCAAATAACTTTTTTTTTTTTTTTGAAAATGGGCGCAAAACATCGAGTGTAGCTTCGGCTGTGTGGCACGTAGCGCCGTCCTGTTGAAACCAAATATTGCCAATATCCTCCTCTTCAATTCTTGTAAACAAAATTTCGTTCAACATGGCCCGATAACGATCGCCATTGACTGTAAAGGCCACTCCTTGCTCATTTTCTAATTATGCCTCTGGACCAAAATCCGCACCAAACAGTGACTCGTTTTGGGTGTATCGGGTTTTCAATGTATGCGCGCGGGTTTTCTGTGCCCCAAATGCGACAATTTTGCTTGTTACATACCCGCCAAGATCAAAATGAGCTTCATCTGAAAAGATGATTTTTTTGGCAAAATCGGCATCTTCTCTAAGTCGATCGCAGGCCCACTTAGCGAGCGTTGTTCAGGCGTATACACAGCCATATTCGTTTAGCGGAAAGATAAAACTAACTATCTGTCAAATCAGACATGAGCTAAGTGTTACCATTCACGAAATAAGCAATAGTTGAAAAAAAAACGTTAGATGGCGGACACGTTAGGAACTATAAGGCAAGTTATGCATTCGTCGAAAAAAAAATGTTTGAGATAACAATCAAATACGACATTACGATGAAAGCGAAGACGAAAAAAATAGTCTAAAAACTCTGTCCGTCTGTATGTCTGTCTTTCTGTCTGCTTGTCTGTATATCTGTACTGACACCTACATCCCACACGGTGGGCCAAATTGCATCATCCCACACGGTGGGCCAAATTGGTTCAAACTTGGTATATAAAGTTTTTTAGGTATTGTACAGAAGGGAAATTCAATTTTTTTTGTTTTAATAACAGTACATGCCGTATAATCTTTACGTCTTTAAGCCTATTTTTCTCGAAAACGGCTGTAACGATTTTGTTTAAAAAAATCAGTGCAGCTTTTTAGGTAAGACTGATCATATGATTGAAAAAAAAATTTAAAAAAATACTAAAAACGGTACTTTCCATAGGACTGTATTTTTTTATTTCGACTATCTCATAAATGGCTTAACCGTTTCACACATATAAAGGTTTAAGTTGCCCAATTTATACTGCGTACCAATATTTTTGATTAATATTTTCTTGTATTTTTAAAAGATATAAAAAAAATTAAATTTATATTTTGAAAACTGCTCAATCATTATTTTAAAAAAAAAAACATTTTTTTCTCAAAAACCGCACCACAAATTTTTACAAGAAATAAAATGGCGTACTTTTTTTTGGGCTCAAATTAGTTTTAGTGTTTATTTCAGAATTTTGAATTATTTTTTTCTTTGATTAAGTCGATTTAATATTTTGTTTTTAAGTTTATATTATTAAATATGTAAAATTGTTATACCATTTTTTTTTTAGAAAAAATTAAAGAAATTTTTGTATATATAAAAAATTAAGTTAAAAACGACTTTGAAAATATATTAAGATTTTTTTAGAAATCTTTTGCATACGATGTGATCGAACATAAGAGAAAGTTCGTGCGATCTATCCGTGCATTTTATTTTAATTAGATTTGGTTAATTTTGGTCTGTGAAACATTTCGCTTAATATTCGGCTAAACGCTAGCCGCATCAAACATAATTGACCAAGTAATTTTTATACATTGATTGATGATGATGTTTGCTTACATATTGAATACTAAATTCAAGTAAAAACATTTCTAACTCGTGTGCGATCTATATAACTTTTTAGTTAGTACCAAATTTTTGTCGAAAAGGAAACAGGAGGAGGCCCAAATATCACAAATCTGGATATACCTATTATTTGAATTATATATGCGACAGGAACAAGTTGCTTGGGAATCATACCTAACCAAAACCGTCCCTTAAGGGCTGCATTCGCAATAGTGTAGATGTACAATAGTTTATATTGCCACCATATTCGTACTAAATTCATTTAATAAAACTCTAAATGTTTGTATCTGTTTCGGGAAAATTAAAGTATGCGGCTTGGTTTTTTTTTAAGATTAATAAATATAAATAAATTCCCCATCAATTCACACACTTAAAAACAAAATCTTAAATGGCGCCCAACGGGCGACCGTTGTTTCCTACATGTATTTGAATTCTATTTCATAAAAATACTTAATAAAAAGAAATAAATAACTATTCGATTAATGCATATACTATACAACCTACCTAATAATAGGGAGGTTAAGAAATACCGTTTGAAACTTAGCTATTTGTGTTACAGTACGAGTGTTTGTGGAGAACTATTCTGTTCATAATCTTACTAACTCCAAAATTAATTTCTAAAACATTTCGCGAGTTTAACTTAATTATCAAGTACCGTTACAAATATCTACCAAAATGAAAATGCTAATTTAAGCAAAACTAATGCCAAAACTGCCACAAACAAACTAAAATAGAAATCTGTACATAATCAAGTCGACACACCTAAATTAAACAAATCCAATAGTAAATCAAAACAAAATTTGCATACAAAATCCCAACAGAATAATCCCACGCACCCATTTACATTTTTTGCAAGCATCTATTCCATACAGAACATAATATACGGTGTGTTGAGCCGAACGACATCTATATTACCAGAGGATCAACAAATCAAAAAAGCATAGCAATCAAAAAACCCAAAAAACACACATTGGAATTGCCCGAATAAGCACAGAGATGAAATTTCGCTCCCAGCTAAATTTTATAGTCGAACGGGAAATAGATCCTTATTTATTACATTCAAATGCCGTTCCATAAATACTGAAACAATTAGACCCTTTGGCGAATAAACTATATTTAGAATTCGAAAAACGAGAGAAAAGAAGACCGAATACCGAACAATTGTACAATTCTATGATAGATTTACTAACACTGTCCAACGGAGAATTCATTGTCCGACCTTCTGTCTCCCTGTGGCAGTGTCCAATTATCTAAACCAGGGCGGATGCAAATTGCACTCTATTTTGCGGGACATCAACAGCAACACCCAATATCATCCTATTCTGCAAAAATAAAGGACACTCACTTTACGTATAGTATAGATGCCTGTGAGTTTAACATGCAATGAACTCGTTTCTCTTCCTTGCCGGAAAATTTGGTTTAAACTGTGGAATACTCGTATGCGCTTCTACCACCCAATTTCCATTGGTTATTTAATGTATCCGTTGGGGATATGAGTGTAAGTTGATGTGTGGAACTCGGAAGCAGGCATGAATCTGTTAGTAATTTGCATTTGCTAACCTGATATTCATTGAAAAAAATTAAAGAGAGTTCAGCTTAAAATCTGTATGTAAATTACTAAATACATACACAAATGTATATGTACGTCAACTGCATCTAAGTGCAATTGAATTATTTATATTTTATAGTTAAGAACTTAAAGATGATGATTTAAGGAAGGATGGTGTGTATTTAAATTATTTGTAGAGAATCTGCGCCAAAGAACAGAAGACGATTTTCATCAAATTATTCTCAGAATCATTAGACATTAAAATCTGTAAAGCCTTTAGAGTGTTGTTTTCAGGGAAATATAACATTTTCCGTTAATTCTTGCTTACAAATTTAATTTAAAAAAAAAAATTGTCAAGCGAAAAAAAATGCTAATTGCTTTACTTAGCGGGCTCCCGACTCGTATAAGGTGCTTCGCTGACATATTTCTCCAACCTCCTTGGTCCCGGGCATGCTGCGTTGCTTCCAGTCATTCAGACTCCAGCATCGGATGTTCGGTCTTTGTTGTTGTATCTAACCTGGGAGCTGGTATTGGATCTCTTGGCTGGAACATTGTTATCTATACCGCTAATAGTGATCGCAGTTGTATCTTCTCCTGCATTCACCCTCCTTCTAAAGTGTCAATGAAAGTTGGGAAAAAAGGTACAAACCATCCGAAATCCTTTTTACTGAATACACTGGAAAAAAAATAGTTGAACTCCAATAAATCAGTAATTTTAGTATATAGGCATCTCAATATGTACGCCAACATGCCTACAGAGCGGGAAATTCCACAGAAACTGCTATGTTCGAACTAAGTTATACCTTACATAAAGCTCTGTATGTAAAAGAATCGTCACTATCTGCCTTTGACAACATGTCCCGTCATTGTATGGAGAATTATATTTTTGCGTCGATTTTATCGAAAGAATAATCAAAAGTTGCGTATTAACGTGTAGATTCTGAATATGTACTTTTTTTTTCTAATTTGAACATACTCGTAATTTTAGGCCTCTACCAGAGTTTGAAGGTCTCTAAAATTGGATGTTTTCCTGTTAATTTTTTTTGTTTGTTTTTATTGAAAGGGTTAACTAAAGTATTGACGAGTAGATTCTGAATATGTACTTATTTTTCAGTTTGAGCATCATTTTAAGGGCTTAAATGTTCTTCGAAAAGTAAAAAAACAAATTTAATTTTTTTTTTGGGTTTTATTAAATTTTTTCTTAAATAAAAAAATAAAAGAAATTACACATACAATTGACTTTTATAATTAAAAGAGGGCATTTTGCGCCTAGATTCAATTTTATTTCTTACAATGGCACTTTGGCTATCTTCAGTAACAGATTTGATACACCTTTTTACACTTTGTGTGTGACATGAGAAATTGGGAATTTTAAGTTCATTTCTGCTTAATAGCAATTAAAGTTCATCATTAGAGATATTATTCAAAACTAGTGGTGACGATATTTTGCACTCAATCCAATAAATTATGTCGATGTAATCCCGAGCATTGAAATTTATTGTTGGCGGCTTAAAAATGCGGTTGGTATCATAAGATGTTCTTGACTTAATAATTCGTTTTAAAGCAAGCTCCTTTACATGTATTCTTGTGTCGAATAGCATAGCTATTATAATATTTTCGGGATGTGCGAAATAAGCATTCCGTTCAATCACAGGATCAATGATTAATTTTAACTCTTCGGGCAACTATCTGGAGAAGGAGATTAATTCGAACATATGCTGTGGTCCATTTATCAAAGACGACTTGTTTTCTTATTAGAAACCAAACATATGCATAAACCTTCATTATATATTCCACAAGAATTTAAAATTTTGGGAAGGTTCAATTGAACTAACGTAGAGTCTTAAGATTCGGTTCGCTGTTGTGAGCCATCGTGAATGTGCTAACTTTCCTGGCAGACGATTAGCTAAGTCGGGAGGACAATAACCTAATTTGATGGCTTCACATATTTCATTAAGATATTTTTGTTCGGCACTAATTTCGTATACGATTGACTTTTCGATTTCTGGTAAATTTCCGACGACTTGAAAAAATAGAACAACAACGGTTTTGTCACAATTTAGTAGAGCTTTACCAATTATATTCCAGAAAATTCACGAAGTCTCGAAGTAGATCCACGTAAAGTCGTTAAAAGATGTCTTAGATTTAATTCATTTCCGTAAAGTAAACTAATCGCCCACTGTAATGGCCGACCTAGTTCTAGTTCGATTAACCGAACCACTCCACCTTTCCAGCCTGTATTAATAGCCGGTCCATCGCACCCAATACATTGAATTTGTTTAAGATCAAAATTTCTGTTTTGAAAAAAAAATTACCATTGAGATCGATATATCTTTAGCGGTTCCAGATACTGGAGAAGTGTGGCCCAGGAACAATGAATCTGGTTCAGAAATAATATTTATATGTTCTTCTAAAATTTCTTTACGGTAGCGTTTTCCATAGTTCTCTTCTGAAATTAGAGTTTAATCCTTGCGGCCATCAAAATAGATCCCTCGAAGTGCGAGACCATCACATTGTAGAGCTAGACTTTGTCTAGATGTAGCCAAAGCTCTGTGAATCTTTTTTTTTATCAATTACAAGATTTTTATTGTTTTCATCTATTATACCGACGTCATGAAGAACTGCGCTGGCATCCGCAGAAGCTCATCGAAGTGAAAGGCCATATCGATCGCAAACTCTTGCTACGGATGGAAAAGAAAATGGGTTACTGGCTCCTGACGCCACCGTTAAAACAATTGGCATTGAAATTGAAGGTTCTGATTCGGGTACGCTAACTTGTGGTTGTGTATCTGTATCTGTAGTCTCTATTTGTTGCACTTCATTCACTTCCTGGACCAATTGTGGTGAATTTGACGAGCCTGCTGCAATTCGTTGGCTAGTATTTGCAGCACGTTCTTTTCGGTCTATGCGCTTTTGTATTTGTAAGGTTTCAGATTTATCCACAACAACAATCACCATTTTTCTCGCGTTTCTTTGATCCACCAGAAATTAACTTTCTTTAATAGGCACTTTTCTATCTTTTGGGCAGCGACAATCATCAAATAAAACACATTTACACGAGGCTATGTCAAACAATTTTGAACTTGAGATTGTAATAAAATCTTGCACTTTATTATCATAGCTGGCATTTTTCTTCGAATTCGGGTACATTTTCAGGGACATATATTTTGTATTAGCTGCAGAACACGACTATGACAAACGGTAGGAATTGATGCACTAAACCATATCATTTCCATCTCCGAACTCACAGTAGAAAAAGCATCACAGTTACACTGGGACTTTTACTATTGTATTTTGTTGTTAACTGACTTTGTACGAAAAGAATATATTTTATTCAATCTTTTACCAGTGATAATTGATTTTTGTTTAGTTCACTAAATAGACCGAATAAGGGACACGTTGCTTTTTAACGAAGAGGACCTGAACTCATTTATATATAAATTTAAAAATGAGACAAGGAAAATAGATAAATTAGTTGACACGATTTTACTGTAAGATTTATCAAAAACAATTATTCTGATTAAGGAACATATCAATTTATTATTACAGGCTGAAGAATAAAAAGCAGTACTGCAGCGAATTAAGCTGTTGAAGGAAAACTGTAATAATAAATTTACAATTACCGATAGAACTACTAGATTATAATTATTAATTAACTGTTAAAATTCGAAAAAAAAATCAAATAAAAAAGGAGAATGCTCAATTTTCAAAGAGCGGTAGAGGCCTTAAGACATCATCAAATATTTTTTTTATTATTATTCCCATAATATGCTATTTAATAGACAAATTTTGCGGGGGCTTTCGAGCCGATACTCCAAAAAAAAGCAATTTGAAGGGACACTCTATAAGTACGTATCACCTTAACCAGATGGATTGGTGATATGCTAGACACTAGTACAACAGAAACATAGCAGGTCCAGAGGTTCAAGATCTTATCACAACCAACAGCTGCCCACAGAAAGGGATACTATCATCCTTTCTGTGGAGTTTCGTGGTATAGATGAACTGCTGGAAGAGTATACTTCTCAAGGAATACGTGCTGTTGGCTTAACCGACGAGATAGTTCTTACAGCAGTAAGAAAGCTTAAATAAACCTTGTGTGATATCATCCAAAGAGGATTGAAATCATAAGGAAATGGTGTTTATCCGTAGGCTTATCGAACCCTACAAAGACGACGATTATACCATTTACCAAAAAGACGCATGAAACCTATCCGGTTAGCCAGGGAAGTAACAGGAATAAACAAAATGCACGACTGCATCGCACGAACTTTCTATTATGTTCGATCAAATCGTATGCAAAAGATTTCTATTAAAAATCTAAATATATTTTCAAAGTCGTTTTTACTTAATTTTTTATATATACAAAATTTCTTTAATTTTTTTCTAAAAAAAAAAAATTGATGTGATAATCTTAAATATTTAATAATATAAACTTAAAAACAAAAGATTAAATCGGCATAATCAAAGGAAAAATGATTCAAAATTCTGAAATAAATCCTTAAACTAATTTGAGCTCAAAAAAAAGTACGCCATTTTATTTCTTGCATAAATTTAAATTTGGGAGAACAAAATTTTAAAAATCTTTGAAGTGTTTTTTAAGAAAAAAACTTTAAAGAAAAAGTTTTTTTTTTAAAATACTTTTTGAAAACATTTTTCAAAAAAAAAATCAAAAACGCCAATTCATAGGTATTCAGCAAAACTATAATTTTTGAACAAAAATTAATGAGCGAAAATATTGGTAGGCTACATACACCTATATATGTGTGAAATTTCAAAAGAATCGGTAAAGCTCTTTATGAGATAGTCGAAAGCAAAAAAAAGAAAACGATTCTATTGAAAGTAACATTTTTAGAAATTTTTTTAAATATTTTTTTCAAACATATGATCGGTCGTACCTAAAAAACTGAAGTGATTTTTTTATATCAAATCATAACAGCCGTTTTCGAGAAAAATAGGCCTTAACGTAAAGGTTATATGTCAGGTACCGTTATTTTTTTTAACCAAAACAAGAACAAAATTCAATTTCCCTTCTATGCAAAAAACAGACATAAAGACAGACATACAGACGGACGGAGTTTTTAGACCATTTTTTTTGGTCTTCGCTATCATCGTAATGAAAGAGTTGAAATATCTGGGAATTACACTAGCTAAATAACTCCTATGGAAGAAAAAATTTAGAACTATCAGGAAAGACACAAAAGCCCTAATGATATGAAAAAGACTTGCATGATCGTAAAACTCATCATTACCTATGTGTTTGTATTACTGGAGCAATAAGAACTTGCCCTACATCAGCTATGGAGGTTATTCTTCATATGGTTTCACGAGGTTACTAATAGTGCGACAAAGGGGGTCATCATGAGATTTGAAAAGGAGTGGACTGGAACTGGAATGCGTCCCAAAGTAAACAGGAAAAACCCTAATTGAAATTTCAAGAGAGGTCATCATTAAAAAATATAACTTCGAGAAGAACTTCAAAACGGAGTTAAGTATAGCAAGAACGAGTGGGTAGGCGAAACAATAAACTACACACTTAACGTCAATGCCATCAAGTGGTACACTGTTGGAACTAGGTCGTTCGAACAGACTGGTGCTAGAATCTTTGCGCATGGAACCAAATTTCCAATACCGATAGCACAGCACACAAGCCCTTTTCAGGTGGAAGTTCATACCATAACAAAATCTGCGGATCGTAATCTCGAAAGCTACTAACAACACAAAAATATTGCCATCATGTCGGACAGTGAAATCATACTGAAAGCGTAGCTCTTAAGTCATTAGCTTCAAATTGGTGTGGAAATGTATGTAGGCAAACTGACTTTACTCTTACTTAACTAATAAATAGAAGACAAGCAGTGTTAGTTGAGGACAGTTTGTCTTGTTTTCTTCCAAATGTTACCGGTGTTCCACAAGGTGCAATACTTGGTCCACTACTCTTTTCAGTTTACGTTAATGAACTTCCATCTATATTTAATAACTGCTCTTCTCATATGTATGCAGATGACGTCCAACTGTACTTTAGC
Organism: Philhelius pedissequus; assembly: GCA_910595825.1. NCBI lineage: Eukaryota > Metazoa > Arthropoda > Insecta > Diptera > Syrphidae > Philhelius > Philhelius pedissequus. The sequence goes on along the minus strand of OU343160.1, from coordinate 72,387,125 downwards.
TGCCCCCTTGGGCTTATTGAGAATGGAATCTTCTGTGTCAACGAAGTTCTCAAGAAAATTGCATATTGGTCCAATTCAAATGGCCTCATTTTAAATCCAAAAAAATCCAAGTGTATTGTTATATCCAGAAAACGACTTGATATTAGTTATCTTATTTCTATTTTCAATTGAATTGTGACATTTAGTCCAAATTGCGTTTCGCCCAGGTACTACAGCTGGGCTCATCAGTTAGATGCTGTAGTACCTTTCTAAGACGCATTATTTTTTGATCCATGATTACCGACTTTAATAAAACTTACAGCGATTACTCACTGTAAATTATATTCTTCTAGGGGAATTTGGTTAGATTCATGCACCTAGAATTATGTTTTGCCCGTGGTCTGGCCAGTGAATTAATTGAAGAAAACGCAAACAATATGTTTATATTATTTTTGTTTTTGTTTTAGTGGACTGTGTGGATTTAAAGCCAATTGTAGAAAGGTACTACAGCATCTAACTGATGAGCCCAGCTGTAGTACCTGGGCGAAACGCATTTTGGACTAAAGGTCACAAATTCATTCAATTGGCTTTAAGTCCACACAGTCCACTAAAACAAAAACAAAAATAATATAAACATATTGTTTGCGTTTTCTTCAATTATTTCTATTTTCTTAAACAATGATCCTATCGAATATGTTGAAGCCTCAAAAAACCTCGGAGGGACTTTTAACCGCTTCCTAACTTGGGACAATCATATAAACGGTGTGGTCGGCAAAATATACGGCGTACTTCGTACAGTATGGTCAACTCAGTTTTTTACACCTGCAAAAACACGTTTACTTCTTGCTAAGACTTTGATTATTCCGATTTTGGTATATGGTTGTGAAATTTACTGCAAGCGTAAACTTAATGTGGCCTTTAACTGTGTCATACGTTATGTCTTTGGCCTACGTAAGTACGACAGATTATCTGGTTTTTCTACACTCCTGCTAGCTTTGTCTTTGGAGAAATATATTGAGATTCACAGTGTTACGTTGCTTACTAATATATTGATATCACGGCAACCACAATATTATTTTGAAAAGTTAAATATTGCAATCTCGCACAGATCTCGTCAATTGATTCATCCTCGCTGTTCTTTCCTAACATCCGAACTTCAATTCTTTGTAAACTCTATTCGCTTTTGGAACTCTCTACCGCGTTACATTAATGAAATTAAAAAATTTCAAAGCATAAAGAAGGTTTTAAAAAAGCATTTTTCTGAAAATGAGTAAACTTTTATAACCTCACCCTTAGCTTTTACTTAATTTCTATTATTAGTGTACCTGTCATTAGATTAGACTATGTATAAAATAAGAAGTCATTCTGAATTAAGCAGTCGTGGCGTTTCCTTCTTTTCTTCATTTGGAACGACTTCAATTCTTCATTGGCGACGAGGATTTTTTGGTAATTACTTTGAACCCCAATTTAGAATTGCGTGAAAATAATTCAACAGAAAAAATAAGCAATGGATAAAGCAGGTCTGCAAATCCATTTTGAAAGCGCAGCAGGATTGGATGGCAGAAATTTTGAGAGATCAAAAAGCTTGGGTGGACACATTCACGCGGAGTTCAGCAAGCGTGGGTGGGTTGTCAGTTATCCAGCCATTTCCTGCATATAAAAAAGAAGACAACTGGAAGACTTATTTGAAGCAGCTTGAGCAGCATTTTGAAGCGTGTAGAGTTTCTGATGAGAAACAGAAACGCGCATTTTTTCTGCCCTGGATCGGGGCTGAAACCTTTGAAACTCTTTAGAAGCTATAAATGGGGGAGATTACCTAGCTTCAAAAACAGTCAAGGATTTAACTGGTAAGCGAAGTGAGCATTTCGTTTCTAAAAATCATGTTCTTGCAGCCATATACCAGTTCCACAAAACGGTAATGGAACCAGGTCAAACATATGCTGCATGGGTCGCCGACCTAAGGGGGATTGCTTGCAATTGTCTATTTACTTGTCCTCAAGTATCATGTGCGGAGTTATATGTCGATAATGTGATTCGTGACATCATTGTTTTATACACGCCACATGTCAATGTACGATCGGTCGCACTTTAAAAGACAGACCCATCGTTGAAAGATGTGTTGGATATAGCTTGTGCGTCTGAGACAACGCAAAAAACGTTCTCTGCATTAAAGAGAAATAAATGGAGATAGAGGTTAACAAATTACCGGTGACTAACGGGCACGGTACGTGGCATGATAATTCGGAATCACAATCGTCACTGCAGTCTTGCCCAGACTGTTTTGTGCAACACAATAGAATTGATTGCCGTCATAATAAAACCGTTTGCAATAAATGCAAGAAAGTGGGGCATATAGCTTCCGTATGTATGATGGCTGCAAACCAAGGTACATCATCCAACCCACCACGTGGAAGTAGGTGTCATCAAAGTAGCCGATCGAATAGAAAAAAAAAATCCTACCGTAAATATTCCGCTGACAATAACGAACAAATTCATTAGAGCGAGGTCGTGCAATTAAATGAATGTTCTCTGGTGAAAGCAGAATGGGCATTCGATTCGGTTCCAAGTAGACACTGGAGCATCTTGTTCCTTGTTGGATTAGAGGGATTCCGTCAACTAGGTGAACCCAACTGCGTTCCATCAAATAAATGTCTGTGAGCTTACGAAGGAACGCCAATTGAGATAAAAGCGAATTAAAAATTGAGGTTACCTATGAGAATTCATTACATCACGTGAATGTGCTTGTAGTTAACAGTTATGGTGCTAATATTCTAGGGTTAGACTGGTTCAAAGCTCTCAGCTTGAAGGTAGAACACTCAATCTTACATATTAATTCAAATGTTTCTGAGCTTTTTCCATCTGGGTTGGGAAAATGCAAACATTTTCAGACTCAGCTGGAATTAAAGGAGGGAGCAGTGCCGAAGTTCGTAAGGCATCGTCAAATTCACTATGCGGTTTTAGATTAAACGAAGAAAGAACTAGAGCGGTTGGTGGCCGAAGGAATCCTGACTTGGGTGCAGCGTACCCAGTGGGCAGCACTGGTGTTTATAGTCCAGAAACCCAATGGTGGAATCCGGATTTGTGGAGATTTCAAAACCACACTCAACCCACAACTGGTGTCAAATCGTCATCCGATTCCAAGAGCTAGATACGTGTTTCACAAGCTTCGAGAAGGTAATATATACTTGTCCAAGGCCTACATTCAGATCGAATTTGACGATCAATCGAAAGAATATGTCGTAATCAACACTCCCTTTGGATTGTTACGGTTTAATCGATTACCGTATGGTGTGAGCAGCGCACCAGCGGAATTTCAAGGGGTCATGGAACTGTTGTTTGCGGATCTCAAATTACGCGTTTACATCGACGACATAGTCATCGCGAGAGAGTCGGGAAAAGAGCACCTGCAGATTTTGGAAGAAGTTATGAAGCGGTTGGAAATTAATGGGTTCCGATGTAATAAGCGTAAGTGTACGTTCGCCACCACAGAGCTGGAGTATCTTGGACGGACATACACTCCCGTCCAAGGGTATTTGTCCTTCAGAAAAACACTTGGAGGCTCTTCGCAAGTTACCTCAGCCTACAAATGTAAAAGAGTTGGAAGCAGTTATAGGTAAATTAAATTACTATAACCAACTTATTCAATATTTCTCCCAGGTCGCTGGTCCGCTGAATGCATTACCAGCAAAAGGCGCTAAATTTGTTTGGTCCGGGCAACAGACGGTTGCGTTCGAGAATTTGAAGACCAGTATCCTTAAAGCGACGTGTCTAGCGCACTTTTATGACACTCTACCAATTGTATAAGCCGCTGATGCATCGAGCTATGGTATAGGAGCGGTTATCTCCCGTCGATATCCGGATGGTTTAGAGAGGCCAATAGCCTTTGCTTCGAAGACGCTGGACCGTCATCAAAAGCTCTATAGTCAAATAGAAAAAGAGGCCTTCTCAATTATCTACGGCGTAAAGAAGTTTCACTGCTATTTATATGGTCGCGTCTTCGAACTACAGGCCGATCACAAGCGTCTCACTGCGATTTTCAATCCTAGTAAGCAGATTCCTTAGATGACCATGCGCCGAAATCGTAACTGGGCTTTGACTTCAATGGCATATACGTACCAGATTATGTATCGCCCAACGGCCAGGCATGCCAATGCAGATGCCTTGTCTCGACTCCCAGTTGGCCCAGATGTCATTTTTGACCAGCTGGATAACAAACTTCACTCACTGAACAACCTTACATTGGAGGACTTGGACAACAGTCCAATGAAAGTACCAATTATTGCAAAGTTTACAGCTAAAGACAAATTATCGAGAATCGAGTTTCAGAGTACATCAAGCGTGGTTGGGCGCCCCAGTTATCAAAACATGAGAAGGATTTGAAGCCCTCTTATGACCGTAAGTTAGCACTTTCGATTTATAATAATATCGTTCTTTTGAGTACAGACTATGACCGGGTCATCATTCCGGAGGCTATGAAGCTTAGAGCACTTAAATATGTATACGAAGGTCATTGGGGTTGCACTCCAATAAAACAATTAGAACGTTAATACATTTGGTTCCCAGGAATGGTCAATGCGATTGAGAAGATAGCCGCTGGGTGTAAAATTTGTCAATTAGCAGCCGCTGATCCAAAAAAGGAATACATAGACTGGACGCCACCAACACAAGCGTGGGAAAGGATACATTTGGATTTTGCTGGTCCATTCTTTAATAAAATGGGGCTGATTTGTGTGGATTCTTTTTCGAAGTTTCCGTTTGTGGTGTCTCTAGCTTCGGTGACATCAGAATCTACAATAAGGGTTCTTCAGAAAATCTTTGCCATCGAAGGACTTCCAAAGACGGTATTGACAGACAATGGCACTCAATTTACCGCACAAGTTTTCGAAGAATTCTGCCACCATCATTCAAATTTGCATTGGAGAACAGTACCGTTTCACCCCGCCTCCAACGGGCAAGTGGAACGGTTCGTGCGAACATTCAAAGAAGCTTTTAAGAAGATCATGGAGGAAAGAAAGAACTCAGAAGATGCGGCGAACATTTTTCTTGCAATGTATAGAGCTACACCAAATCCTATATCACAAAAGTCTCCAGCCGAGCTGTTGCATGGGCGTCAACATAGAAATCTTCTATCGTGTTTCCTGCCAGACCAGCAAGAAAGGGTTTTTGCAAGAGAAGAACCCAAATATCAAGTACAGCAACATGTTTTAGCACACGCCAATACAAGAAGTCGAGAAAGTGGGCGAAGGGAGTGATTGTACAAGTTTTGGGAAGTAATATGTATGGTATCCAACCAAAGGAATGATACCTAAGACGTCATCAGAATCAGCTACGGGTGATGCAGAAACAACAAGGACCACACTTCACTTTCACTGCTAATGAAGAAGCTGACATCCCTTCTAGTATCTTTCAATATGAACTTGGCCTGCCGTTGAGTCAGCAAGATTGGTCGCAGTCTCCTGAAAGTGAAGTGCATCAGAATGCGTCGACAAGTAATCAAGCGGATCCAACACCTCAAATTGAAGTTAGAAGATCTCAACGTATCAGAATTCCACCAGTACGGTTCCCAAACGGATGTTGAATATTTGGATACTTCGGTATTTATATGACTTTTGCACTTGTATATAAAATCAGCTTGTAACTAAATTAAAAGATATTATATCTTACTGTTATCAGGCAATATCGAAATAAAAAAATAAAAATACAAAAAAATAAAATAAAAAAATATGAAAATAATTGCTCGAAAGAAACACATCAATGTAGCTAAGTAGTTGAGGTAGAATTTTTTTCCCCCAAATATTTATTTTCATTTAATGTCGAATTCCTTTCAACCATTTTTTTTAATGAATCTGTGAAAAAATCGATTTTTACTTGCGATTATAGGTACTATAAGGCAAGTTATGCATTCGTAGAAAAAAATTCTAACAATCAAACATGACATTACGATCATAGAGAAGCCTAAAAAGTGATCGCCAAAAAATGTCTGTCTGTCAGTCTGTCAATCTTTCAGTCTGTCCGTCTGTATGTATAAAGAGCTGCAGCCATCGCTTGAGCGATGACCTTCCAATTTGTTATATTATTATGTTTACCTTTCTCAGAGGGGAAATTAAAATTTTATTTTTAAGCCCAACAATAACGGTACCTGCCATATGACCTTGAAAATTTTTTTTGAATTTTTTTTGTTGGTAATAGCTATCATTTGATATGAACCAAGTTTACAGGAAAATTCTATTAACGGTACTTTTCATATAACGGTTTTTTAATTTTTGGCTTTCTCGATAACGCTGCATTGGATTTCTGTCAAATCTTATATCGGAGAAGATCTTAGCAGCTAAATTAATTTTGCATATCAACATTTTGAATAACTTTTTTTTTTTAATTAAAATAATTTTAAATTTTATATTCACATGTATATTAATAATCTCTAAAAAAAAATTGCATACCAAATTTCAAAAGAATTTTGTTTTCAAAAAACTAAAAATAAAAAACAGGATTTCATCAAAACCCTTCCCATAATTTTCGCGATACTGTTTTTCAAATTTTTCATTGATCCGTGTGGCATCTAATGGCGTTCTTCGTTTTTTTTCGAAAACACCGAGTAAAGTGACGATTTCGGAAGTTTAAATAAGTTTAAACAATTATACACCATTCACTTTCATTATATACATAGACATACATGTATGTACTTGTACATATTTACATTATTAACCCCCTTAATTTACATAATTAATATCCATTTAAATATACATTTGTAGGTAAGTACCTATTTAACTATTCCTTGAATCATGCATTCGACAATTCATTATACTAAGAATCAAGGTAATATTACCTAATTGGGCCTTAATTCTGCATAGGATAACTATATAGGCTAGCTACCTACCAACAGCGTCAGTGAGTAACACTAAAGTTGTTAGCTACAAGAGTAAGTTTGTACGATCCAGTCGTGCATTTTATTTATGTATTTGTTAGCGTGTTGTTTGACAGAAATGCTTACACAGAAATTACTGCAGCCAAATATTCATAACGATTCAGAATTTAGAAGTTGAAAGAATAAGGTGGAACTGGAGAATTTGTTCGTTATATCCGGTCTTTCAATATAACTGATGTTCCATTCCTCTGTTTTTTCTTAAAAAGTGGACAAACTTTTTTATTTTAGCAAAACTTTTATTACATATTACATTTTATACTACTCCGTAAATAAATCTACGAAGTAGAGACACTGAAGCAATGGCATCTATACCATTGGCCACTAATAAGCCATAATAAGATTGGAAACCTTCGTACGTTTCACCCCCCAAATCCCATTTGTTTATATTGTTGTATTTGTAGCTTTGAAACTTTATCCATGAATAGATGGGAAATCGAAAAACAAAACAAAATCAAATTACTAGGGCTTTGGTGTGTATGTTCCTATAGGAAGAGGAACAGAAAAGTTACTTGTGTGCGTGTTTCAGCTTGTAGGCAAATGTCTAATGAAAGCAGAGGTTTCGGGTCTTTATGTTATTAGTTTATGCCATTGGCTTTAAACATTGGGGGTGGCCGTGGCGCGATAGTTGTGTGTTCGCCTGTCAACCTCATGGTCACAGGTTCGATCCCTGCCGTAGTACATGTCTTCTTATTTTTCCATTAAAAACCAATTCTAAAAATAAATGTCATACAATGAGCTGCTGGCTTACTCATTCATGCTGTTTAGGCATAGAACTAACATCATATGATTGAGGAAAACTAGTATACCGATAAAATATGACAAAGAATAAAAAAATGAATGCGAATTATAAGGGACATCGATAAATAAGACACGGTAATTTCTCCACATTAGTTCAGCCGCCATCCCTGGAGATAAAATCTGAGACAACAACCACCTACAGTCTCCGAATATAGCGCCACACATCTTTCCTATCATTCTTTCTCTTCCTTAACCTCACCCTCACGCCCGCGCTGTGTTGAAACATTTAAAGGGTATTCATTATCCCTTGAGCGCGAGTAGATTATAAAAAAAAAAAAAAAAAAAAAAAAAAAATTAATATAACAGAGAGAGGCAGACAAAGGAAGAACACATAACAGAAGAAACACAAAACTTTTTTATTTGTTTACAAAGTAAGCTGTGATTTTTTCGTATCGACATTTTTTTTATGAACTCTTCCCCTATTTTCATTTCCATTTTGGTCAAAAATTCTTCATATCATTGGTCAAAAGTATCTGGCAACAAAGCAAACGATCTAGCCATCATATACGTCGGGATATTGATTGTATCTAATGTTTTTTTGTTTTTAAGTTGGATTCTTCGAAATTCTTTTTCATTTTATCTCGGTCTTTGGAAATAGTAGAGATTATTTAAGGCTATACAGAAAACTCTGCTGCCAAACTTTTATTGGAATCACCAGCTTCGAGCATTGAAATTATTAGAGTTTTTTTCAATCGCAAAAACTCTCGTTTTGAACTCATTTTGCAAAAATAAAACTAACCCACTTAACATTTCTTTATATAAAATATGTTAAGGTTTTCTTTTCTAACTCTAAAAAACGACTTCAAATGGACTTGCTGCTCTGAAGTCTCCATTGTTAAATATCTTATAATTTGATTTTGTAAATTGCTTAGATTAATCAATAAATAAATAAATATGACAATCCTAGTTCACAGAATACGAAATTCACGTATTAAAAAAACAGAAGAAGGTAAATCCCCATAATTTATTATTTGAAATGCACGAAATTTCCAATGCCTATATTTATTGTTTTTTAATATTCGTTATAATCGATAAATTTTCTTAATTTTCAATTTAAGACTGTTCGCTATAATAAGGGATATTTCGTTACAATTAGCATGAACCTTGGTCGGGACTGAGATATTTTATTTTATTTTTCCCTTTTAAGCTTATGTTAGACGTGAAATTCACTAAAGAAACTCTACTATCGGGCATCACTGATTCGAATATTATTTTCAACTTTTTTAATAGTACACCTATATGTATGTAATGTATGTACAAGTGTATACCAAGTAGGAAAATACATCTTGTTTTCAGAGTACGGGAGTGAGATGTGAATACAGGGACGTAGACAAAGTCGGCGGAGAAAGTAATGTGAACGCCATTATGGGGTAAGGGGTGTTGTTTTATTTTTAGTAATTTCAATCTGCAAATTTGATTGAAATTATCTCATTTGACTTACAAAATTTTAAGGGAAATTCGATTTTTTTCAGTCGAATTGCAAATACTCTCAATTTTGAAAACAAGGGTAAACAATTTCTTATTTTTTTTTATTTACGAAAATTTAGCTTGGGTGTCATGACCCCCCTGTATACGCCGCTAAGCACTATATACATATGTATATGAGCATTTTGAGTATTTTTTGTGGAGCGTGGAATACAACCCCTGGGTTGGTTTTACATTCAAGTTATTAACTTTACTTTGTCTCTATTCAGTCCCTGTGAAGTGTTCAAGGTTCTAGTTTCTTTAAGTTCCATATGAGATGCAATTCAGTTTTCTATAACATGTCAACATTCAGTTACTGTTGAGTGACTCGCAGGTTGCAAAAAATGAAAGTTACTGAATTGTTTCAATTGCACTTACAATCAAAATCAGTTGCAAGTTAGATTGTACTGATACTGTGGGGTAAATTCTTAGTAACTTATATTCAGAACCATCACTTTTCAGTCGCAAGCTATAGGCGCAAAAACCTTTATGTAACACAAATCGAACTCATATTATTTTGGTTTTTTTGGGAAAAGTTGAAAAATTTTTCAGAAACATCTAATACTACGTTTGCACCGAACTTTAATCTCTTATAGATTTACTAATCTCAAAAAGTGGTTCCACCACTCCAAAAGTAGATTAATTTTGACAGCACTATTCAAAATGTATATATCTTTTCATTTTCTCTTATGATACAGAAGTGAGTCAGGCAGATTCATCTGTGTCAACCGAAGAGAAAAATTCACTTTCCCGATAAATGTGTTCATTTCGATATGGAAGTAGGGTAGTTCGATTGAAGATTTAAATGAGATTTATTTTAAATCTTCATCTGAGAAGATTAAAATTTGTATGGTAAATCTTCCTGATTTGTAGGAGATTAAGCTAAATCTACTTAAATCTCGGTTTAGTGGTTGGTGGAAACGTAGTATAAGCAACTTAATTGTTTACGAAAAACTTCAAAGTATAGGAATGTAACCAGTTTTGTTGCTTTCTTGTCACAAAATTCAAATGTGTTCCACATGGGTAATTATATCACTATCTTGTATTTCACATAATTCCATCATGGCTTATCTTATTAATCCCAATGCTATGGACAATATAAATAAGAAAAATTGCTTCAACCTTACCCAGTCCCCCCTATACTAAACGGTGATTTTTTAAGAGCTTGGTTTTTGAAAATTCAAAAAAAAACACAGAAACTTTTAAAAAGTGAATGAAATTTTTATTTGGATCGATAAATCGATTTCTGCCATTTACTTTTTAAAAATAATTTCACTTAAATGTTGCCCGCGACTACGCTTCAGGTGGTCCATTCTGAAGGTCCAATTTTGGCAAACTTTTTCACACATTTCGGCCGGAATCTCACCAATGACGCGTTCAATGTTGGCTTCCAAACCGTGAGATAAACTGCTCACCAAATTCGCCTCTCAATTGATGCATGGTTTCGCGTGCAGTGTGGCATGTGGCACCGTCCTGTTGGAACCACATGTCGACCGAGTTCAAATCCGTTATCATCGAACGGTACCTTTCTCCATTGACCGTAACCCTGCGGCCTTCATCGTCCTTGAAGAAGTACGGCCCAATGATGCCGCCTGCCCATAAACCGCACCAAACAGTGCATTTTTCGGGATGCATTGGTAGCTGCTGAATTGCCTCTGGCTGCTCTTACGGCAATTCTGCTTATTCACGTATCCATTTAGCCAAAAATGAGCCTAGTCGCTGAAGACAATTTTGCGATAAAAAAACGGATCCTCATCCAACTTTTCTAAGGCCCATTCACCGAAAATTCTACGTTGTGGTAGGTCGCCTGGCTTCAATTCATGCACCAGCTGTATTTTGTATGGCTTTAAACCAAGATCTTTGCGTAAAATCTTCCAGGTGGTCGAATAACACAAACCCAATTGCTGCGATCGGCGCCGAATGGACATATCGCGATCTTCAGCAACACTGGCGGATGCAGCAGCAACATTCTCTTCGGTACGCACTCTACGGATACGATTTGGTGGATTAATGTCCAATAAAGTGAAACTGGTGCGAAATTTGGTCACAATGAGCTGAATAGCCTGCTCGGTGGGTCGATTATGACGACCATAAAACGGACGTAGCTTGCGAAAAACATTTTTCACAGAGCACGAATTTTGATAATAAATTTCAATAATTTGCAAACGTTGTTCAGGCGTAAGTCTATTCATGATGAAATGGCAAACAATACTGAATCGAAATGTCAAATGTTCGTGGAATTTGTCATGTGTGATCTGTCAAAAATATAAACGTCAAAAACCAAGTAGCAAAAAAATCACCCGTTATATGGAAAGTTTTTTATTTGGAAAAAAAACGAACTCGACATTTTGATCAAACTTGAAATGATGATGATATGGAAAACCAAAAAATTGTGTCCCGCAATTCCGTATATCCGTTTTGTATGTAGATTAATCTAGAGCCTAAACCGCTGAAGGGCATTTCCTTAAGGCTTAAGCATCTTGGGTGATTGGCTCGATTTATTTTTTAATCCACTTTTGGTCCCAAAATTAATAATACCTGAAATAATTTTTTTAGAATAAACATGGTAAACCTTAATTATTGTATCTCGAAAATGGATGTAACGATTTTGATAAAAAAAATGTTTTCACATAATTGTAGGCAATGTTATTAACAGTACTTGCCATTGAACCTTTTTTTTGATTTTCAACTTAATCATTAACGACGTAACGGATTTAATCTTAATTTTTATACAGGAGGTCCATATAATTCGAAATAATACTCTACACTTAAATTTTGGAAAAAAATATTTTTTTTTGAAAATTGAATGTTTCAAAAATGAGTGGTTGATCTTTTTTTGAAAATTTGTTTTCAAAAATACTTACTTACTAAATACTTGAAATGGTTAGAAATTTCATAAATACTATATTCTATGACATGTGCATTTGATGTATTATTGCTTCGTTTTTTGCATTATTCATTCTGTATAAGAAAAACTCGAATATAAGAAGGAAATTTCATACATTTTCAGAGCTTCTTATATCCATGTTGTACTGTATAGCAACATATATTTATTTTTTTTTTTTTGAACAAAAATAACGCATAAATATTATTTACCGTTTCAAAAACAATTTAAATTCATGATAAATACACAGAAAAACAATTTCTTTGCTTTGTCTCCCCACCTCAAGGCATCAAGTGTACTTTATACTTTTCAAGTGGTGCTGAATGAGCTCATTCATATAACCGGGCTGAGTAAAGTATAGCTCCTTTTTTTCCATTTCTTAACTAATTCAAGTTCAAGCGCCAAAGAAGTTCCGGAAAACGGGTGGTTTACCTTTAAATGAACACGGCAAGCTGGCGAAAAACTTAAAATGGATTTCTATTTTTTTTTCGATCAAGGGAAACTTATAGTTTCGGACAAAATAAAATGCACGACTGGATCGCACGTACTTGCTCCTATGTTCGATTACATTATAATATGCAAAAGATGTAAATGTATTTTTAAGTTTGTTTTTCATTAATTTTTTTATATATGTATAAAAAATCTTTAATTTTTTCTAAAAAAAAAATGGTATTAATGTTTTAATTCAAAAACAAACTTTCAGAAAAAATCGTCCACCCGTTTTCAAAATATTGAATTTTCAATAAAAGGTATTATTTAGAATTAGAAGCAGCTCCTATATAAAAATTTTGATCGAAATCCGTTAAGTCGATTACGAGCAAGTCGAAAATCAATGCAATGATTGTGTGGCGGATACCGTTAATAACGAAGGGTTTTCGGTCAAAATATAGACCATGTCCAAAGTAGTACAGACACCAATTTTTGTCAAAATCGTTAGAGCCATTTTCTAGATAATTAAGATGGTAGAATCATTTGTATGGCAAGTACCGTTATTTTTGGGGCTAAAGCAACGATTCAAAAATCTATTTTGGATAATCACATAAAACGCCTAAGCAGCAAGTTTGAACAAAATCGGTTCAGCGGTTAAGGCTGTAGATCGTTCTACAAACAGACAGACAGATAGACTGAATTGCGGGACCCACTTTCTTTGTGTTATCTATCATAGTAATGTCAACTTTGATTAAAGTCTCGAGTTCGATTTTTTCCATATGCAAAACTTGCCCTTTACCTAATAGATACATTCGCAAGTAAAAATGATGTTAAAACCATTTTAAAGCGAAGAATACTTCTCAGAAATGTTTAAATGCTCAACTTGAAGTTGTGCAAAATTTAAACATTACTATTAGTTAGACCTTTGTACTATAATACGTTTTGCAATAATTACTGATTTAGAGAGAATTAAGTCAAAATTATTGTGTACAAACAAATAGAAATCGAACTGCAAAAGCAACTGCAGCGATTTGGTAGATTTTTTTTTTTGTTCTAAATACAATTTTTGGATAAAAGGATATTTTTTGAATGGATTGAATACGTATACGATGGATTATTTCTTTGAAAAAAAAAGCCACCAATAAAGTGTCAAAATATCGGTTAGCGCAAATACGTAATCAACGATTTAATGATACTGTCGAATAGATTAGATTAGTTGAGGCTTTCGCATAGAATAATTTGAATTAGTCTGCGAATGTATTGGTTATTTTAAGGCTTCTGCACGAACCACCGGGAGTATTAAATGCAAGCGAAAAATTTAAATTACCACATTTGGTACCACCACCTTCATTCGTTTTTTCGGGCCGAAAAAATCGATCGAAGTATTTCGTGCAGTATTTTCCAAGAATTAATAAGTCGTTCTGAATTACGGTTAAGACTTTCATTGGCACCATTTCATGCTTAGCTATTTCTTGTCAGTTTACATAGCCAACAGAAGAATTGATCACGGATGTGTTCCCGAATATCAACAATGTTAAGAACGCATTAAGAACACCAACAAATGATTGTCATAACCATAAATTCCGACTTATTTTATTCCAATGAATTCATAATCATACTGAAATTGTTCTTATAAAATTAAAAAAAAACATTTTAAGCAATATTCCCGTTGGATGAATATTTTCTTATTGAATTGACAGAAATACACGTAGCTTAAACTACTGCAGACAAAGATAAATCTGGTATATGAAATACAAAATTCCTGAAATGCTTGGAAAATATGTAGTATTAAAGCACGTCATGGATATTATTACTAATTTTTAGCTCTTTGTTATGAAAGTTAGCTTACTTAAACCATTTTCTATATATTTATCTTCTAGCTGCACTTCTCTACTCTTCCCCACGATAGCTATTCAAAATTTGCTGCTGCTTTCAGTAATTTTCACGGCATATCCAAAATAACTTTTAAGCAATAAATTGTTTTCAAGAAAACTTAAATAATACAATTCAGAGGGTCTTTTTAAGGAAAAAAATCTCAATTATAATGGAAGTGGGGTTTTAAGTAGATATACATTTTTTTTCTTTTTAAACGTAACAATCATTTATTTTTAGTTTACATTCGTACATATATAATTCAGCTTAATGACAAATGTTAAGCTTTCAAGGATAGTAAAAGTGAAATATGAGAAAGCATTCGGGTATATCAGATAAAAAATTATACATTTTTTTATACCTAAGATGGCTCAATGACAAAACATTTCCTTACTAGAGGATGTTATATAAAGGGGAAAGTAATTCAATAATAATGTTTAATATATTATTACAGTAGCAAATACCTGTGCGATGCTATGGACTTTCTATTCCACAGAGATCTAATGACATCATATATCCACGTAGAAAATTTCATTAAAAACCGTTCAGTCGTTGAGGCGTGAAAGTGAAACAAATACACGAATTCTCCCAATTGAATCGATTATTTTTGAAGGAAAATCCAGTTTTTTATCCAGCTGCTTACCAAATTTGATTTAAATCCATTTAATGGTTGAGGCGTGAATGCGAAACAAACACCCAAATATATATTTTTTTCATATTTAAGCTTCTACCATGGGAATCTTTTAAGTTTTCGGGATGAAAATGACCTATGTGATAACTCAGTGCTCCATTCATCTGTGTATCAAATATCATCCAAATTAGTTGAGTCATTGATACGGTATTGCGGATCAAACAACCAAACATTCACTCACATTTATACATAACTAGCGGAGCAGGCGATCTTCGTCTCGCCCTAATTAAACGCCTTCAAATCAACTGCAGAACTATAATAATAGATGGAGAGTTCAAATTCCAATGTGATTTATTTGTATAGAATAAAAATAAAGAGAGAGCGATATGATAAACAATGTTTTTCGATTTGCCTTCCGGCGCAACAAACACCAAAGACCGTTTACCAAGCTATCGACGACGTTCTTTTTCTTCGCTGCTAGTATTGGCCGTTCACAAATCCAATCGAGATTTTTATTATTTTTTGGAATGCCGGGGAATATATACTTTGGAGATGAGTTTCTCTTTCGAAGTTGTTAACTCGCAAAAATTTGTCGGGAATGATATCAATCCAATCGAGAGATCAACAGAAATTTGGCCAGTGTCAAGCGCCAGCAGTTGTCTTGAGAATTCAGCAGCCGATATGTCGTTCTGCAATGCCACTCATATTTATGGCCAATTTCAAATTATTGACTTTCCGGCACAAAGACGACGATTTTAAGCATCCATACAGTTCAACGGCAGCAGTAGATTTCAGGATGACGGGAATCGTTTGACAAATATCTCCGCTGACCAATATCATATCCCCATGTAAATCCTTCATTGTTAGGTCAACTGCCTCCAAAGCTCGTTTATGCGCCATCGTGCATTCATCCCAAATTATGATTTTGTATTCTCGCATCAACTTCGCTGTCGCCGAATTTTTGGTCCTTGTCCAACTTATTGGTTTGTCAACCGTGAAAAAAATCATCGCCAGTTTCAAAGCGGAATGTGCAGTTTGACCGCCTTAAAACGGTGTGGTATAATGCCATAGATGCCATAGGATGCAACAGGCAACGAAAGAAATCTTGGCCGAATTGTTGCTAGAATCAACTATATGACGAATGTCTTGCATGTCCACCGGAAGCATCGAGCAAGTAAATGCGATTGCGGAATCGTATTGCAAACTAGCGCGATTTACATTTACATTTTTTACCACTTTTCTTCTTCTAATAACTTTTTGTCGAATTTGTGGTGCAGTTTGAAGATGTGCAATATGGACACGTCGCCATTTACTTCCTTTGCACGTACCTCTTGCGTTTGTTTATCACAGGCATTCTGATTAATTATTGCAAGACGTGTACGTCGTCCAAGGTTAGATCGCTATCAGTGTAAACGTATTATTTAGAAATCGTTTTAATTTTTTACGCAACACAATAACGAATTTTCACTCAGTATTATATTGAACCAACGCAAAGTAGTAGTAGTAGTACCGGATTGTGTAGTGGAACAGCAGTTGCATGTTATATGTGTAAGTGTGTGTGCTTTTTGGCTTCTTGTGAACAAAATCTAAGTTAGCTATTTGCAGAATGAACAGATATTATTACACTCTAAAACCTGCGTTTAAATTTACCATGAAATTGTATGTACCTATTTTTAAGTGTAAAAGTAGGCAATTTGCGTATTTATACACATGACAATAGGTCAATACAAATTGAACACATTATGTTGGATATTACAAACATTTATTGTAAATTTTTACCCTATGTGTGTCTTTCAATCACAATTGTTCAATATTGACTAATAATGATTAAACATTACACGCACTACGTTTACAATTAAACAAATATTGTTTAAATTCAAACACCTTATGAAAACAACACATAAAGTGTTTGTAATTAAACAATCAATGCTTATATTTACTACCATTTGATATTTGATGTAAGTTAAACGGTTAATGTGTAAATTTGCAATTCTTTGTGACGATGACGATACGCTAGCAAGTTCATTTCATTTAAGATCAGACCGTTGGCGAACAGAAAGTAGGTATATCAAATCTTTTTCCCTCTCATCGTGTTAAAAAAAAAAGAAATACCAATTTGTGAAGTCGTTTCTTTTTCCCTTTTTTTGCTGCAAGCTGCAATAGTTGATCTTTTTTTTGGGCGAACATGTTGATTATGTCTTAATGTAATGGTTGAACATGGTGCACAAATGAACACGTGCTCATTGATTCTTAGGAGACGAAGCTATTCTTTTATTAGAAACTCACGAATCACAGTTTTTTTTTTAAATAAAAGTATGTATATACAAATTGAAATAGTGATGCATTGTTTCTGATAAAATTATGCTTAGTATTATCCTAATGATCTATTTATTTATTTTAACTTAATCACATTTTTAAGCAACATACATAGGCATACAAGCGTAATATTTTGTTTAATTTTACATATTAAGTAATATATCTCTGCAAAAAACATAAAACCTTAAAAGCGAAATCACATAAATTAGGTCTAATTTTAGCGTTTTCATACATAATTTTGTTGGAAGTTTACACATTGCTTATTTTATTTCTAAATTTGAATGTACAAAGTTTAAGCTTACACATTTTATGCTTAAATTCTGTTGAATTTTAATCATACATTATGTATATATATACATTAAGTCTTAACATCTTACGTGTAGAAATACACATTTTTATTCTATATCTTTGTTTGAAATTACGCATAAAAATACTGCAATTATGGTAGGCAAATGTTTCCTCGCTTTATGATTGTAAAATTACACGATTTATATTTAGAGTGTATTTGAGCTCTATGAAAAATTCAAATAAATATATCCCACAGAAACCATATATTTTACCGGGATAAAAAGTGTAGTCCTGACTATAATCTATATCTGTGCCAAATTTCATCCAGATCCGTTCAGACGTTCTGGCTTTATTGAGCAACAAACATCCATCCATCCATCCAAACTTTCGCATTTATAATATTAGCAGGATTATAGTACCAAAGTTGAACAGCCTCCGGGCGTAGCGAACTACATCTTTCAGCATACAATAAATTTCCTCTATTTTATTTAAGTGATCCTCCAGCAGATTTCAACATATTCAATATAATATATCTTGCGCAAACTATAGAATACAAATTTTGAGTTGAATAGTGAAATACTAAATAATGCTAAAAACAAAGATTATAAACTTTATCAGAAACATTTTTTTATTTTTAGACCACACAAGGGCGTAGGCAGCTTTTAGAAAAGTCAGTACTCACTGTTTTCTGAGCGCATTCGCAAACGGAGAAATTTCATAAAAATATTTTATTTACTTTCTATATAGCTTAAGGTACTATAGGTTAAGTTTTGCATTTGAAAAAAAAAATCGAACTCGAGATTTTAATCAAACTTGACATAACGATGATAGAGAATCCCAAAAAATTGGGTCCTGCAATTCCGTCTGTATGTCTCTGTGTAGATCGATATACATCCCAAACGGGTGAACATATATTTTTTTAACTTGGTACTTAGGCGTTTTAGGTGATTGTCTAAAATAGATTTTTGAATAGTTTTTTTAGCCCCAAAAATAACGGTACTTGCCATAAAATTTTTTTTTTTGATAAAAAAAAGTATGTGTGCTACTTTAGGTATAGTCTACATTTTGGCCAAAAAACATTTGTGTTACATATTTTGTTATTAACGGTACCTGCAGCAAACAATTTTTTTGATTTTCGACTTTCTCATAAACGGCTCAAAGGATTGCGATCAAAATTTGTATACAGAAGGTTGGATCTTTTCGATGTTTAAAACTTCGATATTTTGAAAATGGGTGAACGAGTTTTTTATGTTTTCTTTTTAAGTTTATATTATTAAATATTTAAAATTGTCATACCAATTTTTTTTTCTATAGAAAAGAACAAAAAAAAAACATCTTTAAAAATATATTTAGCCGTTTCTACTAAAAATCTTGTGCTTTAAGTATGATTGAACATGAGAGCAAGTACGAGTGATCCAGTTGTACATTTTCTTTTTAAAGCTACACCAAAATTTATAAATTAATTAAATATTTTTATTTGTTTATAAGAAAAATAAATTTTGTTTTTCGAAAATTCAAAAATTTGAAAACGGATTAACGATTTTTGAATTTATATTGCTTAGTGCTTAAAATTACCATACCAAAATTCTTATTACAAAATTGCAAACCAATTTTGTTAAGACGAAGTGAAGTGAAAAACGAATTTAAAAATATATTTAACTCCTATCTACAAACAATCTTTTGCTTGAACATAAAAACAAGTAAATACGAGAGCGGGTCAAAATTCTGGCTTCAAAATACTGCTTTTCAAAAAATCGCGCACATTTTAAAATTTTCAAACCTTTGTTTTCTTTATTATTTGCAGAATTTTGAAAAGCAGAATTTTAAAAAGCAGAATTTTGAAAGCAGAAGAAGTTGACCGACAAAAATATGTTTTTTTTTATTAAACTCTTAAAAAATTCAAGGTATGCTCTGCTTATCAAAACTCTGAAATAATAGAGAAAACAAAGGTTTGGAAAATGTTAAAAATCGCGCGCTTTAACCAGTGTTGCAATTTATTTTCTTTAATAAGTTACAGGAGAATTTGCCTAAAAGAATGGCAGTTCTTACTCACATTTAATCAAACACAACTTTGTTCACAGTTTTAAGTGTCAAAGTGTCACATGGAATAGGTACTATACTAAAAGCAGTATCCAGGCACATACTGTGTCTACCAGGCAGCTGTTGTAAAAAGTGGCCATTTATCTATAAGTTCCGGGTTCCCTTTTAGTATCAAAGTAAACTATATAGATTTAACATGTTAAGAATACTAACAATTTTTTTAAAGATCTTATTATAGCCATTTTTGAAATGCTGCGTGATTATTTGTTTGTATTTTTATGCAAACCCTCAAGCGTTTATGACCTTAAGAACAAGTTCACTCGACGAGTTCATTTATTTTATTTTTTTCTGCATTCACTCAGCGAGCTCATCCATTTTAATTTTAATCCTTCTGCCCCAACCTCAAGGCTTTTAGAATATTTTCAACGACCTTTTGCATTATTTTCTTTTTAATGGATCTTTTTTATATTTTTTCACAACTCTGCTTTTTTTTAAATTTATTTTTCTTTAGCTTTATTCGTCTAAGTTGAAGTGTGTATGGGTATCGAATTGGGATTTAGAATGTGGCTGTCGTTAAGTAAACAAGAATAAACAAAAACATCAAAGACGAATAGAAGATGACTTCTTTGCGGAGTGATGACGAGAAGGTGGAAAATGAGAATAAAAATCTAGCACTTCCTTTGTACTCTCGAAACCCGGAGATTGAGTATTGAAGTCTTCTTTTGCATGACGGTTCTCCTTTCTACATATAATATGTACATATGTATATCCATTGTTGAGTGAAGTGCCACATATATCTTTCTACATACTTAGATGTTAGAATTTGTAGGAATCACACCGAGTTTTTGTGTCCATTAATCATTTTGAATTTTCAATTTGTTCACTTTTGTAGTCATTTGTCATTGTTGTTGTTGCTGTTGTTAGAAAAGGATTTTCTGTTTGTTCTATTTTCCCTAGTCACCTTTGGTTCACTGTTTTTCTAAAAAGCAATTCGATACTATGTTCATTGGTAAGCCCCTGAGAAGAATGCTCAAATTTTTTTTTTTTTTTTTTTTTTTTTTTTTTTTAAGATGATAGTTAGGGGTTACGAAGTTAATTTTATGGTATGTTGACTTTTTGGTATTTGTTTTGAACAACTTATGTGGGTATTACATTACTTCGGTAAATGACAATACCTAAAGGAACTAAGCATACAATTTCGAAGGTGGAAAATACTTTCATTTGCTTCCTTTGATTGAAGATTGAGCATAAAAATTCAAGTTCAATGTGAGGAACTTAATTGAACCACTTTTATCACTAATGCTTTTTTAAAAGGATTTCTCTACACACATAAAGCAATAAAGTAGGTATAATGGAAGCGTTTGGATAAAAGCTTGATTGCTTGCTCAATTGGAATTTCATTGAAGTACCAATCTGCGTGTGTTTTTATATAAAGTGTATTTACCTTTTTTGTTCTCTGTGGCGTATACGTAATATTTATTTTTAGTTAGTTCGTATTTTATATATTGACCAAATATGTAATCTATAATGGATGTTTATACAGAGGAATAATAGAATATTATTCCTTTCTGTCATTATAGTGACGGCGTTAATGGTATATAAATTTACATACAAGATATATTTGTTTTTCGAGTAAATGTGCAAAGATGTATTTGAAATTTAGGGGCAGATTAAATTACATAAAAATTTTTAATAATAATTTTAGCTACTTTAGGTCTTTTTTCATGCAATCTAAATTGCAGGACACAATTTAGAATTAATGGCAAGACTGGAAAGATTTTTTCGTTTTTTGGAAATCATATAATAAAACGGCGAACATGTTTTGTGGTACACTTTTCGCGGCCCACAAAAACCGGAGGGGCATAAATTACGTATTAAACGAAAGATTTTTTTGCATAGATGTGCAGAATGCCAAAATTATTTAAATATACTACACAGAAATTGCTTAAAATCATAAATAAAAATGCAAAAAAATACACACGTACCCTAGCGACATCTGTTGCAGCAAAAAGAAAATGGTTTGTTTATTGGATAATTTAAAGAAATATATAAAAGGAATTAGAAATTGCATACTCTTGAGTGTTGGTTGCATACTTAATTATTGAATTGTGTAAGGGCTGGGCAATTCAAGGATGGTGAATAGCTGAGTACAGGAAAGTGGTGGCAAAGTGTAAATAAATATTTAATTTCTAATGAAAACTTATGTACAACTTGAACAAAGGCCGTCACAATAAATTTAGAAAATAATTAAGTTTCATTTTCGAAGTTAATATAATTGCATTTATACAAATTAAAACAATCATAATTTATTTTATATATGGTGGCATTTCATAAGAGGTAAAGTGTGGTGAAAATACGAGGAATGTGAAGCGTGCCTATCTGGAAATCCATTGTTTTGGGTTATTTTGATACTTCTTGAATTCTTTAAGTCGTCAGTATTGTTGTATGTACGTATTTTGGTTTAGCATGTAAATAATGAAAGGTGCAAGAATAAGAACCAGCAACATTTGTTGTTGTACAAAAATTGTTAATAAGTCAAAAATGTGTATAGGTTTGAGAGTTTGTGTACCATTATCTGTTTTCCTTTGGACTCCAGGATTGAGTGCTTAGTAGGTACTTCTCATTGCATTCAACAATTTAAAAAAATCATGAATTTTCTGTCTTTTATTGAATGATAAAGAATTAAATAAATAAATTGACACTCGGATTTCGAGAGCTGTGTCATCTAGTTCTAACAAAACCACAAAAATGTCTAAATAAAAAAAATAGTTGACTTCAGTAAAAATACTGGGTGAAATTGCAAAATCTTAATTCTGTATTTAATTTTACATTTAGTGGATTTACCATTTGCTTTTACAACTGCCGCATCTACAGTGATAAATTTATTCACTTCCAAAATGCAATACTTTTTCTTGACATTTGTAAAGAAATAAAAATGAACCAAACCGCTGAACAAAATTCCGTACGAAATTTTAACATTTAGAAGACCATTCCCTGGTCAACAATTAATAGCATGCTTGTAGTAGCAGTAGAGTTTTCACACTGTCAAAAATCAATTATTTCATGGAATATAGAACTTCTATTGAGTAAAGATTTATTTGGATGTCTTTACTTATCTATCTGCCGATTTGATTCTGCAGTAAGGTTAACATGCATGCTTTATTCATTGCAACATACCGAAGTACAATATCATTTAATTCCGTTCAAACTGCTCTCATGGTAGAAAGGGAACCATAATTGTACCGAAAAAATCAAAAACAATGTTTGGGACTTTATTTCTATTTGGGGATGAAGTCATCACCACAAAATTTGTTGTTTTTAAAAGAGCAAGTTCCTCGTGAAGAATAATGTTTGGCAGATTTCTCTCTTAAATTTTTTACATCCCTGCTAATCGACATCTGTAACTTCCCTTATGCTTGTTAAAGTAAGAAAGGCGTCTCTAACTCGAAGGCGCTGCTGATAATCATCCTTAAGCAGATTTTGCTTCTGTAGTTTCGGAAAAAGATCCTGTATGGCAACACCATATTTATTTCCAAAACGGAATTTTACAATGGTCCTTTATAGAAGAGATTGACTTATAATAAATCTGAAGAACAACATGCCTGCCTGATGGAATATCAGGGACGCACTATAAACACAGAGAAGATGTTTGATACTAAGTGTTTTCAAGCTAAATGTAATAGTATTCACCATCGAAAACTCCTTTTGTAATGACCAATTTCGGAATCTCCAAGAAGTTGATCCAATTATTTCACATAACAGTTTAACCCAAGGCGTAATGGGGGATAAGATATTTGGACTATTCCAAACATGTGCAGTGTTTCGACAGGAAATGAAATAAGATTTGAATGAAACGAAGACAAATTGTTGATATCAATAAACAAACAAACATTTCTAGCCAGTGTTACCACTGGGAGTCATTTGAGTCAAAGGGGACTCGTCTTTTTTCCAGGTTGGCTCAGGGACTCATCTTTTTTAGATTTGACTCATTTTTTTAACAACGAGCCAATTTATAGTGTAAGGCACTTTTATTTCATATTGCAGAAAATATTTTAAAAATATTGAATAGTCTAAACTACGCTTCCATTTTCTTTCCTTGCTTTGGATAAAACATATAAGAGCGTTGGATGGGTGTTTTAAAGATATGAGATATGCGTGTGAAGTGAAGAGTCTTTTTTCGAGAACATTTCCAACTTTATTATGAAATTGATGATGTTTCCGCAAAGTCCTGCAGCCGCAAAAAGAAAATTTTCACATCTCAGCTAATCAAAACAAAAAAGTTTAATAGATTTAAATTAGAAACTCTTGAAGCAATTATTTTTTATATATGGAATAATGTGCGTCAAACAATAAAGTTTCGACTTCAGATTAAAAACTATGCTTTTGTTTATTTGTATTCTTAATTGTGTCTTATTATTGAATTGTTTACTTTTTAAATATTTACTCATAATATTATTGTATATTATAAAAAACTTGGGGGTGGCCGTGGCGCGATAGTTATGTGCTCGCCTGTCAACCTCGTGGTTGCATGTTCGATTCCTGCCGTTGTCTATGTCTTCTTATATTCCATTAAAAACGAATTCTAAAAGTTGTCATAAAATAAGTTGCTGCTTTGCTCATTACATGTTGTTTAAGCATAACACTAACAACATGTGATTGAGTAAACTAGCATACCCATAAATGTGACAACGAAATAAATAAAATAATGTGAATTATAAGGGACATAAATAAATAAAACACGGTAATTCTCTCCGCATTAGTTCAGCCGCCATCCCTGGAGTTAAATCTGAGACAACAACCAGCTCTAGTGTTAAAACATCGCGCCTTCTTTCTCTTCATTCACCGGATGCTCGCGCTGTGTAAAAAAAACATATAAAGCGTATTCATAAGCCCTCGAGGGCGTTTTTTTTTTGTGTTATTTGTAATTCATGTATGTGATTTATTTGAATTTAGTTAATTTAAGAATATTCATAGACTAGAAAAATAAGATATTCAATTCGAAAAAATTCCGACAGAGCTGAATTTTGGTGGAGAGAGAAAAAAGTTGTTGGTACGCATTGTAGATCATGTCTTTCTACACAAAAAAGATTAAGACCCTTTTTATCATACGATTGATAGATTTGGAAAAACATTTTGGTGTACTATATTTTTTTCAAAAAAAAAATAATAAATGTATGTTTTTGAGTTGCAGAATTTTTTGTTTTTAGTTATGTTTGGAAAAAGATGTTCTATTAAAAAAAAGCAAGTTTTAAGCGTGGAATCGAAAGGGAAGTGCTGCCATCTTAAAAACAATAATTTATTTTATTTGGTTTAATACTCGTAACTCCCCAAATCTTGATTTTTCTGAAAATTTTCTAAGAACAACTTATAGACAAAACAATAATCTAAAAAATGACATATTAACGAATTCTGTGTGTCAATTCGTTCTAAAGTAGTACCGTTTCAAAGTTGAATTGTTCGTCAGAACGGATAAATAGATTTAATTAATTCGTTAAAGCAAAAAGACTTGACTTGTAGAATGACAAGATCTACAATGTGTACCAACAACTTTTTTTCAAAAAAAAAACCTATTGCTTTCGAATAATTTGGAAAACAACTTAATTTTTCCCCCTTCCCCCCACCCCCTCTAAATTTGATTGCTTTAAAAAAAAGAGATTTTTCATTGGAACAAATTTTTTTTTCAAAATGGCTCATTTTGCAGCCTCTGGGACTCATTAAAAGTTAAACCTGTGGTAACACTTTTTCTGCCCGTATCGCCTAGATTAAAACTTCAATAATCGGCATTTCGTTCGACTTAGCTTACGCGATCACTTGCTTCTATTGGTTTCGTCGCCAAATCATACTTCGACGGATAATGGCTTTTGGTGTACGCTATCCATTACACTTAGTTTTAAAGCTTCTGAACTTACAATTGTTTATTTATTTTCACCTTCCCATTTCCACCATAATTATTTGGTCTCTTAGAGAAATTAGTTATTACAAGGATTTCATTGCTTTCCGTTAATTTGTAGTAAATTCACTTTTGTTTTAACAATTGCACGTAATCTACAAAACTAGTTAGAAGGTATCTAGAGTATGCTGTACATGCTCATATGTGAACTATTAAGCGGAAATTTGTCTGAAATAGAAAATTCCATTCAAAAAGTTGAAGGAATCTGTAGGATTTTCCGAGTTCTCAGTAGTCAACCACCGATACCAGTCATCGCCGTTAGAGTAACCTGGATGATAAATATTTTTCCATCAAGTCCCACAAACCCAAGGTAATCGATTTACAAAATCTGTGCCTGGTAGTTCAACGTCCTTTAATGGCCGAGTTGTAGGAAACTAGTATTTGGTAACTCCTACCACTGATTCAATTGACACTACAATAAACTCTACAAAATTGTTATTTACTTTTAGTCATTTTAAAGGCTTGGGAAGCAACGAGTGCACGGGTCGGCTAGTACATACAAAAAAATTGTTAGTTAATATATAGTTAATATATTTTTTGAACCCTCTCCCACGAAATTTTTTTCTGCTTCGCCACTGAGTGGTCCGAATCGTTCCAGTCCGAAGTAGGCCTATAATTTGGTTGTAGTGTAGCGAGCCTTTAGGCTTAGGATCTGATCAGCTTAGAGTATGTTGTTCAGTTAGTCAGGCCAATATAAACATTTTTAACTTCTATTATCATGCCGCATATAATATACAGGGTGTCCGCCGTGAAGGTATACTACTTTGTTTGTTTATAATTCTTGATTAAATGAAAGAGAATGGATCTTATATTGATAGATGTTTTACTTAATGTCGGCAATTATATATAGAATAAAGTATCAGGTAAATGTCCGCCTCTGTTAGTCTCACAAATGCGAGCACTTTTGAACACATTTTTCATTACATTCTCATACATTTCACGCTGTATTTCATTAATTTTATCACGAATATTTTGTTTGAGTTGCTCAAGCTTTTCTGGTTTGTTTGCATAAACCTTGCTTTCAGATATCCCCACAGAAATAAGTCCGGAGCAGTCAAATCAGGCGACCGTGGAGGTCAATCAGCATCACCATTTCTTGAAATAACTTGTTGTGGAAAGAGGTCTCGCAGTAATTCCATTGTTGATACCACATGTTAATCCAGCCCAAAGCATGCAGTTGTGGAGTTAAAAAGTTTTCAATCATATCACGATATCGCTCCCCATTCACAGTTACCGTTACACTGTTTTTATTTTCAAAGAAATAAGGTCCAATGAGTCCTCCAAATTGCACACCAGACTGTAACTTTTAATGAATGCAAAGGTGACTGATGAATAATTTAAGGGTTTTCCATTGCACAGAATCGACTATTCTGTTTATTCACATATCCATTGAAATGAAAATGTGCCTCGTCACTCATTATAATTTTTTCATGAAAATCGGGATTGTCATGGGCTAGCTGTAACATCCTATTGGCATATGTACGGCAGCGTAAATGGTCTTGTCAACTGAATCTTAAATGGAAAAAAATGCAAATCCTTGTGCAAAATTGTGGCCAAAGTTGTTCTTTGAAGACCAAGCTCCTGAGCACGGCGTCGAATTGAGGTTGATGGATTGTTTTGAACACTTCCTTGAGCAGCAGTAATGTTTTCAACCAATCTTGCAGTAAGTTGTGGTCCATGCTTGGGCCTATCACCTACAGAACCTCTTTCTTCGAAATCATATAGTGTGTTTTGTTGGCACGTTGTTTCTCCCAAAAATTTCACGTAACTTTCTCATCGCCACAGTAATCGACGATTGATTTTGATAAAATGTGTTAACGATTAAAACACGTTGGTTTATCGAATATTTTTCCATAATAAATTTGCCAAGTGTCTACTTCACGACTGCCAAATATGAACTGTCAAGACCAATGTTGCCAAAATTGCGGCAAAACAAAGTAGTATACCTTCGCGGGGGACACCATGTTTATATATCGCAAGGAAAACAATTTTTTTTTTTTTAATAAAACTAATATCATTTTCACCCCACCAATTTTTAAAACGTACCTACATACATATACTCGTATATAAAAATTAATACATAATAAAATTTATTGCTTGACGTACGAAAGTTTTAGTCTGCATAAGCACTTTCTCTCTTCACTGCAGCTGCGAGAGAAGTTGTGGTTGCCCACTTTAAATTCCGTCGTCGTTGTTTCTTCGAAAGTTGAATTTCCCGTATTTTTTATCGTTCCAATCAAAACTGAGTACATTTTTCCTGTTCACGAAACTTTCTTTTGTAGAGCGCGTTACTTTCTTCTAAGTTGTGTAGATTGTCAATACAATAAACTTCCTTTTGTCGAGTAGTTTTTTTTACACTTTTTCTTGCCCCATATATTTTCCTGGGAAACTAGGATTCAACGTAGAAAAAAAAACTATAACGAAGAGCTTCCAGCAGTCATCAGAAGATAAGAAACGGGAGCGATGAATAAACGAGAGTATCAACAATAGATACAACTAACATCTCAGTTCAAGGAGGTTAACTACATTATATAATAAAGTAAAGGATTCAATTACTGTTCGATATCCAAATTTTGATATTTTTGGCAATGCACCTACATATGTATATATTGAGCACGAAAACTGCACGAAAATGAGAAGGAAGGAACAATGAAATAGTTGGCCCTTCTGCAACAGCAGGAGGAACACCAAATGGAAAATGTCTATCGAGAGCTGAATTGTAGAAGAGGACGGGAAGAGAAACTTTCGTTTGGGCAAATTGCCAATACGACAACACCATATACCTAGATGAATTGCTATTTTCGTAGAGAACTCCTTGTAAACAAGGATCTATATGGGGCATGTCAGCATGGTGCTGTGCCAGATAAATCTATTGCACAATCAATTACAAAACAAATTGTACGAAGAGAAAAAAAAATAATAAAATAAAGGACAACTGACGAAGGCTACGACTACAACTAGGACAACAATGGCAAAATCGCACCATGTTTTCAGAAGCCGTTAAGGAAAATTGGATAGCCGATACGGTCCGATGTCGTGAGTTGTGCTACTTGGCAGTGAAATATGAACGTCTTTAATAGTTAATCTAGTTTTCAGAGAAACAAAGAATATTGGCTGTGCTTTTGATATTAAATTATTAAGATTATTGATCCGTTATATCAAGAGTTATAGCTTACCAGATGGATGCAAGAAGAAATAATAACATTTTCAGTTTTCACATAAAACCCTGTCAGAATTATTATTTGTATAATTAAATTTCTAATTCTGAATTTATTATGAGCATTTTTGAGAATGACAGTAAATGACTGGGAAATATCAAAGGTAATTTTTGGCTTCACGAGTACGTTGTAAAAATTGCTTCAAGAAAGGAATGCAGTCAAAAGGACTCTGCTTGTAAGAAAATTGGGCAGTATTCGAGGGTACCTATGGTTTCATGAATAGAAAAATTCCCTATTACTCCAAGCCCACTGTTTTGCATGCGATCAAGTACTGATGCAAACATGTTTGTGAAACTCAATTATTTGAGTTTAAAAAAAAAAATTTGGCTTAACTATAGTTTATAAAATTTTCACACAAATTAGATATTGATTTTAGGAACATTTTCTTAAGCTAGCTATTTGTCACTTAGAAGAACTTTGGTTTAGGCAAACATCTGAGACGATGATCGGATTTGTAGCTGTATTTCTAAAAAAAACTGGATTCCTTAAATGTTGTCTATGTTTTATGACAAACTAGCTGACCCGGCGAACTCTGTTCCGCCTTAGATTCTATTAATAAGCAGATTTTGGATTTCACTAAGTTCAATTTTTTATTAGCAAAAATACGAATAAAATAAAATACATTCGTGCGGAACTTGCTCTTATGTGCAATCACATTTCTATTAAAAATCTTTATCTTAAATTTAAAGTCTTTTTTACTTATTTTTTTTATATATACAAAATGTCCTTAATGTTTTTTTTAAATATTGGTATGACAATCCTACTAATAAACGGTGATTTTTTAAGAGCTTGGTTTTTGAAAATTCAAAAAAACACAGAAACTTGTAAAAAGTGAATGAAATTTTTATTTGGATCGATAAATCAATTTCTGCCATTTACTTTTTAAAAATAATTTCACTTAAATGTTGCCCGCGGCTACGCTTCAGGTGGTCCATTCTGAAGGTCTAATTTTGGCAAACTTTTTCACACATTTCGGCCGGAATCTCACCAATGACGCGTTCAATGTTGGCTTCCAAGGCAGCAATCGTGTTTGGCTTGTCCCCATAGACAATAGACTTAACATAGCCCCACAAAAAATAGTCTAAAGGGGTCAAATCACATGATCTTGGTGGCCAATTGACTGCGCCAAAACGTGAGATCAACTGCTCACCAAATTCGCCTCTCAATTGATGCATGGTTTCGCGTGCAGTGATGCATGTGGCACCGTCCTGTTGGAACCACATGTCGACCGAGTTCAATTCTTGCATTTTCGGCAAAAAAAAATCTGTTATCATCGAACGGTATCTTTCTCCATTGACCGTAACCCTGCGGCCTTCATCGTCCTTGAAGAAGTACGGCCCAATGATGCCGCCTGCCCATAAACCGCACCAAACAGTGCATTTTTCGGGATGCATTGGTAGCTGCTGAATTGCCTCTGGCTGCTTTTCACTCCAAATACGGCAATTCTGCTTATTCACGTATCCATTTAGCCAAAAATGAGCGGAAAAAAAACGGACGTAGCTTGCGAATCACATTTTTCACAGAGCACGAATTTTGATAATAAATTTCAATAATTTGCAAACGTTGTTCAGGCGTAAGTCTATTCATGATGAAATGGCAAACAATACTGAATCGAAATGTCAAATGTTCGTGGAATTTGTCATGTGTGATCTGTCAAAAATATAAACGTCAAAAACCAAGTAGCAAAAAAATCACCCTTTATTATAAATGTGAAAATTTGGATGTATGGATGTTTGTTGTTCTATAACTCCGGAACGGCTGAACGAATCTGGATAAAATTTGGTACAGAGATCGATTTTTGCCTGGAATAGAAAACAGGCTACTTTTTTTCCCGAAAAAATGTATGATTCCTGTTTGATAGGTTTATTTTAATTTTTCATAGAGCTCATTCTACAAATATTTTATTCACAAGATGCCTAAAATCACACGGATTTGCATGAAAATTGATTGGGAGATGAATGGGGTACTAGACTATCACATAAGTCATTTTATCCCAAAAAAAATTAGCGGGCTGAAATATGACAAAATATATACTCGGGTATTTGGTCCGCTTTCACGCCTCAACGACTAAACTGTTTTTAATAAAATTTTGTAGGCGGAAAGATGTCATTAGATTCCCGTGGGATAGAAAGTCTGTATAGCATCGCACGGACATCTGCTATTAAAAATGGTGTGCAAAAATGGCTCGGACTCTTTGTGTGCGTTGTATCCCGGTGAAGGTTATTACGAAAGAAAATTTTGGGAAAACCCTCCAGAAAAGTCCGGAAATTTTAAAAATTGAAAATTGATTTTTTGTTTCGAATTGTATATTCAAATGTGCCGGAATGTCTTTTCGAATGAAATAATAGAACATTCTTAGTGAAAAACTCGAAAAATTCCGATTAAAACGCGATAAGTTTTTTCTCGATGATATCCATATACATACGTATATATATTTATAGAATTATTTGATGATTTGGGACAGTATAAATGTGGACAATTCGTTGTGAAGTTTTCCAAGCTTTCGGATAATCCTACCAATATTATAAATTTATCCCGAAAAGTGGAACCGAACGTTTCCTATGGAGAGGCTTAAATATGAACAAAATATACACTTGCAGTTATGTTTCGCATTCATGCCTCATCCATTGAATGGATTTCAATGAAATTTGGTAAGCAGCTAGGAGATTAGCCATGATTTATTTTTCGGCACTTTATTTTTGTAGTCCTTACTTTTTAAATCCAATATAAAATCTTCGATTTGTTCGCGAACATGACCATACACGACGAACATCGAAACCACCGAATACGACAAAACCTAAATTTTTGGCCAACAGCAAGCGGCTCGCGAACCAGCCCATTTACAAGAAATGCACAGCGAGCGCGAGCATGCTGGCCGTCGTTTGTGCCTACATTCAACGACTGAACGGTTTTTAATGAAATTTTGTAGGTGGATAGATGATTTCGTTAGATTCCCGTGGGTCCGTAGCACGGCACGGGTATCTGCTAGTCTTAAATATTTAATAATATAAACTTAAAACCAAGAAACTAAATCGACTTCATGAAAGAAAAAATAATTTAAAATTCTGAAATAAATACTTAAACTAATTTATAAAATTATAAATAAATTTGAATTTATAAAAAATATTTTTAAAATCTGTGGCGCAGTTATTGAGAAAAAATTTTTTTTTTAAAACATTTAAAAAAAAAAAATCAAAAGCCCAAATTCATAGGTATTCAGCAAGTACCTAAAACTATGATTTTTGAAAAAAATTAATGAGCAGTTTTTAAAATACAAATTTATATAATGTGTGAAATTTCGAAAGAATCGGTTAAGTCATTTATGAGATAATCGAAAGAAAAAAAGAAACGTCCTATGGAAAGTACCATTTTTAGAATTTTTTTTATTTTTTTGTTTCAACCCTATCACCGGTCGTACCTAAAAAGCTGCACTGATTTTTTTAAATCAAAATCGTTAGAGCCGTTTCCTGGGCTTTAATACCGTTATTTTTTGAACTAAAAAAATTCAATTTCCCCTCTGTAGAATACCTAAAAAACTATATCTACCAGATTTGAAGCAGTTCGGCTCACCCGTTTGGAATGCAGGTGTCTATACACACTCAGTCAGAATGTCCGACATACAGACATACAGATGGACAGAATTTTTTTACCATCTTTTTTCGTCTTCGCTATCATGGTAATGTCATGTTTGATTGTTATCTCAAAACTTTTTGTTTCGACGAATGCATAACTTGCCTTATAATACCTATAATCGCAATTAAAAATTAAGTATTCTAATGATTCTTTACTCTTTATGTATTTTGGTGCAAAAGTTGCACTCCTCAGTTAAGTACATTTTGACACACGACATTTTTTGTTTTATTATCAGGCGCTAGAACAAACAATGTAGACCCGTGAAGATGCCACATATAATTGACCATTGGAAAAACATGGATATTTCAGATTCAAACCACATGCTTTCAAGTACTGACCTTGTGATTTGTTAATGGTCAGGCGAATGCAAGACGGATCAGAAATTCATGTCTTTTAAACTCAAACGGCATATCTGTTGGGATCATCGGGATCCTCGGAATGAGAACTGCCTCACCTTCGAATTTACCTATGAGTATCGTCGCGTAAATCACATTGTTCATCAATTTACTTAACACCAAACGCGTACTCTTGCACAGTTTTGGTTGATTTATGTTGCGAATCATAAATACAACGGAGCCAACCTTTATCCGTAAATTGTGGGGTGGTAAGTCAGGCATATCCAAGAAGCTTAAAAAATCAATTTAATAGTTGGTGGATTCATCTTCATTTGTAATACAGTCAATAGATTTGAATAAATGCATTATTCCAATGATCTTATTCTGAAATATGTAATTTATGTTATCTACGAGTACATCTTTATTCTAAGCCGCTAAAATTGGTCTCTCACTCAACCATTAATTATTTTTGTAGTAAGAGTGATGATGCTTGGAAATACTTTGTTGATAAGTTCGTCTTTCGATCAGACAAAGTTACAGAAATTATGAGGAAATGAAATCAATGTGCTCGATTTATCGACAGGTACTCGAGCATTACCTATAGTCAGCAACTGCTCAAGGAAATTTTAAGCAGATGTATCATTAAGTAATGCAACTTTCATGTTTGTTGTCAGCTGAAGTTTCTTCACATAGCGCTATAGATAATAGATAGATCTTTATTGTTAGCTGAATTTAAATAATTTTTTTTCGTAAAACTAGATTGCACAATTTACAGAGAAATGGTATATTCTACCTTACTACGGAAAATCCTATGACATTTATTCAATAATAATATGATATAGGGTTATCCATTTTGCGGTTTCAAAAGTAAACGTAAATAAAACACATATAAAATATTTTTTTTTCATGATATTTCTTTTTTATTATAATGTCTGAACGTTGACATTACGTAAGAAATACTGCATCATTTAAATGACTACCACGCGAATTGTTGCAAGCATCGATTCTTTTGAGGTAATTTTCGACCACTTTTTGACACATATTGGGCGTTATCTCGGCAATAACCTGACGAATGTTGGCTTTCAAGTGCTCAAGAGTTAAAGGCTTATCTGCATACACACGGTCTTTCAGGTAGTCCCACAAAAAAAAAGTCCAGCGGTGTCAAATCGAATGATCTTGGTGGCCAGTTGATATCGCCACGACGAGAAATTACGCGGCCAGGAAATGTCTCTTGCAATAAAGCCATATTCGCTCGAGTTGCGTGGTATGTGGCACCGTCTTGATGAAACCACATATTCTCCAAGTCGTATTCTTCAATAGCAGGCAAAAAAAAGTCGGTTATCATTGACCATAACTCTCCAAATTGACGGTGACAGTCGTTCCATAGTCGTTTTCGAAGAAGTAAGGTCCAATCACACCTCCGGACCAAAGAGCGCCAGAAACAGTGACTTTTTGTGGATGTAATGGCCTCTCTTCAATTATTTGAGGATTCTCAGAACCCCAAATACTCACCGAGTGAGAAATGTGCTTCGTCGCTGAAGAAATTTTTTTTCGAAAAATCGCCTTCCACCGCCTGTTGTTAAAGCACGCATTCGACGTATCTACGACGTTGTGAATGGTGAGCTGGCTTCAGTTGTTGTGTGAGCTGGACTTTATATGGATGTAGGTGTAGATCCAAATGTAAAATACGCCATAATGTGCCGTACGACAGTCCTTATTCCTGAGAACGAAGGGAATTGACACATTCGGATCTTCGGCAACACTTTCACTTACAGCAGCGATATTTTTAGTGGTATGAGCGAAACGATGATGCACGGGAATTAAAATATCTGTAACCAATCCAGTCTCTTCAAATTTCTTCACAATTTTGCCAATTGCCTGCGTAGTTGGACGATTATGTAAACCATAATCTCCTCTTAAAGCACGATATGTGGCTGTGGCAGAATCACCATTTTTGTAGTAAGTGCGATAGTTAAGCGATTTATTTTCGTAAATGTCAGACTTTCAGCTGAAAAAAAAAAATTGGTTTAACAACTTAGTTTGACAGATTTCGAATTCCATCCCTATACTTTTGGAACCGCAAAATGGATAACCCTTTAGATAAAAGTTTTTGTGTAAGGAAAAGCTACATGAAAAAAAACCTTCATTTTTTTTTTGTTTTATAATCTACACGCGCTCAAGGGATTATGAATACCCTTTAAATTTTTCAACACAGCGCGGGCGTGAGGGTGAGGTTAAGGAAGAGAAAGAACGACAGGAGAGTTGTGTGGCGCGATATTCGGAGACTGGAGGTGGTTGTTGTCTCAGATTTTATGTCTATGGCGGCTGAACTAATGCGGAGAAATTTTCGTGTCTTATTTATCGACGTCCCTTATAATTCGCATTAATTTTTTTTATTCTTTGTCACATTTTGGCGGTATACTAGTTTTGCTCAATCACATGTTGTTAGTTCTAAGCCTACACAGCATGTAATGAGTAAACCAGCAGCTTATTTATGACATTTATTTTTAGAATTGGTTTTTAATGGAAAAATAAGAAGACATAGACTACGGCAGGGATCGAACCTGTGACCATGAGGTTGACAGACGAACACACAACTATCACGCCACGGTCACCCCCATGGTCGGTTATCATTGGTATAAGTGATAGATATTATCTTGAGGAGAGAGAAGTGGCGATTCCCAAGCAACACATAAACTCTAGCAGAGCTCTGCAATCAAATCTATCTACTCTTAGTAAGGTTTTAATTATATCTTCTTAATACTATTGTACTTTTTGACCTCTTAATTCAGTCTTCAAAAGTGTTGTTTATTTGAACTCTACCAAAGTCATTTTTAAAACATCTTTAATACGTTATGTTTATTGCTTTCCTATGCGAGTCCTCTTTAAAACCTCTTTCAAATCAAAGCGCTTTAAGAGTATTTCTTTTAACTCTCAAAGAATTTTTTAAGACGTTTTATTACAACCTCTTAATGAATACTTACTATTCTATATTAAAGAA
The DNA here is from genome assembly GCA_910595825.1 of Philhelius pedissequus. Taxonomy (NCBI): domain Eukaryota; kingdom Metazoa; phylum Arthropoda; class Insecta; order Diptera; family Syrphidae; genus Philhelius; species Philhelius pedissequus. The sequence continues at coordinate 72,351,362 of OU343160.1, read as the reverse complement.
GTCTTTATGATAGCTTTGGGTTGGCAAAATATGTACTGTCACGTTGACGTTTCTCTTTTTCATCTTGCACATTTCTTTTATCAAAATGAAGAAAAATTGTTTGGAAACGTGGAAATTAAAAAAAAAATCGGGCAATTATAAAAGGCAAAAGGCAAGACAAATTGCTGACCAGTTTGCCCAGAGTGTAGGTATTTTGTCGATTGCAGCGCAATATTCATCACCTCAACAAGATGTAGTTCCTATAACAAATGACGAGGAAATGTTGCATAAAGAAAGCAGTCATTCGGAAAATGATTACCATCTCACAAATTATGGTGAATGGGATATGTTTAGTAATGCTCACGGGGAAATGAAAAGCGAAGATGGAGGTGGCATCAATAATACTTTTGAAATAGATAATCTTCAAAACAAAATGTCATGCTGGGCAATCGAAACAAACGTGAATCATACACAATTAAAAGGCCTATTAGAAATTTGGAACAACCATGTGCCCTTGCCAAATCTGCCGAAAGACCCACGTACGCTCTTACGAACACCAAGAGCATTAAATATAGTAAGTGATGGCAAACAACAATATTGGCACTATGGTCTACAAAAATCTCTTCTCAACGTGTTGAGTTTATCTCCTGATGTTCCAGAAATCATATCACTTATTTTCAATGTTGATGGGTTGCCTATTTCTGGTAGCTCAAAACAACAATTTTGGCCTATTCTGTACAGAATCTATGAAATGAAGAATTTGCCCCCCATGACAATTGGAATATATTATGGTTATGGTAACCTACATAAAAGTTGTTCTGCATAAGGTGTGATATAAAGCTAGAGTGTGTAAAATGCGCTAGTTTTTTTCTACATCGTATACATTACTAGCTTTTAAATATCTTCAATAATAACTAAAATGGCCGGTTAAAGTTATATTTTTATTAAACTCTTTATGGACACTTTGTAGACTCTTGGCAAGTGGTGCCAACGCAGAGGTTTGTAAAACTTCTTTATATGTGCTTTAAAACGTTTAGTAAAAATATGAACATTTTTGTAAAGGGTGTCGTGTTTTTAATTTTTATTTCGATAAAATTTTATCAATTCGACTTCCTGTTTATTTTATTATTTTATTTGAATCAGATTATGATTCAATTATCAATTAATTTTAGCACTAATAGAAGTAGGCAATAATATTAAATTTTGTAATTATTTTCAGAATATTCAGCACTAAATATTTCGAATATTTTTTTAAAATGAAAAAAAAAAAGAATACAGAATTATTATTGATAATTATTGTAAAAATTTAGGGCTTTGTTAAGAATCGGTGGACAAACACATGCATGAATTCAGACAACATTAGTGACTTTCAGAACCAATATAAATCAATAACATATAAGATAGAAAGAGTACACACTAAAAGCTTCCCATACATTTACTATAACTTTTTGCCTTATTCATGGATAATTCGATTGTCCCGATTACCTACCGAAATACATTCAATGTAGACAGAAACCAAAAAATACCAATTACAGCAAAATACCAAATAACTAAATAAGGGAAACCTATATTCTGTGCCTTTCCTCGAAAATGAAGATACACACGAATCCACATAATAAATTTGCGCTTTCTTTTTCGCGGAAATAATTATATGTATACTCAAAAAGATACATGTGACACCGCACACATACAACTAACTTACTTTGCCATATTCTTAGCACGCTATACTATTCTGACAAATTAGTATGCAGGAAATTTGTTAAATGTGCAAAATAATTAAAAAATAATTTGATATATGTATATTTTAAACAAAAAAATATTTACAATGCACGAATCACAATACAAACTTAATAAACGAAAATGATAATTTGTGAATGAGCCCATTTACAAAAACGATCCTAAAGATACAAAATGTGAACGCGGCCAGTGTTTTTATTATTAACTCTATGGATAAAAAGGAATAATGAAAGAGAGCTGTCAAAAAAGACGAGCGATGCAAAAATTAGAAATACTAAATGTAATAACGCACGATGGACGTGGCGTGGTGTGTGACAAAGACCGAAATACGCGGACTAAAGAACGTCGAAGTGTAATACCGCACTTTTTGGCGCGCATGCGCGAAAATATTGTGGGCCATTTGCTAAAAAAAAAATAAAACACATTCTCATAAAAGAAAATTGCGCTGTGTACAACCTTTACGGCAGTTTTACATGAAGCTACAAGTCCACATCTTCAAAAAACAGACGATGTTAACTATATACAACCCCTCATGTTGGGTAGAGTGAAAGTCCAAAATGCAGACATTTTCATGGTTGCAGACTATATGGGAAATATAACATTCTACTCAATTAATACAAAATTGCACATTTTCACATCCGCTTAATTAGCTTACATTGTGTTTCGTAAATAGGTACATATTTTTGAATGCGTTTCGAAATATGGTTTTGCGCAGTTTGCACTTTCAATTACATATAGCTGCGTGCTGTGTGTGTTCGTTGACAATCTATGATTACGGGACTATGGCACACATCGATATTTTTTTTATCAGAATGTAGATTGTATATTAAAAGACTGATAGTTTTTGGTAAACTTTTCAATTTTGTTTCAATTGTTAAATGAAAAATGATTTTCGGATATACCTATTTAATCGCAATTCCCAAATCGCAAATTTGCAGATGCCAATTCTTATAAAAACTAGCTAGTGTTTTCTTAATTTCTTGGATTGGTTCTTATTTTGTATTCTAAGATTTTTAAGTAGTAGGTATTTACATATCTAAAAATAAATAAAATAAAAAAACATTTGCCACATTATTTAGAAGTGAGGCACCCTGTGGGAATATTCGTGATGTCGCCATATCGCTTGCAATTAATTTCGGTACAAATTATTATTTATACGATTTAAACTATGATAAATTAATAGTAATAACCACACTTATTTACTACAGAATGCTTTCCTTTTAAATGTAAAAATACTAGACTATATTTTATATAGCTTTTGTATACTCCGTGTGTTATTTTTTAAATTTTGTATTAAAAATTATTCCCATATGTTATTATGTTTGTGGCCCATTTATTTAAACGAAGTAGAATGTGGGATTACAAAATAAATCTTTTGTGGCACATCAAAACACAGATATAGAGCACTAGAAAAATGTATTTATTTTCTCTTATAAATCGTATAACCTATAGATCTTGCAATTAATGGGAAGTAAAAAATCGTCTTGTTTTGACATTTTATTTAACTTCATTCTATTTCGTTTCAATAATATTAAATTTGCTTTTGTGTAAAAGAGATAGAGATTTATCTTTATTATTTCTTTTTCTTTCTTCTACAAACTATTCACTAAAACCAAAAACATCTTCAAAACATCTTTAAAAGATCTACAAAGATCAATCAAAAATAATCCTCTTTATGAGCTCTTACGAACACTATAATAAGAACTCTTCGTTTTATGCAGTTGGCTCCGCCCCTTTGGTCCCTTTTGGGTCTTAATGACCTCTTCAAGATAATTTAAAGAGTTGAAAGCTCTTCTGGAAGTAGATTTCAAGATGTTTAAAAGAGTCGATTGTGTTGCTTGGGTTATTCACAAAGTGGTGTGTATTCACAAATTACGGTTTTGTTTACATTAGCATATTAATGCATGAAAGAAATACTTGTAATAATAAATTATATATATATATTTTTATTTTTTTTTGTTTTTAATTTCTATCACAGACCTACAAACTAAATAACCAAACAAATATGTATAAATTTCATCACAGTGATGTATATAGATAAATAAGTATATAAATATCTAAATAAATACAAAAATAAATAAATAAATAACAAAAAAACAAATAAATAAATAAACAAATATATAAATAAATAACAAAAATTAAATTAATACATACATAAATAAATAGTTAATAAATAGAGAAATAGGTAAATGAAAATAATGAAAGCTTACAAAACCTTAAATTGTTAAATTTGCTATCAAGTTATTGCCAGAGCAACTGCACCATAGTATATGTATAACGTTCATATAATTTTGAAATTCTAAATTCAACTTTTTCAATCTTCGTCTCTTCATGGAGATCCTGCGTCGAACGGTGCCAGGGAAGATTGAGCATAATTTTTAATATTTTATTTTTCATTATTTGTAATCTGCGAATATGTCTTTTTGCCCATGTTCCCCAGACAGTAGAACCATAAAGCATAAAGTTTTGGAATATTACCTTCAATATTATCAATATTCAATTAAGACTTACGATTTATAAAAGGATATAGGGTCTTTATAGTCATATAGAGTTTATTAAGTTTTTCCTGGATATGTAAACTAATAGCCAAAGTTTTGTGTAGGTGACCCTAAGATATTTCGCCCTCGATTTCCATTTAGTTTGAACCCCGTTCATTTGAAGTCTATTGCTAGGCAAAAAATAGGCTTTCTTTTTTCGAGTGAAAAAGAGAGCCTGTGTCTTGGCAACATTCAATTTAATTTTCCAATGGTCGCTGTACGATTGAACTAAATTCAATGCAGATTGCAAATTTGTTTCAATTACCAATTGAATCTGTTGAATAAATATACCTATCATCCGCGAAAATTGCGGTTTTATAGTCTGGGGGTTTCGGAAAATCGTGCGTATATATAATGTACAAGAAGGGTTCAAGAACTGATCCTTGGGGTACACCTGCAACAATTTCAATTTCATCAGGCAACCAATTATTAAGAGAAACTTTGATAGATGCTATGATTTGGGGCAAGCGTTTATTTCGTCGGTAGGCGTTACTGGCATTGTTTGTCAGTAATCGCCAGACGGTAAAATCATTGCTCCTCCAAAACAGCTCATAATCTCATTACAAAGCAATGAATGCAATGGCTCAGATGGCAGAGTCAATAATGGCATTTTCAATTTCCCACTCTGTCAGCACAATCCGGGCATTTGTCCGAAAAACTTCAATAGGCGTTTTTCGTTTTTAGTTCAGAGCAGAGTCTGAGTTTTCAAAAAATTTCTTTGTGTTTCTTTAAAGCTCAGAGATCCAAATGTGTGTTTCTTTTTTTCGTTCTGATCATGTGTAGACCGCACTCGACGTGCTCGAACATAATTGACTGAGCATGTGAGCAAATTGCTGAACGCACCAAATGCCAGTTGGGAAATGTGAAGAAAAAAGTAATTAGATACATAAGTTAGCGGAAGAACTTGATCGCTTGTTGATTTTCTGTATCTGGTGTGTATCAGTGTACAAAAAAAAAGTGTTTTAAAAAAAAAACATATCAGTGTTCAGAGCTCGCTCTGTTTGGAACAAGTTCAGTGCATAATTATGTGTTCGAACTCTGTTGAGTGATCTGATCTGAACGAAAAAAGAAAAATGTAATGTGACTCGCAAATGACGTCAATTGGCCAATGCAAACGGTAGAATACAAGTAGTTATCAGTGCTGCTATCGTTTCGAAACACTGCTCGATTCAAATCAGCACTTGATAAATCTCTTGTTGTGCATCGAAAATTATTTACTTCTTGATTTCTGTTGTTCGCTTGACAATTTCGCATGCTACCCCAGACTTTTCACGGGCTGTTCACTGAGAAGCACGAAGTCGAGCCATGCTAACGCGGAGCTCTTCACGGGCAATTTCTTGTTCCTCTTCAGTTCTTTCATACGCAATGTTTCGTATAATTCTTGCATTACGGCTTTGTCGAAAAAGATTCGATCGTCTTGGTAGCGGCTTTGTTGATGATTCAAATTAAATACAAATTATTGATTATTGATTTCTGAACAAAATTTTTCAAGCACACTTAACCACACGGAAAAAATTTATAGAGCTGATCAAGGGAAAAACTAATCGTAAATTATCAGTTTTTTATTTGTTGTAAGTTGTGACTACCATTATCTCAATTTGCAATAAATAATATTGGATTTGGAAATTTGAATTCTCTGTAGACGTAATTTAATATTTTGTTTTTTACGTAAATTAAAACTTATTTTTCAAAGGGACTGAATTTCTAAGAAGTTTTGATTTCCTTATCACGTCTTTTTGATGCACATAGCTGATTTATTTTGAAAGTATATAAATTAATTTTATTTAAAAAAAGAAGGGTTACTTACTTGGGTTTGAAATCGCAAACTTCTAAGTACCGGTGAACCGTGCAACCTATGTTCTGTCCGTGAATAGACAAAATTACATTTAGCTGTCATTTGCGTTTTGTTATTCCATGTCAGCTCCGTTTTTGTTATACCATGTCTTATAGTGACTAGTATTCTTTTTGACGTTTTATGACACGTCACATAGGAACGCGTTCGAACGGGATAAAACCCCCCTTTACCACCAGCTTCATACGATTTCCACAAAGCAAACTTCCGCAAAATTAATGAATATCTCAATAGAATTAATTTTAATTTTGAAAATTTATCTGTAGAAGATGCCACATCCGCATTCTACAGAGAAATACATTATGCTATATCCCTATATGTTCCCCTTTCTAGACGTAAAACTTCTTCCACTTCTCCACCTTGGTATAATCACAGGCTCCGTACTCTAAGAAATAAAAGAAACAAATTGTGGGCAAACTACCTTCGCACTCGATCTCCTTCCAACTATTCATCTTACCTTGGTTCTTATCTACACTTCCGCGAGCTTTTCAACACCCTTTACCAACGCTATTTAATCGAAATGCAATCTAACATTATTAATGACCCTAAGTCTTTTTATCAATTTGTCAACCACAAGAGAAAATCTGACGGATACCCATCCTCCCTTTCTTTCAATAATGAAACTTCATCTGAAGCGCTCCCTATAGCAAATTATTTCGCAAGTTACTTCAAACAATCCTTCACGGTCGATTCTTTTGTTCCAGATACTGCTTATTTCTCGTTTTTACCGCATTTCTCTTTTAGTCCATTCCTCCCGCGTTTTTTTGAAACCTATCATATTGAAGAAAAGTTAAATCATTTAAATGATGAGTATATTCCTGGCCCCGATGGTATCCCTGCCATACTTCTAAAGAAATGCTCCTCCACTCTTTCTTTTCCCCTCTTAAAAAAAACTTCAGTTTGTCCATATCACAAGGACATTTCCCTCAAGTATGGAAAACGGCGTTTATAACCCCTATTCACAAAAAAGGTCCTAAGTGTGACGTGAAAAACTATCGTCCCATCGCTAAACTATCACATATACCCAAAATATTCGAAAGCATTTTGTATGAAAACTTAAGTTTTCATTGCAGGTCTCTCATTTCCCCTAGACAACACGGGTTCCTCAAAGGCAGGTCAACAACAACAAACCTCGTTGACTTTGTTTCATTTTCCCTCTCAGCCTTGGAGAATGGAAAAGAGGTCGATGTTATTTCAACAGATTTTAGTAAAGCTTTCGATAAAATCTCCCACAAACTTATTCTTTTTAAACTTTCCACCTTCGGCTTTGAACCGGTTCTGTTGAGATGGATGTCTTCTTATTTAGAAAACCGTTTTTACAGCGTTCGGTTCAGATCCGTCTTATCAAGCCGTTTTTTAGCTACATCCGGTGTCCCCTAAGACAGCCATCTAGGCCCTCTCCTCTTTATTCTAAGCATCAATGACATTGAAATGATAGTCAAACATTCCTCCCTTTCACTCTACGCAGACGATACTAAGTTTTACAAGGTAATTTCTTCTCCTGAAGACTCTTCCCACCTCCAAGACGATATCGACAATTTTTCAATATGGTGCTCCAAAAACTGCTTGGAGCTTAATATTTCCAAGTGCCAATCAATTACCTTCTCACGTAAACGCATCAAATATCCTCCCCGTCTCTATCTTCTACACAGTCAAACCATTCCCCCCGTTCAGGTGATCCGTGACCTTGGGATTATTTGCGACAATGAGCTGAATTTTCTCAAACATATCGACGATATAATCCTTAAGGCAAATTCAGCACTTGGCTTTGTGAAACGTTGGTCCAAGGAATTTGCTGACCCCTACGTTACCCGATCCCTTTACATATCATTTGTTCGTCCGCTTCTTGAATACGCTTGTCAAGTCTGGTCGCCTTACCAACAAGTGCACATTGCCAGAATTGAGAGCATACAACGCCGCTTCGTTAGATTTGCACTTCTAGGTCTTAATTGGAATAATCATTTAATATTACCTCCTTATCAAGACAGAATCAAACTTCTCAATCTGAATTCGCTGAAAGATCGAAGAGAAATATTTGACATTCTCTTCATTCACCGAATGTTTTCTGGTTCCATTGATTGCACAGCCCTTATTAATTCCATCTTTCTAAATACTAACCCTCGTAACACTCGTAATCCTCGTCTATTCTATCTTCCCACCCATCGAACCTCTTATGGCTCCAACGAACCCATCTCCCGAATGCTGAGAAGCGTCAATTCTAACGCTTCTTGTTTTGACTTTAGCATCAGTACTCCCTGCCTAAAGCTTCGTCTCCTAAGCCTCCCTACCAGTTAATTTTAGTCTTAGCTATTAAGTTTCTTAGTTTTTAAGTTAGATTAAGAAAATAGCTTGTATTAAGCCAAATAAATGGGGGCTTTGCCCCCACCAAAATTAAATCCTATGTCCTGGTTCTTAGCTGCCTCCCCACCAATTTTCAGCCAGAGTTATATTAAGTGTAGTGTAACTAATATGTCTTTTTTATATTGATTAATTTTAAATACTGAACTCGGAAACAGTAATTTTGTTAATATTTCTATCGGACTTCTTCCGAAGCATTTAACAGTGTTGTCCTTTTTTGTACCCAACAAATTTTTACTTGCAATATAGGTACTATAGGGCAAGTTGTGCATTTGGAAAATAATCGAACTCGAGGTTTTAATCAAAGTTGACATTACGATGATAGAGAACACCAAAAAAGTGGGTCCGGCAATTCCGTCTGTGTGTCTTTCTGCCTGTCAGTCTGTCTGTAGAACGATCTACAGCCTAAACGGCTGAACCGATTTTGTTCAAACTTGGTGCTTAGGCGTTTTAGGTGATTGTCCAAAATAGATTTTGGAAACGTTGTCTTAGCGCCAAATATAACGGTACTTGCCATACACATTTTTGTATCATATTAATTATCTGGAAAAGGGCTCTAACGATTTTGATAAAAATTGGTATGAGTACTGCCTTGAGTATTGTCTACATTCTGGAGGAAAAAAAATTTAAATATTTTGTTATTAACGGTACCTGCCATACAACCATTTTATTGATTTTCGAATTTCTCATAAGCGGCTCAACCGGATTCGATTAAAAAAAATTTATACAGGATATCCTTTGAATTCTAAATAATACTTCATTTCGAAATTTTCGAAAAATTTTTTTTTTGGCTTTTTGAAAAAAAAATATTTTTTTTTTGAAAATTCAATATTTCGAAAACGGGTGGACGATTTTTATGAAAATTTTGTTTTTAAATTTATATTATTAAATATTTATAATTTTCATACCAATTTTCGTAGAAAAATTAAAGAATTTTTATATAATTAAGTGAAAATACATTTAGACGTTTCCATTAAGAATCTTTTGCAAATAATGTGATCGAACATAGGAGCAAGTAGGTGCGATCCAGTCGTGCATTTTATTTTTTATGTTTGATGTCTCTGTTGCTTTTAGTAACTATACAAAATCGAATCTATTAAAGATTTAGAGAGTATTCTAGCAGCGGAAATTTAAAAATAAAGCCATATAATTATTTTATTAAATATGTTTTATATATTTCAAGACTTCCAGTGATTGGATTAGCCAATGAAAAATTCGGAGTGAAACAATTCCGAAAAAGACAAAATTCCCGCAATTTAATCGGCACACAAAAATCCTAAATTTACGTATTTTTTTTGTAGATACAGTAAAAATCGGTTACAACGACATCGGTTATAACGACGTATCGGTTATAACGTCCAAATTTTTAGGTCCCGGCTGAGTTCCATTATAATCCTATTAAATAATAAATCGTTTATTACGACATCGCTTGCAACGACATATCGGTTACAGCGACCGGATTTTCACCCTTTTTAATTAAAATATTGGTTATAACGACTAAAACCGACGTAACTGTTGATTCGACTGCATAGTTCTCTAAACGGTAATCTGTTTATCTGTAGATGCGTTGTATGAAGAATTTCGTATACATATGCATTTTAAAGCTTGTCGTCAACAAACGAAGAAACTCTGAATTCTGTACGTACTTTAAGAACATTCTCTTTATTAAATGATATTAGTGACAAAAAATTCACCGAGAATCTGATATTAATGTTTTCCATTAATATCAGATCAATCAATCAATTGTTGTCACCATTAATTGAACAAAAAGTTTATTATAAATTATAAAAAAATGGTCTCTACTTAAAAAGAAATTAATTTACTTGATATCGTTTACAGCGACCTATCGCTAATAACGACTAAATTCGTCAGTCTCTTGAAGGTCATTATAACAGCTGTAAGTTTTCAGGACTTTTTTAGTTCTTTTTTCTGTTTATTAAGTTATAATTTTTGAAAATAAAATGACATATTTTATAAATATTGTAAGTCCATAAGAAACGCATAAACTCATAGTCAACCAATACTTACATTGCATCTTCTATAAGGTTTTAAGGTCTTATCGAAGCTAAGATCATTTACGGAGAACTCGAGAGCTTATTGAAGCTAAAATATTAGTTGGATAAAGAAAACTGTTGACATAGAAGCAGGCGCGTGGTGGGAGCAAATTTGCTACCGGGATTTAAAATAAAAAACGCCTTTTTTTAAAATCAAAAATCCATTTTAAAAACAATTGTACCAAAAATTATTCAAAAACTAATTCTATTAGCAAATATAGGTTCATAATTACAAATATATCTTAATAGGAATCCATATTATATTACTGTAAGATCCTACTATATTCGGAACAACTTTCACATAGTTTTTCTACAATGGTACATTTCTTGATTTCTTTAAGGATATCATAAACGAGAAATGTCGTCCGTGTGTGCCCGCATAACTCGAGAACGGATGTTTCGATTTTCATGATTTTGGGCTTTATGAATTCGTATTGACCCAAAGAAGGACATATGACACCGTAGGAAAATCCCGAAAAATTTCCAGAAAAATCAGGGATCATCCTTTTTTTTAGCGCATATCTCGAGAATATGGTTACTTCGCTTTTCAATATTTAGGGCTTGATAAATTCGTATTGGCTCAAGAAAGGTCATAGAAGAAAATCTGTTCACGATTTAGGAATTTTGGCCCTTGGAAGGGCATATAGGATACTCTAGACGAAAATTCAAGAAAATTTTCAGGAAAATTGGTAACCCTTGAACATCGTTTGATTTTCAAGATTTTGGTATTGATGGATTCGTGTTGGCCCAAGGCAGGAATATGAGGTGTCCTTTTCGTTTCGTCATTCAAATTGAATTGTAGGTACTTGCTATTGCGTGCGGTCAAATAAAATTAAAAAAAAAACATTAAATCAAAATAAATTAACCATGATTCCCTGAGTTCACAAGCGATTTTAACTGCGAAAAACAAGGATATCGATAATTTGAATTTTCTCATTCAAAACCAAATCGCCGGTGAGCTACATTTATTCCAATCGGTGGACTCCGTGATGGAGGAAAACGAAGCCACCAAAGATCCCACGGAATTATTGAATTCTTTGGATATTCTGGGCTTTCCGCCACACAATTTAAAGTGAAAATCGGCTCAGTTATAATTTTGATGCGCAACCTCAATGCACCAAAACTTTGTAACGGAAAGTGTTTGATTGTGAAGAACATCAAATCAAATCTAATTCAAGAAACGATTTTGCGTTGAAAATTAAAAGGCGAAGATTATCTCATTCCACGGATTCCGCTTAATCCGAACGATTTACCATTCGTGTTTAAGCGTATTCAATATCCGGTGCGTCTCGCTTTTGATACGACAATCAATAAATCGCAGGGACAATCACTGGATGTTTGTAGCATCAATCTCCAATTCCCATGTTTCTCACATGGTCAATTATATGTGGCATGCTCACGTATCGGCAAACCTACAGCTTTGTACGTGTACGCACCCGAAAATAAAACTAAAAATGTTGTGTAGCATAAAGCACTTCAGTAAAAAAGCGTAAGGCTGGCCGACACGCCAATCATTTTGATTTAATAAAACTTTAGAATAAAGAATTTTAAGTTATATGAAACAGCATTGTGCATGCTCGAAATTATTATTTTCTTGACATAAATGAACTTAGGCGAAACGAAGTTCTCCGGGTCAGCTAGTGTTTTAACATATATTAACATATACGCCTCCAAATTTTCATTGCCTATGGTTGATCTTAATCTATTCTTTATAATTTTTAATTTAGATAAACTTTAACATTTTATCTGTCTCATCGGTAGGGTAAGCAGAAATTTATAAATTTTGAATAAATTTTTATATTCCAATGAAAACATTCTATAATCAACTATTCATTTATAAACACAGCCAGCGCAAAAATTGCAAGCTCCAATATGTTTTTCTCAATAGGAGCTGATTCATCAACTTTGTAAATCTTCTTCGTCGGACAATTGATCCCAATCCCAAATTCCAACAACATTATCGTCCACTTTCGTTCGTGATTTTAGATCAATGGAAGGAAATAAACGGGTAAAGGACAAAAGTTCATCACGTACGTCTTCTTTTTTTGTATTGGTACCGTCACATATTTTGTCCAAAGCGTTATTTGGCAAACCATTTTCGGCAATTTTCTTAAACGTTCGTGGATGAAAACATTCAACGTGTCCATAAAAATCTTTGTTGTGCAAAATGCTTTTAAAAAAATTACATTAAAGTTTTTAATCTCAAATTTTCTTAATACATCATCGATACAACTTTTGTTCTTTGACCTGGGTTGCCCAGGCAGTGCTTCTTTCAACTTTTTCCTGAAAAAAACGCCCCTCAAATCGAAACGCCCCGGAAAAGTTCCCGGTGTCCCATAGGGCAACCACGCGCCTGCATGCCGATTTGGAATTTGAAATAGCTGAGAACCAGTCAAACCATCCAGTATAATCTTGTTGAAGAAATCATTTTGAAATCATCAACATACCCGAACCTTCCGAAACTCCTTCCAGTGTCAATGGGTTCTTTCAAAAAAACCGACTGGAAATGGTTCCTTGGAAAGAATTTTCTTAAATCTGGCTATTGAATTTAATATTGATATTGCACTATTAGATTTGAATGGAAAATCAAAAATCTAAATAAATTATATTAACTAAAAAACCAGGACAACACAAAAATTATGAATTTATTATCATAATATTGTTATGTTATCAACTAAATAAATGTAAATGGCAATAGTCCAATAACAAAATATTTGCCCTTTAAAAAGAGTGGAAAATAACCAATGAATCGTTCGGAAAAATAAAAAAAAAATAATTTGTTTTATTAACTTCCATATAAAAGAAAAAGATCCGAGAGTGCAATTAACATACATAATAATTGCATTTTGTTTTATTGAAACATAATTAATAGATAAATGAATGAACCTAATGAATTAAATTTATAAAAGCTTCAAAAATTAATAAATATCCATGGCATTACGGAAAATTCTTGGTACATTGTACCGTAAAATACCTAGCATGTCTATATGTACAGTGCATATGTGCCCACCTATACGTATGTACAGTTTCGGAAAGTATAATTATGAAAAGAACATTTGAAAACATTTAAAACACAAAACATTTGTAATTTTTGTTAGGTTTGCTTAATAGCTATGGTTTTGATACCACAGCTTCATTTTTTTTTTATGGAAATCCAACTTTTCTAAATACAACAATTAATAAATATATAGACAACTCCTAAAAGGCATTACTAATCGATGGAAATCGGTAAGAGGATTTCCAATATAAAACATTTCATTGAAATTGTATGTTTTTTTTTTGTATAAGCACAACCTAAGGAAGGCTTAAAGTATTGATTCTTGAGAGGAAATCGACTTTAATTAATGACAAAGGCAAAATATATTTATTAAGATAGGTTGCTAGATAGATATCTATATCTATGTATATCTGACCTTTCTTATAAATTTGTTAGCTAATTTTTCCATCCAATCACAAATATTTGATATCATTAAAAAATATTTTCTAGGAGAGTTTCAGAAGACAAAAAAAACTAAGAAATATGCACGAATACTACGAACTATACTTGTACTTTGTACTTCTACAAAAGAAAATCCGATGGCTACGCAACCTCTCTCTCTTTCAATAACGAAACTTCAAACGATCCTAACACTATCGCCAACCTTTTTGCCACATTCTTCAAACAATCTTTTGCCGATGACTGCTTTGTTCCTGATTCAGCCTATTTCAATTATTTACAAAGTTTTTCTCTTGGACCGCTTCTCCCTCGTTCCATTGATCCCCATCTTATCGAATATAAATTGAATCAACTTAACGATGAATTCAACCCTGGTCCAGATGGTCTCCCTGCCATACTTCTAAAAAAATGCTCTTCCATCCTTTCTCTCCCTCTCTCAAAAATTTTCAGCCTTTCCCTTAGTAAAGGAGAGTTTCCTGACATATGGAAATCATCTTTCATAACCCCCATTCACAAAAAGGGTCCGAAGAGCGATGTTAACAATTATCGTCCCATCGCCAAGCTTTCACACTTACCCAAAATCTTTGAAAGTATTTTGTATGAAACCTTAAGTTTCCACTGCAAATCACTCATCTCCTCCTCACAGCACGGCTTTCTCAAATGCCGGTCTACAACCACTAACCTTGCTGAATTTGTATCCGTCACCCTTTCAGCCTTAGAAAAAGGCTACGAAGTCGATGTTATCTCAACCGATTTCAGGAAGGCCTTCGACAAAATTTCCCATAAGCTTATTCTTTTCAAATTGTCCACTCTCGGCTTTGAACCCTCTTTGTTACAGTGGATTTCTTCTTACCTTGAAAACCGTTATTACAGTGTTCGATTTAGATCTGCCACTTCTTGCCCTTTCTTAGCTACCTCCGGTGTCCCCCAAGGCAGCCACCTCGGCCCACTTTTGTTTATTCTTGCTATTAATGATATTGATAGGGTCATCAAACATTCTTCTGTCTCTCTGTACGCCGATGATACCAAGTTTTTCAAGATCATTTCCTCAACACATGACTCTTCCCTTATTCAAAAGGATCTAGACAGTTTTTCAGTTTGGTGTCTAAAAAATTGCTTGGAGCTTAACGTCGTCAAATGCCAATCAATTACTTTTTCACGCAAACGTAACAAATCTCCTCCCCGTCTCTACCTGCTCCATAATCAACCTATACCCACCGTTGATAATATTCGTGACCTTGGCATTTTATGTGACCCAGAGCTTAATTTTCTCACTCACATAGACGATATCATTCTCAAAGCAAACTCAGTGCTCGGCTTCGTCAAAAGATGGTCCAAAGAATTCTCCAACCCCTATGTAACCCGGTCCTTATACATATCATTTGTTCGTCCACTGCTAGAATACGCCTCTCAAGTTTGGTCCCCTTACCAACTTACTCATATCTCCAGAATCGAAAGCATCCAGCGTCGATTCCTACGCTTTGCTCTTTGAGGTCTATCATGGAACAATCCTCTGATTCTGCCTCCCTATCTAGATCGACTTAAACTAATCAACCTGAATTCGTTGGAAGAACGAAGGGAGATAGCAGACATTCTCTTCATTCATCGATTACTCTCCGGTTCCGTTGACTGCATGTCGCTCCACAACTCCATCTCTTTTAATACCAATCCCCGTAATACACGTCACCCTCGTCTCTTTTATATACCCCCCCCACCGAACATCTTACGGCTCCAACGAACTTGTCTCTCGCATGCTACGGGCTGTTAATTCAAACATAAGTTTCTTCGACTTTAACCTGAGTACTCCTTCCTTAAAACTCCGGCTTCTGAACCGTCCTCCCCCTCACTAACCTTAGCATAAGTTCTTAGTTTTTAAGTTAGATTAAGAATTAGCTTGTATTAAGCCGAATAAATGGGGGTTTTGCCCCCACCAAAATTAAAATTAAATTAAAATTACATGAACAAAGTCAAAAGCACTTAAAAAAGTATTGCTAAAATGGCAACAACAACATACCATAAGCTAAGACGACCATCATCGTTGCTTAGGAATCTTTAGATAGCAACTTCAAAGAAAATCTTTTCAGAGGCTTAGACTGTAGATCGACCGAAAGACTCACAGATCGATTAACGGAATTTTAGGAAACACTTTCTCCGGGTATCGTAATGTCAAGTTTTATCAAAAACTTTAGTTATATTTTTTTATTCCAAAGACTCGGGAATCGTTCGGTGTTCTGTGATTCGGGATTCTGGCATTCGGAATTTCATACCTAAGTCTATCTAAAGATTTATCTTGTTAGGTTAGGTTAGGTTGAAGTGGCTGTCAGCGTTGTAGCTGACACACTTAAGCCAGAGTTGGTCCATTGTGATACCATATGGATCCTCAGATAAGCTTTCTATTCATTGAACCATTAGGAGCTCTTAATGAAGCGTAAGAGACTATAGATGCCTATATTATTTAGATCGCTGAGATCATCGAAAAAAAAGTTTCCAAGATGGAGCGTATATCTTTGAGATAGAGCAGGACATATGCACAGAAGACGAGGAACAGATTCCACCTCCTTCTCGCCCATTCAGCTTCTGCAAAAATCGTTTGAATAAACGCCAAGCCTCATTGCGTGCTTGCCTATGAGGCAGTGTCCGGTTATGACACCAATTACGGAGCTGATGTGCAATCTGCTTAAGGATATCAAACATTTGGAGCGTCTCAGATCGAGTTTTGACCAGAACTGTTTTGTTGTCAGACAGGTGGTTGTATTTTTCCATCTTTGGTTTGTCCTTTCTAAAGCATCTTGTTTCAGCATTAACTTACATGTAGCGATGGGTATACCTATATTTGCCTTTTCAGGTAATCAAGGTAGTGTCGTTTCATTTTTGACAAGTTTATCGACCTTACAATTCCCTGGAATATCCCTGTGCCCAGGCACCCAACATAGGTGAATATTGAACTGCTGCGCCAACTCCACGAGAGATGAACCACAGTTGAGAGCAGTTATGGAATTTGTAGAGGACGATTCCAGAGATTTAATAGCCGTCTGATTATTCGAGAAAATACGGATATCAGTAGTTGATATCACGTTTTCTTTCAGCCAGGAGTCGACTTCTCTAATTGTCATAATTTCCGCCTGGAACACGCTACAATGATTAGGAAGACGGAAAGAGAGACTTAATTTTAGTCTGTTTGAGTGCACACCTCCATCAATCCCGTCATCAGTTTTTGATACACCAGTATAAGAATGGATAGCATCATCTTCCAAGAAGCTTAAGTCCTCCCAGACAGATCTTGGAGGAATAGTGACTTGGAAGTTTTAGTCGAATTCTAGTTTTGGGATGGTGTAATCAATGTAATTTGGAAAAGATCCGAACGAGTTCAGAATAATAGAATGGCCAATATCACTATTAATCCATTTTGAAGAAGCTTTAAGGCGGGCGGCTGTGCTCGCTGCTGTCTGTTTGCTAAAAATATCGAGGGGTAGTAGATGAAGTAGAACGTCTAGCGCAGTAGAGGGTGTTCTTCTTAATGCTCCGGTTATATACCTTGAAGCTGATCGTTTGAAAATATTTATCTGGGACTTAACACAAAAACTATGACGACATTGCCGAGGACCTCAAAGTTAAAATTAATCCTCATCTTTAAAATTCTTCAAACTTAAACAGCCAGTTAGGTTAAGCTCCTGTTCAACATTCTAATCCACCGATTTCCCCAGATTAATGAGGTTGAACAAGGGTTGAATCAATTATTATTCGCTATTATCATTTACTTTACTTTAACCCTTAGCTGTGATGAAAACTTCGTTAATCAACTGGCAATCTACGATTTTTATATTTGTAAGCTTACCCGAAATATTTCTATTTTGTTATTGACTATATACAGCACAAATACCTGCAATTTATGGATTACCGAAAATTCACAAACCAAACATGCCTCTTAGACATATAACATCATCAATGAGAGTTCCTTGTTATGAACTTGCAAAATACTTGGGGAAAATCTTACAGTGCGTGACAAGAGATTCGGTCTGCTCAATTAAAAGTTCTTATGAATTTAAAGATAAGGTAAATAATCTGGTTCTAGAACAAACTGATGTTTTAGTATCTTATGATGTTGTATCATTATTTACTAATGTTCCTGTACAACTGGCAGTAGCCATCATTAGGAAAAAATGGGAGACAATTAGTAAACATACACAGTTGAGCCAAACCAAATTCATAGAGCTATTGGATTTTTGTCTTAAAGAAAACAATTACCTTCAGTATAAAGATAACTTATACCGACAAATTCATGGAATGCCAATGGGAAATCCACTTTCTCCTACCATTGCCGATTTAGTCTTGGACAACCTTTTGGACAATAAATTTGCCGATAGTAACAAACCAAAGATAATCGTCAAATATGTAGATGATATATTTGCAGTTGTTAATGAGGGGGAGGTCGACAATGTTTTACGATGCCTTAATTCATATCATGAAAAAATACAATTTACCGTAGAGAGGGAACAAAACAGAGCGATAACGTTCTTAGACGTCAAGGTTCATCGCGATAATGATAGACTCTCTTTCAATTGGTATCAGAAAGACACAGCATCTGGAAGACTTGTCAACTTTAGATCCAATCAAGCAAAGCATATTCTTCTTAATACAGCCTCTAATCTAGTTCTAAAAGTCTTTGCGTTGAGTGACCGGGAATTTCACGCCGCAAATGAGTAAATAGTCACACAAATTCTCCTAGATAATGGCTATCCAATGGAAATCATACGGAGCTTGATACTACGCCAAAAACAGAAAGCTCCTATTGAAAATCGGAAAAAAGAGAAAGGTATTTATAAGAGTATAGTTTATGTTCCCAAACTGTCAGAAAACTTTAAAGAGACGGTAAAAAATAGTACTAATGACGTCAGTTTAGCGTATAAATCCAATAGGACGCTGGCACCTCTTTTCACCAACATGAAAACAAAAACGGAAAAGGATAAGTGCGCAGACGTAGTCTATAAAATTAACTGTCTTGGCAATGCGGAAGAAAATTGCAATCTTTCCTATATCGGTACAACGAAACAACTTCTTCGTCAACGAATTTCCAACCACAAATCCGACATTAATTTAAAAAGTACTGGGAAGACAGCATTGGCCTTACACTCCATTGAGCATGGACACAAACCAGATTTTGAAAGAGTGAAAATCCTGGAAAGGGAGAAACATGTCTCCAAGCGGTATACTCTTGAAACGCTTCATATTATTAACAACAAAAACAATAACAAGACAGCCAGAACATTTCATCAGTTTACTGCTCTTTGGTGACTAAGCAGAATTCGTGACAATTTAAAGCCGACTAAACTTCAATCGAAGTGTTTCTTTTTTTTATCATTGCTTTATATTTGTCTTTTATTGTATTATTTATGTTTATCTGTGATACATACTAAATGTAAGTTTGCCAAATTTTACACTAAATGTTCTTATGTGTATAATATGTTCTTTTTATTTTTGTTAATAAAAGATCCCCTGAAGAAGACGGCAACCACCGCACACCGTCGAAACGTCGGGAAAGGAAATGAAATTGTTTCATTAAAAATATATTACGACCAAAACAGCCAAAAGAGGTATATTTAAATCTCGAACACCTATAATATTTCTATTTTGTACATAATTATGTAATTAAAAAAAAATCACCCAGGCACATCTAATAACATAACAATCAAAAACCACAAAAAACCAAAAACTAGACGATTATTTTTAGAATACAAAAAGAATATTGTTATTATCTTACCGTTGCTTGCTCGAAATTATTCCCTATAGATACTCCTCACCCATAATGTTAAATATCAATATTTTATGAATTCCTACTTTTTCATGGGTCATTGACGATTAACCCAACAAGTCAAAAAGTAACCAACCCTGAATTATTCAAGTAGAAGGGAAATATCATGCCGGCATTTACTGCGTCAAGTACTTTACCAAAGTACTTAGCCAGGTGGTGCGTTATTAAAACTTTTCTACGTCCACCACTATATTTACTTCATACCCAACCAACCTCCTATCACAAAATTGAGAGGTTCTTTTTCCAAAGTCATGACGACCACTAATAACTGTGTAACGGATTTGTTTTTAGATACGAGTACCTACATATAAGTAAATCTATAGATTCGTGCATGTAACTAAACTAAGAATGGAAAATCTATAAACGTTCAAAAGGGAAACCGAGTTATGGGAAACCATTCCGCCATAACTGGGATTAGCTGAATCCCAAACTTTATAGTATGCACGATAGTTATGTTGGTAAAGCCAGAATACGAGAAGAGGGTTTGTAATTATTTGATTTTTTATGGTACAGTGGTGAGTGAATCTTCTTTACTGACGATGAGGTAAGGTGGTATTTTTTTTATTGAGCAGAATAGGAGGACAATATTGTCCAGGGCTAGATTTATTCTGGAAATTCATATTTTTATAATATTTATAAATGCTTTAGAAAATAAAATGCACGACTAGATCGAATGAACATGCTCTTGTAGCTAACACCTTTAATGTAGCTAAACATTGACGCTGTTTAGTAGGTATAGGTAGTCTAGTTATCCTATGTAAGTTTAAAGCCGATGTAATTAAGATAACCTTAATTCTTAGTAGCTATAATGAATTTTAGAAATTTATGATTCAAGGAATAGTTACATACGTACCTACAAATGTATATTTAAATCTAGGTTATGGATTTTAATTATGTAAGTCAGGAAAGTAATAAAAGTATATGTAGGCACATTCACATATGTGGAGCCTAAGAACGTAAATATAAACATATAATAATAAAAATGAAGGATGTGGATGGGTAGCTATATATGCTTATAACTTTATAATTTATGTGGAGTATACATATATAAGATTCTTATACATAAAACACATTGTATGTAGTATTCAGTGACGTACGTAAAATTTAGTAAAAGGGGAATATATTAAGGTAGATATAAATAGATAATACACATAATAAAATGTTTTTATATTGCTTATTTGTTATAGTTTGAGTGAAAACAAAGAAGCCACTTAAATTCCTGGATAATAGGAATATATCAAAAAACAAATTCCAAAATCGTTGGAGCGGTTTTTTAAAAATTAATTTTGCATGTATAAAATTGTAAAAACATTTTTAGAAAAAAAGGTTGAAACCCCATTTTGAAGATTATTATTAATATACATTCATATAAAATTCGAATTTCAAAAAAAATTCACAGACTGGTTTTTGAAAAATCGATGTTTCAAAAAAAAAAATTACTTATTTTTTAAAAATCGAAAAACTTTTTCTTTGAAAATTTGAGGATACAGTTTTATTAACACTCTTAGGCAGCATTTTCGTAAAAAAAAATTATAAATTTAATCGGTCCATTCAATAGTGAGAAAGTCAAAAATATTAAAAGTGGTTCTTTGGGAAGTACCGTTAATAAGTTCGCAAAATAATTGAGTTTTAAATCTGAAAGTCGACTGTAATAATTTAAAAACACACACATTTTTTTATAAAAATTCTTGGAGTCGTTTTTGAGAAATACGCTCTTAACCCTTTTTTAACATTTGTATGGGAGGTACCTTTGTTTTTTACTTTAGAAAAATAGTTTCTTTTAACTATTCAAGATAATGTCGAAAAACCACGTATACGAAGTTTGGAAAATATCTATTAAATCGTTTTCGAAATTTTGAGTTTTCAAAAAAAATTAAAAATTTTAGCTTACAATAGTGTTTAAACTTTCTAGGAGCTTCTGCGAAAAAAAATTTCAAAAAATTCAAATTAACCGTTTCGCCGAAAATCGAAAACCAATAAAATGGCTCTACTAGAGGTACCAAAAATAACAAGATTTTCCAAAAAAATAAAAATATCAGAAGGTACCCTTTCCCTTCATTAATGAATTGATTTTTTTTATAAAAATCGTTGGAGCCGTTTTTGAGAAAAATAAGATTTTGATATCTGGGAAAATAATGTATGGGAGCTACTGTTATTTGTCGTCTTAAAAAAATGAAAAAAATGTGCCGAACCGTTAAGGCTGCCGACTCGAGGACAGACAGACAGACAAAATTCTGGACCCACTTTTTTTGTGTTCTCTTTAATCGTAATGTTATGTTTGATTGATACAAAAAATATTTTTTTACGAATGCATAACTTTGCCTTATAATACATAATATTTATAATCGAAAGTAAATAAAATTGTATAGCAGATACCGTTAATAACAAAATATGTAAAAAAAATGTTGACCCCAGTATTGTGTAGAGTCTAAGAGTTATACCCGTTTTCGAGATAATTACGATGACAGAACAAATTATATGGCAAGTAATAGAAGCCTGGGCATAACAGGCCCTTAAAGGATTTTTTTAAAACAAAAACTTCAAAAATGTACATATTAGCCGTGTTCTCGTGACTATCAAGTACAGCAAAGTAAACATTTCACAAGGAAAACAACAATAAGAACATACTGGATATTACTTTTCCTTTTCATCCGAAGTATAAATGAGTTTCGATAATTAGTCTATTCAATCATAGAGGGCATTGAAGTGATTTTTTTTTTAGTAACGTTTGTTTGTATTTCTTTTTCTCCTTGTATTTTGTATGCTTTTTGACAGAAAAAAAAAACAAACAAAAACACAGATATGAAAATCCCTCCATATTAAAATAAATAAAATCAAGTTGGAGTGTGTACCGTTTTCGTGAAAATGTTTTACTTTGCTGTACTTGCTAGTCACGAGAACACGGCTATTATCTCCAAAAAAAAGTTTGTTCAAAGGAAAATTTATAAATACATCAGTATAGAAAATTAAATTAATTTTTAAAAATGATTGACTGTGCCCATTACACCCCGATGCTGGGGCACAACGGACATATGTGGGGTATGATGGGCAGCTACCAAAGTTGGGTTGCAAAATGTGTAAATGTGACTGGATTCATCGTCAACATCGGCATCTCCAGCACAAGAACAATGAGCCTACTTACCTCAGGATCTACAAGAAACCCATCCTTCTGTAGATTGGGAGCCAAGCGGTGCCTTGTAAGCAGAGTTTTTTTATCTCAGCAGTCTTTCATCGGCGCTTAGAAACTCTTTTTTAAGCTTGGGCTTTCGGAATGGGTACAATGTTACATAGATACAATTTTTGGGAAAAAAATGATGAAAGTGGGTAACTGTTCTTCAGGGTGTGGCCTGAGCCATTTTTTAACTTCTTCCCCATAATATGAACTCAAAAGCTTCATGAAAGTAATATCCACCAACGGTTGTAAGCGATGACTGCAATATGGTGGGAAACACATCATTGGAACTCCACTTGGCACTGGCTCTTGCAACATCAATAACTTCAATGCTTTTAAAGTGGTTTGCATGTCCATCTAAAACTAACAAAGCAGTTTTTTTTTTATAGAATCTACAGGCGCTCAAGGGATTATGAATACCCTTTAAATATTTCAACACAGCGCGGGCGTGAGGGTGAGGTTAAGGAAGAGAAAGAATGATAGGAAAGATGTGTGGCGCGATATTCGAAGACTGTAGGTGGTTGTTGTCTCAGAGTTTATCTCCAGGGATGGCGGCTGAACTAATGCGTAGAAATTTCCGTGTCTTATTTATCGATGTCCCTTATAATTCGCATTAATTTTTTTATTCTTTGTCATATTTTATTGGTATACTAGTTTTACTCAATCTCATGTTGTTAGTTCTATGCCCAAACTGCATGTAATGAGTAAACCAGCAACTCATTGTATGACATTTATTTTTAGAATTGGTTTTTAATGGGAAAATAAGAAGACATAGACTACGGTAGAGATCGAACCTGTGACCATGAGGTTGACAGGCGAACACACAACTATCGCTCCACCCCCGCGACCCCCGTTGCCCGGGACCATTTAACAAATCTTTTGAACCACTTCAAAAATAGTTCTTTTGTTATCCATCCATTTTGATTACACTTGTCCCATAAATTAGGGGTTGCATTGTGTTTAATTTTTGGGGTTGTTCCATTCATGAGCTCAGCTTTCATTTGTTTTCAAAGGAAAATAAATCGAGAGTGATATCACTTGTTTTCTGCCTTTTGTTCCCAAAATGTTCCTAAGATTTTTTGCAACAGTTGATATACCCGTTTCGTCCACGTTGTATATTCTGTTGGATAAACAAATATATTTGCGACACGATTAAAGCCCAGCGCTCGAGCTGCAGATTTATTGCTGCAGGCTCTCTTAAAGAAATCGTTGCATTTCTTTTTATAAAATGGTTTGCACAATCTTCCCCAGACATCCGTGTTTCAGGGTCAAAATTATTTGGTAATTAATTTTTTTCCACAAGCTCATAGGCTAGTTCTTTAAATTCTTTAATGGAAAGGCCAAACAGACGTCCTTCCATGTCCTTAATATATTCGGCTAACTCCTTTTCCTGGTCCACTGAAAAAACTGGTTTCAAATGTCCCACTTTTGTGACGGTAAGTGAAATTTCGGGGCTTAGAATTGATTTTTTTTAAATCTTTGTAGTTTTGTTCGAGGACTTTTGTAGTTTTTTGCCGGCGCCTTACGACTCATTTTTTGCGCTTTGACGTTATCTAAGGCTCGTCGCATATTATCCAATGTCCATTCTTATCGGTTAGTTTTTCTTACATAATTCCTAACTTTTTGAAACAATTTTAAATTGATTTTTGTAGAATAGCACACACAAATAACAAGAGAACACAATAAATGGGACATAGCGGTCACCCACGCCCATTAGGACTCGCCCATTCATTAATTAGAAAAGAATAATTAAATGGATTTACACAAAACATATTTACTTACTTTGATAATAAATCGTGAAAATCTAACTTGAAACCGACTTTTCTTTAGAAAAAGCTCACTTTATTTCACATGAAAATATCTTAAACACAATGAAAAGCGTCTTTCAGCTAAATCAAAGCACGCGTGTCACTTGTGTTCAAAAACGGGGTTTCCCCCAATTGCCATCGAATACTTAAATCAGACAGATTTACTTTCAGTGATGTCACTTCATTAAACAGATAAATACGGATGGAGCCCATTATACCCCGGGTGCCTTTTATGCCCCAGGTTCCGTTAGTGATGGTGCTATAAAAAATTCAAAAACAGGTATGAGAGAATCACCTAAAACGCTTAAGTACCAAGTTTGAAGATAATTGCTTCAGCCGTTTAGGCTCTAGATCGTTCTACAAACAGACATACGGAATTGCGGGACCCACTTTTCTCTCTCATCGTAATGTCAAGTTTGATTAAAATCTCGAGTTCGATTTTTATTTCATTACCAATTTTTTTAAAATTTCATTTTATCAAAATTCCATTTTTTATATAACTTTTAACCCTAGAAAGCTAACGTGTCTGGACTGCAATGAAAAGCTAATCATTCGAATTTTTGACGAACATTTAAAATTTGTTTTGTTTTAATAAGTTATTACTTTTAATTAAAGGTAATGATATTTATACAAAAATGGGTTTTAAATAAAAGGAAATTGAAGTTAAATTAAATATTTACTTTAGTTCTTAATACTAAAATTACATTTTTCATAGCACATTTTTTTATTTAGATCAAAAAGTTACTGTCATACTAAGATTTTGTTAAGAAATATTATTAAAAATGACGAGTAAATTGTACATATATAATAAACAAAAACTGTTACAAGAAAAACGCATCCACCACGCGAGACAAGCCACACCGGGGCCTTAATTGGCATGAAAGTACGATTATGTAAGTCAAAGAGAAAGGAAGGGAGAGGGAAATATTTGATCGATGTGTGCCATTTTGACGAAGGTTAGCTTTCTAGGGTTAATGAAATAAAACTATATATTTTTTTATAATTTCTTAAATCAAAGTTTCTACAACTTCGTGCTTTTTCTTTAGTTTTGATAGTTTGACTCATGGAAGTTCTATACTTTCATTTTTATTTGCCAACATAAATTGATCGTCAGGAACTCCGATCTTATTGTTTCTATTCGCGTTCCACATAACTTCCACACTTTAACAAATAAATTGTAAGTAATCGATTAACATCAAAATAACAGATTTATAATTATTTCATAAAACGTCGTTCGCGATAAATAAGAACAGGATCTAATGATCGTCCGACTGTCACCCTCAAGTAATTATTCCCTTACGGTTTTCGATATTTGTGGATTCTAATCCTAATAAAATATGTTTTCTGTCGAAGAATATGTGCAATGGTACTGGCCACGTCAAATCAAATCTGTCAAATCATAGATATCAAAACATTGTGACATTTGACATGATTTCCAAAAATTCACATTATTAGAAATTCATTTAACAAATGAATAATTTTCTGCAACATCAACAACTAATAACAGGCTAAACACAATGCTAACGGATATGCAACATTCAACCTGTCAAAACTTTGACATTTACTATTACAAACACAACGCAATGAAGCTGCCATATTGATTAGCAAATTAAGCCAACATTTTGCTTTTGCGTGCAGCTTTTTGGAAATTTCCAATTCACAAGCTAACGATTTAAACCAACTCGCTAAAAACTTACATAAGGTTGATAAAATGTGTAGCTGTCATCAGCGCTTTTTCATATTCTTTTTTTTTATTATAAATGACTGCAATTAGCGCCTTATTTTAAATGTATGTATAAATGCGACACTGATTCCACATTCAAACCAAAAATTATACAAAACTGTTGCTTGAAAATTGTTGTGCTGGTTATTTAGTTCGTGTGGCATTGTGTTTAATTTTTATTTGTTTTTGCCAAAAAGAGACAAAAGTTTTTCAATGATGAATAGCAACTAGCAACCAAAAAAGAACCAAAAATAGAATAAAACGCGGAATTGCCTTGGAGTGTAGATTTTTTACGGCAACAGGATCTGGTAACGTGCCACAGAAGGAATGACACTACGCTACGTTTTACTTATTTTTGCGTCTTTTTCCTTCTCTTTCAAACGAACAAAAAAAAAAGTGTGGAAAGAATCTGAGGGCAAAAGTTATCCAACTTTGTTAACAGTTTTCCATCAGTTGAATTTTGAATGTTAATGAGAGAAAGAATTTTTGGAATTTTAAAGTTTACGGTACGAATTGATTGGCTGTGCTGGGACTGCGAGTGACACAATTGTGCGGCAGCAAAAGGCGAATTTATATAACCGATTGCTATTATTCCAATCTATTGTGTCTCTGTGTTGGTGAACTTGAAAAGGAAAGGGAATTATTTAATATAATTGGTTTCATAAATCATCTGGATTGTTTTACTATAGCTGCTGTTTCAATTGGAAATGGGGTAGTGTGATTTAGTTTGGTTAGGCCATAGGCGGGACAATTAGGTAGTTTATTGTTGCCTCTAACGAAGTATTTCGCGTGGATTAATGTTTCTGGTGTGGAATTGTAATTTAGTGGTGGGTGTTGACCAAATGGTATTTATATCGAATCAATATTTTGAAACGGAGTACCTATATCTATCTATGCATTGCTGATGGCGAAAAGTTCCTATTATGGGAAAATAAGTTTTTTTCTATATTGTCTTATTTAATATACGTATCTGCTTACATAAATTATAATGTAGGTAGGATGTTCAACTCATAGGGTAGAGTCCCCAGTGGCCGGCCACTTAAGGATTTTTTCGTAAAAAATATGGCACAGAAGCTGCAAATATGAACAAGTGGAAGGTTTTATCAAAAAAAGTCATATTCTCCAGTGTCCGGCCGCTATGCTCCTATTTCCGGCCACTTATGGTCCTGAATTCGGCCACACAGATTTAGACCTGAACCTAGGACACAGATCCCAATATTCGGACCCTACTTTCTACTTACAAAAAGGCGGACAAATACTGGATTTGTTTGATTTTGAATTGCAGTTTTTGCTCGATTGTTCGTGTTATTACTCATTTATTTATTTCCGTAATTTTCTCAAAAAATTAAATGTTGCCTATTTTCGGCCGGATGGCCGATTTAAGGAAACTTCAATTTTTTGTGTTCCATATGTCCGGCCCCTTGAAAACGACCATAATTACAAAATATTTTTTCAATTTTAAAGCAAATTTTAATTGAAATATATACTCTTTTACTATATAAACACCAGAAAATACCATTAACCCAATAAAATTCCCTCAAAATCACTAAATTCTGGTGCAATGTTTACTAAGGGTTTCCAACAGTTATCCAGTGCAAATAATTTTTCCCGATGGGTTGAGCATTTAATAAACTAATAATTTTGAAATTACTGTAAATATCTACTGAAAATTTTGACATATTATAAGCTATAGATGGCAAATCGTAATAAGGCTCTAAGCAGAGAAGTAGGTCTTTAGATTTCTTAATTACAACGCTTTTATTTGGAAGGGCCGGGTATTGGAGCGGGCCTGCAGTAGACGACTCTACCCTACGGTCTTACAGTTCAGTTCAATTTAAAGTAGTTTAACTTCTGTTATGTAACATATGTAAACAGTACGTACACTGAGGGAAAAAAGGCAAAGTAAAATCTAAGAAATCGTATTTGATTTAACGTTGGAAAATAGTATCATGAACGTATTTAATTTAAAGTTGAAAATATATTAATTTAACCACGCAACGTTGTTTTAGGTGTTGTCATTCTTGTTTAAAAGTGAAACATAGTCGATTCAACAGTGAAACAACTTTCATAAATTATTAAGAACGTTCAACGTTGATTTAAAGTGGAAAATGCTAAAAAGTATCCAAAATTAAAATTCCATGCACAACTTTCAAAGTGTAACATAGTTGATTCTACTTTGTTCAACGTCATTTCGAAGTTGCAGCCATTTACAAATAATAATTATGCACTAAAATATTCTTCCACAAACATTGATGAAAAATTTTCAATGTAAAATCAATTTTAATTTTAATTCATTCATTGTCATTTTTAAGTGGACCCAATGCTAAAGCGAAATGTTTAAAATTTAAAGTGGAAGCGATGTGAAACGTATTCATTTTCAAATTGCTTTTGCATTTTCAAACTACGATCGACGTAAAATCAAAGGGATTCATACTTGATCTTATGTGGATTCTATGTAGAATCATGAAAACATAAAAAAAATCTTACTGCAACGTAGTGTTGGGTCGGAGACGCGCCGCG
Organism: Philhelius pedissequus; assembly: GCA_910595825.1. Taxonomy (NCBI): domain Eukaryota; kingdom Metazoa; phylum Arthropoda; class Insecta; order Diptera; family Syrphidae; genus Philhelius; species Philhelius pedissequus. The sequence continues at coordinate 72,322,377 of OU343160.1, read as the reverse complement.
CCGGCGGCGCCGTCGATCGTGAAGCCTTGCCCTTGGACTGTTAAATGTACCACTTAAAGACGATGAACTTTTAGTAAAACTATTAAGAGAATTTGAAATGGAATGCATTTTCCCTATGTTCAAAAGTAAGTTTTGTTTTAGTGAACTCATAAGAAAATTAATCCTAGTTTGTTTATTGTTTATACATTAGATTATTTAGAGCAAGTCTTAAGCCAAAACACCATATTCTGGTGCCGTATTTTAAATCCCGATGCAATTATAAAAGGTGGATCCTTAACATTTTCTTGGGATATGCGGTTTGAAGCAAAACACAAGTATACCCCTAAATTAATATCTAGTAAATTCAAATGTATATTCAATAATATAAATACAATTTTTATATTTCAAAATGATCGTTTTTTTAATAAAAAAAAATTGGAAAACTTCTATTAAATTCAGATTGACGTAAATTATGGGTTAATCCAAAATGTTATTTTAAAAGTGTGAAGTAGTAAATTCTACAACGTTTCATGGTTGGTAAGATTAAAAGTAAAATGTTTCCATTTCAAAACAACATTGAAACGTAGTGAAATTAAAATTGAAAGATAGTAATTTCAAAGTTTGTTCGTAATATTTTTAAGCTCGAATACATTTAATTTAGCGATGCATAATTATAAAAATAAAGTGGGATCATTATACATTCAAAGTCGTCGTATGCCTTTGAATCTAATATGGCGCACAGTAGAATCGAAGTTGTTCCATTTTGTTTTTAAGTTGGATAATATTGATTTTACTATGATTCCACCTAAAATTAAAGGAACACGTATTCAAATCAAGAGGGAAAACTACATTGAATCAATGATGTTCCACTTTGATTCTAAAATATTCATCTTTAACCCCGAATCATTCCCAAATATTCTTAAATCAAAGTGGTTTTCTTTGATTTTACGTTGTTTTTTCTCTGGGTGTATATACGTTTTTTCCCAAATCTTTTAAATCTTTAATCTCCTTCTTTTGAAGCAAAGAATACTGCCAGTTAACTTACACTACATAAACAACTCAGTTGAAGGTTGAAGGAAACTTTGAGACCGAATTGGATATTGAACTGAAGTTTAGACTTAAGTGGAGCTTAAATGTTTACAACTTATGCCATAAATTTTGTAATATAAGAGCATTTCTTTAATTTCGCCAAATGTCAGTTTCAACAATTGAAAAATTATACACTCCTTACAAAAAAACAAAAAAAAAATAATTTAAAATAATTTAAACGATCTGTTAGTTATATTCGTCGACGTAACGCAATGCGAGGACCATTTAGCTATTAGATCAGTTGCTGTTACTGAATCAAAGCAAAGCGGTATTATCAGCAATTCAAGTTCCTGTAGTACGATGTAGCTATCCTCCTTTATTGCACTACATCAGTACCAATCAAACTAAGACTCGAAATATTATTAACCGTAATTGCTTGGATTAATGAACCATGAATCATATAAGTTTTACATTTACCTAGTGGAACGTCTCCACGGTGCCGTGGTTGATGCAATCGCTTGGGTAACGATGAAAGCTGGGTAGGGTTGGCAACGAGACCGAGACTAGTCTCGATCTCGTCTCGGTCTCGGTCTCGTTAACGAGACGAAACTGCTTTAAAAGTACCGAAGACGAGACCGAGACGAGAGCGAGACGAGACCGTATTTTTGGTACCGAAATTCGACGAGAGTCTCGCTGGTCTCGGCGGTCTCGGTGGTTTGGTTTCGGTTTTCGCTATAGGAAATTTTTTTTTATTTCATTATTTTTTAGTATCTAATCATGTTCAATTTTTATAATATTCACAAGTTTTTTTTTTGGGAAATATTATATGCGCGTTAACATATCAAACCATATATGTATGTACATAGTTATATAGAGATAGGCGCATTGCGAAAATCCAGAGAAGAATACGTACGATTTATGTATACATGGCGTTGCTTCCTTTTGGGTGACATTTGGAAAAAAATATTGTCAAAACGTCAAAATATAGTTCGTTGCCTAACTGTCAAGCCATGAGCTGTCAAAATCCCATGAAGGATATCTCCGATTTAAATGGATTAAAAAATCTCTACAAAAGTCAAATTTTACCTCAGAAAATTATAAATTTTTCGATTTAATTTATTGCTCCGTTAAAAGATGATTTAAGGCCTTTTGGGTGAGGTTTGAAAAAAAAAAATATTTTAAAAAACGTCAAAAGATGCAGTCCTATTCTGTTAAACGTTCACGTGAATATTTGTATTCTGCTATCCGACGGAAAAAAACGAATTGTTTCAAAAAGTACATAAATTTCGATCAAAAATAAATTTTAACAATTAGATTCTCTTAAGAATTAAACAAAAAAAAAATATTAGTAAAGCTTTGGACTCAAAAGATAGAAGACATTTGAAAATATCTAAATAGTGAAAAATTGAGTGAAATATTCACGTGAATCGAAGATAGCAGAATAGGGCTGATAGTTTATTGCCTACCTGCCAAGCCATGAACTGTCAATTTCATTTAAGGATTGCTCCGATTCAAATGGATTAAAAAAACTGTACAAAATTCAAATTTTATCTGGAAATACGGCTCTTCAAAAGTGTCTGATAACGTCACTTCACAGCCTATTTTTTACGTTATCAAACACCTTTGAAAACTAGATTCGCACAAAATGTAAGCCATTCGGAGCGCTTTGATACGAAAGTAATAAAATTCAACTTAAAATCATAGTTTTCGATTTACACAAGTAAAACTTACTCGTTTCAACGTACAAGGATATATCATTATTAGATTCATTCATAATTGACAGCACAATAAAGTTGGAAAAGACGTGCAGATGCCAAGTTTGACCGAATTCTTGAGATCCATATTGTACGTTGATTTTTACCAAGTTTCCCAAACTTGTTTTTTTTTCTATTGGTTTTGACAGCTAAATGTGAATATTAGTACCAATTCGTACGATTTTTCACGCTACCAAACACTAAAATCGGAGCAATCCTTCAATGGATTTTGACAGCTCATGGCTCGACAGGCAGGAAAAAATTTCGAGGTAAAATTTGAATTTTGTAGAGGATTTGTAATCCATCTAAATCGGAGACATCCTTAAATGGTTTTTGACATGTTGTGGCTTGACAAAACCGGCTGAATAATTTTTTAAAAAATCGAGCTTTTTTTTTTAAATATTTTATTTGTTTTTGCTATGAAATATATTAACTTACACAATTCTTCCAAAATGTTATTTCCACTTAACTCAAAAGACAAAACAGACTCACGAGTTTGTTTTATACATTTTCCCGCATTTTTCTTACCGACGAACTGCTGAGATATCACAACCATACTCTATATTTGCGATCCGAACAATGCGTCTTATCATTATCTTACATCTTTTTACCACCAAACAAACACGAAAGAAACCAAGACTAAGGATGATACCAAGACCGAGACCGAGACCGAGACGAGACCGCACATTCAAATTTTCTCGAGAAAAAGGCGAGACCAAGGCCGAGACGAGACTTGGTTAGGCGAGACCTGTACCGAAACCGAGACGAGACTGAAATTTTTCGATTTTGACGAGACCGAGACGAGATTAACAAAAGTCTCGGCTGGTCTCGTCTCGTTGCCAGCCCTAAATCTGGGTGATGTATAGTCAAAATGCATGAAGGTAATTTATTGTCAGCATAACTAAATCAAATAAGAAGCAAGATTAGATCGCACGTACTTGCTGTTATGTTCGATCACATCGTATGCAAAAGATTCTTATCAGAAAGGGCTGAATATACAATATTTAAAAAAAAAATCATCTACCCGTTTTCGAAATATTGAATTTTCAAAAAACAAAAAATTGTTTTCAAAAATCCAAACAAATTTTTACTTCCGATTAAGTACCTACTATAAGGCAAGTATCTATGCATCCGTAAAAAAAAAGGAAAAAAATCTAACAATCAAACATGACATTACGATCATAGAAAACAAAAAAAGTCGGTCTCTCAATTCCGTATGTCTGTCCGCCTGTCTGTCCTCGAGTCTGCAGCCTAAACGGTTGGGTGCTTCAAATTGGACACATACATATTGTTTTTTCGTTAATATGCCCATATGTTTTTTTTACGTTTTTTTAAGACGACAAACAACAGTAGCTCCCATATATTTTTTTTGGCAAAAAAAAACTAAAATTATTTTTCTCAAAAACGGCTCCAACGATTTTTACAAAAATTAATCAGTTCATTAAAGAACGGAAAAGGTACATTTACCGGTTAATGTGATTTTTAGAAAATTTAAACACTATTGTGAACCAAATATTTTTGAAACAAAATTTTTTTGGAAATTATTTTTTTTTCTTTTGAAAACTCAAAATTTCGAGAACGATTCAATAGATTTTATCGAAACTTCGTATTTGGTAGTTTTTTGACATTATCTTAAATAGTTAAAAAAACTATTTCCTAAAATAAAAACAATGGTACCTTTTCATAAAAATGTTCAACAACCGTTCAGAAAAAAATTTATTTCTCAAAAACGGCTCCAAGAATTTTAAAAAATTATTTTGCGTTCTTATTAACGGTACTTCCCATAGAACCACTTTATATGTTTTCGACTTTCTCACTATTGGATGGACCAATTAAAATTATTTTTCTTATGCAAATGCTCCCTAAAAGTGTTAATAAAACTGCCTACTAAAATTTTCAAAAACAAAGTTTTTCGATTTTTCAAAGACAAGTAAATTTTTATATTAAATCGATTTTTCAAAAACCAGTCATTGAAATTTTGTTAAATTTGAATTTTATTTGAATTTTATATGCGTTTCAATTTTTTTTTTCGAGAAATGTTCTTAAAGTTTTATAAAGGGTTGTCCATTTTGCGGTTTCAAAAGTATAGGGCTTTAATTCGACATCTGTCAAACTAAGTTGTTAAACCAATTTTTGTTTAGCTGAAAGTCTGACATTTACGAAAATGGATCGCTTAACTATCGCACAACGCATAAAAATTGTTAATCGTCCAACTACGCAAGCAATTGGTAAAATTGTGAAGAAATTTGAAGAGACTGGATTGGTTACAGATATTGTTGTCAGGCCTGTGCATCATCGTTTCGCTCGTACCACTGAAAATATTGCTGCTGTAAGTGAAAGTGTTGCCGAAGACCCGAATGTGTCGATTCCTCGTCGTTCTCAGGAATTAGGACTATCTTACGTCACATTATGGCGTATTTTGCATTTGGATCTACACCTACATCCATATAAAGTCCAGCACAACAATTGCAGCCAGGCGACCATTCACAACGTCGTATATATGTCGAATGAGTGCTTGAACGACAGACGGTGGGCGGCGAGTTTTCGAACAAAATTTTCTTCAGCGACAAAGCACATTTCTCACTCGGTGGGTATGTTAATAAACAAAATTGTCATATTTGGGGTTCTGAGAATCCTCAAGTAATTGCAGAGAGGCCATTACATCCACAAAAAGTCACTGTTTGGGGCGCTCTTTTGTCCGGAGGTGTGATTGGACCTTACTTTTTCGAAAACGACGATGGAACGACTGATACCGTCAATTCGGAGCGTTATGGTCATATGATAACCGGCTTTTTTTAGCCTGCTATTGGAGAATACGACTTAGAGAATATGTGGTTTCAACAAGACGGTGCCACATGCCAGACAACTCGAGCGAATATGGCTTTATTGCAAGAGACATTTCCTATCCGCGTAATTTCTCGTCGTGGGGATATCAACTGGCCACCAAGATCATGCGATTTGATACCGCTAGACTTTTTTTTGTGGGACTACGCGAAAGATCGTGTTTATGCAAATAAACCTTTAACTATTGAGCACTTGAAAACCAACATTCGTCAAGTTGTGGCTGAGATACCGCCCAATATGTGTCAAAAAGTGGTCGAAAATTGCCTCAAAAGAATCGATGATTGCAACAATTCGCGTGGTGGTTATTTAAATGATGTAGTGTTTCACACATAATGTCAACGTTCAAACTTTATAATAGAAAAGAAATATCATGAAAAAATATTTTATATGTGTTTTATTTACGTTTACTTTTAAACCGCAAAATGGATAACCCGTTACATAAAAAATTAATTTTTTTTAATAGCCGCTGCAAAGATTTTTGATTTTTTTTTTTGATATCCATATTATTATTTATCCAGGAATGAAAATGGCATCTTTAGTCTTCCCTCAAACTATATAAACAATATGCAATACAAAAACCATATATTATGTGTGTTATCCATTTATTTCTACATAATTATAAGAATTTCCTTTTTACCAATTTTTGCGTCTCTGAATACTACATACAATTTAAGCCCTCATACATGTTTATCGGTATACATATGTATGTGTCTTTCAAAATCACATGAATCACATGTATGCATATTGCATACCTTCCAACCTACATCCTTGATTTTCATTATGATAAGTACATATTTACATATCTAGGTTCCATCCATGTATGTAAGTACATATTTCTCTCCTAACTTACATAATTAAAATCCATAATTTAGATTTAAATATATATTTGTGGACATTTATAAATCATCCATTCGACAAGTCATTATAAATACTATGAATCAAGATAATCTTACTTTCATCCTGCATTGCATAACTAGACTACCTAACTAGACTACCTACTAAACGGCAGCGCCAATGTTTACCTACATTAAAGTTGTTAGCTTAAATAGGAAGTTCGTAAGATCCAGTCGTGTATTTAATTTTTTTTAATGTTGGTACATATTTATTTTTGATCAAAATCCGTAGAGCCGTTTATGAGAAAGTCGAAAATCAAGAAAATGCGTGTACGTCTAAAAGTAGAAGAAATTGTATGGCAAGTACCGTTATTTTTGGGGCTATAAAAATGCTTCATAAATCTATTTGAGACAATCACCTAAAACGCGTAAGTACCAAGTTTGTAGAAAACCACTTCTACCGACAGACAAATAGACAGACAGATGAATTTGTGGAACCCTTTTTTGGTGTTCTCAATTATCGTTATTAATTTTTTTCCAAATTAAAAACTTGCACTATAGTAACTATCGCAAGTAAAAGGGAAAACAAAAGTATACCAATAGTTCTAAGATTCAAAGAACTTTTAAAATTATATTAATCAATCAACATTCATCACGTTGACTCCCTGAGGTCACCAGAACATATATTTTCACTCACTGTTATCACAGAAGGACATATTCTTGCTCCATTTTTGTATTACATAGTCAGCACCTTGATCGATTATGTTAACCCTGTAATTCTAGCTTATGATTCTAACTGATAATCTGTTGATAAAATCAATTTTTGACTTTATTTAAAATATACAGGGTGTCCGGCGGGAAGATATGCTACTCTGTTTATAATTTTTGATTAAATGAGAGAGATTGGATCTTATATTGATAAATGTTTTATCTAATGTCGGCAACTATGTATGGAATACAATATCAGGTAAATGTCCGCCTCTGCTAGTCTAAAAATTGCGAGCCCTTTTGAGCACATTTTTCATTACATTCTCACAAATTTCACGCGGTATTTCATTAATTTCATCACAAAAAATTTGTTTGAGTGGCTTAAGCTTTTCCGGTTTGTTTGCATAAATCTTGCCCTTCAGATATCCCAACAAAAAGAAGTCTGGAGCAGTCACCACTTCTTGAAATAACTTTGTTGTGGAAAGATGTCTCGCAGTAATTCCATTGTAATACTGGCTGTATGCGATGTTGCACCGTCTTGTTGATATCACATGTTAATCAAGCCCAAAGCATGCAGTTGTGACGTTAAAAAGTTTTCAATCATATCACGATATCGCTCCCCATTCACATTTATAGTTACGCCATTTTCATTTTCAAAGAAGTAAGGTCCAATGATTCCTCCTGACCAAATTGCAGACTGTAACTCTTAAAGGATGCAAAGGTGAAAATGTGCCTCGTCACTCATTATGATTTTTTCAGGAAAATCGGGGCTGTCATGTGATAGCTGTAAGATCTTATTGGCATATGTACGGCGGCGTAAATGGTCTTGTGGAAGAAGCTCTTGTGTCAACTGAATCTTAAATGGAAATAAAAGTAAATCATTGTGCAAAATTGTGGCCAAAGTTGTTCTTTGAAGACCAAGCTCCTGAGCACGGCGTCGAACTGAGGTTAATGGATTGTTTTGATAACTCCCTTGAGCAGCAGTAATATTTTCAGCCGATCTTGCAGTACGTTGTGGTCCATGCTTGGGCCTATCACCTACAGACCCTCTTTCCTCGAAATCATTTACTACACAATAAATAGTGCGTTCTTTGACACTATGTTTCTCCCAAAAATTTCTCGTAACTTTCATAAATCTATTTGTGGGACATCGTGACATCATCACAGTAATCGATGATTGATTTTGATAAAATGGTTTTACGATTAAAACACGTTGGCTTATCCAATATTTTCGATAATAAATTTAATACGTGTCTACTTCACGACTGCCAAATATGGATTGTCAAGACTAAGGCCTCGGCCACGCACAGAGCGATTGTCCTTTTACAGAGCGACGTCGTCTGCTCCTACTGAAACCAGGGCAAGGAATCAAGAACAATCAATCCGTTACAACAGAAGCAATATTTCGGCTTTAAATTTAATAAATGAGCTTATTATGTAGTTTTGGGAGTTAAAAAAAAAATAAAATATTTGAATAAGAAATTACCTGAACAGCTACAAATTTTTGCAACCTCTTCCCATTTTTTATCACTAATATTCTTATTTTTAAAATCTTTTTCTTTATCGTGCAATAAAACATGTCGGCTTTAAACAGCCGAAATTAATCTTTCAATGTTTATATTGGCCATTTTTATTTTACGTCGCTCAGCGATCAACTACAAAATTAGAATATGTTTTATTTTCTGAGCGACGTCGCTCTGTCACTTAGCAGCGTCGCTCATCGCTCAGTAACAGCATGGCCATATCTATAGGTTTCAGTATGTTCTATTTTTGTTCGTCGCTGGGTCGCTCGTCGCTCAGTGCGTGGCCGGGGCCTAATGTTTACTAAAATATCGGTAAAACAAAGTAGTATACCTTTCCGGCGGACATTCTGTATAAGTATAGACAAAATTTAATTAAAACGACTTTGCATCACATAGACCGCCTCTTGTTTTTGGGCTTTCTTCGAATATGCAAGAAATTCTCCTACAAAACTGAAGTATAACTCTAAATAAAATTAAGAAGAGCTCTGGGAATGATAGGAGATAGAACTATAATGGAAACATTTATATCTCTAGAACACCTGGGAAATCTTATATGTCTCATTATTTTATCCAATTTTTATAAACAATGTTCTATAGCGAAATAGCCAGTTGCGTTCCTCCCCTTAAATTGTTCAACAACAATACTCGAGCTTCTAGGAATGCTTTAAAATAGATTTGGTGTTATCAGGAAAACCAGTATTACAGTGTTCGTCTCAGATCTGCCTTCCCCAGTTCATTCATAGTTACCTCCTGGGTCCCCCAAGGAAGTCACTTAGGCCCTCTCCTTTTTATTCTTACAATAAACGATATTGAATTGGTCATTAAACATTCCCATATCTTATTAAACCCTGACGATACCACGTTTTTCAAGACAATTTGTTCCTCACACGACTCTTCCCTTATCCAACTAGATCTCGACAGTTTCTCAGTCTGGTGTATCAAAAACTGCTTAGAGCTTAATATTCCTAAGTGTCAATCAATCACTTTTTCACGAAAACACATATAATCTTGTCCCAGGACCTACTTTCCTTACAATCAACACTTAGCCATAGGTGAATCGGTTCGAGACCTCCGCATATTATGTGACCGAGAGCTCAATTTCATAACACACATCGATAATATTATTTCAAAAGCCAATTTAACGCTTGGTTTTGTGAAACGATGGTCCAAAGAATTGTCCGACCCCTACGTCACCAGATTACTCCACATAACCTTTGTCCGCCCGTTACTTGAATACGCTTGCCAATTATGGTATCCATATCAAAAAATTCATATTTCTAAAATCGAGAGCATTCAAAGCCGTTTTTTAAGATTCCCCCTTCGTGGCCTGCCTTGGAATAATTCTTTGATGCTGCCCCCCTATCAAAATCGCCTCCAACTAATTTACCTCAATACCCTGCAAGAGCGAAGAGAAATAACCGAAATCCTCTTCATTCATCGACTTCTCTCAGGTTCCGTTGACTCTGAAACCCTCTACAACTCTATCATTCTCAACACTAGCCCCCGTAATCTAAGAAACCCTCGCCTCTCCTACCTGTCTACTCATAGTACCTCTTATGGTTTCAATTAACCTATTGCCGGAATGCTGCTAAGGATTGATTTAAACGAAAGCTGTTTCGACTTCAACCTCAGCATTCCCAGCCTAAAACTCCTCCTGTTAAATCGTCCGCCCAATTCAACTCAATCATAGCCCTAAGTTTCATAGTTTTAAGTTAGGTTAAGTTATGCAGCTTGTATTAAGCCAAATAAATGGTGGTATTGCCTCCACAAAAATTTAAAAAAAATGCTCTTCAGTTTTCCCTTGAGCCAAACTTCGGACATACTGTTAAGTATAGGGATTCCTTCCTAAGTCGGATCATGCGTATGTGGAATTCTTTACCCCCTCCCATTTTGATATTCAGAAATTCAAAACAAATATTCATTGGTATCCCATGTTACGTCCTTCAATACTTTCCTTACGTTCGCACTGTGCTTGGTCATTTTAAGAATAGTAAAAATCCCTTTAGTGCAGGCATCATTATACAAACAAATAAGTAAGTTTAAGTAAGTTGACCCATCTGATTAGGTTATAACCTGGCACACAGGCAGACAGAATCAACTGACCTACTTATTCCATTTTTCACCGAATTCAAATTCATGACTCCCTGAGAAAAAAAAAAAGAAAAAGTTTTACAACGAGAAAGAAAGACGTTCTAGGTATGAAACAAACGCATTGCCCTTGCCACGTCTCTAACTATGAAAGCAAAAAAAAAACTTATTTTATTTTAATTTTTCAGAGAAAATTGCACAATGTTAGATACAAATTTTATGCAAAACACAAAGTGCCCGAAGTAAAAAAAAAAAAATAAAAAAATACAAAACATCATGTTGCAGTTGTCTTGTATTTAAAATTAATTTGTTCCCTTGTTCAACTGAAATTAGCTAAGCCTTAGGGCTAACATTCAATTTGCTTGTAATTCTGAAGCAACCACCAAGCTATGGTGTTGGCTTTAAAAAGAACAAAAATAGGGTTTACAGTATTATGATTGTGTTGTTTGCTTTTGGTCCTTGTAAAAGCAATTGTTAGTTTCTGACATCCTTTACCTATTTGGAAAAGTTAAGATTTGGCCTTATTAAGTTCAATTTTTTTGAGAGCTTTAGACAAAAAGTTGCAAGAAACTTAAAGAAAAAAAATTTAGTATTGGAATCTACGTAAGTGTCTATATTAGTCTAAAGCGACAGTTATAGATTTCATTGAAATTCATCATTGAAAACAAATTAGTGAATTTTTTTGGCAAGTCGGTTATGGGTATCATTGAAACTTGGTTGTCATTGAAAAGATCTTTCATAGCCAAATGTAATTTTGAGGTTAGATTTGATCATTGAAAGAAAAAATGACGTACGAGGACAGGAAAAAAAGGAAACACAAATCATTAGAACGATTGTATTCCACGTTTCGGAACAAAATGTCAGCTGTTTATTGAAAACGCTTTCCATCATTGAAAAATCAAAAGTGATTTTACGAGAAAGTGGTAGAGCAATTAAAATATTTATTTGACAAAAAAAGTAATATATCTTATTACCTTCATTTTGGTACCAAAACGACATTATTTTTATTTGTTCCAGTGCCTCAGAATTGATAGACAAAGTTTTCAATAATAAGATTCAATAAAAGCTTTAACTGGCGCCTAAGTGATAGATATGATAAAGAGGTTTTGCAAATAGGGAGCGTGGTATATTTTGCTTTTGAAGTCTAATCAATTGAATGTGATTTTTGAAGATTCGGTCTTTGATAATTTATTTGTGTCTCGAAGGCTGTGTTCATGGAATATTTATAACGTAATTTTTCATTGGACAGACAAATTGATCTATGCTATTTCTCACAAAACTGTCGAAACATACTAAACAACAGATATAACACCATCTAGCTTACGTATGAGGAAGAAGACGACAAAAACCCATCCCATTCTTAGACGTTTAATGTAACCAATATTATCAACTATAGACCAATTTCTAAGCTTTCTTGCATTCCAAAGTTGTTCGAACAAGTTGTATGTGATAGTTTCACATTTATATGTAAAAATATTATCTGCAACCAACAACATAGTCTTATGCAGAAACGTTCTACTGTTACTAATCTAGTTCTATTTTTGAATAAATGTTTAAACTCCCTATAAAGCAGTCAAGAAGTTGACTGTGTATACACAGACTTTTCGAAAGCTTTTGATCAATTATCTCATGAGATTATCAAGTTTAATAATTCATACAGCTTTCCTCCATCTTTCATCAAGTGGATATCATCGTATCTTGAAGATAGGTCATATCAAGTCAAATTCAGAAATTCTTACTCAAGATCCTTTATTGCCAAATCAGGTGTTCCGCAGGGAAGCCATCTTGGACCACTACTCTTTACATTGGCCATTAATGATGCTCCTCTTTGTGTACGCAATGGCGAAATTCTTATCTTTGCAGACGATATGAAGATTTATAAAAATATATCATCCTCAAAGGATCGAACTCTATTGCAAGAGGATATTAACCACTTTGCCTTGTGGTGTAAAAAGAACAGTTTGAACCTTAACCCGACAAAATGTCAAACAATGACATTTTCAAAAAAACGTTCTCCTTCTTCTCATGACTATATTATTTCACGGCACATTTTAACTCGTGTTATAACTGTACGGGACCTTGGAGTTCTATTCACACAAAATTTAGACTTTTCTGTCCATATTAATATCATAGTTAACAAAGCCAATTCAATGTTAGGATTTATTAAACGTTGGTCCAAAGAATTTGTTGATCCCAGTGTTACCCCTGCTTTATACAAGTGTTTGGTTCGTCCCCATCTTGAGTATGCATCGCAGGTTTGGACTCCTCTTTACGATGTTCATATTGAGAGATTAGAATCTGTTCAAAGAAACTTTACTCGTACCGCATTGAAAGGGCTTCAGTGGAGTGATCCTTTTAATGCCCTCCCTTATGCCCAACGTTTATCTATTCTTCAAGTGCAAACACTTGCACAGAGAAGAACTAACAATGATTTATTATTCTTCCACCAAATAATAACTGGCGTCACAGATGCACCAGACCTACTATGTTCAGTTTTTTTTAATTATCGGGGTGGAGGTTATAATCTTCGAGGACTCGACTTGATTAAAGTCCCAACACATAGGACCAACTATAGGATGCATGAGCCCTTGACACATATAGGTAGACTTTTAAATTGGAATTCAAATATTCTTGATTTCAATTAAATTAAAGAATATACTCAAAACCAGTGCTCCGAGCTCCTAAATGTTTTTTGTTTCATATTATTCTTTTTTTGTTTTTGACTTAATATTATTTGTTTATATTTTAATTTTTTACTTGTGTAAGTGGTATTTGTAAAAGAGTTTGCTTACTAACAACTAACACTGCACTAAATGATGAGCCGGTGGTATAACACAATTTTCTTTGTTAGCAAACCATTGGTCGGAAGACGGAGCTTGCTATAAGCTCTCTTCGGCCAATTCTGATAGTGTGAAAAAAAAACAAAAAATAGAGTTTAGCGTATTCAGAAAAAAACACAGCAACTGGTCGTTATATCACGAAAGTTTTATTTTTGCTCTTACCAACACAAAAAAGCCGCGTTTTTTCAAATTTCAAAATAGAATTTGATTACATTTAGTCAATTTAGCTGATGTAAATGGTTTTGCGAAAACGATTGTGGAAAACATTGTGAGAAAACAATCGAACAGAATACAAAAAAATGAAATGTTCTCAATTTTTAGCCAAAATTGTTCTGACAAAAAATTTCGTATATCATTTGCCTACATAGCTGCAATCGCCAATCAACTGCGGAAGACCCTGGAAAAAGAATATATACACGTCGCCTACAACAACAACGGCAAGCTGAAAAACATCTCGGTTCAACCAAGGATATCACACCATCAAGTGACAAGAGTGGTACATATATACGAAGTGAAAGGCGGAAAAAAAACAACGTCATGAAAATGTAGGGATGCGCGCCGATGTTCATCGATCTTGACAAAACATCGATGTTGGACGAAAAAAATATCGATGTCTCATCAACGATGTTGAAGTATGTGAAACATCACATCATCGCTGTTAAATTTCAAAACATCAAATTATAAGCTAAAATCTTTTATGAATGACCTAATGCTTATAAAGGTTAGACCGCACTCGACGGAACTGCACTTCAGCGGAACTACGCTTCACAACAATTTATGTGAAATTGTATGAAGTTTAATACCTGCTTGGTTCAATATATGTAGCTCATACACACGAAAAGAGAATTGCTACAATTTTTAAAACAATGAAGGTATTTTTAATTTATAATATAATATATTTTTACTCAATTTTTAAACGTGCTCTTATTTTTCAAAAATGCATTAAAAACATCGATGTTAAGAAACATCGATATTTATATATATATTCGATACTGAATTTTCGATTTTGACATCCATATTTTTCAATATCGTCCTCATCCCTACAGAACATTGTTGTTGACATTAATTCTAGATTCTGAAAATTTATGTGAGTGTATGTGTAAGTCGGGAAATGTCGAACGCAAATTTGTGATTATTTTATTTTGTAAGCATGGCTGACACAAATGTAGAAGATGACGAAGTTATTCCTGGTGAAAATGCGAAATTACACTTATTGGAGGGAAAATTTGTCTTCGGAACAGATATCCATAATTTCAATTCTCTAAATATAGAAATTGAAACTACACAATTTCAGACAATCCAAAACAAAACAATGACATGCATAAATTACGAGTAATTTGAATTTGACCTTTAGTGGGTGTGAGTGTGTGCGTACTTCTGGTGTTTTGATTCTGACTTCAAATCCAGAAGGTAATTTCTCTTCTATTCAGGAGAAGAACTGTCATTTGATACCAAGCGAACAGAGTCAGAAGCATGAGAAATACTTCGGAAGCCTTCCGGACGACCAATCGAAAAGACCATTAGTATGTGAGTGTTTTCGTGCTTCTGGTGTTGATTCTGACTTCAAATCCAGAAGGAAATTCCTCTTCTATCCAGAAGAAGAACTGTGATTCAATACCAATCGAACAGAGTCAGAAGCATGAGAAATACTTCGGAAGCCTTCCGGACGACCAATCGAAAAGGCCATTAGTGCCGAGTTTCGCTGATGATGAGCTTCGTGTCAGTTCGAAATGCATTCGATTTTCAAAATTGCAAATAAAAATACGTTACGTTTGAAAATTTAAATTTCGTGTTTTTATTGTACAATTTTCTAATTTTGTAGTCAATAAAGGAAGTGTCTCTTTTCTAGTAGATATTGTAATCCTTGACTGCAACATCGGTTCACTACTTTTAAATATTAAGTTTGAAAGTTTCAACATTAAACTGTCTTACGTATGGTACACCAATGACATGTTGAACAAAATAAATATTCCAAAGAGAAAACTATAGGAGTTTTTCTTTTTTGGTTAACAGTAGAGCTTGAGTTGTCAAAAAAAATTGTTTTTTATTTTTTGTTCAGAGCGTTCGAATTTGTTTCTTTTTTCGTCCTGAACATCTTCAGAGTGCGCTCGATTTTTGATCTCCCATATGTTTACCAACTTGACATAAATATCATTTGTGCACAGCTTAGTACTTAAGTGTGTTTTTAAAAAAATTTCAAGCCGCTGACAGTATGCTTGGTGTAGTAGAGACTCGGAGCTTAATCGATACGCTCGAACTCAGTTCAGTCCTCTGCTCCGAACGAAAAAAGATTTATTTCTCACTCTTGGAACTATGATGATAAATTACATTAAGGCTATAAAAAAGGAGTAGGGCTGAATAGCAATTGAAGTAGAAGAAAACTGTCGAAGTGAGTCCCAAAATTCTACCCATGACTTACATGTAAGTTTGATTTTTGCCTCATCTTTTTCCTCTAACTCATATGATTGAAAAAGTCAGAGGTAAAAAGATTTCATTTGAAAGCAGACTGAGTTCTCAGAACTTTATTTTTACAAAGAGAAATGTTTGCTCGTTTTCCGCAAAGTTGCTTTTACCATTCCCCCAAATCGCGACTAAAAGCCTGGCACTTCAGGCAGGAACAGGAAGTATTCGAAATAGAGGTCTTGAAATGATAGTGTGATAGAACTATAACGAAAGCATTTACATGGCTCGAACAGTGTCGTAATGTAAGTTAAGCAATTTTCTATACTCTATTCAACAAAAATAGTCAGTACAGGGAAGAAAGGAAGTTTGCCTCTCACTCTGTCTGTAATAGATGCCAATAAGTTCGTACTATTTTAAAGCTCCTACAATGTTGCAGTAGTAAGCAGACTAAATGACTACAAGCGTAGCAGTAGTAACTCTGATTCAATGGCGCAAAATTTTAAACGATTTAGTAAAATGTTAGAGACACTTTTAGCATTTTACTAAGCTAAAAAGATAATTTACCCTTAACTGAAGTTGAAAAAAATATATACGCTTCTAATGTCGTGGGTCCAATGGACCCAGAAATTAAAAAAAAAATAATTTAAAAAAAAAGTATTTGTTTTTTTATAATTTTTTTTATTAAACAATAAACTTTAACAATTATATATATAGTTTTAAAATAAATTATTGGAAGGAACTTCAGATTTTATTAAAAATTTGTACTTTTTTCAGTCTTAAAAAAACTCTTAACTAAAAGCATGTAATTTAAAAAAAAAAATTAAAAAAAATACAAAAAAAAAAATAAAAATCAAACAAAACATTTTTCTTCAATAAAACAACCTACTCTTAAAAACTACTAAAACAAAAACTTAAAATAAACTTCTTGAAAAATTTTGACATTGGTCGAAGAGAGGCTATTTAAATGCATGAAAAACATACCGGTTTTGAACAAGTCAAGCAAATGGGCATCTTGCACTTGGCACAAAGGTGAACAGTTTTAGATATTTTATTAGGCGGACATAAAGAGCATCTTTTTCTCTTATTTCTCTCCAGCTTTAGAGATTCATCACTTTCTGGAGCTACTGGTTGAATCTTCAGAACCGTACCAATTTTCATCCTCAGTTGCATAGGAAGTTTTTGAGTGTAATACCTCTCTTTCATATGAGGCTCACACAAAATCTTGGCAAGCCCTTTCAAAAACACCATCCTCGTCATCTTCGAGGCTTTTTGATGACTCTGCTGGATAATGTATGCATTCAGTCCACTCATATCCAATAACCTGTAAAAAACAGGCATTGGCCAACGACGAGTTCTGCGTCTGCTTGAATAGACTGAACACATTTGGTCGACAGAATCCACACCACCTTTTGTGCTATTGTAGTGAAGGATAATTTGAGGTTTGCTTGTAGATTCATCGACAGTATTATCATGGTGCATAGAAGACACAAGAATGAGAGCTTTGTTTTTCTTTGGGACATAGCTCACCATTGTCGTTTCTTTTGTAAATCCGAAAAGCGTTGATTCGAGTTGTCTATTTTTGTTAGGTAAAAAGTCTTTCGGAATCTCTCTCTTATTTTTCCTCATCGTTCCAACGACGGTTAGACCTTTGGATCTTATTATATTCACTAGTTCCATTGAAGTGTACCAGTTGTCTGTCGTGATGTTACGATTTGAATTCAATACTGGCTGGCATAATCGGAGACAAGCTTGCACTGGTATTGGAAATTTTCTTTCTTCCGCTGCCAAAGTAAGACCATCAGAATTTTTTCCGCAGTACAAATAGGTATTGAGCGCGTAGTGTGTTTTAGAATCTGCGAGGCATTGCATTTTCAATCCATATTTATTGGGCTTACTCGGAATATACATCTTAAATCCACAGCGAGCTCGAAAGGCAACCAACATTTCATCAATGGTAGCATTGGCCCCAATTGAGTAATTTGCTTGGGAATTTTTGTTGAAAATATTTATAATTTCTGTAACTATACAACCTGGATCTGCTTTTCTGCGCTCATTTCTATCCTCTGGATTGTCGAAGCAGAGACATAACAAAAGCGTGTAAAATCGCAATGCGGACATACAAAGGCGGAAAATGTCTCGTCCTGTTCCATCCGTAGCAAATAGTGATGCTACGGCTTCATGGTTTGACTTGAATACAGATGAGTAGATCAAAAGTCCCAAAAACGCATTCAGCTCTTGTTCAGTGCACTCTTTTAGCTCAGCGCGGTCCTTAGATTTGTATTTTATTCTGAGAGCTGCCATTTAAATGTTCGTCCATTTTAATATAGTGCTTTTGATATCCACATCAAATATTTTGTCGAATGATTCCTTTGGATTATACGGATCAATAGGCCTGGCTCGAGAAGTAGTACAAGGCAATCTGATGATATTATGGCTTCTGACACGAGCATTTCTTGCAGGTGCTTCTTTAGCCCATTTGAACCTATTTTTCCCATAGTAGTATCCAGAAGTATTCTCTTCAATCTCTGCATATTCATCATGTTCAGACTCTTCGTCTTCAGACAATTCCGAATTTGAGTCATGATCACTTGTCAACACATATTCTTCTCCACTGTCAGAGAAATCATTTTCTGAAAAATTGTTCGAGGCAATTTCGTCCTCATCAGCGTTCAGCCACTGCTCCAACATATTTTCTTCATTTTTAGCCATAACACCTTGATTTGTCATTAAAAATATATCAAATATCTGAAAAACAAAAATAAAACTCAATGAACAAAAAAGTTACGTATTTACTGTCGTGGGTCCAGGGGACCCAAGCGTATCCTAATACTGACCTAAGGAGCAGCGAGAGAAAAGCGTCCGTCTCACTTCACACTCGTCGGCTAACTGAAGAAAGGTACCTAGAAGCGGAAAGAGCTACGGCGACCGCAGCGTTTTTTACAGGCATTTAAAGTTTGATCGTGGGTTCACTGGACCCTCGACATCAGTTAAGGGTTTAGCTAATTTTAAACGATGTTAACATTTTGCTTAAGTTAAATTCACGGAGAGGCTACTTTAACTTTCAGCAATTGCTAAATCCATAATGGCATCTGCAAGTATATCGCTGATAAGCCCGAGGGTCCCAGATTCGAGTGCTGCTGGTGCACAATTTTCTTCTTTTTTTTTGAAATAATGAAGTTAAAATTATGAAAATAGAAATATATAATACCTTTTTAGAGCACCTGTTGGTTTTTCTTAAACATATAATTAATTTACAACGCATAACAACAATAATTCTGTTTAAACAACCCATTGTTAAAGGCTTAGCATGTTTTAGTTAGCAATTTCCTAAGTGCTTTTTGATTGAATAACTATTTCAAAATTTTTAAACCTTCTCTAAACTAGTAACTTGCTAATTAAGCAGAAAGCTGAGTATTTGTATGGTTTGAATTTTGATGAACACAATTATTGGCCAATATTCATAGTCATATCTTAAATTCGAGTCTAGATAAACTAATATCCAAACTTATCACACAGGTTAGAAACAGCTACTATTCATAGAGAATTTTGTAGCTCTGTTTAGTAAAACCCGACTCTAACATGAATTCTATACAACTCTGCGACAATTTTCTTTCAATCAGTCACGAAATATGCGACATTGTGTTTATGCGTTGTCAATTGATTATATGTTGATAGAAACCCAACATATGCTCTAAATAAGTATTCGATGCTTATATTTTCATCATTTTAACTTCATTATTTACAAAAATAAAAAAAAATTGACACCAGCAGGACTCGAACCTGGGCCTCCCGGGTGCAAAGCCGATATAATATCAGAATGACATGTGGATTTAGTACGATACTAAACATTTAAAGTAGCCATTGAGTGATTTTAACTTATGTAAAATGTTAATACGATACTAAGCTCGTTTAAAATTAGCAAAATCCTCTTTTCAACTTACTAAAAATGATTTAACATATTACTAAATCCTTCAAAATTTTGCGCCAATTTGTTTATTTTAAAAGCACACAACGAGGGTTCAGTACGGTGAACGTGAATGCACACAAGCAGCAGTCCAGCAGTGTGCAGTAGGTAGGTTATGTACGCTGAACAAATATTGTGAATATTTTCTCCATTTAACATTCCACAACATTGTCTATTTGAGACAGTTTTTTTAATCTTGTTTTTGTAATTTTCATTTTCATTTAAATTTGTACGAAAGTCCTTTAAATTTAAAAATCAAACAAATCCTGATGTGCGTACATTCTATGTATAATGCAATATTTTTTTTTTAAATGTGTATGAAGCCGAAGCCGGAAAAGCTTTAAAAAAAAAACTAAAACAAAGAGAGAAAACAATGGATAATTCATGAAGACCCCGCTTAGCTATACCATCACCACTCCCTCACAAAGACTAAACCGACAAAAGATTTATTTTTTCCATCCTTTATCCTGTTGCTTTCGGCAACAAAATCCAATAAGGATGTATGTATGCAAATTTGTTCACCTCTCTCACATTTATTTCTGTCATGAATCTCAAAATCTTCTGCTCTTTTTTTTCATCTCAACTTTTCAGTCATTGTCATGTCAGTCAATCTGACTGTCAGTGTTTGTTAGTCTTTTAGTAAAATTCTAAAAGAAAAATTCAAAAAAAAACATCATTTTTCTCATGTTGCTGATGTAGTGTTGAGTAGGGTTAAGGAAAATATAAGTTAAATTGTACACACACATGTATTTCTAAGGATAATAATAAAATAAGAAATCCCTTATATGTAATTTACTATGAGAAATTCTCTGAATCAAAGTGAATTACTAAGAGATAAGTTTGAGGGGTTCGGGTAAGGCACCAGTTATTTTGATCAGGAAAAAACTGCTACATGAAAGCGAATAGTTTCTCCTGGTGGTCGTTTTTAAACGAATATTACTTTAATGCTTCCCAAACCTAGAAGTGTATTTTGTAAATATTCCTTCATGGTCATTATTGTTCAAAATGGCATTTGCATTGAAAATCTCGACAAGCTTTTAAATTTTTTGAGACACATTTCCTAAGCTAATGTTATATATCTAATATTTGGTTTATTGCATCCAAAACATCTTTCTATCTACTGGATATAGAATCCCGAACACAGTTTTAAAGGCGATATTTTAGTTATCTATCAGTTTCGGAAATATTGGTGTCGTTGGAATATCTTCGAAATGTTCTTCCATATCGCGCAGCACAAATGTGGAATTCCTTAAAGTGCTCTGCATTCTCTTCCCATTTCATTTTTCAGATGCTTAAGACCAGGACATCCAAAAAGAGTTTATATTCCACCAAGGACTGGATATCACCTTTTTCAGTGAAAGTCAAACAGAAGTAATGCAATTTCTGCCTCAGTTATCATGTTGAAGCGTTTAACTTTCTGCCCCGAAGAACTGATGGTTCTTAGCATGCAGCATAACATTATTCCCTGCTCGGTCCAGGTGACAATGATACTCCGGGTAACAAGAGAGCTGATGATAGTATAAAATTAAGAGTTACAATACTTGTAGAGCCATTTTCTACACTATTTGTCAACTTGCCGCAAACTCTCACGTTAGCTAACTCTGGAGTTGACACAAGCTTGAGAGTGACAAGTTGAAATTTATTTTTCTTCACTATTTTAAATATAAACTCGAGAAATGAAATTTAAAAGTTAGCCAAATTGTGTTTTTTTTAAATTTCCGTTGGAAATTTTTGACAGATACGTATATTTCAACTTTAAGGCGCGTCCATATTATACCGAATGATGCCTGTGCCGCGCCACTCATTCTGGTCGGCACGTTTGGGTTTCTTTCATGGATCCATTTAGTTCGGTTTGAATTTAGTTCGGTTTCGGCATGGACCAAAGGCCGATCGGGACGTCCATACTTATTCGGCTTGGCCGATCGGTATAGGCCCATCGGCATCGTTCGGCATTATATGGACGCGCCTTTAGATTTGAATTTATTCTGTGAGATTTGAATTTATTATGTGCTATGATTTCGACGGATTCGAGTTTGTTTCGAAAATTCTGTGCAGATGTTATGTGTCGCGAACTATATTAGGTGACGAAAAGGTCGAGTACGTAACAAACGTAAAAAAAATTGAAGCATAACATGCAACCAAACTCTTACCTGATGGGAATATCATGTATCCATATAGTAAAAGGGAAAATTCTATTTTACTGAAATTTAATTTTCTGCAATTTAAATATTTTTGCTTCGTCGGTTTTAGTAAAGAATTAATCTCTTTTTAATTTGATTCAATCGGTGAAACCAAAATGATTGCTTAGTGAGTGCTGCAATGTATAATTTATTATTGATATCAGGAATTTTTTGACGTAAATCTAATTATTAAGTAAATATGAAATATTGTTCATAAAAACAGTACTCTTGTTTTTTTTAAATTCTAAATACCAAGAATTTATTATAAAACGTGCAAAAATATAAGACAATTTATTTGCCCATGACGTAGATGCACAGAACGAAACAAATTAAACACGGGAATGCGCTTTCTTGTGTAGTTGTATCATACTTGTAACCGTTTTTTCGTGGTTCGGACATGCGAACCAACTGATGCGCAAGGTAAGCAATTACAATTATTGACACCCGCTTCACAATACGATGCACTGTTGAAATTCATACGCCAATAAAGTCAGCAATGGCAAACTGAATTGACCCGACCGCATAATTCCTCAAAACAATCAAAAATTGGTCGTAATTCGCCCGATCTACACAATTGTAAGTTAGCATAATTTAAACTAATAAATATTCAAATTATTAAAGTAAATCAATGAATAAATGCATAGTCATCGCTTTTTTCAAGCCCGACCACTAGTCACATTATATATTGTCTTCTTTCAATCGCCAACAATTCTTCCTCATCTTCGCTTCCAAAAGCAGACGATTGATGATTATCTTCCCTATAATAATTTTGTCGGAACACATTATTTTAAAAATGTTTTTATTCAAAACGAAACAGAGAATAATTTTTGAGAGAAGATACAACAAAATGTATTACCAATTTGAATTTGACAAAAAACCCTCAAGTTTGCTCTTTCAACTTCTACTATTTTCGGAAGTTGAGAAAACCAGAAGTTGATTAATTCGAGAGTTGAGAATCGAAAGTTGAAACTGTCAACTTTGAGTGAAGAAAAAGAAAATCACAAGTTGACAATAAAAATATTCAAGTTGAGCTTAACTTGTAGTGAAGAAAATTGCCCTTAGGGTATCACAATAGATCTACCTTGATCTAAGTGTGACGGTAACGAGATCAACTGCCCAACCACTAACCTTAAACACGGGAATGCGTTTTCTTGTGTAGTTGTATCATACTTGTAACCGTTTTTTCGTGGTTCGGACATGCGAACCAACTGATGCGCAAGGTAAGCAATTACAATTATTGACACCCGCTTAAGAATACGATGCACTGTTGAAATTCATACGCCAATAAAGTCAGCAATGGCAAACTGAATTGACCCGACCGCATAATTCCTCAAAACAATCAAAAATTGGTCGTAATTCGCCCGATCTACACAATTGTAAGTTAGCATAATTTAAACTAATAAATATTCAAATTATTAAAGTAAATCAATGAATAAATGCATAGTCATCGCTTTTTTCAAGCCCGACCACTAGTCACATTATATATTGTCTTCTTTCAATCGCCAACAATTCTTCCTCATCTTCGCTTCCAAAAGCAGACGATTGATGATTATCTTCCCTATAATAATTTTGTCGGAACACATTATTTTAAAAATGTTTTTATTCAAAACGAAACAGAGAATAATTTTTGAGAGAAGATACAACAAAATGTATTACCAATTTGAATTTGACAAAAAACCCTCAAGTTTGCTCTTTCAACTTCTACTATTTTCGGAAGTTGAGAAAACCAGAAGTTGATTAATTCGAGAGTTGAGAATCGAAAGTTGAAACTGTCAACTTTGAGTGAAGAAAAAGAAAATCACAAGTTGACAATAAAAATATTCAAGTTGAGCTTAACTTGTAGTGAAGAAAATTGCCCTTAGGGTATCACAATAGATCTACCTTGATCTAAGTGTGACGGTAACGAGATCAACTGCCCAACCACTAACCTTAAACACGGGAATGCGTTTTCTTGTGTAGTTGTATCATACTTGTAACCGTTTTTTCGTGGTTCGGACATGCGAACCAACTGATGCGCAAGGTAAGCAATTACAATTATTCACACCCGCTTCACAATACGATGCACTGTTGAAATTCATACGCCAATAAAGTCAGCAATGGCAAACTGAATTGACCCGACCGCATAATTCCTCAAAACAATCAAAAATTGGTCGTAATTCGCCCGATCTACACAATTGTAAGTTAGCATAATTTAAACTAATAAATATTCAAATTATTAAAGTAAATCAATGAATAAATGCATAGTCATCGCTTTTTTCAAGCCCGACCACTAGTCACATTATATATTGTCTTCTTTCAATCGCCAACAATTCTTCCTCATCTTCGCTTCCAAAAGCAGACGATTGATGATTATCTTCCCTATAATAATTTTGTCGGAACACATTATTTTAAAAATGTTTTTATTCAAAACGAAACAGAGAATAATTTTTGAGAGAAGATACAACAAAATGTATTACCAATTTGAATTTGACAAAAAACCCTCAAGTTTGCTCTTTCAACTTCTACTATTTTCGGAAGTTGAGAAAACCAGAAGTTGATTAATTCGAGAGTTGAGAATCGAAAGTTGAAACTGTCAACTTTGAGTGAAGAAAAAGAAAATCACAAGTTGACAATAAAAATATTCAAGTTGAGTTTAACTTGTAGTGAAGAAAATTGCCCTTAGGGTATCACAATAAATCTACCTTGATCTAAGTGTGACGGTAACGAGATCAACTGCCCAACCACTAACCTTACCCCCTAGGTTCCAAATTAATATATAAATACCGCAATGCGAGTGAAATAAAATGCAAGTTTGGATCGTACGAATTTTAATGTTGCTAAACATTGACGCTGTTAAGTTGGTATAAATAGTCTAGTTATCCTATGCAGGTTTAAATCCGATGTAAATAAGATTACCTTGATTCTTAGTACATATAAATTGTCGAATCGATGATTCAAGGAATACATAATACAAATGTATATTTAAATCATGGATGGATTTTAATTATGTCAGTTAGGATATAGATGGGGCCTAGGTCTGTAAATACATATACAGTCGAACTTCGATAACTCAAATATTTGATAACTCGAATGAAATTCTATAACTCGAATGTCGCAATAACTCGAATGTCTCGATAATTCGAAGATACCTTCGATAAGTCGAATTTTTAGGCAAATTATCAAATTCTGTGGAGTTTTACAAGTTCATTTCATAATACGTTGCGTTTGTGGGCACTGTGTTTGTATGTTCTATGGCCTTGTATACATATGTGTGTGTTGAAAATAGTGACTCCATTAAGTGTGAGTAAAAGCTGTCATGTTCCGGTGTTAGAACACACATCATTAGGTTGATATACGTATGTTATAAATAATTTTATATATTTGTTAAATATTTATTATATATTTATAATACGAATTCAAAGTCTTATTTTAAAAGCTTAAAAAAAGATGAAATGAAAAGTGAAGAAACTGACGCAGATATTAATAGTGCAGTGTGAAGTTTTTATTAAAAGTAAAGCTAACGTGGATATGTCGTTAAAGGAATATTAAAAACATCGTTTAAAGATAAATTTAAATTAATAGTTGGTCAAGAAAAAAGGATGTGTCTATTAAATATAACATTCCGGCAAATATATTCGTCAGTCATGTATAACAGAATATTTTAAATAATCACAACAACTGATCTTTTTTTATTCGCTAATAAATATAACGTAATTTATATTAGTTTTCTGTTTTACTTGATAATTCGAAGTTTTGATAACTCGAATATTTTTTTTGGCAAGTGATGGTTCGAGTTATCGAAGTTAGACTGTATATGTACATATAATAAAGAAAATGAAGGATGTAGGTGGATAGGTTGCTACTTTATAATTTATGTGCAATATGAATACATTATAGGCAATTCACACCAAAACATAAACGACATTTTACTCCTTTTCCTCAAAACGAATACTGAAAACTACTCGTTTTCCAATACAAGTTTCATAAACGACTTGTTTTGCAAAACGACTCGTTTTTAATAAAACTACTTGAAAACGAGTAGCAATTCAATGATGAATCAAGCGAACAGATCTTCCGTCAAGTGAAATTAAAATGATTGTGAATAGGCCCTCAAAAAAAAAGAACAGCGGGTTGCCTGCTGTCAAACAAATTAATTTAAAATCTTTTTAAATAATTATGGCAAAGACATTTTTGCAATTACATATGTATTTATTTTTAATAAATTTTTATTTACCGAAGAGGGCTGAGATTGTCTTATATTCGGCAGAATTTCAGCGCAAAAATTGCTATGGCCACCTTTTTTTAATGGAATGCACTTTCTGTAGTTAGTATCTAAAACTTCCAAATTTCTCATTTGGCTGCGTAGCATATCAAACGTGCTTGGATACATTCGAAAATGTTGTTTGAAATTTTCATTATCATTTTCCAATATTTCTTGCTCCCAGACTAGTACGTATCTGGGTAAAATATTAAAATGCATTAGGTATAAACGTTTTTTGTGTAATTATTTCTAATTAAAAGCTCATATTTGTCCACATGCTTCTATGAATTGTACAATTTTGAGCTATACTTTTTTTTCTCGTCTTATGCAGCATCATAAGATTTGATTGGTTAGCATTCATGCTCTATCAATGCCTTGACAGCTTTTCCAAATCAACTGAAAAGTCAAACAAAAACTAGTAAATATTCAGTGTGAACGCTCTACTCGTTTTGGTAAAGAAGTGTGGTGTGAATATGCTATAAGATTCATTGTGATTGTTAAAGACACATAAGTACCTATATATAACTGCATGAGGACCAACCTACATAGTATGTAGTATTCAGTGACGTACGCAAAAATCCGTAAAAAGGAAATATAATAAGGTTGAAATAAATGGATAATACTCGTACACATAATTAAATGTTATCATATTGCTTAGTTGTGATAGGTTAAGGGAAAACAAAGATGCCATTTGAATACTATAAAACAATAATACAAATAAGAATCTATAAAAAAAATTTCAAAAATCGTTATAGTGGTTTTTTTAAATATTTTTTTACGTATAAAATTTAAAAAACATTTTCAGAAAAAAATATGAAACGCCATTTAGAAATTATTATTAATATTTAAAAGTGGACTGTATACTTATATAAGAACACACACATTTTGGAAGTGAGAACAGGCACGTTGTGCAATCTCCGGTACGGGTTAAAAGTATAGATTCATAAGATGATAATATCGACTTGCTAAAGATGTGCGATATTCATCCATGCTAATGAAACATCGATATGAATAGAGAAACCACAGATCTATCATTCAAAACATCGATACCAATATGGAGTAATATCATCGATGTTAAAAAGTCATTCAACATTATGTGATAGCATCGATGTTAAACATTCAAAACAACGATATCAGTATTGTGTAATTGCATCGATGATAAGTCATTCAAAACATCGATATCAATATGGTGTAATTGAGAAGAAGTCGGTGGTTCTTCCACTGTCTACTAACCCCAGGTGATCTATTTCAACCAATGAGGAAATAAATAGCGAGATCACGCGAAAATATAGAAAATAAATAAGTTTAGCTTGCAGCGTGAACCCAACGGTCGGTTGCGTTGCTCAGAGAGAGGATTCAAGAGAACGAAAAATGCTGCGCAAGAGATTTAATGCGTACAATGCCAGAGATGTAATACTTTTTTGAAAACTGTAAAGTGAATCACGACCATATCTCATGTAAATAAACTCTATCTCTGTAAGGTGATTGTGTGTATGTATATCTTTCAAAATTAATGAGATAAGCAAATAAATTTGAAGAGAGGTGCGCAGTAGAATGGCCAACTAAATGGTTCATGCTATCAAGCTATATATCAAAAGCGCTTTTAAATGTGTGCAAAAAGTGCTGTTGAATGTGTATAATTGGTGTATAATTCTTAGATTCCGTATTGTAAATTTTTTTGATGTTTGATTAAATTATATACAGGGTGCGCCAGAGGAACTTACTTATTTGAAAGGTCAATAAAAACAAAAGTACTTCAATTATTGTTTTAATTTTTTTTTTATTTGAGAATACAATATCCCAATTTTTTTTTTATGCAGTCTTGAAAATGACATCGGATAAATGGCGACCCCCATTGCGCATACACTGATGAAGTCGATTTTTGAAATTCGTCTCCACTCTTTGCAGCATATCAATCGGTATGTTGGCAATGGCGTCACTTGCATTTTGACGGGCAACAAAATCGCGTTCAGTTAATCTTGCACAACAGCCAATTTATAGGGATGAAATTGAAGGTCTTCATGGAGAATTCGTCGAACAGTGGTGTCAGAAATTCCCATTGCAGCTGCGTGTTTGCGAGCCGAAGGCCGGGGAGAACGCACAACTGACTGCCTCACTCTTTCGATATTTTCCGGAGTGCTGATGGTCCGTTGAAGTCCATTTAGCGTGGGTTTAGCGACACTTCCACACTTCCGAAATGAGTTAACCCACGACAGAATCGATTTACGGCCAGGAACGAGTCTGTGAGGAGGAATTTCAAAGCGAGCGCGGAAGGCACGTTGCGTAGCAACAAGTGAGCGACCGTTAGAAAAGAAGCTCTCGTCTGCGAAGGCCCGCTGCTCTCTAGACCAGAGCACGATGGCAACTGACTGGAGGGAGAAACAAACTTGGGAACTTCCCCCTCCAGATGCGCCCCCTCTCGCTCCTCTAACCGCCCAAATCACCGCGCGGGATTTTTTTCAAATAAGTAAGTTACTCTGGCGCACCTTGTAGATTTGTTGATTCAAGAATTAATGTGGAATATAAAAGTAAGTATTAAATATGATATTTTTCTCTTATTAGTAAAAGAATAAAATAAAAAAAAACATGTTTTATAAAATATCTCTAAAAAAATAAAAAATAATAAGAAAATAAGATATATTATTTAATATTTATTTATTTTTTTTTGCTTTATATTATTTTCTTTTTATTTTGTTGTTGCATTTTCAGATATTTAGTTATTCAATTTCTTTAAATTTATTTGTACATAATCATAGATATTAGTAGAAATACTATAAAACAAATTATACGCTTCGTAATTTTTTTGTAATATTACTATACATATAATAATCTTGTTCGATTACAAAAAAATTATGCATGTTTGGTTTGTTATAAATATAGACGTGTTATATTTGCTTAGATCGCTGATTTAGAATCATAAATTTTTTTCTGCAGAAGTTACTAAAGGGAAAGTATATAAGAAACAATAGAGGAACTCAAACCAAAAAAGAAAAAGAAGATAACAAAATTAGACCAGGTGTAATCGATATAGATATATTAATATTTCAATTTTTGATATAACAAGTAATTCCAGTATGTCATTTCTTCACTTCTATCGGCAGTCCTGACCAATGCTTTTTTTTATAAAAATGCTTGGAGCCGTTTTTGAGAAATAATTTCTTTTCTTAACGTTTTTCTAACATTTGCATGGGAGGTCCCGTTGTTTTTAATTTTAGAAAAATAGATTTTTTTAACTATTCAAGATAATGTCAAAAAACCAAAAAATACGAAGTTTCGAAAAAATACGTTTGCGAAATTTTGAGTTTCAAAAAAAAAAAAAATTATTTCAAAACAAATAAATGTATCGGAGCTACTGTTATTTTCCGTCTTAAAAAAATGAAAAAAAAAACGTGTGGGCATATTACCGAAAAAATATGTACAATCAAACATACGTAATGAATATACCAAGTTTGAAGCAAATCCACTGAACCGTTTAGGCTGCAGGCTCGAGGACAAACAGACAGATATACTGACACATAAACAGATAGACAGACGGAATTGGGGGATCCACTTTGTTGGTGTTCTCTATGATCGTAAAGTCATGTTTGATTGTTATCTCAAAACATATTTTTTTCGACGAATGCATAACTTGCCTTATAGTACCTATAATCGCAAATAAAAACGGGTCGTGGTCACATTCATATAGTGCGCCGAATAATTAATGCAACATTGAACTCTTAGATCACTAAATTCTACGCGGATTTGTTTTCGCCATTTGAAAAAAAGAAATTAATGAGCTTATCATGCGCTGCCTTTGTGGTTTCACTTCGCAAGAAACAAATACAGAAAAGTTAATTTTTTTTTCAGTAAAAACAATTAATGGATTGCGTATGACAGACAGACAGCAAGAGATAGTCCAACGAAAAAAAGATTCGTCAATACCAAATGTACCCATTTCCTGTAAGAAAACCTGATGGCAAATTCTATAAAATGACTTTGATATATATTTACGAGTAAAGCGCAATAATTTTACTTTCTTCAAAACAATGTAATATGTGTGCCAGTGTTCGATGAGAAAAAATACCATCAGATCACATCTTCTATGAATTACTATGCCGGTAATTAATGATTCTTGTTTCTACGAGTTATTTCTTGATCTAATGATTAATCGATTGGTATTCACATGACCTTTAGTAGTAACAACGTAATTGAAATGGAACTATATATATAGAGGGAATAAGATTAGCATTTTAGGGATAAATGCTGTCTTTTCATTTGAATCTAGACTGATGGTCATATTTACCAGAACTATGGATCCCGGTTTGTGTAATTTAGGAGTTAATCACCAACATCCCTATTAATAAAAAAAATGCTTAGTCCACCGCTAGTCCATGACTTTATTATACCATAGAAATTCTCAATTAATAAAAAATCGAAAATCCACGAACAAAATCTACTACAATAAGTATCAACTGTATATTTTGTATTCCATGTCCCTGGAAATTTTGTTCTTAATGTCAATTATTATTAGTTCTTCACTAAACCACCGTCCAGCGAATTACTATAAGTTTGTAAATAAATAAATAGCAAAAATTCTGTTTTATTAATAGTATTTCGCACTTAGTGCATGAAATAGGTCCTTAAACTCCCCTAGTTCATGTTTATTAATTTTGGCGTAAATTTCGGCATTCTCAAACGCAGTGTAATTCTAAATGAATAAGAGCAAAAACTGCAAGTAACTAGTGTCAAATAGCATAGGAAGGATTTTAATCAGCGGGCGCAAGCTCATTCGAAAACAATGTATCAATTTATAAAAGCTCTAAACTTACATATATTAAAATGACTATGTATTAAAATGTCTAGGTCGTATTTCTACGACTTGTTGCCAGAAGAGCTACTATGGGAATGCCCCAATTCTTATTTGTTTTTCACTTTTCACTAGACAAACTAATATTGTTGTTTTTATGTTTTCAAGCAATCTCATGAGATGATTTGAAAAGCGTAAGCTTTCACAAAAACAAAGTAGATATTGATAATGTATCTTTATCTATCCAGACGTCCTGCAATATGGATTGTTGATATTTGCTCCAAAAACATAATCCCCAATAACAAAATCCCCAAAGACAAAACCCCCAAGTGAAAATGGAGCATAGACAAAATCCCTAAGAGAAAATATCACAAAAAATATCCTAAAATAAGCAGTGCAAGTATTAAATCAACTGATTCACTACTCGCACTTGCAGGCTGAGATCTATGCGATTGAAAAATGAGCTGAAATGATCAAAAGGATAAAACTGATCTCATCAGAGATCACATTTTTCGTGGACAGCCAAGCAGCTATCGACGCACTATCCAGCGAGACAATAAGATACAAAGCAGTGGCAAGGTGCCGAAGCGTACTGAATGTCATCGGTAACTCTAACTGAGTTATACTTTGATTGGTTCCTGGACACAACAATATAGAAGGAAATGATATAGCAGAAAAAATGGCAAGAAAGGGATCAATAGCAAATAGGGACAGCAGCAAATTATTGGGTATAGGACCTGAAGTCCATAAACAACTCCTTGATATCCAGGAGCTACTGTTATCTCTAGAAGTTGATGGCCTAGAATCAATGAAAAGAAAAACCCAGTATATTTTATCACTGCGTAAAAAGAGCATCAGCGCTTTAATATGTGTATTAACAGGACACTGTGCCATAGGTACAATGGCCACTAGACTCTGTGTATTGGAACCCGATTTCTGTAGAAACTGTCAAGACGCTGATGAAACAGAAACCATTAAACATATGCTCTGCGACTGTCCAAATCTACAAAGAAATCGCCTCCGACACTTCGGAAACAGGTTTGTTGATGAGCTAGACCATTCACTAGGTCATACATACATACAAATGTTAAATATGAAAAAACATATTGAGAATACGGGCTGGTTTGTAAATGAACCAGTCTACATGAAACATTAGTTAGTCGGCTTAAGTGATTCTCGTGTTATAGGAATAACTGTCTTAAGCTTTTATCGGTCAAAAGGTAAGATTCCTATTACTTCAAATACTCCTTGGTATTGAACATCTAGCTTGTACTTCCGAATCTGATTGCTTTTATATTACGCTAAAGCTTCAAAGATAATTAGTAAATAACAATCAACTCCAGATTTTTCAGCAAATGGACCTATACAGGCAATGTACTGTATTGATTTAATGAAAGGGGATCGGTTGCATATCAGTAGGATGTAACCAGATGGTCTCTCGGCTATTAAACAGATTACACATGAATTCGAAAACTTACGCCCAAAAAATATTCTCTAATTTTTGAAAAAGTGTTTTTTCGCAACTAAAAGTAAATCATAGATCTAACAAATAACTTCAAAAATGTTGAAATGCATAAACGACCGCAAGTATTTCCAACTTATAACTGTGGTATTTGGTTTCATAAGGTTTTCAGAATTATTTATTTAATACCTTAAATGCTAACGTTAAAATTACAAAAATTTACTTAAATCTAAATTTAATTAATTATAATTATAACAAAATTTCAACTACTCAGAGTTAAAAAATTACATTTAAAGCTTTCAGATTTAAAATTATCATTTGCAGAACCAATGAGAATAGAGAATTTATTGAAATTTTTTTGTGAAGAAATTTGAAGAGACTGGCCTGTGCATCATCGTAACGCTCGTACCACTAAAAATATCGCTGCTGTACGTGAAAGTGTTGCCGAAGACCCGAATGTGTCAATTCCCTTCGTTCTCAGGAATAAGGACTGTCTTACGGCACATTATGGCGTATTTCGCATTTGGATCTAAACCTACATCCATATAGAGTCCAGCTCATACAACAACAGAAGCCAGCTGACCATTCACACCGTCGTAGATAATTCGAATGGGTGCTTGAACAACAGGCGGTGGACGGTTATTTTTCGACCAAATTTTCTTCAGCGACGAAGCACATTTCTCTCTCGTTGGTTATGTTAATAAATTGTCGTATTTGGGGTTCTGAGAATCCTCAAGTAATTGACGAGAGCCCATTACATCTACAAAAAGTCACTGTTTGGGGCGCTCTTTGGTCCGGATGTGTGATTGGACCTTATTTCTTCGAAAACGACGATGGAACGACTGTCACCGTCAATTCGGAGAGTTATGGTCATATGATAACCGACATATGAATACGACTTGGAGAATATGTGGTCTCAACAGGACTGTGCCACATGCCACACAACTCGAGCGAATATGGCTTTATTGCAAGAGACATTTCCTGGCCGCGTAATTTCTCGGCGTGGCGATATCAACTGGCCACCAAGATCATGCGGTTTGACACCGCTGGACTTTTTTTGTGGGACTGCGCGAAAGAACGTGCTTATGCAGATAAACCTTTAACTCTTGACCACTTGAAAACCAACCTTCGTCAAGTTATGGCTGAGATACCGCCCAATATGTGTCAAAAAGTGGTCGAAAATTACCTGAAGAGAATCGGTGCTTGCAACAATTCGCGTGGTGGTCATTTAAATGATGTAGTGTTTCACACATATTGTCAACGTTCAAACTTTATAATAAAAAAGAAATATCATGAATAAAAATATTTTATATGTGTTTTATTTACGTTTACTTTTGAAACCGCAAAATGGATAACCCATTATAATAAAGGTGTAATTTTGTTTCGATGTCAGTTTGTCTGTATATGACAGATAAACTGACGACTTACTATTTGACTCACCATAAAAATGATTGTATCTTCTTCTGTTGTCCTTTGGCAATCTTATATACGAGTACTATTAAATTTAATATATAAGTTATGTTTTATAAGCTTAATACACAAATATTTGCACTCTTCTCTTAAATTTATCCTGATTTTGAAATATAATTTCCAAATTTATATTTCGTTTTGTTACGTTTTGCTGTTTCCATGGATTTTATATCCAAATTGGATTTTGTTTTGCTTACTTCCGCTGTTGTTATGGATTTAATTTCCAAACTAGCAGAAAGTCCCCGGTGTTGCCCGGGCACCCGATGCAAAAGTCTTTTAATTCAATATATTCGAAATGAATACAAAATTTGTAAGGAAAAGAATTTCTCATTTATTTTGTCGTTTATTTAACCAGGATTATTTTTCTCATTAAATTTATCAAAGAAGATTTATTATTTGTATTTTGCTTACAAACGAACTATTCTTCATTTTGAGACTCTTCGCTTTGTTTTTTTTTTACATGAGCTTATAGTTAGTACAATATAAGGCAAGTTATGCATTTAAAAAAAAAAAGAATTGATATAAAAATCAAATATGACATTACGATGATAGCGAAGACGTTAGACGAAAAAGGCTGCCATTCAAGAGCCGCTTGAAAAAAATTATGCATAATGTCGGAAAGTTTCGCATTACTTCGGTCTTATTTTCAACCTTTAAAGACCCGACGTTTTAAGTTGTACGCTAACAGGGCCCCAGGATGAAAAATTCGGCGAAAAAATTCGACATTAGACGTGTTCCTTTTCTGTAATTTATGCGGGGCTTATTACACATAAATGAATTCACCGTTTTGTCGCCGGCACTATTTTCATGAAAGCAAAAAGGTTGCTAAGGTTTCGCACTGAACTATCAATTTTTATAAGTTTGCAAGGAAAATTTATTTTCGTGTATAAATACATAACAACGCGAAATCTTGTATTTTCACGGTTATAGGCGCCGCTGAATTCATGCAATATTCCTAGCATTTCAGCGTAAGGTCGCGTGTGCTTGGTACCATGTTAGAAATGAATAGTTTGTTGAGAATATTGAAATAAGCATATTAACCGAGCTTACATCTCCAAGGATTCCCCAGCGCCAGTGGCTACTTTTGCGAACGTAAAAACTAACTTGCAAGTGTAATCTCATGCTTTCGCGGAAGTTAATATATGCATGAAAGTAAAACAAAATTTGGTGGGTGCCAACTTTTCATGTGCCACCTATAATAGTTGATAGGATTTTACACTTAACTGCCATCTTTTTCATTGGCACATGTTAAGTTTACAAAGAAAATCAATTTTGCTGTGTAAACTTTCACAGTCGCGAAATTTTTACTTTCACAAATACTGTTTCTTTGCGCTAAGCCCATTTCACCCTACAAACAGCTAAGTTTTGCAAGCAAATATTTAACCCTCAAGCCACTTGCCAGCAACATTTCAAAGCCAAAAGAAGT
The DNA here is from genome assembly GCA_910595825.1 of Philhelius pedissequus. Classification (NCBI taxonomy): domain Eukaryota; kingdom Metazoa; phylum Arthropoda; class Insecta; order Diptera; family Syrphidae; genus Philhelius; species Philhelius pedissequus. The sequence goes on along the minus strand of OU343160.1, from coordinate 72,286,848 downwards.
TTTTCAAATTGTGGATGGTGTTTCCGAGTTTAGTCTTAGCAAATAAACTGATAAAGATGAATTTCACTTTATGAGAATAAAATTATTAAAATCGGTGGATCGGTTTCTAGGAACAAGGCATATTGTGTAGATTCTTATCATTTGAAACATAAAATAATGAGCTGTTTTGGAAATATTAAATTATAAAAAAGTTTTAAAATATGCTTTTAAAAATACAAACAAATATCTATTAGGTAATTAAAAATATTGATATGCGTCACGAGTTTACGTACCTAAACCTATATAATATGTATAAAATTTAGAAAGAACGAGAGAATCACCTAAGCCGTATTCCAGATAGTAGAAAGCAAAAAACTTTTATTGGTAATTTGTTTTCCAACCATATAATAGTTGAACTATTTAATATTTAAATTTTTAACCTAAAAAAAGCTTTAGAAGTTAGTCGTTAATTTGATTAATTTCGAAAGTTTTCCGTATGCGTAAGAGAAAGGGAAGCCAGACAGACTGTCGCCGTAACGCTTTACGTAAACGTCTATTTATCGATTTTCTTATGCTAGAACTTTTGTACACGATGGCTGGGGCAATGACTATGGAATATTGTTTTTAAAAATATTGAAATTTTTCATCAACTTTTGCATTTAGACCCGTTAGCTGATACGAATCATAAATATTTATGTTCAACTTAAAACACGCTTATGGCCTCTGCGTAAACTGTCACATAAGTGCTTAAGTAGAACTTAACTGCTTAAGATGTGTACAGCAAACTTGCCTTAGAATGTCAAAAAACACAACTAAGCTATACATATAGTAAGACACATTCTTATTATTTTTATACCGGCACACAGCCTCAAGTTTTACATCAATTTTAAGACATTAACCTTAAAGATTGAACTATTTATTAGAAAAGACGATAAAAGCTCAAAACAACCACATCGTTTCTTTTTAATTAATTTTCAAACATAACTGTTCTTCTACAATCCCTACTGAACATCGATGAAAGGAGTAGGCAGGCAATTTTGAATGTTTTTCTTCTATAAAGATGGAGTAATGATTTGATACATGAAAATAATCGTCATATTGTTATTGACTGTTTATTAATTAAAGAAAAAGCAAGTGCATATAAGGAACCAGTCAAATGTAAATTATTGATATTTGTAATCTTCTTAATATAACAGTTTTCTTACGGTTAGTTACATTCTATGAATCCAACACGCCTACCAAACATTCAAGTCAATATACTGTGTCATTCCTGAAAAATTTCTAGGTCCACTCCTTAAAGAGATGAAATTCTTTTCTTTTCGTAACAAAGTGGTTTACCCGTCCATAAGAAGTTATCAGTTCGAAAAAAAATATATATATATTCAAATGTGTGATTCGAACACACGCTGCTCCCTATCCGGAACCAGAGCTTAAATCTAGCGCCTTGGACCGCTCCGCCAACCAGACTTATGAATGATGGCTGGCAAAAACTGGTTTTATACTTTTTGTATAGTTAATTTGTATTCATTTAAGTAGTTCAAATAAAACCAGACAGACACTTCAATAAGAACTATGTAGTTGTAATATTGCATTCTATTAGAACTACATTAACTTTGTTTGTGTCAACAGGTAAATCAGATAAGTATATGACACCAGCTTTAAGAATGCGTTTACTAAAACCCATTAATGTTTCAATCGTACGATTCCTATCGAAATATATTTTCTATCTGCTGTAAATTTCAATCTCCATTGCATTATTATTGGCTTCCATTCTTAGAGATTTGGTAGAATTGCGCATTAATAATTCCTTAGCAACATAGTATAATGCAATATCAACAATTTCATATGACCCTACTGGAATTTCAATTAAATGTTCTCCGATATGAAACAAATTGTTTTGTTTATCAACATTGGGCATTTAATTATGTGTATGTTTGAAAATCAACTTATGTACAAATCTTGCTTCACATTCAAGGGTTTGTAATTACCTCAGTTCAAACTTATTATTATATTTCTCATTAACTCAATAGTTAACAAATTATTACTATCACGTCATTCAACTTACAAATAGCCTAGTGGCTTGAGCATATAACTATCAATCCAGATGCAACCAGTTCAAATGCAACAAATCCGCCAAGTATTTTTATTTCATAATTTAATTCAGAGAAAGGAATGCTGACCGTAACGCGTTACGTAACGCATCGGTTTACCCTCCCATAAAAAGTTGTAACTTCAAAAAAATGGACTTATGTTATTATTTCCAAACCAAACAATTTTTTTTTTGTTTCTCGACTATTATTATCGTTTCGAAAGTTACAGAACATGAGTATTGAACGACAAAATAAATGAAAAATCTATTGGAGTTGGTAGAAAAGAGGTTATTGATAATTTCCCTGACCCAAATGATCTGAACAAAGCTTTTACATCAGATAATTTCCAGATTTCAAACTTTGCACCCATTAATAACATAATGTATAGAGGAGGTGAATTTGATTTTGAAGTCATCACACAGTATGAATTACTTATGAGCATTAAATCCCTTAAGTCTAATTCGGTTGGTGAAGATGGAGTTCCCATAAAATTCATAATAATGGTACTACCCCAAATTATTTCTACTTTTACACATATTATCAATTTTTGTATTACCTGCTCATCGTTTCCAGATTGTTGGAAGCTTGCAAAAGTAATTCCTGTACCTAAAAAACCTAACCCATCATCTTGTGCTGACTTTAGACCCATTAGCATCCTTCCCTGCCTGTCAAAGGTCTTTGAGAAGATTCTGGCAGATCAGATATCTAACCACATCAGTCACCATAATTTGCTATCTTGTGCTCAGTCGGTTTTTCGCCCTAATCATAGCTGTTCTACAGCAATGGTGAAGGTACTCGATGATACTAGAATTCAGTACGATCAAGATAAATTGACTATATTGTGTTTGCTGGACTGCTCTAAGGCGTTTGAAAGAGTAAATCACGAAATCTTGTGTAAAAAGCTGAATTTGTACTTTGGTTTTAGTGATAGATCGGTTCGTTTGATCAAAAATTACCTCCACCAACGAAGTCAAAAAGTTAAAGTTGGGGAAATTTTTTCTGAATCAACGAATCTACTAGCAGGTGTACCGCAGGGTTCTATATTAGGTCCTATATTGTTTTGCATGTTCATCAATGATCTCCCCCAAGTGTGCCACAATGTCATGCTGCATCTTTATGCAGATGATGCCCGAATCTATCTCTCTCGACCATTCAACTTGTTGGAAGATCTGGTTTGCAGATTTAATGGAGATTTTTTGGGGATCTATAATTGGACCTTGTGCAACGGATTAACTCTTAATCCTTCCAAATCTCAAATCATTGCAATATCTCATCGAAAATTTGATGTAAGGACACTTCCACCTGTCTATATATCTCGTTTCCAACTTGATTTTGTAGATACTGTCACGAATCTGGGCTTCAAAATTAATCGGACCCTTTCTGCTAAAGATCATATAAATCTTTCTGTTGGACGAATCTATGGTGGTCTTCGAAAGTTAAACCTTTTCTCGAATCTAACTCCTACAGACACTAAGCTGAGACTTGTCAAATCTTTGTTACTACCTATTATTGATTATGCTGCAGTAGTTTACTGCAAGCCTGATTCGCACTCGATGCAAATACTAATTGTTGCTTTTAATGATATCGTTAGGTATGTCTATGGTTTGCGAAGGTCTGATCATGTATCTCAATATAATCAACGTGTCTTAGGATGCTCGCTTGTGCAATTTATTGAATCAAGATGTTGCTTATTTCTGCATAAGATAATTCAAAAACAGTCACCGTCCTATCTATTTGATAAAATCCGCTTCGCGCAGTCAACCCGAACCCTGAAACTCATAACGCATTCATTTAATTATTTAAATTCTTCGAGACTATTTTTTGTATATGCCATTAGACTCTGGAACTCCCTACCTGTAACGGTAAGACAAATAGTAGGAACTACTCAATTGAAAAAGGCTTTATTTCAAAATCTTGTATAGTGTAGGAATCAAACAGCAATTTGAAGGATAAACTGATTAGTTACTAACATAAAAAAAATAAATAAAAATAATTTATCCTAATTTTTGAATTCCATATAAATGTATATATCTTTCTTCTTTTTATTATTATTATTATTAATCTCAATCCGATGTTATCTGCTTTAACTTTAAGCACTATAAAAGACTATGTCTTATTTGTACACCATAATAAACAAATAAATTGAATTGAAATTGAAATTGAAAATCTTGTTTCTTACAATTTTTTCTTTTCTTTATTTTTCATTTCAATTGGAAGATATTGCATGAAAAGACTTTTGTCTCGGGGGCCGGGCAACGCCGGGGACTTTCTGCTAGTTATAAATAATTCCAAAATATTAAAAAAGTTTTTTTTTGATTTTTGGAAAAAATATATTTTTTGAAGTAATAACTTCTTATAGGAGGATAAACCGCTTCATTGTAACACCTTACGGAACTGTGCTAGGCTGTGTGGCTTCCATTTCTCTCACGCGTACGGAGAACTTTTCAAATTAATCAAATTAACGAAGAACTTTTAAGGCTTTTCCTAAGTTAAACAATTTCAATATTAAGTAGTTCAACTTAGATCAGTGTTACCACTTCTGTCGGGAGTCCCTAGTGGCATATGTTTTTTTTTAACATTTTTATTTTTAGTCTGATTTATGTTTCTGAAGCAATGTTTTTTCCTAATAAGGAACTTTGGTTGTCTCAATGCTGCCTTTAATGTCTACAACGGTGAACGGCCCTCGATTTACTTAACTATATTTTGACCAATCGTCAATTGTAGTTTTTATAATAACCTAGAAATATTTGGGTTAAATTCGCGAAGCGCCAAATAAAAAAATTGCCTCGAAAAATTTTTGTTAGGAGCTTTCAAACTCAAAAATCAATTTTTTTGAAGAGAACAAGTTTTCAACGTTTCTGATATTCAACAAATTAATCTGTTGAACAACTTTCCGGCTCAATCATTAACATTGAGTGGTTTAAATTTATTTTTGTGTAAATAATACATTAATGCTTTGAATTTGTATTTTATGAGAGTTTCAAGGATGATGATTTTTTTTCTTTAAAAAAAAAGGAGACACATTGCGCACTCAGAAATGATTCTGTTGTATGGGTGAATGTATACCATCAGTTAATGGAGTACTTGTACCCATTTTCATTGATTTTTTTTTTATTGAGATCTGGAATTTGATTACGAATACAAGGCTGCCAGTGTTTGATGTAAATGAAGTATTGAAACGTGTTTTCTCTTGGTGTGTTTTCTTTTTCCAATAACAAACATCAAGACGTTTTACACGGAAGAATGACTGCGACATTTTTTTTTTGTTATTTTTCGGTAAAATATGCTTGATGTAAGCCAATTGATGCAGTCACATGGAATTTCAAATATGAATTTATATTCTCCAAGAAATATTGATTTGAACATTGATGTCGAGTGGATATACATATAAAGATAGGTATGTTTAGATATTTATTTTGTATACGTACTTACATTAGATCCGAATCGGAAGGATTTTGTGTAAAATTTTGTGGGAGAACAAGTAGAGCTATACTTTTTGTGGCGCACTTTATTTAAGTAGCTATGTTACGGATTTGCTTCTTGACATTTCTCAAATAACATTATGTAAAGATTTTGGGTTTTCGATAAGATGATTTAGTATTTTTTTTTTTACCTTCAAGATTTGAAAAGATTTTTTTTTTTTTCAAATTGAATAGTGTGACGGCTTGTGAAAGAATTATGTTGAAGGTTGTCAACAGTTCTTTGTGGAAGAAGTGACGTTTGCAAAAAAAGAAAACCGATTGGAGTACTTGATTGCAAAATGTATAGAAGAAAAAATTCTTTTTATAGGTTTAGAAGATGAAATGGAATTGGGGTCAATTTTAAGCAAAAAAAAAATGCTTTGCTCTGTAGAACGAATTTGGCTTTTTCATTAAAGGCTAAAATAAGTTATGGAGCTTTAAATATTAAAAGAGATGTGATGTTTTATTATTACATACATCAAATGTCCTTGTTGATATTATAAACAGACAAACTGTATAAACAAAAATAGTGGACAATGAACATAGTTAACATTTTGGTACAGATTTTGCTTAAAGCTTTAAAGAATTGTCTGTTGCTGGCTTTAAAACCAAGTGTGTGTTTTAAGGCCATAGATCGAAGATAGGGAGAGCGTTGTGTGGGGAATGACAATCAACAGAACCCCTGGAAACTATTAGAGAATACCTCTTGTCACTTAAAGGCATAGATACCGAGGTAACATTTTTCCTCTCAAAACATTCTCCAATAACTTAATGAGACTAATTTAGAGAGCCAAAATAATCTTGAAGAATTCTTCTAGATTAGTATAGTACTGCTAAAAGCGTTAAATGGCCTAGTTATGAGAGCCTCTCTATACTCCCTAAAAGAGTTGTATTCTTCTTATGGGATGACAGGTATAGAATATTGAAAAAAAGGCCTCTTATATGACTCTAATAAAGCTCGGCCAATCTTGTTCGTTTCTAGCAATGGAAGTTGCTAAAAGAGAATAGAGAAAATGAGAAGGGAAAAGAGCATAATTATATCTTTCTCATTAATTTTTTTTGACAGAAGCAAACTCTTTTAAAGTTTTTGCGTGTATATGTCTCGTGGCTAAAAACTGATAGGCTTCGTTTTGTATGTTTTTGTCATAGTATTAATATTATAAGGCTGCTGATACACAACTTAAGCATTTAAGTTCTACTTAAGCACTTATGTGACAGTTTATGCAGAGGAAAAAGTATCCCTTACGCGTTTTAAGTTGAACATAAACATTTATGATTCTTATCAGCAAACGGGCCTAAGTCAATTATTCATTATTTTATAATGGCAATACATTATTTTATTTTATTGTTCGTATATGGGAGCTAAAAATGAATGCTGTTGAAATTGTATCTACTAATTTATAGATTTTACCTCTAAAAAAAAAAAAACAAAGCGCCTTCAAAATAATGCATATTTAAATTATTTAATTTATACTTTTTATCAAGGATAGGGTTACCTTGGATACTTTTGGGAATCAAATAATTTTTGAAATTATAGTGCATGATATGCCATCCTAAATGCATAAAAATTAACTTGTGAGTCAAATTAAATCTGAAATGCAATCCATATGACACACTAAGAGCCTTAATGCTGCATGTACACAAATGACAAAATGTAATTGTTGGTAGATATTTTTATGTCACAAAACAGAAATACCCGTAACATTTTTCATCTCACAAAGGGTTTCAATAGAAAAACATCGAAAAGTTAAAGTAATAAATATTTCGATTGTTAAATATTTTTTGTAACGAGATCAGAAAGAAACTTTTACAGTTAATGCTATTGTTTTGCAATTAATGTTTGTGAAATTTATAATGCACATAAATTGTTTTAAAAAAAGGGTTTTTAAAATAAATAATTTTTAGAATTAATTTCAACATATCCAAATTTTGTATGTGTTGTAACCCTCAAAATACTCAGACAATATCTTCTGCGTACTTAAATATGGCTACTGTTGAGATGAGAGAATCCTTTAATAATTACAATAAGACCATAGAGTCCGGTTTGCTCTACTTTTACTCACTCTCATTTACCAATTTTGTGTTAAGTCTTCTTATGGGAATATTCATTATATTATGGGATTATTTAAAAAAGCGAGCGAGATAACAAATTACATATATAGTGAACTTTTAATCACGGACGTAGTAAGGGAATGGGGCCTCAGCTACAAAAGTAAAACATGAATTTGTTTTTCTCATAGCACGACACTAGAAGAATGCCAATTTATTACAGTAGTTTGCCCCTGAAAGTGTGAAATATTCAATTATTATTCAAAATATCGAGCCCAATAGAGATACCAATCATAAATTTTTTTGTAAATTTGATTTGCAAAATTATAAAAATGTTTCTTTTTTGATACCACGTTTTAGTCTACGGCGACGATCAATCTTCTAATAAAATCCACATCCCTTTAACAACAAATGTTGAATGCTTCACTATTTGCTGTGTTACTTGTGGGTGGCAATCACAGTGGATAAAATGCTTGATTGCTAACTAGGACGTGTATGTTCGATTCCCAGGCTAGGCGCATTCTTCTCTATACCTCCAAATTTAATTGGATGCCGCCCATGTGTTAAAAGGAGACAGACAAACGGTGCCAAACTAGTGCCGTGCAATTCAGGTTGCATTTAAAAGACCTTAGGTCTTACAGGCATATAGTTAAAATTAAATTAAATTTTTGGACGCGAAACCCTTGCATTTTCAAATATTTCAAAAAAAAAACTTAAAAGCAAACACATTTCGGAAAATTAAAAATGAAAATTCATATCCATTTAATAATCTCGACTACGTCCCTGACTTGCCGTGTGACGAGTAAGTATGTGATTCAATGTGCCAATTGCAAAATTGCTTCTTCTTTTAGAATCCTGTAATAAAATGTTGTAAACTTTAAATTCCATAAGGTTCGTTATAGAATTTTAAAATAGCTTAGACTGCGACAAGTCAGTTGTTAGGGGATTGAAGATATATAGGCGTTTAAATTTCATAACAAGATTTTTATAAAACTCTAATTTCTTGGAATCTTGTTAAAGGAGGAAAATTTGTTTTAAGTAAAAGATTTCAATTATTTGAAAATTGTAGAGAGCTTAGTTCATATAAAAAAAACGTTATGAGAAAAATTTAAGTTTCGTAACAAGAAATTAACTCTAAGGATAGTATTGGGACCTAAAAGAGGCTTACAAGATTGTTTTTAGATTTTGGGAGCTTAACTCTGGAGAGTATGTTAGTTGGGTAGTGGACAGGTGGGGGGGGGGGGGGGTAAGAGTGGAGATATTCTGAATTTGACTACATATTTTATTTCAAGAAGATTTTCTTTTTCAACTCAAAGTCCATTAGAATTAAAAATAAAATACTTTATTAGATATAGAAATTTCTATTAATATTTGCAGTTGAACCTCTATTTGCACTATTAAATTAGATACCTATTGAAAACTTTTGTAATTATTTTGTTTAATGCATTTTTAAAAATTTTGTTCCATCAGTGAAAAATAAAAAATAAAAAATATAACAAAAACTAATGATTTAATTTAAAATTTTTTTGTAAATGACAAAATGTTCATTAATTATTGATCGCTTAGTTAAGTACCTAGTTGTATTTTAAGGACAACTCTAATCCACCAGACATCAGAATATGAGCTGCTAGATCATACGTTGTCAACCATTTACCCCAGAGATCTGTCCCTATGATTTACCAACAGAATTGCACACAGGTCCAAGTGCTCTTAGTTGTGGAGCGGAGCTAAGCTCTTTCATCGCATTAAACACAAATAACGGTTGGTAGCTTATTTTAGTATAGCTACTAAGCCTTACTTAGGCCGGCAATTCACGACACAAAATAACTGCGCAAACTGACATTTCACTCAAGTCGGCTTGTGCAAAACACGATACAAGTTAACTGCACAGTTCTCAGCCTTAAAAAGTTTTCATTCAGTAAGCATGTGTTCAAAATTAGCTCTCTATCAGAGCTACCTTTGCGACTCCTTTGCGGCATTTTGGCTCCTCTTTAAGGTCTGGGCTCCAGGACGCGACTTTTGTAAAATAGTCGAAAATTGACTTCTTTTAAAAGTTCAGGGCTCTTTTTAACAATTTAAATAATTTTGTTATTACTAAATCTTCGTTGAAAACTTCTGAATTTGCTCGGATTCTTCTCTGAATTCAGCCCTTTGTGACCTCGTTCAAATCTTTGTCTACATTTTCTCATGTTTGACATTCAACTTTATGTGTCTTGTCTGTGTACTAGTGAATTGATTCCTTTCCTATAACAGATTACAGTATACACAATACTTACAATCTACATTTGTTCAATCTTACCAATCCATGGTTTCTACCCTAAACGTTTAAGAAGATGAGCAGCTAGAAGATTGGTTTCCTGCCCTAATTTTAGTTCAGAACTATAGGCAAAATATTCCCAACAATTATTTTTTTTAGATTTTTATTTATTACATATTATTATAGGGAAAACTGAATTGTTTATTTATTTCAGTAAATAAATAAATAAATTGTTTTAAGTTGTAACGTTTATTTATTTTGAAAAAAAAAATTTTTTGTTATGTTTATAAAATATATAAGAATATAATTGTTGTTAGAATGTGTCTTTATTATAGTTTTTAAGGGACTCCTTTTTTTAGTCAGGACTCTCCTTTTGGACACCTTCGAAAAAATTTCAGAGGTAACCCTAGTCTCTAGAGCCGGGTGTTCTTTATAAAGTTCGAGGAACTCGCTCCAGAACTTTTCATCAGCCATTATAAAAATGAAATAATGTGAACTGCGTAAATAAAAATTTTCAACTGAGCGGTTGCACTGTTTTTGACAATTACGACACAAATAACTGCACAAATTTTAGACTTGAGCAAAAATATTAAAATTGTTTGATTTTTACACAGTTAACTGCACAAATCGCACCAACAATTCCATTCACAACACAACTAAACCAAACTTGCCGGCCTTACTATTTTTGTAATTTTGTAATTTTTGTAAATAACATATTGAGTTTGACTTCAAAAAATGTAATTTTGTTCAGTTATTTAATTTACTAGCCGAAATTAACTGTTTTCTATTATTTTCAAATTTGGGCCTGATGATATGATTTTACGATTTTATGACATTTTATTTGATTGTTTTTTTGGATATTATTCCACTGCGTGAATTAAAATCTTGATTCGCATTTAAAAACTTTAAAAAATAAAAGAAATAAGGCCTCGTTAAAATACATAATCTTTCGAAATTGGTGTGACACTTAGAGTCTAGCAAGAACTGCAATTCGACTTTGTGACCTACTCAGACTTTCTGTACTCTGAATTTATTTCGAAAACTGAATGCGAACTTAAATTGAACCCCCATACATTTTGGAGATACGGTAATAATAAACGTAAAACTGACGGTTATCCAGCTAGTATGAGCTTTCAAAATTGTTCTAGTCATCTACCAGAGACAATATCTGACATGTTTGCTGATTATTTTAAAAGTTTCTTCGAAGATTTCTCTTCAGCAAGCACTTCTTTTATCCCCATCCTAACACACTAGAATACATACATCTTAATTTGATTAATTTTTCGATTTCTGAGGCTGATATACGTGAAAATATTTTAAGACTAAATGAATGTTTTAGTCCTGGAGCCTATAACACAATTTTTAAAATGTCGGTAACACAGAACAACAAGTCTAGGAGAACTATAAAAAATTGTTTTGGCTTCGTTCAACAAGTGGGAAATTTCACTATTTCACCGTTTCTGTAACTGTAAACAACAAGAGTGAAAAAAAAAGAAAATAAACTTGTTGAATAGTTGATAAATTTCAACCGAGCGACGCCACGGTTCCGGACTAGTTCAAAGTCAACAAGTTAGAAATAAACACTTGCAGTAGTGTTAATTAAGAGATAACATCGGACGGATTTTTAGAATTTATTCAGTTGCCTGGTGTTTTGTGAAAAAAAATATTTTTTTCGATTCTGAACCGGACAGTGATAATGAGAGCCAAAGTCAGGCAAAACCACGAAACCCATATGTTTATTGAAAAATTTCGTCTGCCGTAAAAGTTACCTTACCGAAAGTCTTTCCCACAAATTACGTTCCCCAACTAATAAAAGTAAAACACAGGCAGACATGCATAATTGATCGCCTTATATTGATTTGGAACTGGATCTCAATACCATGTTATAGGAGATGTTCATGGTGTTCACAAAATGATAGTTTGTCGATGTATCAAAAAATCCACATTTGCAATAAATACTTATTTTGTTTCTTGGCAATTTAAAGTTAATTTTGGTGTTCCCCAAGGGAGTCACCTTGGTCCTTTGCTATTTATTTTTTTTATAAATGATCTTCTATCTATACTAAAATATTCAATGACTTTAATCTACGCTGATGATGTAAAAATATTTAGAAAAATTAACTCCATCACGGATTGTGAACAACTACAAGATTTTTTCAAAATCCAAAAAATTAAAAAATTATTAATATAAAATAAAAAAAATTTTGTCACAAGAACAATTTTTTTTGCACATCGATTAACATAAATCGCAAATTTTAACTGTTAAATTATTATCATGTTTGTGCATTTGGTAAAAAACTTTATTTTATTGAGTAGTGACAAGTGTATACCTAATATTTAAATATTCCCTAGAGCCATCAAACAATTTTCATTCCATCTGCCCGTAGAATAAAACACACACACACACAACCAGCCCCTACTCAACAAAAAATCCTCATAAAAAAAAACCTATGAAATAAATTGTTTTCCTTTTCTCCTCTAACTTATAATAAATTTTGTATATATTTCTCTCATCAATGTATTATCACACTATATATTTCCCTTCATACGCATTTTCATAACACACCAACACTACCTAACCTCCGATTTGGTAGTGGAACCCATGATGGGTAGTAGAACTTATTGCGGGCTGGATGAATTTCGTCGTCATGATAGTACTATTAATATCTATATAAAATGGCCAATCAAAATTAGTCCCTCTATCAAACCACTCACACAGAAACAAGGAGTACCTATGGGTAGCCCAATTTCACCTGTAATTGCAGATATCGTAATAAAACCGTTATTGGAGGATGTTTTTAGTCAATTGAACGTTAAGCCAAAAATAATCACAAAATACTTTGATGACTTATTTGCTATAATAAAATCCGATAGCGTAGATACTACACTCCTTGCTTTTAAATTCCTTCCATAGACGTATCCAATTCACAGTTGAGAGAGAGCAGGAAAGAAAACTACCCTATCTCGATGTTAAAGCAGTCAGATATAGCCACAAAATAATTTTCGATTGGTTCATGAAACCTACTTCCTCTGGCCGTTTACTAAACTTTCATTCGAAACAACCAAAACAGGTTAAATTCAATACGTCGCAGAATTTCATAAACAGAGTGCTTGAATATAGTCATCCTAATTTTCGACAAAAAAACATCAACGTTATTAGAGACACCCTGTGTTCCAACGCATTCCCCATATTTGCCTTAACAAACTAATAAGCAACCATAAAAATAAGAGCGATACTCATGCTACTAAAAAAGAAGACTTCCCGCCTGTTATTTAGCGGAGTCCTTTATATATTCCATCTCTTTCTAATCGTATGAAAGCTGCACCTATTCGTAACAAAGCGATGGCCAGAATCGGCAAACACTCACAAGTCTTTGTTGTTCACGAATACAAAATGAAAGATCAACACACTGGATAAAGGAGGCTTTACATGGATCTAGATTCTGCACCTGCAGATTTAAAGAAAAGTAGAGCGGGACCATAATATAAAACAAACATAAAAGTAAGACAGGGTACACACTAATAACTTACTCGAACTCTGCTATAACTTTCTTGACACATCTCACAATCACATGTTATTAGCGTTCAGTAATACAGTTTTGAGAAGAAAATTTTCTCTATTTTCGTTGTTTTTAAGCAAATTAAGGAGAAATGGTAAAAAAAAAACTTGAAAATTCGTTACCTGAACGGAACAAATTATGGTGCAGATGAAATGCTATAATGAAGATGAACTATAATCTGAATCTCCAGATTCATACTTCCTATAATCTTCATACATGAAGATGATCTCCATTTTTGTTTTCGCTCTATATCGCAGAAGTATGATTTTATTATTTTGTTTCCTCCTTTTTTGCAGATGTCGATGCAGATGAAGATACATGTAAAGCCTCCTTAAATCTGATGTTGTCTACAAGATAAACTGTTTGGATGGAAGGGGTATAAATTGTACATCTGTGTATGTAGGTACATCCAAACAAAAGCTTCGTAATCTGGCTTTCAGGCCACCGGTCTGATATCAACAACAGTGGTTCTCAAAAAACTGCTCTTGCACACCATTGCATAGAGAAAACCCACAAGTCTGACCTGGATAATGTCAGCATTTTAGAAGTTGAGAGACACCATAACAAGAGAATGTTGCTGGAAATGCTGCACATCAATAACATGGAGAATGCTAGCAACAAAAGATAAGATCGGATTGCGATAGTCTCAGCATCATTTATAACCACCTGATTAAAATAAAATAAAATCAGATCATTGTATATAGATATTAATAGTACTATCATGACGACGAAATTCATCCAGCCTTCAATAAGGTCCACTACTCATCATGAGTTCCACTACCAAATCGGAGGTTAGGTAGTGTTATTGTGTAAAGAAAAGCAAATGTGAAGAAAAATAGCGTGAAGATTGCTGAGAAAAATATATACAAAATTTATTATAAGTTAGAGGAGGAAAGAAAAACAATGTATTTCATAGGTTTTTTTTTTATGACGATTTTTTGTTGAGTAGGGGATCGTTGTGTGTGTGTTTTTTATTCTATGGGCAGATGAAATGAAAATGCACAAACATGATAATAATTTAACAGTTAAAATTTGCGATTTATGTTAATCGTTGTGCAAAAAAAATTGTTCTTGTGACAAAATTTTTTTTATTTTATATTAATAATTTTTTAATTTTTTGGATTTTGAAAAAAAAACTCAATTTTTTTGAAAATTCAGATTTGATAAGTAATTTCATAAAAAAATCGAGTTGACGAATTTTCAAATAAGAATTGTTTGTTAATAGGTATTAAATATTTTTTTAAGGCGATTTTTACTTATTTTTTCTTAATGAGTATTCAACAATATGTAAGTATATACATTTGAAAAAAAAAATTCAACAAAAAAAACGTCAAAATAATTAATTTTGCAAAATATTGTATTTTTTTTTTCAAAATCCAAAAAAAAATAAAATAAAATTGAATAACACATTTTTTTTTTGAAAATTCTTGGAGCCGTTTTGAGAAATACATTTTTTTTCTTAACGTTTTTTTCTGAACATTTCTATGGGAGGTAGCGTTGTTTTAAATCGATTAAGTCGAAGATTCAAAATATTGAGTTTTCAAAAAAAAATGTTTTTTTTTTTTTTTTTTTTTTTTTTTTTTTTAATTTGAGCTAACATTAGTGGTGTTTACTCTAGGAGCTTCCGCATAAGATAAATAAAAAAAAAATACCAAAAAGTACCTTTTCCCTTCATTAATGAATTGATTTTTTTTTAAATTGTTGAAACAGTTTTTGAGAAAAATAATATTTACCTTTTTGGTAAAAAAGTATGGCAGGTAAGTAGGTACCGTCATTTTTGGTCTTAAAAAATTAAAAAAAAACTGGGGGCATATTTATAAAAAAAACATTTAGGCTGTAGACCAGAGGACAGACAGACAGAGAGACGGAATTGCGGGACCGATTTTTTCGACTCGATATCATCGTAATGTCAAGTTTGATCAAAATCTCGAGTTCGATTTTTTTACGAATTCATTACTTGCAATATAGTACCTACAAAAATAATTTCGCTAGTAAAAATATAAAAAAAAAAAAAAATTCAGTACTACCTAGGCACCTACGTACTTTATTTCCAAATAAATCTGTCTGTGGAGCGAAAATTAAATTATTCCTAATAGATATTATTAAAAAAAAAAAAAAAAAAAAGTACCTATGTACGTACATAATTGTATGTAGGTGGGTATCTGGGTAGATATGTACCTACCTAAACAAAAAATATTGAAATATCTCAACATTGCTGTGCTATTTTCGCATAGAAAAAGTGAAAAGTAGCAACGTTGCTACAATTCAAAATCCTAAAATCCACCAAATATCCAAAATTTGAAAGAAAAATTTAAAATAAATTCTATAATAACATTTACCTGCATGTTTTCCCATATCCATTCTTACTTCAAATTAATATATACGGCAATACCCTTGATATAATTTATTTATAACCGCCATATTTTGAAAGTTGCCATGGCAAAAACAGCTTGTTCGGTTTTCTCCCTTACCGTCTATATTGTTGTCAGAACTAGTAAAACTCGAACGTCTCGCTTCTTTTCTTGCCTTTCTGCCTCTACGCTTTTTCGTCTACAACAACAACTCAATTTCAAGAAAAGCGAAATTAGCGCCCCCTAACGATCGAACTACTAGCTAAAAAATTCTGTCTCATAGTAGTGCCATAGGTTTCATATACAATGATCAGATAGAAAACAAGACAGCAGTGTAGTAATCAAAAATTAATTTTGTGTGAAAATAGTAATAAAAATGTGTTGTTTTTATTATTATTACAATTATGTATTATTAATAATTTCAAAATACTTTTTTTTTAACTTTTATAGTTCACCTTTAATGTTTTTCTTTCGAACAATTGGGTTAATGCCGTGATATTAAATTTATTTGCTTTTGTTGCAAGTGTTATCGACATTATGTATAATTTAATGCAAGAATCTAATTTGTTATATTTTTTCAACAAAAGGCCTGATGAAGAGTGTATTCGGGCTCGAAACGTTGTACACCATATAAAATCTCTCTTTTTTATTGACCTGGAGCCTACTAAAAAAACTTCCATTTATATATTAACTGGAGAGGTCACCTATAAATTCCAATAATATAATAATAAAAGTAATCGCCAGTTGTGAAATATTAAATTTGAAGGATATTTATGATTCGGATAAATAATGTAATAGATCTTGACTCTAAAACAATTTTTCTTTTCGATTCAAAATAGCTTTTAACGGCCTTTAGTCCAACACAAATTGGCGTTTCGTCCCGGCGATCTCACATGGACTCATCAGTTGACTAGTGAGGACCTTTGTCAATACGCAATTTTTGCCAAGTTCAGTTCATCTTACATAGATTTCGTGAAGAACATCTATTGTGAACTATATCCAACAAGACTAGAATTCCTAATCATTAAATTGGTAATTTTTGTTTTTTGCCCATGGCCTGGCATTATTTATATAAGAAGTTTATTTTAATAATACAAATTCTATATACTACTGAAATACATCAGCCAAGTAGAAGACTTAGCACTATAATATTTGGACTTGTTGAATTATTGATTTTTTCTTTTCATTAGATTAACTCCACTATATTTGTTTACCAAATTGTCCATTCACATTCAATATACCCATTGTAAACAATTTACCAAAAGTCAAGTCACTGAATATGTTATATTTGTTGTCTTAATTGTAAGAACAAATGAATCACCAATTTTGCATGTGTTAACGCCCAGACCTACCTCTTATGTTCATTTTGTACAAGGTGCTCAACCAACTGTATTGTTGTCTTTCACTAATGTATATTGACATAGTGTACTACCATCATCACCATGGTTACCAACTTTTCCGTTCATTTCATTAAATCTTTTCGCCTATTAAAAAAAAACATGATTTAGTGACGGTTATCTTTGACGAGTGGATTACGTGCAATATGTCATTAATAAAACAAAATGTCTACTATTTAATTTTAATAAACTTGTTCATTTGATTTTACACCAAATAAGGCGGTTTAACAAAGGAATATTTTAATAAAACTGGCGAAAATTTTGAACAGAATGATGTTAAGGGCTTAGCTTGATACTACTTAAAGTTTGCTAATACTAAAGCACTTTACTAATATTTTCCTAATTTTAAACACTTTTTAACTAGCACCATACTAAATCTATTTTCTTACTTAACTACAACTAAACACGATTAAAATAGTGCAAAAAAGTAAGCGAACATAACTTATTGACGTTTGTAAATGTCAAAGTGTCATATGGATTTAGTACGATACTAAAAAAATAAAGTAGCCATTTTGTGATTTTAAATTTAGTAAAATGTTAAGAAAAAAGTACGATACTAAACTGGTTTAAGGTTAGCAAATTCCCTCTTTTAGCCTAGTAGCATACTTAAAATGATTTAACATATTACTAAATCGACTAAGATTTTGCGCCACTACCTTTACGATGATGAGCAATTACAAAATGATGTTTTCCGATAGGCAGCCCTAACCACTTTGATAGCTCCCATTCAAATAATATTTGTTCGTTGCAATGAAATTTCGTTTCAATTTGTTTGGCGAACAACTGAAAAAGTTCCTAAATATTTCTTCCTAATCTTTTCGCGAAAATTCCCTTAATTTTTCCGCATATTATTTAGTACTAACAAAATTGTATTCCAGAAATTAAAAAAAAAAAAAGAATATAAACTTAAAAACAATAAAAAGCGCTACTCCTATGTGTAGGTACTTGCTCTTATGTTCGATCACATTGTATGCACAAGATTTTTAATTAAAAAAATAACTACAATTGAATATTGCAATATTGAGCTTTTGAAAAATATGCACTATTGTTTAGAATTCTGCCTAAAAATAGAGTTCAAATAAAATAAATATTGAATTACATTCCCTAATGTACGGCCTTCTTTATACAAGCTATCGCAAGTCAACGTCAAGCGTGTACAGGGTGATAGGGTAGCTTACACCAGTATTTGGAAAAGTAATTAAAAAACCCATCTCGTTTGGTTAAGTTAGTAATAATTGCAATATTAAAAAAAAAATAATGAAAATCAATACCCTAGGCCACATTTTAAGGCACTGTGGTGTTTTTATTTTGTACGTAATCCGAAATAGCAATGCTATTAATTCCAATCACAAATCAAAAACTAAATATTGTTAGTTTCGTAATGAATGCATTCAAATATTTTCTTGTTTCACTATGATTAAAGTTTTCCATAATAAAGGGTTATCCATTTTGCGGTTTCAAAAGTATAGGGTTGGCATTCGACATCTGTCAAACTAAGTTGTTAAACCAATTTTTTTTCAGTTAAAAGTCTGACATTTACGAAAATGGATGGCTTAACTATCGCAGAACGCATATAAATTGTTAAAACCTACTACAAAAATGGTGATTCTGCCACAGCCACATATCTTTAAGAGGGGATTATGGCTTACATAATCGTCCAACTACGCAAGCAATTGGCAAAATTGTGAAGACATTTGAAGTGACTGGATTGGTTACTGATATTGTAAGGCCTGTGCATCATCGTTTCCCTCGTACCACTGAAAATATCGCTGCTGTAAGTGAAAGTGTTGCCGACGACCCCAATGTGTCGATTCCTCGTCGTTCTCAGGAATTAGGACTGTCTTACGGCACATTATGGCGTATTCTGCATTTGGATCTACACCTACATCCATATAAAGTCGACGTCACACAACAACTGAAGCCAGATGAATGGGTGCTTGAACAACAGGCGGTGGACGTCGATTTCTTGCACAAAATTTTCTTCAGTGACGAAGCATATTTCTCACTCGGTGGTTATGTTAATAAACAAAATTGTCGTATTTGGGGTTCTGAGAATCCTCAAGTAATTGAAGAGAGGCCATTACATCCACAAAAAGGCGCTTTTTGGTCCGGAGGTGTAATTGGACCTTACTTCTTCGAAAATGACGATAGGACGACTATCACCGTCAATTCGGACCGTTATGGTCATATGACAACCGACTTTTTTTTGCCTGCTATTTAAGAATACGACTTGAAGAATATGTGGTTTCAACAAGACGGTGTCACATGCCACACAGCTCGAGCGAATATGGCTTTATTGCAAGAGACATTTCCTGGCCGCGTAATTTCTCGTCGTAGCGATATCAAGTGGCCACCAAGATCGTACGATTTGACACCGCTGGACTTTTTTTTGTGGGGCTACGCGAAAGACCGTGTTTTTGCAGATAAACCTTTAACTATTGAGCACTTGAAAACCAACATTCGTCAAGTTATTACTGAGATACCGCCCAACATGTGTCAAAAAGTGGTCGAAAATTACCTCAAAAGAATCGATGCGTGCAGCAATTCGCGTGGTGGTCATTTAAATGATGTAGTATTTCACACATAATGTCAACGTTCAAACTTTATAAAAAAAATAAATATCATGAAAAAAATATATTATGTGTTTTATTTACTTTTACTTTTGAAACCGCAAAATGGATAACCCTATACATGTTAGGGGTAAATTTCCAAATTCAGTCTAAATAATTTTATATGCTCCAAAACGGTTTAAATGTTGATAATATTTTTTACGAATGAATAAGTATCAAGTGTTGAAATATTTTGAAATAACGATGAAACGCCACAATTTTTAAAACAACTTGTCGAGGGTAGAGTAGTAGTGTCAAAATTATGTTACAACATTTTTTTAATCCATGCATTAGTAAAACTTTATTTTTCTTATGAAACCGACAGTATTTATTTTTTTGGTTTGCGATTAGAATAAATAGCATAATTATAACGGAGTAATTAGAAAATAAAAACATAACAAAATTTGGATATTTGTGAACACAGTGGGGTGGACCGGGGCTAGAAGTAACAGGGGTATAAAGTACCAGCTAAAAATTAAAGGGTTTCCCTGAAAATTAAGAAATGTGTGAACGAGAAAATTGTTCGTCTTATTCAAAGCTAATATTAAGTATACTTAAGCTGTTAATAGGACATCCTTAAGAAAATCTATAAGGGAAGTGCCCAAAATTGATACGTTTGTATCTTTTTACTTTGAATTCCTCTTAGCTCGGAAGAAATATAGTTCCAGTTGTTTTTTTTAAATATTTATTTGTATTTTGGTTAAGTTTATGTAAGTAGTTGAGCAACGAATGGTTTTCGTTTTTTTTTTTAATTGAGTGTTTTGTGTTAAATTCCATTGTGGGGCTAATTGTAACATTTTTGTGGGGTAAGTTGTAACAAATAAAAACAGACTTCGTTCCTATTTTCAAACACATCTTTGGGAATCAAGACGATGGAAATGAATGCCCAGGATACTGAAAAAAGGATTTGGATAGTGCAGCGATACCATTCTTTGCAGTCCGTCATTTCCGTCTAAAGAGAATTTAGGCTGGAGTTTGGCGTTACTCCCCCGAGTAGAGGGACCATTATGAGGCTGGTAAACATGTTTAACGAATCTGGAAGCATCGAACGAAGACCGTATCATCGAGATCCCAATGTTCGGGTTCAGGATACAATCGTGGCTGTTGCATTGGCAATACAGGCAAATCCAAGTGTTTCGACTCGAAACTAATCGGGCCAAATTGGAGTTAGCAGACGGTCATTACAACGGATACTTCATGATGACTTAAACTTGTTTCCGTACAAATTTCAAATTACAAGCAAGTTAAAGCCTCAGAATTTGCCCTGAAATTTAGCCGAAAAATGATTGCAATGACCGAAGAAGACAATACATTGATAAATTGTTTGTTCATGTCTGATGAGGCCCATTTTGACTTAAACGGCAATGTTAACAAGCAAAATTGCCGTATATGGAGTGAATCTAATCCAGAAATGCTCCATGAGACGGAACTGCACCCAGAACGAGTCACTGTGTGGTGCGCAGTTGCATCAAGGTGTATAGTCGGACCATACTTCTTTGAAGAAAACGGTGTAACACAAACTGTCAATGGGGACCGTTATTTAAAGATGTTGAAGGAATTTTTTTACCCAGAACTTCGCCGAAGATGAATCCCCTTCAGCAGGATTTGTTTTCAACAAGATGGAGCAAGTGCACACGTACCCACACAAGTTATGGCGGAGCTCCAACGAAAATTCCCAAATAAATTGATATCCAGAAACTGCACTTTCCGCTGGCCCCCAAGGTCACCTGACCTGACTGCACCAGACTTTTTTTTAAGGGGTTATGTCAAGCAGGAAGTGTACAAAACGAAACCCAGGAATTTTACTGAATTGAAGAAGTCCATTAAGACAAAAATTGAGGCGATCCCAATTTCAACCCTTCAGGCCGCAATGAACAATTTTCTGATCAGGTGCCGCATATGCGTGGATGAGCGTGGAAGTCATTTGAGGTCTATCATCTTTAAAAACAATTAGTTAATTAAAATATAATTTAATTTTTAATCCAATAAAAAAAATGTATGAAATACATCGATTAAAATAAAAGTTATTTAAATTTCTTATTGTAGCATGATTCGTGTGCCACCCTGTATTTGGTTTTGGCTAATTTTTATTTTGATTTTTTATAAAAAGAAAAAATCCATATGACATATATTGTAGTCAACAAAAGGTTGACGAGAAAAGAGGTTGCTCATCTGTTTTCCTGGCTTTTTAATTAGTTAAATTCGTATGGATATATATCCAATATATCTAAAACTGTTGTTGTAATATTTAATTACATTGCTAATTTTTATGTGACTAACTTCAAATTTGCATTCAAAAAATTAATCTAAAACTTAAATGAATTAATATTAATTTTTATAAAAAGTTTTTTTTTTTTATAATACAAATTCTATATACTACTGAATTACATCAGCCAAGTAGAAGACTTAGCACTATAATATTTGGACTTGTTGAATTATTGATTCAAAATAGCTTTTAACGGCCTTTAGTCCAACAAAAATTGGCGTTTCGTCCCGGTGATCTCACATGGACTCATCAGTTGACTAGTGAGGACCTTTGTCAATACGCAATTTTTGCCAAGTTCAGTTCATCTAACATAGATTTCGTGAAGAACATCTAGTGTGAACTATATCCAACAAGACTAGAATTCCTAATCATTAAATTGGAAATTTTTGTTTTTTGCCCATGGCCTGGCATTATTTATATAAAAAGTTTTTTTTTTTATAATACAAATTCTATATACTACTGAATTACATCAGCCAAGTAGAAGACTTAGCACTATAATATTTGGACTTGTTGAATTATTGATTCAAAATAGCTTTTAACGGCCTTTAGTCCAACAAAAATTGGCGTTTCGTCCCGGTGATCTCACATGGACTCATCAGTTGACTAGTGAGGACCTTTGTCAATACGCAATTTTTGCCAAGTTCAGTTCATCTAACATAGATTTCGTGAAGAACATCTAGTGTGAACTATATCCAACAAGACTAGAATTCCTAATCATTAAATTGGAAATTTTTGTTTTTTGCCCATGGCCTGGCATTATTTATATAAAAAGTTTTTTTTTTATAATACAAATTCTATATACTACTGAATTACATCAGCCAAGTAGAAGACTTAGCACTATAATATTTGGACTTGTTGAATTATTGATTTTTTCTTTTCATTAGATTAACTCCACTATATTTGTTTACCAAATTGTCCATTCACATTCAATATACCCATTGTAAACAATTTACCAAAAGTCAAGTCACTGAATATGTTATATTTGTTGTCTTAATTGTAAGAACAAATGAATCACCAATTTTGCATGTGTTAACGCCCAGACCTACCTCTTATGTTCATTTTGTACAAGGTGCTCAACCAACTGTATTGTTGTCTTTCACTAATGTATATTGACATAGTGTACTACCATCATCACCATGGTTACCAACTTTTCCGTTCATTTCATTAAATCTTTTCGCCTATTAAAAAAAAACATGATTTAGTGACGGTTATCTTTGACGAGTGGATTACGTGCAATATGTCATTAATAAAACAAAATGTCTACTATTTAATTTTAATAAACTTGTTCATTTGATTTTACACCAAATAAGGCGGTTTAACAAAGGAATATTTTAATAAAACTGGCGAAAATTTTGAACAGAATGATGTTAAGGGCTTAGCTTGATACTACTTAAAGTTTGCTAATACTAAAGCACTTTACTAATATTTTCCTAATTTTAAACACTTTTTAACTAGCACCATACTAAATCTATTTTCTTACTTAACTACAACTAAACACGATTAAAATAGTGCAAAAAAGTAAGCGAACATAACTTATTGACGTTTGTAAATGTCAAAGTGTCATATGGATTTAGTACGATACTAAAAAAATAAAGTAGCCATTTTGTGATTTTAAATTTAGTAAAATGTTAAGAAAAAAGTACGATACTAAACTGGTTTAAGGTTAGCAAATTCCCTCTTTTAGCCTAGTAGCATACTTAAAATGATTTAACATATTACTAAATCGACTAAGATTTTGCGCCACTACCTTTACGATGATGAGCAATTACAAAATGATGTTTTCCGATAGGCAGCCCTAACCACTTTGATAGCTCCCATTCAAATAATATTTGTTCGTTGCAATGAAATTTCGTTTCAATTTGTTTGGCGAACAACTGAAAAAGTTCCTAAATATTTCTTCCTAATCTTTTCGCGAAAATTCCCTTAATTTTTCCGCATATTATTTAGTACTAACAAAATTGTATTCCAGAAATTAAAAAAAAAAAAAGAATATAAACTTAAAAACAATAAAAAGCGCTACTCCTATGTGTAGGTACTTGCTCTTATGTTCGATCACATTGTATGCACAAGATTTTTAATTAAAAAAATAACTACAATTGAATATTGCAATATTGAGCTTTTGAAAAATATGCACTATTGTTTAGAATTCTGCCTAAAAATAGAGTTCAAATAAAATAAATATTGAATTACATTCCCTAATGTACGGCCTTCTTTATACAAGCTATCGCAAGTCAACGTCAAGCGTGTACAGGGTGATAGGGTAGCTTACACCAGTATTTGGAAAAGTAATTAAAAAACCCATCTCGTTTGGTTAAGTTAGTAATAATTGCAATATTAAAAAAAAAATAATGAAAATCAATACCCTAGGCCACATTTTAAGGCACTGTGGTGTTTTTATTTTGTACGTAATCCGAAATAGCAATGCTATTAATTCCAATCACAAATCAAAAACTAAATATTGTTAGTTTCGTAATGAATGCATTCAAATATTTTCTTGTTTCACTATGATTAAAGTTTTCCATAATAAAGGGTTATCCATTTTGCGGTTTCAAAAGTATAGGGTTGGCATTCGACATCTGTCAAACTAAGTTGTTAAACCAATTTTTTTTCAGTTAAAAGTCTGACATTTACGAAAATGGATGGCTTAACTATCGCAGAACGCATATAAATTGTTAAAACCTACTACAAAAATGGTGATTCTGCCACAGCCACATATCTTTAAGAGGGGATTATGGCTTACATAATCGTCCAACTACGCAAGCAATTGGCAAAATTGTGAAGACATTTGAAGTGACTGGATTGGTTACTGATATTGTAAGGCCTGTGCATCATCGTTTCCCTCGTACCACTGAAAATATCGCTGCTGTAAGTGAAAGTGTTGCCGACGACCCCAATGTGTCGATTCCTCGTCGTTCTCAGGAATTAGGACTGTCTTACGGCACATTATGGCGTATTCTGCATTTGGATCTACACCTACATCCATATAAAGTCGACGTCACACAACAACTGAAGCCAGATGAATGGGTGCTTGAACAACAGGCGGTGGACGTCGATTTCTTGCACAAAATTTTCTTCAGTGACGAAGCATATTTCTCACTCGGTGGTTATGTTAATAAACAAAATTGTCGTATTTGGGGTTCTGAGAATCCTCAAGTAATTGAAGAGAGGCCATTACATCCACAAAAAGGCGCTTTTTGGTCCGGAGGTGTAATTGGACCTTACTTCTTCGAAAATGACGATAGGACGACTATCACCGTCAATTCGGACCGTTATGGTCATATGACAACCGACTTTTTTTTGCCTG
This sequence comes from Philhelius pedissequus, assembly GCA_910595825.1. Taxonomy (NCBI): domain Eukaryota; kingdom Metazoa; phylum Arthropoda; class Insecta; order Diptera; family Syrphidae; genus Philhelius; species Philhelius pedissequus. Next base: position 72,261,525 of record OU343160.1, on the reverse strand, counting down.
CTATTTAAGAATACGACTTGAAGAATATGTGGTTTCAACAAGACGGTGTCACATGCCACACAGCTCGAGCGAATATGGCTTTATTGCAAGAGACATTTCCTGGCCGCGTAATTTCTCGTCGTAGCGATATCAAGTGGCCACCAAGATCGTACGATTTGACACCGCTGGACTTTTTTTTGTGGGGCTACGCGAAAGACCGTGTTTTTGCAGATAAACCTTTAACTATTGAGCACTTGAAAACCAACATTCGTCAAGTTATTACTGAGATACCGCCCAACATGTGTCAAAAAGTGGTCGAAAATTACCTCAAAAGAATCGATGCGTGCAGCAATTCGCGTGGTGGTCATTTAAATGATGTAGTATTTCACACATAATGTCAACGTTCAAACTTTATAAAAAAAATAAATATCATGAAAAAAATATATTATGTGTTTTATTTACTTTTACTTTTGAAACCGCAAAATGGATAACCCTATACATGTTAGGGGTAAATTTCCAAATTCAGTCTAAATAATTTTATATGCTCCAAAACGGTTTAAATGTTGATAATATTTTTTACGAATGAATAAGTATCAAGTGTTGAAATATTTTGAAATAACGATGAAACGCCACAATTTTTAAAACAACTTGTCGAGGGTAGAGTAGTAGTGTCAAAATTATGTTACAACATTTTTTTAATCCATGCATTAGTAAAACTTTATTTTTCTTATGAAACCGACAGTATTTATTTTTTTGGTTTGCGATTAGAATAAATAGCATAATTATAACGGAGTAATTAGAAAATAAAAACATAACAAAATTTGGATATTTGTGAACACAGTGGGGTGGACCGGGGCTAGAAGTAACAGGGGTATAAAGTACCAGCTAAAAATTAAAGGGTTTCCCTGAAAATTAAGAAATGTGTGAACGAGAAAATTGTTCGTCTTATTCAAAGCTAATATTAAGTATACTTAAGCTGTTAATAGGACATCCTTAAGAAAATCTATAAGGGAAGTGCCCAAAATTGATACGTTTGTATCTTTTTACTTTGAATTCCTCTTAGCTCGGAAGAAATATAGTTCCAGTTGTTTTTTTTAAATATTTATTTGTATTTTGGTTAAGTTTATGTAAGTAGTTGAGCAACGAATGGTTTTCGTTTTTTTTTTTAATTGAGTGTTTTGTGTTAAATTCCATTGTGGGGCTAATTGTAACATTTTTGTGGGGTAAGTTGTAACAAATAAAAACAGACTTCGTTCCTATTTTCAAACACATCTTTGGGAATCAAGACGATGGAAATGAATGCCCAGGATACTGAAAAAAGGATTTGGATAGTGCAGCGATACCATTCTTTGCAGTCCGTCATTTCCGTCTAAAGAGAATTTAGGCTGGAGTTTGGCGTTACTCCCCCGAGTAGAGGGACCATTATGAGGCTGGTAAACATGTTTAACGAATCTGGAAGCATCGAACGAAGACCGTATCATCGAGATCCCAATGTTCGGGTTCAGGATACAATCGTGGCTGTTGCATTGGCAATACAGGCAAATCCAAGTGTTTCGACTCGAAACTAATCGGGCCAAATTGGAGTTAGCAGACGGTCATTACAACGGATACTTCATGATGACTTAAACTTGTTTCCGTACAAATTTCAAATTACAAGCAAGTTAAAGCCTCAGAATTTGCCCTGAAATTTAGCCGAAAAATGATTGCAATGACCGAAGAAGACAATACATTGATAAATTGTTTGTTCATGTCTGATGAGGCCCATTTTGACTTAAACGGCAATGTTAACAAGCAAAATTGCCGTATATGGAGTGAATCTAATCCAGAAATGCTCCATGAGACGGAACTGCACCCAGAACGAGTCACTGTGTGGTGCGCAGTTGCATCAAGGTGTATAGTCGGACCATACTTCTTTGAAGAAAACGGTGTAACACAAACTGTCAATGGGGACCGTTATTTAAAGATGTTGAAGGAATTTTTTTACCCAGAACTTCGCCGAAGATGAATCCCCTTCAGCAGGATTTGTTTTCAACAAGATGGAGCAAGTGCACACGTACCCACACAAGTTATGGCGGAGCTCCAACGAAAATTCCCAAATAAATTGATATCCAGAAACTGCACTTTCCGCTGGCCCCCAAGGTCACCTGACCTGACTGCACCAGACTTTTTTTTAAGGGGTTATGTCAAGCAGGAAGTGTACAAAACGAAACCCAGGAATTTTACTGAATTGAAGAAGTCCATTAAGACAAAAATTGAGGCGATCCCAATTTCAACCCTTCAGGCCGCAATGAACAATTTTCTGATCAGGTGCCGCATATGCGTGGATGAGCGTGGAAGTCATTTGAGGTCTATCATCTTTAAAAACAATTAGTTAATTAAAATATAATTTAATTTTTAATCCAATAAAAAAAATGTGAAATACATCGATTAAAATAAAAGTTATTTAAATTTCTTATTGTAGCATGATTCGTGTGCCACCCTGTATTTGGTTTTGGCTAATTTTTATTTTGATTTTTTATAAAAAGAAAAAATCCATATGACATATATTGTAGTCAACAAAAGGTTGACGAGAAAAGAGGTTGCTCATCTGTTTTCCTGGCTTTTTAATTAGTTAAATTCGTATGGATATATATCCAATATATCTAAAACTGTTGTTGTAATATTTAATTACATTGCTAATTTTTATGTGACTAACTTCAAATTTGCATTCAAAAAATTAATCTAAAACTTAAATGAATTAATATTAATTTTTATAAAAAGTTTTTTTTTTTTATAATACAAATTCTATATACTACTGAATTACATCAGCCAAGTAGAAGACTTAGCACTATAATATTTGGACTTGTTGAATTATTGATTCAAAATAGCTTTTAACGGCCTTTAGTCCAACAAAAATTGGCGTTTCGTCCCGGTGATCTCACATGGACTCATCAGTTGACTAGTGAGGACCTTTGTCAATACGCAATTTTTGCCAAGTTCAGTTCATCTAACATAGATTTCGTGAAGAACATCTAGTGTGAACTATATCCAACAAGACTAGAATTCCTAATCATTAAATTGGAAATTTTTGTTTTTTGCCCATGGCCTGGCATTATTTATATAAAAAGTTTTTTTTTTATAATACAAATTCTATATACTACTGAATTACATCAGCCAAGTAGAAGACTTAGCACTATAATATTTGGACTTGTTGAATTATTGATTCAAAATAGCTTTTAACGGCCTTTAGTCCAACAAAAATTGGCGTTTCGTCCCGGTGATCTCACATGGACTCATCAGTTGACTAGTGAGGACCTTTGTCAATACGCAATTTTTGCCAAGTTCAGTTCATCTAACATAGATTTCGTGAAGAACATCTAGTGTGAACTATATCCAACAAGACTAGAATTCCTAATCATTAAATTGGAAATTTTTGTTTTTTGCCCATGGCCTGGCATTATTTATATAAAAAGTTTTTTTTTTATAATACAAATTCTATATACTACTGAATTACATCAGCCAAGTAGAAGACTTAGCACTATAATATTTGGACTTGTTGAATTATTGATTCAAAATAGCTTTTGATGATGTAATTCAGTAGTATATAGAATTTGTATTATAAAAAAAAAACTTTTTATATAAATAATGCCAGGCCATGGGCAAAAAACAAAAATTTCCAATTTAATGATTAGGAATTCTAGTCTTGTTGGATATAGTTCACACTAGATGTTCTTCACGAAATCTATGTTAGATGAACTGAACTTGGCAAAAATTGCGTATTGACAAAGGTCCTCACTAGTCAACTGATGAGTCCATGTGAGATCACCGGGACGAAACGCCAATTTTTGTTGGACTAAAGGCCGTTAAAAGCTATTTTGAATCAATAATTCAACAAGTCCAAATATTATAGTGCTAAGTCTTCTACTTGGCTGATGTAATTCAGTAGTATATAGAATTTGTATTATAAAAAAAAAACTTTTTATATAAATAATGCCAGGCCATGGGCAAAAAACAAAAATTTCCAATTTAATGATTAGGAATTCTAGTCTTGTTGGATATAGTTCACACTAGATGTTCTTCACGAAATCTATGTTAGATGAACTGAACTTGGCAAAAATTGCGTATTGACAAAGGTCCTCACTAGTCAACTGATGAGTCCATGTGAGATCACCGGGACGAAACGCCAATTTTTGTTGGACTAAAGGCCGTTAAAAGCTATTTTGAATCAATAATTCAACAAGTCCAAATATTATAGTGCTAAGTCTTCTACTTGGCTGATGTAATTCAGTAGTATATAGAATTTGTATTATAAAAAAAAAAAACTTTTTATATAAATAATGCCAGGCCATGGGCAAAAAACAAAAATTTCCAATTTAATGATTAGGAATTCTAGTCTTGTTGGATATAGTTCACACTAGATGTTCTTCACGAAATCTATGTTAGATGAACTGAACTTGGCAAAAATTGCGTATTGACAAAGGTCCTCACTAGTCAACTGATGAGTCCATGTGAGATCACCGGGACGAAACGCCAATTTTTGTTGGACTAAAGGCCGTTAAAAGCTATTTTGAATCAATAATTCAACAAGTCCAAATATTATAGTGCTAAGTCTTCTACTTGGCTGATGTAATTCAGTAGTATATAGAATTTGTATTATAAAAAAAAAACTTTTTATATAAATAATGCCAGGCCATGGGCAAAAAACAAAAATTTCCAATTTAATGATTAGTAATTCTAGTCTTGTTGGATATAGTTCACACTAGATGTTCTTCACGAAATCTATGTTAGATGAACTGAACTTGGCAAAAATTGCGTATTGACAAAGGTCCTCACTAGTCAACTGATGAGTCCATGTGAGATCACCGGGACGAAACGCCAATTTTTGTTGGACTAAAGGCCGTTAAAAGCTATTTTGAATCAATAATTCAACAAGTCCAAATATTATAGTGCTAAGTCTTCTACTTGGCTGATGTAATTCAGTAGTATATAGAATTTGTATTATAAAAAAAAAACTTTTTATATAAATAATGCCAGGCCATGGGCAAAAAACAAAAATTTCCAATTTAATGATTAGGAATTCTAGTCTTGTTGGATATAGTTCACACTAGATGTTCTTCACGAAATCTATGTTAGATGAACTGAACTTGGCAAAAATTGCGTATTGACAAAGGTCCTCACTAGTCAACTGATGAGTCCATGTGAGATCACCGGGACGAAACGCCAATTTTTGTTGGACTAAAGGCCGTTAAAAAATAATATTAATTTTGTTTTTTTTTTTAGGAACATTAATTAAATTGATTAAATTCGTGAATTAATATAAATATTTTAATATTTTAATATTAATTTAAATAAGTTTTGCTGGTGTATGTGGTATATTTTTTGTTCTTAATCTTATTTATAAGCTGATAGATTTTGTTTAAAGAAGATAAGAGGTTTTGTTACAATTTACCCCGGTCTATGTTACAACTTTCCCCACAAATTTCCCCAAAGCCGTAACAAGTTTTTTTTTGCCTAAGAGTTATATTTTTGCAAATTCTGATCAGTATTTTTTTTTTTGCTTTTTGATTGGATTTCGTAGCTGAAATCTTGCCTTTTAAACAGGAAAAAGTTGGCTAACTAATTTTCAAAATCTAAGGAACGGCATCAATTTTAGTAAAAAGTGTTACTTTTAGCCCCGGTCTCCCCTACCTAAAAATGTTGAATAGGGTATTTATTTCCATTATTTTCTAAATATTATTACATACTTAACCAAGCGAGACGGATTTTTTTATTACTTTTCTCAATACGGGTAAACTACACTATTACCCTGTACCCGCTTGACGTTGATTTACGGGATACCCTATAAAAAGAAATTTAGATTCACTATTATTAATTTTCCCAAAATTAGAAAAAATCTACAATTTTAGCTTAGTGGCAACTATAAAACACACTTTGAAACATTTATTTTCATACTCAAAGTTATACAAGTATATCTTGAACTCTCATAATTGCTTACATGACAAACCATAAGGTCAGTTGCAGGACAAAAATATATATACTAGACATTTTCTAGATAGTTTTTCAAAGATACTGCAAGCATTTATTTTCATTTATCACCATTATGACGTTCAATTTTGAACAATTTAATTGTTGTTTTGTTAAAGTGCTAGAGTGCTGTTTCCTGTGTTCTGGGGCAGTGAATTATGAATGTGTCTAAATATGATCAAAGGACAAAAGACGAAATACAGCACTTTATTGATAATCAAATTAGAGCAATTTAGAATAGGACATTATTCATTGTGCAGCAATAGGTTGTTCTTTTCTGCCCGGAACAGTTCAGAACAAAGTTACTGAACACGGATAGATACTGACTCTATGAGTGTTTCATAATTCATAACTATTGAAAGATTTGGAGCATATTTACTTGCAAAATATAAATACAATATGGCAAGTTTTGGATTCGTAAGCAAAAATCAAATTTAGTATGTACTAGTACAATTTTTAATAATTTTTAATATACCTATTAAATTAGGCTAACAGTACACGACTGAATAACACTCTTCAATTGAAAGACTTTTACTTCAACAGCCACACAAAAATTTAGCCGTTCCCGTACTTTCAGTCACTCAATGTATTTCCACAAATGGGCTAAAAATATCATAGAGAAAGAGAGTGACAAACTTTAACAAAAGTACGAAAACGAATCGAATATAAATATTAGACATTTTTAAACGTCAACATAAATATATTGCGATTTTAAGAAGTTCTTCTTTTATATTTTGAAAAGCGTCATAATTTTGTCCAAAGGAAATTTCTTGAGCTGAAATTCAAACGCTCTCGACAATTGACCAAGTGCAGAGGCTCACCGACGCCGACGTAATTGAGAAAACTCTTGAAGAAAAGAAAATTTGTTCGGCGGTCTTCGTAGACGTTTCGCAAGCTTTTGATTAGGTGTTGCATGAAGGCCTGAATTTTAAATTAATACAAATTCTGCCTGAAGCACTTTATACGCTTCTAAAATCATATCTAGAGAATAGACTTTTTAGAGTAAGACATGGCGACGATTACTCGGGTCGCAAAGATATAGTCGCTGGGGTACAAGGAGGGAAGTGCTCTAGGTCCAATATTGTACCTATTATTTACACGTGATATACCTCAAACAGAAGATACTATCGTATCCAAAAATGCTGACGATACTGCAATACTAGCAGTGGGCCAAACGATAAATGATGCTACGACTAAATTACAAAAAGCTCTTAATGATTGGACAAAAACATGGCTATAGCTGAAAGAAGTAAAATTTGTCCGTGTAGATTTTACGTTAAAAAAAAAACAAAGATTACCCGTATTTGTCAATACTAATAATACTAGTAAATAGTACTAATAATGAGGCAAAATATATCGGAATTACTCTAGAGGCGAAACTAAAATGGAAACCGCATGCAAAAAACAAAAACTAAGCATCAAAATCAAGCTAAGTTTGTACAGGCAGGTTCTCAAGTCTGTTTGAACTTACGGTATACAAATCTGGAGTTGTACTCGATATTCTAACTTAAAATAGTTTACAAACATTTGAAAATAAACTCCTAAGATCGATCAGATCTCCACAGAAATCTCGGGATTCCCACGGTTCCCGATGAAATACAAAATTTTGCGCGAAATCATAGAAAACGGAAGAATGACTATGTATTCGCTTTCTGAAAATAAAACAAAAATGTATTTACTCTTTGGATTACAATTCATTCACTATAAATTAAACCAAAAATATCCCCAAAACAAATATATATGTTCATCACATGATTCACTACTTGAACATATTTGTTTTGTGGATATTGGCATGGGAATTTTTGGCCTGGGATTCTTTCTTTTGGGACTTTGATGTTGGGGATTTTAATTTCGGGATGTCACTTTGGGGATTATATCTTGGGGAAAAATATCGCCAACCAGAAATAGTGGGGGCCACCTGAAATCCCCAAAAAAACATAATCTCCATCGGACGAAATCCCCAAAAAAATTATATCCAACAAGACGAAATCCCTATGGGGAAAGAAGCTCTATGGACAAAATCCCCAATATACTTTCTTTTCTGCCAAAATCTCCAATATATTTTTTGTTTGGCTTAAGGCGATTCAGTTAATAAATTAGTTATTATTTGATACATTTTAATTCACAGAGTAAAATATTTTTTTTGAAGTGGCTAATGTCAAAAAATGTTGTTTTGTTTTGTAAAATTGACAGTTTTTATATTTGGCTTTATTTTATGATAAACTGCTTTTCTTTAAAATTTCAAAATCAGGTTCTTTGTTTGTTTTATATAAGTAAAACGGATTAGAGAGCACAGTACTGTGTTTTTATTTTATTAATTTTGTAGTATTTTTTTAGTAGGTTTTATCAATTTTAATGAGTTATGCGATAGTTAAGCGATCCATTTTCGTAAATGTCAGACTTTCAACTGAAAATAAAAATTGGTTTAATAACTTAGTTTGACAGATGTCGAATTCCAGCCCTATAATTTTGAAACCGAAAAATGGATAACCCATTATTATATAATTGTTAAACTTGACCACAAATAAGCAGTGCAAGTAGTGAATTAAACAATTAAATCGCGCGATTGTATTGCTTGTTTCACTACTTGCACTGCTGATTTGGGGATTTTCTCTTGGGGATTTTGTCTATGTTCCATTTTCACATGGGGATTTTGTCTTTGGAGATTTTATTTTGGGGATTATGATTTTGGAGCAAGCATCACCAACCCAAAAAAAATGTCATTAGCATTTTCAATCTGGTGTCAAGTGAGATTGAACTAAACATTGACTGCTGGTAAATTGGTTTTGTTTGACAGTTAAGTCAAATTACTGCTTGCACATAGTTTGATTCAGTTCGAATAGATACGAGTACTGATAATTTAATCAATTGAAAGAAAAGCAAAGTAAAGCGTATGAATTTCAAATAGTAAATAATAAAAGTTGTCATCAAGAGTGTGGAGGGTAGACCCATACTCGTATTCGAACTACTCTGATATTTTTAAAGCTAAAGCTGATGTAAGTTATAGGACATTGACTTGTTGCTAGGATTGTGACGGATGGAAACTTAATGGAAATTTAATGCAGCTCCAATAAAAGATGACAGGTGTGGAAGAGAGGCGAGGCGATCGGCTAACTTGGCAATGCCTTCTCCACCTACAATTTGCCACGGGAACTTCAATACTACAGCAAGGAAAAAGCCCAATATCGTATTATCTATTTCTCTAAATGAAAAGTTATTGTCTAATTGGTTTTGACGGAATGTACTATTTTTTATAGTTTTTTCATGATTATATGTTTTACCTTAAAAAGCTAAACTTTGTAACCCCAGTTTCACAGTTCGAGCTTAAACTTAAGATCAACTGAGTTTAAATTGTTCGTTTAATTTGTCCGCTTTCACAGTGAAATCTGATCTTCAGGTCAGTTGAACTTCGTGTAACTACATTTTATGAAAAATAGTGGGCAGCGTTTTTCTTGCCTTGTCCTCTCTATTAAAAAAAAACACACGAACGAACGACAACAACTTGATAACATTTGAATACACAATTTTGTTTTGTTCATAATATTTTCTGAAAAAAAAAACAATACAAACGCTGAACTGAAGCTTAAACGGAAAAATAATCTCGGTTAACTTAAACTAGAAATTGAATTCAGTTCAAGGTTTAAACGACACTGTGAAACCGAATAAATTGTTGATCTGAAGTTTACACCAAAAGTGGAGTTTAAACTCGCACTGTGAAGAGTGGGATAAGAGTTTTTTTTTATTGAAAATTGAGTGTAAATTCGAAATGTAACTACATATAATGCCTAAAACAGTGACCTTATCAATAAATTCCATTTTTAATTCGATTTATCTTAATTCCTTTTGACCGATTAAATAATGGGTATACCGTACAAATACATAATTATATTTTTCAAACCGCAATCTTTTAGTTACGCACAAACTATTTTCATATAGCGATTTTTCAACGGCAAAATATTTCATCGTTATTGGTCCTTAGATCATTTTGCCAGTCAAACATTATACACATGTTAAGTTGACTATCATTTCATTATGCACGTCCACTTTTCCATAATAATATAACTTGGTTGAGTGCTTGCTTTGCCCTCTTATAGTAAATGCTTAGACAAACTTACAAAATATCTTTTTATAATACTCTCTTATACCTATACCTACACATTATTTGCAAACGCTTTTCCAATGAAGACTCTATGGAAAATTTAATTTCTCGCTTTCTTAGATAGTACATTCACTACAACAGGATTGAGGAAAAGGTCCTTGAAAATAAATCAATGGATTTAATATGCAAACACGTCAGAGACAGAGAGGCTCTTGTGTGTTTATAGATAAAGTATAGCGAAAGTAGCATCCAATCAATTTAATATGTAAATTTCAATTAATTCCATTTTAAACAAAATTAAATTTTACCCATTTTGGTTTATACCTTTTACAGGGTGTTTCTTAATTTAATATTGAGGTAGGAAAACTGTACCAAAATAATAAGTTGATGGTTCCTAAAATATTTAACAATTGTAGTTGACCGGGACTGAGTCGAAAAAAATAGGTCAAATAAAACACTACTCTCAAGTAACACTTCGAAAATTCATATTTGTATTTGCAATGAAATATGCGATATAAACCCAGCTTTTAAGAATATTTTCTACATATTCTTTTTTGCTTTTATCATTTTAATCTTTTTCACTCATAATTTTTTCCGCAATTACCAAGCATTTTTTCAGCAATCAACAAAACATTTCCTCATTTTCTATGTTAACAAATTGGGTGTCGTACGAAATCCCCCAAAAAAATCCCTATCGGACAAAATCCCCAAAAAATAAAATCCAACTAGCCAATATCCCCACAGACATAATACACATGGACAAAATCCCCAACGAAACAATCTTTCTCACTAAAATCCCCACGGAATCCCCAAATCCTCAGTGTCCGGTCCGTGCACATTTTCATTATGTGCACTTAGTTTTCAAAAAAAAATCTAATGAAATTTTCTTATTGTGATACTAATAAGTGATAACGAGTAACAGTTTCTATACAATCAATTACTATTAATGCATGCACTTTCCAGTCTGTCTTTCGTTTTCATGGTGAGTAGTGAAATTTTTTGTGAATTTTTGCTTTCGGTTTTATTTAAGACTTTGAGAGCAACTTATTTTGTTTGCATTATTTTAAAATATTAATTACTTATATTAGGACTATGTATTTGTTTTTTTTTTTTGAAGCAAGTGTCTATTTTACTGGAATTGAAAAGCAATTTGAGGGAAAATTAGGACACAAGTAGACTAGAAATAGGAGGGCTAGAGATTCGCGCGCGCGCGAATTCATCGCATGATTCACTACTTGAACATATTTCTTTTGGGGATATTGGCATGGGGATTTTTGCCCTAAGGGATTCTTTTTTTGGGGATTTTGATGCTGGGGATTTTAATATGGGGATTTTGGGATTTCACTTTGGGGATTATGTCCTGGGGAAAATGTCACCAACCCTAACAATTTCTCTAGCCCTCTTATTTCTAGTCTACTTGTGTCCTAATTTCCCCCTCAAATTGCTTTTCAATGCCATTAAAATAGACACTTGCTTCAATTTGAATGTGCTTATTATTATCTGGTGTTTTATTATAACTTACTCTTGCGTATGACCTCTGGCTAAGGATATCTTTTTGAGTTTATATTAACTGCAGCTGATAACTTTGAAAAGTTGTCAGAAATTCATGAACAAATCAATTCCTTGGGATCCAGTGTTGAGCTTAATTCTGTTTGCGAAAATGTAGCAGAGAAATTGTTTAAGTTTGTTGTAGAAACTATTTGTAAATAATTGCTAACATTCTTATTTATCTAATGCAGAAGAATTTCGAAAACGTGAAGGGTTCTATAACATGAACAGCTCGTAAAGATGAACCGCTATTCTTCACACCATTGCACAGTGGGCGGATTCACTAATCTAGGGGAACAAAATTATTTTGAATATAAAAATCATATTTAAAATTAATGATTTGATGTTTTATGCATAATAATAGATTAACTATACGATCCTTCCTAGAAATAATATTGTTTTAACGGAAAATAACCAAACTATTATCGATTTCATGATACGAAAAAAAGAATGATTTTTTTTTTTTTTTTATAAAATACGTTTTTGGATTTAAAATTCAATCCAGTTCAAATTAATTGGAATGATACTTTAGGACATTGTTTAAATGTCAATATACTCAGGTTTATGATATAAAACAATAATTAGATACAAACAAATATAAAATAAAAAAATAAAATGTTATATTCCTTAAAAAAATTATTATAAAATATCGTAGTTAAATAATTTGCTTTCATCTTCATCAGCCAAAATTTCGTCTTGGTTGTTATAGATTGATAACAATGAAAGGATTTGTATTATAGTATCATGCCACGTATTCGATTTGGAACGTGATATATGGATCTGAAAAAATCTACAGCTAATTTAAGAGATCGGTGTTTGTGTTCAATCTTGAATTCTTCCTTGTAAACATATCTCTATATTTTCTTGTATCCTTATATCTAGCCTCTTCTGAGAGCTGTTCTATAGAAATAATACAAGATGTATTGATGTCTTTTCCATTAAAAATCACTTTGTGTATACTCACTGTAATAGTGTACCATGAATACTCCTTTAAATAAAGGTTTCTTGTTTCAGATACATTGTTCTCAAATACATTTGAAATAAAATAATGTGATATTTCTGAACTTTCTTCTGTTGCCCGGAAAAAACGTCTTGCAGTATTTTCATCATTTGTATTGCTGAGCTCCATCGCATCCCCATTTGATCAAAATTTCAAGATATTTTTCACCACCTTGAAGTTCACTTAGTTCCAATTTCCGACCAAAATAATGTAGTTCTATGGTATGATCAACCAAGGATTGAAGTTGACTCTTAGCATATGCTTTAGTGACCTCAATGTCTGTGAGATAACATTTCTTTTTTGCGTTTAGCACTTTTTTAAGAGAAGAGAAAATATGTTTTCATTTAGCGTTGATTTTTTGGCATATGACCTTGATATTGATGCTTGGAAAGATTTATAGCATTCTTCATCGGGAGACAGAGGTATATGAGAGTTTTAAATAATGTTTTTAACTCAGTACCTTTACTGGATGAAGCTTCCTTTGTGATATTTGCTGAATCCCGTTTACTCATTTTGCGAAGCACAACTTCAATAGCTTTTATTATTTCTCCAGGGCCAGTTGATGTAATTAAATTTTGAACTTTGCGTTTTTTTTAAGATTTTCCACAGCATTCCTCAAAAGACTTTCTAGTTCTTCCGACCTTTTTTTTTTGAAATTTCTCTGTCCAATATGTTCGAGTTTCCTCTAACCAGTCTGAGTTTGCAGCTAAAAATCGGTTAACATGCCCACCGCTTTTTACCCCCATTTCACCAATTTTGGACACCAAACTTTTTACGGAAGTATTAAGTTTTTTATTAGAATCTTCAGACAGCTCAGGAAGCTCAAACTTATCTATAATAATTGCTCTTACCACATCAACCCTTTTTGTTTTATCCATTTGCCGCCAAATGTCAAAAATTTGCTTTTGCGATATTAGGGAGACAATTCTGAAAATTAAAAATTATTGTATGGGCGTGGCAAAAACGTGCAAAAAGTGTTTGCTTTACCTCAAAGCCAACACTCTACTTTTTACAATTTTCAAGTCGGAACTCCGCGGAACTATATAGTTTTATTTCAGTCGAAAATTCAAAAAAAAAAACCGTGTCCAATTTTTTACATTGAACTTAAGAGACTATAAAAAAAATAATTTAATGAACCAATTAACTTCTGGAATCGTTTTTTTATTAGCCACAAATAATTCCATTCAAGAAATAAAAATTATTTCAAAAGACGCACCGTTACACTTTTTATATCTAAACGAAATTGCATAAAAACATTTTTAATCTGCTGGCGCTAAGTTACTAAGATCAAAGCTTAATATTTTCTTATCAGTGAAAGAGATTAAAAAACAAAATATGAATAATTATTTTAAATATTTGAAACGATTCGCATGACTTTCATTTTTGTATTTTGTCCCCCTGGATTGATGAATCCGACCACTGTGCATTGCAGTGTTCCAAAAGATGAACGAGTTGAAACCTGGGTATTCGAAAAGATGAACGCTTTATTACTTATACGATTTTTTTCTACTTCTCCCCTGTATTTAGTCGTTACATTGTTTAGCAATTGTATTAAATGTTGGTAACGGTTCTTTTGGGCTTGGTTTACTCACAGTTTGTGTAAGTTCTTCAGTTAAAACTGTATTGTGAAGAGGGAAGATGCCTCCCGTGAAAGGTAGAGTAAAGTTTTTGAACCTTTAACAAAAGTGTGCTGTGTTAGACGACATAAAAAATGGAGTATCTTATCTAAGCATTGCTACAAAATATGGAAACGCTATATCCGTGATTGTTGGAATAAAAAAAGAAAGTCAATCCTTTCGATAGTAAGTGAAAAATTAATAAATTTCTGGAGCGGAAAAACGCAAAAAATTGCATAAATCAGAAATGCCGAAAATGGAAGCGGCATTGTATAGATGGTTCCTGAAGCTACGAGACCAACATGTTTCCGTGTCAGGGATAATGATGAAAACCAAGGCCAAAAGATTCCACGATATTTTCAAGTAGAGCAATTTATTTAACGCGAGTGATGGATGGATTAATAATTTCAAGGGTAGATTTGGAGATCGGCTTCTAGCAATCAGTGGAGTAAAACTGATCTCCAATAAAGACGCTGTCCTGCCCTTTAAACAGAAATTAAAGAAGACTATGGACGACTTCGGTATCAGCCGACAATAATTGAATAATGCTGATGAAAGTGGCCAATTTTGTGCGAATGATCCCAAGCAAAACATTTGTCCACTCTGATGAAAGATCAGCTCCCGGAAGAAAAATTGCAAAAGATGGTTTTACACTTTTAGTATGCATGAACAGCACTGTGGAGCACAAGTTAAAATTTCTAACCATTGGAAAATCGAAAAATTCCAGGTGATTTAAGAATCTTAGGCCTCCAATGACATAGACGAACTCAAAGACTGCATGACTGACAAAATAAATTTTTAAAAATTGGTTTCATTCAGAACTTGTTCTAAAGCTAGTGATGATTTTAAAACTAAGTTTGCGTTATATGTAAAGAACTCTTTTAAAGGTACGGGAACTTATGAATAATAATAAGCTTTCAGAAAAGGCATTGCTTATTCTTAATAGAACGAATGCCCCAAGTCATCCACCTGAAAATGATCCTCAAAAATATGATGGCTGCATTCGCAAAATGTTCACGCTTCTTAATGTAACACCACTTTTACAACCAATGGATCAGTATGTAATAAGGCTCACAAAGTTGCACTACCGAACAAGCCTTTTGTCAGATGTCAATTCTAAAGGCGAGATGTTGAAAAGATGTTGAAAAAATTTAATTTACTTGGCTCTCTGACATGTCTTCAAGGGGCTTGGGTGCTATTGAAAAGTGTTGACATGAAGCTGTTTCTAGTGACGAGGAAGAAGATGTCCCTCTTGCTGTACTATAACAAAGAATGCAACTGGAGGAAACAAACCAGGTTTCAACTACAGCACTGGAATTTCCTACAAGAAGTTTTTAGTGGCGTAAGTCAATAATTGTTTATTTATTGAAACAATTGTCAACATTTAAATTTATTTAAAGCTTCCATGTTCCTCTAACGATATAAAAGAATATAATGAAGATGTAGTTCAGCTGACTTCTGATGAAGAAGAACTTTCCTCAGAATATAGTGTAGTCTATGTTATAGAAGCAATTAATCCAGCAGATGCCATTTCAGCTATCAACACCAGCCGGAAGTTTGCAGAGCAATGTGTGGCCGATGTATCGATACTTTTAAGATTACGAAATTTACGAGAGAAAGCTATAACGAGACTTCTTTCTTCCTGACGACAGTCTACTATATAGAGCAGTTTTATAAGAAAAAGGTCTCAATTATGAGATTTTAGGTTATTATTTTCGCGGATGATATTCATATTACAAAAAGTTTAAATTTTTCGGAACTTACCGCGTTAAATTTAAGAAATATTTTCAATTTCTTTTTCTTTTTCCCGACGTTTCGAAGAACTTTCAAACTTCGTGGTCACGGGATGAGACTGACGATTGATGTATGTTGTTTTAGTTATTGTTTTTTAGCTCTCGCTCTCAAATAGTACCGGTGAGTAGATGTTGTTGCACTTGGATTGCTTGTGGGTGGTGTACTCGTTCTAGGTTGTTGTTGCGTTGAGTCGATATATTCTTGTACACATGCAAAGCTTACGATATCAGCTACAGGTTTTCTGATTGGCTTTACTTTTGTTTTACTTATGAGAGGATCCCACGTTGGCGATAATTTAAAGCTAGAATCTCTATTAAAACAGTTTAATTCGCTCTCAGCCAATGCTGAAAACAACAATAACAAATTTCAGTCTGTTGATGTAAATTGTGTGGTGAATTTATCCAACAAAATACTTGATGAAAATATGATTTCAATTTTATCAAAAGGTATGAATTTTGCCCCATCACCTTTAAGTGTGCCTATTGAAAATATTATAAGTAATATTGAAGAATCAATACGCAGAAACAAAATAGATAGGATTTCAGCTGAAACTATAAGGCAGGATGTATCGGTTTTCATTAGGAAAGGCAAACAAATTGAACAAAACGTTACTCTTTTTGAAAGAAAAGCCCTTGAAAAACTTAGAAAGGACAAAGAAATTATTATTCTACCTGCAGACAAAGGAAACTGTACAGTTATTCTTAACTCCGAAGATTATGATGCTAAAATCCTCAATATTCTATGTGATGAGCTAACGTACAAAGAAGTAATGTATGATCCAACATCAAGAGTGCTTAAAAAAGTTCGACAAATTGTAAACGACAATAAATCTGCTTTACAAAATCAGAATTTAATTCCGTCATGTCCGCAAGCACCAAGAATATACGGCCTTCCTAAGATATATAAAGATAATGTACCTTTAAGACCCAAGAAAGCAGGATGGTTCGATCGGCCACACAGTGTTCCGAAAAGAAACTCATACGGACAGATATTTACATGCTACATCACACCATCACCCAGCCAACTTAACATCGGTTGTATCTGCTCTTGTGAACCGTGCTCACAAAATGTGTGACCCGGAACACCTTAAACAAGAGTTGAAGCATATAGATATTACACTTCTTCTTATCTTTATTTCGTAATAATGTTTTCAAAAAAAAGTCTGTGACCGCACATTTTACAATTCAGAGATTTGATACAATATCTTTCTACTGAAACATTTTCTTGTATATAATAAAATTAGTAAATATAAATAATGAAAAAATATATTATCGAAGGAAAATACGAAAAAAAAAACCTTCATTTAAACAAAAAAACAAAAAAAAAAAATAAATATAGTATTATAATTCAAACTATAAATTAACGAAAATCAATTAACGAAAACAAAAAGTTTTATACAAATAAATGAATAAGTGAATAAATAAATAATAAAATAAATAAATAAATAAATAGATAAATAAATAAAGAAATAAATAAAGAAATAAACAAATAAATAAATAATAATGAATAAATAAATAAATAAATTAGTAAATAAATAAATAATATATATTTCATAATGAAAGCAAACGCAATAAAAATTAAAAAAAGATATATCACAGACTAAGGATTAAGCTGGTTTATGAGAGAATTCTCAGAACTATCACAGCTATTATTAAAATTAATTGTTAGTTTTCGAATCCTTTCAAGAACCAATTTAACATTCGCCCTTCTGTGGAGATCAAGGGTTGAATTATGCCAGGGCAGATTTAACATCATTTTTAAAACTTTGTTTTGTGATACCTTCAACTTGTTTATATGGTATGTTGCTGCATTGCCCCATATTGGGCACCCATATAATAGTATTGCTTGGAAAATTACTTTATAAATTATAATGTTATTGTCATTTGTGAGAGAAGATTTTCTATTGATAAAAGGGTAAAACATCTTAATTGCAATACTTATTTTCTTTAACGTGCTTTGAATATGTTGGCCAAATGTAAGTTTTGTATCAAGATGAACCCCGAGATACTTTACGGATTGCTCCCATTCTATTGCGTTACCATTTATTTGAAGCTGACTGCTGGGAAGATAGCAAGCTTTTCTTTTTCGTGTGAAAAAGATGGCTTGCAACTTCCCAACATTCAGCTTAATTTTCCATTTCTTATAATATTTTTCAAGTATTTCAATCGCATTTTTAAGATTGGTCTCAATGTTGAGAGCAAATTCATGCGACGCAAATACTGCAGTGTCATCAGCAAAAATGGCTGCTTCACATTGCGGAAGATTTGGAAAATCTGAAGTGTAGATATTGTATAAGGCTGGTCCAAGGACTGAGATATTACACTTGAAAAGAATGGCTACAGCTACAAACAAAGAACATTGAGACCCAAACCCAGCTCACAGAAACATTTGCTACCTCCAGCATTAGAAAAAAGGGCGTTTTTGCCCTATATCAAAGGCATAACGGATGGAATTGGGCGAATCTTACGAAAATATGATATAAAAACCATCTTTAAACCGCCAACCAAGGTTCGCCAACTTTTAAGATCGCCTAAGGACAAAATTCCACTTCAAAATCCTGGTGTGTACTCTGTTCCCTGCAGTTGTGGGTCTTCTTATATTGGTGAAACGAAATGAGGTTGACACGCCATACAAATTATTGTATCTTCATCGGTTGTCCTTTGGGCAGCTTATAGGCTATTAAATTTAATATATAAGTTATGTTTTATATGCTTAATACACAAATATTTGCAGTCGATCTCGTACTGTGGAGGTGTTAACACGTTTTCGGCTTCCCAGTTTTTTCCAAATAAATTTCGTGTGTGCGTTTAAGTATAACATTAAATCAAGATTTCTTAAGTGGTGCAGTAGCACAAAGGTAGAGTGGCCGACCGAGAATCCGAGGGTCGCCAGTTCGATTCCCAGCCGGGCATCAGAACTTTGCAAGCTTTTTTTCACAACCGTGAAGTGGAAAACTTTATTGGTTGGGAAAACGAGCAAAGAAGGAGGAGCTTAAGCACCGGGGCATCGAAAGGTGTCCTAGGGCCAATGAGGCCAGCGATGGCATCAGCTGAGGGAACATCGAAAGATGTTCCAACTACAAGCAGTGATTCTGCAGCAACAACATCAACAGCAATAACAACAAAGGCAACATCATCCGATGCTAATCAAAAGCGCAGAAAGAGGATCAAGTGCGCACCAAATTTGGTAAAAAGGAGATCCACGGCCACCTCAGCAAAGCTGCCAGCTGGGGTGCATACGTCCGATATAGACGAGACGTCAGAGGCAGCAAGACAAACCGAGCTAGATACTTCACCCGAAGAGGGTATAGCATATATGTCTGAAGAAGGAGAAGGGCACTTCACGACGGGCGAAAGTACTGCCTTCGTGAACCTCTCCACATCAGAGTCGTCAGCTGAGGAGGACGAGGAACAGAGAATGGTCGCCCAAATTGAAGCTTTGGAGGCAGAAATCGAAAAGATAAAAAGCAAAGTTAAGGCCAGCCAAGAAGCGCGCCGAGCGAGGCAACTAAAAGAACTCGAAGAAAAAGAACAACAACAGAAAAAAGAACAATTACAAAAACAACAGCCACAGCAGCAGCCAAAACAACAACGGCAAAAACAACAACAACAACAGCAACAGCAGCAGACACAAGTACAGAAACAACCACAAGAAAAACAACAGCAGCAGATTCAAAAGCAGCAGAATCAACAGCCGCAGAAAAGTCAGTCTCAGCAGCAGCAGCCACAGCCGCCGATTATGAAAAAAGAAAAGGTGCCACCCATTAATACTTATAAAATGGAGTTACAGGATACCATAAATCTATGTAAGTTGACCATAGGTCAAAATTTTACTATTAAAAGATTAAATAACGATAGGCATGCTATCCAGTGCTTCACACTGGAACAGCACAAAAAAATTAAAGAGTTGCTGAAAGAAACTACTACCGAATTCTTTAGTTTCACCCCTAAAACCGAAAAATTTCAAACGGTCCTTTTGAAGGGCATAGATTCCTACACGGAACCACAGGTGCTCTTAAATGAACTCCGCCAAAAAGCGAATGACGATCTCGACTTTATCGGGGTCAAGCCGTTCGCTACAGTTAGAGTTAGGCGGGAGAAGCGGAGTCTTCCCTTCTTCCTTGTTCAACTTTCACCCAGCAGCAAACTGGATAGTTTGAGGAGTATATCCGTCCTCAACTGCCAGGTTGTAACTTGGGACAAATTAAAAGGCGCGGCGACATGCTTCAATGCATGCGCTGCCAAAGGTTCGGCCACGCCGCAGCAAACTGCGAAATGCAGTCACGCTGCGTTAAGTGTGGAGAGAACCACAATGCAGATGAATGCAAGTTAGGAAAAGAACGGGTCGAAGATAGGACCCAGCTTAAATGTGTACTCTGCCGAGGCGCCGGACACCCCGCTAATTATCGGGGATGCCCGACGTTTCAGCTTATAAAAAACAATAAAGCAGCAAAGCAAACAGTGGTAGAAAAGCGTCCAACAGTGCGCCCTCCTACAACAACGTCCGTCAACCACCAAATTTCTTACGCCCAAATGGCGTCGGGAAGGGGAAGCACGGTACAGCCTACACCAAAGGTCGCCCAACAGGCCCCCGTGCCTAAGGCGCCGGCGGCACAGGCGGATATTATGGGCGTTCTACTGGCCATCCAGGGCCAGTTGAACGGCCTCCAAAACCAGATCAGGGAGCAGGCGACTAGGGTGGATTATCTCTACTCTGTTTTGCCGAGCTTAACGCAACTTAGAGGTTAAGGGCGCGCTGCCGGAGAGGCCCTTTAAGATCCTAGCTGTGAATGTAAATTCACTGATTAGGACCGAACGTAGAGCGAATTTATTCCAATTGCTTAAAGACATAAGTCCAGATGTGTTTATGGCTAGCGAAACTAAGCTTAACCATAAACATAAATTGACTAACAACAATTACAATATCGTAAGGAGAGACCGACCCAACTCCACTCAAGGAGGGGGCGTCGCAATCTTTATACGTAAAGGCATTAGTCATAAGGTAATATATAATAGTGATGTGCGTAAATTTCGGACGTTAGAGGCATGCATCATATGCATTCATCTCCAACAGGGGAAGCGAATGTATGTGATCGCTGCCTATGCACCGGAAACACCTCAGCCCACACAGTTTATAACAGAGCTTGAAAAGCTTTTTGAATGCTTAAGATTGAGCTCGGAAGAAAACTACTACATATTGGCTGGTGATTTGAATGCCAAACATATAGATTGGGGAAATCAAATACAAAATCCTCGTGGTAACCATCTGTATAATTGGATGGGTCGATACAACCTGGAGTATCGCATTGAACTTCTCGCTACAGACAGGCCATCGTTTCCAAGAAGCGGTGCCTATCTGGATCTATTGTTGAAAGACGCAAGACTAACAATTACTGATACTGTGGGCCATCGGCCTAAAAATTGTTTAAGAACGATCGAGTACGACAGTGACCACTGCGGACTCGCCACCGTAATACAACTTCCGAACTCGCTTATAGAGTTGGAGGAGTATGTACCGGTGCATACTTACAATTACAGTAAGGTGCGCTGGCCACGCTTCTCGAACGTCTTATTGAGCGAATTACGATCAAATGGTATATCCCCACCAAATGACAGGAACATGACAAATACTGAAATTGACAGATACTTAGAACAAATGGACGAAACAATTCAACGAACAATGAACAGGACAATACCGAAATACAAAGAACGTAACGCAACTGACATGTACCGTAACGCGACAATTGATGCACTACACAGACAAAAAAGTGGCTTACTGACAAGACTAAAACGCTTGTACAGACGGTTTACTGACACACGAGATCTGGAGATAAGGACACTGAAGTCGTCCATCAAAAACATCAACCAATTGATCAAAGAAAATTATAGGTTGTCCATTAATTTGTTTTGGGACAACAAAATTCGGGCCGTGAACGCTACCGACCCGAGTATGTTCCCACAAATTAATAAGATATTCAGAAGAAACGATCAAAACGACCTTCCGTGTCTTAAGCTCCAGAGGACGACACAAAACAGAGACGTACTTCTGACAGCAGGCATAGACCCAGATGATGCCGTCTTGGACGATGACCTCTTCATAATCGAAGATCCGCAGGAGAAGGTGGAGGCTGTGGGGGCTGCTTTCCAGCAAGTGTACAAGGTGAATGCTAGCATTCGCCCGAATCATGACCTGGAGAACAGAGCTCTGCTTCATCACTTATGGCTCCGAAACGATATAAGCGAATGGCGATCTGAGAACCTTGGTTTTACCGGGTTTAATGATGAAGATTTGGCAAATGCCATAATCGCCGACCGAAATGGGCCCAGTCCCCTGTTAATTTCGACGAATGAGCTCCAGCTCATCTTCGATTCATTAAAGAAAAAGAAGTCTGCAGGAGTCGATGGTATATCCAACGTTGTACTACGACATTTGCCTCAAGAAGCAGTTGACATTTATACCACACTGTTTAACAACGCGCTGAATAATGCATATTATCCAGTGCGGTGGAAGACAGCTGTGGTGCACCCTCTCCCAAAAAAGGGAAAGGACAACTCCAATCCGGCGAATCTCCGGTCGATAAGTCTTCTTCCGAGTATCAGCAAAGTATTTGAAAAGGTTATTAATAGAGCCCTGTTCAAGTGGGCGGAGGACAAAAATATCATCCCGGATAATCAGTTCGGTTTTAAGGCGGGACATGATACAATTCATGCCGCGTCTAAACTAGTTTCTGATATCCAATGGAACAAAACTAAGAAGCAGTGTACGGGTGCCTGTCTGGTTGATTTGGAGAAGGCCTTCGACACCGTATGGTTAAAAGGTCTCTATCTAAAGCTAACCAGACTAGGTATAAGTAAACCTCTATTGTATATGCTTTATGACATGCTAAATGGTAGAAAGTTTGTTGTCAAGAGTGGCAATGTAACTTCTACCGCAATTTTTAATATTAATAATGGTCTTCAGCAGGGAGCGGTTAACTCGCCGATTCTATTCAGCATTTACACCAGCGATCTGATAGGTAGTCTAACTCAGGCAATTGCGTACGCCGACGATCTAATTGCGTACAGAACAGCTAATACAGTTGAGGTCATCAAAAGTCTCTTGCAGAGTGACTTCGACAAGATTCAGCGATATTGTGATGACTGGAAGTTGAAAATCAACTTCCAGAAATCAGAAACTATTTTGTTTAGGACTCCGTTGTCTAGCGCCTCAAGGGATACGAGAAAGAACTGGCGCAAGCTGGTGATCGTAGGGCCACATGGACATCCACTGGCGAGTAAAAGTGTAGTAAAGTACCTTGGCATCTGGTTGGATCAGTACCTGTATTTCGACAGACATATAGTTGCTGCTTTGGCCAGGGCTAGGGGAGCCTTTGCCTTGACAAAACGACTGTTTTATAGCAGCCGTCTTAACAGCAGGGTGAAGGTGATTTGCTACATGGCCCTCATCAGGCCGATGATTGCCTACGGATGCCCGGTGTGGTTCAACGTTGCCCCATCTCAAATGGAAAAGATTCGGGTGTTTGAGAGGCAATGTCTTAGACGTTGCCTTGGATTACACAGAACACAAGAGTCGGAGTACACAAGATATTATTCCAACCAGGTTCTATACAACGGAGCCAACATAAACAGAATAGATAATTTTTTGTTCAAGCTGATTCGGGGTCACTTTGCAAGAGCGATGTCCTCAACTAACAGCTTAATTTTTGGGGCTTATTACCCCAATAACGAATATTTTGAGAGTGCGCGGTTAAGTGGTTACATCCCTCCCGAGGCATTCCTCTATTTAGACAGTCGAGGGCTGATACAGGATGGAGGGGCGGTTCCGCTCATCTACCACGTCAGCCGGAAAACTGTGGATAGGCGACTTCTGTATGGTCGAGACGTCATCGCTCAAGGTGGAGAAGAGCGCCTTCGGTTCAGTAGGACTGTGTCCGATCGGGACCGGAGGGATAGAGCGAAACAGGAGAACCAGTTCTGGTGGCTCTCTGAACAGCATCGTGATATTGAAAGTCGATGAAGATATTATATCTTGGCCGACTTACATAGATTTAGGCAATTAGGTATAGGGAACAGTCGGGGTGGCACCAAAAAAAAAAATTAAAAATATGTATGTATGCGGGGCATACGTGCATGTAACTGCGTGCCTGTACATGTATGTGCGTACGTATATGTATGTGCGTATGTACATGTATGGGTGGGTTGCATGCTGCTGTGTGGCTGCATGCATATAAAAAATAAACAAAAAAAAAAAAAAAAAATTAAAAAACGAAAAAAATGCTGCTGTGGCTGTTCTAGTTTTGAAGTAGTTTTAAGTATTATTAGGTATTTTTAAGTAGTTTAAGTTATTTTTAGGCAGTATAAGTTAGTCTTATTTAGTTTTAATTATTTCTAATCTATATTTAGGTTTAGTTTATAAGGAAAAAAAAAAAAAAAAAAAAAAAAAAAAAAAAATGATCAGATACCAAGTTTTTTTCTTAAAAGTTTCCTTGGAAAAATAAAATAAAATAAAATAATTAGATTTAATTAAAATAGTTTTTAGGTCGAAAGACATTAGTTCTAAGAGTTATTGTTTAGTTTAGAGCGCCCGTAAAGGGCCAGTAAATTAGTTGTAAGTTATTGATAAGTAGGCTAGTTTTAAACATTTTTGTCTAGCTTTAAGATAGTTATAAGTGAATATAAAATAAAAATGAATTTACACAAAAAAAAAACACAAATATTTGCACTTACCTCTTAAATTTATCCTGATTTTGAAATATAATTTCCAAATTTATATTTCGTTTTGTTACGTTTAGCTGTTTCCATGGATTTTATATCCAAATTGGATTTAGTTTTGTTTACTTTCGCTGTTGTTATGGATTTTATTTCCAAATTAGCAGAAAGTCCCCGGTGTTGCCCGGCCACCCGAGGCAAAAGTCCTTTATGCAATATATTCCAAATGAAATAAAAAAAATAAGAAACAAAATTTGTAAGGAAAAGTATTTCTCATTTATTTTGTCGTTTATTTAACCAGGATTAGTTTTCTTATTAAATTTAGCAAAGAGGATTTATTATTTGCATTTTTGCTTACAAACGAACTATTCTTAATTTTGAGACTCTTCGCTTTTGTTTTTTTACATGCGATTATAGTTAGTACAATATAAGGCAAGTTATATTAAACAAACACGACATTATGATGATAGCGAAAACGAGAAAGGCTGCTATTCAAGTGCGACTTGAAAAAAAAATTATGCATAGTGTCGGAAAGTGTCGCATTACTTCGGTCTAATTTTACATCTTTAAAGACCCGACGTTTTGCGTTGTACGCTAACAGGGACCCAGGATGAAAAATTCCGAAGATTTCGATGAAAGAAATCCGACATTAGACATGTTCCTTTTCTGCAATTTATTCGGGGCTTACACATATATGAATTCATCGTTATCGCCGGGCCTATTTTTATGAAAGCAAAAAGGTTCTAAGGTTTCGCACTGAACTATCAATTTTTATAAGTTTGCAAGGAAAATTTATTTTCGTGTGTAAACACATTCAAACGCGAAATCTTGTATTTTCACGGTTATAGGCGCCGCTGAAATCATTCAATATTCCTTGCATTTCAGCGTAGGTCGCGTGTGTTTGGCACCATGTTAGAAATGAATAGTTTGTTGAGAATATTAAAATTAGCCTATTAACCGAGCTTACATCTGCAAGGATTCCCCAACCCCGCCAGTGGCTATTTTTGCGAACGTAAAAACTAACTTGCAAGTGTAAGCTCATGCTTTCGCGGAAGTTAATATATGCATGAAAGTAAAACAAAATTTGGTGGGTGCCACCTATAATAGTTGATAGGATTTTACACTTAACTGCCATCTTTTTCATTGGCACATGTTAAGTTTACAAAGAAAATCATGTTTGCTGTGTAAACTTTCACAGTCCCGAAATGTTTACTTTCACAAGTACTGTTTGTTTGCGTTTAGGCCATTTCACCCTGCAAACAGCTAAGTTTTCCAAAAAAAAAAAATGTAACCCTCAAGCCACTTGCAAGCTACAACCTCTCAAAATCAAACGAATTTTTTTAATTGTAGGTGTGATTCCCGATTTTAGCCTTAGCAAACAAACTGATAAAGATAAATTTCACTTCATGAGAATAAAATTATTAAAATCGGTGGAGCGGTTTCTAGGAATAAAGCATATTGTGCATACTTATTATTTGAAACAAAAAATAATGTGCTGTTTTGGAAATATTAAATTATTAAAAAAAAGTTTTAAAATATGCTTTTAAAAATACAAACAAATATCTATTAGGTAATTAAAAATATCGGTATGCATCCAAGTTGACGTACCTAAACCTATATAATATATATAAAATTTACAAAAAACTCGGTAGCGTTCTTAGCTATTATTGGTACGATTTTTTTTTTTTTTTTTTTTTTAATAATACAAATTCTATATACTACTGAAATACATCAGCCAAGTAGAAGACTTAGCACTTATTGGTAATTTGTTTTCCAACCATATAATAGTTTATATCGAAAAAAACTCTCATTTTTTTAAATCAAAATCGGTAGAACCATTTTCGAAAAAAATGAGCTTTAACATAATGGCAGTTTCACAAAAAAAAAAACTCTATACCAAGTTTGAAGGAATTCCGCCCATTTGGACTGTAATTGGCTATGATATCATACAGACGAACAGAATTTCTAGACCATGTTTTTTCGTCTTCGCTATCATCGTAATGTCATGTTTGATTATTATCCCAAAACTTTTTTTTCGACGAATGCATAACTTGCCTTAAATTGTATTTACCTATCGCAAGTAAAAAGACAACCTCCGGAAAGCGAAGAGTCCCAAACTGAAGAATAGTTAGTTTGTAAAAAAAAAAAAAAATAAGAAAACTAATCCTGTAACCATCTTCTGTAACTCAGGCAATAAATTTTCGTCACTTACAGCCTCTGAAAAAAATGGGTTTATGTTATTATGTTATGTTATTATTTCCAATGGAAGGCAATAAAGTGAAGTGCCATTTTGACATCTTAAAACCAAAACAAATATTTTTTTTGTTTCTCGACTATTATTATCGATTCGAAAGTTACAGAACATAAGTATTGAACGACAAAATAAATGAAAAATCCTTTTTCTTGCAAATTTTTTTCATTTATTTTTCATTGCATTTACAAGATACTGCATGAAAAGACTTGCCTCGGGCAACGCCGGGGATTTTCTGCTAGTGTTTTATATTTTTTTAAAAATAAAATGAATTGTTATTTTGTTAGATGTTATGCTATTTATGTTTAGCTATATATTTTTCTTAAAATAACTCACAATGCTTCGAAAAGATGAACGGGGCTTGTTTCATATCTGTTAATCTTTTCGAGATTCTACTGTATTTACAAACTTAGTAATTGTCATATTGCTAAATTAAAATTCTTATAATCATCATATTGTTGAATTAAAATTTAAGTAAAAATACTATAATGTTTAGTCCAAGAGAGTTTTTTTTTAGTCTATAGATGGTAATACGAAATAAATCGATATTCAGTATACAAATAAGATTATGGTCTTCCATCAGAAGAAAAATCTTGGTAGAGTGGTGCACTTTGTCTCGAAAATTGTATTATTTATTTTGGCTTGTATAATTTATTTATTGATCAGACACCAATCTTTTATCGTTTGGGTTTTGCTTTCTTTATTTGAAAAGGTTTTGGACCTTAGTCCCACATTATTGCATAAGAAAGTAAGTTTTTTAGAAGTGAATGCTGCAGTCGATCAAACTAAAATTAATGGTTAAAGAAGTCAGCAGTTCTAACTGAGCTCGAAGATATAATTAAACCTTGTTTTTCCTTCAAGGATCTACATTCTAAGGCAACCGAAGACCGTTGTTCCAGTCCCGATCAGGGTTTTGTCGCTTTGAACGATAAAAAAAACACATGTACATGAAATAATAAATCCGAAACACTCTGTATATATAAGGACAAGTTTTAATACGATACGAAGGCAACAGACTTTATTGTTGCTTTTATTCCCCGAAAGGACAATTTATATTATTCATTCGAAAAGTGTTTTTTTTTTGTTTTCAAGTTGATTGCCATTAAATGGTGTTTGAATGATGATGATGATGAATATGCAGAAAGTTGAGTTGAGAGCTGAGTGAGCTTAATGCTTTTTTGAAGGCTCTTAATAGAAATCTTCATAATTTTAACATAATTAAATAAAATAGTAAAAAGGATTTCTATTGTAAAAGGATATATGAATAGTTGGCTATTTTTATTGGCAAATTATTCTTCAGGTGGGGTTATCGGAGTTAATATTTTTTTTCAATTAACTGGTCTTCAATGAAAGTTCTTCATCCTCAATGATCCATGGTCACGCTGCTTCGATGACTCCTGATTGAAGTACTATTGTCCATTTGCACTATACACTGTAGTTGGCGTGGTTTTAACCGCTTGTATTGAATCCAAATTAAACCGTAAATCCAGTGCTCAGTCGTTATTAAATGGAGCTAAGCTGCAGCCTTGTCTAAGCCCTATTTTTGGTTTGGAAACTGTTCTAGAAATAAATTCAGAAATTCTTGATTCGCATAGCAACGTTGTAAAATCTTTATCGAAGCTCTTTCTAATAAAGCTTCTATATTATTTACCTTAAAATTGATAATTTTCACGAAATATTGCTTATGACTTAATTATCCTTCTACCAGTTGTAAATCGGATTAGTTAAACGTTTTGCAAAGATTTGCATTCCAGCCAGTGAGCACTAGACTGTGTAAACGTAGTTCTTGTAACGAACCGCTTCGCCCTTTCCAAATATAAACACAGATCAGTGCATAAAATCACAAGACCTAGCAAGGGGGTGGCCGTGGCGCGATAGTTGTGTACTCGCCTGTCAACCTCGTGATCGCAGGTTCTATTCCTGCGTTGTCTATGTCTTTTTATATTCCATTAAAAACCAATTCTAAAAATTGTCATAAAATGAGATACTGCTTTACTCATTACATGCTGTTCAGGCATAACACTAACAACATGTGATTGAGTAAACTAGTATACCCATAAAATATGACAACGAAATAAATAAAATAATGCGAATTATAAGGGACATAAATAAATAAGACACGGTAATTTTCTCCCCATTAGTTCAGCAGCCATCCCTGGAGATAAATCTGAGACAACAACCAGCTCTAGTCTCAGAATATCGCGGCACATATCTTTCCTATTCTTCTTTCTCTTCTTTCACCGGATGCCGTGCTGTGTACAAAAAATAATAAAGGGTATTCATAATCCCTTGAGAGCGTGCAAAATTATAAAAAAAAAACACAAAACCCCTAAGGTGCCCATATACAGGATACCCGCAATATCTTCCGGCCACTGCTCTACCCGTTCACTGCAGTATTAACTTCTTGCTGTACTCTGTCCGATAAAAATTGTCAGTGCAGGGAAGAAAGAGATATTTGCCTTTCATTCGTATTTTTTAGTTGTGCATTTGTGCTTTTCTTTCTAAAATTTTCACAAGGCTGCCGTACTACGTATTTTGAAGTGTCAATTATCTCGAAAACGGCTCCAAAGATTTTGAAATGTACCTAAGATCTCTCCGACTGATTGCGAAGTGATCAATTACGTCGGAAAATGCTTGTCTTTGCGACGACACCCAACTGACTTTGTGGCGCGCCTTGTGCTCAAACATGGTCCCCTTATACCTGAGCCCATCATTGGAATTGCCAACTTTCCCATTCAAGTCTCCTATTAGCATTATGAAGTTTCAACTTGCTGTATTAGAATAAACAGCACTCAGGCGGTTATAATGGCCTCCTTCCCCTCGACAGAAGAGAGCTCCGTTGGGACGTAACACTGTACACTAGCTTTCAGGATCCTGTCATCTAAAGGCTCCCAGGAAATTAAGCTCTTGGGAGCTGTTTTAAAAAGCAGCAATCCAACACCAGGTTGACAAAAACTAACAAATGCCTTTCCGGAGTAGAGTAGTAAAGTAATGCGAGTTAAAGACTTGAAATTCCCCAAGCCCCTCCTACTAACTTCACTAATCCCTAAGATGTTCCTCTTATAGCGCATGCATTTTTTTCTAGTTGGAGCAACTTCACTTTAGTTCTCAAGAAGCGTTTTCATATTTGAGAAACCAAACTTTGTCCGAGTACAATAGCCAATAGTCATCAACGTTCCACCATTCCTTATCCGAGGCGTGGTGTCGGTTGATTTCAGTTACGAAGAGAGATAGGCCTTTCGGACTTTCAATTTTAGCCTATATTTACGTTTATTGGGAGATAGTTGCCCTGGACCGATACTAGGGCTGCAACGAGACGAGACCAGCCGAGAATTTTGTTCGTCTCGGTCTCGTTAAAATCGTTAAAATCTGGTCTCGGTCTTGGCCTCTCCTTTTTTACTAGAAAATTTTAATATACAGTCTCGTCTCGGTCTCGGTCTAGGTCTCACCCTTAGTATTGGATTCTTTCGGGTTTTTTGGTAATACAAAATTTAAGATAAGACTCGCGTCCAGATTGAAAAAATAGAGTACGGTATCTCAGAAGTTTGTTAGTAAGAAAAATGAGGAGTGTGGATCAATTAAGCAATTTAAATCGGAGTCATCCTGTAATTGATTTTAACAGTTCATGGCTTGACAGGTAGGCACTATACTATTTTTTGACGTTTGGATTATTTTTTTTTCCAAATGTCCCTTAAAAGTCTGTGGTTTGATATTTTAACGCGCAAACATTGAACGTGAGTACTAAGAAATATTTTTTTTTATGATGGCGCTACTAGAGCTTGGTGCTCCTGGGCCTTGCTTAGCATGCCCCTTCAGCCTGCTCGATCTCTAGCCCACGGTCTACAATTTTGCACTCCAAGTTGTCGGAGGTCTCTACCTGGTCGCTCCATCGATAATACGGTCTATATTGGCTTCTAACTCCCTATGGTTTGGCGTTGAAGGCTTTACGAGCTGGGGCATCGATGTTCATTCTCTCTACATTGCTCATCCATCTTATTCGTTGAATTCGAATTTTGCTGGCTAGGCTAATGTCGCTACACAGTTCGTATACTTCGTCGTTGTTTCTTCTTCGCCAAATGTTGTTTTCTCGATTTACGCGGACAGGACCATAGATCGTACGCAGAACTTTTCTCTCGAAGACTCTTAGTGACTTTTCAACCGATGGGAGAGGGTCCATGCTTATGCACCATATAAGACCGGGATAATGAGCGTTCTATACAGTGCCATCTTCTTCTGGTTAAGAATCGCAACGAGCGCCTCCTGGTAGTGAGAGGATGCAGCATCTATGAGGGAATATACAATAGGTAAATTCTGTCGTCTGCCATAATTTAATTAATTTTCACAACTTAACTATATGTTCGTATAATATTACTGGTCTCAAAAGTAAACTTTCACAACCAGATTTTTTTAATTATTTACAACAATTTGATATAATAATACTTATTGAAACATTTTTAGAGCAAAAAAACGAAAATTAATTTTTTATATTTCAAAGATTCGAAGTAATGCTTACACCTGCAGTTAGAGCAAATTTATATGGAAGAGCCAGTGGGGGTATTTTATATGGTATTACAAAATATTTATGGGGAAATTTAGTTAAATTTAAAATTATTGATCTAAAAATCATTTTCCATATGGCTAACACCAGCTTTAATCAGTTTATTCTTCCCGTCTACTTAAACTGCAATAATTCGCTAAACGAATTCGATGATCTTGTAGATTTTATTAATAATACCTCTTTTGAAAATTGTATTATTATTGGAGACCTAAATGCTAGAATTGGGGGATATCAAAACTCTACTGTTAATTTTTTACAATCGCGAGCCGCACTAGTAGATCAAGGAAATTCTAAAGATTCAATTCTAATCCGTAATGGGCGCATTTTAACAGAATTTTTCGAGCTATTTGGTTTTACAGTACTTAATGGGTGTTCTAAAAGCGATGCGCGTGGTGAATTTACTTTTGTTAGCAGTCAGGGTCAATCGGTTATTGATTTAGCATCTTTAACAGGGAACTGGCTGAACATGCTGGAAGACTTTAAAGTGGATTTAGCTAACTTTTCAGGACATTTACCAATAGTGGTAAATCGCACACCTTAGTTCAGCAATCATCACACTCAGTTAAAGAGACATGTGAAAGTATAGTGAAGGTCATAAAAGCAGCTGCCCCTTCACTATACTTTCATCTCAAGAGCACACATACTCTTGCACCTGCAAATTATTGGTTTGACAAAGACTGCGGAAACCTACGCAAGCTCTCATTTGCATATTTAAAACTTGTCAGATCGACAAACTCACAATATTTTAAAAACATTTACCTTCAAGTTAATAGAGACTATAAAAAGATATGTTCATCTTAAAGGACAAATTATTTAAAAAACTTGGCCATAAAATTAGAAAGTTGTAGGCATCCCAAATCTTTCTGGGATATTGTGAGTGAACTTGGTGGGCGAAATCGGGATATGAAGTACTCTTTGGAAACTGAGACGTTACCAGCTCATTTTAAAACTCTACTCACAGCTGACGAAGGTCTTCACAGCTTCGATTACGCTTACATAACTTTGCAGTAAGTGAACTGGATGAAGATATCTCGCTAACGGAGTTAGAAGCAACTCTTCAAAAAATTAAAAACAATAAAGCACCAGGCGCGGACGGCATACCAGCAGAGTTTTACAAAAACAGTTCTACTGAACTCAAAAATTATATCGTTGTATTTTTTAATCGACTGTAAAACGATGTAGATGTACCCAGTAGTTTCAATGGATCTGTCATTTTCGCAATTTTCAAAAAAGATGATGCAAATGTTGAAGAAAATAATGGAGGTATCTCGATTTTAAATACAGGAAGGAAAATTTTTGCTGCTATCCTTAACGAAAGACTCACAAAATGGATTGAGAAATATGGGCGTCTAAGTATTTTTCAAGCTGGTTTTCGCACAGGATTTTCGACTATGGATCATATCTTTGCTATCTCCAGTAGAGCCAGAAAATGCATTGATAACAAAAAAAAACTATACACTTGCTTTATTGATTTCAAAACTCCTTTTGGAAAAGTCAACAGGCAAGCTTTAATTTACAAATTATCATGTTTAGGTATATCGCGAAAGTTTCTGGTAATGTATGCCAGGCTAATCTCATCGACAAAGGCAAGAGTTTGGGATGGGCACGAGTTCTCGGAAGGGTTTGAAACAACAGCAGGTGTTCCTCAAGGATCTATCCTCAGCCCAATACTGTGTGCCTTATTCATATATGAAATCTTGAGATCTTTTTCCAGGAGGAGTCCTTTTCGCTAACACTGTTGTTAAGGTCTTGCAATTGCAAATAAACCGCCTTAGTTCATTTTGTGAGACTTGGGGTTTTGCAAATAAATGTACAGAAACTAAGATTGTAATTTTTGAAGCGAGACAAATCAGAAAAAGGCCTGAAGAAAAATGGTCCTTTAATGACGTTCAGATCGAGGTTGTACAAGATTCTTTATCAAACATTCTAAAGCAAAAATAAATGAAGCTAAATTGGCACTTAATATGATGTGGCCACAGTTATTCTCTAGCCAAAATATTGATCTGGCATCTAAATGCCGAGTTTTTAATGCAACAGTAAAGGCCTATATGTCTTATGGTGTAAAAATTTTGGGATACATTAAACTCGAAGCTTTTAAAAGCCTGCAAAGGCATTTCCTTAAGCGGCTATTCCGATTACCAAATTCAACACCAAATTATGCCATATATGTAGAGTCAGCTATAACCCCATTATATGTACAAAATTAGAAGGCGAACGCTGACTTCATTACAAATGTTATGAAAAGAAATGATGTATGTCTTCCCAAGGCTATTTTGAAAAATTGCTACAAACAAATGCCTCGCCGTTTAAAGAGTGGAACCAACTCGCTTTATCGCAAGAATTGTCTCTAAGCTTAACGGAAATCAATGTTGGTGAATGGCAAGACAAGTTTGCAGAGGTGATCGCTAAACTAGATCATACAATGTTTGTAGAAAATCTTTTAAAAGCAAATTCGTCCGCAGCAAGTATGATTTACCGAAATTTAAACCATGAGTTGATTTCAGATGTCAATTAGTTTTCTAGTGATTACTCATCCGCTCCAATAAGTAATATATTTAGAGCCAGTGTCAAAATTTTACATTTAAATTTTATACCGCACCGGGATGATTTGCCGCAACTCTGTAATCTATGTAACAGAAGAGAAAACGAAAATATTTACCACTTCTTAGCGGTCTGTCCAATCTTACAAGAAATTCGTCGGTTATACTTTCGGGAAAGCTTTCTACCGTTATATAGATTTTATGAAATCCTAAATGGAGCATCAGGTTGGCTCAATCTATATAAATATTGTCAACATGCTCTTAATTACCGTAACAGTTTCACCTGAGTAAGTGAATTAGCCAATTATTGTAGTGTAAATTAAAAGAAAAATGTTTTAAGTTATAACGTAACAAAAAAAAACTTATATAGGTACTTTGTTTATATTATTTAATGTTAAATGTCTTATGTTTTGATTTATTCCTTATTTCTTAACATCATAATAAAAAATTTCATATCAGGCAGACGGTAGTAAATGCCACGTCCTTATTCTTAGGAAAACAAATTGTAAAAAAAAAAAAATGTATGATAAATAAAATAAAGGATCAATATCTATCTATCTATCTGTCAGTGTCACCTTTGTTTTCTCTATAGGTATTTATTCCTCAATTGCTTACTCAGCCCAAAGAAACAGCGATTAGCAAGAGCTATTCTGCGTTTGATTTCAACGCTTTCAGACAAATTCACTGACTACCTTGAAGTTATGCCTATCAATGGTCATGTTTTGACCAAGTCGGTGGTGTGGTTAGAATTTTGTTGATGAAAGCATATACTTCGTCTTGTCCGCGTTTATTTTCAGTCCCATTCTGCTTGCTGCTGATTCCATAGTAGTTCTTCCTATCACGACAATGTCGTCCGCAAACCCAAGTAATTGTGTCAATTTATTGAAGATAGTGCCCGATGTGCTGGCATGGGTGTTTCGTATTACATTTTCAAGCGCAATGTTATATCAGCTGCATGACAGTGCGTCACCTTGTCTTAGTCCTCTGGTGATTTCGAAGGATACAGTAGAGTCCCTATACCAATTTTGACGGAACAGCGACCATTTTCCAGCGTCATCCTTATAAGGCGAATCAGTGTAGCAGGGATTCCAAAGTTGTACTTGACACGATACAGTTCAACTCCATTAACACTATCGTAGGCTGCTCTTACATCGACGAACAGGTGGTGGGTTCGATGTTATATTCTTCGCGTCTCTCCAGGATCTGGCGTAATGGGAATATTTGGTCGGTTGTAGATTTACCAGGTCTGAAGATATGTACATTGGTAAGGACATATTACATCATCAGCAAACGACTTGAGACGTTCGCATAAAACGCTGGACAGGATCTTATAGCTATATTTAGAAGACTTATGCCTCTATAGTTGGCGCAGAGTACTGAGATTCCAATCATCGGGGATAATATCCCCCGACCATATTTTGCAGACGAGTTGGTGTATGGTTTGACCACGTCATCCCCAGCGTGTTTAAAAAGCTCCGCTTGCAGAGAATCGCATCCAGTTACTTTGTTCATTTTTTGTCTGGTGATGGCTACTTTGATTTCATTTTTGTCGGGTTAATGGAGCTCACGGTTGTCATCTAGATTAACTGGTACAAGTTGATCTTAGGCGGGATCTTGACTGTCATCGCCATTTAACAACTGGTTAAAGTAGTATCTCCAGATGGATTACATCGCCTGCGTTTCCACTATGGTGTTTCCATTCTGATATTAGGGCCCAGGGCGGCTTGTGAAACCTGATGTAGACTGTTTCACTCTTCTGTAGAAGTTTCGAACCTCTTTTCTGCAATAACATTTCTGCATCTACTCGACTTCGCGTTGCTGGTGTTCTTTTTTCTTCCTCCTGAGAAGCTGTTTCCCATTTGTCCTGCGCTCAACATAGAGATTTCTGTATGCTATAGTATTTTTCTGGAGCCACGACTTATATGCTCCGTTTTAGCTTAGTTTGGCTGAGCACATTCGGAGTCGAACCAGGGCTGTGAGAAGCCTGATTCATCTGACGCAGCACTTCTTATGGCTTGTTGAAAAAAATAATTAAATCAATAAAGATTTAATTTCTAGCGAAAATTAAAGTCAAACCACCGAGACCGGCGAGACTCTCGGCGAATTTAGGTACCAAAAATACTGTCTCGTCTGCTCGGTCTCGGGTTCTTTTAAAGAAATCTCGTCTAGTTGCCAGCCCTTACCACCATACACGGAGTTCACAAGCACTTCACCGTGACATATTATTGCGCTACTGACCCAGACCAGGTTCTGGGCATTTAATAGTTACCCGATAAGGCACGACGCAGGACCTACAGCTTAAGAAATTATCTATGGACTTGATAGTACAGTATACTAAGCTGATGAATATTCTATTGTGTTTCAAAATAATATTGTATTGTCTGTAAATTTCTTGTATAACCTTACCCAGACAAATGATTTTCACTAGGCGGTTGGTATCCATACAATCCATATCAAACTAGTTTTTCTGACAGTTCATTGTGGTACAGTTGCTTGGCGGCCTTTATACTGGTACAGATTTTTTTTTCGAAACCGGAATTCAACTCCGGTTGGGCATATTAAAAAATAAAAATAATAAAAATTGAACAAAAGTTTCCAATTGATTATCTTATTGTCTCTTATCAGAACACACCAAATTCTGATTGTGTGTATAGAGGCATACTTCAGCAGATACAATTCAATTGAATAAGATAAGGAAAAACTTAACTTAATGCTCATTGAATTGAAATTTGTTTGTTTTGTTTTCTTTGTATTTTTTCGAAAGACTGTGTCCAATAGAAAACGACTTTGAATTCATCTATGATTTCGACTCTAATTTGTTCATCCATAACAAACGACTTTTAAAGTTTTGGGTAAAATAAGTGCTTTTTTCCATTAAAATGGGATGAAATCATTGAGCTGATTGTGCCTTTCTTAACTTTTTGAAATATTTCAAAATTTGGGCAACCACCAAATGTGAGTAACTTTATATTAAAAGAATGAACAAAAGGCTAGAAAGGACTAATATTTTTTATCTGCAAAGCGCTTTATCCCTCTTGAAATTTCAAAAGTATTTAAATTTTCTTTCATGGGTGGGAACTCGATATGGTGATTTTTTAGGAAATATTCGTAGGAATGAATCCCTCATACTACCAAACACAAAATAAAAATTTTGGTTTTCAAGACCTATATTCTAATTATGTTGTTCCGCAAGGAAAAAAGAAAAAAGAAATATATAAAAAATTCCGCATTAAGCCTTTAGGACATGAGAAGTTAAAAGTATGATAATTTTTATTTAAAATTTCTACAAAAAAACCCCAACTCAACAAAAAAAAATGAAAATAAAAGCATCTCAGTTCATATACATACATATCTATGAAGTCGAGACACAAAGACGTTATATCTTTGAAGTTTTAAAGTAGTTTATGTTGTGGTTTGTTTTTCGCTTAAAAACGTTGTAAGGATAAAAGCACTTTAACGTTAGCAATCTCCTTCAGTTTTCAAAACAAAAAAGAAAGGACGAAAGGATTTGAAAATGCCTTTGAGCAATGCAGAATATTTTCAATAAATCGAACATTTAAACAATATATATGTCCCAATAAAGTATCGACTTAATATACGTATACCAGTAAAAGCAAAACAAGGATAATAATGAATAGAAATGAATCAGAATAACAGCTCGTTTTAAGCCTTCTGCATCGGGTTTTGCTGCCTCTGGAAAAAGTATTACGACCAGTATTTTAGGCTCTGCCTTTGAAAGAAGCAAATAATAAATATACGAAATGCGATTCCACTTCTGAAAATGTGGGATTGTATTTTGTGAATATATCGACATTATACCTATAGTTTTCAATGTAAAGGTAAGAATGAAGAGAAAATTGTTGGTTGTTTAAGACTGTTGTGACAAAGTATTTTCAATAGTAAGCTTCGTAAATATTTCAAATAGTAAAGCATGCACAATAAATACATATTGGGGGAAAAGCAATGTTTTTGATAGTTTTATGTGCGATTTGTCTTTTGTTTTGTATTGAGTGGAATTAGTACTGGGCAAGTTTAAATGAGACAAAACCGATTGTATACTAGATTTCTATAGATTTCTATAAGCTTTGTTTCTGTCTCGGCATATCTGTGTAACATTTAAACATTTCAGCATAATATTTGTTGTTTGTGTTTTTCTTCGGCATATACCTACTGGTGCTGAGATGATATGCGTATGTATTTGTTAATCGGCCCAATTCAAGAGGCATCGTAGAAATTCTTTTCGGTTTGGTTTTCTGTCTCCGTTTTAGCGAATTTGAATATTTGCATAATTTCCATGGACATTGGGCTTATGGTATTACCAAATAGCAAGACAATAAGTTTTTTTTTTTTTATTTAAGTATATGCCTGTAAGACCCAAGGTCTTTTAAATGCAACCTGAATTGCACGGCACTAGCTTGAAGAAAGAGAATGATAGGAAAGGTTTTTTTGTTGGCACAGTGGATTTGAGAACCAGGTATTGACTATCTCATTTTAACCCATGGGCGACAATTAAAAATGCAGATAGAGAAAAGAATTCGCCAAGCGTGGGGATCGAACCCACACGTCTAAGTTAGCAATCAAGCACTTTATCCACTGCGACGTTGCCACCTAAGCTAAGAAAGGAAAAAGTTTCTTCATGATTTTTCTTGCATAAAGTGAATTTGGCATGTGGTTTAAACTTGAACTTTCGAAGAAGTAAACACTTTGCTTAGCGCTGATGATTTCTGTGTTATCAGGCAGAGTTAGGAGGAAAGAGCTTGATTGGATAATCCACTAAGAGAAAGTTTTCTAAAGAACATCAATTTTATTTCAGTAAGTCCCTGAAAAATCCAATTGTTTTTCGACATAAAAACATTTTTCTTTTTTCAACGTATTCTTATTTTAGCTTAATACACTTCATCCAACATTTCTTCCATTTTTGGATGACCTCCATGCAATAAGATTTCTCGTGCCCCAAATAAGCGTTTATTTTAGCGACGATCTCTTCATTTGAATCAATCCTTTACCTCCTTTATATTTGGAGGTTGGGGGGTAATGCCTGGGGATTACGCTGCTTTAGCGAGAAGTTCGTCGCCAAACTTATGCAATTTACCCATTGCAACAACGGTGCGTTGTCCTGGTGAAAAATAACTTTTTTTTTGTCAAATGCTGCCATTTTACTTTAAATCGGTTTGGAATTAGAGTTACTAGACGCCACACCCGCTTTTTCATACCGATATTCTCTTTGTCCCCTCTATTAAACCGCTCTTTCCCTCTCAGTACTAAAAATAATAAAATAAGTGTGTGTAATTATGTACACGCGCCAGAGTTATACTTTCCTAATTTGAAAGGATTTTTTTTTGTAATTCTTAGTCCGCTACAATATCTAATATGTATTTCAATTTTATGGAAACCGGTCAAGAAACAACAAAGCATTTTTGCTTACAAGCATACATTGCATAAAAACATCACTAATAACGACTCTATATTCCAATTGTACAAACGTCACCGTCGCGGCTTCAAATACCCACAACATGTTTTATGGTATCATATCGTGTATTATATCGTTGGTCGATTTGACAGTTCCATAGAAATTTGTTTTCCCCCAATGCCACAAAAAAAGTTGTACTTCAAAAATGCTTATTCCACATCTAATCCATGAGTTAACTGAGGGCCAGTTGTACAAAAGTGGCTTAAATATTTGAACCGTGATTCAGCAGATTTAACTCACGATTTCGGCGGATTAACTGGAGTTCAACGATAATTCAAGTTGCAAGTATATAACAGAAGTTTCATACATGCTCAACTCATCGATGAATCTCAGATAATCTGCCGAAATAGGCTGTTAAATTCACTGAACCACGTATCAAACATTTTAACCACGTTTGTAACTGGCTCTGCCACAAAAATTTAGTAGTTATAAAATCGCAACACAATAGTGACAATGGACCAAATCGGAGATTTGACATAAGAAAATGATTCACAATGCCC
Organism: Philhelius pedissequus; assembly: GCA_910595825.1. Taxonomy (NCBI): domain Eukaryota; kingdom Metazoa; phylum Arthropoda; class Insecta; order Diptera; family Syrphidae; genus Philhelius; species Philhelius pedissequus. The sequence continues at coordinate 72,221,459 of OU343160.1, read as the reverse complement.
AAGAAAATAAGACAAGTGCGTGACAAGTTACACTGTAACCATTTCCAAATTCAATGGGATTAATCTTTTCACGACGAGATTAAAGAAAATAATATTAATGCTAACTGATTTTCAATTACTTTATCTATTAATTTAACATAACGTGACGACATGAAATGTGTATCGTCGTCATAGTTTGACACTAATTTAAATAGAACATTGAGGTCTCGTCAACCCATGTATCGTTTTAGTATCACATCCATTGTGTTTAACGAATAAAGAATTCTTACAAATGCATGGCAATGCTATTTCGGATTTGTCAGCGGACTTAGGATTCTTTGTGTCTAAGGCAATACTGGTACACACTGCAGTTTAATTTAGTTTGTGTTTTTTTTTTATTTTAAGAACATTTTTTTGTTAATTTCAAATTATAAAAAAAAGTTAAAAGTAATATTTCGCACAAAGTGTATGTTGATTTAAATAAAAGAAATTGTAAAGAAGTACCTTGTTTTCTTTGAAAATGAAATTGACTTAATTCTGGTGATTCTCCTTCATTCGTAGGGTCATCTATCATTGGAGCCGTTCGTTGCATGTCATGTGTCGGTCGGTTTGACAGTTTTATAGGATTTTTTTTACCCCCAATTCCGCAAAAGAAGTTTTACTTCAAAAGAAAACCATTAATAAAATATTCTGTGAACACATTCATTTGAAGTTCAAAATCGATTGAAACATTTTTGCTTCACTTTTCTTGACTCTGGTGTTATATTTCTCAAAAATATGTATCGTCTATCTTTTTGGACACTTGTCTCTCATAGAACTCTCGATGCCAGCCTTTTCGCCATTTTCAATCTGGTTTCCCAGCTTGGAATCAATCTAGCAGCTTTGTTTTATATGCGACGCGTCGGTAAAAGTTTTACCCTTTTCAAGGTAATCAATGTGAATAACACCGCTCTCACTTCAAAAAACTGTCGCTGACAATCCCTCCCGGCCAGGCCTTGGTTTCACTTATGTTGCGGTGAATACCGGTTTCATCCCCGGTTACGAAACGGTAAAAAAAACTCAGTCGAATTTTTCAGCAGCATTGCCAAACACACCTTTGAAGTTGTCGAATGAATGCGTTTCCGATTGTGAGCAAACGCCGCACCCATCTTTCGGAAAGCTTTTTCATATCACAAAATGTATGTACATGGTACAACCGAAATCACTGAGTTATGTGATAAGCCCGTGGGCTCTTTAAGGTCACATACTTTCAATCGCCGATCCATTATAAAACCATCGATTTTGTTGAACAAGTTTAAGGTGACTACAAAATTTAATTTGAAACGTATTGACCCACTCGTAGTCTTAAGATGTGATCCTTCACTCTTCCGAAAGCTATGCTTAGGTTCTTTGATCGGCGGTATGTAATGGTGTCACCTGAAAATAAAAGTGCATTTGTTAGGATCATATGGTTGGCCGGAGGTGTACAGGTTTAACAAATCAGGACCAAGGTGAGATACTTGAGAAAGTCCTGCTAAAAGGTTTTTAATACTTGAATGTGTGTTGCCCGCTTGTATTTAAAATTTACGATTAGTGCATTACAGGTACAAGGTGCTGAGCTAGCTAAAAGACTTACAAACGAGGCTTTCTCACAAACAGAGACGTTGAACATGCGTAAAAGTATTTTTTTTATTGAGAGCCATAGTTGTGTCAGGGTGCGTCGTTTAGCGTTACTAACTGATCAAAGGTGAAATGGAAGGCCTTGCACCAAATTGATTATGGGGCACAATTCCTATGGAAGAGCGATATTTTTTGAGTATTAGCAATTCGAGAAGTTTGCTGAGATTCGGACAGGCGTGAAATTGGTGGATACCTATTTCTTTACACAATGAGTGTTTTTCCTTATTCATTCTGGGATGTCCAGAATATTCGGAATATCTGTTTTGCGTTCCTTTAATCCATGGAATATTCCGGATAAACTATAATTTCATTCATCATTTGTTTGGGAAAAAGCTGTTGTTAATACAATCACACAAAAAACATAAATGTTAAAAAAGTAGCCAAGTTCTTCTATATACAAAAACCTTTAAAAGTAGTGAGATCTAAAAGTACGCCAAGTTCTTAGTTTATTAATGTCAAATATCAATTTTTTTAAGTAGAGTAATATGAAAGAACCTCAAAATTATCAGAGAAATCTGGTATTTTATAATTACTGACTTAAATTGTGTTGGTTTACCTAAAAGCTGACTGCTCTAACAAACATAATCCTGCACCAATCGGAAGTGCTCTCAATATATTTAATATTAATTCTGTAAAAATGGGTGTTTATCGCTATCCTATAGCTCTACAAATTTTCAGCATTCTACGACAATCAGTAGTTCTCTACATAGTTGATATCAATTCTATGCAAATGGGCGGTAGCCACGACCCTGAATTTAAAACCTTAAATTTTAAAATTTTGTCTCTGCCTGCACTTTGAGCCCTACCTCTGTACCAAATATTATTATTCCACGATAATCAGAAGGGCTCCAAATAATTTATACCAACTCTATGAAAATGGGCGGATGCCACGCCCCTGAATAAATAATCTCAATTTTTTAAATTTTACATTTCCTTTCACCTCTAGCCTTACCGTTCTACCAAATTTCTTCATTCTACGACAATCAGCTGTGCTCCTTATAATTGATATGAATTATATGCAAATGGACGGGTGCCACGCCCCTGAATTTAAAATCTCAAATTTTAAAATGTTGCCTTTGCTTGCGCTTGTCAATTCTATGCAAATGGGCGGTTACCACGCTCCTGAATGGAAAATCTTGAATTTTCCATTTGTTCCTTTGTATACACCACAAGGCCTAGCGTTGTGCGAAATTACAAGATTCTACGATGCCGGGAAGTGCTCCATAATTTTGATGATCAGTGAGTGAGTCAGTCAGTTATGGTTTTTGTGATTTTTGCAGTCTTATATCTCGGGAATAACTAAAGCTAAAGAATTGAAATTGGGTGAGTTGCCTCTTAGTCTGGTGAGCCTAGCAAATGCTACGAGTTTGACTTGAGTTTCTGACTTTATTGGTACTGAAGTTAGAGGTGGTCGAAAATAGCCTAAATTTGTACATGTAAATAGGGTGTAGTGCCAGAACTTGGCTGGGCACTACCGTGCCCTTTGATATTATTATTAAGTATAATTATAATATAATTAGGATTATATTTAGAGTGCATGGGAATTTTTTTAATGATGAAACTTGAGATTTTGTCTCGTCTTGAGGATTTGTTGGAATTTCCGAATTGAATAAAATCAGAATGAGCCAATAGATCAGGTTGACTGCGCAATATGATTTCCTTGTGGTTGAAGGCTTCGATTCGATTTGTTAATCCCTTGACCTGACTTAAAACACTTGAGACAAATCCAGCTAAGTGGCATAGGTAGAAGGTAAAGTGTTGAAATTGCTGTCAAAGAAATCCACAAAGGCAGTCGAATTTTCCACATTAAACGTAGGGAAGTCGTCATGGTTTGGGAGTGGTCGTGGCGCGATAGTTGTGTGTTCGCCTGTCAACCTCATGGTCACAGGTTCGATCCCTGCCGTAGTCTATGTCTTCTTATTTTTACATTAAAAACCAATTCTAAAAATAAATGTCATACAATGAGTTGCTGGTTTACTCATTACATGCTGTTTAGGCATAGAACTAACAACATGTGATTGAGTAAAACTAGAATACCCATAAAATATGACAAAGAATAAAAAAAATTAATGCGAATTATAGGGGACATCGATAAATAAGACACGGAAATTTCTCCGCATTAGTTCAGCTGCCATCCCTGGAGATAAAATCTGAGACAACAACCACCTACAGTCTCCGAATATCGCGCCACACATCTTTCCTATAATTCTTTCTCTTCCTTAACCTCACCCTCACGCCCACGCTGTGTTGAAACATTTAAAGGGTATTCATAATCCCTTGAGCACGTGTAGAGTATTACAAAAAAAATAAAAAAAAAAAAAAATAAAAAAAAAATGGTATTGAAGTTGATCAAAGCGTAATTCTACCGATGGACTTAGCATTTAGTGCCGAGTGATATTGACCTCATTCATCGAAATGCTCATAAGATGTGGATAACTGTCATCTAAACGGATTCGAAAATATGGTTACAATTATGAAGAATATCGGTCTTGGAAGGTCGCTTATGTCGAATTAGAAATGGTACGAGTGGTAACATAAATTTAGACCGCATTGGTATGCCTTGTCATAAATTGGCCTACAGAAAAGTTTTAATTCGCTTTTCCTGATTTTCCGTGAGAAATACTACAGCTTTCCTAAATCTTCTCTTGCTTTTAACTTGCTAGTTGCGATATAAGTATTATTCCTATGATAGCGATGACGAAAAAAAAGGTTCCAGCAATTCCATCTGTCTGTCTGTCCAGGAGTCTATAGTCTAAATGGTTGGATTGATTTGCTGCAAACTTGGTACATATTGTTTTTCGATTATAAATAGCTTTTAACGGTTAACAGTTGGTTAGTGAGCGCCTTACCAATACGCAATTTTTGTTAAGTTCAGTTCAACTTACATGCATTTTTTGACATGTAAGTCAAAACTTGTTGGATATAGTTCACATTGCTTTTTTGTCAAAAAATGCATGTAAGTTGAACTGAACTTAACGAAAATTGCGTATTGGTAAGGAGCTCACTAACCAACTAATGAGTCCAAGTGAGATTGCCGGGACGAAACGCAAATCTTGTGGACTAAAGGCTGTTAAAAGCTATTTTGAATAAATAATTCGACAAGTCCAATTAAATATAATGGTAAGTCTTCTACTTGGTTGAGTAATTTCAGTAGTATATAAAATTGTATTATAAAAAAACAACTTCATATTGTTTTTCTTAAATATGCCCACACTTTTCTTTAAATTTTTTAAGGCGAAAAGCGAAAAATAACGGTACCTGCAATACCTTTCTTTTGGCTAAAAAGAAAAATCTTATTTTTCTCAAAAATGATTCCAATGACCTTGTCGTTCTTTGATGAAGAGAAAAAGTACTTTTTGTTAATATTGCTTTCTGGAAAAAAATGGTTATTATTGGTACCTATTTCCGATTTTCTGGAAAACGGCTCATTCAATTTGATTCACAATTTAATCGTAAATATATTAGCCAGGTTTGTGGTCAGATTAATTGTTTGAAATTTGTTTCACCTTATTGACCGCAAAAATCGTAATAAAAAGTTAAAAAATAAATAAAAACAAAATTAAAAATTAAAAATTAAAAACGTTTTTTTTTAAAATTATTTAAATTTAAACTTTTTATTTATCACGTATGCATTTCGGTTCTCAGCTGCGGAACCATCATCAGCGGGCGACAATTAAACTAGTTTAATGTACTTGCTATGTACCCAATCTCTTTATGTTTTGTTTAATTGTCGCCCGCTGATGATGGTTCCGCAGCTGAGAACCGAAATGCATACGTGATAAATAAAAAGTTTAAATTTAAATAATTTTAAAAATAAACGTTTTTAATTTTTAATTTTTAATTTTGTTTTTATTTATTTTTTAACTTTTTATTACGATTTTTGCGGTCAATAAGGTGAAACAAATTTCAAACGGCTCATTCAATTTTTTTGTTTTCAAATTTTGTATGCAATATGTCCTATAAAGCTTAAAAATTAATATAAGCCAAATTTTTCAATTGTTAATTTTGTGTTTTGAAATAAGAAAAAATATTTTTTTGCAACTCAAAATTTTGAAAATTTTGGAATTTTATTTTTTTTTTTTTGACTTTTTCTTGAATAATTCGAAAAACTATTTTAAGAAAAACATTTATTTCTCAAACGGATATTTTGATTAAAAAAAATGTGTGTGCACTTAAATAAGTGCAGTCCGCTTTTAGGTAAGAAAATATTTTATTTTGCGTACGTATTAACGGTACTTCCCATAGAACCACTTTTTATATTTTCGACTTCCTCACTATTAGACTATGAAAATGATTCCTAAGAGTGTTAATAAGACTGCAAACTCCAATTTAAAAAAAATGGTTTTTCGATTTTTAAAAAATAAATACATACATGCATACTGTATACATTTTTTTTGAAAAACGATTTTGCAAAAACGAGTCTCTGATTTTGTTTTTAATTAAAATTTTATATGTTTATTAGTAAGTGCTTCTAAATGGCGTTTCAATGTTTTTTCTAAATATTTTTTTAAAATTATATATATACAAATTTGTTTTTTTTTTTTTTAGACCGCTCATTCGATGTTTGATATTTTCTTATTTGTGCAGGAATTCAAATAGCATATTTGTTTTCCTTTTTTTTTACACTTCAGATTCTTTGCTGTAGTGAGCTAAGAGCAAGCTTCAACTACAGTCAGATAAAATTTAATACAAAATTAAAAATTATACAAAATTAAACAAATTATACAAAATAATACAAGGTACTAGACATTCAGGACATCTATTGTTAAAAATAAAACAATATCACGACCGGAGAGCACTGGTTCGAAACGAAATTTTTAGTCTTAGTTTACTGATGTTAAAATCGATAGATGAATCGTTTAAATTACAAAGCTTGCACATACGGTTCAAAGGATCATGCAAGCCATAGTTAGTTCTATGGATATCAATGTGTAAGAGTTCAACTCTTCGTAGGTGGTGAGATCCTCCGCGGTAGTTAATGTCGATGCAAGCTAACAAATCAGGAGCATCGATTTGAACATTAATGAGTTGATGAAGGAATATGAGATCATTATTGACCCGTCTTTGATATAAAGGTTGGATTTGCAGAAGTTGCATTCTGTGTTCATATGGTGGTAGATTGAACGGGTCAGTCCAAGGAAGGCCCGTGAGAGCAAAGCGAATGAATTTTTGTTGCATTGATTCAATACGACTTTTATGTGTTTCATAGAAAGGGGACCATACCTGTGAGGCGTATTCAAGATGAGGACGTACATAACAATTGTATAAAGAGAGAGTAACATACGGATCGTTAAATTCCTTTGCTAAACATTTAATAAATCCAAGCTTAGAGCTGGCTTTCTTAACAATTAAATTTATATGTTCCATGAACTCTAAGTTAGAGCTAAAATGAACACCCAAGTCCTTAAAGCTAGAGATACGACCTAGTTTGTGCTGCGAAATAGAATACTCAAAAGAATTTGGAAAATGTTTTCTTGAGAAAGTAATTGTTTGTCATTAAGCAGGGTTTAAAGTAAGGCCATTTTTATTGCACCAAACAGTAAAACTATCAATATCGGCCTGAAGAAGATTGTGGTCACGGTTTGTTTTAATTGTCTTGAAAATGTTCATATCATCTGCAAATATGGGAATCTCACCTGAATTTATACATGATACGACATCATTTATAGCGATAATAAATAGAAAAGAGCCCAGATGGCTTCCCTGAGGTACACCAGAATGGGCAGTGAATGGACTTGAAAGAATATTACGGAATTTTACCTGGTAGGATCTATTTTCAAGATTCGATTTAATCCATGATTTAACTATTATAACTAAACAAATTAAAGAGATTTTTTTATGTGCATCATTTATTTATTTCTACCTAATTATATTTATTTTTACGAATTTTTGCGTACGTCAATGAATACCTAAATATATACTATGTAAGGTCTAAATTATTGCAAAAACAAATATAATAACTATCTACCCATCTACATCCTTCAGTTTCATTATTATATGTACATATTTACATACCTAGGTTCAATCCATGTATATATATTTATCTACTAACTTATATAATTAAAATCAATAACATAGATTTAAGTATATATTTGTAGGTAGGTACCTATGTAATTATTCCTTGTATCATCCATTCCATAATACTAAGGTATAGTCCATACCAATTAGGCTTAAGGAATTTATATTTCAAAATGTTTTAATTATATTAAGATATAAAGTAGTCAAGGCGCCAGTTATAGCTTTCATGGAAAATCATCAGTGAAAACTTTGCCTATCAAGGAGGTGGAGGTAATAAGATATATAATATTTTCCGTCAAAAAAATATTTTATTTGCTCTACCACTTTTTGGTAGATTCGCTTTTGATTTTTCAATGATGGAAAGAGTTTTCAATGATAATTCAATGACACATTATGACACCTGCAAACTTCAATTTTTGTCCAATACAATGAATGCATTGACTCACAGTGGACTTATCGACATGATAACTTGCCAATATATACAGACCGGGTATTTAAAACGTATATAGAGGGCCAGAATGTGGAACTATAAATCTGGTTGACCTACTCATCTTGAAAATGCTTGGGGATGGTTGACACGTCAAATATATGCATCAGGAAAACAATATTCGAGTATACCCGAAATAACCCAAGCCATCGAATTAGCTTGGGGCTTGATTTCGCTAAATTATTGGGCCAATTTGTAGGCATCGCTTCCAAACCGGATGTGTGAAGCTCTGGAGCAGAAAGGTGACTCAACACACTATTAAAAAAAATGTAGTTTAATCAAAAATACATTTAATACCTACGTTAAATTTAAGTAATGGTTGAAATAAAAAGAATCAAAATTCTCAAAAACGACCCCTCATTAGCACGGTTCTTAGTAAATAATTATCAGCGACAGACACCAGTGTGTTTGAAAAAGCTCTCCCATAAGAACTGTACTGAAAATATGAATTGAACAGAGTATAGCAAACTTGGTTTAGGAGCAATGAATTACAGAAAACAGAACTAGGAGGTGTCCCATTAAAGTGGCGAGGAGTGTATGTATAAGCAAACAATTATAAACGCCTAGAGTCCTCGGATATGTGTGTTTCTCTTTATCTTTCCTTCTGATTTCTCGGTTCTCGACCTTCGGCTTCGAGTTGTCATTGCTTAGGCATAAAAGTGAAGCTGAATCGTTTCAAATGGCAACAATTGAAGTTGTTGCTGTAGTACAAAAAGGGTTTAAATCGCATGGTATAAAGAATACTGGTATGATATTCCGCATTTCATTATCCTATCTCTCTCGCACACATTGTCACCGAGTGACGTAGTTCACCATACGTTTGTTTTTGTTTCTCAATTCGTTTTGTATGCATTTTGTCACCAAGTAACGTGGGCAATGCTGAAGATAATACCATGTATTCCTTATTACTTTTATTATTAAAAAGTTATTTCAAATATTTGTTGCTTTTGTTGCACAATCGATTTTTCATAGTATTGGTTTGAGACACAGTTAACGTAATAAAAACTATTTAGTTAGCTCGGTAAAATTTATGAAAATCTTAACTTTTAAATCGTTTAAAAACTGAATTTCAAAGAAAAATCTTCCACCCATTTTCGATATACATTTGAAATATTTATTTTTTCAAAAATCCAAACAAATACTTTTCGAAAAAATTGGTACGCAGTATTATTTAGAATTCAAAGACATTCTACATAAAAATGTTGATCAAAATCCGTTCAGTCGTTCATGAAGCAGTCCAAAATCTATGCTATACAATCACCTAAACCGCTTAAATACCAAGTTTGAAGAAAATCTTCAGCCTTTTACGCTGTAGCTCGTTGTACACACAGCCAGACAGACAGACGGAATTGCGGGATCCACTTTTTTGGTATTCTATACCATCGTAATATCAATTTTGATCAAAATCACGAGCTCGATTTTTTTTCAAATGCAAAACTTGCCCTACTATAACAGTGGTGACCATTTTTTCAGATGCAAAAAAGAGGACAACCTTTAATTAATTTAAACAAGTTTAACAAGAAACGATATTTATTCAAATTATTTATATTTCAGATTACATACCTAGCGTACCGACTACAATCATTGGCACCCCTTTTTTTTGACCCAATTATTGGCACCCCCTCATTCAATAAGGATGCTTACAAAAACTATTAACCGTATCAAGCCAATTCAATTTTAGTCTTAATCTTCTATATATTCCTCACATTTGTACGTCTCTGTTTTGATTAATTAGTTCTTAAGTCGGTGTGTGGACGTGAAAGTATTAACACGTTTAAAAAAGTGAAAAATTTCCAAAATTTTGTGTGTTTTTGCTAAGGACGTAAGATTTGTTGAGCCGTTTTTATTTATTAATTTGTGAATATTATATACAAAAATTCTATTTTTTAATATCAGATAATACTAAATTATTCGTATTTAGCTATTTTTTAAGAAATTAATTGCTATTTTTTGAATTAAAAGGGTGCCAATAATTGGTTCCAATAAAGAAGGGGTTCCAATTATTGGCACTCGGGTGCCAATAACTGGTTCTATATGGAACTTTAATTATTGGCCTGCCAATAAATATACTCTCAAGACTGTCAATAACTATACCATTAAACCGTTACTTTTTTTAAGTTTGAAAAAATTCCGAAAACAAAAAAAAACACAAAGAAATAGATGTTCAAGAAGCTCTATTAGCCATACAAAATGGACATATATCTAAAAAAGCAGCAAAATACTGCGTACTAATTTATTTTTGTTGTAGACTTTTTATTTATTTTTTCATATTTAACTTATTGTTTACCTTATATCTATTATTTCTATTTATTTTTTATAATCCGGAAAAAGCGGTAAATGTTTATTTAATTTTTTTTTTACTGAAATTGAATGAACCACAAATTTTATAAAATAAAAACAATATATGGTTTTCATTTAATACATAGGTGCCAATAATTGTACATTTTTGGGGTGCCGATAATAGTAGTCGGAGGCCAATAATTGTAGTTTTTGACAATGTTTTTTTAATATCCCACACTTTTTTTAATAAACAAATAATAAGAATAAAATAATATAAATAAACAAAAAAAATTCTGTATTAAAATTTAGTATAATTTTCATACTTTTAACTTTTTGATTGCGAAAATTACGTCCATTTAAAATTGTAAAATCCTTAAGGGTGCCAATAATTGTAATCTTACGCTACATCAGACACGAATACTTATAACTTAAAAAAAAAATAAAATAAGAAATACTTAAGTATTTAATTTAAGGGTTCAGCTAAAAGAAATTCTTAGTTTTTGTATTTTCCTTCGCAGTGTATTTTTTATAACATGTCATCCGGACTTCTTAAAAACGTCTTTACACCTCCGCAATCATAGTCATAATTGCACATTGCTATCAACATTGGCGCAAAATTTTAAACGATTTAGTAAAATGTTAAAGCCACTTTTAGCACTTTACTAAGCTAAAAAGATGATTGAGCTAATTTTGAACGATTTTAACATTTTACTTAAGTTAAAAACACGGAATGGCTACTTTAACTTTTAGCAATTTGCTAAATCCATTTAGAAATCTGATAGTATATCAGCCTGTCACGCGGGGTGCCCAGGTTCGAGTCCTGCTGGTGCACAATTTTTTTTGTTTTTTTTTTTTTGTAAATAATGAAGATAAAATGATGAAAATAGAAATAACTAATACTTTTTTAGAGCACATGTGGGGTTTTCATCAACATATAATTAATTTACAACGCATAACCACAATAATTGTGTTCATCAAAATTCAAGCCCTACAAATGCTCAGCTTTCTACATAATTAGCAATTTGCTAGTTTAGAAAAGGTTTAAAAATTTTGAAATAGTTATTTAATCAATAAGCACTTAGGAAATTGCTAACTAGTAAAATGTTAAGCCCTTAACAATGGGTTGTTTAAAATTTTGCGCCATTGCCTTTATTGTTAATTAGGATTTTTCAGGTATCCAAATGTTATAAGAAATTGAAAATACATTTTCTACATCAGTGTTTGAAAATTTCAACCCATTTCAGACTTGCTGACAAATTGTCCGTTTTCATTTTTCACCTTATTTCTTACGCAAGAAACCACACAATATCAAAAACTGAATTATTCAAACCAGTGCTGTCTTCATTTTGTGTTTAAGTAATTTAATCCTGAAGAAATTACTTTTTTTTCTTTTGTTTTTATATAATTTTGCACGCGCTCAAGGGATTATGAATACCCTTTATATGTTTTTAACACAGCGCGGGCATCCCATAAAAGAAGAGAAAGATGGATAGGAAAGATGTGTGGCGCGATGTTCTGAGACTAGAGCTGGTTGTTGTCTCAGATTTATCTCCAGGGATGGCGGCTGAACTAATGCGGAGAGAATTAACATGTCTTATTTATTTCTCTTATAATTCGCATTATTTTATTTGATTCGTTGTCATATTTATGAGTAATATGCTAGTTTACTCAATCACATGTTGTTAGTGTTATGCCTCTGAGCAGCATGTTATGAGCAGATCAGCAACTCATTCTTATGACAATTTTTAGAATTGGCCTTTAATGGAATATAAGGAGACACAGACAACAGCAGGAAGCTAACCTGCAACCACGAGGTCGACAGGCGAGCACACAACCATCGCGCCACGGCCACATTAAGAGGACAATTTACTCTTAAAAAAGAGTAGAAATTGCTGTCCTCCTTAAGAAAAACAAAAAAAGGAAACGATATTGAAAAAAGACTGTCCTCTAAAAAAAAGAGAAAGGATGCTCACCGAACCTATAGAACCTACCTATATCGCAAGTAAAAAACACACACTCCCACTCACTAATTTTGTAACTGTATTTTCTTACCATTCAACGGTAAGTAAAGTCGTCATCCCTAAACGTTTTAAGTTTTAAAACACATTGTATACAAAGATAAGAAATAAAAGCCAAAAGCCAAATAAATAACACGAAGCTAGACTGACAGTAATATCCTGTTACTGACAATTCCATAGTAAAATATTTACCACAGAATGTGGGTTAAACAATTGAATATTAATAAACAATTTAGGACTTTAAGAAGGTCTCAGTGTTGCTTCCTAATATTCCGATAACCCAATTTGCAATTTGCTGTGTCTATGAAGACAATCAAAAAAGCCTCAGCAGATCATTGTTCCGGTTAACTATTTGTGCACCTACATCCTGTTGATAAAACATAAAAGCATTTGCTCTTTGGTTTAAAGAAGTATCACAGAAAGATATTGGTCTCTTGTTCATAATCTGCCTGTCTGTAAATGACACTCTATATCTGGCATCATATGGCACCACCTTGAGCTCCGGATGGGAGACAAAATTTCATTCTTATTTGATAACAAACACAAACAGATTTGTTTCCATAAGGATTCTGGTAATGCTGATGTTGCAGCATAAAAGTCATATTCATGTACATAGTTTGTATAGTACTGATTTAGCAAGAAAATAAATTTCAATACATACATATATCCTGAAAACCTAGGACCAACGAATATCTATGAATACGTAAGAACACGTTTAGAACGCAAGTAGTATTTGTATACATACATAGATACTCGTAGATATTAATACAGGAACAGGAAGTCAACAGAGATGACATATTATGAGAAATTGGAAAAGAGAGGGATGTGTGTAGTAGCCTGAAATATGACTAACAATAACGGAAGGCTTTGTATGTTTCGAGGGGCTTAAAAAGCCATGCATATAAATGTACATCACCTACAATCTACATATGTACATACGCCCACGAGCCACCTCTTGAACTACTTAAACGGCAGAGTGACAAAAATTGTGAAAGGTCTGATTTATGAGCTTCCTACTGCAGTTCTTGTTTTTTTTTTTGGATTTGTGTTCTCTTTCTATAGTATGCCGATGTTATTGTTCTTAAAATGGAACATCTGCATTTAGAATAGACGAAGATGGTAAAACACTAAAAAACAACAGAACACAACAGTATAACCCAAACTATTGCATATATTCTATTACCTGGAAGTATATTGATCGAGGATTTGCTGAATAATGAAAATAAATATCATTCTACAGGGTGATTCGTATAAGATGCGACGAAAAGCTAGGGTGTGTAGGTTGGACTTAGACAAGAAATAAATCGTATGGAATGGGGGTCTATTTCCCCCCGTTTAGCCGTGAGGGAAAATTTTCTAAAAAATTGACTTAAAACAGAAAACAAATTATTTAAAAACAACGGTTTAACCTACAATGTCATGCTGTACCTATTTGGAAATCCAGAAATTTCTTCTTTAATTTTCATATTAAATTAAGTTGTGCAAGGCAAGAGCTTGTGAAAAATTAATTTTCAAACTAGAAACTTTGAAAAAAAAATTTTTTTAATTTTCAAACTAATTTTTTTCAAAATTTTATGTAATTAAGTATAATGTTTATTTTCATAATTCAAAGCTCTTATTAATTTTTTATAAAAAACAGAAAACCGGATGCTAAACTGTATCTTAGTTTTTGAGAAATTAAAAAAAATTAAAAGTACTTTTTTCCAAGAAAAACACTTTTTCGTTTGTTCTATCATTGCATAAATACCATTTGTTTAGTTAGCAAGTAATAAAAAAAGCTTTAATTAATTATTAATATTTTTAATATCTGTTACATTTTCGACTAATGTAAAATTGATTTTTTATTGCCTACCATCCGGTTTTTAGCGAATAATAAAAAAAAACATTGGTTTAACTAGAATTCCCTTTTTACTTGCGATTATAGGTATAGGTAAGTTATGCATTCGTCGAAAAAAAAGTTGTGAGATAACAATCAAACATGACATTCCGATGATAGCGAAGACGAAAAAAGATGGTCTAAAAATTCTGTCCGTCTGTATGTCAGTCTGTCTGTATGTATGTATAGACACCTACAGCCCAAACGGGTGGGCCGAATTGCTTCAAACTTGGTATATGGAGTTTTTTAGGTATTGTACAGAGGGGAAATTGAAATTGAAATTGAAATCAAAAAATAACGGTACCTGCCATATAACCGTTACGTTCAAACCTATTTTTCTCCTAAACGGCTTTAACGATTTTGATAAAAAAAAAATCAGTGTGGGTTTTTAGCTACGACCGATCATATAGTTGAAAAAAAATTAGAAAAATGTCTAAAAACGGTACTTTCCATAGGACCGTTTTATTTGCTTTCGACTATCTCATAAATGACTTAACCGATTCGAAAACTGCTCATTAAATTTTTTTCAAAAACTATATTTATTTGTATTTTCTAAATACGTATGAATTGGCGTTTTTGAATTTTTTTTTAAATATTTTCAAAAAGTTTTTAAAAAGAACTTTTTTTCTCAAAAACCACTCCACAGATTAAGAATTTTTTTTTCGTAAATTCAAATTTATCCAAGAAATAAAATGACGTACTTTTTTTGAGCTAAAATTAGGTTAAGTATTTATTTCAGAATTTTGAATTATTTTTCCTTTAATTAAACCGATTTAATCTTTTGTGTTAAAGTTTATATCATTAAATATTTAATATTGTCATATCAATTTATTTTAGAACAAAATTTAAAAAAAATTGTATATGTATATACAAAATTGAATTAAAAATGACCTTAAAAATATATTTAGATTTTTAATAGAAATCTAGCATACGATGTGATCGAAAATAAGAGCAAGTTCGTGCGATCCAGTCGTGCATTTAAATTTTTTTGGTCCGGTTTCAATCCTTTTTGCAAGGACATTATTTTTACTCTGATCAAATGTCTGAATGACATGGTATTTAAATATTAAATGTCAAATTTTCCATGTTTCGATTACCAATGAACAGGAACACCTCTAATTTAAAAGTACTTATTATAATTGATACAAAAATCTTAGACAAATTTGAGAATCGAAAATCTCCAATTTTCATTCTGTACCTTTATAATAAATATGAACTTCAAATCATATCCAGTTTCCAAATTTTATTTTTCTACAGCAATTGGAAGTGTTTCATAATTGATATCGATTCTAAGAGAGTGGGTGGATACAACGCCTAGAAAGAAGGCCTATACTCTTCGATTTATCTTTAGTATATTCACTTCAAATCAAGGCCTACCGTTCTACCGTATCTTATAACCCTACAGCAGTTCGAAGAGCTCCTATAAATTGAACCACCAGTTGGAACAAGGGAATAAGAACGAAACTTTACAAATTTACAAATGGCGTTAGGCAATATCACACAAATCGATTTGGACATATCACCCAAAAATATTCTGAACAAATTGTTGTAGTATTTTTTTTTTGCTCCTTTTGGGCGTTGTTTTATTTGCCATGAACGCTCAAAATTCAAATTTGAAAATTGAAATGAAAAGAACACACAAAATTGCAAATGTCGCCCAAAAAGAGAATAACCTCCAAGCACTACGAAATAACTCCCAAATGTTAGAAAAAAAAACTCCCAAATCAAAATCTTGAACATCATGGTTTTTACGATTATCTTATAGGTTTTTTCAAAATTTCCAAATACCTAATAGGTACTATGAATAATAGAACATATTGATATTTTTTTTCTTAATTTTTAAATTGAGCCTAATATTGACAATATTGGATTCTTGGACGAATATATTTTTAATGTTTGCAGAACTTGACACAATTTCAAAACATCAAGAATTTTATTTTGCTTTTTCCCAAAAGATCAGACTGACTACCGTTTGCTTTGATTAAATTCAAACTCAAATAAAAACAAGTTTTCTGATTAAACTTCAAATTCAATAGCTATACTATACGTAATCAATTAAGAAAAAAAAAATGTGACAAAAATTGTAAACAAAATAAATTCAGAATTTCAAAAAAAAAAATATTCAGCAAAGAAATTATTCATTGGGGTTTCCCTTTACATTTTAAAATTGAATAAGACAAATTGTATATTACCGACCAGCTTCCTACCATATCGGTGTGCGAAATTGCTCGCGCAAAAATCGAAAAAATAAATTAAAAAAAAAATATTTTGCGTTGTGCTGTTTTTGCCTAAATATATTAAAAAAAATAACTCAAATCTGCCCCTTACAAAAAAACAAAAATCATTATTGCTAACTACCGTGCCTCAACAAGAAAACATAAAATGCACGACTGGATCGTACGAACTTACTCTTGTAGCTAACAACTTTAATGTAGCTAGCCATTGAGGTTTAGTTAGTTAGGTCTTACGAGTAGTTATCCTATGCAGGTTTAAAGCCTATTTGGGTAAGATTACTTTGATTGTTAGTATAATGAATTGTCGAATGGATGATTCAAGCAATAGTTACATAGGTACCTACCTACAAATTACAAATTTATGTTTAAATCTAAGTTATGGATTTTAATTATGTAAGTTAGGAGAGTAAAATGTATATACAATAATGAAAATAAAGGATGTAGGCGGCTAGGAAGCTATATACATACAACTAAATAATTTAGGTGCAATGCATGCATAAGATTCATGTGATTTTTAAAGACACATATTTATGCATATATAAATGTATGAAGGCCTACATTGTATTTAATATTCAGTGACGTACGCAAAAATTCGTAAAAAGTTTATTCTAATAAGGTAGAAATAAATGGATAATACTCATATAATTAAATGTTCTTATCTTGCTTAGTCGTTATAGTTTGAGGGAAAACAAAGATCCAATTTGAATTCATGGATAAATAAGAATATATAAAAAAAAATTCAAAAATCTTTGGAGCGGTTTTTTAATAATTTTTTTAATGTATAAAATCTTGAAAACATTATATACATATAAAATTCAAATTAAAAAAAATTCTGTGACTGGTTTTTCAAAAATCGATTTTTCACAAAAAAAAATATTTATTTTTTAAAAATCGAAAAACTTGTTTTTATTGAAATTTTGAGTATGTTGAGTGTTAACAATCTTAGGGAGCATTTGTATAAAAAAAATCATTTTAATCGATTCGTACAATATTGAGAAATTCGAAAAAATGAAAAGTGGTTCTATGGGAGGTACCGCTAATACGTAAAAACGCAAAAAAAAAATATTTTTATACTTAAAAGTGAACTGAACTAATCTAAGAACACACAATTTTTTTATAAAAATTCTTGGAGCCGTTTTCGAGAAAATTTTTTTTTCTTGACGGATTTTTAACATTTGTATGGGAGGTGCCGTTGTTTTTTATTTTAGAACAATAGTTTTTTTTAACTATTCAAGATAATGTCAAAAAACCACCAAATACGAAGTTTCGAAAAAATCTATTGACTCGTTTTCGAAATTTTCAGTTTTCAAAAAAAAAAAATTAATTTCCAAACAATTTTTTTTTGAAAAATGTTGGTATACAATATTGTTTTAACTTTCCAGGAGGTTAGAAGCAAATCTATCTAAACGCCTAGGCTGTACACTCGAGGACAGACAGACAGACTGACAGACAGACAGACGGAATTGGGGGACCCACTTTTTTGGTGTTCTCTATGATCGTAATGTCATGTTTGATTGTGAGAAAAAAACATTTTTTTACGAATACATGACTTGCCTATTAGTACCTATAATCGCTAGTAAAAATGTAATACGTACCAATAAATCATTGCTAAAATCAATAAATAAAAACGCCGCGCACTACATATTAATTATAATTCAGTGTCCGTGTACTTATACACTGAAACCAAGCTGAAGAAGAACAGAACAAACGAAACAAGCACAACGAACGGTAAACCTTCCTTTTCCTTCACTTCTCGCAGTTGTATTAGCTTGATCGATGTACATAGGTGATTAGCTTAGTATAACATCAGGATTACTGACAGTTTTTTATATACAACCAGGAGCGGATCAATACAAATTGTCACTGAGCAATATTCTGAAGAACAAAAATTTGATCCGAAATTAAATATCCTGAACGAAAACCTGCATTTGATTTAATTCAATTCAGAAGACTGGCGTATATTATTTGAGCAAATATTTTTCTACCAGAGTTCAGAAAGGAGATTCCTCCTTAGTTTTCCGATAAAGAGCTATCACAATTTTTTAATATCGGACAAAATAATGGCTTTCTTCAAATGTTCTAGTATAAAAGGCTGTTATATAAGCCACAAACTCATTTGAATAATACTTATAAAATTCTTAATTTATACGATCTGTTCCTGTGGCTTCAACGTTTCCCATTTGTTTTAACTATAGTTCGAATTGTGTAGAATGGGCAGTCCATTTCTAAGTTGGCAACGTAGGTTAACGTAAATTTATATAAAAGAAAACGAATTTTTATAAATTTTCACATTTTGCTGTCAAAACCCATGGTGAAAAAATAAGTTTGGGAAACTTGATGAAAATGTCTAGTTATCAAACAGACATGCTACTTAACCTGACACCCATCAATATTTTTAACAGACAAGTCGCCGCGAATAGAGCTATTTGTCTCAACGGACAAGCAATTCGATGCAATTCTAATATTCTGAACACATTCGGAACAAAACTAGCACGATACGACTATACCATACATCAGTTAATCTTCGAAGTTCCAAGCTAACATCCTTTAGATTCAGGGTGACCGACTTTTCAGTGAGCGAAACATTGTAATAGCTAGTACGCGCGTTTTCTACACCTCCACATTCATAAAGAGAGATATACACAGACCTAATGATTTTAGTCAACAATCACAAAAATTGACCACATTGCGATAGATTGTCGGTGTCAATTGAGAGATCATCAAAGTAGAATCAAAGTTGGTGCTGAGAATTTGGAAACAAATCTTTATAACAAATATCAGGATTAAAATTCCTTCACCAGACCGAATAATCATTTGACCCTATATGACGTAGATCAAGAATTCTAAATATCTGATCTTAGGCAGGCGATGGAGTAAGGAATATCCTACTCTGCTTGCACGATCCTCAAGAAAGGAAAATCAACTACAGACGTATCATAGTGTCCTTTACATCACCTATAAGATCTTTTATGACTTACTTTGCGAAAGCTTTGTTAAATATGGACCTACCAGCAATTTGCTAGGTCCATCTTTTTGCAGGATCGGCAAGGATCTTACAAATAGCTCTGTTGTTAGTCGAGGGCAGCGACACAATCTTTCAAAGGTCCATCCAATTATTTTCATACGCTAACGATATTGATATAATCGGTAGAACCTAGCATAATGTCATTACTTTTAAGACGAAAGATAAGCAAAACTCTACCTAGAGCAATTAAAGCTCCTCCTTATAGGACACTTATACCAATCCTAGCTTATGGTGCAGCATTGGAGGAAAATATTTATAGTATTTTGAGAGCAAAATTCGCCATATAATTTGTAATGAAGCGTTACAATTTCCATTTCCAAACGACCGCCGACAGTAATTCCATATGACCAACACGGAACCATAACACAGCAACAGGTACGACCACGACCGGCCCTTAGTCTTGCGTACTTACCAGCAACACACTCGAGCAACATAAATCGACCTGAACACCAAACTAACATTTGCGTTCGTCATTGTTACAGTTCGCACCGCCTCAAAGCCTCGAATATATCAAGTAGAGATAATGAACGACGACGAAACGAGAAACACTCTACAGCAAGCCTTGATTGCGATTTTGGTTTTGCTGATGAATAAGTTTCTCGTTGATCTCGAGCGGCAGCCAGCTGGACGATCAATTCCGTATAACTTTAACTGGTACACTGGTGTGCCATTTAAGGCGGACTTTTTGGTTATTAAAGAACGATTTCCCTTGGACTAGCCTTGGGCAGGAATTAGATTCCTAACCGTTCTTCCCCTCTTACTGCTCCTGAGTAAGTTGTGGGCCTTCCCGATTTTCCCTTGGTCAAGCCTTGGGCAGGAATTAGATTCCTAACCGTTCTTCCCCTCTTAATGTTCCTGAGTAAGTTGTTGACTTACACGATTTTCCCTTGGACTAGCCTTGGGCAGGAATTAGATTCCTAACCGATCTTCCCCCCTTGCTCCATCTGAGTAAGTTGCGGCCGTGTGTATTCGCTATTCCCTGTCTGATCCTTCTGAGCAGAAAGTGGGCCTGCTAATTATATGAAATACCGTGTTATTTATCATAAGTTAAAGAGTTTGTAAGAAAAATTGTAAAGAAAATATCGTAAGCAATAAAAGATAAATAAACCGATTTCTAACCTTCTTAAAACCCGAGTTTTATTATCCTTTCTTCGGGATACCCTGGACAACAACGAGCTCACCTCAGACTTTGGAAAAAAGCGTCACAAATTTATGAGTGTAAGTTGTTGTAGGCAGGGTATGGAAGCGCACTTTAAGGGCTCTACAAAGACAAGTTCCCATTCAAAAAAATAAAGCGTATGTACACCAATGCTCTGGCCCGGAAAGTCATCGAATCCAACTCGGAATGAGGCTGCCAAATGTATTGGCGAATACGGCTTAAAATATTAGTAATACAGTGAGGAAGCCGCCATAGCGCACTCTTATTTCAATGGGTCCATTGTTGTCCCAGGTTAGAAAAGAAATGGTTTTATAAATAGGGGAGAACGGAAGAGGATTACGTGGGGAGATTAATTGTGAGCTGCATCCTTAAACCATCTTGACCTTTGAGCAAAGTTCAGGCTTATTCATCAGTTCATCGGAAAAGTAATCTCCAGAGTCTACTTTCCTGGTTCGGGCTGGGCTGATGTATTCACAAAGGAAATGATATAAGCCCTCTTTCGCCTCTTCGTCCATACAGCCTCTTTATAAGTCAGATGTGCTGATGCTCATTCCGGTCATGTGCGTTCTAACAGAGTTGTCACCGGTTAGGATGCCCATCATTGGCTTTATTTATTTATTTATTCAAACCGTTAATGATCCAACGTTCGACCTTATAACTGTTTATTAACAAATGTTTGATATAAAATAACTTAACTACAAAATAAATAAATAATATAAGCAATAGTCGGTGGTGAGTATAAGAGGCTAGTTTGGACCTTTGGACCTACGAAAGAACACGAAGACAAAACCCAAGAGCCTTATCTTGATACCTTCAAGGCTGTGTATATAAACCTTTACACAAATGTGCCCATATTATATTACGCAGGACAGAGACTTGAGTCATGTTAAGGCCTAGTTTTTCAGTTTTTTCTAAGAGAGGCCAAAGATACCTCGATACATGACAACTGTCGATACTTGACCATCCGTCGTGTGCGGTTTTTGAGGGAAGCTTGTTAGATTCAAAATTTTTTTCTTGCTCTTGCATAAGTATCCCGAAAATGATTTGGCCCGGTTCAACTGATGACCCGGTTTTGGCCAGTTTGTCTGCGATTACATTCCAGTCACTATTTCCTGGGACACAAATTAGGGCGCTGAAGTTCGATAAGGAAAAATTTGGAAGTCTATTTCTGCAAACATTCGTGACCCTACCCATTTCTGGTCTTACATCCGTTCGTAAGGAGCGAAATGTGATTTATGCCGATGATCCGTTTTTCCGGTTTTACTGTTAATACGGTAGGATTAAGATTTGTGTGCAGTAGAATGTAGTCTGTATCCCTTTTTGTATTTAAAAGACTTAATCACCCCAATCACAGAGTCCCTCGTAGCAAAGCTCCGAATATTTTCTTACGCTACGAATACGAATAAATTCACTTCACAAGCCCCGAACGAAATAGAAAAAAAAATTCCTCACAGCAGCCCATTTTTCGGAGTCTCAAATTCATCTGATTTACGTATGAGAAGAAAATTGAATTTCAAATTTTGTTTTTAATCTTTCGACAATTCAATTATTTTGTTAATCAAAAATGGATTTATTAGGAATTTTGGAATATCCTTGGACGATTTTAGGATTTTCTTAGACATTTAAAAGATCCATTTATATTGAATGTGATTTGTAATTGCTTTGTTTGTCCTTGGAAAATTAAAATTATTATATATTTTCACATTTCATTCCGCAAATAAACTTACTTATCTCTTTGAGTTCAATATTTTTGTGCGATGTGCCTATTTATCTGTAAGTTATTTTTTTATTTTTGCTTTCACTTCCAAAGGCCACTATGAAAATAATTGTTCGTAAAAAAACATTCAAACTTCCTATTCATTCGGGCCTAGTGATTCCAATTTTCACGAACTCCGAATTTCGTAGGGAATATTTTTAGTACGACGTACGGGACCTATTTAATACATTTGTTCGGGATTCGTAGTACGAATGTATAGGGTTATCTATTTTGCAGTTTCAAAAGTATAGGGCTGGAATTCGACATCTGTCAAACTAAGTTGTTAAACCAATTTTTGTTTTTTTCAGTTGAAAGTCGGACATTTACGAAAATGGATAGCTTAACTATCGCAAAACGCATACAAACTGTTAAAACCTACTACAAAAATGGTGATTCTGCCACAGCGACATATCATGCTTTAAGAGGAGATTATGGTTTACATAATCGTCCAACTACGCAAGCAATTGGCAAAATTGTGAAGAAATTGGAAGAGACTGGATTGATTACAGATATTGTTAGGCCCGTGCATCATCGTTTCGCTCGTACCACTGAAAATATCGCTGCTGTAAGTGAAAGTGTTGCCGAAGACCCGAATGTGTCGATTCCTCGTCGTTCTCAGGAATTAGGACTGTCTTACGGCACATTATGGCATATTTTGCATTTGGATCTACACCTACATCCATATAAAGTCGAGCTCACACAACAACTGAAGCCAGCTGACCATTCACAACGTCGTAGATACGTCGAATGGGTGATTGAACAAGAGTCCGTGGACGTCGATTTGTCGAATGAAATTTTCTTCAGCGACGAAGCACATTTCTCACTCGGTGGGTATGTTAATAAACAAAATTGTCGTATTTGGGGTTCTGAGAATCCTCAAGTAATTGAAGAGAGGCTATTACATCCACAAAAAGTCACTGTTTGGTGGCGCTCTTTGGTCCGGAGGTGTGATTGGACCTTACTTCTTCGAAAACGACGATGGCACGACTGTCACCGTCAATTCGGAGCGTTATGGTCATATGATAACCGACTTTTTTTGGCCTGCTATTGAAGAATATGACTTGAAGAATATGTGGTTTCAACAAGACGGTGTCGCATGCCACACAACTCGAGCGAATATGGCTTTATTGCAAGAGAAATTTCCTGGCCGCGTAATTTCTCGTCGTGGCGATATCAACTGGCCATCAAGATGATGTGATTTGACACCGCTGGACTTTTTTTGTGGGACTACGCCAAAGACCGTGTTTATGCAAATAAACCTGTAACTCTTGAGCACTCGAAAACCAAAATTCGTCAAGTTATGGCTGAGATACCGCCCAATATGTGTCAAAAAGTGGTCGAAAATTACCTCAAAAGAATCGATGCTTGCAACAATTCGCGTGGTGGTCATTTAAATGATGTAGTGTTTCACACATATTGTCAACGTTCAAGCTTTATAATAAAAAAGAAATATCATGAAAAAAAATATTTTATATGTGTTTCATTTACGTTTACTTTTGAGACCGCAAAATGTATAACCCATTATATATATGTGACAAGGCTGAATATAGTTCTGTAATGTTCTATTTTCTAATTCTTACACTCTTGGCCGCCAACTCTTTCGTATATTATATCAAATGGGGCTAACACACACACTTCTGGTACACCAAATTCTGTGTGCCAAAGAAAGTAGACATGGCGACGACAACAGTGTCAATCAAAACTGTAGTGCTGATGGTAGTTTAAAAAAAAATTTACGATAGACAGGAGATTGTTGAATTACCTCTTTCATTTTAAACTTTAATAATAACAATTTTCACATGCCTATTCATATCGATCTCGAAATAATTTTGTGTTCCAAAAATAAACGCATATAAGTATTTTAATTAAATTGCATTTTTTTGGCTTATGTATTTTTAATTATACACGCAGCTTGTATTTATGTGAAAACAATTCGTTTTCAAAATGAAGGTGAAAATTCCATCGAAACATAATTAATCCAAATACATAATAAATTACATACATACACACTGAATTGCACATAGAGATATTTTACTCTATCTATGCCATGCATCGTTTTCAACAATATTTTATGCATTATTCGCTGATAAATTGAAGAACAACATTTTCGAAGGCACAACCTAGATACATTCAATATTGATTCATTTGAATGTGATGCCCTAGTGGTTTTAGTTGGAAACTGATGAATTTTACATGACTATGAGAATGAATGTGGGGAAAAGCACACTTGCATACAATATTCATAAATGGAATTGGAATGTCGATATATTTTCTTTATGAAAATATGTATAGATTCTTTGAGTTTTCAACTATAGCTATATACCCAATCCACTCCAATATGAGAAAAGTGTATTTTTCTTAGCTCTCCTGACATCGAAATTATTTTTTTTGTTTGCAGTACCAAAACACAAACCGAACATTTCAAAGTTTAATGTTAAAAATATGAATAATGCAAAAATGGATTGGATATTAGAAAAGATTTTTTTTTGAAATATACCTAGTAACAATTTTAATTAAAATAAAATTTTGTATCCAGAGATACAGTTGGTTTGAAATTCTTTCAGTTTTGCTTTGCTTTTTCGTCATGTTAATTCCATGATGCGTGTGTTAAGTCACATTTTATTTGTGATCGTTTAGTGAATTTATGAAAAGTTAAAATTCGCATATCCATTCTTCCAAATGTATGTGAAATCTTTCATACATTTTTGATACCACTTGCGGTGGTATTCCATCGGCTTTACATGGAGAGCATGTAGAATACTACCCCTCAGTTTCGATGACACCAATTATGCCAGATTACTGGAAGAGGCTAATTTGCTCACAGCCAGTGGCGGACTATGCTTGTTAGAAGCCCGGGCGGCAATGCTAAATGGGGCCTTTAAGTGATCAGGTATTTTTGTAGTTTCTATAATGTCCGCTTTTACCACAAAACAAAAAACATTACTCATATTAATTATAATACACCTACGGGTTCAAAAAGAATGCTCATCAGAATTAGGACTAGATGAATATTTCCGGGTTGAAGACTAGTTTCGTAGAAACTTTATAATTCACGCGCACACGAGATGAACTATTCTGGTGGAAAAAATGTATACATATACCTACCTCCTTTGGGTTGGTTATATGATGTACAGGTTTTGGGGCCCCCAAAGGGAGAAAGGTGTGTTTTTTGCATTAGTGTCTGGCCTATTTCTTTCACACAAAACTTGGAAGATCTTTTATTCCGTTTCGCTCTAGACACTCCGCTTCCCTGTGCTAAAAATTTATTACTCTGGCGCAAAAATTTATTCCGTGTGCGCCAGCGCTAGCCCAATAAGAAGTTGTGTTTAATAGAAATGAAAATTCAATTTATTCGATCGCTACATCATCAAGATTGTATCGAAATGCTTCCTCGCAGAAGGTTAATTAACTTCTTTATATAAAAAATGACACTCTAAGGCTAAAGTACGTTCCGAGCCAATTAAAAGTTGCGGACGTTAAAACGGTTCTCAAACCAGGAAAACCATCACATAATAAGAAATCTTATAGACCCATTTATAGAATATAGAACATAGAACAAAAGCGCCTAATACCTGAACATCAGTTCGGCCTTAGAAGCAAGCACGCGACAATTGAACAAGTGCATAGGATCACTGACGTCATTGAGAAAACTCTTGAAAAAAAGAAAGTTGTTTGCCGGTCTTCCTAGACGTGTCGCAAGGTTTTGATAAGGGGCGGCACGAAGGCCTTAATTTTAAATTAAGACAAATTCTACCTGAAGCACTTTATACGTTTCTAAAAGCATATCTAGAGAATTGACTTTTTAGAGTACAACATGAAAACAATTATCCGGATCTCAAAGATATTGTGACTGGGGTACCACAAGGAAGTGTCTTAGGTCCAATATTGTACCTATTATTTACACGTGATGTACCTCAAACAGAAGACACTATCGCAGCCACGTTTGCTGACGACAGTGCAATACTAGCAGTGGACCAGACGATAAATGATGCTACGACTAGATTACTAAAAGCTCTGAATAATGTCAGTGATTGGACTAAAACATGGCGGATATCGAAGTAGAAAATTAACGAAGTAAAATCAGTTCTTGTAGATTTTACATACAAAAAAATTAATAGATTATGTGTATTTGTTAATACGGTTCAAGTTCCATTTGCTAATGAAACAAAATATCTCGGAATGACTCCAGACGCGAAATTAAAATGGAAACCACATGTTAAAAAGAAATGCGAAGAGTTAAATATAATAAAGTCAGAGATATGTACTGGTTGCTCGGGAAACACTCTAAGCTCAGTATCGAAAACAAACTAATTTTGTTCAGGCAGGTGCTTAAGCCTGTCTGGACTTACGGTATACAACTCTGGGGTTGTCCGCCAGATTCTAATTTAAATACCTTACAAACATTTGAAACTAAACTGCTAAGCTCGTTTGTAAACGCACCTTGGTATATTAGAAACGAAGATCTCCATAGAGATCTCGGGATTCCCACGGTTCGCGATAAAATAAAAAAATTTGCGCGAAGTCATAGAAAACGGTTATTACAACATTGGAATAGTATACTGTAATCGAAATTATCGATTAGACGAATTTAGTATGCCGCCTGCGAAGGACTAAGTCTTCCGATCTGGTGCACTAAGCGAGAATCCGCTTTCATCGGATAGTTATCTGCAACACGTTAATTAAATTCGTTTAAAAATAAATTGCTAGATAAGTTTCAACTTAGTTGCAATCGGGAGGAGGAGGTGTTTTTAGTGCAGTTAAAATCTCACACTCTTATGTACACGTATTTTTCGGTCCTCATAAGGCCTTTTGAATGTCTTACACCTACCCACGGAAAAAAAATATTATATTCAAACTTCGATTTTAGATTGATGTCAAAGGACCAAACTTACCTATAGATACAGTTAGTAATATTTTTTCCAATTTTTTTATTAATGTTTTCGTGCCTTCATTCGACTGAACTCCTCAATGACATCGTTGAAATTAATTTCTCTTGAAGCTTTTCTTTTAATTGTTAAAACGGAGAGATTGACTATACCCTGTTCAATTTATAGATAGATAGATAGATATAATTTTATTTATGTTATTAAACAATTTGTACATGATAGTATTACAAGAGTAAAATAAAATAAGTGGGCAATGGCATTGCCATCTGCCTGTGTTCAATTTATATTTTCAGTACAGGCCTTATGGGAGAGCTTTTCCAAACACACTGGTGTCGTCTGCTGTTTCCATGAACCTCAACTTAGTAAATTGCTACTAAAATATACCATAAATCCAAGTACATTCTACCAAAACCTGTCTGCTCCCCGTCTGTGAGGAGACTGATTGGCAATTTGCTCTCGTTTATTGTGTTATTAAAAAAAACACATTGATTCCGAGTCACCATTCGTCCGATGTTGGAAATTCTAATACCATTCTCTTTGGTTTTTGCTATGGAGCTTTCAGGATTGAAGCTTTCTCAGAGCTTATGAGAGCATATATTTTAAGTTAAAGGAAAACGGTGTTGTCGCTGCGTCCTTTTCTGCTTACGTATTTTCGTTTTCTGTTTTGGAACACAGTTAAAATGCAGCTACATATACAATATTTTTTGAGTGTTTTTTATTAAGGAGAAATTACTATTTCAACAAGTTTTTGATGGAATTCGGTTCATTAATTAATTGCAACTTTAAATTACGAAGCAGTTTTTTTTTCATGAAAATAAATCTAAAAAGGAGAGCGTTTCGTTTATAAAAGTAAATATTATATTTAAAATAGTGCAGTTGAATTTGAGGTAATATTATTATTTTTGTGCAGTGTTTATTTATTTAAAAAAAAGAAATTAGGCCTTCTGGGGAACTCTTAAAAAACGCGCCTACTATCTCACGTGTCACGACTTGCTGGTGTGGAAAAAGATAGATATACTTTTATTTGGATTTAGTTTAATTTTTTTAGATTTAGTTTACAATCTACATGTTTTATTCATGAAATCTAAATTAAGAGTTGGTAACCTTACCGACATTTGTGAGAGAAATATGCCAATTTATAATGCTCAATGCGGCAACCATGGAAAATGGAAAAGCTTTATAGAAATGGAGATAGCTAATTGGAGTCCCTAATAGTAAGGCTGAAAAGCAAATATCATATCTTCCCTGAAAATATAAATTGAACAGAGTACAGACGTCCTTTGGTCATAGTCCGTCGAAGGTGATTTATTTATAAGTTTTAATTTTGAAAAGCTCCTTTTGCATGATGCCACAGAGACGTACATAAATGATCAAAAAATATTGGATAATAAGTGATGTGTAGTAAGGCAATGATTCGCTAAAGTCCTAATCAATTATGAACTGTAGATTTTCTTCCATCACTTTATCTTTTTTAAATTGCAATAGCCAAATCGTCATCTAAAGCTTATTGCATAAGCTTTGTTTGAACGAAAGATTTGGAAAACTTTGTATAGCTGTCCATCAATGGGACAACTCTCTCTTAAATTGGTCAAGCAATTCAAACATTGCTTAACAAACTTCTTCTTGAATTGATAGCCCAGAGTAATGAGCGAGTTCACCTGGTATTGTTTTTTGTATCCTCCTTCTTCCTTCACGGTCAGGGTCAATGTTGATATCCATATCGTTACATTAATAAGTTCCAAAAGTAACACAATTGTCTAAAATTTTAGTTCGTCCATTCATTAGAAAATCATTCAGGGCTAAAAGTTTGACAAGGCCTTTTTCCAAGGCCATTTTTGGAGAGGTGGAAGTATTTCTACGCCTTTATTCATTGCACCATACGAAAAACTTTGGTGTTTAGTTTTAACATGGTTGTACGAGTATTTTGATGTTTATAAAATAAAAAAAAACTATGGACACCCGACAAACGTGATAAGTTAAACTATTCCAAGTCTGAACTATTTAATATTGAAATTGATTAAATTGAGCTTCAAAAGTAATTGAGTAATTTCAAAAGCTCTCCGTATGCGTGAGAGAAAGGGAAGTCAGACAGACTGACGGCGTAACGCATTACGTAACGAAGCAATTTACCCTGCCATAAGAAGTTACCACTTCAAAAGTAGTTTTCTTATTTTTAAAATTTGGGCAAACTAGTGGCCTTGTATTCTAAGCCTCTTAGTTTTAGAATTTTATTTAAAATTGAATTGAGTATTGAATATTAAAACAAAACTAGTAGGTAGGTACATATTAACGTAATTTATTGAGAAAAAGTTGTTTGAATAAAATAATTAATTTAAAACTATTAAAAACTATTTACTATACAAATTTGATTTAAACATAAGTTCAACAAAATTCCGATCTGAATATTTTTCTTTTTATCCAAATTCTTTAAAAAACTAGAAAGTTACATCATTACACACTGCCGTCGTTTTTGAAATTTTGTGAACTAAAGGCCGTTAGAAGCTAGTTTGTTCTTATTTTCGTTGAATAAATTTTTTGAAATTATCGTTTTTGGGGCCCCATACAATTGTTCCATGCGTAATGTAGACACAAAAATATTATATTTAGTGTTTTTTTTGTACAGATAATGTTTTTGTCTCTCATTTTTTTTATTTATGTAGAAAAATACGTTAAAGCCAAAATTTTTAATTCTGAAATATTAAAGCTTTGAAAAAATGTGACCTTTTCTGCTTGAATTCCAAATTAAATAGTATTTAAGATCGATTTAAAATGAAAAATATAATGAAAAGGTAGGTTCCACCACTTTTATATTCACAGCCTTATATATTTCTTTAAACATACACAAATACAATCTAAACGTATTGTGGCAAAATTTTAAACAGCCTGATGTTAAGGGCGTAGCATGACACTACTTAACAGTTTGCTAATACTAAAGCACTTTACTAATATTTTCCTAATTTTAAACACTTTTTAACTAGCACCATACAAAATCTATCTTATTAATAAACTACAACTAAACACCCCTAAAATAATGCAAAAAAGTAAGCGAACATTACTTTTTGACGTTTGTAAATTTCAAAGTGGCATATGAGTTTAGTACGATACTAAAAAAGTAAAGTACCGATTTTGTGATTTTAACTTAAGTAAAATGTAAAGAAGATAGTACGATACTAAACTATTTTAAAATTAGCAAAATCCTCCTTTTAGTCTAATATCATACTAAAAATGATCATATTACTAAATCGACTGAAATTTTGCGCCATTATATTTGAATTCGATTTAGGGCCCCCGGATACCGGATTGTTTCAAGTGTGATATTCATAAAATAAATGCTCGTGTACCCCAGGGATCCGTTCTATGTGCGACTTTCTTTTTTATATTCAAAAATAATCTCTTGTCTGAAACTTCTAATCATTATTCCTGAGCTTATCTAATTCGTTCCTAGGATGTTATCTTTGTTCTTTGGTTGTAAAATTCGAACGGCATATGCACATTTTTTTTGGATTTTTTACTTGCGATATAGGTATTATAAGGCAAGTTTTGTATTTGAAAAAAAAATCGAACTCGAAATTTTAATCAAAGTTGACATTACGATGAGAGAGAACACCAAAAAAGTGGGTCCGGCAATTCCGTCTGTCCAATGTTTCGAAAACTTGTGGGTGATTTTTTTCTGAAATTTTGTTTTTAAATTTATATTATTAAATATTTAAAATGTTCATAACAACTTTTTTTTAGAAAAAATTCAGGAAATTTATATATAAAAAATTAAGTGAAAATCGACTTTAAAAATACTTTTAGCCGTTTCCATTAAGAATCTTTTGCATATAATGTGATTGAACATAGGAGCGAGTACATGCGACCCAGTCCTGCATTTTATTTAAAAAAGAAATCTTCAAATCCAAAAAAAAAATGTGATGTGAACTTGTACCCACCCCAAATCCTATATTGGGCCAAGCAGGGGGGTTGTCCCATATCCGGAGAGCTTTTTGTACTCCGTGAACCAAATTGCAAGAAACACTTCACACGAGTACTAAAAAACCTAATAGTGGGACCAAAGTGTCAAATATTTTTTGTGGGACTTACATTGTCTTACTTTGGTGGGACATAAGTCCCAAAAGGCTTAAATGTCCCTGCGTATGCCCCCGGTCCAATGCGCCAAACCTTCATTCATCCAAAGCTTGAGTATAGTTCTTAAAATTGGTCAGGTGCTCCCAAAATTCATATGAAGTTCTTGAACAGAATAAAAATGGACATTTTAAGATTATACATAGGTGATAAACTCTGTCCAACCAAAAAAGTCAGTACAAGGAAGATAGGGCGCTTGCCTCTCACTCTGACTGTGATAGATGCCAATAATATCGTACTGTTTCAAAGCTCTTAAAGGGTTGCAGTAATAAACATACTTAATTACCACAAACGTAGCATTGGTAACTCTAATTCAATAATGTTATTTTAGAAGCAAACAACGAGGGTTGAGTGCATGGAAAAGGCGCACAAGCAGCAGTGTGTATTTCGATGTGCAGTATAGGAAGTTCATGTTGGGATATGCGCTGGTTTTTCGAAGATTGAAAAAAAATAATTTATATGTAACTAAGTGGTTATTTTCATTGGGCATTTCAGCGACAGGCACCAGTGTGTTTGAAAAGCTCCCACATAAGATCTGCACTGACTATTTTTGTTGGTAAGAGTATAGAATAATATCGGAAACATTTAAAGCCATGTCATGTCGCCATATCGCTCAACGCTCTTCAGCTACAGAGATTCCTTCTTTAGACATTCAGGCAGACTGGATTAATATACGAAAATTGTTTTCCCTATCATATTTTAAATGAAATATTTTAGTTTAAAAAAAAAGTTTGTTCCGAATCCCGAAGCGCAAAAAGTATTTCGCTGGTGAACCTATTGGTTATAAGCGAAATAAAAAAATAATAATAATTTATTAAAGTACGTATAGGTACTCGTAGTCGTACCGAACGGAAGTATAGTTTTCTAGAATTTGCTGGTACTAGCTAATGTTACTGGGAATTTAGTAAAACAAAAGTATTCCAGTATTTAATTCATTAAAGATCCACTGTTTGTTTTTTTCTTAAAACAAAAAAAAAAAACATTTTAAATTAAAATGAAAAAGAATATCTTAAGTCTCCACCTGTAAATACTTAAATGATATTACCACAAAACAAATAAGTTCTTCAACGACATAAATTTACCAATTTAATTGGACAATCAGATCTGAAACAAAAAAAGGATTTCATGTTGAACTTCTCTTCACCACATATCTGACCCGCATTTATGGTGTCAACCCGCACAAGTGATTGTGGCAAATACATTTGAACCGCAAAAAGACAGGAAAGATAATAAAATTATTTTAAACTCAATTCCAGCACATTACGCCATGATGTCATGGTAGCGAAGGCAATGCAGCTTTAACACACCATAACTCCTTTCTTTGGTTTTTTTTTGTATTCCTTTAATAAAATGTCAAACGACAAAATGGGTATATTTGCACACAAGAGTCGTTAATATTAATGTAAAGACCAAGGACTTCACATTCACACACCAACACCAGTCACTATGTCGCACCATGTCGTTCGCTGTTGATTTATAAGTAATTTTATATACTTTATAGAGCTTCCTTTTCCTGGACGTTTCTAGTGCTAATGGCAAGGCTGCTGACAACGGCCAAGAAGCAAAAGGCTTTTAGATATGATGGATTTATGGCTAACTACTTTTGTCATTTCCAACAGAAGCCAATGATTTAATGTATAGGAACAAAAGGAAGCGGAATAATTTAATTAAAAATTCAACTCGAATTCTATTTGTAATGCGTGCGAACTTTAAGAAATTTTGTACCGGTGGGTGCATTGATCGGCTTAAGTCAGATTACAACAAAACAAGAGCTTTTATATAGTTTTTTTTAAATTTTAATATTTTGTTCTCAAGCTGATTTTGGAAAATAGCAGTTTTAAATGTTGAAACCTTACCATTCCCCCAAATGCCTAGTTAAATGTTTTATGAAAGTTTAAGCTCCGTTTATACCCTCCGTCAAACGTCAAAGAAATTGAATTAATTATTATTACTGACACCAACAATGGCAACCCCATAAAATGCCTTGTCCCACATAATAAACCGAACCCTCAGCAAGACGAAGTTTAATCAAATTCCCAAGGTGTTTGTAGTCAAGCAACCGGAGTCTATCAAATTTCTCCATAAGAACCTAGAAATTTCAATACAAAACAGTCAATGGCAGTCGGAAATGAGGAAATCTTTGGAATTCCATCAACTTGATGGATTTATTTTCAAAGGGCCGTTTACGACTGTTATCTACTCTATTCTGACTGTTGACTTGTTTTTCAAGTTAATCAACACAAAGACCTTGTAGTCCTTGCAGGACTTGTTATATAACTTGCCACATCAATTCCATTCCACATTTGGTATCGCTTAAACTTGATAATTCTTCGACGAACTCGTAATTCATCGTATCTTCTATGTAGTTTTCGACGGAATTCCAACTTGTGTTTGTTTTTGGGGGGAAATCCGACCGCAAGACAAAGGAAGGACGATGAATACCGCAGTAAAACCAAAAGTCAGCCATATCCACCAATGACAAAAAAAAACTACTTTGTAGTTGAAGAAATGATGATTGTATGAAAGAGTAACTGTACTTCATTATTCCTTCTCTGGTGACTGACTAGACAACAAGAAGATTGGGAGAAAGCGAAAAGGATGTTATTGTTGAGATATCGCTTAATTGGTTTAAGAAACCTACGATAATCCCTAGAGCTTGATTGTTTTAGTTACTT
This sequence comes from Philhelius pedissequus, assembly GCA_910595825.1. Taxonomy (NCBI): domain Eukaryota; kingdom Metazoa; phylum Arthropoda; class Insecta; order Diptera; family Syrphidae; genus Philhelius; species Philhelius pedissequus. Next base: position 72,187,282 of record OU343160.1, on the reverse strand, counting down.
CAACCGAAAAATCAAAAGATATTCCGCTTAAGTGATTTGACATTCTTCAATTATTGTGTTGTGTTGTGCTGATTGATAGAGATAAGGACCTAATGTATAAGTACTTAAGAAGATGAGGGGCGAGAAATTCTACGTGTATGAGGAATACCTAAATTCCTTTAAAGGAGGAAAATACCAAGTGAGCTTTTGTGAACACAGTCATAGTTTGATTATATGGAAGACAATTCAAAGAAATAGTAGAGATGGTTACTTTTTTTCAAATGTAGGAAGGAGGAATGGGAGAGGAAATATATAAGTGTTACACAGACATTCTTCTGCATACGAATGTTTTAGCTTATGAATGCATGCCAAATAATAATATTATTAAATGTGTATCGCATCTTAAATAAATTGACTTGAAAATAATTTGTGTGTGAGCGCCGCATCTAATTACAGGGTGGCGCACGAATCGTGCTACAAAAATAAAGCGTTATAATTTTTTTTCAGTGTGAGAAATCGGCTTATTTTTTTTTTATTTTATAGGCTACTATTTAGATTTATCAAAATGAATGCTTTGGATACTGAAAAAAGGATTTGATTGGTGCAGCGATAACATTCTTTGCAGTCCGTCATTTCCGTCCAAAGGGAATTTAGGCTGGAGTTTGGCGGTACTGCCCCGAGTAGATGGACCATTATGAAGCTGGTGAACACGTTTGCCGAATCTGGAAGCATCGAACGAAGACCGTATCATCGAGATCCCAATGTGCGGGTTCAGAATACAATCGTGGCTGTTGCATCGGCAATACAGGCAAATCCAAGTGTTTCGACTCGAAACTTATCGGGCCAAATTGGAGTTAGCAGGCGGTCATTACAACGTATACTTCATGATGACTTAAACATGTTTCCGTACAAAACAAATTACAAGCAAGTTAAACCCTCGGGATTTGCCTGTTCGCCTGGAATTTTGCCGAAAAATGATTGCAATTGCCGAAGAAGATAACACATTGATTATATTTGTTCATGTCTGATGAGGCCCATTTTGACTTAAACGGCAATGTTAACAAGCAAAATTGCCGTATATGGAGTGAATCTAATCCAGAAGTGCTCCATGAGACGGAATTGCACCCAAAACGAGTCACTGTGTGGTGCGAGGTTTCATCAAGGTGGGCCATACTTCTTTGAAGAAAACGGTGTAACACAAACTGTCAATGGGGGCCGTTACTTAAAGATGTTGAAGGAGTTTGTTTTACCCAGAACTTCGCCGAAGACGTATCCCTTTCAGCAGGATTTGGTTTCAATTAGATGGAGCAAGTGCACACGTAGCCATACAAGTTATGGCGGAGCTCCAACGAAAATTCCCAAACAAATTGATATCCAGCATCTGCACTTTCCGCTGGCCCCCAAGGTCACCTGACCTCACTGCACCAGACTTTTTTTATGGAGTTATCTCAAGCAGGTAGTGTATAAGACGAAACCCAGGAATTTGACTGAATTGAAGCAGTCCATTAAGACAATAATTGAGGCGATCCCAATTTCAACCCTTCAGGCCGCAATGAATAATTTTCTGATCAGGTGCCGCATATGCGTGGATGAGCGTGGAGGTCATTTGCGGTCTCTCAGCCTTAAAAACCTTTAGTTATTTAAAACAAAATTTAGTTTTTAATCCAATAAAAAATAATTAATGTAATACATCGATTAAAATAAAAGTTATTCAAATTTCTTATTGTAGTGCGATTCGTGCGCCACCCTGTACATTAGGTCGGTGTAAATTTTTTTTTTTTTAATTTTGGTTTGTCTGTGGTACTAAAAGTTGAATTTGGGTATTCCTTAAAGATTCCACAAGTTTTTAGCAAAAAAAATTTCCCAAGGTGCCTTAATTCGAAAACAAAAACGTTCTTTAATTCTTATATTTTGTACTGTTAAAACAGAACATTTGTATTACGTGCTTAAAAAAAATTACATTTTAGTAAAAAAAAAACTAATCATAAGATATTATGGATACAAGGAAAAATAAATGAAGTTTTAAGAGAAAAAATTTGTCAATTCTCTGAATGAATCCACTGAAAATAAAATATTTTAAAACGTTATTAAAATTATATTGATGATGAAAAAAGTCTAAATTTACCTTGCACTACACACTTACACAAGGTATTATATTCAATTCATGCTGTGGGACTTAAGTTGTAAATCATTTTTGATCTAGAATAAAGTTGTTATCAAGTAAAGAAATAATTTTACTTAAAAAAATTATTCATCACATAAGGTAAGAATAGGTCGATCATTTTTCTAAAGTCTTAACAAATTCCTTCTTCGTTTCAAATTTTGGCAACAGTTTTCGAGATGAGATTCTAGCTTTTATGAATTCATCTCTTGAATCTCGGCCACATACTGAAGCAGAAGCTTCTGTCAGCAGCTTAATGCATCTTTCAACTGCTTTAGTGTGACAGGGATATTTGGAAAGCTCTATACTCTCAGGAACATTTTCAACCATAGTTCGTAAGTCGTCATCTGATATCCTTCTGGTTAAAGGTGCTTCGGTGATCTTAACTGTAGCCCGTTTGATCAAATCGATGTAATCATCGGCATCGAAATTTATTTTTGGAATCTTAAATTGGCGAATTTCATTAATTTTGCTGCCGATTATTTCCACTCTGCTTTTCAAAATCCTTCTAAGACTTAATTCCCGGACATTTAGCTAACATAGCAAGTAAAATATTTTCTGGATGGCAAAAATATAAAAATATGAGTTACGCTCTATAACTGGATGAACTATTGCCTTTAAATTTTTGGGTAGATATTTTGAAGCTTTTATAAGTGCTAAAATATGCTTTGGTCCATCCAAACAAGAGGGTTTTACTTTGATTTGAAACCAAACAATCGCATACACTTTTACAACGCACTTAGCTAAAATCAATAACTCCTTTGAAGGTTTTTCAGTTCCTACATAGAGCCGTAGAATCCTGTTGGCTGTTGTAAGCCACATTGAGTGAGACATTTATGTGTATTACTTTACCACATCTTGTGTGGTAAATTTACTACGACCACTTTTTCTGCATAATGCAGCTTACATTCACTTACCTCACAAAACTTCATCGTTCAGATTGCGGGTATACAACCGTTCGTCAAGCGGCATTTAGTTTTCGTCAGGCAGTGGATCGAGGCCTATCGTCTGGAAGTTAATTATTCAAGTGTAATCATTTCTTCATTTTTTCATTAATTAATTTTATTTTGTTTCACTTATTTGTATAATTATTGGTGAGGTTTATTAGCTTGAAGTTGAAACTGGAATACAAAAAACAATCGAAGCATTAAAATGTACCAACTTGTCATATTTCGCCGTCAGAGTTGCACTGTCAAAGTACAGGTATGTGAATAGAATATGCAAAGCTGTGATTTAAGGAATAAAATAAATTCGTCTATTCTGGCAGTCTACAGTGAATGCTGTAATTAGCGGCCACTCATGATCGCCCAATTTGTGTTCGGTTATGAGAACTGTCCTGTTTGGGGAACGACATAGAAAGCCTTTTTTTTAACTTCATTTTAATTTTTTATTATTCAAAATACTTCACTCAAGATGTTCTAAACTAAAAGCGAATCTACAGTTTAGTGTAATAATCTTAAATTGTTGATTGTCTTAATTCGTCCGCTTTTTACTGCAAAAAGCAATTTCCCAAATAGCTTTCAAGATATTTTATGTGTTCAAAAACCACAAAATCATCTCGGTTAAATCGCTTAACGCTACCCTATAAGATATTAATATATAAAGGTCGTCACCCATTTCCTTTTTTTTTTTGTTAATTCATTTTTATTTAATATTAACTTATAAGCATCTTAAAGCTAGACAAAAATGTTTAAAACTAGCCTATTTATCAACTTACAACTAATTTACTGGCCCTTTACGGGCGCTCTAAACTAAACTATAGCTCTTAGAACTAATGTCTTTCGACCTAAAAACTATTTTAATTAAATCTAATTATTTTATTTTTTTTTAACCAAGAAAACTTATACACAAAAACTCGGTATCTTATCATATTTTTATTTTTTACTTATAAACTATACCTAAAGCTAGACTAATATAATTAAAACTAGATACAACTAACGTATACTAACTAAAAATAACTTAAACTACTTAAAATACCTAAAAATACCCAAAACTTAAAAACTAGAACAGCCACAGCAGCATTTTTTTCGTTTTTAATTTTTTTGTATTTATATTTTGCATACGCGTGCACAACACAACTACACATACATTTACATACGTAAACACATGTATGTACGCTCATACAAGTACAGACACGCAGGTACATACACAAGCACATATGCCTCCGCATATATACATATTTTTAATTTTTGTTGGTGCCACCCCGACTGTTCCCTATACATAATTACCCTCAATGTATGTAAGTCGGGCAAGACATACCATCTTAATCGACTTTATCGATTTTAAATATCATGATGCTGTTCAGAGAGACACCAGAACTGGTTCTCTTGTTTCGCCCTATCCCTTCGGTCCCGATCGGACACAGTCTTACTGAACCGAAGGCGCTCCTCTCCACCTTGAGCGATGAAGTCTCGACCATACAGGAGTCGTCTATCTACAGTTTTCCGGCTGACGTGGTAGATGAGCGGAACAGCCACTCTATCCTGTATTAGCCCTCGACTGTCTTAATAGAGGAATGCCTCTCAATATATTCGTTATTGGGGTAATAACCCCCATTAATTAAGCTGTTGGGTCGGTCTCTTCTTAAGATATTGTTAGTCAATTTATGTTTCTGGTTAAGCTTAGTTTCGCTAGCCATAATCACATCTGTACTTATGTCTTTAAGCAATTGGAATAAATTCGCTCTACGTTCGGTCGTAGTCAGTGAATTTATATTCACAGCTAGGATCTTAAAGAGCCTCCCGGAAGCGCGCCCTTAACCACTAAGTTGCGCTAAGCTCGGCAAAACAGAGTAGAGATGATCCACTCTAGTCGGCTGCTCCCTGATCTGGTCTTGGAGGCCAGTCAACTGGCCCTGGATGGCCACCAGAATGCCCATGGTATCCGCCTGTGCCGCCGGCGCCATATGCACGGGGGCCTGTTGGGCGACCTTTGGTGGAGGCTGTACCGCGCTGACGCCATTTGGGCGTAAGAAATTGGGTGCTGACGGGCATTGTTGTATGAGGGCGCACTGTTGGATGCTTTTCTACCATTGTTTGCTTTACTGCTTTATTAGCTGAGACGTCGGGCATCCTCAATAATTAGTGGGGTGTCCGTCGCCTCAGCAGAGTGTACATTTAATCTGGGTCCTATCTTCAACCCGTTCCTTCCCTTACTTCATCTGTATTGTGGTTTTCCGCACACTTAACGCAGCGTGACCGAACCTTTTTCAGCGCATGCATTGAAGCATGCTTGCCGTTGTTGCTATGGCTGTTGATGTTGTTGCTGTGGAATCACTGCTAGGACACCTTTCGATGTCCCGGTGCTTTAACTCCTCCTCCTGATCTGGTTTTCCCAGGCAATAAAATTCTTAACCTCCCGGTTGTGAAAAAAAGGGAATCGAACTCGTGACCCCTAGATGCCCCGTCTGCCACTCTATCACTGTGCTACTGCAATACTTGAAAAAAACTGAATTAAATTTAGACTTAATCTCACACACGATATATTGCTTTGGAAAAACTGGGAATCCGAAAACGTGTTAACACCTCCACAGTAAGAGATCGACGTCACCCATTTACTCTCACTGTTCAGATTCAATTATAATAATTTTATTGTTGATTTTTTTTTCAACCAAGTTTTCTTGCTTGATTTCCAGGTTGCGGTCCCGGACGAGCAGATTTTCTAATCAGCAACATTACTTCATTTTCTCCTGCCACTTTTGTTATCTTAAAGATAAGGTTTTATTGGGTAATGCTCTGAAAAAAATACCACTTTCATCCGTGTTAAAAACATCTTCAGATTGATAACCAAGCAACATTGGTGGCAGTTTTTCCATAAACTGGTCAACATCATCTAGTCTTATATAAGCAGATTCGCCCGATATGCACTTAAGACTTATATTGTTCCATTTCAGCCACTTTTGTAGCCACCCCTCAGAGGCACGAAAATTAGGGAGTCTATTTCCATTGCGATTTGCATTGCTTTTAGTTTCACGAGCGAGTCTGAAATGGGAACGCTATGGTCTTTGGCCTCTTGAACAAAATTCCATGCACATATGGACAATTTTGTAACCCCAGTTCTTAGAATTTTTTTATGATTTATGTTGGATTCACCTTGCCATTCCATTACCATTTTTTTTTATTTCTTGAGCTTATGTTTTTCCACTATTAAATATAATAAAAAAACATATGCAAAACCTTGCAACCTTTTTGTCAAGGCGCGAACGGATAAGTTTTCATTGTCCAATTCATTGACAATTTCTATATTTTCTTTTATGGAAACCATTAATTTCTGTTGCTATCATGTCCTTTTAAAATAACACCAACTACACCCCAATTAACTAACTCGGGAAATCCCATAAAATAAAACAGAAACTTTACTGAGAAGGAGAACAGACCTTCTGTTGTTTTCCGTTTCATTTCTTGACAAAAAATAATCCCTAAATAAAATAAATATAATGCGTCCGCGTATGGGAGGTTTATCTATCTAAAATAAGCAAGAGTCCTCGTCCGTTTATAAGAGTGTCCGTTTATAGGAAGAGCTGTCCGCATATAGAGCTCTCACTGTATTCTCTAATTCCTGATTTACTTTCCCTTTGGTCACTTGCTATTCAGCTAAGTAAATCTCAGATCCTTTTATTTTGAGAGTAGGTATATCACAATATTACCTAAACGGTTACAGACTTTTGGTTGTATTGTAAATACTTTACATTCGTTCACATTATTTGTATGTAGAAGAGACCTCATTCCATTCTCCCACGAATTACAAATACAATCCCCGAAATTCTGAAGAAGAAAGAACAATATAAAGTTGCCGTCAATTGTTGTCCAGAAACATCATTTAACAAGAAACGTCCCAGATTCCCAGCTAACAAGAAGTAGCACACAGCAAATAGTCTGCAATTACCGTTAAGAGCATTCATTTAGTCGAAGTCGTTGAAAATCTTCTGTTCACCAAAATAATTCCTCTAATGTTCGGAGACAAACTTTTGATTTTACAATTTCAAAGGACACAAAGTAAAATCTTATAAAACAGTTTTGTTCATTCTTCTGATGTAAGGACATCTGTTTAGTTTTCTCGTAGGGAACTTTTAGGAACTTAACTTTTCTAAAACCAGAATGTATCCTCTAAGGGAACTCTTCTAAAAAAATAATCGATTCCTCTCATAAAGCAAAAGAACATAATAAGCTAATAAAACAAAAAAAAAGATATATATATTTAAGGAGGAAACTGACCTGCTTACTGATATCCTTTATGTTAACATCCCTTTAGAGAATGAATAAGATTGGCCAGACATGAACATGACCAGGAATTTAATAATACAAAAAAAAAAGAGATAGGACTTATAGATGAAAGCCTCATCAGAAAATTATAATCAAAAAGGATATTGGCAGAAGATGAAAAGTAAATATACAGTCAATTTAGCAATCCGATCATTCCTTAACCCTTGCTTAATATTTTTGACAGAATTGATATGATGCCCTTCTTATGGATGAGGTTAAATAACTTCCCTTTTTAATGTCGCTCAGAAAAAAAAGGGAAGTCATGTGGCTGTTTCAATTTTTTTGATTTAATGTTTTGATGACTCAATAAAATTTGCTTGGGTCATTTGAATGATATCGGATATTGTGTAGAAATTTAAAATGTGATGGGAAATTATATTATTTATAACTTGTATTATGATTGGGTCAGGTTTTATGATTGATTTAAGTACCTATAGTTATGATTAATATTCCGGCACAGTTGAACCTGCTTATTACGAAACCTGAAAATTTGAAAAACTTATTAAACTTCTGATGCTAAAAATGTTATCCATTTCTAAGAATAACACTATGTTAGTTCATTATCTCTGTATACAATAGGCTTGTGTATGAATTATTTGTGACGGGATACATAATTTGAAAAATGGTATAGCCATATTCACATAACTGTCCGGTACATTACCTAAACTACGGAAAGAAACTCTCTCCGAACTTTAATAGCTAGAATGAAACAGACTGTAATAGAATGTATATATTCATCGTACAGGCAGTTTGATCGGATAGAGTATAAAGTTCTAGTTTCTGGGAATCAGCGAACAAAGTAAAGGGTTATCCATTTTGCGGTTTCAAAAGTATAGGGCTGGAATTCGACATCTGTCAAACTAAGTTGTTATACCAATTTTTTTTCAGTTGAAAGTCTGACATTTACGAAAATGCATCACCTAACTATCGCACAACGCATAAAAATTGTTAAAACCTACTACAAAAATGGTGATTCTGCCACAACCAAATATCGTGCTTTAAGAGGAGATTATGGTTTAAATAGTCGTCCAACTACGTAAGCAATTGGCAAAATTGTGAAGAAATTTAAAGAGACTGGATTGGTTACAGATTTTGTAAGGCCTTTCTATCATCGTTTCGCTGGTACCACTGAAAATATCAATGCTGTAAGAGAAAGTGCTGCCGAACACCCGAATGTGTCGATTCCTCGTCGTTCTCAGGAATTAGGACTGTCTTACGGCACATTATGGCGTATTTTGCATTTGGATATACACCTACATCCATATAAAGTCCAGCTCACACAACAACGGATGTGTGATTGGACCTTACTTCTTCGAAAACGACGATGGAACGACTGTCACCGTCAATTCGAAGCGTTATGGTCATATGATAACCGGCTTTTTTTGCCTACTATTTAAGAATACGACTTGGAGAATATGTGGTTTCAACACGACGGTGCCACATGCCAAACAACTCGAGCGAATATTAACTCTTGAGCACTTGAAAACCAACATTCGTCAAGGTATTGCTGAGATATCGCCCAATATGTGTCAAAAAGTGGTTGAAAATTACCTCAAAAGAATCGATGCTTGCAACAATTCGCGTGGTAGTAATTTAAATGATGTAGTGTTTCACATATAATGTCAATGTATAAACTTTATAATAAAAAAGAAATATCATGAAAAAAAAATTTTATATGTGTTTTATTTACGTTTACTTTTGAAACTGCAAAATGGATAACCCATTATTATTGGGTGGCATTGGTGCAGTGGATATAATGTTTGACCCCTTACTTAAACGTGTGGTCAGGAGGCCCGCGGTAGGAAGCAATCTTTCCTATACCGCCAGTCTTAATTGTATGCCGCCCCTTAAACCCCGGTGCCAAAAACTATTTTCCACTACCTTTTTTCTTACTAGTGCCATGCAATTTACTTACTTACTTGTCCGGCTCCCGATCCATGGAGGGTCGCTGCCTGACATATTGCGGTCTTCCATCGGTTGCGGTCCCTAGCGCGCTCCTTCCAGTCGTCGAGACCAAGCGCTCTTGCGTCTGTAACAGCCTGGTCCCTGTAATACTGTGACAACACACTTTCAGACTTCTTGCATTTACATAGAATTGTATTTAAAAAAGTTCTTCAAGGCATTGATAAAGAGTCAACCGTCCAAATTAATTCTGTGTTTTACAGTTTCATATTTTTTTGTTCAAACTATGCAGAAAGTCGAAGTATAAGTATTTGAGTAAAAAAAGAAAAAAATATATAGAACTTTCATGGGAGTTTTCGAGTTTTGACTGTATTAAATTCCTTTATCAATTCTTATGAACAAATACTAAATGCCACGGATCAACCAATTGGGTGACTGATTGCAGGGAAGTTCTATAGGCGATGGAAAAATTACGCAAACGATTGCACTTTTCGAACACCATAACAATTTTTCATGTCTTTCATTGTTTAAACGCTATTTTTATTGACAATCTTCTAATGAAACGGCCAATTTCATTTCTAACCGTAAACTATAAAAAAGTATTACCCTAGCTTCTAGGAGTGATCATCACATCAGATTACCATCGATTCCAACTTCGGACGTTCTGGTCAAGAATAGAGATTCCATCTCTAGCAGCACTACACGAGTATAGAATGCTTTACCCACCCGAATTTGTCCTCCCTCGATTAGATATCCTATCTAATCATATCCCATTTTCTTATCGCTAGCACTGTATGTTTAAACATCTTAAAGTTATCCATAACCTCTTGAGCGTGTGCCAAATTAAAAAAAAGCTTGTATTCGAAATTCCAATCTGCCATTAGGTTTCTCTCACTCTAAACAAGAACTTACATGCTTATGCATCCTTTCGTATGTCGAGGTCTTTGCTGAGTAAAACCACTCGAATCCCTGTAGTTGCAGGTCAATCCGACAACACTCTAGACATGTTTCTTACCTCTGACCCTGCATAATATTCTGTAACTGTTTTAACGACTCTGGACACATCAGACCTTTTTGTCATTTCTGCTAATTCTCATGCCAACACCTCTTAGCACTAAAAAAATCACCTATGAGAACCGTTTGCAAATAAATATAAGAATGCTAACTGGGATGGTCTCAATAATTTCTTCAGGAACTTTTACCACTATGCTTCTTCGGTAGTAAAGTAGATTCCAGCGCGCTGCTATGGTTACAGACATAAATTTTAAAGGGTTGAAGGCTTTTATACCGAACCAAAAGAATCAAACCAAAAGAAAACTCGTGGTTCGATTTGAGCTGGTTAAAATAGGCTATGAGGTTGAGAGAGGTATGTTTCCGATATTATAAAGCCAACCCCACTGAAGAAATCCTGAATAAGTTTAAACAAGCCAAAAATACTTTCAACGTTCACATTCAGAGAAACTCTTTTTCCACTCTTGTGAAAAAACCAACTGGCTGGCAGCACAGTTCCCTGTCCATTTGACGCTGCCCGAAAGTAGTATGACTCCCCCAGTACTTGAAACCATTAATGATTTCATGTGAAGAATATTCTTTCGTACTCGTGAAGTTCGACTCTAGGTCATTGAGGACCTTGATATACACAAAATCCACTGGCAATGATAGTATCACACCTATCGTTCTGTATAGGTGTTCTTCAACGCTGGCAAAACTACTGCGTAAGCTTTTCAATATGTCCTCCTCTACATGTCTATTTCCGAGTGGATGGAAAACAGCGTTTGTCCAGCATGTCCCTAAGAAGGCGAATCTTCTTCACCCTCAAATTTTCAAGGTCATAGAAACTCTGACTAACTCTGAGCCTAAGAAATATCTAGAAGAGTGAAAGCTCCTTAATGAGCGGCAATATGGCTTTCTTAGCAATAGGTCCACTGGTGATTTGATGTTATATCTCACCGAACAGTTGCACAAATCTTTACAACATTTTGGAGAAAGTAAGATTATATTTATATTTCAAAAGTATTTTACAGATTTTGTCATCAAGCTCTCTTATCGAAAATGCCTGCATTTACCATCAATGAATCTCTTCTTCGTTTTATTAGAAATTCCTTCTAAGACCATTCAATACAAGTTGTATTGGACGGTGTCAAGTCTGATATTCATAAAGCAAATGCTGGTGTGCCCCAAGGCTTCGTTTTGTCTACAGCTCTTCTTTCTTATTTTCGTAACGATCTCTTGTTGGGAACTACTATTGCACTAACTAAATTGCTTGCATTGTCCAATGGGGAACCAGAAAACGCGTACAATTTAATTCTTCAATAACTCAGTGCTGCCTTTGTCTGTCGTTAAATCAGAACTCACCCACCACGACGTTATCCATGAGCGGCACTTGCATAAAACACCGATCTGCTTTCTGGCCTCAGAATGTGCCTCACATACCGCCCCTTGTGAAATAACCACATATTTGATGTCGCCAAAAATGCTGCAAAATCCTTACAGTTTTTTTCGAGGATAATGGAAGAAATAGTTTAACCAAAAATGGAGTATAGCTCCCACATTTGGGCAGAAGCTCCCAAAAACTCATTTCAATTTCTTATACAGAATTAAAAACAAAGCTTTAAAATGATGGGCTATCAAACTATAATGGCAACACTTACATCTCTAGAACACCGTCAAAATGTCATTAAGTCTCTCATTATTTTATCGCTATTTTTATGAACAATGTTCTAGCCAAATTGCCAGTTGCGTTCCCCTCCTTAAATTTTTCAAACCATAATATTATATTTTAAAATTAAAAATCTGTGCCCTCTAAACTGAAGTTCGCCATTGTTTCAGGATCTTATGTCAGCCATGTAATTGCGTTTCGGTTGATTTCACTACATCATTTGTTCTTAAAATGTAAAATATATTTAGTAATTTTTTTTTACATCAGCATCAGCAACAAATTAATTACATAATATTTTATTAAAGTCTTGACTTCATCCCTTGAACCGTGTTCCGCGTTAACGTTAAATGAAATGTGAGTTATTAGTTCCATTATCGTTAAACTCACCTCCTCTTTTTACTTTGCCATTAAATTAATTTGAATCTAAGCACGTAGTATCATTTGATGATATACCATCATATTCGATGATAGCTATCTTTATCGACTCAAGTATTCCTGCCAACAAAAGCGGCTGAATGGTTGGTTAGACGATATTATTTGCCTTTAATAGCATTGTAAAGAATTTACTTTCTTTCCTTAAACACTGTTGATTTCCTGTGAAAGATACAAATTTAAGGAAATACATAAAAGAAGTAATGTCTGTTGAGGACCTTATCATGTCAATGCCAACACAATACAGCTTTGCTCATCATTGTTGCGTTTAAATAGTTGCCTGGGTAAAATTAACTCAGGCTGGGTTTAATATGCGACCCTTTAGATCGGAGAAGATACCGAACCTATTTAATAGTAGGTAATGTAGGAGGTATGTTATTTTTCCAAGGATCTCGGTTTCATTTGAAAGGAGTCCAAAAATGAAAATTAATTCCTGCCAAATTTGAAATTCTTATTAAACACTTTTCGTATATATGTTATGCTTATGTTATAGCTATTGGCAGGACATATAAAATAACCCCAGCCCAGACATAACACTCAAAGTAAATATATATTCCATTTCCCTTCCCATTTGGTTGAAGTTTAATATAAACTTTGACTGTGTTCAATATACCTTGTCCATGACCATGCATTCCTTCTGAAAGAAAATGAACTTTGAAATGTATACAATATTGTGAACTCTATAGAATCTCGTTTATGAGAAAAGGAAGGTGGCAGTTTATATAGACACTCCACGTTACTTGATTGAGTTCGGTTGTTAGGTAGTATTTCGACGTAATTTTCAGGAATTTCTTTGTACAGAGAACGGGTATTTTTTTTTTTTTTTTTTTTTTATAATCTACACGGGGTCAAGGGATTATACTACCCTTTAAATGATTAGAAAGATGTGTGGCGCGATGTTCTGAGACTGTAGGTGGTTGTTGTCTCAGATTTTTTCTCCAGGGATGGCGGCTGAACTAATGCGGAGAAATTTCCGTGTCTTTATTATATATGTCCTTTATAATTCGCATTCATTTTCTTATTCTTTGTCATATTCTATCGGTATACTAGTTTTACTCAATCACATGTTAATAGTTCTATGCCTAAACAGCATGTTATGAGTAAACCAGCAACTTATTGCATGAAATTTATTTTTAGAATTGGTTTTTAATCATTGTATATAGATATTAATAGTACCATCATGACGACGAAATTCATCCAGCCTGCAATAAGTTCTACTACTCATCATGAGTTCCACTACCAAATCTTAGGTTAGGTTGTTTTGGTTTGATATGAAAATGCGTATGAAGAGAAATAGTGTGATAATAAATTGAAGTGAGAAATATATAAACAATTTCTTATAAGTTAGAGGAGAAAAGGAAAACTATTTATTTCATAGGTTTTTTTGTTTTTTTTTTTATGAGGATTTATTTTGTTTGGTAGGAGCTGGTTGTGTGTGTGTGTGTTTTTTATTCTACGGGCAGTTATAATGAAAATTGTTTGATGGCTGTAGGGAATATTTAAATATTCAGCTATACACTTGTTTGCAACGGTCACTACTCAATAAAATAAAGTTTTTTACCAAATGCACAAACATGATAATAATTTAACAGTTAAAATTTGAGATTTTGTTAATCGTTGTGCAAAAAAAATTGTTCTTGTGACAACATTTTTTTTAATTTTATATTAATAATTTTTTTTGGATTTTGAAAAAAGAAATAATTTTTTTTTAAATTCAGATTTGATAAGTAATTTCGTAAAAAATTGAGTTGACGAATTTTCAAATAAGAATTGTTTATTAATAGGTATTATATATTTTTTTAAGTTGTTTTTTACTTTGTTTTTTGTTAATGAGTATTCAACAATATATAAATACATTTGAAAATATTATTTTTAAAAAATCTTCAAAACATTTAATATTTATTTGTAAGATATTGCTTTTTTTCAAAATCCAAAATTTAAAAACAATTTTTTTTTTTGAAAATTTTTGGAGCCGTTTTTGGGAAATAAATTTTTTTCTTAACGGTTTTTAACATTTGTATGACAGGTACCGTTGTTTTTTATTTTAGAAAAAAAATTTTTTTTAACTATTCCAGATAATGTCTAAAAACTACTAAATACGAAGTTTCGAAAAAATCTATTAAGTCGTTTTCGAAATTTTGAATTTAAAAAAAAAATAATTTCTAAAATAATTTGTTTTGAAAAATTTTGGTATAAAATAGTGATTAAACTTTCAAGGAGCTTCTGCGTAAAAAAATCAAAAAAAAATCAAATTAACCGTTTCCGAGAAAATCTAAAACCAAAAACCTCTACTAGAGGTACCAAAAAAAAACAATTTTTTTCAAAAGAAAAATTATTGAAAGGTACCCTTTCCCTTCATTAATGAACTCATTTTTTTTTTATAAAAATAAGATTTTTATTTTTGGCCAAAAAAAAATGTATGGGAGCAACTGTTATTTGTCGTCTTAGAAAAAAATTAAAAAAAAGGTGTGGGCATATTACCGAAAAAAACAATATGTACCAAGTTTGAAGACAATCTATCAAAACGTTTAGGCTGTAGACTCGAGGACAGACAGACAGACAGACAGAGAGCCGGAATTGCGGACCCATTTTTTCGTCTTCGCTATCATCGCAATGTCAAGTTTGATCAAAATCTCGAGTTCGATTTTTTTCGAATCCATAACTTGTTATATAGTACCTACATTTATAATATCTCTAGTCAAAAAAAAAATACTGCCTAGGTATACCTACTTTATTTCCTAATAAAACTGCCTGGAGAAAAAATTAAATTATTCTCAATAGATATTATATTTGAAAAAGAACAAAAAGTACCTATGTACATACATATTGTATGTAGGTGGGTATCTGGGTAGGTACACATGTACCTACCTAAACAAAACATATTGAAATATCTCAACATTGCTTTGTTATTTTCGCATAGAAAAAGTGAAAAGTAGCAACGTTGTTAAAATTCAAAATCCTAAAATCCACCAAATATCTAAAATTTGAAAGAAAAATTTAAAATAAATTCTATAATAACCTATACATGCATGTATATCCATATACATTCTTACTTCAAATTCATGTATACGCCAATAGCCTTGATATAATTTATTTATACCCACCATATTTTGAAGGTTGCCATGACAAAAACAGCTTATTCGGTTTTCTCCCTAACCCTCTATATTGTTGTCAGAAATAATAAGTTTTGACCGTCTCCCTTGCTTTTTTTCGTATTTGCCCCTACATTTACTTTTTCCACATCAACAATTCAATATCAAAAAAGAGAAACTACCGCCCTCGTCGACCGAACTACTAGCTTAAAAATTCAGTCTCGTAGTAGTACTATAGGTTTCATATACAAAGTTTTTAATGGAAAAATAAGAGGACATAGACTAAGGCAGGGATCGAACCTGTGACCATGAGGTGGACAGACACAACTATCGCCCCACGGCAACCCCCGTATTTTATTAAGTATTCCAATATTCTCTGTATTTTAAAATTTTGTATTTTAAAATTCTGCAAGTCCTAAATTCTGTATTAAAATTTTAATAATATTAATGATAATATTTATTAAACTGAATTATATATACCTACAATAGGCTCTTAATTCTATCTTACATTAATTATATTAGCAGTGATGTTTTGGAAAATCTATCGGCAACAAAGCAGGATTTGTCAAAAGAACGATCTAATCAGCCTGATTTTTTTTATATTTTTAAGTTGCTATTACCGACCATGTGTCTAATAACTAAATGCAAGAAATCAACAATTGATTTGTTTTTATTTCTTCGGATTAAAGTTATATAAGAAAACTAAAATTGGAATAAAAAATCCTAATAAAAAGGAATATATAAAGCATTAAGATATTTAAAAAAAAATAAATTTTCTGTATCTGTGTGTTCCTAAATGTTGATTTTAAAATAAATGTATGTGTTCGAGTTTTTTTTTTAATAAATCAGATGTTGTGTTCCAGTAGAGGGGCAAACTAGCACAGTGATGCGTTGCAAAAATGTTCGCACTCATTATTTAACTATTAAGTATGTTATGAACTTCGTTTACATGCGGTACAAAGATCGATTTGGAGTAGAAAGGTTAATTAAAAATGAGTTTTATAAAATAGGGACAGAAAGTGCCTTTTTGTATCCCATAATTGGGGTAAATAGTCGTGTTTGCTAAAAAAAAACTATTAACTTCGCAACAAATAAACACTGAAAAAAAAACGATTAAGTCTACTTTTACCACAAATGACGTACGATCGTGAAAATCTGGTTTGACACGAATTGTAGGGCCAAGTTGATTAAATACGATATGCATCAATATAGTTTGATGGGAACGGGGAAAAGCTCTTAGAAATGTGGGAAACCTTTGGACTTGTCCTGCTTAACGGGCGTCTAAAAGTGATGAAGGAGGACTCCTGACGTTTATGAGGGGCACGGCATGCTCAACGATTGATTATTGCCTCACTAAAGGAATGTGCCTCCAATTTGTTCGAGACTTCGAAGTAAAGGAGCTAATCCAATCAGATCACTTACCAATATCAGTAACGTTAAACTTGGACATACAATAAAGGGGAACCTCTACTGAGGCATAAAGTTACTTGCTACCAAAACTGCAGTGGAAAGACGAGCACTTGGAAAGGTATTCAGCAAATCTTAATCTCCAGCTCGACCGGATTGAACCCATCAGTATCGAAACAGAAAGAGGTGTAGACATGCTAACAACCTGCATTTATGACGCTGCTAAACCTCTTCAATCAAGGAGACAGCACAAGGGAAAGCGACCTTGGTATGACTGGGAATGTGAAGTAGCCAGGAAAAAATTGTTCGCCTCTCAGCAAATGCTAAGGAAAGAAGACTCCAACTATGCAAAACAAATGTACCAACAGATGAACAAAATGAACAAACTTACCTGCATGAATAAAAGGAAAGCTCATGTGCAAGAACTAGCTTTGACGCTCAGTAGTGCAAGGGACAGTAGCACATTTTGGAAGATCGCTAAAAGTCTAAATGCTCCGACCATCGGGCGTGGCATAAAAGTTGAAGCACCCTTTTTATCTGAATACTTTGAAAAGCCACTGAATATGACACTTACCGGAAACTTACAGCTCGCAATGCCCTTACTGGATGTTAAAGCTCTTGATCGATCAATTACATATCTGGATATAATCAGAGTCATAAATCGCTGTAGTTCAAACAAAGCCCCATGTGAAGATATTATGACTTTTTTCAAAAATGCGACGCCCCAATTCATCATCGAACTCGCAAAAGCCTTTAATTTTATTTTCAACACTGCCGAAATTTCCATCAAGTTTTAAGAAAAATATCACATTTCCAATTCTGAAGAAAGGTGACACAATGGAGCCAAGTAATTATAGAGGAATCTCCTTTCTTAACACTATCACACAAATATTTACGGGTGTGATGTTGGAAAAGCTTACTGAATGAGTACAGCAAAACAATTTGCTGAGCGAATACTAAGCTGGGTTCCACAAAGAATATTCTACGGTTGATAACATCTTCTCCCGCAAGAGCATAGCACGAGAATACTTGGACAATGAAAAAAGCTGTACGCATTCTATGTGGACTTCAAGGCTGCATTTGATTCTGTGAATAGGAAAGCTTTATTATACAAACTCATCAATCTAGCACTGTCAAGCAAAATGCGAAGAGAACTGCACAACTATTACGATGGAAATCCGACTGCAGTTTGGGATGGAAATATCTTTTCCGAATGGTTTCAAACGGAAATAGGAGTAAAGTAGGGATTTCTTCTCAGCCCGCTATAATTCTCATTATATCTGGATGATCTTGGAGAATACCTGCCGAGAGGAATAACATTTGCTGGAATGAAGATTAAACTTCTTCTCTACGCGGACGATATTGTCATACTGGCTGATAATCCGAAGGGGATGCAATTGATGATAAATAAGCTGACCGAATACTGCACTTTATGGAATCAAAATCTCAACACCAGTAAATCTAAAATCATGGTTTTCCGAAATGGATCGGGAAGATATTCGAGAAATGAAAAATTGCCCTGGTCAACGAAGAACTGGAGAAGGTCAAAGAATATAAATACCTTTGTGTACTCATTACGCCAAAGGTCTCATTTAAGAAACACCTTCAAAACAAATAGGATAGATAGAAGCTAAGCGCGCAATAAATTGCACCTGGAGTGGAGTCCTCAGCAAAAATAGTGTTCATCCGAGTGCTAAGTTCAAGATATTTGAAGCAGTGATGAGATCAATTATGTGGCACGCGGCACAGATTTGGGCTCTTTACCAATTTGAATAAGTGGAGAAGCTACTTAGATACTTCATCAAACGAATATTTAGACTATCATATAACACTCCAAATTACATGTTGCACCTTAAGACTGGCATACCGCCGGCCGTTACACATATATACAATGAGACTACACTTTTCATACATCCGGAAAGTCATGATGCAACCTACTTATCGTCTATCATACATGATCGCCAAACACCTTCAAAACAGGAATACGCAGCTCTTCAATGAATGGTCAAGACTAGGGATGGAGCATAATGTAAGAATAATGGATGAAAATGTTACAGCTTTCAGAAAGACACACTTGGAAATACTAGTGAAAACTGGAGTTTCGGCACGAAACAACTTTCGTATTCAAAGTCAAATAAGCCAATCAAGGAATATTTATAAAATACTCAGACATGATCTCGGACCCGAAAACTATTTTCACGACGACTACAGCCTTGACATGATATCTGTTATCTTTAAAGCAAGAAGAGAGCTTTTGCCGCTCAACTGCTTGCCACATAGGACGAATATATGCCCAGCATGCACCTTGTGCAACCTGACAACAAATGAAGACACTCAGCACTTTATCGGAGTATGTCCTATTCTCAAACCGATACGAGTATCAATCTGGGGTAAAAGCATATTATCAGTAGATGAGATGGTACGAATACTGAATGGAGAAACCTGGAACTGCATATACTCATACATAAAAACCGCCTTAAGTTATCGTCAACAAATATTAAATGAAGGCTTTTAAATAATAATACATACTAAATAAAATTTTTATTCTAATTTTAATGTGATTAGTGATTATCCAAACTTTTTATTATTCATTCTCTTTATCGACTGACTGCAAAAGCCAA
This sequence comes from Philhelius pedissequus, assembly GCA_910595825.1. NCBI lineage: Eukaryota > Metazoa > Arthropoda > Insecta > Diptera > Syrphidae > Philhelius > Philhelius pedissequus. The sequence goes on along the minus strand of OU343160.1, from coordinate 72,167,768 downwards.
TGCTTAATTGTGAACAATGTAAAATAAATTAAACTTAAACTTAAATAATCAATAAAATCACACTACTTCTACTACTAATTTGACATTTTCTGACTGGGCAGTAACCTTTATTATGGATATGTATATTATTTCTTGCCAAATTTCACCGAAAAGCTCTAAAGTATCACCATTTTTGGAAATGAAATTAAATCTGAATATTTTCAATTTTTGGTATAAAAAATTGAGATTTTTAGAAGGAATCTTAATAATCTTTCAATGAAATTCGACAGTTTTTGAAAAATTTATAAAATTTCCAAATTTTGCAAAGCGAAAAAGTGGTCTAAGGAATTGAATAGCATGTGTTGTGCTAATGCTAAAGTAAGCATTCCTTCTATAGCCGAGCCACCTGAACCTTTAAAAAGTATACTCAATGGAGATCATCCACAATCTATGAAATTCCTGGATAATTTGAGATCATAGAATACGCCTTTTCAAACGACATCTTTCAGTGCAAAATGATAGGGAAAGTGTTTTTTCTCATGATCAACTTTATGTAGCCCTTTAAAGAATTGGCTCAAACAATAATCAGTATTTACTTCTTCGTGAAAGTAATAAAACTGCTAATATTGTATATACTGGAGCTTTGACGCATGCATGTTTGAACGTCTATTTTTTGAGAACTGTTTCAGTGAGAGAACATACAAATCTTTATTTGGTTACGGAAAGCATATGAAAATATGCACATATAAATTTTTTGTTAGGTAATAATATATACTCGTACATATCAGAAATTCCGGTCAATCTCATTAAGCATTTTAAATGCGTTTAGTCATATTAAAAAAGATATTAAAAGCTTGCGAAGCAACGCGAGCACGGGTCGGCTAGTAAATAAATAAATAATGTTCGTTAATATTTAGTTAATATATTTTTTGAAATTTTTTTCTACGTTCGACCCTGGCTTCCGGTCATCTCTGGGTCAGTGAATCCAGCCAGTGATCCAATCATAATTAAAAGTAGTTATTTCAGTGTTCGTCTGCTGCAACTGTTCTATTGTTCTGTCTACTTCTTGTAAGAATGCATGATCGTTGGGTGGGTTTGGCACGAAATTTTCTTCAAACTGTTGGGCAAATGCTTCCGTCTTGTCCTCAGTGGTCGTGGCATCCCCTTGTCTGGTGATAATTATTTCTGGAATTTATCTTTTTCCGATGATATCGTTGATTTCTTTGAACGCATCGGTTCCAGTTTTGAGGGATTGTAGCTTTTTTTTGCAACTGGTTGTTGATGAAATGTTGAAGATCTTTAAAATTAATGTGTTTACACATACATATGTTCAAAAAAAGGGAGTTAAATTTCTGGCACCCGGGAAAAAGGCAGGCAACTACATTTAATGAAAGAAATTATGTTTAGGTAGGTACATACATTAGAGGCTGCCTGAGGACTTAACGTGTCCTAAGCGCAGCATCACAGTTATTTGACCGGGATGGATGATCTTAGAAAGGATTTAAAATCCTTGAAACCCGCGAATTGGTTTCTAAGTGAAAGCATTTAACTTGTTTCCCGCCGACAACGCCGACGTGGCCCGTGAACCCACTAGGAAGTTTGCCGGTTTCAGTATCTAGTTGTAATCCACCAGTACATCCATTTGAAGGACATAATTTTGTCTTAAGATTTTGTTAGATAATAGTTTGTAGAAAAGTTCCAAAAATAAAATTCTCTCTTTTGCATTCAGCGAGTATAACAAATTTATTCTTATGTCGTCTATCAAGTGACACAGAGTGTATCCATCCAAAAGGACTTTCATTATACATATACATTACATAGTGTCATTTCATTTCAAGCATAAGTGCATATACACAGTCATATCCGTTGGTTGGCTTAATGGTTTCTAAAATATACACGAGTGAATCCTTGTGATGTGTACACTGTACATAGATCGGTGGATGATATTCCTTTTCAAACAAAATAATTTCCAGTCGCCATCTGCTTCATCCTTTTATACTCGCTCTTCATTTATAATAATCTCTTTGAGCTATCATCATTTAAATTTAAGATAGGTATGTAAGCCACCCGAAATAAACCTAAATTCAAGCAGAATTTTCTCAAACATGCAAGCACAAGCCCAGAGAAGTTTTCACACTTTTTATTGAGTATAATGGTATCTCATTTATTTAAAAAATAAATAAGTGTTAAAGAATCTTATAGGTATTCATCCGAAAATCAAAACGGAAAGGATATAAGTAATATGTATATTGAAACACAATTAACATAATTCTTAAGAATTTATTAAATTAAAAAGTTCACTAATAATTTTCTAACTATAATAGATGAATTTCTACAGCAGATAACGATAACATTCCTTTGCATAGCTTTCTATAATATACGATGAGGCAAACTTAGGCGTTATGTAAAACTTTATAGAATAATTCCCCGTCTACATACATATACATAGTTCACAGAAAATCTCTGTTCTATAAGCTTCATAATAAAGGTGTACCATCAAAATTCATTGGAAAAACTTTATAATTAAACAAAAGTTGGTTTTCATAATGGAAAATATGTGTGAAAAATCACAATAATGTAGATCCTAGGACTTCTTTAAGGCTGTAATCCTTGTCCATTGCTATGTAGGCACTATTTCTTGATGGCATTTTTGATTGTGGATCAGAACTTGAGAACTCCACAATAAATGTACTTTTCTAGTTTCTGGTATGTAATTACTGTAACAAAATTAATTTGGGAGAATCAAACTACTTCAACGCCATGAATTCCACGAACATGATATCGTCAATTTTGTAAGCCGGACAGTCAGAGGAAAAAGACGGGCTAAATTCAAGTACGAGCAGGCTTATATTTATATTTTTGTTTTCTTACTTACTTTATACTAGAGAGGGCACTGTTGAATCTTGATACAAGAATTTTATTCTAAAAACAAATTTTAATTCTGAAATTAAGCACAACAAACTTAATTTCAGTATGGCATTCTAAGAGCCGATTTTTCAATCTCCAGATAAACATCCAGTTAGTTGCCAGAAGAATAAACGTACTTGACTGTTAAACAACCGGATAACAACATTGAATTTTTCAATCAAGAAAAAACAATCTATAGAATAATTTAATTTGAACGTCACATTTATTTCGAGTATCGAACTTTTTATAGAAATTAATTTTTGTTTAACGTTTATTTCAAAGCAATAATTTTTCAAAGTGCTTTCGACATCGAAAATAGCTACTTATTTTATTCCTCAAATAATTCCCTTCATTATTCCGTTCTTAAATGAGCAGATAATTTTATTCCTAGATCAAGTTGTATCTGACTGTTGAAAAAATGATTTTTGCTCTATCTGGAGAATATTTACTAACTGACTGCTTAACTGACTATTTGAAAAATTGGCCCTAAATATAAGATTTATTTAATCTTATTACAATATTCATGTTCTTATATTAAGCTCGTCATAGTCTTGATCTAGTTTTTTTATTTGTTATGAATGAAAAAATTAGAATTTAAGATTTCTAATAGTTAAAACAATCCGAAACAATATAAAACGTGCATATATGTTGTTCCATCCGCGATGGTATAATAAGTTTTTACATTCTAAAACAAAGAATTAAAAATCTTAAATCAGGAATATCATTCTCCAATCGAACCGAAAGGATCTTAAACTCGTATGATTTTAATTGCAAAGCTTAGAATTAATTTTGATGGTCGCTTTAAACAAATGAAAAGTATGGGGTTCTTAAACGCTTGGTCGTTTCTATATCACAAGCAAGAACTGCAGATTTGGTAAGACTCGATTTAATAACCTTCAACTATTTAATTTCATTTAATTTTTAATAATAAATATTTTAGATAAGACTTTGCCATTTCCATCAACATATCATCTCCTGATTTCAAAATGGGAAACATTTAAAACAAAGATTGAAGTTAGAATCCACAACGAGTACTGCAAGCTAGTGGTGGAGAATTATCGATAGTCACTGCCATCGATAGTAATCTAGAGCTGTGTCAATCGTTCATTTTTAAAGATTCAATCGTTCAAATGTCGTTCATTTCAAAGATTCGGTCTTTTCAATCGTTCATTTTTTCAATCAATCATTTGTTACAGTTGCGACCCATATGCAAACATTTTTGAATTGAAACTATCACATGGTTTGATGTGTGTGAAGTCAATAAATCTATTACTTTCATTCAACAGATATACATATGTATGTGCATATGTAATGTGGTTGATCCGAATGTTTGTGAAATTTAACTGATGCTTTAAAAAAAAAATTAGAAACAAAATTGGTAAAAACACACCTACATTTGTTTAAAGGTATTTCTTTAGTTTCGAGTAAGCAAACCATTAACCCATAAACATTATGGGAAAATAAAGAGAATATCTAATACATACATATTTCATTTCCATTCAGTTTCGTTCGTTCTTTAGAACGATAGAATGTAGTGAAAAGTGAAACCAATCAATGCAATTCATTTTGATTGTAAATAAGTGGAATGAACGAAATATGATTGCCTTGCGTTCAATCGTTTGATTGAAACTGTAGTATAGTGTAAAACGGTTGGTATTGAAATTGATTGATTCGATTTACTTACTTTGATTGCAATCAATCAATCTTTTTAATGAACGGGTCATAAAGATCGAATCAATCACGATTGACACAGCTCTATAGTAATCGATAGTTTGCAAAAAAAAAACATCCATAATTATCGATAGTTTTCGATAGTTTTTTTTATTATTAGATAAAAAATGTTTTACCTGTGAACTTTACTCACATATATTACTTTCCGCATGTGGGTAAATACTTCAATGAATTCATTTGACAATTTACAGAAATATTAATGCACCATCCATCCAAAAACCTCATATACCTATAACAGATTTTACAACAAGTCGTTTTCGTACCTTTTGTACCCAAGACAGAATGGTAAAAACATAACTAATCCTAATAAAATCCTCAAAATATTGGTATACTTGTATTTATTATAATTGCGCAATAAATGTATCTACAACAAATTATTTACTAAGAAATGCTGAAACAAGAAGTATATACTTCATAATAATACGACCGTTTTTAACAAGGGAGAAACGGTGCTTCAGAGAACACTAAAACGAACTGAATGAAAACAAATTCGTTCCGATAATTGTTTTGACATGTGCAATCAGCCAGCTATAAAATGCCGTATTAAACACGCATTTTATCGCAAATTTAACGAAATCGAAATAATAAGTTTTCAAAAACGTTGCATTAAGCAGAAAACAATTTCAAATATTAAAATTGATATTAAAATAGATTACAATTAGTAAGTAAAGAACTATAAAAATGAAAACAATTCCAACAGTTAACAGAACATAACCACCACGAATTTTTCTCTGAATTTAGATTTATGTGGGTAAAAACTATCGATTGCTTTCGATCGTTAAAACTATCGATTATAATCGATAGTGCTATTGATTGTTCTGCACCTCTACTGCAAGCAATTGTTTGTAATCAAATCAAAAACAAATCAAGATAAACCTTTTTAATTTCAATAATTATGTAAATATCAATTGTTTTTAAATAAAGTGTTTCCGTTCTCCGTTCAGATGGCCAGGACTATAGATAATCTACAATATACTAAGGGTCATTTTCTTCACAACAAGTTGAACTCAACTTGAGGATTTTTATTCTCAACTTGTGATTTTGTTTTTCTTCACTCAAAGTTGACAATTTCAACTTTCGATTCTCAACTCTCGAGTTGATCAACTACTGGTTTTCTCAACTTCTGAAAATAGTAGAAGTTGAGAGAGCAAGCTCAAGAATTTTATGTCAAATTCAAATTTCTAATACATTTTGTTGCATCTTCTCTCAAAAATTATTCTCTGTTTCGTTTTGAATAAAAATATTTTTAAAATAAAATGCTCCGTGGAAATTAGTATAGGAAAACTAATCTATCGTCTGCTTCCGGAAGCGAAGATGAAGAAGAATTGTTGCCTTTTGAAAGAAGACAATATATAATGCGATTGCCATGAAGAAACACGAAAAGAACGGTTACAAACAGCAAGAGAATTTTATGAAATAGCCAAATTTACTGATATCAATAATAAATTATACATTGTAGCACTTTTCACCGATTGAATCAAATTAAATAAAGAGATTAATTCTTTACTAAAATCCCGAAGCAAAAATATATAAATTGCAGAAATTTAATTTCAATAAATAAAGTAAAATAGAATTTTCACTAGTTAACTTGAAAAAACAGCTCACATTAACAACGACATCTCGAAAAGCACCATACGTTTTACCGAATGTATACAAAATTTCCCAGGTAAGAGTTTGGCTGCATGCTATGCTTCAATTTTTTAATGTTTGTTACGTACTCGACCGTTCTTAATCTACCTGATATAATTCGCGACACATAAGATCTGCACAAAATTTTGGAAACAAACTCGAATCCGTCGCGTCAGTTCCAAAATTATTTGGTTTGTCGAAATCATCCCAAATAATAAATTCAAATTTCACAGAATAAATTCAAATCTAAAGTTGAAACATACGTATCTGTCAAAAATTTCCCAGGGATATTTAAAAAAACAAGTTGGCTTACTTTAAAATTTCAACTCCCGAGTTGAGATTTAAAATAGTGAAGAAAAACAAATTTCAACTTGTCACTCAACTCTCAAATTTGTGTCACCTCCAGTGTTGGTCAACTTGAGAGATTGCGGCAAGTTGACAAATAGTGAAGAAAATGACTTTAAATGCGATACTACCATCAGCAGCCAGGTTTAAAAACGACCCCGGCAAAGTTTTAGAATTCAGTAGTTATGTTTATGTAAATATTTTTTTTTTTTTGTAAAATAATAAATAATAAAAACTTAAATACATTAAAATGAATTGCATTTTGTTTAATTTTGGTTTCGTTGGGAGGAAGAAGTGGGGGGCACTGATTCTGAATTCTGATTTGGATTCGCACTTAATCAAGAAATCAAGATTTAAAGACCTAGAAATAATCCAAAAGTAACTTAAATACAAGATTGTTGTGTTCTTATTTTGAGTTTGTTTATGCTTAATTTAAGAATATAAAAAACTTGATTTAAGTATGTATTGTTCTTATCTGTTGTATATGTAACAATTCGTGATCTTAATTTAAGTTCGGAATGGATTGGACCAAGCCTTTTCATTCGTAAGATAAACCGATGGAGTACTTAACTTAAGCCTTATTAGTCTTGAAATAAGAATTCGAAACTTATAAAAAACGGACTCAGAACTAGAATTTTGGGCTCAGATTAAGAATTTTCGAGCTTAACCGACTTTCATTTTTTTCTGAGTGGAGGCGAAAAACTTTCCCTTAACTATAAACATCATAGACCTGAGTTACCCCTTCATTGTTAAATATGAAATGCCCACAAAAGATAAAGTAGTGCTCACTTTCTAGGGCTGTGTGTAATCCTCCAAGAAATTCGACGCGACATGTTTGGAAAGTCTCGATTTGAATCTGAAGAAGTAATTCAAAATTTTAGGTTAAGAGTTGTACACATTCATTAAACATTACAAAAAAGATCTATAAGGCAAGTTTGGCATTTGGAAAAAAAAACGAATTCGAGATTTTAATCAAACTTGACATTACGATGATAGAGAACACCAAAAAGTTGGTCCCGTAATTCCGTCTCCCTGTATGTCTGGTCTGTAGAACGATCTACAGCCTATATGGCTGTTTTTTCTCTCATAACATTTTCCAATAACTTAATGAGACTAATTTAAGGGAAAATAATCTTAATAATCTAAGATCATTATAATACTGCTAAAAGCGTTAAATGGCCTTGTAATGAGAGCCTCTCTATACTCCCTACCAGAGTTGTATTCTTCTTATGGGATGACAGATATAGAATATTGAAAAAAGGCCTCTTATATAAGCTCGGCTAAATCTTGTGAAAAAGTACAATGGGAGTTGCTAAAAGAGAATAGAGAAAATGAGAAGATAAAAGGGAATAAACATTAACAAAATTATATCTTTCTCATTAAAGTTTTTTTTTTTTTAAAGAAGGAAACTCTTTTAAAGTTCTTGCGTGTATATGTCTCGTTGCTAAAAATGGATGGGCTTCTTTTTATATGTTTTTGTGATAGTATTTATATTATAAGGCCCGTGTCTGCTGATACAAAACTTAAGCATTTAAGCTCTACTTAAGCACTTATGTGACAGTTTACGCAGAGGAAAAAGTGTCCCCTAATCTTTTTAAGTTGAACATAAACATTTATGATTTGTATCAGCAAATGGGCCTAAGTCAATTATTCATTAATTTATAATGGCGATACATTATTTTATTTTATTGTTTGTTCGTATATTGGAGCTAAAAATGAATGCTGTTGAAATTGTATCTACTAATTCTTAGATTTTACCTCGAAAAAAAACAAAGCACCTTCAAAATAATGCATATTTAAATAATTTAATTTATATTTTTTTTATCAAAAATAGGGTTACCTTTGGGATACTTTTGGAAATCAATTAATTTTTGGAATTATTGTGGATAATATGCAATCCTAAACGCATAAAAATTAAATTGTGAGTCAAAGTAAATCTAAAAAGCAATCCATATGACACACTAAGAGTTTTAATGCTGCATTTACACAAATGACAAAATGATACGAAAAAGTGCTTTAAAAAGCAAGTATGTAATCATACAAAAACTGAATACGAGTAAAATACAAATAAAAATTACCAGTGTCAAAATCTTTCACATGAAAAATCTCCCTCCTTATATGAACAACAAAAATGTTGGCTTATAAACGAGTAAAGAAAAAATAAGAAAGACCCCGAATAAACAACAACGAACTTGTGTGGCTAATAAAAGCGCAAGTCGTTTCATTGCAATTGATAAACAGAAAAAACCTGCATTATGTTGGATTTGATCATGTGGGCTCGGTGGTACTTAGCCCTCTATTTAAAATTAATTTTGTTTCCTCCGCTTCTTCTGTCGCGAATACCAAAAGTATACCATCGTCATTATCGCCATTTACCTTGCACCTACATTTTTGTTTTTTTTTATCTGACCCAATTGTTGTGAATTTAATAATGGAAAATTGTTTCGCCAATTGTATTGACAAAAAAAATGATGACCTTGTGAAGTGTAAGGGGATTTGTGGTAAATCATTTCACCCTTTATGTATTGGCTTAAGTAAAAGGTCCACTGCGTATTTAAAAGATTATCTACTGCACTTCTCATTTTACTGTGATGAATGCAAAGATATCTCCCTTTCGCACGTGTTACTTGCCATCAAATGCCAAAGTGATTCAACGAATTCCATCCTTATTAATAATAAACACTTTCACAAAGGCGTCATGAGCCAGTTAAACAAAATTGATGACTTTTCAAAATCGTTCGAGGAGTTAAATGATACAATTGAGAACGTTAATAAACGGTGTCTTACCAAGTTTAATTCCATCGAAAAAAAACTCGCGGCATTAACGGAATTAACTATAAACAATAATAGTGAAGAAAACGGAAAAAAACTTTTAAATGTTTTTAAAACTGAGTTAAAAGCATTGCTAAGTCCTTGTACAACTGCCAACTCAGTACAAACAGTTATAGACAAATTAAATACACTGCGTAGTGACCTCGATTGTCATTTTCAATCTACCTCAAAAACAACAACACCTGGTTTACGTCAACCTGTTGCCATGCTTGAAGATGCCGTAAGTGTTATCAATGCTATGAGTAGTGAATTAATCGAAACTCGTATTAGCATTGGCGAACTAGCGGACGACATCAAATCTGCTACATGTAAGATTGATGGGATAACCGGTCAATTTCAACCTTCTCCCATTGTGTACAACACTTCCTTGCTAGATGAAATGGACACAACTCTACATGAACGTTTTCCCCTACCTGTTATTTCTTTGGCACCTTCACCTTCAACAGTCGACCAATCTCCTTTATCAGTCTTTAATACTACACCTCTGCCTCCAGCTGTCAGTAAACAACTTCCTACTATAAGTCAACAACCTCCTACTTTAAATGCAGAATCTCCAATCATAGAACCAACACTCATCGAAAAATTTGGAACCACATGGAACTTACCAGACTGGACTAATAGATTAAGGAAGCTCAATTCAGCCAATAATAGCTACTTCTGTCTGAGTAACACACCTAAATTTGCCGATGAAAGCTGGGTTCAATCTTTTTTTAAACGCATTTTCTCCATCGCTGTAACTGAATGTTGCCGGACGTCTTTCAGAAGTTTTAAAATCCAGTTTCCATCTAAGTATGACTGGTTGTTTCATCACCCTAACGGATCTTTCCGAATTAATAAGATGAAGATGTCTAAATGGAATAGCAGCTTATCTACAATAAGGAATACTAATCATAACCCCATAAATTATTCCAAAATCCCCTATCCAGATCTCCCTAAGAAGCAAAATAAACAAAATAAATCCCATACTTCTGATCCCAACTGGATTACAAAGGCGGGTATCTTTCCAAACTTTTCTCGAACTATCACAAACATTAACAATTTTAAAACTAATTCTCTTTCTTTGAAGCGCAAATCCCCACAGTTTTCACTGAATCCTCCTGCGAAACGGATGTTTTGAAGCTATGCCCGCACAACCCTTCCTAAAACTTCCTCTGATAATCCTTCTCAACGTAAACGTGTGTCTTCCAATCTCGCATCCCAACCCCATCCTCTAGCAAAAGTCTCTTTTCCAAAAAACACTCCAATCATAGTCAAATACCCGAACTTCATCCACTCTCATACTATAAATCCTTCAAATACTAACACCTCAGATTCTGCCCCATCTAAAAGAATATCAAATGTCACTCCAAAATCGTTACCTTCCCCAATGTTCGACCCAATGACTCCCCCTGCTGTGAAACTTACCAATAGATTAACTGACCCCTCGCCCACAAACACTGACCTCGATGGGCTTTATGTCATGGCCAGACTTCGAGATCAAAAACTTTTCGACAATGTTCGTTTGTACCTTGCCTACCTACATGAAAAATCTGAATCTGTTTGCATTGACGGCAAAACAAAAACAAATGTCATTGTTCAAATACAAAAAGAAGGACTCCCGACTGACCCCGTAGCCCTGAAAAAGATTTACACGCGTTTTCATGAAAACTACAACATTTCTCCGACAACAGTTAATAAAGACCTTAAAACTTACGCCTCTCACATCAGCTCCAAACGTACGTCGTACCTTCAAAGTACACGCACAAACTTTAAAAACTACTTTCGCTCCTAACTCGAACCCAGCCATATATGTCACTACTAATGTCCCATCCAAAACAATGCCTTGCACCTTCCCAGCTGGCCAAATCCTCCCTCTTACCTTCTACTATCAAAACGTTCGAGGTCTTCGTTCAAAAACTCATACTGTTTTACAACAATCCTACGCTCTATCCTTTGATATCTACGCCCTGACGGAAACAAATCTGGTCTCTAATATAAACAACCAAGAACTGTTTCCTTCTTCTTTTAACGTTTATCGCGACGATGAACTTAACGGATCTTCTGACGAATGCCCATGTCGAGGTGTCCTACTAGCTATTAAAAACACACTTGACTCATCCCTCATTGCAGTCTCTTCTTCCCCTAATCTCGACTATGTCTCAATTAAGATAAGATTACCCCGTAAGTCGCTTTATGTGATATGTTGCTATATTTTGCCGCCGCAGAATATTGAATCTTATAAGCTCGCCGTTGAAATGGTTGACCACATAATTGCTTTATGTGACCCCAACGATGACATCCTTCTTTTCGGCGACTTTAACCTTCCCCATCTTAAATGGACTTCATCTGAAGATCAATCTTATTATATTGCTTCAAATCCCACTTCTGCAAAGGAATGCCTTTTTATAGATCGCCTAGCAGATTCTAGCCTCTGTCAGGTTAGTGGTATCCTAAACTATATGGACAGGCAACTAGATCTTATTTTCACAACCGATCCCATTAACTCTTCAGTATCACTCTCACCTTTATCCTTATCTACTATCGACAATTATCATCCTCCCCTAATTCTCTCATTCTATCATGATTGTCCACTACCAACTAATCTCCCTACAAATCAGTACTCCTTTGATTTTCATAAGGCAAATTTCCGTCATTTTAATGAATATCTCAACAGAACTTCCTTTAATTTCGATAGCCTTATCATGAAAGATGCCACAGAAAAATTTTACAGGGAAATATTTAATTCTATTTCTCTCCATGTACCCTTTAGTCGCCAAAAGACATCGGCTGCATCCCCACCTTTGTATAACCGCAAGCTTCGCTCTTTGCGTAACAAGAGAAACAAGTTGTGGGCAATTTTCCTTCGTACCCGATCGCCCCCTGATTATTCTAACTATTTTGGTTCTTATCTTCACTTTTGCGAGCTATACAACACCCCTTACCAACGCTATTTAATAGAAACACAAAGCAACCTTAAAAATGATCCTAAATCGTTCTTTCAGTTCGTCAATTTTAAAAGAAAATCCGATGGTTACCCTTCCTCTCTTTCCTACAATACCGAAACTTCGAATAATCCGCAAGATATTGCCAATTTTTTTGCCACATTTTTCAAGCAATCTTTCACCGACGATTCCTTCATATCTGATTCAGATTATTTCGATTATTTGCCAAATTTCGCACTAGGTCCTTTTTTTCCTCCTACCGTCGACCCATATATCATCGAAAATAAGTTGAATCAACTTAACGATGAATATCTTCCTGGCCTTGATGGCCTCCCCGCAATATTCCTAAAAAAATGTTCTTCAGCTCTCTCTTTTCCGCTCTCGAAATTGTTCAGCCTATCATTATCTCAAGGAGAATTTCCTCAGGTATGGAAAACTTCTTTCATAACCCCAATATACAAAAAGGGTACTAAGAACGATATTAAAAACTATCGTCCCATTGCCAAACTTTCACATATCCCTAAAATATTTGAAAGTATTTTGTACGAAATTTTAAGTTTCCGTTGTAAGTCGCTAATTTCCCCTAGACAACACGGCTTTCTCAAATGTAGGTCTACAACAACTAATCTAGTTGAATTTGTATCGTATACAGTCTCAGCTCTAGAAAGCGGAAGGGAAGTAGATGTTATCTCTACTGACTTTAGTAAGGCTTTTGACAAAATTTCACATAGACTTATACTTTTCAAATTGTCCACCCTCGGCTTTGAACCTATTTTCTTAAAATGGATTTCTTCTTATCTGGAAAACCGGTATTACAGTGTTCGTTTCAGATCTGCCTTCTCCAATTCATTCTTAGCTACCTCCGGGGTCCCCCAAGGAAGTCACTTAGGACCTCTCCTTTTTATTCTTACAATTAACGATATTGAATTGGTCATTAAACATTCCCATATCTTATTATACGCTGACGATACCAAGTTTTTTAAGACAATTTCTTCCTCACACGACTCTTCCCTTATTCAACTAGATCTCGACAGTTTCTCAGTCTGGTGTATCAAAAACTGCTTAGAGCTTAATATTGCTAAGTGTCAATCTATCACTTTTTCACGCAAACGCATAAAATCTTGTCCCAGGAGCTACTTTCTTTACAATCAACCCTTAGCCATAGTTGAATCGATTCGAGACCTCGGCATACTATGTGACCGAGAGCTCAATTTCATAACACACATCGATAATATTATCTCTAAAGCCAATTCAACGCTTGGTTTTGTGAAACGATGGTCCAAAGAATTCTCCGACCCCTACGTCACCAGATCACTCTACATAACCTTTGTCCGCCCGTTACTTGAATACGCCTGTCAATTATGGTCCCCATATCAAAAAATTCATATTTCTAGAATCGAGAGCATTCAACGCCGTTTTTTAAGATTCGCCCTTCGCGGCCTGCCTTGGAATAATTCCTTGATTCTACCCCCCTATCAAAATCGCCACCAACTAATTAACCTCAATACCCTGCAAGAGCGAAGAGAAATAACAGAAATCCTCTTCATTCATCGACTTCTCTCGGGTTCCGTTGACTCTGAAAACCTCTACAACTCTATCTTTTTCAACACTAACCCCCGTAACCTAAGAAACCCTCGCCTCTTCTACCTGCCTACTCATCGTATCTCTTATGGCTTCAACGAACCTATTACCCGAATGCTGCGAAGGGTTGATTTGAACGAAAACTGTTTCGACTTCAATCTCAGCACTCCCAGCCTTAAAATCCTCCTGTTAAATCGTCCGCCCAATTCAACCCAATCATAGCCCTAAGTTTCATAGTTTTAAGTTAGGTTAAGTTATGAAGCTTGTATTAAGCCAAATAAATGGGGGTATTGCCCCCACCAAAATTAAAAAATTAAAAAATTCAAGGATATATCATTATTAGATTCATAATTCATAATTGACAAGCACAATAAAGTTGGAAAAGACGTGCAGATGCCAAGTTTGACCGAATTCTTGAGATTCATATTTTACGTTGATTTTCACCAAGTTTCCTAAGCTTGGTTTTTTTTCTATGGGTTTTGACAGCTAAATGTGAAAATTTGTACCAATTCGTACAATTTTTCACGTTACCAAACACTAAAATCGGACCAGTCCTTCATTGGATTTTGACAGCTCATGGCTTGATAGGTAGGCAACATACTATATTTTGATGTTTTGATAATATTTTTTTCCCATATGTCATACAAGAGGCTTAAAATCAACTTTTGCCAGAGGAAAAAAATTCGAATTTTTTGAGGTAAAATTTGAATTTTGTAGAGGATTTTTAATCCGAGGCGATGCTTCAATGGATTTTTACAGTTCAGGACTTGAAAGGGAGGCAGCTTAATATATCTTGACATTTGAGCAATATTATGTTTTCGAAATTTTACCTAAAATGTGTAAAATCAACTTTTTAGGGAGCAATAAATTAAATCGATAAATTTCGATTTTGAGGTAAAATTTGAATTTTGTAGAGAATTTTTTAATTCGTTTAAATCGGAGACATCCTTAAATGGTTTTTGACAGGTCGGGGCTTGACAAAAACGGTTAATTTATTTTTTAAGAAATCGAGCGTTGTATGTAGGTACTCTTTTTTTTAATATTTTATTTGTTTTTGCTATGAAATATATTTACTTACACAATTCTTCCAAAATGTTATTTCCACTTAACTCAAAAAAAAAACAGACTCACGAGTTTGTTTCATACATTTACCCGCATTTTTCTTACCGACGAACTGCTGAGATACCATAACCATACTCTATATTTGCAATCTGAACAATGCTTCTTATCTTTACTTACATCTTTTTACTACCAAAAAAAACGCGAAAGAAACCAAGACTAAGGATGATACCAAGACCGAGACCGAGACGAGATCGCACATTAAAATTTTCTCGAGAAAAAGGCGAGACCAAGGCCGAGACGAGACTTGGTTAGGCGAGACCTGGACCGAAACCGAGACGATACTGAAATTTTTCGATTTTGACGAGACCGAGACGAGATTAACAAAAGTCTCGCCAGGTCTCGTCTCGTTGCCAGCCCTAATCTTCTTTCGTACTCGTACAGTTGCTATAGAATTCTAAAAGCTCTTGACATACACAAATCCGCTGGTCCAGATAGTATTACCCCTATTGTTCTGAAGAGGTGTTCTTCTACCACTGCGTAAGCTTTTCCATTTGTCCTACTCTACTGGTCTCTTTCCGAGTGGATGGAAATCAGCATTTGTCCAGCCTGTCCCTAAAAAAGGCGAATCTTCTTCACCCTCTAACTACCGTCCAATTGTACTTACGTCCCTTCTTTCAAATGTCATGGAAACGCTGATTAATTATCAGCTAAAGAACTATCTTGAAGAACGAAAGATCCTTAATGACCTACAGTATGGATTTCGTAGCAATAGGTCCAATGGTGACCTGATGGTATATCTCACCCAACAGTGACACAAATCTTTACATCGTTTTGGAGAAAGCAAGATTATTGCGCTTGTTATTTCAAAAGCATTTGATATAGTTTGGCATCAGGCACTCTTATCGAAAATGCATGCATTTGTTATCCAAGAATCTCTTCTTCGTTGGATTAGAAATTACCTTTCGCACCGCTCAATACAAGTTGTATTGGACGGTTTCAAGTCTGTTATTCATAAAATAAATGCTGGTGTGCCCCAGGGCTCCGTTCTGTCTCCGACTCTCTTTCTCAATTTCATCAATCATCTCTTGGCTGAAACTTCTAATACAATATACTGTTTGCTGACGACAGTACCCTCATCATCCATGTCCTTCGGATGTGGAACTTGAACGGCAGCATATGATTAGCTCATTAAATTCTGCTCTATCCAATTGGGAATAAAAGTAGAATTTAATGCTTCAAAAACTCAATGCTGTCTTTTGTCGTTAAAGCGGGACCATCACGCAATGCCGTTGTCCATTAGCGGCGCTTGCATCGAGGAAACCGAACAACTTTCAGTTCTCGGTATGTGCATCACCGACCACCTTTTGTGGCATGAACACATATACGACGTCGCCAAAAACGCCTAAGATGTTTGGGTTTTTCTGAGACGATGCAAGAAATATTTCTCCCCTTCTGACTTGGCTGTAATCTTTAAAGCCTTCATTCGTTCAAGGCTTGAGTACAATTGTCATATTTGGACAGGTGCTCCCATAACGCACTTAAGTCTCCTGCACAGAATCCAAAAAAGAGCTTTAAAAATGATAGGTAATGAAACAATAACTAAACAATTGAGCTTCTCGCGCACCGTCGCAATATTTCATGTCTTTCATTATCGGTGTTATTAAAGACAGTGTTCTAGTGAAATTGCCAGTTGCATTCCTCCCCTTAAACTATTCAACCGTAATACTCGCGCTTCTAGGAATGCCCATCAGCTGTATGTTGTGGTAACCCTCCAAATACTCAGACAATATCTTCTGCGTACTTAAATATGGCTGTTGTTGAGATGATAGAATCCTTTAATACTTACAATAAGAACATTATAAGAGTGTTGTTTTCTCTACTTTTACTCACGTACTTTATTAAGTTTATTTTAAGTCTTCTTGTGGGAATATTCGTTATATTATGGAATTATTTAAAAAAAGAGCGAGCGAGGTAACAAGTTACATTATAGTGAACTATTAATCACGGAAGTAGTATGGGAAGGGGGCCTCAGCTACAAAAATAAAACATGAATTTGTTTTTATCATACCACGTAATTAAAAGAATGCCAATTTATTACAGTTGTTTGCATTGAAAGTGTGAAATATTCCTCGAGCTTTTCTACATTTCTTAAAAAAATATTCAAGTATAGATATATAGCCATCATACATTTTTTGTATTTGATTTACAAAATTATAAAAAATGTTTCTTATTTGATGACACGTTTTAGTCGGCGGCGACGGCCAATCTTCAACTAAAATCCATAGCCCTTTGAAAACAAATGCTGAATGATTCACTATTTGCTGTGTTAATTTTTGGTCGTGAAACCCTTGCATTTTCAAATATTTGAAAAAAAAACTTAACAAACACAATAATCTCGACTACGTCCCTGACTTGGCATGTGACGAGTCAGTATGTGATTCCATGTGCCAATTGCAAAATTGCAACTCCTATTAGAATCCTGTAATAAAATGTTGTAAACCTTAAATTCCATAAGGTTCCTTATAGAATTTTAAAATAGCTTAGACTGCGATAAGTCAGTTGTTAGGGGATTGAAGATATATAGGCGTTTAAATTTCATAACAAGATTTTTATAAAACTCTAATTTCTTGGAATCTTGTTAAAGGAGGAAAATTTGTTTTAAGTATAAGATTTCAATTATTTGAAAATTGTAGAGAGCCAAGTTCTTATAAACAAAACGTTGTGAAAATAATTTAAGTTTCGTAACAAGAAATTAACTCTAATGATAGTAATGGGACCTAAAAGAGGCTTACAAGATTGTTTTTTTAGATTTTGGGAGCTTAACTCTGGAGAGAATGCTAGTTGGGAATGGCACAGAATAACATTCAATTTTAAAGTGAATTTTCACAAAATGTACGTTCTTGTACATTCAAAACAGTTATTAAAAACCCACTATACTTAAACCTTGCATGAAATCTTTAATCGGAAAAGCCTGATTTTACCTATTTCGCAATTATATAAAATATGAAAAAACGTCTAGACGTTGGAAGTTTATTACAACAATAGTTACTATTTGGCATATTTTCAAATCGTGATTCTTCTACTACTTTGATAAATTTCAATCGCGAAAATGTATATCTATGACTGCATCAAAAAGACGACAAATGGAAAACAAGACTTCTGTAACCATATTTGTGCATACTAGAAATGTCACTTTGACTATTATAAATGTAAAAAATGTGACCCATTTAGGCGTGTTCAGCTAACAAAACAGAAACATCAGAAAGATCTAGCAAAATATTTGTTGGTCAGTAAAATGCTCTAAAGTAGAATCATGCCAAAATCTATACATTAGTCTGTTTAAAATTCTTTGTTTAAAATCACCTTTTCTAATAAATATAAGTTTGTATTCCATATGTGAGATGTTAAGTCATCATGCAAGTATATTTTTTCTTTTATCAATTTTAACTGAATTTTATTCGAAACACAAACAAAATAAAACAATGAAAACATTTTACTACATAATTGGTTCTCAAAAGCTTTGAAATTGCATACTATTTGATATCTCTTCATAATAGTATACACATTTGTGATTAATTTAAATTATTTCAAACTACCGAATTTGTATTGGTTCTTGAATAAAGTCGACCGCGCCCCCTCATTAAAATCCATCGAATGCTCTATCCCACTCCCCCATGTAAATTATATAAAATTAATATTTAAATCGCACCGAAAATCAAATTTTACATACCGCTAATTTAACAGTTTATTATTTATCAATTGTTTACATTGGAATCAATTGTGTTTAATCATTTAAAGTGTAAATATAAATTAATCGAGTCAAATACGCAATTTTTTAATGAAAATACATACTTACACATTATTGATATTATTTACATGTCATGAATATAAAAAAATCAATTGAAAGCAGGAGTAATTCTTGCTTAAATGAAAGTAATTTTGTAATTGATGTTTTTAAAGTAAATAAAACTTTTACATACCTGCTCATAGCTAATTGACATTGTTAATCAAAGATATACCTAATTAGAAAAGCAAAAAGATACTAGAATATATTATTGGTTAAATAATTGAATAATACGTAGAACGTAGGGGAGACCGGGGACAAAAGTTACATTTTTACTTTTTCGATTTTTGTAATTACAAAAAAAAATTCACCACTGGATCGCACGAACTTGCCCTTATGTTCGATCACATATCGTATTGCAAAAGATTTCTATTAAAAGCCTAAATATATTTTTAAAGTCGTTCTTGCTTAATTTTTTATATACATACACAAAATTTCATTAATATTTTTTCTAAAATATATTGGTATGCCAATATAAAATATTTAAAAATATAAACTTAAAAACAAAAGACTAAATCGGCTTAATCAAAGATTTATGTGATATTTGTGGTATTGTTCTGGCTATGTAAGTGGCAAAGCCAGCCTCTTTTAAACGATTTCTTATAGTTTTTTCACAAATTTCAATATCATACTGATTTTTCATTTCTATTGTTGCAGATTTTGGCGTTTTTAGCACGTTTTCTTTAAATTTTCCGACGATTAAACAGTCTTATCTTTTGGTTGTCTTGCGTGGGCGTCCTGAACGTGGTAAGTTTCGCGTTGATTTGTGATTTGTTTGTTTATTTATTTGGTAATACACGGTTTGACGAGGCACTTTGTATAGTTTGCTTAAGTATTCAACCGAAATACCAGCATCATACTTGATCACCATTTCATTTCTTAAAACTTCGCGTATTTCCGCCGTTTTCCTCATTATAATCAATTAAATTGAAAAAAAAAATTTAATGTAATAAAATTTCTGTATTTAAATTTGCTTAATTTTAACAAATATTAACTTTGATCGCACGCACGAAACGAAATGAACTAAAAAGAATATGATGTCAAATTACTTTTTTCCAGTTAATTTCAACTCACTCCATACATTGAACATGATTAAGAACGAATGCGTAAGGAAAAATAAAATATTTTGTAATTTACAGTTACAATCACTTAGATATTTTCTTTCGAGCATCACACGAGTTCCGTTATATCTCTCAGCTCTTTAAAACAAGCAATATAACAAGGAAAATAGTTCTGTCAAAATACTTTTTCCGACCATTGTATATACGTGTGAAATTTCGAAAGAATCGGTTATGCCATTTATGAGATAGACGAAAGCAAAAGAATGGTCCTATGGGAAGTGCCGTTCTTAGACATTTTATACATTTTTTTTTTCAACAATATGATCGGTCGTACCTAAGAAGATGCAATGTGTTTTTTTAAATTAAAATCGTTAGATCCATTTCCGAGAGAAGTAGGCTTTAACGTAACGGTTATAATATGGCAAGTACCGTTATTTTTTGAGCTAAACAGAAATTTCAATTCCCCTCTGTACTATATCTAAAAGACTCTGTCTATATACCAAGCTTGAAGCAATTCGTCCCACCCTTTCGGGCTGTAGGTGTTAGTGGCGAGGGATCCATATAACCCGATTCCTTCAATCTTACCTTTTGAAAATCTCATCCATAAAATTTTGAGCTTGAAAATCTCATCCTTAACAACTTAAACTTCTGACAACATGAATCTAGTTTAACACTACACCCTCACACGCTGTCAACATTACTATACAACTCTTTTTTCAGTTCTTCTCTATACACATGTTTGCTTTCCAACTGACTCCTAAGCTAACATAAAACTATACCAACAACAAAATAACACGCAATGTCTCGGGTTATAAAGTTTCTCGTTGGATAGAACACATTTGTTTTCTTTCCTCTCCTCACAGCGTTTGATACTTACTGGTTCAATACACGGTTTCTTATGGAAGAAAATAACCAGGTTGTTCAACGACTTTTTTTTATGAATTTTTATGTAACTCTCATGCAATTCATTCTGAAAATGAGTCTGAGCTGATGAATCATAGGTGTTGCGTAGTACGCTGCGCATGTCAATCATGTTGCTTGATTCATGTTTCATAGAAAGAATAATAACTCGGTTCCCCTCGACTTTTTTGCAAATTTGTGTATCTCACAATCGCTGCGCTGATGAATCAACATGTATGGGGCGGGTTGCTTGACGTTGAGGCATTGTACCTACAGGCTAGCACATGAACCGTGCTACAGAAATAAAATGTAATAACTTTTTTTCAGTCTGAGTAATCGGCTTATTTTTTTTATTTTATAGGCTACTATTTTGATTTATCAAAGTGAATGCTTGGAATACTGAAAAAAGGATTTGGATAGTGCAGCGATACCATTCTTTGCAGTCCGTCATTTCCGTCCAAAGGGAATTTAGACTGGAGTTTGGCGGTACTCCCATGAGTATGGTGAACATGTTTGCCGAATCTGGAAGCATCGAACGAAGACCGTATCATCGAGATCCCAATGTTCGGGTTCAGGATACATTCTTGGCTGTTGCATAGGCAATACAGGCAAATCCAAGTGTTTCGACTCGAAACTTATCGGGCCACATTGCAGTTTGCAGACGGTTATTACAACGGATACTTCATGATGACTTAAACTTGTTTCCGTACAAAGTCCACATTACAAGCAAGTTAAACCCTCAGGATTTGCCTGTTCGCCTTGAATTTTGCCGGAAAATGATTGCAATGGCCGAAGAAGACAATACATGTATAAATTGTTTGTTCATTTCTGATGAGGCGCATTTTGACTTAAACGGCAATGTTAACAAGCAAAATTGCCGTATATGGAGTGAATCTAATCCAGAAATGCTCCATGAGACGGAACTGCACCCAGAACGAGTCACTGTGTAGTGCGCAGTTGCATCAAGGTGTATTGTCGGGCCATACTTCTTTGAAGAAAACGGTGTAACACAAACTGTCAATGGGGACCGTTATTTAAATATGCTGAAGGAGTTTTTTTACCCAGAACTTCGGCGAAGACGTATTCCTTTCAGCTGGATTTTGCTTCAACAAGATGGAGCCAGTGCACACGTAGCCGCACAAGTTATGGCGGAGCTCCACCGAAAATTCAAAACAAATTGATATCCAGACACTGCACTTTCCGCTGGCCCCCAAGGTCACCTGACCTGGCTGCACCAGATTTTTTTTATGAGGTTATGTCAAGCAGGAAGTTTACGAAACGAAACCGAAAAATTTGACTGAATTGAAGCAATCCATTAAGACAATAATTGAGGCGATCCCAATTTCAACCATTCAGGCCGCAATGAAAAATTTTCTGATCAGGTGCCGCATATGCGTGGATGCCCATGGAGGTCATCAAATAAAATTTAATTCTTAATCCAATAACAAAAATTAATTAACTCCATCGATTTAAATAAAAGTTATTTAAATTTCTTATTGTAGCACGATTCGTGAGCCACCCTGTATAAACGGATTGCAATTGCTTTTTATAATGCAAGTGCAGTTCTTAGTAGTTCATTGTTTTTGTTAGTAAAACTCTCACGCATAAAAATAGAGGCATCAGATTTGACACCAATTTTTCTCAGACAGAGTTGTTTACATTTTTTTTCCGATATTCGGCAATTGATTTCAGAACAAAGTTTTTATCGAATGGTGAACGGAACTTGAATATCGCAGAGTTGTTTTCTTGTTTCTTCGGGAGTGTGCGGAAAATTTAATTAATAATTTTCGGCTTAAAGTACATAGAGTGGCAAAGGTGATTCAAATATGATCTTAGCTTTTCATCAGGTATAGGTTAGCTTAGGTTGAAGTGGTCGCCAGGAAAACAACTGACACACTTAGACCTTAGATAGGTCCATTGTGATAACACATGAAGAGAAATTTACTCTTTAATCAAACCAGTTGTTGCCTCTAATGAAGCGGTATAGTCGGTGAATCTCTAAGTGTCTAAGATCACTGGTGTCGTCCAAAAAGTATTCCCCCAGGAGTAGTCTACATCCTTGGGAGAGAGCAGGACATGATCAAAGAAGATGGGAGATGATCTCCTCTTCTGCCTCATCCATACAGCTTCTGCAAAAATCATTGGAGAAAACGCCAAGTCTATTGGCGTGTCTGCCAATTTAACAGTGCCCAGTTGCAACACCTATTACGAAGCCAAGATGTCTCCTGCTCAAAGAGAGTAGACCTTTATAGCGTCTTGGGTCTATTACTGGCCAGATTTGTCTGGTAGCCAGGCAAGTACTGAAGTTTGACCATCTAAAATTTATTTGCTTTGTGGAGTTTTGATGTAACAAGAGTTTGCTTGTAGCGATAGGCATACCGATTTCTTTCATTTTCGGTAGAATAGGTATTTGGGTTCTTTTTCTGGCGAGTTCATCGGCTTTGCAGTTTCCCAAAAAATCACTATGTCCCGGCACCGAAATCAGTTGAATGTTAAACTGTTCTGCCATCTCTCTGAAAGATAATCGACAGTTGCGAGCAGTTATAGAGTTTGTGGAAACTGCTCCAAGTGATTTGAGGGCTGCTTGACTATCAGAGAATATACAGATATCACGTTTTCCCTTAGCCAGGATAACACCTCTTTAATCGCCAGAATTTCCGCTTGGAACACGCTACAATGGTCAGGGAGACGGAAAGAGAGACTAAGATTTAGTCTGTCTGAGTACATACCACCGCCCAATTCCTCTTCGGTTTTCGAACCGTCCGTATAAAAGTGGGCTGACTCATCTTTTAAGAACCTCTCATCCTCCCAATCTGATCTTGGTGGGATAGTAACTTGAAAGTTCTTGTCGAAGGTAAGCTGGTGTGGTGTAGTCGGATTGTCCTAGTTTTGCTCTGACCTTGTTTAGGATATTGGAATGGCCTATCGAATTGCTAGTCCATTGAAAGATGGCTTTGAGACGAATAGCTGTACTCGCAGCCACTTGTTTGCAGACGAGGGTGCGGAGCAGAGTGCTCCACTGATACATAAGCTGGCTAACCTTTCGACCTTATTTAATTCGTCACAATATGTGACTTTGTCCAATGCAGAGCACCATACCGCTACCCAATAAGTAAGTATCGAACTAACGACCACTGTGTACAACCAATGGGTAATATGTGGGAATAAGCCCAATTTATTTCCAATGTCTTTTTTGCAAGAGAAGAGTGCAACTGTTGCTTTTCTTACTCTTTCTTGAATATTGGATTTCCAACTTAGCTTTTTGTCTAGCATGAGACCTAGATATTTGGCTTCGTCTGAAAAATTTAAATGCGTACCATTTATTGATGGCGGTAGAAGTTGGGGATTATATTTCCTAGTGAACAGGACAAGTTCTGTCTTGGTTGGGTAAATATTCAGACTACATTTGGTTGCCCAAATTTTTAGTCGATTGAGAGCATATTGCATTAAGTCTACTAGAGTTAGAGCGTGCTTACCCGTTACAACAATGCCAACATCATCGGCATATGCCATTACCTTATATCCCTCTGCTTCTATGTCTATCAGCATTTCGTTTACCACTGTGTTCCATAGAATTGGGGATAAACCAACACCTTGCGGAGTCCCTCTGCTGACATACCTTCTCTCTGAGTAGTCCCGCAGGGTTGAGTTTATTATTCTGCTGCCTAACATGAGACTAATCAACTGTGTCAATGAGTCAATATCTAGGAATGCTACCAGAGTGTACTCTTTATGGTAGAATGAATATTCTATGTTTTGTACCAGCGTGTGTAAGGCGGTTTAAACCGATTTTCCCTTACATTATGCGTAATGGGATTAGGGTTTATTGTACTGCGTAAATGAATTTCTATTAGTCTTTCTAGAGTTTTAAAAAGGAATGAAGATAAACTGATCGGTCTAAAGTCCTACCGATTTACATGGGTACTTTCGGTTACT
The DNA here is from genome assembly GCA_910595825.1 of Philhelius pedissequus. NCBI lineage: Eukaryota > Metazoa > Arthropoda > Insecta > Diptera > Syrphidae > Philhelius > Philhelius pedissequus. The sequence continues at coordinate 72,143,040 of OU343160.1, read as the reverse complement.
TTGGTGATAATGATGACCTTAACTTCTCTCCAGAGTAAGAGGATGTATGTGAGGTCAATGCACCCATTTAGAATAACCTCCAGGATAGGTATAATATTATCTGAGATAGTGAGATTATCTGGAGTTCGGCAGGTATTATGCCATCTGGTCCCGACGACTTAAAAGAATCAAAGCTTTTAATTGCCCAAAGTAGCTTTTCCCTTGTAATCAGACCAACATTGTTATTATTTTTATAGCCTCTCCTTGATTGTTCAGTGTTACAAATATTTTGTGAGCTACCCGGGAAATGAGTATCTAATAGCTGTGATAGCGACTCTTCGCTTGAGTTGGTCTATACCCCGCTAGCTGTTTTTAGAGAGCTAGCCATCGGTGGATTTTTCGCGAGGATTTTTCTTAGTCTAGAAGCTTCAGAAGTATCTTCAATGCTTTCACAGAAGTTTTTCCATGAAGTTCTTTGGCTCTTTCTCAGCTGTTTTTTTTTTGTAGATTTTAAGGGACTATTTGTACGAGTCCCAATCTGAGTTTTGTCTTGATTTTTTAGCTCTGTTAAAAAGTTTTCTACAGTTTTTCTTGAGCGGTGCTAGTCCTGAATTCCACCAACGGGGTTTTTGTTTTCCTCTCATGTGATTAAGAGGACAGGATATGTCCATTGATCTATTTAGGACGAGGGTTAAGATCTTGACTTTTTCATGAAGGTCGCTGTTGTTTTTGGGTATCGTGAGAACGGAGGGGCTAATTAGTTTATCGAATGATTCCCTATATAGTTCCTAGTTAGTTTTCCGATAATTCCGGAATGTTGGTGTTTTATTAACTTTTTCATCTAAGCAGAGAACGAATGTTCCCTTGATACTTTCCAATCCAGAATCTTTTGATGAATTACATCAGAGACGAGAGGAATTTCTAGGACCTAATGTCGGTTCTTGGTGATGAACGTCGGTTCATTCCCAATGTTACTTACAATTAGGTTAGTACTGAGTATAAAATCAAAAAGTGGCTCACCTCTTTCATTTTTATTTGTACTGCCCCAAACGGTGTATTGGGCGTTTGCGTCACACCCGATTATCGGGCACATTTTCTGCCGTTCAGTCATCTAAATAAGCTCCCTCAGCTTGTCGCCAGGAAGTGGGCCAAGGTGGTTATGGCCAAAATATGCGAAAGCTTTCAAGCACACAGAATTTCTTTTCAAAAAACAATTGCATATACCCAAACTTGTACCCACCCTAAATCCTATACTGGGCCAATGAGAGGGGTTTTGAAGGGGGCAACATGCCCCCCTTTCGCGCTGAAATTTTTGTACGCGGTGAACCTAATTGCAAAAAAAAACACTTCACACAAGTCCGAATTTTTTTCTGGCTTTTTAAAATTTATTTATTTGTTTACATTTGAAATCTACTTTATGTTTAGAATAAAGATTTAACAATATGTCATGTGGCCCCGCCTCTACCGGGTGCATAACCCACCCCTTTCGTCTTATTTCAAAATACCTTAACACATTTTATGGCCTTTCTTCCCAAACGTTATTTGGAAATTATGCCAGAATATACAGATTTTCTGGCTTAATTTCCATTTTGGTTCCAGGCTCTTTTTCCACTACTATCTGTCATAATTTTCAATATTTCTGGCTTAATTTAAAAAAAAAATCTGTTCTTTTTTTCGATTTTAAGCCACAAAAAAATTCTGGCATTTTTTCTGTCGCAATTTCCTCTGGCCGAGGGACTTTTAAAATTATTTGATACACTTCCTCTTATTTTTATTCTTTCGCTGAACTTTCGAACCTTAGTTATTATGTTAAATTTATGCACCTAGAAGAATGTTATGCCCGCAGTCTGACTAGTAATTTAATGAATTGTGCATGAATTTAATCAAATTCCCCTAGAAAAATATAATTTGCACTGTGTAATCGCTGTAAATTTTATTAAAGTCGGTAAACATCGATAAAAAAATAATGCGTCTTAGAAAGGTACTACAGCATCTAACTGATTGTCACGGTAAAAATTACCGCAACAAAAACTATTCTTTACGTTCCCTTTTTCCTTTTTTTACCATATTATTTTTACAGGTGTTTCTTTCGTCTTACTGAGAGCAAGAGAGGGCAGCCATTGTCCATCAGCCATCGGTTCTTTCTGTCGGTAAAGTGAAGAAACAAAATATCGAGATTGCCAAGGTTGACACTTAAGTGGATGGGTGATCCACTTCATCTCATTCGGTTGACGGTCGTTCGACTGTACAAAAGAATCACGGATGACAGTTGGTCTCCGATGCCGAAATTACTCGTTGCGAGAATGGCTGCTTGCCCATCCTAAATCAATTATTTATATGTTCAATGTAAAAGATGGAACGTTAACTGCTAGTCCTTATTCCCCAAATCTGCGCGAAAGCCCAACGATTTAGAGTAAATTCGCGAAATAAAATTAGTTAAACTCTCCTTCCTTTAAAACGTATAAATGAAATAGTTGGGTACCATTTTTTTTCCTTACTAGTTACAACCGAAAGGGGAAAAATGTGCGTGATAAAAAAATAAAGTTCAGTTTCTTTTCGGTTTTTCAAAACTTTCTTTTAAAACAGCTTAGTGGATGAAATTAGGTGGCTGAATGCACTCTTTGAATTGCCGCCCACTGGAAGTCCTGCCAGACTTCGACAAATTCGAAGATGACTAAGCATGACGCTGGGGTTTAAAGTGCGAGTAGGATGGCCTACTGGATCTCAACTGCGTTTCCTCCCTCCCGCAAATATACGGATGGTAGCTGAATGAGAATGCGATCGAAATCCATGCTCGCTGAGTTGCCGAAAGCACTTGGGTATTGGAAAAAAGAAGAGGTCATCCAACAAAAGTAAAAGGCTGGAAAATTACTTCTTACCCGTTTAGATAGCGAACAGGAGGTTCTTGAAAAAAAAAGGAAAAATACAAAAAGAGGCCCAGTATAGGATTTAGGGTGGGTACAAGTTTGGGTATATGCAATTGTTTTTTGAAAAGAAATTCTGTGTGCTTGAAAGCTTTCGCATATTTTGGCCATAACCACCTTGGCCCACTTCCTGGCGACAAGCTGAGGGAGCTTATTTAGATGACTGAACGGCAGAGGAAAGAGGAAAAAAGGAAAGTTTTGAAAATTAAAACGTAAAGAAATTGAAACTTTGGCGAATCGAAAATAAGGAAGAAAATTTGAAAAAGGAGATTGAGTCGAGCAAGCTAAGGTGGAAAAATAGGAAGGAGAGGTAGCAGCAGGAAAAGCTAAGTATAGTGTTAGTTTTTCTTTAATTTTTTCTTTGTCGAAAGATATATACATATAGAGATATAATAATTCGTTTTCATTCTCTTCAAATTAATTAATTCGTTTTTTTAAATTCAAAATTATTTATTTCGTTTCATTATTTCGTTTGGCTTTTGTTTCGAAAATTTTCCGGTAAAGCGGAACTCGCGACCCATAATTAACGTACCTTTGTTATTTCGGGACCGAGCGTTAATTCGCGCGTCGGGATTTTAATAGTAATTAAATAAATTTTGAATAGTGTTTTAGGGTCAGTTCGTGACGAAAAAGTGCAACATGATGAGCCCAACAGTAGTACCTGGGCGAAACGCATTTTGGAATACAGGTCATAAAAACATTCAATTGGCTTTAAATCCACACATTCCACAAAAATTAAAATAATATAAGCATATTATTTGCGTTTTCTTCAACTAAATTATTATATAAGAAATCAATTTTTTTTTCAAATTTCCCATTGGGGAAAAATGAAGGACCACAATTCAAAAAGTCTCCTTGGTAAACTGAACCGATACATCTTCGTTAAATTATTCCCTAAAGTAATTCCCTTTAAGTTCTTTTTGCCAGTCTTAATTGATTACCGTTTCCCTTAACTTAAAATTCAGCCCTTTACTTCTAAGAATTCAAGACCCTACGCAAGATCTAAAATAAAATGAAAAAAAAAATATTTTTTTTCATTTAAATTTACAATATTTGTCGTGATTATATTTGCTGAAAGTTTCCAATTACCTACTTGTATGCTGCGTATTTGACTTTTACCCACATTCCATTCTATATATTACCGCACTCCGTTTAATCAAAAGGATGGATACACCTTTATAAAAAAGGATAGAACACGACGCACCGCCTGATAGACTATCATAATAGGGAAGGATGAACAAAAATAAGAAACATTTACCCTGCTTCACTTCAGGTACTTAATACTTTTCAGCTATCAGCTTCCTACAACACCGTACAAGTAACTTTATGATTTGCTTTGTTTTAGGTTTTGAATTTTGTTGGCTTTCAAAAAAGTTAGCAATCTAGGAAATGCTATGAGTATGAGTGGGTGTGTAGTACCTTTTACTTAGGCGTAGTAGATTAGATACTTTACATATACTTAACTTTCTAATAGACGTGGATTTCTATAAGTATACATAATGTACATGTGTATGCGTATAGCATGTATGGAAATATGTTAAGCGTGTGGTTACTAATATGCTTTCTACTTACAGCGCATAGTAAACAAGAGTACAGTAGTTATTTGCAAAATGTATTAGTTTTCATTTCATAACTGGGAAAATAGTAATATGCGATTATTTTTTAAATAAATTGCTTGGTGGTTTCTGCTCATAATTTTACAGTCGATTCCGCTTAGATGAAATGACAAGTTCCTAAAACTGTCTAAATTAGTAGTCACGTTACAAATAATTAAAAACAATTCAGAGAAATAATAGTAAAAACTATTTTAGTGTGTTTACCCCCAGTTTCGCAGTGGGAGTTTAAACCTAAGATCAGCTGAACCTTAACTCGCCCGGTCTTACACTGAAATCTGATATTCAGATCAGTTGAACTTCGTTCACTAGATTTTATGAAAAATAGTTGGCAGCATTTTTCTTGCCTTCTCTACCCTTTCTCTCTCTTTCTCTCTCTGACAATAACACGCGAAACAACAACAAATTCTTTATGCTGTTGACAAGCGAGGGAAAATTTATTTTGTTTCAAAGTACCGTAATTTCTGTAAATATTTTTGGTCAGCGATAACGAAACGAGAATAATAAATGAAATAATACTCAAAATCACTTTTACAATTCGATAACATTTCTATACACAATATTTTTTGTTAATAATATATTCTGGAAAACAATACCAACGCTAGTGCCGTGCAATTCAGGTTGCATTTAAAAGACCTTAGGTCTTACAGGCATATAGTTAAATAAAAAAAAAAAACAGTACAAACCCTGAACTGAAGTTTAAACGGCAGAATAATCTGGGTTAACTTAAACTACAAATTAAACTCAGTTCAAGGTTTAAATGACATTGTGAAACCGAATAAATTGTTGATCTGAAGCTTAAACCAAAGGTGGAGCTTAAACTTCCACTGTGCAACTGGGGTTAATGTTTTTATTAGTGCCGAACTAGCGCAAATGAAATTTTAAAGGCCAAAGGGGAAAAAGACTGAAGGAAGACTGTTTTTTATTTTGGCCCCTGGCCCGGAGCCAACAAGAAATGACCCGCAGATCTCATTTTTTGTACCTCATCTATTATATATAGATCTCGTGTCACGTTGATGTGTTGAATGAACTCCGAAACTCTCCAACCGATTTTCATGTTTTTTTTTTTAAATGTTTATTTTTCTGGCGTTCCTAAGATAGCATAGCTTGTAATGCTTAATACTGAAAAATAAAGGTACTTGCCATAGTAATGTTTCTACCATCTACTCTTATTTGCTTCTATAAAAAATAGTCATATTTTTGGTGATTGTGGGCCGAATTTCATGAAACTTTGAAAATTGCTATGCGATTGGAGACAAGATATTTACATATGTATACAAAATATTCTCATAACAGGGTGTCTGAAAAAATCACACAAATAAACTTTAATTTTATTTTGTTCAATTATTCTACGGAGATACCCGGTTGTAGTTGTTGCTGTTGAAGATCCGGTAGATTCAAATTCCTCCAATTCTTCCCTGAAGATTAAAGAAGCTTCATTCCCTTCGTAATCTATACTGTAACATTTTAACTTGCGATATAGTTATAGGGCAAGTTTTACTTTTGGAAATAAAATCGAACTCGAGATTTTAATCAAACTTGACATTACGATGATAAAGAACACCAAAAAAGTGGGCTCGCAATTCCGTCTGACTGTCTATCTTTCTGTCTGTCAACCGCTCTACAGCCTAATCGGCTGAATAGATTTTCTTCAAACTTGGTATTTAAGCGTTGTAGGTGATGTTAAAATAGATTGGAGAATAGGTACCTGCGATACAATTTTTTCTACCATCTCAATTATCCCGAAAATGGCTCTAACGATTTTGATAAATAAAAGTATGGGCATTATTTAAGGTATACCCTACATTTTGGTCAAACATTTTTTTTTTTAATTATTTTACTAGCGGTACCTCCCATACAACCATTTTTGATTTTGAACTTTCTCATAAACGGCTCCAAGGATTTCGATAAAAAAAATTATAAAAGAGAGTAATACAGCATACCGAATTTTTAGACAAATATTGTTTTGGATTTTTTTTTGAAAATTCAATATTTTGAAAACGGGTGGACGATTTTTTTTTGAAATTTTGTTTTTATGTTTATATTATTAAATACTTAAAAATGCCATACCATGTTTTTTTTTAGAAAAAAAAATTATAAAAATTGTATATAAAAAATGAAGAAAAAAACGACTTTGAAAATATATTCAGCTGCTTAATAGAAACCTTTTGCATGCGATGCGATCCAACATAAGAGCAAGTTTGTGCGATCCAGTCGTGCATCTTATTTCCTTTAGTACATACTGTAATCAAAGAAAAATATAAGCAAATTGGTATACATAGAGGCCCCAACCCATAGAATCCAGTGGTCCGTTGCGTCGACGACGGATGTGAAATTTTAAAAGTTAAAAGTTCGGCTACTTTGTGCGTTGATGAGTGTATTTAATCGAGCTGTCAGTTGACGCAACGGACCAACGGATTCCATGGGTTAGGGTCTTAATATTGGTTGTGTGTTCTTACCAGCATCGTCCACATCCAGCGTCAAAACGTAAATTTGAGACATTAAATTTATTCTTTTAAAATGTTTATTGCCAGGTGATTTGATGACTTTTAAGTCAATTGACAATATTATTGATGAAAATGAGATCGCCAGTTTTCCGACTGAATTTTTAAAATTCTCTGAATATGCCAGGAATGCCGTTTTCTGTTTGAAAACTGGTTCACTGGTCATTCTTTGCGAAACTTAAATCCCCCAAATTATGCAACGGTGAACGATTAGTCATCAGAAGAACCGGAAACGTATTGACTGGAAAGTTTAAAGGAAAATTCCTCATATTACCTCGAATACCTATCATTCTATCAGAATCAACAATACCTTTCAAAAGGCTACAATTCCCCATAAGTTTGGCTTTCGCGATGACGATAAATGAGCCGCACGGGCAGACAATGACAATTTGTGGCTTGGACTTGAAGAAACCGCATGTTTCTCCCATGGATGGGCAGTTGTATATGTTGCATGCCCACGCGTTGGAAAACCATCCAATTTATTTGTTTTAACTGAAGACAAATTAAAGTTTATTATTGTTCATCATTTAGTTCTTAATTAATGGAAAGCACTGATTGCTATTAACTAGAATATTTTCCAATCACTTCCTTAACAATACCAATCTTAATATTTAATAATGGAAAGCAATACAATAAAGTCACAACAACGCGCGGCCGGGGCTGCTAGTATTTTATAAAATAATCTTTCTTATTTCATCACAAAAATTATCAATGTGTTTCCTCCTTAACCAAGATCGTATATTAGGCGTTTATCTTTTTAAGCTCAGAGCAGGGAACTGAGCTGTCAAAAAAACGATCTATTTTTTTTTCATTTTTATATTTCGTGTCTTTTATTTACTTAAACATTATTTAAACAAAAAACATTTTGTAATCAATATGGAACTTTACATTAAACAAAAATCATAAGAAATAAAATGCACTACTTGATCGCAAGTACTTGCTCTTATGCTCGATTAAATTGTGTGCAGAAGATTCTCAGTAGAAAAGCCTAAATGTATTTTTAAAGTCGTTCTTAACTAATTTGTATATAACAAATTTCTTTAATTTTTTCTGAATAAAATTTAGCATGGTAATTTTATGTAAGTAATTATATAAGCTTAAAAATTTAATTTCGCAAAAAAATCGTTATACGTTTTCGAAATAAAAATACATTTTTTTTTTTTCAAAAATCCAGAAAAAAATATTTAGGATTTGAAGGGAATCGTACATAAACATTTTGATCAAAATTATCCGTCAAGCCATTTATGAGAAAGTCGAATATCAACTAACTGTATGTGTACTGTCAATAGCAATATATGTAAAAATATTTGTTGACCAAAATGTAGGCTATATTCAACACAGTTTTTTTCCACACGTTTAACAAAATCGTTTAGAACCTTGAGATAAATAAGATGGTAGCAAAATGTGTATGTCAAGTATGCTGTAATTTTTTTTTGGGCTACAAAAACGATTCAAAAATCTATTTGAGAGAATCACCAAAAACGATTAAGCACTAAGTTAAGGCTGTAGGGCGTTCTACGTACAGACAGAGAGACAGACAGACGGAATTGCGGGACCCACTTTTTCTCTATCATCGTAATGTCAAGTTTGATTAAAATCTCGAGTCCGTTTCCAAATGCAAAACTTGCCTTATGGTACCTATGCATATCGCAAGTAAAAAGATGGAGTAAATCACATGGCCGATGACACGGCACCCTTCACATAGGTATATCATGGAATACAGTAGCCAACATGTTTAAAAAAATTTTCTTAAAGAATAAAAAAGATATTGGGAAGATTTAAACAGTGTTTCAAAAATAATATTTGTACTTTTAGAAATAATAACAATTTCTTAAAAAAAAAATTCGCTTCATAATATAAGCTTTTTTTTTTAATTTAAACGTAGATTTTGAAGGCCTTCCAGCATATACCAGCATTATCAAAAATTTTCGGATAGCTTACTTTTTTTTGTAACAAGAACCTTAATCAATCTCAAATTTACGATTGTGGTAAATAGTCAAACGATTTTCGGATTACAGCCGTGTAAGAAGGTAGACTTCGTTATTACGCTTGAGCATACGAGATAAATATTACATAATTAAATTTAATTCAAAAATAAATTAATAATCTTACTATCTTACTAATATTATAAATGTGAAAGTTTGGATGGATGTATGGATGTTTGTTGCTCAATAACTCCGGAACGACTGAACGGATCTGGAAGAAATTTGGTAAAGAGATAAATTACTGTCTGGAACTACTTTTTATGCCGGAAAAATGTATGGTTCCCGTGGGATAGGTGTGGTTGAATTTTTCATAGAGCTCATTCTACAAATAGCCAACATAGCTTTTATTCACAAGGTGCATGGATTTGCATGAAATTTGATTGGTAGATGGTTGGGATACTGGATTCTCGCATAGGTCATTTTCATCCCTAAAAAAATTAACGGTTCCTATGGGAGAGGCTTAAATATGAAAAAATATATACATATACTTGGGTGTTTGTTCCGCTTTCACGCCTCAACGACTGAACGGTTTTTAATTGTAGGTGTATAGATGTCATTAGATTCCCGTGGGATAGAAAATCCGTATACCATCGCACGGGCATCTACTATTAAAATGGTGTGAAAAAATGTATTGTAATTCATCAATTGAGAACGAATGTCCCGATTTGGCTCGAACTCTTGTGTAGTTGTTCGTAAGATCCATGAGAAGGTTTTGCGAAAGAAAATTTTGGGTAAACCCTCCAGAAAAGTCGGGAAATTTTAAAAATCAAAAATTGATTTTTGTATTTAATTGTGTAGGCAAATGTTCCGGAATGGATTTTCGAATAAAAAAATAGAAAATTCTTAGTGGAAAACTTCTAGAAGATCGGAACATTTTTTTCTCGATGATATATAGAAAAATTTAAATGATTTGATGATTTCGGACAATGTAAAGGTGGAAAATTCGTTGTGAAGGTTGGAAAATTTCGGATAATCCCACTGATATTGGATGGATGGATGAATGTTTTTTGTTCCATAACGCCAGAACGGCTGATCGGATCTGGATAAAATTTGGCATATGGGCACACACATACTCGATTATCACATATGTCATTTTTATCCCGAAAAATGGAACCGAACAGTTCCTATGCCTATATGGGAGAGGCTTATATATGAACAAAATATATACTTGGTTGTTTGTTCCGCATTCATGCATCGACCATTGAATGGATTTTAATGAAATTTGGTAAGCATCTGGAAGATTAGACATGATTTATTTTCCCAACTTTATTTTTGTAGTTCTTACTTTGTTCGCGAACATGACAATACACGACGTACATCGAAACCAACGAACACGACAAAATCTAAATTTTTGCCCAACAGCAAGCGGCTCGCGAACCAGCCCACATGCAAGAAGAGCTCAACGAGCGCGAGCATGCTAGGCGAGCATGTTCGTCGTTTGTGCCTACATTCAACGACTGAAGAGTTTTGAATGAAATTTTATATGTGGATAGTATTGAGTATTGACCCATGGGAGGACATAGGATACTGGACGAAAATTCCGAAAAATTTCCAGGAAAATTGGAAATCAAGGATAATCCTCTTTTTATGGCATATCTCAAGAACGGTTACTTCGATTTTCACTATTTAGGGTTTGATAAATTCATATTGTCTCAAGAAAGGTCATAGGATAATGGAGGAAAATCTGTTCACGGCTTAGGGCTTTTTATTTTATTTATATATTTAATTTATATATGTAATTTTCATATTAAAAGAATTGTGAAAAGTGAGATAAAAAAACCGCTTTTGATTTCGTTACGGTGCAATTGGATTTTGGTAATTTCCGAATCAGTGGAAATTTAAATGATTTTTGTGAGTTAGACGAAACCAAAGATCTTTCGAATGTTTTCATTTCAATTTGTTTTGGTATGTGATTGCAGAACAATTTCATTTGGTCATTTAGTGATTGATTTCAGTAGTACCAAGTCTAATTTCTGATTTCATAAGTAGGTAATTATGAAACTCGATCCATTTTTTTGATGAATATTAATTTTGTTTGGTTTTCGATTAAGTTATCATGCCACCAGTTAGAAGGTCAAACCTTTCACGTCGCAGTCGTAATGCACAACGTATGGTGACTCTTCGTGCAAACGAAACTACACACGAACACTCAGATCGAAATGTACGCAATCGAGCTAAGATGTCTCAAATTAGTAGAGCCATCAAATAAATGAATAGAAATGTACAATGCATTGAATTTAAGCGGAACGAAGTTCGTTTCTTCTTCTTCGTAGATTTTCATTTATTTGATGAATTATTGAATTCTTTGGATGTTCCGGGCTTTCCGCCACACAATTTAAAATTGAAAGTCAGCTCAGTTATAATTTTGCAGCGCAACCTCAATGCACCAAAACTTTGTAACGGAGCGCGTTTGATTCTAAAGAACATCAAATCTAAGTCAAACCACGATTTTGTGGGAAAAATTCAAAGGCGAAGATGTCCCCATTCAACGGATTCCGCTTATTCCGAACGATTTGCCATGTTTAAGCGTCTTCAATATTTTCGGTGCGTGTCGCTTTTGCTATGATAATCAATAATTGGGGGTGGCCGTGGCGCGATAGTTGTGTGCTCGCATGTCAACCTCGTGGTTGCAGGTTCGATTCCTGCCGTTGTCTATGTCTTCTTATATTCCATTAAAAACCAATTCTAATACTTGTCATAAAAATAAGTTGCTGGCTTACTCATTACAGGCTGTTTAGGCATAGCACTAATAACATGTGATTGAGTAAACTAGTATACGCATAAATATGACAACGAAATAAATTAAATAATGTGAATTATAAGGGACATAAATAAATAAGATACGGTAATTCTATCCGCATTAGTTCAGCCGGCATCCCTGGAAATAAATCTGAGACAACAACCAGCTCTAGTCTCAGAACATCGCGCCACACATCTTTCCTATCCTTCTTTCTCTTCTTTCAGCGGATGCCAGCGCTGTGTTAAAAACATATAAAGGGTGTTCATAATCCCTTGAGCGCGTGTCGCAGGGACAATCGCTGGATGTTTGTGGCATCAATCTCGAATTCCCATGTTTCTCACATGGTCATTTATATGTGGCGAGCTCACGTATCGACAAACCTACCGCTTTGTACGTGTATGCACCCGAAAATGAAACCAAAAATGTTTTGTACCATAAAGCACTTCCTTAAAAAAGCGTAACGCTGGCCGACACGCCAATCATTTTGATTTGATTGAAAACCATAGGCATTGTTAATTTAGTTATGTTTATTGTATTTAATAAAACTTTAGAATAAAGAATTTTAATTGACCGCATTACATGAAATAGCATTGTGCAGGCTCGGAATTATTATTTTCTTGACATAAATTAATTTAGGCAGAACGAAGTTCGCCGGGTCAGCTAGTAATCATAATTATAATAATAATTTATTAATAATTTTTGAAATTGAAACTGAATTTATTTTTTATTTTGTTTCTTTCCTTTTTAATTTTTCATCTTGATCGTGTTTCGTTGGGTGTTCATTCAAAAAATGGTACGCTAGCCTATTTAAGTTCCTGAAGAACCAAAATAGGGTACGAGTAGGTTAATTTTTTGTATTGGTTTATCAGTATGTTTTGATATTTCTCATTAGATACAAGAGTATACCAAAGTTTTTCGGATTGCTTGCGATTTATTTTTTGGCATCAGCAGCTGTCTTGTCATCAGATGTGTTCTTTCACGGAATTACAACAACACCAACCTTTCTGCAAAGCTACTGTTCAATTTTTAGAGTTTTGAATGCGTCCAATATTATATATTATAAATCAATTGGCATGCATGTTGTAGAAGGTTATACTCAATCAATTAAAGACATTTTCATAAAAAGTAAAACATTTTTGTTTGTTTCAAATCTACATTCTCCTTAAATATTGCATTTGCCATACTATTTTTTCTCAAATTTGCTCCGAAATCTTATGACTCTGATGTTCGAACCCTGGTAGTTGTTTACTTTATTGAAATAAATTTGACCATTGAAGTTGTTTTGGGCTTTCTTTATTTAAAAAAAGTATTCGTTTCACGATTTCTTCCTCTCTATGCAAAATGACTAACAACATATCTATAAAAATGAAGCATATATGTTTGCCCTCAGCTCAGCGTGACTCTGGAATCCCTACTGTCTGGCCGGAGGAGCACGTTCTAAAACAAACAAAGTGTGATAATGGAAAACTTGAAAGGATGTCTAAAAGATTTGAAGCCAAATAAAATTCGCACAACAACTAACAGAAATTCAACAAAAACCTAAATTTCGTGATTCGAATTCCTTGCCATAAAAATAGTTTCTGGGCTTACAGCCATACAGCACAAAGAGCGAGCTAAATTGGGATTGGTTGAGGGTAGGCACATTTTTTGTAAAAAAAAAAAAAAAAAAAAAAAAAAAAAGAATAATAAAACGAAATCGTGTCGGCCATATCGAGGATGCTGGAACATCTACAGGGTGTCCGCCGAGAAGGTATCCTGCTTCGTTTGTTTATATTTTTTTTATTAAATGAAAGAGAACGGTTCTTATATTGATAAGTGTCTTATTTAATGTCGGTAATTATGTATGGAATACAATATTCGGTAAATGTCCGCCTCTGTTTGTCTCACAAATGCGAGCCCTTTTGAGCATATTTTTCATTGCATTCTCACACGTTCAAGCGTTTCTGGTTTGTTTGTATAAACCTTGCTCTTCAGATATCCCCACAAAAATAAGTCCGGAGCAGTCAAATCAGGCGGCCGTGGAGGCTGTTTGCGATGTGGCACCGTCTTGTTAATACCACGTGTTAATCAAGCCCAAAGCATGCAGTTGTGGCGTTAAAAAGTTTCCAATGATATCACGATATCGCTCCCCATTTTCAAAGAAGTAAGCTCCAATGATTCCTCCTGACCAAATTGCACACCAGACTCTAACTTTTAATGGATGCAAAGGTGACTGATGAATAATTTGAGGGTTTTCCATTGCCCAGAACCGACTATTCTGTTTCTTCACATATACATTCAAATGAAAATGTGCCTCGTCACTCATTATGATTCTTTCATGAAAATCGGGGTTGTCATGTGCTAGCTGTAAGATCCTATTGGCATATGTACTACAGTGTAAATAGTCTTGTGGAAGAAGCTCTTGTGTCAACTGAATCTTAAATGGAAACAATGCAAATCTTTGTGCAAAATTGTGGCCAAAATTGTTCTTTAACTAGAAATCTCCTGAGCACGGCGTCGAATTGAGGTTGATGGATTGTTTTGAACACTTACTTGATCAGCTGTAATGTTTTCAGCCGATCTTGCAGTACAATGTGGTCCATGCTTGGGCCTATCACCTACATACCCTATTTCTTCGAAATCATTTACTACACGATAAATAGTGTGTTTTGTTGGCACGTTGTTTCTCCCAAAATTTTACGTAACTTTCTCATTGTCACAGTAATCGATGATTGATTTTGATAAAATGTTTTAACGATTAAGAATCCGTTGGTTTATCGAATATTTTTCCATAATAAATTTGCCACGTGTCTACTTCATGACTGCCAAATATGAACTGTCAAGCCTAATGTTTACCAAAATGGTATTAAAGTAGTATTAAAGTATTATACCTTCCCAGCGGACACCCTGTATAATATATAAATTACATAGGAACATGCTCTATTTCGGCTCTGCATGACTTGCAACTTTCAAGAAGAAGAGAAAGGAATTTTATGTAAATTGCGTATTGATTGAAAATAACGTAATTTTATGAATATACATAACTTCCTGGTGATAGGTAAGTATATTGAATGACGCATAGATTCTATTGAATTTAACTGATACAGCTATAAATTTTCCAATCAAAATGAAGTAAAATATTCGATTGCATTTACTTATTACATTTTAACTTTCAATATAGGCACACTTGACATGTAGTCCAGTCTGGTTGTCAAAAAAAAATCCTGAAATGGAAAACAATTAATTCGTACAATTTTCGCTGGGGGTTCATAAAGTAGTCTAAATTTCGGGTTTCGGGAAAATCGCGCTGGAGCTTCAGCCGCCATTTTGAATTTTTTGAAAATTTTATTGTGGCCAATAATTTAGCCATTTTTTATTTCTGACAAAAATAATACAGACAAAACTGGTCGGAAATTTAATTTTCTACAACTTTATTCTTGATATTTTTTTTTTTTTTTGAAAAAGGTTACTGTTCGCGAGATATCAATGCAAAGCTGTTTTGTGACTCTTGTGACCCCCTTCTGGGACTATGGATTATTTTGGTTCCTACAATTTCTCTTATAGTTTGTTGGGGGGATCATAAAGTAGTATAAATATCGATTTTCGGGAAAATACATTCTGGAGCTATAGTCGCCATTTTGGATTTATTGAAGAATTGTTTATGTTTTTTTATTCATATAAAACCCCTTTGGGCACCACCGGTAGAGGTAGATTTAATGCGTTAATGTAAGTGCGTTCATTTTTTTTGAAAACTCAAAATTTCGTAAACGACTAAATGGATTTCTTCGAAACTTCGTACTTAGTAAATTGGTTTCTCGATTTTAAAAAAATAAATACATTTTTTTTTGAAAAATCGAAAAGGGGTTTTTTGGAATTAAAATTTAAAATGTATCTATAATAATTATAATATTAATAATTACTTCAAAATGGCGTTTCATTTTTTTCTATAAATGTTTCCAAAATGTTAGAAATAAAAAACTATTTTTTTAAAAACCGCTCTAACGATTTTTGAATTTTTTTTATGATGCACTCATATTTGCCCAACAGTTCAAATGTCATCTTTTTCCCCTCAAACTTCAACAATTAAGCAATCTGAAAATATTTTAGTATGCTTATCATTGATTTATTTCTACTTAATTATATTTGATCTTACGCATTTTTGCGTACGTCACTGAATAACTACATATACATACATTTATAGATAGATGGATAAAGATTGATTTTTATTGATTTACAATCTGCGTTTAACATTAAATACATACAAAAATATACAAAAATCATTATGACATGGAATTTGCCGTCTGCCAGATTAACAACTATAATAATTTTATTCAAATTCATTACAGAGTTACCACAGTTTTACATTACATATTTAAAAAATGGAATTTAAAAACATATACATATACATTGAAAAATTCAAATAATTTACATTTGTGCCTTTATTTATTAAAAATCTTCGTTAATTATTCTTACTCTATACCTAAGTGCAACTACTCAATATTCATATAGTCTTTCTACGTTCATTTCATTCAACTCTGTTAATACTTGGTCTTCTGTTAAAAAATCACTCCCAAATATGCTTCTCCTCGATTCTCTAGAGTTGGGTATCTTCCTACAAAATGAGTCACTTCTCAAGTTGCAAATGCTGCATTCCAGTGGCAAATCAGGTCTTTGTGGCATGAAGTTCAATTTTAGGAGTTCACTGCGTTGTCTGACCATTGTAGCGATCACGTTAACATTATTATAATCCCGGAAGTAGTTGTATCTGCCAGATTATGGTTGAGCCTGCTGTAAATTGTTCTGTACAGGGAACTGGAAGCTTCTGCTAAGTATTCTGCTCTACATTTCTCGTCTGTCCTTGAAATTACATTAGAAGGGAGCATTAAAATCAGCAATACTTTCGAAATTTAGATTGAAACTTAAATTGCATTCTTCAGCAAGTTCTGTCCACTCTCTGTACCAGCTGTTTTGACCACGAATAGCCTTGATAGCTATTTTCCTTACCAATCTGGATTCAGATAGTTTCAAGGTGTTCATTAGAAAATCGGCTTGCAGTTTCAAGGCCTTTATGAATAGAGGTGACAAACAGGTCTCGAGCATTACAACATAATTTGGCGTGTTAGTAGATAGACGGAATATCCATTTTATATAATGCGTCAAGAGCTTCTCTATCGTATGAGACTTCTTACACCCCCATACTTGAGCGCCATACAACAGGATACTCTCTGACACAGCTTCGAAAACCTTGTGCTTACTGCTATGGGCAATGTTTCTGTTCATGAAGCATTTTTCCCCCAAGAGATATTAATGGCTGTTTTCGCCTTTTCCAATTTTTCTTCTAAATGCTTCTTGATGCTCAAATTTCTCGCGTTATATAGCTTGGAAAATAAGGCACCTCTATTTGTTGTGTCGAATGCCGCTTTCAAGTCAATGAAAAATACATACAGCTATCTCTTTTGTGCGGCGCTGAAGTTCTCTGCAAGACTATGGAGCATACAAATATTGTCTATTGTACAGTAATCTGATCTAACGCCAGCTTGGAATTCTTTCAGTATGTTCTGTGAGTTAATCCATATATTATGTCTTTCTGCATCATCGTAGTAAGAATCTTGTAGGTTGCATTCAGAAAGGAAATGCCCCTATAATTTTCAACATCTGAATATGATCCTTTCTTATGTATAGGAAATATAATTGCATCTTGGAATTCTTTCACCACATTTTATCGCCTTCCATTACTTTATTGAAAAGCGTTAAAAGCCGGTCGTTAAGTAAAAAATTTCCATATTTATATAATTCAAGTGGAATGCCGTTTGCACATGCTGCTTTCCAATCTGTGAGAGTCCTTAACGCTTGCTCCAATTCTTGTGCAGTAAACTGCGAATCCAATATTTCATTGGTAAATCGTAATGCCAGATTGTTGGTGTCGTAACTGGATTCAGGAGTCGACTGAAGTAGAGAAAGTAAAAGAACATTTGCACTAAGATTTTTGTGTAAAGCCGGTTTTTTACCATTTAAATCCCAAGCAAGTTTCCAGAAATCTGACCAGCCTGGCCGCTTGACGTTCTTCATACTTCCGTTTTTTGGTTTTACACAGTTCCTTATATTCCTTATTGGCTTCAATGTATCTGTTTCTAAATAAACCTTCTGAAAAATTTCTGAAGCTTCTCAGCCATGCGAATGATATTTTGCGGGCTTTCTGGCATTCTTCGTCAAACCAAGGCTCCTTCTCCATTTTGATGCTTTATAAGACGCCTTAACGGATTGTTCCAACATGAGTAAGTCTGCATTTTGGTGACTGAGGAGACTGATGTCCATACGCTGTCGGTATATGGAGGTTTTTGAGTGTTTCCAGTTAAGTCTAGGCAATATTTGTCCGTTATCATTCTCTTCGCTCGTTTGTCCAAACATCCGAAATGTAACAACCACTGGTATGAGTATGGCAAATCTTGCAAGTTTGCACGATGCAGTCATGGGGGAGAGTACGATAAGTCAGGCGCCAAAAAATAAAAATGGATTCTTGTAGAATAGTTAGATACAAGTAATTTTAATATGTGAGGGGGGGCCTATCTCCCCCCGTTTGGCCGGGAGGGCAATTCCATAAAAAAGTACTAAAAATGGAAAACAAAATATTTTAAAATAACGGTAATACAGTAGACACTCGATATAGTGAATCTCGTTCGAGTGAACTATCCAATATAGCGAACACACACAAATTTATACAGGGTACTCTAAATAGTGAACAAGAAAAATCTCGATATAGTGAACGCTGATTTTTTTTCAAAGAATTTTCCATCTACAATGCGTCCATAGCT
The DNA here is from genome assembly GCA_910595825.1 of Philhelius pedissequus. NCBI lineage: Eukaryota > Metazoa > Arthropoda > Insecta > Diptera > Syrphidae > Philhelius > Philhelius pedissequus. Next base: position 72,124,504 of record OU343160.1, on the reverse strand, counting down.
TGTCCATAGGGTTTTACCGCTTAGTTTCATGTCGTTTTAACCCTAAACTCTGTAAATGCTTTTGCGTCTGCGCCCTATTTCATCAAAGGTTGCTGTTATTTGTATTGATAAGTTCATTGAATGGGCTGTACATAATAATGCAGATTATTCTGACATTTTAGTTTTAAAATATCTATAAAAATAAGCTGTCCAAAACAATTTTAAAATAAAGACATACACAAACGAAAGTGACGAATTATTTTTCCACATTTAAATTTTTTGTTATACGAGTACAAAACTTTATTTCTACCTCGGTACCCGATAGTTAATATAATTTTCCATCAAAAAATTCTTTTTTGTTTTCAAATTGCTCGAAAACCATCGTTTTTTTTTTTTGAAAAAGATTGTTGGTACACATTGTAGATCTTGTCATTCTACACAAAAAAGATCAAAACACTTTTTATGGTACAATTGATAGATTTGGAGAAAAATGTTCGAAAACATTTTTCAAAAAATGTAATAAATTTAAGTTTTTGAGTGAGGAAAGTTTTTGTTTTCAGTTATGTTTGGAAAAACATATTCTATTAAAAAAAAACGAAGTTTTAAGTGTGGAACAGAAAGGGAAATGCTGCCATTATAAAAATAATAATTTATTTTATTTTGTTCAATAATTCCCAAAACCTTTATTTTTCTCAAAATTTTCTAAGAACAACTTATAAACAACACAATTATCTACAAGCTTTCGCCAATAAGGAAGCTTTATTAGCCTTGTTGCTTTAACTTATGAATTTAATCTATATATCCATTTTGACGAACAATTAAATTTTTTGTACAAACGACTTTTTTCAAAAAACCTATGTTTTTCATTTGGAAACAAAATTAATTTTACCCTCTTTCAACGCCTCTAAAATTTTCTGCTCCGCTCCAAATTTAAGGTACTTTAGGAAACGCTTAGGAGGTAAAAATGAAACTCTCCAACAAAATTCAGCTTTGTCGCAATTGTTTCGAAGTGAATATCTTATTTTCCTGGACTAGGGAAATTTGTTTACTTAGATTGATGAATTTTTTTCAAAGAAAATATAAATACTTGTGCTTTTTGTCAAGCTTCACTCTGCCTATGTATTTTATTTAATGTTTGTAAAATTACTTATTTACACTAAAGAAAAATTATAAAAAAAAGTTGAGTGTACTTTACATCAAACTACTCCATGAACGAGTATGTAGTTTTTTATTAAATTCAGCTTTGAAAAACTAATAAATATTCTCTCTCGAAATAGCTAACAATCTCGAAATACTGAACATGCATGGGTTTTATTACTTCACTATATCGAGCGTCTACTGTATTTACAAATAAGTGTTATAACTTTTTTTTAAATCCAATACCCTAATCTATTAGTTAATTTTTAAATCAAGTGGAATCTATACATAGTTTTTGGAAAAAAAAAAAACGAATTTTAATTTCAAATTTTAAGTAGAAAAAGATTAAAAAAAAGTTTCAAAGTGTATTTTTTTCAAAACTGTAAAATTATATAATATTTTTTTTTTCACAAACTCGTTGCTCTGAATAATTCTCAATCAAAAACTGAAAAGTATATGATTTTATGTGTTCTAGTTTTTGGGAAAATTGAAAATTACTAAAGCAATTTTCTTAAAAAAAAAATACTTAAAATTAAAAAAAAACATTTATAATAATAATATTATATTTTATTTCATTTATTTTAACCTAGTTATTTGCGTTAATAGGTTTTGAAAAAAAAAATACCTTCAAATACGCCCTCACACCCAGCCTAAAGCATATAGTGTTCCAAGGCAAGGCGGTTTCAGGGGGGCAGAATGCTGTGTTTTTTCTTATAAATTTTGAGTTTTAAGGTATTTTTTCAAAAACTATTAACGCACATAACTAGATTGAAACAAATAATAAGACGACAAGTTCTTGGATTACAGAAAACCTATATTCTTTTATTGTAAGTATTGCCGTTGTATTTAAATCTTTGTTTTTTTAATTTAAAATATTTTTTTTTAGAAAATTAAAAAAGTAGTTTTAGTAATTTTCAATTTTCTCAAATACTAGAACACATTAAATCATATAGTTTTCAGGTTTTGATTAAGAATTAATCAGAGTAACAAGTATACGAGTATATATATTTTAGAGTTTGGAAAAAATTACACTTTAAAACTTTTTTAAATATTTTTCTACACAAAGTTTGAGTTTAAAACCGTTTTTTTTTCAAAAATTATGCATAGATTCTACTTAATTTAAAAATCAGCTTATAGATTAAGGTATTGGCTTAAAAAATTTTATTACACTTAGTTGTAAGTATTACACGTATTTTTAAATATATTGTTTTCCATTTTTAGTACTTTTTTCATGAAATTGCCCCTCCCGGCCAATCAAGGGGAGATAGACCCCCTCACATTAAAAAAAATACTTGTATTTAGTTCCTCTTCAAAAATCCGTTACTATTTTGCGGCGCCTGAGTTATCGTGGGTACTCGTGCCCAGTCATGGATTTTATTTAATATTAAAAAGTATAGGTTTTCTGGACTGTGATGCTGAAAATGAAATCCAATTGAAACGTTTTAAAGACTTTAATTTTTATTTACTGATATGGAGACAAAATTGAATACAAAACTGATAGGTGAGATTATTTTTGACTAAAAATTTTATTTTAATTTATTTTAATCGATGTATTTCATTAATTTTGTTTTTATTGGATTAAAAATTAAATTTTATTTTAAATAACTAATGGTTTTTAAAGATGATTGATTGCAAATTACCTCCACGCTCATCCACGCATATGCGGCACCTGATCGGAAAATTGTTCATTGCGGCCTGAAGGGTTGAAATTGGGATCGCCTCAATTATTGTCTTAATGGACTGCTTCAATTCAGTCAAATTCCTGGGTTTCGTTTTGTACACTTTCTGCTTGGCATAACCGCATAAAAAAAAGTCTGGTGCAGTCAGGTCAGGTGACCTTGGGGCCAGCGGAGAGTGCAGTTTCTGGATATCAATTTGTTTGTGAATTTTTGATGGAGCTCCGCCATAACTTGTGTTGCTACGTGTGCACTTGCTCCATCTGATTGAAACCAAATCCTGCTGAAAGGGATACGTCTTCGGTGAAGTTCTGGGTAAAAAAAACTCCTTCAACATCTTTAAGTAACGGCCCCCATTGACAGTTTGTGTTACACCGTTTTCTTCAAAGAAGTATGGCCCGGCAATATACCTTGATGAAACTGCGCACCACACAGTGACTCGTTTTGGGCGCAATTCCGTCTCATGGAGCATTTCTGGATTAGATTCACTCCATATACGGCAATTCTACTTGTTAACATTGGCGCTTAAGTCAAAATGGGCCTCATCGGACATGAACAAACAATTTATCAATGTGTTGCCTTCTTCGGCCATTGCGATCGATTTTCGGCAAAATTCCAGGCGAACAGGTAAATCCTGAGGGTTTATGATCATGAATCATGAAGTATCCGTTGTAATGACCGTCTGCTAACTCCAATTTGGCCTGATAAGTTTCGAGTCGAAACACTTGGATTTGCCTGTATTGCCGATGCAACAGCCACGATTGTATCCTGAACCCGAACTTTGGGATCTCGATGGTACGGTCTTCGTTCGATGCTTCCAGATTCGGCAAACATATTCACCAGCTTCATAATGGTCCATCTACTCGGGGGAGTACCGCCAAATTACAGCTTAAATTCCCATTGGACACGGAAATGACGGACTGCAAAGAATGGTATCGGTGCACTATCCAAATTCTTTTTTCAGTATCCCAAGCATTCATTTTGATTAATCTAAATAGTAGCCTATAAAATAAAAACAAATAAGCTGATTACTCACACTGAAAAAAAGTTAATGGCGCAAAATTTTAAACAACCCATTGTTAAGGGCTTAACATTTTACTATAGTTAGCAATTTCCTAAGTGCTTATTGATTGAGTAACTATTTCAAAATTTTTAAACCTTTTCTAAACTAGTAAATTGCTAATTAAGCAGAAAGCTGAACATTTGTAGTGTTTGAATTTTGATGAACACAATTATTGTTGTTATGCGTTGTAAATTAATTATATGTTGATGAAAACTCAAGATGTGCTCTAAAAAGGTATGAGTTATTTCTATTTTCATCATTTTAACTTCATTATTTCCAAAAAAAAAAACAAAAAAAATTGTGCACCAGCAAGACTCGAACCTGGGGACCCCGCGTGTAAGGCTAATATACTATCATATTCCATAATGGATTTAGCAAATTGCTATAAGTTAAAGTAGGCATTCCGTGATTTTAACTTAAGTAAAATGTTAAAATCGCTTAAAATTAGCTGAATCATCTTTTTAGCTTAGTAAATTGCTAAAAGTGGCTTTAACATTTTACTTAATCGTTTAAAATTTTGCGCCAATAAGTTTAATTTTTGTAGCACGATTCGTGGGCTTCCTGTATTATTACTCTATATCTAACTGATTTGTGTTGCCTTCCATAAAAGTCACTGTATTTCACCATTATCACAACTTTTGAAAGCTCTTAGATCTTATGCAACTGGAAGTTTCTATATTTCAATCGGTGAATTTGGGGGTTCGGATGTATCTACTGCTTGCGTGATAATTAAAAGAAATACAAGTACTATTGCATCCTTAAGTCCCATATTTGTGAAAATTCCAAAAAAAGAAAACGAATTATTAGCAGTTCGACAAGAATTCTTTTATTTGGCAAGATTTCCTCAGTTAGTCGCTGCAATCGATTGAACCCACGTATGAATTATGTCATTGGAATATTGGAACACATTCCTAGAATTGTCTTCTCAAGTGCTGTATAAGGAATTGTATGAGCTTGTTCTCAATTGCCCCGTCTTCTATATACTTTACGGGCTAGCAGCTACGTTTTTGTAGCCATTTTAAGCTTTCGTATTTTAGTTTGAGGGTTTTTGGGTTTGTTGTATATACTAATATACTAGCTGTGTTAAAAAAACAGAGAAATTTCATTCCAGGCTTCTTCTTTTTACTTGCGATAAATGTAAGTACTATGGCCCAGTTTTGCATTTGGAAAAAAATCAAACTGGAGATTTTAATCAAACTTAAAAAAAAAACTTAATCAAAAAAAATGGGTCCCACAATTCCGTCTGTGTGTCTGTCTGAGTATACAACACTGTACAACCTAATCGGCTGAAGCAATTTTCTTCAAACTTAGTACTTAAGCGTTTCAGGTGATTGTCTCAAACAGGTTTTTTAATCGTATTTGTTAGCCCCAAAAATAACGGTACTTGCCATTCAAGTTTTTCTACTATATTAATTATTTCGAAAACCTCTCTAATACTAACCAATGTTAATAACGGTCCGAAAACAATGCCGAAAAGAGTATATTTGGTTATTGTTATATTCAACACACCTTCAGCAACCACAAACAAAATTGTTTACACCGTTGACGTTGGTTTGTATAGGTCAGTTAATAATATCTTTGTTAATTTATATAATTATCAGTCATGCTTGTTCTTAAAGCGTGTAAATATTAATCATTATGGAGACAATTCAAATAAAATATGCTGATCTGTGTGTGGAATTGAAATTAAATCGAGTATTTAACTTAACTTATTTTATTTAAAATTCAGTGAAACTTAAGTACTTAAGTTGTAAATATTATTATAGAATAAAATTATGTAATAATCATAAAAATAAAATAAAATTTAGTTGTTCCATTTTTTTTGACGTTTTTCCTCCATTTCTAAAAACAGTAACCTGGGTTAAAACCTTTTTTTTAGAAGTAGGTTGAAATTTTCACTGGTCGATTCTTCTAATTTCCTTCACATACCTGAACATTTCATAAAAATCGTTCAAGTAGTTCGAATTTTATTGACAAAATAAATAAACAAGCTTTGTATTGAAACGGAACAAAACTAGGCGGCGCAGTGGGCGGAAACTAATAGTGAAAATTTGTCTTATCATTGACTATCATTCATAAAAAATTGATTAAAATCGGATTAGTGCTTTAGTTTTTGATAAATCGAGCAAAATGTAGGCGTGACAGTGGGTGGAAATTGAAACACAAAATTTCTCTTGCCATTGATTATCATTCCTGAAATTTTATGGAGTTTTTTCCCGCTATCCCATACAAACGGACCCACTGTCCGACGCGCTTGATGGTCGTTCGGCCTTAATTCTAGCTCGAGTTGGCTTTTGTACGCCCGCAGACCAAAAGTCTACCAAAAATCTTCCATAAGGTGAATGGGCACAGTTCCAATTGTTGCGCGCGATGGCGGATGTACTCAATCGTGTCTTTTTCGATACTCTGCTTCATGGTGATAATACACATAATAAAATCTTTTTTGTTGTTATAATTTGAGGGAATATCAAGATGCCATTTGAATTCCTGGATAACTAAGAATTATCAAACAAAAAATTTCAGAAATCTTTGGAGCGGATTTTTAAAGAATTCATTTTTAATGTATAAATTTTTAAAAACATTTTTATAAAAATCAAATTTCAAAAAAATTCAGTGCCTGGTTTTAAAAAAAAAACGATTTTTCAACAACAAAAAATGTAGGTATGTATATATTTTTATTTTTTTTAAAAATCGAAAAACTTCTTTTTTGGAAAATTTGCGTTTGCAGTCTGATTAACAATTTTAGGGAGAATTTGCATAAAAATTAACTTTAATCGGTTTATCCGGTTTATAGTGAAAAAGTCGAAAATATGATAAATGGTTCTACTATGGGAAGTATACCGGTCATAAGTACGCAAAAAAAAACATTTTATATTTGAATTCGGATTGTACTAATTTAAGAACACACATATTTTTTTTATCAAAATTCTTGGAGCCATTTTTGAGAAATATATTTTTTCTTAAAGATTTCTTAACATTTGAATGGGAGGTACTATTCTTTTTTATTTTAGGAAAATCGTTTTTTTATTTCTATGGAGTTTAGTCATAACACCATAATTCTAAAATCTGAGTTTTCAGATAAATGCATTTAAAGTTTAGAAAAAATCCTCCGAGTCCAGTTTTATTAAATACATTTACATATATTGTTATACAATTTTGTTTTAAATAATAATATTTACACGAATATAATACAAAAAAATAATTTTAAGATTGTTTATATTTTTTAAGTGAGATGTTTGGTCAACTGTTTTTCGTTTAAAAAAAAAGATTTTTTCGAGTTGTGTACTTAATACCAATATTGAAATAAGTTGTAAAACAAGATTTTTTATTAGGAAACGCATTTATTTAACCTTATTAAGAAAATAAAGTAAGAAAAAACTTAAAAAAATATATTATTAAAATGCAGTATTAAAAATCAGAAACGAATAAGGACCTTATACACCCAAATTAATAAACATGGACTAGATAAGTTTTAGGAGTTTTTTCTGGACTAAGTGCAAATTGTTATTAATCGCACATGTTCTGTATTTCACTTTTTGTGAATTTGAAGAACAAAAGTGAATTTATATGTTTTGTTTTCCACATAAAAATGTTCTGTATGCTGCATAAAATAAAGTTAGTAAATAGCTCATTCCGAATGTTGAATTTTAGGTTTCTGAATATGAAAATTCGTGTTCTACATTCCGAATATGAACCGTTTGTATACAAATTGTCTGTAACAGGTGATTTTGACAATTCGAAAATGAATTCGAAGTGAATTGGTAGAAGTTGAATCCACTTGAAACGCAGAACACGTTATTTCATTTTAAGTGAAATTGAAATTCGTTTTGAATTCATTTTCACTCGGAATGCAGAACATGTGTGAATAAAACAGAATCTCTGCTATTTGACATTTACAAACTTGTTCTTCGCTAAATCATCGAAGACGCTGTTTTAGTGAAGGAATAAAATTGACATTAAGAAAAAATTTTACATGGCCAGAATAACATCAAATGCACAACTAGATCGTACGAACTTGCTCTTTTAGCTAAGAATATTAATTTAGATAAACATTGACGCTGATAGTAGGTAGATAGTCTAGATATCCTATGCAGGTTTAAATAGAATAATGAATTGTCGATTGGATGATTCAAGGAATAGTTACATAGGTGACATATTTAAATCTAGATTTTGGATTTTAATTATGTAAATTAGGAGAATAATATGTAGCTACATACATATATGGAACATTGATATGTAACTGATACAAATGGGGCATATAACTTTATAATTTAGGTGCAATATATGTACATACGATTCACATGATTTTTAAATGTTATTTATTTATTTCATCAATATGAGATTTAAAATCTACAATTAGATTACTAGATAAATATAAATATATGTCTACATTTTATTAAATAATTCTTAACTTAAATATAAATACTTAAAATACCTATAATTAAAAGTATGAAAAACAAAAATTGTTTTAAAATCATAATCTAAATTTAATAATTAATTAAAATGAAAATGCATTATTAAATTATTTCTCAAAGAAGATCTACTTAATTGAAAATCAAAATCAACAAGATTTAATATGAGGTTTGTTTCTTTGACACAACGAGTTATTGGTTCATTTTTCGCATAGTTAACTCTGTGTTCATCTTCTCGAAACAAACAACGTACTCGAAGCTGACGTGATGGAGCATATAAGTTGATTAAAGACAACAGATAAGGGCATTTAATATGATAAGATAAAATATCACTAATAAACATTACAGAATAAATTTTGCGTCTGTTTTCAAGTGATTGAATTTCTAAAAGTTGACATCTTATATTGTACGATGGAGTATCGATGTTCCAGCCAAATTTCAGAATAGTAAACCGTGTAAACTTTTTTTGGACAATTTCAATTCTCTTAGAATGGCTGTTATAACAAGGGTTCCAAATTACACAGCAGTATTCCAAGATTGGTCTTACGTAAGCCGTATAAAGCGATTTAAGCGCAAAAGGGTCTGTGAATTCCTAACTATTACGTTTAATAAAACCTAGCATGGAATTTGCTTTGGATACACTAAATTCAATGTGTTTCGAAAAGTTCAGCTTGGGGTCAAAAATTACACCAAGATCTTTCTTCTCCCTAACTCTTTCAAGAACTTGGTTATCAATTATATAATCAAAAGTAATTTCAGAAAAGTTGTGACAAAATGAAAATCATTGACATTTAGAAACATTTAGATATAATTGGTTTTTCGTGCACCACTGGGACAATTTTAAAATATCGTCTTGTAAAAGATGGCAGTCACCACTAGATTTTATGCATCGAAATAACTTTAGGTCATCAGCGAAAAGAAGTTGACTAGATTTAAGGAAAATACTAGGTAAGTTATTTATTAAAATTAGGAAAAAGAAGGGTCCAAGATGGCTACCTTGGGGCATACCAGATGAGACCAAAACTGGTTTCGAGATAACTTCATCAATGCAAACAAATTGAATTCGACCCGTGAGATATGATTCCAACCATTTCAAGAGCTTTGAACGAAAACCAAAGTTTTTCAACTTCTTTATTAATATAAAATGACTAACTCTGTCAAATGCCTTTGCAAAATCGGTATAAATTACATCAATTTGATGTCCATTTTCGAGATTATTTAAAATGAAATTGGTAAAGATAGATGTTTTTGAGAAATACATTTTTTAATGGTTTTCTTAACATTTGTATGGAAGGTATACCTACCTTTTTTTTTGTTTGGTTTTAGGAAAATAATTGTTTGAACTATTCAAGATAATGTTTAAAAACCTACTAAATAACAATACGCTATTATATTAGTGTTTAAACTTTTTAGGAGTTTCTTCGTAAAAAAATTCAAAACAATTAAATGAACACTTTTCCAGAAAATCTTAAACCAAAAAAAGGGTTCTACTAGATGTATTATAAGTAACCATTTATTTCATAATAAAAGATTATAAAATAGCACCATTTTCTTCCCTTTATTAATGAACTGATTTTTTTGAATTAAAATCGTTGCAGCCGTTTTTGAGAAATATAAGGTTTTTCTTTTTGACAAACAAAATGTATGGCAGTTAACGTTGCTTTTTATTTTAAAATAAATGAAAAAGGTCTATGAATTAAGGAAAAAAACAATATGTTTACCGAGTTTGAAGCAAATTTATCCAACCATTTAGGCTGTAAGCTCAAGGACAGAGAGACGTACGGGACCCACTTTTTTGGTGTTCTTCATTATCTTAATGTTTAGTTTGATCAAAACATCGAGTTTAATTTTATATACGAATCCATAACTTGCCATATTCATAGTACCTATATTTAGAAAGTAAAAAGTGAAGAAACTGAGTTATGTTGTTTTGACCATACACTGATTAAAATTAAAAAAAATTTGTTTGGACCAAACAGCACAAGTTGAGTTATGCCATTATGATCAAACATTATTTGAAAAAAAACGAGGTTGAGTCTGGTTAGGACCATTGAATATCTTTGGAACCAGTTTTCTTAGAGTTATGCTGGTCTTACCAAACGAAAATAGATTTTCTTTTAAAATAATTCTGCATATCTAACTCATTTTCGGAAAAAATGGACTTATGCTGTTATGACCAGACTCCGTAGATTTATTCAAGATAATGTCAAAAAACTACCAAATACCAAATGGAGAAAAATAAGATTTTTGTTCTTGGCAGAAAAAATAAAATGCACGACTGGATCGCACGAACTTGCTCTTATGTTCGATCACATCATATGCAAAAGATTTCTATCAAAAATCTAAATATATTTTTAAAGTTGTTTTTTACTTAATTTTTTATATATACAAAATGTCTTTAATTTATTTCTAAAAAAAGTGGTATGAGAATCTTAAATATTTAATAATATAAACTTTAAAACAAAAGATTAAATCGGCTTAATCTAAGAAAAAATAATTCAAAATTCTGAAATAAATATTTAGTTTTAATTTGAGCTCAAAAAAAGTATACGCCATTTTATTTCTGAGATAAATTTGAATTTTTGAGAAAAAAATTTTAAAAATTTGTGCAGCGGTTTTTGAGAAAAAAAGTTTTTTTTTTAAACTTTTTGAAAACGTTTTTCAAAAAAATTGAAAAACGCCAATTCATAGGTATTCAGCAAATACATATAACTATAATTTTTGGAAAAAAAAATATTGACCAATTTTTTTGAAATATAAATTTTGTTTAAATTATTAACCTAAACCTATATATTGTGAAATTTCGAAAGAATTTGTTAAGCCATTTACGAGATAGTCGAAAGCAAAAAAACGGTCCTATGGAAAGTACCGTTTTTAGACATTTTTTAATTTTTTCTTTCGACCATATGATCTGTAGTTCCTTAAGAACCTGCACTGATTTATTTAAATAAAAATAGTTAGAGCCGGTTCCGAGAAAAATAGGCTTTAACGTATCGGGTATATGGCAGGTACCGTTACTGTACCAAGCTAAAAAACAAATTAAATTTCCCAAGTTTGAAGCAGTTCGGTCCACCCATTTGGGCTGTAGGTGTCTATTCATATATACAGACAGACTGACAGACTGACAGACTGACAGACTGACAGACTGACAGACTGACAGACTGACAGACTGACAGACTGACAGACTGACAGACTGACAGACTGATAGACTGACAGACTGACAGACTGACAGACTGACAGACTGACAGACTGACAGACTGACAGACTGACAGACTGACAGACTGACAGACTGACAGACTGACAGACTGACAGACTGACAGACTGACAGACTGACAGACTGACAGACTGACAGACTGACAGACTGACAGACTGACAGACTGACAGATTGACAGACTGACAGACTGACAGACTGACAGACTGACAGACTGACAGACTGACAGACTGACAGATTGACAGACTGACAGACTGACAGACTGACAGACTGACAGACTGACAGACTGACAGACTGACAGACTGACAGACTGACAGACTGACAGACTGACAGACTGACAGACTGACAGACTGACAGACTGACAGACTGACAGACTGACAGACTGACAGCATGACAGACTGACAGACTGACAGACTGACAGACTGACAGACTGACAGACTGACAGACTGACAGACTGACAGACTGACAGACTGACAGACTGACAGACTGACAGACTGACAGACTGACAGACTGACAGACTGACAGACTAACAGACTGACAGACTGACAGACTGACAGACTGACAGACTGACAGACTGACAGACTGACAGACTGACAGACTGACAGACTGACAGACTGACAGACTGACAGACTGACAGACTGACAGACTGACAGACTGACAGACTGACAGACTGAAAGACTGACAGACTGACAGACTGACAGACTGACAGACTGACAGACTGACAGACTGACAGACTGACAGACTGACAGATTGACAGACTGACAGACTGACAGACTGACAGACTGACAGACTGACAGACTGACAGACTGACAGACTGACAGACTGACAGACTGACAGACTGACAGACTGACAGATTGACAGACTGACAGACTGACAGACTGACAGACTGACAGACTGACAGACTGACAGACTGACAGACTGACAGACTGACAGACTGATAGACTGACAGACTGACAGACTGACAGACTGACAGACTGACAGACTGACAGACTGACAGACTGACAGACTGACAGACTGACAGACTGACAGACTGACAGACTGACAGACTGACAGACTGACAGACTGACAGACTGACAGACTGACAGACTGACAGACTGACAGACTGACAGACTGACAGACTGACAGACTGACAGACTGACAGACTGACAGACTGACAGACTGACAGACTGACAGACTGACAGACTGACAGACTGACAGACTGACAGATTGACAGACTGACAGACTGACAGACTGACAGACTGACAGACTGACAGACTGACAGACTGACAGACTGACAGACTGACAGATTGACAGACTGACAGACTGACAGACTGACAGACTGACAGACTGACAGACTGACAGACTGACAGACTGACAGACTGACAGACTGACAGACTGACAGACTGACAGACTGACAGACTGACAGACTGACAGACTGACAGACTGACAGACTGACAGACTGACAGACTGACAGACTGACAGACTGACAGACTGACAGACTGACAGACTGACAGACTGACAGACTGACAGACTGACAGACTGACAGACTGACAGACTGACAGACTGACAGACTGACAGACTGACAGACTGACAGACTGACAGACTGACAGACTGACAGACTGACAGACTGACAGACTGACAGACTGACAGACTGACAGACTGACAGACTGACAGACTGACAGACTGACAGACTGACAGACTGACAGACTGACAGACTGACAGACTGACAGACTCACAGACTGACAGACTGACAGACTGACAGACTGACAGACTGACAGACTGACAGACTGACAGACTGACAGACTGACAGACTGACAGACTGACAGACTGACAGACTGACAGACTGACAGACTGACAGACTGACAGTCTGACAGACTGACAGACTGACAGACTGACAGACTGACAGACTGACAGACTGACAGACTGACAGACTGACAGACTGACAGACTGACAGACTGACAGACTGACAGACTGACAGACTGACAGACTGACAGACTGACAGACTGACAGACTGACAGACTGACAGACTGACATACTGACATACTGACAGACTGACAGACTGACAGACTGACAGACTGACAGACTGACAGACTGACAGACTGACTGACTGACAGACTGACAGACTGACAGGACAGACTGACAGACTGACAGACTGATAGACTGACAGACTGACAGACTGAAATACTGACAGACTGACAGACTGACAGACTGACAGACTGACAGACTGACAGACTGACAGACTGACAGACTGACAGACTGACAGACTGACAGACTGACAGACTGACAGACTGACAGACTGACAGACTGACAGACTGACAGACTGACAGACTGACAGACTGACAGACTGACAGACTGACAGACTGACAGACTGACAGACTGACAGACCGACAGACTGACAGGGTAACAGATGGACAGGACTTTAAAACCATCTTTTTTCGTCTTCGCTATCATCGTAATGCCATGTTTGATTGTTATTTTAAAAAAAAAATTTTCGACGAATGCATAACTTGCCTTATAGTCCTTTATAAATGCACGTAAAAATATATATGTACTAGATTTAAAAAAATATTATAATATAAGTACTTAAACGTTTGCCCTTAACGCATTAAATAAATAAAATAAATAAATATTATTTTCTTAAAATTTTTAAATAGATACATATTTGTTTTGACTTAAATTTTTTTTACTGAGTTCGCAGATAATAAACAACATCAATTCTTTCCTAGTATTTTTTTGTGCGTTCCTGTCTGAATTTTCTTATAAACTTTCTCGCATTATTTAATTCCCTTTGAAATAAATATTATTCGAAGAAGAAAGATTCGGTGCTATTTGTATTTCAAAAAGGATTTACCCCAAACGATATGAGATTAGATTTTATTAATAAAAGGACATCTTCAGCGCGTGGGCGTCGCGTAGTACTTACTTTGAGTCAATAGAAACTTTTTCAAAGAAAATAAACGAAAAAATAAAATTGTCCCCCCTTAGAAACGCAGAAAATTCCGGAAATTCTACGACATTCAACTGCTTACTGTTTGTAGTTTTAAATTAAATTACCGTAGAAATGAAAAACAAAAAGTCGAAGGATAAAGGTTTTATCTCAAAGTTAAGAGCGTGTTTTTTTTCAGAAAAATCAACTAAAAGCCTTATTTTGTTGTCTATTTTCAGGTTTTTTGAGGAAATAACAGAGTTTGTCACCAACATCTCTCATTTCCTTTGGCTAAGTTCGTTTTGTCTCTACGAATTATAGCGTTGCATCCGAATCGTAAGTATAAAGGAGGTGGATATAAAGAGGCGGTAAAAGAGCATCAAATTATCCGTTGCCTGCCTAAAAAGAAGAAAACTAACCTTATCCATGCAAAACTAAATAATCACAATGCATTTATATTTTGCGTTGAGGCGAAGGTAAAAAGTTTTAAAACTATCTTCAGAATTAGTGACAGTAGAGCGATGACAATACAGTACGGAATACAAAAAGTAGTACCCACTTTTATAATATTATAATATAATATTATAGTATCTCACCTAAGGGTGGCAGTGACAAACGTGGTGAAGTGACCCAATTTTTGTATGTGACTTTGAGCTTCTACACTTAATGGATTTAAACTATATTACATTGCTGTTGATGTGCTAAGTGAGAGGGCGGCAAACTGTTTGTGGTTAAAGAGGGAAATTTTCCACAATAGTATCTTATCTGATGCAGCCACATAAATGTAGTCAGGAATTTGGATTTTAGGTCTGCGCGGTTAAGCTCATTGTAGGTATATAGTTTTGACATAGCTAATGTCTTGCCTCAGCCTCATGTTAAATACATACCTTTTGCATTAAATCGTATATCTATGGTTTGCTTTGATGCGTAGGTTTCTCCAGTCCTTCAAATGGTGAAAGTATTCAAATATGCGTAGTTAAAACTACAACTTGCATTATAATGTATAAAAGTAATAGTGTTAGTAAAATTTAATGCTTTGTTACTTTCGTATGCGATAAATTTTTACTCAATTGAAACCCACTAATATCACTAAGTAACACCTTACCTTCCTGAATTCAGTTGCGCAAAATTTTAAACAAGCTAATGTAAAGGGCATAGCATACTTAACAATTTGCTAATACTAAATCACTTTAATAATATTTTCCTCATTTTAAACACTTTTTAACTAGCACCATACTAAATCTTTTTTACTTGCGATTATGGGTACTATAAGGCAAGTTATGCATTCGTCGAAAAAAAAAGTTGTGAGATAACAATCAAACATGACATTACGATGATAGCGAAGACGAAAAAAATTCTGTCCGTCTGTATGTCTGTCAGTCTCTCAGTCTGTTTGTATGTATGTATAGACTATTACAGCCCAAAACGGGTGGGCCGAATTGCTTCAAACTTGGTATATAGAGTTTTTCAAGTATTGTACAGAGGGAAAATTGAAAAATTTTTTTAGCCCAAAAAATAACGGTACCTGCCATATAACCGTTACGTTCAAACCTATTTTTCTCGATAACGGCTCCAACGATTTTGATTTAAAAAAAATCATTGCGCTTTTTAGCTACGACCGATCATATGGTTGAAAAAAAAATAGAAAAATGTCGGTACTTTCCATAGGACCGTTTTTTTTTTGCTTTCGACTATCTCATAAACGGCTAAACCGATTCTTTCGAAATTTCACACATATATAGGTTTGGGTTGCCCAAATTATACAGCGTACAAATATTTTTAATTAGTATTTTTTTTGTATTTTTAAAATCATTTAATTTATATTTTGAAAACTGCTCATTCAATTTTTTTCAAAAATTATATTTATATGTATTAATTGAATACCTATGAATTGGCGTTTTTGAATAACTTTTTGAAAAAAAAATTTTCAAAAAGTTAAAAAAAAACTTTTTTTCTCAAAAACCGCTCCAAAGATTTTAAAATTTTTTTTCTCATAAATTCAAAATTATCTAACATATACAATGGCGTACTTTTTTTTAGCTTAAATTAGTTTAAGTATTTATTTCAGAATTTTGAATATTTAAAATTTTTTCTTTTAAATTTGTTTATATTATAATATTTAAAACTGCTTACATATATATTTAGATTTTTAACAGAAATCTTTTACATTCGATGTGATCTAACATAAGAGCAAGTTCGTGCGATCCAGTCGTCCCTTTTATTATTAATAAACTACAACTAAACACGACTAAAATAGTGCAAAAAAGTAAGCGAGCATAACTTTTTGACGTTTGTAAATGTCAAAGTGGCATATGGATTTAGTACGATACTAAAAAAATAAAATAGCCATTTTGTGATTTTAACTTTAGTAAAATGTTAAGAAAATAGTACGAAACTAAACCGGTTTAAAATTAGTAAAATCCTCTTTTTAGCCTGGTATCATTCTAAAAAGTATTTAAGATATTACTAAATCGCTTAAAATTTTGCGCGAGTATTGTTTAGGAAGGTTACATTTTTACCTTCGACCGCGAGGCACAGTAACCGGATTCACCAATCTAGCGGGTTTTCCAATAAGAGGTGTTATTTTGAATAGCCCGCTATTTCGGTAGCTGTCACTTTTGAAGCTGTCATTTTTTGACATTTGACAAGTAGAAACTACGCTATTAATAAAAATGGAACGATACACGCTTCAACAACGCATTGAAATTATTAAAATTCACTATAAAAATGGTGAAAATTTGGCAGAGACGGTTCGTAAAACTAAAACATTTTTGGGTCGTCGTGAAGCACCTTGTCGGACCGCAATACAGAAATTGGTGGACAAATTCGAGCTGTTGGGACAAGTTAGTGATGTGAAGAATAAAACCCGTGCACGTCGCTCAAGAACAACTGAGAATATTGCTGTTGTAGCCCAAAGTGTTGAAGAAAACCCAGGTTTGTCCATTCCTCGTCGTTCTTTGGAATTAGGCATTCCACAAACGTCATTACACCGTATTTTGCATAAAGACTTGGGTCTTAAGGCTTATAAAGTTCAGTTAACACAAGAACTCAAGCCGGCTGATCATCAACAACGTCGTGTCTTTGCTGATTGGGTTTTTGAAATGCATGAAAATGAACCGGAATTTCATCGAAAAATCATCTTGACTGATGAGGCCCATTTCCACCTCGGAGGCTACGTCAACAAGCAAAACTGTCGCATCTGGGGCTCGGAAAACCCAAGAGTTATTGTTGAAAAGCCTCTCCATCCTCAATGCGTGACTGTTTGGTGCGGTTTATGGTCCCGCGGGGTCATTGGACCTTACTTTTTTCGAAAATGAGGCTGGAGCAAAAGTTACGGTCAATGGATTGCGCTATCGAGAGATGATTAATGATTTTTTATGGCCTGAATTGGATGGTATTGATCTGGACAACGTTTACTTTCAACAAGACGGCGCTACGTGCCACACAAGCAATGAAACCATCGATCTTTTACGGGAAAAGTTTCCGGACCGTGTTATCTCTCGAAGAGGTGATCACAATTAGCCACCGAGATCTTGTGATTTAACACCTTGCGACTTCTTCCTTTGGGGCCACGTGAAAGATAAGGTCTACGCCAACAGCCCAGCGTCGATTCAAGACCTCAAAGATGAAATTCGTGAGGCTATCGAGGACATAGGGCAGCCACTTTGCGATTTGGTTATGGAAAATTTCATGAAAAGGATATGGTCCTGTAAGCGTGGTCTTGGCGGCCATTTGGCAGATTTTGTGTTCCATAATTAACGGCATACCTTCCTCTTTATAATGAAATAAACATCCGATCACATATCTCCAAAACTGCCATTTTTCTTTGAATATCAAAATAACACCTCTTATTGGAAAACCCTTTACAAAAATGAAAGTCATGCGAATCGTTTCAAAATGATGTGGCTTACTTTTCAATATAGTCAGAACTGTTATTCATATTTTGTTTTTTGATCTCTTACACTGATAAGAAAATATTAAGCTTTGAAGTTAGTAGTTGATGAAAGCAACTTAGCGCCAGCAGATTAAAGATGTTTTTATGCAATTTCGTTTAGCTATAAAAAGTGTAACGGTGCGTCTTTTGGAATAATTTTTTTTTTGAATAGAATTATTTGTGGGTAATAAGAAAACCATCCCAGAAGTTAATTGGTTCATTAAATAATTTTTTTATAGTCTCTTAAGTTCAACGTAAAAAATTGGACAGGATTTTTTTTATTGAATTTTCGACTCGATTAAAACTAAATAGTTCCGCGG
Source organism: Philhelius pedissequus (assembly GCA_910595825.1). Classification (NCBI taxonomy): domain Eukaryota; kingdom Metazoa; phylum Arthropoda; class Insecta; order Diptera; family Syrphidae; genus Philhelius; species Philhelius pedissequus. The sequence continues at coordinate 72,105,867 of OU343160.1, read as the reverse complement.
AGTTCCGACTTGAAAATTGTAAAAAGTAATTCTGTGGAGTGTTGGCATGAGCCTCAACCAACATGCCTCCCCAGCTAACTCGGTCTTTGGCTAGCTGCCTTCAGTTACGCACTCTAAGTTGGTTGAGGTCATCTTCCACTTGAAGGCGCCACCTTAGGCGAGGTCTTATTAGACTGCGTCTTCCATCTGGGTTGGAATCGAAGATCCTGCGAGCCGAAGCATTGTTGTCAATGCACTCTACATGACCTAGCCATCTTAAACGTGATATACGTAATTTTTTGTACCAGGTCAATGTCGCTGTACAGCTCCTATAGTTCGTGGTTGAACCTTCTCCTCCAAATCCCGTTAACGCATATAGGACCGTAAATCTTGCGAAGAACCTTACGCACAAAACGACTAAGCATATCTTCATCTGCTTTCGATAGAGTCCATGTCTCCGAGCCATAGAGCAGGCTGGGATAATCAGAGTCTTATAAAGAGTCTCCTTTGTTTTTCGAGAGAGGGCTTTACTACTCAATTGCCTCCCTAGCCCATAGGAACAGCGATTGGCAAGATTTACTCTTCGCTTTATTTCTAACGAGATATTGTTGTTAGAAAATGCCTTTTATTAAATTTTAAAAGTTCAATTAAAATATTGATTTGTAATGAAAAGACTTGTTTTCATCCAAAAATTGGTGTGCTTGAAATAAGGCAAAAGGATAGGAGGTGGGGGTAGGTAGGGTAGAAGTAGAAGCTGCAAAAAAAAAATTGAGTAAAAATATAAGAGGACAGGAAGCGGGTAGGATGGGACTGAGAGGGGATAGAATGTCCGCTATGGAGGCGATGGCATGCTCGCTATGCTCGACTCAGCTCGCCGGATTAGGGGGGGATCTTGCCCCCATAGCTAGACCTCGCCTATTCCAAAAAAAACATAAATCATGCCAAAAAAAAACTATCACTTAGCCACCACCAAACTGTCCACACTTCAGGAACGCTGCGGCTGATGATGCAGCTTGGCCTATACCCACCCCACCTGGAATTCATTCGGCCCGAATCTCGAATTCCCCTTAGTCGCAAATCAGACCGGATTTACTATCGCGATCGAACCATAGTATCTTCCGGCTACAGTAAGTTCCTCGCTAGCCCTTCCACACCCCCCTGAAAGAAAATTTATTGCACCATTTTAAGCCTCATTGAAGCTCATAAAAACACGTGAAGTTTCGTTATCATTTGACGTGATTTACAGCTTGATTTTATTTTACGAAGGAAAAAAAATTAGACATACATAAATTATAAGAAATAATAAAATTAAAATGTAAAAGATTATAACATTTATATAGGTTCTGGCCTGAACCTCACCTAACTATAATAAATTAATTGGCTTTATTATACCAAATGTTGGGCAAATAGGTGAAAAGTGACGATATGATGCAGACCACCGGTTGAAACGGTGCTTGTCCCGTTCCCGCCAGGGCTGAGTTCCCGTTTTCCACCGGGATTGCCAAGCGGACCTTCTTTTCGTCCGGTATCCCAAACCCCCGTTATCCTACCTACAGAGAGCTCTTTGTGGGTAGCTAAGGAGTCGCAAAATGTTGCTATTTTAGTATCCGGCTGTCTAGGAGAACTCACTCCTCGCAGGACTGACGACTCTTTAGGTATATTCGCGGATTAGCGTCCACTTTTACCCCACTGACCCCAAAAATTCATTTATATATAAAAACTAATAAAAATTATAAAGAAAATTGGAAATTTAACACTCTGGATTACACCAAAAAACAAAAAAAATATGATCACGCCAAAGTGGTTTTTCTTTGTGGTATAAACCGCTCCAGCCTACACACGTAGAACGCCAAACTCCGTCCACCGGAATATTTCAATAACGGGCCCAGGAGCACCAAGCGTTAGGGGCCTATAGCGGTGGGTAGGTAGTCGATTAAAACCAATCGAATCGTAGGTATTCTCGTATTGAAATAATTTTGTTATAGGCATATATATGTTTATAGGTTATATAAGTATAAAAAGGATTGCACATATATCTATAGATGCAAATGAGCACTAGGAGGTTTTTACTTGACCGCCCGGGTCTTACACGGGCCTGGATTTTAGTGCTGCAAGCTGCCACTTAACACCAGTGAGGTAGGACTCCGCCTTAGTAACAAAGGAGTTCCAACTTGGTTAGATGATTAGCGAGGCGAACTCGTTTCCACTTCTCATTCACTGCTAGAGCACACATATATATGTACGGGTTTGAAAACAAATTACGAACGGTGCCAACGAGCCACTGTCTACTCGTTGACCGCTAAAATTCCTCCTCACTATAAACAGAACACCCTTTAGAATTTTCCCTTTTTTTTCACATTTTGTTAATCATATTACCTGGTGCAATTTTCTCAGTAAATCCAATTTTCAGCAAGCAACACTGTGATACCGAGTTGCTCAAAGCCGTATCTTTCGAGATATCACTTTTAAATCCAACCACTACGATAGGAACTCTAAAATACTATCCTTATAATATTACACGCATTAATTTTGAATTTAAATTTTACCCGCTCAATTTCTTATTTGAAAAATTTTGATATTCAGGTATCACCTCAAATACTGACCGACGTGAACACGGACTGAGACTTAAATTGGTAATGACAAAGAGATTCCGTCCTACGGTAACCACTTGCCTAACCGAGTCAGATTTTCTTTCTCATCACCAAAAATTACTCAGATTAGAGGTTTCCTACCGATAGTTCAACGGCTCGAACAAATACCGGAAAATGAAAATCCGTAGCCTATCCGAAACACTACCATTTACTACATTCCTATTAGCATCTCAGAAACAAACCTATTCTGTACTCAACCCTTAATTTCAACTCCTATTGTGAATCGCCCACAATCCGTCCGCCACCTTCCCCTAAGTCGTGTTGTCTTGTTTCTTATTTAAAAAAACAACTTCCCTTTCAAATCTATCCCTACGATTGAAGCGAACCGGCAGTCATTCACCATTCACTATCCCTGCTCCTTTCTCGCATCATCCCATTACATCTTTCCAGACCTTTATCCCCTACCAGTATACCTGCTTCGCTCTGGCACACTATCAGCCCGTCGGCTGTCAATACAAAAAAAAATAAGTCATTCGCGCATCGTGGTAGTGTTTGGCTCCGGGTTATGTGATTTTGTTTCCACAGAGTTGTTGCAGAAATAAAAATAAATACAAATTCTTTTACACAACATAACAATTCCCAAGTTGAATTTATTTACAATATAATACATAACATATTGATTAACATATAAACTGAATGTATGATCCGTCATAGCCTGAAAACTGCAATGCTATTTGGATTTGCAAGCGCACAATTTTTCACTTCATACAATTCTAAAAGTCGAGCCATCAAAATAGTTCAACACTAAAGAGAACAAACGAAGAAAAAAAAATAAAAAGACCCCACGCGTTGGAGAAGCCCATAATCATGCTGTTGCTAACCCTTTTATGCCTTTTGCATAGTGCACTTATTGATTGTCAACTGGACAAGGCCGATAATGATTATCAACAACGGAACCAACGACCCCAGGATATTTATGTGGAAAGCATTGCTCTGAGTTTCTCAACAGAGAGTGCTACATCGTCCTTAGATGTAACCACAGAATTGGCATCCGAATTGTATCGCAGTTTGGCTTTTCAGCCGCCTAGCATTGACTTCGGGGCATGGTCGATTGGGACCGCTCAATCGCATATTGTGACCCTAGTCAATCAGAATGAAAACAGCAGTGTATACCTGAGCTCTGTGACTGGCAAGACTGCTGATTTCTATAGTTCGTTTTTTTCAAGACAAAGTCGTACCGCCTCAGGGCAATACTACATTTAATGTTGTTTTTCTACCCCGATCACATGGTGCTGTGGAAACAAATTTACTTATACACACATCCTTTGGCCAAGCCAGGCTGTTGGTGAAGGGCGAGGGAAGAGAGTGTCCCTATCGACTGAAGCCGTTGGTGGGCATACGTGCCCCTCTGAATTCAACGCTATCGCCCGAGATTCATATGTACAACCCACATACAAAGCCACTGCAGATTGTAGAGGTGAGTTTTTTAATGTTCATAATTCTTAAGTAGGTACACATTTATCTACAGTAGTTAATGTTGATGTTTGTACGTGTGGTTTCAACTGTTTTGGTTTTGCTGATAACATTTCTCGTTCCATGATAAGTTGTTCGTCTTATCGTTTGGAAAATATACAAATTTTATAATCAAAAGAAACAACATAATGTATACAACCACACGGCTATCAGACTTTTCTGTGCATTTATTTAATTTTTAAACTACTACTATTTTGTTTCAACAAAAACATCAACCTGCCGTCGAGCCGCCGTCAATTTTTTTCTGAAAATCAAATTCGTTCCAAATTAAAATCAATATTATTCCGGAAAAACAGATCCGAATTAAATCTCTTTTTGGAGACGGATTCAAAACGAGTTTGTGCGCGGATTCTTACACCTTCCACCATATCTGTCCCGACGTTTCTTCATTTGTGTTGTGAATTAATTTGCCGGTTGTGCCAGTGTACCAAAAAAAATAAATTAATATATCAAAACAAAAAAAATTTTTTGTAAAAGACTAATATCAAAACAAAAGAGCAAGTGGGTTTAGGAACCACCCCACGCCGGAATCGGGAAATCAAAACGAAACCAAGGTGTTTTGACGAACCGAAGGTTCAATTTTTCTCCTTTTTTTTCTGGAGCCGCCCAGCAACACCCCCAGTCCCAAAAGAGAGGGTCGGATCGTAATCGCTTGTTTCTACGCAAAAGGTATTGGTTTCAGCAGCGATTATTGGAACGAAATAAAAAATAAAAAAAAATATTTTATATGCAGGTATTTTCATCGGATGCATCTCAGGGGTGTCCACAACAAAACAGCGGACTCAGAGGTTTCTCTGAAAACAAGGGGGACGGTGACAAATGGACACTATATACATCAATTCTCCCGTGGGGAAGAACCCATTTAAAACGCAAGCCGGGCAATTTGAAGCACGCCTTCCGTAAGTGGTACACCTTGATGTCGTTGGATTATGGACTACTAGTGAGCTGTACTCATATCAACAGTGATCGCCTCTCAGGCCAGTTATTTTTAACAGTCGTCTTAACATCCCTACTTGGTAAGTCTCCGCTAAGTTGGTTTCCCCTAGAGTTTTACTACCCAATCTTATATGTATGTATGTCTATATATTATTTGCATAAATATACTTTTAATTCTATCTAAGCCTATCGGGTTTGCGTTACTTCCATCGGCGTATTGTTAAACTATCCTCCGGATGGATATGGTGGGAGATGTTATCGACCCACCGAGTTATCTGTGTATGTGTATGTATATATTTCGTTAGGCTCGTAGGTTCGTTTGGCTTTTTTTTTTTTCTTGCTTAATTACCCCGGCAATCGCGCTGAGGGTTTCCAAACCAATCAGGTATAATGTTTTAGCGGTTATACAACTAAACAAAACGATTACATATTACAACAAAATTATCACAGACCTTGAAAGAAGATAGAAAATTCCTAACTGACCAAAAAAAAATATTAAATATCACCGTAGTTAAGTTAAGGGTTTGGTTATTATCACAGACGTTACGTGACTAGAATTCATATTTAAGGTGTCCAACTCACCTATATCGAACAAGGTGGCGTACTATCACAGGCGATAAACAAACTATATCCTTAACCTAATATCACAGATCTTTAAAAGCATTATCACAGTTGTTGAATCTATTGCGTTTTCTACTCACTATTTTATTCCGAAGAGTGGAATAAATATAGTAGTCTTACTACTATGGCCAAAACATAAAAGAGGATTGGAAATATCACAGCCGATCAGGTACAAGTGGTCATCGCCCTCGCTCACTTATGGACGAGGTCAGTCTTAATGCAGGCACGTATTGATACACATACGGACATCAGTACACACATATAAAACAACCATTTCAGTCTTATCGCAAGACTGGATTAAAAGTGCTTATACTCCAATGAGCTAATATTCGCAATAATCAAAAATTACCGCAATCAATCATAGACTTCAATCCTTCGCAATTACAGGGATGGAGTATAAATATACTCAACTATGGATAGAAAATCTCTTCGATATTATTTGGACCGGACTATTCTACTGCTTCAAGTCTTTCGCATGAAAGATGCCAATGCTTTTCCCAGCTAGGTTCTCTAGCTCGTACATGCTTTTGCCTACCGACTTAACCACGCGACACTTAACATATTTAGGACAGAGTTTCGAAGAAAGGCGCTTAGATGAGTCACTGAGGACGAAGTTTCGTTTGTAAACTTCTTGCCCTGGCACATAGCGAATACTTCGAGATCGGGTGTTGTAATTTTTTGCACTCTTTTCGTTCGCTCTTACAATACCTTCTTTGATTTTTTCGCGTATTAGCTGCAGCCGTTCCTGTCTCGGGAGAGTCAACAGCTCGCCATCCTCTACCACATTCAGTTTTTGGGCCAACGCATAGCTACTTCCGTGTGTCATCATATTGGTCCCGAATAGGGCAAAATAGGGTGACACCCCTGTAGCAGAATGGACGGAACTTCTCATCGCGCATGCGATGTCGCTTAAGTTCACATCCCAGTCACGTTGGTCCTCTTTTAAGTAAGATCGTATAGCAGCTAGTAACGATCTGTTGACTCTCTCAGAAGCATTCGATTGAGGAGCATAATTCGCAGTTCTGAAGTGGCGTACGCCATACTTCTCTAAAAAGTTCTGAAATTCTTTCGACAGGAACTGCTTGCCGTTATCAGAATGTAGTATCTGAGGTACGCCGAAAGAATTAAAAACGTCGTTTTTCAAAAACGTAATGATGCTTCCAGAGTTGGCAGAACGTAGAGGCTTTAACAAAACATATTTAGACAAATGATCTAAGACAACAAAAACAAACGAATTACCTGCTTTTGATCGCGGATAAGGGCCAATAAAATCTACATAAATTTTCTGAAAAGGACGATCGGTTTCAAAACTGTTACATATCGGAGGACGTTGGACTTGACTCGTAGACTTTGATTGTTTACATGTTTCGCATTTGGTTACAAATTGTCGGATTTGAATGGTCATATTTGGCCAATAAAAATATTCGCGTATCCGGTGTAAGGTTTTAGCTACACCTCCATGCGCGGCTCGAGGTGGATTATGGGCCTTCATAATTATACTCTCGGTTAACCCTGAGGGTATCCATAGCCGCCACGTATTCTCCAAAATTGAGTCGTCACTAGTTAAGGGTAACGCGCGTTTATATACGAATGAATCATCAACTTTCAAATCCGGCAACTCTGCCTGGTGATCTCGAATGGTGTTGATCAGATCCTTGTACTCTTCGGAGTGGAATTCTTCTGACTCGAGATCAACTAATGGCGCTACTTCTCCTATGTCCAAACTATCTAAGTGTGCCCGAGAAAGTGTATCCGGCACGACATTCAGTGAGCCTTTTCGGTGTTCTATGTCGAAGGTATAAGACTGTAATTCAAGTGACCACCTAGCCAGCCTGCCACTGAGGTCCTTCATGGTCATTAACCACTTCAGGCTCGAGTGGTCCGTTATTATGGTGAAAGCCATACCTTCGACGTAGGGCCTGAACTTTTTAACAGCCATCACTGCTGCCATACATTCCTTCTCGGTCACACTATAATTCCGTTGGCAAGAATTCAGTTTTTGTGAGAAGTAGGAAATCGGACTTTCTTCTCCCGCCTCGCTCTTCTGAAAGAGTACCGCGCCGATTCCAGAGTCTGACGCGTCGCACTGCACATAAAACCGCCTCGAAAAATCTGGGTGCGAAAGCACCGGAGCTGTCGTTAAGGCCTTTTTCAGATTTTCGAACGCGGTCATAGCTTCCTCCGTCATAGTAAACTTCGTGTTCTTCTTCTTCAACGTATCTGTCAAGGGCGCGGTTAAACTGGAGAAGTCCCTGATAAATCGCCTATACCACCCTGCTAGACCAAGCAGCCGACGGACCTGTCGAGCATTTTTCGGCATCGGAAAATCGACGACCGCTTCGACCTTTGCCGGATCCGTTTTCACTTTCCCACCACCAACGATAAAACCCAGGTATTTTAGCTCCTTAAAGCAAAACCTGGACTTTTTAAGGTTGATGGTGAGGTTTGCCTTTCTTAAACACTCGGCTACTTCTCCCAGCAGGGCGACATGTGTCTCAAAATCCGGAGCGATTATTAACAGATCATCTAAATACACGAAGACGTTGTCCCTGAGTCGTGCAGGAATAACCTTATCCATTAACCGACATAACCTTTGAGCTGCATTACACAACCCAAAGGGCATGACCGTGAACTGGTATAAGGGTCTTCCCGGTACCGCAAACGCAGTTTTCTCTCTACTCTGCCTCTCCAACGGTATTTGCCAAAAAGCTTCTTTCAGATCTACACTGCTTATAAAATAGGTATTAGGCAGCCGACTGATCAGCCCTTCGATATGGGGGAGAGGGTTAGCATCCTTTTTGCTTAACGCATTGACCTTACGAGAATCCAGACAAAAACGATACTTAATGGTACCGTCTATGGCTGGCTTCTTTATAAGGACAACAGGCGAGCACCAAGGGCTTTCACTCTCCTCTATAACGCCGAGCTGAAGCATCCTATCTATTTCCTGGTATAATAAGGCCTGCACCGCTGGAGAAACAGGGTAATGACGCTGCTTAACAGGCTCCGCGTCTCCGGTATCGATGACGTGCTCCATTAGTTCTGTTTTACCAAGACCGTGGCGATCGAAATCAAGAAACTTCTGCTTCACCGCTTCCAATCGCGACCGTTGTTCCACCGAAAGTTCGTGTGCGTTACTCAAATCCGCGTTATCCTCTAAAATCGACACGGCACTCACAACGTTCGGAGCGATTTGGAACGCCTTCCAGAAATCCACTCCTAAGTACAATTCCTGATCGAGATTGGGCACCAAATAGAACGTAATTGATTCTTCGCGATTTTTATAGCTGACCTCCAACTTAATTTTCCCTATTATAGCCTGATTTTTACCATCTGCTGTTTTAACCCCAGACTTGAAGGGATGAAATTTCACTCCAATCTCATCTAAGAATTTCAGGCAATCTTTCCCTAGAATACTCACACTGGCCCCGCTATCCAACAATCCATACACGCTTTTGTTGGCGATTTGAACTTTAGCGTAAGGGCGGGGATCAGTATAAGTATCTATAACCGACGAAGAAATGCTCATACGTGTTTGTTTCCTTAGTTTATACCGAATTCTTGCTTTACTAATTCTCTTAGAGACTGCGCTTACTTTTCCTCCGAATATCGTCTCTCTTGTTTCGTAATAGTTTCTAATCCTCTCATGTAATGGTTTAATCTCAAATCGATTTCCAGTTTCCTTTTCTACCACTCTATCATTGCTTTTTCTGGCCAGGATTCTAATATTCGTTTCTTCGAAACAGGTTTGCGACTCGGCATTCCTTACTTTTCCATTTGGGGTGTTTGGGTCGAACGCGACTCCCCCGAAGTCGTCGCGTTCCGGTTGCGGTTTTCCGACATGCAACGCGAACATTTCGGCGTTATTACCCCTTCTTGCCCACACCGATAGCAAAAGATGTTCCTCCGGGTCGACGGGCAATCCACGAAAGAGTGTCCTGGCAACCTACAGTTCCAGCAAACCCCGGGACGGCCTTCCTGTTGGCCACTTGAAACTTTTGGGCGAACGCCCAAGTGTTGTAAAGCGTTCACTTGTTCGTCGTGTGACGGCCTCATGTCTGGCTCATAAAACTGCTCTAACTCATTCGCCACGAAACGAGTTGGAGCTCTATATTGTTTCGGACCGTCCCGGTCCTTCTTCGGGAACGCATACTCCGCCTCCTTGCAAGCCATTCTCAGCTGGTCCACGGAGTAAACGGCTTGCGGATACACCAACCTTTCCAACCGCTCATTCAGGTTCCTTTTCAAGATTCTCACAAGCTCAATTTCGGGAATCTGCACCCTGAGCCGAGACCTAAGTTTCGTAATGGCCGCAAAATACTCATCACTTGACTCCCAGGTGCCTTGTTTCCGTTCCATAATTTCTCGGATGATCTCGTAGTCCGACTTCGAACTTCGAAATTGCCGTAACAACGCATCCCTTAGCATGGGCCAGTCTGGTCGACCATTGGAACGATGGTAGTACCAGTACCACTCACTGGCAGCACCTGAGAGTAAGAGATGGAAATCTCTCATGATCTCAGCCCAGGAGCATTCATACTGGCATTGTAGGGTCTCCACTCGAAAGACAAAATCCTCTACGCTGAGCGAATCGGCTTTGCCATCAAATTTTAAACCCCACTTGTCCATTTTGATGGGCATTCTCATGGTAGAATGTGGGTAATAATGAGATGAATGACTTGGGAGTGGAGCCCGTCTACCATTATGAACCCTCGCCTCGTTGTGAGGATCCTGAAAAGGACTCGGTTGTCGCCCGCCACTCGGCGGGTATCCACATTCGCCAACTGGTCTCGGATTAGGATCCCTTGTTTGAAAAGACCTTTGCCTTGGGTCCAACTGAGAATGCCTTGAAGGTACGGCAAATTGTTCCGGAACTGGCGTCGGTGCCACTGCTGGATTGCCCGTCGGCTGTCGGAAACCTTCTTCACCTGGTTGAGTAACATGAAGAGTCGTACTCATTTCCTTCATGAGACTCAAAACCTGTCGCCTGATCTCGTCCCTCAACGTATCCGAAACTTCCCTATCTACGGAGCTTCTGGATAACTCCAGTTGCTCAGACCTAGCCTGTTCCATCGCCGCTCTCACCTCCGCACTAATTAAAGAGCCTAGCGTTGCCGGATCTACCATAACTTTTTCGCTCCGCGGAAGCCTACTGTCACCTGCGGTTCCGGAGCCCGCACTAGCGTTTAGTTGGTTCGTTGCCTTTGGCAAACCATTACCACCTACGGTCAAATCGCTGTACGGAGGACCGGAAACCGTTTCGGATCCAGTACCACTTCCGGGGGGATCACCATGGCGATGTTCGACGTCGGTTAGGCCCGTTGCAATACCGGACCCACTAGGACCACCAAGAGTGCGGTTCAAATCATCATCAAAACCTTGCCCTATCAAGCTGTGCGGCCGGCGAGCGCTATCGGCGGAAAATTCACCAGTCTGCATAATATGTGGTTCGGTACCTTTCTTTTTAATCGGCGAGTGCTTAACAAATGACATTTCCGGCAAATTTTGTACAAGCCTATCGCGTAGAGCCCGGGTAAGTACTCGGTCCTTTACAAATTCCCTCACGCAGTTAATCTCTTCCTCGAGGATTTCCTCTTCTTGCCGTTTCATGAAAACTAAAAAGACTGTTGGACGCTAACACTCTCCGCCTACCCCTAACGTTATACGGAACTCAAAAGCCCTCAAACTGAAAATAATAAAATGTATAAAATTATAGTAATATAGAACAAAAAAAAACGATGACCATTCAGCCACTACGTTTACTTAACTTACAAACAGAATACAAAATTTTAAAACTTCTTTCTCACAACAATTCAGCTACTTAACTAACAATAAGAAAACACAAATCTAACAAAACACTAAATTAACGCTTAACACTATACCTTATCTAAACCTATTCTACCTACTTCTAAAAAAAATTTAATTCTTGTATATATAAAAAAAAATTTTTGTTGTTGTATTTATCCCTATAAATTTTAATTTACTACCTACTCTTAAATTCTTAAACTAGCACTAATAATAATTACCAATGAATGACCTATCTACTAACTTAATAACTAAAGCCTATATAACTTAAATCTACTGAAACTAATCTACTTATTTTTTTATGTATTTTATTTTTTTTTTTTTGATTATTTTTTTTTGTTTTTTATTTTTTTTTTTCTATTCTACTTATTCTACCAAAACTATATTTATTTTCCTAAACCTAACCAACTTCTTGACTTACAATCCGAACATAAATTTCTAAACTAACCTTTATAACTACCTATCTACTAAACTAACAACTAAAGCCTATATAACTTAATCCTATAGAAAAAAAATACCCCAAACAAAACGAACTTACTATCCTGACTCACTTTACTTTACTATCTCAACATAAATAACAAATTTGTTAATGCCACGCAAAATTGGTAAAATAACACACCATCGAGTGAATCTATAATGCCACAAAAATTTAAGAATGGTTATTATATATATATTTTGTCTTCAAATTAATCGTACAAAAAGATGTGTTGTATTTTATGTATGTGCGTTTGTATTTCATGTGAATGTGGGGGTGCTTCAGGCTGCAATACGCGGAACATTTTTCACCTCGATCTCTATGGTTCGACAGCGAATCCTTTCATTCACTTAATATTTCTATTTTTTTTTTTCTAAAATATTCTTACTTCCCGAAGTGTGGATCACATAAAACACGAGGAAACCTACGTGGGCACAAAACATTATCAGCGAAAAGGAACCTAAAAAGAACCGCTGTCATCAGGACCGAATTTCCTCGTCGCGATTGGATGGACTTTCTCACGAGCAATTCCATCCAAGACTTACGAATCGACTCCGCCCTGATTACGCGCTATCTCAGTTCTCATGACACCTTCATTATCCGATCAAGAGTATTCTGTCGCGATTCCAGTGGTACGTAATAACCTTCCTCAGGAAGACTTACAGAATCTCTTTTTCGGACAATGAGGGCGATATCATTCTGTAATATCGGTTGCCGTCTCGGACACCCACCATCCACTCGTCCCGTCGCAAGTAACCAAGCATTCTCAGAAGCAATCTTGTTCACGACCTACGTGCCGAATGGATGCCGCCCTCGACGTCAACCGGACACCATAATTATTTAATTTAAAATTCAAATTTTTTTTTTTTTTTTTCAACAAGTTCACTATCGGTTCCTTCTAGCCTCTTAAACACCATCCTACCGTCCCGTCGCAAGTGAACGAACATTCTCACGAGCGATTTCGTTCACGACTTACGTCACGATCGAATGCTGTTTTCGAAACCGTCCAAAACCGATTAAATCCTAAACGAAAGACTAGACAATCACAAAAAGTACGTATGGGCGCCATTTGAAATAAGGCAAAAGGATAGGAGGTGGGGGTAGGTAGGGTAGAAGTAGAAGCTGCAAAAAAAAAATTGAGTAAAAATATAAGAGGACAGGAAGCGGGTAGGATGGGACTGAGAGGGGATAGAATGTCCGCTATGGAGGCGATGGCATGCTCGCTATGCTCGACTCAGCTCGCCGGATTAGGGGGGGATCTTGCCCCCATAGCTAGACCTCGCCTATTCCAAAAAAAACATAAATCATGCCAAAAAAAAACTATCACTTAGCCACCACCAAACTGTCCACACTTCAGGAACGCTGCGGCTGATGATGCAGCTTGGCCTATACCCACCCCACCTGGAATTCATTCGGCCCGAATCTCGAATTCCCCTTAGTCGCAAATCAGACCGGATTTACTATCGCGATCGAACCATAGTATCTTCCGGCTACAGTAAGTTCCTCGCTAGCCCTTCCACACCCCCCTGAAAGAAAATTTATTGCACCATTTTAAGCCTCATTGAAGCTCATAAAAACACGTGAAGTTTCGTTATCATTTGACGTGATTTACAGCTTGATTTTATTTTACGAAGGAAAAAAAATTAGACATACATAAATTATAAGAAATAATAAAATTAAAATGTAAAAGATTATAACATTTATATAGGTTCTGGCCTGAACCTCACCTAACTATAATAAATTAATTGGCTTTATTATACCAAATGTTGGGCAAATAGGTGAAAAGTGACGATATGATGCAGACCACCGGTTGAAACGGTGCCTGTCCCGTTCCCGCCAGGGCTGAGTTCCCGTTTTCCACCGGGATTGCCAAGCGGACCTTCTTTTCGTCCGGTATCCCAAACCCCCGTTATCCTACCTACAGAGAGCTCTTTGTGGGTAGCTAAGGAGTCGCAAAATGTTGCTATTTTAGTATCCGGCTGTCTAGGAGAACTCACTCCTCGCAGGACTGACGACTCTTTAGGTATATTCGCGGATTAGCGTCCACTTTTACCCCACTGACCCCAAAAATTCATTTATATATAAAAACTAATAAAAATTATAAAGAAAATTGGAAATTTAACACTCTGGATTACACCAAAAAACAAAAAAAATATGATCACGCCAAAGTGGTTTTTCTTTGTGGTATAAACCGCTCCAGCCTACACACGTAGAACGCCAAACTCCGTCCACCGGAATATTTCAATAACGGGCCCAGGAGCACCAAGCGTTAGGGGCCTATAGCGGTGGGTAGGTAGTCGATTAAAACCAATCGAATCGTAGGTATTCTCGTATTGAAATAATTTTGTTATAGGCATATATATGTTTATAGGTTATATAAGTATAAAAAGGATTGCACATATATCTATAGATGCAAATGAGCACTAGGAGGTTTTTACTTGACCGCCCGGGTCTTACACGGGCCTGGATTTTAGTGCTGCAAGCTGCCACTTAACACCAGTGAGGTAGGACTCCGCCTTAGTAACAAAGGAGTTCCAACTTGGTTAGATGATTAGCGAGGCGAACTCGTTTCCACTTCTCATTCACTGCTAGAGCACACATATATATGTACGGGTTTGAAAACAAATTACGAACGGTGCCAACGAGCCACTGTCTACTCGTTGACCGCTAAAATTCCTCCTCACTATAAACAGAACACCCTTTAGAATTTTCCCTTTTTTTTCACATTTTGTTAATCATATTACCTGGTGCAATTTTCTCAGTAAATCCAATTTTCAGCAAGCAACACTGTGATACCGAGTTGCTCAAAGCCGTATCTTTCGAGATATCACTTTTAAATCCAACCACTACGATAGGAACTCTAAAATACTATCCTTATAATATTACACGCATTAATTTTGAATTTAAATTTTACCCGCTCAATTTCTTATTTGAAAAATTTTGATATTCAGGTATCACCTCAAATACTGACCGACGTGAACACGGACTGAGACTTAAATTGGTAATGACAAAGAGATTCCGTCCTACGGTAACCACTTGCCTAACCGAGTCAGATTTTCTTTGTCATCACCAAAAATTACTCAGATTAGAGGTTTCCTACCGATAGTTCAACGGCTCGAACAAATACCGGAAAATGAAAATCCGTAGCCTATCCGAAACACTACCATTTACTACATTCCTATTAGCATCTCAGAAACAAACCTATTCTGTACTCAACCCTTAATTTCAACTCCTATTGTGAATCGCCCACAATCCGTCCGCCACCTTCCCCTAAGTCGTGTTGTCTTGTTTCTTATTTAAAAAAACAACTTCCCTTTCAAATCTATCCCTACGATTGAAGCGAACCGGCAGTCATTCACCATTCACTATCCCTGCTCCTTTCTCGCATCATCCCATTACATCTTTCCAGACCTTTATCCCCTACCAGTATACCTGCTTCGCTCTGGCACACTATCAGCCCGTCGGCTGTCAATACAAAAAAAAATAAGTCATTCGCGCATCGTGGTAGTGTTTGGCTCCGGGTTATGTGATTTTGTTTCCACAGAGTTGTTGCAGAAATAAAAATAAATACAAATTCTTTTACACAACATAACAATTCCCAAGTTGAATTTATTTACAATATAATACATAACATATTGATTAACATATAAACTGAATGTATGATCCGTCATAGCCTGAAAACTGCAATGCTATTTGGATTTGCAAGCGCACAATTTTTCACTTCATACAATTCTAAAAGTCGAGCCATCAAAATAGTTCAACACTAAAGAGAACAAACGAAGAAAAAAAAATAAAAAGACCCCACGCGTTGGAGAAGCCCATAATCATGCTGTTGCTAACCCTTTTATGCCTTTTGCATAGTGCACTTATTGATTGTCAACTGGACAAGGCCGATAATGATTATCAACAACGGAACCAACGACCCCAGGATATTTATGTGGAAAGCATTGCTCTGAGTTTCTCAACAGAGAGTGCTACATCGTCCTTAGATGTAACCACAGAATTGGCATCCGAATTGTATCGCAGTTTGGCTTTTCAGCCGCCTAGCATTGACTTCGGGGCATGGTCGATTGGGACCGCTCAATCGCATATTGTGACCCTAGTCAATCAGAATGAAAACAGCAGTGTATACCTGAGCTCTGTGACTGGCAAGACTGCTGATTTCTATAGTTCGTTTTTTTCAAGACAAAGTCGTACCGCCTCAGGGCAATACTACATTTAATGTTGTTTTTCTACCCCGATCACATGGTGCTGTGGAAACAAATTTACTTATACACACATCCTTTGGCCAAGCCAGGCTGTTGGTGAAGGGCGAGGGAAGAGAGTGTCCCTATCGACTGAAGCCGTTGGTGGGCATACGTGCCCCTCTGAATTCAACGCTATCGCCCGAGATTCATATGTACAACCCACATACAAAGCCACTGCAGATTGTAGAGGTGAGTTTTTTAATGTTCATAATTCTTAAGTAGGTACACATTTATCTACAGTAGTTAATGTTGATGTTTGTACGTGTGGTTTCAACTGTTTTGGTTTTGCTGATAACATTTCTCGTTCCATGATAAGTTGTTCGTCTTATCGTTTGGAAAATATACAAATTTTATAATCAAAAGAAACAACATAATGTATACAACCACACGGCTATCAGACTTTTCTGTGCATTTATTTAATTTTTAAACTACTACTATTTTGTTTCAACAAAAACATCAACCTGCCGTCGAGCCGCCGTCAATTTTTTTCTGAAAATCAAATTCGTTCCAAATTAAAATCAATATTATTCCGGAAAAACAGATCCGAATTAAATCTCTTTTTGGAGACGGATTCAAAACGAGTTTGTGCGCGGATTCTTACACCTTCCACCATATCTGTCCCGACGTTTCTTCATTTGTGTTGTGAATTAATTTGCCGGTTGTGCCAGTGTACCAAAAAAAATAAATTAATATATCAAAACAAAAAAAATTTTTTGTAAAAGACTAATATCAAAACAAAAGAGCAAGTGGGTTTAGGAACCACCCCACGCCGGAATCGGGAAATCAAAACGAAACCAAGGTGTTTTGACGAACCGAAGGTTCAATTTTTCTCCTTTTTTTTTTCTGGAGCCGCCCAGCAACACCCCCAGTCCCAAAAAAGAGGGTCGGATCGTAATCGCTTGTTTCTACGCAAAAGGTATTGGTTTCAGCAGCGATTATTGGAACGAAATAAAAAATAAAAAAAAATATTTTATATGCAGGTATTTTCATCGGATGCATCTCAGTGGTGTCCACAACATGCTTTATTGGAAAATCTATAAACAGTACAGCGGGATCTTACATACAACATCGCGGGTAGCCTTACGGGCCGAATACGAGAAAGAAATAAGTCTAGAGTGTTGGTGGTTTGAACTGCTTTGTCAGGGATTCGAGCCTGCTCATCAACAAGCTAAGTATTTTGGCTTAAATCAGAAAAGACCTCAACATACCTTCCTTCGGGTGTTGTCTGGCTCGCTCGAAAAGCACAGCCAGCTAGAATTGTGACAATTGAAATCGCCCGCTCTAATGATGATTTAAGTGTGAGGATAATTTGAAACAATTCCTTGAATGAAGTCGGACAGAGAATCTAATTCGTTAAAAGCTGAATTTCTGTCCAGTACGAGTGCGAAGTGTCAAATCCAAAATTCCAAAATTGTAGCAACGTGGTTATTTTGCAACATTAGCGACCAACACAATTAGTAAACCTTCCCAGCGGGGAGCGGTCAAAATGTTCCCGAGCTTTTATAAAAAGTTGGATCCTTGGAAAAAATACCGAAACCAGCCACCTGAAATATGCACATCAAACACATGAACAACAAAAACAACAATGTATAAAAATATGTATTTACGATTGTATCTAGGTCCATCATACATACTCGTTATATGCATAGGTACAAAGGAATTTCAGGATTCAGGCGAATAGCGCGGGATTCATTGAGACTCATCGTCACGTTCTGTTTATGTAATACTTTGCTAGTGCCGCCTTCTGCCCAGGATAGAGAAGTGTATCATGAATGAGGAAATAACTTTGTGAAAGTAATAATAGCCATGTTTTGTAGAACGAAAAATTCCCAACTGAAATATTGCTTTTTTATGTCCCTGCATCATCAACAGGTTCGTTTGAAAGGCACAAAACAATTTACTCTGCTGCTCCTGAGAGTGTTGTTTTTTTTTTTTTTTTTTTTTTTTTGCTGTCGGATGGAGGACCTTGTGATGATGGGGATAAGGGGACTTGTGATTGTGACGAGCACCAACAACATAATGTCAAAATATCATCTAAAGTGGGGAATAAGAATAAAAAGATCAAGCTATTATGATGGTGTTGGAAAATTGTAATTTTTGTCACGTATCCTTGTCAAGAAGGCGGTAGGTTTTGTATAACTAATCAAAAAAGGTATAGGGGCCAAATGATGGCGGATGGCGGAGTCAATGGAAATGACAAATACGTGGAATAGCAAGGAAACCCTTAAGATTGATGTCATTGCCAAAAGGTATTTTGTAACAGGCAATGAGTATTTTTATCTTCGATTAATCATTTATCATCCGATAGAAGAAGAGAAAGGTGAAAAATATGCGAAGAGAACTCAAGATTCCAATAGAGCCAATTTTGCTTCGCGCACGTTTCTATTTTCAATTACTTTCGATGCGGCATTATAATTGAAATAATGTCAATATTCTTTAAAATCTGTCGTCAAAATTTCGATTAAAGTAGATTTAATTAAGATAAGTAAAGGTAATTTTTAAACTTTAACTTCATGTTTTTCGACAGGTAAATGTAAATTATTATATCCTCCCATCTAGCGGCAATTATATAAAAAATTACTTAAAAGAAAAAAAACACGGTAAAACATATAGTGTCATCATTTATATTTTTGTAAAGCTAGGAATCTCTCTTTTATTTTTATTTTTAAATAAAATTTATTTATTATACCTATTGTTTTTAAAACTTTAATTTTCAATCTCAAAATTTAGATTTTTTTAATTGCAAACTATCGTTTTTCAAAATTTTACGTAATTAAGTAAAATGTGTTCTTTTCAAAATCCAATGCTCATTATAAGTTTTTTAATTAAAAACAGAAAACAGGTAGCTAAATATCTTGAACTTTTGAAAATAAAATGCACGACTGGTTCGCACGAATTTGCTCTTGTAGCTAACAACTTTTATGTAGCTATTTATGCTTTTATGTAACCATTGAGGCTTAGTTAGTTAGGTGTAGTTATCCTATGCAGGCTTAAAGCCTATGTAGGTAAGATTAAGTTGATTCTTAGTATAATGAATTGTGGAATGGATGATTAAAGGAATAGTTACTTAGATACCTACCTACCTACAAATGTATATTTAAATCTAAGTTATGGATTTTAATTATGTAAGTTAGA
The DNA here is from genome assembly GCA_910595825.1 of Philhelius pedissequus. Classification (NCBI taxonomy): domain Eukaryota; kingdom Metazoa; phylum Arthropoda; class Insecta; order Diptera; family Syrphidae; genus Philhelius; species Philhelius pedissequus. Next base: position 72,086,545 of record OU343160.1, on the reverse strand, counting down.
AGAGTAAAATATATCTGCATGCATATATATATTGATGAAACCTAAGTATGTAAACATGTACATATAATAATGAAAATGAAGGATGTAGGTGGGTAGGTAACTATATGCATATAACGTTATAATTTAGGTGCACTATGCATACATAAGGTTCATGTGATTCTTAGACACATATATGTATATATACATAAATGTATAAGGGCCTACCAAAAACATTTTTGGTGCAAAATTCTGGTATACAATAGTGTTTAAGCTTTCTAGGAGCTTCTGCGTAAAAAAATTCAAAAAAATCAGATTAACTGTTTCCGAGAAAATCGAAAACCAAAAAAATGGTTCTACTAGAGCTACCAAAAATAACAATTTTTTCCAAAAAAAAAAATATTAAAAGGTACCCTTTCCTTTCATTAATGAACTGATTTTTTTTTTATAAAAATCGTTGGAGCCGTTTTTGAAAAAAATAAGATTTTTGTGTTTGGCCAAAAAAAAATTTATGGGAGCTACTGTTCTTTGTCGCCTTAAAAAAATGAAAAAAATGTGTGGGCATATTACCGAAAAAACAATATGTACCAAGTTTGAAGCAAATCTATCAAAGCGTTTAGGCTAGACTCGAGGACAGACAGCCAGACTGGCAGAATGACAGACAGACGGAATTGGGGGACCCACTTTTTTGGTGTTCTCTATAATCGTAATGTCATGTTTGATTGTTAGAATACATAACTTGCCTTATAGTACCTATAATCGCAAGTAAAAATGTAAATGTAAAACCTATAATTCCTTATTTCGCTTTTGTTAGTTCAGCCAGTGTATTTCTTTGACATAAACTACTTTGTGTTTATTCAATGCATATTGTTAAAACGCCTTCTAAAAAATACGTTTACAAAAATTCCGATCTAACCTTGGACGACGTACACGTCTTGCAATAATTAATCAGAATGTCCGTGATAATCAAACGCAGGAGGTACGTGCAGAGGAAATAAATGGCGACGTGTCCATATTGCACATCTTCAAACTGCACCACAAATACGACAAAAAGTTATTAGAAGAAGAAAAGTGGTAAATGTAGACTTCAGTCGCGCTGCTTTGGAATACGATTCCGCTATAGCATTTACTTGCTCGATGCTGCCGGTGGGAGAGGCAAGATATTCGTCATTTAGTTGATTCTAGCAACAATTCGGCCAAGATTTCTTTCGTTGCCTGTTGCATCCTATGACATCTATGGCATTATACCACACCGTTTGAAGGCGGTCAAACTACACATTCCGCTTTGAAACTGGCGATGAATTTTTTCACGGTTGACAAACCAATAACGTTGACAATGACCAAGAATTCGGCGAAAGCGAAGTTGATGCGAGAATGCAAAATCATAATTTGGGATGAATGCACGATGGCGCATAAATGAGCTTTTCAGGAAGTTGACCTAACGATGAAGGATTTACAAGGTGATTCGATATGAATTCCCGTCATCCTGAAATCTACTGCCGCCGATGAAATTATTGGATGCTTAAAATCGTCGTCTTTGTGCCGGCATGTCAATAAGTTGAAATTGACCACAAATATGAAAGTGGCATTGCAAAACGACCCATAGCCTGCTGAATTCTCAAGACAACTGCTAGCGCTTGGCAAAGGCCAAATTTCTGTTGATCTCTCGATTGGATTGATATCATTCCTGACAAATTTTTGCGAGTTAAAAACGTCGAAGGAGAAACTCATCACCAAAATAAACTGCTCCCCGGTATTCCAAAAAATTATAAAAATATCGATTTGATTTGTGAACGGGCAATACTAGCAGCGAAGAAAAAGAACGTCGTTGATAGCTTGGTAAAAACACATTGAAATTTGAACTATCATGCAGTTGATTTGAAGGCGTATAATTGGGGCGAGACGAAGTTCGCCTGGTCCGCTAGTTTTTATAAACAAAATTTCTTCATTTTTTTATAACAAAAATAAATAAAATAAAATTGAAAAAATACAATATTACTTAAAACTCGAAGAACCTTCTTCCCAACAATTTTGATCGAAATACGGGGAGGTGTTAATAACAAAATAACTATATAAACAAAAAATGTTGAAGCAAAATGTAGACTATATATTTATCAAAATCGTTAAATCCATTTTCGATATAACGGGTCCACCAAATAACTTTTTTTTTGAAAATGCTATAAAAAAAATACTGAATATTTCCTCAAATTTCTTTTTTTATTTGAAAGTACAATCCTTCCGATTAATAATGGAACATAATTTTATTCAAATTGCTGCCTCGACTGGCCATGCAGTAGTCTACAGTGCAGCTGTATTTCACCAATGGCTTCACGAATATTGTCCTTTAACACTGGAGTACACGCGCCCTATTTTTTTACACCGATACTCGCATGGCCTACTATGGTAGACCATTTATAAATGCCGTTATCTTTTTAGTTTATAAACATTTAAATTAAACAAACATTTAAATATTATATTTAATTACTGTCTTAATCATTTAATAGTTTGAATTTATAAATATTAGTTAGCAAATTGAAATTTAGTAAAAATTACTTTTTCAATACCAACAAAAGACCAAAATGGTTGTTCAAAAATCAATTCTTCATATTTTTTAAGATAATTTATATATATATAAAAAATTAATTTTTATAGCATTGAAGACACACTACACCATGGTGATCAGAACAAATCAATTTTTTTGTTGATCTTTTATGGGCACTGGTGCAATAATTTAATTTTACACAAACGCTCGCGCGGACTACTATGGTAGACAATTGACTTTGACACTTAACTATAAAAATATGGGTTCGCGAACAAATCAAGAGAGACTCTGATCTGTTGAAATATTTAGTTGAGAAGGCTTATTTAAAATGACACAGCTCTTACATGAAAAACCGTTAAGTTATGAACAAAATTGTAAGTGTGGTCTACTATAGTAGGCCGCGCGTGTACTCCAGTGTTAAAGGGTCAATTGTCTCTGGCTTGTCGGCGTAACACTTATCTTTTACGGCACCCCACAAATAATAGTCCAACGGTGTCAAATCGCAGCTCCGAGGCGGCCAAACGACACCAGCTCTGCGGCTGATTATGCGATCTTCAAAAACGGGGCGCAAAACATCGAGCGTAGCTTCGGCTGTGTGGCACGTAGCGCCGTCCTGTTGAAACCAAATATTGCCAATATCCTCCTCTTCAATTTTTGTGAACAAAAATTCGTTCAACATGGCCCGATAACGATCGCCATTGACTGTAACGGCCACTCCTTGCTCATTTTCGAAGAAAAATGACCCAATTATGCATCTGGACCAAACAGTGAATCGTTTGGGGTGTATCGGCTTTTCAATGTATGCGTGCGGGTTTTCTGTGCCCCAAATGCGACAATTTTGCTTATTTACATACCCGCATTTTTTGGCAAAATCGGGATCTTCTCTAAGTCGATCGCAGGCTCACTTAGCGAAGCAAAAACGCATTGGATGGTCAGTTGGCTTCAACTTCTGAACCAATTGGACTTTGTATGGCGTCATACTAAGGTCTTTATGCAAAATCTCAATCGTCTCAATGATGTCTCCGAAATGTTCAATTGTTGAGAACGACGGTGAATTGATGTTGATGGCGCTTCACGCACACTTTCCGCCACAGCAGCAATATTCTCGGGTGAACGAACTGTTTTTGGCTTTTCACGCTTTGGTTCATCGATGAGGATGCCAGTTTCTTTCACTTTTTTCACAAGATAACGAACATACGTAGCTGACGGTGCTTCTCTTCTTCCAAAATCCGTACGCAATTTTCGCACACATTCTGCAACATTATCATGATTTTCAAAGTAATGTCGCAATATTTCCCAGCGTTGTTCAAGCGTATACTCAATTATATTCGATCAGCGAAAGGATAAAACTAATTATATGTCAAATCAGACATGAGCTAGGTGTTACCATCCACGAAATATGCACTAGTTGAAAAAAAAACGTTAGATGGCGGACCCTTTATTTAATAAAAATTTAGAAAAAGTTTTATGGCAGGTACCGTTAGTTTTAGGGCCAAAAAACGATTCAAAAATCTATTTAAAACAATCACCTAAAACGCTTAAATACCAAATTTGAAAAAAAAAAACGCTGCAGTGGCTCAGGCTGTAGATCGATCTACAGACACAGTTTTTTGTATTTTTCTATAATCATCGTAACGTCAAATTTGATTAAAATCTCGAGTTCGATTTTTTCCAAATGCAAAACTTGTGGAGGGACCAGAAAAATGAAAAAAAGTAACTTACATAAATACAAATACTCTTTTTTTCTTAAATATTTTAATGATTGAAAAACTGTAAATTTAAATTATCACCATCGCAAAGTTTAAATTGTTCGACAATACAATCGCTTCTTATAATTTATATTAAAGTCTATAAAACAAACGTACATATGTATGTAAATTGTAATCAAAAAAATTAATTTGATTAAAAACCTTTCAAAATACAAGCTTATCCATCAAATCGCAGATAATGTATCAAAAACATTTGTTTTTTTCTCCAGCCAACCATACCCTGCTAGCATTTAAATCATGTGGATTAACTCAATGGATTAAATATTGGATACATTCTGAAACTGATAGTAAAATCACGGCAGGACAAAAAATATGGATTTGCTTAAACCACACACATTGGCTCAGTTGAATTTAGTTTTGATTAATTTTACAATTCGGCAAACAAATAAAACACAACAAAAACCGAACAAAGGTGCTTTCAACAGTACCGAAAACATTTTTTGTGGATTTAAATCAATTGATTTCTTACTCAACTGATGAATATTTATTGCATTCGCTGATGTATGATGTATTACAATACCTTTGTAAGGCTTAGCCATAAATGTCAAACACATTTTGCATTTGCCGAATGTAGATTTGATACTACCTATCGATTTTATAAAAAAAAATCATGGTAACACATGAGATAATTCCTTCATTTATTTATATTTACCAATTGGCAATTAAGAGTTAATCACTCAGATTTTTTTGATCAATTAGTCCTTTCCATTCTGGTATTTTAATTATAATAGAGTGATTAAAAGCTGTGCTGTGTATCTAGCAGATTAAATTGAAAATTTAAATTGAAAATTTGAATATTACTGTCATAAAAGGCTTAAAGTGTTACTGTTTTTTACTTGCGATTATAGGTACTATAAGGCAAGTTATGTATTCGTAAGGAAAAAATGTTTTCTGACATTCAAACATGACATTACGATCATACACCAAAAAAGTAGGTCCCTCAATTCCGTCTGCCTATCTGTCTGTCCTCGAGTCTGCGGCCTAAACGGTTCGATGGATTTGATTCAAACTTGTTTTTTCGGTAATGTGCCAACTCGTTTTTTAAATTTTTTTTAAGACGACAAATAACAGTAGCTCCCACACATTTTTTTGGCTAAAAACACATCTTATTTTTTTCAAAAAAGGGCTCCAACGATTTTTATAAAAAAAAATCAGTTCATTGATCAAGGGAAAGGGTACCTTTTGATAATTTTTTTTTTTTGGAAAAAAAATTGCTATTTTTGGCCCAGTAAACGGTTAGTTTGGTTTTTTTTTTAATTTTTTTCGCAGAAGCTCAAAAACGATAAATAGATTTTATCGAAACTTCGTATTTGGAAGTTTTGTGACATTATTTGAACAGTTAAAAAAAATATTTTCCTAAAATAAAAATCAACGGTACCTCACATACAAATTTTAAAAAACCGTTAAAAAAATATATTTCTCGAAAACGGCTCCAAAAATTTGTATAAAAAAAATGTGCGTGTTATTGAATTAGTACACTCCATCTTCAAGCATAAGAATCTTTTTTCTTGCGTACTTATTAACGGTACCTCCATACAGCCACTTTTCATATTTTCGACTTTCTTAACATTGGATGAGCCGATCAAAATATTTTGTTTCATACAAATACACCCTTAAATTGTTAATAAAACTGCATACGAAAATTAAAAAAAAAAAGTTTTTCGATTTAAAAAAAAATAAATATTTTTTTTTTTTTTTGAAAAATCGGTTTTGCAAAAACCAGTCACAGAATTTTTTTGAAATTTGAATTTTATGTGTATATAAATAATATCTTCAAAATGGTGTTTCAATTTTTTTTTCTAAAAATGTTTTCAAAATTTTATATATAAAAATATATATAAACGGTGATTTTTTAAGAGCTTGGTTTTTGAAAATTCAAAAAAACACAGAAACTTGTAAAAAGTGAATGAAATTTTTATTTGTATCGATAAATCAATTTCTGCCATTTACTTTTTAAAAATAATTTCACTTAAATGTTGCCCGCGGCTACGCTTCAGGTGGTCCATTCTGAAGGTCCAATTTTGGCAAACTTTTTCACACATTTCGGCCGGAATCTCACCAATGACGCGTTCAATGTTGGCTTCCAAGGCAGCAATCGTGTTTGGCTTGTCCCCATAGACAATAGACTTAACATAGCCCCACAAAAAATAGTCTAACGGGGTCAAATCACATGATCTTGGTGGCCAATTGACTGCGCCAAAACGTGAGATCAACTGCTCACCAAAGTCGCCTCTCAATTGATGCATGTGGCACCGTCCTGTTGGAACCACATGTCGACCGAGTTCAATTCTAGCATTTTCGGCAAAAAAAAATCTGTTATCATCGAACGGTACCTTTCTCGATTGACCGTAACCCTGCGGCCTTCATCGTCCTTGAAGAAGTACGGCCCAATGATGCCGCCTGCCCATAAACCGCACCAAACAGTGCATTTTTCGGGATGCATTGGTAGCTGCTGAATTTTACTCTTTACTCCAAATACGGCAATTCTGCTTATTCACGTACCCATTTAGCCAAAAATGAGCCTCGTCGCTGAAGACAATTTTGCGATAAAAAAAACGGATCCTCATTCAACTTTTCTAAGGCCCATTCACCGAAAATTCTACGTTGTGGTAGGTCGCCTGGCTTCAATTCTTGCACCAGCTGTATTTTGTATGGCTTTAAACCAAGATCTTCAGCAACACTGGCGGATGCAGCAGCAATATTATCTTCGGTACGCACTCTACGGATACGATTTGGTGGATTAATGTCCAATAAAGTGAAACTGGTGCGAAATTTGGTCACAATGAGCTGAATAGCCTGCTCGGTGGGTCGATTATGACGACCATAAAACGGACGTAGCTTGCGAAACACATTTTTCACAGAGCACGAATTTTGAAACGTTGTTCAGGCGTAAGTCTATTCATGATGAAATGGCAAACAATACTGAATCGAAATGTCAAATGTTCGTGGAATTTGTCATGTGTGATCTGTCAAAAATATAAACGTCAAAAACCAAGTAGCAAAAAAATCACCCGTTATATATTTATATGTATATTCTTATTTATCCGTGAATTCAAATGGCATCATTCTTTTCCCTCCAACTATATAACGACTAGGCAATATAAGAACATTTAATTAATGTGTATTGTCCATTTATTTCTACCTTATTATTATTCCTTTCTTACCTATTTTTGCATACGTCACTGAATAAGAAATACAATATAGGCCTTCATACATTTATATTTATATACATATGTGTCTTTAAAAATCACATGAATCTTATGTATGCATACTGCACCTAAATTATAAAGTTATATGCTACCTACTCATCTACACCATTCACTTTCATTATTATATGTACAGTACATGCTTACATATTTAGGTTCCTTCTATATGTGTATATATGTAGGTACATTTTACTCTCCTTACTTACATAATTAAAATCCATAACTTAGATTTAAATAAACATTTGTATGTAGGTAGGTACGAGTATCTAAGTAACTATTCCTTGCATCATTATTTTTAAAACTAATCAAAAAAAAATTTAATCTTATAATCACATGAACATTAATAAACTCTAACAACAATTGTTTTCAAAAAACTAAAAATAAAAAACAAGATTTCGTCAAAATGCGTCCTACAATTTTAGAGATACTTTTCTTTATAAAATTTGCATTTATCCGTGGCATCTAATAGCGTTCTTAGTTTTTTTCGAGAAAATGATTAAAGTGATGGTTTTGGCAGTTTTTTATAAGTTGAAAAAATGATTTTTACCCACCCATACACCATTCACTTTCTTTATATACATATGTATGTACATATTTACATACCTAAGTTCACTTTATGTAAGTAGGTACATATCACCCTTCTAATTTACATAATTCAAATTTTGTAAGGTACCAAAAGTCATGAAAAAGCGCCCTAAATAGGAAAAAAAATATATTTTTCGTTAGAAAAGCGTTAGAAACAGGAACTCCACGGATTATGTAGTAAACATATTATATGAATATGCTGAGATCGATAACTGGGCTGGAACTCTTAAAAATTTCAGCATCTCAAGGTCGTTTACCAAAAGTCGTTAAAATTAGCTCCAAAAAATTCGAAACGTAGTTGTAATTTTCATTAGAATAGTGTTAGAAGAAGAAAATTTCAGGATTATGTTGGAGACATATTCACTTAAGCCATTTACATCAAAAAATGAGATTTTTCTATCACAAGTTGAATTTTGTTTGCGTTGTTTGCATTGCAAGTGTTTTTTTTTATGTTAATTTTATATTTTGTTTTTACTTTTTTTTTTTTGTCGACTTGAATATCAAATAATTATTTTTTTAGGTATGAGGAACTCTTAAGGAAGGGTTCTTACACACGAAAAAATATTTGTATATGATATTTTGAAAAATGTTATGCTGGCGTGAAGTTAGCATCTCACATTTTTAAATCAAGTTTTTTCGATAAAATCAAGTAACATTTTTTTGCTACTTGGTTTTTGACGTTTATATTTTTGTGAAAAAGTTTGCCAAAATTGGACCTTCAGAATGGACCACCTGAAGCGTAGCCGCGGGCAACATTTAAGTGAAATTATTTTTAAAAAGTAAATGGCAGAAATTGATTTATCGATCCAAATAAAAATTTCATTCACTTTTTACAAGTTTCTGTGTTTTTTTGAATTTTCAAAAACCAAGCTCTTAAAAAATCACCGTTTAGAACTATTTTGGAAAATTATCAGGAACTAAAGAACTCTAGAAAAATTGAGATGCTGACACTTGTTATGCTAACTTCAAGAACACGAGAAACGGTACCTTTTGATATTTTTTTTTTTTGAAAAAAGTGGTTATTTTTCGTCTAACAGAACCATTTTTTTTTGGTTTTCGATTTTCTGGGAAACGGCGAATTTGATTTTTTTGAAAATTGCTTACGCAGAAGCTCCTAGAAAGTTTCGACGCTATTGTAAACCAAAATGTTTCCAAAAAATATGTGTGTGTTCTTAAATTAGTACATTCCACTTTTTAGTATACAAATATTTCGTTCAGGCAGACGGCAGAATTGTAATGTCCTTAATCTTAAAGAAACAAATATTGTAAATAATTATTTTTTTTTAATAAAGAAATTATCTATATGCCTATAAAAATATTTTATTTTGCGTACCTACTTATTAACGGTACCTACTTTAAATAGTACTACTTTTAATATGTTCGACTTTCTCACAATTGGATAAACCAATTTTAATTTATGTTTTTACGGAAATGCTTCCAGAATAATTTTTTTTTTTGAAAAATCGATTTTTCAAAAACCAGTCACTGAATTTTCTTCAAATTTAAATTATATATGCATATAAATAATGTCTTGAAGATGGCGTTTCAATTTTTTTTTTCTAAAAATGTTTTCAAAATTTTATTCATAAAAACTTATTTTTTTAAAAACCGCTCCAACAATTTTTGAATTTATTTTCATATTTGCCCAGGAATTAAAATGGCATCTTTTTTTTCTTTCAAACATAACAACTAAAGCAATGTAAAAACATTTCATTAAGTGTTTTATCCATTTATTTCCTTATTTCTTCCTTATTATTATTCCCTATTTCGAAATTTTTTGCGTACGTCAATGGAATACTTACGATCCAGTCGTGTATTTTATTTCTCTCAATTTCATGTCATTGTGGGTGTCATAAACATGGGAAAAAGATATAAGACAAAATATTTAAGGCTTGATGAAGAATTATTGATCGCAGAATAATTAAATTCCTTATATAATATCAGCAATATTTAACACTAGCAGATACCTGTACGATGCAACGGACTTTCTATCTAAAATGACATCATCTATCCAATCCACCTACAAAATTTAATTAAAACCGGTTCAGTTGTTGAGGCGTGAAAGCAGAACAAATACACAAACTCTCGAATTTGAATCGATAATTTCTTGTAGGATAATCCAGTTTCTCATCCATCTGGTTACCAAATTTAATTAAAATCCATTCGACGGTTGGGGCGTGAATGAGGAACACACATCCAAGTTTGAATTTTTGTCATAATATGTATGCCATTCATGCAGTAACCGTTAATATTATCGGTATAAAAATGACCTATGTGATAATCCAGTGCCCGTTCATCTTCCTATCAAATTCGATCAAAAGTCTCTAAGAAGTAGTTGCGTTATTGCAGATCAAACATCCAAAACATTCATTCACATTTATAATAATTGCCCTTTTTTATTGGTAAATGTATACGCAGCGCAGCAAAATTTTATTCAGCAAACAACAACAAAGGAAAAGTGCCAATAAATTAGGCAGTGAAAATAGTGCCAATAATAGTGTAGATCATACACTAATAACGTAAAGACCCGAAACCTCTGCTTCCATTTGACATTTACCAAAAAGCTGAAACACGCACTCAAGTAACTTTTCTGTTCCTCTTCCAATAGACACATTGATAAAAACGAACCCAAGAATCTTTTCTGTTCCTCTTCCTATAGACACATAGACAACACAGCCATAGTAATTTGTTTTTGTTTTGTTTTTCGATTTCCCGTCTATTCATGGATAGAGTTTCAAAGCTACAAATACAACAATGTAAACAAATGGGTTTTGGGGGTGAAACGTACGAAAGTTTCCAATCTTATTATGGCTTATTTGTGGTGTAGAATCTGTAGATAAAGCTTTGGAATATTTGGAATGGAACGACTCGCTCGGGTTGCAGACAAAACGATTTTGCCCCATATGTGGCATTCAGAGGGAGATGAAAATGTAGAGTGTATATAAAAGTGAATAATAGTCTTATTCAGACTCTCATTACTGCGCTACCTTTTATAGCTTTCCGATAAAATACGGGTAATATTAGTAAGTAGAACTTTCGTGTGACTTTGTTTTACTGGAACACTAGATTGTATACTCGAACGGCAGCTACATGTTGTGTTTGTGTGTGCTTTTTGGCTTGCTGTGAACAAAAGCTATGTTGGATATATAAAGGGTTATCAATTTTGCGGTTTCAAAAGTATAGGGCTGAAATTCGACATCTGTCAAACTAAGTTGTTAAACCAATTTTTTTTTTTCAGTTGAAAGTCTGACATTTATGAAAATGGATCGCTTAACTATCGCACAACGCATAAAAATTGTTAAAACCTACTACAAAAATGGTGATTCTGCCACAGCCACATATCGTGCTTTAAGAGGAGATTATGGTTTACATAATCGTCCAACTACGCAAGCAATTGGCAAAATTGTGAAGAAATTTGAAGAGACTGGATTGGGTACATATATTGTAAGGCCTGTGCATCATAGATTCGCTTGTACCACTGAAAATATCGCTGGTGTAAGTGAAAGTGTTGCCGAAGACCCCAATGTGTCGATTCCTCTTCGTTCTTTTGCATTTGGATCTACACCTACATCCATATAAAGTCCAGCTCACACAACAACTGAAGCCAGCTGACCATTCACAACGTCGTAGATACGTCGAATGGGTGCTTGAACAACAGGCGGTGGACGTCGATTTTTTGCACAAAATTTTCTTCAGTGACGAAGCATATTTCTCACTCGGTGGGTATGTTAATAAACAAAATTGTCGTATTTGGGGTTCTGAGAATCCTCAAGTAATTGAAGAGAGGCCATTACATCCACAAATAGGCGCTTTTTGGTCCGGAGGTGTAATTGGACCTTAATTCTTCGAAAACGACGATAGAACGACTGTTACCGTCAATTCGGAGCATTAAGGTCATATGACAACCGAATTTTTTTTGCCTGCTATTTAAGAATACGACTTGGAGAATATGTGGTTTCAACAAGACGGTGCCACATGCCACACAACTCGATGGAATATTGCTTTATTGCAAGATACATTTCCTGGCCGCGTAATTTCTCATCGTGGCGATATCAACTGGCCACCAAGATCATGCGATTTGGCACCGCTGGACTTTTTTGTGGGGATACGCGAAAGACCGTGTTTATGCAGATAAACCTTTAGCTCTTGAGCACTTGAAAACCAACATTCGTCAAGTTATGGCTGAGATGCCGCCCAATATGTGCTAAAAATTGGTCAAAAATTACCTAAAAAGAATCGATGCTTGCAACAATTCGCGTGGTAGTAATTTAAATGACGTAGTGTTTCACATATAATGTCAATGTTCAAACTTTATAATAAAAAAGAAATATCATGAAAAAAAATATTTTATATGTGTTTTATTTACGTTTACTTTTGAAACCGCAAAATGGATAACCCTTTATAATATTAGAGGATGAACAGTTGGTAATACTGAACGTCATACTATTTCATAGCATCAGAATATGTCTTATCCGGAAGGAAATATGAAGCAATTAATACGCGACTATAATAGAAACAAAATCATTTAAGTGAAATCTTCAATATTTTTTTTGTTTATTTAATTTTACATTGCTTTCCTTGTTCTGTCGGTTCAATATGACAAACATCTTTCTTCCAATAAAAAGTTAATATTCTTTTTCTTACAGCAAACACAATTTTCCTTAAAAATTAATCAAATATTTAAATATGCAATGCTTATAGCTGTAAACCAATCAATCAAGAAAGATTATTTTATTAAATCCTTAGAAGCGTACTATAGAAATATTTTAAATTAAAAAAAAAAATTGTATAAATCCCCAATATCATTCCTTTGGGTGCCCAATTCAAGGACAATATAAGTAAAAAATAATCTTGCATCTTAAATCAAACAGAACAATGCTTCACAAAAAGAAATTGTCCTTCGATTATGGAGAAGCTTTAAGTGGTCTTCCAACTGTTTTCTGTTTGTATCATTTTCTATCCTGGTCCTGAATAGTCAGTGCTGGATTTTGAAAATTAGATAATATAATCTGCTTATTTATTCACTTAATCATTCAAAAACTTCATCGTGAAAACAACTTATTCTCGAAAAAAACCCAATTTTGCTGTTTGGGTTTAAGCCTAATTTGGGGCTTATTTCCTACCCCGGTGGGACATAAGTCCTACAAATAAATTTGGAGCTTTTGTCCCACTACCCCCACGTTTTTTTTTTGTTTGTACGTGTGTGAAGTATTTTTGCAAATAAGTTCACGGTATACAAAAAGCTTGATGCAACACCCCTGTTTGAACAAATGTGGGATTGGGGTTGGGTACAAGTTTAGGAATATTCATATTTTATTTTGGATTTCCAGATTTCTTTTTAAAAAGTTCCAAACAAAAATTTACATATACCCAAAGTTTTACCCAACCCAAATCCTATATTAGGCCAAGCAAATTTGGGACTTATGTCTCGGGACTTATGTCCCTGCGCCAAAAATACGAGTAATATTTGGGATTGGATGATTATGATTGATTGTACGAGTATTCGAACTTTTATTATTTTATGGTCCCCGGTTGATAATTCACTAGTTTAGTAAAAACCAAATCCGCGACTTTCTGAAGGCATTTGTTTCATTCAACGAGAAGTATCTTTTATTGGATGGATTGCTGTTCATTGGAGACAAAACCAAAAAATAAAAAAAAATTCTTGTTTGTTCGGCAAAAAGTAATATAGAAGCAGATACAACAAAAGCGAAGAAAATCACAAAAAGTAAAATCAAAATAAAAAACGAAAAGAATGGCTAAGGAAAATAATTCATAAAAGAGTATTATTTCTTCTGAAAAAGTTATAATGATGAAAGGAAAGGATATTTTTCTTCTTTATTTTTTATTATATTCCATCTCTAAATATTATGTAGATACTTTCGGCCTTGGTAATTAATATTCATATTTTTTTGTTTGGTCATCACTTTTCTCTGCATTTCTCAGAAATTAAAGTTGAATGGCTAGATAGAAAATGTTAGGACAACATTCTGTTTCCTTAAATTTTAATTAAAGCTTTTCAAAATGTTTAAGCTGGTAAGTATTTTGAAAATCAAAATTGTTTAATTTTTTTGAAAATTAAATAAGTATCTCAAAAAGTTTTTTCTCTTTTTTTTACTTTCTCATAAATGCTTTCTCTAGAGAATATTTTTTAATAGGGAATAACATGTTTGTACCGCGTATTTTCCAATTCGAATGGGAAAATTTCTGTGGTTTTCAAGCAATTATAAACGGTGATTTTTTAAGAGCTTGGTTTTTGAAAATTCAAAACAACACAGAAACTTGTAAAAAGTGAATGAAATTTTTATTTGGATCGATAAATCAATTTCTGCCATTTACTTTTTAAAAATAATTTCACTTAAATGTTGCCCGCGGTTACGCTTCAGGTGGTCCATTCTGAAGGTCCAATTTTGGCAAACTTTTTCACACATTTCGGCCGGAATCTCACCAATGACGCGTTCAATGTTGGCTTCCAAGGCAGCAATCGTGTTTGGCTTGTCCCCATAGACAATAGACTTAACATAGCCCCACAAAAAATAGTCTAACGGGGTCAAATCACATGATCTTGGTGGCCAATTGACTGCGCCAAAACGTGTGATCAACTGCTCACCAAATTCGCCTCTCAATTGATGCATGGTTTCGCGTGCAGTGTGGCATGTGGCACCGTCCTGTTGGAACCACATCTCGACCGAGTTCAATTCTTGCATTTTCGGCAAAAAAAAATCTGTTATCATCGAACGGTACCTTTCTCCATTGACCGTAACCCTGCGGCCTTCATCGTCCTTGAAGAAGTACGGCCCAATGATGCCGCCTGCCCATAAACCGCACCAAACAGTGCATTTTTCGGGATGCATTGGTAGCTGCTGAATTGCCTCTGGCTGCTCTTCACTCCAAATACGGCAATTCTGCTTATTCACGTATCCATTTAGCCAAAAATGAGCCTCGTCGCTGAAGACGATTATGACGACCATAAAACGGACGTAGCTTGCGAAAAACATTTTTCACAGAGCACGAATTTTGATAATAAATTTCAATAATTTGCAAACGTTGTTCAGGCGTAAGTCTATTCATGACGAAATGGCAAACAATACTGAATCGAAATGTCAAACGTTCGTGGAATTTGTCATGTGTGATCTGTCAAAAATATAAACGTCAAAAACCAAGTAACGTTATTTAGGGGTTAAGTAAGAATGAAGTGGAAGGAACCTGATTGATTTTCTTGGCGATACAGGTACCATCGGGCATGTTTTTCATTTGAAATAAAAGTCGAACTGGAGAGCTTAATCAAACTTGACATTAGGGTGATAGTGATAGAGAACACGAACAAAGTGCGTCCCGTAATTCAGTCTGTCTACAACATAAATGGATGGTTATTTTTTTGAATGTTTTTTTTAGCCCCAAAAATAAAGTATCATGACATATGATTTTTTTTACCAAAAAAGTTAAATATTAATTTTTTTTTACCGTTTTTATGAGCAAAAATCACTGCATTCTTATTAAGTTTAGTTTACATTTTAGTCTAAGCTAAATTTAACATAATATGTTTTTAATGGTACGTGCCATATAACCGTTAATTTTGTTTGACTCTTGAATTAACAGCTCTCGATCAAAATGAAAATTTCTATGCTGGATGTCCTTCAAATTTTAAATTATACTGCATCGAGGAACTACTGTACTGTCAGTCCTTAATAAACTAAAATGCACGACTGGGTCCTACGAACTTGCTCTTGCAGCTAATCGCTGACGCTGTTAGTAGCAACGTATCCTATTTATCCTACGCAGGTTTACAGCCGATGTAGCTAATATTGATTCAAGTTGCATAGATATACCTACCTACAAATGTATATTTATATATACATACAAAAATGGAACATATGTTTGTAAATATGCATCTAGGTGTGTATGTAACATGTACGTAACTTTATAACTCATAACTCATATACATAATGTTCATGTGAGTTTAAAATATACATATATATGTAAATGTATGAGGATCTACATTACGTATGTATTCAATGACGCACATGCATACCTACGCAAAAACGCTTAAAATTATATTATATACTTAGGTAGAAATAAATCGATGATACATACAATACAATCTTTTACATTGCTTAGTTTTTACAGTTTTTAGCCAGTTTTTTATTTATAAAATTTTTAAAACATTTTTAGAAAAAAAAAATGAAACGCCATTTACGGGCAAAAGTCCGTGACTTTTGGAATAAAACACAGATTTTTTGATAAAAAAATAATTTTATTTTTCAACGTAGTCTCCCTTGAGCTCTATACACTTTGTCCAACGCTTCTCCAATTTTTTTATGCCTTCCAAAAAAAATGATTTGTCGAGGTCCTCAAAATAGGCCTTTGTTTGCGAGATGACTTAATCATTTTAGTCAAATCTTTTTATACCAAGCCATTTCTTCAGGTTTGGGAACAAGAAGTAGTCGCTCGGAGCCAAATCTGGAGAATAGGGTGGATGAGGGAGCAATTCATAGCCCAATTCATGGATTTTTGCCATGGCAACTGCACATGTGTGCACCCTTGCATTGTCTTGGTGGAAAAGAACTTTTTTCTTGGCCAAATGAGGTCGGCTTTTTTTCAAATCGTCATTGAATCGGTCCAATAAGTTGGCATAATATTCCCCATTGATTGTTCTTCCCTTTTGAAGGTAGTCAATGTGGATTATCCCGCGTGCATCCCAAAAAACAGTCGCCATAACTTTATTGGCTGAAAAACCCACCTTGGCCTTCTTTGGCGCCGATTCACCCTTACAACCCCACTGTTTTGACTGTTGTTTGGTCTCTGGTGTGTTGTGATGGATCCATGTTTCGTCCACAGTTAAAAAACGGCACAAAAACTCCTCCATATTGCGATTAAACAACGCCAAACCTTCCTGTGAAGTTGTTACACGATTGCGTTTGTGGTCGACTGTGAGCAAACGCGGCACCCATCTTGCGGAAAGCTTTCTCATGCCCAAGTGATCATTCAAAATTGAAACCACTGAGCCATGCGAGATCCCTACGGCTTCCACAATCTCTCGTACTTTCAATTTTCGGTCGGCCAACACCATATCCTGAATTTTTTCGATTGTTTCGGGTGTACAGACCTCAACTGGGCGTCCAGGACGTTCGGCATTCAGTAAACCACTTTTTTACCATTGAAATCGATGGTGCAGAGTCCCCATAGTATTTATCAAGCTTAGCCTTGGTCTCGGTAATGGTTTATTTTCGCAAGAAATAATGCTTAATAAGCACACGAAATTCAATTTTTTCCATTTTCTCCTCAAATTAGTGAGTAGTCTGATAAAAATAGCCTAACTGACGCAGCAAGTTTAAATTTTGACAGGAGTCAACTGACAGATGCCTGTTGACAGGAGCAGTGTTGCTGTTTCAGTAAAGAGGTCAGAAATTCAAACAGTCACTTACATACAAAATTATTAACATACTATAAAATTTTAATTTCAAAACAAATTCAGTGACTGTTTTTGAAAAATCGATTTTTCAAGAAAAAAAAAACCATATTTTGAAAATTTGAGTATGCAGTTTTATTAAAACTGTTAGGGATTAGCTGCATAAAAATAATAATTTTAATCGGTTCATCCAATAGTGAGAAATTCGAAAAGTGGTTCTGTGGAGAGTACCGTTAATAAGTATATGCCAAATAAAATATTTTTGAAGTGATAACTATTAATGGGAGAATAAACCGATGCGTTACGTAACGCGTTACGGTCAGCATTCCTTTGTCTGAATTAAATTATGAAATAAAAATGCTTGGCGGATTTGTTGCATTTGAACTGGTAAATCTGGATTGTTAGTTGTATGCTCAAGCCACTGGGATATTTGCAAGTTGAATGACGTGTAGTAATAATTTGTTAACTATTGAGTTAATGAGAAATATAATAATAAATTTGAACTGAGGTACCTATAAGCCCTTGAATCAGGAGCAAGATTATATACGTTTGTACATTAGTTGATATTGAAACATATAATTAAATGCCCAACGTTGATAAACAAAACAATTTGTTTCATATCGGAGAACATGAAATTGAAATTCCAATAGGGTCATATGAAATTGTTGATATTGTATTATACTATGATGCTAAGGAATTATTAATGTGCAATTCTACCATATCTCTAAGAATGTAAGCCAATAATAATGCAATGGAGATTGAAATTTACAGCAGAGAGAAAATATATTTCGATAGGAATCGTATACGATTGAAACATTATTGGGTTTCAGTAAACGCATTCCTAAAGCTGGTGTCATAAACTTATCTGATTTACCTGATGACATAAGCAAAGTTATTGCAATTCTAATAGAATGCAATATTACAACTACATAGTTCTTTATTGAAGTGTCTGCCTGGTTTTATTTGAACTACTTAAATAAATGCAAATTTACTATACAAAAAGTATAAAACCAGTTTTTGCCAAGAATCTTTCATAAGTCAGGTTGGCTGAGCGGTGTAAGGCGTTAGATTTAAGCTCTGGTTCCCGAGAGGGAGCGTGGGTTCGAATCACACACTTGAAAATATATATATATTTTTTTAAAGTGATACTCGTAACTTCTTATGAGCGGTTTACTTGGCTTCGTTACGAAAAGAAACGAATTTTATCTTTTTAAGGAGTGGACCTAGAAATCTGAAATTTTCAGGAATGACACAGTATATTGACTTGAATGTTGGATCCCTAGAATGCAACTAACCGTAAGATTACTGTAATATTAAGAAGATTACACACATTAGTCATTTACATTTGACTGGTTCCATAAATGCATTTGGTTTTTCTTTTACTTTCCGATAGTCGCGTGCACCTCACAGGTGCATAGATTTTTTATTTTTGTCACAAAAGTCATCCACAGTGACTTAGCACCCCGTCCTTTTGTCTAGCTTCCTATCTTCCGTTGCTCTACAGATCAGTAGTGCCGCGAACTTTGTCCTTGTCAGATTGGAAGCGTAAGAGGGCGAAAGTTGACAATTGCACTTCGCATGTTGAACGCGACCACTAATGTAAGTTTTGCGAATGGTTCATTTTCAATTTTTTTGTTATTGATCTTACATGTATTATTTTGGGTACTAAAGCTAAATAAAAAGACGTTTGTTAAGAACAAAAATTCATCTCGTAGGTTCAGGGCAACTATTAATTTTTTCAACATGTTAGTTGTTCTTGTGAATTTCTTTTGTTTTTTGTATGGTTTTATTTCTTAATGTTTTATTGTTTATTTATTTGTTTGAAATGCAAATAAATATTTTATTTACATACGTTTTGTTATTTAGCACTTTATTTATGAATTTACAAAGCTTAAAACCCTCCTTTACTGCCAAAATTAACATTTCACCTCACATGTGCAGCGCGACTATTGATGTAACAAAAAGGTGCGCGACTAACTGAAGGTTAATTAATAAGCAGACAATCCTTATTACGATAGGCTTTTCGCTTAAATGACGAATGTCATTTTCAAATATTTGTATTAACGTTTGGCATTTTATAGTCATTTTCCTCAGCGTAACGACTTACTTCGAGTGGAACTTAAATTTTTGTGAGAAAAACGTCAATCATCGTTATTACAATATGCGTTACACATTGTTTATACGCCAACTAAAACGCTCTTTTTTGTCGTACAAAAATGTTTAAACGACTCGTCGCAAAATTGCCTAAAAATATAAGTTTTGTTGTTTTGTATATTCTTTCAACTGTCAAAAGTTAAAGTGTTTAAAGTTTTAGTCTCTTGCTAATTTTTTGAATTTAAACAAAATTAAAAGCATTTTTATTGCTAAAAAAGTAGTATTTCAACATTTTATGAAGTTTTTGTATATCGGCGTTTTATTGTTCATCATTTAAATAAAGGTGGGAAGCTTTTCTAATTGATCTCAACCTCAAGTAACACAAGCCGCGACAATACGGGATTTTCCTTATGAATAATAATATAAATAAAAGGAATCTAAGCGAAATCTCACCTGAACCAAATCCTGATCATAAAAAGCATTTTGTACACAAAAAATATTTGGCAATGGAAGTGGGAAAGATGTCTGCTGAAGATTTAAAGAATTTTCTCGAAACCACCTTTGATGTAATGCGCACCGAAAAGTTAAAGATTTTTGCTACAAAAGATGATTTCACTCGTCTCTACGATGAAGTAACCACTTTATGAACCACTAACGCTCATCTTAACCTCAAACTAGGCGAAATGTCTCAAAGATGCGAAGTACTCGAAAATCAATTGGAATTAATTTCACTAAAAGCTAATGAATCGTCCGTTGTCGTTCACCTTCCCTTAAATGAAGAAACCGGTGCAACTCAATTCGCTTTGCAGACTTGCAAAGGGCTTCTCAAGATAAAGGAAGATGAGAATTTGGCCATCAAACGCTGCTTAATTAGCAAATTAGCTTTAAATGTATTGTGGCCAATCTTTTTCTCTAACCAAAAAATTGATCATGCATCTAAATATCGTGTCTTTCAAGCCACAGTCAACTGCTGTATATGCTACGGTACCCAAATTTTTGGATATTTGCAACTCGAGGATTTTAAAGCTGTACAAAGATATTTCTTCAAACGTTTGTTTAGATTGCCTTCCTCGACTCCCAATTATGATATATATATGTGGAGTCTGGTTTAACACCTCTTTACATTAAAAACCTAAAAACCAATTCAGACTACATATTGAAAGTTATGAAGAGGGATGATAGAAGCCTTCACAAGTCCATTATGACAAGGCTCATTCAAGTATATGCCTCCCCGTTTAAGGAATGGAACCAGCTAGCTCTTTCTAATGGCAGTAATGTATCTTTTATGGAGTCAAATTTGAGTGAATGGCACACTAGGTTTTGTGATATTATCGCCAGGATTGATGAAAATATTTTCACTCATCATTTGTCAAGGGCCTCAACAACAGTATCAAGAAATGTGTATAAAAACCTCAACCACCAAATACCATCGCAGGCTAATTATTTCAGCAACGAGTTTTCTTCTGAAGTGAAGCAATTAGTTATATATTTAGAGCACTAGTCGAAATCCTGAACCTTAACTCTATGCCGCATCGAACTGATCTCACACAAATCTGCAGTCTATGTAACACAAGAGAACCTGAAGACATCAACCACTTCTTTGCAACGTGTCCTCTACTTCAAGAGATTCGTCGGCTGTATTTCGAAGAAAGCTATCTGCCCCCGATGAGGCTTTATGATATACTTAATGGAGCTCTCGGATGGTTAACAGTGTATAGATACTGCAAACATACTCTAAATTACCGCAATAGTTTTTTGTAGCCCTACATAAATTCAACCAGTTATTGCAGTTTAAGTTTCAAGCAATGTATCTAAGTACTTATGTTTCAAATCATTATAAAATTGATAAATCATTGTTTTGTGTTTCAAATCATTCCAAAATTGATAAATCTATTTTTTCAAATCAATATAAAATTGTTATAATCTTCTTTTGTGTATCAAATCATTTCAAAATACTTATTATAATTGTGTTTTAAATCATCTCAAAATTGTTGAAAACACACTTGTTGCCTTATTAAATTAAATGCTTAATAATTATTTAATATATATATGTAATTCTTAAAATTTAAATTTAGCTTCTTTATCTATCTGTATTGTGTTATGACATGTCGTTCAGGCAGACGGAAATTACCATGTCCTTAATCTTAAGGAAACAAATATTGTAAATAATTTTTTTTTTAAATAAAGAAATTATCTATCTATCTATTCTTTTTTAACACTTTTTATTAAATTTGGGATTCTTAAAGGGTAAAAATTACAAATGCTGAACAAATGAAGCATCTCGTGGAGCTATTGGAACAAATTTTAAGAGAGGAGGAATCATAGCACAACATTGAATTCTTTAACACCAAGTTTTAAAATTGGCACATAATATCCTTCTTCCTTGTGGCATTTTGTACTGCTATTTATTGAAGTAAAGAAAGGCTACCTTTTTTAGCCTGAAGTATCTATAGGCATTACAAATCTGGAAATAAGAGAATAATCTTAATTCAAAATATAAGGAATTTGATTTGTCCATCTACATACTTACTTCGTATCTGGCAATCTCACGGATTTGCTTTGGGATTTGGATCTTTAATTGTGTACATCCATTTTGTTGGTTTCTTGTTCGTATTTCTTGAGAAAATAAATGCAGCAACACTATTTATTTAGCGACTTTTATCGGCAGACATTGAATATGAATTTCAAAATTAATGACAGTTGCAGTGAACATTTTTTTTTTCAAAATCAGCTGCTTATGTGGAACGTATTTCGATCGACAACGAGTAGCCTTTTAGTTTCGTAATACTGACACTAATTGCGAGTTTCATTTAAATTTCAAAGAACTCCTCTCAAAATGGAGATTTGATCTTTTAAATGAAACTCTGTGTCCAAATTTAATTGTAGTATTGGCTGCATTCGGTGGCATACCTAAAGCAATCCGGATTGCTTTGTGTTGTTGTAACGCCTAACAAAAAACCAGCTGATGAACTAAACATATGTTGTCAAACACAAATCTCAAGCTATCCAAAAATTATTATTAATTTGAGCAACAGCTGATTCAAAACTTCAGATTTCTATGCAATACAACTTACTTAACAGAGAAAGCTAACTGGATCGTTCGAAAACAAACCCGCTACTAAGGTATCTTGGCTAGCCTATCGGCATTGCACCGAACGCGGCCAATGCTGAATGAATGACACACACATTTCTGAAAAAAAAAACATCTTCATCATCAAATGATGAGGAAGATGAAGACAAAGCAATAACAAATTCCACTAAATTTATAAAATTTAAATTATTAACTTCTTCGTTTATTATTTGTTTATTTTTTAGTTTAATTTCTAAGCAGGGATTGGCACAATTTCACAATAAATTAATAACAAAATAGTTTCCATTTGATGTTTGACAGAAAAAAAGTTTTACATGTATGCGTGCATTCAGATCAAATCTGCCTACCCACCATAGATGCGATCTTTCGTGTTGAGATCTGATCTAGATTTGCTCTTTTTGTTGAAATGAATTTCTCAAAATTAAAAAAAAATGAAATCTTTTGTCAGAAAGATCAGATCTTTTCTTAAATGAAACTCGCTATAAAACGCCTAAAAAGTGACTCGACACAAAAAGTGAGAGCTGTCGTTCAATATAAAGGCCAATCGTAATAAGGTTGAATAACAATATGACGATTATTTTCATACATACATCAAATCATTTTAATCAATGTGCTATACAAGCTTTGCAATCTTTATTTCAAAACAAAGAAAAACATTCAAAATTGCTTGCCTACTCCTATCGTCGATGTTCAGTGTATTTAGAAGAACAGTTGTGTTTGAAAATTAATTAAAAAGAAAAGATGTGGTTGTTTTGAGCTTATATCATCTCTTCTAATAGTTCAATCTTTAAGGTTAAGGTCTCAAAATTGAGGTAAAATTTGAGGATATATGCCGGTATAAAAATAATAAGAATGTGTCTTACTGTATATATAGCTTAATAGGTTTCTTGACATTCTAAGGCCCGTTTGCTGATACACACCTTAAGCATTTAAGTTCTACTTAAGCACTTATGTGACAGTTTACGCAGAGAAAAAGTAGCCCATAAGCGTTTTAAGTTGAACATAAATATTTATGATTCGTATCAGCGAACGGGCCTAAATCCAAAAGTTGATTAAGAATGTCAATATTTTTAAAAACAGTATTCCACAAAGTTACGAGTATTGCCCCAGTCATCGTCTACAAAAGTGCTAGCAAAAGCATATCGACAAATAGACTTATACGTAAAGCGTTAGGCGCCAGTCTGTCTGGCCTCCCTTTCTCTCACGCATACAGAGAACTTTTGAAATAAATCAAATTAACGAATAACTCTTAACAGTTTTTTTTAAGTTAAAACATTTCAATATTAAATAGTTCAACTTCGATTACTTTAGGTTATCACTTCGGTCGGGCGTCCCAAGACGCACATGTTTTTTTTTTCTTAAAAGTATAACTGCAGCATTTTAAGAACAAACGCATTTTTTATCAAAATTTGAGTCTTTTTTGAGAAATACATTTTTTCTTTTACTGTTTTTAAACATTTGTATGGGAGGTGTTTTTGTTTTATGCTTTTGGAAAATTGCTTTTTTTTTTTAATATTCAGGATAATGCCAACAAACTACTAAATACAAGGTTAAGTTAGGAGGGGTGTGCGCAGCTCAAAGGCTACTGCGTACACGGGGGCCTATATTGGTCCATTGTGAATACTTAATACAAAGTTTCGAAAAAATCGATTGAGTCGCTTTAAAAATTTTAAGATTTCGAAAAATATGTTATCTCACTTAAATTTCAAAAATAAATGTTTTAACAATTTTGGCTTATATTAGTGTTCAAACTTTCTAGCAACATCTGCATAAAAATTTTAAAAAAATGGGCCGTTTTCCAGTTTTTCAGAAAGACGAAACCGCAAAAATGGTCCTCTAGTAGGGTAGGACAGTAGAAATAACTTTTTTACCAAAAAAAAAAAATAAATTACCGAAAAGTAATTTTAATTTTTTTCTTGTATTAATGAACTGTTTTTTTTTATATAATCGTTGCAGCTGTTTTTGAGCAAAATAAATATAAAAAATAATATTTTCTTTTTGGGCAAACAAAATTGTATGTTAGGTACTTTTATTTTTCGTCTTAAAAAAAATAAAAAAACGTGCATATTACCGAAAAATCAAATCCTTATAACCGCTTAGGTTGTAAACTAGAGACAGACAGATAAATAGGCGGAATTGTGGGACCCACTTTTTTCAACTTCGCTATCATCGTAATGTCAAGTTTGAACAAAATCTCGAGTTAAATTTTTTACGAATCCAAAACTTGCCATAAAACAAGGCAGTATTTTTCAACGTGAGTCCTTTTTTTCATAAGGATATTATGAAAAAAGGACTAAAGGATTAAAACAAATTTAACTTCAGCTCCTACAGGCATAAAAAGTGCAGTTCAATAATTTTAAAAAATATGATATTTATTTGTGTAAATTTTCACTCTTTTTAATTTACTTGATGTCAAATTCAAATTAGTTTGTGCTTTTTTTTTCTGCAATGAAAATGCTGACCCGCCTGGAATTGAATGTTCAATTCAGACAAAGTGACAATTTAATATTAAATTTTCCTCGCAAAAGCTCAAAGAGGACAGTCAAAAACATAGTTAGCAATTCTGATTCAACCAGCCAGTGAGAGCTCATGGAGGATGGGTTGCATTTTCTAAAATTCTGTATTTACTGGCTCCACAAAACACCTGCCACCAACAGGATACCACCATGCTCTGTACATAGGTAATATTTTAAAACTGATAGTTTGAAAGTAAGTGGAAATGTAGTTGCTGTTATTTCGAGGAATATGTTAGAACAAACAGTGACAACCTAATTGAAGGGGATGTTAGAGACATATACACAAGTTCAAAGTTAAAAGCAAACAAGTTGTTCATGTGAACAGAATAATTTTTGTGCTGCATCTTTTTTGTATGGAAAAGCTAAAAATTTAATTTTAGGGAAGAGTTTAGTTGTGTGTTCTTTTGTTTACCTGTGTGTTTTTATGTTAACGGACTTAGAGAAAAAAATATATACATTATAAATGGCATCCTATTTAAAAATCTGTGTAATTGTTACTAAAAAATCCTGTCACCACCGGCATATTGAAAGCTCGTTAAACGGAAAAGCTCTAATGAATAGACAAAACCTGCTGCTGATTTTTCTAAAATCTCATTTGAATTTAAAAATTGAAGTTATTTTTACTTTGGAAGATACTTTTATGTCTGTGTTCAAACTTCAAAGTAGACCTTTTCTCTAGTACCTTCTTCATTCATGAACAGTTATTACCAAAAAAGAAAGAAAGAAAACCCAATACAAACACATTCATCAATATGGGCTACTGCTTGGTTGTTCTTGTTACTTATATTTCCGAGAGAAAAGTAAAAAAAAAGTCCATCCAAAAAGAGGTTAAAACCTCAAATTAATTAAAAAACTTCCAAGTCTTTAAAAGAGCCTTTGGGTGTAATTGTAAGTGACAACGGTTAAATGTCACAAAAACAAAAGTAAACCAGAAAAAAATTCAAAATGTGGGAAATTCGTTTTTTTGTTTGTACCTGATGTCCCACGTTTCCGGAATTAATAAGGACATGGATCTATGGCGAGGGATTTTTTTTTGTAAGTTCAGATATTGAATTCATTAAGAAGAGGGTTAAGTGATCTGTGTCGTTGGTAGGTGAAATTCTTTAAATGGCTTTCTTTGCAGGTGTTTTACAAATAAATTAAAAAGCAATTACGTTGGATTGTGAATAAAGAAATTGGTAAAAGGAGTTCTTTTGTCAATGAAATTGAAAAAAAAGTGGGTAATTAAGACATTAAGTTGGTTTAATTTAAGGGTGGCTTTTTAATTTACTAATCTAGCAAATAGCGTTTTTATCTCTTTATTATGTTTAGACATTTAAAAAGGTATTTGTTTTTCGCCGGCCGGTTTTGCCCAGGTTCTTCTTAGCAATGCGTCGAGATAATTCTGCGTTCATTTGGTTTTTAACACTGATCTCTGAGGATCTAAGAAATGGGGTATATACCCAGATATATTTTAGGCCCCTCACGGCACCCCGATCTGCATGAATATTTACTATATCTCTCTATATCAAAAATAGAAATATCGTCCATGTGTGCGCGCAGAACTCGAGAACGATTAGATCGATTTTCATGATTTTAGGCTTGATGAATTCGACCCAAGAAAACCAGGTCATATAGGACACTGGATGAAATTTCCGGAAAATTTCCTGGAACATCGTTTGATTAAATAATTAATAATAAATTGTACGATGAATTAATGCAGGTAGTCGATAACGGAAATGGTGGCACTTTAATCCTCGATTAACCCGGTGGAACTTGAAAAACATAACTCATTTCACTGATATTGTCTACTATTCGTTCGAGATCTGAGATTGCTTTAGCACTTGCCTCTTCTGGGATAACGGCTACGTTGTTGGAAGGAAGTCGAACAGCTCATTCTGCATTAAAATTGCCATTGAAATTGAAGTGAATGAAGAACCTACATGCAACATCTCGCAGCAATGTAAGATTATCATCTGTGAGTGCACAATAGCTCACAGACGTGCATTGAAAGCTTTAAATCGTACGTTGAAATATTTACGAAATAATAAACGACGTTTCGGTGGTGCAATAATGTAACTGTCAGGCGATTTTCGGCAAACTCTGCCTGTCATTTCGAGATCAACTCCATCAGATGAATTGATCGCTTAACTGAAATCATCGGCCTTATGGCAATACGTGAAGAAATTGAAATTGAAAACAAATATGCGAGTCGTTTTACGAAATGACCAGTTCTCTGCAGAGAGTTCTCCAGGCAATTATTGGCGATCGGCAATGGCGTGATACCAGTGCACTTAGTCACCGGCCTGATTGAATTTCCGCCGAATTTTTGCCACTTTACAACAACGCCGGAAGAGCTCATCACGAATGTTTTCCCGAATATTGCTCAAAATTATGTTATATTAACATGATTGGCTGAGTTCACGGGCGATTTTGGCTAAAAACAAGGATGTCGGTCATTTGAATTTTGTCATTCAAAATCAAATTGCCGCGCCGGTGAGTACCATTTATTCAGATTTGTGGACTCCGTGATGGATGAAAACGAAGCCACCAACTATCCCACGGAATTTTTAAATTCTTTGGATGTTCCGGGCTTTCCGCCACACAATTTAAAATTGAAAGTAGGCTCAGCTATAATTTTTCTGCGCAACCTCAATACACCAAAACTTTTTAACGGAAGGCGTTTGATTCTGAAGAATCAAATCTAATTCAAGCCTTGATTTTGAAGCAAAAATTCAAAGGCGAAGATGCCCTCATTCCACGGATTCCTCTTATTCCGAACGATTTGCCATTCATGTTTAAGCGTCTTCAATTTCCGGTGCGCCTCGCTTTTGCTATAACAATCAATAAGTCGCAGGGACAATCGCTTGATGTTTGTCGCACCAATCTCCAATTTCCATGTTTCTCACATGGTCAATTATATGTGGCATGCTCACGTATCGGCAAACCTACCGCTTTGTATGTGTATGCACGCGAAAATAAAACTAAAAATGTTGTATACCATAAAGCACTTCAGTAAAATAACATAAGTCTGGCCGACACACAAATCGTTGTGATTTGATTGAAAAACATAGACATTGTTAATTTAGTTAGGTTTATTGTATTACATAAAACTTTAGAATAAAGAATTTTAATTGACCTGGGGGCTGGGATTCGAAGATTTTGTTGGCTGGAGCGTTGTTGTCAATTCGCTCGATGTGGCGGAGCTAGTGTAGTCGACGCGCTTTTGCTCTTTGGACTACATCCACATCTTGGTACAGCTCGTACAATGCTCGATTGAATCTTCTCCCCCATTCGCCCTCTTCGCATATAGGACCAAATATCCTCCGAAGAATTTTTCTCTCTAAAGTGCCCAGTATCAATCCGCTTTTTTACTTATCGGTCAGCACTCGGCGCCTTAGAGTAGAACTGGTAAAATTAGCGTTTTGTATAGCGTGCACTTTGTCTTTCGAGACAGGAGTTTTGAACCCATTTGTTTTTAGGAAAACCGAAGTAGCAGCGGCTTGCTAGGGTAATTCTTCATCGGATTTCGTCGTTCGTGGAATTGATGTTTGTTCCGAAGCAGGTGAACTCCTTGACTACCTCGACATTACTGTTACTAACAGTGACGTTTTGTCCTAGGCTGTAGGTGTCTATAAATAAATACAGACAGACTGACAAACAGACATACATACAGACTGACATAATTTTTAGACCATCTTATTTCGTTTTCGCTATCATCCTAATGTCATGTTTGATTGTTATCTCTAAACTTTTTTTTCGACGAATGCATAACTTGCCTTATAGTACCTATAGTCGCAAGTAAAAACTGCGTAGCATATTATGCCTCAAGAATGCAGTGCTGTCTTCTGTCATTAAAGCAGAGCTTACCCCCATGTCGCTATCCGTGAGCGGTACTTGTATTGAAGAAACCATTTAGGTTTCAGTCTTGGAATGTACATCACAGACCACCTCTTGTGGAAATAGTCAGTTACATTAAATTAAAATGAATCAAAATATAAATCAGAAAAAGTTATTTTTCGTTGTAAATCTTATAACAATCATTAAATTCCTCAAGCAAAAACTTATTTTCAAATAAAAAAAAAATAAAGCTAAATTTCGCTTTGTTTCAATTCTACTCTCCCACGCCTAGATGTGATATTTCATAAAAATCTCAAATCTCTTCATCAATTCCCATTGTTGATGGCTTGTAAGTAGAAGCGTAGGTATTTACCATAAATAACCGATTTTTCATTCAGAAACAATTGTCTTAGAAACAAGTTAAAAAATGCCTTTTTAAGGACCCGCAAGAAAACAAAATACAAACCGACAAGAATAAGGATTTATAACGAGCAAGAAACTCGTAACTTTCGCAACGACAAACCCATACCAACAATATATACATACATACATAGAACAATCATCTTATTTAAATTATGTTATTCTGTCAAAACGTGCCGTTACTATCACTACCTTTCAGCACTTTAGCTTCAGGATCAATTTGATATTCGTTTGGGCTTTCTTCATAAATCCTTTGGAGATTTTTGTGATTATTACTTAACAATAAATTATAATTCCTACACCTTGCGTGCTATGAAAGCAATTTTTTTTTTTTTGATAAAAATACCCACCTACTCTATTCTCAGTTGGGCTTCCTCTTTCAATTCCCCTTAGTAAGGCTAAAATAATGTACACGTTATATACATACATAGGTAGATAGAGACTATAGTTTAAATCCTTCCTTAACATTTTTGGTATTCAAATCGTTTGAGTGTTTCACCTTGTATATATCTCAATTTGAAGTAAATAATGGCAATTTAGCTTAAGGCTCATTCATCACGATGAGTGATGAAGTCCTGTGTTGGGACAGGAAGGTAAAATGTTAACACTTGATTTGTTTTCAAGAGACTATACTGATAGGTACCTACATTTCACTCCTCTTAATTAATAGTCCAGTCAATAGGTGTTCTTTCGCCGAAAATTGTGGCTTAGAAGACAATTTCGCTAAGGTCGGGAATCTGATGAGAAAAATGAGCATTTGATGTTTGTTTGCTCCGTGGGAGTAGTTCTATACAGGGTGGCCCACGAATCGCGCTACAAAAATAAAACGTATAAACTTTTTTTCAGTGTGAGTAATCGGCTTATTTTTTTGTTTATTTTATAGGCTACTATTTAGATGTATTAAAATGAATTCTTAGGATACTGAAAAAAGGATTTGGATAGTGCAGCGATATCATTCTTTGCAGTCCGTCATTTCCGTCCAAAGGGAATTTAGGCTGCAGTTTTGCGGTACTCCCCCGAGTAGATGGACCATTATGAGGCTGGTGAATATGTTTGCCGAATCTGGAAGCATCGAACGAAGACCGTATCATCGAGATCCCAATGTTCGGGTTTAGGATATAATCGTGACTGTTGCGTCGGCAATACAGGCAAATCCAAGTGTTTCGACTCGAAACTTATCGGGCCAAATTGGAGTTAGCAGACGGTCATTACAACGGATACTTCATGATGACTTAAACTTGTTTCCGTACAAAGTCCAAATTACAAGCAAGTTAAACCCTCAGGATTTGCCTGTTCGCCTGGAATTTTGCCGAAAAGTGATTGCAATGGCCGAAGAAGACAACACACTGATAAATTGTTTGTTCATGTCTGATGAGATTATGGAGTGAATCTAATCAAGAAATGATCCATGAGACGGAACTGCACCCAGAAGGAGTCACTGTGTGGTGCGCAGTTTCATCAAGGTGTATTGTAGGTCATACTTCTTTGAAGAAAACGGTGTAACACAGACTGTCAATGGGGACCGTTATTTAAAGACGTTGAAGTAGTTTTTTTTACCCAGAACTTCGCCGAAGAAGTATCCCTTTCAACAGGATTTGGTTTCAACAAGATGGAGCACACGTAGCCACGCAAGTTATGGCGGAGCGCCAACGAAAATTCCCAAACAAATTGATATCCAGAAACTGCACGTTCCGCTGGCCCCCAAGGTCACCTGACCTGACTGCACCAGACTTTTTTTATGGGGTTATGTCAAGCAGGAAGTGTACAAAACGAAGTCCAGGAATTTGACTCAATTGAAGCAGTCCATTAAGACAATAATTGAGGCGATCCCAATTTCAACCCTTCAGGCCGAAATGAACAATTTTCTGATCAGGTGCCGCATATGCGTGGAGGTCATTTGCGGTCTATCATCTTTAAAAGCCATTAGTTATTTAAAATAAAATTTAATTTTTAATCCAATAAAAAAAAATTAATGAAATACATCGATTAAAATAAAAGTTATTTAAATTTCTTATTGTAGCACGATTTGTGGGCCACCCTGTATTAGGTTAATTTTTTTCATAATCAGCACATATATTTGATTACCATATTAAATTTGAAAATTGTTAATTTATTTACAAATAAGAACGTGTTTTTTTTGTTTAAAAAATATATGAGGACGAACGAAATGTAAGAAGATCGCAGTCTCAAAAATAAACTTATGAATCTATAGCTGGAGTAACAATGGTCAACGGCAACACTGCAATCAATCCTAAATTAGAGAAACTCATCGAAAGAAAAGAAACGGAGTTAGTCGTTAGTGTGAACTCAAAGGGATAAGTCGCCTTCTGCGATTGTTATGTTTTTCTTTCTATTATTTAATTAATATATATTGTTCTTTTTAAAATATAAGGTTTTACTTTATTCATCTTGACACAAAGTCTTAAGTTGACGATCCAAAAAAACACCCACACAAGCATAACACCAATACACGCTTCAATTTAATTTAATTTTTTACTCCATTTTATTTTATTTATTTTATTTTATATAATTTTATTTTATTTTGTTTTCTCCTTCAATACACTAATTTTTGTGTTTCTTATTAATTTAAAATACATAACAAAAATATGTTTTCCCCTTTCTAGTACAAAAAGGACGGTAGTTTTATTTGGAATCCGGTGTTATTTTAAAAATTTAATTTGGCATCACTGAGTGTAACGCTGAACTCGATTGATGATAAGAGATATGCGGGGTCCCTCAAACAACTGTTTTCGTTTTCACCGGAAAAGCATTAAGCAACAGCCAACCAGTACTTACTATAATAATATATTCAGAGAACTAACAAACTATACCACTCTCCCTTAGTACACCGATCCGCCTTCAACAGCATTGGTTATATCATCCCATTGATTATATCAGCACTGTCAACAACAAGAACCATATGATCCTGGATTAGTTGAGTATACACACGAGATACACTCGTTTTACTTTCGAATAACCGAGATGAAATTGTTTTTCTGTATTTTCTCAGTTCACACTGCCTTACTGCCGTCGAAATAATATAAGAAGCTGATGATTCCTATAATAAGATCTGGCTTTTTCTTGGCCTACTTTTCGCTGTAGTACCAATCTAGAGTACTTCGGTATGAATGCTGGAAATCATCGCCATGTATCTTGCAGTGACGATCGATAAGTTTGGGGATTTAGTCGGTATTCTGTTGGGGAACTTATCCCATCACATCGTCTGCTTATATGAAGTACATAATTTGTTGGGAATATTTAGGGTTTATAAAATTATACATGCCCGTATATGAACTAACTTTTTTAAGTTTCTTTTATTAAATTTTGCTTTTTTTTTAAATTGTATAGTTCAGTATTTTAACTTGTTTAAGACTAAAAATAAAACAGTGGACTTAATTGTAATTCTGAACTCTTCGAATTCCAATTCGGGTTTTCTTCGCTATCTCAGATTTAACCTACCTGATAATTCCACCTACATTATGTATCTACTTATCTATTATAATATGAGTGGAGTGTAGAGATATGATTGATTATAATTTGGCAAATCCTGATAAGCAGCACAATACGAGTGCATGCAATTCTGCTTCACTGACTTAAACAAAAAATAGAATATCATACTCGATGCAGAACAATGTACCTAATGTACCTGTTCCTTATATGTCCTGTGTGCTGTTCCAGTAACGTATAGGAAAAAACAATATTTCTTCTCTGATTGTATTTCCCGGTCACAATCCTTTTTGTATTTCGAACCCGAAAGGACTCACTCATTCCAAAAGAACCATCATCGCTGTCGCCTTTGGTTGCTGTAATAAATCAAGGACTCTTTGTTGGGAAAAAGCAGAGTTTATCATCTCCCAACATCCGCACACCTTGTATCCGCCCAGGCGAATACGAAAATGTGAATAAATTGCAGTTGGTTGAAGAATACCAATTTAGATATGCACATACATACTATATATAGCACCGGCAAATACTAACCCTTAAACAAACAACAAAATCGTCCGTCACACCACTCTCTACATGCTAAATGTGAGATGTTCTACATTTCAATTCCTGAAAAATTATCCTTTCATGCAGTTAACCCAACGCGCTGAGTTCAGTCAAACAGATTTCCTGATTCACATCCGCACACATATGCATATGGATTTATGTATGTAGATACGGCTCACGAAAGCAATTCCTACCTACAACTGTTGACAGGATAAGAAGCAGGTGAAAAGTTAAGGAAGACAGATGGCAAAGGCCGATCGGCGATGAACGAGAACTAAAACTCCATATCAAAGAAGAAAAGAGTGTCTCCTGAATAACGAACCAAATATTTTTCTATTTTATAGACAAAAACATAGTGTCTCGAATGCACACTTTAAACAGAGCAGAATCACAGGATACCATTATATCAGAAAGAGGAAATGCAATCATATTATATATTTATAGTAAAATGAACTTTTTTCTATCTACGACTGGAATTCGGATTGAAATGGCACAGATTGATTTGAAAATGGATAATACGTCTTGAAGAGACTCTAACACCAGAATTTAATGGCCCAGATTTACGGCTGAGTTTGATGTACTGTTTCGTTCGTCAGATAATAGGTTCCTCATTCCATTGTGATGTGTTTCACAATCTCTCGGTTGAATCTTTTTTCATTATTCAGAGAAATTCGGAATAACTGGCAAAAAAGGATAAAAGGTGCTAACAAAGATGATAATGGAGACGATGCCGTCTGAAGCATACTTCGTGTTTGATTTGTGATCAAATAATCTCCCATTACAGTGAAAGGAAACTTGGAATTATGAGAAAAGGATACCTAGTTGTGCAAGGAGCACCTGATGTTTTCTTGATGGGCTTCTTCAATTCGTTTCTTTTCTATTTCTATAGAAATAGTATTTGTTTGGCAGTTAGTTTCAAGGAGTTTATTTTTCAATAACAATCGAACTTGAAACTTATGCCAAGGAAGATTAATTTTCAATTTTGTTTTTAATTTGAAAAAACGTAACAAATTATTTTGTTCAAGACAAGGATTATACTACTACGTTGTTAATTTCAAATCTTGTAAGGGGTGCCCTATTTTATCCTTATACAGGAAATTATCAAATTTCTTCTATATAATGTATACGCATTCGTATAAATACTTTCTACCCCATATAAATCTCTTTGCAAAAACTGCAAGACATAGCAGTTTTTTGCCTGGAAATGATCTTCAAAGGTAGTCTTCGCCACAAACACGTGCCCGAATCATGGAGACAAGTCGAAGTGGTTTTTATTCGGAAAGTTGGCAGGCGGGGTCATGAATCCGCAAAGGATTTCAGACCAATTAGCCTGACATCTTTTTTGCTTAAGACCCTAGAGCGCATTCTGGCTTCTCATATTAGGGACATCCTGGATGGTTGCCCTCTAGATGACTCTTAGCAAGCATACCTCAAAGGTAAATCAACAGAGATAGCCTTACACGAAGTAGTGGGCACGATCGAGCGAACCATCCATTATAAGGAGTATACTCTCGCTACCTTCTTAGACTTAGAAGGAGCATTCAATAATGTCCTTACCAAATCTATTCAAGATTCACTTAAAACCATGGCATAGCTGACTATATCCAAGACTGGAAGACTGGATTATTTTTATGCTTTAATGACAGGATGATAATAGCTTCGTTAGGGAACTCTACCGATACCAAATGTGTAAATAGAGGAACACTACAGGGTGGAGTTCTGTTGCCACTCCTTTGGCTTTTAGTCATGAATAGGATTCTTGTCAAGCTGAGGAATAGTGGTGTGAAAGAGGTAGCGTACGCAGATTATTTAGTACTTCTAGTGTCAGGTAAATTCCCAACAGTGATTAGTGAAATCACAGAGAGGACTCTGTTTAAGATTAGCAATTGGGCCACGAGTTGTCGACTAGGGATTAACCAACGCAAAACAGAATTGTTACTCTTCACTACCAGGACTAAGGTACCCACTTTCACGCTACCTCGATTAAATGGCCACAATCTTTCACTATCTTCCAGTGCGAGATATTTAGGATTCATCCTGGACCCTAAATTAAACTGGAAACTGAACATTTGTTCTGTTAAATAATTTTTACGGTCGTTTTTTTTTTGGAACACAATATAAAATAAAAATATGTACATAATATTATAAATCAGTCAAATTAAAATAACATAATTAATCATCACTATCTATAAGAATATCTATTTTATTAATGTGTATGACCCTTAATAAATAAATAAATAATTAAGAACGGGCTAAGCAGACTAGCATTGCTTTCTACGCTTGTAGTAAAACATTCGGTAAAAAATGGGGTCTTCAATCGAAAATAATCCTATGGATGTACACAGCAGTAGTACGACAAATCCTGGCTTATGGTTCGATTGTATGGTGGCCCGCTTTAAACAAACAATACAACATCAATAGACTTAAGGAAATTCATAGGACTGATACCGTTGGAGCCACAGGGACCTTAAGATCTTGCCCATCGGATACCTTAAGTGTTATTTCCCATCTTCTACCTTTTGACCACCACATTAAACATCTGGTATGTTGCAGTGCGTCGACAAGCACTGACTACTGCACCCCTATTTTGAACCTCGGCAAAGGTTTTAAATTTATCTCTTCATCCAGGAAGAATTGGGAAGATGATGAAGTGTCCCAAGATTTCGATGTAAATATTTTTACCGAGTCGCTGAATGTCTCTAGATCTTTCCGACTTCCCGACTTTGCAAGTGTCTTTCAAGCTAAAGTAGTACTAGCTATAATAGAAGCATGCAACATTCTTAAATTAAGCCCAACTCCAAATCTAAATTCGGCAATATTCACAAAATCCCAAGGGGCTATCAAAGCCGCAAATTCAACAAAATTATCACCAAATGAGCTTTAAACCTTAACATTAACCAAAGAATCACTTAAGTCTGGGTTCCAGGACACAGTGGTATCGAGGGTAATGAACGGGCAGACGAGTTGGCCCGGCAGTGATCAGCCCTACATAGCTCGCTTGCAGAGAATATATCTTTACCACTCGCTGATATGGCTTTCGTACAATAAATCCCGCACAAACGATCCTATATTTGTAGACCACGGCGGGACATAGCAAGGATAGTCGCTACCTGTACGGGGCACTGGCCCTTGGGGGAGCATGCAGAAAAACTGAGTATTCCCCGCAACACCTACTGCCGTAGCTGTAAAAACCTGTTGGAAAAGGAAACAGTGCTTCACTTCCTTTGCAAGTGCCCCGCTTTGGCCAGGCTAAGAATGCAATCCCTTGGGAGGGCTTTCTTTTCTGATCTAAAAGAACAGTCTGATACAAAAGTTAAACACTTACCCTCTTTCCTCATCGGGTCGAAATGGCTCTAGCGTCGCTGCGCTTGAGTTGTGCCCTTGCTTTTTCCGACAAAAAAAAATGTATTCAGGTCCGTACGAGTTCTTGGTATCAAAACGGCCCTTCCCAGCACTACTTGGGTCTAGATGCGAGTTCGCTCTGACCACCATTTTACCTACCTACCTATACGCATTCGAATGAAATAATGGAATAAACATTCTCTAAAATTAATCTTAAATCATTCCAATGATTTGCATTCATCATTCGAGTGATTTGTATTCATCAATTGAATGATGTATTATGTTTTTATACTTATTGTGATGCACTCAAGTCTAGTGATGTTAATGAACGTTCACGTGTAGGTTCGGATTAGAACTAAAGACTTTTTTTGATTTGTTTCTGTAGCATTCATCATTCGAATTAATTAGTAATATATAAGAAGTTTTTTTTTTTTTTTAATAATACAAATTCTATATACTACTGAAATACATCAGCCAAGTAGAAGACTTAGCACTATAATATTTGGACTTGTTGAATTATTGATTTAAAATAGCTTTTAACGGCCTTTAGTCCAACAAATGATTAGGAATTCTAGTCTTGTTGGATATAGTTCACACTAGATGTTCTTCACAAAATCTATGTAAGATGAACTGAACTTGGCAAAAATTGCGTATTGACAAAGGTCCTCACTAGTCAACTGATGAGTCCATGTGAGATCGCCGGGACGAAACGCCAATTTTTGTTGGACTAAAGGCCGTTAAAAGCTATTTTGAATCAATGAATTAGTAATAGTAACAGTAATCATTCGGTTCTCGCGTACAGTTAGTTACTTTTTGCTTGATCACTCGAGATACAGGGACATGGGTAGGGTATCTGATATTTTTTGTTTTACGGAATCACCGAATAAAAACGGAAGAATCGAATGATTTCTAGAGTTGGATGTGATAAAAGTGGATTTGATTGAGCATTTCTTATGCATATTATAATTTTTTTGTAGGTTGCTTATAGTTATTTATTTATTTCAATTCGTTAAATGATAACGTGAACAATGTTTATAAATAAATACTTAAAACTAGAGCGTGTCCGCCGGAAAGGTATACTAATTTGTTTGTTTATAATTTTTGATTAAATGAAAGGGAATGGATCTTATATTGATAAATGTTTATGTAATGTCGGTCATTATATATGGAATACAATATCAGGTAAATGTCTACCTCTGTTAGTCGCACAAATGCGAGCCCTTTTGAGCACATTTTTCATTACATTCTCACACAGTTCACGCGGTACTTCATTAATTTCATCACGAATATTTTGTTTGAGTTGCTCAAGCGTTTCTGGTTTGTTTGCATAAACCTTGCTTTAGGGATCTAAACTGGGTCCAATTTTGTTTGTCTTATACACTAACGAACTGCTACGACTTTTCAAACAGAGTATTCCATTCGCTTTTGCTGATGATACTGCTATTGTCGTCCGCCATAGTTCTCTTGATACGGCAACAAAGATAATTCAAGAACAATTCAACATGGCAGTTAGATGGTGTCACGACAACGGCTTGGTAATGAATGCAATAAAAACAAAAATGATGCATTATCAGAAGTCCGCAGTTCAAACCAACAAATCAAAGGATTTATTTACAGAATGATGACTGCCCTAAAACGCAAAAAGAATGCATCGAATTAGTAAGCAACTACAAGTATCTGGGAGTAATAATAGACAGTCACATTTTATGGGAAAAACACAT
This sequence comes from Philhelius pedissequus, assembly GCA_910595825.1. Lineage (NCBI taxonomy): Eukaryota > Metazoa > Arthropoda > Insecta > Diptera > Syrphidae > Philhelius > Philhelius pedissequus. Next base: position 72,048,065 of record OU343160.1, on the reverse strand, counting down.
AGACAAATTGAGGATGGACCTAAAGAAAGCAATGTTTGCACTATCTCATCTAAAATACCACACTAACCACGATGTTTTAAAACAAGTTTATTACTCATTGATGGAATCCAGGATACGGTATGGTATACTAGCTTGGGGCAATGCAGCTAAAACCCACATTATCAAAATTCAAAAACTCCAAAATGCAGCTATAAAACTAATTAACAACAACTATCGACAATCAGATGATACACTTTTTAAGCCACTACAAGTTGAAAATATTTTTAAGATGACTACCATAATAGAATACTTTGATGACAATCGATTTAAGCAACCAATCCAACACCAACTCAACACGAGAAGACGTGCACAAGGAATGTTACAGATAGCAAGAAACTACAACAACTACGGAAGACGTAAACTTGAACACATTGTACCAAGTATAATCAACGGACTACCGAGAGAAATTATCACTATTCAAAACTTAAAAAAAAGAAAAAAAGAACTAAAAAAATTTTTCATTAATTCTACAAATTAAAATTTTATATATAATTTATTATAATCCAGACTTATTTAAAAAAAATTGGAACTTTAAATTTGAACTTTATATAAAATCGTAAACTTTGCTTACTTTTATTTTTATATAATTGAAAAATATTCTTCTGCAGACAAGCTTCGGCTTCGCAGATACTATTGTAAAACCATATTAAGAAAAATAAAAGCTAAATAAATAAATAAATAAATAATAAGAGAAAAAAAAAAAAAAAAAAAAAAAAAAACCATTTCTTGAAATAACTTTGTTGTGGAAAGAGGTCTCGCAGTAATTCCATTGTAATGCTGGCTGTATGCGATGTGGCACCGTCCACATGTTAATCAAGCCCAAGGCATGCAGTTGTGGTGTTAAAAAGTTTTCAATCATATCACGATATCGATCACCATTCACAGTTACCGTTACGCCGTTTTCATTTTCAAAGAAGTAAGGTCTAATGATTCCTCCTGACCAAATTGCACACCAGACTCTAACTTTTAATGGATGCAAGGTGAGTGATGAATAATTTGAGGGTTTTGCATTGCCCAGAACCGGCTATTCTGTTTATTCACATATCCATTCAAATGAAAATGTGCCTCGTCACTCATTATGATTCTTTCATGAAAATCGAGGTTGTCATGTGCTAGCTGTAAGATCCTATTGGCATATGTACTGCGGCGTAAATGGTCTTGTGGAAGAAGCTCTTGTGTCAACTGAATCTTAAATGGAAACAATGCAAATCCTTGTGCAAAATTGTGACCAAAATTGTTCTTTAATGAGAAATCTCCTAAGCACGGCGTCGAATTGAGGTTGATGGATTGTTTTGAAAACTTCCTTGAGCAGCAATCCGCACTTGTAGTACGTTGTGGTCCATGCTTAGCCTTATTACCTACAGCTCCTCTTTCTTCGAAATCATTCACTACACGATAAATAGTGAGTTTTGTTGGCACGTTGTTCCTCCCAAAAATTTCACGTAACTTTCTCATCGTCACAGTAATCGATGATTGACTTTGATAAAATGTTTTAACGATTATAACATGTTGGTTTGTCGAATATTTCTCCATAATAAATTTGCCACGTGTCTTCTTCACGACTGCCAAATATGAACTATCAAGACTAATGTTTCCAAAAATGGCGGCAAAGCAAAGTAGTATACCTTTACGGCGGACACTCTGTACTTAGCAACTAATTTTCCAAACTATTATAAAACAATGTTTTGAATTATGAGTTATTGGAATTGTTATTTGGTGAAAGCACTAGAAAATAAAATCTATTAAATATTTCAACTAATTTGGAAAAGAAAGGTCTATTAAATACCTATCCACACCAGAAAACTTAACGCTTCTGCAGCTTTTGGTTCTCGAGATATTGCAATCCAAACGTGATCCCGTGATTGTCAACCAACCTGCATTTGATTTGTTTTGGAAGCTGATATCTCGACTTCCAAGCTTTAGAAAAAAGTGTGGTTTTCAGCACTTGAAAGGGATTGAACATGCCTTTCGAGTGGTATAAAATTTGCCGCTTCAATTTTTTTGAAGAGTTTTGAAAAAAAATCAAGCCCCTTGCGGAAAAAAATTGTATTTTCAAAATTGTTTTCCAAATCCATCGATATATAGGTACATGAAAAGAAAGGTCTATTATATAACTATCCACCCCTGAAGGTAAACGCTTCTGCAGCCTCTGGTTCTCGAGATATTTCAACCCAAAATTGATCCCGTGATTGTCAACCAACCTGCATTTAATTTGCTTTGGAAGCTGATATCTCGACAACCAAGCCTCAGAAAAAGCTGCGGGTTTAAGCACTTGAAAGGGATTGAACAGACCTTTCGAGTGGTATAAAATTTTCCGATTCAATTTTGTTGAAGATTTTTGATAAAAAATCAAGGCTAACACCCCTTGCGGAAAAAACTGTATTTTCATGCTGGTGTGCCCCAGGGTTCCGTTTTATCTCCAACTGTTTTCTCATTTTCGTTAATGATCTGGAACATTTAATCCACTAAATTGTTGACGGTAGTACTCTCAGCATTTCATATTCGTTTTCCAGATTCACCCCCTATTTCTTCGGGTGTGGAACTGCAACGGAAGAGTATGACACGCTCAATTAATTCTGATCTCGACATGCACCTAGAGGTATAGTACATACATATACATCTCTGTGCATGAATTTGTCCAAATTCCCCTAGAAAAATATAATCTCCAGTATAAATATGCTGCAAATTCGATTAGAGTCTGTAGTCATCAACAAAAAAAATATTGCGTTTTAAAAGGGTACGAAAGCATCTAATTGGTGAGCCCAACTATTGTGCCCTGGCGAAACGCATTTTGGACTAAAGGTCATAAAATATTTAAATGTGGCTTTAACCCACTCAGTCCACAAAAACTAAAACAAGAACAATTTGAAGCTATGCGTTTTCTTCTACTATTCGATTTAAGGCTATGAAAAAACTTATCTGTTGATATCAGAATTATTAACTGCACGAATGAAACCTTACTGGAATACAACGAAGACCCTATCAAACCGTCAAGTATCATATGAAGACACACGGACTACGTAGCCGCATGTGCAATGATCCGCTATGGAATGTATCTGGAAACCCCTTACAAGTAAGTAATTCTTTTCTGGTTATCTTAAGGTCTCCCATGTATTGTATCATTAGAACACATACCTGCGCTAATTGGACTACCAACAAAATCTAATTTTTTCAAAATAGATAGATAGATAGATAGATAGATAGATATATAATTTTATTTCATTAAAAGGTTTAACAAACACATTTTATATACTGGTATAAAAATTAATTATGACAATAACATAAAGTTGCCTGTCAGGTTTTAAATTTGACGATAAGCAAATTAGTGATTTGAACAAAAAAATTATTATGAAAATTCATTTAATATAAGGTAGCGATACTTCAGTGACGCTTTTAAAAACTTATAGAGATTAAAGTAGCAGCTGCCATTTAAAACGTTTAAAAATTGTGTGCGTGAAAGCACGTCATTTCCAAGAAATATCCTTCTATACATTTTGAAGATTGGGCAGATTCCAACGAAGTGATAGGTATTTTCAGAGGCGTCTAAATTGCAAAGTGTGCATAAACCATTTGTATCTCTTTGGAAGGATCTTCCATTTAGACTTAGAAGTCCACAGCGGGTTTTTAGGATAAGGGAAATCATATCTCGAGGGTTTGAGTCATGAAAGTAGTTTGGTACTTCAGAGTAAAGCAGATTACAGTAATCATCATGGAATTGGGACTGATTGGCGTTGCTGATAAAACTATTCCAATGTTTTTCCTTCAGCTTAGATAAGAGGATCTTATGCAGTTCTTGCCATTCACATAAATTTATGGTGAAAGAAAAGTCCATTGACGTGAAATGAAAAAGATCCAGCCATTCCTTGGCCCAGAATATCTTCTTACTAATTATAGCTTCTGACAAGATTCTTGGTAGCCTGCCGTTTGGAAGATGCAGTGTTTTCCGTATAAATGAAAAATGCATGTCTAGGGTCGTTAAAAAAGCTTTAGGAAGTCCAGTTTCAATATGTAAGGCATAGTTTGGTGTTGTTTCTGGTAGGAGAAAACATCTTTTAATGAAAAATCGTTGCAACTTTTCAACTTGTGTGTGTTCTCTATATCCCCAAACTTGAGCACAGTACAACATTATAGATCTCGTTGCAGCATCGTGAATTTTAAATTTTGTTGAGTGTTGAACTGATTTATTTCTAAGCAGCTTGGACCATGTAGCGTTTATAGAATTTTTTGAGGATGCAAGTCTATTATTTAAATGTTCGTTCCAAGACATATTGTAGTTGAAAACAACTCCCAGATATTTATAATGGTTTGATACAGTTATCTCCGTGCCGTTGAAAAACCATTTCTCACACGCAGCTCTACGTCCTCCGTTTCGAAAAATGACTATTTCAGATTTTCCAAGATTTACTTCAAGATTCCACTTGATGCAGTATAATTTAAAGCTGTCAATAAGTTCTTGTAGCTTGGAAGGATTATCGGGAAGCAACACAATGTCGTCGGCATATAATAGGCCATTAATTCCGAGACCATTAATAGTTAACACAAAGGGTAGATTAACGTGCAGATCATTTAGATACAGAACGAAAAGCAGTGCACTCAAGACACAACCTTGTTTGACTCATTTTTCGGTGCAGAAGAAATCTGACAAGCCTTGACCATCCCAAACCGCAGCAGACGTATTCATGTAAAGTGCTTTGATAATAGTTATCATTTTTGTAGAGATTCCTGAAGCAGAAAGTTTGTAAAATAATGCATTTCTGTTAATGTTATCAAAAGCAGCTTTAAGATCTATAAAAAACGCATATAGTTTCTTTTTTTGATTGAGTTGAAGTTGTACGAGGCAGGATAGGTTATAAACTTGATCAACAGTAGAATAGTTAGATCTATAAGCAGCCTGAAATTCATTTATTATTTTGTTTTCTTCTAACCAAGTCGTTAGTCTACTTAGAAGAACACTGGTAAATAGCTTATAAAGCGTGTCAAGGAAGGACAGTCCTCTATAATTAGATGCCAAGTTTATATCTCCTTTCTTAAACAGGGGATATATAATTGATTTTTTAAATGAGCCTGGGACAGTTGCAGTTTCAAATATTTTAACAAATAGTTTATGAATTTCAGTGATTAGAGATGGGCTTGCATTTTTATAAAATTCGAATGGAATTCCATCCATACCTGGGGCTTTATGATCTTTTGACGACGATAATGCAGAATAAACTTCTTCAAGCTCTATTGTGCGGTCCAACTGAGGTGTTAGTACTTGAGGTGAACAGGAATTGATATCAACATGGTTTGGCAATAGTGACAGCAACTTTTGAAAATATATGCTGAATTCAGTAGCTGATAAGAATGTTGGCATGTTGAAACTGTCGCCTCGTATCTTTCTGGCAATCTTCCACCAATCTCGGGCTGAATTAACATTTTTTAAACTATTTACTAAGTTTTGGAAGTAAGCTTCCTTCTTAGATTTACATAAATGTCTGTATCTTTTGTTAGCAGCATTATAATTATTTCTACAGGTTTCAAGATTGTGTTTTCTAAATGCTTTGAGGTGTTTAAACGCACTTTTCCTAGCTGAGTGGCAAGCTAAATCAAACCAAGGCTTCTTGGGCTCGAACTTCATTTTTTGGGTGACAGGTGCACCGTTTGCTTCATATATGCAGCATTTGATACCATTACAATGCTCTTCAACGCAATTAGTGTTTGCAAGTTTTGACTGTACAAGTAACTCAAGTTTTGTTTGATAGGAAGTGTGTCTATTTTATGACCACTTTATTCGCGGAATGGCGCACAAATCATTCTTATACGTGCTCGATTCAGAAGATTTTATGGAACAAATCAGTGGCATATGATCAGAGAAAGTTTCGCAACCTACACAAAAATCCAGTATCATATTTGATGCAGCGTATGAAGGGCAGCAGTAGTCGATAACCGAAGATCCCCTGCTACTTACGAACGTGTATTCACCAGCTTTGTCTTTGAATCCTCTTCCATTTAGGATGTATGCACCAATATTATCAAGAAATTCTATAAACTTATTGCAATTACTATCGAAGGTTGAATCCTTAGAGCTTCTTAATTCTTCAACATTAGCTGGAGGAATGGAATTGTAGTCGACTGTACCTTTCGTGCCAGTTCTTACGTTAAAATCGCCACCAAGAATGAAATTGTTCAAGTCAGATGTCGAAAAAAAGTTTTTGAGAGCTACAAAGTCTCTGTTCCAATGACTACAGTTTAAATATAATGGAACCAAAGTCAAGTGATTCCCAGCAAAATACCCTTGCAAGATTACCATGTCTCCAAGGTTTGAAAATTTTAGTTTGTAGGTAGATTCGATGTTTTTTCTATAGCCAAAAACACATCCCCCACTAGCTCTCCCGAAATTGTTTGTTTTAGCTGCAGAGATCCATCTAAGTTTGAAACCAGCAAAGAATTTTTCGAAGTTCTTAAAGTTTTCAGCAAGTACAAATGTTTCAAATAAAAAAAAGATTTCAAATTTACAAATATAATTAAAAAAGTTACATAACAATGGTTTATTAACAAGACCAGCAATATTGTAAAAAAGAACCTGACAGGCAGAGGATTGCTAATTATTTTTAATCTGATAATTATTTGGTAACTTTAAATTGACAGTAAATGCATTTGAGTTGTTTTTTTGCAAAATTTTAACAATAAATTCCTTATCAGTTTCATTAAACGCTGAGATTTCACCCTCTTTGTTGCATTTATATCGACGACCATCAACGAAAAGGGCCCATCGTTTAATTTCAAGCCGAAGACTAGGGTCAGTTCCATGAAGACACCTCTTCAATTTCCGGAGATTATAACTTTCAGCACGTTCATTCTGCGTAAGGTCTTTATTTATGGAAATGGATGTATTTTTTAACTTAGTAGATGATGATAATACAGACTTTACATCATTCAGGTTGGAAAGCTCAAAAATGTATGATGAATTTGGTTGATTAGCGAGACTGATTTTTTTAACGTTATTCATGGTTGCAGATACTTGCAGGGTTGTGTTACAAATTTGTTGAAACTCTAGTTTTGCATCATCTTCACTTTTTGCACTCAATCCTCTAACGATGACATTTAGCCTTTTTGAGTACTTTTCTGCTTCTTCGATTCTTTTCGCAAGTATTATTTCACTCCCTTTCAGCTTTAATATCTCTTGCTTTAGTTGCTTGTTCTCCTCTTCGAGTGCAGTAACTTGTTCAATAATGCAGCTTATGTCTTTCTTTGTTGCGATATCTTTCAATTTAATGTCTAAGAGCGCATCTATTTTCGATATGATTGCATCCATTAAATTGACATCCGCCATGACAGTGTCCAAACAGTTCTTTTTCACCGAAAATACTTCAAACTCTGGGGATGTCTCACGTAACGATCTTTTTGTATTATTTGAATTTGCATTCATGAGGTCAAATAGTTTCCGGTTGTTGTATTGGCTAAATGGATGTGATACAGACTTCGAGCTTTTGTCGATGTTTTTGGCTGAATTACAGAATTGTGGATATTATTTTATAAGCTTTTGAGTATTGTTGACCAGACGTTGACAAGAAAGGCAGAAGGAGAAGGAAATATAGGTGGAAGTATTTGTAGATTTTAGGCTATTTCTCTTGCGGTGAATTTTGTAACGTATTTGTATAAGTTCTACTTAAAAAAAATGCGGTCTACTCACACAATTATTCACGCTGCATACGCTGAAGATAATGTGAAAGCACTCAAAGCTGAATTTCGCTATTATATTTTATTATTTTCAAAATATTTAACTTTCCAAACACAAATTTAAAAATTTTCTACAGAAAATTCGATAAAGAAAAACCTGCAGATACATTTATAGATTAATAACTAGATACTTATGATCCAAAAATGTTGTAACTATAGGCTTTATCATGAAATGTCGAATATATGAGTGGAAAAGTGCACTGCTATTATTAACAATCACTTTAAATTTGCTGGACTTAAAGCTTACCGCCTTGGACTAAACCAAACTATTTTTTTCCGTTTTTATGTACTATCCAAACAATAGGCAAAATGTTTATCTGCAGGGCACCAATGGATAAATCATAGCCAAAGTCTCCGGATAAAGTTTGTAAAGTTAACCCTAAGTCAACAAGTAAACACTGTTGGATCTATTGGGGCGTATAGAATGCTTCATTCCCACAAGTTGTATCAAAATTACGATAGAATAAAAAAAACCAAACTGCCTCCCATGCATAAATGAAAACTTGTATAGTCGGTTGGTATAGACCAAACCCGACCAGACCAATCCAACATACCTACATACATATATACCTATCTACCTACTACAAATTAATATACCTACATACGACTTAGATGGAAAATCTATAATCGGTTAAATGGAAAACTTTTCCCGCAAAAAATAGGATTTGGAGAGGGAGATCCTAAGAATTCCGTAGAATGACAAGAGGGAAGGAAATGTGTGATGGAGTTTTACAAATGTCCATGGGTTATTGTGTGGGGGTAGAAAAAGGTTTAGAATGGTTTTGTATTTTTTTTCCAATACATATAGGTACATACATAAGCTTCATGATCTAGGAAAAGGACAAGAGCACACTGCCCTTATAATGATGAAATGGAGTTTTTTTATCAGATGGAATAAAAGCAAGCAAAAATACAAATTGGCTGGGACTTAAACAAAATTTAAATATTTGGGTGGAACCAACTGAGAACAAAACACAAACGAATTAAATGACATCTCCCAACAAAATAAAATTCTGCTTAAATTTTGTCCACGTCTCAATGGCGAAGTTCGAACATTTTTTTGCTGAGTTTTGATCCGAGCGATGGCATTATTTAAATTTGAAAATGAGTGAATTGAAAAGCATCTAAATAATTAATGTATTTAAATTATATTTACATTATACAGTGCACGTCCAGTATAACGAATGATATAATGTGCGAGGTCATTCTATATGTCGAGCGCGTTTCCAACCACAAATCCGACATTAATTTAAAAAGTACTGGGAAGACAGCATTGGCCTTACACTCCATTGAGCATGGACACAAACCAGATTTTGAAAGAGTGAAAATCCTGGAAAGGGAGAAACATGTCTCCAAGCGGTATACTCTTGAAACGCTTCATATTATTAACAACAAAAACAATAACAAGACAGCCAGAACATTTCATCAGTTTACTGCTCTTTGGTGACTAAGCAGAATTCGTGACAATTTAAAGCCGACTAAACTTCAATCGAAGTGTTTCTTTTTTTAGCATTGCTTTATATTTGTCTTTTATTGTATTATTTATGTTTATCTGTGATACATACTAAATGTAAGTTTGCCAAATTTTACACTAAATGTTCTTATGTGTATAATATGTTCTTTTTATTTTTGTTAATAAAAGATCCCCTGAAGAAGACGGCAACCACCGTCGAAACGTCGGGAAAGGAAATGATATTGTTTCATTAAAAATATATTACGACCAAAACAGCCAAAAGAGGTATATTTAAATCTCGAACACCTATAATTATTTAATTTATATTATTAAATACATAAAATTGTCATACTAAAAAATGTTTTAGAAACAAAATACGAAATTGTGTATATAAAAATTAAGTAAAAAAGACTAAAAAATATATTGTGCTATTTCTACTAAAAATCTTGTGCTTAGTATTTGATCGACCATAAGAGCAAGTACGAACGATCCAGTAGGCATTTTAATTTTTAAACATTAGATCTACCTACCTATTTTTATTTTGCCAAAAATATATATCAAATTTTTCTCAAAAACGACTCCAACGATTTTTATAAAAAAGCATTTATATTTGATAATTTTTTTTTTTAAGAAATTGGCGTAAAATTTTAAACAGTCTAATGTTAAGGGCTTAGCATGATACTACTTAACAGTTTGCTAATATTAAAAGACTTTACTAATATTTACCTAATTTTAAACACTTTTTAACTAGCACCATACTAAATCTATTTTCTTAATAGACTACAACTAAACACGCCTAAAATAAGTCCAAAAACGTAAGTGAACATAAATTTTTGACGTTTGTAAATGTCAAAGTAGCATATGGATTTAGTACGATACTAAAAAACTAAAGTAGCCATTTTGTGATTTTAACTTTAGTAAAATGTTAAGAAAATAGTACAATACTAAACTGGTTTGAAATTAGCAAAATCCTCTTTTTAGCCAAGTATCAAACTAAAAATGATTTAACATATTACTTAATCGACTAAAATTTTGCGCCATTGTTATTTTCGGTACCTTTAATACTCACAGGTTTTCGATTTTATGGAGAAAGGTTCGTTTAATATTTTTTTAACTTTTTTTAATGCAGAAGAAAGCTTAAACACCAATCTAAACCAACATTTTTCAAAAAATATGATTTTGAACTTAAAAACTCAATATTTCGAAAACGATTCAATCTATTTTTTCGAAACTACCTATTTTATTATTAGTTCCTTGACATTACTTAAACCTTAAAAAATATTTTTTACTAAAACAAAAAGTATTCAAAATTATAATTCCATGCACAACTTTCAAAGTGTAACATAGTTGATTCTACTTTGTTCAATATCATTTCGAAGTTGCAGCCACTTACAAATAACACTTATACATTAAATTATTCTTCCACAAACATTGATGAAAGATTTTCAATGTAAAATCAACCTTAATTTGAATTAATTTATAGTCAATTTTAAGTGGACCCAATGCCAAAACGAAATTTTCACATGGATTTTGCATTTTCAGACTACAATCGACGTAAAATCAATGGGATTCATAGTTGATCTTAAGTGGATTCCATGTAGAATCATGAAAACAGCAAAAAAAAAATTACCTGCAACGTAGTGTCAGGTTGGAGCCGGCGTCGTCGATCGTGAAGCTTTGGCTTCATATATTCAGTCGTGTTTTGTCTTCTTCGGAGTTTAAACAGTCTAATGTACCAATTTAAGACGATGAACTTTTAATGAAACTATTAAGAGAATTTGAAATGGAATACATTTTCCCTACGTTGAAAAGTAAGTTTTTTTTTAGTGAAATCATAAGAAAATTAATCCTAGTTTGATGGAAATTTGTTTATTTTTTATAGATTAGATTATGTGGAGCAAGTCTTAAGCCAAAACACCATCTGGTAGCTTATCCCGATGCATATAATACATGTGGACCGTTAAAATTTTCTTGGGATATGCAGTTTAAGGCAAAGCGTATTAAAAAATAAAAATACAATTTTTATATTTCAAAATGATCGTTTTTTTTTTGTTTAAAAAATTGGAAAAATATTAATAAATTCAGAGTGACGTAAATCATGGGTCCAAGTTGTTATTTTAAAAACGTAAAGTAGTAAATTCTAAAACGTTTCATGGTTGGTAAGATTAAAACTAAAACATTTCCATTTTAAAGTAATTTCTATAGAAATTACCTTAAACAACATTGAAACGAAGTGAAACTAAAATTGAAAGATAGTAATTTCAAAGTTGGTTCGTAATATTTTTAAGCTCGAATACATTTAATTTGACGATGCATCATTCTTAAAATAAAGTGGGTTCATTATACTTTCAAAGACGTATGCCTTTGTTGTTGTTCCATTTCGTTTTTTTTTTTAAACACACTATCAGAATTGGTCGAAGAGAGCTTATAGCAAGCTCCGTCTTGCGACCAATGGTTTGCCAACACAGACAACTGTGTTATACAACCGGCTCATCATTTAGTGCAGTGTTAGTTGTTAGTGGGCAAACTCTATTACAAATAACACTAACACAAGTACAACATGAAAATATTACATATAATATTACGTCAATACAAAATAAGAACATAACATTAAACAAAAAAACATTTAGGAGCGTGGAACACTGGTTTTGAGTAGATTTTTTAATTTAATTTTACTGATATTGAAATCAAAAACGTTTGAATTCCAATTTAAAAGTCTACTCATACGTGTCAAGGGCTCATGCATGCCATAGTTGGTCCTATGTCTTTGGGACTTTAATCAAGTCGAGTCCACGAGGATTATAACCTCCACCCAGATAATTAAAAAAAACTGAACATAGTAGGTCTGGTGCATCTGTGACACCTGTTATTATTTTGTGGAAGAATACCAAATCATTGTTTGTTCTTCTCTGTGCCAGTGTTTGCATTTGAAGAATAGATAAATGTTGGTCATAAGGGAGGGCATTAGAAGGATCACTTCACTGAAGCCCGTTCAAAGCGAAACGAGTAAAGTTTCTTTGAACAGATTCTAATCTCTCAATATGAACATCCTAAAGAGGAGTCCAAACCTGCGATGCATACTCAAGATGGGGACGAACCAAGCATTTGTATAAAGCAGGGGTAACACTGGGATCAACAAATTCTTTGGACCAACGTTTAATAAATCCTTACATTGAATTGGCTTTGTTATCTATGATATTAATATGGACAGAAAAGTCTTAATTTTGTGTGAAGAGAACTCCAAGGTCCCGTACAGTTATAACACGAGTTAAAATGTGCCGTGAAATAATATAGTCATGAGAAGAAGGAGAACGTTTTTTTTGAAAATGTCATTGCTTGACATTTTGTCGGGTTAAGGTTCAAACTGTTCTTTTTACACCACAAGGCAAAGTAGTTAATATCCTCTTGCAATAGAGTTCGATCCTTTGAGGATGATGTATTTTTATAAATCTTCATATCGTCTGCAAAGATAAGAATTTCGCTATTGCGTACACAAAGAGGAGCAATGTAAAGAGTAGTGGTCCAAGATGACTTCCCTGCGGAACACCTGATTTGACAATAAAGGATCTTGAGTAAGAATTTCTGAGTTTGACTTGATATGACCTATCTTCAAGATACGATGGTATCCACTTGATGAAAGATGGAGGAAAGCCGTATAAATTAAGTTTAAACTTGATAATCTCATGAGACAATTGATCAAAAGCTTTCGAGAAGTCTGTGTATACACAATCAACTTCTTGACCACTTTCTAGGGAGTTTAAACATTTATTCAAAAAGAAAACAAGATTAGTAACAGTAGACCGTTTCTGCATAAAACCATGTTGTTGGTTGCAAATAATATTTTTACATATAAATGTCAAACTATCACATACAACTTGTTCGAACAACTTCGGAATGCAAGAAAGTTTAGAAATTGGTCTATAGTTGATAATATTGGTTTTATCTCCCTTTTTATATACTGGGGTTATAAATGCATTCTTCCAAACTGAAGGAAATTTACCTAATTTCAAAGATAGTTCAAAAATATTACTCAGAGGAAGAGCTAAAATAGACCTACATTTTTTTAATACAGTAGGTGGTATTCCATCAGGTCCAACAGAATAGTCCTCTTTTAAATGTGACGAAAAGCTCAAAAATTTTTCACGCTCTATTGTTGTGTTGTTAAATGATACTTGAGGACAATTTCGTAAAAAATAAAATAGTTTTCGTCAACAACTACAGGAGAATCAATGAAGGATTGGCTAAAATTACTTGCAAATCCCCCCCATATTTTAGAAGTTGTATTCAAGATTACGTCATTATAAATAAGGTTTACTGGATACCCGTCAGAATTTATGAATTTCCAGAAGTTTTTCGGGTCTAACTTCAAAGAACGCCCCATGGTTTCCAGATATTCGTTATAGAGTTCGAAAGAGAGTTTTTTGAATTCTTCAAAAAGGGAAATATAAAATACTTGATTCTCTACCGTCATGAACCTTATGTATTTTTTCCAAGCCTTATTTCTTTTAAATAAATAGAAGAAAACGCAAATAATACCTACATATTATTTTTGTTTTTGGTTTAGTGGACTGTGTGGGTTTAAGTCAAATTGAAAATTATTTATGACTTTTAGTCCAAAATGCGTTTCGCCCGGACACGATAGTTGGGCTCATCAGTTAGATGCTATCGTGTCGCTCTAAGACGCACTATTTTTTGGTCGATGACTATCAACTCTAATAAAATTTTCAGCACATACATACTGAAAATTATATTTTTCTAGGGGAATTTGGTCAAATTCATGCACCCAGAAATATATGTATGTTACGCCCGTGGTCTGGCTAGTTGTAAATAAATAGAAGAAAACGCAAATAATACCTACATATTAGCATCTAACTGATGAGCCCAACTATCGTGTCCGGGCGAAACGCATTTTGGACTAAAAGTCATAAATAATTTTCAATTTGACTTAAACCCACACAGTCCACTAAACCAAAAACAAAAATAATATGTAGGTATTATTTGCGTTTTCTTCTATTTATTTACAACTAGCCAGACCACGGGCGTAACATACATATATTTCTGGGTGCATGAATTTGACCAAATTCCCCTAGAAAATATAATTTTCAGTATGTATGTGCTGAAAATTTTATTAGAGTTGATAGTCATCGACCAAAAAAAATAGTGCGTCTTAGAGCGACACGATAGCATCTAACTGATGAGCCCAACTATCGTGTCCGGGCGAAACGCATTTTGGACTAAAAGTCATAAATAATTTTCAATTTGACTTATTTCTTTTATTTCGGATACATTTCATTTCTTTTGTGAACCAAGGATGACAAGACGAATTGGAAATCGAACTTTAAGTTGGATGATATTGATTTTACTATGATTCCACATTAAATCAAAGGAAAACGTATTTAAATCAAGCATGAAAACTACTCGTTTTCATATAGGAAAAAACGTTGAATCAATGATGTTCCACTTTGTTTCTAAAATTTTCATCTTTAACCCCGAATCATTCCTAAATATACTGAAATCAAAGTGGTTTTCTTTGACTTAACGTTGTTTTTTCTCTGGGTGTATTTATTGTCGTATAAACAAAAATTCTTAAATTTTTTTCTAAAGAAAATATTGGTATCGCAATTTTAAGTATTTAACAATATAAATTTCATAACATAATTTAAAAAAAAATCGTTTACCCGATTTCGAAATATTGAATTTTCAAAAACAAAATATTTTTTTCCAAAAATCAAAAACAAGAAAAACGTACATTTTGGTATTAGTCCGGGAGCCGACCGTCAGAGTACCTAGCTCATCGCGGCTCTCAAAATTATCGTTCCCAATCGATAGTTTTTTTGAAAACATTCAAAAAAACTGCTGGTCGGACAAACCTTTGCAGGGAACTTTGGCCAGAATATGGCCACTTCCGGTACCGATTTTTGGTAACAAGTTAAACTTTAGAGGCTGTGATTGATTTGAAAACCCATTTGAAGGGAATTGCTTGTAGAATTTAAAACACTTGGACCAGTTCAAAAACCGATTTTTTTATGAAAAAATAGCTCATCGCGGATCTTGGTAAAATTGGTATCAAATGAAGGGTAGGACTGTCCTCTTTACGAATCCACTGGTCGGACAAAGTTTTCTAGGGAATAACCACGTGTCCGACCACTTTGAAAGGAAAAAACCTTATTTTTTTTTCGTTTTTTGTTTTACACTCAATAAGTAAAAACTCTACCTTAATGACGTCAAATTAACATTTAATTAGTATCAAACGACTGGCCTACTTGTCCTCTATAAAAATAAAATGAGTAACTGCCAAGATTTTATTTCAAATGTAAGTTTTGACTCTATTAAGATTTTTACTATGCATAAAATGTAGGTTTTTTGTGAAATTAGCTCAAAAAACAGTTATGAGTTTTTTTTTGTTTTTATTCCTTAAGCACTGGTTGACAATCCAACAAGGGACAATGATTTTTTCATCATACAAAAAGATTCAAAGTTAGAATCAACCGGTTTTTATCATTTATTAAACAAAATAAAAATTATTCAAAACAGTAATAATTTTTTATTTATTCTTTTACATACATACATATGTGTGTATAGCAGTTCAAACATTTTAGTAAACATTTTTTTTCGAAAACAATATTACATTCAGTACATAGCATAAACATTTAAAATAAACAAAACTTAACAATATTGTAGGTACAAACATAAATAATTGCATACATCCATTCAAGAAATAAAGTGTATAATGTTAAAATTCGTCTTCATCGGACTCTTGTTCACAAAGAGGTTCCAAGTCTTCGTCATCAATTTCATTCAAAACAATGTCATCAACATTTAATGGTGTTGGTTCTCCTTCGAACCATAGAGGTGAAAACCTTTCGTTTTCTAGTACCCAGCCGAATTCTTCTGGTCTAAGCTTAACGCATTCAGACTCCGTTGCATTAGCCCACATAGAACTAACAAATATAGCTCGTTTAATTTTTTGAAAAAGTGATTTAAAGCAAGGCGGAATCAAACTCGAATCAAAATTCTTCATGTTTCGGAAAAAGTTACCCGGAGCAGTATTTTTTGTAGCATAAAGATTTTGAAACATTTGAACTCTACCTTCATTAACGTTACTACAATTTTTTATACCATATAGGTGTAAGGTAAAGTTCTGAATTGTTTCAATAACATCTTCATTGACACTTCCGTTTTGACTACTTAATGCAGTAAACGCTGCTTGGAAACGATCATTTTTTTCTAAAATGCTGAGTGGTTTTGCTTTTCCCTTCCTAAAAAAACACGCTGTGTAGTCGCAACCAGTAAACGCGTGAAATGCAGGTAAGGAAACACATAAGTTAACTCCTAGTGTGGATGCCAGTTGTGTACAATTAATGTAGTTAACATCCCGTGTTTTAGAATTTCCGCTTGATAACCAGATTTCTAAATCTTTGAGTTTATGCATGTTTCCTAGCAAGATTATTAAAACATCGGTGTCAGATGCTTTTACCATTATTTTAGTCTTCGGTTTTGATTTACTGATATGATATATCAATCTTGTGTCAGCTTCTTCATGACTACATTTAAAATCAACCTCTTCACATTTATAAACAGAGTGATTTTGAACTTCAAAAGAAAAACATTTATCCTCTAAAGTCAAAAACACTTTCTTGTTTCCAAAAATTGGAACAAGCGAGTTGTTTTCCCAATGATGTGCAAGAAACCTAACCAGAGCTTCTTTAAAATTAGGGTTTTTAAGGCTTTTAAGGAAGTCACTGTTTTTTTTTTTTGCAATGGTCCAAGGATTGTATAATTCACAGTCTCCTGTTCATTGCGAAAGATGTGTTCACTATCTTTTATAGATGGGTGAAAATACCTATCAAAAACTAAATGTTCTTCCGAAGCACCCGTTGAGCATATTCTTCTCAAAATCATTTCGGAAATTTTTTCAAATGTTTGAGGAACCGACGGTCCCAAAAGATGAAAAAAGTAAAACCCATCAATGAAATTAACATTTGCACAAATAGGTTCAGAAAAGGGAATCCGATTTTTTAGCTTTTTTGCCAAAACAGATTTGTCGGTTTTATGCATTTCACCAGTGTAGTGACAAAGAGCTGGTAGAGCAGGTGAAAGAGGATATGACAAGCATTCTTCCATATCAATCTTTTTTTCAAGAGCTATTGCTAAAAGTCGTCCAAAAACATCCCGCTCCATTTTAATTAGTGCCTGTTTGGCACCATCTTTACTTTTCTGGACTTTTTTTAAGCACTGCGATGAAAAATTTTGGATATTGTTTCTTTTTAAAGGCTTCATAAAACGGTCACCATTTTTAGAGCACTCTTCAATAAACGCAACTTTTTGACTGTGACCCTTTTTATTAGCACCCTAGAGAAAATCTGCCGTTTGTTGTGATGCTGCTCTTCCTGTTGTTAGGTGAAATAAGTTTTCTTTCTCGACATTCGATTGAAAAGGATTTATATTTTGTTTGAACGAATGGATGATTTCCAACAACGCATTTTTATCCTTTTCAATTCGATTCTGAGATAGTTCATGGGAAATGTCATCCTTGTGATCAAAATTAATTTCAGCGAGCATTTTTGATATTATTTTCGTCCGTATATTGTGGCTTAGTGCCCATCGCTGCCTTGCTGAAATTGAATTTGTGAAATGGGTTACCCCAGTCAAGGAATTTGCAGCATCCGCATTTATCGTCTGTTCAAGTGTAAGATCGACTGGAGCTCTTGCAAGACTCTTGGATGTGCGTTTGATCCCAAACGCACCTCGTTTGAACTCATTTATTAATGCAGAATTACTAATTTTTAATTGAACTAAATTGCTGTGATATTTTAGTATCCATCTCGCATAATTAGATTTTAGATTTTTTTTTAGATTTTTCATTTTGCACACTTTAAATACGAAATTATTAGAAAACAAAAAACAACTAAACAAAATTAAATTATATTATATGTATTATATATTTGAAAATTATTTGTAACTTTGTCAAGAGATTCTGTTAGTTTAATAATCGAATATTGTTCAACCTTCACCAAATTGCAAATGATGTTACAACTAACTCAAAAATGATCAAGAGTATAATTTCTCAACTGTTACTGATGCATGATTAAGTTAACGGTTATATTCTTTCAAAATTAGGTATATCACTGAGGCCAGCCGCATTATGGACTACTTACCGGATTTATACAAAACATTTAAGTCTTTAATTTAGTTTATTTAAAATGTTTATGGACTTAAATGCTATGTAATAAATGTAATATTGTTTTCGAAAAAAATGTTTGAACTGCTATACACACATATGTATGTATGTAAAAGAATAAATAAAAAATTATTACTGTTTTGAATAATTTTTATTTTGTTTAATAAATGATAAAAACCGGTTGATTCCAACTTTGAATCTTTTTGTATGATGAAAAAATCATTGTCCCTTGTTGGATTGTCAACCAGTGCTTAAGGAATAAAAACAAAAAAAAACTCATAACTGTTTTTTGAGCTAATTTCACAAAAAACCTACATTTTATGCATAGTAAAAATCTTAATAGAGTCAAAACTTACATTTGAAATAAAATCTTGGCAGTTACTCATTTTATTTTTATAGAGGACAAGTAGGCCAGTCGTTTGATACTAATTAAATGTTAATTTGACGTCATTAAGGTAGAGTTTTTACTTATTGAGTGTAAAACAAAAAACGAAAAAAAAATAAGGTTTTTTCCTTTCAAAGTGGTCGGACACGTGGTTATTCCCTAGAAAACTTTGTCCGACCAGTGGATTCGTAAAGAGGACAGTCCTACCCTTCATTTGATACCAATTTTACCAAGATCCGCGATGAGCTATTTTTTCATAAAAAAATCGGTTTTTGAACTGGTCCAAGTGTTTTAAATTCTACAAGCAATTCCCTTCAAATGGGTTTTCAAATCAATCACAGCCTCTAAAGTTTAACTTGTTACCAAAAATCGGTACCGGAAGTGGTCATATTCTGGCCAAAGTTCCCTGCAAAGGTTTGTCCGACCAGCAGTTTTTTGAATGTTTTCAAAAAAACAATCGATTGGGAACGATAATTTTGAGAGCCGCGATGAGCTAGGTACTCTGACGGTCGCCTCCCCTACTATATGCCCTTTTATTTACAATTCGAAGGACCTCCTGTATAAACTTTTTTATCGAAATCCGTGGTGCTTATTAGTAGAAAGTCGAAAATCACAAAAAAAATTAATTTAAATTTGGTTTATTTCTTAGAAAGTTATTACGTTAACATAACCTTTTTTTCCAATAAATTCATTGTAATTTTTTTAGAAATATACCTAATAAATATTATAAGAAATTATACAAATATTAATGGAATTTTATATTTTCAATACAACAGTATTTTACAATAGTATCTATTATAATGTTTGTATATGGTAGATACCATTAATAATAAAACATATAAAAAGAATGTTTGGACCAAAAAATTGATTGTAGACTTTACGCGCATAATTTTTTTGATCAAAATCGTTAGAGCCATTTTCGCAATAGTTAAGATAGTAGAAAAAATTGTACTATTTGTTATGTTGGTATGTTATTTTTGGGGGGTTGGTTATGTTTGCTCCAAAATCATAATCCTCAACAAAAAATCCACAAGTGAAAATCTCACAAAAAAAACCCCAAGAGAAAAAAACCTCACAAAAAAATAATCCCCAAATAAGCAGGGCAAGTAGTGAATCAAGCAAAAAAATCGCGCGATTTTATAGATGCTATGGAGAGGACATATCTTAGGTGGACTTAGTGATAACACATATCTATCGACAAAAAAGATTTGGCCAAAGCTGGATCTTAAACGCTCTAAAGATTTGACCTCTCTATGCAGACGGCACATTGGCTCCACTATAGGTGTCATTACAGGACACATGCTGCAAGACTCAGCGTGCTTGCAAACGACTTCTGCTGTTTAGATGAGGAGGAGGAGGAAACTATTCTTCATCTCCTCTGCACTGTTTAACAGACGAAGACTTCTTCTGGGAGACTTTTTCTACAGTGACATTAATGAACTAGCACACTTATACACATTAATTCTATCCTTCGCTTCATAAGAGCTCAAGTTGGTTTTTAGTTCTTTTTGGCGTAAAAAACCCAACTCTTGTGGTATCACAGGTAATCTTACCTACATCGGCCTTAAACCTTCATAGAATTACTAGCACTACCTACTTACTAAAAGCTTCAATTTTTAGCTACAATAAAGTTGTTAGCTAGAAGAGCAAGTTCATACGATCCAGGCGAGCATTTTGCTTTAAATGTTTCCACTTAATTTAGGGCTCAAAATATAATAAACTTGCCTAAATGTGCCAACTTTATCTGTCAAAATATTGCTGAATCGCAAATATGTATGTTGCTATGCGTATATACGATTATCTGTGGACTTTATGACATTTCGATTAGACAACAAGTTCATTGTCTGTCTAACATGTCCACGTATTTTAATTTGGTCAACGCTTAAAGATTTCTTCATAAAATTCTTAATAACCTCATTAAATTAGGAATTTAATAGACTCCAACAGTTAGTTTAACAATTCTGCCAATCAATCATTTGTCAATACAGTTTTTTCTCCAGCACTTAAAATGTCAAAAGTATATGACGACATTATTTTTCCCACACAAAATTCGGGCTCTAATTTAAAATAGCATTTATAGACGCTCATGTCCTTTATTTTATGGAATAAGTATGGGTTCAACGAACGGCCCAAAGAAAGGAATTCCCTTTTTACCAGAAACTTGAGTCGTTTTTGCGTGATGTTATATAAAAATGTACAATGGAGTAATCGATATTCGTGCTGTCAAAAGACATAAAATATCGACACATCTCTTTCTTCATCGTTCGTTATGTTTTCGTATACTAAGTAACAATATCTCATCGAACTTGCTCATATTGCTGCCTTTGAAGCTTCGTATTTCACACGCACCGTGTTGCGGTATGGCACTAGAGTACTTATAGTCTTGTCTTGGCAACAAATCGCATTCCCTAATCGATTCTCTTAATCCTCTCGTCTTGCTCCCAACTGGATGTTATGCTTGCTTAAAAAAATCATTTGATTTTGTCACCCGGCCGGCGTCACCACCACCAGAGCCAGGAGCCTAACAGTTGTTGAGTTCTTTTATTCCTTGGATTTTCTTCTGGGAAGGTAATTGATTATGCTGTAGACTTTTTTTTGTTTGCTACACAATATTGCTTTTGAGATTCCTCACGTGCAAAGAATATACAGTTAGCTTGGATTAGTTTTTTTTAGAAGGTATACTTGGCATAAAAAAGTTGATATCGATTGCATGCGAGGGAATGTCCTTGCGAAAAGAAACATACAATTTTTCTTTTGTTTTTTTTTTTATTACAGCAACAATTATTTATTTTTATTGTTGGGCGCCATTTACCTATTAGTTTCATTGAAACATAAATCAGTAAATCATTGACATGTCAGTTATATGTAACGGGTGATTTTCTTGCTACTTGGTTTTTGACGTTTATATTTTTGACAGATCACACATGACAAATTCCACGACATTTGACATTTCGATTCAGTATTGTTTGCCATTTCATCATGAATAGACTTACGCCTGAACAAGGTTTGCAAATTATTGAAATTTATTATCAAGATTCGTGCTCTGTGAAAAATGTGTTTCGCAAGCTACGTCCGTTTTATGGTCGTCATAATCGACCCACCGAGCAGGCTATTCAGCTCATTGTAACCAAATTTCGCACCAGTTTCACTTTATTGGACATTAATCCACCAAATCGTATCCGTAGAGTGCGTACCGAAGAGAATATTGCTGGTGCATCCGCCAGTGTTGCTGAAGATCTTGGTTTAAAGCCATACAAAATACAGCTGGTGCAAGAATTGAAGCCAGGCGACCTACCACAACGTAGAATTTTCGGTGAATGGGCCTTAGAAAAGTTGAATGAGGATCCGTTTTTTTTATCGCAAAATTGTCTTCAGCGACGAGGCTCATTTTTGGCTAAATGGGTACGTGAATAAGCAGAATTGCCGTATTTGGAGTAAAGAGCAGCCAGAGGCAATTCAGCAGCTACCAATGCATCCCGAAAAATGCTCTGTTTGGTGCGGTTTATGGGCAGGCGGCATCATTGGACCGTACTTCTTCAAGGACGATGAAGGCCGCAGGGTTACGGTCAATGGAGAAAGGTACCGTTCGATGATAACAGATTTTGTTTTGCCGAAAATGCAAGAATTGGACTCGGTCGACATGTGGTTCCAACAGGACGGTGCCACATGCCACACTGCACGCGAAACCATGCATCAATTGAGAGGCGAATTTGGTGAGCAGTTGATCTCACGTTTTGGCGCAGTCAATTGGCCACCAAGATCATGTGATTTGACCCCGTTAGACTATTTTTTGTGGGGCTATGTTAGGTCTATTGTCTATGGGGACAAGCCAAACACGATTGCTGCCTTGGAAGCCAACATTGAACGCGTAATTGGTGAGATTCCGGCCGAAATGTGTGAAAAAGTTTGCCAAAATTGGACCTTCAGAATGGACCACCTGAAGCGTAGCCGCGGGCAACATTTAAGTGAAATTATTTTTAAAAAGTAAATGGCAAAAATTGATTTATCGATCCAAATAAAAATTTCATTCACTTCTTACAAGTTTCTGTGTTTTTTTGAATTTTCAAAAACCAAGCTCTTAAAAAATCACCGTTTACATACATATATCAATCAATAAAAATTGATTTCATTCAAATGTCTGCTTCTCCATACGAAAACCAACTTTTAGGTTAGAGTTGATCATTGAGAGAAATAATAAATAGATGAGAACAGACACTGAAAAGAAACCTTGTCATTGGAACGATAGTGTTCTACTTTTCAAAAAAAACGAAACTCAGCGGTTCATTGAAATAGATTCATTAAAATATTAAAATTCATTGACATACTAGATATGCACCGAGATTCAGCTATTTCGGCGAGATAAGTGAGATGACTCGCCTTACTCGCCCACTCAACTCACTTTCCGGCAAAAAGTGATTGAGCTATTTAAGGGAAATGAGTATTTTCGAATTCAGTATCGAACACGTAAATGTCTTGAAGCAACAACAAATTGTAGGTAGCTACAATGCTACATACATACCGAAGCTAAAAAAATGTAATAAACTTAGATCACATGGCCGGCAGGCACGCCATTTTATCATAGGTGAATTTTTTTCTGTGAATAGATACCAAAGTAGATAAGAACGAATGGACATTCCGAATATTCAAAGCTGCGGCTTTTCGGAGTTATGCAGTGTTAAAAGTGTATACCCAATTACGTTATTTTATCAAAGCTGAATTTTTGATATTTTTAAGGGGATAGTGTCTCAAACTTTGTTTGACACTTGTCAAACACTCAGTGACTTCATAAGTTCCCAGGAGTTCACTGCACACCCTTTTTTTTTTTTTTTTTTTTTTTAAATTCATTTTTATTTCATTTTAACTTATAACTATCTTAAAGCTAGACAAAAATGTTTAAAACTAGCCTAATTATCAATAACTTACAACTAATTTACTGGCCCTTTACGGGCGCTCTAAATTAAACAATAACTCTTAAAACTAATGTCTTTCGACCTAAAAACTATTTTAATTAAATCTAATTTTTTTTTATTTTATTTTATATTTCAAGGAAACTTTACAAAAACTTGGTATCTTATCATTTTTTTTTTTTTTTTTTTTTTTTTTTTTTTTTTTTTTTTTTTTTTTTTTTTTTTTTTTTTTTACTTATAAACTAAACCTTAATATATATTAAAAATAATTAAAACTACTTAAAATACCTAATAATACTTAAAACTACTTAAAAACTAGAACAGCCACAGCAGCATTTTTTTCGTTTTTTTAATTTTTTTTTTGTTTATTTTTTATATGCACACCCTACGAAAATCATCTGTATTTTGCATGTGTTACCAAAATCCCTAAATGTTTTCATTTTTATTTGTTTTCCATCTACCTGCCTTATTCAAAGATTTTCTCATATCTTTAACGCACGATTCCACGTTCAAAATTAAAAAACCAAGACACGAAATTCATGTTCCCTTATATCTCTTTCTACAGCATTTGGTGTTCACCCTCGTCCCTTTTCATTTTTCGGACAGCAAGAGAATTCATTCTCAATCAAAAAATACAAATGCACACATTTGGATGTTCTCCCAACATCGGCGCACCCAAGTGATACAAATCCCCGTATTAAAAAAATATCCAACAGAAAGAGAAAAGGATAATTTTCAGTACAGGCCTGTATGGTCAGGTGTTCAACAACATTCAGTGCACCGTCGACCAGCGTCGTTCATTCCACCATAGGTTTTCGGTTTGTTAGTGCAAGAGAAGCAGGATCAGTACACAGTACGAAGAGAATTGGTAATTTGGTATTCATTTTCATTGACCTGCTGTGGATGTGCACTGTGGTGCGGATTCATTCTCTGTACCTGTACGGAAACGTACCTTAAAGATAAGCACTACGATCAGAGAAACCAGATATGCCAGCCAATGCCATGCCATGCGAGCCAGCGTTGCCGGAAACAAAATTTTGTAAGTGCCAATTCTGACAACAGAAAGTGCCAGAAAGTGCCATTTTAGGCCACTGGCTGCCACCAACAAAAAAGTAACAAAATTCCAAAGATTTCATATGTAATTTTTAGTTTTACTCGTATTTATTGCGCCACAAAACTTAAGGGATAATAAGAATAAATAAACACAAAATTAATAAAATATAAATTAATAGATAAAATAAAAGAACTTCATATAACGAAACATAAAAAAAATAAATGAAAGCATCAACTATAATATGTGTGTTCAATGAGGATGTTAGGAACATATTAGAACAGGATTTTCTGCACTTACTTTTTACGTAGAACAGGTTAGAACAGATTTGTGAGAACTGTCAAAATCAATTGATATTGTTAAAAAAACATTTTGGTGTTAGATTTAATTCATAAATCATTTTCGGTCATCTCAATTTCATGAAAAATATTTTTTAAAATAAATTCAACTCCATTTAAATTTATTTTTAAGAATATTTCTGCAAAAACCAACAATAAATTCTCGATTCTCATTGGTTCTGCAAATCTGTTCTGTTCTGTTCTATTCTGTTCTAACTTTTTCGTCAATGAACAATCTTATGTCGGTTTTATTTGGCAATCCTGAAGCCTTCCGGACTCTTCTGCAAGCGTTCACTTAAAACAAAATGACAGTTCTAATTCTGAAAAGAAGAGAATTTTGCTTCTGGATTTGAAATCAGAATCAGAACCAGAAGCACTCACACATTCATATACGTGAACGTCAAACTCGACTGTTGTCATTTTTTGTATCATAATTGTGCAACAAACATTTTTTTTTTTTGAATTTGAATATTTTCACGTACAGAATTATTTTCACACATCCAATCTCATTAAAATTCAGAATCACACAAAAGTGTTCAGTTGGGTTCCCGGATCGGAGAACAATTCCGGATTGCCAAATAAAAACGCAATTAATATAAATTTTTAGGTGATATGAATTCCTGGCAAGTTTAGCTTTTATTATTTCACGCAACGACAACAATGGTTTTATTACTTTATAAGAAAGTCGATTTGTACTATGGGTTTTAATGTTATTTAAGCATGAAGCAACCCTTTCAGCTGATGCACTACCTGATCTGATCATGTACTTGGATATATTTGAAAACATTTGCTCGTTGATTCCTAGAGCGCCATTTGAAGCGTTTGAGTGCCAGAGTGCCATTTAAATTAAAAAATGCCAAAAGTGCACGATCGTGCCACTTCGACAACGTTGCATGCGACACGTGAAAAACAGGATAAAGAGAAAAGAGAGCATTAATTTCTTTTTACTTTTATTGCTTGGCTCTTATTTTTGTTCATTGCACGCTGATTCATTGCGTGTACCAAGTTCAAACACAAACATACTCATAAGCGACGTTCACGTACAAGTGTATATAAAGCGACGCGACGCGACGACCAAGGTGGAACAAAATACAAAATGATTTAATTAATGCAGTATTAAATTTTTCATTTGATGACTTTGAATGCCCAACAACAACTTGAGTGTGCTACCACCAAGTTTTTTCTCAACTAATTTGGCTGGAATTATAGCTATTTCACGACTTGCCAAGGTCGATCATCAGACTCCTTTGCTATAGTGGTGCTGGTCTACTTTTTCATTTTTAATTAAAAAACTTCTTATGCCTTCATCGTGTATTGAACCATTACCAGCCGCTTAGTAGCCAATGCACTTCGCATCACGCCACCGAGCCCACATGATCAGATCCAACCTAATCCAGGTTTTTTCCGTTTATCAATTGCATTGAAAACGTGATGCGAAGTGCATTGGCTACTAAGCGGCTGGTCATGGTTCAATACACGATGAAGGCATAAGAAATTTTTCAATTAAAAATGAAAAATTAGACCAGCACCACTAGAACAAAGGAGTCTGATGATCGGCCTTGGCAAGTCGTGAAATAGCTATAATTCCAGCCAAATTAGTTGAGAAAAAACTTGGTGGTAGCACACTCAAGTTGTTGTTGGGCATTCAAAGTCATCAAATGATACGAAAAAAATGGCATTAAAAAGCAAGTATGTAATCGTACAAAAACTGAATATAACTAGTATTAAATTTTATTCTGATAACATTTAATGACAGTGCTAGATTTCAAATAAACAATTTGAGAACGAGTTTTCATCATATTTTGGAAGCATCTAGAAATGCTATTGATCTTTTCCAAAACGAGGTCTAGAAAGTTTTGAACTGCGATATCGCCAATTATTTTTTTAGATAATCTTCAAATTGAAATGCACTTCGAGTGGTTGACGAAATTTAAGTTACTAGCTTTACTTTCTACGAAAATCATTGTTGAGTATAGAAAAAAATGACCTACTGAAGTTTTTGAATGCCTAAAGTTTTCATATGGTGCATTTTTTTTGATTTTGCAAAGCTAAAGAATGAATTAATTGTTTTTTTTTAAGTTTCATCAGCTTAAATGTATCTCCGTTAAAGACATTCCAAGAATAGCTGATGCTCTTGAATTAAAAGACACTTTTTCGAAAACATTTAAACTAAATTGACTGATCTTAAAAATAGGCACATCGAGTGAATCTATCCAACGTTTCTTTTCTGATCTTAAAAACGTTAAATCGTATGATAGAAATAAAATGCAGGAGCAAAGATTATTGCAACTTACAATGTCCATAGAAAAATCATTTTTAAGGGAAATCAAAGTTAAAACAATTTCTTTGATGATGTTTTGCAAGTTTTTTGAAGAAATCCCGACGAATTGAAGTATTTCCTTTCTAAATTATAGTTTCCTTACAAAGAAAAGCACAAAAAAGTATAAAAACAAAAACTTAAAAAAATAATACAAAAATCACAAAACAAAATCCTCGTCGTAATCCTGAATCGTATCTAATAATAGACAAAATTTGAAGGAGAAGTTAGTGAACGCCTTGCTTGAAGGACCACGGCACGTCACTGCAAACAGCTACAGTGGGGCGTTTTGTCTGGCAGACACTTTTAATATGTAATCTTAAAGGTGCCTGCCAGACGAAATGCACTTTTAACACTGCATATCTCCGAAAAGCCGCAGCTTTGAATATTCGGAATGTCCATTCGTTCTTATCTATTTTGGTATCTATTCACAGAAAAAAATTCAGTTATTACAAAATGACGTATGTCTGCCGGGCATTTGATCTTGGTCTATTTGAGTTACTGTAACTTAACGAATAATATAGTACCTACATGAAATTATTGCACTCATTTCTTATTTTAATTACGTTCATAAAATCTAACTGTAAAATATAACACAAACTAACTCATTGATGTCAATAGTAATAATTTTAAAGACATTCTTCGTCAGACCGTGGCCAAATAAACAACACGAGATAAAATAAAATTGGTTATAAGCCTTTTATTTTTGGAAGACATTTGTGTATCAAGACACGTGGAGACCTTCGGGGCTCTAGTGGCTGATCGTTTTTTTTTTGTCGTGGACATTTGAAGACACAAAAGCTGTCTCTTAAGCACCGAACATGTTCTTCGGTTTTGGTAGATCGTTGAATGTAGATATTGTATTATATGTGTATGATTTATATTTTCGGAATATTAGAAAACAAATCAATTTTCTATGAAAATAACAACAAAATAGTTGTCACAAGAAAAAGTCAAAAAATGTGATTATCACATGTGAAAATCACCTTACGCAGACCAAATTAATTGCTTGTGATTGTCAGCTATCACAAATCAACTTAGCCGTTTCCACCCCTGGCTTTATTTAAATTTTATTTTTTTTTAACAATTATCTGTCCGATCCAAATAAAACAAAAATATAATGTAATACGAAAATATTATTTAATTGTTTATATAAAATTTTGTATTTTTTAAGAAGAACAAGAATCGCAGCCCCTAAAAGCACTACTGTGCGGAGGGTGCATAGGGGGTGAGTATAGGGGTGTCCGTGGAGATATAGTTGTTTGTTCGCCTGTCAACCTCATTGTCACAAGTTCGATCCCTGCCGTAGTCTATGTCCTCTTCTTTTCCATTAAAACCAATTCTTAAATAAAATGGCATACAATGAGTTGCTGGTTCACTCATTGCATGCTGTTTAGGCATAGCACTAACAACATGTGATTAAGTAAAACAAGTATACCCATTAATATGACAACGAATAAAAAAAACAATGCGAATTATAAGGGACATATATAAATAAGACACGGAAGCTTCTCCGCATTAGTTCAGCCACAATCCCTGGATATAAAATCTGAGACAACAACCACCTCCAGTCTTAGAACATCACGCGCCACACATCTTTCTTATTCTTTCTCTTCCTTTACGCCCGCGCTGTGTTAACATTAAAAGGGTAGTATAATCCCTTGAGCGCGTGTAGATTATAAAAAAATTAAAAATAAAGAATTAGTTTAATTGGAAAACTAAATTAAGATTTGTATACTTGTATTATTTTGAATGCAACTCTAAAAAAAAAACGGCGCAACATTTTTAACAACCCATTGTTAAGGTCTTAACATTTTACTAGTAAGCAATTTCCTAAGTGCTTATTGATTGAATAACTATTTCTAAATTTTTAAACCTTTTCTGAACTAGTAAATTTATAATTAAGCAGAAAGCTGAGCATTTGTAAGGTTTGAATTATTAATAAACACATATATTGCGTTGTAAATTAATTATATGTTGATGAAAACCCAACATGTGCTCTAAAAAAGGTATTAGTTATTTCTATTTTCACCATTTTAACTTCATTATACAAAATACCAATAGATGGCCCTAGTTTCTTTGCCTGTTGACTAAAAAATATGGGGGACATGCCAAACAGATGGCTTTTTGTTTGATACTACTTTGCTCCGAGTGGCGTGAAGTTCATTCACTCCTTTTCAATGGAACTTTTGTATGGAAATGACAATCGACTAGCAGTCCATATCTAGTGGGTCAATGTTAAAATTGATATACGAGTATTAAAGTATTATCACTTTAACATTAGCTTTACTTTGACTTTAAAATGTCATCAATTTTATTTGTTTAACTTTTACAAAATCGAAAGGCAAAATTGTCAATAATTGTTTTCAATAAAAAAAAAACTATAAATGTCGCCATATTTTCTAAAAGCTACCTACCTACAGAATATTTGAGAGAGATGTTTTCTTATTTCGAGCCCTTGTGGTATTTTAAAATATAAAGTAATCAATTATGAGTGGAAATGCGTGGCAAAACGCCTGGTATCAAACCCTCATATTAGGTGCCGGGTCGTAATGATCACTAAATTTTATACATTGCATTATCGAGATTCACCTAGGGTAAGAACGAAATGCTGGAGTCTATGGATTGATTTTTATAATCCATTGTGAAGAAATGTAAGGCTGGGGGATAAACCAGTTTTTAGCGAGCACAATCGCACTTTGTAAATAAAATCAAATATCATAAGATTGATGAATGTCATAATCTTCTGACTTCTCAAGAAAAGGCCGCCGAACGCCAAGGGTCTCGAGACGAAACAAATCAGCCAAAGAAAACAAGTATGCTTTGCGATCTTAAGAAAAACATCAAATCTCTTGGGTATGGTACTTCTCATACTCCTTCGGTCCCTACACTGGCTTTGATTCCGGTAAAAATCTCAGGGACGGCTTGAAGCGTAAGCTTATCCAGCAAAGGATGCTCCCATACAAGCAAAATCTCGATTTTGGTTAATCCTTATGATCATCAACGCTGGTGGTCAGGAGCTCCGGAGTCCGTGGTCTTTAAAAGTTCCAAACATGACTGGGTAGTCCTATAAAAGCATATGCTACACAGAAGAACAACTTTTCGTTTCTTCTGAAGGTCAGCGAGGAGATCTAAGGGTCACACGAGAAGGCCCAACATAAATTCCGGTTTAGTGTTCGAAATGCTAAGATAGGAGTTCTGTAGTGTCAGAAAGTACACTTCAAATAAATTAACGGCAGCCGTCAATAAGGTCAAAGTCCCAGTGAGACAAGGGACCAGACCATCATCTTTTATTTAAAACAAACTGCAGAACCTTATATGAATGCTTCAAATAATCTGAGAGTTTTCCTAGCAGATTAAGGCATAAGTGTAATTATCGTCCAGGAGCCTTGCGTAAACGGCTTCTAAGTTTTAGGACTCCATGATAATCAATATAACATGTTATACACACAAACTAATACATATGAAGTAAGCCCGAAAGCTCACGCGTGATGGCGTGACCAAGGGAAATATGGATTCATTTTAATATATATAGATATAAAATTCAAATTTCAAAAAAATTCTGTGACTGGTTTTTGAAAAACCAATTTTTCAAAAAATGTTTTTTATTTATTTTTTAAAAATCGAAAAACTCTTTTTTTGAAAATTTTAGAATTCAGTTTTATTAACAATTTTAGGAAGCATTTGGATAAAAAAAATTATTTTAATCGGATCATCCAATGTTGAGAAAGTCGAAAATATGAAAAGTGGTTGTATGGGAATTACCGTTAATAAGTACGCCAAAAAAAATATTTTTATTCTTGAATGTGGACTGTACTTATTTAAGAACACAGAAATTTTTTGATAAAATTCTTTCTCGACGGTTTTCTAACATTTGTATGTTTTTTTTTTTTATCTATTCAAGATAATGTTAAAAAAGCAAAAAATATGAAGCTTCGAAAAAATCTATTGAGTCGTTTTCGAAATTTTGAGTTTTACAAAAAAAAATTTCCCAAACAAATTTTTTTTGAAAAATTTTGGTTTACAATAGTGTTTAAACTTTCCAGAAGCTTCTGCATAAAAATTTCAAAAAAATCAAATTAACCGTTTCCAAGAAAATTAAAAACCCAAAAACCAAAAAAATTAATTTACTGATTTTGTTTATAAAAATCGTTGGAGCCGTTTTTGAAAAAAATAAAATTTTTGTTTTTTTTTTTCAAAAAAATGTGTGGGAGCTACTGTTATTTGTCGTCTTAAAAAAAAACGAACAAAAACGTGTGGGCATATTACCGAAAAAAAACTGCAGACTCGAGGACATCTAGACGGAATTGGGGGACCCACTTTTTTGTTGTTCTCTTTGATCGTAATGTCATCTTTGATTGATAGAAATTTTTTTTACGAATACTTAAGTAAAAAAGATACAAATATTATAATTTTAAAATTGATGTCGAGAATTGCAGTTTTTAAGATTATTTCTTTTATTATGTGATTAAAAATCTCAAAAATATAGAACAGAGAAATGAACAACAGTAATGTTTACCCGCCAACATTTAAAACCCATTTTTTACTTGCGATTACAGGTACTCGTACTATAAGGCAAGTTATGCATTCGTCGAAAAAAAAGTTTTGAGATAACAATCAAACATGACTTTACGATGATAGCGAAGACGAAAAAAGATGGTCTAAAAATTCTCTCCGTCTGTATGTCTGTCTGTCTGTCAGTCTGTCAGTCTGTCAGTCTGTCAGTCTGTCAGTCTGTCAGTCTGTCAGTCTGTCAGTCTGTCAGTCTGTCAGTCTGTCAGTCTGTCAGTCTGTCAGTCTGTCAGTCTGTCAGTCTGTCAGTCTGTCAGTCTGTCAGTCTGTCAGTCTGTCAGTCTGTCAGTCTGTCAGTCTGTCAGTCTGTCAGTCTGTCAGTCTGTCAGTCTGTCAGTCTGTCAGTCTGTCAGTCTGTCAGTCTGTCAGTCTGTCAGTCTGTCAGTCTGTCAGTCTGTCAGTCTGTCAGTCTGTCAGTCTGTCAGTCTGTCAGTCTGTCAGTCTGTCAGTCTGTCAGTCTGTCAGTCTGTCAGTCTGTCAGTCTGTCAGCCTGTCAGTCTGTCAGTCTGCCAGTCTGTCAGTCTGGCAGTCTGGCAGTCTGTCAGTCTGTCAGTCTGTCAGTCTGTCAGTCTGTCAGTCGGTCAGTCTGTCAGTCTGTCAGTCTGTCAGTCTGTCAGCCTGCCAGTCTGTCAGTCTGCCAGTCTGTCAGTCTGTCAGTCTGTCAGTCTGTCAGTCTGTCAGTCTGTCAGTCTGTCAGTCTGTCAGTCTGTCAGTCTGCCAGTCTGTCAGTCTGTCAGTCTGGCAGTTTGTCAGTCTGTCAGTCTGTCAGTCTGTCAGTCTGTCAGTCTGTCAGTCTGTCAGTCTGTCAGTCTGTCAGTCTGTCAGTCTGTCAGTCTGTAAGTCTGTCAGTCGGTCAGTCTGTCAGTCTGTCAGTCTGTCAGTCTGTCAGTCTGTCAGTCTGTCAGTCTGTCAGTCTGTCAGTCTGTCAGTCTGTCAGTCTGTCAGTCTGTCAGTCTGTCAGTCTGTCAGTCTGTCAGTCTGCCAGTCTGTCAGTCTGTCAGTCTGTCAGTCTGTCAGTCTGCCAGTCTGTCAGTCTGTCAGTCTGGCAGTCTGTCAGTCTGTCAGTCGGTCAGTCTGTCAGTCTGTCAGTCTGTCAGTCTGTCAGTCTGTCAGTCTGTCAGTCTGTCAGTCTGTCTGTATGTATGTAGAGACAGCTACAGCCCAAACGGGTGGGCCGAATTGCTTCAAACTTGGTACATAGAGTTTTTTAGGTATTGTACAGAGCGGAAATTGAAATTTTTTTTTAGCTCAAAAAATAACGGTACCTGCCATACAACCGTTACGTTCAAACCTATTTTTCTCGGAAACGGCTCTAACGATTTTGATAAAAAAAAATCAGTGCGGCTTTTTAGCTACGACCGATCTTATGGTTGAAAAAAAAAATTACTTTCCATAGGACCGTTTTTTTGCTTTCGACTAGCTCATAAACGGCTCAACCTATTCTTTCGAAATTTCACACATATATATGTTTAGGTTGCCCAAATTATGCCGCATGCCAATATTTTTAATTAATATTTTTTTGTATTTTTAAAATCATTTTTAAGAAAATTTTTTTTAAAAATTTGTATTTCGAAAACTGCTCATTAATTTTTTTTCAAAAATTATATTTAAATGTATTTTCTAAATACCTATGAATTGGCGTTTTTGAGTTTTTTTTAATATTTTCAAAAAGTTAAAAAAAAACTTTTTTTTCTCAAAAACCGCTCTACAGATTTAAAAATATATTTAGATTTTTAATAGAAATCTTCTGCATACGATGTGATCGAACATAACAACAAGTTCGTGCGATCCAGTAGTGCATTTTATTTTTATTAATAATCGTCTGCGAAATGTTAATCAAGGATTTTATCATAATGGTATAATTTTCCAAAATGTTACTATTTACTGAGAATATAGTTACACAAATATGTACAAGTATCTATGCCTTAGAGTCTTGGGGTAGATTAGTAACATATAGAAAATGGTGCAAATGGAGAAGTTTTCATGTAACTAAAGCATTCGAAATTTTCTTAGTGTCACTCAACTTCCAGTTATTTTGAGTTTAACAATTGAATGTGTTAAGTTCAAGGCATTATTTTAATTTCGAATTTAAGTTCAACACAAAAGTTGTATTAACGGAATTACAATTTTCACAAAATCCACCACTTGTTAAGTGAATCCTTATTAATTTTTTCACTCAAGCAAAGTTCGCAGTGTTTTCTTTTTGGTTTATGAAAGAAATGAACTTCAAAGCAAATCTAATTTTATATCATCCTTGTCATAGATTTTACAAATAACAAATCTTTATGTTTTTTTATTATTTGTCTTGTTTGCAGAAGGACAATTTTGTTCAAGTTAATTTTATATTTTGAAACCACATTATTTAAGCTGTTATTTCAACAACAACAGATAAGTCCTCGTAAAGGTGAAATCAAAACAAAACGCTGGCAACAACAATAATCAAATTTTCTGTTCATTTCCCCGCAAGTTCCATAAGTCACACAGAACTAAATTTCACAACTCTGTCGCGAGTACTTGCTGTTCCTTTATGGTTTTTTCAAAATTGTACATTGTTGAGTACTATTTATTTTTTTCAAAATTCAATGGACTTGTTAATTTTTAGTCAAATATAGAAAACCGGATGCTGAAATTTCTTGGACTTTTTCTAGAATATTAAAAATCTGAACATCAATAAAAAAGCAAGAAATGTTTACTTTATAAAACTGAAAACTATTTTCAATTTAAATGTCGACACGATATCAAACTACTAATGAGAAGAATTAGCCGACATGCATTTCCATTACGGCACAGCTGTTGATCGAGAGGGTCAGGTCCAAATACTACACTGAAGAATATACCAGTAGAGGGCGCCTCAGTCGTAATACGGGTGTTTTTTTTTAGACGTTGGTTTTCAATCTGGCAATACTTTTTTCGGGGTTGGCCTTTTTGACAGCAGTCACTTGATTTATGCTCAGTTTGGTTCGCCATTTTATAATCAATAGATCGTGCAAATTTATTACCAAAATAATGATTCGGTTCACGCGATGCATTGCGATTTTCACAAGAAAAGCTCATTTTTGGTTTACTGGGACCGTAATAAGCAAAATTGTCCTATTTATAGTAACCATAATCCACAAGCCATTGATTTTACTATATATATATACATATGTAGGTACTAAAGGGCAAGAATTGCATTTGGGAAAAATTCGCATTTGAGATTTTTATCAAAGTTGATATTACGATGATAGAGAACACGAATAAAATGGGTCCCGCAATTCCGTCTGTCTGTACAACTCTCTAAAGCCTAAACGACAGAAGCGATTTTTTGCAAACTTGTTATTTAAGCGTTTTAGGTGATTGTCCAAAATAGATTTTTAAATCGTTGTTTTATACCTAAAAATAACGGCAATTGCCATGAAAATTTTTTAACCATCTTAATTACATATCTTGAAAACGGATCTAACGATTTAAAAAACAATTTGTGTGAGTGTGGTCTACATTATGGCCAAACATTTTTTTTAAATATTTTGTTATTAACGGTACCAGCCATACAACCATTTTATTGATTTTCGACTTTATCATAAACGGCTGAACCGATTTTGATCAAAATTAGTATACAAGAGCTCCATCGAATTCTAAATAATACTGCCTTTCAAAATTTTCGACAAATATTTTTTTTTGGATTTATGAAAATTCATTATTTTAAAAAATAATTATGTGGACGTTTTTCTTTTAAATCCAGTTTTTAAATTTATAATATTAAATACATAAAGTTGTCAGACTTAAAAAATATTAGAAAAAAATTACGAAATTTTGTAATTAAAAAATTACGTACAATATACTAAAAACATTTTGACTTTGAGCTGTTCTACTAAAGGTGTGATAGAACATACAGTCGTGCATTTTATTTTTATTATGATGCGCGTATTAAATGGGTTTTAGCTACCCTCAAAATGATCAAGCACATTGCGAGCGTTAGGAAATTGGGGAAGGTTTTGACTTTCTGAATATTAAAATGGGAGGATAAAATAGAGCAGCATAAGGTGTTCCATATTCTCGTTGTACGTTGTACTTGCCAGTATGACAGTAGGTCTGAATTTGAGCTGAAGGGTAAACTGACGGCCATATTTATATTTAAGTGGAGAAATACAACTAGCTTCTTTTGAAATATAAGAGAAAATGAGACCTGTATTATTCTAAGAGCTGTATTTTTAATTCTATCTAAAACATTCAAATGAGTTTTGATAGCACCTTCCCAAATGTGAGAGTTATATTCCATCATTGGACTTAGACGAATGAACGCCTTATACATTAAAGCCAGATCAGAAGAAATGCCTACATCTTCGAAGAAAGCCAAAATACTTTGCAGCGTTCTTGGCGACATTGAATATTTGGTGATTTAACAAGAGACTAAAAGTGGATCGGTTTCGGCATGGATAGCAGCAAGAGTTGTTGGTTTTGTTGAATTTGAATTTAATTCTCCTAAAAATTGAATTTTAGAAGAATTAAATTCTACGAGGTTTTTTAGTGTACCGCAGGGCTGCCAGAAATCAATATTTAACATGATTTTAATGTTTTTTAGACCCAAATGATGTTTTCATATTTTTGAGCCCAAAATCATGGTTTTTCTTCTGACACATATTTTGTCGCTATAATCGCAAAACCCAACATGTCCAAACCTACCCTACATAAACATAAACACGAAACTAAAAGCAAAGATCAGGATGGAAACTTCATTTCTAAGTATACCTACTCTGCTTTTTTTATTTTCATATAGGTAGTGTCTTTGAGTGAAGAGAACACATATTATTTTTCAATATAACACTTTATCTACGCACTCTTTCACTCGCCTCGGGCCTTGCAATGTTTTTGACAGATCAGCTACCACCTAGAGTAACGCAATGGGGCGTTCGGTATCGCACAGCTTTCTGATAAATTGCTGAAAAATATTCTGTGCGTTTATGAACGTATAAAACCCAATAGTTAACCATTTATGTCAAAAGTCAAAACAGAGAAAAGTGAATTAAACATACATTTGTTGGGTAAAATATAAATTTTAAATGAATCAGGAAGTAAGACCACAAATGTTTCAAAAGAAGAAGATGATGTATTAGGCACGTAATTAAAGTTCACAAACAACAATTGAAAATAAAATTTAGCGCTAGCTTGGCTTCGATTTGGAAATCATATGTTTTGTTCGATGTCATGGTCGTCAGCTGTTAATGGCGTGTTATTTAACACGTATTACAACAACAACGAATGTACTGCACAGCAAGGCTATGTGCTACCGAACGCCTCCAATGATGATGAGTAAAAGAGATCAGATGATGACACTGTTTTTTTTTTCATTTTTCATTTAATAAAAGCTCCAATCGTTCTATACTTTTTCAGTCATTTTTATTTTCCTGATACCATTTTGCTTTGAACATTGAGTTCAGCTTCAGCAATTGCATAAAAAACTGTTAATTTAATATATATATTTGTTTTACATATTCATGATATGGTTTCCAAATTGTCTATTTGAATTCTTTCTTTTGTTTTTCATTTAACGCGTATCTAACTACGAGATATATCCGTCATTTTTTTTTATCCCAAAACATGTCTTAAAACTATGTTTTTTTCTTAATTTCTTAGTGGCAGCACTGATCTACCGTTGTAGTTGCGCACGGGCACACCAGCATTTTTTTTTTTTTGAATTTCATACTTGAAGTCGTCCAATACAACTTGTATTGAGCGGTCCAAAATGTAATTTATAAACCAAGAAAGAAGTGATTCATCGATTTCAAATGCACTAATTTTCGATAAGAAAGGTTGAGGTTACGTTGTATTTACCAAGGTCAGAGTTAAGGAAAAAATATAGATGTTGGTGGTTAGACAAATGCAACATCACGGATTCGAGTCGGCTGGCCAAGTTTTAGCTGAGTCAATTGGCTTAAATCAGCCAGCCAGATGGACCTCCGGCAAACTACAGCTTGACGGTAAGAAACCTGCTGGATTAAATCATTTTGGGGACCGTTGAATCGTAAGAGAAGTTACTTTAGTCAAATTTGTTGTCTTGAGAATTCAGCAGCCGATGGGTCGTTCGGCAATGCCAGTCATGTTTATGGTCAATTTCAACTTATTGACATGCCGGCACAAAGACAACGATTTTAGGCATCTATTAAGTTCATCGGCAGCAGTAGATCTTAGGATGACGGGAAGCGTTTGACGAAAATCTCCGCTGAGCAATATCATTTCCCCACCAAATCATTTCGAATCACCTTGTAAATCCTTCATTGTTAGGTCAACTTCCTCCAAAGCTCCTTTATGCGCCATCGTGCATTCATTCCAAATTATGATTTTGCATTCTCGCATCAACTTCGCTTTCGCCGAATTCTTGGTTTTTGTAAACGTTATTGGTTTTCAACCGTAAAAAAATTCATCGCCAGTTTCAAAGCGGAATGTGCAGTTTGACCGATTTCAAACGGTGTGGGATTAATGCCATAGATACCATAGGATGCAACAGGCAACGAAAGAAATCTTGGCCGAATTGTTGCTAGAATCAACTAAATGACGAATGTCTTGCATCTCCCACGGGGCGCATCGAGCAAGTAAATGCGATTGCGGAATCGTATTCCAAAGCAGTGCGATTGAAGTCTACATTTACCACTTTTCTTCTTCTAATAACTTTTTGTCGAATTTGTGGTGCAGTTTGAAGCTGTGCAGTATGGACACGTCTACATTTATTTCCTCTGCACGTACCTCTTGCGTTTGATTATCACGGACATTCTGATTAATTATTGCAAGTTGCTTGTCGTCCAAGGTTAGATCGGAATCAGTTTTACAAATCGTTTTTAATTTTTTACGCAACGCAAAAACGAATTTTCACTCAGCGGTCAAACAATGTGTATTGGACAAACGCAAAGTAGTTTATGTCAAAGAAATACGCTGGCTGAACTAACAAAAGCGATATCAAGAATTATACATTTTTGACAACATTTAACAAATTTAGTAAGCATTTTTTAATTTTAATAGCTCACAAAAACAGTCATTAATCGAAAACCAATATACATAAGCACATATGTAGCTTAAATTCTTCTTCTCGACCATATCTTTCATAAAAAAAAGTATATTGAAAATAGTCGAATGCCAACTGAGATCATTAGCGTCATACGTTTTTGACAACATTTTTTTATTATGTAAAAGAAGAAGAAGCAGATTAATTATAAAATATTATAATTGATAAGATCTTCACGAATCTATATCAAAATCAACAAGAAAATCGCGCAGTCGTAGATTTCAAATTGTAAAGAAGTTGTCGTTCAGTTTTTATTTTTAAGTCTTTGACAGAATTTCAAATGCCACTGTAAAAAAGATGAAAAATTTTTATGAATAATTTCATATAAGAAACCCCTTTTGCTTCTTTTGTTCAAGTTTCTTTAAATCGCCTATTTTTTTTTTAGATCGTGTACTATCTTCTACATTTTTTACTTGTCTGATCCGGGCTAGTTCGAACGTATTCAACATCTCTTTAATACTGTCTTGCCTATGCAAATAATGGTCGGGCGCTTACACATTATTAGGTAACTTCTACGGTTCAAGGGATAATTAATTGAAATAAATTTAATTATTTAGGTAATGAATACAGCTAAGACATGCCATTTTTTTTTTATTTTATTTGATTTTTTTTTTGTTGGCCATGAAAATAAAAATACCGACTAAATAAATTTTCGTAAGTCGAGATTGACTTTCATTGGGAGTGCGATTTTGCTAAACCATACAACTTTTTTAATTTTTTATTTTTATTTCTAAACAAGAGTGAACAAATAAAGAGTGAGGTTATCTCTGAATTATTTTTGAGTTTTTATTCATGAAATAAAAATTGTTCATTCTGACCTTTTCGTTTTCGGACGTGTGAAAACAAGGGTAGCTCAACTTTTTGTTAAATTGAAAGCTTTGGTAAGGGAAAAACCGCAAAATGACGCATATTTCATCTTTTTAAAAAGCCATGGCTACTAGTTTTTATTTTTATATTTTTTTTGTTTAAGTATATAGTTTGCTTCATTGCCTTGTGTCCAATTATTTTATATTATTTTTTTTTTATCATTTGAAATATTAATTATAGATTATATAGAGATTTATAGTAATTGGAAATTCCAAATTGCTGACTTTGATAATTAAGAGAATAGTATTCTTTCACTAGTACATTCAAATGCCGTAAATCAATTAATTGAATTATAAAACCTCAAAATTGATAATATATTCTTCTACAAAACCAATACTTATCATTTAATATCAAGTAAAAAGTAACACCCCGAAAATCATAAGCAATAATGCGTTTTAACGTTCTTCCGGTGTCGCGCCACTTTGTGTTAAAGAAAAATTACTTCATTTGCTATTCCCCCTTGTTTTTTTTATGGCTAAAGTTTATATACCAATTTCAAAGATACAAATTTATTCAGCTTCTTAAGACTTTCTCGCCGAGAAAAAAAACGTCCCACCAACTCTAAGCCATTTGTTCTTCTTAACTTCTCTGATGTTCACCTCACCCAAGTGACACAAGGTTTTATGGAAGAGTAGAGTAGTATAGGTATTATAAAGGTGTTGCTTAAATTGAGGTCGTGGATCGTGGTTAGCCATTTTGTTGTTGGATTTATATAAGAACTTACCACTTCGCTCCATGGGAAAGAAAAATCCATCTAAAGTTCTTCCCAAATTGGTCTGAAATTGAACTCATTTTTTGTTTGTTGTTTCCGAGTCGAGAAGGTATAAGTACGTAACTTAGTACTGACTTCTGATTAATGGTTGAAAAT
Organism: Philhelius pedissequus; assembly: GCA_910595825.1. Taxonomy (NCBI): domain Eukaryota; kingdom Metazoa; phylum Arthropoda; class Insecta; order Diptera; family Syrphidae; genus Philhelius; species Philhelius pedissequus. Next base: position 72,007,332 of record OU343160.1, on the reverse strand, counting down.
AAGAAAGTCACACAAAGTATTTTAAAGCCAAAACCAACTCGAGAATGGTTTTTATCCTCGAGTTATTTTATTAATAGCATTTCCTTGGTGTTGGTTGTTTTTTATAGTTCTGTGCGTGTGCACCTCACTGAATTGAAAATTGTTCAGAGATAATTTTAAAACAGCTTAGAAAAGTCTTTTAATGTTTGGTTCAAATTCAACTCCGTTTTGGTTGCTTTAACAGAAAATTAAGAGTTGTTATATGTAATTTCAAGGACCTGTCCATTTAGAACCGTTGTTGGGGTATGGGATGATCATAAACAAACATAATGACTAAAGTAAGTTTGGTATAGTCGTATACACATCTCATTAAGAAAATCGATAAATAGTTATAAATATGCCTTAAGTTCGAATCATAATACTGCAACAAGTCGACGAACAGCGGAAACGAAGCCTTTTATACTCTTTCGTTTGCTACAGGGTGGCCCACGAAATCGAGTTACAATAAGAAATTTAAATAACGCCTGAAGGTTTGAAATTGGGATCGCCTCAATTATTGTCTTAATGGACTTCTTCAATTCAGTAAAATTCCTGGGTTTCGTTTTGTACACTTCCTGCTTGACATAACCCCATAAAAAAAGGCTGGTGCAGTCAGGTCAGGTGACCTTGGGTGTCAGCGGAAAGTGCAGTTTCTGGATATCAATTTGTTTGGAAATTTTCATGGGAGCTCCGCCATAACTTGTGTGGCTACGTGTGCACTTGCTCCATCTTGTTGAAACCAAATCCTGCTGAAAGCGATACGTCTTCGGCGAAGTTTTGGGTAAAAAAAAACTCCTTTAACGTCTTTAAATAACGATCCCCATTGACATTTTGTGTTACACCGTTTTCTTCAAATTATGGCCCGACAATACACCTTGATGAAACTGCGCACCACACATTGACTCGTTCTGGGTGCAGTTCCGTCTCATGGAGCATTTCTGGATTAGATTCACTCCATATACGCAATTTTGCTTGTTAACATTGGCGTTTAAGTCAAAATGGGCCTCATCAGACATGAGCAAACAATTTATCAATGTGTTTTCTTCTTCGGCCATTGCAATCACTTTTCGGCAAAATTCCAGGCGAACAGGCAAATCCTGAGAGTTTAACTTGCTTGTTTGGACTTTGTACGGAAACAAGTTTAAGTCATCATGAAGTATCCGTTGTAATGACCGTCTGCTAACTCCAATTTGGCCCGATAAGATTCGAGTCGAAACACTTGGATTTGCCTGTATTGCCGATGCAACAGCCTCGATTGTATCCTGACGCCGAACATTGGAATCTCGATGATATGGTCTTCGTTCGATGCTTCCATTAGATTCGGAAAACATGTTCACCAGCCTCATAATGGTCCAAACTCCAGCCTAAATTCCCTTTGGACGGAAATGACGGACTGCAAAGAATGGTTTCGCTGCACTATCCATATCCCTTTTTCAGTATCCCCAGCATTCATTTTGATAAATCTAAATAGTAGCCTATAAAAAAAATAAGCCGATTATTCACACTGAAAAACAGTTCTTACGTTTTATTTTTGCAGTACGATTCGTGTAACACCCTATATTTATTTCTATAATAAAAATATAAAAAATGTTTGTGTCATCCATTTTGTTTAATTGCTTGGTTTCCGGCTTTGGCTGGTATCATTTTCTTTGCTAGTTTGACATTCACATGAGGGTTGTATTACGAGAATTTTCGTTTCATTCCATGTTTAACATGGAATAAAAAGAATGCATTCCAATCGTTCCGGAATGAATAAAGAAACAATAAAAAAAGTTGTTCCCAAATATTCCGTGGAATAAAGTAACGCAAATATAGTATTCCGAATGTTCTGGACATTCAGAATGAAAAAAGAAACACACTCAAAGTGTTTAAAATATGGAAATTGGGCAAAGTGAAATGTGATTCATAATACACGTGGTACAAAATATAGGTAGACATTTCTCTATGTAGCGGTTCTCAAGGAATATTAAAGCCAAAGCTTTTTGTTCAATAAATATATGAAAAATGCACAACGTTAATGTTCAAGTTTTTACTTCAGCCGGCACTCCTGGAGTGCAACCCTATGCTTTTTTTTACAAGAATCCATAACCTCCATATCCATATATTTTTATTTGCAGTATAGGTACAGTGAAAGCTACCTTAGGCTGTGTCAGCGACACGGCCGAGAAACTTTTGTCCGTCCAAGGAAAAAAAATTGAAAAAACAATTAAAATAGTGTAAATATTATATTTATTGATAAATGTATGTATTTAATTGCACTTAATAACAAAAACAAGAAAGACAATAATATATTTCAAAAGTTATGCACATCAATTTTTTCCTTATAACTAGTTTTGGTGGCATCCTGAAAATGTTTATTAAAAACAGTCCATGAAATGCATAAACAAACTACAAAATAACATGAAGATACTTACAAGAATAAAGATACACAACACAGACACAGACCACAGCTGTCGAAATAAAATCCGTTATGCATTCGATGACAGACATTGCTTTGGTGGCGCATGCACCACATACCACACTAACTACATTGCAATTTTGTTGTTTTCTTTGATAAGTTAGTTCATTTGGCTTTATCATTCATAAACCATTAAATTTACCAAATTGTGACTGATGTGGCGTCCGCGTCCGGGTAAGAGAGTGTCCGCTTAAGGGATCATACAAACTTTTTTTTTTGTAAATTCATTTTTATTTCATATTAACTTATAACTATCTTAAATCTAGACAAAAATGTTTAAAGCTAGCCTAATTATCAATAACTTACAACTAATTTATTGGCCCTTTACGGGCACTCTAAACTAAACAATAACTCTTAGAACTAATGTCTTTTGACCTAAAAACTATTTTAATTAAATCTAATTATTTTATTTTTTAACCAAGGAAACTTATTGACAAAAAACTTGGTATCTTATCATTTCTTTTTTACTTATAAACTAAACCTAAATATAGATTAAAAATAATTAAAACTAAATACAACTAACTTATACTAACTAAAAATAACGTAAACTACTTAAAAACTAGAACAGCCACAGCAGCATTTTTTTCTATTTTAAAATTTTTTTTTTGTTTATTTTTTGTATGCATGCAGACACACAACAACATGCAACCCACTCATACATGCACATACGCACATATATATACTGTTGCGACTTCTAAATCACTGGACATTACTCGTCGGAATCATACTTGGCATGCTTGCAGTATGCACAGCTAGGTACGCCGGCCGGTGGGCGAGGTTCTTGATCCGCAAGTAACCAGACGCTAACAAAGAATTTTGTTCATGCCAAGATTTATGATTTATTTTAGGACAGCGGACGGACGCTCTCTCTTATCTTCTGATTTTTGGATTAACCACGACTAAGTCGAATTTTGTTCATTTTGGGCAGCAGATGTTAGCCGCCTCGAGTATCTTGTTCAAATCCCTCCCTCTGACACTTCGTGTGTGCACCTTGACAGCAAATACTCAGATTTTAAAACAAGTGGCTGTCCCTTACCTCGTCTTAACAGGATTACTCACGACATCCTATCAACAACTGAAGTCTTCACGGCCATACCACACATAACCCCCTTAGATAAACACTGTTTAATTCATTGTAGATAACTTACTCATATTTATTTAATTTAGCTCTAGATAGTTGCATGATTTTTGTTTAATTTTAATTCATAGTATATAAGTAGGTAGTTGAAATATTGAAATATTTAGTCTAAATTTAAGTGGATCAATTAATTTATTTAGGACTTCTTTTTCTAATGGTTTTTTTTTTGTTAGACGAAACTAGCAAGAAATACATATGCAGATTATGGCAGAGCACAAAAAAAAGTGTATATGTACATTTATGTAATTAAGAAAGAAGTAAAAAAAAATATAAGAGAGGAAAACTCACCACTTACGGTCCAGATGATTGTGCACAATAATCCGCAACGTAGCTGTATATTCTTGATGAGATCTGTAAGTTGTGTGGGAAATATATGCCAAGTTCACCTGCCAATATTTTGATGTATATCTGCACGAGTTTGCGTCACACACAAATACCTTATTTCTTACTCTAGGTTCTATTCACTATGACAACTATGTATATATATAATTTACGAAATTGAGATGATCCCCTTTTTTCTATCTTCCACTTTCCGATCCAGAAGGGAATCGTTATTCTAACACAGATTGAGGATTATAATTTCGGGGCTCCAGAGAGGCGTTCGGAATACCCCCCCCCCCCTTCTCCACTTCACTGATTCGGGTGACCACTACCCGGGGCTCCTGGGAGTCTAAATCACCTGCCCTCCTTGATTTTCACACCCGTTCATACACCTCCCGACTTTAAACGCAAATCACTCTCCGCACGCCCACTACGCTTGATAGATGACGAATTGAATTGGCTGTAGCTGTCGATTCGAGCTTATGTGACGAACTGACCTGCTTCTTGTTTGATTGTTATGCTATCGCAGCAAGCAGTTTGTCAAAATGTAGCGGTCTTGGTGAATTTGGATGTTGTCTATTTTCAGGGAACGGTGATTCTCTTCGTTGCCTTCTGTCGAGGTGCGAGGAAGAAATGTCAAGTGAAAAGCGAACAGCAAAGCTCCAGTTCTCGGTTTCCAATGCGGATCGTGACGTAATCAATCGCCGCGAATGGAATTCTTGTTTTGGCGGGCTAGGGTTCTTATCAGCGATCGACTAGAGATACGAATACATGTGAAAAAAAAAGAGGAATTGATGTTAATCCTCAAAACAATCACTCCACCTCGTCTGAGGCTTTGCTGCGAAGCTTTGGTCTTGATTTGCTTTGCGAACGTAATTTTCCTGCGCCACTATGGTCAGGATGATGGACTGGGAGGTATGTCTGAACTGGATGGTGGTCGCAAGTAAAAAGATCGATTGCGTAAGATCTCAACTCTGACTAGGCAGGGTAGACATTTCGATTTTCTGCTTCCGGTTAAGCAGGTTTTTCGGAATGGAATTGATATATAGAGGGACAATGAATTTCGAAAATCACAGGTGTGTCAAAAAACCTGATATGGAATGATATCCAGAATTCCGGACGACATCCGTAACAATACGTACGCACATAAATGTACAGACACGCAGATACATGCACGTATGCCCCCGCATACATACATAATTTTAATTTTTTTTTTTTGGTGCCACCCCGACTGTTCCTTATACCTAATTGCCCTAAATCTATGTAAGTCGGCCAAGATATACCATCTTCATCGACTTTAAATATTATGATGCTGTGCAGAGAGCCACCTGAACTGGTTCTCCTGTTTCGCCATATCCCTCCGGTCCCGATCGGACAAAGTCCCACTGAACCGAAGGCGCTCTTCTCCACCTTGAGCGATGACGTCTCGACCATACAGGAGTCGCCTATCCACAGTTTTCCGGCTGACGTGGTAGATGAGTGGAACCGCCCCTCCATCCTGTATCAGCCCTCGACTGTCTAAATGGAGGAATGCATCGGGAAGGATGTAGCCACTTAACCGCGCACTCTCAAAATATTCGTTATTTGGGTAATACGCCCCAAAAATTAAGTTGTTAGTTGAGGACATCGCTTCTGCAACGTGCCCCTGAATCAGCTTAAACAAAAAATTATCTATTCTGTTTATGTTGGCTCCGTTGTATAGAACCTGGTTGGAATAATATCTTGTGTACTCCGACTCTGGTGTTCTGTGTAATCCAAGGCAACGTCTAAGACATTGCCTCTCAAACACCCGAATCTTTTCCATTTGGGATGGGGCAACGTTGAACCACACCGGGCATCCGTAGGCCATGTAACAAATCACTTTCACCCTGCTGTCAAGACGGCTGCTATAAATCCATATGGCCCTACGATCACCAGCTTGCGCCAGTTCTTTCTCGTATCCCTTGATGCGCTAGACAACGGAGTCCTAAACAAAATAGTTTCTGATTTTTGGAAGTTGATTTTCAACTTCCAGTCATCACAATATCGCTGAATCTTGTCGAAGTCACTCTGCCAAAGGTTTTTAATGACCTCAATTGTATTAGCTGTTCTGTACGCAATTAGATCATCGGCGTACGCAATTGCCTGAGTTAGACTACCTATCAGATCGCTGGTGTAAATGCTGAATAGAATCGGCGAGTTAACCGCTCCCTGCTGAAGACCATTAATAATATTAAAAATTGCGGTAGAAGTTACATTGCCAGTCTTGACAACAAACTTTCTACCATTTAGCATGTCATAAAGCATATACAATAGAGGTTTACTTATACCTAGTCTGGTTAGCTTTAGATAGAGACCTTCTAACCATACGGTGTCGAATGCCTTCTCCAAATCAACCAGACAGGCACCCGTACACTGCTTTTTAGTTTTGTTCCATTGGATATCAGAAACTAGTTTCGACGCGGCATGAATTGTGTCATGTCCCGCCTTAAAACCCAACTGATTATCCGGAATAATATTCTTGTCCTCCGCCCACTTGAACAGGGCTCTATTAATAACCTTTTCAAATACTTTGCTGATACTTGGAAGAAGACTTATCGACCGGAGATTCGCCGTATTGGAGTAGTCCTTTCCCTTTTTTGGGAGAGGGTGCACAACAGCTGTCTTCCACCGCACTGGATAATATGCATTATGCAGCGGGTTGTTAAACAATGTGGTGTAAATGTCAACTGCTTCTTGAGGCAAATGTCGTAGTACAACGTTGGATATAGCATCGACTACTGCTGACTTCTTTTTCTTTAATGAATCGAAGATGAGCTGGAGCTCATTCTTCGAAATTAAGAGGGGACTGGTCCCATTTCGGTCGGCGATTATGGCATTTGCCAAATCTTCATTATTAATCCTTATAAAACCAAGGTTCTCAGATCGCCATTCGGTTATATCGTTCCGGAGCCATAAGTGATGAAGCAGAGCTCTTTTCTCCAGGTCATGATTCGGGTGAATGCTAGCATTCACCTTGTACACTTGCTGGAAAGCAGCCCCCACAGCCTCCACTCTCTCCTGCGGATCGTCGATTATATAGAGGTCATCGTCCAATACGGCATCCTCTGGGTCTATGCCTGCTGTCAGAAGTACGTCTCTGTTCTCTGTCGTCCTCTGGAGCTTAAGACACGGAAGATCGTTTCGATCCTTTCTTCTAAAAATCTTATTAATTTTTGGGAGTATACTTGGGTCGCTAGAGTTAAAGGCAGGAATTTTATTGTCCCAGAACAAATTAGTAGCCAATCTATAGTTTTCTTTGATCAATTGGTTGATGTTTTTGATGGACGACTTCAGTGTCCTAATAAAAATAACGTAAACTACTTAAAATAATAACTATAAGATGAGCTGGAGCTCATTCTTCGAAATTAACAGGGGACTGGGCCCATTTCGGTCGGCGATTATGGCATTTGCCAAATCTTCATTATTAATCCTTATAAAACCAAGGTTCTCAGATCGCCATTCGGTTATATCGTTCCGGAGCCATAAGTGATGAAGCAGAGCTCTTTTCTCCAGGTCATGATTCGGGCGAATGCTAGCATTCACCTTTTACACTTGCTGGAAAGCAGCCCCCACAGCCTCCACTCTCTCCTGCGGATCTTCGATTATATAGAGGTCATCGTCCAATACGGCATCCTCTGGGTCTATGCTTGCTGTCAGAAGTACATCTCTGTTCTCTGTCGTCCTCTGGAGCTTAAGACACGGAAGATCGTTTTGATCCTTTCTTCTAAAAATCTTATTAATTTTTGGGAGTATACTTGGGTCGCTAGAGTTAAAGGCAGGAATTTTATTGTCCCAGAACAAATTAGTAGCCAATCTATAGTTTTCTTTGATCAATTGGTTGATGTTTTTGATGGACGACTTCAGTGTCCTAATCTCCAGATCTCGTGTATCAGTAAATCGCCTGTACAAGCGTTTTAGTCTTGTCAGTAGTCCACTTATTTGTCTGTAAAGTGCGTCAATTGTCGCGTTACGCTGCATGTCAGTTGCGTTACTTTCTTTGTATTTCGGTATTGTTCTGTTCATTGTTCGTAGAATCGTTTTGTCAATTTGGTCTAAGTATCTGTCGATTTCAGTATTTGTTAGGTCCCTGTCATTTGGTGGGGATATACCATTTGCACGATCATACAATGTATGGAATTTAAATGCGCGATCCACGGTCGATAGAATTTTTCCGCTCAAGGGCATTGTCCTCCTAAGGGAAGTGTCCGCAATGGAAGCTTTCATTGTAGATATTATAGTGCAAGCTTTGCATTTCAATCAAACTTGACACGTTTACAGAGAACACCAAAGAAGTGGGTTCCGCAATTCCGTCTGTCTGTCCTTGAGTCTGCAGCCTAAACGGTTTGGTGGATTTGCTTCAAGCTTGGTGCATATTGTTTTTACGGTAATATGCCCACACATTTTTTAATTTTTATTAAGACGACAAATAACAGTAGCTCCCATACATATTTTTGGCCAAAAACAAAAATCTTACTTTTTTCAAAAACGGCTCCAACGATTTTTATAAAAAAAATCAGTTCATTAATGAAGGGAAAGGGTACCTTTTGATAATTTTTTTTTGGAAAGAAATTGTTATTTTTGGTACCTCTAGTACAACCATTTTTTTGGTTTTCGATTTTCTCGGAAACGGTTAATTTGATTTTTTTGAATTTTTTTACACAGAAGCTCCTAGAAACTCTAAACACTATTGTATACCAAAATTTTTCAAAAAAATTTTTTTTTGAAAATTGACATTATCTTGAATAGTTAAAAAAAACTATTTTTTTAAATAAAAAACAAAGGTATCTCCCATACAAATGTCAAAAAACCGTTAAAAAATGTATTTCTCGAAATCGGCTCCCAGAATTTTTATCAAAAAAATTGTGTGGTCTTAAATCAGCTACTTAAAATTAGAAACTCTATTGATGCCATCAAATCTGCACAGGAGCCAACAATTTGCTCAATTAACTTGATTGAAGATAGTTGTTCAAGGATGGCTGAATCTATTAAAGAGCAATCGACAACACTTACAACTTTAAATACCGACTTATCAGTATCTAAAAATCAATACACAAATGAATCCAGAACCCTTTCCGATGTGCTAGTGAAAGAATCTGCTGCCATTCGTTCCGCTATCTCAGGAATGTCCGAAGAAATGAGATTTTTAACTTGTAAAAATAATCCTGCTTCAGTTAATCCAGATGCTACTAATAACAAATCACTACACATTGAACTTCAAGATTTTGATAACTCCTCCAGTTCCTCCAACACCAGCTTACCAGTCGTGCAACATTCTACACCACCATCATCTGCGATAGACTCAACGACTTTCAGCAATACCGCCAACAACAACTCATTACATGCTGAACTTCAAGACCACAATGCCTCTGTCACAAATGCCAGCATTAACTCATCTTCCACGAAAATTATCAAACTAGGGGCGTTATGGACGCCATTTGAATGGGAAAACCGTCTTCTACGACTGAGAACATCACATATCAATTCCTCATCTTCGTTTTTCCTGAAAGGAGCCCCAAAAACAGCCAACAATACTTGGGTACAAAATTTCCTTAAGAAGATATTCAGCATACCCGACGTACGTGTGCAATTCATATCACATAAGCCTAGATCTTTCAAAATTGAGATCCCGTATAGATACGAATGGCTCTTTCTCAATCCAGTCGATGGCGTTCTTAAACTGGGTAGCATAATTATAAAACCATGGTTGAATCCGCCATTTTTAAACTTAAATTCAAAGTCTAGCTCTAAGTTTGCTCCTCGATCACTCAATAAATCTTCAATTACTAATTATAATAACTATAATCATACCACCTTACCTACCCAAACTCCTCCCCCCATTTCATCTTCTACTAAGCCAGCAAATACTAATGTATCTTTTAATCTGCCTCGAGGCTCAAATTCATCCGCCAACAACCGTTCCCGAACCACTAAATATCCAAATTTCATCAATTCTCACACTCTTAACCCACATACAACTTCCTCCTCATATCCCCTCAAAAGCACAAAGTCTTCCATTACTGTTAACAACTGTTTGTTCCCGTTATCACGTCGCAGTGCTACTAGCAATGACCTGCCCAAACCATCGCCCAACTTTCTTGATCCTCTAATTCCTCCAGTGGTAAAAATGACACAACAATTCTCCGACCTAAGCGACGACGGCCGGTATGTTCTTTCACGTCTCAGAGATCATCGTATTTATGCAAACGTCCGCCTCTATTTAGCATATCTTCATAACAAACATGATTCGATCTGTGTAGATGGTGTAACTAGAACTAGCGTTATGGTATCAATTCATCAAGAAGGTCTACCAACTAACACCAAGGAGCTTTTAAGAATTTTTACTCTTTTTCATAAAACGTTCAATTTAACTCCAAGTGATGTAGATAATGACCTATCTGCATTTGCTTCATACATTAAATCTAAAAGGCTTTCCCAAGCGCATAAGAATCACAAAAATGCGTATAATCCTTTTCGTTCCTAGCTATCTTACTCTAAACGTCTCGAAACCACATTTTATATCTCTCTACTACCAGAACGTAAGAGGTTTACGTTCCAAGAGTTCTGAAGTTTACCTGAATTCCCAAAAACTTCCCTTTGATGTCTTTGCTCTTACCGAAACCAATTTACCCCCTGACTTTCTTAACAACGAATTCTTCACTTCAGATTTTAACGTTTTTCGAAAAGATATCTTAGTTACCAGCGTCAGCGATAGCGTTGATTCAAGAAATACATACTCGGGTCGTGGTGTTCTTTTGGCACTTCATTCCAACCTCGATACTTCTTTGATAAACATTCCTAATACGTTAAATCTGGAACTTATTTGTGTAAAAATCAGTCTATCCAACCGTTTTCTTTACATAGTTTGCTGTTACATACGTCCCACTCAGCCAACAAGTGAGTACAAACTTTTAGTTGATGCAGTTGATTATGTCGTTGACCTGACAAACCCTGAAGACGATATCATAATTGTAGGTGACTTTAATCTTCCATATTTAATTTGGGAAGTCTCAGATGATGAGCTTTATTACTTTTCTTCCAATGCCAACTCTGATAAAGAAATTCTTTTTACCGACCGTCTTCTTTCTTCTAATCTTGCTCAAATGAGTGGTGTTAAAAATTATTTGGGTAGGCAACTAGACCTAGTTTTCTCTTCCGATGCCTATAATACCGAAGTCATGGAAAGTAATTATATACTTTCTATACTTGACAATTATCATCCCCCCATTTCTCTGACTTTTGCATTCACAAGGGATAATATCCTACTTTACCCCCTCACAACACAAAAATATAATTTTCGTAAAGCAAACTTTATAGAACTTAATGATCTAATAGGTAATATTAACTTTGATTTTATCACCGACAAATCTAACATCGACTCTAAGATAACCACCTTTTATAATCAAATCCAAAGCTGTTTTTCGCAAACCATCCCACTTTCAACTCAGAAAAATTTTACTTCTTCTCCTTCCTGGTATAATAGTGAACTTCGTTCACTAAGAAATAGGAGGAACAAACTCTGGAAGAAATATCTCAAGTCAAAATCTAATCAAGACTTCTTCAATTATGTCTCAGTTCATAATAACTTCTCCAACATGTGTGAATCTCTCTATTCCAACCACCTCATTCAAACCCAGGCCGATCTTATTTCAAATCCCAAACATTTCTTTCAATTTATCAATTCAAAAAAGAAATCCGATGGTTATCCTTCAACACTGCATTACCTACACTCGTCATCTTCAGACCCAAAAATTATATCGAACCTTTTTGCTGATTTCTTTAGTCAAGCCTTTTCTCCTAATAGTAATGAAGTAGATAACAACTATTTCAATTATATGAACAATTGCACTCAAACTTCTTTATATTCGATTAATATATCTTTGTCTTCTGTTATTAATAAAATCAATATGCTTAAGGATGACTTTTCTTCTGGTCCCGATGGGATACCTCCTATTGTCCTTAAAAAATGTATCTCCAAATTTTCCAAACCCCTCACTTTACTTTTCCAGCTATCTATTACAAACGGTGTGTTTCCTAAACAATGGAAGGACTCGTTTATCATTCCCGTCCATAAAAAAGGGTGTAAGAATGATATATCCAACTATAGACCCATTGCCAAACTCTCTTGCATACCTAAACTATTTGAGAGTATAATTCATGATACTTTGCTCCTTCATTGTTATCAGATATTCTCCATGAAACAGCACGGTTTTCTTAAAGGTAGATCAACTATTACCAATCTCACTGAATTCGATTCAAGTACTTTATGTGCCTTAGAAGCTGGTAAGGAAGTCGATGCAATTGCAACTGATTTTAGCAAGGCATTTGACAAAATTTCCCACAAGATTATTGTGTTTAAACTTAAAGCATATGGTTTCCCTGCTTTGTTTATATCTTGGATTGAATCATATTTAACTGATCGTCATTATACAGTTAATTTTAGATGCTGTTATTCTAACTCTTTCTGTTCAACATCAGGTGTCCCGCAAGGTAGTCACTTAGGACCTTTGATTTTCCTGCTAACTGTTAATGATATTGAACTTATTCTTCAGCAATCAGACCTCCAGATTTATGCTGATGATATGCGGATTTCAAAACACATTTTACATACCGCTGATGCACAATTGCTTCAAATAGACTTAAATAATTTTTTTGTCTGGTGTCAACATAACTCCCTCGAGCTCAATATTAACAAATGTCAAGCCATTACTTACTCCCGTAAACACCCACCCCTATTGCAACGCCAATATCTGATTAATAACCAACCAATTGCCATCGTATCTTCCATTCGCGACCTAGGTGTTATTTGTGACAACCAGCTTAATTTCCGGGATCATTTTGATTATATCATTAATAGAGCCAATTCTACCCTTGGATTTGTCAAACGCTGGTCTAAGGAATTTTCAAATCCTTATGTCACCAAATCTCTTTATATATCTTTTGTTAGGCCTCTCCTTGAATATGCTGCGCAAGTCTGGTCTCCTTACCATCAGATCCATATTCTTCGTATTGAGGCTGTTCAGCGTAGATTTTTGCACTTCGCTTTACGGGGCCTTAGATGGGACGACCCTTACCACTTACCTCCCTACGAAAATCGACTAAAACTGATAAACTTACAAACATTAAACCGACGTCGTGATAATGCAAATATAATGTTTATCCACCAACTTCTAACTGGAGGCATTTATTGTCCAGCCCTGTATGACAAGATCACATGGAACGTTAACCATCGTCATCTAAGATCTATACCACTTTTCGCAATCCCTTTCCATCGTACCGACTACGGCAAAAATGAACCGATGACTAGAATGCTTCAGAAAGCTAATATTTCAAGCATTTTTGATCCAAACCTTTCCAAATCCTCTCTACAACGAGCACTCCAATCTTAAAAATTTCCTTACTGTATCCTGTGTACCTGGTTCCTTAGTTTAAATTAATCTTAAGTCTTTAAATTGTTACCTAGTTTTAAGATATTAATTAATTAAGTAATTGTTAGTTGCTTGTATTAAGCTATAAATAAATAAATAAATAAGTACAGTTCACTTTCAAGTGTAAAAATATTTTTTTTTGCGTACTTATTAACAGTACTTACCATAGAACCACTTTTCATATTTTCGAATTTCTCAATTTTGGATGAACAGATTAAAATAATTTTTTTTACAAAAATGCTCCCTAAAATTGTTAATAAAACTGCATACGAAAATAAAAACAAAAAAAACGTTTTTCTATTTTTAAAAAATAAATAAAAATTTTTTTTTGAAAGATCGATTTTTCAAAAACCAGTCACAGAATTTTTTTGAAATTTGAATTTTATATGTATATTAATAAAATCATCAAAATGGCGTTTCATTTTTTTTTCTAAAAATGTTTTCAAAATTTTATACATACAAAATTAATTTATTAAAAACCGCTGGCTGCAACATTTTTGGAATTTTTATTTGATATATTCTTATTTATCCATGAATTCAAATTGCATTATTCTCCTTTAACGAGTTTTTGCGTACGTCACTTAATATTAAATACAATGTAGGCCCTCATACATTTATATTTACATATGTTAGGTACCTATGTAACTATTCCTTGAACGATCCATTCGACGATTCATTATAATAAGAATCAAGGTAATCTTATCTACATAGGCTTTAAACCTGCATAGGATAACTACACCTAACTAACTAAACCTCAATGGTTAGCTTCTTTAAAGTTGTTAGCTACAAGAGTAAATTAGTGCATTTTCATTTCTGAACAAACTCGAATTATTTCTGAACAAAATCTGCCAAATCTGTCAGATCTTGTGTTTTTACCTTATAGGCACAATATTTTTTGCAAGTTCCTTACAACATACAAAAAAATCAATCAAAAATAATTAAATAAAAAAATATTTCTTCTAACGAAAATCGAAAGCAAACCACCGAGACCAGCGAGACTCTCGGCGAATTTCGGTACCAAAAATATGGTCTCGTCTTGGTTGGTTTTAAGGAAGTCTCGTCTCGTTTTCAGCCCTAGATCGAACATAGTAGTAAGTAATAAGTAGTAAGTTATTAAAAGTAGTATATTTTCCACATGGAGATGTATTAACTTTTAAGATAAACTGAAACAAAATCTTTAATAACTTTGAAAAATACTTCATTTAAAATTAAAACAAAATCGGACTTTAGCTTACATTAAGTAAGTACATAAGTCAAACTTGGATTCAAACTTGGATTATACATACTCGTACATACATAAATATCAAAATTCAGCAAATGCTCTTAGATCAAACTTTTTTTTTTTGCATAATAAACCACCTGTTTATTTCAAGACATAAAAAGAATTCATGATTGCGACACGAAACACCATATTAACAGTTTGTTGTTCCCTTTGGCAAAAAATGTCACTCACTTATAAATTTATAACCTACACCCTAAAGCAGTAAACAAGATAAAGAACACTCAAAAAAAAAAGGAAATTAATGTCGAAAAATGCTTTAATACGCTCCTACGGCCTTACTAAGTGTTAATAGGGATTTATTTTAGTACTTAAAAGAACAGAGTGAAAATTATTTTACTCAGGTAATTAATCGTTCAACACATTCTCGCCCCTTCACCCATTAGCCGAATGCGAATCACCATCACCCCCCTTTATGTATATCGCCCATTTAATCAAATGAAGTCGTTAAGAGTGAAATAAAATCTGCAAACAGATATATACAAATAATAAGACTTTTCCTCACTGTCGTTTTGTCTCTCTGCTTATGAAATGAATGCGAGAATTTTACAACCGGCCGGAAGTTGAGATCCATTAATGTTTTGAGTTTCCCCTTGACACATTTGTAATGGCGCTTTTTTTTTGTTGACGGCAGGCATTTTTATGTCAGTGATGCTTGGGTTTTGGATGGATGTATGATATTACTGCGAAATTAAATCAGTTTATTCGAGGATTAAGTCCTTTTGATGATGAAATGGTCCCCATGGAGATGGGTTTTATTTTCGTTTGAATTTTATTTGCTAACATTTTATTTGAACATGTATGTACATACATATATAAGAGGGTAACGTTTATAAATACAAACAAACATATCTACCGACTGGCTTATTTATTATTCATTTGGATATCATGGCAAAATGATATGATTTTGTGTATTTAAATAAAACAAACATTATTTAGGGTTTGTATTATTTTTGACAGTTCGTTTAATTTTAAATGTATACCTACACGCGTAGAAATCTATGTATATGTGTAAAAAAACACAAGTTAAAAAACAGCTAGATTTTGAAGAGCAAATATTTGTATTTCATAATATTTACAATTACAAAATAAATTAAATTATTGTATGCACATTTCATTCTTGCAGAGGGTCTGTCTAATATCTCGGGTATACTTTCAACAGTATACATAGTTTCGATCAAGGTATGTTTAACACGTCAACGTATAGGGTGTCCGCCGGTAAGGTATACTACTTTGTTTGATTATAATTTTTGATTAAATGAAAGAGAATGGATCTTATATTGATAAATGTTTTATCTAATGTCGGCAATTATGTATGAAATAAAATATCAGGTTTTAATTTGAGATTTTTGCGACCTTTAGTCCAAATTAATATGCGTTTCGCCCGGGTAGAAGTAACAACATGTGATTGAGTAAAACTAGTATGCCGATAAAATATTTTTTTTTTTATCCGATGGAAATCTTCAAAAGACACTCGGTAGGAATCGGTACCGAGTAGTGTGGGGGACTCTTACCCACTAAAACCAGGACCAATCTATAAAGGATCGACAAATGATTTTTCTATCTTAATTTATATTTCAATCGCATTGGGGGAAGTTTAAAGTTATTACACTTTCCCATAGCTTTTAGGCCATCAGCACATGAGGATTGGTTCTTCTTAATCTCCGAGCATTGTCTCGTACATTTAAGACGGTCTCTATTTCGGAGTTGGTATGACTTTGCAGTCGCTGGCTGGTTGTGTTTTTTAACCACTTCTGTAACAATTTCAATTTGAAGGTCACGTTGTAGATCGCTATTTCTTATATACCAAGGGGCACTTATTATTCCCCGAAGGACCTTGCTTTGGAATTTTGGGATGGGTTCAGCATTTGTTGATGCAATATGTCCAAACGGGCTTCAGTACTTACTTATATAACATTAGTTTGTTCTGGATAGATAGGTCAGAGTTCTTTCCTAGTAACCAGTACATTTTTCTGTACTTCAAGTTTAATTGTTCTCGTTTATTTTTGATGTGTTCTTTCCATTAAAGCTTTGCATCCAAAGTCATTCCAAGGTATTTAGCGATATTGGAGTAAGGTACTACTGTATTGCTTATAAATATTGGAACATTGTTTTTGTTTTTGTTAGTAAAGTTTATATGCGTCGATTTTGTGTCATTTAATTTGATACGCCATTTCTGCGTCCAATCACTAACTTTATCGACAGCATTTTGCAATTTTAGTGTAGCCCTCGTAACGGATTTATTTGGCACCAATATTGCCGTATCGTCAGCAAAGGTGGCCATGATAGCGTTGATGTCCACTGGAATATCCCTTGTATATAACAGATACAGGGTTGGTCCTAGGGCACTTCCTTGTACACCGGCTTCAATTTTCTTTAGTTCCGAGTAATTTTGGTCGTACCGTACTCTAAAAAGTCGGTTCGTAACGTGATAAAATATGACAAAGAATAAAAACATTAATGCGAATTATAAGATACATAGATAAATAAGATACGGAAATTTCTCCGCATTAGTTCAGCCGCCATCCCTGGAGTTAAAATCTGAGACAACATAACAGCTACATAAAGTCTCAGAACATCGCGCAACACATCTTGCCTATCATTCTTTCTCTTCCTAAACCTCACGCCCGCGCTGTATTGAAACATTTAAAGGGTAGTATACTCCCTTGAGCACGTGTAGATTATAACAACAAAAAAACACATTTCACGGGATATTTCATTAATTTCATCACGAATATTTTGTTTGAGTTGCTCAAGGGTTTCTGGTTTGTTTGCATAAGCCTTGCTTTTCAGATATCCCCACAAAATGAAGCTTGGACCAGTCAAATCAGGCGACCGTGAAGGACAATCAACATCACCATTTCCCAAAATAACTTGTTGTGGAAAGAGGTCTCGCAGTAATTCCATTGTAATACTGGCTGTATGCGATGTGGCACCGTCTTGTTGATACCACATGTTAATCTCCTCTTAAAGCAAGATATGTGGCAAAATGGATAGCCCTTTATCTGCTTTGCAGAATATTTTTCCTATACAAACTTTGACAGTTCATTTCTGCTGAAATAAAATTATCTGGTTCCTGAAATGTATCTGGGTTTTCCGTCGTTGCATGAATACCCTCATTATTCGTTAAAAACCAGACCTAATAAAGCTTTGAAATTAAGCAGTCTACCACCTTCATTAGGTCATCACAATAACATCTTCTAAGAGTCTATCCTAAGGTACAAAAGTGGCTAATAGTAATGAGTTAAACCCTGAAGACTGGGCATTGCAGAGGGCAAGCATGTTCAAATGCCACTGAAGAACACGACTCTAATTAAAACATTATGATGACGATATGGAAATGCACCTGCAAAATTAATTCATTGAGTTAATTTTTTTGTATTAATTTTTGAAATTGGAAAATGATTTAAGTTTTCTTTGTAATAATTTCTTATATTCAATAGTGGATTAGGCCTTCTGGGGTTACCACAAGATAAAAAAAACGCGCCCAGAACTTTGCATCTGCTTTGGTATGGAAAAAGGTACATTAATAAAAAAACATATTTTGCTAAGTTTACTTACTCACGCTGTCTATGTTTTAGCGTTTGATTAACGGTACATCATTTGTCTGATATTCGTGATACAGAACTCATTTTAAAGATTACTAAGAGAATTACAAAAAAATAACAAACGTTGTAAAAAAAAACAAGGAATAAAGAAATAAAGGAAGATAAGGTAGATAACTCAGAAAAAGATTCCTAAAATTGACGAAAAATTGAATTAAAAACTATAAGGTAAAAACGAATTGACGTATCAAGATCGGTTATACGTCATTTTGTAGATAATTATATATAATTTACAATTCGATCTTAGGTCATTTTGAAAAAAAAAATTATTGATTCAAAATAACTTTAACCGCCCTTAGTCCACAAAATTTACGTTCTTCCCATCGATCTCACATGGACTCATCAGCTGGCTAGTGAGGGCATTACCAATAAGCACTTTTTGTTAAGTTCAGTTCATTAAAAAAATTTGAATGAATTTTACCCTTTTCCCCCCTTCTAAAACGTTGTGCTGCTCTTAAAATTAAGGCGGTTACTTTATAGAAAATGTTAACATAAAGCAATCCACCAAAATTCAGCCTTGTCGGAATTTTTTCGAAGTGAATATCTTATTTTTCTGAGGGACTATTATGATTTGGGAATGTTGAAACATATGGTTATCGTTTTATAGGAAAGAATTTTTCTAAGAAATAGCTTTTTGAGATACAGTAACATTAAAAAAACATTGTGAAATTAATTCAATTTAAAAAAAAAATAAGAATATGCTGAATTTCACAATTAATTGATTTTACAAAATCAGTACACCAACTAAGAGCAGATTCTACTTTAAATAAAATGCAAGCCTGGATCGTACGAACTTGCTCATGTAGCTAAGGATGTACATAGGTGGATAGATAACTATATGCACATGATTTTATAATTTTAAATAGATACATACATATACAGGGCCGCACCCACCATATGTGCAGGATGTGCAAATGCACGGGGCGCCAAGCCTTGGGGGCGCATTGTCAAACCATAATACAAAAAAAAACAATAATGAATACACATACTTTCATTCTTCAAATTTAAGTTCGTCTAACCGCTACTGCGTTTATTGAACGCAATAATTATCATCCAATAATTCAAATTAAGTCATCTCCATTTATTCAATTACACTAGAAACTCATAGTGTGAATAATGTAAAAATAAAACATCCCATCAAGATTATGTTGGTGCAGGCTTGTAGGTAAATTCTTGCCCAAAAATCCAACAAAAATCCATACAAACCAGTTTCTTAACCAGTTACACAAGAAAAAAGTTCATATGAGCCAAAGAAATATCACACCAAGCCAGTGCAAGGTAATTTCTTGCACAAGCACTCCAAAATTTTCATAGGGTAAAATCTCAAAATAATAAATTCAAACTACAATTCCTTTGGAACCATTGGATTGAAACGTGCAGATTTGAATTCTGCACGTATGAAATTATCGACTCAGAATTTGTTTGAATGGAATTTTGTGAGCTTAATACATGTTCGATGCCAAAGAAGAAAAAATAAAGAAAAAAGGACCAAATAACTGGGCATTATTGTCTTGTCCTTCTGCAATTGTTTTTGTTTTTGAGTTGGTTTATAATTCGAAGTTCAATTGCTGTTTAATAAAGAATTTTTTTAATACATACATTTTAGGTTTTCAAAGTCGCAGTTTACTTTTTAGGAAAGTGAATTGAGAGGTGGAAAATAAAAAGTCTGTGTTGTGAAGTGTTATTAATTTGAATATGTAAATTAAAGAATGGGGCGCAAAACATAGAGCTTGCACAGGGCGCTCGTTTAGCTCGGATTGGCCCTGTACATATACATATATAAATGTATGAGACCATACAGAGTTTCTATGTTGGTATTCAGTCTCGTACGCAAAATACGTCAAAATGACATAAATGGGTGATAAATATAATAGTCTCTTTTAAGATTGGTTATTTGTTAAAGTTTGAGGAAAAAAGGTGCCATGTGAATTGTTGGACAAATATAAATACAGTCGAACTTCGATAACTCGAACCATCACTTGCCAAACAAATAATTCGAGCTATCAAGAATTCTAGTTATCAAGTAAAACAGAGAACTAATATAAATTACGTAATATTTATATGCGAATAAAAAAAGTACAGTTGTGATTATTTAAAATATTCTGTTATACTTGACTGACGAATGGATTTGCCGGAATGCTATATTTAATAGCCACATCCTTCTTTTCTTGACCCACTCTCCACTTCTTTTTATTAATTTAAATTTATCACCAAACGATGTTTTTAATGTTCGTTTAACGACATATCCACGTTAGCTTTACTTTTAATAAAAACTTCACACTTCACTGTTAATATCTACGTCAGTTTCTTAACGCTTTTTATTTCGTCTTTTTTTTTAATTTTTAAAATAAGACTGAATTCGTATTATAAAACATACATACATATTTATAGGAATTTGTTTGTGACCTCTAATAATTAAAACACAGTAACAAATTAAAAACGACGGACAGTAGTGGAAATATATTTTTTTTTTAAATATATTTTTTCAATATCTGTGTAAATGCTGTAAAATTAATTCTAATTATTGTTGCTGCCTGATGAAGAGTGTATTCATGCTCGAAACGTTGTACACCATATAACACCGTATTTTTTTTACCTGGAACCTGCTATAAATATTTTATTACACATACGAGTACATACATATATCAACCTAATAATGTGTGTTCCAACACCGGGCATGACAGCTTTTACTCACACTTAATCGGATCACAATTTTCAACACACACATATGCATAAAAAGTCATAGAACATACAAACACAGTGCCCACAAACGCAATGCATTATAAAATGAACTTGTAAAAATCCACAGAATTTGATAATTTCCCATAAAAATTCACTTTATCGAAGGTGACGCCAAATAATATCTTCGAGTTATCGAGACATTCGAGTTATCCGGGCATTCGAGTTAAAGAAGTCGAGTTATCAAACAAAAATTACATGTAAGCTTCAGGCTTCGCGCTATTGCCAACCAATTTCATTCGAGTTATCAAACATTCGGGCTTTCGAAGTTCGACTGTATATCGAAAAATGTATATTTAAAAAAAAAATAGTTTTTTATATAATAAATTTTGAAAACATTTGTAGAAAACAAAAAACCATTTTTTGAAGTAATATTTTATAAAAATAGTTTTTTTTTAACTATTCAACATAATGAAAAAAAAACTATGAAATATAGAGTTTCACGAAAACCCATTGAGCCGTTTTCGATATTTTGAGCTTTTAACGAAAATATTTTTTTTATTTAAAGAAAAATTGAAATTTTGTGGCTTACATTAGTTTTTAAAATTTCTAGGAGCTTCTGAATTTCAATTCCAGAAAATCGAAAACCACAAAAATGGTCCTGCATCTGTTAGAAGCTAAAGTACCAGAAATTACCATTTTTTTTCCAAAAAAAAATTAACAAAAAGTAGCTTTTCCCTTCATTAATGAACTTATTTTTTTTTCTATAAAAATCGTTGGAGCCGTTTTAAAAAAAATAAGATTTTTGATTTTGGCAAAAAAATATGTAAACGTTTAGGCTGTAGAATCAAGGACATACAGACAAGCGGAATTGCGGCGCACACTGTTTGGTGTTCTCTATCATTGTAATGTCAAGTTTGATTAAAATCTCGATTTCGATTTTTTCCCAAATACAAAACTTGTCTAATAGCAGGTGCGTTTTCTTTAAATCCCCGGGGGAATTGGTTGAAACAAACGACACTGGCGCTTAGTGAAATACTTGGCAGCACTATTAATTTGCAAGATGACATTTGAAGAACAGCTGTAATGCAAGAAAAAAAACAAACTTCACTGTTTGCCTCATCATCATCCTTCTAAAAATCATCGGGTTGATTTGTTTTGTGTAATTTCGATATATTTATTGAATTTAAACTACTTTTCTAATAAAATAACATAAATAGAACCAAGTTAATTATTATTTATACAAGAAAAGGTGAATCAAGTAATTTGAAAATTGAAATAAAGTATTTTGAAAATTGTTTTTAGCCGATGTGATTTTCTTTTAATTTAATTTTCACAACTATTTGAAAACTATCCCATTCGTCGGTCACTGGTGACATGATATTAGTGGACGAGTTGCTTATTCGGGACGGGACGCTCAGTTCATATGTCATTAGGAATATAGGTCTGAGCAAGAGCGGAGATTGAAGTATGCCTAGGATGTAGCAGAGAATCTGTATTGGGTTGCTCCCGTGTACAACAAAACGCTGCCGAAAACAATTTTCTCAGAGAAACCTTTGTTTTGTAGCTCATTGAATTCTTGTTAATTGAACGGATATCAACTTCAGGAAATACTTTTTTATTAAATAATAATTTCGCAGTCAAGTTTTAATATACATATAATAAAAATAAACGCAAAAATGAAAATCGCTGTAGAAGGTTGTGCTCATGGCTAGGTGGAAAAAATCTACGACACCATAGAGGCAATACAAAAGCGGAAAATGTTAAAATTGATTTGGTGTTGTGTTGCGGAATGTATATTAAAAGGTAGGTTAGGTTAGGTTGACATGGTCGTCAGGAAAACAACTGACACACTTAGGCCAAAAGCTCAACCAAACCAAACAAAATTGATAATTATTTGACATGTCAAAATGTCAGTTTTGAAGTTTCTATACATTTTATCGATATCTTAGTGAAAAAGTTCTTGGTAGCACAGTTTTTATCTTCTCCAATAGCTAAGCCCCGAGAATTCTCTGGGTTTAAGCTAAGCACCCCGGGGATTAGTTGTTGTTGGATTTCGTATGCAAATTGTTAATCCTACTCATAGTTTTTTTCGTCAAATTTCTCCGGGGCTTAGAAAAAAATACGCCTGGTATATACATACCTATATCGCAAATAAAAAATGTAGCCAACTAAAAACTAACTTGACATTTTAGTGGATGTGATTGTGTGCATGCTTCTCGCTTTTTTCCAAGAGAAACACTAATTTTGAAACCAATCAAACACTTTAAGAAGGATGTTTTATTCATTTTGGGCGATTGAAATAGAAAACTCGAATATCTCATGAATACCATATATATCAAACTGCAGCAAAAACGACAAACCCGTTTGGGTTTGTCACCCTGTACAATGTTTATATTTAAACAGAATGTTATATGATATTACTTTTTGAAAGGATTTCTCAAGATATCAACCTTTTTATACAGCAATACACTCTACCAGCTACATCTTTTGTCGTGCTGTAATTTTCTATGATAATGCTTTTCGCCTAAAGACTTCCTCGGATATTCTTGCTTATATAATTCAATCTAGCTTTTATACACCTGCTTTCCTTTAAAGTACATAGCTCTATCTTAGCTGTCGTCTTATAGTTTATGTACATTTTGCAATTGATGTACGCGCAGATAGAATAAATGTAGTGTTAGCCAATTTTAACTAAAGGAACCTTCACAAGTTGCCTCGCTATTGATTGAGCAAAGATCCAATATATTTGGGAAGCATCTTAGCTGTGTAAGCAGATAACACTATGTCTATCTATTATAAAATAAAATGCACGACTGGATCGCACGTACTGGCTCCTATGTTCGATCACATTATAAGCAAAAGATTCTAATAGAAACGACTAAATGTATTTTTAAAGTCGTTTTTTACTTAATTTTTTATATATAATAATTCTTAAATTTTTTCTAAAAAAAAATTGGTATGAACATTTTAAATGTTTAACATAACCTCAAAAACAAAATTTCAGAAAAAATGGTCCACCCGTTTTCAAAATATTGAATTTTCAAAAAAAAATAAAATATTTTTTTTTTCAAAAACCAAAAAAAAACTATTTTTCAAAATTTTGAAATGCAATACTATTTAGAATTTGAAGGAGGTCCTGTATGAATTTTGTTATCGAAATCCGTTGAGCAGTTTATGAGAAATTCGGAAATCAATAAAATGGTTGTATGGCAGGTACCGTTAATAACAAAATATTTAAAAATAAATTTTAGCCAAAATGTAGACCATGACCTAAGTTGTACATTCTCCAATTTTCATCAAAATCGGTAGAGCCGTTTTCGAGATCATTAAGTTGGTAGAAAAACTTGTATGGCAAGTACCGTTATTTTTGGGGCTGAAACAACGATTCAAAAATCTATTCTGGACAATCACCTAAGATGCCTAAACACCAAGTTTGACACATTAGTCTTTAGACCGTTCTACAGACAGACAGACAGACAGACAGATAGACAGACAGACGGAATTGCGGGACCCACTTTTTTGGTGTTCTCTACTCGGTGCAACGTGCAAATGGGAAACAGCTCATCTGAGCCTCATCTGTCCATCGCCTAGGACAAAACGTCACTGTTGGTAGCAGTAATTTCGAGGTAGTCAAGGAGTTCACCTACCTCGGAACAAACATCAATTCCACGAACGACACCTTAGTGGAAATCCGACGACGAAATACCCTAGCGAACCGCTGCTACTTCGGTTTGGCCAAACAAATGGGTTCAAAACTCCTGTCTCGAAAGAAAAAGTGCACGCTAGACAAAATGCTAATTTTACCAGTTCTACTCTACGGCGCCGAGTGCTGACCGATAAGTAAAAAAGCGGATTGATAATGGGCACTTTCGAGATAAAAATTCTTCGGAGGATATTTGGTCCTATATGCGAAGAGGGCGAATGGCGGAGAAGATTCAATCTAGCATCGTACGAGCTTTACCAAGATGTGGATGTAGTCCAAAGAGCCAAAGCGCGTAAACTACACAGGCTCGGCCACATCGAGCGAATTGACAACAACGCTCCAGCCAAGAAAATCTTCGAATCACAGCCCCCAGGTTCGAGACGACCAGAAAGACCGAACCTCCGCTACAGGGACCAGGCCGTTACAGACGCAAGAGCGCTTGGTCTCAACGACTGGAGGGAGCGTGCGAGGGACCGTAACCGATGGAAGAGCATAATATGTCAGGCAGCGACCCTCCATGGATCGGGAGCCGGATAAGTAAGTAAGCAAGTAATGTCGTGTTTGATAGTTAGAAAAAAAATTTTTTTTCACAAATTCATAACTTGCCTTATAGTACCTATAATCGCAAATAAAAATGTAGATTGCAAGTAATTTTGCTACAGTAATAATTCAAGGGACGTCTTTATTTTTTTTTCTTTCTCAAAAACATAACACTCGCGTATTCAGATAGGAGGGGAAGACAATATACATCTACATAATCGGAACCCAAGCCAATATGTTGCTAGAGCAACAGTACGGAATCGGTCCCTTAGAATAGGGCTTACACGAACGGATCCAAGGTCGAGGATGGGGTTGGAGGAGGCATTTACTTAGATAAACTTAATCGATTCCTCATCTTCCCTGGACATGTCCTGACGTATCGCAAAGACGCGGGTTCCATTTGGAGAAGTTCGTCTGTAATAATCGAAGTAATCTAATAAAGACAGACATTAGTAGTCGGGCGACAAAATCTCCATATTCACGTGTTATCGCAAAATACGAACTTATGCTCTAAAATTGTATGCACATGAGGGCGACCAACGACCAACGAATTAACGAATATTCGTCCATTTTGACATTTCGTTCATATGGCTTTGATTTTTATTCGTCACGAATATAGGTTGAAAGTCTGATTTTGAGGTTAGACGCGAGCGAACAAATTACTCGTTGAAGTGTGGATTGTATGTGGAACGTGTGTAATGATTCTACAATAATTACAACACTGGTCAAACAGAGCCAAACTAAATCCGCTGCAAACACCCATCGAACAGAGCCACGATATGTCAAACGCCATTGTGGTTAGCCATCACATTGGCCTTTCCGGGTTTCGTTTTCTTTCTCTTCTTCGACGGCAAACCACGAGAACACACGCTTTAAGAATTACCTTGCTCATTGAATTCGGTTTCTTTTGTAAAAATAAAACAATACATTTTAGTAATTAAAGTTGAGTAATTTAATATTAACAAACTGCCGTTTTATTATTAACCGGAATTTGACTGTTCGTAGCAATCAATTGCATCGCGACGACCAATAGTGTTTTCTCAAATTTATATTATTTTGGCGATTAAAAAGTAATTTTTTCTGTCTTAAACATTAATATAAATTATATTTCTACAATTTTATTTAGAATTTGTGAAGAATTTAAATTGGTAAATTGTTTTAAATGGAATTTATTCGTTTATTCGTCGGTCGCTGGTCGCTCTCATGTGAATAGTCCTTAAGGGTGTCAGTATTTTTCCCTGGCAGCCACTTCAGCTTAACCTAACCTTTAGGCTAGAGGGTAATCGGAGTGACCTTTTGTACCTTCTATTCTTTGGACATTCATGAAGAAAACCGATTTTGATTCAAATCGTATCAGTCGAATTTAAGATTTTGCTAGGTAATCAAGTTATTCGGAAGGATAATATAAGTTATCGGCAAAATGAAGCATAGTTCAGAAACTGACAAAGTTCTTGACTAATTCAGTTAAATACCACAGATTATTTTGCCATGGAAAGCCAGTGATTCATAAATCGCATTGTCTATTTAAGCAAGGCAAATAGTCCGGCGAAGACTATCCATGATCGATCCAGCTAATTAACACGGCTTCGTAAGGCACAGTCGAAAAAGTCGGAAAACTTTCGGTTAAATTAGAAACAACTTGTTGAAATAGTTGAGTTGATGTATAACATTCCATTCAACTTATTTCAATATTCTAAACGATCACCTTGGCATGTTTAAGGCCATAGTGACAGATGGGTGTCGGGAAGGCGTAAAGCTGCTCAAAAGCAGCAGCGATTGGAATGCCCATCTGATTTCTTGGATTTATATATCGACATCAGACCCGATATTATGTGCCAAATTGTGACTGCTGAAGAAACTCGGGTGAATCTGAGTTAAATTTGCAGTCAATGCAATTCCTCAAAAAAGGAAAAATTTTAGTTCAAAGAACGTAGCTACACTTTATAAATCCCTTTCCCGTCCACTAATTTTTTGAATCCGCATTGCAAAATGAACTGTTGAAAAAAAATGCAATAAATACAAAACTCCATGCCATTTTGAAAGAGCTAAGGTACCTTTTATGCAGCAGCAACTTACGAGTACATCACAAATAAAGTAGCAAAAAAAAAAATAAAAGGAAAAGGTGCAATTTCAAACAAGTGCCAGGATTGGGAAAATGCTGGCATCCTCCTTTGTATTTTGTTAAATCTACCATCCAGTGCAGCTTCAAGAAATGAGGTTCAAAAAAAGGTATCTATCTATCTATCTGAAAGCAGCAGCTCACGAATGACTGAGCATTGTAAATGCACTAACTAAATTAATTTTTTATTTGAATTTTATAGTACACCCGCCTTTTCTCCCTGATGGACGATAGAACAAGGCCTGCATTTCATTTGTTGTCAATTTTTTTTTTTTGCAATTTCAAATTTATTCATGTTCTTTTACGTTTCAGGCAAATTCAAAAAAATAAAAAAAAAACAGTCAAGAGCTTAGGAGTGATTTAGTCGATTTAAATTCAATTTCATTACAATCATACTGACCTCGCCATCGAGTTGCTATACAAGTGGATTGAAATTAAAAAAAAGATTTATTTTTAAATTTAACAAAAGGTGGTAATGAATGCGATAACGTGATATTTAAGTGAAGTATCGTATTTGGAGCAGATAATTTCTTTTAACTGTAAAGGTCTGGACCTAATTTGAGGCACAAAATGGACAGTGTTGGACAACTTCCATAATATAAGGAGCTTTCGATACGTAAAAGGTCTCGTCCTTTGACACTTCATTCATTTTTCCTTTGCGAAGAGTTCTTAAATCGATTTGGAACCGGTATCTTTTTTGGCTGAAGCATTGTTGTCCTTGGAGTTCCTGTCCCTAATGCCTTTTCTATACAACACCCTTTACCAACGCTATTTAATAGAAACACAAACCAACTTTATAAATAATCCTTAGTCGTTCTTTCAGTTCGTCAATTTTAAAAGAAAATCCGATGGTTACCCTTCCTCTCTTTCCTACAATACCGAAACTTCGAATAATCCGCAAGATATTGCCAATTTTTTTGCCACATTTTTCAAGCAATCTTTCACCGACGATTCCTTCATACCTGATTCAGATTATTTCGATTATTTGCCAAATTTCGCACTAGGTCCTTTTCTTCCTCCTACCGTCGACCCATATATCATCGAAAATAAGTTGAATCAACTTAACGATGAATATCTTCCTGGCCCTGATGGCCTCCCCGCAATATTCCTAAAAAAATGTTCTTCAGCTCTCTCTTTTCCACTCTCCAAATTGTTCAGCCTATCATTATCTCAAGGAGAATTCCCTCAGGTATGGAAAACCTCTTTCATAACCCCAATTTACAAAAAGGGTACTAAGAGCGATATTAAAAATTATCGCCAAACTTTCACATATCCCTAAAATATTTTAAAGTATTTTGTACGAAATTTTAAGTTTCCGTTGTAAGTCGCTCATTTCCCCTGGACACCACGGCTATCTCAAATGTAGGTCTACAAGAATTAATCTAGTCGAATTTCTATCGTATACAGTCTCAGCTCTAGAAAGCGGAAGAGAAGTAGATGTTATCTCTACTGACTTTAGTAAGGCTTTTGACAAAATTTCACATAGACTTATACTTTTCAAATTGTCCACCCTCGGCTTTGAACCAATTTTCTGAAAATGGATTTTTTCTTATCTTGAAAACCGGTATTACAGTGTTCGTTTCAGATCCGCCTTCTCCAATTCATTCTTAGCTACCTCCAGGGTCCCCCAAGGAAGTCACTTAGGACCTCTCCTTTTTATTCTTACAATTAACGATATTGAATTGGTTATTAAACATTCCCATATCTTATTATACGTTGACGATACCAAGTTTCTTAAGACAATTTCTTCGTCACACGACTCTTCCCTTATTCAACTTGGTCTCGACAGTTTCTCAGTCTGGTGTATCAAAAACTGCTTAGAGCTTAATATTGCTAAGTGTCAATCAACCACTTTTTCACGCATACGCATAAGATCTTGTCCCAGGAGCTACTTTCTTTACAATCAACCCTTAGCCATAGTTGAATCGATTGGAGACCTCGGCATATTGTGCGACTGAGAGCTCAATTTCATAACATCGATAATATAATTTCAAAAGCCAATTCAATGCTTGGTTTTGTGAAACGATAGTCCAAAGAATTCTATGACCTTTACGTCACCAGATCATTCTACATAATCTTTGTCCGCCCGCTACTTGAATATGCCTGTCAATTATGGTCCCTATATCAACAAATTCATATCTCTAGAATGAAGAGCATTCAACGCCTTTTCTTACCATTCGCCCTTCGCGGCCTGTCCTAGAATAATCCTTTGATCTTGCCCACTTATCAAAATCGCTTTCAACTAATTAACCTAAATACCCTGCAATAGCGAAGAGAAATAACCGAAATCCTCCTCATTCATCGACTCCTCTCAGGTTCCGTTGACTCTGAAGTCCTCTACAACTCTTCTTTCTCAACATAAACCCCCGTAACCCGCCTCTTCTACCTGCCTACTCATCGTACTTCTTATGGCCTCACTGAACCTATTACCCGTATGCTGCGAAGGGTTGATTTAAACGAAAACTGTTTCGACTTCAACCTCAGCACTCCCAGCCTCAAACACCTCCTGTTAAATCGTCCGCCCAATTCAATCCAATCTTAGGCCTAAGTTTCATAGTTTAATTTGAGTTTTTTTTTTTTAATTTTAACTATATGCCTGTAAGACCTAAGGTCTTTTAAATGCAACCTGAATTGCACGGAATTAGTTTGACACAGTGGATTTGAGAACCAGGTATTGACAGTCTCATTTAAACCCATGGGCGGCATCCAAAGAATGCGCCTAGCGTGGGGATCGAACCCACACGTCTAAGTTAGCAATCAAGCACTTTATCCACTGCACCATTGCCACCCACCTCAAGTTAAGTTAAGTTATGAAGCTTGTAACTATTAAGCCAAATAAAGGGGGGTATTGCCCCCACCAAAACTAAATTTGCAAAATCAATCCATATGACCAATTTATAATCTAGATGCGAAATTGAAATATGCACTTAGCCATAAGGAGAACGATACCTGCCACAGAACCGTTTATGAAAAGCTAATTTATCTTAAAAACGTATTTAATGATTTTTATTAAAAACATCTCTCTCCTATTGTAAGTGGTCTATATTTAAGTAAACAAAAAATGCCATTCAGGTGGCTTTGTTGACTATTGTCCTTGACTGCTCACATAGACGAGCCCCAATCATGGCAGCATTATTATCTATATTTCCAGTTTTTACTGGATGCCAGTCGTTGAGCCGTAGGTTTATAATTTTAACTTTTCAAAATTGTTTAACAGTTCGTGAGAATTTGCAGCGACTACGTCAGTGTATTGCTGCTGCGGCAATGTTATATGTTGATGTATAGTAGATAAACACTACAAAGCAACAAATTGATTTTGAGGTTTTTGGAATAAGGTATGGTTGTATAAGGTAAATATCTAATTTGACGTATGTCTGTTTTCCTTGATTGCTTAAATGGTCGACCATCTAATGCAGAACAACACAACTGTTTATTTATACATACATATATTCATTGTGTCTAACAATCTTGCTTGGCATTGATTAACAAAAGCCATTTCAACCGATTCGAAACTATTGAATATTTACCATTTCCAGTCAAATGCATTGGTACTTTGTGATAATTGACGTCACGTAATAGTAATTATTGACAGACTTTGAATACCTGCCAACATTTCAAGACCAAATAATTATATGGCAGATACAGTCTGTCAGTCCGATGGGGATGATCAAAACTTTATGATGCCCTGAACTGGGTTTGGTTGGGTTATCACGATTAATTTTGACTGTGCAGTCCAGCAACGTTTTGGACTTGACACTTAATTTTCATATTGCTATATAGAATGAACTGAGAAAAGGAAAGATGAAAGGGGTTGGCCGTGACGACATAGTTGTGTGCTCGCCTGTCAACCTCGTGGCTGCGGGTTCGACTCCTGCCGTTGTTGTCTATGTCTTCTTATATTCCATAAAAAACAATTTTAAAATTGTCTAAAATGAGTTGCTGGTTTACTCATTACATGCTGTTTAGGCATAACACTAACACCATGTGATTGAGTGAAACTAGTATACCGGTAAAATATGACAAAGACTAAAAAAATTAATGCGAATTATAAGGGACATAGATAAATAAGACACGGTAATTTTCTCCGCATTAGTTCAGCCGTCATCCTTGGAGATAAATCTGAGACAACAACCAGCTCTAGTCTCAGAACATCGCGCCACACATCTTTCCTATCATTCTTTCCTTTATTTCCAGGGATGCCTCCGATGTGTTAAAATTATATAAAGGATATTCATAATCCCTTGAACGCGTGCAAAATTATAAAAAAAAAACAGTGCTCTTTGAAAAAGTCGCTAATAAAGGGTTATCCATTTCGCGGTTTCAAAAGTATAGGGCTGGAATTCGACAACTGGCAAACTAAGTTGTTAAACCAATTTTTTTTTCAGCTGAAAGTCTGACATTTACGAAAATGGATCGCTTAACTATCGCACAAGGCATCAAAATTGTTAAAACCTACTACAAAAATGGTGATTCTGCTACAGCGACATATCGTGCTTTAGGAGGAGATTATGGTTTACATAATCGTCCAACTACGCAAGCAATTGGCAAAATTCTGAAGAAATTTGAAAAGGCTAGATTGGTTACAGATATTGTAAGGCATGTGCATCATCGTTAAGCTCGTGCCAATGAAAACATCGCTGCTGTAAGCGAAAGTGTTGCCGAAGACCCGAATGTGTCGATTCCTCGTCGTTCTCAGGAATTAGGACTGTCTTACGGCGCATTATGGCATATTTTGCATTTGGATCTACACCTACATCCATATAAAGTCCAGCTCACACAACAACTGAAGCCAGCTGACCAAACAAAATTTTCTTCAGCGACGAAGCACATTTCTCACTCGGTGGGTATGTTAATAAACGAAATTGTCGTATTTGGGGTTCTGAGAATCCTCAAGTTATTGAAGAGAGGCCAGTACATCCACAAAAAGTCACTGTTTGGGGCGCTCTTTGTTCCGTAGGTGTGATTGGACCTTACTTCTTCGAAAAGGACGATGGAACGACTGTCACCATCAATTCGGAGCGTTATGGTCATATGACAACCGGCTTTTTTTAGCCTTCTATTGAAGAATATGACTTGGAGAATATGTGGTTTCAACAAGACGGTGCCACATGCCACACAACTCGAGCGAATATGGCAAGAGACATTTCCTGGCCGCGTAATTTCTCGTCGTGGCGATATCAACTGGCCACCAAGATCATGCGATTTGACACCGCTGGACTTTTTTTTGTGTGGGGCTACGTGAAATACCGTGTTTATGTAGATAAACCTTTAACTCTTGAGCACATGAAAGCCAACATTCGTCAAGTTATGGCTGAGATACCGCCGAATATGTGTCAAAAAGTGGTCGAAAATTACTTCAAAAGAATCGATGCTTGCAACAATTCGCGTGATGGTCATTTAAATGATGTAGTATTTCGCACATAAGTCAACGTTCAAGCTTTATAATAAAAAAGAAATATCATGACAACAAATATTCTATATGTGTTTTATTTACGTTTACTTTTTAAACCGGAAAATGGATAACCCTTTTTGATATAATAATCTTGTCTTAAATCTCGTTTTTTTTTTTCAATTTAAATTATTAACATAAATAATATACCATAACCCTATATTTGTAAATTGTGCAATTGCAAATTTTGTTTCTTTTTTTGTTTTGAAAAAATAGAACATTCTTGCCATAAATATATTTATAAATGGGAAATTTCGTCCGTATGTGCGCGCATAACTAGAGAACGGATGGTTCGATTTTCATGATTTTGGGCTTGATGAATTCGTATTGGCTCAAGGAAGGTTACATAGGATAATGGAGGAAAATCTGTGTACGATAAAGGCATGTGTCTGCTTATGAGTGGCAATTTGTTGTGTAAATTGGGAATGCCTCCACCAAATCGACCAATGCATGACGCATTTAATCGATAAATAGAGCGACAAAAGGATTTCGATCGAGTCGCATTGAGTCATGCAGTTCGAACAATATGTGCCAATGTTGAATCAAGAACAGAAAAAATGAACGATGAATTAAATGGTGGCATTTTTTTCATCGCTGCCCCCGGTGGAACTGGAAAAACATACCTCATTTCACTGATTTTGTCTTCTATTCGCTCGAGATCTGAGATTGCTTTAGCACTCGCCTATTCTGGGATAGAGGCTACGTTGTTGGATGGCGGTCCAACATCTCATTATGCATTGAAACTGCAAGTGAATGAAGAACCTTCATGCAACATCTCAAGGAACTCTACGATGGCGAAAGTTTTGCAGCAATGTAAGATTATCATCTGGGACGAGTGCCCAATGGCTCACAAATGTGCATTGGAAGCCTTAAATCGTACGTTGAAAGATTTACGAAATGATAAACGACATTTTGGTGGTGCAATGATTTACTGTCAGATGATTTCCGGAAAACTCTACCTGTCATGGCAATACGTGAAGAAATGGCAATTGAAAACAAATATGCGAGTCGCTTTACGAAATGACGAGTTCGCTGCAGAGTTCTCCAGGCAATTATTGGCGATCGGCAATGGCGTGATACCAGTGCACTTAGTCATCGCTCTGATTGAATTTCTGGCGAATTTTTGCCACTTTAGAACGACGCCGCAAGAGCTAATCACGAATGTTTTCCCGAATATTGCTCAAAATTATGTTAACCATGATTGGCTGAGTTCACGAGCGATTTTGGCTCTGAAAAACAATTTTGTCTTTCAATATCAAATCGCCGGTGAGTTACACTTATTCAAATTCATGGACTCCGTGATGGATGAAAACGAAGCCACCAACAATCCCATGGAATTTTTGAATTCTTTGGATGTTCCGGGCTTTTCGCCACACAATTTAAAATTGAAAGTCGGCTCAGTTATGATTTTGCTGCACAACCTCAATGCACCAAAACTTTGTAACGGAACGCGTTTGATTCTAAAGAACATCAAATCAAATCTAATTCAAGCTACGATTTTGCGGGGAAAATTCAAAGCCGAAGGTGTTCTCATTTCACGGATTCCGCTTATTCCGAACGATTTGCCATTCGTGTTTAAGCGTCTGAAATTTCCAGGTGCCTCTCGCTCTTGCTATGACAATAAAATAAGTCGCAGGGACAATCGCTGGATGTTTGTGTCATCTATCTCGAATTTCCATGTTTCTGACATGGTCAATTATATTTATGTGGCGTGCTCACGTATCGGCCAACTTACCGCTTTGTACCTGTACGCATGCAAGGGTGGCTGACACGCCAATAATTCTTATTTGATTGAAAAACATAGACATTGTTAATTTAGTTAGTTTTATTGTATTTAATAAAACTTCAGAATAAAGAATTTTAATTGACCGCATTACATGAAACAGCATTCTGCATGCTCGGAATTATTATGTTTTTGACCTACATTAATTTAGGCGGATCAAAGTTTCCTGGGTCAGCTTGTTAGTAATAAAAAAAGATTTCGCATACTCACCACACTCTTAAAATTAAGGACTACTTTAAAAATCCTTCCATAATCATAGCCATATCATTCTTTGAGAGACAGACATACACACATATTTTAATCTAAGCCCTTGTATATAATTTGCTATAACAGTACATCGAAAAAACATTTTTTTCTTTTCCACACATATACATATATGCACACATAGTAGCAAGATACATATACAAAAATTGTTTGTTGAATGTGTCATTAGAATAAGCTTAAATGTATTCACCAAAGCCAAGTCCTTCGAAACCACATTAATGTGGCTAACCTCAACGAAACGTAAACGAGGAGAAGACATTGTGCGACGTGTGCCACTGCCATATTGCAACCACTAGAGAGGTTAAATTTTCTAAACTATTTTAAGGAGTTCAAAACCACACAGCTGAAGCTTGTTCCCCTCCAACTCCAATCCCCCATAGACTCGACAACCTATAATGTAGGTTCCTATGATATAGCTTTGGAACATTGCATTTCTATAGAAGAATTGTTTTATAGAATGCTGCACCAACAAAAAGGATACGAAGGAGCTACGAGTACGTTCCAGCTATACCGACACCGATTGTCACATCTGGAAGACAATTTAAAAACTTTTCCCTATGTCAACGCAATAAAAGTACCTACATTATGCATTTATATGTATGTAGTTACTATGCGATGTGGCATGGCGTAGGTAGTTAGTAGGTAAGTAGTTAGAACCCGATGAGGCCAACGACGATGGCGATGACAATGACAATGACGTCGACAATACGTATCGTGATGAGATTTTAAAATAAATGAAAGAAAATGCAGCTACTATTCATAGATATTTTTTGTCCTATAGCATTGCAATTCATATGACACTAGTTCTCCAGAGTAAATGAGTGATGGAAGTTGCATCGCAAAAACTTTGTTTATTGCTTCCATATCTGATTGCATGGTTATTGTACCTACAATGTTTACACTCGGAAAAATATTCAATAGTATTTAACTTGCTTCAAATTGATTTTTTTGTGTGAAAATTATTACCAGTGCAGCAGATAAAAACTGAAGAAAACTATCATGCTCACTTTTGTATTTGCCCTGCTTGTTTACTTGCGATAAAGGGCAAGTTTCGCATTTGGAAAAAAAATCGAACTCGAGATTTTAAACAAAGTTGACATTAGGATGATAGAAAACTCCAAAAAAGTGGGTCCTGCCATTCGTCTGTCTGTAGAAGGATCTACAGCCTAAACAGGCTTAACCGCATTTGTTCAAAATTGGTGCTTAGGTGTTTTAGGGGACTGTAGATTTTTGGATCGTTGTTTTAGCTCCAAAAATAATGGTACTTGACGTACAATTTTTTCTACCATCTTAATTATCTTGAAAACGATTCCAACGATTTTAATAACAATTGACTTCACTATTTTTGGTATGGTCTACATTCTGTGCAATTTTTTCTTAAAATATTTTGTAATTAACGGTACCTGCCATACAAGCATTTTATTGATTTTCGATTTTCTCATAAACGGCTCAACGGATTTCGATCAAAATTTTTAAACAAGAGTTCCTTAGATTTCTAAATAATACTGCATTTCAAAATTTTCGAACTTTTGGATTCTTTCGCATATAATGTGATCGAACATAAGAGCAAGTACGTGCGATCCAGTCGTGTATTTTATTTGTTTTAAAATTTAAACAGTTTCTAAAACGTCACTATATACGTAAATGTATGTAGTAATTTTTATAGTGGTGTTTATACTTATTTCTTCAACGATCTAATATTACAGCTTAAAAGAAAATTATTCAAAATTCTATAAACAAATTTAAAATTTACATAGAAATAAAATGCACGGCAGGATCGCACGAACTTGCTCTTATGTTCGATCACATCATAATCAAAAAATTTCTATTAAAAATCTAAATACATTTTTAAAGTCATTTTTCACTTAATGTTTTACATATAAAAATTCTTAAATTTTTTCAAAAAAAAATTGATATGAAAATTTTAAATTTTAATAATATAAATTTAAAAACAAAATTTCAAAAAACATTTATTTTCAAAAATCCAAAAAAAACTATTTCTGTAAAATTTTGAAAAGCAGTATTATTTAGAATTCCAAAGAGATCCCGTATAAACATTTTGATCGAAATCGGTTGAGCAGTTTATGAGAAAGTTAAAAATCAATAAAATGGGGGTATGGCAGGTGCCGTTAATAATTAAAGCGCAAAGGTATGTTCAATCCGTTTCAAGTGCTAAAAACCGCAGCTTTTTCTGAATGCGTATACGCCAGCGTGTACGTTATTTCTAATTATTAGAAATTTATATATTCATATTTTTCTTGGGAAACCGTAAAATAAATAAGGAAATGATAAAGATACATAACTATATACCTACAGTATTTTGTTAAAAAAGCTAATTCAAAAAGCGTAAACTATAGGATCAGGCAGAATCAGGTATTTTAATGAATGCTATAGAAATCATAATATTATGATAGCTTACTCAATTATTAAAATATCAAGCGTAACTAAATGCTCAGTCATTTTATTAAATTAAACTGCACAGATCTAGAGTTCTTTTAAGTAAGTATATTGTTTTCCAATTCTGCATATTCACCCAATAAAAGAAACAAATAACCACATTTTACTTAAGCCTTCTTCTTTTTGTGAGCAAATAAATAAACAGGACAAAATTGCAACAAAAACACTCTGTGGTGACCTTTAATTTGGGTTATCGATTCCAGATTGATTGAACGTAAGCTCCAATTTAACTCAAGCCAAATATGTATATATAAATGTATACAAATATACAAACTGAAAGATAGGAAATTGCTTTCTTCAAAGTATACGTATGCGGGCTACAACTGCAAAGCCCGAAAATAGTGACAAATGTCTGCCCTAAAAACACATTCCCATTTTGATTTCACCTTAACGATTTTCGTCTATATACCCTTTAGATATGAGTAAATAATCATCAGAGATACTATAGAGTAAAATTTTGAGTTGTGTGTGATATATGTCCGTGAAATATTTTAGATTTTACATGGATTTTGAGAACTCTACCCCGTCCCCATTACGTTCACTGAAAGACAACATCAGTTTCCCGTCACCCATGACAAATCCTAGAGGCGAAGTCCACAGTCGCAGCAATTCACACGCATTTCAAATTCTATTCCATGTAGTGAACTTTGTAAGAACCTGGACATTTTTTTGGCATAGGTAACTGTTCTGACATTGTGTTATGGCGTACAACCATACGCCTAATGACAACTATGATACAAATTGCAACGTTGCCGAACTTTTGACACTTTTTAATTTAAATGGCACTCAAACGCTTCAAATGGCACTCTAGGAATCACCGAGCAAATATTTTGAAATATATCCAAGGTCATGATCAGATCAGGTAGTGCATCAGTTGAGAGGGTTGTTTCACGCTTAAATAACATTAAAACCCATAGTAAAAATCGACTCTCTTATTAAGGAATAAGTCATTTAATGAAAAAATAAAGGCTAAAACTTGTCAGCAATTCATATCACCTAAAAATGTATATATTCAGTTTTTGTATGAGTACATACTTGGCTTTTAAAGCCATTTTTCGTATCATTTGATGACTTTATGACTTTGAATGCCCAACAACAACTTGAGTGTGCTACCACCAAGTTTTTTCTCAATTATTTTTGGCTGGAATTATAGCTATTTCACGACCTGCCAAGGTCGATCATCGGATTCTTTTGCTCTAGTGGTGCTTGTCTACTTTTTCATTTTAATTGAAAAACTTCTTGTGCCTTCATCGTGTATTGAACCATGACCAGCCGCTTAGTAGCCAACGCACTTCGCATCACGCCACGGAGCCCACATGATCAGATCCAACCTAATGAACGAGTCGAACGCGTCATACAAATCATATTATAAAGAAATTTGTTAGGCAAAAAAGTAACAAGTACCAAAAACTGTGTTGGTAATGTGTTATTAATGTTTATGTTTCAAAGACTTGGTAAAAAAAAATTGAATGTTGAAAAAACTGTTTTTGTATTTTGTGCTCTTTTTTTTAATTTTGTTTTTGTTTTTGAGAATTTTGTTGATTTTTTACCAAACATGTTTTTCAATTTTTAAATTTATGTCCCGGGTTTTGCTCAGAGAAATATGATCTCCGTACGTATGTCTGTCTGTCCGTAGATTGATTTACATGATAACGGCTCAAGTGATTTTCTACAAACTTAGTACTTAAGAGTTCTAGGTGATTTTTGTTTTTATTAATTACGAGAATGCTCAAAACAGTGAGATATAATATCTAATAATATAGTCTCAAGCTTAATTTACAAAAGAGCTAAAAATTTAATTTAAGTCTTAAATATTATAATTATTATAAAGAAGTGTACATTAATTGCAATTCAAAAATAATTTATAAAATTTCAGAAAAATATAGTTTTAACGCTTTTTTTATGCTAGCGGTGTTCTGTAGTTCTGTAATATGACGTTGTAAGGAATTCCACAGACGCACAGCGTAAACAAAAAATTGTCGTTCAGAAGTTTGAAATGAAAATCGAGGATGAATTAACTGATGAGACCTATGTGGGGAAGCAAAAAGATCTAATGGATTTCTCGATATAACCAAGGATTTTGTTTTTTTAGGGTTTAATATAAGACCATTAGACTTAGACCAAAGTACTAGATTTTCATGGTCTTCATTGACGCACGAGGCACCATGCTCTATAAGACCAAGAGGACAGCTTAAGTACATTTGAACATCGTCTGCATGCATATGTACTGTGTAATTCTTAATTTCTGTAGGTAT
The DNA here is from genome assembly GCA_910595825.1 of Philhelius pedissequus. Lineage (NCBI taxonomy): Eukaryota > Metazoa > Arthropoda > Insecta > Diptera > Syrphidae > Philhelius > Philhelius pedissequus. Next base: position 71,967,815 of record OU343160.1, on the reverse strand, counting down.
GTCATTAACGTACAATGAAAAAAGAAGAGGGCCAAGTATTGAACCTTGAGGAACCCACATAATTAAAAATTATGTGCACTTCTATAGGTGTCTACATTTTGGTTCATTTTTTTTTTACATATTTTGTTATTAAGGCTCGCTGATTTCGATCAAAATTTGTTTATAGGAGGTCCTTCGAACTAATACTGATTTCTTTGGCTCTGGTCTTTATAATAGATTCTAGTTTGCAATAAATATTTTGAAAACTAAAACTTATTTAAATGTGTGTGATCATCCATTTTTATCGTCAAAGATTCGTTGATACAGGAAAGAATACATTTGCAAGTTTCTCTGAAATATCTGCATCCTGTGGTCGCTGTCAAATTTTAAATTATTTACTACGGATATAATGTTATATTAGGTATTTTATTTGTCAATGCGAGGTCATATTCGGTATGTATAATCCATCTGTCAATAACTATATCCATTTGCTATTGTCTTTTCTCTCAAAGAATTAGTTTCGAAAACTAAATTTCAATTCTAGGATCCATGTCATCAGCTTTTGTTCGCGTTTGTTTCTTTTGTTCATATCCAAAATGACCAAACTCGCGTAGTTCGATTTTATTATTCTAACCGGGCTCTAATATACCAGATATTTGATGTTTATATCAAGTGGTAAGACGTGAAGACAAACGCTTAAAGCATAAAGGTGGGCAATCGAATGTTATGTGAGGATTCGCGTTAAAACTAACCCTTTCACCAATGTTTAGTTCCCAGTTTAGTGTGAAGTCTAATAACTGCCTTATACATAGTATTTGACTACATAAATTTAGTCAAATACATTTTGAGCATGTGAATATAAGTATACACATACATAGCACAAATTACAACTTTCTGCTCCTTTCACAAAAATAAAGGTACCAAATTTATCGCCTGCATCTGATGATTCTGATTTCTTCATTAAATGTATAATAAACTTATTCAAAATTTTAAACGAACAAGTCTTCCATCCAAAAGTCCATCTATTTAATGCTAATTACATCTAATTACATTCTCATGGACAAGGATAATATTTTTAATTGACATGTGTTTATTTTGTATAAAGGTACAAACACACATACATTCTTGATATTGTTCTGTTGCTAATGTCCAGACTTACGGCGATCTGTTAACCGAGTAATGATGTTAATAAATCAATCTCGATATAAACATTAAGGACATACCATATGGGGAAGTTATCTAAATTATGTTTACCTGTAGGTCATTCATAATATAGAAAATGTGTACCTATACATATATACACAAAATTAGATTAAATGAGAAGTATGAAATCAACAAAAACATTTGTAGTGTGGTCTGTCAAAAATATAAACGTCAAAAACCAAGTAGCAAAAAAATCACCCGTTATATTAACTTTTCAATCCTACTAATACAGGGTGGCACACGAATCGTGCTACAAAAATAAAACGTAATAACTTTTTTTCAGTGTGAGTAATCGGCTTATTTTTTTTTTACTTTATAGGCTACTATTTAGATTTATCAAAATGAATGCTTGGTATACTGAAAAAAGGATTTGGATAGTGCAGCGATACCATTCTTTGCAGTCCGTCATTTCCGTCCAAAGGGAATTTAGGCTGGAGTTTGGTGGTACTCCCCCGAGTAGATGGACCATTATGAGGCTGGTGAACATGTTTGCCGAACCTGGAAGCACCGAATGAAGACCGTATCATCGAGATTCCAATGTTCGGGTTCAGAATACAATCGTGGCTGCTGCATCGGCAATACAGCAAATCCAAGTGTTTCAACTCGAAACTTATGGGGCCAAATTGGAGTTAGCAGACGGTCATTACAACGGGTACTTCCTGATGACTTAAGCTTGTTTCCGTACAAAGTCCAAATTAGAAGTAAGTTAAGCCCTAATGATTTGCCTGTTCGCCTGGAATTTTGCCGAAAAATGATTACAATGGCCGAAGAAGACAACACATCGATAAATTGTTTGTTCATGTCTGATGAGGCCCATTTTGACTTAAACGGCAATGTTAACAAGCAAAATGGCCGTATATGGAGTGAATCTAGAATTAGAATGAGTCACTGTGTAGTGCGCAATTTAATTAAGGTGTATTGTCGGGCCATACTTCCTTGAAGAAAACGGTCTAACACAAACTGTCAATGGGGACCGTTATTTAAAGATGTTGAAGGAGTTTTTTACCCAGAAGTTCGCCGAAGACGTATTCCTTTCAGCAGGATTTTGTTTCTACAAAATGGAACATGTGCACACGTTATGGCGGAGCACCAAAGAAAATTCCCAAACAAATTCATATCCAGAAACTGCACTTTCCGCTGGCCCACAAGGTCACCTGACTTGACTGCACCAGACATTTTTCAAGCAGAAAGTTTACAAAACGAAACCCAGGAATTTGACTGAATTGAAGCAGTCCATTAAGACAATAATTGAGGCGATCCCAATTTCAACCCTTCAGGCCGCAATGAACAATTTTCTGATCAGGTGCCGCAAATGCGTGGATGAGCGTGGAGGTCATTTGCGGTCTATCATCTTTAAAAACCATTAGTTATTTAAAATAAAATTTAATTTTTAATCCAGTAAAAAAAAAATAATGAAATACATCGATTAAAATAAAAGTTATTTAAATTTCTTATTGTAGCACGATTCGTGCGCGACCCAGTATTATAAATGAGAAAGCTTGGATGGATGCATGGATGTTTGTTGCTTAACAACTCAAGAATGGCTAAACGGATCTGAATTAAATTTGGCGCAGCTATAGACTACAGCCTGGAATAGCACACAGAATACTTTCTATGGCGGTAGAGTATATGTTTCCTGTGGGATAGATTTGTTGTAATTTTGCATAGAGTACATATACAAAATCTGCTCATTTTTCAAATAACCAACCCATATTTTGGTCCCAAGAAGCCAAAAAGCACACATAACATGCAGCTATACCGTTCCAGTGTCCAATCCAGTGTTCCAGTAAAGCAAGGGACACGAAAGCTCTACTTACTAATATTTAATGAGTCAATGAATGTTTAGATGTTTGATGCACAATAAAGCATTAACGACTTAACGAATATGGATTAAATTTGATAGTTAGATAGATAGGATAGGATATAAATTTGGTAAGCATATGGATGAGAAACTGGATTGTCCTTAAAATGGGAGAGTTTGTGTATTTGTTTCCATTTCACGTCTCAGCGACTCACCGGTCTTTAATGAAATTTTCAAGGTGGATAGATAATGTCATAAGATTCCCGTGTGATAGAAAGTTCGTAGCATTACACTGGTATCTGCTCGTATATAATATGTTAGAATACATGAAATCTTCGAAACATTCCACTAAAAGAGACTATTGTCCCCCAAATCAATTCCAGCTGCAGGTTCAAGAATTCAAGAGAGTGACGCTTAACGCGCACATGTTACTCTCAATGAAACCGTTGTGTTGATAAAATAAATCACAAGCAGTCGTCAATTGAAGAAACTCAAAAGATTGTTAATTAATTGAAATTGGTAATAAACTTTAATTAGAAAAAAAACAGTTTTTCAAAATTTTGGCATGCAGAATTAGTTTGGCTACCTAGATCTTCTCAGATATAAAATCTGACAGATATCTAATGTACCGTTATCGAGAAAGCCAAACGTTTTAAAAACCGTTATATTAAAAGTACCGTTAATAGACTTTTCCCGTAAATTTTGTTCTGGTCAAATGATAGCTAGTACCAACAAAAAAATTCTCAAATTTTTTTGTCAAAATCGTTGGAGCCGTTTTCGAGAAAAATAAGATTTTCCTTAATAGTTGCTTGGGAGGTACCGTTATTTTTAGGCCTACAGATAAAATTTCAATGTACCCTCTGAGGACTGCCAAAAGAATCACACATAGCAATTTGTACATAATCGCTTAAGCCGTTTAGGCTGCAGCTCGTTATACATACAGACGGACAGACCGCCATTTTTTGTCGATCACTTTTAGGCTTCTCTATGATCGTAATGTCATGTTTGATCGTTAGAATTTTTTTTCCGAATGCATAACTTGCCTTATAAATACCTATAATCACAAGTAAAAATATGTATGCATTTAGCAATAAATTAACGAGGATTAAAATTGTACCCTTTTCCTAAATTGTGAGTTCTCGTATTGTTTTAAATTTCACCGAGTCAATTTTATATTATTTTTTTTACGAATTATTGCAAAGTATTAAGGGTGAATTACCTACGTATTAAAATAACATATTATTTCCCAAAAAAAAAAAAAAAAAAATGTCTCCATAAGCTTAATCCAAACAAAGGATACTCATGCAAGAGTTAAATTTCCATATTTTCCCAATACATACATCTACCTACTCATAAACGTATAGAATTCATTAAACAAAAAGAAAGCAAGAGGAGGGTTAATAAGCCAATCCTTTCAAAATTAAAAAAAAAAAACACAGTACCTATACATTTAATTGACGTTTATTTTGTTTTATCCATTTCACGTGAATTGATCCTTTTTGTTTAAAATGGTTTATAAATTCGGTAGCCCACTTTTTCGTATCGGCACGAGTTGAAAAAAATTTTAAGAAAAAAATTTCCCAGACCGTGTGGAAATCCTTAAACACACACAACAACATCGGACTCTCTGATGCCGGCCTCGGTAGGTGCATGTGTCTCGTCTCTACGTGCCATTGTCAAGGCGAGTTCATGACCATACGAAACGGATATTAAATGAGATATCGCTAATCAGGTCAATTTCCTAAATATCCACCGGTATTTGCTCTTTAGCTTGCGCCATATCCATTGTTCCAAGGATTCTATACCGTTCTTCTACAATCCAAGTGCATTGTCGAGTTTGTCCTTCGAAAGAATCTTTTGCAATATAATGAAAGTTTTATTTTCGATGAGAAAAAAAAAACACGACGAATAAGGAGCATATCCTTGCTACAAGGTTGTCTATTTCTATATATGTTTGTATGCTTTTGCCTTCTCTTTATTGCGGACTTGGAATTAAAAGTTTATCTTTTGCCATTGTGGTTTATATCTAGTGGCAATTACCTGCGGCCAGCAACCAACGGAATACGGATGGAAACTTTTCTCCTAATAAACCTTCTGTGGGCTATTTGCTTTTGTTGTTTAGGTTTACCGTCGTGGACAGGACATCCTGCCTGGCAGAATAAACAGGAAGGTGACTTTATATTCATATACCTAATACCTATCTTTAACTATGCTACAGGGATTAAAATAATCCCTAAATTAACCGTTGAATGCTAATGTACGAGCAAGTATATATCTATAAAAAGAGCTTAAAGGGATCCTTAAAATTGTGTTTCGTTTCGCTGTTGGTGTTTATTTCTATCAGGACACGCAATATTTGGAGAGCGTTAGAGGACCACCGCTGATGCTCCATTTAAAACCGTGTAAAAAGAAAAGGCTTAAATAGATGGGACGATGGCCGCCTAGAAAACAAAAAAAAAATTGGATAAATAAAGTCAAAAGCGATGGTAAATATAGGCACACACACTTTGAAAAATTAAGAAGAATATTAAGTTTTGTTGATAAATAAAGTTTCCCCATCCAACTCTGTGAAAAACATCCTTCGAACTTCGGAAAGGCTAAAGGAAGAAAAAAAATAAGATAGAAAATGGTTTATAGAACTTAAAAATTATATCAAGGATATCTGTGTGCCCTCGAGGATTGTGTCTTCGGCATAGTCGTTGTTTTGAACGGAACAGAAGCATAACCCAAAGTTTTGGAATATTTTAAGCAAGTTTTCGTTGTCTCGTAAATTTATTTTCTCAATTCAAACTCCATAAAATCCCAAAACTGTGAATGATTTCTTTTCCTTCATTTTCTATACAAAAAAACTGCATAGATGTTAAAATTCTATTTGCGGCAAAGAGTTTTTTTTTATTTGAAAATACATAGTGTCTTCATAGTTTGAACGTTTTTATATTGTTAAGTTGTATATAGTAAGGTATGCAACTAAGATGCTTAAGATTTTGTTTATAATACAGGGTGGCGCACGAATCGTGCTACAATAAGAAATTTAAATAACTTTTATTTTAATCGATGTGTTTCATTAATTTTTTTTATTGGATTAAAAATTAAATTTTGTTTTAAATAACTAAAGGTTTTTAAAGATGATAGACCGCAAATGATCTCCACGTCATCCACGCATATGGGGAACTTATCAGAAAATTGTTCATTGCGGCCTGAAGGGTTGAAATTTGGATCACCTTATTTATTGTCTTAATGGACTGCTTCAATTCAGTCAAATTCCTGGGTTTCGTTTTGTACACTTCCTGCTTGACATAACCGCACAAAAAAAAGTCTGATGCAGTCAGGTCAGGTGACCAGCGGAAAGAAAGAGCAGTTTCTGGAAATCAATTTGTTTGGGAATTTTCGTTGGAGCTCCGTCATAACTTGTGTGGCTACGTGTGCACTTGCTCCATCTTATTGAAATCAAATCCTGCTGAAAGGGATAAGTCTTCGGCGAAGTTCTGGGTTAAAAAAACTCCTTCAACATCTTTAAATAACGGTTATAGGTACTATAGGGTGTCCCCCGGAAAAGTATACTACTTTGTTCTGCCGCTATTTTTGTAAACATTAGTCTTGACGGTTCATATTTGGCAGTAGTAAAGTAGACAAGTGGCAAATTTATTATGGAAAAATATTCGATAAACCAACGTGTTTTAATCGTTAAAACATTTTATCAAAAACAATCAATCAATCGATTACTGTGACGATGAGAAAGTTACGTGAAATTTTTGGGAGAAACAACGTGCCAACTATTTATCTTATAGTGAATGATTTCGAAGAAACAGGGTCTGTAGGTGATAGGCATGGACCACAACGTACTGCAAGATCGGTTGAAAACATTACTGCTGCTCAAGGAACTATTCAAAACAATCCATCAACCTCAATTCGACGCCGTGCTCAGGAGCTTTCTCTTTAAAAACAGCTTTCGCCAGAATTTTGCACAAGGATTTGTATTTGTTTCAATTTAAGATTCAGTTGACACAATAGCTTCTTCCACAAGACCATTTACGCCACCGTACATATGCCAATAAGATGTTACAGCTAGCCCATGACAACCCCGATTTTCACGAAAAAATCATAATGAGTGACGAGGCACATTTTCATTTGAATGGATATGTGAATAAACAGAATAGTCGGTTCTGGGCAATGGAAAATCGTCAAATTTTTCACTAGTCACCTTTGTATCAATTAAAAGTTAGAGTCTGGTGTGCAATTTGGTCAGGAGGAATAATTGGACCTTACTTCTTTGAAAACGAAAACGGCGTAACGGTAACTGTGAATGGGGAGCGATATCGTGATATGATTGAAAACTTTTTAAGGCCACAACTGCATGCTTTGGGCTTGATTAACATCTGGTATCAACATGACTGTGCCACATCGCATACAGCCAGGATTACAATGGAATTACTGCGAGAACTCCTTCCACAACAAAGTTATTTCAAGAAATGGTGATTTTGATTGGCCTCCACGGTCACCTGATTTGACTGCTCCGGACTTCTTTTTGTGGGGATATCTGAAAAGCAAGGCTTATGCAAACAAACCAGAAACGCTTAAGCAACTCAAACAAAATATTCTTGATGAAATTAATGACATGCCGCGTGAAATGTGTGAGAATGTAATGAAAAAAGTGCTCAAAAGGGCTCGCATTTGTGAGACGAACAGAGGCCGACATTTACCTGATATTGTATTCCACACATAATTGCCGACATTAGATAAAACATTTATCAATATAAAATCCATTCTCTTTAATCAAAAATTATAAACAAACAAAGTAGTATACCTTCCCGGCCGGCGGACACTACATATAAGGCAAGTTATGCATTCGTAAAAAAAAATTGCTAACAATCAAACATGACGTTACGATCATAGAGAACACTAAAAATGTGGGTGTCTCAATTCCGTCTGTCTGTCTGCCTGTCTGTCTGACTGTCCCCGAGTCTATAGACTAAATGGTTGGATAAATTTGCTTAAAACTTGGTAGATATTGGTTTTTTCAGTAATATGCCCACAGGTTTTTTTAATTTTTTTAAAGACGACATATAACAGTAGCTCCCATAAATTTTTGTTCTTGTTTTTCTTAAAAACGGTTAATACGATTTTTATAAAACAAAAAAATAAGTTAATTAATAAAGTGAAAGGGTCCCTTCTGGTATTTTTTCTTGGAAACAAATGGTTATTTTTTGTACATATAGTAGAACCATTTTTTTGGTTTCGATTTTCTGGGAAGCGGTTGATTTGATTTTTTTGGCACTATTGTAAATAAAAATTTTTCGAAAATTTTTTTTTTTTTGAAAACTCAAAATTTCGAAAAAGACTCAATAGAATTTTTAGAAACTTTGTATTTTGTAATTTTTTGGCGTTATCTTGAACAGTTGAAAAAATTATTTTCCTAAAATAAAAAACAACGGTACCTCCAATACAAATTTAAAAAAAGCCGTTAAGAAAAAAAATAATTTCTCAAAAACTGCTCCAAGAATTTTTATAAAAAAATGTGTGTATTTTAAGATAAGTACAGTCCACGTAAAGGTATATAAAGATTTTAATTTGCATACACATTAACAGTACTTCCCATAGCCATAGAACCACTTTTAATATTTTCGACTTTATCACTATTGGATGGCCCGATTAAAATTATTTTTTTGGTGCAAATGCTCCTACGAATTTTAGTAAAACTGCATACTCAAATTTTCAAAAACGAGTACATATGTATGTACTTGTCCATATTTACATTATTACCCTCCTAATTTACATAATTAAAATCCATTTAAATATACATTTGTCGGTACCTATTTAACTATTCCTTGAATCATGCATTCCACAATTCATTATACTAAGAATCAAGGTAATATTACCTACATGGGCTTAAATCTGCATAGAATAACTATAGACTAGCTACCTACCAAAAGCGTCAGTGAGTAACACTAAAGTTGTTAGCTAAAAGAACAAGTTTGTACGATTCAGTCGCGCATTTTATTTTTACTGCACATGTGCATAGAAATGGCAAAATTTTAACTATTTGTTCCTAACTCGGCTTATGTTAAGTGAAATCTGATGAGTTAATGTTGAATTGAAAGCAGAACATACTCAGAAAATATATTTATAAATTGACTTGAAAAGTCTAGCTATCGATCTACTCAGAAAATGAATAAACGCATGAAATATAAAGGGGAAATGTAAGGAGAGTGAACAATTTAAACTAGATACGTATAATGCGCGTTCAAACCAAGAAACATTAAAAGGAAACAAAGACATCCCCAGCAATTTTGTTACCTCGTTGGAAAGGCAAAGACGATTTTTAAAACAATACAAAAATTGCTCTGTGTTAAAAGGGAAATTGACCATAGTTTATGAACAGACCCATTCACTTATCATTTCCTTTCTCTTGATGCAAACTGAATGTTCGAATTTAAAATTTGCAAATTGAGAAAAAAAAGGCTCGTGAGGCTCGAGCCTAGGGCGGCAACTTTTAGGGGGCGGCAAATTTTGTATTATATTATATTTTAATATTAAACAAAAATATTACGCAAAAAACAAAGAAAAAGATTAATGTCAGTCAAATGGGGTACTCATCATTTTTGGTACCTGAAAATACGAAACTTAAATTTCGGGCTTGATTTTCCGTCTCTGCATATTTCGATAAGAAACCGGTTTTGAACAATACGTGGTCGCCATAGATGGATTTTAAATATGATCGGATACGAAAACGCCTATGGGTCTTAAAATTACCAAAAAAACTGCGTAATACTTAAGGTATTTTATTGCGCGACATGAGCAAAGAAGATGGGAGATAGTCTCTTCTTCCTCCTATTCCACGCGGCTTAATTCGTCAGCTAAGTGCTCTGAAATTATTTTTGTTAGCATACAAAATATAAAACCTACTAATATTTATTTGGCAAAATATACGGGAAATCTATTCACCGACATGAGTCCATTTCAGTCAGTTTCGTTTGCAAAAATCGTATGTGACTCGTTTTCTAGTTCCTCTTATATAAATGTTTCCAAATCTTTTAACTAGTAATAATGCGGAGGAACTACATAAAGAAACAAGGCTCATGAACATCGAATTCTTCAACAGAGTTTGAAAGAGTTCTTGCAAAATCTGTTCGCCACTAAAAATGCTTTTGGTGAACCAATGTTTAGTGTACTAAAAAGATTGGCTTAATTTACACACCTAACAGTAGTGCCAATGCTGAACGCATTTTTTCCCAGTTGTGTTTAATAAAAAATAACATTAGAACCTGCTTAAGCATAACCTCAGCAAATGCAATTTTATTACATCAAATCTCTTCTTCAAAATGTATATGTATCGCAATAAGTGTTGTACAATAAGTAGCCAGCAAAGGAGGTCTTGTGTATAACTCTTACAAATAATTTAAAAAAAGACTGATATTGTGGATTTCGTAACAAAAAAATCTGATTTTTTCACATTGAATGTGTTAAATACAAATTCTTCGATTAATTAATTAACTTAATTATTCGATTTAATTTGTTTTACTCATTAATACTTTTGTTTCCATTGGGTTCTTTTATATCACATTTAAGTGATAAATAAAATGGGTTGAAGTACCAATTTCACAAATATTTGAATAAAGTTAAACGTGTTGGTAATAGCAATGGTCTATAATTTTTTTTTGCGTACTCCCGACGAACACGAAATACTCCCCACTAATCCTCTGAAATAGTCCCATTCAAATTTTCTACACGGCACCGCTGCTTCAAACGACCGATAACGAAGCCGGCTATTCAGCATGTTTCTGAAATTTCTTCAAGAGGACCGGTACACATGTTTAGAAATGCATTTTTGTTTATAATTCGATCTCTGCTGTCGACAACCACCAACAAGATCACGTCATAATATATGATACGCATAGTCCGCTGATAGCTGTCTTGATCGAATAAATCCAATGTATGTCTATGTAAAAGGTTTTCTATTAAATTTAAATCGACCCGCCCGATTTTAAAATTGAATAAAACAAGTTGTATATGATATATCAATAAGGTTTTATCTTTATTTGAGAGCACTATCAATGATATTGTGTATGAAATATAACATCGTTCGAATGGCCGCCGCGGCTTCGCTGGGTGGTGCACATTTGAAAAGTCCAATTTTCGATGAATTTGACGCATAAATCAGGCTGAATTTGACCAATGGCATCGATTTTGTTTTCTTTGAGGGCCGCGGTCGGTGGCTTGCGGCTTATTCGCACATACATGCGACTAGGAAAGCCTCACAAGAAAAAGTCTAAAGGGGTTAAATCACACGATCTTGGTGGCCAATTCACGTCTCCTAGGTTCGAGATAACCATGCCATGAAACCGCACGTGCGAAATATCTATTGTGTCTTGAGCTGTGTAGCACGTAGCGCCATTCTGTTGAAACCATAAGCCATATGTCTTCGGTGTCTATATCATCCAATTCAAGTCACAAGAAGTTGGTGATCATCGACCTATAGCGATCGCCGTTGACGGTGTTAGCCTGAGCAGCATAATAATAAACAGTATCAGTAACTTTATTTGGATGCATTGCGGTACCTCGTTAATCTCGCGTAGATTTGTGTCGTCACAAATCCGGCAATTTTGCTTATTCACATACCCATTCATCCAAAAATGGGCCTCATCTCTAAAGAGGTGCAATAAGGGCATGGTTGCTACTAGAGAACACCCATTTTGATAATAAAGTTTTATCATTTGCACGTGTTGTTCGACACTGTTACTTGCCATAATAATTTGTCTTTAGTGACTGATTAAAGTACTATATTTTGACAGAAACAATATAGGCCCCACAAGCTGTCAAAATCAACCCGTCCCGATTGGAAAGCCCTTCACATTAGTAAATTAAAAAAGTTATTTTGTTATCGAAATCTTATTGCTGATGAAAGTCTGTATTTCTTCTTAAAATAAAGAACGTAACTACCGTTACCATGTTCAAATCCCCAATAAATCATATCAAAATTGCAGATTTTTGTTTTGTTTTTTTGTTTTATATAATCTACACGCGCTCAAGGTATTATACTACCCTTTAAATGTTTCAACACAGAGCGGAAGTGAGGTTCAGGAAGAGAAGGAATGATAGGAAAGATGTGTAGCGCGATGTTCTAAGACTGTAGGTGGTTGTTGTCTCATATTTTATCTCCACGGATGGCGGCTTAGCTAATGCAGAAAAATGTCCGTGTCTTATTTATCTATGTCCCTTATAATTCGCATTAATTTTTGTATTCGTTGTCATATTTTATCGTTGTCATATTTCATACGGCAGGAATCGAACCTGCAACCACGAGGTTGACAGGCGAACACACAACTATCGCGCCACGGCCACCCCCAAATAGGCTCTTACTGTAAACCGATTTCTTGCCATATAACCAAGAATCATACCCTGAAATATATTGACGAATTCAGGTATACCCTGTACATTTACGTAAGTACATTAGGGCCATTTTTGTTGGGAGCATATTTCATATGTAGCAGGAGGACCCTGAACCGTCAAAATAAAAAATAGTGTTTTTCTTGTCTATAGATTTTTGGAGCTACACTTTTTCACTGGTTGTTTTACCTAACCAACTTGTCAAGCGAAGTTTCAATCTACACCCTACATAGTGTAGCTAAAAATGGTAGATTCTATTGTTCGATTTGAAAACCTATTACATATCTAGATTCTAGAGGTTTTGTCATAGCAGTTCAAGGGTTTTCTTTATTAAAATACTCACAAGCATAACCTACCTAGATTGAGTGTCACATTACTCACATGTCACACTGATAGATAATTACTTTACTGACATTCGCCCATTAAAAAAGCTAACACGTCATGTCAGTAAGATTTAATCCAACCAATCAAACTAATCCGTTGCGTTTGAATAAAAGCTAAATTGTCCTCAATGATAGGGTATTTTTTGCTGTCATTGTTATTCCAACTCCAATTATTTCTGTTTAAAAGTAATTAGCAATCTAGGGGCTCTGACAAAAGTCTGTAATTATTCTGCTGAAAATTATTGTTGCAAAAAAAAAATAACAAAATCAAATATCAATTATTTCCAAAAACTTTGTTTCATATAATTTTTATTATTGTTTAATAGATTTTTTTGTTTGGTTTTGTTTTTATATTATTTTACATTTTCTCGACTCTTAAAAATTATTCACATATATTATAAGCAGCTTTTATCTATAATACTATTTATAAAAAAATTAGTATCTTTCATTGGAAGAAAGATACACAAATAAAAATATATAAAGAAAAATATAAATATTAATTTTTTTATACATAGTAGAAATTTTAATAGTATTTTATTGTTTAATTATTCTTATAAACTATACATGTGATAGATATGGGGAATTCTTTTATTTGTACAATATTACTGATGTGTATTGACCAATTTCGGTATATTTTTTTTTTCTGTTTTCTTTGGCATTTCTTACTATAAAGGTTTTTTTTTAACAAAATTATAAACTTAAGCAATATTGTTATAGTTGTGTTTCTTCTTTTTATTTCAACCTTTTCAATTACAAGTGACAAGTTTAAAGTTTTTAGTTTATTGGTATATGTATTTATGTATAAATAATTATTTAAGCGACGACATGATTATGTGTGGAGTAACTAGGAGCTTATTTAATTTATGTATATATATATAATATAACTATAGCTTACATGTAAAGTTTTTCATTCGTTTATAACATAATTTATTCTATTTATTTGTCTGGAGATCTTACGAACTAATTTTATATAATGAACATGTACATACATATTTTTTTTTTAAAACGTTTATAAATGATTGACTTAAAAATTAATTAAAACACCTACATAACTATGACTAAGAAAATTAAGGTTTTGTGTTTACATTTTCAATAATCCTAAATGAGTACCCTGCGAAAGATAATTGTGAAGCAGATAACACTTAAATGAAGATCAGTTCAATGAACAGTATTATTTGTGCGTTTGAGTTTGAAGAAGGCGAAAGCTATTCTTCTATTACGTAACAGCCAATGTTCAAACAAAAGTATATTAATTGTTTTGTTAAAGTTTAATAAGCAAAACTGTTAAAATTGGCGCCCAATGTTTCGCTGTTTAAATTATTTTCGTATAAGGTGAGTTGGTGAGTGATGGGTTGTTACTTGATATTAGCTTTAAACTATAGCAAATCGGCATCGGTTGCAATTTGATAAGTAAGAACTTGAACCCAAAATAAGGAAATATTCGTATTATTTATGATTTATTTATTTTTAACTTGATTCAACTTGTTAATTTTATCGTTCAAATGCACAGTTAACAGAAACATGTTTTAAATGGCGCCCAACGCGAACCATATTTGACATTCTCATCCGAGAATGCATGTTTAGGGTTTGCCATTTATTAATACGTGTTAGAATTTTGAAAGCTAACTGCAAAAATAGTAGACCCTAGCGAGGTAAGCGTCATCGGAGCGAAGAAATCTCCCAAATCGGAGAATATTTGATTCAAAAGTTTGGAGTGACTTGAAGTTCTACATAAAAAACTTTCGGCAAATGTCAAACCTTGCGTCGCAACATTTACTTATATTTTTTTTCCGATGACAATTACCTCGAATATAAATGTATCTTCAACAAATTATTCATTGCGACAAATTTTTTGTTCAGACGGTTACCTCGCTAGGGCCCAGTGATTCAGTTTATGTCCGATTCTAATGAAATGCACATGTATCTATCGACAAAAATTAATATTTGGTAAGCTGATGTCATTGGTCCATAGTTCTTGGAAAATGTGAAACACATTTAATTATTAGACATTTTGTTTTAAAAGAATCTATGAAAACTATTCGCATTTAACCTTGTTCAGTGAAAATTCCGTTCTGATCTGATTGAGTACCTACTTATTTTTGATAAGTTTGTGCCAAATGAATTGAGTATTCCGTTATTAACAAACATATATGAATGAGCAAAGATAGTAGATTCAATATAGAATAGTATTATTAAATAAAGCGTTTGTTATAGAATTTCTTAACTGGCGCCCAACGGAAGTCATAAATGGATTCGAATACTTTAGAAAAAAAATGATTGTGAACTTATAAAACTTAAATTTCTGGAATGAGAATGTAGAAGAAATACTTAATATGAGTAATTTAATGACTTTTGTGAACAACAAGTTCAGATTTATATTTTTTTTTGTTACCAATTGAAAGAACCAAAAGAACAAAAGGCTGGTACAATTTAATTTAAAATTGACTAAAGTCCTTTACAGTAAATTAGCAACAACGTCACATAGTGAACAGAAGTTTAGTGCCTTCTACTAACATAGAATGTAGGGAACATCGAATTTTCTAAATCTAAACTGCTGATATAAAAGAAAAGCACTTATCTTATTATATCAATAGATAATCTTCAAGCAGGCACTTAACTTAAAACATAATGTACGTTAAGTGGCGCCCAATTCCAACCTTATGTATGTACGTTTTACATAAGCTGTAGCACATTAAAATTCAAAAAAAAAAATTCCTATTAAATAAATTAAAATTATAAATTCCTTAAAAGCCAATATTATTAACTAATCAGACAAAACAAAACCGTAACTGGCGCCCAACGGAAAGTAGAGGCCAATTTTATAGCATTATTTTATTTCTTAAATGAGTCTTAATTGAAAAATATTATTCATTTCATACTGATTTTTAATAAAATGTTATCTGCTTTACACAAAAAAAAATATACAAAAAACAAATATACTTGCTTCTGACATTCATTCCCTCATTTACTCAATGCGAAATACTATTATAAAAGATCGTTATACGTTTTGTGTACAAGTAATATTAATATAAATCAAAATCACACACTCTTCAATTTAAAACTAATCATAAAAATAATTTACTATTAGGTATACTGTATCTATATAATCCTTATACATTTCCGTTATCCTTAAGAAAATTAAATAATAATAATAATTTTCTTACGAAGTTCTATTTACAGGTTCAATTTGTCTTGTGAATTATTTTCAGTTTTGTGCAAAAAATTATGAAATGATATGAAAAGTTCTCTGCCTGAATGTGTGCGTGTTTTTTTAGAAAAAAAAAATAAATAAAATAAAATTTAAATAAAAAACACTGCGCTTCAAACTACAGATGCGATGGTTGTGGTGGTTCTTACTTAAGTAAGTTCGGCATTAGTGATTACTGCTGTTTGTGGTGATTTCAACACAACAGCCGGCCTACCACTAACTATTGTCAACGAATTTTTGTCATAACTGTTACTCGTCGATACCGCCGCGGCTGTGAGTGGTATCGTCGACGACGTCACAGACGACGCTAGTGCTGCCGTCGTATTTGCCGAAAGTGTAGCACTTTGACTTTTATAACGATTCTGATTCGACGGCCGGGCAGTATCGACGCTGCAGCTCGGACGCTTCGTTATAAACATTTGACTTGATTTCACAGCAATCCACTCATTGCGGGAAGCGTCAAACCATGTCAAACCCAAATTGTATCTACCATTTAGATTCGCATGCTGACAATGGGAGAACCACCACCCACCCTCATAGTTAGCAGCACAGTGTGTATTCGAGATGTCCCTATCGACGTCTATCGCCGAGAACTGCATCTCATTCTGGTAATCGAGCGCATCCGAGGCATTGCCACTATAACCCTTGATGTGTAACCGATAGCCGTCCTCTCGTGGCGATATGTAGAAGTTCTTGTACTGTGCATGCCACGTATTATCATAGATGTCTTGCATCACGATTTTCAGTTCCGTGCAATTATCGGCGGTCAGATGATGAAGCATCTCATTGCCTATCCAGTACTCACCGGATGGCGACCCGAAACCACCGGCGTACGCCTCCCAAGAGCGATTGAAGTCAACGCTGCCATCGAAGCGGCGCTGAATTGTCGTCCATCCGTCACTGCTGCAATGTGCCATAACCGGCTTGTTTTGACCCGCGGGCGCAATCAAATATAGCCCAGATTCAGACGAGCCCGCTGATCCCATTCCCATGCTCGCCAAGCCCGAACCTCTTTCAACTTGGCTGCAGTCATTTGGCAATTTGTTGATAATAGATTCGTATTGCAATTCAACGGATTCCAATTTCTCAACTAAATTCTGTGCGGCCATTTCAATATTTTCTGAAACAGGCTGACGCTTGTTGTCATTTCTACTACTGCCGATGCTGCTTTTATTGACATTGTAGTCGGCCATCACAATATTGGCTTCGGCCTTGTTCACTCTCTGCAGATCCAAGGCTAGCATTGCTTTCCGTTTTGCCTCCATTTCCATCTGCAACGACACAATCAAAAAACCAATTTGTTCATTAAAATTCAATTCAGTCGATTTGTTCTTAAAAAAAAAAAAAATTAAATAAAAACGAAAAAAAAATTAAGGAAATTTTTCGATTCGATTTATTTGATTTCGCCTAGAGACTGCGTAGCTCAGCCTCTGGAGCGGCATTTCAATAATTTATTGTTTTTTTTTATTTCTTCTTCCGAAAAAAAAGCATGTGGGGGGGAGTTGAATGGAGGAAAAAAAGAAATGGGAAGGTAAATAGAGCTTTCATTCCAAATTTTGCTTATTTATACTCATCGAATACATTTTTAATATGACGATGGAAATACCTTTCTATATCGTTCGTTATAAAGGCGCCCATCTTTTCATCCCACCATTTATTGTAGGAATATATGGACTATTAGACGCTTGGGTAGGGAATATTATTGGAAATGGCAACCGAGCGACTCGACGACGACGTGTCCAGAGAGATTTCGGTCATTTGGCACGTTTTTGCCTTGAGTATTTGTTTTTTGTCTAATTATTTTTATGCATAGGTGTATTTCTTTAGTATAAAAAAAAACATATATCTATAATATAAAACGAACCTATTTTGGCAATAGACAAGGCAGCCATTTGCTAAGCCTTTAGGAAAACAATCAATTTGGAAAAATTGACAAAGTTTCAAATGCAAAGAAAAAATTTGCATCAGGATGATTGTTTCAGGTATTAGAATACATGTGTTTTGCCAGTTGTGTTAGGTATGAACTTTTATATTAGCTTATCTTAAGTCATTCTAGCAACAATATGTTTTATCGGGTTCTTAACTGCAATGGCCACGTCATTATAAAATAAGATTCTCAGAAAACGCACGTTTTTGAAAACAAAAACTAAAATTTCAATACAGTTGTTGGGCGCCATTTTTTAAAACATTTTGAAATGATTTGCATATATGAATTAAAAAATAAAACAAACAAAACTTACAAATCATCAGCTTTAAAATACCGCTTTAATAAATATTGGATTTAAAAACTATGTTCAAACGTACGTCAAACTTGCTCTCGGAAATTCGAACGGTCATGATTAAAAGAGGTACCTCGTAAAATGAGGACATACCCACATTGTCGTTCTCCAATAATACACAGTTTTATTTCGTGTATATTTAGAAAAATTAAATAAAAGTATTTACTGTATTACTTAGTATCGCACGTTGGGCGCCATTTTTTAAAATTATCATTAACAATGGTCTTAAGTAATACACAATTGACGGTGCTTACAACTAAAATACTATCAAAAGAGCTTAAAAGTTCAAACAGAAAACATTTAATTTAAATCGAAAAGGACAATATAAACTTCAACTTCTTTTCCATAATGGAATTTTCTTGATCCTTTTTATCGTTCTTGATTGAGGATAACGAGTACATGAGCTTCTTAAAAATGAAAACTAAAAAACAAAAACTTTTAAAAAAATATCCCCTATCAGAGCTCAACAATTTAGAAAACGAATAGAAACCCATCTTCATATTAGAAGAAAAAGTTTTCCTAAGTAAATAATACACTGAACACAAAAAACACACATACCAAAATGTACGTTTTAAAGGAACGAAGAGTTAAAAAAAAGAACTAAAAATTGATTCGAAAATAATCCCCTTTCTTTGAAAAGAATACGACTCTATTTTCTCTCTTGAAAAATGCACCCAACTTTTTTTCCGGTTGCTTAATCCGTATTTAGGATATGTAAAGGAATGTGCAAGCACTCAACACACTCATCATAAGTTTTCCCGGATTTATTTTTACCAAACTGACTCACTTGTTTTGTTTTCTATTTTTTTGTCCGCCTTCAGAAAGAGTGAAGTCAGAATCCACACTAAGAGGAGCGAAAACGATTGTCTGTCAAATGGAAACCCCTTTTCTATCCATGCATATGAACCTATGTATGTATGTACCGAAATTGATAGAAAAAAATAGATGTCAGTTACGGTCAAATTGCACTTAGCATTCCCCGGATATGTGGGGAGGACACAAAAAAATGCTAGAACATGTCAAAATTTGTGTCTCCTCTTGAAATTTCAAAACGTCAACCACAATCATGCAGTCATGCTTTAAGATTCTATTTTATACTCCCTTTGTCCTTCCTGTTTTTTTTCTTTTTTTTTTTAACTGGTGGATGGACCAACATCATTTCGTATTCATGAAGGGATATAAAGCTTCTGCCCAGACCTTACCACGCGTCTCACATAGGAGTGAAGAGTGACCCTTATACCCGAGGAGTAGAAGTAAGTACGAGTATACATTATTTCAATAGATGTGGCATATAGAAAAAGGATATGAAATGCATGTAAGGAGTCATAATTTTTTTGTCTCTTACCTTTTCGATTCTTCGATGAACAATTGACTTTTGGACTTCGGTAATGCTCTGCAGACGTTCAACATCTTTTCGTAAAGTGTCAACATTGTTTTGCATATCTTTGAGCGAATCACGTTCCTCTTGGAGTGCACTCACACTCACAGCCATTGCTTGAACGCTGCGTGCCACATTTTGACCCTCCTCACGAATCAAACTCTGTTCAGAGCTTAATTGCGCTGTAGTGAATTCCAATTTGGAGATCTCCCGCCGTACATCCGGTAGTGTTTTGTCCATTTTGTTGTGTACGCCTTCGACGTCTTCCAATAGTTCTAACATGGAGGTGTGCAATTTGTCGAGACTGGCGATTTGCCGACTGAGATTGAAATTGGCGCCAGCAATGCGGTGCTGTTCGATTTCTAAATTACGTACACGTTCGCCGATGCGATGGTATTGCAATTCGTTTAGTTGGCGTTTTACATCTCGTTGTGCCAGTTCGAGTTCGTGCAATTGCTGACGTTGGATACGATGATGGCGACGTTTGTGATCTGCTTCGGAATCAGTATTCAATTGAATGACACTATTGGTGTTTGTCTGAAATTGGAGTAAAGAAAAAAAAAACAATTAGGAATCATTCAGTATAGTACGTAAATGAAATGAGAGAAACGATTAATTCAATTATTTTGGCAATTTCTACTATCTGTGCTTGTGGGATTGCTTGGACCTATTAAATCGAGTTTCGGAAATAAGAGTGATTAGAAATCGATGAGATGGACAACAATTAAGCACACACAGCATAGGAAATGAATAATGATTTGAGGAACACAGGGCTGCTTCACTTTTGTCCTTGTTTTGGGGAATTGCTGATGTAATATTGTTTTCTTTTTTAACTGATGTCAAAGCACTCACACACACATTCACATTTACGTGTTTCGTATACATATATTCATAATAGGTTACGTAAATAACGTTTTGTTGGGCTCAATTTTTGGATATACTTCAAACACAGTAAGAATTATGCGTTTCCTTTATTCATTACCTTAACATCAATTGGAATTAATTGTTAAGTGGCGCCCAACGCTTGCTATAATTTTCATTTGTACAATAACTTCTAAGAATTCTGTTTGTAATTTTAAATCTAAATATTTGTAATATAAATAAAAGCAGATAAGAATGCCTTGATGAATTCATTTATATTAAAAACTCAAAAAGATTGATTTACCTTCAGTTTCTTAAATCAGACATAATATTCAAAGTCTTAAAAAAATAAATTCATAGAAAAGTTATTTGTTTTTCGAAAACTTTGCCTACCAAAACATTGTTCGTCAAAAATTGCTGTAGATACCTATGCCGCTTAAATTAATTATTTAATATCAAATAAATGCCACATTCTTTAGCTCTAAAACAAATTCCCGTTATAAATTTACATGCTGCTATAATATGGAATTATTTGCCTAATTCGGCTTTTAACGTTGTTGAAAATGATTCAGAAGGCTTAATCCGATGCAGCTTATTTTTGTTTCTACAATCATCAAAGACACATCAATGGTAGCTTGCTTTAAAGGGCATGTGTATCAGGTGGAATTAATGCATTCCAGAGATGAATTGAAAGTAATTAATATAATAAAGGAGTGTAAAAATGTTAATGCGGATTAAGTTCAGCAAAGGAAACATGCATGGTAAATAAAACACCCTTAACCCCCATTTGCAACCCTTCACTCAATAGTTAGTTGATGTTCGGATGGATTTTTATTTTTTTAACGACATGAGAACATTTTTTTTGATGGATGCGTAGTGGGGAAGACAACAGTACTTGAATTATTCTTTCCTCATACATATACTTTTCATATGGCTCTATACTTAAAACACAAGCAGAAGAGTTTCCCCCGTTTTATATGTCTCATTAAGGATAGATTCAACTTGATGCTTCAAAACTCCATAAGAAATATAAATTAGAGGAAAAATAAAGCACAACCAAGTAGAATAAAATGCGGAGTAAAAAAAATAAATTTAAATAAAAAGTCTGGAATTGAAAGCTGTTCCTTTCTGCATACACTCAAACTAATGAAGTAAGTTTGTATCCTACATTTATTTTTTCATGGCTTAAACAAAAAAGGTAAAAGAGTAATTCACTTCACTTTCGCGGGTGTTGGGTGGTAGCTGTATCTGTTCCGTAAGTACGTGTTTAGTGCTTGAGAGGAAAGATTTGCGCATGTAATTGATAAATTTGAAATTATACACGTCAGCAAATACAACTAGAATCTAATGTGAAGAATATTTAAAAGCTAAATTAATGAATGTTTTTGAGAACAGTAGTGTTTTTGTTGTTGAAACAGTTGTCGTTTAGGAAAAAATTATTAAAATTTATTCATTGTTTTTTAAGGGCAAACAAAACCACGTTGGGCGCCACTTAATATTTTCAGTCTGAGCAATTGATGGTTTCTATTTTGCATCTACCTACATTATGTACGTAATTTAATGGGCCTAGAACCAAACCTCCTGTTCCGATGGAACATTTCATTTTCATTTTTGCATTTTCCAGGCGGAGGTTAACGCAATAGGAAAATGCGCAGAACGTTATCTCGAAAGAAACTACAGAAACAAAAACATTGCCATCATGACAGATAGTCAAGCTGCACTAAAGACACTAAGTTCTTACTCCATCAGCTCAAAAATGGTATGGGGGTGTGTGGGCAGACTGAATGAGCTGGGAAGGTGCAATAAAGTCTCGCTTTATTGGGTACCTAGGCACATAGGAATCCAGGGCAACGAAGGGACGGATTCTCTAGCAAAAATAGAAGCAACGTCACCTTTAATGGGACCAGAGCCTTATTGCGGCATTGGAGAAAACGTGATCAAAAACAAGATTAGATTCAAAGAAGAGGCCAAAATATCAAATATATAGAATAAACTCGCCAGGATAAGACAGGCTAAATTACTACTTGGGAACTACAACCAAAAACAGTTATTGTCCTGTATCAACTTAAGTAGGAACAAACTAAGGGTAATAACAGGCATTCTCACTGGCCACTTTAAACTGAACAGGCACCTCAATCTCCTGGGATTCGAGAGCGCAATGCTCTCTGCATATTCAGTAAGGCATACGAGTAGACACCGGACCACATACTAGGGAGTTGTGAAGCCATCATTCACCAGAGATAAAAATTTTTCGGACACCACCTTATAAAGCAAAAGGAACTACCCCTTATCGAAATACCACTAATACTAAAGTTCCTCAAAGGAATTAACTTGAAGGACGTACTGTAAAATGAGATATCTCATCCAGTTCTGTAGGGGGGCACAATAGAGCTTAAGGACGCAGTGCATCAATACCACAAAATCATTCATTCATTCATTCATTCATGTCTGCAGCCCCGTAGAATAAGCAGGGCATTACGAGTATACTTGTGGATTTATGATGGTTTTTTGTGTTCGATTGTTGGGTGGCAATGGCGCAGTAGATAAAGTGCTCGATTGCTAACTTAGAAGTGTGGATTCGATCCCCACGCTAGGGGCATCCTTTTCTATACCTCCAATTTTAATTGGATGCCGCCCATGGCCAATACCTGGTTATCAAATCGACTGTGCCAACAAAAAAATTCTTTCCTATCATTCTCTTTCTTCTAACTAGTGCCGTGCAATTCAGGTTGCATTTAAAAGACCTTAGGTCTTACAGGCATTATAATTGAATTAAAAAAAAAAGTTGTTAGTTTTTAAATTATTGTTAATAATGTTATTAATGTTATTTTCTTTAAATAAACAAATAAAATGAAAGATAAATTTTTTGAAATTTAATTGTATTATATAAACTAATTAACAACTTTATAAAATGTATATTAGATCGCGGCGCGTTTCGGAGTGTTCTCCATCATCGGGCGGTCAGCTTTCGTTTACTTCGTTGATGTTGTTTTGCCATATTGTGTTGCTTAATAAGCTTTTTTAATTATTATATGCTGTCTTCTCCTTGATGTGTGTATTTGAGTGCTGTGTCGTATAATGTATTGTGGAGCTAAGTGGTTTTTTTTATCATCAAAGTGCGGAAAATATTTCATGTTTTTAATTTCAAATAACAGATTAATAAAATTGTTTAAATTCGATTTTTTTTAAGCTCCTCTTTAATCCCCAAACTCGGACCAACTTAGACGATCATAAAATAATCTTGTGCTTCAAGGAATTCCTAAGTTCAATTTAAAATTATTAATATCATTTGAATTAGTACCATATGGATATTTTCTCTCACCACCACACCAAATCTAATAGATAATATATATGGTCTGTTGGGCGCCACTTTTTTTAATAATTGTAATAATCTTATAAACTTGAAAATGAATAAAATGTTTATTTTTAAAATATTTTTTTTAGAAAAAATATCAAATAGTTAATATAAAAAATTGAAAATAATAAATTAACCCTGTTGAGCTTCAAATTTTTTTTTTCTAAATTTGAACGTTTTTTTTTGTTGTGCTAATTCTGAAAATGGAAATATTTGGTCAAAATGTGTATTGGCAATGTGTACGGCGCTACTCTAACATTTCTGCTCACAAATAAAGTTGGATATTCGGAAGTTGAGCAAGTGATCTAGAATCCCCCTAAAAACACTTCTCTAGAATAATAATAATAGAATTGTCCGATTGTCACCTATAAGTCGATAAATTTAGTGATAGTATTATCTTAGAGACCTTAGGTATATGATTTATATGAACTGGATACCTCTGCAAAATTTCACGATTAGGATTCGGGTCCTCCCTTTAATTTTTTGTTTTGTATTAATTTTTACATTCAATTTTAACCATTCAATGGTATTATCAACTTCTTGTAACACACATTATTCCGCATTATTTTCATTAATCAAAAATGTTGGCAATATGATTGTTAAAATCGAAATTCAATATTTATCAATTGTCAATTGAAAGTAGTTGACAAATATACTAAGAGTGAACATTGAATTTAACGTGTAAACTAATTTGGTTAGAATAGTGCTTTTCCTCCGAAATAAAGGACAATAGTATTTGCATATACCACTACAGGTATCATCTTTTTTCCCATTAAAATTTCGAACTGAAAATTTTAAAATACCCTTCCTAATTGATGATTTTTTTTACTGTCATTTTTTGAATCATCTATCCTCTTTGAAAAAAATTAAATTTTTCAAGAAACTGAGCAAAAATAAGTTGCTTTAAAATACTCCGTTTGGTGTAAACTAATAAAAAAGTTCAGAAAGGACTATTGTCTTGAGTCTTTTTGAAACTTTAACCACAAACCAAAAAAAGAACAAAAAACCATTACCGGCATCGTTCCGCAATACAAAAACTTTTTTAATAAAAAAAAAATCACTTGGAGTTCTTTTTTTGTGTGAAAGTGAATATTTTCTTAATAATAGAATCCTTGCAACTTAAACAGATGAGACAATATCATGGCTCTTGCAACAGCCCACAATTCATGAAATTTCATCTCTTTCTGACCAAAGACGTAACAAGAAATGAAAAAATCTAAAGTGCATCCAGCAAAAAATTATACCCGAACCCGCAAGAAAAAAGCGCAAATTGTAATTTGATAAATTTGCCTTTACCAAAGGATAGAGATGGAACAGCAGCAGTGCAACGGCCAAATGTGTAAAAGATATTTATTGCAATGTCAAAGTTGATGCTGAAACAATTTTTTTTTAAATCGCAAAAGCAGTATAAGTTTTCACAACAAACTGCCTTCTAGGGATAAGTCCCGCAAGGAAGCCTGGAAAGTTATTTTGAGAGAAAAACAGTATAAAAGGGATTCCCGTTGAGAATTTAAAAGTTTCGAAATTTAATACCCCGAACGGTATTTTACCATCAAGAATGGTGATGGCATGGGAGGGGAGATTGTGATCCAGAAAGTTGTTATGGTTGCCTATTGAACTTAGTTTTTCTTTTAACTTTGTCTACCAATAATGGCTTTCTCCTCATTCGATCAAGGGTTAAGATTTATTGGCAATTGATGTACATATTGGGATGAATTTATTTGTGGTCAGGCTGAGACAAAGATTATGTGTTTTTTTTAGTTGGGTCGATTGACAATGGTTGAATTAATTGTTCACTGGGCTGTGGAAAGAAATTAAAGTGACGCTGACCATATGACTTAGTTTTTAGGATAAACCAGTATCTATTTCACTTCACATCCAATATCAGCATCTTTCTTTTCTACCATGAAGCCAAAATAGTGCTGGCACAGATTTATGTGTTTTACCAAAATATAATAATGTAGGTACATGTAATGTGTCCTATATTATAAAATAAATAAAGCAACAAAGACGAAAAACTGAACAAATTAATTAAGGACTTTAAAAGCCTTTTAAGTTGCAAGTGACAAGGATTTTGTTACATTAAACAACAGCCAAGTTACAAAGATTTCTGAGATACTATTCTAATTATTTTTTCTCTCAATTTCATGTCATTATGGTTGTCATAAGCATGGGAAAAATTCCAAGACAAGAATATTTAAGGCTGGATGAAGGATTATTCTTCGCAGAATAATACCTTGTATAATCAGGAGAAACGTTGTTGTCAACTGTAGTATTTATGGGTGTTAAACTTTTGGTAAAAGAAGAATAAATAGGATGGCTGACAACACTTTTGCAATGTCTTTAGTTTTAGGTTTCTCTTGGGCGCCATTTAAATTTTATATGAAATTGTGTTAAACGACTTTTATAACTCTAAAAATAACAGTGCCTGCTATAAAACAACTTACTAAATCTAGATACTTAATAATAAACACTGAAAAGACTTGAGAAGACAGGGTGATTCGCATAAGATTTGACTAAAAGCTAGAGTTGGTTGGGTAAAACTAAAAAAAAATCATTTCAAAGGGTATGTATTTACGCTGTTTAGACGGCGGGTTTAACTATCTCAAAAGATTAAAACAAAAAAAAATATTAAAAAACAACTTTCGCATCTACCCTTTTAGTAAAGCTCGAATTTAATGGATGTTTACATTTCGAGAATATTACTGACTTCAATTATTTTTGTTATTTCAATTTGGTTCACCATTCATCCGCTATAACCACGTATTACTAATTCGCATGATTGTTTCGAGGAGGAAACCTTGAATTACCGAATTTTCCAAGCGTGTTCGATGCTTGGTAAATCACTAGCACCAATTTTTGCGCAAAATGTCGTTCAGCAGAAAGGGTTGCCATGTGAGCATAAAACAGGCGAATAAGTGATTGTTAAAACGATAGATTCCGATTTATTTTTTTATTTCAATAAATTCATGAGCGTACTGAAATTATGGTTGTTTCCTATAAATAGAAATTATGACTGAAATTGGAAAGGACTACGAAGTGAACGAGCAGATAGTTCCGATATGACAAAAGGAAAACCCCAAGCAATCTGCTTATCTATTTATTCGGAATACATGTTTTAAGTTCCTGTATTCACTGATTATATTTTTGTAGACTAGTATAAACTGCTCTAAGGAAATACATACATACAATCACATTTAAAATTTTCCTAAACTCATCACTTAGCTTTTATTGTCACAAAATCTCGTCCTATCAAGTGAAATTCAAGGGTTTTTTTTTCAATAACATTTTACAGATTATCAGGGAAGTATCCTGGAACCAAATCGTTTTATATATACTCGTACATAGGTAAGAATAGTACAGAATGAATGGAGAAATATTTAATAATTGTTTAATGCAAATCGATTCGGCTCTAAGTCAGCTTAATTCCATTCATTCATTTTTGAAGTATTCAAATGTATATTTATTACTATTTATTTAATTTAAAATACACGGTAAAGGAATTATTGTTAGAATTGAGTTTGAATTCATTACCTTACCTAAAACAACACACAACATTTAACGTCTATGTCCAATTACTACACTGAGCCTTTTTAAACAAAGATAAAGCAAACCCACCTCGACTTTTAACGAATGTATTTCGATAGCCTTTTTCTAAATTTAAAGGGTAAACATTCAAATTGCAAACAAAGAATTTTTTTTTTTGAGTGCGGACACAAAAAATCACGGTTCGTTGTAGGTAGGTCATAAATACTCACCTTAGCATTATATATTCCCTTAATTAATTCATTAGCCTCTTTCTTAAATTGCCTTGCTATTTGAAACAAAAAAATTAGGTTCACAAATTTCTGGAGCCTTTTGTGACCCAATTCATACCAAATAACTAGTCAACCACGAGCTTTTCCTTATTTCCGGTTGAATGACTTTTCGC
This sequence comes from Philhelius pedissequus, assembly GCA_910595825.1. Taxonomy (NCBI): domain Eukaryota; kingdom Metazoa; phylum Arthropoda; class Insecta; order Diptera; family Syrphidae; genus Philhelius; species Philhelius pedissequus. The sequence goes on along the minus strand of OU343160.1, from coordinate 71,940,053 downwards.
ATTTTGCCTCTCTTTTGTCCGTGATCCTTTTTTTCTATAAATACCTACATACCTATGCATGCAGACACATTTTGTTTGGTAGTTTGTTTTTTTTTTTTGTTTTTTTTTTTCAATAAAAATATTTTGTATGAAATTTTGTGGAATAGAATTAAATCCTTTGTGGCCAGTGTGTCGAGAGGAATGACAAATGATATTGATTAAATGTCCTTTTATTCTTTTTTAACTTCTTTTTTCTTTGAAACATACCAGTGCCCACCCGCATACCAAAACCATAGTTATAGATACACAAACAATCATACTAATATTTAGGTATACATATGTGTGTACTATATGTAAGAAACACTTACACCAAGTTGAATCATTTGTGCAAAAAAAAAGATATCCTTAATATGTTTGTTTTTATCCAAAACAACAATTCGCAAAGCAATATTTGTATGGGGGATCAACCCTTACTTTAATATGATTTTCTTTTTTTTGCAATAAAAAGGGAAAAATAATTGGGGAAGTTAATTCCAGAGCTATTTCTTCTGTCACATATTTTAATATCATAAGAAGCAATTGTATACTTTGTAATCGATATAATTGTTAAACAAAGGTCCTAAAAGGATTTGGAAATATTGTTAGGTTTAACGTAGAAAGCTGGTATTTGGGCTCCGCCATTTTTTATTTCAAAAACAGCTTAGGCAATACATGGTAGGATATGCTCAAAATGTTATAAATTATTTCCTGAAGCTTACATTAATTTAATAATTGTTGAAGGGCGAATGCGGATATTACACCCACAACCACATTATAAAAATTACTATAAAGCGTGTTATTTTATATTTAAAAATATTATTAATTAAGTTATGATTATTTTTACTGATTTAAAAAAAAATCCCTAAGGTATTTCACCTGGACTAAAATTTTAATTTAATACTGATAATAAAAGGCTGTACATTTCGGGAAAGTTGTTGATAACCCTTGAAAGCCGTTGATTGATAATGATAGAGATACTCGAAGTGGAATTTGCACTGGATCGTACGAACTTGATCTTGTAGCTAACAACTTGTTAAGCTTAATATTGACGAACAAAAAGGTGAAACCGCAAAAGTCATTACCTGTAGAACATATTTTAATTGCTTAAATTGTTTAGGTGCCATAGTTTGAGGAAAAATATGTTGACTTTTAAATAAAACAAAAATACGAGTAGTAGCAAAAAAAAATTTAAAAATCTTGACGCAGTTTAAAATTAAAATAAAATGCACGACTGGCTCGCACGTCATTACTTGCTCTTATGTTCGATCAAATCGTATGTACAAGAATCTTAATAGAAATGCTAAATACATTTTGAGTCGTTTTTACTTTCGATAACGTCTCGACGGATTTCAATTAAAAAATTATCAATAATAATATAAATTACCGAAAAATATTTATTTGTATTTTTGAGAATTCAATATCTCGAAAATTAATGAAGATTTTTCTTCAAAATTATATTCTGAAGCTTATATTATTAAATATATAAAATTGCCCTACCAAATATTTTTTTAGAAAAAAAAAAAATGAATGAAATGAAGAAAGTAAAAAACGACTTTAAAAATATATACAGAGGATGTGATCAAACATAAGAGCAAGTACGTGCGATAAAGTCGTGAATTTTATTTAAGATGATTTAAGATGTTTGACAACATTTCGTATTGCAATTTTAAATATTTTAAATATTTAATAAAATAAACCCAAGAATATCTTCAATTCGTTTTCGAAATATATATGTAAAATCATCGTGACAGTAATGTATTAGTATTTTAATTCAATTTGATGCAAACGAAAACTCCTTAATACTTATATGAAAAACATTTACAGAGCAGACGAGTACTTATTGTTCCCACACATAGGTATAACGTTTCCAAGCGCCAGTTCTTCCTGAACTCCATAGGTCCTTGGAACTCATTACCTACTGATTTGAGGGAAATAAACAACTTCGATAGATTTAAAATGGCTCTAGAAGATCATTGTAAGTGCTAATTTTAATAATTTCAATTTCAGTACTTTCTGTTCTTATATTATATTTATATCTTTTCTTTTTAAAGTAAAATTTTGTGAATGATTTTGTATATAGACTAGCGTGATCTAATTCAATTCCTAATGAAAAACAAAACTACATGGAAATGAAGGCTGTAAACTAGCCCAAAGAAAACAAAATTATACCCACCATAAATATTTAAGAAATACCGGCCTTCATATTCGTTTTTCTACAGATGTTTTTCTCTGGGAAAAAAAAATTGTTCTCACCTGGAGAATTTCTTGATTTACTAAGCTTCTTAACTAGTGATTATATTCATGAAAACTTACATTAAAGGCTTAGAAACACATATCTCATCACAAAAGTAAACATATTGAATTTAAAAAAAAAATATTTTTCGCAAAAATCAAATCAAATTTTTATCAAAAATCGAAAACAAAGTTACGAAAATCTTGATATGCAAAATTATTTTTTTTTTATTTGAAGAACTCCTGTAAAAAAGTTTTGATCACAATCCGTCAAGCCGTTCATGAGATAGTCGAAAATCGAAGAAAAAAATTTTAAAAAAATATATTGACAAAATGAATTTTGTTTATCAAAATCGTTAGTGCCGTTTTCGAGATAATTCAGATTTTATATCTTTCACCCAAAAAATTTGTATGGCAGGTACCGATATTTCTGGAGCTAAAAAAAGATAAAAAAAAACGAATCGAGCCAGCCCCATAAAACTCGTAAGAACCAAATTTGAACGAAATCGATTCAATCTCTTAGGATGAAGATCGACCTACAGACATAGACGGCATTGATGGATTCACTTTGTTGGTGTTCTTTATCATCGTTCGACTTTTTCCAAATGCAAAACTGGCCATGTAGTTTCTATTTCCTAAATAAAAAACTAGAAAATAAACGTAGATCACCAATTAAAATGTGTGTAAAATTTGAATTTAAAAAAAATCACTACGCCATTTTTGGTCGGCTTAAAAAAATGTATTGTTTAAAAAAAAAATCACAAAAATCCCAAAAAAATAATATGTATACCTACCAAGCTTTAAAAAAATCCATCTATCCGAACAGGCTAAAATTTGCAGATAGACAGACAGAGATCAAGTTAGATCAAAATCTTGAGTTAATTTTTTTACGAATACGAAACATCCCATGAAGATCTTTTACATCAGAAGTAAATAGGAGCTATCCAGTACCTTGATAGTTGATAGCATAAAAATATACATAAGATTCAGGACTCAGGACTAAGGGTCCTCTAGTATTTACTAAGTTATAAGATTTTTTTATAAATATAATATCTAAAGACTCTTAGAAATATTATTTTTTTAAAGCTCTTATCTATTTAAAAAATAAGAAAGAAAAAACTCAAAATGGTTACAAAACTTTGTATTAAAACAAATAAGAAAATTAACGCAGTAAAAAAAGGATTAATCCACAGACTCTCATGTGTAAGCTGTAAAGGATGTAGATGATCATATGAGACGATGAACAAAAGTGCAATGTGCGGGTAAATGTGTGGCGGCCCGTGAGTATACAGTAAGATATTTCTTTACTACATAGTGGGGCCCGTGACTTTAGCCACCCCAACGTTTCTGCTATGATAATATATATAGCAAGGATATTCACTACACGTACGTATAGTATTATATTAACGACAGTGTATATGTGCTTATATCGTTCTTGATGCTTGGGAGCTTTTAATTAATATTGACGGGGACTTTTGTAGAAGCATCTAGGCATGTAAGCATGTAATTCGCTCGCAATATGCACATCGTTTTTTTTTTTTGAAGATATATTTTGTTAAAAATATATAAATTTATATGCATGCAGTATATTATTCAGACCTATATTACGAGTATATACGTATAGGTATGTATGTTCACAAGTGAAAGCCAAAATGTGTGAAATTGTTAAATTGTGGTCGGATTGAAGTAGGTCTTCGGCTACAAAAGGCAAGTCAAGCCTCTGCTCCAATATATTGAAGGGAGCAATAAAAAAAAAAGAAGTTTAAATTTAAATAAGTACAAGAGCCGGGTATTCAATCAACGCTGTTTTCTTTTTTCTTCACTGCATAAGTAAGTCCACTTTTTGGAATGTTGAATCGTTAAGAGTTTAAAATAATAATATTTTTGTATTGCATTTAAGAGGAGATGTTTATATATGAAGCCAACGCAACGTATATGGCACGGGTCGTAATTATAAAAAATTACTGGGATTTTTTTTTCATTGAGTAAGAAAATTCATTTATTATTTATAGGATTCTGTAGGGGAAGTAGTTTTTTTTTTCTATTTTTTTCTTGATGATGTAAGGTAAACAGTTAATGGTAAAAGTTACCAATTGCCATGGGTTAAGTCTGCGGAATATAATGCATACATATACCTACCTACCTATATGCATATATATGAAAATATGTAACTATATTTATAAGTCTCGGGGAGCTGGTATTTCAAAAAAAGTATGTTATGGTTCTATGGCGCTTGTTATAGCTTTCATTGAAACTCATCATTAAATAACGTTGACTATCAATTCAGAGGCACTCAAATAAAACTGATGTCGGTTTGGTACTAAAATTAAGGTAATAAGATTGTAAAAAAAATATTTTATTTGCTCTACCACTTTCTTGTAAATTCACTTTGGATTTTTCAATGATCATTGAATGATCATTGAAAACGCTTTCCATCATTGAAAAATCAAAAGTGATTTTAAAAGAATTTTTTTTTGACAAAAAATATTGTGTATCTTATTACCTTCATTTTGGTACCAAACCGACATCAGTTTTATTTGAGTGCCTCAGAATTGATAGTCAACGTTTTTTAATGATGAGTTTCAATGAAGTCTAAGCTGGCCCCTATTAGAAAAATGTCTCGACAAAATAAAAAGTATACAAAAAAAATATACTTGTGGCGTGACAACCTGAAGTTAAATTCTTAGCATGATACTTCTTAACAGTTTGCTAATATTAATACAATTTCCTTTAAAAAAAATTACCTAACACCATACTAAACCTATTTTTTTTGACCAAAAACACCTGAACGTGACTAAAGCAGTGCAAAAAACTAAGTGAATATGTTCGCGTTTGTAAATGTGATCATATATCGGCTTAGTATAATGTTAAAAATATAAATTAGCATTGGGATGATTTTAACTTTAGTAAATTGTTGAAAGATAGTTTCATATGCGTCAACTTGAAATCTTTTTTAGATCATTATCATTCTTAAACTAATTTAAGCATTTAAAATTATGCGGCACTGATTTTAATTTCATTTATGTGTATAAACGATCTTAGTTTACGGGATAGATCTAATACTGAATCACAAAATTCCGAATGGACAAAATAGCGAATGCCAGCAGTCTTACGCGAAGTATTTCAAAATTCATAACTAACAAACTTTGTCAAAAAAAATATTACCTACCATGTGATTTAACATAACCTCAAAAAACACCGCAAGTATTCAAAATTCAGTATTTTGAAAAACCCAACGTTTTTTTTTTCGGTAATATGTACACACGGATTTTGCATTTTTTTCGATGAAAAATAACAATACCTGACATACATTTTTACTTGCGTTTATAGGTACTAAAATGTACATATAAGGTAAGTTATGAATTCGTCAAAAAAAAAGTTTTGAGATAACAATCATTACGATGATCGCGAAGACGAAAAAAGATGGTCTAAAAATTCTGTCCGTCTGTATGTCTGCCAGTCTGTCTGTATGTATGTAACTATATGCACCTACAGCCTAAGTGGGTGGGCCCAATTGCCTTAAACTTGGTATATAGAGTTTTTTGGTATTGTATAGAGGGAAAATTGAATTTTTTTAGCTCAAAATAAAGGGTGATTTTTTTGCTACTTGGTTTTTGACGTTTATATTTTTGACAGATCACACATGACAAATTCCACGAACATTTGACATTTCGATTCAGTATTGTTTGCCATTTCATGATGAATAGACTTACGCCTGAACAACGTTTGCAAATTATTAAAATTTGTTATCAAAATTCGTGCTCTGTGAAAAATGTGTTTCGCAAGCTACGTCCGTTTTTTTTCCGCTCATTTTTGACTAAATGGATACGTGAATAAGCAGAATTGCAGTATTTGGAGTGAAGAGCAGCCAGAGGCAATTCAGCAGCTACCAATGCATCCCGAAAAATGCACTGTTTGGTGCGGTTTATGGGCAGGTGGCATCATTGGGCCGTACTTCTTCAAGGACGATGAAGGCCGCAGGGTTACGGTCAATGGAGAAAGGTACCGTTCGATGATAACAGATTTTTTTTTGCCGAAAATGCAAGAATTGAACTCGGTCGACATGTGGTTCCAACAGGACGGTGCCACATGCCACACTGCACGCGAAACCATGCATCAATTGAGAGGCGAATTTGGTGAGCAGTTGATCTCACGTTTTGGCGCAGTCAATTGGCCACCAAGATCATGTGATTTGACCCCGTTAGACTATTTTTTGTGGGGCTATGTTAAGTCTATTGTCTATGGGGACAAGCCAAACACGATTGCTGCCTTGGAAGCCAACATTGAACGCGTCATTGGTGAGATTCCGGCCGAAATGTGTGAAAAAGTTTGCCAAAATTGGACCTTCAGAATGGACCACCTGAAGCGTAGCCGCGGGCAACATTTAAGTGAAATTATTTTTAAAAAGTAAATGGCAGAAATTGATTTATCGATCCAAGTAAAAATTTCATTCACTTTTTACAAGTTTCTGTGTTTTTTTGAATTTTCAAAAACCAAGCTCTTAAAAAATCACCGTTTATAACGGAACCTGCCATATAATTTTCTCGAAAACGGCTCTAATCATTTTGATATAAAAAATCAGCGCAGCTTTTTTAGGTACCACCGATCATATGGTTGAAAAAAAATTAAAAATGTTTTTTTAGCTATCTCATAAATGGCACAACCGATTCTTTCGAAATTTCACACATATGTAGGTGTAGGTTGCTCAATTTATACTGCATATCAATATTTGTAATGAATATGTTTTTGTCTTTAAAAAAGATTTAAAAAAATATAGTTTGGAAACTGCTCATTAAATTTTCTTCAGAAATTATAGTTATATGTTGGGGGTGGCCGTGGCGCGATAGTTGTGTGCTCGCCTGTCAACCTCGTGGTTGCAGGTTCGATTCCTGCCGTTGTCTATGTCTTCTGATATTCCATTAAAAACCAATTCTAAAAATTGTCATAAAATAAGTTGCTGCTTTGCTCATTACATGCTGTTTAGGCATAACACTAACAACATGTGATTGAGTAACCTAGCATAAACATAAAATATGATAACGAAATAAATAAATTAATGCGAATTATAAGGGACATAAATAAATAAGACACGGTAATTCTCTCCGCATTAGTTCAGCCGTCAACCCTGGAGATAAATCAGAGACAACAATCAGCTTTAGTCTCAGAACATCGCGCCACACATCTTTCCTATGCTTCTTTCTCTTCTTCCAAAGGATGCCCGCGCTGTATTAAGAAAAACATACAAAGGGTATTCATAATCCCTTGAGCGCGTGCAAAGTTATAAAAAAAAAATTATCTATTTGCTAAATAGCTATATAAAAAAAAACTTTTTTTTTCCAAAACCGCTCTACAGATTTTTTAATTAGCTCAAATTAGCTTAAGTATTTATTTCAGAATTTTGAATTATTTTTCTTTGATTAAGTCAATTTGTTTTTAAGTTTATATTATTAAATCTTTAAGATTGCCATACAAATTTTTTTTTGGAAAAAAATTAAAGACATTTTGCATATATAAAAAATTAAGTAAAAATCGACTTTAAAAATATATTTATATTTTTAATAGAAATCTTTTGCATACGAAGTGATTGAACATAAGAGCCAGTCTAGAAATTTTTCGACATTAAAAAACAACATTTTCTGAAAAGAAAAAACAACTTTTGAAAACCCGTTAAGAACATTTTTCTTCTCAAAAAACGGCTCAAAGTATTTTGATAACAAAATGTGTGCATTCCTAGATTAGTGCAATCCACTTTCAAGCACAAAAATATTTTATTTTGCATTCTTAATAACGGTAGTACTTTCTCAATATTGGACGAACCAATTTAAACTAGTTTTTGTATGCAAATGCTTACTAAAAGTCTAAATAATACTATGCATATTCAAATTTAATAATATTTTTTTTGTTTTTTTTTGAATAGATACATTTTTTTTTTGAAAAATCGATTCTTCAAAAACGAGTTTTTTGAATTATTTTGAAATTAAAAATGTATATGTATATTTAGAATTACTTTAAGGTTGGGTTTTAATTTCTTTTCCTAAAAATATTTCTAAAATCTTATACATACAAAATGATTTTTTTTATAACACTGTTCCAAGTTTTTTTTTTTTAATTTTGTTTGATATATTCATATTTGTCCAAAAATTAAAATGTCATATTTTGTTTCCTCAATCTAATGGGTTATCCATTTTGCGGTTTCAAAAGTTAACGTAAATAAAACACAAAATATTTTTTTTCATGATATTTCTTTTTTATTATAAAGCTTGAACGTTGACATTATGTGTGAAACACTACATCATTTAAATGACCACCACGCAAATTGTTGCAAGCATCGATTCTTTTGAGGTAATTTTCGACCACTTTTTGACACATATTGGGCGGTTCTCAGCCATAACTTGACGAATGTTGGTTTTCAAGTGCTCAAGAGTTAAACGTTTATCTGGATATACACGGTCTTTCAAATCGCATGATCTTGGTGGCCAGTTGATATCGCCATGACGAAAAATTACGCGCCAAGGTATGTCTCTTGCAATAAAGCCATATTCGCTCGAGTTGTGTGGCATGTGGCACCGTCTTGTTGAAACTACATATTCTCCAAGTCGTATTCTTCAATAGCAGACAAAAAAAGTCGGTTATCATATGACCATAACGCTCCGAATTGACGGTGACAGTCGTTCCATCGTCGTTTTCGAAGAAGTAAGGTCCACTCACAACTCCGGAACAAAGAGCGCCCCAAACAGTGACTTTTTGTGGATGCAATGGCCTCTCTTCAATTATTTGAGGATTCTCAGAACTCCAAATAGGACAATTCTTTTTATTAACATACCCACCGAGTGAGAAATGTGCTTCGTCGCTGAAGAAAATTTTATTCGAAAAATCGCCGTCCACCGCCTGTTGTTCAAGCACCCATTCGACGTATCTACGACGGCGACGTTGTGAATGGTCACCCGGCTTCAGTTGTTGTGTTAGCTGGACTTTATATGGATGAAGGTGTGGATCCAAATGCAAAATACGCCATAATGTACCGTAAGACAATCATAATTCTTGAGAACGACGAGGAATCGACACATTCGGGTCTTCGGCAACACTTTCGCTTAAATCAGCGATATTTTCAGTGGTACGAGCGAAACGTTGATGCACAGGCCTTACAATATCTGTAACCAATCCAGTCTCTTCAAATTTGTTCACAATTTTGCCAATTGCTTGCGTAAACCATAATCTCCTCTTAAAGCACGATATGTGTTTGTGGCAGAATCACCATTTTTGTAGTAGGTTTTACCAATTTTTATACGCTGTGCGATAGTTAAGCGATCCAATTTCGTAAATGTCAGACTTTCAACTGAATAAAAAAATTGGTTTAACAACTTAGTTTGACAGATGTCGAATTCCAGCCCTATACTTTTGAAACCGCAAAATGGATAACCCTTTATTTTATTCTGTGTATCATCCATTTATTTCAATACCAAATTATATACCATTTTTACTCGTCTTTAGTATGTCCCTAATTTTTTTCAATGCATATTATGAATACTGGCTATTGACTATTTATAAGGTTTCATTTTGAATTATAAGTATTAATTTGTTTGCTTAAGTACATTTTTGAGTCTTTTAATAAAATAAAACATGAATCAGAGTTAATTAAATTTTGGATATATGTAGAGCTAATTGGATTGTGAAGGGAAACAGTAGGAGATCTGTTGTTATTAATCTCTGATTTGTATAAAATCAATTATATAAAAAAACAAAATTAATTGAAGGGCCATCATATCCCATTCTTATTTATGTGATTAAATTATATTCACATAACAATGTATGGTATATGTCGATAGGCGATGAAATTTAATTAAATTACATATTGTAAATTGTAAATTAATATTTCAAACAAAATTATTTGTTTCCCTATTAGGTACACATGTATGTATGTATGTATACACAATATATATAGCAAAAGCATCGTAATATGCATTTGCACTAACTGCTTCCAATTATTTCATATGCGCAATGTTTTGAAGTCATTACAATTAGAATAAAATTGGCATTCGCTGAAATAATAATAAGCCACTGAATAATGTAATACTATTTTCTCACATTCAATTTAAATCTGATAAAACTATTAAATAAATAATGTTTGTACATATAGGTCTGCTACAAATATGTACGTATATTTAATTAGGTATTTGGAAAAAAGAAAACTAAAATTTCAATCTAATGCGCGAAAACCATATTCAAGACACCAAATTCTTTGCTTATAGCCTCTATATGCATTTCGAGCAGTGTAAAATGAGCCAAATTGGACATTTTTTGAGCTTTGGGATCCATAAGGCACCCGTTTATCGAAAAAATTGATCAGTTTACAGTTTAAGTAAGATTTTAGGCTTTAGGTAGTTAGGCAGTTGTCTTTAATTCTCAAAATCCCCCAACGAAAGTAGCTACGCTGTAATCTTTTAAATTAGGTATACAGTGAATTCTCTCATAAGCGTTTACTGATGCTGACGAAAATTTAAAGCTCATATCATGAATCGAAAATATCGAGAACCTTTATCTACTGTCTCTAGAGCCAAGTCAATGCTTTGGTATATTGCGTTTTCATCATATATTTGTCTAAAATAATGACAACTGTACATAAAAGATGTACCCTATAGAGTATATCCTTACGCAGTTCGCGTTTAAAGTTCGCTTCCATACAAAATTCTCTCTCAAATTTAATCTAGCATTTTAGAGGAGTTGTACTCAGCTTCAGCTAAAAAAAAAAATGTGCGTCTCGGGACGCCCGACAGAAGTGATAACCTAAACTAATCTAAGTTGAACTATTTAATATTGAAATTCTTTAACTTAAAAAAGTTTTAAAAGTTATTCGTTAATTTGATTAATTTCAAAAGCTCTCCGTATTCGTGAGAGAAAGGGAAGCCAGACAGACTGGCACCGTACGTATATGTCTGTTTATGGATATATTTATGCTAGCACTTTTGTAGACGATGGAAGGGGCAATAAATTTGTGGAATACTGTTTTTAAAAATATTGAATTTTTTCATCAACGTTTGCATTTAGGCCCGTTTGCTGATACGAATCATAAATATTTATGTTCAACTTAAAACGCTTATAGGCAACTTTTTGCTCTGCGTAAACTCTGACGGCACTTACAATGTCAAAAAAACCTATTAAGCTATAGTAAGACACAATCTTATTATTTTTATACCGGCATACAGCCTCAAGTTATACCACAATTGTAAGACCTTAACCTTAAAGATTGAACTTTTAGAACAAACGGTATAAGCTCAAAACGACCACATCTTTTCTTTTTAATTAATTTTCAAACATAACAGTTCCTCTACACTGAACATTGATGATTGATAGGAGAAGGCAGGCAATTTTGAATGTTTTTCTTCAGTTTTGAAATAAAGATTGCAAGGCTTGTATAGCTCATAGAGTAATGATTTGATACATGAAAATAATCGTCATATTGTTATTGTCTGCTTACTAATTAAAGAAAAACCAAATGCATTTATGGAACCAGTCAAATATTTAAATTTGTTCACATGTGTGATTCGAACCGCTCGCTCTCAGGAAAGAGAGCTTAAATCTAGCGCCTTAGCCCCCAGCCACGCACTCAGCGACGAACAACCGAGCGACGCTGAGTGAGGTTGCTAAGCGACCAACAAAAATGAAACATATTAAAACCTATAGATATGGCCATGCTGTTACTGAGCGACGAGCGACGATGCTAAGCGACAGAGCGACATCGCTCAAGATTAAAACATGTTCTATTCTTGTAGTTGATCACTGAGCGACGTAAAAGAAATATGGCCAATATAGACATTGAAAGTTTAATTTCGGCTGTTCAAAGCCGACCTGTTATATGACACGATAAAGAAAAAGATTTAAAAAAATAAAAATAGAAGTGATAAAAAATGGGAAGAGGTGGCAAAAATTTGTAACTGTTCAGGTAAGTTCTTATTCAAATATTTTATTGTTTTTTTAACTTCCAAGCCACAAAAGTACATAGTAAGCTCATTTCTTTAATTTAAAGCCGAAATACTGCTTCTGTTGTAATGAATTGATTGTTCTCGTTCTTGATTCCTTGCCCTGGTTTCAGTAGGAGCTTGCGACGAAACGATCTTGACAAAAACATTTTAACGACAATCACTTATTTATCGTCGCAGGCGACGTCGCTCTGTAAAAGGACAATCGGCGCATAGCGACGTCGCTCAAGTACTTTTTTAATTCGGAAAAAGGAATGCTCACCGTAACGCGTTACGTAACACATCGGCGTACCCTCCCATAAAAAGTTATCACTTCAAAAATAAAATGTTTGTTTTCCACTGTAACTCCACTATCTATTAATAAAAATGTTCCGCACATTAATTCTCGAGATACATTTTTTTGACAGATGGCTTTTTTGCGTTGGAATTCGTGTCAAGTGAAATCGATATATTTTGACATTTATTAGTTGTTTTAAACAAAAGTTTTGGACCCGACTGGAATATTTGATGACCCTCGAGCCAAAAGAATGTGGGCACACTAAAATCTACTTTCGACGTAGAAGAGAAAAGCAATACCAGACGTAAATAAAAAAATAAATATTAAATTAAATGTAAATGTAAAATAATAAATAATAAATGCAAATGTCAACTTCTTGTTCCTTACTTATTTCAATTATCACTTTGTTGGTTTTATAAACTTGAACTTTTGAAATATAGATATTTTTTTTTCAGAGAACAGCTGCTTTTGACATATTCTCAATATAACTTTTGTGTCAAATTGCTCCACAACTCTACCATTTCAAATTTTAGCTACGATTTTATAGCTGAAGTTTGGAGAGAAGATCGCTTACTAGACTTAACTAGAAGTTAACGACACAAATGTTTAGACAATTAAAATGAGTGAAAAAGATTATTTTCTTACTATGATGTTCACTTTTATATACGTACATATTTATTAGAAAACTAGCTTATTTATTAAGACTAAGTTGTTGACTTATTTATTAGTCAAGTTTTAGTTATTAGGTATACCTAATTGTAGATGACTTTCGCTTGGGAAACAATAAAAATAAATAAGTCAGCATTCTTGTGTAGATAAATAGGCCAATAATTTGTTAGAAAAATTAACAAGAAATCATATTTTGTTCTGTGCTTCTGCATACTTTTTTAGTCGCACGATTATTATAATTTCCAAGAGCGTTTTTATAAGAAACACATGAACATTTTAAAGAATCACTGAATTAAAGTTAGCAATTTCGCAATGGTTCTGTGCGAATTTCATTTATCTTCCAGCGCCGTAAAAATGATCAAATCTTACCTGACTGAAGGAATGCAGGCAGTTGAAATAAATAATACTTTATCTGACTTCTTGTCGACAGCAAAGGGCGTCCCACAAGGATCAATTCTGGGTCCTCTTTTATTCTCGCTATACATCAATTCAATTCCAACAGTTGTACTAAACTGCTTCCTCTCCATATACGCTGACGATGTACAAAAATATATTTAAGTTGTCCACTTGGACACTACATATTATGCCTAAGCGAAGACTTAGAGAGAATATCATGCTGGTCTAAATCTAATGGCCTCTTAATAAACCCGTTCAAATCAAAGTACCTCGTTATTTAAAAAAAAAAACAATAGATTTATCCTACTTCCCTCTGGTAAAGCTTAACCATGTTCCAATTGAGTATTCTGATACGGCATGAAATCTGGGTATTACATTCAACCGTAGCCTCACTTGGGACGATCATATTAATTCCGTTGTTGGCAAAACCTATGGCGTATTGCGTTCCCTACGAGTTTCTCACTCCTTTATCGCAGTAAAAACACGCACATTGCTCGTAAAAACATCAATTATTCCTATATAATCCTATGGCTGTAAGATCTATTGCTCCTGCAGTTTTGAAATTAAGAGAAGATTGAGTGTAGCTTTCAACAGCTCAATTCGCTATATTTTTGGACTGCGTGGATTCGAACATATTTCAGCCTTTTCAAAACATCTCTTGAATATGACGTTTAACAGCTTTCTTGAGTTTCGCACCATTTCCTTGTTTTCCGACGTCGTGTTAACACATCAACCACACTATTTGTATGAAAGAATAAGACTGCCGTCTTCGAGTAGATCAGGTCAGCTCATTCATTTACGTTACACATCCTTAACATCGGAACGTCAGTTCTTTATTAATAGCATCCGTCTTTGGAATCGCTTACCACGCAATATTAGAAGAATTCAAGATGTAGGAAGAGTGAAATAAGAAATTAAAATGTATTTCTTGTCTTAATGTATCTTTAAGAACTATTAAATAAAAAAACCGATTATAGTATAACTTTGCGTATTAACTTTGTATATCCTATTTTGTATATATTTTTCATGTAAATTTGAATTTTTGTTTGTGCTTATCATAAACTTATAAGATATAATATCTTACTGTGTTTAAGCAATCGATTATGAGTAAATGAAATGAAATGAAATGAAATGAAATGAAATGAAATGAAATGAAATGAAATGAAATTTATACACAAATAACGTGCATAATTTGAGCGTGAATAAATAGTGATGTACACCAGAAACAACAAATATCATGCAGAATTGGACCCCAGAAACTCAGTCCAAATTAAGAAGAAGTAAATTGTGTGCAGTTCCGAAAATTAACATTGACTCGACGAAGCAAACGCTAAAGCTAAGTGTACACGATTGGAAGATCTTCCAATACTGGCAGATTTGTCGCAAAAAAAAATCTTCCAATTTTCTATCAACCATGTAGGAGAAAGCATCCAACTATATCAAACAAAAATTGACTTCCTATCGTTTGAACTCGTCTAAACACCATTTTTTTTGTATTTTCAAATAATTGGACGATTATCTGCAAATTAAAATTTGGATGATGTTCTTGCCAACAACATCATCCAATTTGTAAATGGCAGATATTTTTTTTTTTTAAATTGGGGTAGGAAACAACAAAATTAATTTATTCACTTTCGAAAAAAAAATTGAATAACTGTTTTTTAAAAGGAACGGAAATGGATGCGGAAATTAATAAGAAGCTCCTGTTGAGCATCGGTCAATATAGCGAAGATGGAGTTTTATAAAAAAAAAATGTCGAAATGATGGATAGTCGCTATTGCGCTCTTCATAATTTTGCTCACTTTTTTTATACTTTATAATATTTTATAAATGTTTAACAACTACATAGCTACTTCCACAAATACTTCACTTCTAAAATAAATTTTCATTAAATTCTGTCAAGAAAATTGTCTTCCAATAGGTCTACCAATTTTTTGTTTTCTAAAGTCTTCCAAGCATGTGACAATTTTTAATTGGAAGACACAAAAATGTCGGTAATTGGCAGCCGATTTTCTACCAATATATTGTCTAATTATTGGAAATCAACCCAGCGTATAAACGGACAATTTTCACTTGATAGAAAATTGGAAATTGTCAGCTCATTCAAGTTATTTCCGATAAGAGGTGTATCAGTTAAGAGAGAATTTACTGTACCGAGTCTGACTTCTGGCGTCAGAGAAACGAAAAAAAATATGTTTGTTTTGTTGTTAACACAGTGTCTCCACCTTCAATATTTTATAGTATACTATCTGTCATTTTGATAGAAAATTTGGCATTGGGCATTTCATAGAATACTATTTCCATTGCACAAATGCCGTGAAGGAATACGTATCGCTGTGTTCTTGCTATAGTAGCATTACAAGACTTAAAAAACCTTCAACATAAGGAATTAAACAAAAAAAAAACAAGAAATTATAACAATACACACACCACAAACGTTCACCAGCCACAAACGCTAACCTCAAACTGAAAATGGCAGCCAAATAGTATACTATCGATATAATGCTATTAGCTATGCAATGTCTAGTATGAAATTTTTTGTAGAATGCTATTTGTGGTCTCCATGAGTAATTTTCATGGAATGCTACCTAGCTTACTACAAAATCTAGATCGTGGAGACCCCATTAAAGAAAATGTTTCAATTTATATCGGCTAACCATTGGAAAAACTAAAGTTTAAAGTATCGCCTCAACTTACAGAAACCCATTTTTTCAAAGGCGTTAGGTGATTTGGGAAAAGGTATCGCCTAAGTTACATATTAACATATTAAGTGAATTTAGAAAGTGATTAAAAATCTACAATTTAATCTAGTACATATAACAACTGAGTAATCTATTACCTACCTACCATTTCTGCTAAGCAACCTAACACTTCTTTTTATGAAGAAAAATATAATTTAATTGATATTATCTAAACAAGACTATTAAATTAGAATAAACCTACCATTCAAAATCATTTAAAAAATGTATATAAACCATCATTTTAAATAATTTGCTGCCATTGCCTAATCATACCAACCAGAAGCACCCAACCAAAAAACAATTTGCGCACACGACTTTGCAAATTTGTGAATCTGATCTTTAATTATATACCTACACACCTATTTCTCTTTTTTCACAAAGAATTATTTACTCCTTCCGAGACGAAATGAATTCCAAGAAAAAATAATACCAATGCGAAAAAAAAATATGAAACACCTGTTTTGTTCACTTGATTGCCGAAAGAAAAAAAAAACTGAAAAACCTTTAACGATTTGTAAATTTCTGAATTTCTGCCTCTGATGAAAATTAAAGAGAAGGAAACTTTCGGTTATCGGATCCATCTGCTATGTATCATCTGGCTGGAGCTGGACTTTGTTGTTATTGTTTTTATTCGTAGTTGATTCCATTAAACTACCAGAAGTGATATAAGTAAGTTGTTGTCGTTATTCGGTAGGATTGCGAAGAATTGAAGCAGGAAACATCTGCGAGATTAACGAAGGGACATATGAATGTTGGGTAAGTATTGCACTAAACATACAAAGGGAAAGAGGCAACTCCTCACGCGGTTCTTACCTTATTTTTTCGTCTTCTTCTTCAGTTTTTCTTTATAGCAATAAAGCAGGTTTTTTGTGGGATCTGGAATTTTTGTTACATCTGCTGGATGTCGATATTTGATGTTTTTTTTTTTTTTTTGTTTAGTTGCAAGTGATATTTAGGGGTTTTCCTTGTTGGCTTAATTAAAATGTTTCTCTCAATCCTGAAAAACGACCCAAAAGTAGGTCGGTCTAATTTTTTGTTGGAGCATTGTAGGTATATTGGTATTGAACTTGTTTTGTTATTTCAAAAGGTTATTTTTATTAATACTTAGGAGTAAGTAACTCGGTTTTAGATGAAGTATTTAATAGGCCCTTTACCACATCATTATGTTTTCGAGACCAATACTTGCCCTTTAATGTCACGTAAGATATACACGACCCGATTATTCTCAGAAAACAAAACCAGCAATATAAATCCAGAATAAATATGACAAAGTCGACAAGGAGAAATTCGACACAAAAAAAAATACATAAATACAAGTTCACATCGGGGAGCGCAAAGTTTTTCTTTAATTTCAAAAACGTGTGTAGGTATTCTCGATGTCCTTTGAATGTTTAGTTTATTTTTCGTATTTCTGTTTGTCTTTGAGCTTTTACATTAATAAAGGAAAAAGTAAATTCAATTTAATTTCTAGGTATATAAACCTTCAACATTTTTAGTTGAATAAGTACAAATATAGGTACTTAAATTTACAAAAATGTAGGTATATACCCAAGCAAAATGAGAAGGACTGGCAAAGGATGTGCTCCGTTTGTTCATTTCATTTTTAAATACAAAAAAAATATAAACAAGGACCAAAGGGTGAGGGATAACAATCAAGTAGGACTATGAATTAATAAAATTCCGCACAAATATTTACATTAAGGGAAAATAATTTGTAAGAGTGATTTGATAGAAGAGATTGGTAGGTACTATGGTTTTTTGGTTTTTTGCTTTTAACAATTTAAATATTTGTCTATGTGGGTGTTGTCGCTGCAACACCAAAATATTTTGAGAAAAAAACCTTTTTTGTTATTTGGCCATTAATTAAACAAAAAGGAAAAACGATGGATTTTTATTTATTTAATTTTATTATTCATTTTTGAATTGACTTTGCCTCCAATTGTCGTCCGATAAGACTGGAATTTACTTATTTATCTTTTTACCAGTTAGACCAAACTATACCTACATAAATACATATTTTATATATTTACAATAAATTTATATTCAAAATTTAATAATATTATAAATTTAAATATATAGGGTCCGCCAAATTACTTTTTTTTGAAAATGGGCGCAAAACATCGAGTGTAGCTTCGGCTGTGTGGCACGTAGCGCCGTCCTGTTGAAACCAAATATTGCCAATATCCTCCTCTTCAATTTTTGTGAACAAAAATTCATTCAACATGGCCCGATAACGATCGCCATTGACTGAAACGGCCACTCCTTGCTCATTTTCGAATTATGCCTCTGGACCAAAATCCGCACCAAACAGTGACTCGTTTTGGGTGTATCGGGTTTTCAATGTATGCGTGCGGGTTTTCTGTGCCCCAAATGCGACAATTTTGCTTGTTACATACCCGCCAAGATCAAAATGTGCTTCATCTGAAAAGATGATTTTTTTGGCATCTTCTCTAAGTCGATCGCAGGCCCACTTAGCGAGCGTTGTTCAAGCGCTTACACAACCATATTCGTTCAGCGGAAGGATAAAACTAATTATCTGTCAAATCAGACATGAGCTAAGTGTTACCAATTACGAAATAAGCACTAGTTGAAAAAAAACTTTAGATGGTGGACCCGTTATAAAATTATTTATATTTAAAAATCAACCTTCAAGCCTACATAAATGCAAAAAAACTACGACACTAAATTCAAAGACATTGGCGCCAAAATTTTAAATCATTTAGTAATAAGTTAAATCATTTTTAGTATGATACTAGGTTAAAAAAGGGATTTTGCTAATTTTAAACGAGTTTAGTATCGTATTATCTTCTTAACATTTTACTTAAGTTAAAATCACTGAATGGCTACTTTAAATTTTTAGTATCGTACTAAATCCACATGTCATTCTGATAGTATATCGGCTTTGCACGCGGGAAGCCCAGGTTTAAGTCCTGCTGGTGTCAATTTTTTTTTTATTCTTGTAAAAAATAATGAAGTTAAAATGATGAAAATATAAACATCGAATACTCATTTAATCAACATATAATCAATTTACAACGCATAAACTCAATAATTGTGATCATAAAAATTCAAACCCAACAAATGCTTTGCTATCTGCTTAATTAGCATTTTACTAGTTAACAAAAGGTTTAAAATTTATGAAAAGTTAGTAGACTACTATGCATATAGTAAATTGCTAACTAGTATGGTGTTAAGGCCTTAATAATAAGTTGTTTAAAATTTTGCGCCATTAGTTTTATAAACATCACTGCTGAAACACGGATCGGATCGGATCTACCGTAGTTTGTGTAAGAACGGGGACCAAAAAAAATAGTATTAGTCTCTGAGCGCGCAGTGACCTAACTCTTCGGCACATAAGTACAAAATTCTTCTTTTTTTTTGGACTTTTGTCCCACTTTGGTGGGAAATAAGTCCAAAATCAAATGTTGAAATTATGTCCCTCTTCAATCTCTTGAAGTGAGACATACGTTCAAAATTTGCATAGAA
This sequence comes from Philhelius pedissequus, assembly GCA_910595825.1. NCBI lineage: Eukaryota > Metazoa > Arthropoda > Insecta > Diptera > Syrphidae > Philhelius > Philhelius pedissequus. Next base: position 71,920,257 of record OU343160.1, on the reverse strand, counting down.
CCTTCAAAAACAATATACTAGACTTCACAGCAGTTTTTCTTTCCCATCTCGGTAAGAGATTGTACACAGTGTGTCCTATATTTGGAGAATTTTCAGCCATGCATACATATAGATATATGTATAAGCTTCACAGTGTATACAAATATCGGCGCTTCGAGCTTCGACCCTGCTTGGCCCAATATAGGATTATGGGTGGTGTCGAGTTTAGGTGTATGCAATTTTTTTGGATTTAAATTTTTTTTAGATTCATTTTGAAAATTTATAATTTATTCAGACGATGCACGCGATTTAAGCTTTTAAGAGCTGGGCGGTTTTCTAACAACCTTTGGTTTTCTAGCCATATGACATACGGCTGAGTTCATGATATGGCAGCCCTGCTAGTAATTAGCTAAGAAAAAGCCGGTTAAATCTGTTTTTAATATCATCTGAATTTCTTCTAATTGGCACTGGGATTATGGAAAGTTTCAGCTCTTTAAAGGCACATTATTAGCCTCAAAAAAAACATGTCAAATGGGACATTAAGTCCAAAATATTTTTTTTGGTACTTATGTCCTATCAAATAGGAACATAAATCCAAAATTTGAGTTTGAACTTATGTCCCATCAAAGTGGGACATATTGTGAAAAAAAAGGAATTTTGGACATATGTCCCGAGGAGCTATGTTCCTATGTCATTAGCCTCATCCTCAACAGCCTTGAGGGAGCATATAAAACGAAAAAAGACAGAAGTTTTGGACAGTCAATATGATTACAGAAAATGTCTCTTGCAAGCATGATTAAATAATACCTCCGTCTACGTACAAGATATTTCAAATTAATTAAGAGCCATATGTGAACATACCGAGGCAATTTATTGTCAACCCAATTGGATTTTCGTAACGCGTTCCTCCAGATTTATTTCTGTACTTATCCAATACAAATACCTATCCTATATAAAGTGGACGATATATAAAAAATGCATACTCTAGAATATTGATCTTTTAAGAGATGTACATATATAAAGATTTAATCGTATACGGATGCGAAAATTATCTTGAGTTCGGAATAATAAATCCTATAAGTATATACTCGTAGTAATTTATTTGGCTTCTAAATGATGAAGTCAAGTTCCATTTCAAAGGATAATTTTGAATCAAAGATAGCACCTAGGATCTTCTGGCTATGCATTGACTTAAGTAGCCGTATGCCAAAAATAAAGTATTAATGTTTAATAGCATTATGTAATCTTGTAAATGTAATATAATAAATGATTTTCATTACAGCAAGCTGAAATTTCGTCTAAGTTAATTTAAAGTTGATGAGAATCCAACTCTCATTTAAAAAAAACTTAAATTGCCTTAGATGGATCCTCTGCAAATAGCACCCAATAAGAATACTAAATTCTAGTTGAAAGGTCATTTCTAAATAGTATAAAAATGGAAGGTCCAAAATGGGTGCCCTGGGGAACACCAGAGTGAATAAGATTCACTTTTGATACTAGGGCTTTAATTTTAACATTTTGCTTGCGCTTAGTTAAGTAATTTTCGAACCGCTTTAGAAGATTATAGTGAAACCCTAAGCATCTAAATATAACAAAATATCATGTTGAACTCTATCAAGTGCTTTAGAGTTTAGAGCTTTAGAGAAGTCTTTATAAATGACATCAACCTGGTTACCACGTACTAAACATTTAATGCAGAAATTCGCGAATAAGGCTAGATTTATTCCTGTCGATCTACCACTGACGAAACCACGTCTCTATTGATATACTATAGAACTTACATCTGTAAGTCTGTATCTCTTGTTTTGGATCTGATTTAAATATTGGACTAATCATCGACGATTTACACACATCCAAAAAGTCAGTACAAGACTAGGAGAAGACATTTTAAAGAAAAGCTATCTTAATCAGTAATAGTATCATTTGATTTTTATCGACAGTGATGCCAGATCGAGGGCGAATGCCCTATTTGTGGGTATTTTCAAAAACAAAATAAGCTAAAAGGGCGAAGGGGCATCTCCATGTTCCTGAGTTAAAAAAATAGGGCGTTTTAATTTTTCTATCTTATATATAGTTTTATGCAGGCTTTTTCACAAATTTTGACACTGAACACAAAAGCCACTTGAGTCCTCTTGTGTAAATGAATCAATGTCAAAATATTTGAATGCAGCCATTGAAATTCAATTTCATAGGTTCTGTTTATCTGGTAGTTTATTTGATGTGAGATTGTGCCGAGCTAATTTTGTACAGATTATGAAAAAAATGTTTGCTATTGTTGAATTAACTGGCCAATATCTTGCGCATAACGAAATTTTCAATTCTGGTTGACGAAAAAATACTGATATCTCCAATGCCAGAGGTGTACTTAACTTAAATAAAACAGCCTTTACTGAAATGGTGAGTCGATTACCATTCGCTGATGAGTCAAGTAAACCCAAATGGAATTTCTTAACACAAATATAGCATAAATATGGAATTGTTAAAAGTAGAAAAATATAAATTTCTTGATCTTGGAATAGATAATAAGGAAAGCTAGAAACGAGTTCCAAAATATTTCAAAATTATTCAAAAATGTTCACTTAAAAAACCTTCTATTGAAAAGATGTGGCATGAAATTTGCCACTTTCAAAATTTAATTTTAATCATGAAATATTGTTACCCAATTTAGGAAAAGTTGTAAAAACAGTATTGAGATTGACTCCTGCTCATTCTAATGCTGAGGCAGAACGAATTTATTTTTATAATAACCAATGTCAAGTGTAACAAACGAAATCGATTAGGTAAAGATATGATTAACAGCATTTTTTGTCTTAGAAGTTTGTCTTTCAAATCAAAGGATACACCTTGTGTGAATTGAGTTATAAATAAGGTGAATTTATATAAAATGTTTCTTATATATTGCGTTTTTTCTTAATGTTTTTTGTGGGCTGCATCGTGGGTATTCGTCGCCAACATCGTGGGCTAAGAGGGTTTTTTTTGTCAAGTCGTGGGTAAATCAAAGGAAAAAGTCTGGCATCACCGCGAACTTTATGTGAAATCGGGAAAGAATTGGTAGTAAGATGCAAATATCTCACAACTTATAGCGTAAGCGAAAGCTAGGATGCTTTCTGTAATTTTTATGCATCTTAGACAGTTTATTTTTAAAATGACATAAGCTACTGTTAAACCAAACATCTGTGTTCTATCCCCTTAATCGGCACAAGCAAGTTTATATGCTTCCTCAATTTTAGCGGAAAGATCTTCTTCCCAATCTATCGCTTTAGAAAAGTTTTTCATATCAGTATAATTACCTACATTTAACAAAATTTAATTCATCAAAATTCATTATTATTTATCAATTTTTCAAGGGAATTTTAAAGTCTACACAAAAATCAACCAAACGATTTTTCGTCAAAAGAAAAAAACACACATTAACTGCTCAGCAGCGACATTGTGCAATATTTTTTTTAAACGCGCATTTCTTTAAATTAATTCCTCTTAGAAATAAATATGTAAAATAATGTTTGTTTAACTTTTATATGCCATAAGCGATTAGTGCGAATAAAAATATACCTAGGAATATTTTGATTTTTCGAAAATTAAGAACGTGTATGATGCTCAAAATTTTGGCTTGGAATTTATTGTTTCGGTAATGAATTTTCCATGGAAATTTCTTTGATTTTTTTATTCGATGAAAATTCTTTCCATGGAGCGATTCAAAATAGCCAGACAAAATATGAGAATGATTAGTTTGAGGGAAAATAAATTTCCCTACAGATTGCATATAATGTCCATTATTTAAAATTAAACAAAATGTTATGTTTTAAGAACAATTTACCAAAAAACTGAATTCCGCCCTGTTTAGATATTATTTCACCGTAATGAAAATGCATTGTGCAATATGAGCCTACATATGAATGTCAAATTTCTGAAAATGGGACAATTTTTAAAGTAAGTTCAGTTTTTCTGTTTTTGTTTTAACTTTTCACTGGATTTTTAGGGGGAAATTAGTATTATCTGTGGTTATACTGATGGAGCCATTCAACCGATATACGGCATATATATATGTGTACGTCTAACGGTATATTATGTAAGCCCACTGAGCTAGACAACGTATTTTAGAAATCGACGGTTAATCCGGTAAATAATATCCATATAAGATACGTTATCTTTTAGGTGTAAATAATATGAATTAATAAACCAGTACCTTCTGTTTCTATAGTTTAGTCACGGGTTGGACTTGAACTACAAGATCATGTTGGTGTTATAGTAACGCATTCGTTTTAAAGGAAACCCACAATTTGTCTTTTTTCATTAATTGTATGTATCAAATATTTACAAATTGGTGAAATAAAATGCAAGCGAATTATTCTCAATATACCTAAATATTATTGCAAGTTTATCTAATTTCTTATTTCGTATCTCATGCGGAGCAGGATAATGAAGCAATCTAAATTCAAATATCTTTTTGCCATATATTCACATTAATTACCTCAATATCAATTTTTATTTTCATTGTTATGATAATTTATCGCTAAATGGCGCCCAACAGAAAACTTAATTTATCCAGAACCTAAGTTTGTCTTTATTTACAAATCAGATGGTGTGTACGCAAAAATTCATCCACTTACTAAAATATTATATAACACATAGCTACAAAAAATTTCCCAAACTTAAAACCATTTTTATGGAATATTCCACCTAAGAAAAATAAATTAATTCCCCATAGTAAAGTAATAAAAATACACATAATCCCAAAAGTATGCTATAGAAAAAAAAATACGAGTAATAAGTGGCCAAACAGGAATGCGTTCTCCCCTAATGGAATACCTTATAATCCACACGAAAGTAATTATAATTATCTTTATGATTGTAAGGACCCATTTCAAGATGAAGTGTTTGCGCGTACCTACTCCTCTATATATGAATGTATGTACATATATAGTGGAGCCTGATTTATTTTGGAGCGAAGGGAGATGTGCGGTTACTCCCATAACAGCCCTGTAGTAATGGCTGTATTACAATAAACAATAAAGAAGCGTCGTTAATATTTAGTGTCTTTTATAACGTGTCTTCTTGGAAACCAGGATACAAAAAAATGAAAAAAACCACCCTTGGAGAATAATGCTTATGCTACACAACCACCAAGGAATACACCACCACTTGACTGCCTAGACTCTATTGAGATTGAGAGGGGGAATAACAATTCTTAAGTCATTCTTTTTTTCCACGATAATAACCGTCTTTCTCCCTGGGCTTTTTTCCTTTACTATTGTTATTATGTCTACTAGGTTTACATTTAAAGTTAAATCCTTGCAGTGTTTTTTTTTATTTACTGTACTGTAATCCAGTTGTTCGTATATTTTTCTTATTTTTGTTTGCCTTCATACCACAGTAAAGTATAATAAACAATAACCGCAAAACCCCACATCTCCTGTTTTTTAACCCCCAAGGCTATACTACACAATATACTAGTAGTCAGCTCATTTCTGTATATTTTATGTTCTATTCTAGTTCCACTACCCACCACCATCACCCTCGACACAATACACAACCACAGCCCGCCATGCCATCACCGTTCCATTGGTCGGCTGGTACCGTGTCTGATGCCTTTGTTTATACCTACCTTAATGTGTAAGTAGTTATATTGGTTGGCACATTCAACTTGTGCTTTTGGCATTTGGCCATGGTTTGTGAAGTGTAATGGCTTCGGCTTGGCACTTTGATGCGCCTCCTATACCTATCCTCTTCAACCATCTACATATCCAACCCAACCGCCCTCCGTAGAAATTCCAGGTCGTAATTAATTCGGTCGAAACCACAGGAATGGAGTGAAGTTATGCATACCTACATGTTCATGTGTGCTTACCTAAGGAAAATACATTTCTCAATGTATTCATTGTATAGAAAGCTTTTTGGTTGAAATTAAAAAAAAATAAAACATATACTTGTAGTTTCTTGGATTGAATAATATCTTAAAAACAAAACACCCATCTACTCTGAAACAACATCATGATCCTGAAGATAACAGTGCTAATAGTGACATCAACGTACAAAAATTATACTGTTCACATAAAAAATGAGCTCTATACATTCTTGTGAGTTTTATTATACATCCATTTTCTCCATTTTGTAAGAGAATTTAAAGCAATTTTATTTCATGCACTCTATCCTGTTGAGTGCATACTTTCTGCTGTTGTAGCTACTCCTGCTTCCTGTCAAACTGTATAATGACATGCACAATGCATAATAACGATTTAAGGTGACAGTGACAGTATCCACGGTTTGTATATGATATTCTTTTCCAAAGACAGAGAAACCTGTTACAAGAATAAATGTGCAAAATTCTATTATAGCAAATTCTGTCAGATTTGTTTTTCTTACTACAACTTGGACAGTTTGTGACTGAAATACAATACTCTTATATTTCTGTTTTGCAATAAATTAAATGGCGCCCAATGCCGGCAGGCTGATGAGAAGAGTTTTGTTTGAAATCCTACCGTTAGCATTTTTTGAACAAAAAAATAAAATTCACGACTGGGTCGCGCGTACTTGATCTTATGTTTGATCACATTATCAGGACAAGATTATTTGTAGAGAAGGCTAAACATATTAAGGGTATTCTGCAATGGCGGAAAACCCGGATAAATCTCAGAAACCAGATAATTTTATCTCCGCAGAAATGAGCTGTCAAAGTTTGTATGGGAAAAATATTCTGCAAATTAAGATAAATAAACCTCATAAGAATAGATCAATGAACAGATTGTTTCCTACATTTACGCAAGTATTTTTAAGGGGGGCGTTCATGCAACGTTCAGCGGAAAGATATTTCTTTCTGCAAAGCGGAATACCCTTATTTTAAAGTAGTTTCTTATTACATTTTTTATAAGTACACCAAATTTTTGTTATTCTTTTAATTGGCAATTTTATATATTAATAAAATAAGCTTAAATATATAATTTCGAAAAAAAATCGCTTTCGAAATATTGAACTTAAAAAAAAAAGATTTTTATAATTCAAATCACTTCCATTATAATAAATTTGATTTAAATCCATTGATCCGTTTATAAGAAAGTCGACATTCCAAAAAATGGTTCTACCGCAGGTTAATAACAAAATATGTAATGAAAAAATTTAAACAAAAATGTAGACTTCCTACAGTAGTCTATAGATATTTTTGTTTATCAAAATCATTAGAGCCGTTTTCGATATACATAATTAAAATGTTAGAAAAAATTCTTTGGCAGGTTCCGTTAGCTTCATGGCAAAAAAAATTTTAAAAAATCCATTTGAGACAATCATATACCTAAACACTTCAATGCCAAGTTTGAAGAAAATCGCTTCAGATGTTTAGGCAATGTCTGCCAGCCACTTTATTAATTATTTTCAAAACAAAAAGAGCAAAATATCATTCAGCTTATGTTTGCGTAGATTCAGTCAAAATCGCATCAGCACTTGAAAATTTAAATTACAACCGGAGCAAAAAAAAAGACAAACAGTTTGTTTTTTGTGTATTAGTAAAAGGGCATGCAGAAGTATTTAACGCCATGTATTTATTTTAACAAAAAAATAACAGTTAATATTGTGTTCTTGTCTTGGAATATTGTCATAATTGAGCCAACGTGTCTAATCGTGTCATTAAGAAGAACAGAACGAACGTCAAAAATGGGATATGGCACCCGGAAATTTCGGGATATATGGCTGGCACTGATGCCAATTCCCTTCGTGATGTGAAAAAAAGATAAATAGTATTTTTGTTTTAATTTGATTCAAATTTGTATTGTTTTAAATAAGTAGATAGTATCACATTTCTCTCATATATGCGTCAATTTAAAATGATAAGTACAGAAACCCTATTAGAGCTTTAACTTGATATAAGTTTATGCAAGCCAATGCAACCAGAGTGAGAGGCAAATGCCATATTTTCCCTTTACTGACTATTTTTCTTGAACAGAGTATAGACGTTCATCGGCAGAATTTTCGCCGAGCCTGATCGAAGCGATAAAGATGAAATGTACTTTTTCATGACAAAAGATACGCATGTCACTTCCTCGAAATTAATGAGTTATATCGGCTTTACCCAAAAATCAGGATGTAAAGTGAAACCCAATTAAGTGAAACTCGCTTAAGTAAAGAACCCGCTTACCTGTAAACATTCACAAATCCCCGTATGTATTTAGACACAAACTACCTCGCTTTACTGAAAACTTGCTTTAGTGAAAAACCGCATAACTGAAAAAAAAACTTCCTTCAAGTTTTCTATTTTTCTATAGAAAACAATTCGGTTAAGCGAAAAACTAAAAATCGATAAAAATCGGGTGCTGAATTGTTTCATTTTTGTATACGCTCACCTCCTTCCTCCACTTCTTCTGCATTCACATGTAAATGCTAAGTTTTGTATAAAAGGGAAAAAGCCGCCATTTCCATTTACTTACACGCATTGTTGTTTTTGTAACACGAAATATGGTTGGGTAGAAATTTGTTTTGTTTATAAATTAATTGTTTGCTTGTTAATAACCACGTCCTGTTTTTTTTTATTTAGATAAACCAAATTTATTTATAAAAGCAATTGGTAAACATTTAACAAAGGTTGTTTTTCAGCTGTTAAACTTGAATATATGTAGTAAAAATTGTAACGTATTACGTGACACGTTTAGAGATAATCCTCGGGTATTTACCCATTGGGTAGGTATTTAAGAAAGGGTAAATAAATGGTACTTACCCAATAAATCGGGAATATACCCAAAAATACCGGGTATTTACAAAAAATGTTGGTGTCACGTTTTCGTCGCATTTTTTTTTTCAATTTCATACTATGGAAAATGGTGTCACATCAATACAAAAGATACTCTTTATATGTTTAAACATACATCATACATACAAATGTCAACAATTACTAATATCATTAAATTATTTTCAAATCTGGCAACGTCAAAACTGCTCTTTGACAATCAGAGTAATTTGTTTTAGTTTGTTTTTCTTTAACACAAAATAAAATAAACCAAACGCCAAGTTTCTCTTTTCCTCTTTAAGACGGAGCGAGATATATAGATATAATTACATATGTATATATGTTTTACCCTGTCTATATTCATATTTGCAACATTGATCGCCTCCTAACATCGACATTACTTCAATTTTGTTTTTATTAATCGGTTGTTAAGTGAAACTCGAGCTTTTTAATATTATAAATATTTTGCGCAAATTAAAATGGGTAGAAACAAAAGCTCTGTTTGAAAGCATTTCGATAAAAATGAAAAATCTTGCTACTATAATGTAAACAAAATATCAAAGCATTTAATCAGTTGCTTAAAATGTTCAACAGATATTAGACAAGCTCTTACAACTGAATTAAAAATGAAAACACCTTACTTAAAAAAACAATGATGAATGAGATCAAAATGGTGATGAAAGTCTTCAATCCAATGAATCGTCAATCTCAGCTTTGCAATCAAAAATCGACAACGTTATTTTTTTATTAACAACTTTTTTTTTTGTGTTTGTATTTATGAGAAAATCTGTTTTATTTAGGAATCATTAAGCAAAAAGTAGGCTAGAGCCATTTACGTAAGCGGATCAGGGTCACCTTTATTTTTAGTCGAACATCCGTTGTGGAAAACATTTTTTACACAACTCCAGCCATCATTCAAATTACCATCAAGGACGCAGTTAGCAACGTCTTACTTGGAGGAAGAGTATAAGGCTGTTAAACGCAACAGCGCAAGCCAACTTTGCACTACTCAAAATTGGCATTTACAGTGTGATGGTTGGAGCAGCATTCGGAATGAAGGTATTATTAATTTCGTTGTTTCCAAGCCCGATTCGCTTTTTGTTGAATTTTTGTCAACTATAATGATAATAAACTTACTGCAACATAATAGGAGATAATGCTGCAAATATGCAAAAAGCTTTTCGATTGCTAAAACAAAAATATAACCACCTTGGTCCACTAGGATGCATAGCACACACTTTGCATTTATCATGCAGTGATATTTTTAAATGAACCCCATACAAAATTTTATAGACAAATCAACAATGATTGTGAAGACCATAAAAAAACAGACAGTTTCTTACTGCATCTCTCGAAAAAAATTAATAAGGATAAAGGTGTAACTGTTTCATTGAAACTTCCATGCAGAACGCGCTGAGGAAGTTACATTTTTTCTCTTGAAAACCTTATAAGCAATAAAGTAAGCTTACAAAAAGTTGCAGTGAATGAGTACTCTGCGTTTTCCAAAGACCTCAAAATCGAATTGTTTAATGAAGAACACTTTTGGAACAACATTCTTACTTTAACAGTCTTCATAAAGCCTATGGTTTTATGTATAACAAAGTTCGAATCTGATAAATGTTTAATTCACGAGGTTTATCATGAACTTAGAGAACTACAAAATTCTATGGCAAATTTACTTGAAAATGATAGTGTAAAAGTTTTAAGTGAATCGGAGAAAAACATGCTGTTTAAAAATTTAAAGAGAAAATGCGATTCATTGAATCCCCTATATACCTTGCCGCTGCTCTTCTTGATCCCTCAAATCAAGGTTGTTTCCTAAATGATTCAAATAGGGTAACCGCAATGGAATTCATATGGGTCTCAGTGTTATGTCGGAATTAGCTCTTTACCGATCAAAGGATGGATTTTAGGCAAAGGATTTTGTTTGATTAAGTACCTCCTCAATGCAACCGATAGTTTGTGCAACCAAAAGCTTAAGTAAAATTGCAGTGCGTATCTTGTCTGCACCTGTAACGTCAGCAGCAACTCAACGCACTTTTAATTGGATACACATAAAAAAAAAAAAAATTGACTAACTTCGACAAGAGCCGGACATTGATCTCGCAAAATTGGTCTTTTCAACACACAGATGAAAATATTTCGAGAGAGAAAACATTCCACGACAATGGTTAACCAAACTATGATATGGACAGCACTTCAAAAGGTTTTCAGTCTAAGGAAAACGTGTTCATTGATCAAAATTTAACACTTTCATCCCACTCAGATTAACCTTTCTTTATTTAAAGCGTCATATGAAAAAAATCATTTTTAATTTTTAAAAGTAAAGTTTTTCATTAAAATATTATTAGTACCCATTATGGTAAATACCGGGTATTTTCCCAGGGTATATACTCTAAAATGGTAAATACCGAGTAAATTCCCATCTCTAGACACGTTAGAATATTTTTGGAATTTCTGCCTTACTGAAATATTTTTTTCAGTTGTCCGAAACCCTTTAGGTAAAATATATTTTTCACTTATCCGAGATCCGCTTAACTGAGAATTTCTTTCAGTTATCCGAGGTCCGCTTAAGTGAAAAACCCGCTTAACTATAATTTTGTCTGATTTGTCGTCATTTTGCTTAAGCGGGTTTCACTGTATTATAAAATAATGAGAAATTCCAGTATAACAGATATAATAAATGTTCGCCTTTAAAAGTGTTAAACATACCCCTCAAAAACTCTAATTTTCTGCAACACCGTGCGTTGGCATATTTCGACACACATCCTTAAAAAAATCAAAACCTATTTTATTTAATGTTGTGTGAACTTTTTACCATATAAATGTCATACAATGAGTTGCTGGTTTACTCATTACATGCTGTTTAGGCATAGAACTAACAACATGTGATTGAGTAAAACTAGTATACCGATAAAATATGACAAAAAGAATTAAAAAATTAATGCGAATTATAAGGGACATCTATAAATAAGACACGGAAATTTCTCCGCATTAGTTCAGCCGCCATCCCTGGAGATAAAATCTGAGACAACAACCACCTACAGTCTCCGAATATCGCGCCACACATCTTTCCTATCATTCTTTCTCTTCCTTAACTTCACCCCCACGCCCGCGCTGTGTTGAAACATTTAAAGGGTATTCATACTCCCTTGAGCGCGCGTAGATTATAAAAAAAAAAAAAAAAAAAACAACAAGAAATTTCCATTGCAAATTATAGATACATATATAAAGTTTAATCCAAATCGTTATAGCTGTTCTCAACATCCATAAGACACGATTCAATACTTAAAATTTACATTATGTACTTTTAATCTATTTTTTTTCTCTCAAAATACACAAAATAAAATAGGTACAAATAAAAATAAAGACTGTCCTCTAGAGGTCCTTGTCAGAAAATCAAGATCAGATCTGAGACGAAATATTGTCTCCTTGTGAAGAAAAATACGTTGACTCCCTTCTTTTTTTCTAAATATTGCTGCCAGAGGTATATCTGAATAGCATACACTATTAACAACGATATTGTAAAATCATTGAACGCCATTTGAGCAAGAAATTAATGGAAAGAACTGGAGAAGAGTGTTCGCGGTAAGAAGGGAAGAAATGAAAATATTTACAAACATTTTCAATGTAAGAACACAGACAAAAATGTAAAGTTAGAACGAAGGAACTTCTTTTGGTTTCTGAACTCTAGAGTTTTTCTCGTTTGTTCATTTTTTTCTAAAACTAAAGATGTTATCATTACGTCACGTAAAACAGCAGTTTTTTTTTACATTTTATTACGGATTCCTCCCCTCCAAAATAAAGAATGTATAGGTACAAATAAGAAAAACGAATCTAACAGAAGAAATAACAAATTTACATAAAATTCAAACCATTTTTTTTCTCCTATACACTTACAAACAATTTCGCGGAAAAATATGATGTATATGTACTAAAGTGAACAAAAAAAAAAACAAACAAGGAAATTAGACTTCTTTCAATATTCACTATAAAGACTCGGCGAAAGCCTTGTTGATATATGGAACATACGCATTATGAACATGAGACGAGATTCACAAAAGATCTTCATAATATACTGATATACCTTTACATTGGGGATACACTAATTTGATATTACACGCCTTCATACAATCATTATTTTTTTTCATTATTCCTGAAAAATTATTTTATTATATGTACTTCCATTCTATATCATTTTCAACACACACACATCTCACATCCTGCTTAATCATTAATCACTAGAAAGGGTGCGATTTACATTTTCCACATCTACTTTTTCTAATTTTCCAAAAAATGAAATGATTGACATTTTGATGGAAGGAAGTGATGGGAGGGCTGTATAAAATCATTGTGCAGACTTTAACATAAAAAAAAAATTACCATACAAACATACTTTATAAAATCCTGCTAATCCCTCCGCCGGGAGCAACAGAGCAAAATAAAAGAAGTTTAAGGAGCTAAAGCTAAAGCAATTTTTAAAAAGACTCTTTTGAGAACACTCTTTTGATAATAATCTGAAATTGGAGGTTCAATTCGCAATGGGAGTTATTTTAAGCATCAAACAAAAAAATTACATCGCTTTGTGAACTATGATAAATGAGATGTGACTGTAGAGAAAAGGATATAAACGGTTACGGGCGGCGCTGCAAATTAAATGCATTAGACACTTACGTAGTACAAGGTCTCAGAATTGACATTACCTCACACGTCTGCCAGACGCCTAACTGACTGATAAGTAAGATGACATAATTTCTTTCATTTTATTAAAATAGCTCTATTGATCGTATAGATTGTCTAAAATAAAATAAGACCTTGGCCGGTACGTATAGGAAGCTCCATCTCACTCTCAAAATGTCACTTTTCGAAATATTTTTCCCACAAAAAAAATTTTGACAAAAAAATGAGATTTCATACAAAGCTTCCTGCATACAAGCCACGGTTGCCACCTGGAAATAAACCTTCTGACTAAAATTGAAAATTAAAAGGACCGAAACCATAAAAAGTAACCAAAATAATTAAAATCTGAAAACTTCATAATACACAGAAAATTAAGGTTAGCCATATTTTTTTCATTTTTTATCATAAATAATTAATTAGAAAATAACTAAAATAAATAAATATATAAAAAGATACCAAATAATTCACTAAATTAATTTAAACTTAAAGGGCGAACGAATAGCGTAAGTGATACAAATATTGACACTGCAAAAGTGTCAATAATTGTATTGACTAGCTATTGACACCCTCTCCTTACAGAGCGTTTCATTGATACAAATCTGAACGGTTCCCAGAACTGTTTCTTTCAAGTTCTTCCCTGTTTCTTACTCTCAAACTCTTTATTTTTATATTCCGAAACCTAAACATGACTGTTACGCGACATTGCGGGCGATCACTCACTTATTAGATATGTTATCTCGGATATCAAGCTATCGGGGTATATCTAGGAAGAATCAGATAGGTTAGCTGAAAGCTGTCAAAAAATCAAAGCAAAACGCATACCAACGAATTTTGCAGTCAGCTGGTTCTATACATTTGGTCTCGGATAGCTAGTTATTCCAATTTTGTTGGGATAACTCAAGATAGCTTTCATGAGAGCAGCTGTTTTTTCATCAGATGTGGTTTTGCACGCATTACAACAACAGAAAGTTATTCCAGATTGCTGAGAATAATTGAGTGAACGTCCCCAATGTATTTTGTGAAAAAAGTCTGTATTTCGTTGAGGAATCCGAACATGTTAGTAGATAATTTTATAATATTTAATACAAGCTTGATCATATTAGTTTATTATAATGAAATATAATGCCCTGGGGGAGGATTTACCTTTTTTTTTATTGTTTTTCTGTTGATACGAGTATATATTTAATAAAATGTGGTGTCAACTATTGTGTAAAGTTTTTGACAATTCGTATGATTGACATCTCTGACTATAGTGTCAATAATTATATTATTCTTTTAAATTAATGTTTAGCTGAAAAAATGGCTAAATGCAGTGGGAAATATACCGAAAAGGACTTCGAGAAACCGCTTGAAGTTGTGAGGACACAAAAGTTGTCCAAAAAAGATGCAGCCAAATTTTATAATATTCCTCGAATTACACTTGCCAATAAAAATTCTTTACTATCTTTCTATTCCTCTATAACTAGTGCCATGCAATTCAGGTTGCACTTAAGAGGCCTTAGGTATTACAGGCATAGTATAGTTAAAACTATTAAAAAAGAACTACACTTATAACTTCGTTAAAGCAAGGCTTAGTACATAATCTGTTGTGTCCGCTATAGAAGAAGAAAGTTTGGAACAATGGATAACCACATCCCAGCGAAAAGTTTTCCCGAAGAGAAAAAAGGATGTGCTTCATGCCGTCAGGGATTATCTTGGAGAAGACATCCTTTTGGGCCATAAAACATTTCAGGGAATAGCTGGTTTAAGGCGTTTTTGAGCCGACACCCTTCAATAAGCTTAGAACACCAGATCCGGTTGCATCGGTCAGTGCAACCGTTGGATTACCAGACATCAAATAATCGTTGTTTTATTTTAATAGAGAGAATATTGGCCATTTTAGCGATGCTACCAGAGTTTTTAATAGGGATGAAATCAATTGTTTATTGTGGCCAAAAACCAAAAGCGTGTTTGGCAGCCTACACAAATGAATATAGGTGTTCTTTTTATTTTTTTTTTTAATTTTATATTTTTTGTTTTTAAAAATTTAATAATAAAGCAACATACAGGTTTAAAAAAATGATTTTAGCCAACCTCAACCAAATGATCGCTATTTCCCTTCTTTACTGTCTATTCATAGATAAGTTAATAATTGTACAAATATGTGGTGTCAATGGATGTGCATAAGTGTCCATTACTATACAATTATGAGGTGTCAATAGGTGTACATGAGTGTCGATTACTATATATTTTAATAGGGTTTTAGAAATATCAAAATTTAAAATTATCACGAAACTCTTACTCGCTTTAAAGACAAATAGCATGAAAATCAATTGAATAATGTATTCAGAAATGTATTCAGAGTTTCATTTATCCATCTCGAATATATTTGCCAGGTGTATCAACTGAAAAAATCCTTACGAGTGTCAATAACTGTATCGCTTACGCTAGCTATTCGAATAATTCTCATTTTCAGCCAATTGCACAATATGAACTTGAATGAATCTTATTTTCAATGTCAGCTGTTAAAAATTTACTGACTTAAAACTTGATTTGTGACTTTTTCTCCTAGAATTTGTTTTACGAAAAAAAAAATAAACAGTTGTTTTACAAGTAACTTCAGTCACACTTGTTAATTGTCTAAGCAAAAAATAAAGTCGCTTGCCGATAAAATTGTTAATTTATTTGGAAAAAATATTAAATAAGTTGAAGAAAAGACGATTGCAATTGTGTTGTGTGTGAAGAGTAAAATGAAGACAGCGAGAATCATCTTAATAGGACAATTAGCGCAACAAATCCATTGGAGATTGATTTTTTTTTCAAAGTGATAGTTATAACCATGAAGTTAAAATAACCATGGGATAAAAACTATGCAGTATTTTACATTTTTTTTTGTATTTGTTGTAAATAAAGCTGTTTAAATTTGTAAAGCAATACTGGTTTAACTCATTTGTAAGGTAACTGACTTTTTCCCAAAATTCGCACATGCCTATTTTCTCGTTAAGATTATTATTTGAAAATCTAAGCAATTTCCATTGCGTTACTACATCTTCAGAATCGATCTCAACCAAGTATGGAAAACTATCACTCAACGTCAAAATTGAGACTTGGGAGTCCGGCACGATACTTTTAGATTGTATTATAGAAAAAATTCCCAAATCATTGTTCTAAATAAAAATATCAAGCGTTTGTTTTAATTTCATTTTTGTTCAAACTTGTGAATTTCGATTTTTTAAGAAATTCCTCAGCTTTGTTTCCAATGAAAAACTCTTCAACAGATAAATAATTTTCTCCGTTCAATACCAACAAGCGAAATAGACGGAGACACTGAAACGCTTAAACACAAAAATATTTTAAGCTTTGATCTGTAAACAATTTTAAAACGAAGAAAATGAATACATTCAGTCTTTATCTATTCAGTGGTTGTGGATGGATCAATTTAACACATGCATCGCTAACAGTAGTGTGTAAAAAAATTGCGCTTGAGTTTTTGAGAAATTTCTTCTTCAAAAAAGTGAACAAAATTACCAAGTGAAAACAAAATGACCAATGACCAACGTGGCAACTATGATACAAGCGTATATATATTTGTAAAAAAAAATGAGAAGAAAAACAGAGTTTTCTATTCCAAATGTCATTCAAATTGTCATTTGATTTGTTTTAATTTCTTAAGGTTTTTTCGAGTTCACCGTGTATGGTCTTTTTTGTCGCAAAAACTAACCTGACAGTAGCATAGAGTACGATCTGAACTTGTTCAGACCAGAGCAAGACAGACTGACTGAACACTCTGATTTGTTTTTTGAGCACACTTTAACTACACATGCCAAAATAAATTTTCATTTTAACCACAAAAAGCAAAACAACCCTTATTTTGTATACAGATACACAACAGATACAGAAAATCAACAAGGACCAACTTCTTTCGCTATTTTAATTGCCTATATCCAATTGTGTTTTTCTTCACATTTTCTTTCTTGACACATATGACAATTCGTGTGCTCAGCAGTTTACTCAGAATGTTCAGACGATTATATCCGAGCGCTTCGAGCGCGCTCTGAACATGTTCAGAACAAAAAAGAAACACATATTCGGAGCTTGAAACGCTTTTAGTGAAAAACAAACACAAACAAATTATTCGACAACTTAGACTCGGCTCTGAATAAAATAAAATCCACGACTGAATCGCACGTACTTGCTCTTATGTTCGATCACATCTTAAGTACACGGTTTTTCGTAGAAACAGGTCAGTATATATTTAAGTCTTTTTAAATAAGTGTTTTCTTGACATTACGATAATAGAGAACTCCAATAAAGTGGGTACCGCAATTGCATATGTCTGTCTGTCTGTACAACGCTCTACAGCCTAAACGGCTGAAGCGATTTTCTTCAAACTTGGTATTTAAGCGGTTTAGGTGATTGTCTAAGATTGATTTTAGAATTGCTTTTTTAGGTCTAAAACTAACGGTACCTGTCATTCAATTTTTTCTACCATCGCACTTTTATTAGATATACTCTACATTTTGGTCAAACAATTTTTTTTTTTAATATTTTGTTATTAACGGTACCACCCATACAACCATTTTTTTTTATTTTGAACTTGCTCATAAACGGTTGGACGGATTTCGATCTAAATTTTCATAGAGGAGGACCTTCAAAATATAAATAATACTGTACAATTTCAATACCACAATTTTCAAAAAATATTTTTTTTGAAAATTCAATATTTCGAAAACGGGTGGATGATTTCTTTTAAATATTGTTTTTAAGTTTATGTTATTAAATATTTTATAAGTTTGTCAAACCAAGTTTGTTTTTAGAAAAAAAATGTGTGTATATAAATAACTAAAAAACGACTTTGAAACTTTATTTAGAGTCTTAATAGAAACCTTTTGCATACAATGTGATCGAACATAAGAGCAAGTTCGTGCGATCCAGTCATGCATTGTATTTATATACAAAATGACTTACATTTGTTTCTAAAAAAATGTTTAGTATGACAATTTTAAGTATTTAATAATAATAATTTGGAAGCTGAATTTCAAAATAAATTTTCCATCCGTTTTCGAAATATTGAATTTTCAAAAAAAAAAATATTTTTTTTTTCAAAAATCCAAAAAAAATATTTTTCGAAAATTTTGGTATGCATTATTATTTAGAATTTGAAGGATCTCCTTTATATAAAAATTTTGATCCAAATCCGTGGAACCGTTTATGGAAAAGTCGAAAATCAAAAAAATGGATATATGACAGGTACCGTTAATAACAAAATATATACAAAAAAATTAGACCAAAACGTAAACTATATCTAACTATAATAGTGCACACAATTTTTTTTTTATCAAAATCGTTAAAGCCGTTTCCCAGATAAATAATGTGACAGACAAACAGATAGACAGACGAGCGGAATTTCGGGAAACACTTTTTTTGGTGTTCTCTATCAAATTTCAATACATTTACTTGTGGATGGTGTGCCAAATATAGATATCCATGGTTCGAATGGTAAGTGATATCAGGAAAGGTTTTTGTGTCATTTATGATATTTTTAAAAATAATTTCTGTATATCCGCTTAATTTGGGACAAGACAGATGACAACTGTTATATCATACAAAGCGATTTATCACCATTATTTTAAGGGTGAGACTAGAGAAATGCCAATTCATAAGAGTTAACAGTTTTAAAGAATTGTTCGACATTAAAAGCATTACAATCAGCCTTTGTAATGCAGAAGCATGGAACATGTCAAGATCTGATCAAAATTTGCTCAGGCTGATTTTAGAGACAAACATTGAAATTTTAACAACAAATATTTAACCTTGATTAATTCAGCGTCCCATAATTAACGAGTTAATTAAAAAAAGCTATAACTTTTCAATATCATATAGTATTATTATATTATTTAACTGTCATCTTACTGTGACTATAAGCAGGATTTACTGTAAGTGCAGTTTTGTGAAAAGGACATGCATACATAATTTCATTATCAAAACAACTGAGATTCATTGGAACGTTTTTTTCCCTTTTTCGGCTTTAAATATTTTGATGAAATAGTATCCCGTTGCGTTACGGTCAATGTGTTGGACTGTCAAGCCAAAGGTCTGGGTTCGATTCCCAGCCAATTCAATCTAAAACCAAAAATTCTTTTTTTCACGCTCTGTCTCTTGCGAGGAAGTGACCAATTATCCAAGAGTATCTTCTGTCATAGAATGTCGGTGTGCTAACTTTAGCAGTTCGGACAAAACAGTAGGTCCCCTCTATTCCTATAGACACGCACACAAGAATGGAGAAAAGGTGTTATAATTTACTAGGACAAGACCTAACCCTACATGAGATGTTGCTCCACCAAAATTTATTTTGATTTAATCTCATCAGTAATAAACACTTAAATTTTAGCTCCGTTTCTAGTTTATGATTAAGCTAAATTCACATAATTGTAATAGGGTGCTAAATTTGCCATTTTTCGTTAAATGCATAATTGTTACCAGTACTGATTTTATTTAAATATTAAAGCCAGCAGATATAGTGTATTCAAGTGCCAAAATTATGCAAACATGTTTTTTTATAGCAAAATATTAAATAAAGAAATAATTTGTTGTAAGTACTTTTGACCTTTTCTCACACTTTCTCTAAAGCAATGTTATTTTATTAACAAGCCATATCTACAATACTAAACCACTTTATTGTTTTGAACCATCAAAATTAAGTACTTTCGACCAAGTAGGCCATATTTTCAAAACTATGGGTTGAGTGATCTTATTGTTGGTATATTTATTTTTCTTGCTCACATTTAATGTTATTCGTATTTGTATTCATTTTATTACAGAAAAAAAAGAACCAACCAATAAAGATACAATTTTTCTCCATCAAATCTAACGGCACTTAAACTGAATATAAATATTGGTAGTTGGGTACCTACTACTAAGATCATTTTGGTTCAATATCCAAAAAATGGTTGTTTTGTTGGAGATATAGGCATATGTAATATCGTAAAAATAAATGGGTATTATCGCAAAAATATTGAAGAGCAGAAGCTGGATAATATTATTCCAAAGGATGTATTAATACGACATTTGACTTTTGATGGTTAAACAATTTGCTCGAGCGTAAACCTTATCCTTGTCATAAATAATTATAGTGCTTTTTTTTGTATTAACAAAAAAGAAAACATGACAGAAAAAAAACAGGAAATGTGAAAATCTTACAATAAACTTACCTCATCACTTTGGTCACGATTTAACAATATCCTTCGCATATCCTCCTCGCGTTGTATCGCATCCTCACGTAATTCCTTAACAAATACTTCAGTTGTTTGTTGGCGCTCTTTAAGTGCCTCCAATTCCAATTTAAATTGGTGGAAATCAGTTTTGATTGTTGCCAAATCTTCAAAATTCTGCGTACGTTGACTAACGTCCTTGGATGCCTTACTAGCTACGCCTTGTAATTCGCTTAGCTCCTTTCGAATTTCGGCTATTGATTGTGAAATCCATTCGACAGTTAGTTTCTCTTTATTGCCACCAATATGACTATCACGTAGCGTTTTAATTTCATGCCTGACAAAATGGCAATCATCATCATCATCATCATCATCATCAGTGTTGTTGGATGGAAGAGATATAATATACAATAAACCATTGTAAATGATGATTGTAATGTGACAAGATTTCCGCCGCCAAAAATAAACATGAAAGGGAGAGAGAAAAAAACATAATAAAGATATCAAATTAGATTTCTTTTTTTTTGACATTCAAATTATTTATTTTTTTATATTTGGGATGTTAAATTTAAATAATAAATCAGTATCATAAATATAATTTTAGGTCTTAAATTAATCCCTATATTTTATCACCAAAACAAAATCATTCTTATCTCATGCGTCATTAATTGATTAACAGGGCCTTCGAAATAAAGTAGAGATTTTGAAGTTCTTATTCCTTGTTAAAATATTTTTTCTAAAACATAGTGGCGCAAAATTTTAAACGATTTAGTAATATTTTAAATCATTTTTAGTATGATACTAGGTTAAAAAGAGAATTTTGGTAGTTTTAACATTTTACTTAAGTTAAAATCAACGAATGGCTACTTTAAATTTTTAGTATTGTACTAAATCCACATGTCATTCTGATAGTATATCGCCTTTGCACGCGGCACGTCCAGGTTTGAGTCCTGCTGGTGTCAATTTTTTTTTTTTATTTTTTTTAAATAATGAAGTTAAAATGATGAAAATATAAACATCGAGTACTTATTTAGAGCACATGTTGGGTTTCTATCAACATATAATCAATTTTCAACGCATAAACACAATAATTGTGTTCATCAAAATTCAAACCCTAAAAATGCTTTGCCATCTGCATTTTACTAGTTAACAAAGGGTTTAAAATTTATGAAAAGTTAGTAGTCTACTATGTAAAGGGTTAACCATTTCGCGGTTTCAAAAGTATAGGGCTGGTATTCGACATCTGTCAAACTAAGTTGTTAAATCAATTTTTTTTTTTCAGTTGAAAGACTGACATTTACGAAAATGGATCAAGTAACTATCGCACAACGCATAAAAATTGCTACAACCTACTACAAGAATGGCGATTCTGCCACAGCCACATATCGTGCTTTAATAGGAGATTATGGTTTACATAATCGTCCAACTACGCAAGCAATTGGCAAAATTGTGAAGAAATTGGAAGAGACTGGATTGGTTACAGATATTGTAAGGCCTGTGCATCAACGTTTCGCTCGTACCCCTGAAAATATCGCTGCTGTAAGTGAAAGTGTTGCCGAAGAGCCGAATGTGTCGATTCCTCGTCGTTCTCAGGAATTAGGACTGTCTTACGGCACATTATAGCGTATTTTGCATTTGGATCTACACCTACATCTATATAAAGTCCAGCTTACACAACAACTGAAGCCAGCTGACCATTCACAACGTGCGTCGTTGATACGTCGAATGGGTGCTTGAACAAGAGGCGGTGGACGGCGATTTTTCGAACAAAATTTTCTTCAGCGATGATGCACATTTCTCACTCGGTGGGTATGTTAATAAACAAAATTGTCGTATTTGGGGTTCAGAGAATCCTCAAGTAATTGAAGAGAGGCCATTACATCCACAAAAAGTCACTGTTTGAGGCGCTCTTTGGTCCGGAGGTATGATTGGACTTTACTTCTTCGAAAACGACGCTATTGAAGAATACGACTTGGAGAATATGTGGTTTCAACAAGACGGTGCCACATGCCACACAACTCGAGCGAATATGGCTTTATTGCAAGAGACATTTCCTGGCCGCGTAATTTCGCGTCATGGCGATATCAACTGGTCACCAAGATCATGCACCAGGAAGTCGCTGGACTTTTTTGTGGGGCTACGCGAAAGACCGTGTTTATGCAGATAAACCTTTAACTCTTAAGCACTTGAAAACCAACATTTGTCAAGTTATGGCTGAGATACCGCCCAATATGTGTCAAAAAGTGGTAGAAAATTACCTCAAAAGAATCGATGCTTGCAACAATTCGCGTGGTGGTCATTTAAATGATGTAGTATTTCACAAATAATGTCAACGTTCAAGCTTTATAATAAAAAAGAAATATCATGAAAAAAAATATTTTATATGTGTTTTATTTACGTTTACTTTTGAAACCTCAAAATGGATAACCCGTTATATTGGATTAAGAGTTAATTTCCTTTCGATAATTTTTTTTTACATTAAAAAAATATTTAATATACGTATTTAATATAACAACATTATTAAAAAATGTTTGTAGTTTAAAAATTACATACTTTTAGGAAATGGTTTTGGTAAAGGCGAATTTTATTCGAGGAGAATCACGTCATTCACTAAAGTAATGAAATACACATATCCAAATATTTGAAATTATGTAATTATATAGAATTAGAGCTATTTTTTCTACATTTCTATTAATAGTGTTGTACTTTTGTGATGAGATATGTGTTTATAAGCCTTTAATATAAGTTTTCATGAATATAATCACTAGTTAAGAAGTTTAGTAAATCAAGAAATTCTCCAGGTGAGAACAACATTTTTTTCCCAGAGAAAAATATCTGTGGGAAAACGAATATGAAAACCAGTATTTCTTAAATATTTACGATGTGTATAATTTTGTTTTCTTTGGGCTAGTTTACAGCCTTCATTTCCATGTAGTTTTGTTTTTCAATTAGGAATTGAATTAGATCACGCTAGTCTATATACAAAATCATTCACAAAATTTTACTTAAAAAATAAAAGATATATAATATAAGAACAGAAAGTACTGAAATTGATATTATTGAAGTTATTGAAATTATTAAAATTAGCACTTCAAATGCTTATTGCAATTAAATCAGTAGGTAATGAGTTCCAAAGACCTATGGAGTTCACGACGAACTGGGGCTCTTGGAAAAGTTATACCTATGTGTTAGGCTTCTCTGTAAATGTTTTTCGTAAAAGTATTCAGGAGTCTTCGTTTGCATCAAATTTAATAAAAATACTAATACATTACTCTCGACAAGAGAATAAAAGAATCGTATAACCTTTTAACATTTATAACACAACGAAAATTTGCCCTATTTTTCATAGTTTTCTATAATTTTTCTTGGAATAAATAAATAAATTTAAAAAAAAGTTGCTACCACATATTTTTCAAAATCTATTGTCTCTTGGAAAAAAATAATTTTTCAATGGTTTATAGTGGTTTTAAGAAACAAAACATTTTTTAAATTTATATTACTTAATAAATATTTTTTCCAATATAATGCTAATCAATATTTAATTTAAATATTTAAAAAAATCCGAGCGCTGCAAAGCCTATCGCAATGCACCTTTCAATCTTTTGACATGAGACATACTCTTAAAAGCAATTCTTAGTTTTCTTTGGCTCCCGCAATCGACATTATAAAAAAAAATAAACTACCCTAGGTTAAAATCACTAAAACAATGGTTTTAACGTGCTAACCAAGTTTTAGTTGATGACAATTGCTTGCTTTTTTGTTTGGGTTTAGTCGTAAGAGATTTGCCCCGTCCCACTACAAAACCCTAGTCAAATCAGAATTAATTCGATAAGTAACATCTTCAACCATACCTATTGGATAACTTAACTATATCTGGACATCATCAGTGTACATTAATATCTTACAAAATTTGAGAATCTCAGGAAGATCATTAATAAATATACAGAAAAGCAAAGGTCCAAGGATATACCCCTGAGGGACACCAGCATTGCCGTGCAATTCAGGTTGCATTTAAAAGGCCTTTTAGGTCTTACATCTAGGCATCTAGTTAAAATTATTATTATTCGTTTTCGTTGGAAGAAATACTAAAAAATTGGAGTAACTAAGCACTGCCTAAGTTCTTCCTGACAAATATCAATTTATTAAGTATAAACTGAGTCGATAGCTTTTGAAAAATCAGACATAACCAGTGTAGATGTATAGTTATTCTCTGTCAATACCTTGGTGAATGTAATCAACAACTTTTATAAGAGCTATGTACCGGAGAAAGTAACTTGTAATGTTAGCTGATAAAAAAGATGACAACTGTTGACTCATTATTTTTCAAAGGTTTTCGAGGGAAAAGGCAGAATGGAAATCGGGCGATATTCTTTAACTTATGAGCTGGAATTATTTTTGGAATTGGGATTATATTGTACCACGAGTATGATGTGTCTTTGAACTCATGATCGTATTTGAATAAAGAGGAACGCGCAGGAATTTAATAATATTCTTTGTTTAGATACTAAAAACAAAACAAAAATTGTCGAGTTATATTGAATCGAAAAAATTTCACACTTTCAATGTCTATTAACTTACGTTTGTTTATAGCTTAAGTTTTATTTATGTTAAAAAGTTTAAATTGCTTAAAAAAATGTGCAAATGGATTAAATTATCCGCAGCACTACTTAAGCACGTCTGTTCACCAACGCATTTACTAATAAATATCTATTGAATTGGTCTGATTTAAATTTTGAAGAAATCGTTGGTGGATTTTTTGTTATTCTCACTAAAGAACGATACATTTAATAACTCGACTGTTTGCCCCTACTTACTTCTCGCAAGCAATTTAAAGCTTTATGTGTAGGTGCATATATGTATAAATAGCCAAAACTTGCACGAATTCGAGTGACTGATTTATATTTGTTAATTCGCCTCTATAATGAATTATTATGCTCACCATGGAGAAAATAAGCCCACAATGGATGGATAAAAATAATTAAAAAAAAAAAAACAAATTTCCACAAAATTGATGAGAGAGCTCCAATTTACAAAATTCTCGTGACTCCCATTCCACATCCCACATGCCATTGGCACAAATTTAGCCAACAACAAGCCTAACAAAATATCCATACATTATAATAATAGATTCGAAAGAATTTATCCTTGGCATTTTTTTAACCGATTCCTAAAAAATATATATATGTACGTAACTAAGTTATGGACGAGTACACCATCTTTTATGAATATTTTGTATTTATTCGTATTAAAAAATCATATTGAAAAATACATTAACTGTTCTTAGGGGTGTATATAGTGTTATTCGTATTATCCTTGTAAAATTTCACTGAATTTAATTATATGCATCATTGTTACATAAAAATGAAAAATGCATATTTAAAACTAATTGATTCATTGAAAATATATCTGCAGCATATTTGTATACCTAGAAAAGAAATTATAGGGATAAAATATTTCCTCGAAATGTTTAACTAAAAATGTTTTAATATTATATTCTTCGAATACATGTATGCCTTTTTTTCAATGAACGCTGCGATTCCGCTGGAATAATGGTATACCTTCAGGGGTTATCTTCATATCGTAACCATCGAAAAACTACGTTCTTAACTACTTGAGTGAGTTCTAAGTTAATATTGTTCTTCTTTTATTGTTATGCCTTAGTATTTTGAAATAAGTAGGTACCTAAATATTTTAGAACTTCCAGCGCATTTTCAGTTTTTTTGTCTTTCTGAAAAATCCATCATCAACAATTTACGACCAGTGAAGTAGCCGCTGAGCACAGAAAATTCCAACAGATGAGCGGCTTGTTGTGAACTTGGTGCACTTTGCACGACTTCTTTTGTTGCACTAAACACCCTACTTTAGATTACACCCCCCGGTAAACATATAAGGTCCATAGTAGGAGTCATAAGTGGATAGTGGACACTGTCTTTTAATTTTTCACAGAAGAAGAAGTTATTTCTACTGTTTTCTGCCTGTTTCATGTTCTATTCCAAAGATGAAGTCTCTTTTGGGAGAATTCTTTTACCATTTAGTCTTAATATGCTATATAAATCTTAAAGATATACCATACAAATTTAAATGCCCTCAAAGGATTTATCTTTGTCGTCCACCAATGATACGTTTCTGTTAGCCTGTTTTCTTGTAACAGAAAGTTCTCTATAATTCAGCAAAGGTACAAAGAAATTTTTTAAAAATTTAAATACTAATTTTTTGAATTGAAGTAGGTATATATTTCAAAAAATACCATTTCAGTTCTTAATAAAAATTTCGTTGATTGGGCTTTTTTGGTCAATTCGGTCTGACTATGTAAATGAAAACACGTACATAAATTCTATCCTGACGTATCTCAGCATCTTCATGGGTCGTTTATTGTGTCTACATATGTATATATATAAAACAAAATATATAGAATACAATTTTTCAGTACATAATTTATAGAAAAAAAATGCTACAAACGAAATGTGACAAGAAATTAATTTTTACAATTATTTAAAAACATACTTTAATTTTATAGCATATTTAAGTTTTTTTTTAAATTGCACGTCCCTACATTTAACATCATTGGTTTCACAGTTTAATAATTTTATAGATAAAACGATTTTAAATTTACATTTACCAAAAATTAGACTAACACAAAACATAAATATGACAGTATGGCAATGTCGTATATTGAATTTGTTCCGTCAATACCTTCTTTTAGGTTCAATGATGTTGTTCTCTTTTGTTGAATTCGTAGGCTCTCCAAAGTGTACATTGTCTCTGTACTTCTCTCTTTGTCTAAATTTTGACGTGTCGAAGTCAGGTTCATGTGCAGTGTCTGTGTAGCATGTGTTGGGATCACAAATAAGCCATAATAAAGATTGGAAACCTTCGTACGTTTCACCCCCCAAAACCCATTTGTTTACATTGTTGTATTTGTAGCTTTGACACTCTATCCATGAATAGATGGGAAATCGAAAAGCAAAACAAAAACAAATTACTTGGGCTGTGTTGTCTATGTGTCTATAGGAAGAGGAACAGAAAAGATTCTTGTGTGCGTTTCTATCAATGTGTCTATAGGAAGAGGAACATAAAAGTTACTTGTGTGCGTGTTTCAGCTTGTAGGCAAATGTCAAATGAAAGCAGAGGTTTCCGGTCTTTACATTATTAGTTTATGGTTGGGATATCCAGTTGTTCCTCTTCTGTTTTTGATGTCTCTCTTATGTTCTGTCATCCTTATACCTAGTGTTCGCTTTGTGGTGTCTATGTAAACTAGATTGCTGCTTTCTCCTTGTTTCCTTTTACAACTGATCTCATAAATAACATCCTGGATGTTGTCTTTCGGAATTGGTGTTTTTGTGTTGGTGAACACTTTGCTAAGAGTTTCCTTGGATTTATGTGCGAACGTTATGTTGTTTCTTCTTTTATTATTTTGAAGAGATTCTTACTTTCAGTTAAATTGGGAATAAAGGCAACTTTTGTAAATATTTTAGGGTTGCCATCTGCATTTACTCTTATTTTTTGTGTGGAATTAATTTTTTGTTTTTTATAAGGTTATCAATGATGTACCGTGGAAAGCTATTCATTTTTAGTATTGACACTATTTTGTTTATGTTTTCTTCATGGAAACATTTTTCACTGAGTTAAAGGGTTTTATTGATGAGGTTTCTGGCAGTATTAATTTTTTGACTGGGTGGCTGGATTGAGACGAAATTTATAAGTCTTCCCGAAGACGTTGGATTTGGATTGAAAATATTATTTCAATGTTTTCTTCCTTTAGTTCTTTAAGTACGTCGTCAAGGAGATCGTCTTAAACTATGTCCGCTAATGTTGGGGATAGCGGGTTGCCCATAGGCATACCAAACGTCTGATTATAAAATGTGTTGTTGAATTCAAAATAATTATTTTCCCTTAGACAAAATTCCAAAAGTTTCAGAATTTGCCGCTTCGGTATTTTATTTTGGTCTTGTAATTGATCCCATTTTTTTTCAGTATTATCTTAGTTGCCAGATAGGTCGGAATGTTTGTTAATAATGATATCACGTCAAAGGGAACGAAGATGTCATTATTCTCAAGCACAACATCTTTCAATTTTTCTTTTAATTTCAGTTGTTTTTCCAATAACAAGTTTGCAAAACTTAGATGACTTGGTGTGCAGTGCTGTGAGAACGCCTTAAGCCAAACTGTTGATCTTAATATAAACTGCTATCAGACATAATTTCTCTGGTGCCTGGTAGAAAGGGGTTAAGTCAGAAATAGTAGTTTTCCGCAAAATGAGATTTAAGATTGAATATTTATTTGTAAATCCAGATATTGCTTTTTCAAAAAACTATTGATGCAGAATAACCATTAAAGCGGTCTTCTGTAATAACATAAGCTATTGACAACAAAGCTGATTTTCTGACGACATATCTTCTTAGAGCCACCTGTTTTTTGTGTATCTGTTTAAATTAAGTTTTTTCTACGGACTTAAGTCCGAAAAAAAAATTTTTTGTACATAAATAACACAATTTTATTGAAAAATAAATTGATTCAAGTAAATAGTAAGTATTGAAATATTATATCTGGTCATCTTCTAACAAATCTGAATTATTATCTGGTGGCTCTTCCGAAGTTGCCAAATTTTTGTAAAAGTCATGGAAAACAGATGGAACTAAGCACAAATCCTTTATTTTTCAGCGGATTTTAAATTTGCATGACTGTATTCTTTTTTCGAAATTTATTATTATTATCTGTTTTTAAACTTATAGAAATGGGTATACTTTCTATCGCAGCCTTGTGTATTTTGTCTGTTTGATACTAGATGCATAAGATGAATAATTAAGCCCATAGGAGCAACAAGATTTTTGAATTCTGATCTATTCTTAAGCCTTTAAATTAATTAATTATAAAGGACTTAAGTCCACTAACACCCTTTATACCAAACAAAAATATTTCTGTAGGAAGGAGTAACGCTAGACTTACGCCAATAGGACCAAACGATATAGAAAAAAATGTGACTTAAGTCCAATAAAAATTCAAAAATCGATTTTTTTGACTTAACCCCTTTCTACCAGATACCAGAGAATTTTTAGTATCTAGTTAGTATGCCAATGGCTAACCGGTACCAACTTAATTTAATTTAATAGTTATAAGCACTCCTGAATATTTATCGCATATTATTTTTTAAAAAAGATATACTTTTATGTATAAAACTTCATCAGTTCATAGTAAATTAAATGTCAGTTTAAATATACAAAAAAATGTATAGGTTGGTACTATCTATTTAGGAAAAGGTC
Organism: Philhelius pedissequus; assembly: GCA_910595825.1. Lineage (NCBI taxonomy): Eukaryota > Metazoa > Arthropoda > Insecta > Diptera > Syrphidae > Philhelius > Philhelius pedissequus. The sequence continues at coordinate 71,890,438 of OU343160.1, read as the reverse complement.
TGACTCTATTATATGCTTCCAAGTAATATAACCTTTAAACTTCCATTAGTGGTTGTGTGCCATTAAACGATTATAAAAAATTCATATGTCCACTAAGGCCACATTTCTTCCTTGTTTTTTTTTTTTTTTTATTTTACATAATGTATGTATGTAGGTAGGTTTATGTCCCAATACCTACAATATACATGTGTACATCATCCCATATATGGACATATGTATAGTTACCATTTATAGCAATTTCGTATCAAAGCACGTATCCTGCCACATATTGGAGGTTCACCACAGAAAAGGAGAGAAACACCATCAGCAAAACAAAAACACAGTCCTATAGGTTTCTATGTATTTGTGGATAATAGAACTTTATAAAGAGGAATAACCTTCGATATAAGGGTATTTTTTTGTATTGACCAGATAACTAGAGCGTGTTTTATATCTCTTGTATTCGGACAACTTTTCCAATAAACGAAAAAAAACTCCCAATCCCATTGAACGAGGAACTTTCGAAAATGCGAGTACCTGTATTGGTATCGATGGATGTATGGACTTTATGTCTGGGGTTTTACCTCCCTTTTTTTATAAATCGATTCTGTATCTTGTTCAATGTAGGTGCATATAAATAATAATAAATAAGCTCTAAGCCGAAGAGAAGAAAAATTAGAAAAAAAATGTTTTTTTTAATGAAATCTAAAACCGTTGTTTCTTAATTTATAAAAAAAAATTGTCAATATAAGATTGATATTTCAAATTGGACAAATCAGGACAACCCTAAATGGATTTACGAGGGAATCGTGTTGTTTTCAAATACAAAAATGATTATTATGTTGCTTTTTACATTTTGCTTGAACAAGTTTTTTTGCTTCTTGATTATATCCTCGGATAAGAAGTCCAAAGGGTACAATTTCACTATGCAAAAAAGAGTTTTTTTCACAATGTTCCTTTGAACGTATTGGACAGATAAATAATTTTTACGCAAAAGGTATAGGTATGTAATTTGAAGAATTAAATCGCCTTTAAAAGGTTTGATGGTTTCTCTATTTCGGGTGTTCGGAATTTAATACAAAGGAATTAAAATGAATTCCATACAAAAATCGTTTCTAAAATTGGGACAACCCTTCTATTTTTCTGATAGTAAAAACTTTAACTTAAGCGACCACATTTACATATATACAAATACTCGATTACATTTATACAAACAAAATTCAAAACACATGTAGATTTTACTATCATTCATCTATAATCTTGTTCGCAAATTTAATTTTCACTTTCACGATCGAATTTCACTCATTTTTGATAATTTTACACATTACCACCTTCACTGGACATTACCTACTATGCCCGGTTCATGAATATGTCTTGAAATAAAATGCACGACTGGATGGCACGTATTTGCTCCTATGGAGCAAATACACACTATATGCAAAAGATTCTTAATAGAAACGGCTAGCTAAATGTATGTTAAAGTCGTTTTTCACTTAATTTTTTATATATAAAAATTCTTAAGTTTTTTCTAAAAAAAAAATGGTATGAACATTTTAAATGTTTAATAATATAAATTCAAAAATAAAATTTCAGAAAAAATTGTCCACCCGTTTTCGAAATATTGAATTTTCAAAAAAAAAAATATCTTTTTTTTTCAAAAATCCAAAAAAAACTATGTTTTCAAAATTTTGAAATGCAATACTATTTAGAATTTAAAGGAGCTCCTGTATAAAATCTTTATCGAAATCCGTTGAGCCGTTTATGAGAAAGTCGGAAATCAATAAAATGATTGTATGCAGGTACCGTTAATAACAAAATATTTTTAAAAATTTTGTAGCCAAAATGTAGACCATATCCAAAGTAGTCTGCACGCCAATTCTTATCAAAATCGTTACAGCCGTTTTTGAGATAATTAAGATGGTACAAAAAAAACAACGATTCAAAAATCTATTTTGGACAATCACCTAAAATGCCTAAGCACCAAGTTTAAACCAAATCGGTTCAGCCATTTGGCCTGTAGATCATTCTACAGACAGACAGACGGAATTTGCGGACCCACTTTTTTGGGGTTCTCTATGATCGTAATATCATGCTTGATTGTTAGAAATAAAAAAAAAATTACGAATACATAACTTGCCTTATGGTACCTATGAAAATTCAAAAAAACACAGAAACTTGTAAAAAGTGAATGAAATTTTTATTTGGATCGATAAATCAATTTCTGCCATTTACTTTTTAAAAATAATTTCACTTAAATGTTGCCCGCGGCTACGCTTCAAGTGGTCCATTCTGAAGGTCCAATTTTGGCAAACTTTTTCACACATTTCGGCCGGAATCTCACCAATGACGCGTTCAATGTTGGCTTCCAAGGCAGCAATCGTGTTTGGCTTGTCCCCATAGACAATAGACTTAACATAGCCCCACAAAAAATAGTCTAACGGGGTCAAATCACATGATCTTGGTGGTCAATTGACTGTGCCAAAACGTGAGATCAACTGCTCACCAAATTCGCCTCTCAATTGATGCATGGTTTCGCGTGCAGTGTGGCATGTGGCACCGTCCTGTTGGAACCACATGTCGACCGAGTCCAATTCTTGCATTTTCGGCAAAAAAAAATCTGTTATCATCGAACGGTACCTTTCTCCATTGACCGTAACCCTGCGGCCTTCATCGTCCTTGAAGAAGTACGGCCCAATGATGCCACCTGCCCATAAACCGCACCAAACAGTGCATTTTTCGGGATGCATTGGTAGCTGCTGAATTGCCTCTGGCTGCTCTTCACTCCAAATACGGCAATTCTGCTTATTCACGTATCCATTTAGCCAAAAATGAGCCTCGTCGCTGAAGACAATTTTGCGATAAAAAAAACGGATCCTCATCCAACTTTTCTAAGGCCCATTCACCGAAAATTCTACGTTGTGGTAGGTCGCCTGGCTTCAATTCTTGCACCAGCTGTATTTTGTATGGCTTTAAACCAAGATCTTCAGCAACACTGGCGGATGCAGCAGCAATATTCTCTTCGGTACGCACTCTACGGATACGATTTGGTGGATTAATGTCCAATAAAGTGAAACTGGTGCGAAATTTGGTTACAATGAGCTGAATAGCCTGCTCGGTGGGTCGATTATGACGACCATAAAACGGACGTAGCTTGCGAAACACATTTTTCACAGAGCACGAATTTTGATAATAAATTTCAATAATTTGCAAACGTTGTTCAGGCGTAAGTCTATTCATGATGAAATGGCAAACAATACTGAATCGAAATGTCAAACGTTCGTGGAATTTGTCATGTGTGATCTGTCAAAAATATAAACGTCAAGAACCAAGTAGCAAAAAAATCACCGTTATAATCGCAACTAAAAATTCAGTGTTGGCAGAAAAATCTGAGTATTTTTTGAAGTAAAACTTCTTTTGCGGCGTTTTGGGGGTAAAAAAAATTCTATGGAGCTATCAAACCGACCGACATCTGATCTGTAGATTTTTATACATGAGTGCAGATATGAATATATCTGCATTGTGTGCATTCGTTGAGGATTTTTTTTGTTGGTACGTGTTGTGGATTCTTATTCTGTAGGTACCTACCTATATAATTTGTGTGTATTCAATGAAAAATTCTTTTTTTTTGTTGTTGCTTTGTTTTTTTATGTTTGATTCAATTGGGTTTCTTGTAGATTCGCATAGATTAATGTAGTAGCTACATTTATACGCATTGTGTGTATTCGACGAGAAATTACTTGACTGTTCGTCTGGTTGATAAGATTAGATTAGTGTGTATTGTCTGTTTTAACGGCGATTTTTTGTTTGTTTTGTTGATGCTCATACATTAATGTATATTGTGTTGTATTATTGTGTGTAATGTTTAAGTCGATGGTCTCGTTATCAGTTCTGCTTCAGTGTATCTACTTCGTAGATTTATATATACATAGTAGTATAATGTATGTAATGTAAAATTGCTTTACCATCAATCGAACGAGGCGACGCACGGTGACGTTTGTACAATTGGAAGATAGGGTCGTTCTCGTTGTAGGCGATGTATGACGTATGGCGATGCTGACTTGGAATTACGAAAGAAAAAATTGTTTAAAATTATGAAAGTTTTACTTCTGGCGCGTGTTCATAAGTACCTACGAGCGAGCACAAAAGAGGTTTTGACTGCCCTTAATATGTTTAAGCACAGTGCGAGCATTAGGAAAATAGAGAAGAATTCATTCATTCTTGAAGATGAAGAGTTAGAGTTTTAGTTGCCGCTAATTCAAATGCAGGTACCTAATATTTTCATTTATTTTTTTTAATTTAATTTTATTTTAATTTAATTTAATCTTATTTTATTTTCGTTTAATTTATTTTATATTTTATTTGATTTTATTGTATACAATCGATAGAAAAGCTATGCATTTTCTCCTTATTAAAAATGGAATTACCTTAAATTGGGTTTTCTTTTCTTTATTACCTCATTAAAAAAATGAAAATGACAGGAAAAAATTCATAACTAACACAACTGGTATGTTATGCTTTCGTCAAACACAATGAAGCAATGAAGGTTACGCTATAATTAATTTTATCATTATGTTAAGACATTAACCTTGGAAATCCGTAAATATAGACTCCATGTGGGAACCTAGCCGACAATTACGTAATAACTGTGCTCGTTGCAGTCGTTGTGAAACAATAAAGCTCAATTTTCAGTGCAATTTTTATTACATCTATAAAAATTATGTACCATATAAGATGATTAAATCACCACGATATAATCTTATTTCATTCTCGTATCTCTCTCGCCTTCTTCTCCATCACCAATTTCATATTATTATAAAGTTCTTAAGCAAAAATGAAATAAATTGTATTAAATTAATTTAATTAAATTATATTATATATTATATAAGTGGAAAATCGTTAGAGGACTGCCTGGCTCAGCGTGTTCTATTTCTTTATAAATAAATAGATATGTTGCATTTAAAATGAAAGGTAATAACTGTCAAACTTGAAAAGTAAACAAGCCTAATATTGCGACATTTGTGTATAAAACGTCAAAAGTGACACTACGGACACAAAGAAATGGCTGACATGACAGAATCAGCGCCAACCACAGATTTCAATTATACTATACCTAGATACCCAACTTCGCATCAAAAACTTAAGTCTGGCTGCCATCTTTGAGAAGGAAAAAAAGCAACTTGGTTACATACCTATAATTTTTGTCTTTATAATTTTGTACTGGAATATATACTTTTTTTATTTTAGTCACATCAAGAAATATTTGCACCTGCAGAATAAAATCACCAATCGGCCAGATAATTGTTCAAACTAAACTAAATAAACTCATATAACTTTCCATATACATAATTTACATGTCTGGGAAGACTCTAATTTTTTTGCCTCCTCAAAAATGGCGGGTCGGTTTCACTTTATCTGCAGGTTCAGTATCTAGGTATACATGAAAATTTATACGAACCCACATTCCTGTTTTATATCCAAACTAAAAAACCTGAGAAATAAGCACCTAAAATTTTAGCGACTTACGACTAACGAGTATTCGTCCATTTTGGCAATTAGTTCACATGGTTTTTGTTTTTCTTCGTCGCGAATGACGTTTTCTAATTGATAATCTCTTATTCTGAGGTTAGTTTTTCGTTTAATCATTGAAGTGCGGATGGTAAGTGGAATGGGCAAATTTCGTACCAATCAGATTGTCATTCGCGACGACCAATTTGTTTTCTCAAATTAAGATATATTATTTTGACTACTAAAAAGTTAATTTTAATAAGTATCTTAACATTAATATAATATAATTTTCTTTATAAATTATTTAAAATCTCATTTAGTTGTTCGTTCTTTATGTGAAACTTATTTTAAATTTGATTTACTTGATTCTTCTCAAATTTTCTCTTTTCTAAATTTGCCAAAGGAATATTTTAATTAAATTGTTATTCTTCAAAAATGGAAATGTCTGTCTCTGTGTAATAAATTAACTTCATCGCAAAAACCAAAACCATCCATCTTTTTGTGAGTTGTTGTCTTTTCATTTTGTTGTTAGAAGAATTTAGACAAAAAAAACCCTAATAAAGATGGTATTTGTAGGTACTTTATCTTTTCATATTTTGTTTCACTCAGTTTTTTTTTCGTCAGATGCATTGAAAGGACAACTCAAAGGAGAAAATATTATCCATATAATTTATTTAGATAATTTCGTTTTGAATATACGAGTAAATATGTATATCTCACTAATATTTAAGCTTTGAAAGGGAATCTATTTAGAAATTGTTTATTTGTCGAAATTGAACTGAAACTCAGAAGTATTGAAAACAAAACATAATTAAAAAATACAAAAACATTGACAAAAAAAAATAATTTTAATAGATAAAATTCGCCATAAGAATCCAATACTAATCCAAATCTACAACGACAGGCTCTAAAAATGATCAGAAAATCATTAATACATAACTGAAACTAATAAAATGAAAATAATTGCATAAGCTTAGGCTTCTGCAGTAAAACCTGGATAATTGGGATCTCAAGGGACCAAGAGTCTAAGCCATATGTATGTACCAATTATTGAGGGTTTCCAATAATCTGGTTTCCCAATTAAGCAGGTTAAAAAAAAATAGTTGTCTCATTTACAGACGCCCCCCTGACAGATGTCGAAAAGTACCGTTATTCCATTTTTGGGGTGGAAATGTTAATAAAAATGCGTATTGTATGTAAACAAGCATGTCAAAACGTGTTAAAAACCTGATTAATTTGTCTCACTTATACAGTTAATTGAGCTACAGAGTCTCAATTATAGAGGTAAAAATCGAAAAGGTCTTAGAATTCAAATCACATTTAACCATGTTCAAAAAGTCCCATTGACAGAGGTAATTTATTGAAAAAGAACAGGAACCTCATTGCAACTGTCAATAATAGAGGTTTCTCACTTATTCAGGTCCCACTTAACCAGGTTTCACTGTATTAGAGTTTGCATGCTTTGATTCATATACTCATTTTAAAAATTTCCACGTTAAAAGAAAAGATATAAAAGATTTTCTAAAATGGCCATGAATGCTTTTCACTATCCATGAAAAATTAAAAACCATCAAAAGTTAGATAAGTTATAAAGGATTAAAGCAATCATTTTTGTTTTAAATATCTAATACTGAAATATTGCTTAATTTTATTCTTAATTATTGACATTGACAATTTTATCATATTTGTTTCACCTATTAAAAGCTCAAAGGTCAACAATTTAAAAAAAATCTAATCCTTAATTTCTTGCCATTACAAAACATATCAGTCTTCTTCACATTCAATTCCTTTCATATTAAAAATTCAGAGTCTTATTAAATTGTCTATGTAAATATGTACATACATACATATAGTATTGAGCCATTATAGCTCTCCTATATCCTATCTCATTTCGTCTTTCTCCTTACACACAAGCAATTATTTTACTATTTTGACCCTCGGCGGCATGTTGTATAAGTTAGACTTAATTTATTACTCCAAAATAATATACATTATACCTAAGAGCATAGCCCTTTCCTTTCACTTTAGCTACAAAAGGATATTACCAATTTGTTGAGATAGAGACATCTTAATAGATTTAATGTAACTGCTACTACCATGCCACACAAAGAAGTTATTTTGGTGATTTCTCTTCTTTTTGATGACAGCTTGAGTTTTGCTCATTTAGACATTAAAAGAAAAAGTAATTATTTTAATGAGTCTTTTAGAAAGAGCTGGATCTCGAAAACGAATTATATTTATTTTTCATTAATTAAAATAACAGATTTTAATTTCTTTATAATATTTTTAAGTGTGTTGGAACACATTTTAAATATCATTTAACAACTCATTTATGTATGCAATTATTATGATATACATAAAAATATCTTTTGAATTTATAATTTTTTGTGCATAAATACGTTGCATACTCTTATGGAACAAGCTAGTCTTCGTATGAAGTAATTACTCGCTTTATATTTATACAATGTAGGTAAAGCAAAATAAAATATTAAAAACAACTATTTGTCTGTTAATGCCTTTTTCTTTTTTTTTTATTTATCAACTGTTGGGCGCCACTTAAAAAAAATACATTCAAACAGATTGAGTTGGAATACAAAATGTACTTACGTATACACACCATTGTTTAAAAGGAACGAAAATAACAGTTTTTGTGTCTTTTTACTATAGTATTTCCAGTAAATACATTACGTTCACAGTTTCTACAACATTGTCTCTATTATCACTCTCCGTTGTGAAAGATATCGTGCACGGTAGGTACTGCTGATTTTTGTGCGCTTATTGGAGTCGTGAAAAGTAGAACAACTACCCTCCTTAGTAATAACTGAAAAACGCCTGACTTCACTATTGGCTATAAAAAAGTTATTCTCCTTTTCGCCCATTTTAAAACATAGTGGGTATGCTTTTAGGGGAAAATTAACGGATATTTTTATCTTTTAAAGCTTTTCTCTTCATAAAATGAAATTACCATTCCGTTTGTTTGTTTTCTTTGACGTGTTTTATTTGGAATCTTTTTTTTTTTGTTTATTTTTATCTGGGTAGTTTGTCAATTAAAAACAGGAAAGTCACCAAAAAGTGTACACTCGTACACTCGTATCGAAATTTTTCCAAAAAATTATTTATTAGCATTTTTTAATAATATCGTGTTCGTGAAATCAATTGTGAAAATGATACACGAAGAATAATGTAAAAAAAAACTCTGCATACTCGCAGACGTGCATACATATTTAATATAAAAAATAATCCATTAAAGAAGATTAAATTTTTTTATAGATTAAGATTAATGGAGTGGAATATTTTTGCTTCTAAATAACATCCATCAATAATAATCAAAAAGTATAAATTTTTCAGCATTAATAATTCCCATTTTAATAAATTTCCGGTTGTAATATGAATATCGATCAATCTATTATATTAATGTTTTTTGTTAGCTTAATCGTTAAATGTAAATATTACAAGTCTACTAAATTAATATATTAGAAAATCGATAATGTCTTTAATGATTTAAATTAGATGAATGTAGTAGAATTTGCAGAATGTAGTAGCATTGCAGAATGTAGTAGAATTGATGTTTGTTATTACTTTCGATATATCTAGGTACTACGGGGCAAATCTTGCATTTAGAAAATAATCGAACTCGATATTTTAATCAAACGTGACATTACCATTATGGTCTGTCTGTACAACGATATACAGCCTAAACGGCCAAAGCGATTTTTTTCACATTTGGTATAGCTTTTTTGGTAATTGTCTCAAATAGATTTTTGATTCGTTTCTGTAGCCTGAAAAATAACGGTATTTGCCAAACAATTTTGCCTACATTTAAAAAAGGCTCTAACGATTTTGAAAAAAAAATCTGAGCACTACTGAAGTACAGTCTACATTTTGGTTCCAAATGTTTGTACATATTTGGTTATTAACAGTACCTGACCTGCCATAAATTTTTTTTATTTTCGACTTTTCATAAACGACGCCACGGATTTCGATAAAAAATTTTTATAGGAGGTGCTCCGAATTCTTAATAATACTGAAACAAAATTTTCGAAAAATTGTTTTTTGTTTTTTTTTTGGAAAATATAATATTTCGGAAACGGGTGAACGATTTTTTTGAAATTATGTTTTTAAATTTTTATTATTGAAAAGATTTTTTTCGAATAAAGGAAAAGTACGTACGAACTAGTCGTGCATTTTATTAATTTTGAGCCTATTAAAAATATGCCTTAAAATGTTTGGTCAGGTTATACGTTCAACATTCGTTTAGTGCGGCTAAAGAAGGAATCTTTATGGTGATGAGCTAATAATCACTCATCAGCATAGAGATTCCTTCTTGAATCGTTTTAAAAATGTAACATGCAACGATCGGGTGAAATATAGTGTTGCCGCACTTGAATTAGGAAAAAGTAGGGTTACCGTGACGAAAATTATTTTAGATAAAAAGTTTTAAACAGTTTTCGTCTTGGGACTTAATTAAAGCATATCTGTGCTTCACAATTATGTACATACATAAAATGCATTCAGATTAAAATAAAAAAGTCAAAGTTTGTTTTAAAATAAACGTGTCTCACATAACGTGTCGCCCAAGCTTACATACTCAAAAATGAGGTGTGTTATAAAAGAGTGTCTATAATATTGAATTCTTATATAAACAATCCCGCGCCACGGACAAAAATAAAAACTTCCAATTTAATGATTCGGAATTTTAGTCTTGTTGGATATAGTTCACACTAGATGTTCTTCACGAAATTATGTAAGATGAACTAAACTTGGCAAAAATTGATGAGTCCAAGTGAGATATCACCGGGACGAAACGCCAATTTTTGTAGGACTAAAGGCCGTTAAAATCAATTTTGAATCAATAATTTAACAAGTCCAAATATAATACAGTGAAACCCGCTTAGGCGAAACGACAAAAAATCAGGAATTTTTTTTTCAGTTAAGCGCATTTTTCACTTAAGTGGACCTCGTATAAGTGAAAAAAAAATTGCAGTTAAGCGGATCTCGGATAAGTGAAAAATATATTTTAATTAAACGGCTTTCAGATAACTGAAAAAAATATTTCAGTATGGCAGACTTCGTGTCACGTGTAACACGTTACAATTTTTACTACATACAGTCGAACTTCGATAACTCGAATATTTGATAACTTGAATGAAATTGGTTGGCAATAGCGCGAAGTCTGAAGTTTACATGTATTTTTTGTTTTTGTTTGTTTGTTCTATAACTCGAATGTCTCGATAACTCGCAGATATTATTTGGAGTAAGCTTCGATAAGTCGATTTTCTTTTGGCGAATTCTCGATATGATTATATTGAAAATTGTGATTCCTTTAAGTGTGAGTAAAAGCTGTCATGTTCTGGTGTTAGAACAAACATTATATTAGGTTGGTACGAGTACATGTATTATAATACGAATTTAAAGGTCTAATTTAAATAAAAATAGTGGGCGTCTTCTGAAAAGTTAAATAAAAGTGTATCTAAGGAAACTTACATAGCTAGATATTAACAGTACAGTGTGTAGTTTTTTATTAAAAGTAAGGCAACGTGAATATGTCGCTAAAGCGATCTTTAAAAATATTAGTGTTTGAAGATAAATTTAAATTAATAAAAGAGGTGGAGAGTGGATCAATACAGAAGGATCTGGCTTTTATGTATAGCATTCGGACAATCCACTCGTCAGTCAATTATAACAGAATATTTTAAATAATTACTACAACTGTTTTTTTATTCGCAAATAAATAATACGTATCTACTTAATATTAATTTTGTGTTTTACTTGATACCTCGAAGTCTTGATAACTCGAATTATTTTTTTAGCAAGTGATGGTTCGAGATATCGAAGTTCGGCTGTATATTGAAATTTAACAGCTGAAAAGTAATATGTGTAAAATTTTTACCAATTGCTTTTATAAATAATTTTGGTTTATCTAAATTAAAAAAAACAGGACTTATTTATTCACAAACAAATAATTTATTTTTAAACAAAACGAATTTGTTCCCATTCAACACTACTTTGAGTTCAGTTTCTTTTATTCACAGATACATTTCGTGTTACAAAAACAACAATGTATGTAAGTAACTACCTAAATGGATATTTGCGAGGTTTTCCCTTTTATTTTAGACTTAGCATTTACATGTATCATGAATGCGGAAGAGGTGGAGGATCGCGGTGAACGTATACAAAAATGAAACAATTTAGCTTCCGATTTTTTTTCGATTTTGAGTTTTTCACTCAACCGAGTTGTTTTCTAAAGAAAAATAGAAAACTTGAAGGAATTTTTTTCAGTTATGCGGGCTTTTCACTTAAGCGAGTTTCACTTAAGCGGGTTTCACTGTAGTGAAAAGTCTTCCACTTGGCTGATGTAAATCAGTAGTATTAGTATATATCTACCCAGAACATGTATTATTAAAAAAAACCTTTATATATTATAGGGAATGGTAGATTTTGACAGTTCATGACAGCCATTTTGTATTATTGTTATATTTATTTTCAAAATCCAAACCACCATGATAAAGCTATAGGTACCTTTACTTATTATCTGAGACATTCAAAAGCCGAACCCAATAATAGAAAAAAGATCGTCATCTAGACGAGGACCTTTTTGGATACAGCTACTACAAAATATGAAGAGTATGAATGATATCAATCCACACGAGGTTTGGAGTAGTTGATTGTTGCTGAGTCATCATCAGTCGGTATCCGTAGTTATTTTATTTTTCGAAAGTATTGATGTCATTGCCTAACGGAAAGCGGCACCGATTCATAATAACCAACTTTTTCGAGTCAAATTCCCAGTGAATCGTGGGTAAAATGTTTAAGACTGAATTTTAATACTTAAAAGGAATATAACTCAAAAGTTAACGAACTCTAGTAGTTATATACTATTACTATTTGAATGAATGAATTGTGCAATGCTGCCGGTGAATAATTTCTTAATACATATGTATATACTTTAATACTCCTGACCAAAGAAGGAGTTTTCCTGTGAACTTACCGTTTATACTCAGTTTAAGCGGAAATATCTATAAATATCTATCTATCTTCATAATAATTTTGAAGCTATTAATTTCAATTTCAATTTTCAATTTCAATTTCAATTTATTTTGCATTCATTTCACTTAAATCTAATTAACAAATATATAATTATATAATTAAAAGATGGAAAAAGAATACAATAAAATCAATCTTTAACTAAACGGTGATTTTTTAAGAGCTTGGTTTTTGAAAATTCAAAAAAACACAGAAACTTGTAAAAAGTGAATGAAATTTTTATTTGGATCGATAAATCAATTTCTGCCATTTACTTTTTAAAAATAATTTCACTTAAATGTTGCCCGCGGCTACGCTTCAGGTGGTCCATTCTGAAGGTCCAATTTTGGCAAACTTTTTCACACATTTCGGCCGGAATCTCACCAATGACGCGTTCAATGTTGGCTTCCAAGGCAGCAATCGTGTTTGGCTTGTCCCCATAGACAATAGACTTAACATAGCCCCACAAAAAATAGTCTAACGGGGTCAAATCACATGATCTTGGTGGCCAATTGACTGCGCCAAAACGTGAGATCAACTGCTCACCAAATTCGCCTCTCAATTGATGCATGGTTTCGCGTGCAGTGTGGCATGTGGCACCGTCCTGTTGGAACCACATGTCGACCGAGTTCAATTCTTGCATTTTCGACAAAAAAAAATCTGTTATCATCGAACGGTACCTTTCTCCATTGACCGTAACCCTGCGGCCTTCATCGTCCTTGAAGAAGTACGGCCCAATGATGCCGCCTGCCCATAAACCGCACCAAACAGTGCATTTTTCGGGATGCATTGGTAGCTGCTGAATTGCCTCTGGCTGCTCTTCACTTCAAATACGGCAATTATGCTTATTCACGTATCCATTTAGCCAAAAATGAGCCTCGTCGCTGAAGACAATTTTGCCGGACGTAGCTTGCGAAACACATTTTTCACAGAGCACGAATTTTGATAATAAATTTCAATAATTTGCAAACGTTGTTCAGGCGTAAGTCATTCATGATGAAATGGCAAACAATACTGAATCGAAATGTCAAATGTTCGTGGAATTTGTCATATGTGATCTGTCAAAAATATAAACGTCAAAAACCAAGTAGCAAAAAAATCACCCGTTATAAAGTTAGTGATGATTGATCTAACATATAATTTTTAACTGAGAATAACTGACATGGGGTACTATCAGCTTTTCATAAGTTTTTTTTTTTTTATTTTTTTTATTTTTATTCAGTAATGAAAAATAATTTAGTATTTTATTATAATTTAGTATTTTGTAGGAACAGAGAAGAATCTTTGTTGTGTTTGTATGTTTTATTTATTTATATGTATATGTATATTATTAGGTTCTAGGAAGTAACCCTAAACAGTAACTCAACATCATTAAGGTCAATAGTAAAAAGCCATGATCTGACTTTTTTAAGAAATAGGTTAAAATTGCTATTAGTTCTGATAAATAAGGGAAGCTTATTGAACAGTTTGGAGGAGGTGGTTAGATAAAAGTTAGTGAAAAGTGATCTACGTGCAAACGGAACATTGAAGAGTGCTAAATTATTTACTCGTAAGTTAAATACGGACGAATTTCTAGATGGTACATTGCCGCTTTGTATAAAGAATTATCTCAAAACTTTGAAAACATAAAGATGTCTAAGAGGCAGGATGCGCAGATCACAAAAAAGAGGCCAGCTATTAGTGAATCGATTTCTACCGCATATGATTCGTACGATATGTTTTTGAGCAACCAAGAGGGACTCAAACTGTAAACGCCTCCCCAATTAACTATACCGCATTGCAGTTTAGAGTTAACAAGTCCGTAATAAATCATTGACAAAACACTACGTGAACAGTAAGGTTTTAAAAGATACATCTTCCGAGTTACTAAATTCAAGTAGGTTCTTACTGTTTCAATATGACACTTCCAGTTCAGTTTTTTGTCGATGTGTACCCCTAAATATTTAAAAGAATCAACAGAATTAATTTTAAAACAGGTTTTCGAGCAAAGATTAGAACCTTTGGAATTGTATCTTCCACAAATATGTAGCGGTAAACTAAATTTTTTACAATCATATGAATGATAGAAAACTTCGTAGTCATCAGAAGTGTATCCAGATGTCTCAAAATGCATCATTTTAGTTTTTTCACTCATTATTAGTTTGTGAGCTGCAAACCAGATTCTGAGCATTTGAAGGTCCTCATTCATCCTAACTATGCATTCGAAAGGTGTTTTTTCCGCATAAGTGAAAGCGATATCATCAGCAAAAGCTATTTGATTACCGTTAAACCTTTGTTGAAATAGGGAGTTCATATAAATAAGAAATAATAATGGCCCAAGAACAGATCCCTGTGGAACTCCATTCTTTATACGAACCGATGTACTAAAAACTCCATTTACACTAACCTTTTGCTCTCTGCCAACCAAATAAGATTTAAACCACTCATAAGTCGAACCCCTAAACCCCGCATTATAAAGTTTGACTAATAGCAAATCATGGTCTACCATGTCGAACGCTTTGGTCATATCAATGAAAAGTGCCATATTTGATTGATTTTGTTTAACACCATTGTATAATATTAGAAAGGATATTGGAAGTTATGCAGACAGAGTTATTGGCATTTGCTTCCTCAGACTGTAATTTAGTGGAGTGTGCTATCTCAATCTCAGTCAACTCATACATTTTGAATAATTTATCTATTTGTAAGCACATGCAAATTGAATCAAAATTGTGGGGAATAGTATACTTACATTATATTGCACTAAAGTAAATACATAATACGAAAAAAAACCTCAACAACACTAAAGTTTGTTGCTTCTTTTGGTAAACCCTAAACTCGACGAACATACCTACACAGTCTTCTATTAAAAGCAACGCAGAATGAAAATTTTACCCGGAATGTTTATGTAACTCGAGTCCACCCTTGTCTTGTCAACGTCTATAGGTACCCAACCTATACTTCAAGCAAATATCCCAAACAAATAAAAAAAAAAACCTTGGAATCAGTTTCCCTTGTCTCGGTATGAAAAATGGAAAATAAATTCAAACACACATCCTCATAATATTATCCACTTTTCACTAGGTACGAGTATAATGTAGAATACCCCAATTAGTACAAGATTATATTAAAACAAAATAAACTTCAACTGAATCTCCCTTAAACTTTCATTAATAATCCATTACTCATTTTCAAATTTTCTGGTTTTCCAGAGTAACTCTGCGAAAAACGAGTATTTTCATACTCCAAAAATGGGACATTTTCATTGGCATAACTATAAGACCCAGATCTTCTGTTCGCTTTCCATAATAATACTATTCCCATGGCTTAAAGCTACAAATTCTCAGAAATTTAATATTTTAAAACCCTATCCACCTCCAGGTGTTTTTGTCTCGCTCTCTGGGCTCATTGTTTGCCATACTTTTCTTTCATTTATCCCCAAAAAAAAGGATCAAAACTTAAAATAATAAAGATACATGGTATAACATATATATATTTCATTTTAAATCTGAAGAACAAGCAATTTGGTCGTTCACATCTCATACTACATCTAGTCGTACAATCCCCAACAAAAAAAAAGGAAATTAAAGGACATACAAAACTGGAAGAACCTAGTAACTAAAACAAAGGAATATAATAATTCAAAATATTGGATATACATATAAATTCAAAAAAACAAAGGAAAGAACTACGTTTGTATAATGTGTTGCTATAAGCAGCTGATGGGGAAAGAAAAACAAAAAAAAAATTCAGAATATCTTAGTAAAAAAAGTGGAGAAGCAAAATAAAAGAAGTCTCTCGTAACCGTACAAACGGTTGAGGGATACTTTGTGTATTTGTGATTCCATTTCCTTTTTACTTATGCAATATAGTTACTATAGGGCAAGTTTCGCATTTGAAAAAAAAGAACTCGAGATTTTGATCAAACTTGACATTACGATGATGGAGAACACCTGCATGTCGGTCTGTCTGTTTGTTTGTAGAATGATCAACAGCCTAAACGGCTGAAGCGATTTTCATTAAACTTTGTACTTAAGCGTTATAGGTGATTGTTTCAAACGGATTTCTAATTCGTTTTTTTTTAGCCCCAAAAATAACGGTAGTTATAATAAAATCATACAATTTGTTCTACGATCTTAATTATCTCGAAAACGACTCTAACGATTTTGATTAAAAAAAATATAAATGTGTCGGATATCCGGTAGGTATTCGGTATCCGGCCTATCCGGCTCCTTTTAAAATATTCAGCCGGAGCCGAATAATCTTTCTATATCCGGCCGAATACCGGATAGTTGTTTTTTCAGTAAAAAAAAAATATTAAGTTTTATGATCTGATTGATTTTATTTCATATAATAAAGATGGCTATCAGCCATTTAATATTGTACGTTTACTAAAGCCAAATTATGGTAAATGAAAGTTAGTTTTTCTGCAATCATGGATACTTTTTTTTTTTTATTTTATGTACTTTCATCAATTAGAGTTTATAATAATACTCACATTCAGTGCTGCCACTAAGAAATTTAAAAAAAAACATAGTTTTAAAACATGATTTGGGATAAAAAAAAACATGACGGACCTATCTCATAGTTAGATACGCGTTCAATGAAAAACAAAAGAAAGAATTCAAATAGACAATTTGGAAACCATATTATGAATATGTAAAACAAATATTTATATTAAATTAACAGTTTTTTATGCAATTGCTGAAGCTGAACTCAATGTTCAAAGCAAAATGGTATCAAGAAAATAAAAAGAATTGAAAATGGAGAGAACGATTGACGCTTTTAATAATTGAAAAATCCTTTTATCTCTTTTACTCATCGTGATAGCTGAGTTGTCAAAAATATTGCAAGGCCCGAGGCGAGAGAAAGAGTGCGTAGATAAAGTGTTATATTGAAAAACAATATCTGTACTCTTCTTCATTATTTGTTTGGTGCATTTCACTTACCTATATATATTCACACTCAAAGACACTATATGAAAATAAAAAAAGAGCAGGTATACTTACAAATGAAGTGTTCATCCTGCTCTTTGCTTTTAGTTTCGTGTTTTTGTTTATGTAGGGTAGGTTTGGACATGTTGGGTTTTCCGATTATAGAGAAAACATTTGTGTCAGAAAAAAAATGATTTTGGACTCAAAAACATGAAAATATGATTTGGGTCTAAGAAATATGAAAATCATAATAAGTCATGATTTCTGGCAGACCTGCTCACATTAGACTAATTAATAATATATTTAAAACAGAAAATAAAAACTTAATATACAATAAATAATAATTTTTTTCTATAATAATAATAATTTTAACTATATCGATGCCTGTTAGACCTAAGGTCTTTTTAATGCAACCTGAATTGCACGGCACTTGTTAGAAGCAATAGAAAGATAGAAAAGAATTTTTTGTTTCCACAGTGGATTTGAGAATCAGGTATTTACTATCTCATTTTTAACACGGGCGGCATCCAATTAAAGTTGGAGGTATAGAAAAGAATTCGCCTAGCGTGGGGATCGAACCTACACATCTAAACTAGTAATCAAGCACTATATCCACTGCGCCATCGCCACCCGGATATATTATTAATATAAGTTCCTAGCTTATAGGTTGTTAAATAGTCTATAATCCTAGCATATTTCTAAACGCATTTCTACTAAAATGAAAGTGAAAATCTATGTAACTCGAAGCGTTATTGATTTCCCTGGTATTGCGAGTTAACTATAATCTATGAGCAATCTCATGAAACAAGGTTCGAGTCCTTAGAGCGAGAGAGGGGGCGTATGGATCGATTAGAGCTAACAGATCAGAACAATCAATATGATACATAAAATGTCATGAACAAATCTAAAAGCGACCATCTGGCGATGATGTCTGGTTGTCAATAAGCTGGCATCTTACTTTATAAGAAGACATTTTGTTTATTACTAACCTAGTGATTTTTTTTTTGAATATACGATTTTTATAGTATAAAATATTGTAATATGGATTTCAAACTACGCAGCAATATTCAAGAATCGACCTTACATAAGCAACGTGATAGGATTTTAATGTATAAGGATCATTTAAATCAAAAGCCCTTCGGTATATGAAACCTAATATCGAGTTTGCTTTATTATCGAGAAACTCGATTTGGTTAATAAAGTTTAGTTTGGAGTAAAAAATAACTCCAAGATCTTTTTAAATAAATAATAAACGATTACGTTTGTTTTCGTATACCATGTCAACAACACTTCTGCCAACAATAAAAACAAACAATTATTTGTGATCAAAACTAGTACTTATTAGCAATATTTGTATTTTTAGTAATAATAACAACAAATGCGCTATATATTTGCAGTGTAAAAAATAAGAATACCTTGTGGAAGTGGAAGGGAAGGAAAAAAGCATGTTTAAGGTGTTTTGACTTGTACCGGTTTGATTTGACTACCAAACCACCAAACTATTAAACTTTTCATTTGGGCAGATATTCGGCCGTCGAATATTCGGCTACCCGGCCTTGCTGCGGGCCGAATATCCGGTATCCGGCCAAAATCACAATTCGGTACAACTCTAAAAAAAACTGTGTGCACTACCTTCGGTATAGTCTACATTTTGGTCGACATTTTTTTTGTACATATTTTGGTATAAGCGGTGCGATTTTTTGTGACATTTTTTTGATTTTCTACTTTCTCATAAACAACTTGACGGACTTCTATTAACATATTTATGAAGGAGTGCCTTAAAATTCCAACTAAATACCAACATTTTCGAAAAATATTTTTTTTTGGATTTTTGAAAAAAAAAATATGGTTGTAAATTAAAGGGCGCAAAATTTTAAAAAAGTTCTCGTTTAGAGCAAAAGCCCAACTCTAGTTAAAGCAGTCGTCTAGTTGCCAGCCCTTGCCTAACTTTATCTTTTAAACACACTAAACAACTCTTCTAATTAAAGAAGATCTTTAGGCCTTCGTTAATCCAACTTATGTTGAACACGCCTTATATTAAAAATTAGAAATTTTAAATTTCAGAAAAAGATTTTCATATACAATTCATTTCATATAAGGAAATAAAATGGGTCAACAAGAGGAAATTGGCTGTAGGTATTTATTACCAATCGGCTTTCACGTACTTCAACATATACGAGAGCCTGCGCGTTGTGATTATATTTGACAAATAGGAGGAATACTAATCATTTTGTGGAAAAGAAAGTCAACTATTGGGGCTTTTCAGTCAGACAATTAGCTGCGAAACCACTTGATAAGCTTACAATCATGGCACCGCAGTATAAGACCAATGACGTTCTCCCTCGTTTATTTAATACGAAAAAACTCAATTGACATCAATATGAGGCATGGATCGGGTTTTCAATTAAAAATCAAGGTAATCGTTGTTTTGTCAAATCGGTATCTTTAATAAAATTCAAGGTCATCAAACTCTTTGAACGGATTTGCTCGAACTTTATCAATTTTTGGTTTTCTAAAAAGCTCAAAATAAATTCTAATCTTCTTCAGAAAACAGAAAACGTCAACTGGAAAAAATATAGTTTAAGAAAGAGAAGCGTTTTGCTCTGTTTAAAGTTAAACGACCTCTTTAACGTTAAAATATACTTTTTGTCGTTTAAAATTATAAAAAAGTCGACCCTCATTTTAAAACTAAGAGTCGATTCCCATTTTAAAACTCATTTAAAGTAGGGTTTAAATATTTAAAATAATACACTAATATTTCGAAAACAAATGACGATTTTTTTCGAAATTATATTTGTAAGCTTTTATTATTAAATTCATCACATTGCCATACCAATTTTTTTAAAACTATTGTATGTTGTTCATACAAAATTTAGTAAATAACGACTTTGAAAATATATTTAGCCGTTTCTACTTACAATTTTGTAATCGAAGAATATGAACAAGTACGTGCGATCCAGTCGTGCATTAAATTTCTTTATAGCATTTAATCATTTTATCTTTGCTTTCCTTAACTAAATATCTTAACAAAAAAAAATATTTCAAACATTTTTTTCAGAAGGTCAAAGAGAAGTATAGAAAAAATATATTACCATTTTTAATTGAGGAATTGGATACCGAATAATTCAGACAAACAAAAAAGTGCCAGTCATCCGAACAAAAATATGCAAATTATTTTATATTCCATAAAAAATGGGTATAAAAACGTCCGTTAATATGTTTGGTTGCCCCTAAAAGTAGACTATATACCTAGAATGATCCAAACGAAGTAGGTATTACTTTGTTTATAGGCAAATCAAGTCAGGCGTTTTTCATTTATTGCTAAGGAGGGTTGCTGTTATACTTCTACTACCCGACAATACAGACCGATAATACAGACAATATGTTGTAAAAAAAATAATATCATAGTAAAACGACACCACAACAGTGCTATTTTTTTTTGTTCCTTTCAAACATTGGTGTTAATGTATCTACGTAAATATTTTCTATTCGCACTCAAACTTTGTTGAATGCTATTTTTTTGTTTTTAAGTGGCGCCCAACAGTTGATAAAGGAAAAAATAAATATACAAAACCACCTACAAAAAGTTGTTTATTACTTTCAATATGTTTGTCTTGCTCACCCTATCATCGATATTTCGCAAAGAATCCTTTAAGTTTAATCCTCGACGATTTTTTTTTTCATTAAACGTGTCTGGCGTGATCAAAGTCAAAGAAAAACTAAAAAAATATATATACTCCACATTAAGGTTACCTACACACGATTCAGAAAAAAAACATGGATTTTTTCTCTATACCTATACATATTTATTTTGTTTCAAGGATGAACATCAACAAACAATGTGTAGGTACATTAAATTTTACGAGGATTCCGCCTTCCTCTTTAAGTCCGCAACGAAAAAAAAAAATTATGCTGTAAATGATGCATCATTTAAGAAGCAAAAAGGGTATAGACGGGCGAAATGGTTGTTTTATGGGCTTAGGCTATGTGGTTTCGATGTGAATATGTGTATATATTTGTAGGAAGGTATAAAATGGGTTCCTAGGCGGGTTTAAACACTATACCTACATAATAGCTACAATTTGACGATTGTTAATGCAAATTGAATTTCGGGCTTGGGGTTTTTGATAATGAATTAATAAATATGTTATACAACTGCTTAAGAACTCTATGTAGAAATATCGGATTGGTGACCTCGCTTGCTATAATGACAAGACTATATAAATGTATAATGTAATAGGGAAGAGGTCTTCGTGCCGCCCGCCATTTCGTTTCAAGGATTGTTGTATCACCTAAGGCTTTTTAGGAATTTGTATTCATTTAGTTCCAGTGGTGGGAATTTCAAAGGGATTTGTGTTCAAGATTTCATACGCGTCTTAATTTAGTGTATCCCAGTTTTTATTGGGAAATATCAGTAATTTATGATCTGTTATTTGGTAAGTGCAATTCAAGATTTTTTTTATTTGGCATATAATAAATGGACGAGCATAGAGAAATGCCTATTTATAACAGTTGTTCGCCATTAGAAATCTGAAAATTTTATGCCGGATTTACACGAGTTACAAATTACCATTACTTCATGCCATTAAACTGGCAAAATAATGGTAAAATCAAATCAATAATGATAATCATTTACACGGGGTATAAAAATGACTATTTGATTGATAATGGCAATCTGCCTTAAAGAATGAGCAAGTTCATTCTTCCTCGCGGTGTGCCATAATTTTCAAAATGGCATCATTGTGGATTTACATGACTCCATTATAATGGCAATATTTAATGTCGGTCTTCCCTGCCATTTTTTTAATGACGAAAACAATGACAAATTTTCAAACCATTTACACGATCTTGTCAGTAATGTCAATAAAATGGAAGAAATAGTGGCAATTTTTCACTCGTGTAATCCGGCAGTCCCTGACGAGGAGGGAATGGATAATTTAGTTGCGGCAAATACCTATGCATCCGTTCTGATCCTGTTGTAATTTGCGCAATAGTCACTCCCACATATCTACTTAACAAAATAGGACAAAACGAAATAATTAAGAATTCATAAGACACATGTACATAATTCATGCTCCTCTGTTATTATTATGCTTTTTTTCTGAAACAATTGAAGGATTATTTAGATGTGCCCTTGATTCAAATTCAATCCTCTTATTTCTACAAATGTATCCACATACATATGTACATAAATATCTAACCTATGGAATGAATAAGTATTTTATTCTAAAAAAAAATCAAATGGAACATGCTTCTAGCTTAAGGTTTGTAGACATAAGAAAATAAATCCATATATGTACATCAACAAGGGCCAAAGTTTAAATGCGTTCCTTTCTATGTGGGAAACGCAAATCAAAAAGCAAGAACCAATTATATCATTTTGAATTTCTTATTGTAACTCTAGCACCGGTTCACAGCGTATAAAAAACAAGAAGCCGAGGCAAAAGAATACATAAAGGGTGTTTTTTTTTTGTGTGTTGTTGTTAATTTTAATTTCATTCATTTGTTTTATTAGGCGTTTTTCTTTTTTCGTTCAGAGCAGAGCACTGAACAGAGTTTGAACACATAGATAATGCACTGAACTTGTTCCAGAGCGAACTCTGAACACTGATATGTTTTTTAAACACACTTGAACCACACAAATAAGAATACAAAATGCTAAATAACACAAAACCTACCCTTTTTGTAAACTGATACACACCAGATACAGAAAATCAACAAGCGATCAACTTCTTTCGCCAACTTATGTAGGTATCTAATTATTTTTTTCTTCACATTTTCCTTCTTGACACACATGGCATTTGGTGCGTTCAGCAATTTATTCACATGCTCAGTCAATTATGTTCGAGCACGTCGAGTGTGATCTACACATGTTCAGAACTAAAAAAGAAACACATAATTGGAACTCTGCATGCTCTGAGTTAAAAAGAAACACAAACAACTTTGACAACTCAGACTCTGCTCTGAACTAAAAAAGAAAAACGCCTATTGTAGATTAAGGTACAAGAAGTCGTACATTTAACTACTATTCTAAAGAGTTTCAGAACTTAACATTTTGTTCTTTTCAGCTTTAATTTTTTTTGTATTTGTATTTGTATTTTATTTTAGCGAAAAATTTGTTTCAAAAAATATATTGCACAATTTAAAGAGTTATGGTATAAATCCACCTTACTACAGATAATTATTATAAAATTTTAATAAAACTAAAAGAAATACAAGTAACCTTCATTGAAAAGTATGTTTAAGAAGTGAGATGAAGGGTTGGCGGTGAAGTGTCTACTATATAATCAAACCATAACTTTTACATGAGTGTATATAAAATTAATTAACTTTGCAGATATTAATTGTTAAATACTATATGTTTACAAACGAAAATCAATAAATATATTAACAAACAAATATGCAACACAAAAACTAAATGAATTCGAAACTACTACAAGCAAATGAATGATTCAATGAATTGAGAAATAGGTATATAAATAAGTAACAAATTAAACAAATACTTGACATAAATAACAACAAATTAATTAAATAAATAAGTAAGTAAATAAATAATAAATACATATGTTAATAAGTAAATAACAAATAATAAATAATTTATAATAAATAATGAGTTAATAAATATCAATCTTTAATAAATAAAAAAACTAAAATTATTTAAACAATATAAACTAATAAGCTAGGTTTGAAATCAACATGTTGTCAGACGAAAGGCATGGTATAATATAGCGTTCATTGAGGTTAACCAATTTTGGCGATACTGGTTCAATTTTTGCAATACTGTGAAGTTCAGTTGTTGAAAAGGACCACGGGAGGTTGAAAATCATTTTTAGAACCTTATTTTGAGCAATTTGAAGTTTTCGAATATGGGTCTTAACACAAATTCCCCAGGACAGTGGCCCATATAAAATAATTGCTTGAAAAACGACTTTAAATGTCAGAAGCTTATTATCATTACTAAGTTTTGATTCGAGATTTAGAAATGGGGAAAGAATTTTGATAGTAATATTGATCTTTTTTTTATTAT
This sequence comes from Philhelius pedissequus, assembly GCA_910595825.1. Taxonomy (NCBI): domain Eukaryota; kingdom Metazoa; phylum Arthropoda; class Insecta; order Diptera; family Syrphidae; genus Philhelius; species Philhelius pedissequus. The sequence continues at coordinate 71,865,991 of OU343160.1, read as the reverse complement.
TTCTTGAATATGTAAGCCAAACGTGAAAGTTTTATCGAGGTGTACTTTAAGGTCAATAGAGAAACCAACATAATCTGATGTAAAGATAAACAAACAAAACAAAAAAAGTCATACGTCAAAATAGTGTACAAGATCGGAACTTGGGGGACGCCTGCTATAATATTGTATGAATCGGATAACCAATTATTTATTGAAAACTTGAATTTCCTTTCGGATAAAAAGGATTGAATGGTTTTAATGAGGTACATTGGAAATGTTAGTCTTAAAAGTTTGTGCATAATAGAGCATTATGGCAAACTGTATCAAACGCTTGTTCGACATCAAGTACAAGCATCAATTTATGTTTATATAATAAGGAAAATTATATGAGGTTACATAAAATTACGTTAAGGGAAGCTTCTACGCAATTAAAACCTTTATTTATTTATTTATTTTTTCTAATCAATAACATATTTAAAATATACTATTAATAACAGATAAAAAAGCACTAGCAGCAAAATGCTATAACCTTTATGTTAAACTCATAGTCTAAATTGCACATAATTCTTTTATCAGACTATTGTCCGGTAATGGCCGTTTTTAAATAAAATCTGGTACATAGTTAATAGATAGCGTCGCAACAAGGTTGACATTTGCTCTTTCATGTTAATTTAACGTTGAAAACCGTCAAGGTAATTTTAACATGGTTTTAAGGATTTTGTTTTGCATGATTGTAATTTGTTTTTATGGACTGTCATCACTCAATCATACAAGACTGGTACACCAGCAAAATAGGCTGAAAATTGTTTTAAACAAAGTAAGTTTGTTTTCCGTACTAAGGTTAGAGCTTCGACTTATAAATAGACACAATATTCTAATATATACATATTGGAGCGTATTCATAGTCGTTTTTAAACTGTGTCTAAGTTAAACCTAGGTTTAATTGAATTTTCGGGCGTTGATTCTATTTTTTTTAAGTTCATCTTCCCAAAATATTTGAAGGTATTTGTGTAATATAACAAGTTTATAACCTTATAAGAATATAAAACCAACAATTTGGTCTGTATTTATTGAGCCAAATATGTCTTAAACCTGGGTTTGTCAGCGACTATGATTATGCCCCATTAATTTTAACTGCAGTATGATTTTGAAAAGTTCACTTTTTATCTAATGTCAATCCTAAATATTTACATTCATTTTCACATTGTATATCAGTATTTTAAACTTTAAAGCAAATTAATAATAAATAACTGCTTTTATTGCGACGTGTGAAGAAAACGGCTTGGGATTTAGTAGCATTTGTTTAATTTTCCACTTCTTAAAGTAGTTTTCAATATTCAAGTGCTTTTTGCAGGAAAGCATAATATTTACTGAGCTTACAAAAGAAGAATATATTGCATCATCTGCAAATATTGCCCAAAGTGTATGTTACATGTGATTCTAAAATCTGCCACAAAAAAAATATTGAAAATAATAAAACCCATAGCTGATCCTTAAACAACTCCAAAAATGTACATATATCCAGATAATCTCAATTGCAATTTCCAATAAATACAGCTAAAAGTCTGTATTTAAAAAAAAACTTTGGATTATTTTGATTAGAAACAAAGGAAAACTAAACATTTTCATTTTATGGCAAATAGCTTCATGCCAAACAGTATCAACGCCTTCTCAATGAATTAGAAAGTGCTTACCTACTACTTACTTTCCAAAACAGTTTGGACTTTGGAGCTATTTTTGAAAGAAGAAATCAATAATATTCCATCCGATATATCGATGAATAACAATATAATTTTAAATTTACACTTTTAGTTTTGAAACCATATGTTGGTCTATATCCTATCCAACATCTTCTAGCCGTGTTCCTCAATGGTAAGAGAACTAAAATCTTGTTAACTAGCGCCCGATAAACATTTCAAATGGTAGTTGAGAATATATATCTTTTTTGGTAACAACCAAACAAATTTGATTAAATATCTGTATGAATTTATTTCTTTAGAAAGTTGTTTCGAGGAATTACTTTTTCCAAATTTACTTCTAAGCGGCCCTAACGATTTTGATTAAACTTCACACCTATAATTTTTAAATTGATTGTGCTTAATAAAACTGTGTTTGAGACAGAGCCCACTTTTCCATTGGGCACATTGGGTAAGTGCCCATTGGGCCCCGTAATGCCCTAGTTCATGATGGCCATATCACTAAACGATAACCGATATTTATTACCGAAAAACTTTTTTAATTCGAATAAATCGAATCTAAATTACTGACTACAATACCATTTTGCTAATTAGCTTTTGCAAGCGCAAAAGCCTTACTCTCGTCCAAAAATTAGGTGTTTCGTTCTCAGCATGCTTAGATAAGTTTAAATACATACATATATAAATATATAATAGAATGGTATACTTAGTACGTATGTACAGTAGAACTTCTATAAGTTTGAAACTACATAAGGACCACAAATGCTGAGAATTATAGGAATATAACGGGAGAAAAGGATATGTACCTTCCTTTTCTGGTTAGTTTGAAATAGTTATTGAAATACAAATAATATATTTATTTATAGTTGTTAATTTTTTTCTTCATTTACATACTTATGTTTTAATAAATGTAAAGGAATGGTGAACTCTAATATTCAGTTTTTGTATTATTGCATACTTGATTTTAAAAGGCACTTTTTCGTACCATTTAATGACTTTGAAAGCCCAACAACAACTTGACTGTGACACTTCCAAGTTTTATCTCAATTATCTTTGGCTGGAATTATAGCTATTTCACGACTTGATGATCGACCTTGGAAAGTCGTGAAATAGCTATAATTCCCGCTAAAAATAATTGAGAAAAAACTTGGTGGTAGCACACACTAGTTGTTGTTGGGCACTCTAATATAGCGAAAGTCGAACATATAGACGTTCTATTGCACGCGGTTTTAACGAAAAAATATTACTGCACTCATCATTCATCAATGTGACTCATGCCATTTAAATCCAGAAAAATGGAAAAGCTAGAATATAATATACTTACGGAAATTTGGAACTCTATTTTAGAAAGAATAGACAAAATAAGTAACTATCTTCAAAATGAAATAATAACACTGGACGTTGCAGCTAATACGTATACTTCACTTGATGATTTTATTAATAACCTCAGGAATAAATTTAATAATTTCGAGTCCTCCGCCAAAGAAAAAAGACGGAATCTGACTACAAGGACCTATCCAAAGAACAAACCGCAGAAGCTCTCGGTAGAATTTTTTTGATGGCTCTGCGCCGTCAGTCCGACTGAATGAAAGAAAGAAATTTCAAGTACAATTTTTCTTCCCATAATTATTGATACGCTGAGCGTTCATCTAAAAAATCGATTATGTTCGTATAAGAACATTAGTCAAAATTTTGATTTCTTTGAAAACAAAATTGCAAAGAATTTGCTTTATTTTATAATGAATATTTTAATGAGAAGGAGTTATATATGGAATGTCTGCGTATTTAACAGAATACTTGAAAATTGTTCACATTGAAAATGAGGAAACTAATAGTATATTGAAAATAATATCAATTTTTGAGGGAAAATAAAATTGAAAACACATTTCCAAATGTAGAAATCGCATTGAGAATCTTTTTTAAGCATGATGGTAACTAATTGCAATTCTTTTCAAAATTGAAAAGAATATAAAATTAATTGAGAAGTACAATGTTTCAAGAGAGATTAACCAGTTTATCGCTGATCTCCATAGAATATGATGTGCTCAAAAACATCGATTTGAAAGAGTAATTAACGAGCTTGCCCATCTCAAAATCTAGAAGGGTTCCTCTTAAATCAACATAGATTTCTAAGTACTAACCTTTGAACGCTAAAAAGTTTAAATAAAAGTTTGTGGATTATATTATTGTTATCTATTCATTTAGTGTGTCAATAAAAATAAATGTAGAAGCTTGGTTATCTATTCTTATTGTTTTTTCTAACAAGATAGTGTTTTGTCAAAGTCATATGGGCCCCATTATCCTAATATGCCCAGGGCCTCCAATAGGTTAAAGACGGCCCAGGTTCACTTTTCTCTTACTGAACATAATGTGTTAATGTAAAAAAAAAAAATAACATAACTATACATATACAATACATAAAACAATAAAACATTGCAGGAATGATTGGAATTTCCAAAAAAGGATCTCTATTCTCTTTTATGTTATATCTATCTGTCGTACTAATTTAAATCCCTTTATTTTGGAAAAATAACTTTTTTGTGTGGCTTATAGTAATATAAAAATTGTATATACTAAAAACTTACAATTTGGTCTAAACAAAAAAAAACACCCTATAAAACAAAGTAAGCTTTATTTTTATTTTTTGGCTTCAACAGGAATGAAATGCATATTTGTCTACATGTATGGTTATTTATCATGTTCTATAGGTATCGCCCCCAGGATATATGTAAGAGAATATCGAATAAACCAGGTGTCCTTCCTTTTCCATCATTCATTGTTATAAACATTCGCTCACAGATATACAATGAAATAAACACAAGAACATCAAAAAGCGAATTTCATAAGGATTCATTTCCAGAAACATCATACCGAAATGTAACACACAAAACTTTGAAATATATGAGAATTTAACAAGAACTCTCTCTTAGTTCGTTAGAGAGGATATGATATTATGGTATTATGAACAAGATGGATGAAAGCTGTATAGTATATTATGTCACTGACATAAACAGCAAACAAAACAAATATGTATACAAATACTCGTAGGTATGTACAAATATATGAGTTCCACAAGAAAAACACGGACTAGTACATAGATTAACTAATTTATGTGTCAACATTGATAAATTAAATAATTTTCGATATCCAAAGAAAGGAGATCAGTGTTGCCGGAGAGAAATGTTTAGAAGGAGCACAGAAGCCAAAAAAGAGTAGTATTTTGAACAAACTAGTAGTATCTTTTTCAGAATTGTAAAAGTTTTCAAATGTGAGCTTGTGAAAAAAAAATTGTATTTTAAAACTTTATTAAAACTATCATCTTTGTTGTCTATACACTTAGGGACATTTATATATCAGTATTAAATACCTAGATCGAAAATAGCTTATGTGCTAAGGTATTTTGATTTATCAATATTATCATAATATTCAAAGGTTACGAAAAGTATTAAAAAGGAATCAAAAACTATTTTTTATATGATTTCAAAAGGCTTTTTAAAGGATACCATTTAATGCAATTAACTCCATTTAGTAATTCCTTGAAACTCATAATTGCGTTTAATGTGCTTATGTCAAATCCATTTCGTTTTTTATCCTTTATAAGGAAAAGTTGAAAAACTTAATAATGCACTCACAAAATCCCGTGTTAGAGGAAAAAGTATTTCATTAAGAGCATTTTTTTAAATAAATATCTCTGGTCAAATTCTTCGATATCTAATGAATTCGATACCATGCTTTGATTAAGAAATTTCGCCATTCCAAATCAAGGTTTTCAATATTGGTTGTATCTATTAAATCAGGGATAGATACAATTATGGAAGTTGCGCTTTCTGCTAAGTTTGGAGGATTAGGGGGGTTCACATGGACCAGCATGCATGCTCGACAGCATGGCTCAACGAATCTAAACCAGCTTTGCGTTCACATGGATACATATTTTTAAATTTTCGAAGCGAACGGACGCAAGATGGCGAATATTTTTCTGGCAGCGTTAATTATGAACGAAATTTACACTTTTATGGGAGGTACCGTTGTTTTTTGTTTTACGAAGTATTCAAGATATGTTGAAAAACTACCAAATACGAAGTTTCGAAAAATTCTATTGAGTCGTTTTCAAAAAAAAAAAATTGATTTTCGAAAAAAAAATGTTTGAAACATTTTGGTTTACAATAGTGTTTAAACTTTCTAGGAGTTTCTGCGTAAAAAATTTCAAAAAAAAATCAAATTAAACGTTTCCCAGAAAATCGAAAAAATGGTTTTAGTAGAGGTGCCTACCTACGTACCAGAAGTAACATTTTTTTCCAAAAAAAATCATCAAAAGGTTACCCTTTCTCTTAATTAATGAAGTGATTTTTTTTTATAAAAATTGTTCGAGCGGTTTTTGAGAAAAATAAGATTTCATTTATCAAAAAAAAATTGTTTGTTAGGTATCGTTATTTTTTGTCTTAGAAAGAAATGAAAAAACAATTGTACCAAGTTTAAAGCAAATACATCCAACCGTTTAGGCTGTAGACTCGAGGACAGAGAGACAGACGGAATTGCGGGACCTACTTTTGTTTGTTTGATTGTTAGATTTTTTTACGAACGCATAACTTGCTCTATAGTACCATAACCGCAAGTTAAAATACGTGTGTACTTCGTTAGATGCCAAATGCAACTATCTTTTATGAGACTCAAAATAGACCTTAACCTAACACGAAAAAAGAAAACGAAGTTGTCGAGCATCTGTGTACACAAGTTGGATGGTTGGACGAGCATTGAACGAGCCAGCAAGTTATCAAAAAGAATTGAAATCCGACGAGCATGTTGGTCCAGCTGTTGTTTTTGCGTTTTAATGGTCGAACATTGGAGGTTGTCGAGCCATGCCCTCGAGCATGTAGTTCCATGTGAACCCCCCTATTAATACCTTCAATTGATTTTCAAATTTTGTCATCAAAATCGATACACTTGAAAGCTCATCACGTCATGTAATATTTTCGACAAACACCTTTAATTTCGAATATTTCATTTATTTAAAATGTTTTTGTTTTAAGACAAATTTCAGCCCCAACATGCACCTAATCGATATTTAAAAAAAAATCAGAAAATCCTGGCAGTAGATATAAGCCCGTCACTTAAAAACTCCGATTTGATACAATTTTGTAAAATGGTCTTGTAAAATGTTTTAATTATGGCAAAAATGTATATACCTATTCGTACGGACTGAGGCTGGAACTCTAAGTTAGGTTGTTTAGTTAACTGAAGAACATAGGCTAAAAGTAATAAATAACATTTAGTTGTATCATTTAGCTATTTTCCTTTCTCTTTGTGGACAAGATCTAGGTTGATTCTGCAAAAAGTAGTGTACCAATGCAGGCCACTGTTTCAATACTCTTGCCGTAACCTGCTGGGATTATTTTAAAATTTTATGTTTTTCAACCTTGAAATAGTCCTGAAACGATTTCTTTTTGGGCTATGTGCAAAGTGTACCTAGATGTTTTTTTTTAATTCAATATTCTGTCATTTTTTTAGCTGCGGCTGAGGAACAAAGGATACTTTCATAAATGACGACCAATGCATAACATTCATAAATGCAAATGATGAATGTCAGAGTTTCATAATTGTAAAATGCAAATATTTGCAGCCCAAATATAAAATTTCACATGCATTCCGATTTTGTTCTTAAAGAAAGAGAGAGTATGATATAAGCCTCACTGTCCAAATTTCCGCTATAAAATTCAAAGGAAAATGAAGCCAATCAGAGAAAGTATTCATAAGTTTATATTAAAATGCATGCGCAGTTTTTCTGACGTTAACATGATCGCAACTGTTCGCAAATAAACAAAGCAACCATGCATTAATAAAATCACTCAAATATGTAAGGAATGGCACACACACAGCCTAACATAAGCATATTTGGATCCTCCTTTAGAAAAAAAGATCGAACTCCACTCTTTTGGCCAACCATGAAAGCAGCATTGTCTGGGCAACGCAACGACAAAAAAAAAATTAATAAAGAGAGCGGAATTCCCTTTTTAAGGACTTTTAATTAAAATGCTGCGAAATCAGCATTAAATTTAAAAAGGAAAAACATTTTTAAAGGGTGACGTTTCACTTCACTGCATGTGCAAGATTTTTTGGTTTTTGAAAAAAGTAGTGAAAGGAGGTGTACGGTAGTACGGAGGTGTCGAAAGTAGTACAGTACTACTATAGTTGTACTTTCCGCAACGCTGAATTAGATTCTTGTTATTTCTTTTTTTGTAATTTTTGTTTGATATCAAAACAACTAATCATCTCATTAAAAATAATGTTTCTATAGAATTGCGAAGCAATGGCGTTAATGTTTCATAATTTTGTAAACGAAGGAAACATCCTTTTTTGTTTCTATAGGAAAATGGGAGACATTATAAAACGATGAGTAGGTATATATTTATGCAACATAATGTATAAAATGTAGGTACATATGTATTTTTGTTTTTGTTTGTTCTTCCGGTTCGACAATTTTGTATAATATGACAGAAAACAACATCAAGGGAACTTTAAATATATGTACTTACATGTGAATATGTGTAAATGCCAAAAATATGTTAGAGAGAATAAAAGGTCAGCTATATTAGGGCACCGGCATGCCATATCTTGCTTAAATATAAAATTATAAATTATGTATGTAGAGAATATTTTGAAAATTGCTTAGGGGTGTGTAAAACAACAATAACAGACAATAAAACTACCTTGAACTTTGTTTCATCATTTCGGTCAAATGTATCTTTTTTTTAAGTTTTTTGGTCAATGGGCTTGTGGGTGACTTCAAAAGAATATTATATATTTTTTTGGGCAAGTTAGTTTGGATAAATGTTTATTATTTTTAGAAACCTAATTTAGAAACCTAATTATAAAAAAAAACACCCGTTAGTAGATATAGCTTACTAACGGGTGTTTTTTTTTAACTGCGTGAGAAGTTTAAATGGTTGTTGCCTTGGGTATGGTTTGACAGTTGAGAATACCAAATCTTATTGACATTTCTGTTCAGAATCCCTTAACGCCGCACAGTGCTTCCATATTTAAAAAATTTTACTTGAAAAAAAATATATCTGTTCGCGAATTTTTAACGAAGAATTCTGATTGTGTTTAGTGATGAAGCTCATTTCTGGTTAAATGGCTTCGTCCATATGCAAAATTGCCGTATTAGAGCTCAAGCTATTAATGAATCATCATCATCACTTCATTATTTCTTTTTCGAAATGAAGAAGCTGCTGATTTCTGATTTCTTTTCCCAAAAATTAATCAGCTAAGCATCCATGACATTTGGTTCGAAGAAACCAGCGCAACTTGCCATACAGCTCGCCTAACCATAAATTTATTTGGTAATCAATATGGTGACAGCTTTATTTCCAGAAGTGGTAATTTTGTTTAAATTTAAATTTATTAAATAAAGAATGGCTGCAAAATTTTAAGATCTTTAAAAGCGAAATCAGATACATAAGGTCTAATTTTACGAGTTTTCATATAAATTTCGTTGGAAGTTTACACAGAGCTTGTTGGATTTCGCTATAAATTTGATAATAAAAAGTTTAAATTTACACATTTTTTGCTGATGTTTAAAAAAAATTAAGTTCTCATTAGAACGAAATCACATAACTAAGGTATAATTTTAAGCGTTTTCATACGTAATTCTGTTGAATTTTAAACAAAAAAAATGTATATATCCATTTAGTTTAAACGTCTTAGGTGTAGAAATAAACATTTTTACTTTAAATCTTTATTTGAAAATAAACATAAAAGATTTAAAATTTACACATTTAATGTGTGTGTAAAAATACTCCAAATATGGTAGGCAACAAGTTTCCTCGCTTTATGATAGTAAAATTACACTATTTTGTTTAGAGCGAAGATTGATATGTACATTTATGTTAGTTTCTCAAATAATTCTATGAATGTGCTAACCTTAGAGAAAATAATTTCGCATTAACGACATTTCTCGACATACAGATGGTATGACGAAAGTGAAAGTTATATCTTCTCTCTCAAATTATGTCCATAAGTAATAATGTAATAAGATCCTATTAAAAATGGAAACACCAGAACAACTTAGCCTTTCAAGCCCAACACCAAAAAAAAAGAATGCATTCAACTTTATTGATTTAAAGGTTAACTAATTAAATGACAGTATATAGTCGATTTAGTGTGTGTCATATTTGACACTTGATTTGCTGGGATGCGTTCCTTAGTGCAACAGTATATTGAAACTTGCAGATCACAGAGGATATATTGTAATTGAATGAAAATTTTTGCTCAGGTCCATTACTAACTGCTATAGGTAAGTATCCTCTTTAAAACTTTACAAAATTTTATTATGGAATTTTAGAACCACAAAACTTTCGACGTCAATTATCTGGGTATTTAAATTACAAAAACCCGCTTTAATTTTGTATGTCGTGCAACTAAACGATAATCGCTTCCTTGCCACAATTTGTCACTCTAAAGGATTTTGAGTCAAAATTGATACTTTAAAAAAAAATTACCAACAATTTTAAACGCATGGATTATTCAAGTGCAAAATAACAAAACAACAAACTGTCACCGAATTTAAACGGAAGCTTGTAACTTATTGTCGCGAAGAGCTTAGAGTAGTTGGCATGCAGCATCTTCTCCTGGGTTCCTAGACATAGTGGGGTACCAGCAACGAGACAACAACAAAAATATACCCATGAAAACTATCGAAAGTTGGAAATTGTCGCACTGACAAGAAACTTTGCCAAAGTTTTCAAAGACAAACAACATGAAAAATCATTCAATCAATCTCTGTGTTATTTACGCACAAAATACCAAACAAATAAAATGAATAATCTATGCAGTAAATATAAGGCCAACTAGTCACATTATGATACATCGAATTTCATTTGTCATTGTCCAGCTGTCTGGCACTTGAGATACACATTTGTGAAAATTTATCAAGAAATAAAAACTTTCAGACTTTTCATGTTATAGCCTGTTGAACCTTATCATATGGTTTCATCTCATTTATTTTTTAAAGATTATTTCATTTAAATGGTGGTCAAGGCTTTATATTAATTGGTGAATACAACGAGCCCTAGTTTGAGTATCATTTTTTGAGTATATTTGCTTGAAATTTTGTTTTCCGAGACGTCAATTAATGCTGTCTTATCGACATTTGACATGGAAGACTGATTTCACGTATTCCTGGATGTCAAATAATGGTAGTTTGGTGCGAAATTTGTTTACTATGGCTGGAATTGGCTAGCCCAGTAGGTCGATTTTCATTCGGAAACAATTTTTTTTAAATGGGATAGTAAATGCTTTGTAAGGATTTTAAAAATAATTTTAAAATATCTATCACTTTTATAATAAAATTTAATAAGAGCACTGTAAAACAAAACCTATAAAAATCACCCCTTATTTCGAAAAATATGATTTTAAAATGATTTGATGATTCTTTATTACAAAAAAAAACAAGCTTTACTCAACAGTGTATGAGGGATACCAGTTCATGATGTTGATACCATCAACTTACCCAAGAAGTTACACAGTTCATGAAGTACTATCTCCACTAAAAGTCTCTCAACTAAAAACCAACATCGATGTATAAATTCCAATTAAGTATAACGAAACTATCCATCTAAAAATTGCAAGTCCTTAAAAAGTCAATATTAGTAAACCTCTACCCTTTAGATATTTCTCGAAAAGAAAATAAGAAAAATAAAGACAAATACATATGTATCTAGACAAACGCAATTTCCTTGGCTTAATTCCCTTAATACACCAAAACTTTTTCTGTTAAAAAAAAAGGAAAATAAAAATTTGTAAAAAAGTTCAAACAAATCAAACTTTAAATCGAATGATGTCTCAAGTACCAAGCAGACAGAGACATCACCCTCAAAAAATCGACTTCTCTGTTTGGGAAAATTTCCTTCTAAAACAAATAACGAAGAAAGTTCTTTTTTATTATTTTTGTTTCATCCTCCTCAAGGGAATCAACTCAAATAACGAATGGAAAGTTCAAAAAATGTTCAAATCAAAGTTCGTAGAAAGACAACCTACTTTTGAATTGATGATAAAAATAATCGAGTATCCAATGCATATTTGTATTGAGGACCCTCGAAAAAATAAGAAGATATAAATTTTCACATCAGTAAGCACCAATACAAAACAATATAGATATAAAAAAAAAATATCTGCTTAAGACCAATTCCCATAAATCACTGCGAAGGCCCCCATCAATTCCCAAAGCGATAGCTGTTGGGCATATTGAACAATTACCATAAATAACCTATTTATAACCCGACGAATTTTGCCAATAAAAAAAAATTGTCTCCTTATGGAATCTTTATTAAACTGCGCAATGCATTTATAAACAAAATGTATCCTTTCGAAAACGAATAGCAAGGAGTGAGTACATAATGAGGAAAGTAATTAAAAAATAATATTTTCAAAGCCATTATCCTCTCAGAATTCATGTCACACGAAATGCCTAGTTATATTTTTTTTATTTGTCTTTCTTTACCCACCTGAGTTGGTCCAATTCAGAGCGAATATTCATATCCATATTCTCGGCATTGTTCGTTATCCTTAGGGATTTGCGTAGATTATTTTCCAATAGTTCATAATCCTCTCGACGGCGTGTCATTAGGGCATTCAACTGTTTCGTTAACAAACGCACTTGATCATTCAGAGGCAAAATCATATTATTCTCTTCACTGGTGTCCTTAATGACATCATCGGCATCATCACCATTGCCATTGTTTGCAACACTATTATCGTCATCACTTATATCACTGTTAGTCGAAGCCACAGCAACCGTATATGGCCGTAATTTAGCGCCTTTATCATTCATCATCATTGATGATGACAAGGAATCATCTCCAGTATCGTCCTCTTGGCCAACAATAATAACAGCACGATTTTGCTGTTTTTTGTGTTGGGCGCCATTTAAGACTCCCAAACCAGCACCAAGAACTACACCTTTCGCATTGCTGCTGTCACGCAGGATGCTATCCGAATCGAAGCTATTATTTTTTCGGCCATTAATAACACTTGAATCAGACCATCCCAGAGAGGCTAGCAGTAGCACGAGCCCTATGAGGGCGCTTAAGTGAAAGTTCGACCACGACCACGTCATTCTGATGACCGCAAACTTAAGCCGCACGAACAAACGAAACACAAACAAAAGGAGTATCGGTTAATAGAAAATAAAATGTATCGATAAATGTAACGAACCGTTACAAATGAATCAAATCAAATCAAATATAACTGAACTCGCGTGCAAGGGAATTATGTCACCACCATATACGCGCAATAGATCACGCACTCGTTCAGATACAAAAAAAAAACACCCACACACTTGCACACTATGATTGAATTCGGTCAGTAGTATCAAGTGTATCCATTCGTCTAAGCATGACTCGCTACTCGAAATACCAACTAGAAAAACCGACACGACAAAACGGTTTTATTGTTTTCAATTTTCGTCTCGTTTCTTATTGCAATTCGACTGACGGATTACTGAGAACTAAAGCCGGTGCGAAAGTAGAAGGTCCTTATATACCATCGGCATTGGCTTCCAGAATACTACCTTAACCACACTGCCGACGACACGACGGGGGAGTTTTTAGTACGACGACGAAGACAGCGAGAGTGTGCCAGTTGCCAGTTGCCACTTTACCAGTAGGTATCTATGTATGCTGTTCTGCTGGTTATGTTGTGTTTTTGCATGCCCTTCCAGAGAATGTTGGTTTATTTGAATGATATATGTAGGAGCAACGAAGAGGCAAACGAATTTGGCAAAAGAGAAAAACAAAATTTAAATAGAGCATTTGTGGAGTAACAGTGTTGCTGTTGCATAAAAGAATATCTGTCAAAAAAGGCCTGCTAAAAGGTAGCAGAAATTGTACTATTCGGTATTAGTATTTGATAATATTTCTCGGTTGAGAGTCAAAATACTGTATGGGTCATAAAACTGTATTTAAAATACTGTATCTCAAAACACTTTATTTCAAAATACTGTATGCACAAAATACTGTATGATCAAAATACTGTAAGTAAAAATTCTGTATTTCAAAATTCTGTATCTCATACAGAATTTTTAGATGCAGAATTTTGAGATACAGTAATATGGGATCCATCGTTTTGCTAATTCAGCATTTTTAGATAATTATTTAAGATTTAGAGTATCTGAAATACAAAATATTAAGAATACTGTATAATACAGTATCACACAAAATTTTGACAATAGAGCATTTTGATCCGTTCCCAATATTTCTACAATTAAGGCTAGCATTCCACTCAGGCAGGATTACTATTTAATTATATTAAGCTCTTCTGGCTTAAATATTATATGTAACTAGCTGACCCGGCGAACTCTGTTCCGCCATAAATTCAATAAATTAGCAGATTTTGGATTTTAGTAAGTTCAACTTTTTATTAGGAAATACAAATAAAAAAATTAAGTATTTTGATGATTCTTTATTGTTTATGTATTTTGGTGAATAGGTTGCCCTCTACAGTTAAGTACCTTGTAATACAAAACATTTTTGGTTTTATTATCAGGCGCTAGAACAAACAAACAAACAAACAGATGTATCATTAATGCCCGTTTGCTGATATACAAATTAAGCATTTAAGTTCTACTTAAGAACTTATGTGACAGTTTAGGCAGAGGAAAAACTAAGCGTAAGCGTCTTAAGTTGAACATAAATATTTATGATTCGTATCAGCAAACGGGGCTAAGAAATGCAACACTCATGTTTGTTGTCAGCTGAAGTTTCTTCACATAGCGCCACAGATTCGATGATTTGAGGCTATTTCGTCATCAGTCGTTGATCTTAGAATTACTGTCAGGGTTTGGCGGAAATCGCCAGACAGTAAAATCATTGCTCTTCCAAAACATCTCGTGTCATTGCGTAGATCTTTTAATGTTCTGTTAACTGCTTCTAATGCACGTTTTTGCGCCATTGTGCATTCGTCCCAGATGATGATTTTTCATGCTTTTAAAACTGGCCATTACTGAGTTGTTTGCAATAGTATATGTTCGTTCTTCATAAGTTTTGCAGATTTAGCGGCAATTTTAGTACTGATTGAGCAGTACGGGATCCTTCTAACAAATGGCTGCTATTCCAAGCAACTGCAACCGAAATGTCTGTGGCTAAAATTACTGACATGAGGAATGTCTTACCAGTTCCATCATGTGCATCCAGAAAATATAAACCACCATTTCCATCATCAATAGCCTTTATTAATGTAACAGAAACTTCCTTTTTTTTGTGATCATATTCACTTTCCTGTTCCAATTCTCGATTAAATTTGTCATTCATTTCACGATTTGGCGCTGGTATTCATAACCTAACTAATAAACTACCGCACATGAGGTAACACATGTCTTCGATCAAGAGTAAAGCCCTATTATGTATCTCATCATTCATCTCAATATCGTGATTTATGGAACTGACACGAAATTACGTTTAGCTGTCATTTGCGTTTTGTTATTCAGTGTCAGATGCGTTTTTCTTATACCACGTTTTATAATGACTTGCATTCTCTTTGACGTTTTATGTCACGTCACACGGGAACGCGGTCGAACGGGATACAAAGTATCATTTGTCCGTTTCCAGCTTCTAAGCTACCTCCTTATCAATTTTCAGCCAAATCGGTTCAGGCGTTCTTGAGTTATTAAAAACGACTTTCTTTTATATATATAGATTCTGTGACTCAGAATCGAAGAAATATACTAACGAGACGCCCATTTCCTAGGAGTTCTGAATTAAAATAAAATCCACATTGGCCCCATATTAAAAGACTAACAACAAGGAGTTAGCACTTCGGTAAACTTGTAATTCGTATTAATAAATGTGTAATAATCTCTCGCATATACTAATTATGCGAATGGATAAATTTATAACTTTCAACGGCACCATTCACATAAATATTACGGTAGGTTTTCATACTTTCCGTTTTTGAGACTAAAAATTTCATTAAAATTTGAAAATAAAATAAATTGCACGACTGGATCGCACGTACTTACTCCTACATATGTTCGATCGCATTGTATGTAAAAGATCCTTAATAGAAACGGCTAAACATATTATTAAAGTCGTTTTTTACTTAATGTTTTAATAAATTAAAGGTTTTATATAATTATACATATAAAAAAATTCTTAAATTTTTTCTAAAAAAAAATTGGTCTGACAATTTTATATATCTAATAATATAAATTTAAAAACAAAATTTTAGAAAAAATCGTCCACCCGTTTTCAAAATATTAAATTTTCAAAAAAAAAATATTTTTTTACAAAAACCCAAAACATATTTTTCGAAAATTTTGAAATGCAGTATTATTTAGAATTCCAAGGACATCCTGTGTAAAAATTTTGATCGAAATCCGTTAAGCCGTTTACGTGAAAGTCGAAAATCAATAAAATGGTTGTATGGTAGGTACTGTTAATTACAAAATAGGTAAAAAAAAAAATAGTGGCTAGTGACTAGTGAATAGTGAACAAATGACTTGTACCAAAATATGAAAATTTCATTACAACGTGATGACTTTTTCTGACAAAGTTTTTAGTTTGAAAATAGTACACACAGTATTGTTTATCAAACTTTAAGAACATTTATAGGCTCATTTGAAATTCTAAGATATCGTCTGACTATTTCGGAAAACTTATATGACTATTATGTAAGCCCTGGCAATCTTCTTTACTTATCTTAATGTTTACTGTAATTTTGTTTGATTACTGATTTGTCCAACACTAGTAATGTAGCTTCATGTTGACAGTTGTTGCTTTAAACAACATGGCCTGTATGTACAGTTAAGTGTTAGCGCCTTTATTGTACAAATCTTTAAATGACTTCTTATTTTTTTGAAGTAGTTGATACAACAATGGCAACACTTTATTTGAGAGTACTAATAAAGCATTTTTGTTAACAAATTTTCAAATGCGAAAGTAAGAGCTGGTAGGTAAGGTACTTACATAAATAAATACATTGAGGAGTTCTTCGGCGTTCTCAATACTTCAATGCGCAGCAGCTGTCCAATCCAAGTTTTCTCAGTTCAGTAGGCAGGTAGTAGATACGCGGAAATACTCCTAAGAAGAGCGAAGGAGAGAGCTTTAATAAACGACACTGAGTTTTTAGAACCTGATGCTTCAGGACCAAACAATTCCCCATCCACAAATCCAGACCTTCTCCTTCCAATCCAAAACTAAGCACATGCATCAGTAGTACAGCATTGTTGGTTTGGTTAAATTTATTTTTTGCTGATTAGTTCCACCAAATGTGAGGAACAGCTGGCTGTATGATGCTGAATAGTGAAATCCGTATGCTATATACTCGCCATACGTTCTCTTATCGCATGCACACGCCGACCAGCTGGCCTAAAAAAAAAGCAATCCCATTGTTCAGTCTCCGCTCCTCTTTCTTTGTCCAGTTCCATGTTTCATCGTTCGGTAATGTATTCAATAAGAAGAAAAAAATAATAAAACATTGTGACCGATCGATTAATGTCAAGGATGAGACGAGAGCCGGTGTGGAGAGCCTGAGCCATAAGAGGACTGTTAGGACACGAAATTAAATCAGATAAATGACGGTGAAGAGGCAATGGCAAACATTTGCACCTGCCGTTGAGATAGCACACGTATCTACCTACATAAGCATGGAAGGCATTCCATCAGGACAATATAGAGACATGACGGTATGATCAAGAACAGGCGGTATGGAACCAGTTTTTAAGTGATTTGCTCTCGAGAGGTCAGTTTTCATTTTCAGGAGGAGATGCCTTGTTTGTTGTTTTGGATCGAAAATTGTTATGTTAATTGCATCGCGGCACCATGTAGATCAATTTCATCAGAGCATCAACATGTTTTTTTTTTGTGCATTATCTACCTATACGAGTTCTAGATATCTACCACAAAGAGGCTTTGCGGCAATCACCAAGGACACTTCAGAGCAAAATCTCGTTTGTTGCACAGATTTGTTTTCAGGTAAATTTGTGTGTGTATATTTTTTGTTCACATTGCTCAGCTAACATGCGGGTGGTGTTTTTTGTTCGCTTCTTCTTTGCTTAGGTTTTTCACTAATTGATTTTAATGCAGATTTAAGTATAAATTGTGGAATATGTATACATTTATTAGGGCAGGTAATGGAATCTTGAAAAAAATTACGGAGATTATTATAAAAATTCCTCGTACACAAATCATTTTATGAGACAATTTTTTTATCGGACTCGTGCAGTTGCTAGAGTTCTTAAAAATCTCCCTTCATGAACCAAAAGAAAACAAGATTACGACACTTCTTTTTTTGTCTTTTTTTTGCTTACGTCACGCGAGATTACAAAATCTGAGCAAAAGAAATTGTTTTGTGGGTCCGATGTGGATTAATGGATTTTTCGTGCTCGAATAATATAAACATACAATTTGTTTAAGTAATTAAATATTGTTGAATTAAATTTGCTTTAATTGCATTTAAAATAATTGCGATAAAATCAAGAATAAAAGAAAGTCGGAGTGCTAAATGGATATCGAAGATTTAACTTAAATTAGGCAAAACGCAACAATTTATTTAGAAAATATTTTAATTATGCTGTAATTTTATTGTATTTTCGTTTTTTGCATTTTGATAAGTCTACAATGGTTCGGTTAAGTGTTCTTATTCTAAAATACATCCTTGCTTGGAAATTTTTTTTTTATTTCCACATCGCAGTCAATGTATTTGGCCAATTCAAGTAGATTTATTTGGTAGCCTGGACAAATTACTAAGTCTTCTCCGTTGAAGGATTTGAAGATTTTGTCCAAGTTCACCAAGTCATTCAACATCCTTGGTGATGGCTTTTGACAAGCCGCGTTAACTTAGGTGGTACACCCATGTTTACGATGCGCCATTTTCTTCAGCTGGAATTTTGTGTATTAGTTTATTGCATATTTTCTAGGCCATCGCTATCTAAAGTGGCCAAATCTTCATGGTCTTTGTTGCAATCAGTGTTAACCTCTTCTGGTTCCCAAGCAATGCTTTGTAATATATTACCTAAAAAGATATTAAAGATTACTTGTTTGTATAAGCAAAAGCAATGTCTGCAAACCGGCCAATGGCGCTTCCAAATCTGGGATATCGTCAAAGGTTACATTTGATGCGTCCGAAATAACACCCCCGTTGTGTCCTAAAATGTGGCACCTTAACCTCAAGCGGAATTCCTCTCGATCAGGATGATCATGGAGGCCTCCTACTACTTAAATAAATTAACCAAATTCAAGTAAATTTAAAAAAAAAAAAACTTACATTTCAAGGCGAAGTATGTCCATTTGTGCCTTAAAAGAAACACAATTTTCGCAACAGGATAAATCAAAAGATTCTGTGGCATCTTCTTGAGAAATAATAGTCTCAAGGCACACTTCTTCACTGACCAGTACATAAGTATTTGCATCTAACAGGGTTACTGCTATTTTTTTATTGTCCCTGGCCAAAACCCTAGTTGACCGGCCAGATAAATCAGCGTTTCCTGTTGCTTTGTACACTGTTGGTATGGAACCAAGTTTAATGCGAGGGCTTTTTTATCGGTGCAGCCTATGAAGATAGAATATATTTTTAATTTATTGATTATAAAGCAATTGAAATGCACTTACCCAATTCAAATTGGAAGTTATCGGTTCTATGTCATCTGCAGTAAAGTGGTCACTAGATTCTAGCTGTTTTTGCATCAAAGATTAAAAGCATCCTTTCTTTCACAAAAACGAATCCAAATTTTCAACAGCAATGGAAGTTTTGGGAAAGTGTAGTATGACACATCATCTCTCCTTAATGTCTTTGTTTTTATTGTTGTTGTTATTACACCTACAAACATCACACCACAATTTTAAGCTATTTCACAAAAAAAACAAACAATAAAATTTCAAAAACAAAATCCAAACTTTTCAATTTCAAACTGTTTCGCTTTTCTCGTTTTCATTTTAAATCTCGTGTGATGTCACACGAGTTGTCAAAAATAACAACAACAAAGCGAAAAAATAGAAGTGTCGTAATCTTGTATTCACTCATTCATGATATCCCTTTACTTTGATGAAGAGTTTTTCAATGCAGTAAAAACAACTGCGTGTACTTTTCTATCTGTGCTACTCTACTGGTGTCCTCATGAGTGGATGGTAAGCGGCATTTGTTTGGCCAGAACATATCTATAAAGGGAATCTTCTCCAACCTGCATCTACAGCAGGTACCATTACGTACCTACCTTCTGTCCAAGGTTAAAAAATCATGTGCTCAAGAAAAACATCAAGTGTATTGTTCGAACAGTGCCTCAAATCTTTTCATCGTTTTGGAAAAAAATATTTCAAAAGCATTTGGCATTAAGCTTTCTTAGCGAGAATACGTCCATTTGGTAACGATGAATCTCATTTTCGTTGGGTTTGAAATTACCTATCGGGCCGCTCAATACAAGCCGTATTGGACGGTTTCAAGGCTGATATTCATGAAATAAATACTGGTGTGTCTGTCCCAGGACTCCATTGTGTCTCCAACTATCTTTTTCTAATGATCCCATAAATTGTTTTGCTGATTTTTACTTGCACTAGTGCAAGTTTCTAGCCTTTGGAAAAAAATTCAAACTGGAAATTTTAATCAAATTTGACATAACGATGATAGATAACACCAACAAAGTGGTTCCAATGTAGACCACAAATTTCATGAAATAAATGATTTTACGAAATCGATTTCAGCATTTATTTCTTACCATCTCTATGGAAATAAATTAAGAAACAATTTGATGTCTATTGTCAATTCAGCTAACATTTTTGTGTTTTTTACCTTTACATATGTATATTGATGAATTGAGTTAGAATACCAAGCCGAGACTGTAAATAAAATAAGTGTTGTTTGCTTGGCACTCTAATTATCAGTAAGATTTCATGAAATAATTTACCAACTGAACGAAGAAATATAGGTAAATGTCTGCAATAATTGCTCAAATAAAAAACAAAAATAAAAATTGCTTGTGGAGGCACAGGATTAAGCATTTTAGGTGATTGTCTCAAATCGATTTTGAATCGTTTTCTTAGCCCCAAACATAACGGTACCTGCCACACAATTTCTTATACAATCTGAATTATATTGAAAATGGCTCTTAACGATTTAGATACAAAAAAATATGTGACTAATATAGTTGTAGTCTACATTTTGGTATTTTGTTCTCGTTTACATATTTTTTTATTAACGGTACAACATTTCTATTGATTTTGGACTTTCTCATAAGCGGCTCAACGGATTTGTAGGACCTCCTACATATTTATGTAGGAGGTCCTTTAATTTCTTAATCATATTGCATACCAAAGTTTTTGAAAAATATTTTTTTGGATTAAAAAAAAATGTTTGAATTATTAAACACATAATAACCATCTTATACTAAATTTTTTTTTAGAAAATAATTTACGAATTTTTTTTAATTAATCAAATAAGGTAAAAAAAATACTAAAGCTCAATATGGTGAACTGTTTCTACTAAAAATCTGGTGATTAAGATGTTATCGAATATCGTACATTTTTTATTTAATCTAAGAAATTTCTATCTCGTAACTCATAATAGCTGAGTCATATGGCATGTCTGATGGTGTCTGACTAGTTAACACAAGTCAAAAGTATGAAATTGATGGTTGATAACTCATTAATTCCAAAAACAATAATGAGTTTTATAATGACCTGTGTACTTATTATCCTATATATTTATACGCCGAATGAATAATCACAACCTTAGACATTGTAAAACAGGCTCTTTGTAATCAGTTACTTATCTATTATATAAAAGAAAGTCGTGTTAGTTACACTATTTATAACTCAAGAACGACTGAACCGATTTGGCTGAAAATTGGTCGGGTGGTAGCTTAGAACGGACAAGGACACTTTTTATCCCGTTCTACAGCGTTCCCGTGTGACGTGACATAAAACTTCAAAGAGAATTCAAGTCACTATACAACGTGGTATAACAAAAAACGCATCTGACATTTAATAACAAAACGCAAATGACAGCTAAAAGTAATTCTGTCTATGGTGAAGTTATGGGTTGAAAATTTGATCAGAAATTAATAATCAGTGAATGCTTATATTTGCGGTTGTTACTGGTAAATGTGCGTGGGCCAACGTCATTTGAGACTGCATGCACGGACTGTTAATGTTGTAATATTACCAACATATCGTGCTGCGTGTGAAGAACCCAATTTACTAGAAAACGATACCCATTGGGATACGTCAATCGTTGAAGCCATTATCTCTGCATCTCCAAGTCAGATACGCACATTATCATCATTTCGACATGCTTTCCATAGAACCCATCTAACCTGTGGTATAAATAAAAGGATACTTTGTCAGAAGATATTTTGCATCAAATTCGTGTCAGTTCCAGAAATCACGATTTTGAGGTGAATGAGGACATACTCTTGATCGAAGACATGTGTTACCTCATGTGCGGTAGCTTATTAGTCAGGCTAGGAATACCAGCGCCAAATCGAGAAATGAATGAAGCTTTTAATCGAGAATTGGAACGGAACGTGAATATAATCACCAGGAGTTAGATTTAGTAGTTCAAACGAATGTACCCCTGTTGAATCCCCAACAAAAGGAAGTTTATGAGACATTAATGAAGGCAATTGATGATGGAAATGGTGGTTTATATTTTATGGATGTCCCTGGTGGAACTTGTACGAAATTCCTCATGTCAGTAGTTTTAGCCACAGACATTGCGGTTGCAGTTGATTCTTTTGGTATAGCAGTCACATTGTTAGAAGAATGCCGTAGGGCTCATTCAGCATTCAAATTGCCGTTAAATCATCAAATTATTGAAGAACCAACATATAATATTGCAAAAAAAAACTCAGCAATGCCCAAAGTTTTATCAGCATCTGGGACGAATGCAAAATGGTGAGCACAAACGTTTATTAGAAGCACTTAACCGAACATTGAAAGATCTACGCAATGACTTGAGATGTTTTGAAGGATCAATGATTTTACTGTCTGACGATTTCCGCCAAACCCTGCCAGTAATTCCAAGATCAACGACTGCTGACGAAATAAACGCTTGCCTCAAATCATCAAATCTATGGCGTTATGTGAAGAAACTTCAGCTGACATCATACATTAGAGTTGCATTGCTTAATGATACATCTGCTGAGCAATTGCTGACTATCAGTAATGGTCGAGTACCTGTCGACGAATCGAGCGGATTGATTTCATTTCCTCATAATTTCTGTAACCTTGTCTCATCGAAAAACTAACTTATCAACAAAGTATTCCCAAACATATGTACTAACTGCAAAAATAAAGAATGGTTGAGTTAGCGAGCAATTTTAGCGGCTAAGAATAAAGATGTAAATGACCTAAACTACATAATTCAGAATGAGATCATTGCAACAATGCATTCATTCAAATCTATTGACTATGTAAAAAAATAATGAAGATGAAGCTACCAACTATCCAATTGAATTTTTAAACTCCTTGGATGTGCCTGGCTTACCACCGCATAATTTAAGCTTAAAGGTTGGCTCCGTAGTTATCATGTTTCGAAACATAAACCAACCAAAACAACGGTACACTTGGTAAGTAAATTGATGAACAATGTGATTTACGCGACTATAACGATACTCAAAGGAAAATTAAAATGTGTGGAAGTTCTCATTCCGAGGATCCCGATGATGTTTGAGCTTAAAAGACTTGAATTTCCGATCCGTCTTTCATTCGCAATAACCATTAACAAATCACAAGGCAAATCCTTAAAAGTTTGTGAGTTGAATCCGGTATACTTATGCCCCAGGCATAACTCAGTAAGGACCAGTGTTTCGTCAGGAGCGGATGTGATTTTATGCGGCAAACCGGATTTCTTTTGTGTTGTGTGCAAGATATTTATAAAATAATATGTAGAATAGTGTACTTACTTAAAATTGAGCAGTTTTCTTAAAAAAGTAAGTACTGTTTTGTAATATTTTTCTGTTTTAAAACAAAATGGTTCACTTTTATTGATAAATTGAAAAAAAAAAACATTTTTCTAATATTTTTTTAGAAATCGTTAAGAAATAAATTGATTTTATATCTAAACTACAGACTTAAGTCAATATAATATTTGACAAAGCTGTGATGAACTAACTCCGAAATAAAAAAAAACTTGTCTGAATATCATAAATTGTTTCTGGAAAAGTGACCTAATTTGGAAGGATCTTTATAGATTCTTTTTCTCATTTTTACAGCTTAACCGTATCTTTTTTTATTTTTTTTTCAATTTGTTTTCATTAAATAAAATGCGGAACTAATTAAAATTCGAAAAAAATTATTTAAAACATTAATAAAAATAATATTATGAAAATTTGACCGACTCAAAAACTTTAAACTGATTTTCTGAAGAATCAAGTATTTTGAGTTATGCCGGTTTTCTTAAATTTCCACGACTTAATAACGTAACTGTCATCTCGCCAAAAGCGTAAAGTAAAATTGTTATGTATAATTCCAATTCGTTTCAAAAAATAATATGCTGTTTGTCGTATCCTCCGTGGCGTGGCAGCACAAAGGCTAAGAAAAACTATGGAAATTGATTCGAGAAATGTCGCACTCCATTTTATGCGCATTTCGTAGAAGTAGAACCACTGAAGGAAAAGGACCACGTTGGCTAAGGTTTTTTTTATTTTCAATTTGTATTTTATACGTATAAATGTTAAATTGATTAAATTTCAGGAATTTTCTTAATAGCAAATAAAATCCCTATTTTAATTTTGTGAACAACAGCAAGTATTTTATTTGGGTAAACTTCCATCAGGAACCGCAAGTCAACAGAAATATATTGCGCATGTTGTCATAATTCGGTTGTCACAATTCATAATGTCTTTGAGATTTAGCATTTTCACATGCAAATAGGGGATGGTGAATATTTAAGTAAGATGTGTTCAGTAAGAGGTAACAGTAGATCAAAAAAACTGTTATTAAAATACCATTTGAAATTTCTAAATTTGTATTTTGTTCACACCAAACAGCGGAATATAGATGAAATAATTAATTTTAAAATGGAAGTGGAAAATAGTTTATTAAGATTGTTATTTCACTGACAAAAAATTTGTGTTCCATAATTGTTATTTCAGTAACAGGAATTTATAACTGTTATTTAAAAGTAGCAGTAACAGATATTGAAACTAGCAGTTTGGGCAAAGCCTAATGCATATGCGCATGCCAAATGTGATAGGAATGTACTACGTTTCCACCGAACTTTAATCTCTTGTAGATTTACTAATCTCAAAAAGTGGTTCCACCGCTCCAAAAGTAGATTAATTTTGACAGCACTATTCAAAATGCATATATCGTTTCATTTTCTCTTATGATGTAGAAGTGAGACAGGCAGCTTCATCTGTGTCAACCAAAGAGAAAAATTCACTTTCACGATGAATGTGTTCATTTCGATATGGAAGTAGGGTAGTTCGATTGAAGATTTAAATGAGATTTATTTTAAATCTTCGTCTGAGAAGATTAAAATTTGTATGGTAAATCCTCAAGATTTGTAGGAGATTTAACTATATTTACTTAAATCTCGGTTTAGTGGTCGGTGGAAACGTGGTATTAGTTTTGCCACATGCGCTGACTGGAACGAAAATGAAAACCGGAATATATTACCTTTATTATGTGTACTGTGAGTGCAACCCATGCACCAAAATACATGAACAATAAAGAATCATTAAAATACTTATTTTTTTTAAAAGTAAATAATCTATTATTAAAGTTAATATTTTTTTGGTTGATTATTTTGTGAATAATTTATTATAACCAAAGAATGAGATAAGTTTCAATATCACACCCTTAATCAGTGTGGCCAATTTAGCATTTTTTCTGCTAAACTTATCCGGAAAAGTTTGGTTTTAGCACTTTTTATTTTCAAATCCTGCCCGCAGTTTTTTTAACAGGAAATGTGGTTCTAGCAGGAAATCTAGCCTAAAATAAAATATTACTTTAACAAGTTAAAACTCAATCAAACATAAATGCTCATCGCTCATTACAGAGCTTCAATCACGAACTCCACAAAATCTACGAATTTTGCAGCAAGTAAATTTCTTTTATGTTAAGAAATATTTGCGGATTGATAAACAACCATTAAAGATTTTTTAAAGATAAAAATATGTATTCTGAAATTATTTCCAAAATTAAATGGTAATGGGACAACATAAATCCAAATAAATGGGAGAATATTGAAAATACGGTTGATTTTAGTGCGAGGTAAATAGGTTCACCGATGCATCCAATGAAAACATTTACAAAGACTTATCAAAGTTTGTCAATTCGTTTTAAGTTTTGCCTATCTCAAATGCTGCAGTTGAAAGAGTGTTTAGTTTAATGAATCTTGTAAAGTATCAAAGTAAGGAATCGAATCGAATGAAAATTGATTTGCTAAATAGTATCAAAGGGCACGGTAGTACCCAGCCAAGTTCTGGCACTACACCCTATTTACATGAACAAACTCGGGCGATTTTCGACCCCTCTCTAACTTCACTACCAATAAAGTCAGGAACTTCAGACTTAGACAACTCAATTCTTTAGCTTTATTGGTTCCCGAGAAGTCTGCAAAAATCGTAACTGATTCAATCACTCATTCACTGACAGATCATCAAAATTATGGAGCACTTCCCGACATCGTATAATCTTATAATTTCGCGCAACGGTAGGCCTTGTGATATATACAAAGAAAAAATCGAAAATTTAAGATTTTCCATTCAGGAGGCGTGGTACCCGCCCATTTTCATAGAATTGGTATAAATTATTTGGAGCCCTTCTGATTGTCGTGGAATAATAAAATTTGGTACAGAGGTAGGGCTCAAAGTGCAGTCAAAGGCAAAGTTTTAAAATTTGAGATTTAAAATTCAAAGGCGTGGCACCCGCCCATTTGCATAGAACTGATATCAAGTATGTAGAGAACTACTGACTGTCATAAAATGATGATAGCGATAAACACCCATTTTTACAGAATTAATATTAAATATATTGAGAGCACTTCCGATTGGTGCAGGATTATGTTTGATAGAGCATTCAGCTCTAAAAAGCAAAAGTTGAAATTATGAAATTTTTCATGCAGGGGCGTTTCCACGCACTTCATCTATTATTACCGTTTCAATAGATCACTTCACTAAAGGCATAAATTAGAAACTTACGTTACCTTATGAGGCATTCATTGGTCGTTTATGCCACCCACCTTTCCTGATAAAAAGAATCTTTAAAAAAAGTAGTGAAATCACACCAAAACCATAAATGTTAAAAAAGTAGCCAAGTTCTTCTATATACAATAACCTTTGCGTAACAAGTCAGTCGTAAAAAGTTCTTAGTTTATTAATGTTAAATATCATATATTTTAAGTAGAGTAATGGAAGAACCGCAAAATTATCAGAGAAATATGTTATTCAATAATTTCTGACTTAAATTGTGTTGGTTTGCTTGACAAAATGTCTTTTGTTATACCTAATTACTCAATTTTGAAATCAAAATTTGCCAAGTAAACCAACACAATTTAAGTACGTAATTATTAAACAACAGATTTCTCTGATAACTTGGCGCACTTTTAGATCTCACTACTTTTCACGGCTGACTTGTTACGCAAAGGTTTTTGTATATAGAAGAACTTGGTTAATTTTTTAACATTTATGTTTTTGGTGTGATACTTTTTATCCGAGATAATTTATCTGAGAAACGTTGTGGTGCCTTCATTATTCCTCCTAATATAATCAAACAAGTTGCCTTATCAAAACTTTATTTTACCGTAGAAGAAGAACAAGAAGTTGTGATATTTTTTTGCTATAAATGAAGCAGAAAACTTTTGAGTAAAACATTTATATAAATACCTTTTACTTCGTTAGATTAACATACTCTGATACCTGTTTTTTTTTCTTTGTGTTGCGAAATGGATTAATAATTGTTTGTAAGGTTACTTCCTCTTTTTTAAATAAACTTGACAAAATGAACAACTTATTTTTTGACAATTATTTAAAGTTCAACATACTAAATTAAAAAAAACTACAAAAAAATATACACTCGGTACCTATTTTAAACGTCACCCGAAGACAAGTTTGATTGGTCAAGGCATATGTATATTTACGTTTTTTGCGTTCTAATTACAGGATTTCCTGAGTTTGGCAGGATTTTTGGTAGTTTTCTTTTCCAAAAAAAAATTAGCATTTTTCTTAGCAGTTTTTGTATTAAACAAAAAAAACTCTTTAAGCAGGATTTGAAATTTTCCATTTGTCACACTGCCCGTAATATTGAAAATAAACAAGAAAGTCCAACTCTTGAACTTGAAGCTTTTGGGAGAATTTATGAAAAGTATTTTCTTCTGCTGGTTTATTTTTTTCTCTTTCCTCAATAAGCCGACAAAATGCATTCAAAAGTTTTTGGGATATAAAATTAACTTGTGGAAAGATTTGGCTCAATTACCGGTGTCTTTTTAGCAATAATTGGTAGAAAGGCGGGATATACCTTTAAAAAAATCCACCTTGAAAAATTGTTGTTTGAAAAGATAAATTGAATTTGAATTCGAAATTTTTCAAATAAGGTAATAAGGTAACTCTTTCAAGTTGTCTTTTAATTTTAGCCGGTTTATATTATATACGTTGGTCACCCTATAAGAGCTTTGAAATAGCGACGAATTAATGAGTCAGAGTGTGAAGTGAATATACTTATACTCTCTATCATACTGACAATTGTCAGTAAATTGTCCATAATCATTAATCATCGTCCATAATTATAATGAGATTGCAATGGATAGGTACAATAAAAGCAACATTTTCTAAATTCGATAAATTTCAGTCTGCTACACTTTTTTTATTTTTTGAATTTATTATATTTTGAAGTATCTAGCAGCCAGAAAAAAGTAATTGCCCACGACCCAGGCGAGCGCATAATTATTATTTTGCCTCGTTAATATAAATCATGTCATAAGGAGGCTTAAAAAAATCTTATGTGAGAATTTTATTTATTCCTTCGCACAAGAATACCCATTCTTTTGGGACATGCACGTGGAAAATGGAAAGGTGTTTTAGTTTGCTTTAACTTTAAGTGTGCACTGAAGGATATAATAATCGGATAGGCTTGGTCACTAAGGAGCATCATTTTCTTTTTTTAATAAAAATATGTCGATGGCATCTGTTGTTATTGTTTACAAAATAAATCAAAATATTGTTTAAAAAAAATGTTGTTTTTTGCTTCATGTTTTTTTTGTGCTTTTGTTTGGGTAAAATTAATATCATATGAAATTTAAAAAAAAATACTTTAATTACATGTCAGCTGAGAATCACAAGGTCGTATGACGCAAATCTTTCAGTTTGACATTTTTTTCTAGGCCTTCAGCCGGTGACTTCGACCAATAAGGTTCGCTTAGATTTGAGTTTAATCTGCATATATAAAGGGTTATCCATTTTGCGGTTTCAAAAGTAAACGTAAATAAAACACATATACAATATTTTTTTTCATGATATTTCTTTTTTATTATAAAGTTTGAACATTGACATTATGTTTGAAACACTACATCATTTAAATGACCACCACGCGAATTGTTGCAAGCATCGATTCTTTTGAGGTAATTTTCCACCACTTTTTGACACATATTGAGCGGTATCTCAGTAATAACTTGACGAATGTTGGTTTTCAAGTGCTCAACAGTTAAAGGTTTATCTGGATAAGCACGGGCTTTCGCGTAGCCCCACGAAAAAAAGGTCCAGCGGTGTCAAATTGCATGATCTTGGTGGCCAGTTGATATCGCCACGACGAGAAATTACGCGGCCAGGAAATGTCTCTTGCAATAAAGCCATATTCGCTCTAGTTGTGTGGCATGTGGCACCGTCTTGTTGAAACCACATATTCTCCAAGTCGTATTCCTCAATAGCAGCCAAAAAAAGTCGGTTATCATATGACCATAACGCGCCAAATTGACGGTGACAGTCGTTCCATCGTCGTTTTCGAATAAATAAGGTACAATCACACCTCCGGACAAAAGAGCGCTCCAAACAGTGACTTTTTGTGGATGTAATGGCCTCTCTTCAATGACTTGATGCTTCTCAGAACCCCAAATACCACAATATTGTTTATTAACATACCCACCGAGTGAGAAATGTGCTTCGTCGCTGAAGAAAATTTTGTTCGAAAAATCGATGTCCACCGCCTGTTTTTCAAGCACCCATTCGAAGTATCTACGACGTTGTGAATGCTCAGCCGGCTTCAGTTGTTGTGTGAGCTGGACTTTATATGGGTGAAGGTGTAGATCCAAATGCAAAATACGCCATAATGTGCCGTAAGACAGTCCTAATTCCTGAGAACGACGAGGAATCGATACATTCGGGTCTTCGGAAACACTTTCACTTACAGAAGCGATATTTTCAGTGGTACGAGCGAAACGATAATGCACAGGCCTTACAATATATGTACCCAATCCAGTCTCTTCAAATTTCTTCACAATTTTGCCAATTGCTTGCGTAGTTGGACGATTATGTAAACCATAATCACCATTTTTGTTAGGTTTTAACAACTCTTATGCGTTGTGCGATAGTTTAGTGATCCATTTTCGTAAATGTCAGACTTTCAACTGAAAAAAAATTGGTTTAACAACATAGTTTGACAGATGTCGAATTCCAGCCCTATACTTTTGAAACCGAAAAATGGATAACCCTTTAAGTGGTTTAAAATGTTATACCTACTTTGGAAACGAAACTTATTCCATTTAAAGGAAGAAGAAAGTAATTGCATAACAATGCAATATTATTATACTAAATTGAATTCATTTTTTATGAAATTTACGTTACGTTCAAGCATCTTTATATCAATGCTTAATCCAGCTGCTATTAATTGAATGTACCTACATACGTACATATGTCTAAACTGATAATTCAGAATCTACGAATCTTGATCAAACTGGCCGAACTGAAAAAATTGTGCTAGTTTTTGGTATATGTATACGTTCATATCTGGAATTCATATTTTTGCATATGTTACCAGTTATTCTTAACTGATAACATGTGGCATGGTCATAAGGCAAACACAATTATGAGTCTATTTCCGTAAATAAAGACTTTTTTATCGTTTATGCTTTGGTTAAAACTCAAATGGGTATGTGCATTGTTTTTAAGGCGCATTTAAGTCCATCTGCTGCCTTGTTAAAAACAAATAAAATCCCCAGAGAAGCTGAATGAGTAAACACTATATAAAATGAATTTGTGCATATAATATACAAAACATATCTCAATGACACAAAAAATAGAAACGATAATTCGGATATATGTATATATATAGTCCTTGTGCAAAAGCTGTCTTTTTTTGTGAAGTTGTTTTTGCACAGAACAGTTGGTCCCTAAAAGGAAATGCCCATAAAATGAATTACAGACTAGGAACCCTTTTATAATAGGTAAGGAAATAAATGTGTCATGTCAAAAAGGTGTTAATTGCTCATTTAAGTGGGTTGGGTACTCTACTAATAGACTTTTTAACCCAAGTAAGAATATAGATTTTGAGCTAAAACTTTCCGATCTTTCTCAGTATTCGTAATCTTTTTAATTATGCCATACATACAAACATATAAGAATAAAAGTACGTTTCTCTGTTTAGTAAACATAGTCCAGTCTAGTTATCAAAAAAGGACTGAAACGGCAAAAATTAATTCGTACAATTCTCATTTATAATTTTTTTTGCTACTTGGTTTTTGACGTTTATATTTTTGACAGATCACACATGACAAATTCGACGAACATTTGACATTTCGATTCAGTATTGTTTGCCATTTCATCATGAATAGACTTACGCCTGAACAACGTTTGCAAATTATTGAAATTTATTATCAAAATTCGTGCTCTGTGAAAAATGTGTTTCGCAAGCTACGTCCGTTTTTTTTCCGCTCATTTTTGGCTAAATGGATACGTGAATAAGCAGAATTGCCGTATTTGGAGTGAAGAGCAGCCAGAGGCAATTCAGCAGCTACCAATGCATCCCGAAAAATGCACTGTTTGGTGCGGTTTATGGGCAGGCGGCATCATTGGGCCGTACTTCTTCAAGGACGATGAAGGCCGCAGGGTTACGGTCAATGGAGAAAGGTACCGTTCGATGATAACAGATTTTTTTTTGTCGAAAATGCAAGAATTGAACTCGGTCGACATGTGGTTCCAACAGGACGGTGCCACATGCCACACTGCACGCGAAACCATGCATCAATTGAGAGGCGAATTTGGTGAGCAGTTGATCTCACGTTTTGGCGCAGTCAATTGGCCACCAAGATCATGTGATTTGACCCCGTTAGACTATTTTTTGTGGGGCTATGTTAAGTCTATTGTCTATGGGGACAAGCCAAACACGATTGTTGCCTTGGAAGCCAACATTGAACGCGTCATTGGTGAGATTCCGGCCGAAATGTGTGAAAAAGTTTGCCAAAATTGGACCTTCAGAATGGACCACCTGAAGCGTAGCCGCGGGCAACATTTAAGTGAAATTATTTTTAAAAAGTAAATGGCAGAAATTGGTTTATCGATCCAAATAAAAATTTCATTCACTTTTTACAAGTTTCTGTGTTTTTTTGAATTTTCAAAAACCAAGCTCTTAAAAAATCACCGTAGTTCGTTTGGGGGTTCATTAGTAGTCTAAAATTCGATTTTCAAACAAAATCGCGCTGGAGCTTCAGCCGCCATTTTGAATTTAGTGAACATTTTTGTTGGCCAATAATTTCGCCATTTTTGATTTCTGGCAAAAATGGTTAAGGTAAAACTTGTAGGATATTTAATTTTCTATAACTTTAGTCTTGATATTTTTTTCCCGAAAACAAAGATTTAGACTACTTATGACTCCCCGCAGCGAACTGTAAAAGAAAATTGTACGAATTAATTTTTCCCATTTCAAATGTTTCACCCGACTGGACAAACAACTCAACTTTTCGACACAGGATTAAAGAAGAGCCGTACATAATATATTGTTGGTATAAATAACTAGGTATTTCTACCTTTCCACTACTTCTGTCGTTGTGATTTAAAACAGCAGAGGGGCCATCCATGACATGCCACACAACGTTGCCGAAGTGGCACGATCGTGCCATTTCGACACGAAAAAATTCTCGTGGCACGGTGGCACGAAAAAATTCAAAATGGCACGCTTTTTTCATTTCCCGAATTTTACGTTAATAATTGAGGCTCAGTGTAAACACAAAAGATCTGGATACGTCCTTTCAATTTATTAATGGAATATAATTGGACGCATTCATTCTAAATCCATACATGAATTCACTCGTTTCTTTGAAATTAATCTTTATATACGTATTTCAAAAATAATACAAATTTATTTTTTTTTCTGTCTGTTAACTATTTCGCAGTTTTTTATTCGACTTGGCTAATTATCTAAAAGGTTTTGTCCTATTTTTTTCTTGCTGCAACGGAAAAGAAATTAACGGGCTATTGGCCTAATTAATGTTTAAACAAGAAAAAACGTATGAGTATTACACATTTTTATATTACAGCGAGACCCCAAAAATAAATTTATACGTTTCAGATATAAATACTTTCACAAAATTTTACTTAAAAATTCCTTAAAAGAAGATTATGTTAACTCTTTAAAACAAGATGATATCTGCTATGAGGCACAAAACTGTAAGCAAATACCTTAATTGTTTTGGAAATCTATGGAAGAACTAGAATTAGGTTTAATTACTAATGAAACATTCAATGTCTTGAAAAATTGTCGCCCATTTTATAAGAAACTTTTACAAGATATTGAGAGAAAGCTTAATTAAAATAAAATGCACGACTGGATCGCACGAACTTGCTCTTATGTTCGATCACATCGAATGCAAAAGTTTTCTGTTAAAAATCTAAATATACATTTAAAGCAGTTTTTTACTTAATTTTTTATATATACAAAATATCTTTAATTTTTTTCTAAAAAAAATTCCTATGACAGTCTTAAATATAATAATAAACTTAAAAACTAAATATTAAATTTTATTTTGTATTGTTTAATTAACAACTTCCTAGCCAGAAGATAATATATGGATTCATTAATCATTTATAGAAAATAATGGCCCAAAATTGTAAACGATTTAGTAATATGTTAAATCATTTTTAGTATGATACTAGGTTAAAAAGAGGATTTTGCTAATTTCAAACAAATTTAGTATCGTATTATCTTCTTAACATTTTACTAAAGTTAAAATCTAAATCCATAATGTCATCTGATAGTATTTCAGCCTTGCACGCGGGGGCCACGTTCGCATCCTGATGATGTACATTTTTTTGTAAGTAATGAAGTTAAATGATTAAAATATAAACATCGAATACTTATTTAGAGCACACGTTGGGTTTTCATGAACATATAATTAATTTACAAAGCATAAACACAATAATGTTTTAATTGTATTCATCAAAATTCAAACCCTACAACTGCTTTGCTATCTGGTTAATTAGAATTTTGCTAGTTAACAAAAGTTTTAAAATGTATGAAAAATTAGTAGACTACTATTTATAGATGACTATGTTAATAATGTTGTTTAAAATTTTGCGCCATTAGTCTTAGTTATTTTTCTAATTAATTTAATTAATTTTAGTGACATGCCTAAATTTTGTTCGTTTTAATAAAAACTAAAGCACTAGTTCGATGTTAATGAAATTTTTAGGAATGATAGTCAATGATAAGACAAAATTTATACTATTAGTTTCCGCCCACTGCCCCGCCTGGTTTTTTTTCCCGTTTTAAAACAAATCTTTTTTTTGTATAGAATTGTTCTTAGTTCAATAAAATTTGAACTACTTGAACGATTTTTATGAAATTTTCAGGCATGTGGGGAATAGTATAAGAAACAAAAAATGGAACAGCACTCTTTCATTTTATTTTTTATGATTATTACATAATGTTATTCTATAATAAGATTTAAAACTTAAGACTTAAGTTTCACTTAATTTTTAATCAATTTAAATCGATTTAATTTCAATTTCACACACAGATCAGCATATTTTATTTATATTGTCTCCATAATGATAAATATGTTTACACTATTTAAGAACAAGTCTGACCGATAATTATATAAATTAGCAAAGATATTATCAACTGACCTATACAAACCAACGCCAACGGTGTTAACAATTTTGTTTGTTGTTGTTGAAGGTGTTGAGTAAAACAATAACCAAATATACTCTTTTCCGTATGGCTTTCGGACCGTTATATTAACATTGAAAGTTTTTAATGCAACAACAACAACTTGGTGGTCTACCACAAATTCATACTTTCTTTGTAATGGACCACTAAATTCTTGTTTTGACATTAAAAACTTTCAATGGTTATATAATGGTGAGAAAGCAGTGCAGCTTGCAATTTAATTTTTATAATTGAGGAGTGAGTTTTCAAAAGAGAATATAAATACTTAAGGTCATTACTCAGAAAATTGAAAGAAAAAACAAAGGCAAATTTGTAAATGTTCATATAGGAGGTTTTACATGGATCTGCATCCGCAGACTTGAAGAAAAGTAGAGCGGGCCAATAATATAAAACAAACATAAAAGTAAGACAGGGTACACACTAATAACTTACGCGAACTCTGCTATAACTTTCTTGACACATCTTACAATCATATGTTCTTAGCGTTCAGGTATGTATGTAGTTTTGAGAAGAAAATGTTCGCTTTTTTCGTTGTTTTTAAGCAAACTGAGGTGAAATGGTAAAAAAAAACTTGAAAATTCGTTATCTGAACGGAACAAATTATGGTGCAGATGAAAATGCTATAATGAATGTTCATCTTCACTATAATCTGCAATCTTCAGGTTCGGACTTCCTTTAATCTTCATACATGAAGATGATCTCCATTTTGGTTTTCGCTCTCTATCGCACAAGTATGAATTTCTTGTGTTGTTTCCTCTTTTTTTGCAGATTTCGATGCAGATGAAGATGAAGATACATGTAAAGCCCCCTTATATTCTCAGATGTTCGCTTGTTTTCAAAGTGCGATTTACAGGGTTCGGTTTTGTTTTAAACTAACGTTAATTGAGCATTAGGATGTGGAGAGCAAAACTTCAACAAAAAAATGATTTTATAGCCTTTTGAAAAGTCGCAGCTCAACTCATAATTTTATTACTTTGTTGTTGTCTGTAGTTGTCAATAAAATCTATAGGAATATTAGGCAATA
Organism: Philhelius pedissequus; assembly: GCA_910595825.1. Lineage (NCBI taxonomy): Eukaryota > Metazoa > Arthropoda > Insecta > Diptera > Syrphidae > Philhelius > Philhelius pedissequus. The sequence continues at coordinate 71,830,214 of OU343160.1, read as the reverse complement.
GTATAAGCTTTACGAAAATGACACTTTTAGACCAGAGCTCAGCGGAGATTTTTTTGTAGGTTTACAACTCGCTCTATATTTTTTTTATAATCATATTTTAAAAAATTGGGCTATTTTATATTTTATTATATTTCTTTTGTAAGTGAACTACAAACATGGTGAGTTTCATATTTAGAAATGTGGCATCTGATCCAATCTCCCCCTCTTCAGGTGTTCCTCAAGGCAGCCATCTTAGTCCACTCCTGTTTGTGATTGCCATTAGTGACGTGAATAAAATCATTTCCTTCTGCGATCTCTCTACTTACGCGGACGACATCAAAATAATAAAAATTATCGCGTCTTCCCACGACTCTTCCCTTCTTCTGCTAGACCTAAATTCCTTTCTTACTTGGTGTAATAAAAATTTCCTAGAACTTAATGTCTTCAAATGCCAGTCTATAACTTTCTCCCGCAAACGTTTACCCTCAAATCATCGAAACTACCACCTCTGTAATGTACCTGTCCCTATCGTTCCATCTATCCGGGATCTCGATATAATATGTGATAAAGAGCTTAATTTCCGCTCTCATATAGATCTTGTTATTGCAAAAGCAAATTCCACGTTCTGTTTTATAAAACGGTGGTCTGAGGAATTTTCCAACTCTTATGTCACCAAATCTATATACACCACTTACGCGAGGCCTATACTAGAATATGCTAGCCAAGTGTGGTCTTCGTTCCAAATAACCCAATCCCTTAGAATTGAAGCAGTGCAGTGAAGATTTCTTCGTTTCGCATTGCGCAACCTGCCTTGGTCTGATCCAATTATTTTACCACCTTACGAAGAACGTCTACAATTGATTCACTTACACATCCTAGCTCAACGTCGCCGTGTAGCTGATATAATATTTATCCATCAACTTATCTCCGATTTATTTGACTCTCCGGCGTTGCTTCAATTAATACATTTTAATACCAACCAAAGGAATCTAAGATCCGTCGTTCCCTTCCAATTCCCTACTCACCGTACCAATTATGTCCACTTTAACCCAATCCATCAAAAGAATTCTATACACCTCCTCCCCCTAATCCCTTCCCTAGTTTAGTATTATTATTATTATCATTATTATTATTATCATTTTCTATTATTTTTCTTTAAACTTTAAACTTATTTTTTTTTTAATTTTTTGTTTAATTTTTATTGTATTTCTTTTGAATTCTATTTTTATTTTATACTTTGTATTTTTTCGCTTGCAATAAGCTAAATAAATAAATAAATTAAAATAAATTTACAAATAAAACCACAGTAAGCCAAATTGTTCATTATAGAATAAGATCCCAGGGCCGGCAGACATACGTCATTTTATCATAGCTGAATTTTTTTTCTGTGAATAGATACCAAAGTAGATAAGAACGAATTTGAGAGAGGCTTAGACGTTGCTTTGGATTACACAGTACACCAGAGTCGGAGTACACAATATATTATTCCAACCAGGTTCTATACAACGGAGCCAACATAAACAGAATAGATAATTTTTTGTTTAAGCTGATTCGGGGTCACATTGCAAGAGCGATGTCCTCAACCAACGGCTTAATTTTTGGGGCTTATTAACCCAACAATGAATACCACGATAGTGCCCGATTAAGTGGCTACATCCCTCCCGAGACATTCCTCTATTTAGACAATCGAGGGCTGATACAGGATGGAATGGCGGTTCCGCTAATCTACCACGTCAGCCGAAAGACTGTAGATAGGCGACTCCTGTATGGCCGGGACGTCATCGCTCAAGGTGGAGAGGAGCACCTTCGGACTGTGTCCGATCGGTACCGAAGGGATAGCGCGAAACAGGAGATTCAGTTCTGGTGGCTCTCTGAACAGCATCGTGATATTTAAAGTCTATTAAGATGGTATGTCTTGGCCGACTTACACACATTTAGGGTAATTAGGTATAGGGAACAGTCGGGTTGGCACCAAAAAAAAATTAAAAATATGTATGTATGCGGAGGCATATGTGCATGTACCTGCGTAACTGTACATGTATGTGCGTACGTATATGTATGTACATGTATGTATGGGGGGAATGTAGCTGTGTGTCTACATGCGTATGCAAAATATAAACAAAAAATGCTGCTGGGGCTGTTCTAGTTTTTAAGTAGTTTTAAGTGGTTTTGGGTATTTTTAGGTATCTTAAGTAGTTTAAGTTAGTTTTAGTTAGTATATAAGTTAATTGTATCTAGTTTTAATTATTTTTAGTCTAGAATTAGGTAGTTTATAAGTAAAAAAAATGAAAAATGATACGAGACCGAGTTTTTTAAAAAAAGTTTTCTTGGTAAAACAAAAATAAAATAAAATAATTAGAATTTATTAAAATAGATTTCAGGTCGAAAGACATTAGTGTTAAGAGATATAGTTTAGTTTAGAGCGCCCGTAAAGGCCCAGTAAATTAGTTGTAAGTTATTGTTAATTAGGCTTGGTTTAAAACTAAACATTTTTATCTAGCTTTAAGATAGTTATAAGTTCAGATTAAATAAAAATAAATTAAAATTTTTTTTTTTTTGAAACGCCCCACTGTATGTGTTAATGTCAATTGTCAAACTAAGTTTGAGACAATATCCGTATCAAAAAATCAGCTTTGATAAAATAAAGTAGTTGTATGCACTTTTAACACTGCATATCTCCGAAAAGCCTCAGCTTTGAAAATTCGGAATGTCCATTCATTCTTATCTACTTTGGCATCTATTCACTGAAAAAAATTCAGCGATGGTAAAATGACGTATGTCTGACGGCCATGGGATCTTGATCTATAGGTAAAAACAGAGGATATTTGGGTGAAATAATATTGTCGTACTTCCTACGTCCCTTAGAGCCACACACAAAAATGGAATGAAGAAAACGAATTAGAACTGTTTTCTCTAATTATTAGTTAAAACAATAGGCTATCAACACCACAAAAAAATAAATTTAAAAAAATGGAACTTTTTTCCTGCAAGCAAAAAAAAATATTCCATAAAAAGGTTGTTTTAGTAATTTGCAATTTTCTCAAAAACTAGAAGACATACGATCATATAGTTTTTAGATAAAAAATTAAATAGAGCAACGAATTTCAGAAACACAATAATAATATATAATTTTACAATTTTTTTAAAAAATTACATATTAATCTTTTTTTTATATTTTTTTCCCAAATTTTGGGTTTAAAAACGGATTTTTTAAAAACTATACATATATTTTACTTGATTTAAAAACTAACTAATAGAACAGAGTAGCTAAAAGGTAAATATTTTTTTTTTCATTTTAAGTTCTTTTTTAATGAAATTGCCCTTTCAGCCCAAACGGGATGAGATAGACCAACAAGAGAATTAACATACTCGTACCATTAAAAATATTACAGTCACAAATTGTCAAGACATCCCAATCATAAATAGATACAATCTTATATGTAAATAAAGAACAATACAAATTGTGTAAGTGCGCTATCTTCTTTTTTCGGCTTGATCGATTTTAATAAAATTTTCAGGAGCTCTTAAGACATGATTAGAGAGTGCATATAAGAAATATATTTGCTATCCGATGTCTAGAACCGCAGTTATGACCAAAAATGCACTCACATGTTTGTTATTACTTTATTATTTATTAGTATAAATAATCTGTTTTGTTTTGTATACTTACTTACTTACTTTGGTGGCGCCTCCCCAGATAGCTCGGTCTTTGGATAGCTACCATCAGTTACGCACTCCAAGTTGGTTGAGGTCATCTTCCACTTGAGCGCGCCACCTTAGGCGAGGTCTTCTTTGACTGCGTCTTCCCTCTGGATTGGAATCGAAGATCCTGCGAGCCGGAGCATTGTTGTCCATACGCTCTACATGACCTAGCAATCTTAAACGTATTTTTTGTACCAGGTCCATGTCGCTGTACAGCTTGTATAGTTCGTGGTTGGACCTTCTCCTCCAAAGCCCGTTAACGCAGATCTTGCGAAGAACCTTACGCTCGACACGACTGAGGACATCTTCATCCGCTTTTGATAGACTCCATGTCTCCGCGCCATAGAGCAGGACTGGGGTGATCAGAGTCTTATAAAGAGTCTCCTTTGTTTTTCGAGAGGGCTTTACTACTCAATTGCCTCCCTAGCCCATAGGAACAGCGATTGGCAAGAGTTATTCTTCGCTTTATTTCTAACGAGAAAGTCCGTAACTACCTCAAAGTTGTACCTGTCTATTGTGACGTCACAATAGACAGGTTGTGTTTTGTATACGCACACTTTTATTTTGGCTTCTCTTTGTTGCCGCGTGTATGAACACAACTACAGGATTTTTTTTTTTAACTATATGGCTGTAAGACCTAAGGTCTTTTAAATGCAACCTGAATTGCACGGCACCAGTTTGGCACAGTGGATTTGAGAACCAGGTATTCACTGTCTCATTTTAACCCATGGGCGGCATCCAATTAAAATTGGAGGTATAGAAAAGAATGCGCCTAGCGTGGGGATCGATCCCACACGTCCTTGTTAGTAATCAAGCACTTTATCCACTGCGCCATTGCTGCCATTGGATTTGATTCCAATTAAATGGATATTGATGTTTTATTTTGTCGGTTATCTAGAATGTTCCATGGATTTTTTGGACGACTTAAAGGTGAAAAATTCGTTGTGAAGCTTGGGAAATCTCGGTTAATTGTGAAATTCATTGTGATAGAAGACGTTTTGCGTGCATTTTGGGTGGAGAAGTTTATGAGATATATATTAGATGACGCTTTTCTGCGACCAATGCCACAACGTGAAAGATTTCGTTATACATTGACTTAGGCTGTGCGCCCTTTTCACATTATAATTGTCCATTCTGAAAATGTGCTATTTTTCTTGCTGAAATTGATTCGAGTTTTGCGTATTATTACACTGATTCCGATCTAACCTTAGTCGATGTACACGTCTTGCAATAATTAATCAGAATGTCCGTGATAATCAAACGCAAGAGGCAGATACGTGCAGAAGAAATAAATGGAGACGTACCCATATTGCACAGCTTCAAACTGCACAATTCGACCAAAAGTTATTAAAGGAAGAAAAGTGGTAAATGTTGACTTATATCGCACTGCTCTGGAATACGATTCCGCAATCGGATTTACTTTCTCGATGGTCCCTGTGGAACATGCAAGCCATTCGTCATTTAGTTGATTCTAGCAACAACACGGTCAAGATCTCTTTCGTTGCCTATGGCATATATGACATTGCTGCTACACTGTTTGAAGGCGGTCGAAATGAACATTCCGCTTTGAAGCTGTCGATGAATTTTGTTGACAAGTCAATAACGAGCACAATGACCAAGAATTCGGCGACAGGGAAATTGAGATTTTGCGAGAATGCAAAATCATAATTTGGGATGAATGATGGCGCATAAACGAGATTTGGAGGCAGTTGTACTGAGAATGAAAGACTTACAAGGTGATTCGAGATGATATGGTGGGGATATGAAATTGCTCAGTGGAGATTTCCGTCAAACGATTCCCGTCATGCCGAATCTACTGCTGCCGATGAATTTAATCCATGAATGAAATCGTCGTCTTTGTGCCGTCATGTCAGGAAGTTGAAATTGACCACAAATATGAGAGTGACATTGCACTCTCAAGACGACTGCTGGCGCTTGGTAATGGCCAAATTTCTGGTAATGTCTCGACTGGATTGATATCATTCCGGGCTAATTTTTGCGTGTTCACAACGTCGAATGAGAAACTCATCACCAAAGTAAAGTGTTCCCCGGCATTGCCAAAAATTATAAGTAAAAAATCTCTATTGGATTTGTGAACGGCCAAGACTAGCACTTGGTAAACAGCCTTTGTTGTTTGTTTTTGCGCCGGAAAACAAATCGAAAAACATTGTTTATCATATCACTCTCTACTGATTTTAATATCTGTGTCTTTTGAGGGTGTTAAATTGGGCGAGACGAAGTTCGCCTGGTCCCCTAATTTTCTTATAGTTTTAAGAGATTTATTATTATTATAAATTTATTTATTGCAATATTAAATTACAATAAATTAAGCATTAAGGCTCTTTCCGCAGAGGCGATATCGTAACCAATTTGATTTAATTTGATACATTCTTAATGCACGTCATACACTTTATATTTGTATTGAATTTTGAACTCTACATTCAAATGTGGACTTTATTCAGGAAGACCTAAAAATAATGAAATGGCAAACAATCGACAATAATTTGGCTTTTCATATGCAAACAGGAAATACATTAAAAAACTATTCTGCAAAAAATATTATCGGGATGTTAAAATATTTCTCACTGACGACATGATGCTATATGCATTCATCTTATATAATAAATAATTATAAATCATAAAATTAACTGTGAACAAAAATAACTAGGATAATCAATGCCCAACACTTAAACCGAATGTACAAAGTACAATCATTAATTCTTTTATGTTATTTATCTTTGTTTCACAAACTATAGTATTTGTGTTACCAATATGCATGCATCCTCGGAAACAAATAAATTATTGCAGGGAATTTTCCAACAAAAATATAATAATAATGATTATGTATCAAATGCAAAAGCTTTCGTATTTATCACGTATTCATACAAGGAACGTGCTGTTTTGTCTGATGGACTGACCAATTAAATAAAAACGGAGGAGCAGGAGGTTAGCTGACAGAGTATTTTTTTTTTTTTGTATAGCTGATCGGTGTTTCAAACAGAATTTATTGACAAAAAAAATATTTAAAACACAAAAAAAAGGATAAATTTAACATGGGAGTTTTTTGTTCTGGGAATGAATGCGTTTAAGAGTATCAATTTGTTGATTGCAGAAATAGTCAAAAATCAATAAATTCAGAAATGAGAATTTTATCAATCCTCACCAAAATACAACCCCACCAAAACTCAAAAAAAAATATATATAAAGCCTGCTCTATAACAATTCATTTTACATCATAAAAGTAATTAACATACTACGAGTATTCGTCACTAAATTGTGACAAATCAGTGGAAGTGTATTGTAAGCTACTTTAGGTGTAGGTGCGAAAAAAGTTTTAACAGAAGACTACAAATCATTACATGTATGTAGGCTTTTTTTGCGTTTGTTTTTGTTTTTTGTAAAAAATGCATTCTTAACCAAGTAGTCGTTTTCGACAAAATTTGGATTTAGATGAGCTATAAAATTTGTATTCCATTGGAATTCTCCAAATCAATCTATAATGCAGATTTTTGGCCATGTGGGGTAACAATACGTCCTTTTGTTTAAATTCCAAAAAAAAAATTTGACTGCCTTATTTCAATGCCCAGAGGACACTACTTCAATATTATCTATTGAGTTAACTCGTACTGCTGATCATCTCATTCAACGCTCATCTTTAAATTCTGCTCATAAAACATCATCTGTATATTTTGAAAAGAAGACATTATCATTTTATTATGAAAATGTAGTGATGGGTTAAGAACTAGATTAGATACTGTATTTGCTTCCTTATCGGCATTTAGTTATGATATTATTGTTCTTACTGAAACATATGGTTTTCTCATGACTTTTTAACTCTGAATTGTTTTCAAATTATTACACTGTATTCAGAAAGGACAAATGCAAAGTAAAAACAGGAATGCAAAGGGGCGGAGGCAAGGGCATATTTTCCCTAGGGACAATAGGTCATGGCCCGGGGCGGCAGGATAAGGGGCGACTAATTATTAGATTTTAAGGTTAAAAATTTCCAAAAATAATACTATTTACATTCTATGTATGTTATATTCTATAAGCATATGTCAACATAATTCATTAGAAAAAGGAGACTATACATAAGGAGTATAGGTAATAAAAACGGTTAGAGTTATTGAAAAACTGCGTTCCGATGTAAGGCAAGAGAAGCTGGGGATATCAAGTTGTTGAGTTTTGATTGAATTAATAATATTAATTTGTTTTATTCTATTCTATAGTGCCCTGAAAAATGCGATATTTGTCCAAACATCTTACGTTAAGTACATATTGTGCAATTTTATTAAATGCTAGAAGAATCACAGTTGCAGAAAACCTCTCATCTGTAAATAAGTTTTTTATGTTTGCAAAAGTGACCCGTGACATAAAGGCACCCATGCACGTATAATTAAAAAAATATAAATATATATCCGCTTTCGACCAACATCCGTTTCTAGCTAGGTTTTCTTATCCATTTGCCATTGATAAATTTAAAAAAAAGAGTGCAACTGTGAGCATTATGCAAACAAGAAGACTACACATGCTCAATTGCTCATATACCACACCCAAGTAAGTATAATGGCTTCCTCGTGGGCAGAGCAAAACGGTTTTAAGGTTAACCCCGCAAAAACTGAACTAGTTCTGTTCACGAGGAAAAGAAAACTGGAGGACTTCATACCTCCTAAGCTGAATGAGATCCCTCTGAAACTTTCCAGAGAAGCCAAATATCTGGGAGTAATCCTAGACTCTAAGCTAACTTGGAAAAGGAACACAGAGGAAAGAAAGCAAGCACTCTGCGCCTACACATGTAAAAAACCTTTGGAGCACAATGGGGCATGCGACCGAATGTCATCCATTGGATGTACACAGCGATCGTTCGCCCCATACTTACCTACGGGTCGATTGTGTGGTGGAAAGCTGTAGAGAAAGATAGCTATCTCAAAAACCTAAACAAGGTACAGAGAATAGCCCGTATGGGAATAACGGGGGCATGGAGGTCTACGCCACAAGCAGGCCTGGAAATCATTTTAAATCTTCCATGTCTGGACGAGTACATAAGGAGCACAGCGGCCAAGAGTGCACTTCGGCTTAAAGAAACGGGCTCTTGGAAGCACAGTACCAAAAGTTATGGATCTATCTGGCAAAGGTACGGAAATATGGCTGAACTTGATGTGCAACTGACTACTTACCACCGAGAATTGACTTCTCAACAGGAATTTCACGATGATAATACCCGAAAGACATGGATGGGAACCTAGCCCACTATTAACAAAACAGGGTATTCCCATCTACACTGATGAGTCTAAAATGGAAGAAGGAACAGGAGCCGGTATATTTTGTGAAGCCCTTAATATTAAGGAATCATATAAGCTCCAAGATGAATGTAGCGTCTTTCAGGCTGAGATCTACGCAAATGAAAGCGCAGTTGAAATGATCCAAAGGAGAAAACTGGTCAGAGATCACATTTTTCGTGGACAGCCAAGCAGCTATCAAAGCACTATGCAGCGAGACAATAAGATCCTAGGCAGTGGCAAAGTGCCGAAGCGTACTGAATGTCATTGGTAACTCTAACCGAGTCAAACGTTGTTGGGTTCCCGGACACAGCAATGCAGAAGGGAATGATATAGCAGATGAAATGGCAAGGAAGGGATCAATGACAAATAGGGACAGCAGCAACCTATTGGGTACAAGTCATGAAGTCCCGTTTGGCGTAGTGAAAAAGAAAATAGACATAAAAATGATAGAGCAAATAAACAACGCCTGGATATCCAGGAGCGAATGTGTTATCTCTAGAAGTTTATGGCCTAGAATCAATGAAAAGAAAACCCAGTATATTTTATCACTGAGTAAAAAGAGCCTCAGAACCTTGATAGGTGTACTACCAGGACACTGTGCCATAGGCACAATGGCCACTAGGCTGGATGTATTGGCACCCGACTTCTGTAGGAGCTGTCAAGACGCTGATGAAACAGAAACCATTAAACACATGCTCTGCGACTGTCCAAATCTACAAACTAATCGCCTCCGACACTTCGGAGGCGATTGTTGACGAGAAAGACGACCTAGTGCATATATTAATGGTAAATATGAAAAAATAAATAGAGTACGGGCTGGTTTGTAAATGAACCAGTCTTCATGAAACATTAGTTAGGAATATCTCTGTGTGAAAGGGGATCACAATGGACCAATGGCCACCCATGTACGCAGCAGCCTTTGAGCTACGCACGCCCCTCCTGACCTAACCTAAGTATAATGGCCATGGCCTACAAGCAAAGATTCAAGAACGATGCCAGTAGGCAACGTATGTACGTTGCGCTGAACATTCGTTGAACTTGGTTGGATCAATTTTTTGGCTAAATTTTTCGGATTTCTGCAACGTTTTTCTCACAGAATCAACGGAATGTGTAACATTTTAGCAATCCTTTTTGACTAAAGCAAATAATATTACTATAAAAATCTATCAAATACGCGATGGACGATGTCTGTTTCCAGTCTAAATAATGATTGAAATCAGGTATTAGCTATACTATTGAAGAGCTTCAAAGAATTCTCAACAAAATGCTTTCCTAAGAAATGAAGCTACAAGACTTTTATCTAAACTCTAATCGTTGGAAACAGCCATATTATCGGAATTTTGCGGATCTAGACTTAAACATTTTAACACAGTTTTCAAAATTTTGCAAGGTGTTGACACTGACGTAGAAGTAGTTTTTACGTTCTACGAGTTACTCATCACTTTCGTAGAAAACAAGCGCGAATCTTTTGATGCCTTTGAAGAGCTCGGTAAACAAAAATGCTCAGAAGACTACAGCAACCAAAAAAATAATAATCAAGAGGAAGAAACCTACTGATGAGTGTCTCGAGGGAGAAGTTTTACTATGAGGACGTGACCATATCAAGTTTAAGACCTTTTTAACGAAATTTGACCAGTTGCTAAACAATGTGAGGAGGCGAAAATCTGCGTATGACGCATTAACCACCAATTTCGCATTCTTGTGTTAACTGAACCTGATGTCTGAAGCTGAAGTCAGACTAAGCGCCAATAATCTGAAAAGGTTATACCCAATTGATCTAGCGGATGATCTTCAAGAAGAATGTGTTCTTTTAAAAAAATGTCTTACCGTCCAATAACAACCTGAGCTTAAGACAGCTTAAGCTCTTTTTTAAACAAAAAAAGATTTAAAGAAATATTTTCCATATACAGAAATAGCATTGCGTATGTTCTTTGCACTGCAGTAACAAATTGTAGTGCAGAACGTTCGTTTTCAATTCTAAAAGAATTAAAAATTATCTCCGTTCCGTGCTACGCGAAGATGATAAGAATAATTGTTTTTTTTTTTAATTTGCGCATAGGATAATACACGTCGGTCGCCTGGGCTCGAGATAAGCATGCCATGAAACTGCTCGTGCAGAATATCGATTGTGTCTTGAGCTGTGTGGCACGTAGCACCATCCTGTTGAAACCATATGCCTTTGGTGTTCTTATCATCCAAATCAGGACATAAGAAGTTGGTGATCATCGACCTATAGCGATCGCCGTTGACGGTGATGGCCTGGTCAGCATCATTTTGGAAGAAGTTCGGACCGATGACTTCTCCAGCCCAAAATCCACATCAAACAGTTGCTTTATTTGGATGCATTGGCTCCTCGTGAATCTCGTGTGTATTGGTATCGTCCCATATCCGGCAATTTTGCTTATTCGCGTACCCATTCATCCAAAAATGGGCCTCATGTCTAAAGAGGTATCGCGGCTACTAGAGAACACCAATTTTGATCAATCGACGCTGTAACTTTCCTTGATGATTTATTTTTAGTGATTGATTAAAAGACGATATTTTGATAGAAAGTAAAAGGAACAATATGGCCGCCACGAGCTGTCAAAATCAACCCGTCCCTATTGGAAAACCCTTTATAAGAAAAGATCGCATCAGCGGTATTGCATGATAAACGTTCTTCGCGATATCGCAATCAATCTTGGTAGAATTGTAACAAGATTTGCTGAGGGATTAAAGGAAGTGTACATTCTGTACTTAATGTTTTTTGTATTAAACTCTTTGTCAATTTATTTTGTGTATGGGTTCAATAAAACTTTTTTTTACCAACTATTGCCAAGACTGTTGATTTTTTTTCAAACTACTAATATAATATTATATGATTACGTATATTAAGTATAGGTACTTGTATTTAATAAAATAATCTTTTTCGGTATTCTGTCTTCAATAAACTTTACCACCCCTCTTGGATCCGCCCCTTCACCCCTGACACTGTCCATGCTTCTGTGCTAAAAAGTAGGACTTCGATGATAAGTGCTTATAAAGGGACAGCTTAGTTGCGATGATAGTGCTTGTTGCACAATTGCCTTTAAAGCCCAAAGGAACAGCGATTGGCAAGAGCTATTGTTCATCTCATTTCAGCGATTGTGTCGTTTATATCTTAACTTATATTTGAGCCTAGGTAGACAAAGTCTTTGACTACTACACAGTTATAACAATCTTTGGTAACATTTTGTCGAAGTCTTCAATATTGATTTCTGATGACCATTAAATTTTGCATTCATTCATTGTTATATCCATCTCACAAAATCGGAACTGACATCATGCTGTGTTTTTCCGATTATGTCAATATCCGTATGGAAGCAGTAAGAATCGGATGTCTGAAAGATTGTGAATCTGCTGTTTGCAGAAGAATTCTGCACTATTTTTCAAAGAATAATATTGGAAAAGTCTCATAACAGCCCGTTTCGCTGGGTATATATGTAAAGTTCCTGGTTTTTTTTTAATGATATGCCATTTTGTGAATATTTGATCAGTGGTAGACATTCCTGGGCTAAGGCTACCAAACAGACAGCAGCGAGCACAGCCACACGCCTAAAAGCTACTTTAATTTTGTAAATAAAGACACCCCTGAAGAAGACGGCAACCACCGTCGAAACGTTGGGAAAATAAAATGAAAATTGCTTTCATTTAATCACCATTACGACCAATAAAGCCGACGAAAATCACTTCTTAAAAATTCTCCAAAGTCCAAATAAAATCTACTTCGCAATGGATCAATAATGATATTGACACTATTCTATTATTCTGAACTCGTGCAGATCACTTCCAAATAACATTGATTATACCATCCCTTAACTAGAATTCGGCAAAAACTTCCAGTCACCATTCCTCCAAGATCTGTCTGGAAGGACCTAAGCTTCATGGAAGATTATGCTGTCCATTTTTATACTGATGGATCAAAAACTGATGATGCTATTGGTAGGCTTTTGTACTCAAGGTAATGCCATTACCCATCGCTACATGCAAGTTAATGTTGAAACAAGATTCTTTAGAAAGGACAAACCTTAGATGTAAAATACCTGTCTGATGACAAAACAATTCTGGTGAATACCTGATCTGAAACGCTTCATGTGTTTGATATCTTTAAGCAGATTGAACATCAGCTCCGTAAATGGTGTAAACAATACTGAGGTTCCGTTCAACGGACATACTTTCTGTAAGGACCATATTATATAGATGAGTTATCGCATATCTCTTATTACGTAATCTCCTGCTGCTTTGAACAGTTCGGTCCGCTGAGTGATCTGAAAAATTCCCAGCTCACTCAGGTGTACCTACGTAACATTCTAATCTTCCGTTTTACTTCGATAAAAAAATCGAACTCGGGATTTTGATCAAAGTCAACATTACTATGATAGAAGACAAGAAAATGTAGGTCACTCAATTCCGACTGCCTCTTTGCCTGGAAGGTCGATCTACAGTCTAAACCGCTGAAGCGAATTTCATCAAACTTGCATTTAAGCATCTTGTGTGATTGCCTCGATTCTTTTTTAATTAATTTCTTAGTCCCAAAAATAGCAACACCTGCCATAAAATATAATGCAAAAATAATAAATCTAAATTATTTCGAAAGCCGCTGTAATGATTTTGATAAAAAAAAATTCTGTGCAAAATTGTAGACATAATCAACATTTTAGTCCCACAAGTTTTTTTACATTAAACGTTATTTACAGTACTTGTCATAAAATATTTTTTGGACATTCTCATTAACGGTTCAACGGACTTAGAAAAATGGTTTTATTCAGAAAGTCTTTCGAATTGTATATAATGCTGCGTACACCAAAATTTTCGAAAAATAATATTTGAAATTTGTGAAAAAGAAATCATCTTTTTTTTTGAAAATTCAATATTTTGAAAACGGGTAACGATTTTTTTTAAATTATAATTTTAAATTTATAATGTGATTGTTTTTTTTTAATTTCCATACCAATCTATTTAATTTAACTGGCTGACTGGTTCTGCAGCCCTAGCCTAGCCTAGAGGCCTCTAAAGGCCTGTTAACATAAACGTTTTATTAAAGCAGATGGTTGGCGGAATCATAAAATGAGATCAAAATTTATGTGAATTATATCACGATGCACACTTGCATTAGGCCAATTCCTACCAATGATCACTGGATGCCTACACGGGGCGCCGTAACACATAATACAGGGCTCCTGCTTCAGATAAAACTTCATCAGGTAAAATAGTCTGCCTACAATCCTGCAAAATTCTATTCAATTACTACTACATATATTAGTTGATTTTTTTTTATCGGTATCAAAAGAATAGCAGAAAATTAATAATAGAATAGGGAACCCGTTTTACCCACAGATCACAAGAAATATTGAGATACCTGCCTTAAAACTGTTGAGGAAAAAATAATATTCAAGAGTTTTTCATCAGGAGAAATGTACATACGAGTATATTCTTTTTATCCGTTTAAATCCTTAAATGCTATACACAGCATACTACAATAAAAGTATCTTATTGCACATTTAACAATATTCCACAATCCACATTGAATTTAAATCCAAAACGTGATAACATAAAGAATAAGCAGCCAAACGCATAGCGATAGCTATTGAAAATTCAGATTGCTTATTCTTTATACTTCTTACATCTGTCGCAGGTCCAATAAATAATATCCTTCCCTTTTAATAGAAAATATCTCTTTCAATACACAGCCAGGACCTTTCTCGTTTATCACTTTGCTTTGATGTGTGTCATCGTCATCCTTTTATTATATTTTTTTTTCTTTTTTTCTTATTTATATTCCCAATACCTGTTCAGCACATCTCTGTGTCTTGTTGCTGTTCTTGTGGTTTGAGGTTTTCTGGCATTGATAAAACTTCTCGAGCAATCGGCATAAAAGGATAATTTTTCAGGAACTCAAAAACGTTCTACATCATTAAATAGAGACCCATGGTCGTTTTCATATTCTGCACAGAAACAGATAGCAGCAGCACAAGGAAAACTTGAACGAAGTTGATGGAGGTGTCAGGAGGACCTCTGTTGGTTTAGTGAGTGGAAGCTTGTTTGGTAAGGTGTATAGGTACATACTCTTGTAGCCGTAAAAAGGACCAATGCAAATCGTGTTGGAGAAATAAAAGAATTTCTATATAACTTTGTATAAATTGCTTCGTGTTGTGTTTTTTTTTTTTTTGTATATATGTATTTTGGTTTCCATATTTTATTGTGTGGAGGATGCAAATTGCAATCATCTGGCGGATGCAAACAAGCAGATGATAAATTCTGTTACAAAGCAGTCCTTGATTTATGGTAGACCTCCTGAACTCTGCACTCCTATAAAGCAGCAGGCATGCATTCTGCGCTATGACGATTGGTGAGTCCAATCAGAGCGTTGAAAATGAAAGGAATTGTGTACCTACTATTTCATTTCAACTACTGAGGTATTTGTGCATTGATGAAAAGAAGAGAAAGGTAAACAGTTTTACTTGCGATATATATGTAGGTACTATGTACATATAATATGGCAAGTTATGGATTCGGAAAAAAATCGATCTCGAGATTTTGATCAAACTTAACATTGCGATAATAGAGAACACCAACAAAGTGGGTCCCGCAATTCCGTCTGTCTGTCTGGCTATCTGTCTATCTGTCTGTCTATCTAAACGGCTGAACCGGTTTTGTTTAAACTGGGAGCTTAGGCGTTTTGTTTTAAGTGATTGTCCAAAATAGATTTTTGAATCGTTTAGGCCCCAAAAAAAATGGTACTTGATATACAAATTGTTCTACCATCTTAATTATCTCGAAAACGGCTCTAACGATTTTGATAAAAATTGGTGCGTGTACTACTTTGGGTATGGCCTATATTTTTGCGAAAATTGTTTTTAAATATTTTATTATTAACGGTACCTGCCATACAACCATTTCATTGATTTTCGACTTTCTCATAAACGGCTCATCGGATTTCGATCAAAATTTATATACAGAAGCTACTTCGATTTCTAAATAAAACTGCATTTCAAAATTTTCGAAAAATGTTTTTTTTTTGGATTTTTGAAAAAAAAAAAATATTTTTTTTGAAAATTTAATATCTCGAAGACAGGTGGACGATTTTTCTGAGATTTTGGTTTTAATTTTATATTATTAAATATTTAAAATGTTATTTCCATTTAAATTTAAGAATTTTTATACATAAACCACTTTAAAAATACATTAAGCCGTTTTTATTAAGAAGCAAGTACGTGCGATCCAGTCGTGCATTTTATTTTACTTTCGACTTTAGGTACTATAAGGCAAGTTAATGCATTTGTAAAAAAAATTCTAATCAATCATGACATTACGATCATAGAGAAGCCTAAAAAATGGAGCGACAAAAAATGTCTGTCTGTTAGCTGTCTGTCCGTCTGTATGTAGAACGAGCTACAGCCTAAACGGCTTAAGCGAGTACATTAAAATTTGGTGTGTGTTATTCTTTTGGCATTCCTCATAGGGGAAATTGACATTTTATTTTAAGACTAAAAATAACGGTACCTGCCATATAACCCTTAAGGAAAATCCTATTTTTCTCGGAAACGGCTCCAACGATTTTGATAAAAAAAAAATGAGAATTTTTTGGTTGGTATACTAGCTATTCCGAAATAGTTGACGGTAAAACGCTATTAACGGTACCTTCCATATAAAGTTTTTTTTTATTTTTGGCTTTCTCGGTACTGGTGCATTTTGGATTTATTTCAAATTTTATATCTGAGAAGATCTAGGTGGTCAAACTAATTCTGCATAATAAATTTTGAATAACTTTTTTTTATAATTAAAATTATTTATTTTTTTTTTTTGAAAAATCAATATTTTTAAAACTAATGAAAAAAAATAATTTTAAATTTTATAATTACATGTATATTAATAAACTCTAAAAAAAACTGCATACCAAAATGTCCAACAAACTAAAAATAAAAAACATAATAAAAATAATAAAAAATTTCACCACAATCCGTCCTAAAATTATCGAGATACTTTTTTTTATAAAATTTTCATTGATCCGTGGCATCTAACGGCGTTCTTGTTTTTTTTCAGAAAAACCGATTAAAGTGATGGTTTTGGCACTTTTTATAAGTTTCTAAAACGATTTTTACCCACCTATACACCAATCACTTTCATTATATACAAATGAATGTACATATTTACATACCTAGGTTCCATATATGTAACAATATGTAACAAAATATGTAATAAGCAGAATTGCCGTATTTGGAGTGAAGAGCAGCCAGAGGCAATTCAGCAGCTACCAATGCATCCCGAAAAATGCACTGTTTGGTGCGGTTTATGGGCAGGCGGCATCATTGGGCCGTACTTCTTCAAGGACGATGAAGGCCGCAGGGTTACGGTCAATGGAGAAAGGTACCGTTCGATGATAACAGATTTTTTTTGCCGAAAATGCAAGAATTGAACTCGGTCGACATGTGGTTCCAACAGGACGGTGCCACATGCCACACTGCACGCGAAACCATGCATCAATTGAGAGGCGAATTTGGTGAGCAGTTGATCTCACGTTTTGGCGCAGTCAATTGGCCACCAAGATCATGTGATTTGACCCCGTTAGACTATTTTTTGTGGGGCTATGTTAAGTCTATTGTCTATGGGGACAAGCCAAACACGATTGCTGCCTTGGAAGCCAACATTGAACGCGTCATTGTGTGAAAAAGTTTGCCAAAATTGGACCTTCAGAATGGACCACCTGAAGCGTAGCCGCGGCAACATTTAAGTGAAATTATTTTTAAAAAGTAAATGGCAGAAATTGGTTTATCGATCCAAATAAAAATTTCATTCACTTTTTACAAGTTTCTGTGTTTTTTTGAATTTTCAAAAACCAAGCTCTTAAAAAATCACCGTTTATATACATATGTAGGTACATATTACCCCCTCATAATTTACATAATTAAAATCCATTTAAATATACATTTGTAGGTAGGTAGCTATGTAACTATTCCTTGAGTCGTGCATTCGAAAATTCATTATACTAAGAATCAAGGTCATCTTACCTACATTGGCTTTAGTCCTGCATATGATAACTAGGCTACTTACCTACTAATAGCGTCAGTGTATAATAAAGTTGTTAGCTACAAGCGCCAGTTCGTACGATCCAGTCGTGCATTTTATTTTCATTATTTTTTTAAGACGAAATATAACGGTACCTGTCATACATTTACATTTTTGCCAAAAAGGTAAATCTTATGTTTCTCAAAAACGGCTCTAACGGGAATAGCTACATTTTGATATTTTTTTTTTTTGGAAATTATCGGTATTTTTGGTATCTTCTAGAGTAGAACCATTTTTTGGTTTTCGATTTTCTGGAAAACGGTTAGTTTGAATTTATCAAATTTTTATGTAGACCCTCTGGAAAGTTTAAATACTAAACAAAATTTTTCAATTTTTCACAAGAAAAAATTCATTCAAAATCATGATACAAAAAGTTCTTTAAAATCAAGTATTTGATCATACAAAAATTGAATATAATATACAAAAAAAAAATACCAGTGTCAAATCTTTCATATAAAAATCTCCCTTCTTATATGAACAACCAAAAAGGTTGGCTTATAAACGATTAAGGAGAAAATAAGAAATAACCGGAATGAACAACAACAAACTTGTGTGGATGTGTGGCTAATAAAAGCGCTAGTCGTTTCAATGAAATTGATAAACAGAAGAACTTGCATTGCTTTGGATCTGATCATGTGGGCTCGGTGGCGTGATACGTAGTGCGTTGGCTTCTTAGCAGTGTTGGTCATGGTTCAATACACGATAAATGCACAAGAAGTTTTCCAATTAAAATGAAAAAGTAGACCAGCACCACCACTAGAGGAAAGGAATCTGATGATCGACCTTGGCAAGTCGTGAAATTACTATAATTCCATCCAAAAATAATATGAGAAAAACTTGATGGTAGCACACTCAAAATATTATCAAAAAAAAATTTGTTTTGAAAACTCAAAATTTCGAAAACATTCAATAGTTTTTTGACATTAGCAGTGTTTTCTTGACAAAAGCCATCGGCAGCAAAGCAGAATTTCGATAAAAGGAAAAGCAGAAGTCTGCTTTGGATAGATTTGTGATATTTATTCGAGTATCGAATTATATTATGTTGTTTTTAGTTGGTAGTTCCGATGACATTGATGAATCTCGAAGTCCTTGTTCATAAAGTTTTTCTCTCTGTCAATGGACACGTACACCCATTTACAGAGGCGAACGCAGTGGGGGGTGTTTGGGGGTTAAAACCCCGCCCAGAAATATTTTTTTGGAGCAATTAAATTTGGTATGTCAGTGGGGAAATTAGTGATGGGACCTGCGACTGAAACATACAAAAATTCACTTCCCTATTTGCAAATACATTTACTAAAAGTTAGTCGCCAGAGGAACCTAGATAATTAAGAAAGTGATCCTGAAGAATATTTTCGTCGGTCTATTTATATGTTCCTTTCTTGGACCATTTATTCATGGAATTAAAAAATAGATTTCTCGATCGTGGTGGATTGCTTTACAAAATTCAAAGTATTTTGCCCGAAAAAAATGTGAAAAACTTGAAGAAGAAGAAATAGAAAAGTCTGCTGAGGTATTTGCCCAAGAATTGCCAGATGATGTAAAAGTATGCTTAGATGATTTTCTGGTCGAATTGAAGATGTTACGCAGGTAAAAATGTATTTCTTTGATTTTATTCATATATGTCATTGTTAATTTAACTACGGTTGCAAGCATTCTCTGAGTATGCCAAATCAAAAAAAGGCTCAAAAACTTTGTAGACTCGTTAAATGTTTGCGATTCGTCCTTATGTAAAACAGTTCACTGCTTATGCAGATTGTTGCGATACTTCCGGTATCTGTGGCGTCAAGTGAGCGATCTTTTTCATGCTTGCGCTGAACGGTTTGATGTTGCTGAACATCTGTGGGGGTATTGAGGTTGAATATGAGGACGTTATAAATATAAATGGCAAAAGTTCCAAGGCACAAGGATTTTATTTTATAAAATATTGCATCTAACTAAAAATGTATTTAATTATTTTTGTATATACGTGCATTCAAAAAAACATATTATTACTAATATATAAAGACTAGGGCTGGCAACGATACCGAGAATAGTCGCGGTCTCGTCGATGAGACATAAAAACACCCAAGACGAGACCGTTTCTCCCTGTTCTCGGTAGCCTCGGCATCAGTCTCGATGGCTTGGTTTCGTTTTCGGCTAGAAGAAATATGTGTTTATTTAATTATAATTACCCAGAGAAGGATTTATGTATGCATTGCTTTGGAATAGCAATCGCCCATTTTTCAGACTTCCTTCCCCCTTCGAAAAAAGGTGACCTTAAGACTTTTAAGGGACCCTTGGAAATAAATATTATCGAGGCGTCAAAATATAGTTTGTTGCCTATTTGCCAAGCCATAAACTGTCAAAATCAATTGCGGGATGGCTCCGATTTAAATGAACTAATGGATCCACACACCGCATTTTTCTAGCCAACAAACTTCTGAGTTACCGTACTATATCTTTTCTATATGAACTCGCGTCTTATCTTACATCATTTTACTACCAAAAAACACGAAAGAAACCAGGACTAAGGATGAGAACAAGACCGAGACGAGACTTGGTTAAGCAAGACCGATTTTGACGAAACCGAGAAAAAAGTCTCGCCTGGGCTCGTCTCGTTGAGAGGCCTAATAAAGACGAAACAAAATATTAAGTTTGTCCGCGCTAATCTCAGAAAGTATTCAACCGATTTACTTAAAAGCAATTTTATAAATGTCCTTATTAATATAGGAATGCTTTTGAATATTTTCTATTTGTTAAATATGTTTGTTGAATTAGATTATTAACTTTAATAAAAATCGTAAATTTGTTTTCGAAGTTGACCAACATATTTAATTATGCTCACCTGCTAGATATTTTACAAAAATGAGATATTTTGTATAACATCAATCGTTTAATGCAAATTGTAAGCCCTTAATCATTTGTTAACTGTAACTTTGAGATGAGAAATAAATGTATGTACAAATTATAAAATTATCAAATGTTTGTATTTTTGTATTTTTGCATCTAAGAATTTGATTCAATCGCAATGACCGGTTGCTGCATTTCTTGCGCATTTTCTTTTGGTTATTTACTTCTGAATTTCAGTCCACTCAATTTGTCGCTCATAGATTAACGTAGGAACAGCAAGTAATAATATTTCAAATCTTAATCAGTTTTTGGGGAGTAGAGTGGCTTGAATTATGTACGACAGTTTTCCTATTCGATCAACAAAATACCAGATAGAGGAAAAATTAATTATAATTGCAATTTTTGCAAAGCCAAAAAGTGGGCTAAGGAATTTAATAGTATGTGTTGTACTAATGATAAAGTAAGCATTTCTTCTACAGCCAAGCCACCTAAATCCTTAGAAAGTATGCTCAATGAAGATCCATACTGAATCTACAAAATTCCTGGATAACTTAAGTTCATATCATTTAAAAAAGTGAAATGACATCTTTCAGTGCAAAATAATCTTATGCGGGATATACACTGTTCAAATGCATGTCAAGCATATGAGAGTGTATTAGATGATTGAACAAAAATCAAAACGTTTTGATTTTGCTTCTAGCACACACAATGTATGCGTGAGTTATTTTCACAAATACACTCTCATATGCATGACATGCATTTGAACAGTGTATATCCCGCATTAGGGAAAGTGTTTATTCGCATGGTCCTGTATGTAGCCCTTTTAAGAGTGGGCTCAAAAAATAATCAGTATTTACTTCTTCGTGAAAATAATAAAACTGCTAATTCTGGGTATACAATCAGAAGCCTTGAAATATTCATGTTCAAATGCATGTTCCAACGTCTATTTTTTTGAAAACTGGTTCAGTGCGGGAACATACAAATCTTTATTTGGTTACGGAAAGCATATGTAAGTATGATATAAATTTCTTGTTACTTAATAATATAGTAGACATTGCGGTCAGTCTCATTGAGCATTTGATTTGCTTTTAGTCATAATAAAACGATATTAAAAGCTTGCAGCACGGGTCAGCTAAAAAAATTGTTCGTTAATATTTTGTTAATATATTTTGTGACCCACCCCCCGCCCCCACCCCTCGAAATTTTTTTCTACGTTCGCCTCTGCCCATTTATTAGATAAGTTATATCGGAAGATATTTGAGTGGATTTGTGTGAGCTGCTGTCAAATCGCCTAAAAAATTAACTAATTAAACCTTGAGCAGCGCCCCCTGCCAGAGTTCTAAAATTGGAATATCAACAAGCATTTAAAGAGAAAGTCCTTGCGCATATATTTTATATAGTAATAAATAATATAGTAATTATAAGCATATTTTCACGATCTTACATCATTTTGAATTCAGAATCGAGTTGACCGTTGACCAACCAATGAATATAAAAGTGGACATAATCGGCATTTTTTCAGAGTTTATTTGTCGCGACGTTAATAATTTTTACCAAACCACGACTATTTACCCCAATTACGAGATTCTAAAAGGAGATTTCTGTCCATATTTTATATAACTCATTTTTAATTAACCTCCCTACTCCAACTATATTTTTGTAAACGAAGTTTAAAAATACTTAATAGTTAATTAATGACTGCGATTATTTTTGAAAGGAACTACAATGCGAACATACCCTTTCATTGGCACAAGAAATAATAATTTTAAAATGAACATTTTGGAACACACAGATGTGGAAAATTCAACTGTTTGTTATTTCTTACTGCGTCATATATATTCCATTTTATTTCCATCTTTTAATTCATGTTTTAGTATTCATAAATGCATTTAATCTTAAGAAATAAAAGCAAAAAAAATGTTGATTTTTTTTTTGCATTTAGTTATTAGACTACTATTATCTTGAATAGAAAAAAAACTATATTCCTAAAATAAAATGCAACGATACGTCCCATATAAACATAAAAAAGTCCCAGTAGGATATTTCGTCATCAATGAAGTTTTTTGGTGAATTCATCAATGGATTCATCGTCCATTTCCATCGATGAGCAGTAAGTAATGATTTCATAAGAAAAAGGTTGCGCATTGTTTCATCAGTTAACTTAATTCAAACGAATTGAATCCTTACAATTCACTACAATTTCAGTTACGAAATCATAAACGATGATTCCACTGATGAAGAGTAATGCATAGGTTCATGAGTTCGTAAATGATGTTTGATTATCTGGGGTGGTTGTTCTAAAAATAAAAAAAGATTTTGTCTGCCATGAAAAGAGTGACGAACATTGCATTTTTTCTACCTGCCCTAAGAGCCGAGAAATGCACTCAGTCCTCAGTCTTAACTGATAATGACATGAGTTCGTGGGTTTTTTTTTAGAGAAAGTGAAAAAACGTAAACCAGAATTTCCAGTTTTGTTCGATATAATTATCATCATTTAATACATTAAAAGAAATTTATTTTTTTATCAATGTGTTGTTTTTTTTTTGTTCAGCAATTGTATTGAGCCAACTGAAAGGTTACAATTATTAACCTTAACATATTTGGCGACTGGTGGGTATTTCTTCGACTTTATTCAAAAATAAATTTAAAAATGCCAATATTTCTTTTAGCGCATAGGTATATACTCAATACGTAATTCTGGCGACTAAAAGTGCTAAACCTTCGCAGAATTAACAAAAGGAATTGCTTACACCGACATCATATCAAATTTAAAAGTAAACTGAGATTTTCATGTGATTTAATGCATTAAAAATGAGAAAAAAAGAAGTAGCTATCATACGGGCTTTACATAGTGATTTCATAATTGAACATTCATGGCATTTTTCATCATATATAATTCATATGTGAATTAAAGAGTTACATTAACAGAGTGAATTAAAGGGTGAGCATTCATGTCATTTTTCACCTGCTGAAAAAGCAACTCTAAGTTATCTAGTGATTTCACAGTTTAACGTTCATGCTATTTTTCATCATATATGTATAATTTGTTTATGAATAAACTAGTTACCCTTACTTCGTGATTTCACTATTAATTCTTCACCCCGAAAATCACTTGTTGAACCCCTATGACAGACCCATGTTAAATTCATCGATGTTTCCATACCAAATTAATGGGGTGTAGCTCCATTCATTGATGAAAAAGTTGGTGATTCATGCATGAATTTTTTGAAATTTCGTACTGCGGTAATGTTAATACAAATACACTGAACGACAAACGAAAAAATGCACATATCTTTTGTTCTGCTTTGAATGCAACATTTTTTTCTGTTTTTAGAAGTGTAATTAAGTCGTGTTATAAAAGCCATTCCAGGGTTATACATTCTTTACCGCACACCCTGTATATTATTTACGTATTAAGATTTTATAATAAAATTGCTTTCAAAATCACGAGATCGATATTAAGTCAAACAATTTTGTTGTTCATGTTACTATTAAAAGAAATTAAAAGAACTTTCACCCAACAATAGTCCCCCACAATATAAAAGTTCCTTGCGCTCATATTAATTACAATTAAAAAGACGTAGAACGAAACCACCGCCATCCTTACACCGAACAATGAGGATATCATTTCCAGCTAGTTAACTCTTATAAACCAAACAAAATTTCTAATGGCGTTTTCTATTTAACTTTTCTGAAATAACTATCTTCTAACAAGTTTCATAGCGTCCATGATATATAAGTTGCAACCACTTTAGATTCCCTAATGCATTCGTGAAGAAAATTCTTACAATTTTCCGGACTATCATCCTAACCTTTTCACTAACCACTTTAATAAGCAGTCCTCTGCGTCGTCCTATGTATTGCATCTTTCCCGGTAGTTTGAAATTGATGCCATCGAACAAAGAAGATAATGCACTTGTTGGTCGCATGTACTTGCGGTTATTGTTAAGGTCCTTTAAGATACGTGTGGCTTTGAAGATAAAATGTATTATACTCCAAATTTAGTATTTAATATAAATTGGGAAGAATTGATATGCTCGACTGGGTCCCACTTAATTGCTCTTATATTGGAAATATCCCGCTTTTATTAATCTAGGGTTTTTATGCAGCCTTTAATAATTCTGATTTTTACTATCCCGTTTTTTAAAATCCTGTTTTTTTTTAATCCCGTTTATTTTATTCCGGCTTTGTCAATTAACATAAGGTACAAAAACGACGGTGCGTAAGGGGAGAAAGCTGCCACCTGCAGCCTCCCTGCTTGGCCTGGTAAAGTTTTTTGTGCAACGTTTATCAAAATACAAAATGGTTTAAGCAGGATTAAACGATATTTTAAATAGCGGGAATTATAATCCCTGGTTTTAAATAAGTTGATTTTCACAGGCGGGATTTAAAAAAAAAACAGTATTTTAGAAGAAGGGAGTTTAAAGCTGTTTGCAGAATTTTTGAAAAACAGGATTTTAAAAGCGGGATTCCAAAACGCTCTCCAATTTGCGATATCAAAAATAAAAACTAATATTTCTAACCAACGCAACGCACCGTAGCTACGAGTACAAATACATCTAATTTTTTGAGGAACTGCGCACCGACTCCAACGGATTGCAATTAAGTCTTATCTTAAAGATAACTTGCAGCTCAATGCCATACCAACACTAGCTCATCACTTTTTCGTAGATACAGTCGACACACTCTAAGTTGAATTTTCCCGAGAAATCAAAATTAGATCGAGTTAAATGAGTTTTGGAAAAATTCGAGTTAGAGATTAATATTTTTATTTGCTTAATAGCCTTTATTGACTTTCAGACTTTAGTGAGGCTTTTGACAAAATTTCGCACACACTAATACTTTTCAAATTGTCCACCCTTTGCTTTGAACCTATCTTCTTAAGATGGATTTCTTCTTATCTGGAAAACCGGTATTACAGTATTCGTTTCAGATCCGCACTCTCCAATTCATTCTTAGTAACCTCCGGGGTCCCCCAAGGAAGTCACTTAGGCCCTCTACTTTTATTCTTACAATTACATTGGTCATTAAACATTCCCATGTCTCATTATACGCTGACGATACCAAGTTTTTCAAAACAATTTCTTCCTCACTCGACTCTTTCCTTATCCAACTGGATCTTGATAGTTTCTCAATCTGGTGTATCAAAAACTGCTTACAGCTTAATATTGCCAAATGTCAATCAATCAATTTTTCACGCAAACGCATAAAATCTTCTCGCAGGATCTACTTTCTTCACAATCACCTCTTAGCCATTATTGAATCGATTTGAGACCTCGGCATATTATATAACCGAGAGCTCAATTTCAAAACACACATCGATAATATTATTTCAAAAGCCAATTCAACGCTTGGTTTTGTAAACCCATGGTCTTTCGACTTCAAACTTAGCAATCCCAGCCTAAAACTTATCCTGTTAAATCGTCCGCCCAAAATCAAACCAATCTTAGCTCTAAGTTTCATAGTTTTAAGCTTGTATTAAGCCAAATAAATGGGAGTATTTCCGCCACCAAAATTGAAAATTGTGTTCAAAAATAAGGTTGCACAAATTAAATAAATTAATTAATTGATTACAGACAAGCTTCTTGCTTTTTTTAATTCATAATACATATTTCACAAGAAACTTACTGCTCAAGTTAAATGACTTAAAAAAATTGGTGATTTTTGATTGATTATTCACAGCAGTTAGAGTGTTCAAGTGTTTAACCTAATTCGTATTTTCGTATTTATTAATGACAATTTCACATTAAGATTATAATCTTATTTTAAGTAAGGGCTTTGTATTATTTAAGAGTGTTCGAAATGTTTAACAAAGTAAAATATACATTATAATTATAAAATTATTCAGTTTATGTTAAAAGAAAGTAAATCAAGCATTTTTATTAAATATTAAATATTACTGGCCAAGTGTTTAAAAAGACAGTTTTTGAATGTATTCGCGTTGATGACGCTTCTAATCGTTGCAGGTAACGAGTTGCATAATTGAGTGGCATGGACGAAAAATGTACGCTCAGATAGCAGGCAATAAAATCTGGGTTGAATTACGACCGCAGTTCTTAGTGAACTGCCAAAAACTAATCGGTTGTATAGGTACTCAGGTTGACGAGACTTCATAATTACATGTAAATGGAGAAGTGACCTAAACTTTAATAATTAATAATAATTCTCAAATGTCAGACCCATTATTTGTTTTGAGTAACTGGAAATATGCTCAAAATATCTTATATTGAATATAAATCTTGCAAGGTTGTTGTATATGACTAAATTGTTGAAGAGTCAAGACTGCAGAAGACTTCACATCTGTACAACAAGATGGGTAGCAGGAGTGCTTTAACAAGCAACATCTTGGTTTTGACAGGAATATACTCGTACCTTTGGGATGACCATAATAGTCTCAATGTATACTATATAGTTTAGCAATAGTAGAGGCTGCATGATCAGTCCAAGTTAAGTTTTCATTGAAAACTAGCCCCAGGTTCCTGGCAGAATGCACATAGTCAATGGTCGATCTACCTAGCCGAATCAGTGGAAAACTTGCCGTATCTAGGATGCGTTTATAGATGCATAATGTCTTTGACTTCCCTAGGTTGAGAGAAAGGTTATGCTTAAGAGCCCACTGCAGAATAATTTCAATGGCTTCATTTATATGACTGATAGCATTACTTATGCCATCTAATGGACTGCATAAGTATAATTGGACGTCGTCTGCGAACATATGAACGTTGCAGGACTTAACTAAATGGGGAACTTCATTGACATATAGCGAAAATAATAGCGGCCCGAGAATGGAGCCCTGTGGCACTCCTGCAGGGAATGGAAGATATGAAGACAACTAGCTTCCCTGTGCCACGCATTGCTGACGATCTGTTTAATATGAGTGCATCAGTTTTACTGCATAAGAAGAAAAACCAAAATCATCTCTAAGCTTTTTACAAAGTGTCTGATGATCAAGCGTGTCAAACGCTTTTTTACTAAAGTCCAACAACGTTAAAAAAGTGGCACAATTGGTGTCCATAGATCTTCGAATATCATCTACAACAAGTAGAGGAGCTGTTTTACAACTTCTGTTTTCTCGAAAACCTGATTGGTTTGTTCGACTTAATAGACAAAATAGCCTCTACTATATCTACTTCTGTGAAATGAGTAAAGTAAACACATTGTTCAGGATCAATATTATGAGGCTCTATGAGTCGTTTACCATTACCTAGCTTACGCAAATGTTGCCATTCACTTTTTCCGGATTGGTTATCAGGGTTCAATACATTTTCGTAGTACTGTCTTTTGGCAGTTTTAATGCGAAGCACAATTAAATTACGGAGAGAACGATAATTTTCATGAAAAACATCAAGTTTATATCGCTTCCAACGACTATAGATAAGATTTCGCTTACGAATTAAATCGGTAATAGATCTAATTTCCCTGGAGAAATTCTACCTGTTGGTTAACAGACTGCATTTGATAAATTTATTCCCAAGGTGTATTCTCAACGTCATATTGCAGATTCACATATTCAATCGCCTGAACATCCCTATAACTTATAATAGTTTCTGCTGAATCAAATTGTATATCATACGTTAAATGTATTAAGTCATGTTTGGAGAAACCTAACGCGGAAAGTTGATTATAAAATAGGCTTTTCACGACATCGCCAACAAAGAACACGTTAAGGAGAGTAGGGATTTCATTATTTGCAAAGTGAGTTGCCGTCAGCACATTAACAGGTGAAAGGTTAAAACTTTTAAAATTATCAATTAAAGAAGCGGATGAACGAGCATTTAGCAAGTTGCAATTTATATCTCCACAGACAACTATGTTTGGAGCGTTTAAAGAAAATCTTTCTAAAGAGTTAATAACCGGATAAATGTCTATGTTTTTGTTTGGCCTATAAATCATCCCAAGCAAAATACTCTCCAGTCCACAAATTATCTTAGGAAATAAGTAATCAATGGCCCAATTTTCGTCTGACCTGCAAATTTCCTGATGACCCAATCCATTACGCAAATAAACCGCCACACTCCCACCTACCCGACCAATTCTATCTCTAGGAAAAAGCTTGTAGCCCTCAACATCGTACACAGAAATTGGAAAGTCAGAGGAGAACCAGGTTTCCGATATGCATATGACGTCAACCAGAGAATTAATGAACAACCACCGAAATTCGTCAAGCTTGGGAAGCAAACTTTGCGAATTAAGATGGCATATGTGTAAACCTTTTTTCTGCGAACGTACTCGTCAAACCCGAATCATTTGAAATAAATGTTCATCCATTTCACCAACTTCAAACTCATTACCATAAACATCTAATTCCATTGATATTATAAGAATAAAAGAATAAAATAAATAAATAAGAATAAATTGAAAGAATAAAAGGAGTTAAGAGAAAATTCGCTGTGCAATGTAAACTCTGGCGTTTGAATAGTAATAAATTATTAATTATGAGAATCAATCAAGAAATAATACAGTACTTGTAGTAAACAAAATTATGCAGCTTGTTAAGTATGATGTGATATTGTTGTTTACCCTTCCCTCTGCTGACATCTAATGGTAGCAGCCATTAAACTTTCTGTGTCATCAATAGCTAAGCTTCTTCTATTCTCAGTTAATTTGACGAGTACAGTACCAAGGTGTCTGTGTAGGGAGAATAATTGCTTTTTCGTTTTCATGCTCACTGCATGTTGAAGAAGAGTTCAATTTTTTTGCAGCAGCTCTCGTTCACAAACACGCTGGCATTAGAATTGATTCCCAGATCATGCAACGATATCGGCCGATTAGATTTCTTGCGATAGTTAGCAAGTGCCTTTAGCATTGTATGTCTATTGAATTGGAGGATGACAAAAATGGTGCGAAAAATGATCTTCAAACCAGGGGGTGGTAAGTCAATCACCCTGCAAAGCTGATCGAACATATAACATGAGCTTGGGAATAGCAAAAATGACAGCGTCAGTCAGATATTCATTCTTCTCCAGAACGTCACAACGTTGTTCGGTATATGATCCGTCATTTAAATTGTAGATTTCAATACTCCAATTGCGTTTTCAATAACATTCTATTCCGTTAATTCAATATTAATTTGTTCAGCTTCTTCACCTGCACTCGCGTCAATGTTGTACGATGTTATCAGCAACATGTTCTATTGCTTCCAAAATTGAATCGCGATCAGATACTTCTATGATACCGTCATCTAATTCAACATAATCTTTCTAACTCACTCCTTCAACATTATAATCAGATTCTTTAAGCCTCTTCCAAATCACTTCGATTTTAATGGTATCCTCCGTTATGAGTCTGAGTAAGTTAAGCGCAATATAATCTTCATCGTCTCATGTATCGGCCTTAAATCCGCCCTTTTTGAAATAATTCTCAATGTATTTTTACTTGCGATATAGGTACTATAGGGCAAGTTTTGCATTTGAAAAAAAAATCGAGCTCGAGGTTTTAATCAAAGTTGACATTACGATGATGGAGAACACCAAATAAGTGGGTCCAGCAACTTCGTCTGTCTGTTTGCCTGTACAACTCTCTACAGCCCAAACCTGCAGCGATTTTCTACAAACTTCGTATTTAAGCGTTTTAGTTGATTGTCCAAAATAGATTTTTGAATTGTTGTTTTAGCCCCAAAAATAACGGTACTTGCCATACAATTTTTTGGCCATCTTATTTATCTCGAAAACGGCTCTGACGATCTTGATAAAAAATTGTGTGTGTACTATTTTGGGTATGGTCTACATTTTGGCCAAAAAATTTTGTTTAATAATTTATTGATTTTCGAATTTCTCATGAGGAGCTTCTTCAAAATTTAAATAATACTGCATTTCAAAATTTTCGGAAAATATTTTTTTTGGATTTTTGAAAAAAAAATATTTTTTTTTTGAAATGCAATATTTCGAAAACGGGTGGCGGATTTTTTCTGAAATTTTGTTTTTGAATTTATATTATTAAATATTTAAAATTTTTATACCAATTTTTTTTTTTAGAAAAAAATTAAGCATTTTTAAATATAAAATATTAAGTGAAAAACGACTTTAAAAATACATACAAATATTTTTCTATTAAGAATATTTTGCATATAATGTAATCGGAAATAGGAGCAAGTACGTGCGATGTTTTCGTGCATTTTATTTTTTTTAATAGATACAGAAGCATAGAATGCGAGTTTGTGTGCATGATATTTATATACAGAATTCGACTGAATCGAAAAAATGTATTTGAGTTAGAGGGAAAATCGACTTAGACCCGTTTGCTGATATGAATCATAAATATTTATTTAATGTAACGCATTTTACATTTTCCTCTGCATAAACTTGACAGTGTTTAAGTAGAACATAAATGTTTAAGTTGTGTATCAGCACACGGGCCTTAGAGGAAGATTGGTCTAGAGCGTGGCGACTAAATATTTGTTACCGTTAAAGTACGAAAGCCAGTGCACTGACTTTCTTATCAACGGATTTTGTTCAAAAATGTTTATGCAAGAGGACTTTCCAATGTGAAAAAAACTGCGTACCAATTTTTACTTCCGACATACATGCATATGTACATATGTACTATAGGGCAAGTTTTGCTTTTGGAAACAAAATCGGATTCGAGATTTTAATCAGAGTTGACATTATGATTTTTTTTTTTTTTTTTTTTTTTTTTATAATCTACACGCGCTCAAGGGATTATGAATACCCTTTAAATGTTTCAACACAGCGCGGGCGTGAGGGTGAGGTTAAGGAAGAGAAAGAATGATAGGAAAGATGTGTGGCGCGATATTCGGAGACTGTAGGTGGTTGTTGTCTCAGATTTTATCTCCAGGGATGGCGGCTGAACTAATGCGGAGAAATTTCCGTGTCTATTTATCGATGTCCCTTATAATTCGCATTAATTTTTTTATTCTTTTGTCATATTTGATCGGTATACTAGTTTTACTCAATAACATGTTGTTAGTTCTATGCCTAAACAGCATGTACTAGTAATGAGTAAACCAGCAACTCATTGTATGACACTTATTTTTAGAATTGGTTTTTAATGGAAATATAAGAAGACATAGACTACGACACGGATCGAACCTGTGACCATGAGGTTGATAAGGAACACCAAAAAATGGGTAACGCAATTCCGTCTGTCTATAAAAAGATCTACAGCCTAAACGGCTAAACCGATTTTATTCAAACTTGGTGCTTAATCGTCTTAGGTGATTACCTAAAATACATTTTTGAATCGTTGTCTTAGCTCCAAAAATAACGGTACTTGCCATACAATTTTTTCTAATATTTTAATTATCTCGAAAACTGCTCTAACGATTTTAATAAAAAATAAAATGCACGACTGGATCGCATGTACTTGCTCCTATGGTCGCTCACATTATGTGCAAAATATTCGTAATGGAAACGGCTAAAAGTATTTTTAAAGTCGTTTTTCACTTAATCCGTCATCGATATATTGAATTTTCAAAAAAAAAAATATTTATTTTTAAAATCAAAAAAAAACTATTTTTCAAAAATTTTGAAATGCAATACTATTTAGAATTTGAATGAGCTCCTATATATAAAAATTTATATCGAAATCCGTTGAGCCGTTTATGACAAAGTCGGAAATCAATAAAATGCTTGTATGGCAGGTACCGTTAATAACAAAATATTTAAACATTTTATTTAGCCAAAATGTAGATCATACCCAAAGTAGTACAAACGCCAATTTTTATCAAAATAGTTAGAGTCGTTTTCAACATAATTAAGATGGTAACAAAATTTGTATGGCAAGTACCGTTATTTTTGGGGCTAAAACCACGTTTCAAAAATCTATTTTAGACAATCACCTAAAACGCCTAAGCACCAAGTTTGAACCAAATCGGTTCAGCCGCTTAGGCTGTACTAGATCGTTCTACAGATAGACAGACTGACAGACAGAATTTCGGGACCCACTTTTTTGGTGTCCTCCATCACCATAATGTCAACTTTAATCAATATATCGAGTTCGCTTTTTTTCCAAATACAAAACTTGCCCTAAAGTACCTACTTATATTGCTAGTAAAAATTGAGAAAAATTTAGATTTATAATCACGACACTTGTGTTTCGTTTTTTTTTTTAATGCCTATAACTCACAAAATATATTGCTACGTTTTTTTTATTATTATTTTTCTAATAACTGTCACCGCCTACCCTATCAGTCGATTTCGTTTTCACGTTGACTTTTGCTACACCCTATATATGCCAAGTAAGATTATACACATTTATAAAAATAAAAGACCAGCATATGCACAAGAGACAAACGTTAAACATATATTTAGTCTTTTGTTATACTTAACAACCAGTTTCTCAATTAAATGAAAATGCCTTTAACCTGCATTTTCTATCCCAACATCAATGTATATCCATTGTATACAATGAATTGGTATAAAATCAATTAAATAACCCTTTAAATTGAAAAACCCCAAAACTGAAAAATTGGCAAAAAAAAAATAAACAAAAAAATACAAATGTACTTTTCCTACTACCTGTACTCACTTGAATGCAAATAAAAATACCATAAGTACCACCACAATCCAATTTCCAACTCAATTCAAAACATCCATACGTCATAGATACAATGAAGCTCCAAGTATGCTTTCCTTCTATCAGAAGTATCCCTTCTATACAAGTATATTGTATCTGCTGTGACAGTATAATAAGACCAATGTCAACAAGTAACCACTAAAATCAACTAGGGCGTATTAAGCACTTCAAAGCCACCCACACAGCATCCCGATACCAAATTGCCTTTCACGAATCCTTACAAACTGATGCTTCCATAAGTTTTAGCTAGATGTCTGTATGTAGCTGTGCAAAGTGTAAGTAAGTATATATCTACAAATTCATACATGTATATTGGGCTTTATAGCTTTTTCGTAGAACTGCTTGTATTTTCGCTTTGCCAATTGAATGGAAAATGGGAGAGAAAAAAGGTGAACCACGAATACGGCCCAATGAACAATTTACTACTTACAACGTCAATAGAAAATCTTTAATCGCTGGAAAAGGAAAACTCTGGAAACTATTGAGAATTAATTTAGTCCTGTTGTAGCTGATATAGTGAATATCAATGAGTAGGTAAGGCATAGATACTATGAAGTGAATTTAGAGCGAACAAAATGTTCATTTTAGCGTGGTTATCTGTTACTGTTGGTCCATGATTTGGTATATCTATATATATACATTTAACGAATATTAAGTAAGCAAAGTCCATGATGTTAATGAGCTTAAGTTTTAAGATGCCTAAATTCCCACACAGTATTGGTACATTATGTGGCAGTGTCTGATAGTAAAATTTGTAGCCAGACGACGATTTTTCTTACAACGTTTTTTTTCTTTATGCGAAACATTAATGTTTTATTATAAATTCGATTTTACATCTCCAGATTAAATAAACAATATTTTTCTACAACAATAACATTAAATAAAAGGTTTAACAATTGAGTAGAAAAATAATTTAGTTTCCTTCACCAATTACAATCAATTAAGTTATAAAAAAATACAGTAAAATCATCAAACAATTTAATTCATTTTTCCTAGTTTGTTTTAATCATGTCAAAATCTAAAACAAAGCCAATTTCGTTAAGAAATAACTACAAAATTTTACTTAGATTAACAAAACAATCTAAGTAAAGCTAAAATGTAATACATACAGAGGCAATCTCAAGCATGTCTATTGTCCGATTCAAATAAAAACTTTCAACAAAACATCAAATAATCCAAATAACGGGTGATTTTTTTGCTACTTGGTTTTTGACGTTTATATTTTTGACAGATCACACATGACAAATTCCACGAACATTTGACATTTCGATTCAGTATTGTTTGCCATTTCATCATGAATAGACTTACGCCTGAACAACGTTTGCAAATTATTGAAATTTATTATCAAAATTCGTGCTCTGTGAAAAATGTGTTTCGCAAGCTACGTCCGTTTTTTTTTCCGCTCATTTTTGGCTAAATTGATACGTGAATAAGCAGAATTGCCGTATTTGGAGTGAAGAGCAGCCAGAGGCAATTCAGCAGCTACCAATGCATCCCGAAAAATGCACTGTTTGGTGCGGTTTATGGGCAGGCGGCATCATTGGGCCGTACTTCTTCAAGGACGATGAAGGCCGCAGGGTTACGGTCAATGGAGAAAGGTACCGTTCGATGATAACAGATTTTTTTTGCCGAAAATGCAAGAATTGAACTCGGTCGACATGTGGTTCCAACAGGACGGTGCCACATGCCACACTGCACGCGAAACCATGCATCAATTGAGAGGCGAATTTGGTGAGCAGTTGATCTCACGTTTTGGCGCAGTCAATTGGCCACCAAGATCATGTGATTTGACCCCGTTAGACTACTTTTTGTGGGGCTATGTTAAGTCTATTGTCTATGGGGACAAGCCAAGCCACGATTTCTGCCTTGGAAGCCAACATTGAACGCGTCATTGGTGAGATTCCGGCCGAAATGTGTGAAAAAGTTTGCCAAAATTGGACCTTCAGAATGGACCACCTGAAGCGTAGCCGCGGGCAACATTTAAGTGAAATTATTTTTAAAAAGTAAATGACAGAAATTGATTTATCGATCCAAATAAAAATTTCATTCACTTTTTACAAATTTCTGTGTTTTTTTGAATTTTCAAAAACCAAGCTCTTAAAAAATTACCGTTTAGATCACAAGCTATCTCTAATTTCAAAGGTACGGAAACATGGCTGAACTTGATGTGACAACTGACTACTTACCACTGAGAATTGACAGGAGCCGGTGTGTTTTGTGAAGCCCTTAATATTAAGGAATCTAATAAGCTCCCAGATGAATGTAGCGTCTTTCAGGGTGAGATCTACGCAAATGAAAAAGCAGCTAAAATGATCCAAGGGAGAAAACTGATCTCATCTGAGATCACATTTTTCGTGGATAGCCAAGCAGCTATCAAAGCACTATCCAGCGAGACAATAAGATCCAATGCAGTGGCAAAGTGCCGCAGCGTACTGAATGTCATCGGTTACTCTAACCGAGTCAAACTTTGTTGGGTTCTTGCACACAGCAATGTAAAAGGGAATGATATAGCAGATGAAAGGGCAAGGAAGGGATCAATAGCAAATAGAGACACCAGCAACTTATTGAATATAGGGCGTGAAGTCCCGTTTGGCGTAGTGAAAAAGAAAATAGACATTAAAATGATAGAGCAAATAAACAACTCCTGGATATCCAGGAGCTACTGCTATCTTTAGAAGTTTATGGTCTAGAATCAATGAAAAGAAAACCCAGCATATTTTATCACTGAGTAAAAAGAGCATCAGCGCTTTGATAGGTCTACTAACCGGACACTGTGCCATAGGTACAATGGCCACTAGACTGGGTGTATTGGCACCCGACTTCTGTAGGAACTGTCAAGACGCTGATGAAATAGGAACCGTTAAACATATGATCTGCGACTGTCCAAATCTACAAAGAAATCGCCGCTGACACTTCGGAAAGTTAGACAGCCTAGTACATATACCAACGGTAAATATAAAAAAAAAAATAGAGAGTACGGGCTGGTTTGTAAATGAACCAGTCTTCATGAAACATTAGTTAGGAATATCTCTGTGTGAAAAGGGTTCACAATGGACCAATAGCCACCCGAGTACACAGCAGTCTTTGAGCTACGCACGCCACTCCTAACCTAACCTAACCATCTCTATTTATCTATTAGATCAAAATTACCTTTAAATATATAGATCAACATCATCTTGAACAATAATTGGCTTAAGTGATTCTCGTGTTATAGTAATAACTGTCTTAAGGTTTTATCTGTCAAAAGGTAAGATTCTAATTGAACATCTAGCTTGGACTTCCGAATCTTATTGCTTTTATATTCAAATTTTGTTCATATTTCCAGTCGTGTTTCTTTATTTTCATTACGATCAACTAACTTTCATTTTAGTTGCATATCCCTAAATATTTTAATCAGCTAATTCTCTAAATGAAATTATATCATCATACTCTGGCTCTTAAATTAATTGAGAAAATAAAAGTCCAACTTGTGGAGTCTTGCCATTAATTCCAGTAAGTATTTTTAATGAATCTAATTTAGTTGTCTTATTTATTGTTGTGCAATGCCATTTGTATTCAACTAAGACAACTTGTCCATTCGAAGTTTGTATCAAAATTGGTTCTCAAAAGATTTGCCACTGTGTCAAACATATCGTTCTGCTTGGCAATTTGCCCTGATTATTCCTGGAGCCATCATATTATGTTCAATTCCATATGATATGCACATTGCACCTTTTCTTAAACTCATCACTTGACTTGTAAGATTTGTTCCATTGCCACTGTTATTTTAAATAGGTACTCCAAATAAGGTTATAATATCATGTATACATTGGAAAGTCTTTAATGTTATTAGTGGACGCAAAACTATAAATTTGCTAAATACATCAAAGATTATAAGTACATAACGATTAACTCTTGCTTTTTTCAGCAAATGGACCTATACTGTCAATGGGTATTGATTGTATGAAGAGGGATTGGTTGCTTATCTATAGGATGTAACCAGGGGCACATAACACAATACATAAAGTGTTTGTTGAATAAGTGAAATTCAAAAACTTTTTAAAAATTGTGTAACAATTTCATTCAACAAGTGGGAAATTTCACTATTTCACCGTTTCTGTTATGAATAGTTGATAGATTTCAACCGACGGTTCCGGATTAGTTCAAAGTCAACAAGTTAGAAATAAAAAACTTGCATTAGTGTTAATTAAGTGAATACATCGGGCGGATCTTGAGAATTTATTTAGTGGCCTAGAGTTTTGTGAATTCTTTTTTGATTCTCAATCGTGCAGTGATAGTGAGAGCCAATGACAGACAAAAGTGTTCAAAGTAAGAATAAACAAACTCTGAAATAGAACACCAAAAATTTCGTGTGCCGTAGAAGTTGTTAACTATCTTACCGAAAGTCTCTCCCACAAATTACGATTCCCCACTAATAAAAGTAAGGCAATAAGTGCAAGGCAGAAAATATTGATAGCCTTACATTGGCTTGGAATTGGATCTCAATAACATGTTAGGAGATGTTCATGGTGTTCACAAAAATACAGGTTGTCGATGTATCAAAGAAGTCACATTTGCAACAAATAAGTACTTATTTTTTTTCTTCTGAATTTTAATACTCATCTTGGTAGATTTTCAACTAATTCAACAAGTGAAGGCAATTTTTTTCTATTGACAGCTGTTACGATTTGTATTGTTTTACAGAAATGATTTTCACTTGTTGAACAAACATAGCTGAACAAGTAATTGTTGACTAGTTGACTTGTTTTACTGTGTAATAGGCCCCAGATGGTATCTTGGCTTTTAAACAGATTACACATGAATCCAAAAATTTACGGCCAAAAAATGTTCTTATTTTTGAAAAAGTGTTTTTTCGCAACTAAAAGTAAATTATAGATCTAACAAATAACTTCGAAAATGTTTAAACGACAGCAAGTACAGTCGAACTTCGATAACTCGAACCACACTCTAAAAACTGTGTTTAAATTTACCATTAAATTGTATGTAATTTTTAGTGTAAAAGTAGGCAAGTTGCGTATTTATATACATGGCAATAGGTACAAAAAAATTGAACACATTATGTTGGATATTACAAACATTTGTTGTAAATTTTCAACCTCTGTGTTCCTTTCAATCAACATTGTTCAATATTAAACTAATAATGTTTAAACATTACGCCTACAATGTTTATAATTAAACAAATAATGTTTAATTCAAACACCTTATGAAAAAAAACACATAAAGTTTTTGTAATTAAACAATCAATGCTTATATTTACTACCGTTTGATGTAACATGAAAGTTAAGCATTTTATGAGTAAATTTGCAATTCGTTTGTGATGATGACTATACGCTTGCAAGTTCATTTCATTTATGATCGGTTGGCGAACACAGTGTAGGTAATTAAATCTTTTTCTCACTCATCGTCTACAAAAAAATAACCAATTTGTGAAGTCGTTTCTTTTTAACCTTTTCTCGCTGCAAGCTGCAATACGTGATCTTTTTTTTTGGTGACCGTGTTGATTACCTTAATGTGATGGTTGAGCATGGTGTTTATTGATTCTTATGAGACGAAGCCATATTTTTATGAGAAACTCACGAATCACAGTTCTTTTTAAATAAAAATTTGTATATAAAAATGAAAAGTGTGATGCATTGTGTCTAATAAAATTATGCTTAGTATTATCCTAAGGATCTATTTATTTGTGTTAATTTGTATACATTTTTAAGCAACATACATAGGTATACAAGAGAAAAAAATTGTTTAATTTTACATATAAAGTAATAGTCTAAGAGCCCACAGCAAATTTTGTGCGTGAAGATATAACCAAAAGTGGTTTATATGAGTATGAAGCCCTCAAATAACTAACGACAAATATGGAAGTCTGGCAGCATTTTTTTGCAGCTAAGATTAATAATAGTATGCCAAAGGTACATATTTTTCTAAAATGTGGATCATAAGTATAACCACTTGAAACTGGCATTAAATTAAAGGGCAGAATGCACTGAATACAAATAGATAGGTGCCAGACGTTTTAGGTGCAGCTTTCCCCTTGCCAGACGTACTAATAGTACGCAAAAAATCATTTTTTAAACAATTGGTATAACCATATGTGTGATACATCAAAAAATTTGTAAAATTGTTCTTATCACAAATAAATAGGTGCCAGACGTTTTAGATGCAGCTTTCCCTTGCCAGACGTACTAATAGTACGCAAAAAATCATTTTTTAAACAATTGGTATAACCATATGTGTGATACATCAAAACATTTGTAAAATAGTTCTTATCACAAATAAATAGGTGCCAGACGTTTTAGATGCAGCTTTCCCTTGCCAGACGTACTAATAGTACGCAAAAAATCGTTTTTTTAAACAATTGGTATAATCAAAAGTCGTTATTACACCAAATGATATTCTGATTTCTCTACTTTGATTATGCGAAACAGCAATCTGTTTTGTACCGCTATACTTTGAAAAAAAAAATGCATGACACAATAAACAACCTTGCTGATAAGATAAGATAAGATAATAAACAACTTAGTTGCAGTAGTAGTTTTGTTGACCGCAAAGTGAATATGTCTGACGAAGTAAATAAGAAATGTGTTCTCCATTCAAGTGATAGCCCAAAACAATGCGGAAAAATAATTTTGTTTACTGAAAAAACATTGCAGAAATGCTCTGAAGTTTTGAAAATTACGACAAATCGCAAGTTTTAGTTTTCTTATATAAAGCCTCCAGTTGAGGTTGATACTTTAACTGGGTACCATAGTGCGTGCTACCGGCTCTTTACTGCAATTTCCAAAAAATTGATAACATCTCCGATAGATACAATTCACGTGGAATGTAAGTTATATCCTTGTTTTTTGTAGTTTATATAATCCCATATTACTCATAATCGCGTATATGTATGTTATATAGTGCCTGAAACTACCAAAAATAATAGATGCAGTCCAAGTGTTGCAATTAAAAATACTCGGACTATATCCAATATCACGGTGGATCCGAATAACAAATGTTTTTTTTGTAATTGCATTTCGAAATACTCATATGAAAAAAAAGAAAAGGTTATATGTGTCCGAAGATCTACTTTAGAACACATTGTGTGCGAAGCAATACTTCTTGGGAATGATGCAGTGTACCAAGTATTGATAAATGGTGTCGGAGACGATGAACTGAAGTATCATAAAATATGTCTTGCTAGATTTCTTCAGGAAGCTAATAATTTAGAAAAAAGAGTTGTGAACAGCAATTCGGGATGCAGACATTCACACAAATGCGCTCTTTCTACTATCTCACCTTTGTTGAAGAACGCATTTTGAAATTAAAAGAAATGCATCCATTTGATGATATTGCTAATTTGTGCCAACAAAAATTGTGTGAAATTAATCCTTCAACCACCTATTCCAAACTATACTTAAAAAGAAAGCTGTTAACCATATACAAGAAAAGAATCGTCGTGATAAAAATTCAAAAACAATTAGTTATTTTGAATACTGATATGAACGAATACGAAGAAAGTCTGCTAACCGATAAGTTGGCAAAATTAAATTTAAAATCCATGGTCAGGTAGCTTATATTATATATTATTATAATACACGTGGAAAAAGTACTTATTAATTCATTTGACAGGAATATTGCTTACTATTACCTACTCGTACCTATTATAAAATAAAAATCAATTTATTATATCTATAAAATAATTTAATTTTAAGGACTCTATTAGTACGTCTGGCAAGGGGAAAGCTGCATCTAAAACGTCTGGCACCTATTTATTTGTGATAAGAACAATTTTACAAATGTTTTGATGTATCACACATATGGTTATACCAATTGTTTAAAAAATGATTTTTTGCGTACTATTAGTACGTCTGGCAAGGTGAAAGCTGCATCTAAAACGTCTGGCACCTATTTATTTGTGATAAGGACAATTTTACAAATTTTTTGATGTATCACATATATGGTTATACCAATTGTTTAAAAAAATGATTTTTTGCGTACTGTTAGTACGTCTGGCAAGGGGAAAGCTGCACCTAAAACGTCTGGCACCTATCTATTTGTATTCAGTGCATTCTGCCCTTTAATTTAATGCCAGTTTCAAGTGGTTATACTTATGATCCACATTTTGGAAAAATATTTACCTTTGGCATACTATTATTAATCTTAGCTGCAAGAAAATGCTGCCAGACTTCCATATTTGTCGTTAGTTATTTGAGGGCTTCATACTCATATAAACCAATTTTGGTTATATCTTCACGCACAAAATTTGCTGTGGGCTCCTGGTCTATAATACATCTCTGCGAAAAAAAAATTAACATTAAACTTCCAATAAAATTATGTATGAAAACGCTTAAAATTAAACCAAATTTATGTATATTAAAAGCGAAATTACATAAATTAGGTTTAATTTTATACATAATATTGTTAGAAGTTTACCCATTACATTAAGTTTAAATTTACACATTTTATGCTGATAAAAATTAAGCTCTTATTATAGCGAAATCACATCAATATGTTTTAATTTTAAGCTTTTGTATACGTAATTTGTTGGGAGTTTAAACATTGTTTGTCGAATTTCGCTACAAATTTACAAATAAAAAGTTTAAATTTACACGTTTTATACTTATACAAAAAACGTTTGCTTAAATTCTGTTGAATTTTAAACACAAATTATTTATATATGTATATATTAAGTTTAAACATCATGGGTGTAGAAATACACATTTTTGCTTTATATCTTTATTTGAAATTACACATTAAGGTGTAAATTTTAAATTACACATTAAATACGCAATTATGGTAGGTGACATGTTTCCTCGCTTTATGATAGTAAATTACACGATTTATTTTTAGAGTGCATCACTTGCCAAAAATATAATTCGAGTTATCAAGACTTCGAGTTATCAATTAAAACACAAAATTAATACTAAGTACGTATTATTTATTTGCCAGATCCTTCTTTATTGACCCACTCTCCAACTCGTTTATTAATTTAAGTTTATCTTCAAATGATAATGGCGCAAAATTTTAAACTATTTAGTAATATGTTAAATAATTTTTAGTATGATACTAGGTTAACAAGAGAATTTTAATCTTATTAACATTTTACTAAAGTTAAAATCACCGAATGGCTACTTTTAATTTTTAATATTGTACTAAATCCACATGTCATTCTGATAGTATATCGGCTTTGCACGCGGGAGGCCCAGGTTCGAGTCCTGCTGGTGTCATTTTTTTTTTTTTTTTTTTTGTAAATAATGAAGTTTAAACGATGAAAATATAAACATCGAATGCTTATTTAGAAAACATGTTGGGTTTCTATCAACATATAATCAATTTACAACGCATAAACACAATAATTCTGTTCATCAAAATACAAACCCTACAAATTCTTTGCTATCTGCTTAATTATCATTTTACTAGTTAACAAAAGATTTAAAATTTATGAAAAGTTAGTAGACTAGTATGTATATAGTAAATTGCTAACTAGTATCGTGTTAAGGCCTTAATAATAGGTTGTTTAAATTTTTGCGCCAATGTTTTTAATGTTGGCTTTAGCGACATATCCATGTTAAGTTTACTTTTAATAAAAACTACACACTGCACTATAAATATCTACGTCAGTATCTTTACACTTTTTATTTCGTCTTATTTTTTAACTTTTCAGAAGACGAATACTATTTTTTTTAAATTCGTATTATAATACATGTATACCTAATAATATGTGTTCTAACACCGGAACATGACAGCTTTTACTCATACTTAACGGAATCACAATGTTCAACATAACAATATGTACACAAGGTCATAGAACATCCAAACACAATGCCAACAAACACAACACATTATGAAATTAACTTTTAAAAATCCACAAAATTCGAGAATTCCCTCTAAAAAGTCGACATATCGAAGCTGCCGCCAAATAATATCTTCGAGTTATCGAGACATTCGAGTTATAGAAGTTTGAGTTATCAAACAAAATTACATGTAAACTTCAGGCTTCGCGCTATTGCCAGCCAATTTTATACGAGTTATCAAATAATCGAGTTATCGATGTTCGATTTATCGAAGTTCGACTGTATTTCCAAATCATATATGTGGTATTTGGTTTCGTAAGGCTCAGTAGATTTGCTGAAATATGCTATCACCCTTTGTCTTTAATGCGATGAAAAAGCTTAGATCCACTCCACAACTAAGAACACTTGAACCTGTGTGCAATTTTGTTGGTAAATCACGAGAACAGATCTCTGAGGTAAATGGTTGACAATGTATGATCTATAGCTCCTCTTATTCTGATGTCTAGTGCATTAGTGTTGTCCTTCAAACACAATTAGGTACTTAACTAAGCGATGCAAATTCAATGAATATTTTTTGCTTTTACTAATAAAATTTCAAATTAAATCAATCGTTTTTGTTATTTTTTTTGTTAATTT
Organism: Philhelius pedissequus; assembly: GCA_910595825.1. Lineage (NCBI taxonomy): Eukaryota > Metazoa > Arthropoda > Insecta > Diptera > Syrphidae > Philhelius > Philhelius pedissequus. Next base: position 71,786,395 of record OU343160.1, on the reverse strand, counting down.
TAACTATATGCCTGTAAGACCTAAGGTCTTTTAAATGCAACCTGAATTGCACGGCACTAGGTTGGCACAGTGGATTTGAGAACCAGGTATTGACTGTCTCATTTTAACCCATGGGCGGTATCGAATTAAAATTGGAGGTATAGAAAAGACTGCGCCTAGCGTGGGAATCGAACCCACACGTCCTAGTTAGCAATCAAGCACTTTATCCACTGCGCCATTGCCACCCATTATTTTTGTTTTACTTTTCATTTTTCACTGATGAAACGAAAGTTTCTTATCAAAATCATTTTTTTTATAAAAATGAATTAAATAACATTATTGCAATAGTTTTCAATAAGTATCTAATATAATAGTGGAAATAGAGGGGCAGCTGCCAATATTTATAGAAATTTCTATATATATTTTATTTCTAATTCCAATGGACTTTTAGGTGGAAAAGCAAATCTTCTTGAAATAAAATGTTCAAATTCAGAATTTCTACACTTTTCTTTAAGGGACAAGTGCCCACTCCCCCCCCTGTCTCCGCCCTTAATGTGGTCAAAAACAATAACATAACTAATAAGACCAGGCAACTCGAAGCCGGAGATAAAACGAGAGATGGATACTACCAGAGTCCGTTGTTGAAAGCTAACACCTTACGCAGGTAAACAAATCCTTAGTTGATAATCCTACCTTTCAAGCTACAAGTTTTAGAAATTCGTATCAAGTCGTCTCCTGCTAATTGATTAACTAGCTCCCTGCCAGCGTACGGGTCAGTTCGACTCTACTCTCATATAACGTGAGGACTTTGAGGATTATTTTTCAAGGTCGACTTCAACTTGTAGAAACTTTGAATGAAGAATAGAATGAGCTTAACTCTAAAATTATTTCAGGCAGCACCGATACATTTTTGAGTTTAATTGAACTTCAATTTATTTTCAAGATCAAAATGTCAACTTTACCCCAATTCTTCCGATGCCAAAAAAAAAAATGTTTCCCATTTAAAACAAAAAAACAACACAGAAAGGGACAAGGTCAAACTCATTGATATCATTTTAATTAATCGTCAATCTAACTAAAAGAATTACCTTGACATTTTCTCCAAAATATCTTAACTGAGAAAATATTCTACCGTACCATTATTTTGCACATTTCCTCTTATTCGTTCTAAATACCCAAGTATCGTATCTATACTTGAGTATTGGTTAGTAGCCCTTCGAAAAAGGTTTTTAATTTCTATAAATTTGAAGAGCATTGAAATGTCGTTTTAATTTTTTTTCTTATTTTTAAAATCTAATGAAATTTTCATTTCTTTCTAAGGATGGAATCAAATTCCTAAGAGTATCAGCAGTTCAACAAATTAATTCAGATTTTTCTTTTATAATTTAAAAAGCATAAGCTGTGCTTGTTTGAATTTGTCGAACATAAAGCTCTTATTTTTAAAGTAAAAATAAAATAAATTATCAGAAAAAGGGAAGCAGGTGAACTTTGAAATTTCACCCTTTTAAGTCTGCTGGCTCGAAATAATTCTTTAGTGATGGGCATCATTATAAAAATGCTTAAAATTAAAAAAAAAAAACAATAAAATATATGTACGTATTTTCTACGTCAATTTTAATAATTTAGTGATGGACAAATTTGAATTTAGAAAGTGCTACCCCTCGACAACACTTATGTTAAGACATCTGATGTCACTTTTTATTCGTAAATACATCGTTGAAAATATTAACTTGAAACTGCGCTAAGAATATTAATAGCTGTTTTGGCTTAGCATTTTTACACAGGTTTGTTTTTTAAACCAACCTCTGAAAGTGAGAACCATCCCGCGCTGAACATCTGGTGCATAGTACTTCAACTGGAGATTGTGTCCCATCCCAACCCCTTTGGAAAGTTGTTTTTAAGGACAGCACACGAAAGAGGGGAGCAGTATTTCTTCAACTACGGCACTCCTCTTTACATCAGACGGCAGCACAAGAATTATCTAAATGTAATTAACGGTGAAGTCTACAGTTTCAGTACGGTTGAACTACTTAGTGAAAACACTATATTGACTACTGCGAAGTATTCTGAGATCAAGCCTATAAGGAGCGGTTTAACGGGCTCCCGTTCTTTGGAACTACATATATTAAGGATCTTGTCCTCCAGGTTATTTCTTGCGCAGTTGGGGTAACTTCCCGGCCATGTTGCGAAGCAACAACAAGCCTCGAATACGCACGGATTTACTGATTACGAACCTGGCAAACGAAATAAGGGCCCTAGACTGCTATAAGGCATACATTACTGCCATCCAAGAAATGCAGTGGGATAGGCCAAGCAAAACTAGGATGAAAAACTGTGACATTTACGGCAACTACTACAGACAACAGAAACCGCGACTATTTGGATGTGGATTCGTATAGTCAGAGGCAGACTTAGGCAAAAAGTCTTGAGTTTTAACCATATACACGAAAAACTCCCCAAGATTCGCATCAAGGCTAAATTCGCCAATATTAGCGCATATGTGCGCATGCACATAGGTTACAAGGTTACAAAGCATTTAACCGAATACTTGCACGGTCGATGTTAAGAATTTGGAAAGACCACTTCTACAGACTGTATAACGAGGATGAAGAACCGAAAAATATGGCGAATAGGCGGAGACCAACAATTCAGCCCACCTAACATGGCCGAAGTTAAGATATCTATATCGAGATTCAAGTCCATTAAAGCTGCTGGAGCTGATAAAAGGAGCAGGTGAAGATTTGGTTAGGACTACACACCAACTCATCTGCAAGATATAATTGGAGGAAAGCATGCCCGACGAATGGAATTTTAGCATTGTTTGCCCTATCTTCAAGAAAGGAGACCCTCTGAACTTCGACAACTACGGAGTTATCAGTCTGCTTAATATTGCATATACGATCTTCTCTACTGTATTGTGTATATCAGTGTGGCTTTAGGCCAGGAAAGTCCACCATCACACTACATAAGATCTTGAAAAAAACACAGGACCTTCAAATCGATAGGCACCACCTTTTCATCGATTTTAAGGACGCGCATGAACCATCTATAGAAACAAGCTTTGGCATCCCTGACAATCTCGTCCATTTGTGCAGGATGACGATAGAAAATGCACGCTGTCTGGTACGCTTGATGTCAAGAAAGGGTTTAGGCAAGGCGACCGACGCTTCGTCATCTGATTTTCTAAACTTAATACTTGAAGGAATAATGTGGAATTACCAAGCTAACACCAGAGACACTATCATTCAAAAGTCAGGCAGACGGCAACAATGCCATGCAATATTGATTGTATATAACAAATTGTAGAAAAAATAAATTCAATCTAATTTAAATCATTCAAAAGTCAGTTCAATAACTTGCATATGCCGATGATATTGGCGTAATGGGAAGAACACCGCGTGATGTCAATGACGCCTTTGTGAGCATTGAGTCGGAAGCCGCGAATGTGGACTTAGCAGTACATGAGGGCAAGTCAAAGTATATGCTACTAAAGTATGCCTAATCATTAGAGTCCTGCTGTATGGTTCAGAGGTATGGACTTAATCAAAGGTGGATGAGGATGCTTTAGACTGTTGAGACAAATTCTCCCGTATACATAAACGGTATGCACAGTGACACCTGCCTAGCCAGATAAAATAAAACTACTTAGAAGGCTGGGTCATGTAGAGAGGATGAACTTCAATGCTCCGGCCCGTAAAATCTTCTATTTCAAACCGACTCACTAGAGGAAGTATATATACTGATTTACTTATAATTAGTGGTATACTAGTCCATAAATGCTCCCAATCTTAGTCGTGGGATTCCTCCATTCCACACTCTAAAAATAAATCGTGTAATTTTCCTATTATAAAGCGAGGAAACTTGTTGCCTACAAAAATGCAGTACTTTGACACATGTATTAATTCTAAATATTTAATGTGTAAATGTCAAATCTTTTATGTGTAATTTCAAATAAAAATTTAAAGTAAAAATGTGTATTTCTTCACCTAAGATGTTTAAACATAATGCATATTATATACATTATTTATGTTTAAAATTCAACAGCATTACGTTTGAAAACGCTTAAAATTCGACCTTATTTATGTGGTTTCGTTCTAATGAGAGCTTAATTTTTTTTAAATATCAGCATAATATCACATCTTTCCTATCCTTCTTTCTCATCCTTAACTCACGGCCGCGCTGTGTTGTAACATTTAAAGGGTAGTATAATCCCTTGAGCGCATGTAGATTATTAAAAAAAGAAAAAAAATGTGTAAATTTTAACTTTTCATGTTCAAATTTATAGCGAGATTCGACAATCAATGTGTAAACTTCCAACAAAATTAGGTATGAAAACGTTTAGACTGTATAACTTATGTATCTGATTTCGCTTTTAAAGATCTTAAACTTTTTGCAGAGATTCATTACTTAATAAGAAAAATTGAACAAAATTTTACGCTTGTATGCCTATGTGTGTTTCTTTAAAAATTGTCCAAATTAACACAAAATAAATACGTGTTGATGTTGTATACCACCACTGCGAAAATTATATTTAAATATAAATAATATAAAATTATTTTATAAAAAAAACTATAAGTGTTCGCCAACGGGGTGATTACGAATGAAATGAATAATGAACGTGCAAACGTATCGTCATCATCACAAACGAATTGCAAATTTACACATAAAATATGTAACTTACATCAAATGGTTGTAAATATAAGCATTGATTATTTAATTACAAACACTTTATGTGTTGTTTTCATTATAAACATTGTGGGTGGAATGATTAAACATTATTAGTTTAATACTGAACAATGGTTATTGAAAGGTACAGTGGGTGAAAATTTACAACAAATGTTTGTAATATCCAACATAATGTGTTCAATTTTACTCCTATTGTTTTTTACCTATTATCGTGTGTATAAATACGCAGCTTGCCTACATTTACACTAAAAATTCATACAATTTCGTGGTAAGTTTACAGGCACTTCTAAGAGTGTACTCAGTGCACGCTCTCTTTCCAGTCATCCAAACCAAACGCGCTGGCCTCCACGATATCATAGTCATAAAACCAGATTATCAGTTGCCTTGTCGTCTCGAATCAGGAGACTGGGACTAGAAGACTGTCTTATTTCGAACACTGTTGGCATTTGTTTTACAAGTTTTAAAATCAATTTACATAAACAAAAATATTAAGCCTCAAAAACATTTTTTTTCCTCTTTCTATTTTCCGTTTACCTTTTGAGCACAGAAGAGGAAATCAAGATTGAAATAAACTTGATAAATTAACAAACAGTTAAAAATGTAAATTAAAGCAACATTAAATAAAAAGAGAAGATGTTCAGCATGATTACGAGACAAATAAATGATTTTTTAACTGATTTAACCTACACACGCACAGGTGATTACGGTGTCAATGGTTCATTTGAGCAATACCACCCCATATTGACCATCTCATATCTCAGATGACACCTTGGATATAGCGTGCTCAACAATTTGAGAGAGACAACTCTTGAAACATAGAACTTCTGCCGCACCTGTAAGAACTCACTTCTTATACAGACTTTCATGTCATACGTACATATGTGTTTGTGATTTCATTAGCTATATGACTAAAGTAGCTATGTATAGTATATTGAAGAAAACGCAAACAATAGGTTAATGTTATTTTTGTTTCAGTGGACTGAGAGGATTAAAGCCAAATTAAATACTTTTATGATCTGAAGTCCAAAATGCGCTTCGCCCAGGTACTACATAATTTGCAGTGAGAAATCGTTGTAATAATCGCTGTAAATTTTACGAGTATTACAGTCGGTTAACATCGACCAACAAATACTGCGTCTTAGAAAGGTACTACAGCATCTAACTTATGAGCCCAAATGTAGTACCTGGGCGAAATACAGTAGCTATGTATTTACATGAAATTTAATTCCTCAAGTGCAAGGATAAAATTTGAATAAATATAAAATATTTCTGCTGAGGATTTGATAAATCTTTAATTAATATAATTAATTAATGTGATTCAATTTATAAATATTAGGAGCAGCTTTACCACGTTTACCTTGGGAACGATATAATGCAATGGCCATCTGAGAACCTTGGATTTACCGTTTTCAATTATGAACATTTGGCCAACGACATAATCGCCGAGCGAAATGGTCCAAGTTCCCTGTTAAATTCGAGCACTGAACTCATCTTCGATTAATTAAAGAAGAAGGAGTCGATGATACCAACATTGTACTACGACATTAACCTCAGGAAGCTCATTGTTTAACAACGCGCTGAATAATTCGTATTATCCAGTGCGGTGGAAGACAGCAATGGTGCATCGTCTCCCGAAAAGGGAAAGTACAACTGCAATCCGGCGAATCCCTGGTCGGTACGTCTTATAAGTAAGGGGTGTTTTTTTTTAGACGTGTGGCTTTCAAGAAGAAATAAAACGCATATAATTTAATGTTATGGCCATGAATTTAGCTTTATTATAAAGATAAGGGTTTTCCATTATGTTCTAAAAATAATTTCTGGCAAGTAACCGCCGCCGCCGCTCGCTGGCTCGAAAAAATTCCAGCCGAGAGGCCCAATTTTCGAACCCTTTTTGCAGCAATAAAGCGCCGAATATTCTCTACCAGTGCGTCAATCGTCTCGATGCGTAGACAAGCGACTTCCCATTACCACACAAACAAATAGCCCAGTGGTGTTAAATCGTACGATCTTGGAGGCCACACCACAGGCCCACAAGCACGACGCGAGATAATGTGCTCACCAAAAGTTTTCTTCAATAAATTGATTGTTTCATTGGCTGTACCAAAGGTCTTGCACATCAACATTCTAAAAGTCAGGCACGAAGAAGCCATTAACCATGGCTCTATAGCGTTCCCCATTGAATGTAGCATTATGGCCGGGTTCATTTTTAAAGAAATATGGACCAATGATTCCCTCTGCCCATACAGCACACCAAACAGTGACTTTTTGAGGATGTAACGGCCGGCGCGGAGCGGCGCGGCGTCTCAACAATGGCTTATGGATTATGATCACTTCAAATACGACAATTTTGATTATAAACGTGCGAGCTTCGTCGCTGAATAAAATTTTCTTGTGAAATTTGGGATCGGTGGCCATGTCGTTTTGGTAATAAATTTTCACGATTTGCAAACGTTGTTCAGGAGAAAGTATATTCATTATGAAATGTCAAACCAAACTGAGCATAAATAAAGTGACAGCTGTCAAAAAGACCAACTTCGAAAAAAGTATTGCCAGATTTAAAACCACACGTCTAAAAAAAAACAGTATTTGTAAAAATTTAATATGGCTCTGTTCAAGTGGGCGTAGGACAATACTATCATACCGACCGAATACCTAATTGGTTTTAAGGCGAGACAAGACACAATTCAATTGCATACAGAACCGCTCCAACAGATGAGGTCATCAAAACTCTTTTGCAGATTGACTTCGACAAGATTCAGCGAAATTGTGATGAATCCCTTGTCTAGCGCCTCAAGGGATACAAGAAAAATCTGGAGCAAGCTGGTATCGTAGGGCCACGTGGTCAGCCACTGGTAAAAGTGTAGAAAAGTATATTGGCCTATTGCTGCCCAGTGTGGCTCAACGTTGACCCATCTCAAATAGAACAGAAGGTGTTTGAGAGGCAGTGTTTTAAACGTTACTTTGAATAACGCAGAACACCAGATTCGGAGTACAAACGATATTATTCCAACCAGAATCTTTACAACGGAACCAACATAAACAGAATAGATAATTTTTTATTTAAGCTGATTCGGATTCACATTGCAATAGCGATTTCCTCAAACAACAGCTTAATTCTTGGGCCTTATTTCCCAATAACGAATATTATTATGAAAATGTGCGGCTAAGTGGCTACATCCCTCCCAATGCATTCCTTTTTTAAGACAGTCGAGTGCTGATACAGGATAGAATTGCGGTTCCGTTTATCTACCACGCCATCCGAACAACTTCAGATAGGCAACTCCTTTATGGTCGAGACGTCATCCCTCAAGGTGGAGATGAGCGTCTTCGATTCAATGTACGATCGGGACTGAATGGATAGGTGGAAACAAAAGAATCAGTTCTGGTGGTGGTCTCAAACTGATACATAGGTTAGGTTAGGTTAAATTGGCTGTCAAGAAAACGACTGGTCTAACCACAGATAGGTCCATTTTGATACCACGTTAAGGGATATTATCTCTTTAATTAAACCATTTGAAGCCGCTAATGAAACGATGAAGATGGTGAGTCTCTATGTGTCTTAGATCATCATGCACGCAACTTTAGCAAATGTCTTTGGAGAATATGTTAAGACACCTATTACGGAGCCAAGATGTTTCCTGCTCAAAGAGATCAGACCTTTTGAGCTTCTTGGATCTGAAATGTAGCCAGGCAGTGATAGTGATGTTTGACCAAACTGTTGTTTTGTTAGGTTTTGTTGCAACACAAGTTTACATGTAGCGATAAGAATATCGATGCCTTTCATTTTAGGTAGAATTGATATAAGGGTTCAATTTTTGGCGGCACTGATACATAAAGTCGATTAAAATTTAATATTGGCCGCCATACAAATGGTTACAGGGTGGCCCTAAAAAAATAATAATATATGGAGGCGCACATGTATGTATATACGTATATGAATATATATGCATGTATGTATATGTATGTGCGTGGGCCTGTGTAGTTGAACAAAATATACAAAAAAAGATTAAAACAACAACAAATGCAGCTGAGGCTGTTCTAGTTTATGGGTTGTTGTAGGTATTACATTATATTTTATAGCACGCATAAAAATTTGTATAATAATTTATTCCAACAACTTAAAAAAAACCTAAGCGTCTCGGGTCGCCCGACAGAAGTGATAACTTAAACTAATCTAAGTTGATCTATTTAATATTGAAATTTGAAATTGTTTAACTTGAGAAAAGCTTTTTTCTTCGTTAATTTGATTAATTTCAAAAGTTCTCCGCATTTTGAGAGAAAGGGAAGCCAGACAGACTGGCTCCGTAACGCGTTACGTATCACTTAAAAAAAATGTGAGCCGTTACGTGATGCCTGGTAGATGTGAAACATCGAGTGAAACAAAATAATGACTGTTTAATTATTTATTTAAAGTTTATATTTATTAAATACTAAAATTGAAATATTTAATTCAAGTTGCAACAACTTAATTCTTTTACTCAGTGACTTCAGTTATCGTTACATTCGATGCTGCCTCTGACGGTATTACTATGACAATTGGTCGATGATAACTGAAGTATGTTACAAAAGCATTGGACATAACATTATGGAGATATCTAACACATAAAACACCACTGATCGCAAAACACAATTTAAAAGCTTCTAAAGAGATATAGTTCAGAGCGAACTGAAGAGAGCTGCGCAGTAGAAATTAAGTGCTGCCTTTTCTACTTTTACGACAGTCTTCTACTGCTTTTTCGCTTGAAAAAAAATTCAAATCTACTGTCACCTGTTTCCACGACATTTTTTCTTAATTCGTCTGTTTTTTTCAATTCAGTTTACTATTACAATTATAAGCTTCTTAATAAAACAATTTATTACTTATTACAAACTTCCTAAATTGTAAGTAACTTCTTAAATCTTAACAAATGTCGAAGAAGAGTCTTCGACTTCTCCGGTTCTACACATAAACCATTATTTAGGTCACGAACCAAGCGTTTCCTTAGGCGTGACATATTGTTTTCCTCTCTAAATCTGTATCCAGACTGACTTGGAATTTTAAATTTTCAATTGCCAAAATTCGATATGTGCTTACCACAAACATACGTTGTCACGCGCCTTCCCCGCTCTAAATAACCATGTAAGCACTATTTTGTGTGTCTCTCTCTAACTCATTGTCACGCTCAGGCTGCGCTAGACAGAGAACTCTGGCAGGCTGGCAATAAAGGAAAACACAAAGCAATGCAGAATAGAAGAATAAAATATGGCGGAGAACACAGAAAATACACATACAAGGCACTCTTCTGAAATTGAAATACATATATAGTCGCCTTATTGATTTGTTTTCTTTTTTACATTTACATGCCGTTATTTTGTTACTGTTGCTTAACATGCGGTCTCCATTACACGCGGTCTCCATTAGCGATAAATTTAAAAACAAACGCAATAATAATAGCAGAAAGTAAGTAGCAGACAGACAGACAAATTTTCGTTGGTGGGCATTTCATAGCATACTTTTTTAGTTACTGAAGAATGTCGAAGGCAACTGATGCTGGTAGAAACAACAACAACAAATGATATTTGGAAACACCATAACAAAATGAGAGTTCTCCTTGCGATAAAGCAAGCGATGAGCAGCAACGTTGTTGAAGTGGCACGATCGTGCAGTTTTGGCACTTTTTAATTTAAATGACACTGTGGCACTCAAACGCTTCAAATGGCACTCTAGGAATCGACGAGCATGATCAAACTTAGTTTTACCACATGGTAGTGCAATCAGCTGAACGGGTTGTTTCATGATTAAATAATATTAAAACTCTATAATAAAAATCGACTTTCTTAATGCCGGTCTTCCACTAGGCGTTCAACGCACTAATTTCGAGTTCAACACATTCAACTCTAATGTACGATGTCCTCAATTCCATTCAGCCAATGAGTTTAATCCGGTTGGAGATCGTTGTTCAACGAATTGTTGAACAAGTGTACGGCTAGTGTACGAGCTCGTGTTGGTCGTTGAAAATTTTGGTTTAACGCGTTGAGCAACGTTTTCAAGATAATGTGTTGCACATTATTTGTGCAACTCGTTGATCAACATATTTTTTTTTTTGGTGTTGGTTGCCGTTGAGGTGAAAATGTTTGTTATGCGTTGCGTTGGATGCGAGGGTCCATCAACTTGTTGCACAAGCATATCAAAAACGCTGTTTATAAACTAGAAAAACTTTTTTTTTTCTCAAAATCGAACAAGTTTATCAACTAGTGTACGAGGTTATTCAGTTTTTGGATAAGTTTGTCAACTATAATATGTACGAAGCTTCGACATTTGAATACGTTGATCAACTAGGTGTACGGAATTCTCCAACAATTGACCCAGTTGATCAACTAGCTGTTCGATGTTATTCAACATTTCACTAAGTTAGCCAACTATGCTTACGGAGCTCCCAACACATTTTATTGTGATGAACGCAAGTTTGTGCACAAGTGTAAGGGGTTGTAAATTTTTGAATCCAAAGATGGGGTTGAATGAAAAGTACGTAGTGGACGACCGGCATTATAAAGTTATAAAATCACTTTTGTCGTTTAATGAAATAATGAAGGCTGAAACTTGCCAGCACTTCATACCACCTAAAGACTAATATTGTTAATTGATGATTCTATTTATTTTTTATGTTTCGTTTAATGAAGTTCTTGTATTTTATCTATTAATTTATAATTTATTAATTTTGTCTTTATTTATTCTTTAAATAAAATAAAAAATTACATATGAAATCTTCGGAATTTTTTCACTTTTTTGTTGGTGGCACCCAGTGGCCTTAAATTGCACTTTCTGTTGTCAGCATTGGCCCTTACAAATTTTTTTCTCAGGCAACGCTGATGAGCAGCATGCTATGAAAATACAGCTGCGATTTCGGTCTCCATTTCCGATACTGAGAGCATGCTTTAAAGCATGCTCTAGATTCATCGCTAATGGAGACCGCATGTTAGAGATGAATCTAGAGAAAGGTTTAAAGCATGATTTCAGTATCGCAAATGGAGACCGAAATCGCAGCTATATTTTCATAGCATGTCATAGATAGTATGCCTTCATCACTTGCTTTATCGCAGAGAGAACTCTAATTTTGTTGTGGGGTTTCCAAATATCATTTGTTTTTGTTGTTTCTACCAGCATTAAATCAAATACCAAATCAAATACCACGCCACATCACATGCATTATGCGTCATCTTTCACTCTAAGAAACAATGTTTCTATAGAAAATACCTGTTCAATTGCTCCTCAAGTTCATCCCTGTTTTGAAGTATGCATGACAGTTTGAAAATTATTAAAGTATAAAATTATTTCTAGTCTGATAGGCCAAATCGAAATCTTAGATTTTTTTTCATTTTAACCATTGGCAAGATTGGTGAATCAAACGTTCGAATTTTTGGAAAACTTAAAACATATTCAATTGAGAAGGAAACTTGGTAGAAAAATCAATGATATTTGATTGTAAGTAATTTCCAAATAAAAAGATTGGAAGGGCGTTATTGATAATACTGGCGGAAGGTTCACTTAAGAATTTGAGTTCAATTAAACGTTTGATTTACCCGCCGTAATATGTATTTTTATATAAACTGTTATCTACTGTATTTCCTACTCATTTAACAGGAAATGTCATATTTTTCCAAAATCTTCAGATGGCAGCACTGAGTCTCTAGACTTTTAAAGTTCATCGGTGAATGAGATTACACAGAAACTCTACCGAATCTTGTGGTCACAATGTAACTGTTTATGACAATTTGAGTTTCCGTAAATTAAAATTAATTTAAAACTACTTGCGGGCAAAAATGACAGAAATGAGGCTAAACTATCTTGGAATTTTAGCGATCGAATACGAGGTAACTTACTTACTTACTTAGGTGGCGCTACAGTTCGAGTCGAACCTGGGCCTCAACCAACATGCCTCTCCAGCTAGTTCGGTCTTTGGCTAGCTGCCTCCAGTTACGCACTCCAAGTTGGTGGAGGTCAACTTCCACTTGAGCGCGCCACCTTAGGATAGGTCTTCCTTGACTGCGTCTCCCCTCTGGGTTGGAATCGAAGATCCTGCGAGCCAGAGCATTGTTGTCCATACGCTCTACATGACCTGGCCATCTTAAACGTAATATACGTATTTTTTGTACCAGGTCAATGTCGCTGTATAGGTCGTATAGTTCGTTGTTGAACCTTCTCCTCAAAAGACCGTGAACGCAGATAGGGCAGAAAACTTGCGAAGAACCTTACGCTCGAAACGACTAAGGATATCTCCATCCGCTTTCGATAGAGTACATGTCTCCGCGCCATAGAGCAGGACTGGGATGATTAGAGTCTTATAAAGAGTTTCCTTTGTTTCTCGAGAGAGGGCTTGACTACTCCATTGCCTCCCTAGCCCATAGGAACAGCGATTGGCAAGAGTTATTCTTCGCTTTATTTCTAACTAGATGTTGTTGTTAGATGTTATAGCAGATCCGAGGTGGACAAAACTAACTACCTAACTACATCAAAGTTATACCTGTCTATTGTGACGTTTTGTCCAATCCGCCGGTGTTGTGTGTCCCTTTTTGTGGACAGCAAGTACTTCGTTTTGGCCTCATTGACTGCTAGTCCCATCTAAGGCGCTTCAGTTTCAATGTTAGTAAACGCTCCAGTGACAGCTCGCTGGGTTTTGCCAATGATGTCTATGTTAAAAATTGTTTTGACTTGAAAAAAAATTATGCCAACAGAGTTAACTTGGGTATTTCTTACAATTTTTTCAAGTATTAAGTTGAAGAAATCGCACGATAGCGCATCACCTTGTCGGAATCCTTTTTTGACATTAAAAGATTCTGTCATCATCCTACAGAGTCGGGCAGGCTTTGTGGGGATGCCAAAACCAGAAATAGCTCTGTATAGCTCGTCTCTATAAATGCTATCGTACGCGGCCTTAAAATCAATAAAGAGATGGTGGGTATCGATTTGCAATTCTTAGGTAGTTTCCAGGATCTGCCGTAGTGTGAACATTTGATCGATTGTGGACTTTCCTAACCACAAACCGCACTGATAGAGTCCAATCAGGTTGCTGACGGATGGTTTCAGACATTAACATAATACGGCAGAAAGGATCATGTACGCGATATTCAGGAGACTTATTCTTCTATAGTTGGCGCAGTTTAGAGGCTCTCCTTTCTTGTGGATCGGGCAAACGATGCTGAGGTTCCATTCGGCACATTTTCTTCTGACCAAACTTAAAAGAAATGAGTTGGTGTATGCACTGTACCAGGTCATCTCCGGCTGCATTAAAAAGTTCGGCGGGTAGTCCGTCGGGGCCAGCAGCTTTGTTGTTTTGGGTTTGACACAATTATTACCTCCCGGGTGTCACCAATGCTAGCTACGCCACTGATAGTACCTACATATACACATATATTGCAAGTAAAAAGACTTACAAAAAATTCAAAATCAACACTACCACGTCAAAAACACGTTGGGTGTAAAAAAAATCAAAAGTTTTAACAAAATCTCACATATGTTACACACCGCACCGTGCGTCGCGTCGCATAATCTCAATGGGGGGAAGTGAGCAGCTCCATATCGCCAGGAAGGGAATCACATGAGCAGAAGATTTCCCCAATTCGGAAGTCCTTGGAATATTCCACAAACGAATGCCATACTTTAGGACATGGCTATGTACATGCATAAGGACGACCAAAGCAACGTCTATGACTAGGCATAATCTGAAATTACCTATTCCTACATACTGCAGATGTTGGAATATAAACAAAATGACATTGCCTCCGGCCCTCTGGTCAACTTGGATACTCCTATCCTTGTTATCCTGACTACGCAGTCAATATCACACACAAACCAGCACCAGCGTTGCGATGGTGAATTTTTTCTCATGGGATGGGCATGGAATCCTTCTTGTAGACAAAAATCTGTATGTGCAGCAGTACCAGAGTTTTGTATTTTTTTTTTTAGAAAATCCTTGTCGCAATCGGCTTATGGCTAAAATTGAGCGAAAGGACGAAGAGGAATCGTGGCAAAAAATAACCGCCAACCATTAAGTCCGTGTGACAGTATCATTCTGTACATATTCTTTGGCATCAATATTTGGGAAACGAAGAGGTATATAGAGGGAGAAAAAAAGAAAGCGAACTTCAGGACACATTATCTGGGGTTCGGAAATCGGGACGAAGGAAAGTGTCGGCTTGACTCGATTTAGCTTGTCTGGGGGCTATGAGTGATGGCACTTAAAAGTGCGTGTGAAATTTATGAAGTTCCAACAGGATGGATGGTGAAAACTGAAAATGCTTTACTGAGAAACCCAAAAGGACATCGTTGGATATCGGTAATGGACAGAAAAAGAAGGAACGAACGATAGCACGAATGAACGGTATTGATGTCCTTTGACATCGAAAATATCGATTACTTGTAATGGCACACTCAAGCTGTTGGGAATTCCTCTCTTTGGCACAAAAAGTTAACAACTTATACCTACATACTTCATACCTACTTCCATCATCAGGATGAAGACAAGGACTCAACTAGAAAGTGGGTATTAATGTGTATATAACTGCTGTTTTGAATTAGCTTACGTCTTTTTATAATATACATGCATACAAGCGATATACCTACTTATATACATTTTTTTTTAATGGTGGGAAAAGTTACTTATGGGAATTTTAAGTGCTGGGAAAAAGAATAATGGGGGCGGGCATTTGATTGATAGACTTATTTGTGCCAAAAAGGTCACTGATTTTTGCAGCAGTCATCGTAGGGTGCGGGAGAATAAACCATATGGTGCGGCAAAGAATTATCGACATGGAGATTAAAGGTTATCACTCGAATAAGCAGAATTTTATTTAGTCATTTTTTGAAAAATATACGCAAGTGTGAAGTTAGATCTCTTTTGTTTTTGAAATTGTTTCAATTTCAGGGTTTTCGATATCAGTTACATTTGACTGATTTTTGGGGTTCTTAATAAAAAAAATATTAAATGGCAAAATAAATTGAATTTATTGCCACACGACTGTCTCATAAATATTTTCATTATATTTGGTTTGGGTAGCTAACTTTCAGTTCTAAAGATAAAAAACTCTTATGAAATCGGGATAAAAATTGGTAGATAGGTACATACTGAACAAAAATTGATAAATTTTCAAAATTCAAAAAGTTCTATTTTTCTTTTGGAAATTAAAATGGTCCAGCGCAGTAAGGTCACAATATAATCATTATTTTATAGGTATGTACCTATGTACATATCAAAAGATTTTTTTTTATTAAAGTAAAATATTTGCGCATGTCGGTCATTATTTGAGCTTAATGGAATCTTAACTTGCGATTATACGGCCTTTTTTTAATTCATTTGTCTTTATTATTAACTTATAATTATCAATAACTTACAACTAATTTACTGGCTTTTACCGGCGCTCTATGCTAAACTATATATTTTAAAACTAATGTCTTTCGGCATAAAAAAAAAAACTATTTTATTTAATTCTAATTATGTAATTATTTAATTTTTTATTCACCTAGAAAACTTTTTGAAAAGAAACGTGGCATCATATAAATTTTACTTGCGATATAAGTACTATGAGGCAAGTTTTGCATTTAGGAAACGAACTCGAGATTTTAATCAAACTTGACATTACGATGATGGAGAACACTAACAAAGCTTGTCCCGCAATTTCATCTGTCTGACTCTCTACAACCTAAACAGCTGAAGCGATTTTCTTCCAACTTGTTATTTAAGCGTTTTAGGTGATTGTTCAATATAGATTTTTGAATTGTTGTTTTAGCCCCAAAAATAACGGTACTTGTCATACAAATTTTTCTACCATTCGGCTCGAAAACGGCTGTAACCATTTTGGTTTGTATGTACTCCTTTGGGTATCGTCTACATTTTGGCCAACAAATATTTTTAAATATTTTGTTATTACCGGTACCTGCCATACAATGGTTTTATTGATTTTCGACTTTCTCATAAGCGGCTCAACGGATTTCGATCAAAATTTTATACAGGAGCTCCTTCAAATTTTACATAATACTGCATTTCAAAATTTTCGAACAATAGTTTTTTTGGTTTTTTGCATAAAAAAAAAATTTTTTTTTGAAGATTCAATATTTCGAAAACTGGTGGATATATAAAATTTTCATACCATTTTTTTTTAGAAAAAATTAAGAATTTTCATTAAGTCTTATACATTTTGCGGTTTCAAAAGTAAACGTAAATAAAACACACAAAATATCTTGGATCTTGGTGGCCAGTTGATATCGCCACGACGAGAAATTACGCTGCCAGGAAACGTCTCTTGCAATAAAGCCATATTCGCTCGAGTTGTGTGGCATGCGGCACCATCTTGTTGAAACCACATATTCTCCAAGTCGTATTCTTCAATAGCAGGCAAAAAAAAGTCGCTTATTATATGACCATAACGCTCCGAATCGACGGTGAAAGTCGTTCCATCGTCGTTTTCGAAGAAGTAAGGGCCAATCACACCTTCGGACCAAAGAGCGCCCCAAACAGTGACTTTTTGTGGATGTAATAGCCTCTCTTCAATTACTTGAGGATTCTTAGAACCCAAAATACAACAATTTTGTTTATTAACATACCCACCGAGTGAGAAATGTGCTTCGTCGCTGAAGAAAATTTTGTTCGAAAAATCGCCGTCCACCGCCTGTTGTTCAAGCACCCATTCGACGTATCTACGACACGTTAAGAATGGTCAGCCGGCTTCAGTTGTTGTGTGAGCTGGACTCAATATGGATGAAGATGTAGATCCAAATGCAAAATACGCCATAATTTGCCGTAAGACAGTCCTGAGAACGACGAGGAATCGACACATTCGGGTCTTCGGCAACACTTTCACTTACAGGAGCGATATTTTCAGTGGTACGAGCGAAACGATGATGCACAGGCCTTACAATATCTGTAACCAATCCAGTCTCTTCAAATTTATTCACAATTTTGCTAATTGCTTGCGTAGTTGGACGATTATGTAAACCATAATCTCCTCTTAAAGCACGATATGTGGCTGTGGCAGAATCACCATTTTTGTAGTAGGTTTTAACAATTTTTAGGCGTTGTGCGATAGTTAAGCGATCCATTTTCGTAAATGTCAGATTTTCAACTGAAATAAAATAAATTGCTTTAAAAACTTAGTTTGACAGATGTCGAATTCCAGCCCTATACATTTGAAACCGAAAAATGGATAATCCTTTATATAAGGGGTTTTCCAATAAGAGGTGTTATTTTGAATAGCCCGCTATTTCGGTAGCTGTCACTTTTGAAGCTGTCATTTTTTGACATTTGACAAGTAGAAACTACGCTATTAATAAAAATGGAACGATACACGCTTCAACAACGCATTTCTTTTTTTTGAATATCAAAATAACACCTCTTATTGGAAAACCCTTTATATAAATATATAAAGGATTATAAATTAAGTGAAAAACGACTTTAAAATTACATACAAATATTTTTCTATTAAGAATATTTTGCATATAATGTAATCGGACATATGTAGGAGCAACTACGTGCGATCTAGTCGTGCATTTTATTTTACTTGCGTTTAAAGGTACTATAAGGCAAGTTATGTATTCGTAAAATAAAAAAAAATCTAACAATCAAACATGACATTACGATCACAGAGAACACCCAAAAAGTGGGTAGCCAATTCCGTCCGTCTGTCATTCTGTCTGTCTGTCTGTCTGTCTGTCTTTCCTCGAGTCTACAGACTAAACGGTTGGATAGATTTGCTTCAAACTTGGTATATATTGTTTTTTCGTTAATATGCCCACACGTTTTTTTCATTTTTTTAAGATGACAAATAACAGTAGCTCCCACACATTTTTTTGGGCCAAAAACAAAAATCTTATTTTGCCCAAAAACGGCTCCAAGGATTTTTATAAAAAAAAATCAGAAAGGGTACCTTTTGATAAGTAGTCACTGAATACTACATACAATAAAAGCGCTCATAAATTTATATTTATGCATATTACACTTAAATTATAAAGTTATATGCATACAGTTACCTTACTTCATTTTCATTATTTTATGTACCAATATATTTACATACCTAGGTTCCATCCATGATGAATGTAGGTACATATTTCTCTCCTAACTTATTTTTATACAGGAGGTCCTTCAAATTTTAAATAATACTGCCTTTCAAAATTTTCGAAAAATAGTTTTTTGGATTTTTCAAAAAAAAATATTTTTTTTTATTTTGAAAATTCAATATTTTGAAAACGGGTGAACGATCTTTTCTAAAATTTTGTTTTTGAATTTATATTGTTAAATATTTAAAATGTTCATAACAATTTTTTTTTTTTGGAAAAAAAATTAAGAATTTTTATATATAAAAAAGAATATTAAGAATATTTTTCATATAATGTAATTGGACATAGGAGCAAGTAGGTGCGATCCAGTCGTGTATTTTATTTTAAATTTTATTTGACCTTATTCTCATTTCATTGCATAGTGTCCATGTATGTGTAAACAATTGTCTTGTGATTTTCATTTTTTTCTGTAAAAGATAGTTCTTGCGGCGAAAATTAATGTACTGACAGGCAAAACAAGCCTCTGTAAATTTAGATATATTATAAAAGTTTGACTTACCTTAGGTACCCATAATGTCAAAATGTCAATTAAACAACAATATCAAGGGACAAACACACACTGCAAACCCAGTTAAAGTTACCGACATTAAAATAATAGCACGCTTAAAAAGCAATAACGTAAATTCATATAATTTGTTCGTTATATTATTTAGAGAGATATCATATGGTCATCAGCACCATTTTGTTTTAATGTTAGTTGTTTCATTGTCAGAATATTAAAATGTCTAGGTAAATATACCTATATGCTGATAGACCGGGTATCAGAAAACCACAAACACTTTGCTTTATTATGTATACCTATGAGCGTGGGTTCTACAAGGTTCACTTGGGGATACTGTTCTTACTTATACGACCATAACATTTAACTACCCAAGGAAGATAAGCAACAATGTGAAAATCCTCATTAATTTGCTTCAAAGGATACCTATGTCCTTAACTCTATCCAGAAGTTAATTAAAACATTTTTCTGATTTTATTTGTTCGCTTGTCGTTACCTATGTGCAAATACATATACATACATACACAATTCCCCTCCTGCAATTCCTAGCTGAATATTACGAGCAAAAAATATATCCTTGCAGCCAAAGTAGGTCCTTATAGTCATGAACTGGACAGCTAGTGGACATGCGAATTATTTTTACCTACATATTTTTTTTTGCAACAAAAACTTCAACAAGTTCAACATTATATCTTGAGTAGGAAGGTATAAATTTAAAAAATAAAAATAATACAAACTAAAGGCAGACACGAAAGGTGTGGAGTTTGAAAGAAAAAAAAATTCTAAGACACGCGTCCTTGTCATTAAATTGGCAACTTTGTATACTTTAACATCAAAAATAACAGGTGAGTTGACAGAAAACGCGAAGGATAAGATGCGACTCAAAACTAAGTAAAACGAAAAGCATACCTGCCAGCTATACATATTCGGAGAAATGTTATTTTGTTACACTTTTTTATGGCTATCTTATTGTCAACCATTAATCAGGGCCTTACCCCGGAACGGCTAATAAATAATTTACACCGTTAATAATAAATTCGCTGTAGGAGCATGATATCCTTCTTACAGGTGGACTCAAGCCAGAAGTATTTAAAAACTAAAAAACTGTGTTATGGTGTGGTTAACCACAGGCGCGTTCACGAAACACCTTTTGTATTGTACATATATCAATCTCTCTTTCTCTTTCAGATGTCCTTTCGGAATCGACAAACAAACCGACCGAAGCGAGCGACGCGATGGACGGCGGAGATGAACGGGTAAAAATTTACCAGTTCGTTTATCCTTGGTGTCACAAGGATTAAGTAGTTGAATAAATTTTTATCCTCGAAATTGGTAACACAAACTTTGGCAATAAAAAACACGTAAGGAATAACAAATGAGGGCCCCAGAACAACAACGGCAACAACTTAAATACATATCTAGCTACGAGTACATACATATATATTTATACAGCAAAAAAACTAGAGAGATGATTCTCCGACATCATGCTTACTTTTAACTTATGGTCTTTGGGGCGTTTTTATTCTACAAGCATACACTTTCATGATTTACTTTTCTTCTGGTTTCGTCCTTGCAGCCATCATCCTGGTGATGTCCATGAAGCGAAAAGTGAACATTCAATTTGATTATTATGTTGTTTATTTTTGTGTTTTAACTTGTGTTCCTTTTTTGTTTGTTGTTGAAAAGGATTTGATAGGACATCGAAAAATCGTAGATATCGTGTATGAGTAAGTACTTAAGCTATTTATTCGGTCGGGTTGGCTACATCAGCACCAGCAATGGATATAAATATTGTGAAACAATAAAAATGGGCATTTCTCTAAACACCTACGAATAAAAGGTACCGATAATGTAAAGAAATAAAGTTTTCAACAGTGATTCTATTTTGATTTGGAGACCTTGAATTTTTTTTTAGGGTTTATTATATAAGGATTCTTTCAGGATTTAAATCTGAAAAACCTTTAACTTTAACTACGATATAAAATCAAAAGCGAACTAGTAAACATTCTTACTTAACTCGGTTCTATTTTTTTTATTAAGAACACCTGCCTGAAAGTCAATGTCTAGCACTCCGTATATCAAAGCTAGCAGTATTATCTACACCCAAATTAATAAACATGGACTAGGGAAGGTTTAGGACTTATTCCGTGGACTAGGTGCGAAAACCGAATTTCTGCTATTTGGGGTTTACCAACTTATTCTTTCGCTAGACCATCGAAGACGGTGGTCGTTTTTGGTTTTTTACTTATTTTTTTTATAAACGAAAATTCTCTAATTTTTACTTGCGATTATAGGTACTATATAAGGCAAGTTATGCATTCGTCGAAAAAAAAAGTTTTGAGATAACAATCAAACATGACATTACGACGATAGCGAAGACGTGGTGTTAGTCTGTCAGTCTGTCTGTATGTATGTATAAATACATACAGCCCAAACGGGTGGGCCGAATTGCTTCAAACTTGGTATATAGAGTTTTTTTAGGTATTTTACACATTGGGAAATTGAAATCTTGTTTTAGCTGAAAAATTACCGGCCATATAACCAATACGTTAAAGCCTATTTTCTCGGAAACGGCTCTAACGATTTTGATTTAAAAAAATCAGTGCAGCTTTTTAGGCACGGCCGATCATATGATTGAAAATAAAAATTAAAGAATGTCTAAAAACTGTACTTTCTAGGGCCGTTTTTTTTTATTTCGACTATCTCATAAATGGCTCGACCGATTCTTTCGAAACTTCACACGTATATAGCTTTAGGTTGCCCATTTATACTGCGTACCAATATTTTTAATAATTATTTTTTTTTGTATTTTTTAAGGAATTTAAAAAAAAAATTAATTTATATTTTGAAAACTGCTCAATAATTTTTTTCTCAAATTATAGTTGTATTTGCTGAATACCTATAAATTAGCCTTTTTGATTTTTTTTTTTAATTTTTTTTCGAAAAGTTTAAAAAAACCGCTCCACAGATTTAAAAGAAAATATTCTCATAAATTCAAATTTATCCAAGAAATAAAATGGCGTACTTTTTTTTGAGCTTAAATTAGTTTAAGTATTTATTTCAGAATTTTGAATCATTTTTTCTTTGATTAGTCCGATTTAATTTTTTGTTTTTAAGTTTATATTATTAAATATTTAAGATTGTCATACCATTTTTTTTAGAAAAAAATTAAAGAAACTTTGTGTATAAAAAATAAAGTAAAAATGACTTTAAAAATATATTTAGATTTTAAATAGAAATCTTTTGAATACAATGTGAACGAACATAAGAGCAGTTCCTGCGATCCAGTCGTGCATTTTATTTTTTCGAATGGAGCCATGTTTGAGCAAACTAAGATAAAATGTCTATCTATCAAGATAACACCAAAAAAGTTCGTCCCGCAATCCCGTCTGTCTGCCTGGCTGTCTGTAGAACGATATACAGCCTAAACGGCTGAACCGATTTTGTTCAAACTTGGTGCTTAGGCGTTTTAGGTGATTGTCCAAAATAGATTTTTGAATCGATGTTTTAGGCCCAAAAATAACGGCACTTACCATACAAATTTTTCGACCATCTTTATTATCTCGCAAACTGCTCTAACGATTTTGATAAAAATTGGTGTGTGTACTACTTTTTAGTATATTTTTATAATAGTATAATATATAAAAAATTAAAAATATTTTTATATTAACGGTACCGGCCATACAACCATTTTATTGATTTTCGACTTTCTCATAAACGGCTCAACGGATTTTGATCAAAATTTCTTTTCAGGATCTCGATCGAATTCTAAATAATACTGCATTTCAAGATTTTCGAATATTTTTTTTAGGAAAAATATTTTTTTTTTTTGAAAATTCAATATTTCGAAAACGGGTGGATTTCTTCTAAAATATTGTTTTTAAATTTAATTATTAAATATTTTATTTTTTTTAGAAAAAATTTAAGAATTTTTATATCACAAAATTAGGTGAAAAACGACTTTAAAATACATTTAGCCATTTCTATTAAAAATATTTTGCATAAAATGTGTTCGAACATAGGAGCAAGTACGTGCGATCCACTCGTGCATTTTATTTTATAAAACTCCCGGGTGTCATTTCGATCACGGAACTCATCTATTTCCCTCAGTTGGCAAATTGCAGACATACGCCCTGTTCTTTTAACGCAGGACCTTAACTTTCTCCCTTCTTTTTGCTCGATAATTTGCTTATGCTGCTGTTGTTCTGCATTGCAACTTTTCCCATGTGCACGCAATATTATCATCATACAACGGCTTGCTTCTCAGGCGAGCTGCTACGGTATTTCGGCTACCTGTTTTATAATGTCACGAAAGTGGGACTATGAATTGTTGATGGCTGTGTTAGGTGAGTGCACAGCATATAGCCACTCGTTCAACAGCTTCCTGTACACTTTGGTAATTCCAGGTGTGCTATACGACGTCCATGGCAAATTCGAATTTCATCTCTTGCGTTGAACAGTCGAGTTCTGAATTTTACCGCAATTCGAACATCTGGACACCTTCAGATTGCTTTGTAGATCAATAGTAGTGCTACTAGTACTATTTATCATCGTTATATGAGCTGCTGGAAAACCATTAAGTGGGAAGCCATTATCATGGAGGTTGTGTCTACTTACTAATCTACCGTGGATGTCTTCCTTTCTGGCCGTAGCATATAGAAATCCCCAAGTGCAACTTTGACATAGTACTTGGATAGGGATGAATGCGCATATCAGGCTTGTGAATTTCGAAGCGGTTTTGATGCGTACAGGTTTCCCACTACGCATCGGCGTTTTGACATGCACAATCTTTTATCGGAGCTGTATTAAATGTTGCAATTTCAGCAGCTCATCCAAAACATTAATTCAAATCAAAGGCATTCTCTGGTGGAAGAAGTCTTTCCAAGATGATTTTCTGTACTTTTATTCCAGCTGGATCTTCCACGGTTCTACTGACTAAAATTTCAATAATCCATTACAAGAGCTTTGTTAAGGTTGCTTCATGGTAATTATTGTCGAAGGATCCTTCCAAATCTAGGAAGTTAGCTAATGGCGTTTTCTTAGCCCGGAAAAAGTAGTACGGTTTCTATCGATCGACAGGAAAAGGGTAAAAGAAATCAGAAATGACAGTTTCCAACACACTACGCAATATAATATTATTTTTTTAAATATAATTTTTTAATTAATTAATTAAAAAAAATAGATGAAATTGCCATCGTTCCTATTCCTAGTTTTATGTAGTTTTGCACACTTAACAGTACGATTTAATCCAAATACAAGGAACATTGAATTCTCAGCAAAAACAATTATCAAAACAAAATATTGCATTGCAGTTTATATCGTGCAATCAAAACACAAGATATTCGTCACCCCTATAAATTTTAAGGAGATATCTGCAGCAATTTTCATATTGCTGCAGCGTAAATAACAAACCGAAGAAGAGACGGGTTGCAGCTGCAAGAATATTCATAACATTTGGTAATAATTAATGCATCTGGAGGAAATTTGAAATTATGTATTCCTGCATTCATACCGCAAAATGACCACCTGAGCTGGCTGGATGAACGGGAATTACCAACTTGCCAATGCCAACACAAACACCGTGTACCTATATGGTATGCATTGTGTCCTCCTTGCAGTAGTACTGGTTTCCCTAACCGAATACCAAATAGTTCAACTGGAACGGCTTCTCTGGGGAGCACAAAAGCCAAATCCAACTCTGTCTTGTTGGCCATGCATTTATAGATAAACAAATGTGTCCCGAGTCTAATTACCCAGGAACCTTGTTTCCTTCCCATTTCTATACTGGTACCGATACGGGGTGGAGGGGGGTGGGTGAAGAAGTCCAAGGAATAATATAAGTTATCTAGTCTGCCAGCCGTGTCGTTAGTGTGCTACCTTTTATCCTGCAATCGGCTTGTATCTCATAAATGCCGTCTATTCTCTGTGCCTATCCCAGCACCTACTTCATTGCATGCGTGTACTTGTATATGTGCATACATTTATACATACAAGATGCTAGAAGGACTTTATAGCCGTTGGTCACAACTGAGTACACCGGTGATTCACATGGATGATCTTAAGGGAAATAGGGACGCAATTTGCAATTTTTAAAAGAGGGTGCGTTATTTTTGCGCAGTGCCTCAAATTGCACAACTTGTCCTAAAGGAATGCAGAAGTAACGAACAGAAATAAAATAGATTCGTGTTCTAGATAACCCATTACATTACAGCACGCTCTTAACTCTTCTTTTCAGAATTCAAGAAAAAAAATATCTTGAAGTATTATGTATCTTAAATGACACACACCATCAGCATTCACAGAATCTAACACGACATTCTCTTAATTATTTAAGGTTAATAAACTTTTCTACTTGTTGTTGGTTAACCAACCAGGCGCCTCATGGCCAAAACGGGTGCCCTCAAATTAGAAATATCCCAAGTCATCGCTTTAATTTAGCCTGTTATATATATGCGCCAGAGTATTCAAAAATTTAACAAAATTCGAGGAGACCCAATCACTAACGTACTAATCAAGATTTTAATTTTTTTGGTCGGATATAAGAAGTACTGTTTCAACACAAAAAATACATCCTAATTGTCAATTTTAATCATTGTTTTTCCATGGAAATAAGCTACATTAGGGCAAGTTTTGCATTTGTTTAAAAAATTGAACTCGAGATTTTGATCAAACTTGACATTACGATGATGAAGAACATAAAAAAAGTGGGTCCCAATTCCGTCTGTCTGTCTGTAGAACGATATATACAGCCTAAAGGACTGAAGTCATTTTCTTCAAACTTCCTACTTAAGCATTTTAGGTGATTGTCTCAAACATATTTTTGAATCGTTTTTTTTAGCCCCAAAAATAACGGTACTTGCCATACATTTTTTCTACCAACCTAATTATCTCAAAAACGACTCTAAAGATTTTGATAAAAATAAGTGTGTGCACTAGATTTAGTAGAGTCTATATTATGGCCAAATTTGTTTAATATATTTTGTTGTTAACGGTACCTGCCATACAAGCATTTTTTTCATTATCGACTTTCTCATAAAGGGCTCTACGTATTTCGATCAACATTTTTATATAGTAAGTACTTGGAATTATAAGGAATACTGCACAACCAAATTGTCGAAAAATATTTTTTGAGACCGAAAAATGGAACCGAACAGTTCCTATGCCTATATGGGAGAGGCTTATATATGAACAAAATATATACTTGGTTGTTTGTTGTTATTGGTAACTCTAACCGAGTCAAACTTTGTTGGGATCCCGGACACAACAATGTAGAAGGGAATGATATAGCAGATGAAATGGCAAGGAAGGGATCAATGGCAAATAGGGACAGCAGCAACTTATTGGGTACAAGTCCTGAAGTCCCGTTTGGCGTAGTGAAAAAGAAAATAATCATAAAAATGAAAGAGCAAATAAACAACTCCTGGATATCCAGGAGCGACTGTTTTTGGCCTAGAATCAATGAAAAGAAAACCCATTATATTTTATCACTGAGTAAAGAGAGCATCCGAACATTGATAGGTGTACTAACAGGTCACTTGGCCATAGGTACAATGGCCACTAGACTAGGGTGTATTGGCACCCGACTTCTGTAGGAGCTGCCAAGACGCTGATGAAACAGAAACCATTAAGCACATGCTCTGCGACTATCCAAATTTACAAACTAATCGCCTCCGACACTTCGGAAACAGGTTTGCTGACGACCTAGACGACCTAGTGCATATACCAATGGTAAATATGAAAAAATATAATATATAGAGTGTAAATGAACCAGTCTTCATGAAACAATAGTTGGGAATATCTCTGTGTGCAAGGGGATCACAATGGACCAATAAGCCCCCGTGTACGCAGCAGCCTTTGAGCTACGCACGCCCCTCCTAACCTAACCTGGTTGTTTGTTCCGTATTCATGCCTCAACCATTGAATCGATTTTGATGAAATTTAGTAAGCAGCTGGAAGATTAGCCATGATTTGTTTTTCCCAACTTTATTTTTGTAGTTCTTACTTTTTGAATCCAATATTAAATCTTCGCTTTGTTCGCGAAGATGACCATACACGGCGAACATCGAAGCCAACGAACACGACAATATCTAAATTTTTGGCCAGCAGCAAGCGGCTCCATAACCAGCCTACATACAAGAAGAGTACAGCGAGTGCGAGCATGCTAGGCGAGCATGTTTCGCCTACATTTAACGATTGAACGGTTTTGAATGAAAGTTTGTAGGTGGATAGATGATTTCATTAGATTCCCATGGATCCGTAGCATCGCACGGGTATCTGCTAGTATTATTATATATTTAAAACTGCCATCTCAATTTTGTTTTAGAATAAAATCAAAAAATTTTGTATATACAAAATTAAGTAAAAAACGACTTTAAAAATATATTTAGATTTGTAATAGAAATATTTTGCATACAAATATGATCGAACATAGGAGCAAGTTCCTGCGATCCAGTCATACATTTTATTTTTTATAAAAATCGTTGGAGCCTGTTTTGAGAAAAATAAGATTTAACCTTTTGCCAAAAAAATAAAATGCACGACTGGATCGCACGTACTTGCTCTTATGTTCGACCAAATTGTATGCAAAATTTTCTTAATAGAAACGGCTAAATATATTTTTAAAGTCGTTTTTACGCAATTTTTACATGTGATTATAGGTAATATAGGGCAAGTTATGCATTGTCGAAAAAAAAAGTTTTGAGATAACAATCAAACAATGTCATGATGATGATAGCGACGACGAAAAAAGATGCTCTAAAAATTCTGTCCGTTTGCCAGTCTGTCAGTCTTTTAGTTATATTACCTATATCGCAAGTGGAATTGAAAAAAGCAGTTCCATATGGCAAGCACCGTGGAAAAAAGTGTGTCCGACTATTGTTTTGTTTTTACTTATTGTTAGTAATGAATAATGATCATTTTTAACCATGCGGTCCTTTCGTTTCAATAATTTTCAAAACTTGTTTAACGCATTCATAATTCTTTTTTGACGTGCGTCGGTCGTAGAGCTAACATTGAATAATAAATTATTGTTTGTTTTACGAAGAAATTATTTCCGTATTTTTATTGAGAATTTATATGTATCTTTGTTTTAAAAAAAAACTACAATGAAAACGGATATAAAATATAAATGCAAAAATTACTTATGCAGATGTGTAGTATACCTACACATTATATAGGTATTTACTTGTACGTGCTATGCATTCGACAGATTGCACCTTTGGATAATTTTTCATTGTGTACCAAACGAACGCCTACATCACTGTGCATTGTAACCAAACCATCATTATTGTCTGCTTAATTGCCGATCGTCCGGCGAGGCTCTTATATGTTGCTCTATAATTGTTTGCAAAATAATATAATACACGCCTGGTCTGGACGTAGAGGCTCATATTTATAAATATATTCTTTTGGAAGGTATAATATACAATGTACATACATATGTCAATCATCACTATAAATATGATGCAATACATGAAACAGGAATCCAGGTGTATACAAAAAAAATGTTTTAATTAAGCCCAACAGTATTTTGTGGAAAAGCATAATTCAATGTATTAACCTTTTCATCGAACACCTGTGGCATCAAAAGAATATACTCTTAATATTATTATTATTTCAACAATATATTTTAAAATTATTAAAAAAAAACAAAAACGTTGAAAAAAACTGAAATAAATTATGGACATGTAGCCCTGCATAGAAAATTTTAAACATTTCAATCACTTATAGTGGACTATAAAAGTTCTTATTTCTTTATCCTTAAGGAGGCTTTACGTGGATCTGCATTTGCAGATTTGAAGAAAAGTAGAGCAGGACCATAATATAAAACAAACATAAAAGTAAGACAGGGTACACACTAATAACTTACTCGAACTCTGCTACGGTGATTTTTTAAGAGCTTGGTTTTTGAAAATTCAAAAAAACACAGAAACTTGTAAAACGTGAATGAAATTTTTATTTGGATCGATAAATCAATTTCTGCCATTTACTTTTTAAAAATAATTTCACTTAAATGCTGCCCGCGGCTACGCTTCAGGTGGTCCATTCTGAAGGTCCAATTTTGGCAAACTTTTTCACACATTTCGGCCGGAATCTCAACAATGACGCGTTCAATGTTGGCTTCCAAGGCAGCAATCGTGTTTGGCTTGTCCCCATAGACAATAGACTTAACATAGCCCCACTAAAAATAGTCTAACGGGGTCAAATCACATGATCTTGGTGGCCAATTGACTGCGCCAAAACGTGAGATCAACTGCTCACCAAATTCGCCTCTCAATTGATGCATGGTTTCGCGTGCAGTGTGGCATGTGACACCGTCCTGTTGGAACCACATCGGTCGACATCGGTTCAATTCTTGCATTTTCGGCAAAAAAAAAATCTGTTATCATCGAACGGTACCTTTTTCCATTGACCGTAACCCTGCGGCCTTTATCGTCCTTGAAGAAGTACGGCCCAATGATGCCGCCTGCCCATAAACCGCACCAAACAGTGCATTTTTCGGGATGCATTGGTAGCTGCTGAATTGCCTCTGGCTGCTCTTCACTCCAAATACGGCAATTCTGCTTATTCACGTATCCATTTAGCCAAAAATGAGCCTCGATTATGACGACCATAAAACGGACGTAGCTTGCGAAACACATTCTTCACAGAACACGAATTTTGATAATAAATTTCAATAATTTGCAAACGTTGTTCAGGCGTAAGTCTATTCATGATGAAATGGCAAACAATACTGAATCGAAATGTCAAATGTTCCTGGAATTTGTCATGTGTGATCTGTCAAAAATATAAACGTCAAAAACCAAGTAGCAAAAAAATCACCCGTTATAACTTTCTTGCCACATTTCACAATCACATGTTCTAAGCGTTCAGTAATGTAGTTTAGAGAAGAAAATTTCGCTATTTTCGCTGTTTTTAAGCAAACTGAGATGAAATGGTAAAAAAAAACTTGAAAATTCGTTACCTGAACGGATCAAATTATGGTGCAGATGAAAATGCTATAATGCAGATCTTCACTATAATCTGCAATCTTCACATTCATACTTCGTATAATCTTAATTTATGAAGATGATCTCCATTTTGGTCTTTTCTCTCTATCGCACAAGTACGATTTTTGTATTTTGTTTCCTCTTTTTTTGCAGATGTCGATGCAGATGAAGATGAAGATACATGTAAAGCCTCCTTTATTATCCAACAATTCGATGGCATTTGTCTCAAGTCTCTTAACAAATATGCGTATCAGGAAGTTTTCGCATAATTTCGACCCAATCACGGATTATAACGTTTTCTTCCTTCCAACTTTTATCACACAAACTCTATTGTAAAATAGATAAAATTTCAGAGCTCTTCTATTGGACATACGACTTCGTAATCTTCAACGTTTATTTAATATTTTGTTTTATTTAGAAGCCAAGATATTGGTTTAGAAGAATTATGAAAACATACATTGTTGATTTTAAAAGAACCACCGGACACTAGGTACATTGATTCGCAATAAGTTTACTCTAAAGCAGTGTTTTTTCAAGAATTTCTCGGGGGTGTCGCGGTCGCAAGTTGGTAAGAAAACAATTGTTGGCCAAAGTCCACAATGCACGAACTGTGAAACATAACTTTAAAACTTGCACAAATGTACTGGATTTTGCCCAAGAAAAAATAATGAACTTTGTTTTGAGACAGTCTGCATTGCGAAGAATTTTTGTTTGCAATTAGGGGCCGTTTTTAAGTCCTAGAGGTAATAAAAATAATAAGACACGTACTTTTTTAGTGAGACGGGTGTGTCTGCTTATTTTTTAAGGAATGGTTGAACTTTGGTTTTATAATTGTCTAAATCTTGTCGTCAGAGGTCATGACAGACAAAGGGATGTCATGACCACTGAGGACAAGGCGGAAGCATTTATCCAATATTTTGAAGAACATTTTGCGCCAAACCCGCCCAACGATCCTGCATTATTAAATGAAGTGGATTCAACAATAGAGCAGTTGCAGCAGACAAACAATGAAATAACTACTTTTACTGATGAAAATCCAGCAAGTAATCCAGAGATGAGCGGAAGCTTCACCAACCCCGAAGAAGCCGCCGAGATAATCGTTAGTGGACGACCCAAGAAATCTTCAGGACCAGACATGATTTCCAACTATATCATAAGGAAATTCCCCCATGTCATGATACTATTTCTCACGATCCTATTCAACAACTGCATCAACAACTGCTATTTTCCGAAAAGATGGAAGACACCGAAGATAGTGCCGATACCGAAGAAAGTAGATAGGGGTAGCGTATCAGGATATCGTCCCATATCTCTACTAAGCAACACCAGCAAAATTCTTGAGGCTCTTATTCTTCGGAGGTTGAAGACATTCTGCGCAGCTAACCGGATCATTCCGGATATGCAGTTCGGATTTCGGGAGGAACATTCAACCTTACATCCACTCTTGAGATTCCAGAAGGATATTGTTAATACCCTCAACAAATACCAGGTTGCGGTTGGCTGCTTCTTGGATATTGAGAAAGCATTCGACAGCATCTGGATACAGGGGCTTATACACAAACTAACCATTTTTAATTTTCCAAGAACACTAATTAAAATAATTTTTAGCTTTCTTAATTCCAGATCGTTCTTTGTCCAAATAGAAAACAGCAAGTCAACAACCAAAAGCATCAGAGCAGGAGTTGCCCAAGGATCGAAGCTAGGACCATACCTCTACAACATTTTCACATCGGATCAGCCCCAACCAAACAATTCTATGAATTTGCTCTATGCAAAAGACTCGCTAACATATGCCAAATCTATGTATCCAGTTATTGCAGCCCGAAGAGTAGAAGAACATGTGAGATGCCTGTGGGAATTCTACACAAAATGGGGCATCAAAGTCAACTCAGCCAAATCCGAGCTGGTTTGCTTCAGAAGACCAGCGAGGCATCGAAACACGCCGTCAGCCACAAGTTGCCGAAGTATTATTATCAATCTTCCCGACGGGTCACAACTAAGATCCAAACCAACTGTGAAATATCTGGGTATCAATTTCGAAGAGAGGTTTCGTTTCAATACGCACGTGAATGCTACCCTAAAAAAGGCAAATTTCACTTTTCACCGAATCCACCCCCTAATGCGGAAAGGAATGGACTCAGCCAGAAGACGAAACTGCTTATCTATAAGCAACTTCTCAGGCCCATTATCACATATTGTTTTCCTGCATGGTTTACTGTATCCAAAACAAGCATGAGAAGGCTTACAATGTTTGAGAGGAAAATCCTCCGGATCTGCACGGGACTCCACTTTGACCAGCGACGACAAAAGCATTCAGTAACAAACGACTTTTCGAGGTGTCCGGAATAACACCCCTCGACAAATACATGATCAGTGCTGCCAAAAGACTGACGAGTAACCTAATCAACCATCCAAAGACCCTAGTGAATAACATGACCAGCGAAGAGAGATGCCCCGAGCCAAGATATCTGGATGTGACAGGGCTACTGGACGAAGGACTTATTTATATCAACGACGACGAAGCAATCCAATTCTACGAGAATGCAGCGTCAAACTATCACCGTGGCTAGATGCCACATTAACCCCCACATCACCAGAAAACAGCTGGGTTTGAACAACCCGAGATTATCCACACAGGTTTTAGTAAGTAGTACAAGAAATTCAAGGACAATTATTTTTAATAATTTTAACAAAAAAACAATGTAGAATATTAGCCCCTTAAGTTCTAAAACAAATTAAAATATCAATGTAATATAAGTAATGTAAAATAGAATTAAGAGCCAATTGTATATATATCAGTTCAATAAACATTATTATTATTTGGTTTTATAATTAAGATCTTAACAGTTAAACCATTTTTGAATAAAAAGTGAGTTTACATAGGTATGAAGTGACTAATGGCACTAACAATCTTAAAGCCTCATTTGCCAGTTCTTGATGTTCTAATTTTCTTTTTATCTCGAAATTATGAATAGTTTTTAAATTAAATCACATTTTCAGCATCAGGGTTGACCGAATCAACTACATTATTTTTTCTACGTCAAAAACTACGCGTAGTAAATGGAAAAAACTACGCGTCTCAGCATGTCATCTGTAGCTTAATTTATACGGCGAGTTGAACTGACATATTAGAAAAAGTATTTAGTATACATTTTTATCCATTTCCACCTTCAGACTCCAGTTCTGGATAATAACTTGATAACATCTTCTACAAATTATGCAAATTCAATATCATGAGAGTTAGAGAAATTTGAGAACTTACTGATATCAGTATATCGATTAATATGATTAAATATCTTCGAAAATCTTCTGAACGCAAGGATGCACGGACGTACCACGCTGAGAATTTCTTTTGAGAAAATTATGCCATTTTCCATTGGTTTCACTCAGAAATCCCATGAAACAATGCTATAGTCTGTTCAATTTATATTTTCAGTACAGGCCTTATGGGAGAGCTTTTTTAAACTCACTGGTGCCGGCTGGTGTTTGCATGGCACACAACTTAAGAAATTGCTACTGAAATATTCCATAAGCCCACGTACATTCCGCAATGACCTGTCTGCTCCCCAGCTGAAAGGAGACTGATCGCCAATTTGACTCTGGCTTATAGTGTTTATTAAAGAAAAAACACATTAATTAAGAGTTATCATTGGTCCATTGATGGAAATATTAGTACCTTTTTCTATGGTTTTCGGTATGGAGCTTTCAGAAACGAAGCTTTCTCAGAACTTTTAGCATATATTTTAAATTTATTGAAAAATGTGTTGTCGTTGCGTTCTTTTCTGCTTAACTACATCTTTTTTTTTGACAACGGTTAAAATGCAGCTTTATATTATTTGTTGGGTATTTTTTTTAAATTACTATTTGACCAAGTTTTTGATGTAGTTCGGTTTATTAATTAATTCCAACATTAAATTACCAAATAGTTTTTTTGTTCATGAAAATAAAAATCAAATGGAGATTGTTTCGTGTATATAAATATAATATTTAAAATAGTTCGGTTCAATTTGAGGTGATATTGTTATTTTTATGCTGTGTACAGTAAAACACGGATAAGTGCCTCACGCTTAATGCCCCACTTTAGTATGTACAAGGTGGCACACGAATCGTACTACAAAACTAAAACGTAATAACTTTTCTTCGGTGTGAGTAATCGGCTTATTTTTTTTTTATTTTATAGGCTACTATTTAGATTTATCAAAATGAATGTTTGGGATACTGGAAAAAGGATTTGGATAGTGCAGCGATAAGATTCTTTGCAGTCCGTCATTTCCTTCCAAAGGGAATTTAGGCTGGAGTTTGGCGGTACTCCCCCGAGTAGATGGACCATTATGAGGCTGGTGAACATATTTTCCGAATCTGGAAGCATCATACGAAGACCGTGTCATCGAGATCCCAATGTTCGGGTTCAGGATACAATCGTGGCTGTGGCATCGGCAAAAAAAAAAATTACAAGCAAGTTAAACCCTCAGGATTTGCCTGTTCCCCTGGGATTTTGCCGAAAAATTATTGCAATATCCGAAGAAGACAACACATTGATAAATTGTTTGTTCATGTCTGATGAGGCCCATTTTGACTTCAACCGCAATGTTAACAAGCAAAATTGCCGTATATGGAGTGAATCTAATCCAGAAATGCTCTACGAGACGGAACTGCACCCAGAACGAGTCACTGTGTGGTGCGCAGTTTCATCAAGGTGTACTGTCGGGCCATACTTCTTTGAAGAAATCGGTGCAACACAAACTGTCAATGGGGATCGTTATTTAAAGATGTTGAAGGAGTTTTTTTTACCCAGAACTTCGCCGAAGACGTATCCCTTTCAGCAGGATTTGGTGTCAACAAGATGGAGCAAGTACACACGTAGCCACACAAGTTATGGCGGAGCTCCAACGAAAATTCCCAAACAAATTGATATCCAGAAACTGCACTTTCCGCTGGTCCCCAAGGTCACCTGACCTGACTCCACCAGACTTTTTTTATGGGGTTATGTCAAGCAGGAAGTGTACAAAATGAAATCAGGAATTTGACTGAATTGAAGCAGTCCATTAAAACAATAATTGAGGCGATCCCAATTTCAACCCTTCAGGCCGCAATGGACAATTTTCTCATCAGGTGCCGCATATGCGTGGATGAGCGTGGAGGTCATTTGCGGTTTATAATCTTTAAAAACCATTAGTTATTTAAAATAAAATTTAATTTTTAATCCAATAAAAAAAATTAATGAAATACATCGATTAAAATAAAAGTTATTTAAATTACTTATTGTAGCACGATTCGAGTGCCACCCTGTACTTTTGCGGTTTAGGCAGTTATAAAAAACCCGTTTAAGTACACATATGTACTTATCTCTATATTTACATATACACAAATTAAAACAAACATTTTTGATTTAAAAAAAAACATTTGATTTAAAATACCTTTTCACTTAAACCATAACATTTGCGTTTCGTCCCGGCGATCTCACTTCGATTCATCAGTTGGCCCTACCAATATGCACTTTTTGTAAAGTTCAGTTCATCTGACATGGATTGTTTCAGAAGAAACCATAGTTCACATTGAACTAACCAACACGATTAAAATTTTTAATCATTAAAATTGGACGATTTTTTCCTGGCCACACATAGTTAATGAGGAAGATGTTTTATATTATATTTAATCGGACGTGTTGAATTATTGATTCAAAAAAGATTTTAACGGAATTTGATGCACGAATCATTATAATGGGTTAAGATTATTACTTTTTTATGTATGAATATTGAAGCATCAAACAAAAGGAAGCGTTAAAGGAAAACAAACTGTTGTATTTAATCAGCTATTTTCAAATGTGTACTTAAAAGAATTTTTGTCACGTAAATTTCAATAAAAGGATACAAAATAAAAGGCAATTAAGCGGGAAAGGTAGTGAAGCCTTATATAAAAAAATCCTCAGAATTTTGGTTCTAAGAAAATAAAGGTACCATGCGGGTTAGGCACTTAAGTGAGAGGCACTTATCCGGGTATTACTGTATTTACATTTAAAATTGCTTCAAGTTCTTAGAAAGACACAAGTTCCTTATTTATTTTCACGTTAAAATAGATAAGGTCTTCTGGGGAACTCTTAGAAAAACGCGCCCACTATCTGACTTCTTGGTGGTGAGGAGAAAGATAGATTTATTTTTAATGGGTGATTTTTTTGCTACTTCGTTTTTGACGTTAATATTTTTGACAGATCACAAATGACAAATTCCACGAGCATTTGACATTTCGATTCAGTATTGTTTGCCATTTCATCATGAATAGACTTACGCCTGAACAACGTTTGCAAATTATTGAAATTTATTATCAAAATTCGTGCTCTGTGAAAAATGTGTTTCGCAAGTTACGTCCGGCAAAATTGTCTTCAGCGACGAGGCTCATTTTTGGCTAAATGGATACGTGAATAAGCAGAATTGCCGTATTTGGAGTGAAGAGCAGCCAGAGGCAATTCAGCAGCTACCAATGCATCCCGAAAAATGCACTGTTTGGTGCGGTTTATGGGCAGGCGGCATCATTGGGCCGTACTTCTTCAAGGACGATGAAGGCCGAGGGTTACGGTCAATAGAGAAAGGTACCGTTCGATGATAACAGATTTTTTTTTGCCGAAAATGCAAGAATTGAATTCGGTCGACATGTGGTTCCAACAGGACGGTGCCACATGCCACACTGCACGCGAAACCATGCATCAATTGATAGGCGAATTTGGTGAGCAGTTGATCTCACGTTTTGGCGCAGTCAATTGGCCACCAAGATCATGTGATTTGACCCCGTTAGACTATTTTTTGTAGGGCTATGTTAAGTCTATTGTCTATGGGGACAAGCCAAATACGATTCCTGCCTTGGAAGCCAACATTGAACGCGTAATTGGTGAGATTCTGGCCGAAATGTGTGAAAAAGTTTGCCAAAATTGGACCTTCCGAATGGACCACCTGAAGCGTAGCCGCGGGCAACATTTAAGTGAAATTATTTTTAAAAAGTAAATGGCAGAAATTGATTTATCGATTCAAATAAAAATTTCATTCACTTTTTAGAAGTTTCTGTGTTATTTTGAATTTTCAAAAACCAAGCTCTTAAAAAATCACCGTTTATTTGGATTTAGTTTAATTTTTTTTTTTGATTTAGTTTACAATGTACAATTGTACATGTTTCTGTTCATGAAATCTAAATTAACAATTGGTAACCCTACCGCCATTTATGAGAGAAATATGCCAATTTATAATGCTCACTACGGCAACCATGGAAAATGGAAAAGCTTTATAGAAATAGAGATAGCTTATCGAAATCCATAATAGTAAGGGTCAAAAGCAAATATCCTAGCTTCACTGTATTGAAAATATAAATTGAACAGAGTATAATTGCTTCTACTCAATTCTGATATTTTGTTTTTGTGTGTGTGTGGTTTTGAATATAAATTAATGGGGACGTTCACTCAATTATTCTCAGCAATCTGGAATAACTTTCTGTTGTTGTAATGCGTGCAAAACCACATCTGATGAAAAAGCAGCTGCTCTCATGAAAGCTATCTTGAGTTATCCAAAAAAATTGGAATAACTAGCTATCCGAGACCCAAATGTATAGAACCAGCTGACTGCAAAATTCGTTGGTATGCGTTTTGCTTTGATTTTTTGACAGCTTTCAGCTAACCTATCTGATTCGTCCACAGATATACCCCGATAGCTTGGTATCCGAGATAACATATCTAATAAGTGAGTGATCGCCCGCAATGATGATGACGAAGAACCATACAGAAAATGGTGGTTTGACATTTGAGTATTAATGTTTTAGTGCTTCTTGAGTTCATTCTGATTTCAAATCAAGAAGAGAATTTCTCTTCTCAGAATCGTCAGAAAATGAATTTTTTGCCAATGGAATGGTTTAAGAAGACTTTCGGACGCTTTGGAATGCTTCTGGATATCCAATTGAAAACCACATTTATCCATTATGCTCATTTTAATTGAGTTTTATTAATATATAGTATACTCATTCGAAAACAACACAACGACATACGTCATTTTAATTTGGCAATCCAGAAGCCTTCTGGATTTTCTGAAAGTTTTCATTTGAGGAAAAAATTGCAGTTCTGATTCTAAGAAGCAGAGAATTTGCAATCAGAATCGAAACCAGAAGCACTCACACATTCATACACTTGAACATGAAACTCGAATGTTGTCATTTTTTGTGTCATAATAGTGCAATTCATTGCGAATATTATTATAATAATTTATAAACATTAAATTATTATAATAATATGTGTGTGGAATGGTACTGGAACTAGCGATTTTTTCCGTATCAATCAAGGCTTTAAGCAGGGATGCGTTCTTAGTGCCCTATTGTTCATCCTTTATCTGAATGACCTAGACTCTGCACTACCAGGTGGAATAACAATAGAAGATTTATCAATAAAAGTTTTATTGTATGCAGATGATATTGTCTGTATCTAAGACTACTGACATGAGGAATGTCTTACCAGTTCCACCAGGGTCATCTAGGAAAATAAACCACCATTTCCATCATTAATTGCTTTCATTATTATATCATAAGCTGCCAGTTGCAAGTTAGGATGCAATAATCAGTAATCAGTGCTGCAATCGTATCGGAACGCTGCTGGATTCAAATCAGCACTTGATAAATCTCTTCTTGTGCGTCGAAAATTATCTACTTGTTGATTTCTGTTATTCGATTATTTAGTATTGCCATCCGAGCAGTTTCACGGGCTGCCTCACTTTGCTCATGTGATTGAGAAACACGAAGTCGCGCCATACTATCACGACGCTCTACACGGGCAATTTCTTATTCTCCTGCAGTCGTTCTTGCTTTACTGCTTTGTCGGGAAAGAGTCGATCGTCTTGGTTGCGGCATTGTTAATGGAGGAGGAGGAAGGAGAATACAAATTACCAATTAGTAATTTTTGAAAAAATTATAAAAATCATATTTTCAACCATACTTAACCATAAACAAAATTACAGCCGTCATTTGTGCTTTGTTATTCCATGTCAGGTGCGTTTTTGTTATACCACGTTTTATAGTGACTGGTATTGTCTTTGACGTTTTATGTCACGTCACACGTGAACGCCGTCGAAAGGGATAAAAAGTATCCTATTTCCATCTCCTGGTTCTAAGCTACCTCCTCGCCAATTTTCAGCTCAATCGGTTCAGCCGTTCTTGAGTTATTAAAAGTGTAACTAACACGACTTTCTTTTATATATATAGAAGACTAGCAGACGCAACCGCGCGTTGCTGCGACTTCATTGTATTGCGTTCAATTATTAGATATTAAAATTGGTATTGTTAAGGAAGTGTTTGGTAAGAATTCTAGTTAGTAGTAATCATTGATTTCCATTAAATAAGAACTTAATATTACTCGCTAATATGTCTTTCGTTAGAACAAATAAATTTTATGATTTTCCAAAGCGTGGGCATGCAACATACAGCTACCCATCTATGGCAGAAACACGGTTTCTCTAAGTGCAAGCCACAAATTGTCATTGTCTGCCCTTGCGGCTTATTCCTCGTCATCGCTAAATTTAAACGTATCGGGAGTTGTAGCCTTTTGAAAGGTATTATTGATAATGATGGAATCAAAGGTATTCGAGGTAGTAGGAGGACTCATTCCTTAAACTTTCCAGTCAATATTTGCTTCAAGTACGTCGTACAGTATTGCATAATTTTGGTGGATTTAAGTTACGCAAACGAATGACCGGTGAACTAATTTTTAGACAGAGCTTGTGTGGCGGCATTCCTGGCATATCCGGAGAATTTAAAAATTCATGCGGAAAATTGACGATCTCATTTTCATCAATAATAGTTTCAATTGACCTAAAAGGCATCAAATCACCTGGGAATAAAAATTTGAATATAATAAATTTAATGTCTCAAATTTATGTTTTGACGATGCTGGTAGGAACACATAACCAATTTTATGTACATATACTTATAAATTTGCTAATAAAGGGTTATCCATTTTGCGGTTTCAAAAGTATATGGTTGGAATTCGACATCTGTCAAACAAATTGTTAAACCAATTTTTTTTTCAGTTGAAAGTCTGACAAATGGATCCCTTAACTATCACACAACGCATAAAAATTGTTAAAACCTACTACAAAAATGGTGATTCTGCCACAGACATATATCGTGCTTTAAGAGGAGATTATGGTTTACATAATCGTCCAACTAGGCAAACAATTGGCTAAATTGTGAAGAAATTTGAAGAGACTGGATTCGTTACAGATATTGTAAGGCCTGTGCATCATCGTTTCGCTCGTACCACTGAAAATATTGCTGCTGTAAATGAAAGTGTTGCCGAAGACCCGAATGTTCCGATTACTCGTCGTTTACGTCGTCTCAGGAATAAGGACTGTTTACGGCACATTATGGCGTATTTTGCATTTGGATCTATACCTTCATCTATATAAAGTCAAGCTCACACAACAACTGAAGCCAGCTGACCATTCACAGTCCATTCGTAGATACGTCGAATGGGTGCTTGAACAACAGGCGGTGGACGGCGATTTTTCAAACAAAATTTTCTTCCGCGACGAAGCACATTTCTCACTCGGTGGGTATGTTAATAAACAAAATTGTCGTATTTGGGGTTCTTAGAATAATCAAGTAATTGAAGAGAGGCCATTACATCCACAAAAAGTCACTGTTTGGGGCGCTCTTCGGTCCGGAGGTGTGATTGGACCTTACTTCTTCGAAAACGACAATGGAACGACTGTCACCGTCAATTCGGAGCGTTATGGTCATATGATAACCGACTTTTTTTGCCTGCCCTTGAAGAATACGACTTGGAGAATATGTGGTTTCAACAAGACGGTGCCTCATGCCACACAACTCGAGCGAATATGCAAGAGACATTTCCTGGCCGCGTAATTTCTCGTCGTGGCGATATCAACTGGCCACCGAGTTCATGCGATTTGACACCGCTGGCCTTTTTTTTTGTGGGGCTACGCGAAAGACCGTGTTTATGCAGATAAACCTTTAACTCTTGAGCACTTGAAAACCAACATTCGTCAAGTTATGGCTGAGATACCGCCAAATATGTGTAAAAAAGTGGTCGAAAATTACTTCAAACGAATCGATGCTTGCAACAATTCGCGTAGTGGTCATTTAAATGATGTAGTGTTTCACACATAATATCAACGTTCAAACTTTATAATAAAAAAGAAATATCATAAAAAAAATATTTTATATGTGTTTTATTTACGTTTACTTTTAAAACCGTAAAATGGATAACCCGTTATTTTGCTTTGATTTCAGGATGTCCTAAAAAAAAAAGCAACAGTACTGCGGACGAAAGGAGGGAAGCATCTTTAATCTTCAGAGTAGAATTGGATGAATTTGAAGCTAACGGATCTTCAACAGCAACAACGAAAGCAACAACTACAATCGCGGAGTATATCCGTAGAATAATTATTGAATAAAATAAAATTAAAGTTAAAGCTTGTATTTGTTTATGTTAAAATATGTTTTATGTGTAGTAGTAAGTTGTCTGAAATCGCAATTTTCAAAGTTTTATAAAATTCGGTCCACAATCACCAAAAATATTACTAGTTTGTATAGAATCAAATAAGAGTACTTATACATTCGAGTTTGAGTCGTTATTTCATTGGCGCAGCCATCTTGGATTTACTAGAAATAACGTAATCAAACTCCATGCTTATCAGTGTTCCCAATCATAAATTTTTCTTCTGTGAATTATATGATACGAAATCTGTACACGAATTTCCCATAATTGTACCAATAATTGTTTGGTTCTATGAAAGCTGAATTTCCCTTCTAAAATACATTTCTGGTTATTCTTATTCTGAGACTAAACGCCAATACCCAAAAAAGGTTGATTCATTCTATTTTTATTAAACTATATGCTATATACTAAATAAAATAAATGAAGTGTGAGCCCTTATTGGCTCACACCAACAAAGCGACGCACAGTGGTCGGATTCACCAATCTAGCGGGACAAAATACAAAAGTCAAAGTCATGCGAACCGTTTCAAAATAATGTGGCTTACTTGTCAATACAGTAGGTAACTGTTATTCATATTTTGTTTTTTAATCTCTTTCACTGATAAGAAGTTTTGAAGTTAGTAGTTGATGTTGCTTTCTGCTTTTAGCGCCAGTAGATAAAAGGTGTTTTTATGCAATTTTGATTAGCTATAAAAAGTGTAACGGTGCGTCTTTTGGAATAGTTTTTTTTGTTCTTGAATAGAATTGTTTGTGGGTAATAAGAAAATGATTCCAGAAGTTAATTGGTTCATTAAATAATTTTTTTATAGTTTCTTAAGTTCAACGTTAAAAATTGGACTGGCTTTTTTTATTGAATTTTCAACTGGAATAAAAGTAAAAAGTTCCACCGAGTTCCGGCTCGAAAATTATAAAAAGTAATTCTTTGGAGTGTTGGCTTTGAGGTAAACAAACACTTTTTGGGCGTTTTCGCAACACCCACACAATTATTTTGAATTTTCAGAATGGCCTCCCTAATATCGCGAAACAAATTTTTGAAATTTGGCGGCAAATGGATAAAACAAAGAGCGTTGATGTAGTTAGAGCAATTATTTTAGATAAGGTTAAATTTCCTCAGCTGTCTGAAGATTCTAATAAAAAACTTCATAATTCCGTAAAAAGTTTGCTGTCCAAAATTGGTGAAAAGCGGTAGGCATGTTAACCGATTTTTAGCTGCAAACTCAGCCTGGTAAGAGGAAACTTATACGTTGCCCGACATATTGGGCAGAGAAATTTAAAAAAAAAACGGTCGAAAGAACTAGAAAGCCTTTTGAGGAATGCTGTCAAAAATCTAAAAAAACGCAAAAATTTCAAAATTTAATTACATCAACTAGCCCTAGAGAAATAATAAAAGCTAGTGAAGTTGTGCTTCGGAAAATGGGTAAACGGGATTCAGCAAATATCATACAGGAAGCTTCATCCAGTAAAGGTACTGAAGGAAAAACATTATTTAAGACTCTCATATACCTCCCTCTCCCGATGAAGCGTTGGCTTTAATGATTGCCATAAATATTTCCAAGCATCAATATCACGTCATATGCCAAAAAATCAACTCTAAATGCAAATATATTTTCTCTTCTTATAAAAAAGTGCTAAACGCAAAAAAGGAATGTTATCCCACAGAAATTGAGGTCACTGAAGCATATGCTAAGAGTCAACTTTAATCCTTGGTTGATCATATCATAGAACGACTTTGCTTTGGTCGGGAATTGGAAGTAAGTGAACTTCAAGGTGGTAAAAAATATCTTAAAATTTTGATCAAATGGGGTGCGATGAATTTCAGCAATACAAATGATGGTAATACTGCAAGAGGTTTTTTCCGAGCTGCAGAAAAAAGTTCAGAAATAACTGGAGTAAATCGGGAACTTATAGAACGTTTTCACATTATTTTAGAAACACTACGAAGTGGACGTTCTATAAATGAAAATGCACCATGTATCTGAAACAAGAAGCATTTAGTTAAAGGAGTATTCATGGTACACTATTCCAGTGAGTATTCACGAAGTGCTTTTTCATGGAAAAGACATCATTGTAAAGGGTCCGCCATCTAACTTTTTTTTCAACTAGTGCTTATTTCGTGAATGGTAACACTTAGCTCATGTCTGATTTGACAGATAATTAGTTTCATCCTTCCGCTGATGAATATGATTGTGTATACGCTTGAACAACGCTGGGAAATATTGCGACATTACTTTGAAAATCATTATAATGTTGCAAAATGTGTGCGAAAATTGCGTACGGATTTTGGAAGAAGAGAAGCACCGTCAGCTCCGTATGTTCGTTATCTTGTGAAAAATGTGAAAGAAACTGGCATCCTCATCGATAAACCAAAGCGTGAAAAGCCAAAAACAGTTCGTTCACCTGAGAATATTGCTGCTGTGGCAGAATGTGTGCGTGAAGCGCCATCAACATCAATTCACCGTAGTTCTCAACAATTGAACATTTCGGAGACATCATTGAGACAAAAAATCATCTTTTCAGATGAAGCTCATTTTGATCTTGGCGGGTATGTAAACAAGCAAAATTGTCGCATTTGGGGCACAGAAAACCCGCACACATACATTGAAAAGCCGATACACCCAAAACGAGTCACTGTTTGCTGCGGATTTTGGTCTAGAGGTATAATTGGGCCATTTTTCTTCGAAAATGAGCAAGGAGTGGCCGTTACAGTCAATGGCGATCGTTATCAGGCCATGTTGAACGAATTTTTATTCACAAAAATTGAAGAGGAGGTTATTGGCAATATTTGGTTTCAACAGGATGGCGCTACGTGCCACACAGCCGAAGCTACACTCGATGTTTTGCGCCCTGTTTTTGACGATCGCATTATCAGCCTCAGAGCTGATGTCGTTCCGCCACCTCGGAGCTGCGATTTGACACCGTTGGACTATTATTTGTGGGGTGCCGTAAAAGATAAGTGTTACGCCGACAAGCCAGAGACAATTGACGCTTTAAAGGACAATATTC
This sequence comes from Philhelius pedissequus, assembly GCA_910595825.1. NCBI lineage: Eukaryota > Metazoa > Arthropoda > Insecta > Diptera > Syrphidae > Philhelius > Philhelius pedissequus. Next base: position 71,741,672 of record OU343160.1, on the reverse strand, counting down.
GTGAAGCCATTGGTGAAATACAGCTGCACACAATCGATAATGTGCTTAAACTTTACTGCATAGCCAGCCGAGGCAGACATTTGAATGAAATTATTTTCCATTATTAACCGGAAGGATTGTACTTTCAAATAAAAAAAGAAATTTGAGAAAATATTAAGTAGTTTTTTTTTATAGCATTTTCAAAAAAAAAAAAAAGTTATTTAGCGGACCCTTTATCTCGTATTCTTTCCATACGACAGCTCTCAGAAGAGGCTAGAAATAAGGACACAAGAAAATATAAAGAGAGGTGTTCACAAGGAAGAATTCAAGATTGAACAGAAACACAGATCTCTTAAGTCGGCTGATGATTTCTTCAGATCCATATATCACGTTCCAGAACGAATACGTGGCATGATACTATAACACAATTCCTTTCTTTGTTATCAATCGATAACAACCAAGAGGAAGTTTTGGCTAATGATGATGAAAGCAAATAATTTAACAACAATTGTATAATAAATAATTTAAGGAATATAACATTTTATATTGTTTTTTATTGTATGTATAATAATGGTATAAATACAATGTCTTAAAGTATTCTTCCAATAAACTTGAATTGAATTGAATTTTAAATCCAAAAACATATTTAAAAAAAAATCACCTTTTTTTCATCATGAAATCGATAATAGTTGGGTTATTTTTCGTTAAGACAATATTATTTCTAGAAAGGATCGTATGGTTTATCTATTATTACCTATAAAAAATCAAATCATTAATTTAAAATATGATTTTCATATTCAAAATAATTTTGTTCAGCTAGATTGGTGAATCCGACCACTGTGCGACGCAAAGAATAGTACATATCTTTGTTTTGACGTTTCCATTTTTTTGTGAATGGAATATAAAATAATATGCACGACTGTATCGCACGTACTTGTGCTTATATTCGATCACATCGTATGCAAAACATTTTTATTAATAATCTAAATATATTTTTTAAGTCGGTTTTATGTAATTTTTTTTTTATAGACAAAGTTCCTTAAATTTTTTCTACACAAAAACAAATTTGTGCAATAATTTTAAACATTTAATAATATAAACTTAAAAACGAAATTCCAAAAAAATCATTGACACGTTTTAGAAACATTGAATTTTCAAAAAAAAAATGTATATATTTTTTTCAAAATCCAAAAAATATTTTTCGAAAAATTTGGTATGTTTCTATTTTTATTATATTTTTATAATTGATCGAAATCCATCTAGCCATCAAAGTCGAAAATCAAAAAAATGGTTGTAATATACAATAGATATATATTTTTAAAAATTTTGTATATAAAAAACTAAGTGAGTGTGGCCGTGGTTGTGTGCTCGCCTGTCACCCTCGTGGTTGCAGGTTCGATTCCTGCCATTGTCTATGTCTTCTTATATTCCATTAAAAACTAATTCTAAAAATTGTCATAAAAATGAGTTGCTGGTTTACTCATTACATGCTGTTCAGACATAACACTAACAACATGTGATTGAGTAAACTAGCATACTACCCATAAATATGACAACGAAACAAATAAAATAATGCGAATTATAAGAGACATAAATAAATAAGACATGGTAATTCTCTCCACATTAGTTCAGCCGCCATCCCTGGAGATAAATCTGAGACAACAACCAGCTCTAGTCTCAGAACATCGCGCCACACACCTTTCCTATCCTTCTTTCTCTTCTTTCACCGGATGCCCGCGCTGTGTTATTATGATATAAAGGGTATTCATGATCCCTTGAGCGCGTGCAAGATTTAAAAAAAAAAATAAGTGAAAAACGATTTCAAAAACATATTTATATACTTAATAGAACGTCAAATTTACAAATTCATACAACAATATAAACAAATGGGTTTTGGAGGGTGAAGCGTACTTAAGGTTCCTATCTTGGTATTTCTCCTCTGTGGTTGAGCGTTTGATTGCAGTTTAAGTTTCTTACACGCTTTCTCTTTCTTCTAACTAGTGCCGCCCAATTCAGGTTGCATTTAAAACACCTTAGGTCTTACAGGCATATAGTTAAATTTAAAAAAATTGTTAATGTGATAGGATCCTTTTAAAAAAACGCTCGATGTAATAAACTAATGAAAACAATTTTTTGTTTTTGCTATCAATAACAATAAATTAAGGTAGCCATTCACGATGCGATGGTCGTACGGATGGTCGCATCATAGGTCGCAAGTACCCATACAAGCTGCGACTGAGTCAGGCGGACCTTGCGTTGATTAATCTACCAAAAATTATCTCATTCACTTAAACTTATCTTAAATATTTGAAGTTGTGTGTGTGTGTGTGTCGTAAGCATTTACATTTCACCGTACAACCGATTGGTCGTGTATTTTTTCAACCAACTCGACAAAATGTATATTGAAAAATACTCATTCTCAAAATTCATACAACAAAATAGAACTGAAGTTCCTTCTAAAAGTTCTCAACATTGAAATCACTGAAATGTGCCACCTAATAAAAACAACGGAGAACACAATCAGGTTGATTGACAAACGTATAAAAGATGAACTGTCGAGAGACGAAAATAAACAATACACTTCAAAACAAAAACAAGTCTACAAGAATTTTTATGCAAAAAGACAACGATCAAATGCACAGAAAATAGAGAATTTAAAATCATCGCTGTGGAGATCCTTAAACATATATATGCACGACAAGTGGTTTGTAAATAAAAGTTCTATCCAATTCCCACTGGAAATAAAATGGCTTTTATCGATGGGTAAAAAATTTGCTCTACCAATAGAAAGAGACAACTTTCCACTTTTCCAACTTATAGCTGATGGCGAAGAGGTAATAAGAAATATTGAGGATGAAAGAGAACAGGAATTGATGAGAACGAAATACGGCAATATGATTCACTCGTTTCAAAGAAATAACAACAACGATCAATTTGCAAAATATGTCTTAAAAGTGAGAAAAGAGACAGTTGCTTTCTTAAAACGAAACAAAAACATTATGATCGTCGCAGCTGACAAAGGTAATGTCACTGTAGCTATGAATAAAAGCGAGTACGAAGATAAAATGCTAGACCTGTTGTCAGACCGTTCCGTCTACAGAGGAATACGAACTAATCCAATTTCTTCTCTGCAAAATAAGAACAATGAATTTGTAAAATACCTACACACAAGCAAATTGATAACCGACAAAGAAAAGTTAAACATGACAACTTACACCGCACAGCTCCCTTCCATCAATGGATTGTCAAAAATCCACAAACCGAATTTACCACTGAGACCCATTGTGTCGTCTATGAAAGTCCCATGTTATGAATTGTCTAAATACATAGGTAGAATTCTACAAGGTGTTACTCGCAACTCAAAGTACACTGTAAGAAATTCGTTCGAGTTTATTAAAAAGACAAGAGAATTAGAACTAAGGGAACATGAAGTCTTAGTTTCTTTCGATGCGGTGTCACTTTTCACGAATATTCCGGTGCAGGTGGCGATAAACATTATAAAGAAAAAGTGGAGTATTATGAGTGAACACACAAGCCTTAGCTTAAATAAGTTCTTGGAAATGTTTGACTTCTGTTTGAAGGATAACAACCTTTTTCAATATAAAGACAACATATATAAACAAATACATGGAATCCCAATGGGCAATCCACTTTCACCTACCATCGCCGACCTTGTCTTAGATTTTTTGTTAGAAGAAACGTTCAATACAATAAATCCGCCAAAATTCATCACCAAATACGTTGATGACATATTTGCAGTAATGGAAAATCGTGAGATTGACAAGGTTTTGCAAAGTCTTAACGCATTCAACTCCAAAATCCAATTCACGGTGGAAAAGGAAAAAAATAAAACGATAGCATTTTTGGACGTAAAAATTAATCGTGAGAGAAACAGACTCACCTTTTACTGGCATCAAAAAGAGACAGCATCCGGAAGAATCGTAAATTTTCGATCAAATCAAGCGAAACATATTAAAGTCAATACGGCTTCCAACCTTATTGAAAGTCCTCACGATTAGTGAAAAGAAATTCCATCCCGCCAACAAAGAGAAAATAACAAAAATTCTTATTGAGAATGTGTATCCGCTAGATATGATTCGCGAATTAATAGCACAACACCAAACCAATCACCAACAAAGCAATAAACATGAAGGAGCAGGTTACTTCAAAAGTATGGTTTACGTGCCGAAACTTGCTGAAAGTTTTAAGAAAACCATCGCTAGCAAAGCTAAAGATGTCAATGTTGCTTACAAATCCAACCAAACACTTAACACACTGTTCACAAAACTTAACAAGAAAAGTGAAAAGGATCAAAGTACAGACGTTGTATATAAGATCAATTGCCTAGGCAACGAAAGAGAAAATTGTGAACAATGTTACATTGGCACTACCAAGCAGCTTTTAAAACAAAGTATCTCAAATCACAAATCTGATATAAAGTCAAAAAGTTCTCAGAAAACAGCTCTTGCTAGTCACAGCTTAGAAAGAAATCATGCTCCAGACTTTAAAAATGTGCAAATTCTTCAAACGGAAAAACATACATCGAAACGATATACGTTAGAAACTTTGCACATTTTGAATAACAAAAATAACATGAACAGGAAGCAGGATACACAGTGTATCTCGTCGGTGTACTGTTCCCTGCTCTCTACATAACTGCGATACATACATACATACATCAATAGTTTTGTTGCTCCTTTAAAAGAAAATTTTATTAAACAGTTGTTGACTAAACTTCTTACTAAGAAGAAGTGCTTTAATTTAAATATTTAATCACAAAACTGTCATTTTTTTAAATTTATATATATATATATATGTAATTTGATAATAATAGTTTCGTTCATATAATTGTAAGTGTAAAATCTTAACAACTAAATGTAAACATACAAATGTTGCTCTTATTTTGTTTCATGGTTAATAAAGTGCCCCTGAAGAAGACTGAAAACTCAGTCGAAACGTTGGGAAAACTAATGAATATCTTTCATTAATAAATTATTACGACCAAAAAAGCCGAAGAAGTGAAATCTTCAAATTTTAAAATTGATTGGTCGTGTAGCAAGGTCCGTAGAAAATTTCAACGGACCATGTGACCATCTATTGTCGCGTAGTCCACTGTACGACTAGCCCATTCACGCTAGAACTTGTCGTATTCGACCAAAATTCTTGCCACCGTCCGTACGACTGTCGCATCGTGAATGGCTACCTTTAATCTTTTTAAGTCTATCAAAATCTTGATATATGTATATTCAAAAATGTCGATCTGCTTGAGGAAAAAAATCATGTCAATATTTTTTTCATTTATTATTTGCACCTAATATAAAGATCAACATTTATATTATAGCTCTTCCTAATCTACTAATAGTATCTGAAACAGAGCAGTTCATGTAAATATAAAGCCAGTTCAAGTCCAAGTCCCCCTAATTCACTTATTCCATGTCACAAACCCATGTTAGTAGCTTTCTTGTGAAATAAGTGTGGAGAGCTTCCGTCAAATAAATCCATGTTCAACTCATGAAATAGGAATTTGTCTGGATTTTTTTTTGCATTACAGAAAATAGTTTCCTTTCCTGTTGACCTCATGGCTTTTTTCCATTAGCTGAGTGGATGTAGGAAGTGGATATTAACAAATTTCCTTTTTTTTTTACTTCACTGTCACTCTGCATATTCTATGAGTATTGATTTCTGACACCCATTCCTATTCTAACAGCTACCTAAAAGTGTATAGCTATATATTGTTTTGTTGGTCTACTATAATGTTCTTTATCAAATTCAAGAATAGCTATAAGTAGATTCCTATACACATACTTAAAGCAGGAGCAGGAGGTAGCTTTGCTATACGTGCGTGTCGAATTAAATGGTTTTGCCTTTAACTTCTTTTGCTCTGATACGATTACTTCCTAATTCTTATACAATAATTTGAATAGAAAGTTACTCCATAGGTTTTGATGGGGTAGACGATAATGTTGAGAAGGTTGTTTTGGTGTTGGGGGAATACCTTTGTAAGAATAATTTCGCACAACGTCATTTAGTTAAATATTCTCATCAAGTAAATTGAATTTGCATAAATATATTTCGTGATGGAAGATGTCGATCCTTTTCCCAAATAACGATGACCTGACCTGTACACAGTCTCTCTTTTTCTCTCATTTTTGGCAGCACAACAAGTTGAATTAAAAATAATGAGCTTTGTTCATTTCGATATAAGGACATGAACCTTTGTAGTGAAGCTTCCTACAAATCTACATTTATTGTACCTTGTCGTATCTTAAATAACCCGCCTTCTTTTCATATTCAATATTATTATATACGTTTGTATAGAGGTACCTATGGAAAGTGTTTGTTAATTAGGTAAATGCTGCTACCTTACCTTGTTGGTATTGGTATGTAGTTGCTGTTCATTAGATTGAAACAATCAAGATGTTTTGCGCCTTCCTTCCTAGGACCTAGGACCATGGATGGTAGCTCGACATTGTATGGGGGTCGGATTGGTAATTGTTAGGGTTGAGAAACTAAATCAATATTCATCATCCATCAAAGAAAAGGTGTTTCGTTTCAACATTATCATTAGCAGTTGATTGAATTATGTTTTGCTCTTGGTTGCTCCAATAGTTTTGAATAATGAAGTCAACCAATTAATATATAAGTACACAATACATTTATGGTTAAGGAATCTATGTGTAATACCAGGCGCGAATACAGGTAGGGGTTTTGGGTTTAATGCCCCTTAAATATTTACATTTAGGAAATAAGAACGAAAAAAAAAATAGGTACGGAAATTCAACATAATTGGAGCAATTTTCTTTAAAATTTGTGAAAATGTTAAGCTTTGGCCTTTAGTTGTTTAACAGAAACACAGTTATTCAATAAATTATGAAGTCGGAACAAGAGATTATTTTATAAGCAAAATAATATTATTTAATAATCCTACTAAGATTATAAATGTGAAAGTTTGGATGGATGGATGAATGGATGAATGGATGTTTTTGCTGAGTAACGCCAGAACGGCTGAACGGATCTGGATAAAATTTGGCGCAGAGATAGATTATAGTCTGGAAAAACACACAGCATTCTTTTTGTCCCAGTAAATGTATGGTTCCCGTGGGATAGATTTGTTTTAATTTTCTATAGGGCACATAATAACATATGTACCTATCTGCTTATTCTAGAAATAGCCAACATAGCTTTCGTTCACAAAAAGCCAAAAAGCACAGGCAGATAGGGTAAGTTCATAATCGTCAGCCTAACTAAGAACTGCATTACCTGCGTTCATAAACTTCATTCTGTCATCAGCGTCGGGCAGATTGTGCAGTTGAATTGTTTTGGCTGCAGAAAAAGCGGGAATTATTTTTTAGTCAAAAAGAAGAACGAAGCGGCACTGATTTGTTAAGAATGTAAGTTATTGCAAATATTTTAATAATTTTTTGACAGAAAATAATTTAAATTATTGTTTTTTAAAGGGATGATGAAGGTACTGTTTGGAAAACAAACCACATTAAGCTATTAATTGGTAAAAGAATAAGCATGGAAACCGAATGCGGGAAAAAAGAAAAAAATTTCTTTGCAAAATATTTGTGCCAATTATAATTACCTTTTCTTTTTCGGCAAGCAGATCAAAAATCAAGTTCAACAAAAAATGTTTGGCAGCCATTTTTCTCTGACGTTTATGAACTCTGTTTACATACAAATTGGACTAAGTCAGGCCTTCAGACATTCTGCATTGTGAATGCGTTCACAATTGCAATAGAAAAGAACTGTGATTGTACTAGCGCAGTTTTTCTGCATTTATGAATACACCCACACACACATTCACAAAACACACTCGATTATCACATAGGTCATTTTTATCCCTAAAAATGGAACCAAACGGTTCCTATGGGGGAGGCTAAAATATGAACAAAATATATACTTATGGATGTTTGTTCCGCATTCATGCTTCATCCATTGAATGGATCTTAATTAAATTTGGGAAGCAGCTGGAAGACTAGCCATGATTTATTTTTACCAAGTTTATTTTTGTAGTTCTCACTTTTTGAATCCAATATAAAATCTTCGCTTTGTTCGCGAACATGACCATACACGACGAACATCGAAGTCAATGAACACGATAAAATCTCAGTCGATCTCGTACTGTGGAAGTGTTAAGACGTTTTCGGCTTCCCAGTTTTTCCAATTAAAATTCGTGTGTGAGCTTAAGTTCTAAATTAAATCAAAATTTCACAAGTGGTGCAGTAGCACAGTGATAGAGTGGCCGACCGAGAATCCGAGGGTCGCCAGTTCGATTCCCAGGAGGGCATCAGAACTTTATCAGCTTTTTTTCACAACCGTGAAGTAGTTAACTTTATTGGTTGGGAAAACGAGCAAAGGAGGAGGAGTTTAAGCACCGGGGCATCGAAAGGTGTCCTAGGGCCAATGAGGCCAGCGATGGCATCAGCTGAGGGAACATCGAAAGATGTTCCAACTACAAGCAGTGATTCTGCAGCAACAACATCAACAGCAATAACAACAACGGCAACATCATCCGATGCTAATCAAAAGCGCAGAAAGAGGATCAAGTGCGCACCAAATTTGGTAAAAAGGAGATCCACGGCCACCTCAGCAAAGCTGCCAGCTGGGGTGCATACGTCCGATATAGACGAGACGTCAGAGGCAGCAAGACAAACCGAGTTAGACACTTCACCCGAAGAGGGTATAGCATATATGTCTGAAGAAGGAGAAGGGCACTTCACGACGGGCGATAGTACTGCCTTCGTGAACCTCTCCACATCAGAGGCGTCATCTGAGGAGGACGAACAAAGAATGTTCGCCCAAATTGATGCTTTGGAGGCAGAAATAGAAAAGATAAAAAGTAAAGTTAAGGCCAGCCAAGAAGCGCGCCGAGCGAGGCAACTAAAAGAACTCGAAGAAAAAGAACAACAACAGAAAAAAGAACAAATACAAAAACAACAGCCACAGCAGCAGCCAAAACAACAACGGCAAAAACAACAACAACAACAGCAACAGCAGCAGACACAAGTCCAGAAACAACCGCAAGAAAAACAGCAGCAGCAGATTCAAAAGCAGCAGAATCAACAGCCGCAGAAAAATCAGTCTCAGCAGCAGCAGCCACAGCCGCCGATCATGAAAAAAGAAAAGGTGCCACCCATTAATACTTATAAAATGGAGTTACAGGATACCATAAATCTATGTAAGTTGACCATAGGTCAAAATTTTACTATTAAAAGATTAAATAACGATAGGCATGCTATCCAGTGCTTCACACTGGAACAGCACAAAAAAATTAAAGAGTTGCTGAAAGAAACTACTACCGAATTCTTTAGTTTCACCCCTAAAACCGAAAAATTTCAAACGGTCCTTTTGAAGGGCATAGATTCCTACACGGAACCACAGGTGCTCTTAAATGAACTCCGCCAAAAAGCGAATGACGATCTCGACTTTATCGGGGTCAAGCCGTTCGCTACAGTTAGAGCTAGGCGGGAGAAGCGGAGTCTTCCCTTCTTCCTCGTTCAACTTTCACCCAGCAGCAAACTGGATAGTTTGAGGAGTATATCCGTCCTCAACTGCCAGGTTGTAACTTGGGACAAATTAAAAAGGCGCGGCGACATGCTTCAATGCATGCGCTGCCAAAGGTTCGGCCACGCCGCAGCAAACTGCGAAATGCAGTCACGCTGCGTTAAGTGTGGAGAGAACCACAATGCAGATGAATGCAAGTTAGGAAAAGAACGGGTCGAAGATAGGACCCAGCTTAAATGTGTACTCTGCCGAGGCGCCGGACACCCCGCTAATTATCGGGGATGCCCGACGTTTCAGCTTATAAAAAACAATAAAGCAGCAAAGCAAACAGTGGTAGAAAAGCGTCCAACAGTGCGCCCTCCTACAACAACGTCCGTCAACCCCCAAATTTCTTACGCCCAAATGGCGTCAGGAAGGGGAAGCACGGTACAGCCTACACCAAAGGTCGCCCAACAGGCCCCCGTGCCTAAGGCGCCGGCGGCACAGGCGGATATTATGGGCGTTCTACTGGCCATCCAGGGCCAGTTGAACGGCCTCCAAAACCAGATCAGGGAGCAGGCGACTAGGGTGGATTATCTCTACTCTGTTTTGCCGAGCTTAACGCAACTTAGAGGTTAAGGGCGCGCTGCCGGAGAGGCCCTTTAAGATCCTAGCTGTGAATGTAAATTCATTGATTAGGACCGAACGTAGAGCGAATTTATTCCAATTGCTTAAAGACATAAGTCCAGATGTGTTTATGGCTAGCGAAACTAAGCTTAACCAGAAACATAAATTGACTAACAACAATTACAATATCGTAAGAAGAGACCGACCCAACTCCACGCAAGGAGGAGGCGTCGCAATCTTTATACGTAAAGGCATTAGTCATAAGGTAATATATAATAGTGATGTGCGAAAATTTCGGACGTTAGAGGCATGCATCATATGCATTCATCTCCAACAGGGGAAGCGAATGTATGTGATCGCTGCCTATGCACCGGAAACACCTCAGCCCACGCAGTTTATAACAGAGCTTGAAAAGCTTTTTGAATGCTTAAGATTGAGCTCGGAAGAGAATTACTATATATTGGCGGGTGATTTAAACGCCAAGCACACAGATTGGGGAAATCAAATACAAAATCCTCGAGGTAACCATCTATTTAATTGGATGGGTCGATACAACCTTGAGTATCGCATCGATCTTCTAGCCACAGACAGGCCATCGTTCCCAAGAAGCGGTGCCTATCTGGATCTATTGCTTAAAGACGCAAGACTAACAATTACTGACGCTGTGGGTCAACGGCCAAGAAATTGTTTACGAACGATCGAGTACGACAGTGACCACTGCGGACTCGCAGCCGTAATACAACTTCCGAACCAGCTTATGGAGTTGGAGGAGTATGTGCCTGTGCATACTTACAATTACAGTAAGGTGCGCTGGCCACGTTTCTCCAATGCCTTATTGAGTGAATTACGTTCAAATGGTATATCCCCACCAAATGACAGGAACCTAACAAATACTGAAATCGACAGATACTTAGAACAAATTGACGAAACGATTCTACGAACAATGAACGAAACGATTCTACGAACAATGAACAGAACAATACCGAAATACAAAGAACGTAACGCAACTGACATGTACCGTAACGCGACAATTGACGCACTTCACAGACAAAAAAGTGGACTACTGACAAGACTAAAACGCTTGTACAGGCGGTTTACTGATACACGAGACCTGGAGATTAGGACACTGAAGTCGTCCATCAAAAACATCAACCAATTGATCAAAGAAAATTATAGATTGGCTATTAATTCGTTCTGGGACAATAAAATTCGTGCCGTTAACTCCAGCGACCCAAGTATGTTCCCAAAAATTAATAAGATTTTTAGAAGAAAGGATCAAAACGATCTTCCGTGTCTTAAGCTCCAGAGGACGACAGAGAACAGAGACGTACTTCTGACAGCAGGCATAGACCCAGAGGATGCCGTATTGGACGATGACCTCTATATAATCGAAGATCCGCAGGAGAGAGTGGAGGCTGTGGGGGCTGCTTTCCAGCAAGTGTACAAGGTGAATGCTAGCATTCGCCCGAATCATGACCTGGAGAACAGAGCTCTGCTTCATCACTTATGGCTCCGGAACGATATAACCGAATGGCGATCTGAGAACCTTGGTTTTACCAGGTTTAATGATGAAGATTTGGCAAACGCCATAATCGCCGACCGAAATGGGCCCAGCCCCCTGTTAATTTCGAAGAATGAGCTCCAGCTCATCTTCGATTCATTAAAGAAAAAGAAGTCTGCAGGACTCGATGGTATATCCAACGTTGTACTACGACATTTGCCTCAAGAAGCAGTTGACATTTATACCACACTGTTTAACAACGCGCTGAATAATGCATATTATCCAGTGCGGTGGAAGACAGCTGTGGTGCACCCTCTCCCAAAAAAGGGAAAGGACAACTCCAATCCGGCGAATCTCCGGTCGATAAGTCTTCTTCCGAGTATCAGCAAAGTATTTGAAAAGGTTATTAATAGAGCCCTGTTCAAATGGGCGGAGGACAAAAATATCATCCCGGATAATCAGTTCGGTTTTAAGGCGGGACATGACACAATTCATGCCGCGTCTAAACTTGTTTCTGATATCCAATGGAACAAAACTATAAAACAGTGTACGGGTGCCTGTCTGGTTGATTTGGAGAAGGCCTTCGACACCGTATGGTTAGAAGGTCTCTATCTAAAGCTAACCAGACTAGGTATAAGTAAACCTCTATTGTATATGCTTTATGACATGCTAAATGGTAGAAAGTTTGTTGTCAAGAGTGGCAATGTAACTTCTACTGCAATTTTTAATATTAATAATGGTCTTCAGCAGGGAGCGGTTAACTCGCCGATTCTATTCAACATTTACACCAGCGATCTGATAGGTAGTCTAACTCAGGCAATTGCGTACGCCGACGATCTAATTGCGTACAGAACAGCTCATACAGTTGAGGTCATCAAAAGTCTCTTGCAGAGTGACTTCGACAAGATTCAGCGATATTGTGATGACTGGAAGTTGAAAATCAACTTCCAGAAATCAGAAACTATTTTGTTTAGGACTCCGCTGTCTAGCGCCTCAAGGGATACGAGAAAGAACTGGCGCAAGCTGGTGATCGTAGGGCCACATGGACATCCACTGGCGAGTAAAAGTGTAGTAAAGTACCTTGGCATCTGGTTGGATCAGTACCTGTATTTCGACAGACATATGGGTGCTGCTTTGGCCAGGGCTAGGGGAGCCTTAGCCTTGACAAAACGACTGTTTTATAGCAGCCGTCTTGACAGCAGGGTGAAGGTGATTTGCTACATGGCCCTTATCAGGCCGATGATTGCCTACGGATGCCCGGTGTGGTTCAACGTTGCCCCATCTCAAATGGAAAAGATTCGGGTGTTTGAGAGGCAATGTCTTAGACGTTGCCTTGGATTACACAGAACACCAGAGTCGGAGTACACAAGATATTATTCCAACCAGGTTCTATACAACGGAGCCAACATAAACAGAATAGATAATTTTTTGTTCAAGCTGATTCGGGGTCACGTTGCAAGAGCGATGTCCTCAACTAACAGCTTAATTTTTGGGGCTTATTACCCCAATAACGAATATTTTGAGAGTGCGCGGTTAAGTGGTTACATCCCTCCTGAGGCATTCCTCTATTTAGACAGTCGAGGGCTGATACAGGATGGAGGGGCGGTTCCGCTCATCTATCACGTCAGCCGGAAAACTGTGGATAGGCGACTCCTGTATAGTCGAGACGTCATCGCTCAAGGTGGAGAAGAGCGCCTTCGGTTCAGTAGGACTGTGTCCGATCGGGACCGGAGGGATAGGGCGAAACAGGAGAACCAGTTCTGGTGGCTCTCTGAACAGCATCGTGATATTTAAAGTCGATGAAGATGATATATCTTGGCCGACTTACATAGATTTAGGGCATTAGGTATAGGTAACAGTCAGGGTGGCACCAAAAAAAAAAAATTAAAAATATGTATGTATGCGGGGGCATGCGTGCATGTATCTGCGTGTCTGTACATGTGTGTGCGTACGTATATGTATGTGCGTATGTACATGTGTGGGTGGGTTGCATGCTAGTGTGTGTCTGCATGCATATAAAAAATAAACAAAAAAAAATTAAAAAACGAAAAAAATGCTGCTGTGGCTGTTCTAGTTTTTAAGTAGTTATAAGTATTATTAGGTATTTTAAGTAGTTTAAGTTATTTTTAGTTAGTATAAGTTAGTTTTATTTAGTTTTAATTATTTTTAATATATATTTAAGTTTAGTTTATAGGTAAAAAAAAAAAAAAAAAAAAAAAAAAAAAAAAAAAAAAAAAAATGATCAGATACCAAGTTTTCTGTATAAAAGTTTCTTGAAATATAAAATAAATAAAAAAAAAATTTAGATTTAATTAAAATAGTTTTTAGGTCGAAAGACATTAGTTGTAAGAGTTATTGTTTAATTTAGAGCGCCCGTAAAGGGCCAGTAAATTAGTTGTAAGTTATTGATAATTAGGCTAGTTTTAAACATTTTTGTCTAGCTTTAAGATAGTTATAAGTTAATATGAAATAAAAATGAATTTAAAAAAAAAAAAAAAAAAAAAACACGATAAAATCTAAATTTTTGGCCAACAGCAAGCGGCAACGAACAAGCCCATATGAAAAAGAGCACAGCGAGCGCGAGCATGATACATTCAACGACTGAACGGTTTTGAATGAAATTTTGTAGGTGGATTGATTATTTCATTAGATTCCCGTGGGTCCGTAGCATCGCACGGGTATCTGCTAGTAAATAATAAATTTCATTGAATCTCAAGTAAAGTAGACAATAAAAAAAAACTAATTATCGCGCGTATTTGCTCTTATGTTTCGATCAAATTGTAAGTCCTGGATTATTCTTAGTAAAAAAAGGCAAAATATATTTTAAAGTCATTTTCTACTTAATTGTCAACAAACAGTCCAACAAAAAATTCAACAGTTTTAGAAATATTGAATTTTCAAAACAAAAAAAAATTGATCAAAATTTGACAGAACACCTGTACAAAATAGATAAGCGAAATCCGTTAATGAGAAATTCTAAATTCAAGAAAACGCGTTTATGGCACGTAACGTTAATAACATTTTATGTAATGTTATGCACTGAATTTTTACTTGCGATTATAACTACTATAAGGCAAGTTATGCATTCGTCGAAAAAAAAAGTTTAGAGATAACAATCAAACATGCCATTACGATGATAGCGAAGACGAAAAAAGATGGTCTAAAAATTCTGTCCGTCTATATGTCTGTCTGTCAGTCTGTCAGTCTGTCAGTCTGTCAGTCTGTCAGTCTGTCAGTCTGTCAGTCTGTCAGTCTGTCAGTCTGTCAGTCTGTCAGTCTGTCAGTCTGTCAGTCTGTCAGTCTGCCAGTCTGTCAGTCTGTCAGTCTGTCAGTCTGTCAGTCTGTCAGTCTGTCAGTCTGTCAGTCTGTCAGTCTGTCAGTCTGTCAGTCTGTCAGTCTGTCAGTCTGTCAGTCTGTCAGTCTGTCAGTCTGTCAGTCTGTCAGTCTGTCAGTCTGTCAGTCTGTCAGTCTGTCAGTCTGTCAGTCTGTCAGTCTGTCAGTCTGTCAGTCTGTCAGTCTGTCAGTCTGTCAGTCTGTCAGTCTGTCAGTCTGTCAGTCTGTCAGTCTGTCAGTCTGTCAGTCTGTCAGTCTGTCAGTCTGTCAGTCTGTCAGTCTGTCAGTCTGTCAGTCTGTCAGTCTGTCAGTCTGTCAGTTCTGTCAGTCTGTCAGTCTGTCAGTCTGTCAGTCTGTCAGTCTGTCAGTCTGTCAGTCTGTCAGTCTGTCAGTCTGTCAGTCTGTCAGTCTGTCAGTCTGTCAGTCTGTCAGTCTGTCAGTCTGTCAGTCTGTCAGTCTGTCAGTCTGTCAGTCTGTCAGTCTGTCAGTCTGTCAGTCTGTCAGTCTGTCAGTCTGTCAGTCTGTCAGTCTGTCAGTCTGTCAGTCTGTCAGTCTGTCAGTCTGTCAGTCTGTCAGTCTGTCAGTCTGTCAGTCTGTCAGTCTGTCAGTCTGTCAGTCTGTCAGTCTGTCAGTCTGTCAGTCTGTCAGTCTGTCAGTCTGTCAGTCTGTCAGTCTGTCAGTCTGTCAGTCTGTCAGTCTGTCAGTCTGTCAGTCTGTCAGTCTGTCAGTCTGTCAGTCTGTCAGTCTGTCAGTCTGTCAGTCTGTCAGTCTGTCAGTCTGTCAGTCTGTCAGTCTGTCAGTCTGTCAGTCTGTCAGTCTGTCAGTCTGTCAGTCTGTCAGTCTGTCAGTCTGTCAGTCTGTCAGTCTGTCAGTCTGTCAGTCTGTCAGTCTGTCAGTCTGTCAGTCTGTCAGTCTGTCAGTCTGTCAGTCTGTCAGTCTGTCAGTCTGTCAGTCTGTCAGTCTGTCAGTCTGTCAGTCTGTCAGTCTGTCAGTCTGTCAGTCTGTCAGTCTGTCAGTCTGTCAGTCTGTCAGTCTGTCAGTCTGTCAGTCTGTCAGTCTGTCAGTCTGTCAGTCTGTCAGTCTGTCAGTCTGTCAGTCTGTCAGTCTGTCAGTCTGTCAGTCTGTCAGTCTGTCAGTCTGTCAGTCTGTCAGTCTGTCAGTCTGTCAGTCTGTCAGTCTGTCAGTCTGTCAGTCTGTCAGTCTGTCAGTCTGTCAGTCTGTCAGTCTGTCAGTCTGTCAGTCTGTCAGTCTGTCAGTCTGTCAGTCTGTCAGTCTGTCAGTCTGTCAGTCTGTCAGTCTGTCAGTCTGTCAGTCTGTCAGTCTGTCAGTCTGTCAGTCTGTCAGTCTGTCAGTCTGTCAGTCTGTCAGTCTGTCAGTCTGTCAGTCTGTCAGTCTGTCAGTCTGTCAGTCTGTCAGTCTGTCAGTCTGTCAGTCTGTCAGTCTGTCAGTCTGTCAGTCTGTCAGTCTGTCAGTCTGTCAGTCTGTCAGTCTGTCAGTCTGTCAGTCTGTCAGTCTGTCAGTCTGTCAGTCTGTCAGTCTGTCAGTCTGTCAGTCTGTCAGTCTGTCAGTCTGTCAGTCTGTCAGTCTGTCAGTCTGTCAGTCTGTCAGTCTGTCAGTCTGTCAGTCTGTCAGTCTGTCAGTCTGTCAGTCTGTCAGTCTGTCAGTCTGTCAGTCTGTCAGTCTGTCAGTCTGTCAGTCTGTCAGTCTGTCAGTCTGTCAGTCTGTCAGTCTGTCAGTCTGTCAGTCTGTCAGTCTGTCAGTCTGTCAGTCTGTCAGTCTGTCAGTCTGTCAGTCTGTCAGTCTGTCAGTCTGTCAGTCTGTCAGTCTGTCAGTCTGTCAGTCTGTCAGTCTGTCAGTCTGTCAGTCTGTCAGTCTGTCAGTCTGTCAGTCTGTCAGTCTGTCAGTCTGTCAGTCTGTCAGTCTGTCAGTCTGTCAGTCTGTCAGTCTGTCAGTCTGTCAGTCTGTCAGTCTGTCAGTCTGTCAGTCTGTCAGTCTGTCAGTCTGTCAGTCTGTCAGTCTGTCAGTCTGTCAGTCTGTCGGTCTGTCAGTCTGTCAGTCTGTCAGTCTGTCAGTCTGTCAGTCTGTCAGTCTGTCAGTCTGTCAGTCTGTCAGTCTGTCAGTCTGTCAGTCTGTCAGTCTGTCAGTCTGTCAGTCTTTCAGTCTGTCAGTCTGTCTGTCAGTATGTCAGTATGTCTAAGTGTCTACTTAGAGCCCAAACGGGTGGGCCGAATTGCTTCAAACTTGGTATATAGAGTTCTTTCGATATTTTACAGAGGGAAAATTGAATTTTTTTTAACTCAAAAAATAACGATACCTGCCATATAACCGTTACGTTAAAAAGCCTATTTTTCTCGGAAACGGGTCTAACGATTTTGATTTCAAAAAATCAGTGCAGCTTTTTAGGTACGACCGATCAAATGTTTGAAAAAAAAAATTAAAAAATGTCTTAAAACGATACTTTTCATAGCGCCGTTTTTTTTTTTGCTTTCTCCTATCTGGCTTAACCGATTTATTCGAAATTTCACATATATATAGATTTAGGTAGCCCAATTTATACTACATGTCAATATTTTTAATTAATATTTTTTTGTATTTTTAAAACATTTAAAGGAAATTAAAAGATTTATATTTTGAAAACCGCTCAAATTAGTTTATTTCAGAATTTAGAATTATTTTTTCTTTGATTAAGCAGATTTAATCTTTTGTTTTTAAGTTTATATTATTAAATATTTAAGATTGTCATACCAATTTCTTTTCCAAAAAAAATTTAAAAAAGTTTTGTATACCTATATGAAATAAAATGCACAACTGGATCGCACGAAATTGCTCTTATGTTCAAAAGGTTTCTATTAAGAATCTAAATATATTTTCAAAGTCGTTTTTTTACTTAATTTTGAATATACAATTTTTTTCTAAAAAAAACTGGGTATGACAATTTTAAATATTCAATAATATAAATTTAAAAACAAAATTTAAAAAAAAAAATGATCCACCGTTTTCTAAATATTGAATTTTCAAAAAAAAAAAATATTTTATTTTTTTCAAAAATCCAAAAAAAAATTTTTCGCAAATTTTGTTGTGCAGTATTATTTTTCATTTGAAGCACCTCCTACATAAAAATTTTCTTTAAAATCCGCCCAGCCGCTTATGGGAAAGTTCAAAATCAAACAAAAATGGTTGTATGGCAAGTACCGTTAAAAACAAAATATTAAAAAAAATTTGAACAAAATGTAGAGTATACCTAAAATAGTGTACACACTTTTTTATCAAAATCGTTAGAGCCGTTTCCGAGATAAGTGAGGTGGTAGAACAAAATGTATGGCAGGTACCGTTAGTTTTGGACCTAAAGAAATTATTCAAAAATCTATTTTAGACAATCACCTAAAACGCTTAAATACCAAGTTTGAAGAAAATCGCCTCAACCGTTTAGGCTGTAGAGCGTTGTACAGACAGACAGACAGACAGACGGAAATGCGGCACCCACTTTTTTTGTGGTCCCTATCATCTTGGTGTCATGTTTGATTTAGATCTCGAGTTCGATTTTTTTTTCAAATCTAAAACTGCCCTATAGTAGCTAACTATGTACATATATCGCAAGTAAAAATTTAGTGCCCCATAATAGGTATAGGCTACTTTTTGGTCTACTTTTTATTTTTTTCGATATTTGACTATCTCATGAACGACTCAACGGATTTCTATCAAAATATTATTACGAGAAAACAGATGGAAGATTTTTTTTTTAAATTATGTTGTTTAGGTTTAGATTTTTTAAATACTTGAAATTTCAATATGATTTTTATAGAAAAAAATTAAAGAAATTTTCTCGAAATCGAACATAAGAGCAAAAACGCATATATACGATCGTGCATTTTTTTTGTTTAATTTTGCGCTGACTAACGAGATTATGAATATCCTTAAAATAATTCATTGTTTTTAAATTTCTCAATTTCAATTGGGAGGCGAAAATAAGTGCGGTTACAGCATTTCGCACACGTGAAGTACGGAGAGGTGTTAGTATCGCCACTATACGTTTTAATATAATGAATATACATATAGTCTGTATGTAAAATAACAAAATGATGGTACTATGGATTTTATATGAGAACCTGTCTCAAGATTAATTGAGTAATTAGAAGTGTTCTAGGGCAACTTAAAAATACGCTAGAAAAGTAAATTTGTATATTTTAAATTTCCTTTTCGAAACCCTCTACAAATTTATTGGTAAAGAATTTAATGCAGATTTAGCAATATGTATACGTTTTTAGCTTTAATATGAACCAAGACTTGACAAATGCATGTCCTTGTCATTTTGAGACAAACTTTATCTATTTTTATTTATCCAATCGCAGAGTCAATAAGTTTTGGGAGTTGATTCATAAAATGCTAACAGTATAATAACTAATAAAATCGCACGAAATTTCATCGAATTTAACATTTATCCTGAGTAAAATTGTTAACAACTCAAATTGATAATAAGTAATTGTATCAGAAAATTGGTAAAAGCTTGATAAAAATAAAATAAATATCGTGCCCGGGTGAAACGCATTTTGGACTATATACAAATATACAAAATATTTCAATTGGCTTTAATCCACACAGTCCACAAAAACAAAAACAAAAATGTTGCAAATAATGTTTCCGTTTTCTTCGAATATAAAAATAAAATGCACGACTGGATCGCACGTACTTGCTCCTATGTTCGATCACATTTTATGCAAAATATTCTGCAGTTAAATTTTTGTACATAAAAATTCTTAAATTTTTTCTTAACAAAAAATTGGTATGAACATTTTAAATATTTAATAATTTAAATTCAAAAACAAAATTTCAGAATTCGTTCACCCGTTTTCGAAATATTGAATTTTCAAAAATTCAAAAAAAAAATATTTTTCGAAAATTTTTGAAATGCAGTACTGTTTAGAATTTGTATAAATTTTTTAACGAAATCCGTTTATGAGAAAGTCGAAAATAAAAAATGGTTGTATGGCAGGTACCATTAATATAAAATATTTACAAACAAAAAAAAATTGCCTAGAATGTAGACCATGCCCAAAGTAGTACACACACCAATTTTTATCAAAATCGTTAGAGCCGTTTTCGAGATAATTAAGATGGTAGAAAATTTTGTATGGCTAGTACCGTTATTTTTGGGGCTAAAACAACGATTCAAAAATCTGTTTTGGGTAATCACCTAAAACCTTTAAATACCAAGTTTTAAGAAAATCGCTTCAGTGGTTTAGGCTGTAGAGAGTTGTACAGACAGACAGACGGAATTGCGGGACCCACTTTTTTTGGTGTTCTCTATCACCGTAATGTCAACTTTGATTAAAATCTCAAGTTCGATTTTTTTTCCAAATGCAAAACTTTCCCTATATTATCTATATCGCAAGTAAAAAGAGCGACTTTAATTGTCCAACTTTTTAATTGTGAACAAAAAAAAATTCAATTTTTCCAAATAAAGCGGATCGATGTTAAAAAAGAATAAAACAAGATTTGTGTGATCTATTAAACAAATTCTATTTATTTTTATCATGTCAATAAACATAATCCAATTCCATAAGAACCTGAGCGATGATCTAGGACTAGGTTATTACCATGGCTCTGAAGGCATCAGTCAAATGTGGCTAATTGCTAATTGGTATATAGCTGCGATTAAGGAAAAAGTTTACTACAGGGTTTCCGTGCTGTATGAGTTATTTGGGTTCTTCGACAAGTAACATTTCTGAAATTTGTGATTTGTTTGAGAGATACTTCAAATCAGTTTATGCTTTTGACATTCCGTCTCAATATCTGCCAACTGTTCCTCAAAGATTTAGTCTTGGCTTCCTTCATGTTAGCAAAGCGGAAGTTTTAAATGCTTTGAAGGGAATTGATGACTCCAAGTCTCCTGGACCTGATGGATTATCACCATTTCTGCTAAAAAATGCAGCTGCTTCTCTAGCAGAACCATTATCAATATTATTTAATATTTCTCTTCAAAGTGGATTATTTCTGAATGAATGGAAAGTATCATTTCTAACTCCGGGTTCCAAACAAGATATTTCAAATTATAGACCAATTTGTAAGATCTCAACTATACCCAAGCTTTTCGAAAAAATAATTTCCGACAAGATATTCTTCGTTGTGCGTGAGCATATATCAATTTACCAACACGGATTTATAAAAGGAAGGTCTACTACAACAAATCTTACAATTTTTGTCAATTATGTTCTATCAAACTTTGAAAAAAACTCCCAAACTGATACTATCTTTACGGACTTTGCTAAAGCCTTTGATAGAGTAAGCCACAAGCTTCTTCTTCATAAACTTGGATGTCTAAGATTTCACTCGAACCTCCTTAAGTGGATAGAATCTTATTAAACAGATCGAGTGCAGATTGTAAAAATTGAGAGTTCTTTTTCAGACTATATTCATGTTCCTTCAGGAGTTCCGCAAGGAAACCACATCGGCCCTCTGTTATTCCTTTTATTTATTAATGATATTTCTGAGATTTTTACAAATTCTCAGTGCCTTTTATATGCTGATGACTTAAAGCTTTATAGAAAAATAGATACTTGTCAAGACTGTATCCTTCTTCAAGACGATTTTTCTAGACTCTCCGAATGAGGTGAATTAAATTCTCTGCATTTGAACGTATCCAAATGCCAAGTTCTTCCCTGCTCCAGGAAAAAAGATATCATTCAGTTTAGCTACGATTTACAAAATGAATCTCTGCAACGAGTCATTCAAAAAAAAGATCTAGGTGTTATCCTGGATGATAAATTAACATTTAAATCGCACATTGATTTTTCAGTAAGTAAATCGAACTCTATACTAGGGTTCATAAAAAGAAATGCCCGTGAATTTTCAGACATTTTTACGTTACGCAGTCTTTTTTTCTCAATGGTAAGGTCGATCTTAGAGTATTGTTCTGTGGTTTGGAACCCATATTATTTAACGGCAGTAGTTAGAATCGAGAAAGTGCAAAAAAGGTTTACAAGGTATGCTATCTCCAAACTTCATTGGAATTTGGAAACGCCCAGTTACAGTAGTCGATGTTTATTAATCAGGATTAATACTCTCGAGCTTCGCAGGAAGTTCTTTTCAATTATGTTTGTTCGGGACATTCTCACATCTCGAATCGAATGCTCATTTCTGTTAGAAAAAATTGGTTTTCATATTCCCCCAAGAGATACTCGTTCCACTGTTTTATTTTATGTACAATTTCATCGGACAAATTATGGTTATAATGAACCAATATCTCGTAGCATCAAGGTGGCAAACTTAATTTGTCAAAACGTAGATTTTTTTGAAAATTGCTCAAGAGAGACTTTTAAACATAAAATTTTATATCTATTATTGAATAATATATAATATGTATCTGTAATTTCAATATTTAAATAACTTTTCATTATCGCTATTTGTTAATTTAAATTTCATATGCATTTATTTAAATCTTGTTTTTCGCATTTATTAAAAAAAAATTGTTATTTCTAGTCTGTAAGAGTTTTCTGATTTTCTGATTGACTAATAAACTAAACTAAACTAAACTACACCTCTGCGTCAGATAACTCTACTATTAAGTAGGACCCAGCGGACGATATGTCGTTTTTCGTATATATCGCTCAAAATTGGTTATCAACGATCAGTAGAGCTCTCTGTTTATTGCCTTGGCCTCACAAACTTCGTTTTCGAATAAATATACAGAAAAGTAACTTAGTAAGGTAAGGTAAGTCACCCCTAATAGACTAAGAACCCAGGGCCGGCAGACATACGTCATTTTATCATAGTTGATTTTTTTTCTGCGTATAGATACCAAAGTAGAAAAAAACGAATGGACATACCGAATTTTCAAAGCTGAGGCTTTTCGGAGATATGCAGTTTTAACAGTGCATTCTCAACTACGTTATTTTATCAAAGCTGATTTTTGGATATGTTTAAGGGGATAATGTCTCAAACTTTGTTTGACACTTGTCAAACCCCTACAACGGGGCGTTTCGTCTGGCAGACACCTTTAAGGTGACATCATAAAGGAGTCTGACAGACGTAGGGGTTTGACAAGTAGGGGTTTGACAAGTGTCAAACTAAGTTTGAGACACTATCCCCTTAAACATATCCAAAAATCAGCTTTGATAAAATAACGTAGTTGCGAATGCACTGTTAAGACTGCATATCTCCGAAAAGCCCCAGCTTTGAATATTCGGAATCTCCATTCGTTCTTATCTACTTTGGTATCTATACGCAGAAAAAAAATCAGCTATGATAAAATGACGTATTTCTGCCGGCCACGGGCTCTTAGTCTATAAGGAGCAATATAAAATTAAATTGCCATGTTTTGACTACTTTCTATTACTGACCCGTTTAAATGTATAGGTCACCGCCCACAACATATTTATAATTTCAAAGTTCTGAAAATGTGCTAACTCTTAAGCAAATTAATGAGCATTTACACAATCTTTTGCATTAACTAAGTCATTTTTTCGTATCAGATAGTCTGAGCCAGCTAGTGCGAAGGAGTTGCCATCGAATCATGGAGTCAGCAATGTGAACTCTTAACTTGCTTGTTAAAGTCCATTCACTTATACGCTCCACTTAGCAGTTTTCCGTCATCAAATTAGCATCTCTCGACTTCGTATTTAATTGGCAATTCCATTCCGCACCCACTACTATACAACTTGGATGGACATTCACCTTACGACAACATTAAGAAATTTCAAATAATTCGCTTATATTCGCAAAATGTCAATTACCACCTGTCTTGTTAATAAAAATTCCCCATGCTCGTATGCTTTGCAACCTTATATGCGAGTGCATTCAACCACAATAAAAGACTCATAGTAACCAGATACGCACCTATACGGTTGTTTTCGTTCCTTTATGTATTTTTAATAAATATCCGATCAATGTTTATGTGCCAATAATCAATATCAATATGGTGTTAAAAGCCGTGCTCCTCCTCTTGTTTTTTTTTGTACAAGTATTTTTCACTTATGCGAAGGACATTCCATATATTGAACTGAACACACTCGTTTCACCCGCACTAAAAGCGCACGTTTCCAGTTCAATGAATTGGAAAATTGTGAGGCTTCTCTCGTTCGTTCATCAGGAAACTGGTTTTATTTGCAAATACCACACACACCGGTTGGTTATGGACATTAAAATACATAATAACACAAGCAAAAAATTGCTAGGATGCACTCCTAACCTGATGGTATACATACAGTATTCGTCCTTATAATTGACCCTCTTTAGTGGGATAATCGTTTGGGGATATTATCCGAAAACAGAGTGCAAATTAGAACCATAATTACCGAGTCCTCTGGTGGTGAATTTGAGAAATTGGCCAGTGTGCGTATTGAATTTCCTATCATCACTTTATTCCTCAACGAGCAAGGACTCTTGTATGGAATCTCTCCACATAATAAACTGCCTTTGGCTCTTACATCATAACACGACCTAAGTATGGTGTCAGTTGGCCAGAAGTGTGCCTAATTTGTTATTGACACCATATGTCAAATGTTTATGGATTTATATACAAACCGACCAAGGATTCTGAATATGGTTGGTTGGTTAACCAAGACCAAAGAGAAATTGTGCAAAATTTGGCTTACAAATTTAACTAAGCATAAGCTCGAGCAGATGTAGAGGAAGAACATTATAATAGGCTGAACCTGAATTGTATACATTATAATGTATAGGAGGTTCCTTTGTATGTACATTAGGCATCAATAAATTGATGAGTGATAATTATTTTGTTCTCGAGTTTATGGAAGCATTAACTCGTACACAATGATGATGTACTTCGTATAGCGAAGGGCTTTAAAAGCATCTATATCGTTTAGTCAAATCAAAGCATTTTCTTAGTTATGAATTTAGAATTTGAATGCCAATTAGGCTGTCAAATTAAATATGAATTGAAGCTTAAACTCGCGTCAACAACTTATCAGTAGCAGCAATGTACGAGCATACCTACATATGTATAGGGAAATAAGAGATTTTCCAATAGGGGAAGGTATAGGTGCTTAAATGGAATAAAAAATTAATTGCACGACTTAATCGTACGAACTTGCTATTGTAGCTAACAACTTTAATAGCTAACCATTGATGTTTAGTTAGTTAGGTGTAGTTATCCTATGCAGTTTTAAAGCCTATGTATTTAAGATTACCTCGATTCTTAGTATAATGAATTGTCGAATTAATGATTAAATGAATAGTTACATAGGTACCTACCTACAAATGTATATTTAAATCTAAGTTATGGATTTTAATTATGTAACTTAGGAGAGTAAAATATGTCTACATATATAGACATATTGATGGAACCTAAGTGTGTAAACATGTACATATAATAATGAAAATGAAGGGTGTAGGTACATATAACTTGATAATTTATGTGAAATATGCATTACATAAGATTCATGTGATTTTTAAAGACACATATGTATATATAAATGTACGAGTGCCTACATTGTATTTAGCAACAATACGTAAAGGGGGAATAATAATAAGGTAGCAATAAATGGATAATACACATAATTAAATGTTTTTATATTGCTTAGTCGTCACTCAATTCCCTCCCAACTAACATACTTTCCAGAGCTAAGCTCCCGAAATCTGAAAAACAATCTTGTAAGCCTCTTTTAGGTCTCATTACTATCCTTATAGTTAATTTCTTGTTACGAAACTTAGATTATTCTCATAGCGTTTTTTTTTATATAAGAACTTAGCCCTCTACAATTTTCAAATAATTTAAATCTTATACTTTAAACAAATTTTCCTCCTTCAACTAGATTTCAAGAACTTATAGTCTTATAAAAATTCTGTTTTGAAATTTAAACACCTATATATCTTCAATCCCATAACAACTGACTTATCGGAGTCTAAGCTATTTTAACATTCTCTAACGCCTTTTTTAATTTTCGGAAGTGTTTTTTTTTTTCAAATATTTGAAAATGCAAGTGTTTCACGACCAAAAATTAACACATAGCATTTCAAAGGGTTGTGGATTTTAGTAGAAGATCAGCCGTCGCCGTCCCCTGAAACGTGTCATTTTTTTATAATTTTGTAAATCAAATTTACGAAAAATGTATGATTGGTATCTATACTTGAATATTTTTGAAGAAATGTAGCTCGACAAATATTTTACACTTTTAATGGCAAACAACTGTAATAAATTGTCATTCTTCTAGTGTCATGTTATGATAAAAACAAATTCATGTTTTACATTTGTAGCTGAGGCCCCCTTCCCTTCACTATAATGTAAAATGTTACCTCGCTCGCTCTTTTTTAAATAATCCCATAATACATATAATGAATATTCCCATAAGACGATTTAAAATAAACTTAATAAAGTACGTGAGTAAAAGTAGAGGAAACAACACTCTTATAATGGTCTTATTGTAAGTAAATATTGAAGGATTCTATCATCCTAACAGCAGCCATATTTAAGTACGCAGAAGATATTGTCTGAGTATTTTGAGGGTAACCACAACATACAAAATGTGGATATGTTGTAATTAATTCTAAAAATTATTTATTTTGAAAACTTTTTTTTTTAAGCAATTTATAATGTGCATTTTAAATTTCACAAACATAAATGGCAAAAAATATAGCATTAATTGTAAAAGATTCTTTCTGATCTCCATACAAAATATTTAACAATCGAAATGGGTATTATTTTAACTTTTCGATGTTTCTCTATTGAAACCTTTTGTGAGATGAAAAATTTTACTTGGGTAATGCTATTTTGTGACATAAAAATATTAACCAAAAATTACATTTTGTCATTTGAGTAAATGCAGCATAAAGCTCTTAGTGCGTCGTATGGATAGCTTTTCAGATTTAATTTGACCCACAAGTTAATTTGTATGCACTATTTTTGATAAAAAGTATAAATTAAATAATTATATATGCATTATTTTGAAGGCGCTTTGTTTTTTTCGAGGTAAAATCTAAGAATTAGTAGATACAATTTCAACCGCATTCATTTTTTACGAACAAACAATAAAATAATGTATCGCCATTATAAAATAATGAATAATTGACTTACAAAATAAATACTATCCCAAATACATATCAAGCTCATCATTTTTTAGCCATATGACATATACACGCAAAAACTTTAAAAGAGTTTCCTTCTTTCAAAAAAAAAAACTTGAATGAGAAAGATACGAGTATAATTTTGTTAAGGTTTATTTTCTTCTCTCATCTCTCTTTCTCTATTCGGCAACTTCCATAGCAAGAAACGCTTTCTCGCAATAAGATATAGCCGAGCCTTATTAGAGTCATATAAGAGGCCTTTTTCATTATTCTACATCTGTCATCCCATAAGAAGAATACAACTCTGTTAGGAAGTATTAAGAGGCTCTCATAACTAGGCCATTTAACGCTTTTATCAGTGTTATACTACGTTTTCACCTAGAGATAATCCGGTTTAAAAAAAAGTAGATTAGAAAATTAAGTATTTTCACCATAGAAAAAAGAGATCATTTTGACTCTATACCTCCATCTCTTTCTAACACACATATAAAGTTAAAACTCGGAGATGATTGCTACGTGACGACTCTAGCAAGATGGCGTCCTTGTTTTCTGTATGAAGAATTGACATTTGGATGGGTGCATTCTGGTCGCGTTCAACAAAATAAAGTTTGTTTGGGGTGTGTTGAGAAAATAATTCCCTAGATTTAAGAAGATTTCAATGAGATTAATTTGTAATCGTCGTTTGAGGAGATTAAAATTTGTATGGGAAATCTTCAAAATTAAGAAGATTTCGAAGAAGATTTATAGTAAATCCAAATAAATCTGGATTATGTGGTAGGTGACAACGTAGTATTATAATAATTTAGAAGAATTCTTCAAGATTACTTTTGGCTCCCTTAAATTAGTCTCATTACGTTATTGGAGAATGTTATGTGAGGAAAAATGTTACTTGGGCTCTGTCTGTCCGTTTGAAGATCGATATACAGCTTAAACTGCTAAGCGATTTTCTTGAATATGTTTGAATACTTTTTTTAGCCCCAATAATAACGAACTTGCGATACAATTTTTGTACCATATTAATTATCTCGAAAACGGCTTATACATATGTAGTATCTTATAACGGGTGATTTTTTTGCTACTAGGTTTTTGACGTTTATATTTTTGACAGATCACACATGACAAATTCCACGAACATTTGACATTTCGATTCAGTATTGTTTGCCATTTCATCATGAATAGACTTACGCCTGAACAACGTTTGCAAATTATTGAAATTTTTTATCAAAATTCGTGCTCTGTGAAAAATGTGTTTCGCAAGCTACGTCCGTTTTATGGTCTTCAGCGACGAGGCTCATTTTTGGCTAAATGGATACGTGAATAAGCAGAATTGCCGTATTTGGAGTGAAGAGCAGCCAGAGGCAATTCAGCAGCTAGCAATGCATCCGAAAAATGCACTGTTTGGTGCGGTTTATGGGCAGGCGGCATCATTGGGCCGTACTTCTTCAAGGACGATGAAGGCCGCAGGGTTACGGTCAATGGAGAAAGGTACCGTTCGATGATAACAGATTTTTTTTTTGCCGAAAATGCAAGAATTGAACTCGGTCGACATGTGGTTCCAACAGGACGGTGCCAAATGCCACACTGCACGCGAAACCATGCATCAATTGAGAGGCGAATTTGGTGAGCAGTTGATCTCACGTTTTGGCGCAGTCAATTGGCCACCAAGATCATGTGATTTGACCCCGTTAGACTATTTTTTGTGGGGCTATGTTAAGTCTATTGTCTATGGGGACAAGCCAAACACGATTGCTGCCTTGGAAGCCAACATTGAACGCGTCATTGGTGAGATTCCGGCCGAAATGTGTGAAAAAGTTTGCCAAAATTGGACCTTCAGAATGGAACACCTGAAGCGTAGCGGCGGGCAACATTTAAGTGAAATTATTTTTAAAAAGTAAATGGCAGAAATTGATTTATCGATCCAAATAAAAATTTCATTCACTTTTTACAAGTTTCTGTGTTTTTTTGAATTTTCAAAAACCAAGCTCTTAAAAAATCACCGTTTATATCGCAAGTAAAAATTAGGGATATTGACTCTGATATAGGTGACTTAAGGCCTATCTATCATCGTATGAATGAATATAGCAGCCGTAAATGAGAACGTTGAAAGCTATACATAGCTACTAAGCTTTAAAACCCTAGAGCTAAATGTACAGGAATCAGAAGTTTTCATTGTTCTACGGCTAAGTAAAATCAACAGCAGGGGATACAACCAAGTCCAAGCTACATAAAATAGGCCATCTTCAGATTCGATCACATATTAAGCACAAGACTTTTAGTCAGTTCAATATGTTTTAGTCTTTTTTTTTCCTTAATTTTTTATATACAAAATTTTGTATTGTGTTTATGACAAATTTATGTTTAAGTAAAATGAATCTAAAAACTGAATTTCAAAAAAATAGTCCACCCATTTTCGACATATTGAATTTTCAAAAAAATAAAGTTTATTTGATCAAAAATCAAAAAAAAAATATTTGGCGAAAAATTTGGTATGCAGTATTACTTAGAATTCAAAGGACCTCGTATCGTACATATACATTTTGATCGAAATCCGTTGATTGGTTTATCATAAAAATGGTTGTATGGCAGGTACCGTTAATAACAAAATTAGTAAAAAAAATTAAACAAAATTTGTACTCTATAACTGCATAGTAGTGCACATATTTTTTTATCAAAATCGTAAGAGCAGTTTTCGAGATAATTAAGATGGTAGAACAAATTGTATGGCAGGTACCGTTAGTAATGGGTCTAAAAGAAACGATTCAAAAATCTATTGTAGACAATCACCTAAGACGCTTAAATACCAATTTGAAGAAAATCTGTTCAGTCGTTTAGGCTGTAGAGCGTTGTCCTATAGTAACTATATGTATATGTATATCGCAAGTAAAAATAGGAAATAAATAATATATTACAGACTACCTTCATTTTGGATTCCATTAACCTTTTATGGCTATCTTTCGCAACAGAAATGATCCAAGATCAATACTGATGCTGGCGCTGGAGCCTTTAGACTTCCTAAACAAAGCACAGGAAATTAAATCCAACTAACCAAGAAATTGATGGGTCTTACTGTAAGAATTACTACCTGTCACAATCTAGTATGAGTAGTATTTGAAAATGAGGTTCAGTACGGATGCGAAGACGAAGAACCACGAGGACACATCACATATATTCAAGGGTGTCTTGCGCGGCCCCTACTTTCAACCTTAGTTTTTTTTAATTTTTTATTTATTCGCATTTTAATATACATAGTTTTCGTATTTGAAAGGGGAAAAACTTTGTTTCTTATTTTGTTTTAATGCAAAAGTAGATGCCTACATTATGTTCCTGCGTATATTGCAGTAAAAATGTCAACATATAACACTCATCATTTCATTATACCTAACCTAACTTAAAAACGATAAATCTGGCCAGTATATATATTGGCCTACAAGCAAAGATTAAAGAAAAATGCAGACGGCTTAATTAATCAAAGGGCACGGTAGTACCCAGCCAAGTTCTGGCACTAGACCCTATTTACATGAACAAACTCAGGCGATTTTCGACCCCCTCTAACTTCACTACCAATAAAGTGAGGAACTTCAAACACTCAGCTTTGCTAAGCTCACCAGTCTTAGGCAACTCGTCAAATTTCAATTCTTTAGCTTTAGTGGTTCCCGAGATATAAGACTACAAAAATCGCAAAAATCGTAACTGCCTGACTCACTCACTCACTGAAATTATGGAGCACTTCCCGACATCGTAGAATCTTGTAATTTCGCACAACGGTAGGCCTTGTGGTATATACAAAGGAAAAAATCGAAAATTTAAGATTTTCCATTCAGGGGGCGTGGTACCCGCCCATTTTCACAGAATTGATATACAGTATTTGGAGTACTACTGACCGTCATGGAATGATTGAATTTAGTAAAGGGGTGGGGCTCAAAGCGCAAACAAAGGCAGCATTTTAAAATTTGGAATTTTACATTTAGGTGCGTGGCAACCGCCCATTTGCACAGAATTGATATCAACTATGTAGAGAACTACTGACTGTCGTAAAATGATAAAAATTGGTAGAGCGATTGGATAGCCATTAACACCCATTTTTACAGAATTAATATTAAATATATTCAGAGCACTTCTGATTGGTGCGGGATTATGTTTGTTAGAGCACTCAGCTTTACAAAGAAAAAGTTGAAATTATGAATTTTTTCATGCAGGGGCTTTTCATCCACGCACTTCTTATCAATTATTACCGTTTCAATAGATCACTTCACAAAAGGCATACATTAAAAACTTACGTTACATTATGAGGCATTCATTGGGCATTTATTCCACCCACCCTTTCCTGATTAAAAGAATCTTTGAAAAGTAGTGAGATCTAAAAGTACGCCAAGTTCTAAGTTTATTAATGTTAAATATCAAATATTTTAAGTAGAGTAATATGGAAGAACCTCAAAATTATCAGAGAAATCTGTTACTTAATGATTACTGGCTTTAATCGTGTTCGTTTACTTAGCAAGTTTTCTTTTATTACCTAATTACTCAATTTTGAAATGAAAACTTGCCAACTAAGGGAACATAATTAAATCCAGTAATCATTAAATAACAGATTTCTCTGATAACTTTGAGGTTCTTCCATATTACTCTACTTAAGATATTTGATATTTAACATTAATAAACTTAGAACTTGGCGTACTTTTAGAGCTCACTACTTTTCACTGCTGACTTGTTACGCAAAGGTTTTTGTATATAGAAGAACTTGGCTACTTTTTTAACATTTATGTTTTTGGTGTTTAATTTATAACGGTGATTTTTTAAGAGCTTGATTTTTGAAAATTCAAAAAAACACAGAAACTTGTAAAAAGTGAATGAAATTTTTATTTGGATCGATAAATCAATTTCTGCCATTTACTTTTTAAAAATAATTTCACTTAAATGTTGCCCGCGGATACGCTTCTGGTGGTCCATTCTGAAAGTCCAATTTTGGCAAACTTTTTCACACATTTCGGCCGGAATCTCACCAATGACGCGTTCAATGTTGGCTTCCAAGGCAGCAATCGTGTTTGGCTTGTCCCCATAGACAATAGACTTAACATAGCCCCACAAAAAATAGTCTAACGGGGTCAAATCACATGATCTTGGTGGCCAATTGACTGCGCCAAAACGTGAGATCAACTGCTCACCAAATTCGCCTCTCAATTGATGCATGGTTTCGCGTGCAGTGTGGCATGTGGCACCGTCCTGTTGGAACCACATGTCGACCGAGTTCAATTCTTGCATTTTCGGCAAAAAATATATGTTATCATCGAACGGTACCTTTCTCCATTGACCGTAACCATGCGGCCTTCATCGTCCTTGAAGAAGTACGGCCCAATGATGCCGCCTGCCCATAAACCGCACCAAACAGTGCATTTTTCGGGATGCATTGGTAGCTGCTGAATTGCCTCTGGCTGCTCTTCACTCCAAATACGGCAATTCTGCTTATTCACGTATCCATTTAGCCAAAAATGAGCGGAAAAAAAAACGGACGTAGCTTGCGAAACACATTTTTCACAGAGCACGAATTTTGATAATAAATTTCAATAATTTGCAAACGTTGTTCAGGCGTAAGTCTATTCATGATGAAATGGCAAACAATACTGAATCGAAATGTCAAATGTTCGTGGAATCTGTCATGTGTGATCTGTCAAAAATATAAACTCCAAAAACCAAGTAGCAAAAAAATCACTCGTTATATGTGATGATATATAATGTCTAATTAAATGAATTAATTACTTACTTAAAGAAAAATGTCACTATGCAACGTACTTGCATAGTGACATTTTTGGAAACGGCCATATTATCGGAATTTTGGGGATTTATACTTAAACAATTTACCACAGTATCCAACATTTTGCAAGGTGTTGACACTTACGTGAAAGTAGTTTCTAGGCTATACGAATCACTTCCGTAGAAAACAAGTGCGAATATTTTGATGCATTTGAAAAGGCCGGTAAACAACAATGCTCAGAAGACTACAGAAGCGATCAAAAAAGAATAGTCAAAAGGAAGAAATAAGATGATGTGTATCTCGAGGGAGAAGTTTTACTACGAGCACGTATCCATTTCAGGGATAATACCTTCTTACCGATATTGTGACCAGTAGCTAAACAACCTGAGGAGGCGAAAATCTGCGTATGACGCAGTAATCAAGAATTTCGCATTCTTTTGTAAATTGAACCTGATGTCAGAGTAAACGCCAATAATCTGACAAAATTATACCCAATAGATCTTGCGGGATGATCTGCATAAAGAATGTATTCTTTTAAAAGATTTCTTATCGTCCACTAACAGCATGAGCTTACGACAACGTAACCTCTTTTCTTAAAAAGAATATTTGTAATGAACTTTTCCTTAAACGGAGATAGAATTGCGTGTGTTTCTGATGTCGCTTTGGTACCAAAATGAAGGTTATAAGATATATAATATTTTTTGTCAAAAAAATATCTTATTTGCTCTACCACTTTCTTGTAAATTCACTTCACTGATTTTTCAATGATCATTGAAAACGCTTTCCATCATTGAAAAATCAAAAGTGAATTTACAAGAAAGTGGTAAAGCAAATAAAATATTTTTTTGACAAAAAATATTATATAATCGAGTCTTATAACCTTCATTTTGGTACCAAAGCGACATCAGTTTAACTTTTTAAAGTGCCTCAGAATTGATAATCAAAGTTTTCAATGATGAGTTTCAATGAAAGCTATAAATAACTGGAGCCTAAACAACTTAGCCATATTAAATATTAAAGCCGACTTAATTAAATCCGTTAGTTATGAAAGCTGTTCATCGAAAGAAAATTTAAAAATAAAATGGTGTCCATATTTAAGTAGTTTTTTTATTTTTACAAAATTGTTCTTTTTTTTAACTATAGAGGCGCAAAACTGAATGGCCGGGGGCGTTAAATCTTTAAATACACTACTGCATATACTGTACATTTGTGCAAGGCTCTGCCACTTAGGAAGGATTTTTTAGGAAGAAATTTCCTTTGATAACTTCTGCGAACTTACTGGCGGGCGCTCCAAACAACACCATGTTGCACTTTATCAGGGCCTCAATATGGCTTTACATTTATTATATTGGATATCATAGGTTTTATTTTAGGGGAGTTACAACACTTCAAATATCACTATGGATCTATAATTTGCTCTAAATGTGACGGTAACAAGACCAACTGTCAGATCATCAACATTACCTAACCCAAAAATGAACTTCCATAAAAAAAATGTTTTCCACACAAGTTTAAGCATGTGCCTTGTATTGAATTACTCCCTCTTAAAAAAAAACCTTTGCATCAAAATGAATGCGCTCCAGTAAAGCAAACGGATATCCTTCCCTCTGATAAAGCGTGCTGTTTTAATGTCTTTCACCAAAACCAACAAACAACATAAGAAACCAACTTAAAAACTAAGTCAGAAACAACAAGCAAAAAACACCAAAACCGCAAAAAAAAAGCTTCCGAAGCCCAAGTTGCGTGTCGCCATCATCTAGATGGATGTTCCAAGAAAACTCAGAACCAACAAGCGTAGCAAAATGAAAACAAAAGTGGTTACCCATTTGATGGTTTTCCAACTATTAAACGACGATGATGAACAACACTGACGAAGAAGAACACAAGAAGTAGATATGCATCCACGCGACATATGTTATTGTAAATGTGCCTAACCCATTCCGCCTCATTATTGTTCCGGGGGAGGTTCTTCTTCTTTTTCCGTCTCAGGAGCAAACGCAGCATACCAAATGAGCTCAAGCTCACGTTTTAAAAAAATACAGTCTGCTGCTGCATTGTTATATGTATGTATATGCAAACCCTTCCGACCGCAGTGAATATTCTGCATTTCACTTGATTATAAGCCGTCTGTCACCATTTGGCCTGAATATTTTTGGCCTCGTCGTTCTTCAAGCATTTTGCTTCTTTCAGCTCCTCCCTGCAATTGTTTTGGCCAAAAAAGACATGCAAAAAATTCTATGCAAATGCAAAACACTCGTATTCGAACCGATGACACCGATGGTGAATTTCACCATGTGTTGTTTTGTGTGTTTTCTTCAAAAGAATTCAAAATGTTAGTATTAAATCTGGTGAATGTTTTCGAGTGTCAATGTTAATGGCAGTTAGCAAATATTATTATGTAAACATTTAATTAAAATGCTAACCGTTAATAAATTTTGGTCCTTAAAAAGTCCCCAATGTTTTTTTTTTTCTTTTGGTTGGGTTCTATATCCCGCTTTTTATAATCCCGTTTTTTTTTAAGTCCCGCTTTTTACCATCCCGTTTATTAAATTCCCGCTTTTGTGATCAACACAAGGTGCAAAAAGACGGTAAAGAGGGCATATTACCCCTGCAACATGCATATTGTGCCCAATATAGTATTTGGGGTGGTGTCGAGCTTGGGTATATGCAAAATGTTTTGTGTAATAAAATACAAAACGCGATAAGCGGAATTAAACGGGATTTGAAAAAGCGGGATTAAAAAAAAAAACTATATTTTAGAAGACGGGATTTTAAAACTTTTTTTGGGGGTTTTTGAAAAGCTGGATTCGGTTACGCTCCCTGTTTTACTTGCGATATAGATACAATAGGGCAAGTTTTGCATTTGGAAAAAAAAATCTCGAGATCGAGATTTTTATCAAAGTTGACATATCGATGATAGAGAACACCAACAAAGTGGGTCCCGCAATTCCGTATGTCTGTCTGTCTGTAGAACGATCTACAGCCTATATGGCTGAACCGATTTTGTTGAAATTTGGTGCTTAGGCATTTAAGGTGATTGTCCAAAACAGATTTTTGAATCGTTGTTTTAGCCCCAAAAATAACTGTACTTGCCATATAAATTTTTCTACCATCACAATTATCTCGAAAACGGCTCTAACGATTTTGAAAAAAAAGAAGAATGTGTACTACTTTAGATATGGTCTTCCTGCTATACAACCATTTTATTGATTTTCGATTTTCTCATAAACGGATTATCGGATTTCGATCAAAAATTTTATACATGAGCTTCTTCAAATTCTTAATAATACTGCATTTCAAAACTTTCAAAAATATTTTTTTTTGGATTTTTCAAAAAAAAAATATTTTTTTTGAAAATTCAATATTTCGAAAACGGGTGGACGATTTTTTCTGAAATTTTGTTTTTACATTTATATTATTAAATACTTAAAATGTTCATACTAACTATTTTTTTTAGAAAAAAATTTAAGAAGTTTTATATAATTATAAAAATTAAGTGAAAACCGACTTTAAAAATATATTTAACTGTTTCTATTAAGAATATTTTGCATATAATGTGATCGAACATAGGAGCACGTACGTGCGATCCAGTCGTGTATTTTATTTTTTCTGAAATACAATTCGAAAAAAAAAGAATTCTTTTAATAAAACTTGCCGTCAATGAATTTGTCTTTGGAAAGCCCGATCATGCTAAACCAAAGTGACAGGGAGTGATTTGCTATAAAGTTTAATACTTCTTTTTCTCCTTTATCAAATCAAGACTTCCTCAATCTCCTTAAATGCCTCTAACAGCTAATTGCGTTGGGAAGATATTGGATTCCGTGTTAGAGGTATTGAGAAACTCAAACTGAAAGAGCGTCTCCTTGCCCGAACCCCATATGTGTACAGTTGTACATGTTGGAAATAGTTCGGCTTCGTAAGTACTATTTCCCAGTTGTATATTGCACCCTGTGTTTTCTATTGTTACGCGACACAAATGGATTAGTTTTGCCGGGATCACTAATTTGGTCATTGCCGCTTATAGAGCTCTTGACGATGAATGCGATAATACGAGTATATACAACTTTGAAGTGGACAAAGAGAATTGATATTTGTCGGTCTTTTTCCAGAATCTGCTGATATTTGCCGGCTGAAGACAGGCTTAGAACGCTCGCAGAGTATTTCGATAAGGAGTTGTATGCAACGGCGCACATTTAGTAGGGATATGCCCCGATAGTTCTCGTAAGCCATAGGATCGCCTTCTTGTATATGGGGCATATATAGTACATGGAGCTGATCGTCCAGCAATCATTCATGCTTTCTTCCACCCATACTTGGTTGACGACTCCTCCTTATTTGCAGACTTCCGTTGGTATTCCATCAATGTCAGAGCAGTAACCTTGTTGTTCTCCAGATTTTTTAAAGCTAAGTCAATCTCTTCTATATTGGCTGGTGGAACTGGTTTATGTAATGCATTATCTTCCTTTCCTTATAATAGCTCCGTATGATTCCCATTTAGCAGCTGCAGAAAATGCTGCTTGAACACTGTCGTTGACTAGGTAATCTTTTGCTATTTCGAATAAACAGCATTCATTTTATTTTTATAATGATGCGCGCACTTAAGGGGTTTTGAATACCTTTAAAATGATCAAGCACAGTGCGAGCGTTACGAAATTATGGAAGGATGTAAAAGGAGATGCCTAAAATTTGAGGGGAAAATAAAGTCAGGTAAAGCATTCCACATTCTCGTTGTATGGCTAAAGAAATATGCATCTTCGAAGAAAGCCCAAACACATGAAATATGTGGTCATTCCACAAGAGGTTTCTTCAATGCAAGTGCCACTCTTAGAAAGCTGCATTGTGGTGGGTTCTGCTTTAGCGACAGAAAACAGCACTGAGTTTTGTAGCATTAAATTCGACGCAGTTTTTTTTATTCCCCATTGGACAACGCTCTCGAGATCAGAATTTAATTAGCTTTTCGGTTTTCCTCAGTTGCTTCAGTTGCTTGGCTTTTTTATAAAACGCCCAGGTTCTATTTCGATTGGGGGATTCTTGTATCTCCTTGAGCTGGTAAACTGCATATGCTCTCTTCTTTCTTCGCAGTATCTCCTTTCTTCTGCATCGAAACTTTTCACTTGCCGTTCTTCTATTTGCTCCATACCTATTTGATAATGCCGCTGCACTGGGATCAGCAATTCTTAAGGTTATTGGCAATTCGTATCTTCTTTTCCTCCCATTAGACGATCAAACTTTGGACGATGTACAAGTCGAACTGCACATTCGGCTTTGAATCTGCTGATGAATCTTCTCATGGTTGACAAGTCAAGGTGCACAAAAGTCAAGAATTCGGCAACTTCGAAATTGATGCGGGAATGCAAAATCATTATTTATTAAGAAATGGCAACAAACTCGAGCTCCTCAACACACGGTAAATTTAAATCGCTTGTGTATTTTACTAAAAAAGACGATAGAAGAATTCAAAAATTCTGAAGTTGGAAATTATCGTAAAGGCTTGACAGCAGGAAAACAATCCAACTACTCACTGTTGAAAGCTGTCAAAGTAACGAAGAAACCAAAGCTCGCAGCGCCTCCAATTAAGAATGATAAAAACGAATGGGCAAAAAGCGACAAGGAGAAAGCAAACGTTTTCGCGGATTACCTGGAGAACACATTAAAGCCTTTTGATGGGCAAGGACTCAACGAAAATTTAAATATAAGTTCTAACTCAAGCGAAAGTTACATAACAAGAAATGTTACCCTTGCCGAATTAAGTAGAGAAATAAGAAAGCTTAAGTATAAGAAAGCTCCGGGATATGACCTAATTACGGCCGAAGTTCTCAAAATGCTTCCTCGAAAAGGGTTAATTAAGCTTCCTTATATAATAAATGCCACTCTAAGGCTAAAGTACGTTCCGAGCCAATGGAAGGGTGCGGAAGTTATAATGGTTCTCAGACCAGGAAAACTATGACATGATAAGAAATCTTATAGACCAATTTACTTCTGCGCCTTCAGCCAATAATAGAAAAAAAGCGCCTAATACCTGAACATCAGTTCGGATTTAGAAGCAAGAGTTCGACAATTGACCAAGTGCATAGGATCACTGACGTCATTGAGAAAACTCTTGAAGAAAAGAAAATTTGTTCGGCGGTCTTCCTAGACGTGTCGCAAGCTTTTGATAAGGTGTGGCACGAAAGCCTAAATTATAAATTAAGACAAATTCTGCCTGAAGCACTTTATACGCTTCTAAAAGCATATCTAGAGAATAGACTTTTTAGAGTAAGACATGGAAACGATTACTCGGGTTTCAAGGAAATAGTGACTGGGGTACCACAAGGCAGTGTTCTAGGTCCAATATTGTACTATTTACACGTGATATACCTCAAACAGAAGACACTATCGTAACCACGTTTGCTGACAACACTGCAATACTAGAAGTGGGCCAAACGATAAATGATGCTACGACTAAATTACAAA
The DNA here is from genome assembly GCA_910595825.1 of Philhelius pedissequus. Taxonomy (NCBI): domain Eukaryota; kingdom Metazoa; phylum Arthropoda; class Insecta; order Diptera; family Syrphidae; genus Philhelius; species Philhelius pedissequus. The sequence continues at coordinate 71,702,523 of OU343160.1, read as the reverse complement.
AAGCTCTGAATAATGTCAGTGAATGGACAAAAACATTGTAAGTTTTACGTATAAAAAAAATTAATATATTACCGGTATTTGTTAATACGGTTCAAGTTCCATTTGCTTATGAAGCAAAATATCTCGGAATGACTCTAGGCGCGAAATTAAAATGAAAACCGCTTGCTAAAAAGAAATGCGAAGAGTTAAATAATAAACTTAGAGATATGTGCTGGTTGCTCGCGAAACACTCTAAGCTCAGTATCGAAAACAAGCTAATTTTGTACACGCAGGTGCTTAAGCATGTCTGGACTTCCGGTATACAACTCTGGGGTTGTACGCGAGATTCTAATTTAAATACCTTACAAACATTTGAAAATAAACTCCTAAGATCGTTTGTAAGCGCACCTTGGTACATTAGAAACGAAGATCTTCACAGAGATCTCGGGATTCCCATGGTTCGCGATTTAATAAAACATTTTCCACGCTATCATAGAAAACGGCTATTACAACACTGTAATAGTACTATAATCGGAGGTGGCCGTGGCGCGATAGTTGTGTGTTCGCCTGTCAACCTCATGGTCACAGGTTCGATCCCTGCCGTAGTCTATGTCCTCTTATTTTCCATTAAAAACCAATTCTAAAATAAATGTCATACAATGAGTTGCTGGTTTACTTATTACATGCTGTTTAGGCATAGAACTAACAACTTGTGATTGAGTAAAACTAGTATACCGATAAAATATGACAAAGAATAAAAAAAATTAAAGCGAATTATACGGGACATAGTTAAATAAGACACGGAAATTTCTCCGCATTAGTTCAGCCGCCTTCCCTGGAGATAAAATCTGAGACAACAACCACCTAGAGTCTCAGAACATTGCGCCACACATTTTTCATATCATTCTCTCTCTTCCTTAACCTCACCCTCATGCCTGCGCTGTGTGTGTATAATCCCTTGAGCGCGTGTAGAAACAAAAAAAAAATAAGTTTCAAATTAGTTGCAATCGGGAGGAGGAGGTGTTTTTAGTGCAGTAAGAATCTCACACTCCTTTGAGCACGCGTTTTTCGGTCCTCATAGAGCATTTTGAAGGTTTTACGCCTACACACGGGACAAAAAAAAATCATTATTTGGAATGCGGATAGCGCCTGAAAGAGCTTTGAAGGCAGTTGACCGAAGGCGAAAGGTTCACGAAGTGATTCAAGACGATTTGGTTGGACTATGATATTGCTCTCCGTCAAACGCTTCCCGGCATCCCGAAAACTACTACTGCCAATAAACTCTATATATGCTATATATCATGCCTGAAATGCCTGAAACGGCATGTCAAAAAGTTGATATTGACCACTAACATATGAGAGTCGCCTTGCAAAACGACCCATCGGTGATGAATTCTTGAGACAACTGCTGGCCCTTGGCAATGGCCAAGTTCCCAAGTAAGTTTTGCGAGTTTACATCGTCGAAGGAGGAACGCCGGCATTGGCAAGCTATCCGACGGAATTTTTGAACTCGCTTAATGTTCTTGGAACTCCGCCGTATAATTTACAGCTGAAGTTGTGATCGATCAAAATCATTTTGCTTAATCTGAATCATCCGAATGTATGCATTGGTACACGGTTGTCCGTCAAGATGCTGATGAACAATGTGATTCAAGCGACGATCATAAAGGGCAAATTCAAAGGATATGAAGTCCTCATCCCACAAATTCCGATTACTTCAACTGATCTTCCATTCCAATTCAAGCCGATTCGGTTCCCCACTCGATGGGCTTTTGCGATGAGAATCAATAAATCGCAAGTCCAATTGTTGGAAGTCTGTGGGATTAATCTCGAATTTCTCTGTTTTCCGCACAGTCACTGTCAGTTGTACGTTGTCTGTTCTGTTCCTATGTTGGTAAACCGTGGTTGTTCTTTATTTTTGCGTTGGAAAACAAGTCGAAAAACATTGTTTATCATCATATCGCTCTCTACTGATTTTGATTCCATTCAAATGAATTACTCGTACATTGAAATTTCAATTATCGGTGTCTTATTATCACTCTGGGTCTGGAGTTTATCTGAATGCTTTAAATTGGGGAAATATGAAGTTCTACGGGTCCGCTATTGGATTAGAAAATATTAATTACAAATTATTTTTTAACGATATCAGCTTTTATAAGGTTTCGGTAAAATTTTACCGAAGTTAAAATGACTCTGAAATATTTTTTTTGGATTGTTGAATCTCAACATTTATCATGATTTTCGGGATTTTTCAATTTCAACTCATAAAAATTATGAATTCATCACATCAGGAATATCTCTTTATAAATTTATATCAAGATATGTAATGAAGTAAAAAAAATATTAGTATGTTATCAAATTAGCGATGTGGATGCACTTGATTCCCTGGAGTAATTCTTCCTCAAAAAATGCAAAATCGACCATATTGTTATGGACTCTCCTATATGGTTGGATGACACCACCCCGTCTGCGTCTCCAGCAAAACAACCAAAATAACAATCACGATGGTAATCAAATCTCTCAGTTGGATGAATTCGATGTCCATGTCCAAGCACAGTCCAAACATGCACACAATTTTCAACATGAAAAGAATATCTCTTGGGGGTAAATAACACACAAAACGCTCCACTATATACTGGATGACTGGCCAAGCCTTAAAAGTTGTCCCGTTTATGTTGACTCTTATTCAAGCAAGCTCCTGCTTCTATCGCGTATGTTTTGGTATTATCGTTGTGCTGTTTTTATCCTCGTCATAGTTGGATGACCAAAACCACCTGCTTGTTGGTTCAGAGAACGGAGTAGAGTGCTATTCATAACCGTAGTATTACATTTTTTTTGTCCACGCTGCTGTGGTTTAGCATAAGCATGATTAAAATCTGCCTTTTAATGTCCCGAGCCACCCTGGTTTGGATAGCTCCATGCAGGCGCAGAGTAGTTCAACTCTCTATCCATTCACTCATTGGTCGACTATGACAGACGCTTCGATGATTCAGTACACCATATAAAATAATTAAATATAAAGCTGCAGCAGCATATGCACTATAGGCACACTCGGCACATAGCCTTTGATAACATGGAGTTGGGGTATCTACCGATTTTGTTTTTTGTTTTGTTTTTTTTTGAAAAAATTTAATTCAATTCATAAAATCGAATTTCCAAAAGTTTCTAGCGAAAATATTTTTGGTATACAAGCCAAAGACTACAGAAATGTGGGCATACCTATACAAATTTGTGTGTTTTAAAGTTGATATATGAGTTCGAGCTTAAACGTAGAACCGGGGTAAGGGTACCTAACTATACACATTCTGATTCTCTGTGATAACAATAATAATGCAGCACACGAACCAAATGACTATGAATATTTTTGGACAAAGGGTTTTTAATTAATAAAATGCAAATAGTGCAGGTATTCAAAATGTTGCCTCTTAATTATATGAGTGTATGTATGGAAAAAGCAGTTGATAAAGCTGGTAAAGGATAATTTAGTGAACTCAATGGGAAAGCTTAAAATTAATATTATAACGGGTTATCCATTTTGTGGTTTCAAAAGTAAACGTAAATAAAACACATATAAAATATCTTTTTTCATGATATTTCTTTTTTATCATAAAGTTTGAACATTGACATTATGTGTGAAACACTACATAATTTAAATGACCACCACGCAAATTGTTGCGCAAGCATCCATTATTTTGAGGTAATATTCGACCACTTTTTGACACATATTGGACGGTATCTCAGCCATAACTTGACGAATGTTGTTTTCAAGTGCTCAAGAGTTAAAGGTTTATCTGCATAAATACGTTCTTTCGCGTAGCCCCACAAAAAAAGTACAGCGGTGTCAAATTGCATGATCTTGGGGGCCAGTTGATATCGCCACGACGAGAAATTTAGCGGGTAGGAAATGTGTCTTGCAATAAAGCCATATTCGCTAGAGTTGTGTGGCATGTGGCACCGTCTTGTTGAAACGACATATTCTCCAAGTCGTATTTTTCAATAGCAGGCAAAAAAAAGTCAGTTATCATTTGACCATAACACTCCGCATTGACGGTGACAGTCGTTCCATCGTCGTTTTCGAAGAAGTAAGGTACAATCACACCTCCGGACCAAAGAGCGCCCCAAACAGTGACTTTTTGTGGATGTATTGGCCTCTCTTCAATTACTTGAGGATTCTCAGAACCCCAAATACGACAATTTTGTTTATTAACATACCCACCGAGTGAGAAATGTGCTTCGTCGCTGAAGAAAATTTTGTTCGAAAAATCGCCGTCCACCGCCTGTTGTTCAAGCACCCATTCGACGTATCTACGACAGCTGGCTTCAGTTGTTTTGTGAGCTGGACTTTATAAGGATGTAGGTTTAGATCCAAATGCAAAATACGTCATAATGTGCCGTAAGACAGTCCTAATTCCTGAGAACGACGAGGAATCGACACATTCGGGTCTTCGGCAACACTTTCACTTACAGCAGCGATATTTTCAGTGGTACGTAACCATGATGCACAGGCCTTACAATATCTGTAACCAATCCAGTACCTTCAAATTTCTTTACAATTTTGCCAATTGCTTGCGTAGTTGGACGATTATATAAACCATAATCTCCTCTTAAAGCACGAAATGTGGCTGTGGCAGAATCACCATTTTTGTAGTAGGTTTTAACAATTTGTATGCATTGTGCGATAGTTAAGCGATCCATTTTCGTAAATGTCAGACTTTTAACTGAAAAAAAAATTGGTTTAACAACTTAGTTTGACAGATGTCGAATTCCAGCCCTATAGTTTTGAAACCGCAAAATGGATAACCCTTTAGGTGTGCAATGAGATTACATATACAGCAACTCCAACAACATTCTCTTTTTATTCAAAATATTGCTCTGTTTACAAAATCTCCAGGCTTTTCACTAACGTCAAGTGGAGTGGATAAGATGGAGAAATCCAACATTGTTTATAAGATCAATTGCTTGGGTAGAAAGAGACGAAATTATCGTCGGTCTATATAGGTACCTCCATGCAAGAACTTAAAAATCGTCTGTTTGGTCATAGATCAGATTTGAATAGCGGGGTTGCACAAAAAACCGCATTAGCTCTCCACTATTTGCAAGAAAAACATAAACCAGATTTAGATAATGTGGAGATTTCGCAAACAGAGCAACATTATTCAAAGATAATGTTGCTGGAGATGCAACATATAATTAACAACAACAATGCTGTCAACCGACAGCTGCGACAAGTTCAGCCAACTGATTAAGCGACTAACAACACACAGTAGGTAAAAGCAGTGGCGTAGCTAGAGGGAGGCGGAGGAGGGCCAAAGTCAAAATCGATTTCTTTTAATAAAAAATCACGAGTTGATGATATTTTAACATTTATTTTAAATAAATTGAACATAAATAAATGTCCGTTCAAAACTAAAAATGATTTAAAGTCCAAAAAAAAAGTTTTTTTGACTCAAACCTTGAACGACGATGTTCAAGGAATCATGCTCTCTTCAAGAACCGCCATGAGGCTTGGCTTGAAAATAGTTTTACACTTCCTGGAAGTATTTTAAGCTACCTACAAAATGCATCGCCTCTTGAAGAACCAGAAACTAGTCGGGGAAGACCTCAAAAAAATGAAGAGTTGCGAATTTTTTAGCCTCCAATTCAACTGAAGAGCTGAGATTCGCTGCAGAAGTTTCCCAACGTTTGTCTGTTGGTGTTGGAGTTGATTCTGGTGAAATGATCTAGATCTTTCCGAAAAAAAATATAATATATTGAGATCTGTGGTTAATTCACTGCAAATTGTATAGAGTTTATATAAACTGAGAAATTTTAAAAAGCAGATGCTTCCCAATAAAAGAGAAGTTTCAGAAACCACTGCCTCGCTGTTGATCTTCAGGAACTTCTTAAGAAAACTGAGGAGAGTATTGCCAAAATTTCTGAAATAAGCGGTGATAGAAACGCAATTCTTATATGCAAATGGGGCTTTGATGGAAGTTCTGGTCATAGCCAATACAAACAAGTTTTTTTCCGATTTCAAGAACACGGATGAGTATCTTTTTTTGATAGCGTTATCCCCTTTAAAATTGTTTGAAGAAAATACCGGTGTTGAGCTTTGGAAAAATCCTTGATGTTGTTCAACCATGTTCTACCGTCCGATTAAGTTCATGTTTATTAAAGAATGTTCAGAACTTTTTATTACATTTACAACAAATTTTTTTTGCAAAGTCAACTAAGTTTTGGAAAATTGATTTTTGTCCATCATCTCCATACAATCGACGAACTGTGGGGCGGTGCGCCCCGATTGTCGCCGATTTGGGGTTGACACCCGACATCTACCAAACAAAAAATTGACGTCAATCGACACAAAAAAAATATTTTGTTATAATAGAAAACAATGCCACTCAAAACGTATGACTGAAATTGGTACTTAGGTAGCTTGTCTCAGAGCTACCACCTACCACCGCCGGCCGGCCGGACGCCCGTATCCGCAAACGTATGATATAATAAACAAGACAACAAATTGCTCAAAAACAGATACAAAAAACGTGTGCGTCTCGATACGTACGACAGAAGCCAGAACTAATCTAAGTTGAACTATTTAATATTAAATTGTTTAACTTGAGAAAAGTTTCAAAAGTTCTTCGCTAATTTCAAAAACTACTGATCACACAACAGAACATTGACGAATTACTGCTAAATTCGATATTTGCCCAAGAATTGCCAGATGATGGATAGTCGAATTGAAGATATGGCGCAGGTAAAAATGTATTTCTTTTATTTTCTTGATATAATGTCAATATTAAATTGACTATGTTTGCCGGCATTGCTTGAGTATGTCAAATGAAAAACGGTCCAAAAACTTTATAGAATCGTTAAAAGTTTGCGATTCGTCCTTACATGAAAAAGCTTACTGCGATACTTCTGGTACTTGTGGCATCAAGCCAGCTATCTTTTTCGCTTGCCCAAGCGAATTAAAAACCTATCTGAGAGACAAGACCGGAGAGGAGCGACTGGGACTGGACCGTTTGTTGTTGCTGAACACCTGTGGGGTATTGAGGTTGACTATGAGGACGTTATAAATATAATGGCAAAAGTTCCAAGGCACATGGATTTTATTTTATAAAATATTGTAACTAACTAAAAATGTATTTATTTATTTTTTTCATATAGGTATATGTATAGACAAAACATATTATTACTATTAAGAAAAGGACGAAACAAATATTTAGTTTGTCCGCGCTAATCTCAGAAAGTATTCAACTAATTTACTTGAAATTTTATAAATTCACTTATTCTTATTAGTATGTAATTGGATATTTTTATTTGTCAAGTATGTTTTTTGAATTAGATTATTTCAGCGTTACCACTCTACATTTGTGGTAATTTAGTTGGCTCATTACTGAAACCCTGTAAGAGCTTTAAGACAGTATGAACTTATTGGAATCTCTATCAGTCAGAGTGAAAGGCAAATATCCTATCTTCCCTATACCGAAAATATAAATTAAACAGAGTAAAGACTTAATTCTTTTTAAATCAAAGTTCATAATTATTGTTATTTAAAGTTAATGCTATTGATTTAGGTATTAAAAAAAATATTTACTAAAAACCGAGATAATGCGGGGTTGTTTTATAGAATTTTGATTCTTTTTATTTCAAACATTGCTTAAATTTAACGTATTAAAGGTATATTTGATTAAACAACAATTTTCACCTTTCAGCTCCAGAACTTCATACATCCGGTTTCAAAGGGATGCATACAAAGTGGCCAAATAATTTAACGATCGAGATCCAAGCTAAGTCGATGGCTTTGGTTAGTTCGGATATACTAAATAGAATATTGTTGTTCTGATCCATATATTGACATGTCAACAATCCCAAGCATTTTCAAGGTTTTTTAAATCCGGGGAGTATGACGGCCAACTTAATAGTTTCACATTTTGGCACTTTACCTACACGTTTATTTTGTTGAACAGCACGTTATCATGTTGAACGGCAAAGGTCCAAAAAGGGTATGAAAGTATCGAAAGATCTCTATATATAACACTGTCAGTCAAAGCATTCATTGTAGTGGACAAAAATTGCAGTTTGCAGGTACCATAATAGGAAATTGCGGTCCACACCATCACACCTCAAACTCTGCTATACAGCTGGTCCAAATAATGAGTTTTCTTGCGGAGGTAATGAAACTTGTAGCTATAGCCATTGGGGCCTTCCAAATCTAATGTGCCCGTCAAAAGTTGAAGCGTTGATCTTTTCGAACCGGGTTAAGTGGTGATTTCTTCTAGATTTTAAGTCTTTATATATGATTAGCTTTTGAAATAAAACCACGCATAGTTGTGAGACTTGGGTTGATACCACACTTTTAAATTTTTGCTAAGGAATCGTGAGAATTTGATGCTTTTCTTAATATAAGTCGTCTTTTCGCATTAGTAAGCACACTGTATGTGCGGCCTTTCATATTTGTTCCATACTTAAATTCATTACTTGAAAATCTGTATATAAGTGTTAGGCTCGTTAGCTATTTTGGCAATAGATAAGCCAGTGTAGCGTGCATATTGGCTTTGATTTGTCATTTGTTTGCCTCAGTTACTGCTTTTCCTCGACATATTTTAGGTTTTTTTTTACAAAATTGTCAAGATTAACAAAAACAAGTTTGATCAACGATAAATATGAGTCCGCGTGTCAAAGATAACAATCAAACTAAATGCATATTTTATTCAAGTGGCACGAAAATTAATTTCAATGAATGTCAATATTAAGTGGAAAGAACATATAACATAAGAATAAGTATATATGTTCAGGTGAAACTAATAGCTTACCAAACGTTGATCGAAAAGAAACTATCCGTCATATTATCATATTAGTAGTTAACTAAGCATTTCCAGGGAGTGGGGGGGTCCGGGCCCGAAAATATTTTATTTAAATATCAATATTCGTTCATAAGCAATATGATTTAAAATTTAAATAGATGAACATTTAAATGTATTTTACAATTTCTTTACTTGAATGCAGTCTCTTCGATCGATTAACGCTGATTAGGCAGAATTTATTATCTAATTTCAACCACACGTTTTGACGTAGCTGGAATTCTAATTTAAACTCGAATATTTGATATGTTTAAAAATAAAAACCAATAGAGACCAATATTTTTCGTCTGCACTATAATTTTTTTTATGTAAATTAAAATCTCAAGTTCTAAGATCAGCTCTTTTGTATTTAAGGAAATGTCTTCTGAATTTGTTCCCTAAAACATCGAAAATATTTTATTTTACATTCAACTCAATGGACATACATTAATATCATAACAAAATTGTACAGACATTTTTAATTCATATAAGTAAATAAAATATTGCATCAGAGCACTTTAATTCGACATTTAAAATGAACCCTTATTAAATTTTTAATCCAATAAATTATACTACTTAATTTATATTTGTGTGTTATAATTTATTAACAAATTTCTCTCAGCTAAAAATTTAATGAGAAAAAAATTATTGAAAAAATTCCTTTTTATAAAAATAGCATCAGTCCATTTATTGTTAAATATGTAATTAATTCAATTTTGAATGCATATAGGTAAGAGCATGAAAAAAATCGTTGTTAACATGAAAAATTATTCCGGGGTCAAAGTAGTGTATCTCGGCAAATCTGGACCAGACAGAATTGCTATCAACGCCATTATTAACATATAAACTTACTATTTACCAATAAGGTAAGCGGAAACAATAACGAATGAAAAGATCCAGACACGAATCCAATTTGTATTTTTAATAAATATAATTAATGTTTAAAGGCACGTCCTTAAAATCCACTTACATTATGAGCCTGAATAAAGGATATGTGTTGTAAGGACATCGTTTACATTCATCCTCGGATTGTGATTAAAATTAAAATGCATTTTTTATAAATAAAAAAAGGACAAAAGGATACACTCAATTCAATATGCTTCGCGGAAACAGGCTGAAAGCTGTCTTCCTTTTTAACAACCACCACCACTACCACCTGATGATGACTGACTCTATCTTCCGATAATTCCTATGTAGGAAATAATTAAGCCTCGCGGCTATAAAGGTGTAGCAGATATACGTGATCCTGGTCTGTGTAGAGCAAAGAGCAGTTTATTAAGTTCACCGAAATACCATCACATATGAAATGCGACCCGCAGGTAGACATTTTTGCGGAAACCCGAACAATCAGATCTAGCGTAATGAATTGGCACACGCATCGGTCATTTTAAACTCTCTCTCCCTGGGGCAAGAAAACAGAGGATACAGTAGAGGCATGCATAGGAACATATGTGGGTAGGTATATATAAACTACGGATGGCACTCGTTTGTTTTACTGCAAAGGCGAGCCAACAGAGAAACCAATGTTCCGGCCACATGCCATCATCGCGGTTATCGCTGTCCCGTCATTAGCAGATTTCACTCAGTCAACTAAGAGCCCAGGTATAAATCCTAAGGAGCGCTCACAAATCAAACAAAGAAATTAAAAAAAAAAAATTTAAATACAAAAATGCCAAACAAGGAGGAAAGGACCAAATCCTTGCAGTTATTAGCAAGGTGGAACTTTTAAGGAAGTAGATATTATAATGCATCTGCCGGGAAGCAAGATGTTTCTATATACGAGTACATTCTTCGAGATGGACATCGTCACCGAATCCCTATCACCACCAACCACCAACACGTCTTGTTAGTTTGAATTGATAGAAAGTCTGCATCCGCCATTATTCCACGGTATCATTATTTTAGTTTGCTGCTTTTCTTCCTTTTTTTTTGCTGATGGACATGAAATCTTTGGAACGCATAAGGGTTGGCTCTTGCGGATAAAATTACGCAGGTTGCTGTGGTCATTCAGGATTATAATTTTCTGACCAAGAATAAATGGCACCTGGTGTTGTTGTCCAGTTCTGGTGGAAAGCAGGCGTGTGTCTATATTTCCAATTAATTTTTGCACTAAATACATTTGAAAACAGTGGAATGAGACACCATGGATAATTATGCGAGATCTAAGTTGAAAAGAGGACACACATTTCACAAGGCATTCGCAGTCGTGGTAGTGGTAGTGAATGTGGTTGTTGCCATGGCAGAATGTTTGAATTTGACATTCATTAAATGCGGATGGATAAGTGCGCTCTTGTGCATGGTGCCGAGCCGATGATGTGCGGTGGTTGCTGCTGCTCGCTTGGATGTCGTGGGTTATTCGTTTGATTCGATTATAGGAATTTAGTTGATATTGGGAGCATATGTTCTTATTTCCTTTTCATTATATCCTTTTGAGGTAAAAGCAAAGGCATCTGGTTGGTGAAGATAAGAAGTGTCCTTTGCCTAATGATTGCATTTTAATGGCTGTCATACACTTTTCGAGTGTTGGCAGGAGGCAGCTTTAAAAGGTTATAAGAAAAATTTCGGTTAGAGTTTTCGTGATGAAAAATGTAAATTAATAAATTAACAAAGCGTGTGTAGATGAATATATAGAAAGTTAGTGGACTTTTGGAATTACAGTAGTTTTATAATTAATTCACGTATAATGTCACGTGTCGGTCAGATAAAGTTTCTACATTACATTTTTAATTAAATTAATCGTTGACTTGGAGCAGGTTTACTATCTACTGCCTATACCTCGTATTAGGAATCCTGGACACACACACTTTAGCAATCTTGAGAATAATTATGCTGAATATATTATTAAAATATTTATTAATAAAAAATATAGATAGAAGTTTTTTTTTTTTTTTTTTTTGTATCCGATGTAAATTTTCAAAAGACACTCGGCAAGAATCGGTACCGAGTAGTGTGGGACTCTTGCCGCACTAAAACCATCGGTGAATCAGGACCAATCTATGAAAGATCGACAAATGATTTTACTTTTTAATTTGTATGTACATACATGAGGCATTGGGGGAAGTTTAATGTTATAACACTTTCCCATAGCTTTTAGACCATCAGCTCATGAGGCTTGGTTCTTCTTAATCTACATTTTTTAAGGGAAAATCTACGTTTTTAAAAAACCAAAATTTTGTTTTCTAAATTTGATTATGCAGTTTTATTAACACTTCTAGGGAGCATTTGCATAAAAAACAAGTTTAATCGGACCATCCAAAAGTGAGAAAGTCGAAAATATGAAAATGGGTTCTATGGGAAGTACCGTTAATAAGTACGCAAAATTAAATATTTTTATACCATAAAGTGCCGTGCAATTCAGGTTGCATTTAAAAGACATTAGGTCTTACAGGCATATAGTTAAATTTAAAAAAAGTAAACTGTACTAATATAGGAAAACATACATTTTTTTATAAAAATTCTTAGAGCCGTTTTTGAGAAATACATTTTTTTCTTAACAACTTTTAACATTTGTATTGGAGGTACCGTTGTTTTCTTTATTTTAGGAAACTAGTTTTCTTACCTATGCAAGGTAATGTCAAAAAACTACCAAATACAAAGTTTCGTAAAAATCTTTTGAGTCGTTTTCGAAATTTTGAGTTACAAAAAAATGAATATCCAAAAGAAATGTTTTTTTTTGAAAATTTCGGTGTTTAAACTTTCTAGGAGCTGCTGCGTAAAAAATTTCACAAAAAATCAAATTAACCGTTTCCCAGAAAATCGAAAACCGAAAAAATTGTTTTTTTTTATAAAAATCGTTGGAGACGTTTTAGAGAAAAATATGTTTTTTTTTTGGCCAAAAAAAAACGTTTGCGAGCTACTGTTATTTGTCATCTTAAAAAAAAAATTTGGTCTAAGAATTCATTAATTGTAAATAACAATAATTGTAACTTTAAGAGCCCTTAATAAAATTTGGGTACTTTGTTGTAAAGGGTGTATTTTTAGACGTGTGATTTTCAATCTGGCAATACTTTTTCGGAGTTGTTCTTTTAGACAGCTGTCACTTGATTTATGTTCAGTTTGCTTTGCCATTTCATCATTAATAGACTTACTCCTGAATAACATTTGGAAATCGTGCAAATTTATTACCAAAACAAGATGGCCACCGATCCCGATTTTCACAAGGAAATTTTGTTCAGCGAGAAGCTTAGTTTTCGTTAAATGGGTACGTTAACAAGCAAAATGGTCGGATTTGGAATGATCATAATCCACAAGCCATTGTTCAGACGCCGGCCGTTACATCCTCAAAAAGTTATTGTTTGGTGTGCTCTATGGGCAGAAGAAATCATTGGTTCATATTTCTTCATAAATGAAGCCGGTCATAATGTTACAGTCAATGGGGAACGCTATAGAGCCATGATTAACAACTTTTTCGTGCCTGAATTAAAGGATGTTGATGTGGACGACCATTGGTTTGGTTTGGAAGGAAACTTTTGGGCAGTGCATTATCTCGCGCCGTGGTCGTGGGCCTGTGGCGGGCGTGGCCTCCAAGATGCTGCGATTTAACACCGCTGGACTATTTTTTTGTGGGGTTATGTGAAGTCTCTTGTCTACTCAGATACGCCCAAGACGATTGACGCCTTGGAAGAGAATATTCGGCGCGCTATTACTGACATACGGCCCCAATTGCTGCAAAAAGTGGTCGAAAATTGTGCTTTTCAGCTGGATTTTCTTCGAGCCAGCCGTGGCAGCCACTTGCACGAAATCATTTTTAAAACATAATGGCAAACCCTTATCTTTATAATAAAGCTAAATTATTGGCCATAACATTAAATTATATGCGTTGTATTTCTTCTTGAAAACCACACGTCTAAAAAAACACCCGTTAGATAATTCCATAAAATTCACCTGTCATAACCTGGCAACTCAGTTCTTTAAATACAACCTACGTTTCATATTTAAAAAAAAAAGAATGGACCAACCTTAAAGGTTCATTATGCATCTGACACATAATACAGTAGCCGCCGCCACGTCAAGGCAGAATGTGTTTCCGGTGAATAAATTCAGTTGTCATGTTTGCAGATAAGGTAGTTATTTTAGTTCCGCTGCACTGTACCAAATAATAATTGAAACGAACATCGACGCCATTGGTCGCATGAAACAACTTATCAGCAAAGTCATCATTGCGACAACAGCAGTTCCACATCAGAGAATAATCATTTAATCATTTAGGGAGCTGAGAGGGTACATATACATAACTGCAGACCGTTTCCGCTGTTATTCACGATCGGAAATCGCCTCTGTAAGAGTACTGCGATGGTGTTTTTTTTTTTTTTTTTTGTTGTGAACAATTATTAATATTTTATTGTATTTGTCATTTTTGTTAAGACGAGGTCGGAAAAAAGAGGTCTGTGGATTGAGGATGATGGATATCCGGATGAAGTCATTCGAAATTTGTTGTAAAAATACAACCATCAAAAAATCCCTCGCCCAGCAATGCATCACAAGTGCTTTCCTGAAAAGTGTAGTTTTTGTTCCTTATTTGACAGAGAACTTCAAAAGATTGTCATTAACAAAGCCAAAGATGTTCGCGTTTATATTTTTAAGTTTTTTGACATTTGATTGAATATTTGAAAAAAAAGCATTTTCCAGAAACAAAAAACAACCGTAGCTACTATACAAAAATTAAAAAACAGTTAAGAAATATGATTGTTTTCAAAAAAAAAAAAAAAAAAAAACGGCTGCCAAAATGTTGAGAGGAAAACGTAAAAAAAATATTTAAATTTCCTTCCATAAAACCACTCTTAAAATCTTCTATTTTCCCATTATTGGATGAAAAGATAAAATCTATTTTTTTACACAGATTCTCCTCATAAGTATTCCCTACTTATTCCATATTCAAATTTTCAAAAAAAAATGTTTTTTTCGATTAAAAAAAATATTTTTGTTTGTATCGATTTTTCAGAAACGGTTAGATAGATTTGTTTCTTAAATAAAATTGTATACGCATGTTAATAATTACTTCGACTTGGGAATCCAAATAATTATTCATATTCATTTTCTTAAAAATGTTTTAAGATTTTTATATACATAAACAAATATTTTTTTTTAAATACCGCTCCAACGATTTTTAATTTTTACTTGTGATATAGGAACTATAGGGCAATTTTTGCATTTGGAAAAAATTTCGAACTCAAGATTTTAATCAAACTTGGCATTACAATAATAGAAAACACCAAATAAGGTCCCGCGATTACGTCTGCCTGTCTGTCTGTCTGTCTGTCTGTCTTTAGAACGATCTACAGCCTAAACGGCTGAAGCGATCTTTTTCAAACTTGGTACTTAAGCGTTTTAGGTGATTTCTTAAAATAGATTTTTGAATCGTTTTTAGAACCAAAAATAACGGTACTTGCCATTCAATTTTTTCTACCATATTGATTATCTCGAAAACGGCTCTGACGATCTTCGTGAAAAAAAATGTGTGCACTACTTTAGGTATAGTTGTGGCGGGACCCTAAGAATTGTAAAAAAAAAAAAGAAATATAATTGCAATGTGGCCTCACCATAAAGTTTCATCATATTAACACATTAATGTGTAAGAAGGGGCAGGTGTCTAAAAGACTAAAACTGAATATGTTTTTCTCTATTTGTTTTTTTTTTAGTATACGCAATTGATATTTAGCACGGAAGAGTTTAATAACGCCGCTTTACGGCCGTGATCATTGCGATTTCTTTTAAAATTAAATAAAAGTATAAAGCTATCGAAATAAAAGTTTTTCATTTATCTAATAAGATCGCTTACAGTCTCAGAAGTGGGATCGTGTTAAAATATAATTCGGTTTAAAAATACGATCGTGTTAATTGAAATTCGATTCTTCCAAAAAAATTTTATCGAAACCCAATTCATAAAATCCTATCAAAAAATGGATTCGTTCGAAATGGATGAGCTCAAGCAGTTAATTGGAGTCCAGTTGAAGTCGTGGCTACGTGCGCTGGGGAAGAAGTCCACTGGCAATAAGGCTGAACGGGTTCTTCGGTTATTGGCGATTCCATCAGAGTCGCGTGACGAATTTGTGCCGACGCTATGCAATGGAAATTAGAATGCCAACGACCACCAGTCAGACAACGAAGATGAAGATAATGAGAGTGATGATGAGTGTGATGCATACGAAGACAACAGCAATACAGATGAAATGCGCCAGAAGAGCGTCAATGATGAAAAGGACGTTGCAAGCAAGAAGAAAATGAGCGACAAGGATGACGAGTGGATATTGAAAATAATGAAGAGAGAATTGACAATAGTTAAACGAGAGTTGGAGGTACAAATAAGAGAGACGGAGTTGCTCAAAAAAGAAAATGAAATGATGACAAAAGAGGGAAAGAATAAGATTGTCCCAAAACACGACGATGACGATGGGAAATCCATGATGAATTTTTCCGTGGTAAGAGATTTGATTCCAGAGTTTGCTGGTACTAGTGACAACTACGAGCAGTGGGAACTGCAGCAGAAGAGTGTCCTAGCTATTTCCAAATTGGGCGAGAACAGTTCCCGGGCACTAATATCAACCACACTTAAGAGAAGAGCACTGCAATTGTTCCACTCGAAAGTGGATATGATGTCGGTACCAGTCGATGTGCTACTCCGAGAGA
This sequence comes from Philhelius pedissequus, assembly GCA_910595825.1. Taxonomy (NCBI): domain Eukaryota; kingdom Metazoa; phylum Arthropoda; class Insecta; order Diptera; family Syrphidae; genus Philhelius; species Philhelius pedissequus. The sequence goes on along the minus strand of OU343160.1, from coordinate 71,686,093 downwards.
TGGGTACTATCGATTCAAAATAGCTTTTAGCGGCCTTTAGTCCACAAAATTTGTGCTTCGTCCCGGCAATCTCACATGGACTCAGTTGGTTAGTGAGCCCCTTACCAATACGCAATTTTTGTTAAGTTCAGTTCAACTTACATGCATTTTTTGACAAAAAAGCAATGTGAACTATATCCAACAAGATTAAAATTTAAATCATTAAAATTGGAAGATTTTGTCCTTGGTCAGGCATAGTTAATACGAGGGTGTTTTTTTGTATAATACAATTCTATATACTACTGAAATTACTCAGCCAAGTAGAAGACTTAGCATTATATTTAATTGGACTGGCTGAGTAATTTCAATAGTATATAGAATTGTATTATAAAAAAAAAAACACCCTCGTGTTGGGAAAAAGAGGAGAGTTAATATTATGAAATGAGAAATGGGTTAGTTTATAGAAAGAGCGGCAAGGATTTATTATTTATGTAGGATGTGACAAAGTGTTTGAAAATTTGACGAAGATGTATTGGTTTCCGAAAATAAGGAATAGAATCAGGGAACATATTTCAAATAGTTTCAAATGTATAACGTTTTCACCGAAGTTTGGTAAACATGAAGGCTTACTTTATAGCATACCTAAAGGTGACATCAAATCATTGAGAAAATCAAAGAAGAAATATGTCCTCCTGGTCGTAGATGGTTTTACCAAGTTTAGTAAACTATATGCGGTTCGAGGTTATGGTACCCATGAAGTAATTAGTTCTCTAAAATCATATTTTAACTCTTACAGTCGTGCTAAGCTAATAGTTTCTGATACAGGCACCAGTGCATTTACCTCAAATGAATTTATATCATTTTTGGAAAAAAGTTCTGTCAAGCATTTTTTGGTTGCAACTGGCTCACCACAAGCCAACGGCCAAGTTGAACGGGTAAACATATATGTATCGTGAGAAAGATGATTAGTGCGGGTAATGAAATGTCTCTGGATAAAGTCCTACCTGAGATAGAGCATGTAATGAACAATACCGTGCACAGAAGCACTGGGACGACACATAGTGAGTTACTTTTTGGAATAAGGCAGCGAGGAATGTCGGAAGACCCGTTGAGGGAGAGGTTAGAAGAAATCTTGAATAAGGAAAAGGGTAGGGATTTGGAAGGTATAAGAATGGGAGCAGCTGCTTAGATAAAGAAATGTCAAAATTACAACAAGAAAATTACAGATCGAAATAGAGTTCAAAGAGCTATCGAGTAGGAGATTATGTAGTAGTTAAGAATTTCATCAGCCTACCAGGAGCGTACAGAAAAATACATCGTATGTTTAAGGGGCCCTATAAAGTAATAACAATTTTGCCCAATGATAGATACCTTTTAAAAGATGTGACAGGGTTTCAGCTTACCCAAATTCTTTACGGAGGGGTAAAGGAAGTGGCTTATATGAAACCATGGAGAGTAAATAATAATACCAATAAACGCGAAATCGGGACGATTACTTGTTAGGATGGCCGAACTGTGGCTGGACCCTAAGAATTGTAAAAAAAAATATAATTATAATGTGGCCTCACCACAAGGTTTCATTATATTAACACCTTAATGTGTAAGAAGAGGGCAGGTGTCTAAAAGACTAAAACTGAATATGTTGTTCTCCATTTGTTTTTTTTTTAATATACGCAGTTGATATTTAGTACGGAAGAGTTTAACAACGCCGCTTCACGACCGTGAACATTGTGATTTCTTTTAAAATTAAATAAAATTATAAAGCTATCGAAATAAAAGTTTTTCAGTTATCTGATAAGATCGCTTACATAGTCTATATTTTGGTTAACATTTTTTTTAGATATGTATTTTGTTATTAACGGTATCTGCTATACAACCATTTTTTTTGATTTTCGACTTTCTCATAAACGGCTCTACGGGTTTCGTTCATCATTTTTGACATCCTTTGAATTATTAATAATACTGCTACTAAATTTTTTTTTTTTTCAAAACTCAATATTTCGAAAACGGCTGGATGATTTTTTGAAATTATATTTTAAATTAATATTATTAAATATTTAAAGTATTTATAAAAATAATTAAAGAAATTTTCAATAAAATATATTAAATATTTATATAAACAATTAAGTAAAAAACGACTTTAAAAATATATGTAGCAATCTTTTGCATACGATGTGAAATGTGATCGAAGGTAAGAGCAAGTACATGCGATCCAGTCGTGCATTTTATTTTTTGATATAGTTTTTCGCTTCTCCAATCACTTAACTAACAGTATGTAACTTTATTCAAAAAATGTTTAAATCGTTTTATTTTTTATAACCATAGGCTGTTTGATCGCCCATTTTGAATTCTTCAATCAACTTTTAATAGGCACACTATTTTAACAATGTTGAAATATCAAATCCACTTTTCCTTTTTTTATTTGATAAAACTTTACGGTATCTTTTATTTGCTCTTAACGAAGAAATATATTGTATATCGTAAAATTAAGCCAAAAAGTATATGGGCGTAATCAAGCGAGACGGAGTGTATCTTCTATGGACAACATACACAAATCAAACATCACTCGTACATTCACGAATGACCTGGACATTCAAATATTCGTTACAATATGTACAAAAGTATGATTACAAAGAAATTGAAAAGGAATATTTTTGAACAACAAGTCTATTTTGCAACGCATTCAAGTAACATTCGAGCGGAAACAAAAATAAAACAATAATGCGAAAACACTTGCAAAGAGATTTCAATTATTCATTCCTTAGTTCCGATTTTATTTAAACAAAGTCTCAGTTTGCAGATTACAATGCCCGCCGACCCGCCCCGCCACAAATGCTGCCCAGGCCAGTGTGCAGCGTTAAGCTCGATGGGAAATACTGGTAAGCTACTCGCCCCATTGTTGAATGAATTTTGTGCCTTTTTCATAACTTCTCCTTTTGTTATAGATTTCAAATTCAAAGGCTTTTTGTTGCAGAAAATATGAGATTGATCTTTAATGATTTTTTGCTACGCAGATACTCTGTTATATTTAATTTGCCGCAATAATAAATTGAACGTAACGTAAGTCGTGGCTTCGTTTGTTTGTAGGTAGGGATCTATCTTTTTCAAATATTATTTTATTCCATGAATTAAAACAAAACGTGACAAAGGCATTTGATTTTTTTTGGGAATTTCTGCTTTTATATAGAATGTATTTAAATAAAGCGATTTTGAGAAGTATTCTAATCCATTGCTATTAATGGATTTTAGTTGCCTACTCTAATTTGTTAACGTTTAATAATTGATGAACCTTGCTTTTTTTACGCTGTTCTGCGGTAAATATTAGAAAACAACTATTTGGTTTAATTATGGAAAATTGATTAGTTTATTAATTATTATTATAATCCTATATAATTGGGGTTTCTGATCTTTTGTAACATGTAACTTGTTACTTTTTATGTACTTGTAACTTGTAACTGATCTGATTGAGAAATCTTCGCACATGTTCTGTGTTTCACTTTTTGTGAATTTGAGGAACGAAAGTGAATGTGGAATTTTAGGTATCTGAAAATAAAAATTCGTGTTCAACATTCCGAATGTGAACCGTTTTTATACAAATTGTCTGTAACAGGTGATTTTGACAATTCGAAAATGAATTCGAAGTGAATTGGAAGGAGTTGAATTTACTCGAAATGCAGAACACGTTATTTCATTTTAAGTGAAATTGAAATTCGTTTTGAATTCATTTTCACTCGGAATGCAGAACATGTGTGTTTAATTGGGCTTTCTGATCTTTTAAATCTCTATGCAAATTAATAAAACAAATTAATCATTTTTTTTAAATTATTCTCCACCATTCGTTGGTTATTTTCTAACTCTTTTAGGTTAAGTTAGGTTAGGTAGATAGGCTTATAGTTGATCTGCTTACCGGCACACCTAGATCAAAATAGATCTATTGTAGTAGTACCCCGAAGTATTGTAACTTCTAGTTGTATAACCTAAGTGATCTATGGATCATCATTATCGAGCCATATAGAGGCTTTTATGAAGCTCGTAAGGCTTTTGCCTGAAATCGTTAAAGACAATTAACTGCCCATGAATTTATTCCTGTGTGCAATGACACAGACAATGAGAGGTATCCTTGTGTTCGTCTTCATCATTGCAACATCTACATAGGTGGGCAAATTCCTAAACGCAAATCTTGCGCATAATATGCTAAGCAAACTAGCTCTAAACGCAATAAGAAAAATTTCTGTTAAGCACACTGTCCCAAAACGCATTTCATTCTTTTTTCTTGCGCAAACTTCATTGCAATTGTGCAAGTTTTAATCTTGTGTTGCGCACTTCACTTGCTTTTCAATTTTTATCGGGTTCGTGCATTTGCTTAGCATGAGACTTTCTTTGAAAATCTTGCGTTTAGGAATTTTACTGAGTTCCGTTTTATTTTTATGGTAGCCCAACAGATTGTGTCCGGCTCCTACTCGCTTACAAGAGTTCGAAGGTAATTCTTGCCTAAGTAGTTTTTCTGTTCTTTTCTTATCGAAATTGGGCCATAGTTTCTTAGTTGTAGCACGGTGTGAGTACCGCTTTCATTGTTTTTTTTTTTTTTTAAATAACCTTCTTTCCAATGCTCTGTTTAGTAACACAGAGTGGAATTCTAATCGACGGTTGTATCTTAGTAGGGCCAACGGCCAAGGGTTGCACCCTTGCTCGCCATGTCATCAGCACTCTCGTTGCCCGGTAAATCACTGTGACCCGGGACCCAGCAGATCTTAATGCTATACTGCGTGGCAACAACACTCAGCTCTTCGCGAAAACAAGTTACAAGCTTCGACTTTATAACTGTTGCAGAAATCGCTTTTATTACTGCCTAGCCGCATTTATCACTGCCAAGACCTTAGCCTGGAAGACAATAATGTGATCAGAAGGCTTAGCGGAACTGGCTATTTTAAGGTTTTCTGAAAAAAAAAATCTACACTTACCCCAGTGTCCATCTTTGAGCCGTTGGGTGTGTCGGTCTAAGTATCTATTGTCGGACTAATCAGTATAGGGTTCGTTGCAGAGACTGTTTTAAGTAGTAATTGTTATGTTTTCTGGTAATTACTTTTTGAAATTGGTAATTGTAAATAATGTTTCTGGTAATTACTATTTTGCACTGCATCCTATAATTAGGTCTTCCTTATTTTTCTTTTTTTTTAATAGGCGTTTTTCTTACGCTTAGATCAGAGAAGTGAGCTGTCAAAAAAAAGATATGTGTTTCTTCTTAAGCTCACACACATCAGAGCACTCCGGTTGTGTTTTTTTTTCAATCAGAGCTAGGTTGGAGCACGCTCTATGAGCTCAGAATAAAATGACCTAGCAGATGGATTAAAAATCTGAACGCGGCTAAATTTGCCTTTTTTGTGAAATGACAGCGACAGACATCAAATAAAAAACCAAGCAAACAAATAAAAATGAAGATCGACGACGGTTGTTCTTCCATTGCAGGTTATAAACATGTATTATTAATTTAGCAATAAATTATATATTTTTCGTTTTCATTTTTACTGAAGCTGTCAACTTCTTTGTCGTCATTAAAAAAATGCTTCCCTCAACACAACTGCCTTATCCATTTTTGATTTTTGTTTTTAATGAAAACTGAGAGACAATTCCTACGTTTGACAGCTTGTCAAATTCTGAAATTTTTGACAGTTCAGTGTTACAGTCAGTTTCATAAATAAATCGGTGAGCTCTGATCAAACTCTGCTTAGAGAGTACTCGACATGTGTCAAGCTCTGCTCAGTACTTTGTTTAACAAAAGTTAACAAAAGAAAAATGCCTAATATCATCTATTACTCAGTTTGAATACAAACTTCCGAACAAACAGAACTAGAGTGAGAAACAAAAATTTCCTTCACTTGGCAAGTATAGCCGTTTCGTACTCGAACGCTGTCATCTTTTTGGACACGATTTCGTATATGACGTTATTCTGAAAAAGAACTCTTCAATTTGCACTGACGGACGGGACCAATATAAGCAGCGGTGAATCTGGTGGCCTGTGGCCGATTTAGTAGAGACGAATTTCTGAAATGGAAATTCGAATCCGAGATCATCCATCAATAATTGGCTGTCGGTGTTGGATCGAAATCGTTCAATCGATACAGAGACAAGTACCACCAGGAAACAATAGCATTTCAAGGGAATATTCAGTAACTGTGAGGAAGATGAATATGAATACAAGTGCGACATCGAAATAAAATTCGATCTGCGCCAATTAATTTAAAAAAAAAATTGTTACGTATATGTATTCTTCGAATAAAAGGGAAGATCCTAAACAAACACGAACATTTGCCGTTTCACAACCTTTGACTTTTTTTTTTAATTTGTGGGTAATTCATATTTTTTCCTTAAAACAATCTCTGGTTCGTTGTTCACGCATCCATGTCTATCAGGGAAACAAGTTGTAAAGGGTTTGTTGAAATCTGATTTTGGTATACCTATACAAACCACTCTTTTTTTTTAAGGATTTTTAGGTTCGTAGCCTTTTCCAGCGCATTACATCATACCAGATTGCAATATACATCCATACATTATAATTTTAGGATTTGGGCCCCAGTTGTTACCAAATATCCTGTTGCTTGAATAGAATGCGATCATTGCTTCTTTAGCTCTTTCTTTTATGTTTGGGCCCCAGTTTAATTTCTTATCTAGGATCACAATAAGATATTTGGCTTGATCGGAGATATTGCGTCGGATCCCATCTATTTTTGGTACTGAAAAATCTGTTTTTTTTCCTTCTATTTGTGAAGAGGACCAGTTTAGTCTTCAACACCCAAATTAATAAACATGGACTAGGGAAGGTTTAGGACTTGTTCCTTGGACTAAGTGCGAAATACTATTAATAAAACACATTTCCTGGTATTTTACGTTTACCAGCTTAGTCCTTCGCTAGACCATCAAAGACGGTGGTCTAGCGATGGACTAAGAACTGACATTTAAGAACAAAATTTACAGGGACATAGAATAAAAAGAGGTAGAGTTGATAATTATTGTAGTAGATTTTGTTCGATTTTTTATTAATATGAAATTTTAGTCCATGGTCTAACTCTTATTCCATGGTTTTTTAAGTCCATGAACTAAAGGTGGACTAAGCGTTTTTTTATAAATAGAGCTATAAAGGATTAACCGTTAAGCCACATTTCTTTGTCCAAGTACCAGACTTTGGCTAAAGTGTTTTCAAGTTGCTCAGTTATATTGATTGGGAATTTACTTGTCGCAACCAGATCTAAGTCATTGGCATAAGCTACTACTTTGACCCCACTTCACTTAAGTTTAGTATAAGTTTACTATTCAATAATAGAATCCATAAAAGTGGCGATAGAACTCCCCCTTGAGATGTTCCTCTTGACGATAATATTTTTATTTGGGTTCCAACTAGATCACTGAAGATCTCTCTGTTTCTTAACATGCACATGATCCAGTTTATGATTGCACTATCTACTTCTAATATCTATACTAGGATATAAGGAAATGTTCCACTGCGCTACTTTTTTTTACGTTATTGAATGCTCCTTCAATGTCCAGACAGCTAGAGTATATTCCTTGTCATGAAGTGTTTTTTCCATTGCACTGTAAGGAAATAAGGAGTTAATAGCCCATTTTATTCTCTCTATCATTATAATCAGCGTTATTTTGAAATTCGAACGAATAGCTAATGCGATAGGATATATTTATTCATTGGAATGAACTTTATATATTTTGACATTCGAACGAATAATATTCATTTTTTAACGATTGCGCAAAATGAACTTGAATGAATCTTATTTTGAAAGTCAGATGTTTGAAATTTACTGACATTTCTATTGGATTTAGTATGACCAAAGTGATATTTTTTTAGTAGAATTTTTTTAACTAAAAAAATTGGTCGGACAATAAATCCATCATAATCAACAACTAAAAAACGTTTGTATAATAAAACACAAGATTTTTTTCTGAACTTTCGTTTCACTTTAATTGTGTTTAAAAAATTATAACAACAAAACAAAATCAGTTGTTCAACAAACAACTTCAGTGGTTATTAAATTTACATACACCTGGTCACACTTTTTAATTGTTAAAAGTCAAAAGTCAAGTTGCTTGCCGACACAATTAATTCTTTCTTTGAACAAAATATAAAAAATATTAAATAAGTTGAAGATAGGCTATTGCAATTGTTTTGTGTGTGAAAAGTGAAGACGTCGCTAAGTAAAAAAAGGATAATGGATCCATCAAATATATATTCAAGAAAGAAATTTTGAACTATCACTTTAGTTCATCCATGAAGCACGAAGCACTCGGGAGGAAATTGCTGCATTATTTTAATTAAAAGTGTACACATTTTACATTTATATATATATCAATATATCTCACTTATTTATTTCGGTTAAAAACTAAAATCAATAAAAAACATACTCTTTTAATTCACAAAATGGGACTTTTTTCTTAATATATATTTATCAAAAAGCCAACAAATAACTTAAAAAAGTAATTTATTTTAATTATTTGTCAGTAAAAATATCCAAACTTACATGTTTTGTGAATATATTCGTCAGAAGAAACTTGAACGAGAACTAAATGACATTTAATTCGAATGATTCGAAAGTCAAAATTTGGTTAATTTTGAAGAAAAAATTAACTTTCGATTGTTTAAGTGAAATTTCGAATCGTTCGAAACTCAAATTACAAATCAGTCAAGTGAATTTCAAAATATGGTTGAATATAAGGAGGTAGTTTTGAACGGAAAACTAAAAATCCTTATGAACATCATCATAATATTGTTGGGTTGTCAATTAAATAAATGTAAATGAAATTAGTCAAATAAAATATAAAATATTTATACCCTTCAAAAAGGTGGAAAATAACCAACGAAACGTTGGAAATAATTTAAATAAAATGCGTACTTGCTCATATGTTCGGTCACATTATATGCAAAAGATTCTTAATGGAAACGGCTAAATGTATTTCTAAAGTCGTTTTTCACTTAATTATTTATATAGGTATACAAATTATTAAATTTTTCAAAAAAAAATTGGTATGAACATTTTAAATATTTAATAATATAAATTTAAAAACAGTATTTCAGAAAAAATCGTCCACCCGTTTTCGAAATATTGAATTTTCAAAAAATATTTTTTGAAAATTTTGAAATGCAGTATTACTTAGAACTCTAAGAAGATCCTGTATAAAAATTTTGATCGAAATCCGTTGACCCGTTTATGAGAAAGTCGAAAATCAATAAAATGGTTGTATGGCAGGTACGGTTAATAACAAAATATTTTAATTTTTTTTGGCCAAAATGTAGACCATGCCCAAAGTAGTACACACACCAATTTTTATCAAAATCGTTAGAGCCGTTTTCGAGATAATTAAGATAATAGAAAAATTTGTATGGCAAGTACCGTTATTTTTGGGGCTAAAACAATTGTTCAAAAATCTACTTTGAACAATCACCTAAAACGCCTATGCACCAAGTTTGAACAAAATCGGTTCAGCCGTTTAGGCAGGCTGTAGATCGTTCCGAACACAGACAGACAGGCAGACATACGGAATTCCCGGACCCACTTTTTGGTGTTCTCTATCATCGTAATGTCAACTTGGTTAAAATCTCGAGTTCGATTTTTTCCAAATGCAAAAATTGCCCTATAGTGCCTATATCGCAAGTAAAAACAAAAAAAAATAATTTGCATACAAATGTAAAAGATCCGAAAGCCCAATTAAAATACATAATAATAGCATTTTGTTTTATTGACCCATAATTAATAGATAAATGAATGAATCTAATGAATCAAATTTATACAAGCTAAAAATAAAAAAAAAACAGTTCGTATGTTCTTAAACAAAATAAAGAGAAAAAAGAAACAATTTGTGGGAAAAAAGGGAATTTTCGGACTTTTAAAAAGAATTTATCTTTCAAATGGCACTGGTCAAGTTTACCATTTAAGCCCGTGCAACTGTTTCAAAAATAACAAATATCCGTAGCATTACAGAAAATTCTTCGTACTACGTGCCGCAAAATACCTTGCATATTACAAGGTGTCCGCCGGAAAGGTATACTACTTTGTTTGTTTATAATTTTTGATTAAATGAAAGAGAATGGATTTTGTTTTGATAAATGTTTTATTTAATGTCGGCAATTATGTATGGAATAGAATATCAGGTAAATGTCCGTTAGTGTCTGTTAGTCTCACAAATGCGAGCCCTTTTGAGCACATTTTTCATTACATTCTCACGCGGTATTTCATTAATTTCATCACGAATAATTTGTTTGTGTTGCTCAAGCGTTTCTGGTTTCTTTGCATAAGACTTGCTTTTCAGATATCCCCACAAAAAGAAGTCCTCAGCTGGCTGTAACATCCTATTGGCTTATGTACGGCGGCGTAAATGGTCAACTCTTGTGTCAACTGAAACTTAAATGAAAACAAATGCAAATCCAATCTTAAATGTGGCCAAATTTGTTCTTTGAAGAACAATCTCCTAGGCACGGCGTTGAATTGAGGTTGATGGATTGTTTTGAACACTTCCTTGTGCAGCAGTTATGTTTTCAGCCGATCTTGCAGTACGTTGTGGTCCATGCTTGAGACAATCGCCCACAGACACTCTTTCTTCGAAATCATTCATTACACGATAAATAGTGCGTTTTGTTGGCACGTTTTTCCCAAAAATTCACGTAACTTTCTCATTGTCACAGTAATCGATGATTGATTTTGATAAAATGTTTTAACAATTAAAACACGTTGATTTATCGAATATATTTCCATAATAAATTTGCCACGTGTCTACTTCACGACTGCCAAATATGAACTGTCAAGCCTAATGTTTTCCAAAATGGCGGCAAAACAAAGTAGTATAGCTTCCCGGCGGACACCATGTATATGTACGTAAAGATAGGAAACGTAAGGTAAAATTATAACAGAACATTTGAAAACATTCAAAACACAAAACCGTTGATTTTTTTTTATTTGTTTTTAAATTTTTGTTAGGTTTGCTTAATAGGTATGGTTTTGGTACCAAAGCTTAATTTTTTTACGGGAAACCAACTTTTATAAATACAGCAATTAAAAAATATATATATACAACTCCTAAAAGGCATCACTAAAGAAGCTTATTGGCAGGTACCTTTACCTTTTTACGTAGCTATTATACGAGTTTACAAATATGGACCATATATACAACTTTTGGAAAGGGATAGATTCAATTATTATTTTCGATGAATCGATGGAAATCGGTAAGAGGATTTCCAATAATAAACATTTCATTGAAATTGTATGTATTTTGCTTTTTTTTTAAGTGTACAAGCAAGTTAAAAGTATTGATAAGTCCTTTAGAGAAAAGCTGCTTTTAATTGATGACAAAGGCAAAATATATTCATTAAAATAGATTGAAGGTAGGCAGGACTACATACTACGAACTATACTCGTCCAATGTCAAAAAGTACTTGAAAAAACCCTATCTTCCTTTGATAAAAAAAAATATTTCTGTTATATGAATGTTTGCCATAAACCTGAAAACCAGTTCAGTTTAATTTTGTTTCGATTTTGGAGATACGAGTAATGGTCATTATCAACATTACCATTAATGGTAATGTTGATAATCTACACGCGCTCAAGGGATTATACTACCCTTTGAATGTTTCAACACAGCGCGGGCGTGAGGTTAAGGACCAGAAAGAAGGATAGGAAAGATGTGTGGCGCAATGTTCTAAGACTATAGGTGGTTGTTGTCTCAGAATTTATCTTTAGGGATGGCGGCTGAACTAATGCGGAGAAAATTACCGTGTCTTATTTACTTATGTCTCTTATAATTCGCATTATTTTTTTATTTAGTTGTCATATTTATGGATATACTAGTTTACTCAATCACATGTTGTTAGTGTTATGCCTAAGCAGCATGTAATGAGTAAACCAGATTTTTTTAAATTCATATTTAATTATTATTAACTTACTAGCAAAATCATCTATCCACCTACAAAATTTCATTAAAAACAATTCAGTCGTTGAATGTAGGCACAAACGACGAACATGCTCGCCTAGCATGCTCGCTTTCGCTGTGCTCTTCTTGTATGTGGGCTGGTTCGCGATCCGCTTGCTGTTGGCCAAAAATTTAGATTTTGTCGTGTTCGTTGGCGTCGATGTTCGTCGTGTATGGTCATGTTCGCGAACAAAGCGAAGATTTAATATTGAATTCAAAAAGTAAGAACTACAAAAATAAAGTTGGGAAAAATAAATCATGGCTAATCTTCCAGCTGCTTACCAATTTTTATTAAAATCCATTCAATGGTTGAGGCATGAATGCGGAACAAACAACCAAGTATATATTTTGTTCATATATAAGCCTCTCCCATATAGGCATAGGAACTGTTCGGTTCCATTTTTCGGGATAAAAATAACCTATGTGATAATCGAGTATGTGTGTGTCCATGTGCCAAATTTTATCCAGATCCGTTCAGCCGTTCTGGCGTTATTGAACAAAAAACATTCATCTATACCACCCATCCATTCAAACTTTTACATTTATAATATCAGCAGGATTATCCGAAAATTTCCAAGCTTCACACGAATTTTCCATCTTTATACTGTCCAAAATCATCAATTCATGCTTTAAATTTATCTATATATCATCGAGAAAAAAATGGTCGCGTTTTTCTAGAATTTTTCAAGTTTTCCACTAAGAATTTTCAATTTTTTTCATTCGAAAAGCCATTCCGGAACATTTGCATACACAATTAAATCCAAAAAATCAATTTTCGATTTTTAAAATTTCCCGAATTTTCTGGAGGGTTTACCCAAAATTTTCTTTCGCAAAAACCTTCTCCTGGATTTTACGAATAACTAAAAAAGAGTTCGAGCCAAATCGGCCCATTCGTTCTTAATTGATGAATTACAATACATTTTTGCACACCATTTTTCATAGCAGATGCCCGTGCGATGGTATACGGGCTTTCTATCCCACGGGAATCTAATGACATCTATACACCTACAATTAAAAACCGTTCAGTCGTTGAGGCGTGAAAGCGGAACAAACACCCAAGTTTATGTATATATTTTTTTTATATTTAAGGCTCTTCATTTTTTTTTTTTTTTGATAAAAATGACCTATGTGAGAATCAAGTACCCCATCCATCTACCAATCAAATTTCATGTAAATCCGTGTGCTTCTATGCGTCTTGTGAATAAAAGCTATGTTGGCTATTTGTAGAATGAGCTCTATGAAAAATTAAAACACACCTATCCCACGGGAACCATACATTTCCGGAATAAAAAGTAGCGTGTGGCCTATTCCAGACAATAATCTATCTCTGTACCAAATTTCATCCAAATCCGTTCAGCCGTTCCGGAGTTATTGAGCAACAAACATCCATACATCAATCCATCCATCCAAACTTTCACATTTATAATATTAGTTTATTATTAACTTATAACTATCTTAAAGCTAGACAAAAATTCATAAAACTAGCCTAATTATCAATAACTTACAACTAATTTACTGGCGCTTTCCACGCGCTCTAAACTAAACTATATCTCTTAAAACTAATGGCCCAAAATTTTAAGCGATTTAGTAATATGTTAAATCATTTTTAATATGATACTAGGTTTTGCTAATTTTAAACGAGTTTAGTATCGTATTATCTTCTTAACATTTTACTAAAGTTAAAACCACCGAATGGCTACTTTATTATTTTTAGTATCGTACTAAATCCATATGCCACTTTGACATTTACAAACGTCAAAAAGTTATGTTCGCTTACTTGTTTGCACTATTTTAGGCGTGTTTAGTTTATTAAGAAAATTGATTTATTATGGTGCTAGTTAAAAAGTGTTTAAAGTTAGGAAAATATTAGTAAAGTGTTTTAGTATTAGCAAACTGTTAAGTAGGCTGTTTAAAATTTTGCGCCAATGTCTTTCGACCTAAAAAACTATTTAATTTAATTCTAATTATTTTATTGTTTATTTCACTTAGAAAGCTATTTGAAAAAAAACTTGGTATCATATCTAGACTAAAAATAATTAAAACTAGATATAATTAACTATTAACTTATAAGTAAGCCAGGAATTCATTGTATGACATTTATTTTAGAATTGGTTTTTAATGGTAAAATAAGAGGACATAGACTACGGCTAGGATCGAACTTGTGACCATGAGGTTGACAGGCGAACACACAACTATCGCGCCACGGCCACCCCCCTAGTACAGCGATCGTAGTGATCTAGCTAATAGGGAAACTTTTTGCATGCTTCATAGAGCCCTAAATGGTTAAACGAGTTCTGAATTTTCACAACGGACCCAATAGTTGGCCTGTCGGTTATTGTGTCGATTTCCACCAACAGTAATTTCTACTTAGCCTAATCTAAGTGTAACAATACAAGCCAATAAGAGGTTTCATTTTGATATATGTACAAATAAATTGCACGACTGGTTCGTACGAATTTCCTCTTTTAGCTAGCAACTTTAATGTAACTAAACAACCTACCTATAAATGCATATTTAAATCTAGAAATCTAGATAATGTTCTAACCTAAGTATGTAAATAATTATGTACTATATATGTATGTACATATGCTTAAAATGAAAGTGAGGGATTTAGGTGGGTAAGTAGCTAAAGGCATATGTCTAATTTAAGTGCAATTGCAATAAACATATTTTATATAATTATGTAGCTATTCCGTGACTTACGCAAAAATGCGTAAAATAAAATATAATTAGGGTAAAATAATGTTTTGTTTTAATAAAATCTATTTAGTTTGCTTATAGTTGTTAAAGTTTGAGGGGAAAAAAGATGATATTTCACATTTGAATTGTTGGATAAAAATGAATACATAATGTGAAACACAATAAAATGCACGAATGGATCGCACGTACTTATTCTCCTATGTTCGATCATATTATATGCAAAAGAATCTTAATTTTTTTGCTACTTGGCTTTTGACGTTTATATTTTTGACAGATCAGACATGACAAATTCCACGAACATTTGACATTTCGATTCAGTATTGTTTGCCATTTCATCATGAATAGACTTACGCCTGAACAACGTTTGCAAATTATTGAAATTTATTATCAAAATTCGTGCTCTGTGAAAAATGTGTTTCGCAAGCTACGTCTGTTTCAGCGACGAGGCTCATTTTTGGCTAAATGGATACGTGAATAAGCAGAATTGCCGTACTTGGAGTGAAGAGCAGCCAGAGGCAATTCAGCAGCTACCAATTCATCCCGAAAAATGCACTGTTTGGTGCGGTTTATGGGCAGGCGGCATCATTGGGCCGTACTTCTTCAAGGACGATGAAGGCCGCAGGGTTACGGTCAATGGAGAAAGGTACCGTTCGATGATAACAGATTTTTTTTTGCCGAAAATGCAAAAATTGAACTCGGTCGACATGTGGTTCCAACAGGACGGTGCCACATGCCACACTGCACGCGAAACCATGCATCAATTGAGAGGCGAATTTGGTAAGCAGTTGATCTCACGTTTTGGCGCAGTCAATTGGCCACCAAGATCATGTGATTTGACCCCGTTAGACTATTTTTTGTGGGGCTATGTTAAGTCTATTGTCTATGGGGAAAAGCCAAACACGATTGCTGCCTTGGAAGCCAACATTGAACGCGTCATTGGTGAGATTCCGGCCGAAATGTGTGAAAAATTTGCCAAAATTGGACCTTCAGAATGGACCACCTGAAGCGTAGCCGCGGGCAAAATTTAAGTGAAATTATTTTTAAAAAGTAAATGGCAGAAATTGATTTATCGATCCAAATAAAAATTTCATTCACTTTTTACAAGTTTCTGTGTTTTTTTGAATTTTCAAAAACCAAGCTCTTAAAAAATCACCGATTACAAACGGCTAAATCTATTTTTAAAGTCGTTTTTCACTTAATTTTATAAATTATTAAATTTTTCGCGGTTTCAAAAGTATAGGCCTGGAGTTCGACATCTGTCAAACTAAATTGTTAAACCAATTTTTTTTTCAGTTGAAAATCTGACATTTACGAAAATGAATCGCTTAACTATCGCACAACGCATAAAAATTGTTAAAACCTACTACAAAAATGGTGATTCTGCCACAGCCATATATCGTGCTTTAAGAGGAGATTTTGTTTGACATAATCGTCCAACTACGCAAGTAATTAGCAAAATTGTGAAGAAATTTGAAGAGACTGAATTAGGTACAGATATTGTAAGGCCTGTGCATCATCGTTTCGCTCGTACCACTGAAAATATCGCCGCTGTAAGTGAAAATATTGCCGAAGACTCGAATGTGTCGATTCCTCGTTGTTCTCAGGAATTAGGACTGTCTTACGGCACATTATGGCGTATTTTGCATTTGGATCTACATCTACAACCATTTAAGTCCAGCCCACAGAGCAACTGAAGCCAGCTGACTATTCACAACGTCGTAGATACGTCGAATGGGTGCTTGAACAACAGGCGGTGGAAGGCGATTTTTCGAACATTTTCTTCAGCGACGGAGCACATTTCTCACTCGGTGGGTATGTTAATAAGCAAAATTGTCGTATTTGGGGTTCTGAGAATCCTTAAGTAATTGAAGAGAGGCCATTACATGCACAAAAAGTCACTGTTTGGGGCGCTCTTTGGTCCGGAGGTGTAATTGGACCTTACTTCTTCGAAAACGACGAAGGAACAACTGTCCCGTCAATTCGGAGCGTTATGGTCATATGATAACCGACTTTTTTTTGCCTGCCCAATATGTGTCAAAAAGTGATCGAAAATTACCTCAAAAGAATCGATGCTTGCGAATTAATAAATGTATTTTACATTTATAGTTTTAAAAAACTTCATTCAATCTTAATAACTAATAAGCTTCAGATCCCTTACCACTGGTGGGGGGAAATCTTTAGCTATACTACTTAATAACTACAAATTCAACCGTTCACTTCGGTGTCTGAAATACAAGTGATTCTTAATAATAATCTTATTCTTATGTCTTATCCCATTGTCGTGTTGTGGGAGAAGATGATGTCATATATCTGGAATTTGAATATTGTATATGAAACATGATATTACTTTTAAACTGCAGCGGATGTGCTGAGTAGGCTATTTCTTACTTGTCATATGAAGACACAAATTTAATAATAATTATAATGTAAATAACGTTCCTTAACTTGCGTGGTGTTCATTTAAATGATGTAGTGTTTCACACATAATTTCAACGTTCAAACTTTATAATAAAAAAGAAATATCATGAAAAAAAAATATTTTATGTGTTTTATTTACGTTTACTCTTGAAACCGCAAAATGGATAACCCGTTATTTAATAATGTAAATTCAAAAAACAAAATTTCAGAAAAAAATCGTGCACCCTTGTTCGAAATAATGAATTTTCAAAAAAAAACATTTCTGTTTTTCAAAAATACAAAAAAAAACTATTTTCCAAAATTTGGCACGCAGTATTTTTTAGAATTTAAAAATTTGAAGGACCTACTATATAAAAATTTTGATCGAAATAAGTTGAGCCGTTTATGAGAGAGGCGAAAATCAATAAAACGGTTCTATGACAGGTACCGTTAATAACAAAATATTTTTAAAAAATGTTTGGCCAAAATATATACCCAAATTAGTACACACACTATTTTTTATCAAAATCGTTAGAGCCGTTTTCGAGATAATTAAGATGGTAGAAAAATTTGTATTGCAAGTACCGTTATTTTTGGGCCTAAAACAACTATTCAAAAACCTATTTTGAAAAGTCACCTACAACGCCTAAGCACCTAGTTTGAACAAAATCGGGTCAGCGGTTTAGGCTGTATTTCGTTCTACGGACAGACAAAGGGAATTGCGGGACCCACTTTGTTTGGTGTTCTCTATCATCGTAATGTCAACTTTGATTAAAATCTCGAGTTCGATTTTTTTTAATGCAAAACTAGCTCTATAGTAGTACCAACATACATATATGTATATCGCAAGTAAAAATTAAAAATCGTAGGTGTATTTTTAAAAAAATTATTTTTTTTTATAAAATTTGGAAAAAAAATTAAAACGTCATTTTGAATTAAATATGCTTACATATAAAATTTTAACTTCAAACAAATTCAGTGACTGGTTTTTGAAAAAAATCTTATTTTTAAAAAATCGAAAAACCATTTTTTTTTTTTGAAAATTTGAATACCTATGAAGTCTTATTAACACTACTAGGCAGTATTTGCATACAAAAACTAATTTGAATTGGTTCATCCGATAGTGAGAAGTCGAAAATATAAGAAGTGGTTACATGGGTAGTACCGTTAATAAGTACATACTTAAAATAAAATATGTTTCGAGTGACGGATAAAATACTATTAAGAGCTTTGAAAGAAAGTTATATTTTATATTTTTTTATACAGGGTCCGCCAAATAACTTTTTTTTTTTGAAAATGGGCGCAAAACATCGGGTGTAGCTTCGGCTGTGTGGGACGTAGCGCCGTCCTGTTGAAACCAAATATTGCCAATATCCTCCTCTTCAATTTTTGTGAACAAAAATTCGTTCAACATGGCCCGATAACGATCGCCATCGACTGTAACGACCACTCCTTGCTCATTTTCGAATTATGCCTCTGGACCAAAATCCGCACCAAACAGTGACTCGTTTTGGGTGTATCGGCTTTTCAATGTATGCGTGCGGGTTTTCTGTGCCCCAAATGCGACAATTTTGCTTGTTTACATACCCGCCAAGATCAAAATGAGCTTCATCTGAAAAGATGATTTTTTTGGCAAAATCGTCATCTTCTCTAAGTCGATCGCAGGCCCACTTAGCGAGCGTAGTTCAAGCGTATACACAACCATATTCGTTCAGCGGAAGGATAAAACTAATTTATCTGTAAAATCAGACATGAGCTAAGTATTACCATTCACAGTTGACGTTCAAAGTGATGCGAAAATTTCCGTTTGTGAATGTTTGACGCAAATGATCGAGCATCATTAATGCAGTGATGCGTTTGTGAATTTACCCAACCTGCAAAATTGCGATTTTTTCGTTGCTTGTGTTGTGTGGCGGCACGTAGTACCATCTTGTAGTAAATTTTAACAACTTCAATGCTTTGTTGCATTGTATGGTCCATTTTTATGGGGTTATCGCTTGGTAAATTTATATGTTGATCTATAAATTGATTTTTTTAGTAACGAACCGAATACGTTTTCAGATTGATTTTTATTTGGTATAGTATTTTTTGTATATTTGTGTCTGAGAACTAGCCAGCGGTATCAGCTGTTTTGTAAGACTGATGGCAGTCAATTATAATGCATAGTGGTGTTAGTAAAAGAGGGGTAGATCTGCCGAAAAATCCAGATCTGCAAAATTGATTTAAATTCAAAAAATAAATCAATTTGTTCGGCCAATCGAAAGCAAAAATTATCAAAATCAGTTTTTTGAAAGATCTAAATCAAAAATAAATTGATTTTTTTTACCAAGCGAAAACCCCATTAGTGATGGCGTAGTTTTTACTTGCCAAATGTCAAAAGATGTCAGCTGATCAGATAGTGGTCCTCTTATTGGAAAATATAAACTTCAAATTATTGTAAAAGGTGATTTTTTAAGAGCTTGGTTTTTGAATATTCAAAAAAACACAGAAACTTGTAAAAAGTGAATGAAATTTTTATTTGGATCGATAAATCAATTTCTGCCATTTACTTTTCAAAAATAATTTCACTTAAATGTTGCCCGCGGCTACGCTTCAGGTGGTCCATTCTGAAGGTCCAATTTTGGCAAACTTTTTCACACATTTCGGCCGGAATCTCACCAATGACGCTTTCAATGTTGGCTTCCAAGGCAGCAATCGTGTTTGGCTTGTCCCCATAGACAATAGATTTAACATAGCCCCACAAAAAATAGTCTAACGGGGTCAAATCACATGATCTTGGTGGCCAATTGACTGCGCCAAAACGTGAGATCAACTGCTCACCAAATTCGCCTCTCAATTAATGCATGGTTTCGCGTGCAGTGTGGCATGTGGCACCGTCCTGTTGGAACCACATGTCGACCGAGTTCAATTCTTGCATTTTCGGCAAAAAAATATCTGTTATCATCGAACGGTACCTTTCTCCATTGACCGTAATCCTGCGGCATTCATCGTCCTTGAAGAAGTACGGCCCAATGATGCCGCCTGCCCATAAACCGCACCAAACAGTGCATTTTTCGGGATGCATTGGTAGCTGCTGAATTGCCTCTGGCTGCTCTTCACTCCAAATACGGCAATTCTGCTTATTCACGTATCCATTTAGCCAAAAATGAGCCTCGTCGCTGAAACGGACGTAGCTTGCGAAACACATTTTTCACAGAAATAGTTGAATTTATTCATAGATTTTAACTAAATGAACCACAGTGATGATGGTTAGTAAATTTACATAGTTATGCGCATTTCGGTGCAGCAACCTTTTTTCAGACGAAATTGACCAAAGGATAACTCTTATGTACTCCGACTTAATGGCATTCGAACCACCAACGGTTCTACAAGGATTCACCAGAGTCTATACAAATAAAACGTTTCAGGGTATATTTCCAGTTTCTTTTTTATGATACAGTTAAGTGGAACAGATTTCATTGGTTAAACAAATGTAAAAGTAAAAATAAGGATGGCCACTCCAGACCTACCAAAAACGTATGCCCAGCAAACAATTTATTGTAGATGTGTATGTAATGTGAAAAAAGCACGGACTGTCACTTATTTGTTCATTGGGTAAATATATAACTCGAGAAGGCAATGTATCACATTTTTATTTACACTTTCAAAAGTTCAATGGTAAGGGTTTTGGAAAAGGGATATTTTTTAGCATGACAAGGTGCTCACTGGAAGGTATTTCTTATTATGGAATAATAAACTATTTTAAGAATCAAAATTGACAAGCGCAAAGGCATGTAAATTTCAAACCTTTCATTCTCTTTTTACGTATTGGGTGACTACAAAAAATATGGTTATTTTTTTTTTTGTTTTTAAGTTACTTCAGATAAAGGGTCTAAATAAATTTTTCAGGATCTTTGGTCACTACACTATGCTACCTTGATGTGGATTGAAAACAGCATTTGTATAGCTTGCCCCTAAAAAAAGGCGAATCTTCTTCACTCCAATTAGAATGTCGTCCAAATAACAAAAAACTGTATACCATCCTTTAAGTATCCGATCCATTACCGATTGGAATATTGCGGGTGCACATTTAACCCCGTAGATCAAACGAGTACACTTATAATAAAGACCTCGTAGGGTATTTAAAACAAAAAGTTCTTGGGATTTTTCTGATACCCGAAGCTGCTGATAAGCACCTGTCAAATCGATAACTATAAAATATGTACAACCTGCGAGCCCTGCAAAAATATCGTCAACTAATGGAAAAGTATAGTACTGCGTGTCTATGCATTTATTCAAAGTGACCTTGCAATCTACGCATATGCGAATACTGCCGTCACTTTTGGGCATGATTGCCCAAATTCAGATTCGTCAGAATCATACAAAAGTGTTCAGTTGGGATCGTGGATCGGAGAAGAATTCCGGATTGCCAAATAAAAACGCCATTAGTCCGCAACGACTGTCCCAATTACCACGACTTTGACACTCGTTGGACTTAGCCTTAATAAGATCTGGTTAACGACTAGAAGCCAAAGAAGGGCAGATAGTTCGTCTGCATATCCTACCATTAAGTTTAGAGTCGCCCAATTCTCTACTCACGATCCTGGACTGAAGCATAGAGTCGATCCAATTTGACAGTAGCGGGGTAAATGCCAGTTGAGTCCAAGGCTTGTCAAATTGCTTTATTTTCAACATTGTTAAAGAGGCCCCTTCTATATCAAGAAATAATGCACTCAGCGTAAAGTCTTTGAATTGTATAGATTTTTCAATTATGACGTACCACTTCATAAAGTGTTGTTAAGACAGATTTGCCCTTAGTGTATGCATGCTGGGCCTGTGAGAACACCATCATTTAGATTCAGGCGAATTTGTACACCTATGAGTCTTTCAAGGGTCTTCAATAGGAAGGTAGATAGGCTTATAACTCTGAAATCTTTTGGTTCAATGTGGGAGGGCTTTTGAGCTTTCGGAATAAAAAGAATATAGTATATCATCATCTCATAATAAATAAAAAGTTGTGTAAGCGAATGATTTAGTTTCCTTTAATTTAACTCAATATTTTTTTACTCGGTAGTACCCGCGTGGCTGTTTTAGGTTTTCAAAAAAGCCCTTGGAACTATACCAGTTGGGCACCACTGCTTTAAATTATTGAATTTTTCTCTCGCATTTCAATTTTCGAAAATTTAAAACCAATGTGTATTAGTATCCGCCATACAATCATTTCCCATTATCCTAATTGTTAGCCGTATTTAAACATTTTAAGGGTAGTAATAACACCTTGAGTGCGTGCATAATTAAAAATGAGTTATAATTATTATTAATGTTATGTTCCTTAATTGCTTTTAAATTTCATCTTATACAACTATATACATTTTTGGAGCATTAGCATAAAACCAAATAAATTCCTTGTATATTGCATACCATTCATACAATGATTTTTTTATTCTTTTTATAATAATTAAAGTCATAACTTTTTTAGTTGATAATCAAAGTAAAGTGGTCCAATCCTCTATAAAGGCTGATACACGTCCCAATTATTATACCTACTACAAAAACAAATGCACGTCTACCTGATGAAGCTTCTAACAAAATACCAAAATAAATAAACTGCATACACAGACTTATTTTAGTTCCGCAATAATTGACATGTGGCTCCGATTTATTTTTCTAAATTAAAATAAATATGTATATACCAACCGCTCTCGTTTTAAATCTAAACTAAAAACTATATCCAAAGCTGAACAAGTTTGCTTCGTAAATAAATAGATACGAATACACATATACCCTATTTAATAGTATACATTTAAGTTCAAAACTTCACGACTGACAAAGTTTTGATCTGCCTATTGATTATTTACTTCAGAGTAAATTGAACTGGACCTCAAATAAAATCTGTAAAATTTCAGTTTTTCAAATATACAAAAAAAAAACTATTTTTCAAAATTTGGTACGCAGTATTATTTAGAATTTAAGGAACCTACTATATAACAATTTTGATCGAAATCCGTTGAGCCGTTTATGAGAAGTTCAAAAATCAAAAAATGGGTATATGCCAGGTACCGTAAAGGTACAGGTACTACCGTTAATAACAAAATATGTACAAAAAATTGTTCGCCAAAATGTAGATTATACCTAAAGAAGTGCAGATATTTATGGGCTTGGCTATGATTTCCCGGAAAACAATTCCCCGGATAACGATTGCCAATTCTCCGCATGTGCTACCTTTGTCTGTGAAATTAATACTATATCTGATTTTTACATTACGCAGAAATGAATTATATTAATTTTCAATTTTAGAAGAGGAATTTCTATTTTGTCACCACGGCGCATAAGGTCCAAATTTTCGTATTTTTTACAGAAGAGAGTGCTTATAAGAGAGTGAAATATTTCCCCAGGCTGCGAATTATAGTCCAAGAAATTTCTTTGGGCAAAATTATGAAGACTGACAAATAAAGGGAAAAAAGAACAATACATAAGCTGTCAGTTTCCAAGTGTATCGTTACAAAAGTTGAAAATAATGGAATTTATAGTCTGGTTGAACTTAGCCGTGCAATAAATTGAAATTTGTGATATCAAATTAGTTACTTTAAGAAATAATTTCACGTATATCTTTAATAAATATTTAAAAAAAAAAACCCTTTATGTTGACGTTTAAAAAATGGCAAAAATTGTTGTTCAACGCGTTCCCGTACTTTTGTTAAGCTTTAGGTTTGTTTGTAGAGCCCTGAAGTCGCCCTAGGGTTGACCTAATGCGTTTTTTTCAAAAACCTAAAGTCACCCTGATAAACAAATTCTGTGTTTTATGAAACCTAGGGTCGCTCTCAACTCGCCGTGAAGTACAACTAGGTTTTTAGCAGGGGAAACTTGAGGTAAATCAATAAACTTCAAAGTCACATGAGATCTGAGGTAGGAGTGGGCGATATTGAGGAGAATATCGAGTACTAATCATCGTTGTTAATTGTTATCGAATCGAAAACATCGATGTGTTGAAATGTATTGCCTTATTATTAATTCAACATCGATATTGAATCATCGATTTTTTGTTTCAATATCGATGTTTCAATAACATAGATGGACTTATCCATCATCCCTAATCTGAAGCATTTGTTTTGTTGTGATTTCTCGTTTTGTATGCAAATTGTTATTTTTAAAATGGAAATAAAACAATACTCAAATAAATTTTCAGACACAGACATGAAAAATGGAAAGCTTTGAAGTTGTGGATTGTACATAGGGTCACAAAAAATGTACTTAGAACTTAAATTTAACATATTTTAAGTTTTCATTATTAACTGACATAACTTGCTTTTCTGCAACATAAATTTAAAGGCCCTCGGGTGTTTTTTGAGAACCGAAGAGTTGTCAAAAAAACCTAGGTCGACCTTAGGTAAAGTTCAATGAACGAACCTTTTGTTACGCTTTGAGAGATTTTTACCCCCACTCCTGCAAAAGTGACAGTCTTCAATTTTTTGTGCACAAAGTACGGGAACACACTTATTGATTTTTAATTTTAGAAGAGGAATTTCTAGTTTGGTGTATGTAAGGTTTTTTTTGGATTTAAAAATATTTGTGGACTCAACGAAACTGCATAAGGATTATCCAATCATTTTTCAAAACCGTCATTTTTTTTTCATTTAATTCCTTAAAAAAATCAAAAGAAATTTTTTTGTTCAGTATTTTAAGAAAAAAACAAAAATATTTAATAAATAAATAAAATATTTTGCCAGAAGTACGATATAGTACTTTTCCAAAATTTCCGGGCAATCGTTACTCGGGCAATCATGATATTTATGCGTGAAACTATTCTGAAAAATTGCAAAAAATATTGCGGGCGATCATTATTCGGGCAATTCTTTTGTCCGATTGATAACGATCTGAGTTCGTCGCGCAAATAACTATGACCTGACATTGGAGCTAAAACTAAAGAATAAGTCAAAAGATTTATTTAAGGCTCGGAATAACCACAAAATCTCTCGCTGTCGAAAAAATAACATTTAAGACACATTTAGTAGTATGGGAGGTTCCAGTTTACAATTTTCTGTCGAATATTAATTTAATTTGACTGGAGCAATTCGACTGAACGGTTCGTCATCAAACAGGTAGTTTGATGATTAAATTTAGTATGCTGAACTTTGTTTGCATTGAGAATTTTCTTAGTTCCTTTTATTCCTAATCAAGCTGTTCCAAAAGAAGGACTAAATAAATATTTTTAATCTTTTAATTCAAACGTGTCAACAGTTTTAAATTATCTTTGTTGCAACCAACTAAAACTACTTGAATTAACTGAGTTATGAAGTTCCATGAAGAATTATTTCGATGAAATAGATAAATCACAAATGCCAAACATTTCGTGGATTACTCTATTCGCGAAGCAATCTGTATCCGCTTTTATTATGAACTAAATTCGCTAACCAAATATTCAAAAAACTGAAACACACGTTGCAAATTGACGATTTAATAACAAACACGAATCGTCTAAAGTTTTTGAAAATTGTTTAAATAATCACACTTTTCAAACTAGTGTTCTGCAACAGTTTCAACTGCTCTCTTTATTCGACATCCTTTGGTTTATATCCATTTCCCTGATTTGATTATCCTTGCCTGATAAGCAGGCACCCAGAATCGTATCATCATCCTCATTATTCATTTGTTTTTTTTTTTTTTAGTTCACTTAATACCTGCAGTGCAGAAATGATGGATATCAAAGTGGGTGGTGACTCAACCTGTTAGATCCAATATGTATTCAGAAAATCTGGGTAGATAGTGTTCTGTTTACAGGTACATATTTTATGTTTATGTATGTAGATAGTTTAAGTATAGTAGGTATAGTGGATAGGTCAACATCCAATTACCACACGTATGTAGTTACCTACTGTGCTGAGAGAGGCAACTTAATCTAGATTTTATGGAGAAGGAAAAGCTGCCGAGTTAATCTTGGTTGCGTGTTGGAAGAATTAATTTTTTATATTTTGTTTTCATTATCCTCGCTGCATTTACATAAATGTTGGTAATGGTGGACTTGGGATCGACACTTTTGAAGGATATTTATGGGTTGTTGAGAAACGTTAAAATTAAGAATAATTATTATGGATAACGTTGTTGGTTTTATCTGGAACAGTATATATCACACGGACTTTCATGTTATATTGCGTTAAAAACAAAACTCTTATGGGGCTGGCAAAAGTGATGATTCTTACTCAATTTTGTGTGTAAATTATGTATGTACATACACAAATGCACATTAAATATTTGCAATCTTCGCGCACTTCCAGTGATCTCCCCATTTTTCTTTTCCTTGTTTCTTAAAATAATTTATAGGACCACAATTAAATAACAAGGATCAAAGTACATTACTTACATATATAGTATATACGAGTATGTAGTTTACAAAATGTACTGAAAACGTTATCTTTGTTTAATTGATGTATCTAAAAACAGTTTAACTGCAAATCTTTGTTATTAAGAATTCGAAAAAAAACATGTCGTAGTTATTTTCTATCTATCGAAGTATGCATTTACGGTACATAGATAAGATGAAAGAATGAATAAATGTATACATTTTGGGTATTGCTGCACTGCAACCGATCTTGAAGATCTCATGTGCCCCGTACAGAATTGGATGAGATTTCTCATTCTACAGTACGTCCTACAAATTAATTCTTTTTAGGAATTTTAGTATTTGTGGTAGGGTTTTAGGGTAGTTCCTTTTCCTTTATTAAGTGATGGCACAGAAATTTGTATCTCTCGTGAATCATGGCTTCACAACTCCCTAGTATATTGTGATCAGGTGATTCTGCAATAGGGCTCTAGTCCCATTAAAGTTAACGTTGCTCCTATTTTTGCTAGGGAATCTTCTTCGTTGCCCTGGATTCCTATATACGCGGGTACGCAATGAAATGAGACTTTATTATACTATGCCAAGCTCACTCAGAGATTAGTGCCTTTATTGCAGCTTGACTATCTGACATGATGGCAATATTTTGGTTCTTTTAGTTTCTTTCGAGATTACATTCTGCGCATTTTCATATTGCGTTAACCTCCGCCTGGAAAATGCTAGTGGAATACCCCATAGGAACGTAGTGCTTGGTACTAGCCCAAAACCTCCTGCACCAGTCCCCTCAGTTGTTCACGACCCATCAGTGTACCACTTGATGGCATTTTCTTTGAGTGTGTAATTAAAGTTCTCACCTATCCATTCTTTTTTGGAAATTAACTCCGATCTGAAGTTTTTCTCGAAGTTATGTTTCTTGGTCGTACCATCTATTGAAATGTTCCTGTGACCTAAGAATCAAGGCTCTTTCACTAGGTCCTATTATTTTCGCCGGTCCAGTTCCTCCCCCTTTGTCAAATCTCAATATGGCGCTTTTGGGTGAGTTTTCTACTAGAGCGTACAATGGAGTTAAGTTGATAATGACTTCCATTGCAGCTGTGGGACAGGTTCTTGCTCCGGTAATGTATAATCATGCCAGCTTTTGTATCTTTTCTTTTGATTTCCGAATCGTTATTAGTTCGTTGTTAGTTGTATTATGCAATCTACCCATATGTAATGGTGGGTCTTACCATCATAATATACATCCATCTCAGGATGTTTGGCTTGCATGCCCATGTTTTACTTGCAAGTCTTTTACATATCATGGGTGCTTTAGTGGTTTTCCAGCTACTTCGATATGTTTGTTCCATAGAAGTTTACTATCTAGCGTGATTCCTACATAATTTACCTCCTTCTGGATATCTAACCGAACCGATTTCATTCGTGACGGAAGCCTCTTTCTAGTAAATGGTACTATTGTACAGAAAGAAACAATTTTCTGGTTATGCTCAGTACTCTTTGAATTATATTACGAAGAGTTTCTTCGAACTTCCCTTGAGCTGTTATAACAATGTCATCAGCAGAGACGATTCACTTTATACCTTGAGAAGTAAACATAGATAAGATACATACCTTTTCATTTCCGTTTTAAATGGGAGAAAAATATTTAGTTTTGTTAAATCTTTTCAATGGTCCAACATCTAAGGAGAGAATTTTTATTGCAGATACAAATTCAAAATTATTTGTTTCTACATTTTTAATGATTTACAAATTAATGAGAAAAGTATTCAAAATATTAATAATAAATTTTGGAAGAATTTTTTTTCATAAACAACAAAATATCAACTTGTTACAAAAGAAAAAAATATATAAAAACTTTCCTGGTTGGTCTTTCTAGTTTCAGCAAAAGAAAAACCAACAAAACGAAAAAACGAAAAAAAAACAAGAAACCTCCAGAGAAATCAATGCAAAATAATTTCCAATATCCTTGATTACTTTATGAAATTTCCCATTGTTACCATTCGATAGTATGTTTGGTATTCCGACTCATAATCCGAGTAAGTCTGATTATTAAGGCACTTCGTTGGAGGAATATAGTTCTTCAATGGGTTTCTCAGCAAGAAACTGTAATATTTGGTTGCCTTTTTAAGCAATCGATTCGTATTTATGTCGGCCACTTCGATTTTATCCAATAGCTCAACCAGTTGCTCTCGTTGTTGCTTACTCTTCGCTCGCAGACTTGCTGAATTAACTGATGAAAGGGAGGAATGAAAAAATAGGATTCTACAACAACTGAGTCTATTTTTTTTACTCACCACCAGTACTGATGGTAATCGAATTAATTTTCAACTCCGATGAAATATCACTAATCGAATCCGACCACGCTGCTCGGTAATTGACCTCCTGTAAGCATCCGTGCGGTGTAAGTAGTATACCAGGTGCCAATTGAATTGTGGATGATAACTCTTGAGATTCAGTTATTAGAGGATTCGGCACCAAGTAGAACGCGCTGCAAAAAAAATAAAAACCAAAAACAGAATTTCCAATCATTTCAACTCTCAAAGCCCAAAAGAAGAGACATGTATAATATAGATGCCATACATACCACTCCTTCGTCACGCAACTGAATTTCTCAAATGGAGTATCCATAAAGGTGCAAATTTCAGTGAGGATTGGCGGCAATATGTATCGAGAATGTGTGGCTCCTGGCAGCATAGTTACATCACTAGATCTCGCCAAAGCACAGCTATTATTAAGTGTCGAATCGAAATCCAATTTCGTGCTGCAGAACACGTTGCTGGTGCTGATATCGAAAGTACTATTACTATCCCCAATTGTGGTCGTGAAATTGCCACTCATTTTCATCATCGCCGATGGCAAATAATGTGATTGTTCAAGTTGCATATCTCCTAGGAGATGGTGCAGCATGTTCTTCGAAAATAGAATCTTTTCCTTCATTTGATGCAGCTGCATTACTTCGTATTGAATTCGATTTATCGAACTATCTATGTCTGTGTAGACTTGTTTTATTGAATTTAGGAGAATTTCATGGTCTTCGAGTTGTTTTGTGCCACCTTCGATCTGAGCCTTACACAACTCGAGCTGGTCCAATATGTAGTCGTTTTGGCCTTTGTTGAAAACGCGAGTATTATATTGAACAATGTAATTTGAAATTATATCATCGACATCTTCGCCAGTATCGATATTGAACATATTTACTTTAAATTGAACGGCTTCAACGTATTGCGTGTACGCAGCTGAAAACCGTTGGTTGAGAGCGTGGCTTTCTTGGCGGGCAGACATGTAGTTTGCTGCCACCCCAAGTAGAGATGCTTTGGCTTTTAGCAATTTCAAATCAAATGCACTAAGATTTTCTTTAAAAGAAACTCGGGGAATTTTGTTTAGAGTCATGATGTTTTGCAGTTGTTCTTCTTTTACTTTTAAAATCGAATTAAAGATGAGAAAATTGGGTATATTGGCGAATAACTTTTTCATTTTGCGCCACATATCATCCTTGGCATCTTGAACAGTGTGAGCTTAAAGAAACATGATTTTTTGTTTTACTTCGTTGGTATTTGCAGGAATGCCACAGGAATCAAAAGCAATTTTTATTTTATTTTAAATTCAAACTGCGACTGTAGTTTTTTAGGACGATATTTATATAAAAAGTATATTTAAAAAAAAAAACATATTCTAATGATATGCGTGTAATTCAACGGTCTTAGGAAACTTTTTAGTGCTAATTCTAATGAAAACTAAAATAAGAAGGTGCGACAACAACCCCTAAGAAATATTTATATAGTCGTTTTAATGCAATGATGATATGCAATTTTTAACTCACGTATTTTGATGAGTAATCATTTTAGGCGCCTAGCTCGGTTCTTTTTAAAAAAATTTAAGTGAAACTTCTGTAATTTGAAACTCGATGAAACGAAAATGCGTCACGATAAAGAAAAATATACATAAATGTATAGGATTAAGTCGGCGAGAGAATGAGATAGAATATTATTACACAGTAATGTCGTTTTTATTTGGCAATCCGGAAGCCTTCCGGACTCTTCTTAAAGCGTTCACTTGGGAAAAAATGACAGTTCTAATTCTGAAAAGAAGAGAATTTTGCTTCTCGATTTTAAACCAGAATCAGAATCAGAATCAGAAGCACTCACACATTCATATATTTGAATGTCAAACTCGACTGTTGCAATTTTTTGTATCATAATTGTGCAACTAACATTTTTTTTGAATTTGAATATTCTCACGTTA
The DNA here is from genome assembly GCA_910595825.1 of Philhelius pedissequus. Taxonomy (NCBI): domain Eukaryota; kingdom Metazoa; phylum Arthropoda; class Insecta; order Diptera; family Syrphidae; genus Philhelius; species Philhelius pedissequus. The sequence continues at coordinate 71,655,501 of OU343160.1, read as the reverse complement.
CACAATAATTTTCACACATACAATCTCATTAAAATTCAGAATCGTCAGAATCACACAAAAATATTCAGTTGGGATCCCGGATCGAAGAAGAATTCCGGATTGCCAAATAAAAACGGCATAAGTATTTTATATTCTCGATCTCCTTTTTGTGCGAATCTTCGTAGTGTCTCCACTCTCGTCTACTAAGCATTGTCCATATGTATGTGGCTTGTGTAGTGGATTTGTATCATTGTTAAAGCATTTTTTTGCACTACAACAACAAAATATACTGAATGTCAAAATCTTACACTTTTACACTTTTACAATACCCGAACCCTATTGTAACAGAAAAATACAAGAGTGTAAGATTTTTTTAACACAAACTAGCGGGGTTTTGGTTTGGTAAATTTATATTTTGATCTATAAATTGATTTTTTTCGTAACGATTCGAATACGTTTTCAGATTGGTTTTTATTTGCTATAATATTGTAGTATGTTTGTGTCTGTGAACCAGCTGTGGGTATCAGCTGTCTTGTCAAACTGATGGCTGTCAATTATAATGCATAGTGGTGTTAGTAAAAGAGGGGTAGATCTGCCGAAAAATCCAGATCTGCAAAATTGATTTAAAATCAAAAAATAAATCAATTTATTTGGCCAATCGAAGGTAAAAATTGTCAAAATCAGTTTTTTGACAGATCTAAATCAAAAATAAATTGATTTGTGTTACCAAACGATAACCACATAAGCCTTCTTCAGAACAAATGTGAAACAAATTTTGACATTTGCTTCAGTGTTGCTACAGATTAGTAAAGGTGTGTTCACAGTTTGTTGTAAAAAAAAATAAAATTTTACAATTTTACAAGACTTGGTACACCAGATCTTGAATACCCCTAATGTATATTGTACTAAGCTTGCTCTTGAGTCCGAGTGTTTCTATGTGTATATGTTAGTATGTATGTTTAATAGTTTAATACATGTGTTTGCGACTGCATATTACAAAGGTCTAGTATAAAGCAAGTGTGTTGTATTATTTCTGCATTATTATTATTAATTTTAAAAGTATGCCGAAAACTGATCCAGAAAGGAGTCGTAAATATCGGCGTGAATAAAATGAAAACAAGACGGAGATTTGACTCAGTTAAATTTGTGAGATTAAATCGTTGAGTTGAATTTGGTGAGTTTAAATTGTTAAGCCAAGGATCAAAATTTTAACCAAAGTTGAACCTCACTTAACTACCCGAAAACGGTGAATTAAAATTACTGAACCATAAATCAAATTTCGAGTGTGCATATGTAAGTACACATACTCTATTTTTTTAGCTCCAAAAATAACGGTACCTAAATTTTCTCGAAAACGAGTCTAACGATTTTAATAAACAAAAAAAATCTGTGGAATTTTGGAATTATGTCCTACTTTCATGGGACATATGTATGTCCAAAAAAAGAATGTTTGACTTATGTCCCATTTGACATGTTTTGTTTGAGACAAATACTGTATCTACCTTTTACGAGCTGAAACTTTTCCTAATCCAAGGGCCAATTAGAAGAAATTCAGATGATATTGAAAACGGGTTTAACCGGTTTTTTCTTAGCTGATTACCAGCAGAGCTGCCATATGTCATGATTTCAGCCCTATGTCATATGGCTAGAAAACCAAAGGTTGTTAAAATACCCCCGAGCTCTTAAAAGCTTAAATCGCGGGCATCGCCAGAAGAAATTATAAGTTTTCGAAATAAATCGAAAAAAAAATTAAATCCAAAAAAACTTTGCATACACTCAAACTGGACCCCACCTCAAATCCTATATTTGGGTCAAGCACGGGGATTTCATATTACTCGCAGAGCTTTTTATACGCCGTGAACTTTATATACTTATGTATGCGTATGCATCACTGAAAAGTCTCGAAATATAAGACACCCTGTGTACATTCTGTGCAATCTCTGACCGAGATGAAAAAAAAAACTGCTGTGAAGTGGAGTATTTTTTTAAGGTTCTAGGTTCTATGCATATTTGTAACTTAGGTTTTTGAACTTATGTCCCATTTTGGTGGGACATAAGTCCAAAATCAAATTTTGAAATTATGTCCCACTTATAATTTCAAAATTTGATTTTGGACTTATGTCCCACCAAAATGGGACATAAGTTCAAAAAAAAAAAAAAGAATTTAGGACTTATGTCCCGCAGGAGTTATGTCTCTGCGCCACAAAAATCAGTGAACTATTATAGGTATAGTCTACTTTTTGGTCAATATATTTTTTTATTTAAATGTTGTTAAAGGTACCTGCCATATAACCGTGTTTTCGATTTTTGACTATGTCATCAACGGGTCAACGGATTTTAATCAAAATTTGTATGCAGGACGTGCTTCAGATGCTTAAAAATACTGCATACCAAAATTTTCCAAATATTTTTTGGGGGATTTTTTTTGCAAAAAAATATTTTTTTTTTGATATTTGAAAACGGGTGAAGATTTTTTTAAAGTTTATATTACATATTTGACTACTGAAAATTGCTATTCCAATTTTTTTTTTCAGAAAAAAAAATAAATAAATTTTGCTTATAAAAAATTAAGTAGGGAACGACTAAGAATCTTGTGCACACGATGTGATCGAACATAAGAGCAAGTCCATGCAACCCAGTCGTGCATTTTATTTCTTCTTGTTTATGACAGTTTAGACAAAATTGTTGAAGTTGTTAATGTGATATCAACTTTATTATTAAATTATTTGTTTAATTAAATATAAAATTTATTATAATTTGAAAATAGGAAATTAATATTCAAAATTTTCTAACCAGCAGAATTGTATGTTTTCTTTTTTAAACAAGAATAACAAGATTTTTCTAATTTATACAAGAATACAAGGTGGAGCATTTTTGTATATGGATAATGAAGTCGGAAATACATCTCGCTTGGTTATGTAATAATTGCAATATTTTTAGGTACTGTGGTCACAAATTTCCAAATTTTCGAGTGTTTTTATTTTTTACGTAATCCTAAATAACCATTCTATTAATTCCAATCACAAATCCAAAAATAAAAATTGTAAGTTTCGTAAGAAAAATAAATTTAATAAGTCATGGTTCAAAAAAATTTTGTAACCTAAGTTTGACACTTCATATTTAAAAAAAAAATGTACCACTCAACCCTCGGCAAGTTGTTTAAAAAATTGGCCCGTTTATTTATGACGTAGATAAATTGTGCAAAAACCTTACATTAAGAATTCAGCTTTAACCTTGAAACACATCCGGATACCTTGTAAAAAACTACACCAAATTAAGTACAGTCAAAATCGGTTATAACGACCTTCAAGGGACTGACGAATTTAGTCGTTATAAGCTATATGTCACTGTAACCGATATCAAGTAAATACATTTCTTTTCAAGTAGAGATCATTTTTTTATAATTTTTACAATTTATTAAAAAAAAGTGGAACTATCTAATTGTTTAGTTTTTGTTTTTATAAACTTTTTTTCAATTAATTTTTCCATCAATAACTGATTCTCGGTGAAATTATTGTCACCAATATCATTTAATAAAAAGAATGTTCTTAAAGTGCGTACAGAATTCAGAGTATCTTCTATTGTTGACGATAAGCTTTAACATACATATTCGAAATTCTTCATATAACGCATCTACAGATAAACAGATTACCGTTTAGAGAAATATGCAGTCGCATCAACAGCTGCGTCGGTTTTAGTCGCTATAACCAATATTTTAAATAAAAAGGGGAAAATCCGGTTGTTGTAACCGATATGTCGCTGTAAGCGATGTCGTAATAAACGATTTATTATTCAATGGGATTATAATGCAACTCAGCCGGGACATAAGAATTTGGACGTTATAACCGATACGTCGTTATAGCCGATGTGGTTGTAACCGATTTTAACTGTACTTTAAAAAATAAAATGTTTCTAAATCGTTGCCACTGTGCGCTGCCAATTTATTAAAATACTTAATCGAATAAACTAACATAAGCTAGTTTGGATCCTGAAGAATCAGGTTATACACAATCAGACTTTTTAGGTTCTATTCAGCCTGTACCAGAATTGGATAATATTATCAAAGAGCTTAAGATTATGTGGGAAATAAGCTCATTTAAACCCTATAAATCAGCAGAATCATTGATCTATTTATATTAGAGACCGTCTCGGTCGAAACAACTTGTGCAATTATCAACTCGCATACCTTAAATGTAAATCCGTAGAGACTGCGTTGCACGAAGTCGTTTTTTTTTTTAAATAGTGAAAAGTCTTGAGCAAAAAGAAGACTCCCCAGGAGCATTTCTGGACATCGAAGCTGCATTTAACAAAGTAAAAACGGATTGATTCCATCAAATCTGTTTTGAAGAAAGTTGGATCTGAATCAGCCGTTATGGCCTGCGGGTTAACCCAGGTAAAACTGAACTAGTACTATTTACGAGAAAAAGAAAACAGGAGGACTTTACTCCTCCTAAACTCAATGAGATCCCTCTGAAACTTTCAACAGAAGCCAAATATCTGGGTGTAATCCTAGATTCTAAGCTAACATGAAAACAGAATACAGAGCTAAGAATGACTTTGGGTCTTCTACACATGTAAACAAATTTGGAACACAATGGAACATGCGACCGTAAGTCATCCATTGGATGTACAAAGCGATCGGTTATCCCATACTTACCTACCGGTCAATCGTATGGTGGAAGGCTGTAGGGAAAGATAGATATCTCAAAAACCTACACAAGGTACAGATACTAGCCTGTATGGGAACAACGGGGGCAGGAGGTCTACGTCATAAGCCGGGCTGGAAATCATTTTAATTCCTACAAGCATGTTTTACCTAGATAGCAAGTTCGTCTTCTTATCTGTAGCTTTGAATGGTATGAATACAATTACATACAAAGTTGCTCAAAAAGGTGTTTTCAAAAATGCGGGACCGAGTGATGAGTACCATCAGTCATCGGATGAACGAGGCCCCACGTTTTTAGAACAACAAAAGGATTAGTTTTGTTGTTGTAACACAAATAAAAACATGATCTGATCTGGATCACGGGGAAAATAAAACACAGCTATTGCAACCTATTTAAGTACATCAAATAATCAAATGCATTGGGCTGCAGGGCCAGCTACCTAAACACAAAGTTCATACAGCTTGATTCTATTAGGAAACTATAAGATTTGCAACCGACTCTAAATTGGTTTTAAATATACGGTCTAAAAAGGTTTCCATTTGTTTTCATTGTGGACTGTTTTTTTTTAATAATGTTGAATTATAAATATTTTAGGTAGGTATAATTTGGTAAATTAAACAAAAATATCAAAACTTACGGTTTGAGTTATTTAAGACCAATGTGTAAAAAGCGTCAAGTTCCTTAAAAGCCTCCTCGACCGCATTTACTGCAACACTTTCATTAGCATTAGACGAAGTCAATTTTACAGGCATCGTGGCGATTATGCGTTCCTTGTTGGATTTCTCTCTGTCCAAGTCTGTCTTCAATTTTTCCCTCTTTAAATCAAGCATATCAACTTTTGCCTGAAGGCATTCTAGTTTTTGCTTCAATTTGATAGTTTGCATATCTTAAATGAAAATTTTATAAAAAATTGTGAAATTACATCGAAATAAAAGGCTTGAATTTTTTAGTCATCTTACTTTTTGTTTTAATGCAATTCGAGAGGGAATTGTATTGAGACATAATTTCTGTAGTCTTTGCTTCCAATTCGGCCTTTCTTTGCTTGAGATCTTTTATTTTGAGATATCGCTGCATTTCTTTGGGCAAGAAGCTTCTACTGCAGGCCTTAATTATATAGCATTTATATATAAAAGCATGCCTTCAATTTATTAACAATTTCTTTAACTTACTGGGACAACTTGATCTTTGAGTTTGTCCATTTTTCGGATAAGAATATTTTCGCGGATTACTTGGACTTCCTGGCGAGGTTTGACCCTCTCAAGCATATTACAAAAAACACTTCTTTGGCGTGATGACTTGAAAATGCTAAAAATTAGTTTTTATTGAAATTCATAAAGGAAAAAAATTGAATGCACTTACGATCGAAGAGCCTCCCTACTTGGCATATCTTTTTGGGGGAAACCCAATTTTGTGGCCCATAATTCGAAAGCAACAATGTCCTCATCGAGAGTCATGTTTAAGATTGAAAGTATTTAATATTAATAGACCAGGAAAATAACAATTTTATTAAAAATTCAATAAATATACAAATTAGAATTGTTTTAAAAACAATTCAAACATTTAACAGTTCTCACTTTGACATTTCGAAAATAATTGTAGTAGATTAGATTAACTAGCGAATTTAAAAAATAGCAGAATGATTGAGTTCAGCTTCACGAAACAACATCAGAAAAAATAGCAAAGAACTAGTTCGATAAAAAGTGATACGTTTTATATTTATATCCCGATCTAATTAAAGACGAAATTTCCTTTCATATTTACTCTCTTTCAAACTCATTATGTAAGAAATAACTTATCGCACCTGGGGCTACTTTATGCAAAAGTGCAATATTAAATTAATAGTATTGAAGCCAAAATTCACGGTTTCTTAACTAATAGTCTTTTCACACCAAACCCAAAATCGGGTTTTTAGCTAAGAGTTTACGAAAACTAGAAAACCGTTCACACCGAACATTTACAAGTTTTCGTTTGACATTTCTATTATTTTGGCACTACAGACAACAACAAATACGTTGTGAATTAAAATAGAAATTACCCCAGACACCTGTTTTTTTTGTTTTTACTGGCAGCAACCTATCAGCTATTTATGTGACGATTAATTGAGCACTAAATGTTTCACAAGGTGTGTTTGCTTAGGTTATCTTGCAAATCCAACATGTTTTCGGCAGGTTTTATTTAAAACTTGTAGTTTATCAAGACGAGTGGTTTATCAAAAATGTATGGGAAAACTTGTGCTTTCGCTTTAGGTTTTCAGCCAAAACCGATAATTTCGCGAAAACCGTGTTTTGGGTTTGGTGTGAAAAGGTTATTACAAGTTTTCTAGGCGGGAAAACAAACTCAAAACAAAACACGTTTTAAAATAATTACTAGTGCAATTTTTACAAAAAAAAAGTTATACTACGTTTCCACCGACCACTAAACCGAGATTTAAGTAGATTTAGCTAAATCTCCTACAAATCTTGAGGATTTACCATACAAATTTTAATCTTAGATGAAGATTTAAAATAAATCTCATTTAAATCTTCAACCGAACTACCCTATAAAGAACCCTGGAGACTCGCACGTGGTGCGAGTGAATATCGATTGGCTACCATGTTAAAGTTTATTTTACTTGTCTGGTGCACAAGTGGTTTGAGTAAAAAAATTGATCTCAGAACAGACGACCAATGTTTTTATCCCAATCTTGTAGCAATTAAAAAGAAACGAGCTGCTAGCAACATTTAGTTTGTTGAACAGAAATGGCAATAATAAGTAATAAGAGAATTGAAAATATCACAAAAGCTTTTTGTTTTTATCTTTGGATATGAAACCTATAGTACTACTACGAGACTGAATTTTTTAATTTTAATTTAATTTTGGTGGGGGCAATACCCCCATTTATTTGGCTTAATACAAGCTTCATAACTTAACCTAACTTAAAACTATGAAACTTAGGGCTATGATTGGGTTGAATTGGGCGGACGATTTAACAGGAGGATTTTAAGGCTGGGAGTGCTGAGATTGAAGTCGAAACAGTTTTCGTTCAAATCAACCCTTCGCAGCATTCGGGTAATAGGTTCATTGAAGCCATAAGAGGTACGATGAGTAGGCAGGTAGAAGAGGCGAGGGTTTCTTAGGTTACGGGGGTTAGTGTTGAAAAAGATAGAGTTGTAGAGGGTTTCAGAGTCAACGGAACCCGAGAGAAGTCGATGAATGAAGAGGATTTCTGTTATTTCTCTTCGCTCTTGCAGGGTATTGAGGTTAATTAGTTGGAGGCGATTTTGATAGGGGGGCAGAATCAAGGAATTATTCCAAGGCAGGCCACGAAGGGCGAATCTTAAAAAACGGCGTTGAATGCTCTCGATTCTAGAAATATGAATTTTTTGATATGGGGACCATAATTGACAGGCGTATTCAAGTAACGGGCGGACAAAGGTTATGTAGAGTGATCTGGTGACGTAGGGGTCGGAGAATTCTTTGGACCATCGTTTCACAAAACCAAGCGTTGAATTGGCTTTAGAGATAATATTATCGATGTGTGTTATGAAATTGAGCTCTCGGTCACATAGTATGCCGAGGTCTCGAATCGATTCAACTATGGCTAAGGGTTGATTGTAAAGAAAGTAGCTCCTGGGACAAGATTTTATGCGTTTGCGTGAAAAAGTGATAGATTGACACTTAGCAATATTAAGCTCTAAGCAGTTTTTGATACACCAGACTGAGAAACTGTCGAGATCTAGTTGAATAAGGGAAGAGTCGTGTGAGGAAGAAATTGTCTTAAAAAACTTGGTATCGTCAGCGTATAATAAGATATGGGAATGTTTAATGACCAATTCAATATCGTTAATTGTAAGAATAAAAAGGAGAGGTCCTAAGTGACTTCCTTGGGGGACCCCGGAGGTAGCTAAGAATGATTTGGAGAAGGCAGATCTGAAACGAACACTGTAATACCGGTTTTCCAGATAAGAAGAAATCCATTTTAAGAAAATAGGTTTAGCTAGTAGTTCCGTCGATGAGGGCGCTAGTTTCTCTTTTCTTGATAGTGAATTGTTGATGTGGAAGAAGCAAAGGTAGAGGCAAATACGAAAAAAAGCAAGGGAGACGGTCGAAACTTATTAGTTCTGACAACAATATAAAAGGTAAGTTAGAAAATCGAATAAGCTGGTTTTGCCATGGCAACCTTCAAAATATGGTGGGTATAAATAAATTATATCAAGGCTATTGCCGTATACGTGAATTTGAAGTAAGAATGTATATGGATATACATGCATGTATAGGTTATTATAGAATTTATTTTAAATTTTTCTTTCAAATTTTAGATATTTGGTGGATTTTGGGATTTTGAATTGTAGCAACGTTGCTACTTTTCACTTTTTCTATGCGAAAATAGCAAGGCAATGTTGAGATATTTCAATATGTTTTGTTTAGATAGGTACATGTGTACCCAGATACCCACCTATATATAACATGTATGTACATAGGTACTTTTTGTTCTTTTTCAAATATAATATCTATTGAGAATAATTTAATTTTTTCTCTAGACAGTTTTTTTTACGATATAAAGTAGGTATACCTAGGTAGTATTTTTTTAATTGTTTTTGACTATATAATATATATTATAAATGTAAGTACTATATTACAAATTATGGATTCGAAAAAAAATCGAAATCGAGATTTTTATCAAACTTAGTATTACGATGATAGCGAAGACGAAAAAATGGGTCCACAATTCCGTCTCTCTGTCTGTCTGTCCTCGAGTTTACAGCCTAAACGTTTTTTTCATAAACATGTCCCCAGTTTTTCTTTCAGCTTTTTTAAGACGAAAAATGGCAGTACCTACCTACCTGCCATACTTTCTTTTTGACCAAACATGTAAATATTATTTTTCTCAAACAATTTTTTTTTCTAACAATAAAACATGACATTACACGATCATAGAGAACACCAAAAAAGTGGGTCCCATAATTCCGTCTGTCTGTCCTCGAGTCTACAGCCTAAACGCTTTGATAGATTTTCTTCAAACTTAGTACATATTATTTTTTTTCTGTAATATGCCCACACGGTTTTTCATTTTTTTTAAGACGACAAATAACAGTAGCTCCCATACATTTTTTTGGCCAAAAACAAAAATCTTATTTTTCATTAATGAAGGGAAAGAGTACCTTTTAATATTCTTTTTTTTTGGAAAAAATTGTTTTTTTTTGGTACCTCTAGTAAAACCATTTTTTTGGTTTTCGATTTTTTCGGAAACGGTTAATCTCATTTTTTTTTTCATTTTTTACGCAGAAGCTTCTAGAAAGTTTAAACACTATTGTATACCAAAATGTTTCAAAACAAATTATTTTGGAAATTACTTTTTGTTTCTTATTTTTTTTTTTTAATTCGAAAACGACTTAATAGATTTTTCCGAAACTTCGTATTTAGTAGTTTTTAGACAGTATCTTGAATAATTAAAAAAACTATTTTTCTAAAATAAAAAACAACGGTACCTCCCATACAAATGTTAAAAACCGTTAAGAAAAAAATTTATTTCTCAAAAACGGCTCCAAGAATTTTCAAAAAAAAAATATTGTTATTAAATTTCATTTTATTTTTTGGATTTTGAAAAAAAAAACAATATTTTGCAAATAAATATTAAATGATTTGAAGATTTTTTTAAATAATATTTTAAAATGTACATATATATTGTTGAATAATCATTTACAAAAAAATAAGTAAAACACGACTTGAAAAAATATATAATACATTAATAAACAATTCTTATTTGAAAATTCGTCAACTCGATTTTTACGAAATTACTTATCAAATCTGAATTTTCAAAAAAAAATATTTTTTTTTTCAAAAACCATAAAAAATATTAATATACAATAAAAAAAAATTTTCACAAGAAACATTTTTTTGCACAACGTATAAGTGAAATCTCAAATTTTAACTCTTAAATTATTATCATGTTTGTTCTTCCCGCAGTCAGCACTGACGAATGACAATAAATTAACCTGTGGAATTATCGTATTTTGTTTCGCGAAGATAAATTTTTGTTCTCTGTAATTTGTCCATAACAGTTCCTGAATTTAATATATCCAAAACAACGGCAAGATAAGCGACTACTTTATTATGTTTCATCCATCAAATGTGTTCTGTGTTTTTGAGGAATTGAAATAATTTAGTTTATAAATTATTTACATATTTGAGTTTGTTATTATGCATTTTAATTATTGTTTGTTATATCTGTCTCCTTTTAACAACAATTCATTAACGAAATAAAAGTTTTTACTACATATGCTCAAATCTTTTATGATAAAAGTAACCAAAATGTGTCTTTTATTCTTTTATGATTCATAAAAGATTCCATAACAGATTGTGTTTTGACAGCTCATTTAGACCTATTCTGCCACATCTGTTATTCTGCTATGAATTTTCTGTTATGATGCATAACAGATCTTCACCATAAAAGATATTTTATAATTGTTATTCATGAGTTCGATCTTTTATAAAAGTCTGTTATGTAACTTCGAAAAAGAAACATTTATACGAACAGACCTAAAATCTGCTATCAAATTATCAGCTGTAGTAGGTAAATAAAAACTCTCGGCAGTTAGGCACTGACTAATGAAAATATTAACCTGCGCAATTATCATGTTTTGTTTCGCGTAGATAAATAATATTTAATCTTAGCAATTTGTCCATAACAGTTCCTGAATGTATTATATCCAATATTAAAAGATAAGCGACACTTTCTTTTACGTTTCATCCACCAAATTTGTTCTGTGCTTTAGTGTATTCAAATAATTAGTTTTAAATTATGTACATGATTGTGCTTGTTATTATGTATTTTAATAATATTTCATTATATTTGTCCTTTTACGAACAATTCATTAACAAAATAAATGTTTGTGCTTCATATATTGAAATCTTTTATGATAAAAGTAACAAAAATGTGTCTTTTATTCTTTTATGATTCATAAAAGATTCCATAACAGATTGTGGCATGCTGAATACCAAAAATGCAGCTCGTAAAAGACTTGTTGAGAATTTCGAAGTTTTGACAGCTCATTAGCAGATTTCTTAACAGATTTCATAGCAGATTTAGCATTCAGAATACCAAAATTATAATTCATAAAAGATTTTTTGACAGCTTAAACTTTTGTATGAAAATTCATAACAGAATAGCAGAATAACAGAATAAAAGATCTAGCCGAATAGACCCAATTAGCAGATTTGTTAACAGATTTCATAGCAGATTTAGCATGCAGAATACCAAAATTATAATTCATAAAAGATTTTTTGACAGCTTAAACTTTTGTATGAAAATTCATAACAGAATAGCAGAATAACAGAATAAAAGATCTCGCCAAATAGACCCAATTTTTGTTACTTTTATCATAAAAGATTTCAATATATGAAGTAAAAACATTTATTTTGTTAATGAATTGTTCGTAAAAGGGCATATATAACAAAATATATTAAAATACATAATAACAAGCACAAACATGTAAATAATTTCAAACTAATTATTTGAATACACGAAAGCACAGAACAAATTTGATGGATGAAACGTAAAAGAAAGTGTCGCTTATCTTGCCGGAGTTCGTTTTACACAAGTTTATATATTGGATATAATACATTCAGGAACTTTTATGGACAAATTGCAAAGATTATATATTATTATCTACGCGAAACAAAACACGATAATTGCGCAGGTTAATATTTTCATTAGTCAGTGCCTACTGCCGAGAGTTTTTATTAACCTACTACAGCTGATAATTTGATAGCAGATTTTAGGTCTGTTCGTATAAATGTTTCTTTTTCGAAGTTCCATAACAGACTTTTATAAAAGATCGAACTCCTGAATACCAATTATAAAATATCTTTTATGGTGGAGATCTGTTATGCATCATAACAGAAAATTCATAGCAGAATAACAGATGTGGCAGAATAAGCCTAATTTTATAATTGGTATTCAGGAGTTCGATCTTTTATAAAAGTCTGTTATGGAACTTCGAAAAAGAAACATTTATACGAACAGACCTAAAATCTGCTATCAAACTATCAGCTGTAGTAAATACAAATTCTCGCAGTCAGCACTGACGAATGACAATAAATTAACCTGTGGAATTATCGTATTTTGTTTCGCGAAGATAAATTTTTGTTCTCTGTAATTTGTCCATAACAGTTCCTGAATTTAATATATCCAAAACAACGGCAAGATAAGCGATTACTTTATTATGTTTCATCCATCAAATGTGTTCTGTGTTTTTGAGGAATTGAAATAATTTAGTTTATAAATTATTTACATATTTGAGTTTGTTATTATGTATTTTAGTTATTGTTTGTTATACCTGTCTCCTTTTAACAACAATTCATTAACTAAATAAAAGTTTTTACTACATATGCTCAAATCTTTTATGATAAAAGTAACCAAAATGTGTCTTTTATTCTTTTATGTCGATTTCGTTTCAATAATTAGGATTCGCTACTAAAACCAATACTTTTTGGCTTTGAAAAGAACGATTACGGACCGAATCCCTTTTTGGGACTGTGTGTGTTGCTTGGCAGCTCTAAAAAAAAACAAATCTTCAATTCGTTAAAACATCATTATTTCGTTTTAATTTCCCATTCCGACGCGGAGGAGTTCCTAAACCCACTTGCACTTTTTTAATATTTGTTTCCAAGAAGTTTTTAACAATTTTTTTTATTTTTTAATATATTAATTTACTTTTTCTGTACACTGCCACAAAATAAAAATTAATTCACAACACAACAATTGAGAAACGTCAAAACAAATATTGTAGTGTGTGTACGAATCTGTGCACAAATCCGTTTTGAATCCGTCTCCAAAAAGAGATTCAATACGGATCTGTTTTTCCAGAAAAATATTGGTTTTAATTTGAAACGAATTTGATTTTCAGAAAAAAATTGACGGCGGATCGACGGCAAGTCGATATTTTTGTTGAAACGAAATCGACATTATGGTTCATAAAAGATTCCATAACAGATTGTGGCATGCTGAATACCAAAAATGCCGTTCGTAAAAGACTTGTTGAGAATTTCGAAGTTTTGACAGCTCAACAGCAGATTTCTTAACAGATTTCATAGCAGATTTAGCATGCAGAATACCAAAATTATAATTCATAAAAGATTTTTTGACAGCTTAAACTTTTGTATGAAAATTCATAACAGAATAGCAGAATAACAGAATAAAAGATCTCGCCGAATAGACCCAATTAATATTTATATACAATGGTGATATGGGACTTGTTTTACAATTCATTGAAATTACAACTGGGACTTTTTCATTTTCGAGTACCTATCATGTCATTCAATCATATACATATAACAACCCTGCATACCTTTGACATTTCCTATTGAAAATAAATAAATTCAACGTCAGCCAAAAAAAAAAAATAGACTAGCCTTTGTTCCTTGCATGCAAATTGCAATTTTCCCTATTCCTAATTTATTTACATTTTTCTAAATTAAAACCAACAGTATTCGCCACTATGTCTGTAGAATGTTTCAATATTGAACGTGTTCTAGAGAAATTCAATGCCAGTCTCAAAGACGAAGATGATGTTCTTTTGGACGAATATCTTCAAGGATTCGAAGAAATCAATAGGTAAACAAACCACTATATTGAATTTCCTAATTAAATTAATTTCCAATATTTTTATATTTTAGTTTTTTTCATTTAATGGGAACTGTATTTGGTTTTGTCAGCAGCGATGTCCGCGCTAAAATAGATATCCTTGCTGATTTTCGAAAAAAAGACTGCTCTGAGAATTTTACATCTTTCAAACAAATGATAGAATTCGAGAAGTCCAGTGGACTTCTGGAAGATAAAACCTACGTGTCTGGTAGCCGCACTTTGTTACGTCTTCATAGAGGCTTGGGTGAGTGGTCAAAATAATATAACTATAACATTATTAATATATGTGTGTAAATATTGAATTGCAATCTTTCACCTTATCTTTATTTAATTAGAATTTGTGCATGAGTTTCTTCTTCGAGTGGGTGATTTGGGGGAGTGTGATAAAACATCCGGCTGTTGTAAGGGTGCCTACAACGATACACTGGCGAAACATCACCCTTGGCTGATAAGACGTGGAGCACTTGTTGCTATGTATGCAATGCCATACAAAGGGGAACTGCTAAAACGAGTTGGATTGAGCCAAAGTCGTGCAACTGAAGTACTGCCAGACATGTTAAAGGCCACAAAAATAGTACATAATCGAACAGAGAACCTTTACACTTTGTTTGAACTACATGAACTGCCTTAAACAAATGATTATGTAAAAACTGCTGCTTTTCATAGTCACATTCCGTATTAATTTGGTCAAGTCAATACGTATGTATTTACAAAAAAAAAAAGTGGATATTCCATAAACGTATTTCCAAACGATAAAGATGCTATTTATACAAACCGTGTTAAAATCATACTTTCATATATATATTTGGCAAGCTTTCAGCTGATGGCCTTATGTTTTCCTTAATTGTTTATTATTTGTTGTCCCTAGCCTATTAGTAGAATTACTATATATCTGTGTGTGTACAATCTTGTCGCTTTATTTTATGGAAATTTAAAAGAATCAACATTTAAATAAAACTTGTATTTATTAAACAAAAGCGGTTTTTTATTGTCAGTAGGGAGTTTTGCCATGTGATTTTCCAGCTGATGATTTAGCTTTAAGTTTATTTGAATCACTTTTTAGTGTTGGTTGTTCCGCTGTGCTGGGCGACCAAAGCGTTACAATGCCACTTTCTCCGCCAGTGATGAGCAAATTCGACTGAAAAAAATGGTTTTATTTGATTAATTAAGATTTTTGTGTAAAGGAACTTCTTCTTTTGTGTCGTTGGGGGTAAACATTTGCAAACCGTCAAAACGACACGACACGGCCTCAAAAAAAATGTGTACCTACAATATTGTTCTTTCTATCTATGTGTAATGTTTATTTCGACGGTCTCTTTGCCGATGCCAAATCTTTAACATCTTAAAAGAATTTTCGTTTAAGATTAACTAACAGTGAAAAAAAATATTATTTTTTGAAAGTTTTTTTTTGGAATGTATGCATCTAATAAACAATCTAACGGGATAAATTGAACTTTCAAAATTTAAACTAATATCAATTTTAATATTTTATTGAAATTGTCAAAACAAAAAAAAGGCCAATAGCTCATAAGTTGTTGTTCACTAAGAACACTAGTTGGGAAGCAGATAAATATTTTAAGGCAATTCGCAGTAGATAAATGAATGGACCAGAAGACCAATATTTCTATACAACAGCATTTCTTAAAAGCAGGTTCTCTCTAGAAACACATTGTTGAGAGCAAGGAATCAATTATGATGCTTAGGCACCACTACCAAAATCAAGTTTCCATTTGCATTTACTGCAATAAAAAAGACATACAATTTACTATGCATGTGCATCTTGATAGTCTACATTATATACTTGACGCCGTCTTCTTGCAGTTAATGGCTAAACCGATCTTCTTCTTTATTTCTTGTGTTTTAAATTAATAAAGAGTTGTTTTGTAAAAATATATGAACCAAGGTCATAACATATAATAGATGTTCTTCAAGTGGAGAATGATCAAGTCGAAAATTCACCATAAAATAAACCTTCGGCTTGGGCCAAAACCTTTGCCCGAAACATAAAGTTTAGCCGAATGTAGTTTTTTTTAGCCGAATGTGGTCGGACACTTATTGAAATATAGGGTCGTTATGGGGGATATACAAGCAAGTAAATCAGCCGGTATCAAAGAATGTCAACTAAGATATTCTTTGATCGCTTTCCATGAAATTGAAATATGTTGTAGTCGACTTAGAATTACGAAAGAAAAAATGTTGTTTCAAATTAAGGAAGTTTACTTCTGGCGCGTGTACATATATATACATTACCTATACATAATCTTTTTTTGAAGCCTTTTTGATTGATAGTAGGTACCCAATTGACTCGCATATATTGGATAAACTCAGGCATTAACAAATCTAAGACGAACTACAAAGAAAATTTCCTTAATTTTGAAAGCAAGATGTGAACTCTTAGAACTCAACGCAGCATCTTACAATTGAAGTTTCAACCAGTTCCGTTCTTACTGTAATCTTTTTAACCAAAAAAAAGCTGCTTTCCTTTCAGTAAATGTCCAAAGAATTTTAACATTGGAAGAAACACCAAAGCTTTTGAATAAAACTGACTGGAATACTCTAGCGTCATTCTTGAAATATATTTCCTAAGACGTTGCTGGTATCAGAATTTGAATACATACAACAATATATTTATTCAAAATTGCTAACTGAGCTGACGGCAATGCCATAGCAGTAAATTCATTTAATTAATTAATGATAAAAAAAAACAAATCAATAAATGAACACTTACTTAAATCTAAGACGAAGGTGAATAGCAGCGGTTAAATCAATCGCCAACAGCTCCAACAGTTGAGGTCATCAAAATTCTTTTGCAGCGTGACTTCGACAAGATTCAGCGATATTGTGATGACTGGAAGTTGAAAATCAATTTCCAGAAATCAGAAACAATTCTGTTTAGGACTTCGTTGTCTAGCGCCTCAAGGGATACGAGAAAGAACTGGCGCAAGCTGGTAATCGTAGGACCACGTGGACATCCACTGGCGAGTAAAACTGTAGTAAAGTACCTTGGCATCTGGTTGGATCAGTACTTGTATTTCGACAGACATATAGGTGCTGCTATGGCCAGGGCTAGGGGAGCCTTTGCCCTGACAAACCGATTGTTTTATAGCAGTCGTCTTGACAGCAGGGTGAAGGTGATTTGCTACATGGCTCTCATCAGGCCGAAGATTGCATATGGATGCCCGGTGTGGTTCAACGTTGCCCCATCTCAAATGGAAAAGATTCGGGTGTTTGAGAGGCAGTGTCTTCGACGTTGCCTTGGATTACACAGAACACCAGAGTCGGAGTACAAACGATATTATTCCAACCAGGTTCTATACAACGGAGCCAACATAAACAGAATAGATAATTTTTTGCTTAAGCTGATTCTGGGGCACGTTGCAAGAGCGATGTCCTCAACTAACAACTTAATTTTTGGGGCGTATTACCACAATAACGAATATTTTGAGAGTGCGCGGTTAAGTGGCTACATTCCTCCCGAGGCATTCCTCTATTTAGACAGTCGAGGGCTGATACAGAATGGAGGGGCGGTTCCGCTCATCTATCACGTCAGCCGGAAAACTGTGGATAGGCGACTCCTGTATGGTCGAGACGTCATCGCTCAAGGTGGAGAAGAGCGCCTTCGGTTCAGTGGGACTTTGTCTGATCGGGACTGGAGGGATAGGGGGGCGAAACAGGAGAACCAGTTCTGGTGGCTCTCTGAACAGCATCATAATATTTAAAGTCCATGAAGATGGTATATCTTGGCCGACTTACATAGATTTAGGGCAATTAGGTATAGGGAACAGTCGGGGTGGCACCAAAAAAAAAATAAAAATATGTATGTATGCGGGTATGTACATGTATGTACATACATGTGCGTATGTACATGTATGGGTGGGTTGCATGTTATTGTGTGTCTGCATGCATATAAAAAATAAACAACAAAAAAATTTTAAAAACGAAAAAAATGCTGCTGTGGCTGTTCTAGTTTTTATGTGGTTTTGGGTATTTTTAGGTATTTTAAGTAGCTTAAGTTATTTTTAGTTAGTATAAGTTGTATCTAGTTTTAATTATTTTTAGTCTAGCTTTAGGTAGTTCTAGGTAAAAATTTAAAATGATCTGATACTAAGTTTGTGTAGTAAAGTGTTCTTGGTTAAATAAAAATAAAATAATTAGATTTAATTAAAATAGTTTCTAGGTCGAAAGACATTAATTCTAAGAGTTATTGTTTAGTTTAGAGCGCCCGTAAAGGGCCAGTAAATTAGTTGTAAGTTATTGATAATTAGGCTAGTTTTAAAGATTTTTGTCTAGCTTTAAGATAGTTATAAGTTAATATGAAATAAAAATGAATTTACAAAAAAAAAAATCAATCGCCAACATTATGACAATGAGACGTATTTTGAGAGGCAATCTTTGATATTGACCACTTAATTTATATACAGTCGAACTTCGATAACTCGATCCATCACTTGCCACAAAAAAATGCGAGTTATCAAGACTTCGAGTTATTAAGTAAAATACGAAAAAAAGTTTCTGACTAAAATTCAACGCCTTTTCTATAATTAAAACTCCAGATATATGTAGATTCTGCTTCCTCGTCGATTTAAACCATTCCAAAATGACTTTGTATGCATTTTCCTAAGTTGTTTTTTTAAGTCTATTGGAATTTTCACTTACAAAACATTTTCGATTGAAGTGACTTTTTTTTATTTCTTTTCGGTACACCATACTTCACAGCCACATCTTCCTTTTTTGAGCTGATATCACCTTTTATATAAATAGCCAAGCGGCAATAAAAGCGATTTCGGCCACTGTGACAAAATCGAAACTTGTTTCTTGCTGCCGTGAAGAGCTATAGGTTCTTGGTACGCAACACAATGATAGACTCTGCTGGGTCGCGGGACACAGCGGTATACCTGGTAACGAAAATGCCGATGAGTTGGCAAGAGAGGAATCAGCGCTTGACGTCAGGCAAGCAGAGCTGGTGAATATCCCACCCTATTACATTAAACAGAAAATTTCTGACAGGATCCTAAAGAAATCCAACACAAGGTGGAGCCTAGTTGACACTTATGAAACTACCAGGATTTGTGAAACTTCAGAATTTGACTTATTGAAGCTGACGTAAAATAATCTCTTCAAGTTATCAAGACTGTCAAGTAATAGTAATAGAAGTTTGAGTTATCAAATAAAAATCTCTTTGGACTCATCAGTTGACTAGTGAGGACCTTTGTCAATACGCAATTTTTGCCAAGTTCAGTTCATCTTACATAGATTTCGTGAAGAACATCTAGTTTGAATCAATAATTCAACAAGTCCAAATATTATAGTGCTAAGTCTTCTACTTGGCTGATGTATTTCAGTAGTATATAGAATTTGTATTATTAAAAAAAACTTCTTATAAAAATCTCTTTTGCTATTGCCAACCAATTTCATTCGAGTTATCGAGTTCGACTGTATAAGAAAATAGCTGATTTTTTAAATTAACAAGTGCAGATTAATAAAAACGAATGAATAACCTAAAGAAAATGTCGATTCTTGTAAAAAAAATTAAATTGGCGTGTACCTGGCGACTGAACAAAACATGTCCTAAGCGAAGCAACCACAGAGAGAAGCACAGAAGACAATAACCATATTCGACTTTTGAACAATTGAGATTTTGATCAGTCGATATATAAATCGTCATTTTAAAAATCCTCTAATAATTCCCAACTCATAATGTATATGGTGGGATGGAAGATAACAAAACTCACCTTTGGATCATGAACACTTTCTCTAATAATCTGCTTGTTTTCATAAAACAGTGCATGTGGCAATAGTTTCTTGCCTTGCAAATGAACCGACCTGACGATTTCTCTGAAAAACAAAAAAATATTAAAATCAACTAAATCAGTATTAATATAAAGATTTCCCACCCTTTGTTATAATTTGAAGTCGCCAACACAAAAACACCACCTCCGGACAAGTTATGACAAGATATTAAGTTACAGTCTGCAACTGATTTCCTCTTAATTCCAACAGTAAATTGACTGCGATCGAATTCGGCAATAAGATCTCCCTCGCATTCGTATGTTTTCAAGTCATTCGTGTGGGTGATGCACGATATGATATCTTTCTCGTAAACATTTTTGTGCCTACAATTTGAGAATAATTTTGTTTTATGAATAATTGAAAATATTACCCACCAATTCAATTTGTAAACGCTACTTTCAGTGTTTATTGTCGAGGTCAAAGCATCATCTTCAGAGCTCGCCGAGATGTCAAATAAATTAATCAGTCCATCAGTAGATCCAGTGCATAAGAGATCTGGATTCGTTGGATGGAATTTAACGTCCGTCACATCATCTTGGTGACTCTCCCAGTATCCACCCAATATGGTCTTTTGGCGGACATCGAAAAATTGAAGATAGACGTTGTGCATGATTTGATCGGTTCCACTGCAGATGACCCGGCTATTTGCGTTTACGTCGAAGGATGTGATGGACTTTTTCACCCCATCAGATGTGTCTGGTAACGTAAAGACAAATTAGATGTACACGTTGAGGTGTATTGTGATAACTTACCTTCAAATGAATGCTCCACATTTCCCGTTCGCAAATCATATAGACGGACATCGCCATTTGTGCTTCCTACAAGTAAATTATTTTGTGTTTCGTCTAGGAATCGGAGTCCACATACAGTGCCAGTACTCTCTAATTTTAGGGTATCAATGCTGGGAAGAGAAAGGACGCGAGAGTTGATATCGAAAACTTGCACACTGTTGCTTGATAAACCAGCAACTATTCTCCCAAATGATCTAATAAGATAATTCCATGTTTTATACAGATAAACTATACTCGTCAAGTCGTAAGCTTATACTCACTTATCTGCACATAAACTAAGAATGTACACTTTTTTAAGGGAAACAGCCGATTCATCGACAAGGTTATATTTTACTTTAAATGTGCTTTCAATTTCAAATTTGCTGCAGGTATCTTCGTCGACGATGGGATCTTCTTCATCAGAGCTTGATTCTGGTTCTGGAAATTGGTCTCTGTTAGGTTTTAAAAATGTTGTACAACAAATACTCACCTTTAAATATTTCTTTGCTTGACATAATAAATATAATTTAAATGGCAAAAATTTGTGTTATTAAAATAATGTATTAAAAAATCCTATTTTTTAAAACGAAAATTGGGTACTCTTTCTTTCGTAAATACTTTTATATTTGACAGATGTAGATTTGATGTTGCATTTTATGTATAAAAAAAAAAGTACATACAAGGCATGCACGTGCTACACGATTGTAATAGAATTCTTTAAGTTTCGTTCGATTAGTTGGGCAGTTCAGGAAACTGAGGTCTTACAAATATATAAAACTAAACATTTTTTAACTTGTTTCTTACTCAAAGAAACTGAGTTGTTAGCAACTTTTATGGTGTTTTTATTTGGTAATCCGGAATTCCGGAATCTCTCTCCGTCCAGCTCCCGGGTTCAAAACTGCACACTTTTTTTGATTCTGACGAGTCTGAATTGTAATGTGATTGTAATGTGAAAATAATTGTGTACGTGAAAATAATTGTGTACTTGAAAATAATCAATTTGTTGCACAATTAATTATAACACAAAAAATGAAAAAACAATGGTTCTGTTTTCGATTCTGAAGAAGTTGATAAACATCAACGAAACGTATGGAAAAATATGGAAATTGTTTTAATTTTCATAAATAAGGAATGATCAATAGATCCCATAATAAAAACAAATAATTCTGATTTCTTTTTTTTCTCAAGTGATCACTTTCAGAAGTAGCCAAAAGGCTTCCGCATTGCGTATTGCCAAACTGTATTTTATCAAACATGTCGGGCGCTAGTCTATTGTAGAGACAGATTAAGATAAGAAAATGACTTACTGTGTCAAATCAAAAGCAGTTTCTTCTTGGTTAGTTGGTATGGTATACAATTTGCTCAGGCGACTTAAGAGCAAACTTTCTGCGAATTCAGAGCCAACGTTGATAATAATCTATTAGGGGTATTCACGATCCAGTGCAACTGGTCTAGTATCATTGTAAAAATACAAAAGTGCAACTTTTCTTGCACCACAACAACAACTTACACTTACTAAGATTTTACAACACTTTTGCACTTTTGCTATACCCTAACCCTATGCAATAGAAAAATACAATGGTGCAAAATTTGTCTGGTGTCGTTGACAGTTTGGCAGTTGTTATTTTCTGTCAGAAATGTTTGTGGTCGAACTGCATTTTTGCATTTTTACTCCAGTTTCAATAGAATAGAAAAGGTGCGTTCACGATTTGCAGAAAAAAATAAAATTTCGCAATTTTACACCTTTTTGTTGCATCGGATCGTGAATAGCCCTATTGTGTCTCGTGTGCAGTGTGTTTAGAGATTGCAATCCAGGAATGTCCGTTTTAATACCGGGATTTCGGGGTTACATAATTTCGATCGCGGGATAAGTTATTTAGAATATATTTTCGGTTAAATTGTTTTGTTTTTCTTGCCTTACAGAGAGCAAAAATGAATTTGGCCTCCTTAAAGCAAAATATTTTATTATTACAAATATAAAACGTCCACTTACCTTTTTTAATTCTCCTGTCTGCATGAACAGCCTCTCACGACCACAAGGAGAACACTTGACTATCTATAGACTACTGTATATGTAAACTGTACTTAGAAAAATAAAAATAAACCAAACCCAATATACGGTAGCCATGTTAGGTAAGGTTAGGTTAGTAGGGGCATTTGCAGCTCAAAGGCTGCTGAGTACACGGGGGCCTAATTGCTCCATTGTGATCCCCTTTTACACAGAGATATTCCTAACTAATGGATTTTGGATTTTTGAAAAAATAACTATTTTTTTTTCTTAAATTGGTGAACGATTTTTTTTGAAGCTCTGTTTTTAAATTTATGTTATTATAAACATAAAATTGTCATAGGTACTAAAAAATTTGTTTGAAAAAATTGCGAAATTTTGCATATAAAAATTTTGTTAAAAAAGACAAAAACAAATTGAGCTGTTTCGAATTAAAAATCTTGTGTTTAAGATGTGATCAAACATAAGAGTAACTACGTGCGATCGAGTCGTGATTTTTTTAAAAAATTGCTGCCTGTAGAAAACTGGATGGAGAGTAAAGCGGCCCATTCATATGACTCTCGTGTAGACACTGGTATCATGACACAAAATATCCATTCAATCACACACGCAACACCAATCAGCATACATTGTTGTTTATTTACGATCGACGAGACAAACCTATTGCAAATCCCTATAGAGCTCAATAAATGGTATCCAAAACTCACAGCTACGTATAGCCATATTCGTCTATACTCGAACACAATTAGAATACAACTGGAATATTCCTCGAATGGGTTATACACATTCCCAAACACATAACACAGCCATAGCCACCAACACGAATAATCAAAATGTTTTGATTTTGTCGACACCGTGTTCGACCTTCGACATCAGAAATCTGAGCACGTAACTTGATACAATCAAGTTTTAGTGTATGCACGTTTTACATTTTTAGACATTACATCAATAAAGATATATTGACAGGAAAGCTAGAACCACTATGTTTGCAAGCTACATATATTTAACCAACAAATCAAAAATGGGTAAATGTTTACATGAGTTTTCCTAGGTTCTTGCTATGTTAGCTGGGTCTACAGAAATTCACCTATTTGTGAAAATTACCTGACCAGTGGAAATAAATATTGATGTTATACCCTATAACATGGCATTTTTCTGAAAGTTAATTTGTTCTAGATCATTATGTATTGGATGATTTGACATATCCCAGTACAATGCATTTGGTGACACCTTACAGAGACGACGTTGAGTTCATGCCGCGTCGCTATAGAGCACTGTTTCTGAATATTGAAACAACGCCTCCGACAATTGTACTATTGTAAGTTGAAGGGCATACCAAAAATATGCAGCTTCATAAGAGCATATGATGTGTTCTTCACACGCCGCGAACTACTTCGTCGAATCGTGCTACAAATATAAAACGTAATAACTTTTTTTCAGTGTGAGTAATCGGCTTATTTTTTTTTTATTTATAGGCTACTATTTAGATTTATCAAAATGAATGCTTGGGATACTAAAAAAACGATTTGCAGCGATACCATTCTTTGCAGTCCGTCATTTCCGTCCAAAGGGAATTTAGGCTGGAGTTTGGCGGTACTCCCCCGAGTAGATGGACCATTATGAGGCTGGTGAATATGTTTGCCGAATCTGGAAGCATCGAACGAAGACCGTATCATCGAGATCCCATGTTCGGGTTCAGGATAAAATTGTGGCTGTTGCATCGGCAATCAGGCAAATACAAGTGTTTCGACTAGAAACTTATCGGGCCAAAAAAGCAGACGGTAATTACAACGGATACTTCATGATGATTTAAACTTGTTTCCGTACAAAGTCCAAACTACAAGCAAGTTAAGCCCTCAGGATTTGCTTGTTCGCCTGGAAGTTTGCCGAAAAATGATTGAAATGGCCGAAGAAGACAACACATTACTAAAATGTTTGTTCATGTCTGATGAGGCACATTTTGACTTAAACAACAATGTTAACAAGCTAAATTGCCGTATATGGAGTGAGTCTAATCCAGAAATGCACCATGAGACGGAACTGCACCCAGGACGAGTCACTGTGTGGTGCACAGTTTCATCAAGGTGTATTGTCGGGCCATACTTCTTTGAAGAAAACGATGTAACACAAACTGTCAATGGGGACCGTTATTTAAAGATGTTGAAGGAGTTTTTTTTACCCAGAAGTTCGCCGAAGACGTATCCCTTTCAGCAGGATTTGGTTTCTACAAGATGTGGCGGAGCTCCAACGAAAATACATCGATGAAAATAAAAGTTTTTTAAATATCTTATTGTAGCACGATTCATACGCCACCCTGAATAGTGTCGGCACGATTTTTTGGTCGTGTGAAAAGATTTCTGGAGATCGAAGTGGTATGTCGAAATGGCGTGAAAAAAGCATCGAACTAGTGCATCGGCACAATATCTGTTTTGTTGTTTTTTTTTTGGTGTTGTATATTCATGTTCATAATTTGAAGTTATCTTATTTGCATTTTTCTTTTATATAAAATAAATCTACTTAACTAATTCTTGAAATATGGCGTACATACATTTTCACTTCAATAATTTATTTTTTTTTAAGTAAATTTGGCAACTTTTCTATTTTCCAGCTGGTTTTAAGATGAAATTATACATCGACGTATGTGTGTGTGATTGCTCAAGTAAGAACGAACTACTTCGTCGACATGTTAGATCGATGTGGCGTGTGAAAGCGGTAATAGCTGGAGAAGACGATTTAAATTTCCTTCTATAGAAACAAATGTAGAAAATGGGAACGAGCCGGTGCGATTTGGAGTACTAGCTTTAGCATGTAAGAAAAACAGCAGTCAACAACAAACAAACATATATTGATGTCAATTGTTTTGTATAGTTCTTCAAATTTTTTCTCTATATTATCTTCTGTTTTTTGTATGACCTACTCGCGCTCAAGGGATTATACTACCCTTTAAATGTTTCAACACAGCGCGGGTGTGAGATTAAGGAAGAGAAAGAAAGATAAACAAGATGTGTGGCGCGATGTTCAAAACTGTAGGTGGTTGTTGTCTCAGATTTTATCTTAAGGGATGGCGGCTGAACTAATGCGTTTTTTTTTTAAATTTAATCACATGTTGTTAGCATGTAATGAATAAGTAAACCAGCAATACATTAGGCGTGTTTTTTTCTAAGCCCCGGAGAAATTGGACGAAAAAACGATGAGTAGGATTAACAATTTGCATGTTAAATCCAACAACAACTAATCGCCGGGGGTGCTTAGCTTAAACCCAGAGAATTCTCGGGTCTTAGCTATTTGAGAGGATAAAAACTGTGCTACCAAAAACTTTTTCACTAAGTTATCGATAAAATGTATAGAATATTCAAAACTGACATTTTGACATGTCAGATAATTATCTAATTTGTTTGGTTTGGTTGAGCATTTGGTCGACAATAAGTGCGAGCTCATCTGCTTCAGAAATGTGGCGGGGAAGGGGCACCGAATGGCCGTCCAAGAAAGTAAACTTTTAAATCTAAGGATTGAAGGAAATGTTATTCCTCTCAAATATTCTATCAGGTACCTAGCGATCAACATTCATGAGAGACTTAAAGCAAACGGTCACGCGAGAGTCACCCTGAGAAAAGGTAGAGCGGCTGCGTCAAGTCTCAAAATGTTCCTCAATTCTAAGGAGGTCGAAAAAGGCACTAAGCTTCTCTTGTACAAAACACTCATTCGCCCCGTAACCTCATATGGGTTCCTGGCTTGGTTACACATCACGCCTAATGTCGCTATGGAGCTGCAAAAATTAGAGAGGACAGTTATTCGGAATGTATCTCCAAAAGCCGCAGGCCCAATGGAAAGTGGTATAGCAATGATTCAATATACAAGAAATCAAGAATCAACCCACTACTAAATTACCTAACGACAATGGCTAAGAAAAGAATTTTGGCCTTAAGAGACCATGCCAACCCTATCCTCCAAGAAATATTTTCGCAAAACATACGTTCATCAATCAACCAGTCATATTACATATCTCCAATTAGTATACTCAACGAGATTTCAGCCCCAGATTTCCTACTAGCCGAGGGCGAAAATCATCTCTCACCCTTCTTTTTGTCATTTATTTTTAGAATTATCTGAAATTAATTTCTATTGTTTTTTAGTTTATATACATATAATTTATTATTTAAATATATGCATGTATTATAGAAGACTACGTCATATTTGTACTCACCTTTAATTAAATAAATTGAATGGTATTCAACTCGTACTGTTAGAAAAAAAAATTTTCAAAAATTTATATCTGAATCGTATACAAACATTTTCAAAATATTTCAATATAAGTAAAAGAAGTAATTTATTATTATAAAAATATGTTTTTAATTTGTTTTATTTAATTTATTTAGAAGTTTATCGAACAATTCATATCCTTTCAGGTTAATTTCTTTTGATTTTTTTAATAGTTGCATCATTTCATTGTGCTGCTCTTGATCTCGCTTTGCCATTCTTTCCAACAATTGTATAATTCTGTTCTGATTAAAAGACAGCTCAGAATCCTCCACTCCTGGGAAAGAATAACGAAAACAAAATAAACAATCTGAAAATTTAAAGCAAGTATTTTTAACCTGAAGAGGATAACGCGCGATTACTTGGACTGGCATCTGAATCGCTAAGATCTTCGCTTGATGAGTTCATGGCTTGATATTGAGGGGTCACTCCCCTGTTGTCACTAAAAACTTTTTCCAATTCGCTATAAAGAACAAAAGAAAATAATATTATAATATGGTGCACCTATGGATTAAAAAGGAAAGAAAGGAAAAGATGAAATTGTTTTTAGGTAGGGTGATAGCACGTGAGGTCGACCACCTCTAGTAGTCGGCCACTTCGTTGTAAAGTGCAAGTTAATAGCAAAAGTTTTCTTTTAACCTCCCGGCAAAAAAATATTTTCCAAAAGCCTATTTTTCTTCCATGGTGCAAAATTTTATTCCATTGTAGCTACTGGTTTTCTTGTAAAAAATCCATGTTTGGCTCAAGTTTTCGCTTTTTTGAAATGTGTTTGATAGATAGATAAAAATATTGGAGGTGATTTTTAAAAAGAGCTAAAATCGCCAAACTATTGAATGTGTATGGATGAATTTTGTGATTGTTTTTTATTTATTTATAGCTTTATTTGTTGTTTTTGGCTATAAAACTTACGAAATATTGATTGTTAATAATTTACCAGGGGCCCGTCTTTAAGAGGCAATTTTTTTCAATTCTGCCGAGCTCGGCCCCCCCGACCGACTACTGAAGATTACTTTATTTTAATTTTTTTTTTAAACTGAGTATGCAAAGTTAAAGGAAATTTCATTTTCTATTTATTTATACCAAAATAATCAAAAAATATTCCATGGTTTCAGTAGTCGGCCGCCTGTTAATGTTAAGAGATATTGGGTGGCCGACCATAGAACACACGTGTTCTTATGTCTGTCTATTGGGCTTAGTATAAGGGCCGGGATTACATTATGCAAGTTTTACTTAGTCAAGTTACAAATATAATAATTTTTTAAAGAAATATTACTGTAAATAGATCTATAAGTTAGTTACAGTTAAATTATTAACTTTCGTAAGTTGTTTTTACTCACAGAGAACTCACAACGTACTCCACTAGCATTCACAAGTTTTTTGCTTTTCGTAAGAAGAATTCACTGCACTCGCCATTATTATACTAATTGCTCTTGTAAGACACTTATAAAAGAATTGCGCATTCATAAATAAATCGTACATGTACAATGTCTTAAAAAAATGATCATGGATAGGTAAAACAAAATTCGAAAATTTGTTTAATATGTAGTTATAAAGAGCTAAAGATGTCAATGTTGCTTACAAATCCAACCAAACACTTAACACACTGTTTACAAAACTTAACAAGAAAAGTGAAAAGGATCAAAGTACAGACGTTGTATATAAGATCAATTGCCTAGGCAACGAAAGAGAAAATTGTGAACTATGTTACATTGGCACTACCAAGCAACTTTTAAAACAAAGGATCTCAAATCACAAATCTGATATCAAGTCCAAAAGTTCTCAGAAAACAGCTCTTGCTAGTCACAGCTTAGAAAAAAATCATGCTCCAGACTTTAAAAATGTGCAAATTCTTCAAATGGAAAAACATACATCGAAACGATATACGTTAGAAACTTTGCACATTTTGAATAACAAAAATAACATGAACAGGAAGCAGGATACACAGTGTATCTCGTCGGTGTACTGTTCCCTGGTCTCTACATAACTGCGATACATACATACATACATCAATAGTTTTGTTGCTCCTTTAAAAGAAAATTTTATTAAACAGTTGTTGACTAAACTTCTTACTAAGAAGAAGTGCTTTAATTTAAATATTTAATCACAAAACTGTCATTTTTTTAAATTTATATATATATATATGTAATTTGATAATAATAGTTTCGTTCATATAATTGTAAGTGTAAAATCTTAACAACTAAATGTAAACATACAAATGTTGCTCTTATTTTGTTTCATGGTTAATAAAGTGCCCCTGAAGAAGACTGAAAACTCAGTCGAAACGTTGGGAAAACTAATGAATATCTTTCATTAATAAATTATCACGACCAAAAAAGCCGAAGAAGTGAAATCTTCAAATTTTAAAATTGTTATAAAGAACTTTAAAAATGGAAACAACGAAGAGCAAAAGAATATTTTATAACTATACGAAAGAAGCACTTTCTTCAGTACTAAATAAAATTAGATCAACATTTTAATTGAAATAAGCAATTCGGGAGTTCGAGTTTCCTAGAAGTAATCTACAAGACCGAAATAATAATAATAAATAATAATAAAAATTGATTCTAATACAGACCTTAGTGCGACCAAGGAATACAATTTATTAAAGTGGTCCATATACCTTTGACAAATGTGAACTCTCACAAAAATCATAAGGTTTATTAAAAACGGTCCAAACAACTTAAAAGAGAATTTCAATAACCCATAGTCTTAGATGGAAGACTTGCTGCTATGAGTTCTTCAAACATCTTCGAAGTTGTCAATACAAACAACAGTGACGAAGTAGTTATTGGAGCTAAAATAGTATTTAGAAAAAATAGATACATCGAAGGCGTTTTGGGAGACGCTTCATCTATTTTGATAATGTCAACGAAACTTCCTTCTGCCTGTTTTCGAAATCAGGCATTTGTTTAGTTCCCAAATGATACAAAAAATTGCATAATGATTCATTTGGAAATCAAAAGGTGGCTAACTGGTGTTGCTTCCTCTGTCTGGCGGCGTCGTCACTCTGTTAAAACTATGACCGGCAAGTAGGTAGGCCAGATGGGATTGAAAACGGCTTTTATTACTGGGTAGCCGAAATTAATAGCAAACGTAATGTTTCGGTCGTTGTACTCAACAAACGCATTTTCCATGGACCTAAGTGATTTTAGTAGTAAAAATTTCATTATTTTGTATACGCACCGTCCAAATACTGACCGCCCACATTACGTAGCTAGCTGATGTAGCTGATAGATTGAAACTGATTATAAAAATACTGGCGCAACATTTTAGATGATATAGTAATATGTTAAATCATTTTTAGTATGATACCAGGTTGAAAAGAGGATTTTGAAAATTTTAAACGAGTTTAGTATCGCATCTTATTAACATTTTACTAAAGTTAAAATCACCAAATAATAATAATAGCTATTCCATTTTACAACATTTTAAGAAAACAACTTTTTTAAAAGTATACATACAAATATAAGTTGCTGTTTTTGTTCTTTTATCTAAAAGCATTGGCGCAAAATTGTAAGCAACCCATTGTTAAGGGCTTAACATTTAACTAGTTAACAATTTCCTAAGTGCTTATTGATTTACTATTTCAAAATTTTGCAAATTAATTATATGTTGATGAAAACCCAACATGTGCTCTATAAAGGTATTAGTTATTTCTATTTTTATCATTTTAACTTTATTATTTACAAACAAAAAATTGTGCACCAGCAGGACTCGAACCTGGGCACCTCGCGTGCAAGGCTGATATACTATCAGATTCCATAATGGATTTAGCAAATTGCTAAAAGTTCAAGTAACCATTCCGTGATTTTAACTTTAGTAAAATGTTGAAATCGTTTAAAATTAGCTCAATCATCTTTTTAGCTTAGTAAATAACTAAAAGTGGCTTTAACCTTTTACTAAATCGTTTAAAATTTTGCGCCTATGCCTTTGCACCTAATATGAAATGGCTTTCTTAGACCAAATAAAATCTTACAATCACATTCTTTATTTAAGTGAACTGTTTGTATTAAAATGATTTCTGGAAATATACACATATTTAGTATGAAACTATACGATCACGATCCGGTGTAACAAGCTTTGTATAATTGTAAGATTTAATTTTTTTTTACAACAGACTGTGAACACACATTTACTAATCTGTAGCAACACTGAAGCAAATGTCAAAATTTGTTTCACATTTGTTCTGAAGAAGGCTTAAGTTTGTGTTAAAAAAATCTTACACCCTTATATTTTTCTGTTACAATAGGGTTCGGGTATTGTAAGAGTGTAAGACTAGTGCAAAAAAAATGCCACACTTTTACACTTTTACAATGATGCAAGACCAGATACATCGGATCGTGAATACCCCTTATAAATTTTTAAATTGAGGCCGACTACTGGAAACTCATGTGGCCGACCTCTGGAGTTTAGGGGGCCGACCTCTGGAGTTTAGGGGGCCGACCTCTGGAGTTTAGGGGGCCGACCTCTGGAGTTTAGGGGGCCGACCGCTGGAGTTTAGGGGGCCGACCTCTGGAGTTTAGGGGGCCGACCTCTGGAGTTTAGGGGGCCGACCTCTGGAGTTTAGGGGGCCGACCGCTGGAGTTTAGGGGGCCGACTTCATAAGAAACACACTTTCAATTCATTTTCTTGAAATATTTCGTTTTTTATGGCAAATTGACTGAAAAAACAAGAATTTCGAAATTTTGACGTTCCAAAAAATCAGATAAACTAAATTTTATATCAAAAACTCGAACAACTGAATTTTAAGGGACAGTCAAACGTAAAAAAAGTTAGGTGGCCGATCACTGGCTCCATCACCCTATTCCTTGCTAGATTCCATTCCAAATACAAAAAATTACTTATGCAAGATTGTATTATATACTGTAAGGATTCCAGGTAGATATAAAACATTCCCGTCTTTTTATAATATTTTAACAAGGCCTTTATTAAACAAAATCAATTTTTATATAATTTTCTTCATTGTCATGACAAGAGAAATAAAACTAAAGAAATCAATAGGTTAAATTAATTACCTTTCAAAAGGACTCACCATCCGAATTCTGCCCGTTTTAGTATTATGCAGGCGATTAACTTTGTACCTCCGTTCAAGGGTACGAATTTTGTTTTCAATTTGTGCCGCACTAAACACATAACCCTCTTTTGCCAGCGTTTTCTGGATTTGATGCCACATTCGACTTTCATTCCTAGGTGCAAAATTTTTGCCAACTTTAGGGCGCAGATCATCGTACGCAGCCAAAAGTAGCTTAACTTGGGGTTCCGACCATATATTTTTGTTGCCTACAAATGAATCGGCAGTGGCATTTATGTCGGCGTTTGGGGTGGCACCTAGATTTTGGCTTGTCGTGGCATCTAGATTTTGGCTTGCAGTGGCATTTAGATTTTGGCTTGTAGTTGCATGCATAGTCGGGCTTGCAGTGGCATCCATTTTCGTGCTTGCAGCGGGTTCATTCATTGCATTTGGAACTAAACTAAACTCAATATTTGCTATTAAATTCAGCTCAGTCCTGCTTTGAAATTATTTTCTCTATATACAGTCTGAAAATTATTTTTGTTTACAGTTTATAAACAATTTAACTCAACAAAATTTTCAGCTAGCCAGCGACAACGACACCAGCCAAATGTTTGTTTTAGGGTTGTTCATTTTACATCGATTCATCGAAAACATCGATGTTTATCATTCGATGCATCGAATAAGTCCGATGTATCGAATGCTTTCGATGTTTAACGATGGTTCAATGTTTTTTGTTCCGATGTGTCGAATGAAAGTATCTCATAATTTGCACTCTTTGGCACTTTTGATTTTATTGAATTGAGCACTAACGCATAGGTTACAAAACAAAAGAAATAACATAAACACGACAAGACGTCGCGATGTTGGATTCGCACATCTGGCGTACCTCAAACGTATAGTAAAGCAATTCAGGCACACATACACAAATAGTGTCCAGATGCAACACATAGATCACACTAGACTAAGAGTTTACAATGCTGTTACTTTTATGTCTATTAGGCTTTGTGGTTTGGATTATGTGGTACCAAGAAAAAAAGAAAATTTCACATATTAATGTTGTTTTTTTGGCATGATAGCCTTTTTTCGATGCATCGGAAACATCGATGTATTACATCGGAACAAACATCGATGTATTTTTTCTATGATCATCCCTAGTTTGTTTTTTTTATGGCAAACATAAACCTGACATTTTAGATAAATTGGAATAGATTACTCAATTGCTGTTAAGTTTTGTTCGATTTGTATTTTTCTATTTCTGTAAGAAATTCAGGATACAAAATAATTCACGAAACACGAGTACCTTTCGCCCAAATTTCGCTCAATAGGCCTGTACACACGGGATGAACAATTTTTGGACTAAAACAAATTTTCGTCTTTAGTCCAAGCACACACGAAATGATTTCAGCTGAGCGAAGAGTTGTATACATGAACTTCTTTTTATATGTGTTAGTAGTTCTACCTTATTGGACTGTTAAAACTTTGGTGTATGTGTTAGTTTTAGTTTTCGTTCGTCCAAGAAATTTAGTGTTGAAATTTCAGTCCGCTACTGCACACTTCGCTTTCCTTGCCCACAAAACCGGTCCCACAACATTGGTGGAAATAGTCTCGTGTGTGCAGGCACAATCTTATACGCTTTTCACACCATACCCAAAACCAGGTTTTCACCTAAAAGTTTACGAAAACACGAAAACCGTTCGCACTGAACATTTACGAGTTTTCGTTTGACATTTCAATTATTTTGGCACCATAAACAACAATAAATACGTTGTGAATTGAAATTACCCCAGGGGCCAAATTCCGCAATCGTGAGTTTCTCTGTGTAAAAAAAAAATCGGGTACACATACATATTTGCGATTCCGCAAGGGTGCGATTGATTTTTTGACAGATAACGTATACACAGATAGGCAAATTTATTCACGCATATTTTGAGGGTGAATAATTTTGTTGCACGGAAGAACATTAACGTTTGTGGAATTGGGCCCCAGACAGTTTTCCTGGCAGCAACCCGTCAGCTATTTATGTGACGATTAATTGAGCACTGAATGTTTGACAAGGTGTGTTTGCTTAGTTCATCTTACAAATCCAACATATTTTCGACAGGTCTTATTTAAAACTTGTAGTTTATCAAAACGAGTGGTTTATCAAAAATGTATGGGAAAACTTCTTTATAAAGGTCGTCTTTTTTTTTTTTTGCTTAATAATGCTAGAATATAAAAAAACAAGTGATAATTTACAGTGAAATGTATGTATTTATTTTTAAGAAAATAACAATTAAATAGTAAGTTGTTTGAAAACGTACCAATTACCTATAACAATTATTTAGTTTATTTAAAAAAAAAACTGCAAACACAATCGATCACTAGAAATACTTCACGAAATGAAAGGCGTGAAAATAAAATCTAAAAAACCTAATAAACTAAAACAGTAAATTTTCCTTTAAAATTACATCAATGCACGTATAACTGATCATAAGAACTAGGAAATAACATACAAAAATACACGCAACAACAGTTGTTGTTACTAGAAGAAGGAAGGATACATACAAGAAATAACAATATCGCAGTTAACTTGCGCCTACACAAATTTGCTAGACATTCGTTATACAGAGCGTAAAATTTTTAAAACATTGTTTATATAGAACCATTAATGGAAAAGAAAAATTCATTCGTTATATTGGAAATTCGTTATATCGAGCATTCGTTAAACTGGACGCGTCCACTGTATTCATAATAAAAACTTGTGTTTAGAATTAAAAACACTATTACACTGTTTTTAAGGAACATATATTTTATTATTAAATTTAAGTCGGAAAATCTTTGCTTTACGTTTCTCCAAAATGAAATTTGTCGATGGCGTCATTATATACACCCATATACTGGATTTATTTCTTCCATTTTATTGACATTACTGACAAAATCGTTTAAATGGTTTGAAAAATTTGTCATTGTTTTCGTCATTAAAAAAATGTCAGGGAAGACTGGCATTAAATATTGCCATTATAATGGAGTCATGTAAATCCACAATGATGCCATTTTGAAAATTATGGCACACCACGAGGAAGAATGAACTTGCTCATTCTTTAATGGCAGATTGTCATTATCAATCAAATAGTTATCATTTTACCCCGTGTAAATACTTATCATTATTGATTTGATTTAACCATTATTTTGCCAATTTAATGGCATAATTTAATGGTAATTTATGTCTCGTGTAAATCCGAGTTGTATCAGGTTCGATTTGTATCAAATGATAGACTGCTTTCACACAAGAAAACTGAGTTACCGACAAATGGGAGTTTGTTGGCGAGAATGGCAAGAAGTAAGGGGAATGAAAAAAATCTCCCCGGTCAACGATTTGAAACGATTTTTTTGACGCTATGCTTTGCATTCCAATAAGCCCAACATAATCTTCCCAGTTTCCTGGTGTCAGTTTTTTCGTGTAAAAGCTACAAGGCAATTAAAGCAAAACGTCAAAAAAATTTCCAGCAACTGGTTTCCCTGTGTGAAAGGGGAAGGCGACTAATCTAAGACCCCTTTCACACAAGGATACTGAGTTGCCGGCAACTGGGAGATTGTTGGTGAGAAGGACAAGAAGTAAGGGGAATGAAAAAAATCTCCCCGGTCAACGTTTTGAAGCGATTTTTTTGACGTTATGCTTTGAAATTTTGACGTCTGTCTCTGATAGTTGTCAAACATATTTTTTTTTAAAGAGAAATTGTTTCTTACAATTATATTATTACATTAACCAAACCAAGTGAGTTACTTACATAAATTCATTGTGAAAGAAAATTTCAAGTTTTAATTCTTGTAGGCAAGGCATTTAATTCAATTCATCACGAGTTGGTACACATTTCATACATACAATTATGCGCCTACACATGGAAAATCGACAAGAAAAGCTCACGGACTAACTAAGCTCTCAGCTTGTGGCTTCATCATCACATTTGGTTTATAATGACGTTCCTGTATTAGCGAGCAGCAGGCAGCACCACAGGTATCAGTCATATCATCCTGTCAGTGGTTTATGTGTCCAACTGTTCCAATAAAGCTTCGGTGCATTCCAATAAGCCCAATATAATCTTCATGTGTTGGGTCCAAGATTTGGATCGCAAGAGAAACGCACAACAAATCTGCATACAAATCAATTTTCTCCTGGTTCATTGTTTTTCCGTGACCTTTTAATATATTAATTTAGCAAACCATTATTAACAACCACAATATAAAAACAATATTTACCTATATAATCGCACCAGGTTTCTTTATTTTGAATTTATGTTTCTAAAAATAAGCTGCGGTTAATTTATAACTCAAAATTGTATAGAATTTTCCAGCCGCGAAACAAATTGTTTGTTTACAAAAAGCGAATGTCAAATCAAAAGCAATTCAAAAAACGTGCAACTCAGTTTCCGCATCAATTTTTTCGTGTGATTAAAGGAAAACGTCAAAAAAATCTCCAGCAACTGGTTCTCCTGTGTGAAAGGAGACTAACTTCAAGCTAATATTGGGAAGGGTTGGGAGCCCAAATAAGCCATAGAAGCCATTGGAAATATTCGTACGTTTCACCCCCCAAAACTCATTTGTTTACATTAGCTGTGTTTTATTGGGAATCTATGCATTGTACCGTAAGTAATCCCCAAAAAAATCATCGACCGTATCATCGACCGTAGCTTTTTTATTTTTGTAAAAATGGTACCCCTGCACAGCAGTCACAAGGAATGAAAGAGTGGCCTCGTTCGGTGCGCGGCCGATAGTCTATGTAAGATACCTTTGTAGCCGATTTATTTTCGAACGATTCAGGTAGCTTTCTCGTTATGTCAGTTGTATTGCATACACATCTGAAGTTTTGAATCAGCTGTTCCTTACATTTCCAACCGAATCTCAACGAATCCAATAAGTTCTGGGTAGGTTGAGATTTGTGTTTGACAACATATGTTTAGTTCATCAGCCGTTTTTTCCTTAGGCGTTACAACAATACCAAGCAATCCGGATCGGTTAGGTTGCGCCACCGAACGAGGCCAGTCTTTTGCAAAGTAAAATTAAGAAAATATCAAAATTATGAACATAGCTTTTATTCATATAAAATAGAAAATAGAAAAACGTACCAATATTTAATTTATGTTACACACCTATTTGTTGTTTTCATTTTTTCTGCATTTGTAATTTTAAATTCT
Source organism: Philhelius pedissequus (assembly GCA_910595825.1). NCBI lineage: Eukaryota > Metazoa > Arthropoda > Insecta > Diptera > Syrphidae > Philhelius > Philhelius pedissequus. The sequence goes on along the minus strand of OU343160.1, from coordinate 71,618,220 downwards.
AGCATTCATTTTGCACCAATAAAAAGGAAATGATAAGTGAATGGGTTTGTTCATAGACTATGGTCAAATCCCTTTTTACACAGAACAATTTTTTTATTGTTTTAAAAAATGTCTAATTCTTTCACACGAGGAATCAAAATTTGCCGGAGATTGGCTTGTTTCCTTTTAATTTTTCATGGTTTTGAACGCACACTACAGCGTAGTTTAAATTGTTCACTACCCTTATATTTCCCCTATATAATTCATGCTTTTATTTATTTTCTGAGTAGATCGATAGCTAGAGTTTTATTTTTCAAGTCATTTTATAAATATATTTTCTGAGTATTTTTTGCTTTCAATTCAATATATACTCATCAGACTGCACAAATAGTTAACATTTGGTTTGCCATTTCCATGCACTTGTCCAGAAAAAACAATGGGATCACAAAAATATACACCCAGTCCATGTCCATGTAGTGAAGCGAATACTGTCCATGGCCAACATCCATTAAACAGTGAAGAAAACGCACATTTTGTGAAGTTCAGTTGCCGCTTAGTGCGCTTTGGCTAGGCGCGCACATGCAATTATTCCGAAACGAAATAGTTTAATCACTAGTTGAACGATGATCGCTCACATAAGCAACTTAAAATCAATCAACGAGATAACCAACACACGGACAATATTTTGTTTTAATATGCGCGCAGTTACATTATAGTTCGGTGTGATACAATCTGGGAAGAACTTAATTGGGGCAATCGTTCGATTTGTGCGAAAAACACAAACTTTTAAGTTGCTCGAATCGCAGACTGGATATTTTCTGCATTTGGGCGCACTCTTATATAAGTCCATGGTATTCAATTTAGCAACCAATCTGTTGCAAAACTGAAAGTTGCATGTGCGCGCCTACCCATGCAAAATTGCAGATATATGTGGAATTGAGCAAAGAATACAGTTTTTAATAGTTAAAAAAAACTTGGCCAACTGTGAAAAAAAAAAGAATCAAAAAGATCGATTTGTTTTACGAATGAGATTAATAATTATAAAACTCCATGAACACATCCATCCAGATTCAATCCAATTATCAATCGTACCAACAAAACTAACAAAATCAAATTCGAGACTCGAATAAACGTCAACCAGCCATCCACAGTATCTTCTACTTTAGCATTTTATCGACCGTAGCGAATTGTATGTAAAATGCTACGACGGATAAACTTACGGTGGATAAATATCCCAATAAAACACAGCTATGGTTGTATTTGTAGCGTTGAACTCTATCCATGAATAGATGGGAAATCGAAAAACAAAACAAAAACAAATTACTAGGGCTGTGTTGTCTTATGGGTCTATAGGAAGAGGAACAGAAAAGATTCTTGGGTGCGTTTTTATCAATGGGTCTATTCGAAGAGGAACAGAAATGTTACTTGTGTGCGTGTTTCAGCGTGTAGGCAAATGTCAAATGAAAGCAGAGGTTTCTGGTCCTTATGTTATTAGTTTATGATTTTGGTTATAGAGTTTGAAACAATTTTCGTGTGAATTAGAACCTCAAGGCATGCGAGTAATCGGTTTATCAAATTTAGATCCATAGGAGGTGCGGTGGGTGGGCAAATAGGACAGGTGAGTATTTCTCAAAGTACGTGTATTATGTATATATACCAACGAAATATCGAATATTCGCCCTTTTTGAAATTTCGTGTTTTTTTTTCGTTCCAAATGTAGGTTGATAATCTGTTTTTGAGGTTGGTCGCGGGCGAACAAATTAGTCGTTGAAGTGTGGATGGTATGTGGAACGCGAATAGAGTTTGATTGTTCGTAACAATCAGATGCAATTCGCGACTACCAATATTGTTTTCACAAATTTATCTTATTTTGATAATTAGAAAATAAGTTTTTGTTTCTTAACATTAATACAAATTATATTTCTACAACTTCATTTAGAATTTGTGAAAAATTTTACAAACTAATAAAACATAATAATTGTTGGTAATGAGATCTTGAAATTCTTAGTGTCTTAGGATTTTCGAACTGGGCACCATTTGTTAGATAATAAAAAAACCGAGTTCAAATTGGGAAATATTTCTATATTTTTAGATAACATTTTTTTCTTATTATGTTTTCAAAAAGTATAAATAAAATTGTTTGCCATGGTGCATTTTAAGTTAACTAGACATTTGGACAACGATGTTTATTTAAAGGTTAAATTTTGTACAATAACTTATTGTAACAATTAGATAAATACAACTTTTTTTAATAATTTTAATTCAATATCATTTGTGTTTTAGTTATTTTTAATTTTTCATCTTATTTATGCTTTCGACAAGCCCTCCCACCGATCGGGTACGGTGTAAAAATAACGATCCATTGCATCGGTGAAACGTTTCATGTAACATTCTGGTGGTATGATTGTAGGTTGCTTACCCATTCCACTGCCTAATGTTTTTAACAAAGTTTCGACGCGCTTATCGAATGTATATGTCCGGATGTAGTCTGAAAGGAAAATCATTAATCCAGAGTTGCTATTTAATTAAAAAAAAATATACCAATGATTCCTAAAACCAACATACTGCCTTTGTTGTTTAATCCAACTAGAAGCGAATAATCCATGACTTGATTTTTCGCCAAGAACGAAGAATCTCGATTGATTGCATCTTTAAGAACTGATTTACTGTGTGACAGAACATAAAGTGGTTTGGACCAAGACACTGAAATAATAATAAAGTGTACGAAATTTTAGATTTATTTAAATGTGTATGTAAAATTTATAGTTTTGAAAATTATGGTTCTAATTTTATGAAAAAAAAAATTAATTACATTGGCGCAAAATTTTAAACGATTTAGTAAAATGTTAAAGCCACTTTTAGCATTATGGAACCTGATAGTATATCAGCCTGGCACGCGGGGTGCCCAGGTTCGAGTCCTGCTGGTGCCCCATTTTTTTTTTTTTTTTTTTTTTGTACATAATGAAGTTAAAATGATGAAAATAGAAATAACTAATAACTTTTTAGAGAACATGTTGGGTTTTCATCAACATATAAATAATTTACATCCCATAACAGCAACAATTGTGTTCATCAAAATTCAAACCCTACAAATGCCCAGCTTTCTGCTTATTTAGCAATTTACTAGTTTAGAAAATGTTTAAAAATTTTGAAATAGTTATTCACTTAGGAAATTGCTAACTAGTAAAATGTTAAGCCCTTAACAATGGGTTGTTTAAAATTTTGCGCCATTTTCTTTTATACAATTTGTTATTTTCGTTATACTAAAGATCATTAATTGGCGCCCAATGCGGTGCTATTGCTTACGGAATTATTCATCATATTTTTAAAATGCATTTAGGCATTGTTCTGACACCTTCATACATTGAATCGTATGTGTAAACTAGTGAAATACTGCATCTAGAATCTAAAGCCACGGATATGCCCTGAGAGATTAGAGCGTATAAGTTTTTATGAGGCAGTCAGTAAGAGCTTACACCTGCCGATTACTGTCTGACTCAGAGCTACACCTTCCTTGTCAAAACGGCGCATTACAAGGTTAACTTTAATAAAAAAAAAGCTTACTTTGCACCAAGTTTTCGTCCAGCAAAACAATTTCTCCATTTTGATTCGAAGGATTCACCAGTCGATTCCTCTCTGAACCTTTAAGATCAAATTTGTTTTTGATGTCGCACTCATAAAAAAGATTCTCCATTACAAGCATAAATTTTTCTTGAAAAGAACTAGAACAAAAATTTCGAATTAAAATCTACTTGGCCATATAATCACATTTAGCATCATCTTGTTAACTTACTCTTTTTTCTTAATGGTCACTCTAAAAACTCCGACAATTTTCGCCAGCAACGTCGGATGGTTCTGCTGATGACATTTGGATATGTATTCAAAATAATTTGGAGCAAAATTTTCAAAAATCGCAATATCTTTTGGGGTCATTTCTTTCAAAACAAATCGATCATCCAGAGTTTTACTGAATTTTGAACCACTCTTGCCACCTCTCGCCTCCCATTGTACACTTCTGCAAAGTGATCGTGCAAGGAAAACTCTTGTGTCTTCTATGTCCGATTGCAATTGAGATCCTTCATCTTCGGGAGGTTTTACTGTTGGCATTGTTTGAATAGCTGGATCACTTGGCTTTCGAATAATTTCAATTTCGGAATTGCAACCTTTTTGAGTAACTTTAAGTTCTTCGCGTTTTTTGCTATGCTCAAGTTCTTTGAAGAGATTTCTTCCCATTTTCGGGACTTTGAGTGTGTTGGCCCGCAACAAATCAAATTCTTTTGCAAAGAATACTTTGCATGTAAATTGTGTTGTGCTGTCCTGGAATGCTATATCAATGTGGGAATATGATTTACTAGGTTTCTTCTCATCATCAGTGGTCTTGGGAGTCTCCTTCTCATCGAAATCAAATGCACTAGCAAAAGAAATAAATATAAATATTTATTTCAAAACAATAAATTTAACTTACCCATCAGTTTTTCTTTTAGGATTAGGACTACTTGTTGCAGGAGGACCGCTGCTATTTGAAATCATATCCACCAGCTTGTTGTAGTCTTGAGAAGTTAAGCTATACGCAATAATAGAACTCAAATCTTGATCATGAACCAATATTGGTATAGTTCCTAGTGGTAATGTCAGATGTTCGTTCGTTGAGAGCGGCGATTGAAGGAGATTCGCTGTAGCTGTTGAAGGCAGAAAACTGCTCAACATTTTTTTAATGCTCTTTTTGTCTGTCACGTGCTCTTGGTTTTTATTCTTTTCTAAGGGAGTAACTGGATCGCCTACATTATTACTTTCTTCTTGACCTTCTAATATTGGTTTAGGATCTCCAGTTGGTGATTCCATGTCTGATCTTAGGTCCTCTGTACATATCTGTCCTGAATCGATATGCTGATTAGAATCATGCTTAAATAGAGACTTTGCCTTGACACCCATTTCATGCAGTCTTGGACTCCAGATTTCGATACTTTCGGCTAAAGCCCGTTTAGCCATTATCATGCCATCATTGATGTCATAAGAATTCGCGTCTTTTTCAATTAGCAACATCTGAACAACTTCCACATGTTTTTTGAAATTAAACTGATCGATTTGCAGAGAAGTCTTCAAGTTTGCTAAATTGTTGGATTCATCTTCTGTGGCGAAATCAGCAATTTTTTCATGAATTTTCGAATAAACTTCATGACCTGCCAGAGAAAATCCTTTAATGTCTTCCATTACTTGAAAAGAATGAAAAGGTTTCGGTTTTTTCAAATGGAGAACTAGTGGCGGAAGACCTATTTCCCAAATTTCAATGGGAGAGTACATGAATTTGGCCCCAATCCCATTATAGGTGAAATAGTGGATGTAATCCCGATTCAAGGAATGATTGCACTTTGTGTGAAACAACTCAGACTCATTATCGCTTTCAAGTGGTCGCTTCTTATATGCATGACCATAGAAGCGAAGTTCAAGATATTTAGCGAATGATAAACATTTGGTTGTGTCCGATATCGGAACACTTGGGCTTACTTCATTGCAAATAGAACACCATGAAGTGAAATAGATGCGATTTGGGTCATTTTTGATCGTGTCCTCATTGAGGAACACTTGGACACAGCCCGTAGAATGGACATACCTAAAAAAAAAAAAGAAAATAACACTCAATTGAAAAATCATTGAAAATTGATTTGATAACTTACCTCCTGACATGATCCATCATGGGTAGGTCACATAGCGGACAGATGTAAGAAACTCTAAAGCAATACCGCTGCAAAAATTGTCCCAGCATGATATCCTGCTGGCCATAGAATTTCATATCCAACAGTGTAGGTTGGGCACAAAATGAAGACGCTTTTGGATTAAAGTAGAAGCTGCAGAACAACACTGGAAGACGTTGATGGTTCTCCAAATCAAGGGCGTCTTTGTAAATCTGTTCTTCACTAACTTTTTGAGGTTTTTGAAAAGATTCACGACGCTTTAGTTTGGTCACTTTAAGAAAATTATCGTACAAGATTTTACGTAATAATAGATTACAAAAAAAGTCAAAAACTTACTTTTTTTCTTTTTGGGATATTTTCCACCGAAAGATCGGAATTCAGCCAGCAATGTTTGTAATTCTCGATTGTCAATTGGAGTTGTGATTTTTGTTGTTAGAAATGGATGAAGAGGATTCAGTTCTACTGAGTTTTCTTTAGATAATAATTTAGATTCATTTTCAATTAATGATGCTTTTTCATTAGACGTTGTTGACCATTGCTTGGAGAAAAATAACTCTTTGGGAAAATGTGAACGCAAAGGACATTTTCGTCCTTGTTCTGTTTCCAAATACGGTAAGGGAAATGTTAGAAATGGCGAAACAGATAGGATTGTTGAATTTAAAGCTGTACGAAAACGGTTATCATAGGGTGTCTCAACAGCCAGCTCGACAATAGAGGAATCCGGCGAGAGTTTATTATTTTGAAGATCCGTTGAGCGTAGGGGATCAGTGAAGTCATTTACATTCTCGATTGTTACAATTTTATCTTCGGATTTACGTTCGATTAGTTTTTTCATAGTGTGTTGTACGGGTTTTTCAAAAGTATCAATTTCATTTTCTGAATGAGTGTTGTTATCTGTTTTAAGTACAACACTGGATTCGACATCATCGGATGGACTTTGTTCTTTCGAGTCGAAGATAAGGGGCTTTGGGCTAAGAGGTCGGGCAAATTCGTCAAGAAGAAATGACATTTCAAGGCGCCAATTATATCTATAAAAACATAAGCAGTACTTTAAAAGTAGCTAAAACTTTAAGTGGCTATTATGTCAATTTGAAAGGATGTTACTAAGTGCTGTTTATGTTTTGTATCAGACCTTAATGTTTATTAAAAATACCCGTGGATGAATGTGTAAATTCATAGCAAAACAGTAGTAGGACATTATCGGATAGAATTAACGCATACATACGAAATTCCTTGATCTCTGGTAATCTTTTATTCATTCTACTTGCTACTATTTATTATTCGCCCCTAATTGACAAATCACTGATTTACTGGTTTTTATTAAACAAACTTACCTCGCATAGACAAGAAAAGAAGCCACTTGCTTTACTTTGGCCAGTTCGGCATTATTCCCTCCCCTCAACAGGCATGTGTAGCCTCGTGGACTGGAAAGCTTTTCAAAATACATCAAAGTTTTTGTTGTGCCTATATAATAAAATGCAGACAACTTAAGAATATTATGTGAAATTAATTATTATAAACTTACCAAAACCATCATCAAAGTTCTTAGTATAAAAAGCATCACACATTCCCAGCTTAGGTTTACTTATATTTGATTCAATTGATGATACAATATCGCATTGCAATGCTTTTGATAATCGTTCCATAACCGATATTTTTACATCCAATACGAGTGTGATGCCATGTGATCGAAGCATATCCTGGGCAATACCAGCTACGTTTTTATGCACTAGAACTACATTTGGTTTGAAATTCATAATTCGCGCTGTCACATTACGCAGATACTCTTTCTCTTGCAGTAAAACCGTAGAGATGCTCACAAATTTACCCTCAACTCGTTCGTAAACAATGGGACATTGTAATAGAAGAATTTTTGGTCTATCTACTCTGGCCGCCATGTCCTTGTGAGCAACATTTTTTGAGAATACAACTCCTCCAACTATTGTGCATTCCTGCCGTTTTCCACCAGGTACCTTTTTGAAATTCACATAATTTCTAATATCCATTAATTCATTGGTACAATATTCTGGTTTAAAGTGATTCGCAGCTCGACAGCATAGTGGCGTCAGAACTTTTGACCACTTCTGATCGAGATTAGCGTTTCGTAGCATTTGTGTGAGGAGTTGATCTTCATGGTCACAATAGGACTCCAATAACTTGGAAGTAGTTGTGGTGGAACGTATTGAATTCTCAAGCTCGATATCTTTTACCGATTGGAAACTTAGGCTCATATCGATAGATTTTGGTGGTTGCAACTCACTATCATACTTGGGACTGTATTCATTTGAATTTGGAATAATATTATCAGGATCTACATCTATTTCAAGTATTCCCGTAGTCATTATATCCGGGCGCTTTGGAGCGAACTTGTAATGCAAATTTTCGTCGAAATCTGTTTGATCTGAGTCCGGAACAATGGGCAGAAGAAAACCTGCGGCATGCATTGCACTTAGTATAGCAACAGCTTGAATTTTATTTGAAGACTTCTGATTTGTGTTGAGGAACTCAATAAGTTCCAGTCCACAATTCTGGGTAGGCAGCTGACGAATCATTTCTTCATGCAGAATTATGAGAGAATTCGACTGCTGAAGAATGTTCCTTCGGTCGGCATTTGATAAAATATTTATTTGATTTACAGCGAAGCGTTCCTCTTGGTAACCAACAGAGACTTTGCGAGGCAGACTTAAGCGGGGTTGAAGATTCTCATCGCATTCATTGTTGTGTGAGAGTTTACTCGAGAGATCTTCTTGTAAAGCTTGAAGATCTAAATTAAGATCGTCTGTTATGTTAGGAGATTTTAAGTAACTCAAGACTATTTTCGAGCAGTAGTTGCAAACCTTTAAGTCACCTGAAAAAAAGAGGGGGATTACGCGAGGATATAATAGGTAGGTTTATCTCAGCTAACCCGAGCACATAATTATGGTTCCAGGGACAACTTGATTGCAACACTTGGAACAAAAGATCTGTCCACAAAGTCGACAATGATGCTTTCTCCGGAATGCAGAGAATTTCTGTGAACAATCATAGCATTCCTTGGCTTTTGCATCTGGCATCCAAAATCGTTGCAATTCGGTGTCCTTGTAGTTGCGAAGGTTCTGAAAAAATGATTATTAAATTAAATTTGGGACAAATTTGAGCGAAATTTACTTACGCTGTTCTTAGCGGCTACAATGTTACTGATTCGTTTGAGAACGTTGAGCATTGTTCTGCCTTCAGTTGCTTCTGGGTGAGACCCTTCGACCTAAAAAAATACAATAATTTTAGATTTGCGTATTTTCTATTAGCTAAGACAATTATATACTTTCTCTGCAGATTCACTTGTTGTTTCTTCAGTTGTTGAGCCAGATCCATCTTGATTTGATTGAGAATTTCCAGCTTTATTAGTCGAACTTAAACTCGATGAAGAACTATTTCTTGAAATATTTTCAACATCCGCATAGAATGTACTTTGTGAAGTTGATTTTGGAACATTTGGTGTTGATGGTCCACTAGCACTGCCAGTTGGAGCATCATTAACAGTATTATAAGATGCGTTGTAGGCATTTTGAATTTTATTAACAAATTTCGAAAGAAACGTTTCGGGTTCATCTTCGAAATCACGAGCAAATTCTGTTAATTTGTGCGGCGAGTGGAGATGTTGATTCATTTTTGATTTTAGTATAGATAAATATGTGTATAAAATAAAAATATAGTTTTTTTGTATTAAAATATAATTAAACTCCTGTTAAATTAAGTTGATCACTAAATCCAGATTCTGGTGCCAATGTTCCTAATGCAAGATCAGTCCATCTTTGTTCCTTAGTTTTCAATAAAATGTTTATATTTTTGTATGCATAAATATACATATATAATTTTTTTCAATTATTTCTTACTTGTTCACTTAATGTCAAATGTGAATCTGTACCATCAGCTTCTGGATCGGGTAACTTATCAGTTGGAACTAAAATTTGGTCGAATGGTAATGTTTCTTCACGCCACTTATTGTCAACAATGTCCAACAAGTAACCTTCAATTGGAGCCTAAAATTTAAATTAAGCATAAAAAACGTTTTGTGAATATTTTTAAAGACTAACAAAAAAAATAAAATATTATTTTAAAAGTTAAAACCATGAAATATAACTGGTGATTTTTTTGCTACTTGGTTTTTGACGTTTATATTTTTGACAGATCACACATGACAAATTCCAAGAACATTTGACATTTCGATTCAGTATTATTTGCCATTTCATCATGAGTAGACTTACGCCTGAACAACGTTTGCAAATTATTGAAATTTATTATCAAAATTCGTGCTCTGTGAAAAATGTGTTTCGCAAGCTACGTCCGTTTTATGGTCTTCAGCGACGAGGCTCATTTTTGGCTAAATGGATACGTGAATAAGCAGAATTGCCGTATTTGGAGTGAAGAGCAGCCAGAGGCAATTCAGCAGCTACCAATGCATCCCGAAAAATGCACTGTTTGGTGCGGTTTATGGGTAGGCGGCATCATTGGGCCGTACTTCTTCAAGGGCGATGAAGGCCGCAGGGTTACGGTCAATGGAGAAAGGTACCGTTCGATGATAACAGATTTTTTTTTGCCGAAAATGCAAGAATTGAACTCGGTCGACATGTGGTTCCAACAGGACGGTACCACATGCCACACTGCACGCGAAACCATGCATCAATTGAGAGGCGAATTTGGTGAGCAGTTGATCTCACGTTTTGGCGCAGTCAATTGGCCACCAAGATCATATGATTTGACCCCGTTAGACTATTTTTTGTGGGGCTATGTTAAGTCTATTGTCTATGGGGACAAGCCAAACACGATTGCTGCCTTGGAAGCCAACATTAAACGCGTCATTGGTGAGATTCCGGTCGAAATGTGTGAAAAAGTTCGCCAAAATTGGACCTTCAGAATGGACCACCTGAAGCGTAGCCGCGGGCAACATTTAAGTGAAATTATTTTTAAAAAGTAAATGGCAGAAATTGATTTATCGATCCAAATAAAAATTTCATTCACTTTTTACAAGTTTCTGTGTTTTTTTGAATTATCAAAAACCAAGCTCTTAAAAAATCACCTTTTATAAGATGCCATGTGGATTTGCTAAAATCTAACTTTAGATTTAGGGAAGGAGACAATCTTCACTTTAGCATAAGAAGCATTAAAACGACAAGTGTTTTACTGTGGTTATAAGATTCCATCATTAATGGAATGGAACAAATTACAGGATAGATTCGTACGTACTTTTTCTTCACATCTTGTTCGATCACATCGTTAACAGAAGATTCTTAGAAGAAACGGTTAAATGTATTTTTAAATTTCTTTAATTTTTTTATAATTGGGTATGTCAATTTTTAGTACTATAAAACGAATGGTAAACAAGCGACAAAGAGAAATCAAACGTATTCACGGATTACTTGGAGAACACATTTAAACCTTTTGATGGGCAAGGACTCAAGGAAAATTTAAATATACAACGTTAGAACGCGAAAATTACATAACAAGAAATGTTACCCTTGCAGAATTAAGTAGAGAAATAAGAAAGCTTAAGTATAAGAAAGCTCCGGGATATGACTTAATTACGGCCAAAGTTAAATGCTTCCTCGCAAAGGGTTAATTAATCTTCTTTATATAATAAATGCCACTCTAAGGCTAAAGTACGTTCCGAGCCAATGCAAGGTTGCGGAAGTAATAATGGTTCTCAAAACAGGAAAACCATCACATGATAAGAAATCGTATAGACCCATTTCGCTTCTGCCCGTAATATCTAAGGTCTTTGAAAGAATATTACTTTTGCGCCTGCAGCCAATAATAGAACAAAAGCGCCTAATACCTGAACATCAGTTCGGATTTAAAACCAAGCATTCGACAATTGACCAAGTGCATAGGATCACTGACGTCATTGAGAAAACTCTTGAAGAAAAGAAAATTTGTTCGGCGGTCTTCCTAGACGTGTCGCAAGCTTTTGATAAGGTGTGGCACGAAGGCTTAAATCTTAAATTAAATTAAATTCGGCCTGAAGCACTTTATACGTTTCTGAAAGTTTATCTAGAGAATACATTTTTTCGAGTCAGACTTTGAATAGATTATTCAGATTTGGCTGGGGTACCTCAAGGAAGTCTAATATTGTACCTATTATTTACACGTGATATACCTTAAACAGAAGACACTATCCTAGCCACGTGTGCTGACGACACTGCAATACTAGCAGTGGACCAAACGATAAATGAGGCTACGACTAAATTATTCAAAAGCTTTGAATAATGTCAATGATTAAAAACATGGCGGATATCGCTCAACGAAGTAAAATCAGTCCATGTGGATTTTACGTATAAAAAAAATTGATAGATTACCGTTCCGTTTACCGAAGAGTCAAAATATCTCGGAATGACTCTAGACGCGAAATTTAAATTGAAACTTCATGTAAAAAATAAATGCGAAGAGTTAAATAATAAGCTCAGTTATATACTGGTTGCTCGCGAATCACTCTAAGCTCAGTATCAAAAACAAACTAATTTTGTACAGACAGGTGTTTAAGCCTATTTGGACTTGCGGTATACGCCTCTGTTGGTTGTATTCGAGATTCTAATTGAAATAGTTTACAAACGTTCGAAGATAAACTGCTAAGATCGTTTATAAGCGCACCTTGGTACATTAGAAACGAAGATCTCCACAGAGATCTCGGGATTCCCATGGTTCGCGACGAAATAAAAATTTTTCAACGAAATCATAGAAAATGGCTATTACAACACTGTAATATTACTATAATCGAAATTATCGATGAGACGAATTTAGTACGCCGAAGGACTAAGCCTTCCGATCTGGTGCACTAAACGAGAATCCGCTTTAAAATCCCGGTATAAGCAGAAACTATAACCGTTAAAAATAAATTGCTAGATAAGTTTCAACTTAGTTGGAATCGGGCGGAGGAGGTGTTTTTAGTGCAGTAAGAATCTCACACTACGAACTTGCTCTTGTAGCTAACAACTTTAATGTAGCTAAACATTGACGATGTTTAGTAGATAGGTATTCTAGTTATCAGGTTTAAAGTAGATGAACGTAATATTACCTTGATTCTTAGTATAATGAATTGTCGAATGGATGATTCAAGACCTACAAATGTATATTTAAATCTGGGTTATGGATTTTAATTATTTATGTTAATATGTGCTTACGATAATGAAAATGAAGGATGTAGGTTGGTAGGTAGCTATATGCATATAACTTTATAATTTAGGTGCAATATGCATTCATAAGATTCATGTAATTTTTAAAGACATAATATAAATGCATGAGGTCCTACGTTGTATGTAGCATTCAGTGACGTACACAAAAATACGTAAAAAGGAAATAAATGGATAACACACGCAATAAAAATGTTTTTAGATTGCGTAGTTGTTATAGTTTGATGGGAAACAAAGATGCCATTTGAATTCCTGCATAAAATTTGAGTATGTACTTTTATTAAAACTTTTATGGACCATTTGCATAAAAGAGAATTTAATCGGTTCATCCAATAGTTGGAAAATCGAAAACATTAAAAGTAGTTTTAAGGGAAGTACCGTTAATAAGTACGCAAAATAAAATATTTTTATACTTAAAATTGAACTGTACTAATTTAAGAATACACACATTTTTTTATAAACATTCTTGGAGCCGTTTTTGATAAATACATTTTTTTCTTAACGGCTTTTTAACATTTGTATGGGAGGCGCCGTTGTTTTTTATTTTAGAAAAATAATTTTTTAACTATTCAAGATAATGTCAAAAACCTACCAAATACAAAGTTTTGAAAAAATATATTCAGTCGTTTTCGAAATTTTAAGTTTTCAAAACAATTTTTTTTTTAGAAAAAAAAATTGGCTTACAATAATCACACATATCACAGAGTCCCTCGTAGCAAAGTTCCGAATGTTTTGTTACGCTACGAATACGAATAAATTCACATCATAAGCCCCGAACGAAATCAAAACATCATTGCCTCACAGCAACCCATTCTTCGGAGTTTCAAATTCATTTAATTGTTTTGTTAAGCAAAGATGGATATAATAGGAATTTTGGAATATCCTTGGGCGATTTCAGGATTTTCTTGGAACATTTAAAAAAGCCTTTTATAATGAATTTGATTTGTAATTGCTTTGTTTGCCCTTTGAAAATTAAAATTATTATGAAAATATATATACATTATATATACATTTAATTTCGCAATAAACTTACATTTCTCTTTTAGTTCAATATTTTTGTGCGATGTGCTTATTTTTCTGCAAGTAATTTTTCATTTTTGCTTCCACTTCCACAGGCTGCTATGAAAATAACTGTTCGTAGCAAATACAGTCAAGCTTCCTATTCATTCGGGGCTAGTGATGCCAATTTTCCCGAACTCCGAATTTTGTAGGGAATATTTTTTAGTATGACGGGGCTTATAATACATTTGTTCGGGATTCGTAGTACGAATATATTACGACGGAGCATGCGATAAGGCTGAATATTTAAGCTTCCTAGGGGCTTCTGCGCAAGAAATTTCAAAAAAATCAAATTAACCGTTTTCCAGAAAATCGAAAATCAAAAAAATTACCGAAAGGAACCTTTTCGAACCTTAATGAACTGATTTTTTAAAAATAAAAATCATAGGTGTCGTTTTTGAAAAAAAATAAGATTTTTGTTTTTGGCAAAAAAAAATTTATGGGAGCTACTGTTATTTCATGTCTTAAGAAAATGAAAAAAAAGTGTGAGCATATTACTGAAAAAAAAGCAATTTGTACCAGGTTTGAAGCAAATCCATCCAAACGTTTAGGCTGCAGACTCGAGGACAGTCAGGCAGACGGAATTGAGCGCCCAATTTTTTGGGCGTATGAGCGTAATGTCATGTTTGATTGTTAGAAAAAAAAATTTACGAATGCATAACTTTCATTTTAGTACCTATAATCGCAAGTAAAAATGTAATTAAGAAATCGTCCACCAGTTTTCGAAATATTGAAAGTGATTTTTATTTTCAAAAATCCAAAAAATTCTTTTTCGAAAATTTTAGTATGCAGTATTATTTTAAATTTGCAGGAATAACTGTGCAAAAAATTTGATCGAAACCTTTAAAGCCATTAATGAGAAAATCAAAAAAACTATTGTATGGCAGATACCGTTAATAATAACAAAATGAGTCAAGCCATTAAGTGGTGATACAAAATAAGGGACAACTAACAAAAAAAGTAAAATTTATCACAAAACTTCAAAACTATTACGATTTGTAAATTTCTCGTTCGTTAGACTTTATTCCGAAAATACCCGAATGGCATTAAATGTATTTTACAAAAAAAAAAAACAAGTTATGCCATTCAATAATCAAAACTTAAAATGTTTAAATTTAATTTCTTAGTGCATTTGTTTTGGCTCTATTCATAATCCACAACTTCAAAAGTTTCTATTTTCTGTGTATGAATATAAATTTGAGTATTCTTTTAATTCCCATTTCAAAAATAACAAATTGCATACAAAACGAGAATTCACAACAAAACTAGAACTTCAGATTAGGGATGAGCGATGTTCATCAATGTTCACAAAACATCGATGTTAAAACAAAAAATCAATGCCTCAATATCGATGTTGAAGGAAGAACAAGGGAAATTTGTTAAAAGCATCGATGTTTTGGATTCGATAAATATTAACATCGATAATGAGTATTCTCAATGTCGATCATCCCTACTCCAGATTTCATCTGAATTTGACAGTTTATTCATTTACCTTAAGGCCGTGTGTGAATTGCGTTAAAATGTTGGTTAAATTTTGTAACTTGGTGAATAAAATGGGTTAAAATGTAGGCTGGGGAGCAGGCTAAATTTGAGTTAAAATTTAACGTTTCTCAAGATAGAGTAATTTGAAACTGTAAACGATAACCGAAAAGAAAGATGAATTCCAAAAAGTTCAGATCTACTGGGAAACCATATAATAAATGTAAGTTTTAATTTATTCAATTGAAAAATTAAATTACATTATTATTTTTGTTTGTGTAGGGTCTCAGGAGGAAAAACAAATATTATAATCCGTTGGTATTTTAACAAATATAAAATAGTTAATTAAAATACTCATTGTATTTCATTTTGCAAATTGAATACAAATAGATTGATTTGTCAGCTTGTCAAATTCTTCAGCTGTGAAAACTAGTGTTTACTTACTAAATCAACAAAATAACCATAATGGGATTTTTTTTGAAAAGATTTGGAATTGTTGTTTTAAAATATTAAATGAACGATGTAAAACCGAAACATATTAGTAAAACTGAGAATTCGTTACTTTTTTCGTGCCAAATTATTGACTTTATATCTTCTAAGTCGGATTTTGGGAAAGAAATTAATTAACTTAAACAAATAAAAAATGTTTTTAGGGAAATTTCTTAAATCTTGAAGGAATTTTAGCCAAAATAGTGTTTTAATAAATCCCTTTTAAAGCAATTCACACAGCAAAAAGCTAAATTTGATCCCACCACAAAAAAAACTTCAAAATTTAACCAAGGTAGAAAATTTCACCAACATTTTAAAGCAATTCATACACGGCCTAACTTGCCCTAACTAAAACCCTTGATCAACTTTAAAGCGACTTCAAATCGACGAAAAAAAACACAGAATTTGTTTATCACGGTCACTTAAGGTTACAAAAAAATACTAGGGCGACCCTAAGACGACTTCAGGGCTCAACGCACAAACCTACTACATATGAGTTTGTATCTGAAAGCAACTTGATTGTTTAGACGAAAGATGATATTTTTATTGGATATCAACTTCGAATATAATTGTGATATTTTCAGCCCGGTTTTCACTGATCACAAGTCAAAAGCAGAGGTGAAATTAATTTTGTGAAATTAATTTTTTTTAACTTTTTCGGATTCTCCCCCAAAGTCACAACTTGTGAGAGTCATAAAAGCAATCGAAATTGTGATCTACTTCAGAGCAGGTCACAACTCACAAATAGTTTGAGTTTCGACATTTCGATGCGACATTCGATACAATATTTTGTGAAACAATTTATTTTATATCTCAACATGAAGTAAACAGAAATATGAAACTTTAATTTGAGATGGAAACTTCAGAAGCGACTACCAGAGAGGAGGAAAAAGTGTCTGAGCTGCCTAAATAAACACTTTATCAGTAGTCCCACAATATTGTGATTGCATGTAGGTATTCTGTTCATTCTATATAATTCCAGATCAAATAGAAATGCTTTTACATTTTCTTGTTTGAAAATTAATGAAACGGATTCTCTTTGATAGTTGTTTAATTGTTTAAACAAAAATAAATTCATTTATACATATTTGCCAATCTTCATTATTACATCTATAATAAATAATCCGCATCAATTTCAATTTTTATGTTGTTTTTAATGTTCAGGAGTTCCAATAATGCCACTACGCAATTCACCTTTAGCTGTGGTGAGTTTCGTTGTGAGTTTTCTTGTGACGATTGGGGGAGAATTCGTTAAATGTTATCGAGTCACAATAGTTCTCACAAGGAATAGTCACAAGGGCTTGTGACTTGTGATTCGTTACAAGGGAGAGAATCGGGCTGTTATTGATTTGTGATGTGATATAATGTAGATAATTTTTTTTGATTGTTAGGTTGCACATTTATAATTTTTATATACATAACCAATATGAAAAATAGGTACTGTCCCTACATATTTATTGTTTATTTTTCGATACGCCGGGGTTTTGTTCTTTTGTAGTGATGTTAAAACGAAACTAGTTTTTTTTATTGTTTCTTGCTAATACCCAAATGACAAATTGTATTGTTTTTCATTTTACTTTTATTGTTTTTATCATATATGCACTGAACCGTGTTTTTATCATCTATGCACTACTGCCTGAACCGACCTTTGGTCTAGTTTTTTTTGGTATGCATAGGTATCTACTTCGATTTAAATAGTATTTTTTCCTATCTTGGAGCAAACAAACCTTCTTGTTATGTATTGTTATTATGTAGGCACTTTTCTCCCAGATAAAACATCCCTTTATCAACAAATACGACAAGCATTCTCAGACGAAACTGAATATAAGTGAAGTTTAATTCAACTTCCATAAGTGGATGATAAGCGAAAGCGGCTGTAAGCGCGGCAACAAATTCGTAAGGTTCACAATCTTCCGAATGGCACATTCGGATATTCAATCACTTTGTGATGTCTACGAAACAAATACAAAATAAGATACTAGCTTAAAAATTGGGTTATGTAATATACGTGTTTATAGATGGATTGTGAATAATATCATTAGAATCCATTAAACGATTGCACTTAAAGCATCCTCCAAGAGACTTGGGCTCAGTTAGTTTATAATCGACTTAATACCTATTAATTTCGATTTGACTAAAATATGTGCCATCGTCAAAAATGTGTTTAATTTTGCACTTTTACAGTAATTCCCGAATATGAATGCATTTCCAGGAAAAGTAGCTCTTAACAAAACATTAAATTAAACAATGTAGTACATGTATACAATACATTTAGATAACGAATCACTGATTAGCAAACTATGTTTTTTTTGTTTAATTATTGTTTACTTTATTTATATTCTTGTTTGTAAATAAACTATACATAAATCTGTTTTTTTTCATCATGCAATCACCACAGTGAGACTTTTTAACAATACAATCTATGTACCTGACTGTCCATCACTTTGATTTTGTCACTAGAACTAAATGTGTGAATTTTATTTTCATAAACTAAAACTGTTTATTTCGCGTAAAATAAAACTCGCTGTGAACTTAGCAAAATAAGCGATAATTTGCAAATTTCTGAATTACCTAAACTTTTTATTACTCGTGCAAAAAATATTTTCAAAGATTTTTGGTTGTCAGATGTCAGCTGATTTTGAAAGATGGTTTTCGAACTTCGAATTTTTCACACAATCGTTAATCCATTCAAAGATTTTTCAGAAGGAATTATGAACGCATTCAGGCCGGCATAATTCCTGGCGTTCACATAATTAATTTAAAATTGAATTGAAATTTTAATGGGGACGTTCACTCAATTATTCCCAGCAATCTGGAATAACTGTCTGTTGTTGTAATGCGTGCAAAACCACATCTGATGAAAAAAACAGCTGCTCTCATGAAAGCTATCTTGAGTTATCCCAAAAAAATTGGAATAACTAGCTATCCGAGAACAAATGTATAGAACCAGCTGACTGCAAAATTCGATGGTATGCGTTTTGCTTTGATTTTTTGACAGCTTTCAGCTAACCTATCTGATTCGTCCACAGATATATCCCGATAGCTTGGTATCCGAGATAACATTTCTAATAAGTGAGTGATCGCCCGCAATGCTTTTCTTCGGTTATAGTTTGTTCTTATTCTAATCACAATTCTTGTGTCTATTTTAACTAAGTGAATTGGCGGCTATAATGTATTGCCTGTTCTTTCCGTTTCTCTGTATTATATTTGTAAAGTGTTTGCCTCATGGCTGTCAATAAAATGTTTTTATCCCGCTCTTGCTCATAACAGAGGGGTTATTGTTTGCTATTTCTTGTGGTCTTATGCCACTGTTTAAAATACCTAATATAAAAAAACACATATATACAAGACCCTATAATAACCTACAGTAAAATTACATATGGAAATAAGTTACATCGACCAAGCGCCAAAAGCAAATAGTATCAATTAGTGTCAACTCTCTATTATGTATAAGTTACTAACTTATATACAAAAAGGCAGTTTTTCTTATTGATAAAGAGCGAAAGCTCAATAGTTTTTTTTTTTAATTATATACATACATTATATATCAATATTTTTCTTCTTTGACATATATATGTATACAATAAAAACACTTGTATATTTACGACGAATATCATCGACACGGGCATCTCTCCGGAAGTTATAAGTATATAATCCTAATATCCACACCGGCATCGGTTGCTTCAACTTCAAGTGTATCACCAGTACCAAGCATTTCAAGTGTGTCAAATGCATTATTAAAAGAAATATTTTGTTTTTGTAATGGATTAAATGGAATATTTTAATACTTAATTTATAATCTTCTCTTTAGTTGGCATTCGACCATTTTAAATATACTTTTTTATGAAAGATATGGTCGAGAGGAAGGTTTTAAGCTATGTGCTTTGTTCTTATGTGTATTGGTTTTTGATTTATGGCTGTTTTTGTGTGCTATTTAAATTTAAAAATGCTTAAACAATAAACATAAACATAAATGTAATATTCAAACACAAGAGGTGCGTGCAGAAGATATAAATGGAGACCTGTCCATATTTTACAGCTTCGAACTGCATAATTACCACCACAAATTCGACGAAAAGTAATTAGAAAAAGAAAAGTGGTGAACGTAAACTTCAATCGCGCTGCTTTTGAATACGATTCCGCAATCGCATTTACTTTCTCTATGCTGCCGGTGGGACATGGAAGACATTCGTCAATTAATTGATTCTAGCAACAATTCGGCCAAGATCTCAAATTTCGTTGCACGTTTCATCATATGACATCTATGGCATTGCTGACACACTGTTTGAAGGCGGTCGAACCACACATTCCGCTTTGAAGCTTGCGATGAATTTTCTCACGGTTGACAAGCCAATACGTGCACAAGGACCAAGAAGTGGGCGACAGCGAAATTGATGCGAGAATGCAAAATCATAATTTGAGATGAATGCACGATTGCGCATAAATGAAGTCAGTTGACCGAACAATGAAGGATTTAGAAGGTGGTTCGACATGATTTGGCGTGGATATGATTTTGCTCAGTGGAGATTTTCGTCGAAGGCTTTCCGTCATCCCGAAATCTACTGCTGCCAATGAATTTAATGCATGCTTGAAATCGTCGTCTTTGTGCCGTCATGTCAAGAAGTTGAAATTGACTACAAATATGAGAGTTGCGTTGCAGTGGTGCTAAGCAATGGCCAAAATTCTGTTGATGTCTCAACTGGATTGATATCATTCCCGGCAAATTTTTGCGAGTTAACAACGTCGAAGGTGAAACTCATCACCAAATTAAAGTGGTTAACCGGCATTGTAAAAAATTATAAAAATCTCAATTGGATTTGTGAACGGACAATACTAGGAGCGAAGAAAAAAGGACGTTGTTGTTAGCTTGGTAAACGGTTTTTGTTGTTTCTTTTTGCGCCGGAAAACAAATTGAAAAATATTGTCACTCTACTGATTTTTATTCCATTCCAATTAAATCACATTGGTAAATTTGAACTATTCGTGTCTTATTATAGCTCTGCAGTTTATTTGAAGGCGTTAAATTGGTGGGAGACGAAGTTGGCCTGGTCCACTAGTATACATATACATTTTTACTAAACATTAAGGGTATTCATGAAACCGCGTAAACTTTCCCACATCGTAAAATGGAAAAGTTTACCACGCACATTTCATGAACGCACTTATAAAAATCAACTTGCGCAAATGTGGTAAATGATTATTTTTTCTTCATGTACATTAACTTGACTGTTATTAGTCATTAGGTCTCATTTAAAATATCTGCCAGAAATAATAGGAGGGGGAGAGATAGTTTTACCAAGATTATGATACATAAAACGTCAAAATTAAACGTCAAAATTTTTTCACATTTACCTAACTCAGATGGTAAACTTTCCCACACAAAATTATACGGAAAAGTTTACCATTTTTTGTAATGTTTTTCCATACAAATGTTGGCAGCTCATTTACCATTTTACCAGGTTTACCGCGTTTACGCGGTTTCATGAATACACTTATTAAAAACAATTTTGTTTTTTTATCCCGATATTTCACATAGTTGCCGTGATTGCGTTTATTATATTAATTTATATATATTTTTCTCACAATTATAATGTATTAACTAATTCAACTTGCATCAAAACTTTTTTGTAAAGTTTGTGGTGAGTGTGAATATAAGTGCAAGAATCTGTGTAAATCCGCTTTCAAAAAGAGATTCGAGAAAATTCAATTCTTTCAGAAATAAAATCCAATTTCTTTGTCTAAGAAATTCGTTTATTTGAACAAAATTGCTACAGATCCGTCGCGGACCAATTTTTCTGTTGTAAGGAAATCGACATTAAATTATCCCAAACATTTCCCAATTACTAGCTTTCCGACGAGAAAAGTATAGATTTCTCATAATAGATACAAAAGTGTGGATAGCTTGATATCTATATTTTTGGCAACCACATTTAGCTGTTGGATTTCACATGGATAGAAAGGCAAATTTACAAATGCAACAATTTAAACAAATGGGTTTTGGAGGGTGAAACGTACGAAAATTTCATTAATTGGTATGACTGGTATTACACTATGATTTATAAGTCGCGATTCTTCTTCGAAATCTTCTTTGAAATTTCGTACGCTGATTCGCGCGCTATTACACACACGACTTTAGAGTCGAGACTCAAATTTTACAGTTTTCTTTTACTTCGAATTTCGTTTTTTTTTTGTTTGAAATTAGTATTTATAATAATTGTCAAAAATATTTATAGAATCAGATAAATAGTTTTCGGGCTAATTGTGAGTAAAAGTAAATAAATACTAATTTGTATTATATTATCTATAATGTGGCATTGATATCACCACAGATGAGTAACAGAAAGATGGGAAATTTCAGCATACATTTTGGTTTGCCCAACAAGCTAAGAACCATTTTGAATTCAAATCTATTTATGGTTACAAAAGGCAAATTTACAATACAACATTGTGTAGAAATGGGTTTGAGAGGGTGAAACGAACGAAAGTTCCCTATCTTTGTATGGCTCATCTGTGGATATAACCAGCATACGCCAGGCTAGGAAATAAAGCGTATGCTTCAATAACAAATGAGTGTAAAGAGAAACGTCAAAAGTGCGTCGCCGAAATCTTGGCCCGCGACTCAAAGAGCAATTTTCTTCCGTCTCGATTTTATTATCTTTCGCACTCATTATGTTCGAAAAGAGTCGCGACTCATAAGTCGTCGTGTAATACCAGTCTATGACTCATCTGTGATCATTACCCATGAATCGAAGAAAACAAGATTACGACAGTTCTTTGTTTAATTTATATTAATGACGTCATATGTGAAACAAAATCCATTAATACACAAACAATAATTTGCAGATTTTGTTTCACATATGACGTCATAAAATAAGAAAACAAAGAAACGTACGAAAGTTTCCAATCTTTATTATGGCTTATTTTTGATCATAACCACACGCGAGCAAACCTAGGAGATAACGGTGCATGTGGTATTTAGTAAGGCGACTTTTATTGAAGAACGTGTTTGAATATATCGCATTTATTTGTTTTCTTTTTCTTTCAAATCTTGACATTTTAATCGATTTTGGAATGTTTAATTGCAGCAATTTCGCTAAGTTCCCATATTTCTATGTTATAATCATTATAGCAGACGGCAATGCTATGCTCAATTGAATTTATTGTATATATGAATTTATTGTAAAATCTAAAGGAAATAAAATCTAATCTAAATCTAAAAATAATTATTAAGATGATGCGATATTTTGGATAGGAATTATTTGAAATTTAAAAACAATTTAATTTAATTTAATTTTAACAAATTGAAAACAAACATTAGGTGCTTATGTACTTATTGTTGGTTTACTTAAATCATTTATTTTTATTTTTTTTTAAAGATAGTAATATTTTATAATTTCCTACAATAATATTAATTATAATTATTGAATATTATTTCAGGAAACTTGATATTGCACTATACTTTTTTAAAATTAAACATATACTACAATTAGGCTTTAATTTTGTAAATATTTTAAAATTGAAGATGTTAGAGTATTTACTATATGTAATGTATTAACAGCCTATAACACATAAGAAACACCTATTTCCTTGTTAAGTAAAGTCAGTCTTTACTCAACACACATAACATAAAGATCGCTTATTTAATAATAACGAATGATTAATAATTTGTCATAAGCAGGTGGGAATACGCAGGTATGTATCTATGTATTAAAATAAAATATTTTTAGATTAACATTATTTTTTTTGTCAAGAACATTACCTGTAAGGTAAGCCTTACATTTTTTAGACCTATACAACATAACAAAAACTACTATTAATTTTTTTACTTGCGATATATGTATGTATGTACTATATGGCAAGTTTTGCATTTGAAAAAAAAAAATCGAACTCGAGATTTTAATCAAAGTTGACATTACGATGATAGAGAACACCAAAAAAGTGGGTCCGGCAATACCGTCTGTCTGTCTATCTGTCTGTAGAACGATCTGCAGCCTAAACGGCTGAACTGATTTTGTTCAAGCCTGGTGGTTAGACGTTTTAGGTGATTCTCCAAAATAGATTTTTGAATCGTTGCCTTAGCCCTAAAACTAACGGAACTTGATATACAAATTTTTCTACCATCTTAATTATCTCGAAAACTGCCATAACGATTTTGATAAAATTTGGTGTGTGTACTAACTTGAGCGTCGTCTACATTTTGGCCGGAAATTTTTTTAAAATATTTTTGATATTAACGGTACCTGCCATACAACCATTTTGTTGATTTTCGACTTTTTCATAAGCGGCTCAACGGATTTCAATCAAAATTTGTACACAGGGTCAACTTCAAATTCTAAATAATTTTTTGTTATTTTTTTGAGATTTTTTATAAGAAAAATTCAATATTTTTTTTAAAATTCAATTTTAAATTATATATATTGTAAAATACTTATTGCCATGCCAAGATTATTCTTAAATTTACAATTGTCGGCTTGATGTTTGTCATAAATAAAGGAAAAAAAACATCACGAGGTTGGTGTGAGAAAAGTTTTGTTGCACAAATAAATTAATTAAGAACCACTAAAATCACTAATTATTACTTAAGTGAATTTTAAACAAAAAACAAAACATAAAAATAGGATTTGTGTTCAAGCTCTTCCAGACTTTATTTCTTAATGAGAGAATTTCATTCTCATTCTTCAAAATTTTATAAGCTGCTAATTTCTGCCCAAAAAAAGTCTGGATCAGACCTGTTATCACTTGTCTTTGACAAACAATCTAATGTAAAGACCGTACAAGAGCTTCGAGTGTATACCTGTATACCTGGATGAAAAGAGAAAGTCTTGTGGGTGTGCGAATGAAGAAAATATACATATATGTATAATACTTATACGAGTTTTATTCAAATTTCAAAGATCTGCTCTCAAAATCGAGATTTGATCTTTTCAATGAAACATTGTTTCCAGACTTTAATTGTAATATTGGTGAATGAATGACATACGCATTGCTAAAAAAAACATATCTTCATCATAAGATGAAGAGGAAGACATATACGAAGCAATCAAAAATTCCACTAAATTTATAAAATCTAAATTATTAACTTCTTCGTTCATTATTTGTTAATTTTTTTTTTAGTTTTCAGAACAATTTAATAATAAGATATTTTCTATTTGACCTTTGACATAAAAGACTTATTACATGTATGTGTGCATTTAGAACAAATCTGCCAGCCCATCAGAGATTGCACAATCTTTCGTGTTAAGATTTAATCTAGATTTGCTCTTTTTGTTGCAATTAAAATTAAAAATTCAAAAAGATAAAGGCGCAAAATTTTAAACAATTAAGCTATATGTTAAATCATTTTTAGTATGATACTAGATTAAACAGAGGATTTTGCTAATTTTAAACGAGCTTAGTATCGTATTATAATATTATCTTCTTAAAATCTTACTAAAGTTAAAATCACGAAATGACTACTTTAATTTTTTAGTATCGCACTTAATCCATAGTGTCATCTGATAGTATATCAACCTCGAACGCGGGAGGCTCAGGTTCGAATCCTGCTGGTATACATTTTTGTGTGTTTTTTTTTGGTCAATAATGAAGTTGAATGATTAAAATATAAACATCGAATACTTATTTAGAGCACACGTTGGGTTTCCATCAACATATAATTAATTTACAAAGCATAAACACAATAATTGTGTTCATCAACATTTAAACCCTACATATGCTTTGCTATGTGGTTAATTAACATTTTACTAGTTAACAAAAGGTTTACAATTTATGAAAGTTAGTAGGCTACTATGTATATAGTAAATTGTTAACTAGTATCGTGTTAAGGCCTTAATAGTAGGTTGTTTAAGATTTTGCGCCAAAATCTTTTGACAGAAAGAGCAAATATTTTCTTGAGAATGAAACTCGTTAATAGTAAAGGAAATACAACATTATAATAATTAAACTGGACGTATTCGATCACTAAACCAACCAATTATTTGTTTGTTGAAACTTGAAATTCTTTAGTATTCCCTTTAAAACCCCGTTACCTTTTAATCTACATTAAATTCACTTTCGAAATATGAAACTGAATAAATGACAGGTAATTTATCTTACAAATGTTTTAGATTCACAGTATTTAACTGTATGAAATACCACCTAACCTATACTCTCTGTGAACACCTCTGCGATTGTAAGAATTTTCCAAAATTCACTACAGAGGATTTGAATAGTATGGACATGTAATTATCAAAACTTCATATTACATTATATAAATTTTGTCAGGTACAGTACACAAATTTCAATTAAATATTGATTCATAAATACCGTTTCCGATTTCAATTTCAAATATGAACTTCTGTGGCAGTTTTGAAAACCAATCTTACCCGAATGTATTCAATTTGCAACTTCAAGACGACTTCTTGTATCCACAGCACATGCACAGAAACTCATTATTAGTCGTCAACCTAAAACTGACGTGAAATGCTCTAATAGAACACTGAAGTGACTATCCAAGAAGTTAAAAAAACCAGAGCCAAATTCAGAGAAATAGCATTCTGTTAAGAGGTACATAAATGCCGTAACGTAGCAATATCAAATATGGCACCATCAACCAGGACCAAATAACATTCTATAGGGCAAGTTATAAGCCAAAACACAATTTTGTTGCTTGCTCCTGTTCTGTCAAAAAAGTGCATTTATGCATGTCAAATTCGTTAACATGCAATTTATGGATTCTACTTTCATTCACAGCAGTCACAGCTCACAGGAGCAGAAGAAGCTGGTGTAGTTATGTGAACTTGTGAAATGAGAACCGACTGAATATCACGTTGTTATTCGATAAGCATGTATTCAGGTACTGGCACTGAACAGTTTTAGAAATGTAGATAGGGATTTATTTTTCAAAGGACGAATGATATGCAAATAGAGAATCGGAAACAGGTTGTGATTTGTTGGCTAAATTAAGTATAATGAGTAGCACACCAGCAGCATCAGTATTTCATTACCTTTTTTGGGAAATTAACTTAATCCCGCGCCATGATATCCCGCGTAATTAAATCCCGCCTATAAAAATTGAATTTTTTTTCAATTACACACGTACAGATAAATATTGAAATTTTCGTTCCTATAATGCAAAAAAAATATATTTTTAAAGTATTAGAAAAATATTTTTTGTTAAAGTTTTGGAAAAAAAAAACTTTTTTTACAAACTTTTTTTCGATTTCTTTTAAATAATTATATCTCTTTGAAGATAATTTTAAGTTCTGAAAAGAACTTCTTAAGAAAAGGTGCCCTAGACCTCCTTCAAACAAATCGACCGATTGGCCTGCGACGAATTTTTTTACAGAGCGAATGAAATTCCTCGTCGAATACAAAAGTATTTAAGCAGAAGTAATTCTGCCGCGTTTATTGCGAATAATGGTTATTAGTGTTGGGCTACGAAAAATATTTTTCTGAGTTAGTTAGGGAAAAATATACTTTATTATCAACTTTTTTTTGAAAATTATTATATCTGTTTGAAGCAAATTTGAAGGTCTCAAAAGAACTTTTTGAGAAAAGTTGCTCTAGACCTCCATATAGGGCCAAAAAACGGCTAATTGGGCTGCTTAAGTACTTTTATTAGACGACGCGACGATTGAAATTCCTCTTCGAATACAAAAGTATTTAAGCAAAATTAATTCTGCCGCGTTTTGTTGTTAATTATCAATAATTGTTGTTGATTATTGTTGGGCAACGAAAAAATATTTTTCGTTAAGTTATGGAAAAATACTTTTTTACCAACTTTACATTTACGTATCTCAATTCGTCCGTTTCAGGACGACCAAATAATCACAAAAAGGTATATGATTTCAGACAGTTCTAGCTAACTAGGATGCTTAGTTAGCCACAAATCGAGTTAAAAAAAATATGTCGATTTTGAAAACTGCTCGGTGAACCCTTACGCAGTTTCTGTAAGTCCAAACAAATGTTAGATTCCAAAAAGTTGCAGGGGTAGCATGCTCCCTCCCCCTTAAGCATTGTCCTTTTTGCAAAAACAATTTTATTTCGAACTTAAAGAGAAAAAAAGTGTCAATTTTCAAGTCTTTAGGGCGCTTAGTTCCTGCTGCAAATCATGTTTAAAAATTGTACGATTGAAAGGTGACACTTCTTAGATCACGAATATGCTATTTTTATGTCGCCAGGGCTAGCCGTTGAGCCGCAAACAGAGTTCAAAGTGTGTAAACTTTCATGATAAACATAATATTTTCGAAATAAATTTAAAGTTTTGAAAAGAACTTTTTAAGAAAAATGAAGATCTAGGGCAAAAAAATGAGCTAATTGACCTGTTTAAATACTTTTATTAGACGATGATTTTTTTTACAGAAACAATAAAATTCCACGTCCAATAAAAAAATTTGAGCAAAAGTAACTTTGCAGCAGTGGACGTAATCCGCCCACCCACCATACTCACCGCCCACAAACCATACCTAGCTACCAACCACCAACCCACCATACATACCAACCATTTGAAATCTATTTTTTATCTCTTATTGAGGTCTTGCCTCTACCGATTTCTAAAAAGAACTGAATAATTTCGATTTAACGATTTTATTGAAAAATTGTATACAATATATAATCTTAGGCACATAGGGGACCTATATTGTACATTGGCTTAGATTAAGGAAATAAAATATTAAATATTAAACATGTCAAATTAAAATTAAAAAATTGGATTTATGTGCTGCTCTCGGGGTGTTCGGTCCCGGTTGTCCTGTGGTGGTAGGGGTTGATTGGCGTTTTAGCCACGGTGGCAGGCTGACCATGCGTCAGCATAGAATGAAACTGCTGCTGCGTCGTTGTCCGTGAAGATGTTGGAATCCAGAGTTTCCATCATGTTGAGGTAGTACCTTAGCTCGCGATGTCTTTGCTCGGCGGCCATCCTTCTCATTAGCTGATTAGGGTGGTTGGTGGTGCTCTGCACTAGATTTTTTGCCATATTCGTTAGATACTTGTCCAGCGGTATGAACTTTGCTTCCTTGTAGATGTCCTCGTTCCTGTAATGTTTTCCTCGCTGTCGGTCGAAGTGGAGTCCGGTGCAGATTCTTGGCAAACTTTCTCTCGAAGATTTGTAGTTCCCTCATCGCTTACTTTGAAATAGTGAACCAAACTAAAAAATGTAGCCTTGTGACCTTTAGTCCAAATTATGCGTTTCGCCCAGGTACTACAGTTGGACTCATCAGTTAAATGCTGTAGTACTTGTGTCGGTGGCCATCGACTAATATTTTGCGCCTTAGAAGGGTACTACAGCATCTAACTGATGACTGTTGAGGGCTGTGGTGTTGCCATGCTGGAACTTCAGGAGGGGGTGTATGGTTGAGTGCGTCTCCCTAAAGCCAAACTGAATGTCTGGAATTAGATTGTTCGCGCTGCAAAACTTCTTAAGTTTTCTCAGTATCAGTTCTTCCAAGAGCTTGCTTAGGTTACTGAGGAGGGAAATTGGCCTGTAATTGCAAATCAAGTTCCTGATACCTTTCTTTGGGATTGCCACGATTTTTGCTGTTTTCCATTTTTGAGGGAGGTAGCTGGTGTTGGCATAGTTGTTTAGGATGATAGTTAGAAGAATTAAGACTGTCTCCGGCATCGTCTTTATGATGAAGTTGGAAATTCCATCTGGTCCTGTTGAGTTCTTTGGTCTGCAGTTGTTGATTATTTCAACTACTCCTTCAGTTGTGCTCAGGTTTGGGCAGTCAACTGGGTGACTTGCTGGATTGGTGTCGCGGAATATTGCTCTTTCATTGTTGGGTACCAGCGTTAGTTGGATAGAATCATTCACTTCATCAAGGAAGATTGGGTCTGTAGAGAGATTGGGTGTGAAGTTTGCTTCACAATAGTCAGGTAATGCTTCAGCTTTGTCGTGAATAGTTGTAACCTCCCCATTGTTGGTGGTGATGGTTTCCGGCATCGGTGACTTTTTTCCAATCAGTTTGTTGATGTTCTTGAAGGCATCAGGTCCAGGTTTTATTGACTGCTCTCTTGTTGAACTGATTATTGTTATAGTGTTGAATAGAGTTCCGCAACATAATGTTAATACACTTTTGTTTGCTCCATACTCCTGTTAGTTGTGTTCAGTTCGCGTTGGTGGATCCTTTGAATATGCTTTCTTAATTGTTGTCGGTGAGTGTAGGGGTTCTGGATATACTCAGGAGGTTGCTGGTATCTGTCCTTCGATGTTCTGGACTGTTTTTGGTTGTCCAGTGCACTAGTAACGGCCGTTTCCAGGGGTTGATAGCTGGGTCAATTTCTGTATTCTGCAAATTTCTATTTTGAGGTGGTACTGTTATGTTGGCTTCTATATCTCCTTGGAATTTATTAATGTCCAGCTTTCTATAGTTGATGATGTGCTCTGTTGGTTCATTTGACAGGAATATGCGTTGCTGTAATTTGATGTTAAGCTGAACAGCTTCATGGTCCGAGTCCCTGGGTATTATTGAACAAGTGTATTTCCTTAGTTCTGGAAGTATACAAGAAAAATTAAAAGAAGAAATACAAAAATCAAATGTCGATGGTGTTTTGGGATAGGTTGGTTTGGGTTGTTAAACAACCACTAAGTAGTGCTGGTCGTTGTTGTCTTCTAGCCTGTCTACAATCGCCTTGCCCTCAGGTGAGATCGTAGTATCCAGCCATATGTAATGCCTTGCGTTAAAATCTCCGCCGATGAGTCCATAAGTGCTTCTGCCGAATATGCTATTGAGAATTTGGAGGTCCTTGTGAATACTTTTCAAGTTTGATGTGCACTTGAAATAAACACAGATGATGGTGAGGGTTTCACCTCTTCCAAGTTCGATGGTGACTGCAGTGGCTTCGCTGTTTGAGAGACCCGTAATGAAGGTTTCGGTGGTGTTGGAAGAGATCTTCTTCTTTACTTAGATGTCCGTACCTCTACGACCCTCACCCTTGTCCTTCCGGAATGTTTTGAAGCCATTAAAGTATGGGTGGCAATGGCGCAGTGGATAAAGTGCTTGATTGCTAACTAGGACGTGTGGATTCGATCCCCACACTAGGCGCATTCTTTTCTATACCTCCTATACCTCCAATTTTAATTGGATGCCGCCCATGGGTTAAAATGAGACAGTCAATACCTGGTTCTCAAATCCACTGTGCCAAACTAGTGCCGTGCAATTCAGGTTGCATTTAAAAAGACCTTAGGTCTTAGAGGCATATAGTTAAATTAAAATAAAAAAAAAAAATGTCTACCTTTTTATATTATTCCCTTTTTACGTATTTTTGGGTGC
The DNA here is from genome assembly GCA_910595825.1 of Philhelius pedissequus. Classification (NCBI taxonomy): domain Eukaryota; kingdom Metazoa; phylum Arthropoda; class Insecta; order Diptera; family Syrphidae; genus Philhelius; species Philhelius pedissequus. Next base: position 71,587,110 of record OU343160.1, on the reverse strand, counting down.
GTCACTCATATATTTATATATACATATTACGTGTCTTTAAAAATCACATGAATCTTATGTATGCATATTGCACCTTAATTACAAAGTTATATGCATATATGTACCTACTCACCAACATCCTTCAATTGCATTATTATATGTAGCTGTTTACATACTAAGGTTCCATCTTTATGTACATATATGCATGGACACACACATTTTACTCTCCCAACTTACAAAATTAAAATCCATTAATAGATCAAAATATACATTTGAAGGTAGGTACCTATGTAATCTTCCTTGAATCACCCATTCGACAATTCATATTAAAATAAGATTCAAGGTAATCTCACCTACATCGGCTTTAAACCTGCATATGATAACTACAGCTTACTAACTAAACTGAATAATGATTAGCTACATTAAAATTGTTAGCTACAAGAGCAAGTTCGTACGATCCAGTCGTGCATTTTATTTTTCATGAAATTGATTTTTGATAAATCTTTTTAAACAGCCTTATCTACAACTCAACCTACCTATTCATTTTTAAATGAAATGTCAAGACATGAACTGCCGATCCAAAACAACAACAAAAAATGCTCTAAATATAACGACAGATATTTCGCTGGCCATACATATATTAAGTTGAGTCAGCCTGTAAGATTTTGTAAATAGCTTAAGCTGATTATTAAAAACTTAAAGATTTTTAAAATTAACGGTACCTAATTTCTTCTATCATCTGAATTATCTGGAAAAGAGCTCCAACCATTTTGATAAAAAAGCCTATGCACTATTTTAGCTAGTTTCTACATTTTGGTACAACATTTTTTTTTACATATTTTCTAATTTACGGTACCTACCCTAAAACCATTTTTTTGATTTTCGACGTTCACAAAGGCGGCTTGACGGATTTCGATCAAAATTTTTATATCTCCTATATAAAAATGTCTCGATTTTTTTTGGATTTTTGGAAAAACAATTTTTTTTTTGAAAATTCAAAATTTCAAAAACGGGTGGACAATTATTTTTGAAATTTTATTTTAAATTTATATTGTTAAATACTTAAGATTATTATACTAAAATTAAAAAAAAAAAGAAAATATTTAAAAATGTTATATATAAAACTATAAATAAAAAAACGACCTGGAAAATAATTACGATGTGATCGAACATAAGAGCAAGTATGAGCGATCCAGTCGTGCATTTTATTTTTCTTAAGTGATCAAAACACAAAAACTATTTAGGACGGACGATTATGTAAAAATGTTTAGCCAAAATGGCCTGTGAAAATGGCATAATATAGGATGCTATATTTCTTAGACCTTACTGGCTTTTTTTTTTGAAAAAAAAACGGTACCTAATTTTGAATATGTTTTACAAGTTTTTTTTAAAAAAAGTCACACTTTCTTTTTCAAGCACTTTAAGAAAAAAAGTCCCAAATATTTTTAGTAGGTATGTAAATGTATTGGTATTTCTCTTTATCGAACCTATATGCACATTTGAATTTATTTTATTATTTTTTAAAAATTAATTTGTTATGTGTTTATTTAGTACAATTTATATATTTTTGAATTAAAGTTTATGTTTTTCCTAAAATCATTCCCCAGTTTGTCATATAAAAACAAATACATAAATGTTTCCAAATAATGATTTATGACGTCAGTGTTAGTTATTCCAAGTGAGGTTATATAAATTATTTTTTTTATAATTTATAATCGGAGAACGCTTCTAATCCATATTGGTTTAAAAAAAATAACGATGATGGTCCATATGTAGAAGTCATATCATTTTTCATTGGCTTGTTACCTTAGGGATGATTATAGAATAGCACATCAATAATGACAATCACACTATTCGTAGTTAAGTGTACTGTACGATAAGACAAATATTTAATTTCTTAAAAGTATTAAGGAAACAGGTGTTTTTTCTTGTGGGAATCGTCATATAGATGGACTGTGATTTATCATTGAAATGGATGCAACTAATTAAAAACTTACTTCCGAATCAAATAACTTATGTTTTCCATGTGATAGCTTTGTTTGCCAATGTATACATACAAATACATAGTATGTATGCAGTATATCTTATCTATTATTCTTCAATTCTAAGTCATATTTAAAAAATATTTTCCGACCCATGTCCTTTTGTCAAATAAAGTACCAACACAAGAAATCTATTATGAATTATTTAATAAATATGGAATCCAAGACTTAAAGCAAGAGTAGAGCAATGAATTGGGATTTATGTGATAAGTTTAATAATTATTTGTTTATAACAACATCATGACATACCTCTACTTCTAATGAAAATAATAAAATAATTGCATAATTTAATGTGTCAAAATGACATTTCTATACTAGCTACTATTTACTATTAGCTTAAAATGCTTCTATTCAATATTGAATAACTTTTACGAACTAAATATCCGTGCTTAGATGCATTGTAACTTCACGTAATCTCTAAAATGCGTTAATGAATAAGGTTGTTTTTCTTCAAAATAAGTCTTAAGCCAGGTATACTTTCGAAGTGTTTCTTCGAAGTCTGAAGGGAATTGAATAAAAATAAAATACACAACTGGAACGCACGTACTTGCTCTTATGTTCGATCACATCATATTTACAAGATTCGTAGTTGAAACAACCATAAAATATATTGTTGAATTCGTTTTTTACTTAATTTTTTATAAACAGAAATTCTTTAATTTTTTATTAAAGAAATAGTAGTAGGGCAATTATAAGCATTGGCAATATTAATATAAAACATAATTTTAAAACAAATCGTTCAACCGTTCTCAAAATATTGAATTAAAAAAAAAAAATGATTTTTTTTATTAAAAATCCAAGATTTTCTTTTTTTTCGAACATTTTGGTATGCAATATTATTAAGAATTGAAAGGCCCTCCTATGTAAACAATTTGATCTATATCCGGCATGGCACTTATGAGAACATCGAAAATTAAAAAAATGGTTGTATGCCAAGTACCCTTAATAACAAAATATGTAAAAAAATATTTGGGCCAAAAAATAGAATATACATATACTAGTGGAATGATTTTTTACTTGCGATTATAGGCACTATAAGGCAAGTTATGTGTTCGAAAAAAAAATGTTTTTCTAACAATCAAACATGACATTAGGATCATAGAGAACACCACAAAAGTGGGTCCCCCAATTCCGTCTGTTTGTCTATCTGTCCTCGGATTGGATAGATTTACTTTAAACTTGGTACATACGCCCACACGTTTTTTCCATTTTTTTAAGACGAAAAATAACAGTAGCTCGCACACATTTTTTTTTGGCCAAAAACAAAAATCTTATTTTTCTCAAAATCGGCTCCAGCGATTTTTATAAAAAAAAATCAGTTCATTAATGAAGGGAAAGGATACCTTATGAATTTTTTTTTTGGAAAAAAAATTGTTATTTTTGGTACCTCTAGCGGAACCATTTTTTTGGTTTTCTATTTTCTCGGAAACGGTTAAATTGATTTTTTTGAAATTTTTTACGTTTAAACACTATTATATACCAAAATTTTTCAAGCAAAAATTTTTTCGGAAATTAATTTTTTTTTGAAGACTCAAAATTTCGAAAACGACTCAATAGATTTGTGATTTGGTGGTTTTTTGAGATTATCTTGAATAGTTAAAAAAACTATTTTTCTAAAATAAAAAACAACGGCCCCTCCCATACAAATGTTAAAAAACCGATAAGAAAAAAATGTATGTCTCGAAAATGGCTCCAAGAATTTTTATAATATAATTTGTGTGTTCTTAAATTAGTACAGTTCACTTTTAAGTATAAAAATATTTTTTTTTGCTTACTTATTAACCGTACTTCCCATATAACCACTTTTCATATTTTCGACTTTCTCAACATTGGATTAAAATACGTATTTTTTCAAAAAATTATCCCTAAAATTTAAAACGGCATACGAAAAATTTGAAAAAAAAAGTTTTTCGATTTTTAAAAAAATAAATAAAAATTTTTCAAAAACACAGATTTTTTTGGAAATTTAAATTTTATATGTTTATTAATAATATCTTCAAACTGGCGTTTCAAATTTTTTTCTAAAAATGTTCTCAAAATTGTAATAACACAATAATTTATTAAAAAACCGCTCCAACGATTTTTGGTTTTTTTGATATATTATTATTTATCCATGAATTCAAATTGCATCTTTGTTTTCCCGCTAACTATAACGACTAAGCAATATAAAAAAATTAATTATGCGTATTATCATTTATTATTTCTACCTTATTATTATTCCCTCTTTACGTATTGTTGCTAAATACATTGTAGGCCCTCATACATTTATATATACACTAGCAGATACCCGTGCGATACTACGCACCCACGGGAATCTAATGACATCATCTATCCACCTACAAAATTGTATGTGGTCTGGTTCGCGAGCCGCTTGCTGTTGGCCAAAAATTTAGATTTTGTCGCGTTCGTTGGCCTCGATGTTCGTCATGTATCATGTTTGCGAACAAAGCGAAGATTTAATTAATATTGGATTCAAAAAGTAAGAACTACAAAAATAAAGTTGGGAAAAATAAATCATGGATAATTTCCAGCTAGTTACCAAATTTAATTAAAATCAATTCAATGGTTGAGGCATGAATGCTGAACAAACAACCAAGTATATATTTTGTTCATATATAAGCCTTTCCCACATAGGCATAGGAACTGTTCGGTTCCATTTTTCGGGATAGAAATGACCTTTACATTGTCCAAAATCATCAAATCATGCTTTAAATTTATCTATATATCATCGAGAAAAAAATGTTCGCGTTTTTCTAGAATTTTGCGAGTTTTCCACTAAGTATTTTCTATTTTTTCATTCGAAAAGCCATTCCGGAATATTTGCATGCACAATTAGATACAAAAAATCAATTTTCGATTTTTAAAATTTCCCGACTTTTCTGGAGGGTTTACCCAACATTTTCTTTCGCAAAAACCTTCTCCTGGATTTTACGAACAACTAAAAAGAGTTCGAGCCAAATCGGCCCATTCGTTCTCAATTGATGAATTACAATACATTTTTTCACACCATTTTTAATAACAGATGCCCCTGCGATGGTATATGGATTTTCTATCCCACGGGAATCTAATGACATCTATACACCTACAATTAAAAACCGTTCAGTGGTTGAGGCGTGGAAGCGGAACAAACACCCAAGTATATATTTTTTCATATTTAAGCCTCTCTCATGACCTATGTGAGAATCCAGTACCCCATCCATCTATCAATCAATGCTTCTATGCGCCTTGTGAATAAAAGCTATGTTGGCTATTTGTAGAATGCGCTCTATGAAAAATTAAAACACACCTATCCCACGGGAACCATTCATTTTTCGGGGATAAGAAGTAGCGTGAGGCCTATTCTAGACAATAATCTATCTCTGTCCCAAATTTCATCCAGATCCGTTTAGCCGTTCCGGAGATATTGAGCAACAAACATCCATACATCCATCCATCCATCCAAACTTTCACATATATAATATTAGTAAGATATTCGTATGTGTCTTTAAAAATCACATGAATCATATTGCACCTAAATTATGAAGTTGTATATATATAGCTACCTACCCACCTACATCCTTCAGTTTCATTATTATATGTACATACATGTTAAATATGTAAATATAGCTAAGAGACGGCATCATATGGTCTGGTTACCCTGATGCCTTAAAAAGACAATAATTTATAAATTAAATTTGTAAATTATTTCAATAAATAAATAAATAAATAAATGTTCACATACTTAGGTTCCATCAATATGTATATATATGTAGATACATTTTACTCTCCTAACTTACATAATTAAAATCCATAACTCAGATTTAAATATACATTTGTAGGTAGGTACCTACGTAATGAATCATCCATTGTCCGGACCCCCCTTGAGCATTGGAAACATTAACTTAGTTAACTTTTAATATGATAATATGACGGTTAGTTTCTTTTCGATCAATGTTTGGTAAGTTATTAATTTCACGTGACTATATACATATACTTATGTTATATGTTTTTTTCCACTTTATGGTGACATTCATTAAAATTAAAGCAACATTTTCGCGCCACTTGAATAGAATAGGGTCGAGGAAAAGCATTAACTGAGGCAAAAAATGACAAATGAAAGCTTATAATGACGCTACGCTGGCTTATCTATTGCAAAATAGCTAAAAAGAAATCGACAGGAGCTGAACAATTATATCCAGATTTTTAAGTAATGAGTTTAAGTTTGGAAAAATAAGAAAGGCAGCACACTGTGTGCTTACTAATACGAAAAGACAACTTATATTAAGAAAAGCGTCAAATTCTCACGACTCTTTAGCAAAAATCAAAAAGTGTGGTATCAACCCAAGTCTCACAACTATGCGTGGTTTTATTTCAAAAGCTAATCATACGAGTATATAAAGACTTAAAATCAAGAAGAAATCACCACCTAACCCGGTTCGAAAAGATCAACGCCTCAACTTTCGACGGGCACATTAGACCTGGACTTCGGAGTGGCATTATGTGGTCTTCTCCGACGAAAAAAAAAATTAATTTGGAAGGTCCCAATGGCTATAGCTACAAGTTTCATGACCTCCGCAAGAAAACTCATTATTTGGACCAGCGGCATAGCAGAGTTGGAGGTGTGATGGTGTGGACCGCAATTTCCTATTATGGCACCTGAAAACTGCAATTTTTGTCCACTACAATGAATGCATTGACTGACAGTGTTATATATAGAGATCTTTCGATATTTTCATACCCTTTTTGGACCTTTGCCGTAGACTTATCAACATGATAACGTGCCAATACATACAGACCGGGTAGTTAAACGTATATAGAAAGCCAAAATGTGGAACTATCAGGCTGGCCGACCTATTCACCGGACTTACACAACCTCTAAAATGCTTGGGGATGGTTGACACTCCAAATATATGGAACAGGACAACATTATTCGAGTATACCCGAACTAACCCAAGCCATTGAATTAACTTTGAGCTCGATTTCGCTAAATTATTTGGCCACTTTGTATGCATCCCTTCCAACCCGGATGTGTAAAGTTCTGGATCAGAAATGTGGCTCAATACACTATCAAAAAATTTTGCTTAATCAGAAATACCTTTAATACGTCAAATTTAAGTAACGTTTGAAATAAAAAGAATCAAGATTCTCTAAAATGACGCATTATAGCATGCTTGGTTTAGGAGAAATAAATGTCAGAAAACAGAACTAAGAGGTATCCTATTAAAGTGGCGATGAGTGTATGTATTAGCAAACAATTATAAATGCCTAGAGTCACAAATAAGCCATAATAAGATTGGAAACCTTCGTACGTTTCACCCCCCAAAACCCATTTGATTCATTGTTGTATGTGTACCTTTGAAACCCTATCCATGAATAGATGGGAATTCGAAAAACAAAACAAAAACAAATTACTAGGGCTGTGTTGTCTATGTGTCTATAGGAAGATGAACAGAAAAGATTGTTGTGGGCGTTTTTATCAATGGGTCTATTGGAAGATGAACGGAAAAGTTACAGAGGTTTCGGGTCCTTATGTTATTAGTTTATGCCTAGAGTTCTCGGCTATGTGTGTTTCTCTTTATTTTTCGTTCTGATTTCTCGGTTCTCGACCTTCGGCTTTGAGTTGTCATTGCTTGGGCACAAAGGCGAAGCTGAATCGTATCAAATGGCTACAATTGAAGTTGTAGCTGTTGTACAAAAAAAAGTTTAAGTTGCATGGTATAAGGAATACTGGTATGATATTCCGCATTTCATTATTCTATCTCTCTCGCACACATTGTCACCGAGTGACGTAGTTCACCCCACGTTTGCTTTTGTTTCTGAATTTGTTTTGTATGCATTTTTGTCACCAAGTGAAGTAGGGCAACGCTGAATACTGAATATTTTTATTATTAAAAAGTTGTTTCAAAATATTGTTGGATTGGTTTGAGACAAAATGGCTCCACAGTTAACGTAATAAGAACTATTTACTTAGCTCGGTAAAATTTATGAAAATCTTAACCTTTAAATCGTTGGGAACTAAAATTTACCGCTCGAGCTGCGTACATATACCTTTTTTTTATAATTAGGTGTCCTTAAAGCTGTATAATTCGTACATATACCTACCTAATGTGCTCTAATTTTTATTTCCATCATATTCTAATTACAACTAACGCAAATCGAACTCTAAAAAAAGTTTCAAAAAGTTCAGTTTCATGAACAAAAAACAAATGTTTGAGCAAATCAAATAAATTGAGTCAATGAACTTCCCTTTTCAAATGGCTTCCGCTATAATCGACATGGGAAACACAACCTTTTATTAACTCCATTTCTTTATACAGGTATATCCTTTCCGGCAATTGATGATGACTACATTTGCCCTATCATCAATTGACGATCTTTTGAATCAACGCAACGTCAGGCAACAAATTTCACTGAATAACTTCCCCATTAACATTCCTAATATTCTTCACGCGTTTTTTTCATTGATTTTAATTACAAATCGAAGAAAATAAAATTTATAATTAAATTATGTGATTAAAATAGAAATGGCTATCAATTGTATTTAGCGGTGTGGTTGTTGTGCCGTTGTTGCTTTATGTGCCTTTTCTACGAATTGAATAAAAAAAAACTTCCCATTTTTGGTGTACCATTATTCCTCTAGATGGCATCGCTACCTAATAATAAAATGTCGCCAAAACGGAAATAAAATAAAAACATTTGACTATAACGATGTTTATGATATGAAGTGTATTTTTATTTAGGAATTCAAAAATTATAATATTATAGGTAGATATAGACAAAAGGGAAAAAATTTTTATGTAAATTATAGAAACACATTTTTTTCGAAGAAGACAACGAAACCGTCTACGGTCTACCCACACTAGTGCACCACTTTACCCAAACTATCATATCAACGATAACCATTATTGCCCGACGAACCACGATATCCATAACGCTACCACCATATTAACCGTCAACTATTTTTCTTAGACGGCGACGACAGTTTACCAATGAATATAGGGGTCTTTACTTACAGTTGTACGTGATCTGTTTACACAATAGTGCGTAATGTATATTTTCCATTTGGCCAGTTTTGGTTGATTTTTACTTTATCAGGTATTATGCCTTCACCTTTACCTCGTGTCGTTTAATATGTAGATAGAGATGGTTTTTTGTGTCGTTTTGTTGGAAACGAAAAATAATGGTAAAGTTCAGGCCCTAACTTATTATAGTCTATATGCTAAGGCGCTAACTCATGCAACATCTTGTGTGTGTTTCTTTTTGTTTGCGCGCTAAAGGAGGAAAGGATTTTAAGGGAGATACCGATACATGTATATAGGTACATTGGTTTTGATGTTCTGAATATCAAAATGGGATGAATAAACAGAGCCCGGTAATGCAGTTGGCATTAACACCAATGGTAAACTAATAGGCATGCCTTAAAGCGCGAGTATTACGGTTAAATAGTTTTAGGGGAGGAATTCCCCAAATATATAAAAATAGCGAACAAAATACCAGTACCACTTTTATTTTAAAATGGGTCCTTGGAGCTCCTGATGAGAAAAGTTCTAACTGAGTATAACACAATGCAGAAATAAGAAATATACAGCGAACATCTATTAAACAATTTTATTTACAAAACAAGTTGTCCACGAATGGAAAGAAGCAGATGCTGATAAAATAGAAAAGTTCTTACATATATTAAATACGTGCCTTTACGCTACAACATTAAGTGCTCATTTCCATAAAGAACGATCTTCAGATGTTCTCGACCCATTAGTATATCACTTGATAGTATTAGTTAATCTCGTTTATCGATCGTTTCGTGCAGTTTAACTCCATTTTAAAGTTGGACAGAAGTTATATTTTGCAAACTTTCCAATTTTAGGAATGTTACTGTGGGCCTGAACAAAGAAATTATTACTCTAGAGCTAGATATTCGGTATGCGGCCTCAGAGTTCGTTGCTTCCTTGGCATCCATACCAAGCGCTTTGACACTCGCAATGGTCCACCGTTTTGCCTTCATTCTCAAAGATTTTCTTGGATGGAGCTTAATATGGTCGATAATTTAAAACTTCTTGGATGAACTTGATGATGTTTCCTTGGCATCCATACCATTATTATTACTCTAGAGCTAGATATTCGGTATGCGGCCTCTGAGTTCGTTTCTTCCTTGGCATCCATACCAAGCGCTCTGACACTCGCAATGGTCCACCGTTTTGCCTTCATTCTCAAAGATTTTCTTGGATGGAGCTTAATATGGTCGATAATTTAAAACTTCTTGGATGAACTTGATGAAGTAAAGTTATTATAATGTTTTCGATATTCCTAAGATTTATGACTACATCTCGAAATTGTCCTTAAATTTGCAAGTATTTCCTTAAAAAAAACTGAAAACAGTGTAAATGCCCATAGGAATAATTGAATGTTGTCAATTTAATGTCTCTTTAGGGTTGCTTGTAATTTCAAGAACTTTATGAAACATATTCATTAGAGCATATCGTTCTTGATAGGACTAGCAAACAGGCCTATTGTGAAAAGTTGATCAAAGAGTCCCAAAGCCGAAACAGGTACTTGGTAATAACAATCAAAAATAATGATTCCCATAATGATTGAACAGAAAAAGTCTTCTAAGAGTTAGCTAAAAACACTTTTAAACATTGCTGACTTAGTGAGCATTGCTACTTGCATTATCATGAAGAAACCCAAGACCATCAGTCAAAATGTGCCATTGTATCGGAAGATGCTATAATTCTACTTTTAAATTTTTGAAGTATACAGTTAGAAAATTCTCCTCAACAAGATATGAATCGCTAAACTCCAATTGCAAAAAATATTGTATATTCCGATAGGGTGAAAACTTTTGCGGGACCTTATTAGATGTTTTACTCTTAAACTTATAGAGTCTGGTATAACGCCGATATACGTAAAAGATTTTAAAGCTTATGCTGATTTTGTTACTACTATTATGAAACGAAATAAATGGGCTCTTTACAAGACCATTGCATTCCACTTCAAAGAATGGAACCTCTATCTAATTCAATGCAGGATTGAGCATAAAATCTTTCTATTATCTTTATTGAAAATCTTCCGAGAGCAACTACTTTTATATTTAAAAATATTTATAGAGACTTAAATCTTACATTTAGTATCTGCTGGCAAATATTTTCGCCGAGACTTTCTAGCTGAATATATCAGTATTTTTCTTTAGAACTAGGTAGGGTCGAAATTCTAAACTTAAACTTTGTACAACATCGAAATGGTTTGTATTCATTGGATTCATTCAACCTTCAGGGGCCCTTTACGTCAGTAGGCTGACGACAAGGTAAATGCCGCCCTGTGTTCGCGGCGATTGTCAACGCGATCAGGGGGGTAGTTTACGATGAAACTACCAACTACCAATATTGTTTCTTTCAATTACCCTACTGGCTTGGCTATAAGTAGGAGAAGTTTGAAGAGGTGCAAGAAGAGCACATTCAAATTGTGTTTTTATGAATCAGAAGCCAGTAGCAACACGGCTCGGCGATGGTAATAGGCCAGTCAGCAGAAAGTCTCTTCGTTCCTCGTCTAAATTTAATTTGTATGCAGAGGTGACAAAAAGTATTGTGTGAAAGAATGTATCTTTGTAACAAAATTATATACATACATCACCAAGAGAAAATAAAGTCGCTACGCTTGTCAAGGTGTTGGTATATCACATGACATTGGAATAGGCACTAATCTAAAGTGTATAGGTATCCGGATGGGTATAGTGGTTTCGCATCCCCACCTCAAGATCATGCAATCATTTTATAAATTTGATTACCTTATGGGACCCAAAAAGGTGCAGCTAAATTATGATGGATTTTCTACATGAACTTCCATAAAAGCCGCAGTTTGAAGCTTAGAGGGGTATAGGGTTCTTTGTAACAATAATATCCACCCTCCTGATACAGTATAGAGTTTCTTAATTTGGTTTTATAAATTCAGTTAAAACGATCCTCAGGCGGACGTGTCGCACCGTCGGAAGAGTGTAATGATAATTTTTGGAGAAGCACTTGCCACAGTATTATTGTCCACCCGGGTGATGAATTCTTTCTTTTTGGACAACCAAAGGTGTGGTGCTTAGGTTTATCAATTGCTTTCAGTTCAGTATCTAATCAGAAGCGGTTAAGAGATGGTTACGCGCGCGCACGGTTGTCTCTTGGCGATCATAATTCTTTTTGTTTAACAAGACTATTTGTCTTTTTTGTAACAAGTGTCTGTTGAATGTTTAACTTAAGATTTCTTTTTATTTGTTTTTTAAATATTTGCTTAGAGAGTTAAGTGTTTGATTTTGAGAATTTGTTTATTCAAATCACTTGAAATGAAGTGTTTGTTTTTTTTTTAACCTGTCTATTGGCGGAATTGGCAAGATGTCGGCATAGCTGACGGTTAAGTAACAGCGGCTATGCTACATCTAGTCAATTTGAGTCAATAGAGTGTCATCGTTATGCCATCCTAGGATCTATGTGGATACTTTGCTCTTATATAAAAATAATAATTCTTTGTTAATGATTCAAACAAAATCTGAAAACCGCAAAAATTGGGTTTGGGGAAAGAAAATTACCCAAGCTGCAGTTTCAAAACTTTCAATAAAAGACATTTTCTCCATTAAAATAATATTCAATTTTTTTTAAATAAAACAAAACAACATTTGTGTAATAATTCACTTTATTTTTATTTATTTATAAAAAAAAATTAAACTTCTTTAATTTGTTTCTTCTTCTGTATTTCTTCTTATCAAAATCTACTAAGTATTTACCTACCCGTAGCCTTGTTGCTAATCAATATCCATCATATCTTAATTAATCTATAGTCATATATTTTTTTTATTGAAAAATAAGAAAGAATCTTCCAAATAAAAGTTTTAAAAGAATATTTGGTTTCTATATTCTACTACAAAATATAGCTTTTTCAATATGGAACATTGATACAAAAATGGAATGTAAAGGCACACATATTTAAACTTATTTTGGGATAGTTTTCCTGACTGAAAAACTTTCAAGAAAATGTTAGAAATCGTATACATTATGGTTTCAAACACATTGTTTGTACTCTTCCACAAATAAACAACCCTAGAAGGAGAAAAAGTTCTTTTACTTTTGCAAAAAATCAGATTTTTTTTTAAATTTAACTATATGTCTGTAAGACCTAAGGTCTTTTAAATTTTAAATGCAACCTGAATTGCACGGCACTAGTTTGGCACAGTGGATTTGTGAATCAGGTATTGACAGTCTCATTTTAACCCATGGGCGGCATCCAATTAAAATTGGAGGTATAGAAAAGAATGCGCCTAGCGTGGGGATCGAACCCACACGTCTAAGTTAGCAATCAAGCACTTTATCCACTGCGGCATTGCTAGCTTTCCCTTAATATACTTTATTATTGTTTGAGAATACTGCATTTGAGGTGTTTGCATGTATAAATTTTATAAAAAAGAAAAACAATTGTTTAACTTTTCGTTTTTGAAAGGTTCAATTACATTTTCGGCATATGCTTTCGATCTCCAGCTTCATTTTGTTAAATGACGACCTTGTAATGTGTATGTATTTTTATATTTGATTGGAATGGAAAAGATTGGATTACTTAGAAATTTCAATGGAAAACGCAAACAATTTTGTTTGAGATTATTTTGAAGTTTTTCAAATGTACGAAAAATCTAGTAGATACTTATAAAATAAAAAAGGAGCGAACATTTACAAAAAATTTCAATACCATTTATCTTCGCAGTAAGAAAGAATTACGTATATTTTTCAAGATCTATACAATACATACATTATACACAAAAACATAAAACATACTTTGCTACTTTTCAAAAAAATGTAAATATATAATTTAATGCTTCATAAACCACATGCTCTCATCTTTCGCAAAAGCGGGACCGCAGGACGCAGCCTCAATTATTGTTATCCGTTAGCTGGACTTGCATCGATAATACATATTCGCTACAAGCTGTTTGAATTTTCTATACGATTGAAGAAATATTTCTAACCTTCGTCCCCAGATCAGGCTATAAAGAGACTAAAGATTAAATTCATCCTAGGCTTGAGTATAACCACAAATAAGCCATAATAAGATTGGAAACTTTCGTACGTTTCACACTCCAAAGCCAATTTGTTTACATTGTTGTATTTGTACCTTTGAAACTCTATCTATGAATAAATGGGAGATCGAAAAACAAAACAAAAACAAATTACTATATGGCTGTGTTGTCTGTGTCTATAGGAAGACGAACAGAAAAGATTCTTGTGTGCGTTTTAATCAATGTGTCTATGGAAGTTGAACGGAAGAGTTACTTGTGTGCGTGTCTCAGCTTGTAGGCAAATGTCAAATGAAAGCAGAGGTTACGGGTCCTTATCTTATTATTTTATGAGTATAACTAACAAAACTGTACTGATACTGCAATACTCCCTCTCTTGAGTCTCTTAAACAGAATCCAATATAGAACTTTAAAAAATGATAGGTTTATCGGAAACTTTCGGAAACAATTGCATCTCTTGAGCACCACCGTAATATTTCATGGCTCACAAAATTTAATCGCTTTTTTCATAGACGCTGTTACTTAGCTAGTTGCATAACTCCCCTAAAGTTATTCAACCCTACTCTTAGTTCTAGGAATGCTCATCAGTTTACACTTAGCCAATACTTCAGATATACTGTCCATCATGTGCCATACTTTTCCCTCCTAAATCCTATCCTATTTCCCTAATCGCTGTTACTGTGCTTAACATTTTAAGGATATTCATAGTCCCTTTAATTTATTTTATTGTATTTGATTTTATTTTATTTTAATTTATTTTATTTTAGTTAATTTTACTTAATTTTATTGAGTTTTCAATTTCGATCATGAATCTGGAACCACAGCGAGGATCTTCAATTTGGCTCGTTACGATGAAACAAAAATAAGACACCTTATCAAAATATTGTATTTTATTATTTTCTTAAATCAAACATTTAAATTAAATTTTAGTTTTAATTTTAAAATATCATTTTATCGCAGCAGCACGCATTCGGAAAGATATCAAATAATTTTTGTAGAAAGTATTTCAACGCACATTAAATTATAACTACTCGCGTCTTATCCTACACATTTAAGCATAAGGCTTATGATGCAACTAATTAGTATCAATTTCTCTGTAATTAATATTATGATGTAATCCTTTCCGAAGGACTTATTAAACTCATACTCATACTCTGCTTTATGACGACGTGAATAATTAGCTTTTGGAATGAAAAGTATATCGTACAGATGTATACTTATACCTTTAGTTCTTGGGTTATTCGATTGAGCTTCCTCGATGTTTATGCACCTTCATCCTATTATCCTCCCTCAATGCTGAAAAACAATAAATTAATCTCTTCTCTAAATGAGTTAATTACACACTCCCCATTTTGGCTGAAAGCCCACCTTTGAATTTCCATCATGAACCTGATGGGAACTTGCCTGAGCATCTTCCGTTTGCCTCATTATAAGCTGAAGCAATTTAGATGTTTTAGCGACATTAATCATTTAAACATCATTATGTAGTAGGTACATATTCTGTTGAAAGCTTCCGTTTTGTTTTCATGAGGATTCGCTTCTGTTCATGTTATGTGGCCAATTATTTCAAAAATACACAATTAATGGTCCACATTTAGGGACTTCTATAAGTAGTTTAGATTAAATTGAGAAATTACTGTAATTTATTAACTATTAGCCTGATTGGTCACCAATTATTGCTATCAACGGTTCACGTGCCAAATAAAAGAAGGATATAGCGCCATTTAAAATGCACTTACGTATTTATAGCTACTTTTGTTGGCACATTTCCAAATGTAGCTGTAGGTCGTTAAATGTCCATTTTCAAGATGCAACGATTTAAAGTGATTAAAAACAATCTTTCTGAAAAAAATAAATTGCTTTAGTTTATAACGAACATAAAAAAAACTCAACAAGAAGGATGTCTTTTTTCAACTTGATGGATAACTAATAAAAGAAAAATACACTCTTACTCTTTCGATTGATTGTGTTAGAGAGGTTTTATTTTATAGTTATATTCACTATTCTGTTTTTTGTGTGAATTGTTTTTTGTCAGTTTGTGTTGCATAGTCGCAGACAACTAAAAATTGATTTAGCTTATGTACAAATGTGTCATCACCAAGACATTATACCGGGCAGGTAGGTCACCTACATTTAGAATAGTCAGGTCACGTTTAGAAGACAAAAGAGATTTCAAAGGTCAACTGGCATTCATTGAACGCAAATTTGAATCAGCTAACTAGTTGATTTTTTACATGTAATTTGTTTGTTGGTCTTGCAAAAAGTAACTCTAATATTTGTTTGTGATATAAAAAGCGTTTTTTTGTAGTTCAGAGCGTGGTCTAAGTTGTCAAACGATTTGTTTGTATTTCTTTTTTCTTTCTGAACATGTTTAGAGCGTGCTCGATAAGCTCAGACCACTGATCTCTATAATGCACTGGATTGTGTATTTAGCTATAAGTATAACAGTTTTTCTTGAGACATTTTTAAAATGGTACAAGGTGCGGTGGTACCATCCTTGACGTCTATCCAAATGAGTAAAAAGTAAATTGACATTGTGCTGTGTACAAGCAAAGTAAGAAATATGGCGCAGTGTATATAGTGCTTGACTGCTAACTTAGACGTGTAGGTTCGATCCCCAAGCTAAGTGCATTCTTTTCTATACCTCCAATTTTAATTGGATGCTGCCCGTGGGTTAAGACGAAATAGTAAATACCTGATTCTAAAAATCCACTGTGCAAAAAAAAATTCTTTCCTATCTTTCTATTCCTTCTAACTAGTGCCATGCAATTCAGGATGCATTTAAAAGACATTAGGTCTTACAGGCAGAATATAGTTAAAATTATTATTATTAATTATTAATGTTACCTCTGGAAGTTATTAGAAGTGTTATAAGGTTATACTAGACTGGAATGGTATCAACGCACTTATAACAGTCTTCAAGTTGCCTCATCTTTTGTGTATGAATGCGCTATCCGGTATTTTATAGAGATCAGTGGCTCGAACATAATCGTCTGAGCATTCAGTTAATTGTTAATTGCTGAAGCTGAACACTCCGAATAATGCCATGTATGTCAAGAAGGAAAATGTGAAGAAGAAATAATTACATAAAATTAAAATTGGGGAAGAAGTTGGTCGCTTGATAATTTTCTGTTTCTGTGTACGAAATAAGTGTTGTTTTGTGTTGTATATTGCTTTTTACGGTTAAAATGAAAATGTTAATATAAAAAACCGGACCCCGAGCCGTGTAAGTATTTGTGGTCAATAGATTTCAAGTGTGTTTAAAAAAACACAAATCAGTGTTCAGAGCTCGCTGTTTTCGGAACAAGTTCTAGTTCAGATCATAGTCTAAGCGCTTGAGATCTGCTCTGAACGAAAAAAGAAAAACGCATACAAATAAAAACTCTTTTTTTGGGAGATCAAACTATTGGCAGATGTTTGTTACGAAAAGTCGAAAATTGCCTAAGTAGGCACGTAGGCAAGCATTGAGACAGATAAAAACTTTGTTCGTACGCACGTTACGGAAGAGAAGTTTGATATATTAAAAAAAATATATGAATAACACTGCACCAGCATATTGTTTGACATTTCGTGTGTCAAGTTCAATGAATTGCTTATGTAATTAATAAAAATTAATATATTAAAATGACTTTTCAATGTAAAATAACTTTTAAGAATTACATTTCATTGTAACTTTACGCAGTCTCCAAAATGTGTCTATATCTCAAGAAATATTTTCAAAAAATTTATTTTACTTAATCGGTTAAGGCGGAGTGTAGCTCTGAAAAGTTTTCTATATCAGGACTCCCTCGTTTCTTTTTGTTGTTCGATTTCTTGAAAAAAAACTCTTCATAACTCTTATTTCTAGTAAACACTATACACTTGTAAGACATTCTAAATTAAATTGAAAATTTTCTTTGAGATTTTCGCAATGATGGCGCGCTTATGTCATCTATGCAAGTACATAATTATTTACAACGAATTACATAAGCTGGAGATTTTATTGAAATTATATTCTGTTTCAATTTGTTTTCGTACCTAGGTACTAGCTATGTGAATTTTAAGAAGTCGAATATTGCAACATACGAATGACTAGAAAGATTTCCTTTGCTACGCATGTTCATACTGAGAAAAGCTGGTCAGCAGTTTTTAAACTAGTTGAAAGCCAAGTAGGTGAAGATTTTGACCCTTCAGTGCTTAGCCTACAATATTATAGCTTTGTGCCATTATTTGTATCCAAACAATGGCATATGTAGATATATGTGCGAAAATATGCTGTTTATCAGCTTCAACCACAATATGGCCCTTGTTTGAACACAACTCCATGTTGGTCAAATTCACCGTGCATTAGAACTTCGTTCAGGCACATCAGGTAGGTCAAACCTCCTAGACTTACTTTTTACCTCTCAACCTAGTAAACCTGTATAACTGCCAGCAACTGTCGATCATCTCTCATGAGATGGCAGAACAGTTTAACATTCACCTGATTTGGGTGCCGGGACATAGAGATATTTTGGGAAACAGCAAAGCCGATGAACTCGCCAGAAAAGGAACCCAAATACCTATTCTACCGAGAATGGAAGAAATCGGTATGTCTATCGCTACAAGCAAACTATTGTTACATCAAAACTCCATAAAACAAATAAATTTTAGAAGTTCAAACATCACTACGTGTCTAACTACCAGACAAATCTGGCCAGTAATAGATCCAAGACGAGCAAAAGGTGTACTCTCTTTGATCAGGAAACATCTTGGCTCCGTAATAGGTGTTGTAACTAGATACTGTTTAATATGTAGACACGCCAATAGACTTGGCGTTTTCCCCACTGATTTTTGCAGAAGCTGCATGGACGAGGAGGAAGACGAGACTATCTCCCATCTTCTTTGCTCATGTCCTGCTCTCTCCCAAGGACGAAGATTACACCTGGGGGAATACTTTTTCGACGACACCAGTGATCTTAGACACATAGAGATTCACCGACTTCACCGATTCATTCGAGGCTCCAACTGGTTTGATTAAGGAGTAAATTTCTCTTCATGTGGTATCACAATGGACCTGTCTAAGGTCTAAGTGTGTCAGCTGTTTTCCTGGCGACCACTTCAACCTAATCTAACCTAACTTAGTAAATGGACTATTATTGTGTTATAGGTTCTTACTTCTCAGTTAAAGAAAACATTCCTAAGAGGACCGTATGGAAATACGAGCAAGCTACGAAGGTCGAAATAATTTTTTTCAGGATCTTTAACTGATCACTATATGTTTCCTGGATGTGGATAGTGACGTGGACTCCAGCGCTGGTATGATTAAAAACACAAATATATTACTGGGATGAAAGCAAAAGAAGAAACCAAAAGAAAACTCTTAGTTCGATTTGAGTTTTAAATTTAAAAAAATGCACTAACTGGTTCTTAATAAAATCCATGTTTTCAATAAAACAAAATTTAATTATTTTTAAAAAATCGGAAAACCATTTTTTTTTTAATTATAGCATTCAGTTTTATTATCACTTTTAGAAAGTATTTGCATAAAAAAATTATTTTAATCGGTCCTTCCAATAAAAAGTCGATAATATGAAAAGTGGTTATATGGGAAGTACCGTTTATAAGAATGTACATTTTTTTATGAAAAAATCTTCAAGCCTTTTGTTATAAAGACATTTTTTTCTACTATTGAGTTAAAAAAAACATTTTTTGTATGCAAAAAAAAAATTTCTTGGTGAATATTCATAGGTGAAATCATTGAATATGAGTATGCTGCGTTTTCATTTGTTCTGTTACTTAGGTGAAACATAAAATAAAAGGTGGTTAATGAATTCATCTATTTTTTGGTAGTTGAATTTTCAACAACATTTATTCATGAATGAAATATAACATGAAAACGCAGCTATCAAATTATTGATTAACAGTTTTTGCCTCTTTCAACCATGAACACTATTGGTGAAAACTTCGATGAAAATTATTAAGAAAATCACGTGCTGCAAATCGTTGTAGAAAGTGCTCTCACCGAATAAAAATATCAAAATAAATTTATTTAAAAAATTTTTTATTCCAAAAAAAACATAATTTACAAAACAAAACAATACAAAATTCAGTTCTTAATATTGATAAAAATTAATTCATATTTTTTGAATAAAAAACTTCGCTTTTTCCACTGATTCTAAACTTCAACTTGCACTTTCATCCGTCTTCGACAAAGATCTCGTTGGCACTGATTAAATTAAAGAACAAAACATTTCTTAACGATCGCAGAAGAAAAGGTCATAGACAATAGAGTAACAAAAATAGAATAATACTTGCTGCGCTAATAGAGAATTTTTTTGTTTCGTTCTTCTTCTAATGAAAGCAACACACAGTGCCAAATGCTACTTGCGGGCTCGTGAAGCTGTGTAGGACTTTTACTTACTGAAATCACAATGTATTTGCATGCGAAAATGTACCGAGGAAAAAGGGCAGTACTTTGCAAATAGGAAATCATTACTTTATTTTCCCCTATAAAAGTAAGGAATGAATTCATTGCTGTTTTCACCAAAAATTTTCCATCGAGGAAGAAATTTGCCACTGGGAAGTATGTTGTTCAGAACGGGAGAAGAACATTCAGAGCCATTTTGTCAGGCATTGGATATTCATCGCGGGTTCTGCACCAAAAATAGTTGAGAGGCATCGTTTTGAACAGTAACTCCATATTTGTCTCCGATGCCATTTCTAAAAAAAGATTCATAATCTGGTTTAACATACTTTCGGGACTTACCAAGTTGGGTAAAAAAGGATTATGAATCCATGAATTCATTTTCATTTTTGTATTCTGTTCTTCGGGAAAATACGTCTCAAAACATGCGCGCATCGATCGTAGTGAGATATTCGACCAATTGTTCAAATACGTCATCTACCAATGCAAATAATCCAAAAATCAAATTTCCTTTTGAAGGCATTTTGTTCAATGCCTGAAACACTGTTGTCTCTTTACCTTGTACCGATCCATTCAATTCGTTCAGTTTTTGAAAGATATCGGCCATAAAATACATACAAACGGTCTTTCAAATCAAAGTTCAAATAGCGTTGTTAAAGTTTTACCCCTAGATAACCATCGCACTTCTGTGTGGGCAGTGTTTTATGTTTGCTAACATAATCTTCACACAATAATGAGAACAATCGGGATTGTAGTGGTCGAGATTTGATAAAATTAATTATTTTGACCGTTTCATCCATAACTAATATTAGATTTGATGGGATTTGCCTCATCGCAAGTGCTTGTCTATGCAGGAAATATTCCGTTGTACAGAGAGAGGGGTGTTTTTAATATTTGTCTAAATTCTTGCGGAGCACCCATAGGCGTTTCGCGGAACCTAGGGTTCCGCGGAGCACTCTTTGAGTATGGCTGTACTAGAATTACCAAAAATAACCATTTTTTTTTCAAAACAAAAAAATTACCATAAAGTACCCTTTCCCTTCATTAATGAACTGATTTTTTTTTTTATAAAAATCGTTGGGGCCGTTTTTGAGAAAAATAAAATTTATCATTTTGGCCAATATAAATTGTACCGTTATTTTTCCTCTTAAAAAAATGATAAAAAAATTTGGGCATATTACCGAAAAACAATATGTACCTACCAAGTTTGTAGCAAATCCATCCAACCCTTTAGGGCCTAGGCTATCTTCATGCCATGTTTCATCAAAATCTCGAGTTTGATTTTTTTTACGAATCCATAACGTAAAAAATGAATGAGATTGAGATAAATGTTTGTATTGAATCTATATAAAACTTAATCATCCCAGTCCTGCTGTATGGGGCAGATGCATGGACACTGACAAAATCGGATGAAAACCAGCTGGGTTGCTTTGAGAGAAAGATTCTTCGAGTTATGTTTGGCCCAGTGTGCATCGGTGGTGAGTGGAGAAGAAGATTTAACGACGAACTTTACGGGCTCTACAGCGATATCAACCTGGTCAAAAAGCTAAAAATACAGCGACTGAGATGGCTTGGTCACGTGGAGCGCATGCACATCGACGCACCAGCCCGACGAGTCTTCGTATCTAACCCCGGTGGAAAACGCGACAGAGGAAGGCCTTATCTTAGGTGGCGCGATCAAGTGGTGAACGACCTCAACCAACTTGGTAACTGGTGGCAGCTAGCTGGGGACCGGGCTAGCTGGAGAGGTTTGCTGGTAGAGGCCGTGATACATCCTGGATTGTAAGCGCCATCTAAAGTAATGTAAGTAAAGTAAGTTTGTATTGAAAGTTCTAAATATTTTGTTCTGCTTAATGGCATTAATGCTTCATATTAATTGTGTGTTCCATGCCTTAATTGATATAGCTATTAATTGCAATCTAGTCACAAAATTTTATCAGAATTTAAACCTTATTTTTTAAAGATCTATGGCATTGCATCTCAACACAGATGTCTTTAATTCACGAATGTCAAATAGCTTCCAAAATTCATATATCCCCAGATGGCAAACAAAACAAAAATATATAAAACCTTCCGGCAAATACTCTGTTAAACTCTCGCAACAACCAAAAAAAAAAAACGATACTCGTACTCGTATTTGCGTTAACTTTCGCAATTTTAAATTAAATATTAATTTACCAGCTCTTACAATAAATAATATGAAGTGAATTAAAATATTGATTGTAAAGTACACTCATTTTAAAATGAGCAAACTGTAATATTTAAAACTTAATTAATGAACACTTTGAGTGTATTGCGTATTAATATATCCCACGTAAGCATAATCATATCCTTATATTTATAGTATACATTTTAACCATATGATACTGATTCTACGAGTATATGGCTATGATTTTTAATTGAGATTATACCAGGAATGGATTTTAGGGTATATCGCTTCAATAAATACTCCAATCAAATATATTCGCTGCACTACATCCACTTGACGTTTACTCGAACCTAATATATTTTAGTAATGCAACAATATAATATATGATATTAACTACATAGGTGGTATACTGGCAACCCGGAGAGACATACCCAATGTTATTATTATTATGGTTTTTGCTTTGAAATCCGAACAATTTGCGGTCAGTTGTGAAATCCTTTTGAATATAACGTGGGAGTGTTGCGCCATCAGAACCAGGAATAAAATAGCGGTTTTCTGGTGCTGAGTATGACGCGTGTGAAAATTCTTGGCAGTATTGCCAATTGCAATCAGTTGATTAATTTTATGTTATAATTGGAAATTTCAGCAAACATAAAGCCCATTCTTAGAGTCGATTGGGATTCTGTACGTTAAGAAGTTCTTAAAAGCAATTTGACACACCTCAAATATCATATTGGCTAACTTCATTGGGGACTTTTGGTACATTTGAGGGGCTTATAAGTTCAAAATTTGTGGCTATATGCCCACATCATAATGTGAAACACCATGTATAATGTGGTTTTTAACATTTGAAGCTACGCTCTACACGTAATACCAGCAGTCTTATTTACTAGAATGCTCTAAGCAGATAAATAAACATAAGATCGTAGTTTTTCATCCTTTATCCCTTAAGATCCTGTTTAGATTGTTATACTCTGTTCAATTTATATTTTCAGTACATGGAAGATAGGATATTTGCCTTTCACCCTTACTATTATGGATTTCAATAAACTATCCCTATTTCTATAAAGCTTTTCCATTTTCAATGGTTGCCACAGTTAGCATTATAAATTGGCATATTTCTCGCACAAATGTCGGTAGGGGTACCAACTGTTAATTTAGATTACATGAACAGAAATATGTAGATAGTAAACTAAATCTAAAAAAAATTAAACTAAATCCAAATAAAAATAAATCTATCTTTTTCCACACCACCAAGAGGTTAGACAGTATTCGCGTTTTTTTAAGAGTTTTCCAAAAGGCTCTTCTAACGTAAAAATAAATAACTTAAAAAAATAAATAAATAAACACTGACAAAAATAATAATATCACCTCAAATTTTAAATATAATATTTACATAATATTTATATATAAACACGAAACCCTCTTCTTTTTAGATTTATTTTCATGAAGAAAAAAACTACTTCATAATTTAAAGTTGTAAATAATTAATGAACCGAATTCCATCAAAAACTTGTTCCTTAATAAAAATGCCCAACAAATATTGTATATTTGCATTTTAACCGTGTTCCAAAAAAGAAAACGAAAAGATGTAAGCAGAAAAGCACGCACCGACAACACCTTTTTCCTTAAACTTAAAATATGTGCTCTCATAAGCTCTAAAAAAGCTTCAATTCTGAAAGCTCCATAACAAAAACCAAAGAGAATGGTAACTCTGAATCAATGTGTTTTTTCTTTAATAAACACAATAAACGAGAGTTAAATTGGCGATCAGTCTCTACTATCTTAGTAGATAGGAGAGTAGACAGGTTATGATGGAATGTACGTGGACTTATGAAATATTTCAGTAGACATTTCCTAAGTTGAGTGTCAGGAAACAACAGCCGTGTGTTTGAAAAAGCTCTCCCATAAGGCCTGTACTGAAAATATAAATTGAACAGAGTATTATAGTACTTATTATGTCATATGTCGAGCATTATGTGGATGAGTACATTAACCTATGCTGGCTGCCAGGGCACAGAGATATTTCGGGGAACTCGCCTAGCGACAAAAAAGATTTGGCCAAAGCTGGATCTTAAACGCTTTAAGACTTTGACTTCTCTATGCAGACGGCACATTAGTTCCACTATAGGTGTCATCACAGGACACTGCATCATAGGTATACATGCTGCAAGACGCGGTGACCTCGCAAACGACTTCTGTGGAAGCTGTTTAGATGAGAAGGAGGAAACTATTCTTCATGCCTTCTATGCATTTCAACAGCTAACAGCCACTATGTGGATGAGTAGGGTGAAGATGGTTTCACTTCTCCCATTGTTGATTATTATATTTATTCTAGAAGTTGTGAATTTGTTTTTTAAAGCACAATAATTTTAGGTTTAGCTTTAATTTAGACAGGTTGGCTACCGGCTTTCGCCGTGGACAGACGTCCAAACGAAGAATTTCAATAATTTAAGCATAATTGTTTTGGAAAACCAGTATTTTTTTAAGTCTCCATTTTTATGATTCATTGGATTTAATTGGCGTTGGAAGTATTGCATTTAAATTATTGAAATCATTTAAAAAGGATACAAAATTTAAAGGCATTTTGTTTTTTTTTTGTTTTATGTCCAAACTCAAAACCTTGCATAAGTTTTATAAATGAGACTTTCGAGTCCAGAGGCATTATAAGTCGTGCATAACGCTATATACGCGCAATAATACAATTTATTATAAATAAGGCTGTAGATGTTCCTATCCAATTTCCACACATAATTCGTAGAAGAAAATATCACAAAGTATTAAAAATAACTATTGCATTCATTTTAATCATAGTAGATGAACCAAATAGTTTTCTAACGATTGAATAAGGCATTATTATTAAAACAGTTTTTTTAAATTTTCATAAAGAAAATAATGGTTTTTGATACATGAAGACAAATACATACAATTGTTTGGTATATTTTTGATTTCTGTATGTACAAACTATGTTATTTTTTTTTATCAATTAGCCAATACAAACTAAATATTTTAAACGATAAAGGCAAGTAGGTACGTACGACCTAGTTGTGCACTTTAGTTTCCATATAATTTGCATTTATTTCAAATGGCGGTAGTTTAACTAATTGAATTTGAACTGTACTTATACTCTACATAGTGTAAGCACCTTAAGCCTCTAAATAGTGGAGAGCCAGAATTTCATAGAAATTAACAACTATTGAATGTTATTCCCTTCGCAACATACATAATATATATGTATGGATAGCCAACGGAGTATTACCAATTGCAAAATAAAATACCTACCTAAATACCCACTAGACCAAAACCAAATTGAAGAATTTTTAAAAAATATTTCGTACCCGGAATTAGGCCTAGGGGATTATTTGGTAAACAATAATGGCTTACCATTGCATATGGTTTAATTCCATAGCTTATAACTCTTTGCAGTTTTAGTAATTTTGCAAAAATTCGTAAGGGAAATGTTGGGTATATAAAACCGCGAATCCTACAAGCTTTTTTTCTCTTAAAAGGATTAGTTTCAGGCTTTCGAATATTTTTTTAAGTTTTAGAAAAATGTTCGCCCTTCTATACTCGAGAATGGTATTGCCAACTTTATTGATAGCGAACACAGAAGATGAATTTGCATTTCTTTATCATGCTTAAAAATAATGTGACTCGTATGCTGAATGACAAAAATGTAATATAATAATAAATATGTCCGCATATCGGCAACAAAAGAAAATACATCAATATGTAACGGGTGTTTTTTAAAGAGCTTGAGAACTTTAAATAAAAATACAAGCAGAAATATGATTGTGGTTCTTTTTAACTCTTAACTGTGTATTTCTTTTTTTGTTCTAAACAAGTGTAGATCGCCCTCGACGTGCTCGAACATAATTGACTGAGCATGTGAATAAATTTCTGAACGCACCAAATGCCATGTGAGCCAAGAAGGAAAATGTGAGTTCTGAGTTCAGTTTATAATCTATGTGTTCGAACTCTGTTCAGTGCTCTGCTCTGAACGAAAAAAGAAAAACGCCTATCTTGTGCTTTTAAAATAAATACATTGAATCAGAGTTAGCACTGCTACGTTTGTGTTAATTTAGTATAAGCTTACTACTGCAAGAGCTTTAAGATAGTACGAATTTATTGGCATCTAATACAGTCAGAGTGAGAGGCAAGCGTCCTATCTTCCTTGTACTGACTATTTTTGTTGGACAGGGTAAAGGGCACGGTAGTGCCCAGCCAAGTTCTTGCACTTCACCCTTTTTACAGAAACAAAATCAGGCGATTTTCGACCCCCCTTTAACTTCAGTACCAATAAAGTCAGAAACTTCAAACTCTCAGCATTTGCTAAGCTAACCAGGTTTAGTATTTTAGAAGTTTAAGTTGGAAGAGAGGAGATATGTTTATAAGATTGTCGGTTATGTGCCCAAACTTTCCGAAAATTTCAAAGAAATGGTCGCGAAAAACAACCCGGAAGTCAACTTGGCATAGCGGTCGAACCAGACTGTTGCAAACTGTTGAAAATGGATGAATCACATCCGTACATCGGCACGACCAAACAACTCCTTCGGCAAATAATGGCGAACCGAGAGTCAGATATTCGCCTAAAAAGTTCTGGGAAGACGGCACCGGCTTCCCACAGCGTTGATACCTGTCTCACACCAAACTTCATCATCATTACGACCAATAAAGCCGATGGGAATCACTTTTTAAAAATTCTCCAAAGTCCAAATAATAACCAGGCTTAGGTAACTTACTAATTTTCAATTCTTTAGCATTAGTAGTTCCCGAGATATAAGACTGCAAAAATCGCAAAAACCGTAACTGACTGACTCACTCACTCACTCACTGAAAGATCATCAAAATTATGGAGAACTTCCCGACATCGTAGAATCTTGTAATTTAACACAACGGTAGACTTTGTTGTGTATACATAGGAAAAAAATCGAAAATTCAAGATTTTTCCATTCAGGGGGCGTGGTAGCCGCTCATTTTCATGGAATTGATATAAATTCTTTGGAGCACTTATGACCGCCGAGAAACGATGAAATTTGGTACAGCGGTAGGGCTTTAAGTGCAAGCAAAGGCAACATTATAAAATTTGAGATTTTACGTTCAGGGCGTGGTACCCGCCCATTTGAATAGAATTGATATCAATTATGAGGAGCACTTCTGATAGTCGTGGAATATTGACACTTGGTAGAGCGATATGGATCAAAGTGCAGGTAAAGGCAAAATTTTAAAATTTGTGATTTCAGATTCAGGGACTTGGCACCCATTTACATAGAATTGGTATCAACTATGTAGGGAACTACTGATTGTCGTAGAATTATGAAATTTAGTAGATCGATAGGATAGCGATAAGCACCCATTTTCACAGAATTAATATTAAATATATTTAGAGCACTTCCGATTGGTGCAGGATTATGTTTGTTAGACCAGTCAGCTTTCAGGTGTATACAAAGAAAAAGTTGAAATTATGAAATTTTTCACGCGTTTCATCCACCCACTTCTTATCAATTATTACCGTTTCAATAGATCACTTCTAACTAATGAAAATTGGTAGAGGGTAGGATTTGTAGTACATACAAAAGGCATACCTACATTAAAAACTTACGTTAATATTTAACATTAATAAATCTAGAATTTGGCGTACTTTTAGATCTCACTACTTTTCACGGTTGACTTATTACGCAAAGGTTTTTGTATATAAAAGAACTTGACTACTTTTTTAACATTTATGTTTTTTGTGTGATCTACTTTTTCCGTTAAATCTGGCCATATGGTGTCAGTGGTGACTTGAAAATTGGCTTGCAATGCTTCAAGAGTTCCTGGTTTGTCAGCGTGTTTACGCTAAAATAGCCCCATAAAAAGTAGCCGAGATGCACAAATGAGGGCGCCAGTTAACAGAACCACTTCTGGAAATAAAACTGTCACCAAATTGATTTTTCAATAAATTTATTGTTAACCCAGCTGTATGGCAAGTTGCTGACTAATTTTTGGAAACAGAAAATTAGTCAACATGTCTCTATAGCAATCTCCATTAACCGTAGCGTTATAAGCTCCTTCTTCATTTCGAAATAAAGACCGATAATGTCGCCAGCGTGTAAAACCGCACCAACCAGTCAATTTTAATGGATGTAATGGTGATCCGTTCATGGCTTGAGGATTGTTGTCGCTCAATATATGGCAATTTTGTCGAAGCCATTTAACCTGAAATGAGCTCTTCTCTATGAACTTCCCGAACATACTCGTACGTATGTACTAACAGATACCCGTGCTATGCTACGTACCCCCGGGGAAATCTAATGAAATCATATCCACCAACAAAATTTCATTAAAAACCGTTCAGTCGTTGAGGTGTGAAAGCGGAACAAATACCCAAGTATATATTTTTTCATATTTACGCCTCTCCCATAGGAACCGTTAATTTTTTTCGGTATAAAAATGACCTATGTGATAATCCAGTACCCCATTCATCTGCCAATCAAATTTCATGCAAATCCGTGTGCTTTTAGGCGCTTTGTAAATAAAATATTTGTAGAATGAGCTCTATGAAAAATTAAAATAAACCTATCCCACAGGAACCATACATTTCTCCGGGATAAACAGTGCTATTTCAGACAATAATTTATCTCTGTACCAAATTTCATCCAGATCCATTCAGCCGTTCCGGAGTTATTGAGCAACAAATATACATCCAAACTTTCACATTTATAATATTAGTAGGATTTATTTCTTTTCAAAGTAAATTAATTTCCACAATTTGGAAGCGTTGTTTCAGCGTTAAACGATTCAGGATGAATTGCCAAACCTTACTGAACAGAAATGTCAACAGAGTATATGACATTCTCAATTGTCAAACCATAGACAACAACCATCGGCCCATGCGATACGAGAAGCGATGCGACAAGCGATTTGAAATGATATAATTAGATGCGACATAGTGCGCAAAGTAAAAGCGTCAAAACAACATAAAAAAACGATTCTATGGCATGTATTGTTAATAACATTTTATGTAAGCCTTTTATTAAACCAATACGTTAGTCTACATATTAGTTTAACAAAAGGCTAGCTATAGTATTGCACAGAATTTTTTTTTTAAATTAAAATCATTAGAGCCATTTTGGATATAATTGAGATTAATCACTTTTGCTCTAAAAACTTATATAGCCGGTTCCATTATTTTTAGGTTTAGGCAATAGATCGACCTACAGACAGGCAGACTTGTAAGTAAGAAAACCATCAGGAACCATTTTGAATTTGGATTGATAATCCCAATTTGACGTTTGATTAAAAATACTGCCAAAATTGCCAGTAAGGCATGAAGAACTTCATTCTTTTTAGTGAATAGTCACTATTTGAGAAATGTTGTGAGCATTTTCATACACAATATCAGTTTGGTGTCAAACATTAGTGTCAATTCCACTTGTCAGTCTTTAATGTAAA
The DNA here is from genome assembly GCA_910595825.1 of Philhelius pedissequus. Classification (NCBI taxonomy): domain Eukaryota; kingdom Metazoa; phylum Arthropoda; class Insecta; order Diptera; family Syrphidae; genus Philhelius; species Philhelius pedissequus. The sequence goes on along the minus strand of OU343160.1, from coordinate 71,557,102 downwards.
AAATACTGCCAGATTTCCTTGAACTAAAAATCAAAGAATTTTACAGTAATACTGTCAGTTTTAAATTTTAAATGGTGATTGGCAGGTCTTTGTTCTTTTTTCAGTAAGACTGAATATCAAGTTAATTTTCTAGAAAAAATGCGTAATAGACATAACGTTATAATACATATCTCAATTTAATACTGTGGATTTAATTAAATCCCCGAATTGTTCTTATTTTTTATTCAAAGCTTCCGGTAGGTACCTGGCGTGTTTATACAATTATTTTCCTACATTTATTTTCCAATCATTGAAGTTCAAGTATCCTTAATATTTGTGAATCCCTTTAAGGTTTGCAGGATTTAATTTTCAAATGTTTTTTTTTTTGTTGGTACAAGCAAATTGTCTTGCCCATGTGATACGTTTTTGATAGTATAGATATATTCGTGTACATCCTTACAATAATATTAACTCGAGTTCCTTAGCAACCCAATGTGTCTTTGAAAACTAATATACATATGTATGTAGGTATGTACTGTATAATATACACTCCAAGAATTAATTAAAAGTATTTGCTCCAAGTGTCACCAATTACCATCAACCTCTGAATGTTCGACGGTTGCAGCTATAGCAACTACTATTAATTATTACATACGTACTGTTACAGTAAATACATATGTACATATAAATGTATGTATGTGTGTCCTATAATTATTCTACAAGATAGTAATTAGTTGGCGGAAAACACAGATTTACACATCAAAGTTTCGAAACTTTAACACACAGTATGGTTTAAAACACCAATTATAAAGTTCAACAAATGATAGAGCATGTATTAATTTTTTTTATTCATTTAATATTTTTACTATGGGGCATGTTTTGCATTTGGAAAAAAATCTAACTCGAAATTTAAATCAAACTTGACATTACGATGATGGAGAATGCAAAAAAAGTGGGTCCCGCAATCCCTTCTGTATGCCTGTCTGTCTACAGCTTATATGACTGAAGTGATTTTCTTTAAACTTGATATTTCAGCATTTTAGGTGAGTGCCTAGATTCTTTAAAAAAAAATGTTTGTACCTGCTATACAATTTTGTGTATCGAAAACGGTAAGCATTAATTTTCTCGAAAACGGCTCTAACGATTTCGATAAAAAAAATGGTGCACTATTATAGTAGTAGTTATATCTTAGTTTATCACTTTTTTTAATAAAATGTTATTAACTGCACCTGCAATAGAACCGTATTTTGGGTTTCGACATTCTCATTAACGGCTCAATAGATTTCGATTAAACTTTTTATGCAGAAGATCCTTCAGATTTAAATAACACTGCACATTTTTCAAATTTTTAAAAATATTTTTATTTTTAGATTTTAGAAAAAAAAGTTTTTGTAAATTAATATTTCGAAAACGGTTGGAACATTTTTTTGTCTGATAGTATGTTGTTAAATTTTTATTATTGAATACTTAAATTGTTATATAAATTATATAAAGATATTTTGTATATAAAAAATTCAGTAAAATACGATTTTAAAAATATATTTAACCTTTTGTCCTTACGAGTTGATCGAACGTAAGAGCAACTTGTAGCTTATCAACATCTTTTGACAAATAAAATAAAATGCGCCACTGGATTGCGCGTACTTGCTCCTATGATGAAGATTCTTAATAAAAAGAATTTTAAAAGTCGTTTTGTACTAATGTTTTATGAAAAAAAGTTGTTTAGTTTGTTTCAAAAAATAAATATTGAAATGCAATCTTAAGTATTAAACAATATAAATTTAAAAACCGAATTTAAAAAAAAAATCAAAAAATCGACAACCTTAAAATTTTGGTCGAAATCCGTCGAACCAAACTGTGAAATAGTAATGCACAGATTTTTTTTTATCAAAATCGTAAGGGCGGTTTTAAAGAAAATTAGGATGATAGAAAAAAAATTGTATTTCCCAGGTACCGTTAGTTTTGACACTAAAAAAAGGATTCAAATATCTATTTCAGCTAATCGCCTAAAACGCTTAAGCACCAAGCTTAGGCTGTAGATCGTTGTACAGACAGACAGACATACGGAATTGCGGGACCCACTTTTTAGTGTTCTCTACTCCATCATCGTAATGTCAAGTTTGATTATAATCTCGCGTTCAATTTTTACTTGCGATATACAAGGTACATAGATATTATAGTGCAAGTTTTGCATTTGTAAAAAAATCGAGTTCTCTGTTCAATTTATATTTTCAGTACAGGCCTTATGGGAGAGCTTTTTCAAACACACTGGTGCCGGCTGGTGTTTGCATGGCACACAACTTAAGAAATTGCTACTGAAATATTCTAAAAACCCACGTACATTCCACCATAAACTAATAACTTAAAGACCCGAAACCTCTGATTTCATTTGACATTTGCCTACAAGCTGAAACACGCACACAAATATCTTTTCTGTTCCTCTTCCTATAGACACATAGACACCACAGCTCTAGTAATTTGTTTTTGTTTTGTTTTTCGATTTCACATCTATTCATGGATAGAGTTTAAAAGGTACAAATACAACAATGTAAACAAATGGGTTTTGGGGGGTAAAACGTACGAAGGTTCACGATCTTAGTATGGCTTATTTGTGCATTCCACCATTACCTGACTGTTCCTCGGCTGAGAGCAGAGAGGAGTATGACCGCCAATTTTACTCTCGCTTATAGTGTTTATTAAAGAAATAAACACATTCATTAAGAGTTACCATGGGTCCGTTGATGGAAATTCGAATACCTTTTTCTTTTGCTTTCGCTATGGAGCATTCAGAATCGAAGCTTTTTGAGAGCGTATATTTTAAGTTTAAGGTAAAAGGTGTTGTCGCTGCGTTCTTTTCTGCTTACAATTTTTGTTTTTTTTTTTGGAAAACGGTTAAAATGCAGCAATTTATTATTTGTTGGGTATTGTTTTTAAGCCCAGTACTTAGTTCGGTAAAAATATTATTTCTCATACATTTTTTTCCCAGAACAAATTTTATCTCTAATTTTTCCCGACCCAGTACTCACTTCAACGCAAAATAAAAATCTTTGTTTCGAACTGTACATACAAAAATCTCCACTTAATTTTTCCAAGACAAACAATGTACGAATCATTATTTTGCTAGACAAATTGTGATGTTTGATGTAAATCGTGCCTTTTATCACCTCATATCGTATCCCCAAGCCTTTGCAATATTAAAAGATATTAGGAAGTATGTATATGACCAAAAAAAATGATTGGAAAAAGTGTGTAGGTAAATTAGTTGCAAGAATTAAATCAATTTAACAGCTGATTTCAGTATTAGGCAGTAGCGTAGCTATAATGAAAATTAGTAAGTACAATGAGCAAGTACTTTGAATAAAATTATGAAAATATTTCTGAGATTTATTTGGTGTTTTCTTATCCAAGTATGTGTTTGTATAAATTTGATTAGAAGGGATAAATAAATTAAGAAAAATCAATGAGCTCTAAAACTAAAAGATTGAAACTGAAAAAATCGATAAATCAGTTAAAAAAATTAGTATCGAAACGGGACAAGTAATATTTTTGTATATATGTATATTCATATATATATTTCATTGACTTTACATAATGTATGTATAATGTATATTGAAAACGCTTAGAAACACAAACGAAGTCGCGTTATTTTTGTTAAATTTTGTTTAGTCTTTAGCGTTATTTTTCTCATTCATTGTAAATTCTTTGAAATGTATATATACTATTTCATATTATTACATCATATTATAAAATTAAGAGCAAAGCAAGTTAAACAATGTACATTATTTCTTTAAAAACAGTCACCAACATTAATCAGTGACTGTGTTCCTATTTTCACCTACTAAACATTTCTGAGATACGCTTCTGTTCTCATTTGAATGGAATGTTTATCTTTACACCTTCAAAATTTTGCTTGAGAAAAAATATGTAGAGATAAAATTTGCGTTTGCTCGAACTGAGTACTAGGCTTAAGGAAACAATTACTATTTGACCAAGTTTTTGATGTAGTTCTGTTCATTAATGAATTTCAACATTAAATTACCAAATAGTTTTTTTGTTCATTAAAATAAAAATTAAATGGAGATGGTTTTTGTATATAAATATAATATTTAAGATAGTGCGGTGCATTTTGAGGTGATATAATTATTAAAACGGAATCAAGTTCTTCGAAGGACACAAGTTCTTTATTATACCTTATTTGTACATTTTTTTCTGTAGCTTATTTTGGTTAAAATAGACAGAAAAATGCACCTACTATCTACTTCTTGGTGTCCCACACCAAAGATGGATTTATTTATATTTGGATTTAGTTTAATTTTTTTCGATTTAGTTTTCGATGTCCATGTTTCTCATAGTGAAATCTAAATTAACAATTGTTAACCCTACCGGCATTTGTGAGATAAATATGCCAATTTATAATGCTCACTACGGGAACCATGGAAAATGGAAAAGCTTTATAGAAATAGAGATACCTTATTGAAATCCATAATAGTAAGGGTGAAAAGCAAATATCCTATATTCTCTGTACTGAGTATACATTGAACAGAGTATAGTTGAAATATAAATAAGAATTTAGTTGATTAAGAATGTAAGCAGAATAAGTTAACATATATGTGCATAATGTACATATGTTGTAATTTTTTAAAGACACCTCTTCCTGGCCTTAAAAGCTGCAGACTCGTTAATGACGTCTCCGAAATGTATCTCTTGTGCGGGTTCGTGTTCGATCGCTAAAATTCAAAGATTGTTGAGCCTTAAGTATAGGTAGGCAGGTAGGGTTATGTAGGTAAAATGTCACCATTTATTTTTAATACTCTGTGGTACACTACCTAAATAACAATTTGAATCATAAGGTTTGAGTCGCCTGGTTTTCATTATAACAAAATATTTTTTTTTGATGTCGATTGGCCTCAATTTTTTGTTTGGTAGATGTCGGATGTGACCCCCAATGGGTGACACCCGGGACGATCGAAGACGAACATGACGCACATACATATATGTAAATTTACAGCTGTAATTACCTATCTTTCTAATCCACAACTTTTCTAAACTAAAATCGATTAATAAAATATAAAATGTGTCTCCATACTACAATATGTATGAACTCACCTTATTTTGTGCGATGGTTCTGTAAATTATTTTCAAATGTCATAAGAAATAACCTATAAATAATAATATATAAATTGCATATTGCAATTAATATACATGTTAAAGATAAACAGTCACTAAATCGTGTTTGCGTTAAGCTTTTTAATCGGATTGTGTCGAAAGAAGCCATTTTTCAGATGAAAATGTTAAACTGTGTAAGTTAACTTAGAAATATGACATTTTCATATTCGATTGGAATTAAAAAGGAACAGGACAGTCCGAAAATCCAATCAAAAACGACATTAAACTGAACTTGTTTTATTCAAATTTAAATTTCTACTGTTTGTATTAAAAATTGTGTATATCCCTATTTTATTTTCGGACGTGACTTGGTGAATACCAACAGTGTGACACAATAGTAGATTCTATGTGGCCACAAAAGGTTAAAATGACATTCGATTTTGTAAAATTAGTTGTTTGTTTCAGCAGCCCCTAATCGCTCGAAGCTCGAACTGTTATAAAACTGTTTTAAATTGCTATTTCCCTTGTCCCTTAATTTATTGATGTCGTTTTCGAATGGCTGTTTGGATTCACTCTTTTACCTCCGATTTTTTTATTTTCTATAGGAATACAACCTAAGGAGTAAAAAAATAGAATAACTCCGAACAGCCAAACGAAAAGGACTTTCTATAAGAACGTGATCCTTAAAAATTCTCATACACCTTTGAACTTGTGATTAACATAGTTTCTTATTATAATAGGGGTCTTCACGATCCGATGTATCTGGTCCAATATCATTGTAAAAGTGTAGAATTTTTTTTTGCACTATAACAACAAAATATACTGAATGCCAAAGTCTTACACTTTTACAGTTTTACAATACCCGAACCCAATTGTAAGAGAAAAATACAAGAGTGTAAGATTTTTTAACAAAAACTAAGCCTTCTTCAGAACAAATGTGAAACAGATTTTGACATTTGCTTTAGTGTTGCTACAGATTAGTATGGTTGTGTTCACAGTCTGTTGTAAAAAAATAAAATTTTACAATTTTACAAGACTTGGTACACCAGATCGTGAATATCCCTAATAAGTATAGGACTGTCTTATAAATAACTGTAATTTCCAACTGCATATAATAAACTGTCATTTTTCCCGGCATTTCATTTTCTTTTAATTTTCCAAGACATTTATTTTTATTTTGTAAAAAAAAAAACAATTTCTACGCAATGAACATTTTTTTACTTGTTTTTCTTACTTGTTACAAGAATTGTATTTTATTTTTTTACATGGTTTCTTATTTTTAATAATTGTTTCAAATTCATAGCAACTGGATATACTTATGTAAAATGTAAATTTACATGGCGAACAAGAAAATAAAGTTTCTAAAGCAAGTACGTATGCCATAGTCGTTCCCTTTATTAGTTTAGGGATATTGAAACGTAGAGCATAAATACTCTATTGGCATAATGCTTTTCTCGAATTTCATGGTATTGTTTGTGACATTTGAGTGTTTTTAATTGGGACACCAAACATTTTTTTGTTACTAGGTACCTACGGAGAACATTACTTTTACGTTTTAATTTTATTTTAGGATTTCATTAAGAAAACGAAAAAGGACATTCCGTAGAACTCATGAAGCAGAAACAGGCTTAGCGTAGCGTAATTATGTACCTATACAGACGTAGGTACTAACAGGAATACAATTTAATTGGTTTAAAATTATTCACTTGAAGCTTTAAGTAAAATACAAAAGGATTAATCTTGCTTTTTTTTAAATTAGTTTTATTATCCCATTATTTATCAACAAAATAATTAACAACATGTGTAGCCTTGACATGGGTCTCGAAAACAGACACACTTTTACGTAATTTTACCTAATTGTGTGCAATGATATGCGGTAATGTATGCTATTTTTCATACCCTTATAATAATAATCAAAAACGCTATATGATATAATTAGAACTCTTATATAACTATTTCCAGTGTTACAAAGCATTGCGTTTGGAATTTTAATCTAGAAAAGGTAAAATAAAATACTTAGGAATATTTTGTGTTAAAGAAACCATAAAACATATTTAGAATTTTATATAATTGAAGAATTAAAATACTAACATTTTCCCGCAAGAAGATGTGAAAACTTATGTAAAACGAATTTTCTTTTTTTTGTATAATTTATTCATGTACATGGTATGTAAGACTTCTTGTATGCAATTTTCAAATTTATATTCCCTTCTCTCAAAATATTTGTTGAAGTGGAATTACTTCCTATATTTCGCGGGAAGTAAACTGTTTCGTTCAAAGATGATAAACCCACTATGTTTCTTCATGGTAGCTACGAATATATATTACATCCCTGTAAACATAAGTACTTGGTAAGTTTAATAAGATAAATGCAATATACTCTTCTCTTATATCAAAACGTTTCGTAGTATACGGAAACAATATCGATTTCATTATATTATTTATTATTGTTTTTTTTTTTTAGAAATTTTAAGAACTGGATTAAAAGTTTACCTTTTACAAGGCAGATCAAAATGTTTCACCCTATCGTCAGTATCAGTAGATGCCACAAGTTTTCGTAATGTTAATTTCATTTTGACATTTTTAAAGGGGGAACTGATGCTGAATACTCCAAGACATGCCATGGAACACTATACTATTTATAATCGCAGAATGGCCAGATATCGCTTTGGCTCTTTGGACTACATCCACATCTTGGTACAGTTCGTACAATTCTCGATTGAATCTTCTCCTCCATTCGCCCTCTTCGCATATGGGACCAAATATCCTCCGAAGAATTTTTCTCTCAAAAGTGCCCAGTATCAATTCTGCTTTTTTACTTATCGTCCAGCAATCGGCGCCGTAGAGTAGAACTGGTAAAATTAGCGTTTTGTATAGTGTGTTTTTTCGGGATCCCGAGTACCACTAAGGTATCGTTAGTGGAATGGATGTTTGTTCCGAGGTAGGTGAACTCCTTGACTACCTCGAAATTACTGCTACCAACAGTGACGTTTTGTCCTAGGCGATGGACAGATGAGGCTTTGTTTGTTGATAGCATATATTCGGTTTTGTCGTTATTCACTTCAAGATCAACGAATTTCGCTTGTTCATCAATAGCTGTGAATGCTTCAAGTACAGCTCGCTTGGAGCGGCCGATGATATCGATGTCGTCCGCATAACCAAGCGGTTGGGAAGACGTGTTGAAGATAGTGCCTTCCAGGTTAACACCATTCTGGCGTACTATATGCTCCAGGACTATGTTAAAGAAGTCACATGATAGCGCATCTCCTTGTCTGAACCCTGTACACGTCTGGAAAAGCTGAGCTGAGCTGTTTCTCATTTGCACGTTGCACCGCGTGTTCTGTAACGTCATGCGGCATAGCTGGATCAGTTTTTTCGGGATCCCGATTTCCGACATCGCCAATAGAAGCTATTGGCGACTTATGCTATCATATGCGGCTTGGAAGTCGATGAACGTGCGTCTCGACTTGAAAATCGTTGGTCTTTTCCAGGCCCCCAGTTCCTACAACATCAAACCGCCAATATATTTCTTAAGCTGATAATTAATCAGTGCTTACATTGGAAATTTGACGGAAGTGGAGAAGATCCGCCTTTTTTAGTGACATGCTGGACAAATGCTGTTTTCCATTGACTCGGAAAGGCACCATAGTAGAGTAGGACATATGAAAAAGCTTAGGCAACGGTTTTTTAGAAAGATGGCTAGGGAACTATTTGGGGCAGCGGACTGGTGTATATATCAATTTTTTTAAGATCTTTAGGAACTGCATGAGTGCGAAAAAAGATTAACTCATACAGTTAGTAAGGCGGCTATTAAATCTCTGGAATCGTCCTCTCCAAACTCCATAACTGCTCTCAACTGCATTTTACCTCTTATGGAGATGGCACAGAAGTTAAATATTCAACTATGTTGGGTGTCAGTCGCCCAATTCCTCAAGCGTGAATGGGTTTCCGTGAAAAAAATTATTCACGTTCAAAATGTATGTGAACACGTTTTCTGAAAAAAAAAACAAATTAAAATTTCACTCTTGTGGAATAGCTAATATGTATATTGTATCTGTACCCGATTTGGTTGTCTACACGGAGAAAATCGCGCTTGCGAAATTTGGCCACATTGCACTGTGGTATTCCGGGAAATTCTAAGGCTGAGGTACTTGCCAAAAGTGGAGTGGAGCGAAACAGCCAATTGCGTATAGGGCGGCACTCAACTAGGGCGGCAAAATTGGTGCAACAAATTAAAAACTGAGAAAAGGGTATCACATATGCGTGTCCTTAAATGGCGTAAAACACCATCAGAAACTACTGCACTGTATTTTGTTCATTCTTCTATGTTATTGGTTCCTTATAAGATATCTTCAGGTATACGAGGTCATATACGTACACATTTATTTCTAATACCTCTGTTTCGCTGGAAAAGTATTTAACATACTGGAAGCTTGATGCCGTTCACCGTTGCTTTCACGAGCGTACAGCGTACATAATATGTACAGTGGTAAGCAAAATAATAGGTTCGAAAAAGAATGTTTGAAAGCTTTACAGTTCTTACCCTAGACTTCCACTTGAAATAAATGATTGCAAGAAATTTGTTATGTAGTCAATATTTCTTGTGGAGGCTACTTAGAAATATTTATTTCGGCCATTATTGCAGACATTAATACTGAAATTTATATTACCTTTGCTATGTGGGCAAAACTAAATCCTGAAAGTTTATTCTTCTCCAAAGAGCACTAAGCGCTTTAGGTACTTTAAAATATGCATAATCTGTTTTTTTCAATGAATTATTGGAATTTAACATGAAACTAAGTAAACTATGAACAAGGTTAAATGCATTGTGAGAAATTTGTGCACACTGAATAAAGAATGTCATGAAACGTCAAATTTCATTTCTCCGTTTATTTCTTCTGAGAAGAAAAGAAATAAATTCAGATTCTTATGTCTGAAAATAAAAAAATCCAGACATAAGGGGCCTCCACAGGAAATATTGACTACATGGTACACATTTCTTGCAATCATTTATTTTAAGTGGAGGTCTAGGGTTAACGAGATTGTTAACGACGACTATGTAAGGTCGTCAAATCGGACACAATGAAATCTATGCTTGCATATTCATCTTTGTAGCAATATCTTTAGCGTTCTTGTATAATGCTTCAATTATTTTACCTAAATTATTCCAAAAAAATGTGTATCAAATTCTGCAAATTTCAAATTTCATCTTTCGATGTAAGAATCATAAATTTCTGAAGTTTTCATTAAAACATTTAGTAGCGCTCCTTGGAGAAGAAAGTTCAGGATTTATTTTTGCCCACATAGTAAAGTGTAGTGTGTCTGCAATAATCGCCGAAATAAATATTTCTAATAGAGTCGCGGAATCAATGAAGTTGGCTATGTATACTATGTTCCAACGCAATATATAAAAATACATACATGAGCTTTGAGCTATGACTTTTAGAATCTGACACCAGCTGAAAAATTATTGTAGAATTTTTTTACTTCTCCAGATCTGATTTTCTTTTATTTCCATTACCTTATGTTCTTCTTACTTAGATAAGCCATTCTGCCAAAATTTGCTAACTATTCTAAATAAACAAATTGTTTGAAAAAATTACCGGATACCGGTTGGTCATACAGAGCAAAAGCTACTAACAGTATTATGAAAACTTATCAGAAATTTACGATTCTTTCATCGAATAGCAGAAAGTGCAGAATTTGATGAACATTTTTTTTGGAATAGTTTATGAAAAATAATTGAAGCATAATACAAGAACGCTATAGATATTGCTACAAAGATGAATATATAAGTATAGATTTCATTGTGTCCGATTTGATGAGCTTACATAGTCGCCGTTAACAATCTCAAGCAATTGATCCAAAATTTAATATTAAAGTTTATCTTTTCTTGATGAGTGTTTTGGACAGAATCATTATCTGAACGAAAACTTCGAGTTTCTCTGAGATATTTCAAAAAATTAGGAGTTTAAGAGTTGCGAGAAACTTGAAGCAAATTTAACAGCAAGAACTGACGAATAAGTTCCAAAGGATGTTATAGCTAAGGATCTTTTGAGTGAAATTAATATATTCAACCCAACCTCTACTCTTACTGATCTCAAACCGCTATCAATTTAAATATTTTTATAATTTGCTTGAAATGTATCCAAATTAAACAACTGTCTTAAAAATACTATTAACTTTTCCTGTAAGTGTTGTCACCGTAGAAGCTAGTTTTTAAGAGCTTAAAATAATAAGATCATATTTAACTATGACTTAAGGACGATTAACATCGCTGGCAATTTTAATTGAAAAAGATATGCTGCACCATTTTAATCTCAATATTTTGTAAAATAATTTTATCGAAAATCCTTTAAATTTATTAATTAAAACTTTTAAATATTAATTTGTACTATTTTGGGTTTTTTTTAACTTTGGGGCGGCAGAATTATTAATTGGCTAGGGCGGCAAATATATCGCTACATGTACATTGTAGGTACATAAGTTAATGCTAAAACAAGATGCTTTAGGAAGGACAACCTACGATTGAAAATACAACCTCCTGTCCGATGACATAACAGTTCTGGTCGGAATTGATCTGGAAAGCTTAAAGTGTTTGATATCTTTAAGCAGATTGCACATCAGCTCCGTCATTGGTGTTATAACCGAATACTGCCTCAGAAGTAAGCACGTAACGAGGCTTGGCGTTTATTCAAACGATTTTTGCAAAAGCTGCATGGACGAAGAAGAGGTGGAATCTATTCCTTATCTTCTGTGTATATGCCCTGCTCTATCTCAGAGACGTAAGCTCCATCTTGGAGACTTTTTCTGCGATCACCTCACCTCACCGATCTAAATAAAATAGACACCTACAGTCTCTTACACTTTATTATTACCTCCAAAATGGTTCAACGAATGGGGGGATTATCGCAGGATTCATATGGTATCACAAGGGACCACCTGCAACGCTGACAGCCACTTCAACCTATCCTAACCTAACCATGAAATCATGTACATTCTCAAGTACTGGATGAGTCATAACACTTTCTGACAACGTCGAATTAAAACGACGAACTGCCCGGGGAGCAAAGTGGTTTATTAGATGGGCTGATAAATGGGGTGTTATTAAGGAAAAGTATTGGAACCGAATATACTAAGTGGTATTCCGAATGATTTCTTGCTAATGACCACACAGTTTTAATACCTTTAAAACATTGTAGTGCCTTAAATTTTGGGCTGCAAATATTTATTTCACTGAAATGGAAATTAAGGGCCCATAACAAAATTATTGCCGCAAATCTATACTACAATTAATAAGTCTTTCTTTTGGTCAATGATTCTTCAAATGTCAATAAATTGTGCAACGCATGGTATATGTGAAAAAATAATGTTAATAATTGTAATAAATGATGAATAAAATGATAATAAATTCAAAAAACTCCTGTTTTTTTATCAGTCGAATACCTTTCACAATTAAATTACCCATTATTTATTTTAAAAACTAGTATCAGCTTCGTAAATATTTTATTTTTTCTCTTACAAATTAATTAATTAATATTAAATGATACTTTGCGTCATTTTTTTATGCAAATATCAATTGGAATTTATACTGCCTATAAATACGCATACCTACCAAAAAAAATGTAATAAATAAACTTAACTGCAATATAAAAATAAATTTGCAAAAAAAAAGAAGGGGAAACCTACCAAAAAACCAAAACTAAAACATTTTATATAAAAATTATTTGTGTATCGTGTGTGAATTGTTAAGATACTTATTATGTATGTATATGTACCAAATTGGGGTTCGTAGTTTTTTTTTATTTGTTAAATTAAAATTTTATGAAATTAATTTTCGATTTTCATATTCAATCAACGTATAAAAAGGGAAATTAAAATACCAATCCTTTGACATGTCCACTACCACTAACACCAAAACACACAAACAGACGAATCCAAATCCGAATCCCATATGAAAATATTATATCCCAATCCGGAGAAGAGTTTTTTTTTTGTTTTAGTAGAAACTCAGAGAGACCGTACGAACTCATCGGCTCGTCTTTATATAGTCATAAATGTGAAGGAGTATATCTACCTCAATTTGCTTACCTCCACCTATGAACAAAATGAACAATCGGCACGATTACCTGCGTTAGTGGCTCAGGTGCTTCACGTCATGAATAATGCATTCGGATACCCGTATACAATACGCGGTTGTGTCCACAGATTATTTCTCCTCCACCTCCATACTAGTACACAAACAATATCCAGTAGTTTAGCGGTATATAGTTTGAAATAATATCACAGGGCCGTAGCCACAAGCAACACATTTCACCGGGAATAATTTTAATGGATGTGTCATGGGGTACACCTACCTTTGTGTAAAAAATACAACAAGGCCAAGTCAGAAATAATTTTAAAGCGTTTTCCTCAATGGTCACAATTAAATGTCGTTGACGTTTATAGGCAAAGATCGACAGATTCAAACTAAGTTAAAAACTACACATTTTTAATGCGGGACCTGGAATATAAATACCTATGTTGACGAAAGAGAACTGATATAATTAAGGAGGATTTGTTAATTCAATAATCCGCAGTAATCCGCACAAATAAAATATAATAATGTAGAAATAAATGGATAAGATACATAATTAAATGTTTTTATATTGTTTAGTGGTATAGTTTGAGTGAAAACAAAGATGCCATTTGTACTCATGAATAAATAAGAATATATAAAAACAAAATTCAAAAATCTTTAGAGCGGTTTTTAAAAAAAATAATTTTTTATGTATAAAATTTTGAAAACATTTTTAGAAAAAAATTTTGAAACGCCACTTTGAAGATATTATTAATTTACATACAAAATTCAAATTTCAAATAAATTCAGTGACTGGTTTTTGCAAAATCGATTTTTCAAAAAAAAAAAAAATATTTATTTTATAAAAATCGAAAAACTGTGTTTTTGAAAATTTGAGTTGGCAGTTTTATTAACAATCTTGGGGAGCATTTTCGTAAAAAAATATTTTAGTCGATTCATCCAATAGTATGAAAGTCGAAAATATGTAAATTGGTTCTATGGGAAGTACCGATAATAAGTACACAAAATACAATATTTTTATACTTAAAAGTGGGTTCTACAAATCTAAGAATACATAAGTTTTTTATAAATATGCTTGGAGCCGTTTTTGAGAAAGAATTTTATTCTAAAAGATTTTTTAACATTTGTGGGGAGGTACCGTTGAGTTTTTTTTAGCAATACAGTTTTTTTTAACTATTTAAGATAATGCCAAAAAACTCTCAAATACGAAGTTCGAAAAAATTCATCAAGTGGTTTTCGAAATTTTGAGTTTTCAAAAAAAAAATGTTTGAAAAATATTTGCTAACATCAGTATTTATACTTTATAGGAGTGTCTGCATAAAAAATTTTAAACAAATCAAACCAATTGTTTTTCAGAAAATCGAAAAACATGGTACTACTGGAGGTACCAAAGCTAACAATTTGTTAAAAAAAACTACCAAAATGTACATTTTCCCTTCAATAATATACTGATTTTCTTAAAATAAAAATCGTTGGAGCTGTTTTTGAGAAAAATAAGATTTTTGTTTTTGGCCAAGCAAAAATGTATGGGAGCTACTGTTATTTGTTATTTTAAAAAATTAAAAAGACGTGTGGGCATTTTACCGGAAAAACTATATGTACCAAGTCTGAAGCAAATCTATCCAACCGTTTAGGATGTAGAGTCGAGGACAGATAGACAGACTGACAGACTGATAGACAGACAGACGAAGTTACGGGAGCCACTTTCTTGGTGTTCTCTATGATCGTAATGTCATGTTTGATTGTTAGAAAACATTTTTTTTCTTACGAATGCATAACTTTTCTTATACTACCTATAATCGCAAGTAAAAAGAGTGGAGACTACTCCAAATCTAAAAAAAATATATTAACTAAATATTAACGAACAATTTTTTGTATGTAATAGCTGACGCGTATTCGCGTTGCTTCGCAAGCTTTTAATACATTTTTTAATATGACTATAAACACATATAAAATGCTCAATGAGACTGACCGCAATTTCTACTATATTATTACCTAACAAAACATGTATATCATACTTACATATGCTTTCCGTAGCCAAATAAAGATGTGTATGTTCTCTCACTGAAACCGTCTTCAAAAAAATTCGAACATAAATAGTTCAATATTAGCAGTTTTATTATTTTGACGAAGAAGTAAATACTGATTATTTTTTGAGCCCACTCTTAAAAGGGCTACATACAATTGACCATGAGAAAAAACAATTTCCCTAAGATCATTTTGCACTGAAAGATGTAATTTAAAAAATTGTATTATATGAACTTAAATTGTCCAGGAATTTCCTAGATTCAGTATGGATCTTCATTAAGCATACTTTCTAATGATTTAGGTGGCTTGGCTATAGAAGGAATGCTTACTTTAGCATTAAGGCAACACATGCTATTAAATTCCTTAGCCCACTTTTTGGCTGTGCAAAAATTGAAAATTTTATTAATTTTTCCTATACCTGTTATTTTGTTGTTCGAATAGTAAAACTGTGGTACCTAATTAAAAGCCAATCTACTCCCCAAAAATTAATTAAGACTTGAAATAATATTACTTGCTGTTCCTACGTAGCGTTAATCGATGAGTGACAAATTGAGTCAGAAGCAAATAAGGCACAAAAAATGCAGTAACACAGTCATTGCGTTTGAATCGAATTCACAGATGCAAAAATACAAAAATTTGATAAATTTATAATTTGTACATACAATTATTTCTCAGTTTATAAGTACATTTAAGAAATGATTTAATAATACTATTGACGTTATAGAAAATATCTCATTTTTGTAAAATATCTAGCAGGTTTAAGAGCATAATTAAATATGTTGGTCAACTTTGAAAAATAAAATGCACGACTGGATCGTACGAACTTGCTCTTGTAGCTAACAAATTGAATGTGGCTAACCATTGAGGTTTAGTTAGTTAGGTGTAGTTATCTTATGCAGGTGTAAAGCCTATGTAGGTAAGATTACCTTGATTCTTAGTATAATGAATTGTCGAATGGATGATTTAGGGAATAGTTACATAGGTACCTACCTACAAATGTATATTTAAATCTAAGTTATGGATTTTAACTATGTGAGTTAGGAGAGTAAAATATATGTACATACATATATAGATAACTAAGTATGTAAACATGTACATATAATAATGAAAATGAGGGATGTAGGTGGGTAGGCAGCTATATGCATATAAATTTATAATTTAGGTGCACTATGCATACATAAGAATCATGTGATTTTTAGATAAACATATATATGTATATATAAATGTATGAGGGCCTACATTGTATTTAGTAATCAGTGATGTAGGCAAAAATTCGTAAAAAGGGATTAATAATAAGGTAGAAATAAATGGATAATACACATACTTAAATGTTCTTATATTGCTTAGTCGTTATAGTTTGAGGGGCAACAAAGATGCAATTTGAATTTGTTGATAAATAAGAATATATCAAAAAAAAAAAATTCAAAAATCGTTGGAGCAGTTTTTTAATAAATTAATTTTTTATGTATAAAATTTTGAAAACATTTTTAGAAAAAAAACTTGCCATTTTGAAAATATTATTAATATACATATAAAATTAAAATTTCAAAAAAATTCTGTGACTGATTTTTGAAAAATCGATTTTTCAAAAAAAAATGTATTTATTTTTTAAAAATCGAAAAACTTTTTTTTTGAAAATGTTCGTATGCAGTTTTATTAACAATTTTAGGCACTATTTGTATTAAAAAAATATTTTAATCGGTTCATCCAATGTTGAGAAAGTAGAAAATAAGAAAAGTGGTTCTATGGGAAGTACCGTTTATAAGTACGCAAAAAAAATATTTTTATACTTAAAAGTAGACTGTACTAATTTATGAACACACATTTTTTAAAAAAAAATTTTTGGAGTCGTTTTCGAGAAATACATTTTTTTCTTAACGTTTTTTTTAAACATTTTTATGGGAGGTACCGTTGTTTTTTATCTTAGGAATATAGTTTTTTTAACTGCTCAAGATAATATCAAAAACTACCAACTACGAAGTTTCGCAAATATCCTTCAAGTCGTTTTCGAAATTTTGAGTTTTCAACGAAAAAAAAGTTTTTTTTTTAATTTCCAAAAAAATTTAGTTTTGAAAATTTTTGGCTTAAAATAGTGTTTAAACTTTTCATGAGCTTCTGCGCAAAAAATTTCAAAAAAATCAAATTAACCGTTTTCCAGAAAATCGAAAACGAAAAAATGGTACTACTAGAGGTACCAAAAGTAACAATTTTTTTCCAAAACAAAAATTACTAAAATGTTCCCTTTTGCTTCATTAATGAACTGATTTTTTTATAAAAATCGTTGGAGCCGTTTTCGAGAAAAATAAGTTTTTTATTTTTGGACAGAAAAAAATGTATAGAAGCTACTGTTATTTGTGGTCTTAAAAAAAAAGGAAAAAACGTGTGGGCATATTACCGAACAAACAATGTATACCAAGTTTTATGCAAATCCATCCAACCGTTTAGGCTGCAGACTCGCGGACAGACAGACAGACAGACTGAATTGCGGGACCCACTTTTGTTCTCTATGATCGTAATGTCATGCTTGATTGTTAGATTTTGTTGTATTGCACGAATCCATAACTTGCCTTATAGTACCTATAATCGTAAGTAAAAAGTGTACGATTCTTTTTATAAGTTAATAATCTAATTCAAGATCCTAGTTGGCCTTGCACTTTTAACACTGCATTTCTCCGAAAAGCCCCAGCTTTGAAAATTCGACATGTCCATTCGTTCTTATCTACATTGGTATCTACATTGGTATCTATTCACAGAAAAAAATTCAGCTATTATAAAATGACGTACATATCTCTGCTGGCCATGAGATCTTGGTCTAATAAGAAAATTTATGAAATTGGCTTCAAGTAAATCGGGTGAATACTTTCTGAGATTAGCGCGGACAAACTTAATATTTAATTCGTCCTTATTACGGCTGCAAACGGGACGAGACTTTTGATAGTCTCGTCTCGGTCTCGTCAAAATCGAAAAATTATACTTTTTCCGGAGCGAAAAATAAAATCTGAAATATTTCGAATTTTCTGAGGTAAAATCGGTTCATTCAAATCGGTGCCATCCCTCAATCGATTTTGACAGTTCGACAACTAGGGTACAAACAATATTTTGACAGTTCGATAATACTTATTTCCAAGTGTCCCTTAAAATTCTTAGTCACATTTTTCCGAATGGGGAAACAAAGTCTGAAAAATGAGCGATTGCTATTCCAACGCAATGCATACATAAATCCTCCTCTGGATAATTAATTAAATCAACAAATAGCGGAAATCGAAACCAAACCACCGAGAACAGTGAGACTTTCGGCAAATTTCGGTACCAAAAATTCAGTCTCGTCTCGGGTGTTTTTAAAGAAGTCTCGTTTCATCGACGAGACCGCGACTATTCTCGGTATCGTTGCCATCCCTAGTTTTTATAAAATAGTAATAATATGTTTTTTGAAAACACGTATATGAAAAAGAATACATTTTTAGTTAGGTACAATATTATATAAAATAAGATATAAGCCTTGGAACTTTTGCCATTATATTTATAACGTCCTCATAGTCAACCATCAAGATCCCCACAGATTTTCAGCAAGATCCAACTGTTCAGTGCGCATGAAAAAGATCGCTCACTTGACGACACAGATACCGGAAGTATCGCAAAAATCTGCATAAAGCAGTGAACTGTTTTATATATGGACGATACGCAAACATTTATAGAGTCTACAAAGTTTTTGGAGTTTTTGGGCCGTTTTTTCATTTGGTATACTCAGAGAATGTTTGCCTCCATAGTTGATTAACTAACTAATTACATATATCAAGAAAATCCAAGAAATACATTTTAACCTGCGCAGCATCTTCAATTCGATAATTTCAATGATTTCTTATTTAGACCTCTACGAAAAAACAATTTGACAATTTAGGGTGGGTGAAGAAAATATTGATTTACGAGAGCACCGCACTGAGCGGAACTACTCTTAAGAGGAACTGCGCTATACTGCGTGGCAAAATATTTATTTGTATGAAATTGTATGCGAAAACTGAACTCCACAAAATTTCATACGAATACGTTTTGAAGTATAGTTCCTTTGCATTGCAGTTCTGCCGAGTGCAGTCTTACCTATATTTTTCATTTTTCAATTTATAGACTTAGACTCCCGGTAATAACAATATAAGGGCGGGTCAATAAGTTCGTGACTTTTGGAATAAAACAGATTTTTTGATAAAAAAATGATTTTATTTTTCAACGTAGTCTCCCTTGAGCTCTATACACTTTGTCCAACGCTTCTCCAATTTTTTTTATGCCTTCCAAAAAAAATGATTTGTCGAGGTCCTCAAAATAGGCCTTTGTTTGCGAGATGACTTCATCATTGGAGTCAAATCTTTTTCCACCAAGCCATTTCTTCAGGTTTGGGAACAAGAAGTAGTCGCTCGAAGCCAAATCTGGAGAATAGGGTGGATGAGGGAGCAATTCATAGCCCAATTCATGGATTTTTGCCATGGCGACTGCACATGTGTGCACCCTTGCATTGTCTTGGTGGAAAAGAACTTTTTTCTTGGCCAAATGAGGTCGTTTTTTTTTTGAAATCGTCATTGAATCGGTCCAATAAGCTGGCATAATATTCCCCATTGATTGTTCTTCCCTTTTGAAGGTAGTCAATGTGGATTATCCCGCGTGCATCCCAAAAAACAGTCGCCATAACTTTATTGGCTGACAAACCCACCTTGGCCTTCTTTGGCGCCGATTCACCCTTAGAAACCCACTGTTTTGACTGTTGTTTGGTCTCTGGTGTGTTGTGATGGATCCATGTTTCGTCCACGGTTACAAAACGGCGCAAAAACTCCTCCATATTGCGATTATACAACGCCAAACCTTCCTGTGAAGTTGTTACACGATTGCGTTTGTGGTCGACTGTGAGCAAATGCGGCACCCATCTTGCGGAAAGCTTTCTCATGCCCAAGTGATCATTCAAAATTGAAACCACTGAGCCATGCGAGATCCCTACGGCTTCCACAATCTCTCGCACTTTCAATCTTCGGTCGGCCAACACCATATCGTGAATTTTTTCGATTGTTTCGGGTGCGTCCAGGACGTTCGGCATCTTCAGTGCTTGTACGGCCACAACGAAATTCAGTAAACCACTTTTTTACCATTGAAATCGATGGTGCAGAGTCCCCATAGTATTTATCAAGCTTAGCCTTGGTCTCGGTAATGGTTTTTTTTCGCAAGAAATAATGCTTAATAAGCACACGAAATTCACTTTTTTCCATTTTCTCCTCAAATTAGTGAGTAGTCTGATAAAAATAGCTGTCAAACACAAACTAACTGACGCAGCAAGTTAAAATTTTGACCGGAGTCAACTGACAGATGTTGACACTAGCAGTGTTGCTGTTTCAGTAAAGAGGTCAGAAATTCAAAAAGTCACGGACTTATTGACCGGCCTAGTACAGTTTTGAGATGTTAATTTGTAAATGTGTTTTCAGATTTGTTCAATTTATTTGTGTTGTAAAAATTCTGTTCCATGTGTTTGGCAGTTTATTTTACAATATATCTTACCTTTCATTCGTTCGCATTCATGTTTGAAAAAAAGGTCATTTTACCATGTGTCGCTTCACTACATGGACTAGGTATACATTTTTATGCGCCCCCATTGTTGTTTTTTTTTGTTTTTTTTTGTTTTTTTTTTCTAGATGCTTGTGCATAAAAATGGCAAGATGTTAACTTTGTTCCTTTACTGTGCTTATGTTAAGACTTAACAGTGAAGTCTACTCAGAGAAAAAAGTATGAAATATTAAGATGATATGTAAGCGGAGTGAAGAATTCAAAGAACATACGTTTCATGTATGTTCAAACAAACCAAGAAATATTGAAAGGAAACAAACAAATTTCTAGCGATTTTGTTTCCACAGTGTAAAAAGTGCAGTAGATTTTTAAATCACTTAAAATTTGCCCTGTGTAAAAGTGGAATTTGACCATTCTTCACCTGAGTTCTATCTTGTTCTATTTGCATTTTTTTAAATGTTGGCGATTTTTAAGGTTAAGATCGAAAGCATTTGTTTATTTTACCTAATTTATTTTTGGAAGTTATGTTTTTCTGAAAGCCCTAACAAATTTGTTTTAAAAACAATTTACAATTTTTTTTTCTTTTGTTCTGAAATAATGATAAATAAAAATCGAGGTATACGTCATTTTGGATATTGAACAAAGTTATTTGGAGTGAATATAAGTTGATAAAATTGGTGGATATTGAACAAAAAAACTTAATATTGAACAATACAGAAATTGCTCTAGGAAAACAGAGGCATTTTGTATTAAATTGAACAAAACCATATTTCATTATTCAAATCAGATTTCATTAGGTTATCTGAATGGTATGAAAGGGAACAATAAAATTTTGAATACTTGGTATATTTTTTCATCTGAAATAAAAAAAAATGATTTAGGTCTTAGAAAAACATTGCCTCTATATTCGATTTGTCTGCAATATTTGAAAGGTACCTTTTTAAGATCCAGACTAGTTTCATTAATAATATATTATAAAAGTAACTCGAAACATTAGGTTTCCGCATCGAAAAAACTTTTTGCAGGTCATAAGCGATAACCGCCGTATATTTACACTCTTTGTTTTTTTGATTGATATCACGCTGAGCATTTGCTTAACTATGATTACTGCGATGAATGTTATAATCTCGTTTTCACATGTATTCGAAATTCTTGTTGCTTAATATCTTTTCTAGGTTTAAAAAACGACAAATTGAATGATTCATTGATAACTTTCCTATAAATATTACAGGAATATTTTGATTTTCTTGATAAATTTTGCATGTATCTGTAAAGAATGAGTACCCGTGTCATTATATTTTGATGCAAAAAACAAAAATATTAAATCCGATTTTGAGAAATGTCAAGCGTTGAAAAAAAATGTTTGGCAGACATCAAATGCTTCGTTGCCCAAAGAATACATAAAGGTAAACTTTTTCCGAGACACAACTACTGTTTTTTTCTTTTTGGTTGAATTCTTTGCACGAATTTGTAATAAAATTGGCCATTCTCATGGTCTTTTAATCAGAGTTGCGAATTTTTAAATTAAGAAATCATTAAGACATAATTCTGTAGATGACTTAAAAAAATTTAATTCATAAGTTAGTTAGTGATTTATGAATTTTAAAAAATTTAATTCATAAGCTAGTTAGTGGCTTATGAATTAAAAAAATATAATTCATAAGCTAGTTGGTAGATTGGAAATTCTTAAGCTTGTTTTTAGCAGAAATATCTAACCAAAAGGAGAACATGCAAAAGAAAATAGATGAATAAACATAACAAGTTGCACTAAGCGAGGTAACACTTCTTAAAAGTTGCACTTATAGAGCCAAGATATGCTACGAATGCTACAATTTTGTGTTGCGAAAATAGAGGAGTTGCGCGAATCTAGGGTTGCGTTGACTGAGTTCATACTGTATTTCCGATGCCAAAAATATTTTTAAAACTTAATGCTTTGAAATAAACGTTAAACAAAAATTAATTTCTATGAAAAATACTCGACATAAAAGTGACGTTCAAATTAAATTATCCTATAGATTATATTTTCTTGATTAAAAAATTCGATGTTGTTATCCGGTTGTTTAAGAGTGAAGTAAGTTTATTTCTCTGGCAACTAACTCCGTGTTTATCTGGAGATTGAAATATCGGCTCTAAGTAATTAAATCATTTTTAATTCATAAGTCACCAACTAGCTTGTGAATTAAAGTCAAGCTTAAGCTAGAAAGTGACTTAAGCCTTTGCAACTCTGCTTTTAATATAAAAAAAAGCATTGAATATTTGTAGACGCTCCTCATCGGAAAATTTGGAAAAATAAATTCTTTTCTTGGTGGGAACTCACACGTATTCAGAGTTCATCTTTTATAACAACGCACTGCACTTGCACTGACGTACTTACTCGATGAGAGATCAAAACACTAAATGAGCATATACTCAAATCAAGTGCAATAGCAATAGATGGCAATGGCGAGTGGATAAAGTGCTTGATTGCTAACTAGGACGTGTGGGTTCTCGATCCCCATGCTAGGCGCATTCTTTTCTATAATTCCAATATTAATTGGATGCCGCCCATGGGTTAAAAATGAGACAGTCAATACCTGGTTCTCAAATCCACTGCACCAAACTAGTGCCGTGCAATTCAGGTTGCATTTAAAAGACCTTAGGTCTTACAGGCAAATAGTTAAATTTATGAATA
The DNA here is from genome assembly GCA_910595825.1 of Philhelius pedissequus. NCBI lineage: Eukaryota > Metazoa > Arthropoda > Insecta > Diptera > Syrphidae > Philhelius > Philhelius pedissequus. The sequence continues at coordinate 71,533,700 of OU343160.1, read as the reverse complement.
GGTGTTTTTCTTTTCTTAGCTACGAGTAAAGAACTCGGCTGTCAAAAAGATCTGTATTTCTTTTTTCTAAAACTTGTGTTTCTTTTTTCAATCAGAGCTAAATCGGAACATGGCATTCTCCATTATAGCTCAGAATAAAATGACCGATCAAACGGAGAAAAGTACTGAGCGCGGCTAATTTTGCTCATAATTTTTGACAATAATCACGAAGTAAAACAAATTAAAAATCAAAAGTGAATTCAGAAAACGAATGCCTGGGAACTACTGGTAAATAAGTTTTAATAAAAAAACACCAAGTTTTAATAATTTATCAAAGTTCTGCACTTAAGTTTCTTTCAAAATTAAATCGGAGAGCTCTATTCAGAGCTAACTAGGTTAACTCAGGTTCTGTTTAGTGATCTGCCCGGAGATAAAAAAGAAAAACGCCTAGTGGTGATCTCGTATGATATTGAACAAAATAGAATTCTTATGTTCTTACACAACCAAATTCATATCTTTTTGTTCAATAAGTCACAAATTGTAACCAAAATAATTTGAGCATTGAACAAAATAGAAATAAATGAAGTATATAAAAAATGTATAAATGTGGATATCGAACAAGAAAAAAATAAAAAGAAATGATTTAAATGATATACTATGAATTATTCAATATAATACAAAAAGAATAAATAGTGGTTTATTGAACAAAACAGTTGTCCATAACTTGAAAACTAAATGAGATAGAATAAAATGGTTTGCGCCAGTCGAAAGAGGACCCTCGAATTATAAAAACTGCATTTCTAACGCAATTTCTTCAAAAATGGTCTATTGAACAAGATAGAACTCAGGTGACGCATTGTCTACGAACAAACCCATTTACTTATCATATTCCTTCGTATTCATTTTGAATCAATGAATGTTCGAATTTGAAATTACAAATAAGGAAAAAAGCCAAACAAGAAATAATTTTGAAATATAAATTAATATTAGTACGTTTTTCTACTTTCTATTTTATATGAATAAAAGCTAATTTATTGGTCATGATTTTGATATTTTTTAAATTTTACGTTGCACAAAATTCTTTCATTGCTTGTGACAGCTGTGTATTTTTACATTTATTTTTTTGGGAATTACTTATGTATTATGGATAGATTCCCAATAAAACACAGCTATTATCATTCAATGCATGATGTGCATTATTTGAGAAATAGGACCCTGATGCCAAATCATAGAACATAGCATGCATCAACATCAAAATCAGAGTATGACTGCTCATCGAAGCAGGAGCGCTAATGGACACTGGTAGCCAAATTAATCTCATCACGGGACTGTGCGCAAAGAAGTATGACTGTGCAAGACACGAGTTTCGGTGCGACATTGTTTGGCCAGCGATTACGGACAACAGTAAATACTATTAGAGTGCCAACCGATACACCAATAGAAAACTTCGACACGTTGTTGACAAGGTTTAGGTGATGGAAGAGATGAGCGACCAATTTGCGAGTTTGGCGGAAAATCCAATTTTAAGAGCACACATTGTCTCGAGTCGTCTAAATGATACGTATTCACCATCTCCATAAATCTACGAGCAGACCATTGGTGGTTTCCAGAGCTGTCTCCACAAAGCGGTTTCTCCAACCTGATAGATCAAAGATGATTGTGGATCCTCAGCTTAAGCAAAAAAACGTATATACTTTATGCGTGAATATGAGCAGCTTAAACACAAGCTGTTAGCCACTCGGGACGGGAACCAAAAATGAAAACGAATGCGTCTTTTATTCATATTACATTAGTGCATTTCGAAGAAATTTCGTGTCATTTATACGTACAATTTCTTGAGCAGTTGACTCGGTCAGTCAATGTTATGGCGCTTATAGTTTGTAAGGATGATTGAATGATCATTCAAAACACTTTCCATCATTGAAAAATCAAAAGTGAATTTACAAGAAAGTGGTAAAGCAAATAAAATATTTTATTTTATTTTTTTGACAAAAATATTAAATATCTTATTACCTTCATTTTGGTACCAAAACGACATTAGTCTTATTTGTTTAAGTGCCTCAGAATTGATAGTCAAAGTTTTCAGCAATGACTTTCAATGAAAGCTATAACTGGCGCCTTATTCAAAATAAAAGTGCAATTAATCGCGTTTGGATCATTTAATTTGGGAACATTGATCTTAAAGTATCTTTCGCAAACAAGAAGAAGACATTTTTTTGGTTACGGCTCTGCTGTTAGGGGGTTGGATTTCACCGAGGGACGTGCAATCTATACCTACAACATTTCAGATACCACTGTTGTGGTAGGGTGTGTGATGACAAAGCGGAAGGTGTATCATCACTAGCAGATTTATAGAGAATGTTGATTGATGAAACAATGGAACGCATATGCTGAAGGATTATTTTTTTTTTTTATTCTGTCTGTCTGTTAAATATCTAGGTATGTGTGGCTACGTAAGGAATGCAGGTAGTATCTATACTATAAATGTATTTATATATATTTTCTGTCACTATGCTCATACTCATACAACTTTATTATATTGTTAGCTAAATGGTTCATACATCAGGAGATTTAATTCCTGACTGGATAGTCGCTGCACTGGAGTGGGTGGAAAATGTGTGTTTAATATCTGAGAAAAAATAGAAGCATTTAGAGCATCTATGTCAGATACATTTTAGATAAGGTGTTTGAAACATAAAAGAGTACATGAGTATAAAAAGTATTGGATGTGCATTTTGGGCAAAATTGCAATTTATGTCCTGTCACCACATACTCTACTGGTTTCGAACAAATTTCATTATTAAAAGCGGCTCCCATAATGCAAACCTTGTATATCGTTATACAGTGGGACAAATTTAACAGAATCCGATCAAAAAGAAATCAATTCGAAGCATACTATTGCTTATATATTGAGATGCAGTATCGCAGACTTACAAACTTAAATTTTTCATATATTATTTCTTGCAAAAGTTAAGCGCAGATTTGTATCGTATAATTAAAAAAAAACATTTTTATTAATAAACAATTAGGTTACGGTTTGCCACATAAAAATGTGTAATTGTAAAAAGATTTTTTTTTATTTTAAAACAAATTCAGGTATAATCATTTTATGTACTCGTATAAACTGAAATCTATAACTACCGCATAATAATCCTGATTCTTGTGATATCTGTCCCACTGTTTGTTATCATATTTGCCCTTAAATTGCTTATAAATGACTACTATACATGTTTATGCCACCAAACAGCTCTCCAAAATCAGGACGGCCGGCAGTAGTATAACGTTTAGTAGAAATGGGCTGCTTTAACAGTTTATCCAACTATTCACGGTCAGCGCTCGTAGTAATTACATACCCACAGGGCTATCTATAGAATTATAACAAGACACGTTTAATAGTGGTTTAAAAGGATGTGTCAAAATGAAAATTATATACAAGCTTCCAAATTGTATTTTACATTGTTTATTGGGTAAAATCCAATTTGCTCAAGCTCATTGTCCAATGAACTATTGTTTATTGATTAACAATTAAAATTTTAAAAAAAGAGACAGAAACAGACAGTGACTATTAAATTAATTTTTAGATGGTGGAAGATTTTAATTAAATTATTCACTTCAAAAAAGGTCATGTGGAAGTAAAAAAAAAAAAAAAAAAAAAACTACGGAGCTTAAAATAACAGTTGCGTTTAATGATATAAGCAATTAAATTTAATTTTATAATGTGAAACAAGATTTTTAGGTCTGGGATATTATACTATGTTATACTTATACTGCACGCATACATATTATGTACCTTTATGTAAATATTTAATCGATTTTAAGGCATATTCTATACGATTGATCGAATCGAAACGCATTGATGCACAAGATTCATCGAAAGGGAATATCATTTAAACTCGGGCATGTATTGCGGAACATATATCTGAAAATGGAAACTATAGCAGCTGTGGGGGGGGGGGGGGGGGGTATGCTAAGACGAAGACAGGGCAAGGTTGTATGCTAAGTCTATTTGCTATTTGCGATTTTTTATCGAAGATATCACCGATTGTTTGCCAGGAGGGGTTGAATATGCTGAAACTATCGCATTAAGACCCTTATTTTCCAGCAAGATATAGTGTTGTTTGCATACTCACTAGAATATATGCAACTAATAATTAACAAACTAAGTGACTATTGCAGAACATGTAAACTAGTTGTCTAAAGTCTAGTCTAAAGAAGTCGTAGGTTATGGTTTTCGGAATAGGTGAAGGAAGATCAACTGGACGGAAACGATGGAACTTTAATATTGAAAGAATCGAATTTGTTAACAACTATTTAGGGGCCCATATCACGAAAAATAATAACATGAAAATACATCCAATCTCACTACACTACACTAAATTCATAATTGTTGGTGACTTCAATGTTCACCACCAGTTATGGATTGACACCTCAAGGTCTCCCCAAGGAATAGTATTGTCTGACTGGCTATATACGCTAATTACCACACCCACTCTTTTGAAATTGTATCCCTATATATGTATACACAAAAGAAAATATTTTTATACTTAAAAGTGGACTGTAGTAATCTAAGAACATACACATTTTTTTATAAAAATTCTTGGAGCCGTTTTCGAGAATACATTTTTTTCTTAGTGTTTTTTTCTTACATTTGTATGGGAGCTACCGTTGTTTCTTATTTTAGGAATGTAGTTAAACTATCGATTCAGTCGTTTTCGAAATTTTGCGCTTTCAAAGCAAAAATGTTTTTAATTAAAAAACAAACAGTTTTTTTTGAAGAAAAAAAAACAATTGCTTTATATAAATCATTAATCTTTAAACCTTATAAGAGTGTCTGCATAGAAAATTTGAAAAAAATAAAATGAACGGTTTTTCGGAAAATCGAAAACAAAAAAATGGTTCTACTAGAGGTACCAAAGGTACTTAACCATTTTTCCAAAAAAAAAAATACCAGAATGCACCTTTTCCCTTCATTAATGAACTGATTTTTTTTATAGACATCATTGGAGTCGTTTTTGGATTATTAGATTTAACTTTTTGGCAAACAAAATATATGGCAGGTAGATACCGTTAATTTTCGTGTTAAAAAAAAAGAAAAAAAACATGTGGGCATATCTAATGCGTTATCCATTTTTCGTTTTTATTAAAAATCTTGAACGTTGACATTATGTGTGAAATACCACATCATTTAAATGACCACCATGCGAATTGTTGCAAGCATCGACTCTTTTGATGTAATTTTCACTTTTTGACACATATTGGGCGGTATCTCAGCCATAACTTGACGAATGTTGGCTTTCAGGTGCTCAAGAGTTAAAGTTTTATCTGCATAAACACGGTCTTTCGCGTAGCCCCACAAAAAAAAGTCCAGCGGTGTCAAATCGCATGATCTTGGTGGCCAGTTGATATCGCCACGAAGAGAAATTACGCGGCCAGGAAATGTCTCTTGCAATAAAGCCATATTCGCTCGAGTTGTGTGGCATGCGGCACCGTCTTGTTGAAACCACATATTCTCCAAGTCGTATTCTTCAATAGCAGGCAAAAAAAAAGTCGGTTATCATATGACCGTAATGCTCCGAATTGACGGTGACAGTCGTTCCATCGTCGTTTTCGAAGAAGTAAGGTCCAATCACACCTCCGGACCAAAGAGTGCCCCAAACAGTGACTTTTTGTGTATGTATTGGCCTCTCTAAAATTACTTGAGGATTCTCAGAACTCCAAATACGACAATTTTGTTTATTAACATACCCACCGAGTGATAAATGTGCTTGGTCGCTGAAGAAAATTTTGTTCGAAAAATCGACGTCCACCGCCTGTTGTTCAACCACCCATTCGACGTATCTACGACGTTGTGAATCGTCAGCTGGCTCCAGTTGTTGTGTGAGCTGGACTTTATATGGATGAAGGTGTAGATTCAAATGCAAAATACGCCATAATGTGCCGTAAGACGGTCCTAATTCCTGAGAACGACGAGGAATCGACACATTCGGATCTTGGCAACACTTTCACTTACAGCACCGATATTTTCAGTGGTACGAGCGAAACGATGATGAACAGGCCTTACAATATCTATAACCAATCCGGTCTCCTCAAATTTCTTCACAATTTTGCCAATTGCTTGCGTAGTTGGACGATTATGTAAACCATAATCTCCTCTTAAAGCATGATAGGTGGCTGTGGCAGAATCGCCATTTTTGTAGTAGGTTTTAACAATTTTTATGCGTTATGCGATAGTTAAGCGGTCCGTTTTCGTAAATGTCAGACTAATTTAACAACGTCAAATTAATTTAATTTAATTTAACAACTTAGTTTGACAGATGTCGAATTCCAGACCTATACTTTTAAGACCGCAAAATGGATAACCCTTTAGTTTGAATAAAATCCATCCAACCGTTAACCGCTATTTGTACAATGAGCAGATATGTTATATGTGTTCTATCCAAAATTAAAGCAAATCTAACCCACGGGAAACATACATCCTACGAGATAAAAAGTATCCTGTGTGCTATTCCAGACTATAGTCTATCTCTGGGCCAAATTTCATCCAGATTAGTTCAGCCGTTCTGGCGTTATTGAGCAACAAAGATCCATCCGAACTTTGACATTTATAATATTAGTAGGATTCTAATACTAATGTACTTGTTCAATTATGTACAACTATTTTGTAAATTAAGTACAAATACATGAGTTCAACATTATTTTTTTCCATATTTTTATAAAGCAACAAAAAAAGGCCTAGTTCGTTGTGTTAGTAATTGAATAGATGCGAAACAATTTTATTGAGAAAAAATACATACTGAACAAAAAATTATTGATATTTGACTGCTTTTAGCTAACCTATCTAAATCGTTCACAAATATATTCAGTAAGTTTAGTATCCGAGATAACTTAGCTAATAAAAGAGTGACCGTGGCGATTGACTAAACAAGAACTCTACGAACAAAAACTTCGAGATCCATGAAAGTCATCTGGAGTACAAACGAAGAACTATAATTTCATTCGATACTCGAATAAATGTCACAAATCTATCCCTAACAGGATTCTGTTTTTACTTTTATCGCCAACAGGTTCTAGTATTTGTAATGTTTGTATCTGTTGCGTTGGAGATAGCTTTTGCCAACAAAACACGGCTATTCATTCCGTTTTTGAAAATCTGTTTTTGTTGGACAATTGGAAGTTACTTCCACCCATTGGCGGATCCAAAGGTGGGCGGGAGGGGGTAATTGGGGTCATGACTCCAGAACCCCCCAGAACTCCAAACCATTGATAAGAAATCTTTATTTATAATCATAAAAAGTAGGAACAGAAAGAAAGGTTTTGGTAAATTTTTGACAAGTTGACATAAATTCTAAAGATATATTCTGATACCAAACAGAGATAGGACTTACAAAAAAAAGTTCATCACACAAAAATGTTAATCCTGTGAGCTGAAACACACGTTTTTCAATTACTTCATATTATGCTAGAAAAGTTTTGTCTTTTCTTAAAAGGTACATAGTATTTTATACGCGATTGCAATATTTTATACTACATGTCATAAAACTCTTCAATTTGGCTTTATTCCACAAAAACAAAAAAAAATGTATTAATTTTTGCGTTTTCTTCAATTTTATTACTGGCCAGACCACGGGCATAACATACATTTAGGTGCACGAATTTAACCAAATTCCCCTAAATAATATAATTTGCAGTATGAAAATGCTGTCAATTTTATAAGAGTCGGTAACCATCGACCGAAAAACATTGCGTCTTAGAAATGTACGATAGCATCTAACTGATGAGCCCAACTATCGTACCTGGGCGAAACGTATTTTGGACTACAGGTCATAAAAATTTTCAATTTGGTTGTAATTATATTTATAAAAGTCTCCTTTCACACAGGGAAACCAGTTGCTGGAGATTTTTTTTGACGTTTTCCTTTAATTGCCTTTTAGCTTTCACACGAAGAAATTGGCACGAGGAAACTGAGGAGGAAACGAAACTGGGAAGATTATGTTGTGCTAATTGGAATGCAAGGCAAAACGTCAACAAAATCTCTTCAAATCGTTGACCGGGGAGATTTTATTTTTTTCATTCCCCTTATGTCTTGCCCTTCTCGCCTACAAACTCCCAGTTGCCGGCAACTCAGTTTCCTTGTGTGAAAGCCGAAAAATATCAGTTTTTTACAATTCAGCGAGAAATCTAGTCCCATTAAGGGATCCAGGGGCCGAATTCCGCAAGCATGAATAAATTTTTGTGAAAAAAAATATTCACGATAAAAAATATGTGTGAATAAATTTCAAATTAAAAAAAAAAACTGTTTCGCACCCTTGCGGTCTCGCAAATATGTATGTGTACATGAATTTCTGTGTACACAGATATAACTCACGCTTGCGGAATTGAACCCCAGACTGTGAATCTCACATTTCATGCTCACTGAGCTTTTATTTGGTACGACTGAGTCTATCGGGAACCGCCCAGGAATTTCGCTTCCTACGGAATATTTTATTCCCTCGAAATTTTTCCTTTGAACGTGAATCTCCCCCGGAATAAATTTCCCTCGAAAAAAAAATCGTATGAATTGACAACAAAATTCCCTGGGAAAGTTTTTCCCGATATCAATAAATTCAGTGGGAAACTTTTGAGCGTGGCTGAGTTCATAATAATTGTATAGATACAGCAACACAACCAGTATGGCGGTCATTAATGTATAACACCAGAAAAATGTCTGTAGAAATTTGGTATTACTACTTGTGTTTATTAATGTAGTTATACTGCAATGCTACAGTAAAAGTATCGCAAACTCGCACCTTTGAATTTTCTGTTGCACAAAAGTATACAAGCAAGCATGTCAGTAATGCTGAATTTTTTTTTACATCCTTAAACAATATTTTATTGTTAAGAACAACTTTTTATTAAATAATGATAAATAAATATAATTAAAATATTTCAGGACGTACCCTGATCGAAAAAATTTGACCAATTTGAACAGTTCGACGAAGTCATATGAAAATGACTTCTAAAAACGCATTCGGGATATTCGTGTATTGTTCTTAAAGAAACTGTATACTTCGGAATCTACTTAACCCCATGGCAGTGAAACAGTAAGCAAGGGAGTGGGAAATATTTGATCGATGCCTGCCATTTTGAAGAACGTTAGCTTTCTAGGGTTAAATTGTTTATATTTTAGAAATTAACATCACTCTTCTTCTGCAATTAATAGCTTGTTTTCTTTTTATCATTGAATAAAGATGCAAATTAATTAAATTGGATCCATGAACTGAATATATGCCAAGTTTGTATACTGCAATGATATTGAATATTATGTTTTCATAAAAGTTTTAAAGTAACGTTACGGTAGAGCTACTAGTCAATTATTCACGTTCCAAAGATTCGAATTGGAAAAAAATTTCCAGCAAAATTTTTATTCACGATAACTCCTGGATCATAGACATACAAATACACCTTGAAACGGAAATTATATACTGACTGAAAAAAGTAAATTTTGGATCCTTAAAATAACGTGTTGTTTTCGTATGGAGCGTTGACAGTCTACCAGTTGAGAAGTATTTACGAAGGGCCGTTTATATTCCCCAACTTGGATTCTGTCGTGACAGACTTGAAAGATAGTCCTTCATCAGAAGTACCGGCAATATTTCAGCTAGAAGTATTTTTTCCAAAAAAATTACATCCACAGAAACTGACTTGACAGCCAACTTTTCAATTATCAACCTGTTTTCTCAGGTAAATACAATTAAAAGCTAATACAAGAATTGTCTCATTATTAAACTTCGGTATAATTAGAGAATTTATTGAATTTTATTATAAAAGAAGTAATTATAGTTTAACTGGAAATAAAAATTTCCAATAAATTCCTTAATTATCGTTATTAGAAAAAGGTCAATCTAATTGGTCTTACTTTAAAGTGGGACTTTACTCTTGTTTTTAATTAAACTCTTGTATAGATAATTTTATTACCGAAACTGTCTTTCATTTCTGTGTTCATAAATATTAAAACAAAACTTAAACAAACTGTAAAAGGGAGAAATTAATTGACGAAATTGACAGTTTTTTCGTAGAAAATATAATAAATCTTTTCTTGAAGTTTTTCTTTTCTACTCGAATGGATAACAGTTACTGTCTCTTTGTTGGCCATTATAAGGGGGGTTGTTGTATAATTAAAGTACAATTTTCATTAACTCTCTTCATCTCTGATAAAGACTTCAACGATACTATCTACATTTATAAATATAAAATTATTATTTATTTCATTTCATGTTTATATAACTTGCGGACCAAAATTCTTCCTTTGAAATTTTGAAGAAAATTTTCTCTTTCAAAAGGCCAGCCCTTGATTAATTTTTCTTGCAGACGACAGCCTTTATGTGCACAAGATAAAATTTAACTTACCCAAATCTTTGTAGAATGCGTACATTTCCTTAAATATATTATACAAAACTCATGTAATGGGAATAGAATTTTCTTGTTTTTTTTTTTAAAGGAATTAAAACTGCAAGTGAACATTCATTTGTGTCTTTTCAAAACAGTAAGCATTCAATTGGGTACACTAAACGTAGCTTCTGGCAGTCGCTTAGAGGTTTGTCTAATCCAAAGTAAGAAAGTGGACTTTTTGTAAAGAAATAAGTTACCCTCAATGCAATTGAATTTTGAGATTATATTAATTGGACTTTTTCAATCAAAAAATTATTATTGACTTTTAGTGCGTTTAATTTTTTTTCTTAAAAATCCTAGTTAATGAAATTTCCTGTGAAAAAGATATCCTGAAGAAAAATATTTTTTCTGTATTGAACTACTCTTGTATCAAGCGGGAGAAACAAGGGTGGAAATTTGCTTTTGTTGTGAGGATAATTCGAGGCCGTGTTTGTGGTTAAAACTCCGTGTCACCAGATTGAGGCCATACATTTATAAAAATAAACTGTATAACCAACAAGCTCAGTTTTCATACAAAACTATAGAACTTATAAGAGCTATTCATAGACACATACGTATATAATACAGTGAAAGCTCCCTTAGGCGGTCATGTGATGGTGACAAAGGAAACTATATTTTTTTTTTGGTTAAATGTAGGTATTCTTAATTCAAAAATATAACAAAACGAAAATTAAAAAGTATCAACATGTTATCTTAAGTAAGACTTAGCATTATATTTAATTGGACTTGTCGAATTTTTGATTTAAAATAACTTTTAACGCCTTTAGTCCACAAAATTTGCGTTTCGTCCCGGCAATCTCACTTGGACTCATCATAGTTGGTTGGCGAGCGCCTTGTGGACTAATTGCCGTTAAAAGCTATTTTGAATCAATAATTCGACAAGTCCAATTAAATATAATGCTAAGTCTTCTACTTGGCTGCGTCATTTCAGTAGTAGGTATATAGAATTGTATTATAAAAACACACCTTCTTATTAACTATGTCTTGCCAAGGACAAGATTTCCCAATTTTAATGATTAAAATTTTAATCTTTTTGGATATAGTTCACATTGCTATTTTGTCAAAAAATGCATGTAAGTTGAACTGAACTTAACAAAAATTGCGTATTTGTAAGGCGCTCACCAACCAACTGATGAGTCCAAGTGGGATTGGCGAGACGAAACGCAAATTTTGTGGACTAAAGGCCGTTAAAAGCTACTTTGAATCGATATTGAAAATTGAACTCGAGAGCGTGATCAATCATGACATTAAGATAATAGAGAATACGAAATATCCTACAAGTCTATCTGTCTCTAGGTCGATCGAGCCTCTAGAGCGATTTTCGTTGAGTGTGGTACTTAAGCATACTGAGGTATTTTCTAAATTCTTTTCTAACATATTTTTTTCTCCCATACAATATTCTTGTAGAAAAAAATGGTAATTATGTTACATTACATTTTATATTACTCCCACCGTAGATAAATCGAAAAAATGTAAATCTTAACTAATTGCTTTATCGAAAATGGCTCCAACGATTTTGATAAAAAATAATGTGTGTACTATTGTATTATGGTCTGTATTTTGGTCCAATAAAAAATAACATAAAATGTAATTAACAGTAATTAATTTTTTTATATGTTCGACATTTTCATTAACACCTAACAGATTTCGATCAACGTTTCTATAGAGGACGTTCTTCGAATTCTAAATAACACGACATACCACTATTTTCGAAAACTATTGCCATTGTCAAAGGATATACAAAATATTTACTTGCTATTTCGAAGACAATATTACATTTCGTTTTTCAAGACATCCATTTGCACACACAGTACACATAATTACAAGGTATGCTCTTACGCATGTTGTCAAAAAATTCGGTTGTTTTACATATATGACACAAAGGTTTCTGAGATTTGACATATCCATATACATTCTGGAAGAAATATTAAGTACCAGGTAACAGCAGGTCTAAATTAGCTGTTATTGAAATAACATTTAAAATTTCTAAATTTTTATTTTGATCGAACTTAATATGATGATAAAGTGATGAATAATTAATTGCAAGGTAGAAAATAATTTATTAAAATTTTTGTTCCATAATTGTTATTTCAGTAACTGTTACTTGTAACTGGTAAAACTAGCAATCACCGATATTGCAACTAGCAGTTTTGCCCCTGCTTATGCTCATGTCTTGTGTGACACAATGGTCTCAGAGTTTTGGCACATGCGAGAACTTGGACGAAAATAAACGGTCCGCCAAATAACTTTTTTTTTTTTGAAAATGCTATAAAAAAACTACTGAATATTTTCTCAAATTTCTTTTTTTATTTGAAAGCACAATCCTTCCGGTTAATAATGGAAAATAACTTCATTCAAATGGCCGCCTCGGCTGGCCATGCAGTAGCCTACACGATCGGTCCAATTTTTAAGCACATTATCGATTGTGTGCAGCTGTATTTCACCAATGGATTCACGAATAAATGTCCTTTAAAGCGTCAATTGTCTCTGGCTTGTCGGCGTAACACTTATCTTTTACGGCACCCCACAAATAATAGTCCAACGGTGTCAAATCGCAGCTCCGAGCTTGCCAAACGACATCAGCTCTGCTGCTGATAATGCGATCTTCAAAAACAGGGCGCAAAACATCGAGTGTAGCTTCGGCTGTGTGACACGTAGCGCCGTCCTGTTGAAACCAAATATTGCCAATATCCTCCTCTTCAATTTTTGTGAACAAAAATTCGTTCAACATGGCCCGATAACGATCGCCATTGACTGTAACGGCCACTCCTTGCTCATTTTCGAAGAAAAATGGCCCAATTATGCCTCTGGACCAAAATCCGCACCAAACAGTGACTCGTTTTGGTGTATCGGCTTTTCAATGTGCGGGTTTTCTGTGCCCCAAATGCGACAATTTTGCTTGTTTACATAACCGCCAAGATCAAAATGAGCTTCATCTGAAAAGATGATTTTTTTGGCAAAATCGGCATCTTCTCTAAGTCGATCGCAGGCCCACTTAGAGAAGCGAAAACGCATTCAATGGTCAGTTGCCTTCAACTACTGAACCAATTGGACTTTGTAAGGCGTCATACCAAGGTCTTTATGCAAAATTCGTCTCAATGATGTCTCCGAAATGTTCAATTGTTGAGAACGACGGTGAATTGATGTTGATGGCGCTTCACGCACACTTTCTGTCACAGCAGCAATATTCTCGGGTGAACGAACTGTTTTTGGCTTTTCACGCTTTGGTTTATCGATTAGGATGCCAGTTTCTTTCACTTTTTTCACAAGATAACGAACATACGGAGCTGACGGTGCTTCTCTTCTTCCAAAATCCGTACGCAATTTTCGCACACTCTGCAACATTACCATGATTTTCAAAGTAATGTCGCAATATTTCCCAGCGTTGCTCAAGCGTATACACAACCATATTCGTTCAGCGGAAGGATAAAACTAATTATCTGTCAAATCAGACATGAGCTAAGTATTACCATTCACGAAATAAGCACTAGTTGAAAAAAAAATGTTAGATGGCGGACCCTTTAGTTAGTTATATTATAATATTTACTGTGTCACAAGCCTTTCAAATTAATTGTCTTGCATAGACAAACAATGTTAAACAGCGCAATGAAATAAATTTTTTGAATTCATATTTCCATTTGTCATTTTGTGCAAAAACGCAAAAATGCGTCTTTTGTCAGTTGGTAAGTGACTCTCTGTTATGAGAGATTCCACTAATCACATCAATCAAAGAAAAATTCAAAAAATCAAAAAACGCTACTACAGGTTTATAATTTACAAGCATTTCAATTTTAAGGATGAGTTTAAAGAATTCAGTTTTGTTCTGATTTGTTGACTAATAGTACACATCAACTCAAAAAGCTTGTAAAAAATATGACTACAATTATATGTCCCGTATTGTATTTGAAAAATTGTGATACCTACTCGTATATTAACTGTGGCAAATATTCAAGAATTATGACTTTGTTTCTCCTTGGGGCAAGGAATGTGGATTGTTAATTTAAAAGGAAAAAGGGACACAGTTATTATGAACAATTCCTTTGATGCAAAAGAAGCCACTTTTTTTTTAATGTTGGACAAATATTTATTTTTATTCAGAGAAATTCATTGTTATGAAATATACAAGTGTACATTTTTTTTTTAATAAAACGAATTCTTTATTAAATAAAAAGCCTTATAACATTTTTTGTTCGTTCAAAAGAAATAAAAGACTTAAATAATATTGTGTAAGTATTTCAATTCGCGAAAATAAAAACAGTCGTATTATAAAATTGGTATGAAAACTTACAAAATCTGTTTAGTAGTGTTTTTGTTTTGTTTTGATATTTTTTACCGTGAAATAAAATGAAAATTGGGTTGGTGTATAAGCGACTCCTTTTTTGTGGTTACAAGGTTTGCGTAAAGTAATTGCTTATTAGTATAATGATGTCTTTTGATTTGAATATCATAATTGTTTGATTATTTTTATAAAAATCCAGGTCCATTATGAAAGTTGTTATGTCGTTTTTTGTGTTTTTTTTTTGGTATCGAACATAATTCGATACCACAGATATACTCGGAATTTAATAAGCCATTTTTGTATATTGGAATGTACAGATGTCAGATTTAAATGTTTTACATAATATGGGGCAAAACATATTTCATATTGAGAATGGGACATATATTTTCTTAAATGGTGTCAATGTCATTGTGCTTTTATATGAACATATTTATGTTGAATAGAGATAAAGAATTATATGAAAACAAGAACGCAAAAAAAAAAACAGGGGTCAATTTTTTATTAGTTCTAGCTGACCAGGCGAACTATGTTCCGCCTTAGATTCAATAAATAAGCAGATTTTGGATTTTAGTAAGTTCAATTTTTTATTAGGAAATACAAATAAAAATGTTAAGTATCTTAATGATTCTTTATTGTTTATGTGTTTTGGTGCAAAAGTTGCACTCTTCAGTTAATTACCTTGTGATACACGACATTTTTGTTTTATTATCAGCCGCTAGAACATGAACATGCCACATATAATTGACCATGGGAAAAACATGGATATTCCAGATTCAAACCACAAACTTTCAAGGATTGGCCTTGTGATTTGTTAATGGTCATTGCGAATGGAAGACGGATCGGAAATTGAAGTTATTTAAACTCAAGCGGCATATTGTTTGGGATCATATCGGGATCCTCGGAATGAGAACTACATCACTTTCGAATTTTCCTTATAATATCGTCGCGTTAAACACATTGTTCATCAATTTACTTAACACCAAACGCGTACCGTTGCATAGTTTTGGGTGTTTTATGTTTCGAAGCATGATTGCTATGGAGCCAACCTTTAGGCTTAAATTGTGCGGTGGTAGCCAGTCACATCCAAGGAGCTTAAGAATTCAAAGTTGGTTGCTTCATCTTCATTATTTTGTTACACAGTCAATAGACGTGAATGAATGCATTGTTGCAATGATCTAATTCTGAATTATGTAGTTTAGGTCATTTACATGACATCTTACGTGCTAAAATTGGTCGCTCACTTAACCATTCATTATTCTTGCAGTTAGTATATAATGATGTTTGAGAATATACTTTGTTGATAAGTTCGTTTATCGATGAGACAAACTTACAGAAATTAATAGGAAATGAAATCAATCCGCTCGATAGTCAGCAATTGCTCAGAGAAATATTCAGCAGATGTATCATTAAGGCCCGTTTGCTGATACACAATTTAAGCATTTAATTTCTACTTAAGCACTTGTGTGACAGCTTACGCAGAGGAAAAAGTATCTCCTAAGAGTTTTAAGTGGGACATAAATATTTATGATTCGTATCAGCAAATGGGCCTAAGAAGCAACTGCAACCGAAATGTTGGATATCGCACAGGGGCTAAAACTACTGACATGAGGAATGTCTTACAGTTCCGCCATGGGCATACATTAAATATAAACCACCATTTCCATTATCAATAGCCTTCATTAATGTAACACAGACATTCTTTTCTTGTTGGTCATATTCACGTTCCCGTTCCAATTCTCAATTAAATGTGTCATTCTTTTCACGATTGGCGCATTCATAACCTGACTAATAAGCTACCGCACATGAGATAACACATATCTTCGATCTAGAGTAAAGCCCGATAATGTATCTCCTCATTTATCTCAATATCGTGATTTCTGGAACTGACACGAATTTGATGTAAAATATCTTCTGACATATTATCCTTGTATTTGTGCCAAAGGTTAGGGGTCCGATAGAAAGCATGTCGAAATGAGGATAGCAAATAATGTGCGTATCTGACTTGGGGATGCAGATAATGGCTTCAATGATTGTCGAATCCCAATCCCAATTGGTATCGTTTTCTAGTAAATTGAGTTATTCACATGCAGTACGATACGTTGGAAATATTATACCATTAACAATCCTTAGTGTCTCAAATGACGTTGGCCCACCTACATTTACCAGCATCAATCGCAAATAGAAGCATTACCTGATTATTACTGATTATTGATTTCTGAAAAAAAAATATAATTATCAAATTTTTAACCATACTTGACCATAGTAAAAATTACGTTTAGATGTCAGATGCGTTTTTGTTATACCACGCTTTATAATGACTTGCATTATCTTTGACGTTTTATGTCACGTCACACGGGAACGCGGTCGAACGGGATAAAAAGTATCCTATGCCCGTCTCCTGGTTCTAAGCTACCTCCTCACCAATTTTCAGCCAAATCTCAACAACAAAGTTATGTCAATTTAAAAGAAGAATAGAACTGATTGAAGCTTTCTTAAGCTAATAAGGGTTTTGAGTGGTTTAAGTTTTATTTATTTTTTTACATGTTGTAACTCCTTTTGACTATAATTCCTATTTTCTCTTTTTCTACATTCCGTTACATCCTTCGAAAATAAACAGTTTTTTAATTAAGTAATCCTAAAACTGGGTTTGATATTATTTCTCTTTTTATTTGTAAAATGAACATTGTATAGAATTAGTGTACGTATGTGGCATACTTTCAGGCGTTTGAGTAATAGTTTATTTGTGTTGAAGTGCACATTTATTTGACAGCTGACAGATGCGCCTTATCATAATTTCGTTTATAAATTTATTTATTTAGTTATTCTGCTAAGGAGACAAATGTAAGAATAAGAAAATATTTAAAATAAATAAGTATTTATTGGAACTATGTAGGTTGAAAAGTAGTCCCTGTGATCTTCCTGTTATCTTTTTTATTTAGCTTTTCAGGTTGGATAAATTCAATGCCAAGACTTTAATGGACAAATTACAATAATTAACGCGATCCACATTTTACTTCTTTGTTGATGCTGCTGCTCATCCATATCCATTTGGTTTGCTTTGGTTTTTTTATTTTTATTTATTTGTCAGCAGAAAAAAAAATATTTGATGGCAGCTGATTATGATAACAGATTTTAGCTCTGTTAGCTTTTTTATAACAGAATTTCATTTACGAATTTCATAATAGGCTTTTATAAAAGTTCGAACTCCTGATTACCAATTATACAAGATTTTATAAGGTGAAGAAAACATAACAGAAAATTCATAGTAGAATAACAGATTTGGCAGAATTGGCCTCGTTCTTAGTTATGGGATAAAAAATAGGATCCATGTTGCTTGAATAGCGGCAAAAGTTTCATTAAGCAATTATTACTGGCCATCTGTAATAATCGTCTTCCTGCGAATAAATCGGAAATAGTGAATTTCGTGAAATCTATCGAATATGTAACAAGTCGAAGGCAAAACACTCATTATTGTAAAGACTGGCGTACAACCGCTAGGGTCTTACCCTTACATGCTATGCTCACAGGGGCCTATTTCTGCATTAACGCCATTTACATACACCCAAAACCAACACCCTACAACTAAATTAGTTACAATATTTCTGTTTCTGTTTCACAAATTCAACTAAAAGATTTTATTAAATATGAAGTATTATATTTATATGATGGGTTTACATATTAATATGGTAACTACAAAAAAAAGGCAAACAAGTTGGATTTAAAAAATAAAATTTATTAAAGTTGTGTAGAAAGAGAAGACAAAAATGCAAACTAGTTTTTTTAGGCGTCAGTTGTAGCTTTCATTAAAAACCTTTCAATCTCGAAATAGCTTAACAGAGAACATTGCTGGCACTTTAAAACCAAAATAAAACTTATTAGTTAAACACATTTTTTTTCATTCAATTAAAATAGCAAGTGCTATTCCAATAGGCGTTTTTTTTTCGAACAGAACATGCCTCTGAACAGAGTTCTAGGGCATAAATCGAACACTCTGGTTTGTTTTTTTTTTTAAACACACTTGAACTATTAGCTGTCATTAATTGACAGTTAGTTATTTCACTTTCATCTTATTGTATTAACTAAAACAATAAATTCTTCCAAGTTCTTTCATCATTTTGATTATGTATATACATAAGTATATGGAGTATTTTTTTGTTCTTCACTTATACCTTTTGGCAGCTTGTGGTACATATGACATTTGGTCTGTTCAGGAATTGGCCGAATTTTCACTTATGGGGTTTTTGTTTGGTAACAAAAATCAATTTATTCTTTATTTAGATCTGTCAAAAGACTGATTTTGACAATTCTTGCCTATGATTGGCCACAAAAATAATTTTTTTTTTTTATTTTAAATCAATTTTGCAGATCAGGATTTTTCGGCAGCACTACCCCTCTCTTATTAACACCGCTATGCATCATAATTGACAGCCATCAGTTTAACAAGTTCTTGTTTGATAATAATTTCGTTAGGTTGCGCGAAAGAATTAAAATAGTTTTAAGTTCAAATGGAAGCAGTTTTAAGTGAATTAATGCTCATTTTCGGACTTACAATCTTGAAATTAAAAACAAGGTTCGAATCAATATTTTGCAGCTGATAAAGCTAGCTGGTTCACAGACACAAATATGCACCAATACCATATCAAATATAATTCAATTTGAAAACGTATTCGATTCGTTATGAAGAAAAATCAATTCATAGATCAAAATAAAAATTTACCAAACGAAAACCCCGTTAATTAAATATATAATGATTCAAAATAGCTTTTAACGGCCTTTCGCCCACAAAATTTACGTTTCATCCCGGCAATCTCACTTGGACTCATTAGTTGGTTAGTGAGCGCCTTACCAATACGTAATTTTTGTTAAGTTCAGTTCAACTTACTTACATTTTTTGACAAAAAAGCAATGTGAACTATATCCAACAAGATTAAAATTTTAATCATTAAAATTGGAAGATTTTGCCCTTGGCCAGGCATAGTTAATAAGAAGGTGTTTTTTTTTTATAATACAATTCTATATACTACTGAAATTAGTAGAAGACTTTATATTTAATTGAACTTGTTGTATTATTGATTCAAATTTTGTGGACGAAAGGCCGTTAAAAGCTATTTTGAATCAATAATTCAACAAGTCCAATTAAATATAATGCTAAGTCTTCTACTTGGCTGAGTAATTTCAGTAGTATATAGAATTGTATTATAAAAAAAACACCTTCTTATAAACATATAATGTTACATGATATTCAAAATTGTTGTGGTTTGCATTTTCCTTTTGATTTTTCAGTAGCTTCTAGAAACAGAACTCAAATATGGCAACAATTGATGTGTTCATTTGAATATGTTATTTTTGACATTTCTCATAGGATACAAATTTATTTATTTATTTATTTCTCTCAACTATAAACTAACATTATGCTTACGTTGAATAAAATGTAGGTACACAATAATGAAAACATAAGCAAAAACATAAACATTTAAGAATAAGAAAATAAACGGTGATTTTTTAAGAGCTTGGTTTTTGAAAATTCAAAAAAACACAGAAACTTGTAAAAAGTGAATGAAATTTTTATTCGGATCGATAAATCAATTTCTGCCATTTACTTTTTAAAAATAATTTCACTTAAATGTTGCCCGCGGCTACGCTTCAGGTGGTCCATTCTGAAGGTCCAATTTTGGCAAACTTTTTCAGACATTTCGGCCGGAATCTCACCAATGACGCGTTTAATGTTGGCTTCCAAGGCAGCAATCGTGTTTGGCTTGTCCCCATAGACAATAGACTTAACATAGCCCCACAAAAAATAGTCTAACGTTGTCAAATCACATGATCTTGGTGGCCAATTGACTGCGCCAAAACGTGAGATCAACTGCTCACCAAATTCGCCTCTCAATTGATGCATGGTTTCGCGTGCAGTGTGGCATGTGGCATGTGGCACCGTCCTGTTGGAACCACATACCGACCGATTTCAATTCTTGCATTTTCGGCAAAAAAAAAATCTGTTATCATCGAACGGTACCTTTCTCCATTGACCGTAACCCTGCGGCCTTCATCGTCCTTGAAGAAGTACGGCCCAATGATGCCGCCTGCCCATAAACCGCACCAAACAGTACATTTTTCGGGATGCATTGGTAGCTGCTGAATTGCCTTTGGCTGCTCTTCACTCCAAATACGGCAATTCTGCTTATTCACGTATCCATTTAGCCAAAAATGATCCTCGCCGCTGAAACGGACGTAGCTTGCGAAACACATTTTTCACAGAGCACGAATTTTGATAATAAATTTCAATAATTTGCAAACGTTGTTCAGGCGTAAGTCTATTCATGATGAAATGGCAAACAATACTGAATCGAAATGTCAAATGTTCGTGGAATTTGTCATGTGTGATCTTTCAAAAATATAAACGTCAAAAACCAAGTAGCAAAAAATCACCCGTTATCAACATTTTAAAAGAAGCATTTAAGAAATTGAAAGTTTATAATGGGTCCGCCATCTAACGTTTTTTTTCTTCAAATAGTCCTTATTTCGTGAACGGTAACACTTAGCTCATGTCTGATCTGACAGATAATTAGTTTTATCCTTCCGCTGAACGAATATGGTTGTGTATACGCTTGAACAACGCTCGCTAAGTGGGCCTGCGATCGACTTAGAGAAGATGCCGATTTTGCCAAAAAAAATCATCTTTTCAGATGAAGCTCATTTTGATCTTGGCGGGTATGTAACAAGCAAAATTGTCGCATTAGGGGCACAGAAAACCCGCACGCATACATTGAAAAGCCGATACACCCAAAACGAGTAAAAGTTTGGTGCGGATTTTGGTCCAGAGGCATAATTCGAAAATGAGCAAGGAGTGGCCGTTACAGTCAATGGCGATCGTTATTGGGCCATGTTGAACGAATTTTTGTTCACAAAAATTGAAGAGGAGGATATTGGCAATATTTGGTTTCAACAGGACGGCGCTACGTGCCACACAGCCGAAGGTACACTCGATGTTTTGCGCCCATTTTCAAAAACAAAAAGTTTTTTGGCGGACCCTATATTATAATAATAATTAGAAAGATAACAATTTTTTTCAAGACTGTTCTTTGACAAGTTAAAATCTATACAATCATAAAAACAATTAAAATCAATACTTATGACATTTAAAGGTTCATTTAACCCATAATTAGATCTTGCAAAAGATATACAAAAAAATCAGTGTTACGATTTATTCTGGATCGAAAATTTATATTCAGCATACTGAGGATGTGAGAGGAACAAATTGATTTAGATAGTAACAGGAAAAGAACATTATTCACTTCCCTTCTTTTCTTCAGCGTCAATAGGTTGAATAGATTCAAACGATTTTCATTAGACGGAAGACGTTGATTTGGATCCAATGGAAGTTGACGAAGGACGAATAACAACAACTGTTTTTGAACACTTTCAATTTTATTTATTGAAACATCATACATAGGCCGCAGTAAAGGGTTTTCGATATATAAGGGTCATTTAATTCTTTAGAAAACCTCTTAATTAAACCGAGACGACTTCTTGCCTTACTAGTGATAGCGTCAATATGGGAGTTAAATGACAATTTTGCATCAAATAAGACTCCCAAATCATTAAATGTGTCTACACGATGAACTTAGCATTCATCAATGTAATAGGAGGAATCAATGGGGTTTTTCATCCTGGTGTACGACATCACTTTGCAGTTTTTAGTATTCAGTTCCACTCCATTTGAAACACACCATTCAAAGGCTTTGTCAATATCATACTCCATTTGAGTTCGAAAAGCTATAGAACATTTTGAAGTCATCTGCGAAAATTAGTATTTTTGAGTAGAGAATGATCATACCAATGTCATTAATAAACAGGACGAAGAGAAGTGGACCAATATGACTACCTTGAGGATCTCCGGACAGCACCTTAATAATTTAAGATAGGCAGTTTTTAAGGTTAACATATTGAATGCGGTTTTTTTAAATACGATTTGATCCAATTAATTATCCACACTGGAAACCCATACCTTTCCAACTTAAGAAAAAGTATAGAATGACTGACCCTATCAGTTTGTAGTTTATTTTGTATATTTATATTAATTTGGTTTGTGAATTCGAGAAGATTCGTTGTTGTAGACTTTTGTAGACAAAACCCATGTTGCTCAGGAACGATTAATGATTTACAGAAAATTTGAATATGTTTCGAAACTATATTTTCAAATAACTTTGGTATGCATGAAAGTTTTGCAATACCTCTATAATTCTCCACATTGTTTTTATTTCCACACTTATGAAGAGGTAAAATAAACGAAGACTTCCACAGTTCAGAAAAAAAACACCAGAAGATAGGGAACAGTTAAATATGTATGTAATCGCAGCACAAATATAAGACTTACAAGTTTTAACAAATATAGACGGAATATGATGTACTTTTTAAGCCGTCAATATATTGCACTACTTCCACTTCAGTCTTCAGACTGCCTTAACGTAGGTATATCACAGTTAAATCGATTTCGGATTAAATTATCACAGTATTTAGGATTGCACGAGGTATATGTTTGTTGGAAAAACTAAGCAAATAAATTACTTAGATCTATATCACAGGAAGCGGACTTATTTTTATATTGCACGGATGTTGGAAAATTTTAAGTTTTCCTTTTAGAGTTTATATATTTCCAAATGTACTTAGGGTTATTTTTAATATTGCACTTTATTTCACTTAAATAGTTCTTATAGGCTGTCCTTAATGAACTCTTAAATAGTTTTCGATAGTAACATAACTGATTATAATGGTTTATTGCGTGTGTTCTCCTCCATTTTAAAAAAAAAAGGTTTTTAAGGTTTCGTATTCGTCTTAAACCTTCAGAAAGCCATTGAACTGATAATGCTATAGACAATTTCTTTTCAACAGGAACACAAAGATTAAGACAATTTTCCAAGATATCATAAAAGTTCACGACACATAAATTAACATCATTACAATCCATTACACTTGACCAGTCCACATTGCAAAAATATTGTTCCAATTTTTACAAATTAATTTTCTTGAAGTTGACATTTTTTAACGAAGACGAATTCGTAACATTTGGCTTTTCATCAGCACATAATGACAAAAACACTGAAAAGCATTACGATGTGGAACTTTTGGCAAAAGCCAGTCGTCAACATCCAAAATTTCACAAGAAACAGAACAATCAGTAAGAGTCATGAATCGTGAACTTTAAATAAATTCCGCTCAAATAAATTTCCCGGTTAATTGGTCAGGAAAAAAATTTTTAAATCATTTTTCGTTGATTAAACTTTTGATTTTCTATAAACATGGTCACTCATAAAATTTATTTCCATGTGTTTTGCAGCCATACTTGTATTAAAAATAAAATGCACGACTGGATCGCAAGTACTTGCTCTTAATTTCGATCACATCGTATGCAAAAGATTCTTAATATTTTTTTCTCGAAAGCGTTTGATAGGGTAAATTACGCAATTCTGCTATCCAAACTTGGAAACTTAGGTTTTCACTCAAATTTATTAAAATGGTTTGGTTCATATCTCACTGGTAGAACTCAGTATGTTCGTATAAATAATATTAAATCAAATCCTGTGCTAGTTACTTCCGGTATCCCTCAAGGAAGTCATTTAGGACCCCTCCTCTTTTTGGTTTTTATCAACGATATTCCTAAATATTTCAATCATTGTATGTGCTTAATGTATGCCGACGATCTCAAACTTTTTCTAACTATTAAATCAGTTTTAGACTGTGTTAATCTACAAAATGATTTATCTAACTTATTTGTTTGGTGTAGCAAAAACGATCTTCATCTTAATGTTTCAAAGTGTCAAGGTTCTTCTTTTAGCCGAAAAACCAGCCCATTTATATTCGATTACGAAATTAATGGTACGCCATTAACAAGAGTAACCGAAAAAAAAGATCTCGGGGTAATCTTTGACACAAAGTTAACTTTTACTAGTCACTTTGACTACATAGTAGCCAAAGCCAGCTCTATGCTGGGTTTTATTTATAGAAATTCAAAGGACTTTACTGATCCCTTCACATTGAGATCGCTCAATTTTAGCTATGTTAGATCTATTTTAGAATACTGTTGCATCGTGTGGAATCCGTATTATAGTGTTCATTCGTTAAAAATTGAAAGGATCCAGAAACGATTCACTAGAATAGCTATCAGGACTTTGCGTTGGAATATTGATATGCCCTCTTACAACACGAGATGTTTGTTATTAGGGATCCAATATCTGGAGGTTCGGAGTCATATTTTGAAACAATGTTTGTCAGAGATCTAATTAATTATAAAATCAACTGTCCTTCTTTGCTTTCAATGATTACTTTTAATGTACCTGCGCGAGATTTTCGTTCTTGTTGTCTTTTCTTTGTCCCTTTCCACAGGGTAAATTATGGAAATAATGAGCCATTAACACGCTGTTTAAGGCAGGCAAACTCCGTTTGTAGTGTCCTTGATTTTAATATGTTCTTAAGTAGAGATTGTTTCAAGAAAAAATTGTTATCTTTTATATCTATTGGTGGTTAAACTTAAGTATTTTATTATTGTTATGATTTTTAGTAGTCTATAAGAGATTTTTTTATATGCTCTGTTTGATGAATAAATAAATAAATAAATAAATAAAAGAAACGACTAAATATATTTTTTAAGCGGTTATTTACTTAATTTGTATATACAAAATTAGTGTAATTTTTTTCTACAAAAAAATTGGTTAGAATTTTAATTATTTAATAATATAAACTTAAAAAAAAAATTCAAGAAAAATCACCCATCAACCATTTTGGAAATATTGAATTTAGTAGAGAAGAGAACTTCCAAATTCGAGTCATAGCTTTAAAAAAAAAGGATTCGAAGAAGAGTCCAAAGTAAAATTCGTCGTGTAATTTTGCAGATATTAAAGAGAATCAAGTATTAGCAACTTTTTTTTGTTAGCCTGCATTGAGTTGAAATGAGCTTCAATCGAATAGAATCCACTTCAGGAGTCGAATCGAAATGTATGCTGACAAACTTGAGTGGATAAGTTGATTTGGCAGAGTCAGTAGTACAAACGTGGTATAATATTTGATCACACCGATCAGGAAATCAGGATCTATTACATATTTGAACCTTAAACCACCGTTGAACCTCTGTTAACCGGCCAAAATCAGTGAATTCAAATTTCTGAACCACGGATCAAATATTGAACCATGTTTGTACAAACTGCTTATCTTAACATCCTTTCGACTCAACTCAAAATGGAGTACTCTACTCAAGAAGACGAAAAATCTGGTTCGAAGATTTGATCCTTGTCTAACTCGATCTATCGATTCTGCTTGTAAGCGTGGTGTATGTTTTTCATTTTAAGTTTTTGCAAGTAAATACAGTTTTTTTTAAATAACTCTTATTATTATTATTTTAATGTACATATCTTTATCAAATTATTTGTGTTAATCTTAATATTGTCATTTTTCTCAATAAATTGATGTCCATCTTAAAAAAAATACGAGTATTACAGTTTTTAGGTTAAATTTGACTTCAAGAAAAAAATGTTTAGCTTACCCACTTAAAGTCATAAATACACAAATGTGCGAAATTTTTTTCAAATGGCGTCAAGTAATTGTGCTTTGACATTTAAGTGGTAGATATAGCGTACCGACTACAATCATTGGCACCCATTATTTTTTTACCCAATTATTGGCACCCTCTCATTCAATAAGGATTCTTACAAAAACTATCAATCTTATCAAGCCAATTTAATTTTAGTCTTAATCTACTACTTATTCCTCACATTTGTACGTCTTTGTTTTGATTAATTAGTTCTTCAGTCGATGTGTGGATGTGAAAGTATTAACACGTTTTTAAAAAGTGAAAAATTTGCAAAATTTTGTGTGTTTTTGCTAAGGACATACGATTTGGTGACCCGTTTTTAGTTATTAATATGTCAATATTATATAAAAAAAAATATATTTCTTAATATCAGGTAATACTATATTATTCGTATTTAACTATTTTTTTAAGAAATTAATTGCTATTTCTTTAATTAAAAGGGTGCCAATAATTGGATCTAATAAAGAAGGGGTTCCAATTATTGGCACTCGGGTGTTAATAACTGGTTCTATGGAACTTTAATTATTGGCACTGCCAATAAATATACTTTTAAGACTGTCAATAACTAAACCATTAAGCCGTTACTTTTTTAAGTTTGAAAAAATGAGGAAAACAAGTAAAACATACGAAGAAATAGATGTTCAAAAAGCTCTATTGGCCATACAAATGGACATATATCTAAAAAAAAGGAGCTTCTAGATACAATAAAATACTGCGTACTAATTTATTTTTGTTGTAGACTTTTTTTTATTTTTTCATACTTATCTTATTGTTTACTTAATATCTATTATTTCTATTCATTTTTTATAATCCGGAAAAAGCGGTAAATGTTTATTTTATTTTTTTTACTAAAATTGAACGAAACACAAATTTTATAAATAAAAAAACTAAAAATAAAATATCGTTTTCCTTTAATTCATAGGTGCCAATTTTTTGGCTTTTTTTAATATCCCATTTTTAGCCCTTTTTTCGTAAACAAATAATAAGAATTAAATATAAATAAACAAAGAAAATTCTATATTAAAATTTAGTATATTTTTCATATTTTTAACTGTTTTATTGCGAAAATTACGTGCATTTAAATTTGAAAAATCCTTAAGGGTGCCAACAATTGTATCCCTTACGCTTTAAATGCAAGCAATACACACGTGAAAAACCCAAAATTAGTTTTACTGCTTATTTGACCGATTTCCTGTCAGTCAATTACGTAGTCGTTTCTCTTGGTGTCCGTACTATATGTGCCAACAATTAAGGCTCGCGCAAACCTATGCAATTACGATTTACAAGAATAAAGTTGATGGAGAAAATATCGCCACCGCAATCGCTTAAATTTGTAACAGACTCTATTACCCATATTAAAAAATACACTTTAGTGAAGGTTTATCTTTATAAGTGCAAAATGTCATTAATAAAACAGACTTACTCCTTCGCTAATTCATTGGAGACGGTGGCTTAGTGAAGGAATAAGAATTACATTAAGAAAAAAATTTACAGCGACACAGAATAAATAAAATGCACGACTGGGTCGAACGAATTTGCTCTTGTAGCTAAAAGCTAACAACTATCTTATGAAGCTAAGCATTGACGCTGTTTAGTAGGTAGCTAGTCTTGTTATCTGATGCAGGTTTAAAGCCTATGTTATTAAGATAAAATTGATTCTAAGTATAATGAATTGTGGAATGGATGCTTCAAGGAATAGTTACATAGGTACCTGCAAATCTATATACATATAAATCTAGGTAATGGATTTTATTTATGTAAATTAGCAGAGAAATATGTACCTACATACATGGATGGAACCTATACGAATGTAATTATGTACTTATGAGAACGAAGATTCATGTGTTTTTTAAAGACACATATGTATATATAAATGTATGAGGGCCTACATTGTATGTAGTATTCAGTGACGCAGGCAGTGAATGTAGCAGTTAATGTAGGCAAAAATAAATGAATAATACACATAATTAAATGTTTTTGTATTGCTTAGTGGTGATAGTTTGAGGGAAAACAAAGATGCTATTTGAATTCCTGGATAAATAACAATATATCAAAAAAAAATTCAAAAATCGTTGCAGCGGTTTTTTAAAAAAAACTATATTTTATGTATAAAATTTTAAAAACATTTTTCGAAAAAAAAAAATTGAAACGCCATTTTGAAGATATTATTAATATACATATTAAATTCAAGTTTCGATAAAATTCAGTGGCTGGTTTTTGAAAAATCGGTTTTCCAAAAAAAAAAAATATTTATTTTTTAAAAATCGAAAAACTTGTTTTTTGAAAATTTGAGTATGCACAATGTTGAGAAAGTCGAATTTATGAAAAGTGGTTCTATGGGAAGTACCGTTAATAAGTACGCAAAAAAAAATATTTCTTAACTTAAATATGTACTAATTTTAGAACACACACATTTGTTTATAAAAATTCTTGCAGCCGTTTTCGAGAATTAAATTTTTTTCTTAACGGTTTTTTAACATTTGTATGGGAGGTACCGTTGTTTTATTTTAAGAAAATAGTTTTTTTAACCATTCAAGATAATGTCAAAAAACTACCAAATACGATGTTTCGCAAAAATCCATTCAGTCGTTTTCAAAATTTCGATATTCAAAAAACATTTCTTTTTAATTTCCAAAAAGATTCCTTTTTGAAAAAATCGGCTTACAATAGAGTTGAAGCTTTCTACGAGCTTCTGTGCAAGAGATTTCAAAAAAATCGAAAGAACCGTTTCCCAGAAAATCGAAAACTAAGAAAATGGTTCTACTAGAGGTACCAAAAATAACCATTTTTTTCCATAAAAAAATTTCAAAGGGTACCTTTTCCCTTCATTAATGAGCTGATTTTTTTATAATGGCCGTTTTTGAGAAAAATATGATTTTCCTTTTTGGCCCAAAAAAATGTATGGGAGCTACTCTTATATGCATTACCGAAACACAATATAAGGCAAGTTTCAAGCAAATCAATCCAACCGTTTAAGCTGCAGACTCGAGGGTAGACATGCAAACAGACAGACATACGGAATTGACGGACCCACTTTTTTGGTGTTCTCCATGATCGTAATTTCATGTTTGATTGTTATAATTTTTTTTTCGAATGCATTACTTGCCTTAAAGTACCTATAGTCGCAAGTAAAATATATAGATTGATATTGTAGTAGATTTTGTTCGTGGATGTAGTTTAACTTTTATTCGATGATTTGGTAAAGTCATGGACTAGAGGTGGAATACACATTTTTTTAATAGGGCTGTAAGCGTTTGGATGTCCTGGCTTCTAGTGTAAGCTGTGTCCATTTGCTTTTACTTCATTTAATAAGGAACTTCTTAACTATTACTACTATTTTTACATAGAAAAACATCAAGTTTAAAAAAAAATATTTTATTACATTTACACATTTTGCTATTTAACTTGAGATATTAGATATATATAGATTTAATAATAAAATAAGAATTAAGAAAATATAAATTCCTTGTTTTATTTTTATTGTTTTTGATAAAATCACTTTAAGGAACATACATTATATTATATTAAATCTTTTTTTGTTTACAGAGTAAAAACATTAAAAACATTTTTAAGAAAAAAAAAATCTTGTAGTGACATTAACGCACTTATGTCTCAAATGCATTCTGGCAAGTCCATTGAATCGGAAAACATTTATAATAAAAATCCCAATTTCTCTATTACGACGGCTAAATTATTATTAAACTTAGCGCAATGGCAACTCTTCCATTGCACGTAGTTTTGGGTCCTTTTCCAAGGGCACTTCCCTCCGGAAAACAGCTTTGTATGCAATCGAAGCTATAAGTGCTGCTGCCATCGGTCCAACCCAGTAAATCCAGTGATCTGTGAAATCAGCATTCCACAAGGCTGGTGCGAATGATCTTGCCGGATTCATACTAGCGCCAGTAAAGGCTCCCTAACGAATTAAAAAAGGAAAATTAGGTTTTTTTTTTTTAAATAATCTCAGGATATAGAATTCATGTAACTTACTCCTGTACAGGCCAATGAAGCAATAGCTAAGCCGAATTTAATTGCAACCGAGTCAGTTTCTTTTGCATTCCTTGGATCCCAGACAGCACAGCAAAGGAATATCAAGACAGTGGTGAGCACAAATTCAATTCCAAGACCTTGAAGACTAGAAATTTCCGGACTGGGTGTTGTCACACATAAACCATGTTCAGCACCGGGCGACTTAATGGTGTTGGCTGGAATTAAGGCTTTCAGCAAACCGTATCCGATAAATCCACCCAAGAACTGTCCAACAATGTAGATAACTGCAACAATTGGTGTTACCAGTTTATATATTAGCGCTGCCAGAGTAACGGCTGGATTCATGTGGGCACCGCTAACACACCCAAAACATTGAACCAAAATCATAATGACCAAACCAAAGTTGAAGGTCGTCTGAAGATGGCTGTTGGGAAAAACATCACTTTTAACACAACCCATGCATCCAAGGAAAACAAGTAGACCTGTCGAAATCAATTCGCCCAGGAAGACGGTTATTTTATCAACCAATGAGACTTTCATATTGGCACAAAACAAATCTGAAATGAAATTAAACAAATACTAAACGTTAGTCTATTTAATTTTTAACATAAATAAATACTAACTGAGAAATATATTTCCCTAATCACATTTATAATTTCTGTGGATTGACGTATCATAATTTATGTATATACATTAATCTCCCTTGTTGACATCATCAGTGCTAGTGCATATTTCCTGACTGTGGGGTTATCGATTTTTATATATGACACGCTGATAAAAAACTACAAAAAATATTAAAAGGAAAGACTGCAATATGTTCCTATTAGCGTATGATACTCTATGTTTCGTTTGAACAAAAAAACTGTTAGAAAATCAATGAATTATTTTTGGATGACGTATTCTTTGTAATCAGGCATCTTTCAGGAAAGGCACAGTTCATAGGATAAAGACAAAGGCGCAAAATTTTAGGCTATTTAGTAATATGTTAAATCATTTTTAGTATGATACTAGGTTAAAAAGAGGATTTGGCCAATTTTAAACTGGTTTAGGAGGTTTAGTATCGAACTATGTATCTTTTTAACATTTTACTGAAGTTAAAACCACCAAATGGCTACTTTACCTATAGTATCGTACTAAATCCATATGTCGCTTTGACATTTACAAGCTTCAAGAAGTTATGTTCGTTAAGTTTTTGCACACTTTTGGGCGTGTTCAGCTGCAGTTTATCCTGAAATTACGTTTAGTATGGTGCGTGAGAGTAAACAGATTTCGGCGACCCCCACATTATTAAAAATATTTTGTCAGTTATTTAAAAAGCCACATACGCTGCCCTTTCATACCCAGTCGACGATATTTAATCAGATTAATCGATATAATCGATCAGTAAGCTCTCAAATTCCTCTCATGTTACTGAGTTTGTATAATTTAGAGAAGATGCTATCAAGTTACTTTACAGAACTGGATTCTGGGAATGGATAAAGATGGATAATAAATCCGTTTTTGAATATATAAGCCCAACTCGCCGAAAAAAATGAAATCTTATATATATATATGTAGCTGCTGAGAATATAGTTCTATTTAACAACTATTGATAATTACGAGATAAAGAGAAAATTAAAACATCGAGAGCTGGCAAAAGAGGCTTTAAGATTTTTAGTGTCATTCGCCATTTTGTATCTATGTAAGCTCAAGAATACATAATTATATATAATTAATAAGAAAAGAAATAGGTTTAATTTTGAAAATGATTTAATTGTTAACTTATTAATAATAAAACCAGTCTAAACTCTAAACATTGCTTAAAAAGTAAGCAGGCACACCCGTCACACTAAAAAAAATTATGGCGCAAAATTTTAGTCGATTTAGTAATATGTTCAATGATTTTTAGTATGATACTAAGCTAAACAGAGGATTTTGCTAATTTTAAACCAGTTTAGTATCCTGCTATTTTCTTAACATTTTACTAAAGTTAAAATCACCAAATGGCTACTTTATCTTTTTAGTATCGTACTAAATCCATATGCAACTTTGACATTTACAAACGTAAAAAAAAAAAAACAAAAATCTTATTTTTCTCAAAAACGGCTCCAACGATTTTTATACAAATAAATCAGTTCATTAATGAAGGGAAAGGGTACCTTTTAATAATTTTTTTGTTTGGAAAAAAAATGTTGTTTTTGATACCTCTAGTAGAACAATTTTTTTGATTTTCGATTTTCTCGGAAACCGTTAATCTGATTTTTTTTGAAATTTTTTACGCAGAAGCGCCTAGAAAGTTTTAACACTATTGTATACCAAAATTTTTCAAACAAATTTTTTTTGGAAAATATTTTTATTTCAAAATTCAAAATTTCGAAAACGACTTAATACATTTTTTCGAAACTTCGTATTTAGTAGCTTTTTGACATTATTTTGAATAATTAAAAAAACAATTTTTCTAAAATAAAAACAACGGTACCTCCCATACAAATGTTAAAAAATCGTTAAGTAACAAATTTATTTCTCGAAAACGGCTCCAAGAAGTTTTATAAAAAAATTGTATGTTTTTAAATTAGTACAGTTCACTTTTAAGCATACAAATATTTCTTTTTGCGTACTTATTAACGGTACTTCCCAAAGAACCACTTTTCATATTTTCGACTTTCTCAATATTGGATGAACCGATTATAATAAATTTTTTTAGACAAATGCTCCCTAAAATTGTTAAGAAAACTGCATACCCAAATTTTCAAAAAAAAAGTTTTTCGATTTTTAAAAAAAGTAAATAAATTTTTCACATTCACATAATTTTTTTTTAATTTTGAATTTTATATGTATAATAATAATATCTTCCAACTGACGTTTCAAATTATTTTTCTAAAAATGTTTTCAAAATTTTATAGATAAAAAATTAATTTATTAGAAAACCGCTCCAATGATTTTTGAATTTTTTTTAATATATTCTTATTTATCAACGAATTCAAACTGCATCTTTGTTTTCCCTCAAACTATAACGACTAGGCAATATAAAAACATTTAATTATGTGTATTATCCATTTATATCTATTTTATTATTATTCCCTTTTTACAAATTTTTGCCTACATCACTGAATACCAAATACAATGTAGGCGCTTGTACATTTATGTATATATACATATATGTGTCTAAGAATTACATGAATATAGCTAATTAAAAAGTTATATGCATATAGCTACCTACCCACCTAAAACCTTCATTATTATATGTACATGTTTACATACTTAGGTTCCATCAATATGTCTATATATGTAGATATATTTTACTCTCATTATTAAAATCCATAATTTAGATTTAAATATACATTTGTAGGTAAGTACCTATGTAACTATTCATTTAATCAATAATTCGACAATTCATTATATACTAAGAATCGAGGTAATCTTACCTACATAGGATTTACGCCTGCATAGGATAACTATACCTAACTAACTAAACCTCAATGGTTACATAAAAGCGTAAATAGCTACATAAAAGTTGTTAGCTACAAGAGCAAGTTCGTACGATCCAGTTGTGCATTTTATTTGTATCAGAATCATTAGCCCTGTTTTCGAATTAATTGAGATGGTAGAACAAAACGCCTAAGTGACTACAGACAAACGAACTTGTGGAACCCACTTTTTCGGTGTGCTCTATCATCGTAATGCCAATTTCGATTACGATTTTTTTTACAAAATACAAAAACTGCCCTATATTTACTGAAATGATATGTCACAAGTAAAAAGTGTACTAAGTAACAAAATAGTGTTAGTTTACCCTATTTTTGGGAACGGTTTATTAGGAAAAACAAGCTTATTTGTGGCCAAAGCCATAATTCTTTGCGGCTCAGTCAAAGTTATTGCTGACAATTAAAAGTGATGAAGCACTTCAAATCGTTTCAAATTGCTAGACATACGGTGCGTTAAGCTCGGTGCAGATAAATCCCAGCAAATAACAATTTAATGAAATTATTTGCCTACATGAGGAAGATGAGGAAGCAGAAAGAAGAGCAGACTCACAACCACAACCATATTCACCACAAATTCTCGAAACTGGCAACATAGGTAGTAGATAGGATCTTGCTATCATATATACATGTACACCCACTCACTCATATACTGAAATGTACCTACAATTGTGAGTGCTTCAATAAATCCAATGCATCTTTGGTTTTGTATCTATAACTACAATTCAGCACTTAATATTGCTCTATTTGTTTGAAGGGTTCACTAATGCATATAGGAATAGTTAAAAAGGAAGAAAATAAAAAGCTATAAATTGGGTTTGTGGGTTTAAACTTTAGTTTTATGACTTTTTGCTGCATGCACATGCACAACAGGTTCAAGCACATGTTGCACATATTATTGCCGTATGGCCAGCCAGGGACTCCTGGGGCTACTTCAGAGCAGTGTTATAAGGTTCTTCCGATTTTACTTTGGAGATATGCTAGAATATTGTTTTCATATTATTTTGTTTTAGATATAAAATACATAAACGTTTACGTAGTAGATACAAACCGTACTCTCCGGTTGCATATCAAAGAGTTAAAATCCCCTTGGAATTGAAGTGGCCTTTGTTTTAAATTTATTACGTTTAATGGAATATATATTGCAACATTTCGATGAAAATATAATTACCTAACTAATACAATTTAAAGAAGATAAAACATATATGTAGTCAGGACCGGCCTTAGACATACTGACGCCCCAGAAAAATATGTTGTGGCGCTCTTCTTTCAGATACTTTTAAGATAAATAAATTGTGAAGAGAAGGTATAGACGGTTTAGTGTAAATGATTAAGCATTTTTAGTATAAAACTAGTTAAACACATTTTTGTTCCATGGGTAGGTGTAAAACCTTTAAAAGGCTCTATGAGGACCGAAAAATGCGTGCTCATAGGAGTGTGATATTCTTACTGCACTAAAAATACCTCCTCCTCCCTATTACAACTAAGTTGAAACTTTTCTCGCAATTTATTTTTAACGAATTTAATTAACGTGTTGCAGGTAACTATCCAGTGATAGTTCTTGCTTATACCGCGATCTTAAAGCGGATTCTCGTTTAGTGCACCAGATCGGAAGGCTTAGTCTTTTGCAGGCGGCGTACTAAATTCGTCTCATCGATAATTTCGATTATAGTACTATTACAGTATTGTAATAGCCGTTTTCTATGATTTCGTGTAAATATTTTTATTTCATCGCGAACCATAGGAATCCCGAGATCTCTGTGGAGATCTTCGTTTCTAATGTACCAAGGTGCGCTTACAAACGATCTTAGGAGTATATTTTTAAATGTTTGTAAAGTATTTAAATTAGAATCTCCCGTACAACCCCAGAGTTGTATACCGTAAGTCCAGACATACTTAAGCACCTGCCTGTACAAAATTAGATTGTTTTCGATACTGAGTTTAGAGTGCTTCCCGAGCAACCAGTACATATCTCTGAGCTTATTATTTTACTCTTCGCATTTCTTTTTAACATGCGGTTTTACTTATTTTCGATGGATCAGTCGGCCAGTAAGTCGGGTTGCCAGTCGAAGGAAAATCGCAATTATTTTCCATTACCGCTTCGTAGGGCATTCGACCCTTTTGAGAAATAGCTCTAGATCCTCAGAGCTGTGCTTCGCATTAAAGTCACCACCAAGAATAAAATTTTGTTTAACTAAGTTTAGCACGTTCATAAATTCATTATTTTCAATTTTACATCGTGGAGGACCGTATATGGAAGATACATTCAGTACAACATTCTGAGTTCTAACTTGTACACCGATTAATTGCATTGATTCAGCCTCTATTTTTGGGCCTATCGTGTATTCGGTACATTCTTTTATAAATAAAGATGGCCCACCTCTTGCTTTGTTCGACGGATGAGTTGCGTGGTATTCTAAATATCCATTGATCTTACTATTTGATTGTTTCTTGACATGCGTTTCCGATATCAAACAAATATAAATATCTTTATCATGCATAAACATTTCTAGTTCTCCAAGTTTTTGCCATAATCCTTTGGCATTCCAAGTAATTATTTTGAGCTTGTCCATCATATTTTTCTTTATGTAGGGCGTTTTGGCCAAAAACTGTTTTTGAGTTTAGTTAGTCTATCAAATATAAGTTTATTTGTACCACATTGCTCCTCAATTTTCGAAAGGATTATGTTTAAGACGTTCGTGAGTGGATCACCAGCAGTATATTTTTGTAAAGGTATGTTTTAAGCCGTTATTTGGGCATATGTGTTTACACTACTTTTCTTTGGTGTTTGCTCTGGTTGTGTTGATTGTACTTGAGTCTCTTTTTATTTTTGGAATTTGAGCATTTAACCTCTTAGGGGTCTTAAGAACTTTCTTTTCTACTTGGCTGTGTTAATTTTGATCGCCGTTTTTGTAATTCTTTTGCCACTTCGCATCCTCTATAGTTGGCCGGATGATTTTTATTACAATTGATGCACGTTGCTGCACTTTTGCTATCTGAGGTGCAGTCTTTAGTAAGATTATTTCCGGGGAACTTTACACAGCTAGGTTCTTTTTTGCAAAATGTTTGCATTGTGATTGAATTCTTGACAGCGTTTACACTGCGGAAAAAAACATGAATATTGATAATCTTATACAAACTATCTTCAGTCGTCTATCTTTTAACATCTTACTAAAGTTATAATCGCCATAAGGATATTAAATCTTTTTAGCATTATACTAAATTCATTTACAAATACCCAAAAAGTTATGCACAATTTAGGCGCTTCCAATATTGGGTTTATAAAGAAAATATGTTTAGTATAATGCCAGTTCAAAAGTTTTTAACATTAGGAACAGTTAAGTATGTAAGCAAACTGTTAAGAAGTATCAATCTAATAACTTAACATCAGGTATTTAAAATGTTGATCTTATATCACTTTTACACACAATTTATAATGAATAAGATCACCTAAGTACATTATCACTCTAAATTTTTGCTCAAATAATTTTTTAAACTAAACTTAAATTACTTATTTTAAATAAAAAATGCACGAGTGCATCGCACATACTTGCTCTTATGTTTAATTAAATCGCATGCAAAAGATTTCTATTAATTATCTAAATATATTTTTAAAGTCGTTTTTACTTAATTTTTTTATATACAAAATTTCATTAATTTTTTTCTAAAAAAAATGTTATGCCACTTTTAAATATTTTATAAAAATTAAAAAAAAAATCATTCCCCCGTTTTCGAAATATTGAATTAAAAAAAAAATAATTTCTTTTTAAATTTTAAAAATATAAAAAAAAATATTTTTAAAATATTTTGGTATGCAGTATTATTTATAATTTAAGGTAAAAATTTTGATTCAAATCCATGAGTCGCTTATGAGAAAGTCGAAAATCAAAAAAAAAAAAATGGTTGTATGGCAGGTACCGTTAACAAAATACAGTCGAACTTCGATAACTCGAATATTTAATATTTCGAATGAAATTGCTTGGCAAAAGCGCGAAGCCTGAAAGTGTACGTGTAATTATTGTTTGATAACTCGAACTTCTATAACTCGAATGTCTAGATAACTCGAAGATATTATTTGGCGTCAGCTTCGATAAGTCAATTTTTTTAGGGGAATTCTCGAATTCTGAGGATTTTTGTAAGTTCATTTCATAATGCATTGCGTTTGTGGATTCTGTGTTTGTATGTTCTATGACCTTATATAGATGCTTCTGTTACCAATAGTGATTCCGTGAAGTGTGAGTAAGAGATGACATGTTCCGGTGTTAGAACACACATTGTTTGGTTGGTATATGTATTATAATATGAATTTAAAGTCTTATTAAAAAAAGAAACAATAGTAGGCCTCTTCTGAAAAGTAAAAAAAAAGACGAAATAAAAAGTGTAAAGAAATTGATGTAGATATTAACAGTGCAGTGTGTAGTTTTTATTATAAATACGGCCAACGTGAATATGTCGCTAAAGCGAACTTTAAAAATATTATCATTTGAAGATAAATTTAAATTAGTAAAAGAGTTTGAGAGTGGGCCAATAAAAAAGGATGTGGCTATAAATTTATAGCATTAATCCACTCGTCAGACAAGTATAACGGAATATTTTAAATAATTACAGCGTTTGTTTTTTTTTTATTCTCAAATAAATAATACGTGCTTATTATTAATTTTGTGTTTTACTTGATAACTCGAAGTCTTAATAACTCGAATTATTTTTTTGGCAAGTGATGGTCTGAGTTATCGAAGCTTGACTGTATTTCAAAAGAATGTTTAACCAAAATGTAGTTGTTCAAACCCTTTTTTTTATCAAAATCGTTAGAACCGCTTTTGAGATAATTAAGATGACAGAAAAAATTGTATGACAAATACGTAAGCTTTGGGCTAAAATAACGATTCAAAAATATATTTGAGACAATCACCTAAAACGCTTAAATACCAAGTTTGAAAAAATAGCTTCAGCCGCTTAGGCTATTGATTGTTGTACAGACAGACAGACAGACAGACGAAATTACGGGACCCACTTTCTTGGTGTTCTCTACCATCGTAATGATTTCTATTTTTTTCCAATACAAAACTTACCCTATATAGTACCTATGTATATCGCAAGTAAAAAGTAAAAGAGAAAAACTACCACTTTAAGATTTCTTATACATACCTATAATATACGCTTTAAAAACTCTCCTCAAGGAAAAAAGTTTCTTTTATTTTTAAACAAATATTATCGCCCTATTATTCATACCGCCAAATTTGTTTAGAGATACTTATTAGTTGATTTCTTCCTGGAGCGCTTCCTAAACTGTTCTCTTCCGCTTGGTGCCCTTATAGCTCTGATGCTCTGGGCGGCCACACATCTTGCCCTAACCTAGATCTGCTCCTGCATGTAGGTAGTATAAAATTCTCTAACGTAAAAGAAAATTCAATTAACTTTACTTTATAATTATTTATTTCTATTTGTATATTATGAAAGCATATTCTACTGGTATTGTTTTTAATGGAACATCAGGACCAGGAGTCCATACAAAAGTGCCATTAAAAACTTTCATAGAGTATCTCAATAGCATCCTGCACAATATTCGTAAAAAGTTATAGATAAGGTATTAGACTTAGAAAATATTCTAAAGAATGAATTTTGTATTCATTAATTAAATAAATGTAAACGGTGATTTTTTAAGAGCTTGGTTTTTGAAAATTCAAAAAAACACAGAAACTTGTAAAAAGTGAATGAAATTTTTATTTGGATCGATAAATCAATTTCTGCCATTTACTTTTTAAAAATAATTTCACTTAAATGTTGCCCGCGGCTACGCTTCAGGTGGTCCATTCTGAAGGTCCAATTTTGGCAAACTTTTTCACACATTTCGGCCGGAATCTCACCAATGACGCGTTCAATGTTGGCTTCCAAGGCAGCAATCGTGTTTGGCTTGTCCCCATACACAATAGACTTAACATAGCCCCACAAAAAATAGTCAAACGGGGTCAAATCACATGATCTTGGTGGCCAATTGACTGCGCCAAAACGTGAGATCAACTGCTCACCAAATTCGCCTCTCAATTGATGCATGGTTTCGCGTGCAGTGTGCCATTTGGCACCGTCCTGTTGGAACCACATGTCGACCGAGTTCAATTCTTGCATTTTCGGCAAAAAAAATCTGTTATCATCGAACGGTACCTTTCTCCATTGACCGTAACCCTGCGGCCTTCATCGTCCTTGAAGAAGTACGGCCCAATGATGCCGCCTGCCCATAAACCGCACCAAACAGTGCATTTTTCGGATGCATTGGTAGCTGCTGAATTGCCTCTGGCTGCTCTTCACTCCAAATACGGCAATTCTGCTTATTCACGTATCCATTTAGCCAACAATGAGCGGAAAAATAAACGGACGTAGCTTGCGAAACACATTTTTCACAGAGCATGAATTTTGATAATAAATTTCAATAATTTGCAAACGTTGTTCAGGCGTAAGTCTATTCATGATGAAATGGCAAACAATACTGAATCGAAATGTCAAATGTTCGTGGAATTTGTCATGTGTGATCTGTCAAAAATATAAACGTCAAAAACCAAGTAGCAAAAAAATCACCCGTTATATACAATATTAACACATTTTAAGTTTGACCACTCGGAAGAATCTGATTGTTCAATTTTATGAATATAAAATCATAAACCCACCAGAGAACAAAAAAAAACAACCTATATTTGAGCCGAAACACCTGAAACCGGGATTTAGTGTATTCAATATGGAGACTGATCTAACGTGATGATAGAATGATAGATAAAACAAAAAAGCGACTGTTTATCTGTCTGTATGCCTGCACTGCAGCGATTTTCTTCAACGGCTCTAACGATTTTGATAAAAAAAAATCGGTGTACTTTGTAGGTATAGGTATAGTCTGCATTTTGGCAAAAAAATTGCACATAAAATGTTACTATTTGGTCCCTAAATATAACCGTTTTCATAATTTTCGATTTTATCATTAACGGATTTATGAATTTCGACCAAAAGCTTGCTATAGGATGTTTTTCAAAATCTAAATAATATTCCATATGAAAATTGTCGAAATATTATTTTTTTTTTTTTTGAATTTTTGAAAAAGAATATTTCATTCAAAAAGTCTCTTAATGAGAAAGAATCAATTTTTACTTGTCGAGCAAAAAATAGCAATGCAATCTGCTTTTTTAAATATTATTTTTCCCATCTCTAAATACCGTCACTTTTTCTAACCTCTACTGTAGTTTGGTACTGAAGGTAAATAAGTTAACCGTTTGAAGTTATAATTTAACGGTTCATTAGTACTGCTTGGTTTAAATGTCACTTTGTGTGGTGCCATTGAATATTTTAGGCGATCAAAATAATAGCAGCGATCGGCAAGTTCTATTTAAAAAAAAAATGTTTTTCCTTCAACTTTGATTTGCATATAATAAAAAGTAAAAGCCATATTCTTCTATTTTATATTTCCAATTGTTTTTAAAACCAATTTTTTAAAACCAATTAATTTGTTCTTATGAAGTGGGTCGTGGTAAACATTGCACACCAGAAAGACGCAAACTTATTAATAATCTTATAATGGACGGCAAAACCTATAAAGAAGTTCAGGAACTTATTGGATGTTCGGCGAAAATGGTGAGAAACGCCATCATATTTGAGGAAAAAGCTGAAACACGGGGGCGTAAACAAGTTTTAACGCCGTCTTACGTAAAACTTGTTGTGCGATTTTCCAAAATACACACTACTACAGCTGCTTCACAAATTAAGGATGAATTTGATTTACCATGCGGTGTACATACAGTGGGAAGACGATTGAGGGATTATAACCCAAATGCTCGCAGTCCAAGAAAAGTCCCCTTTGTGAAAAAAACCTAACCAAAAGAATAAAATATGCGCGAAAGCATTTGGGGTGGGCTCCGAAAAAATGGAGCAATATTCTCTGGACTGAAGAGAGTAAAGTTGTGCTTTATGGTGGTAAAGGATCTCGGTAATATGTTAGACGAACACTAAACACCGCATATGATCCTAGGTACACCACAAAAACCATAAAATACGGAGGATCTAGCATCATGGTATGGGTATGCATCTTATACTATGGAGTTGGTCCAATATATTGGATCAAAAGTATAATGAACCAGCACTCGTACGTGGAAATTTTGCAAAACGTCATGCTACCATACGACGACTTCGAAATGCCGCTTAAATGGGTCTTTCAGCAAGATAACGACCCA
Source organism: Philhelius pedissequus (assembly GCA_910595825.1). Taxonomy (NCBI): domain Eukaryota; kingdom Metazoa; phylum Arthropoda; class Insecta; order Diptera; family Syrphidae; genus Philhelius; species Philhelius pedissequus. The sequence goes on along the minus strand of OU343160.1, from coordinate 71,491,778 downwards.
AAACACACCAGCAGGACAGCTAAACAATGGTTTCAGGAGAACAATATTGAGGTCATGGAGTGGCCTGCTCATTCTCCTGACCTCTATCCTATTGAGAATCTTTGGGCGGACATAAAAAAATCATTCTGGAAAGCCAAACCAAAAAATAACAAGGAGTTATGGACCGTAGTTTAGCAGGCTTGGGGATCAATAACACCGCAAAGTTGTAAGGGTCTTGTCGACTCAATTAAACGTCGTTGTGAAACTGTTATTAAAAATAAAGGTCATGCTACTAAATACTAGCTTTCTAGAAATAAAATGCCTTTTAATTGAACTTTTTATACCGTAGTTTTATTTAAACTATAAACAAATAGACAAGTCTTTGCTATTAATTTGCTCCCTTTAATTTGGAGTTTTGTGTTTGTTTCATTGCTAAGCTAATGATCAATAAATTACAATCCAATTCATATAAAAAACTTTTCAATAAAACATAAAATGTTTGCTTATAATTATTTCTTCGCTCAAACTTCTTTTTATTTTTTTTATTTCTGACTAAACATATTTTTAATTTCACTGCAATTTTTTTGTTGTTGTATGTACTATAGGGCAAGTTTTGTATTTGGAAAAAAAATCGACCTCGATATTTTAATTAAATTTGACATTACGATGATAAAGAACACCAAAAAAGTAGGTCCCGCAATTTCGTCTGTCTGTCTGTAGAACGATCTACAGCCTAAACGGCTGCCGCGATTTTGTTCAAACTTGGTTGTTAGGCGTTTTAGGTGATTGTCCAAAATAGGATTTTGAATCGTTGTTTTAGCCCCAAAAATAACGGTACTTATCATACAAATTTTTCTACCATCTTAATTATCTCGAAAACGGCTCTAACGATTTTGATAAAAATTGGTTGAATTTATATTATTAAATATTTAAAATGTTCATACCAATTTTTTGTTATAAAAAATTTAAGAACTTTTATATATAAACAATTAAGTGAAAAACATCTTTAAAAATACATTTAGCCGTTTCTATTGAAAATCTTTTGCATACAATGTGATCGAACATAGGAGCAAGTACGTGCGATCCAGTTGTGCATTTTATTTATTTTTTTAATTCAAAAAGTCTCTTAATCTCGTACGTTAAAGTACAATCTTTTGCTAGATTTTATTACTCAAAATAAAAAAAAAAACTGAAGTAAAATAGGAAACGAGTCCTGTATATCAGGTGTCAGGCAGGAGTTTTTAAGTAAATCATATTTTAGAGCTCTTTCACGAAGACCCATTTTTAGAAAGCAGATGGTTCCCACTCCCATTTTCATTTAATTTTCAAAACATTTGTAGTTTCTGTTCAAAAAATAAATGTTTATATTTTACACATTTGTTCATACATACATACATATTTCTGATTTGAATATTTTTTGACAAATTATGTTCTTTTTCGATGCATTTGTACCTCTGTACGCCTGTCGAGTAACAACTCAATTGACGTTCTGGGTAAAAAGGGGATGGACTTTTAATTTATATTCTTAACTTTATCCTTGCAAGCTAATTTGCAAAAAATAAAAAAAAATAAAAACGTTTAGAACTCTTACTAATAGGTTAGGTGAAAAATACTTATCGATAAAATCGATGCGATGGTTCAAACTCCCGCAGGGACGTTAAGTGCTTACTACATGAGTTGGATTCTTGAGACTAATTGTTGTGGAAAATGTCTGCTGCAAAAAATAGAACAAAATAAAATATATCCAGATTATGTATTCAGTTTAATTAGTAATGGGATCATCGATATGCAGAGAAGACCAACATATTAAACGTCCAATCCATATATATCTGTAGTGTACGTATAAAGGGTTATTTTGTAAATAGCATTTCATGATTCGAAAGTGCTGTATAATATTCTCTACCAAAAAAGAGCGGTGGGAGATGAGTAATTGATTGACAATTGATTGATTTTTTGTACACTATATGAAGAATCCAGTAATTAAACATATAGACTATTATATTAGCTTGAGTTCTTTTTGGAAATGTAATCGTTAAACCAAAATAATAGAAACCAGTATCGACTATTCAAACTTGTATAGTCCTTAAGGTTGTGTTTCTCATCATTTCTAACTGCCAATAAAGTCAACATCACATATCACAATTGTCATTAAAAGGAGGTCATAATTTCGATGAGTCTTGTGACTCTCACTAGTTATAACTGTTATATTTCACCTCTTATTTTATCTTTTAAGGTATCTGTGCAATTGAGGAGAATTGGGCTGTAAGGCTTGGTTTTAAAAGAATTTTTATAAATTAGAATCTTCAATACCATTAAGAAAATAAAAAATTCATTAAACATAAAAACATTATAACAAAAAACATTTTTAATCTTTAAGATCTTTAAATGTATCTATTGAAATATTCTTGACATGAAGTTTCTTGGAATTACTTTACTGAATTCTTATCAGTTTCATTAAATTAGTTATCTGAATCTAGAGTAATTAAAAAACCTTCTGATTTTATTAAGGAACACACTTGCATATTTTTTTTTGCTTAGATAATATAAAACAAGTAAACAATTTTAATTAGTTTTGGCATTGAATTTTGTTGTTTTATTTTTCCTGCATACATTTTAAGTTGATTATGATATGTTTAGCTACACACTTCGGTTAAGTTTACCTACAAGTATACATAGTCTGAAAATTTGAATGTGATGGAATCTTTTATTTTATTTTATAATTTTTTGGTTTCTCCTAGATAGCGCTTTTAAATAAAACGATAAACAAACAATCTCAGCTAATAAACAGAATCCCGAGCTTCTTTTGTTTCTACACAAAAAACGAAAAATAAAAAAAAAATAATGGCCTATAGTTTCTAAGCGGTGAGTTATTCATGCTGGTTATAGAATCCGCAACATTTAAATCCAAAGCTACTTTGGGAACAAGGACATTTTTGACTTAAACATTTGTACCCTTATTAAAAAACAAGATTTAGTGACGGGTTATCTTTAACACATAGACTAAGTGCAAAATGTCATTAATAAAACATAATTTCTGCTATTTGATATTTGCTAACTTATTCCTCCTCTAATCCATTGAAGAGGATGGTTTAGTGAAAGAATAAAAATTCACATTAAGAACAGGACAGGATCGATCGCACGTACTTGATCTTATATTCGATCACATCTTAAATTAAAGTAAATTTCTCTTTAAAAGATTGTAGTTTGACAATTTTATGTATTTAATCATATAAGTTTTAAAAGTATTCAGTCAAAACAAAATTTCAAAATATTGAATTTTCAAAAAAAAAAAAAAAATCAAAAATCCAAACAAATATCTCCAAAATTTTGGTACACAGTCGAAATGTTGATCGAAATGCATTGAGCCTCTTATGAGTAAGTCCAAAATCAAAACAAATGAATTTATGGCGTTAGTTTTGGGGCTAAAACGCTTAAATCCAATTTTGAAAAAAAAATCGCCTCCGACGTTTAGCGTCTAGGCTGTAGAGCATTGTACAGACAGACATACGGAATTATGGGACTCACTTTTTTTGTGGCCTCTACCATCGTAATGTCAAGTTTGATTAAAATCTCAAGTTCGATTTTTTCCAAATGCAAAACATGATTATAACGGGTGATTTTTTTGCTACTTGGTTTTTGACGTTTATATTTTTGACAGATCACACATGACAAATTCCACGAACATTTGACATTTCGATTCAGTATTGTTTGCCATTTCATCATGAATAGACTTACGTCTGAACAACGGTTGCAAATTATTGAAATTTATTATCAAAATTCGTGCTCTGTGAAAAATGTGTTTCGCAAGCTACGTCCGGCAAAATTGTCTTCAGCGACGAGGCTCATTTTTGGCTAAATGGATACGTGAATAAGCAGAATTGCCATATTTGGAGTGAAGAGCAGCCAGAGGCAATTCAGCAGCTACCAATGCATCCCGAAAAATGCACTGTTTGGTGCGGTTTATGGGCAGGCGGCATCATTGGGCCGTACTTCTTCAAGGACGATGAAGGCCGCAAGGTTACGGTTAATGGATAAAGGTACCGTTCGATGATAACAGATTTTTTTTGCCGAAAATGCAAGAATTGAACTAGGTCGACATGTGGTTCCAACAGGACGGTGCCACATGTCACACTGCACGCGAAACCATGCATCAATTGAGAGGCGAATTTGGTGAGCAGTTGATCTCACGTTTTGGCGCAGTCAATTGGCCACCAAGATCATGTGATTTGACCCCGTTAGACTATTTTTTGTGGAGCTATGTTAAGTCTATTGTCTATGGGGACAAGCCAAACACGATTGCTGCCTTGGAAGCCAACATTGAACGCGTCATTGGTGAGATTCCGGCCGAAATGTGATTTTTTTGCTACTTGGTTTTTGACGTTTATATTTTTGACAGATCACACATGACAAATTCCACGAACATTTGATATTTCGATTCAGTATTGTTTGCCATTTCATCATGAATAGACTTACGCCTGAACAACGTTTGCAAATTATTGAAATTTATTATCAAAATTCGTGCTCTGTGAAAAATGTGTTTCGCAAGCTTTTATCGCAAAATTGTCTTCAGCGACGAGGCTCATTTTTGGCTAAATGGATACGTGAATAAGCAGAATTGCCATATTTGGAGTGAAGAGCAGCCAGAGGCAATTCAGCAGCTACCAATGCATCCCGCAAAATGCACTGTTTGGTGCGGTTTATGGGCAGGCGGCATCATTGGGCCGTACTTCTTCAAGGACGATGAAGGCCGCAGGGTTACGGTCAATGGAGAAAGGTACCGTTCGATGATAACAGATTTTTTTTGCCGAAAATGCAAGAATTGAACTCGGTCGACATGTGGTTCCAACAGGACGGTGCCACATGCCACACTGCACGCGAAACTATGCATCAATTGAGAGGCGAATTTGGTGAGCAGTTGATCTCACGTTTTGGCGCAGTCAATTGGCCACCAAGATCATGTGATTTGACCCCGTTAGACTATTTTTTGTGGGGCTATGTTAAGTATATTGTCTATGGGGACAAGCCAAACACGATTGCTGCCTTGGAAGCCAACATTGAACGCGTCATTGGTGAGATTCCGGCCGAAATGTGTGAAAAAGTTTGCCAAAATTGGACCTTCAGAATGGACCACCTGAAGCGTAGCCGCGGGCAACATTTAAGTGAAATTATTTTTTAAAAGTAAATGGCAGAAATTGATTTATCGATCCAAATAAAAATTTCTTTTACTTCTTACAAGTTTCTGTGTTTTTTTGAATTTTCAAAAACCAAGCTCTTAAAAAATCACCGTTTATATGCCTGTGGACTCATATTATAGGTATATGTTACATTTTGGTTAAATTCTTTTTCTTTTATATTTTGTTATAGTGCAGCTGTAATACAACCATTTTTTGATTTTGAAGTTATTAATAAGTTTCTCGATGGATTTCGATCAAAATTTTTATATTGGAGGTCCTTCAAATTATGAATAATACCTACTGCAACAAAATTTTCGAATTTGTGTTTTTTATATTTTTTTTGAAACTTCAATATTTCGTAAATGGATGAGGATTTTTTTTCGAAATAATATTTGTAAGTTTATATTATTAAATGCATAAAATTGCCATACACATTTGTTATAAAAGAATTTAAGAATTTTTGTATATAAACAATTTAAAACGTATCAAGAAAACCGTCTCCATTGGTTTTTGTTTTCACGACCAAATACATCATCGGGTTTTTGTAGCAATTTGTATTCCCCCATGCTGTCGAGATGATGGCATATGCATCATAGACCACCTTTTGTGGAATTAACACATATTTGATGTCGCCAAAAATGCTGCAAAGTATTTGGGTTTTCTTAGAAGATGCAAGAAATTCTTTTCCTCGTCTGATCTGGCTGTAATCTATAAGGTCTTCATTCGTCCAAATCTGGAATATAACTCGCATATTTGGGAAGGAGCTCCAAAAACGCTTTTAAATCTTTTGGATAGAATTCATAAGAAATAAAAGTAATTATAAATTAAAAGATTTTTAAATTTTAATTTTATATTTAATTCATAAAAAAAACTTAGTTTTGAATCACAACTTTTTTAATTATTTTGCTACGCGTTTCGGAATTATCATTCCATCATCTGGCTGTTGGCAACTTTGTTTAAATTTTATTTTTCGTTGTCATCTTCCTTTTTGTTTGTGTTGTTTTCTTCTTTATTGTGCATTTCTTTTAAATATTAATTTGCATTGATTATGTTTTCTTTCTCTTTTTCATTTTCTTTACTTTACGCGGCTCTAGTTTCCCCTCCAATTTTGATATTCAGAAATTTAAAACCAATGTGCATCGGTATTTCCTCTTGCATTCTTTCCTACTTTCCTAACGCTTGCGCTAGCTTGTTCATTTTAATTGTACTCAAAACCCCTTTAGTGCGCGCATCAGTATAAAGAAAAAAACTAGTTCCACGGGGTGGCCGTGGCGAGATAGTTGTGTGTTCGCCTGTTAACCTCATGGTCACAGGATCGATCCCTGCCGTAGTCCATGTCCTCTTATTTTTCCATTAAAAATCAATTCTAAAATAAATGTCATATGAGTTGCTGGTTTACTCATTACATGCTGCTTAGGCATAGAACTAAAAACATGTGATTGAGTAAAACTAGTACACCGACAAATATGACAACAAATACAAAAAATAATGCGAATTATAATGGACATATACAAATAAGATACGGATATTTCTCCGCATTAGTTCAGCCGCCATCCCTGAAGATAAAATCTGAGACAACACCCAACTCCAGTCTCAGAACATCGTGCCACACATCTTTCCTATCCTTCTTTCTCTTCTTAACCGAACGCCCGCGCTGTGTTGAAACATTTAAAGGGTAGTATAATCCCTCGAGCGCGTGCAGATTATAAAAAAAAACATCTAATAAGTAAGTATTTGAATCCGGTAATGAATATGATAATCCCGAAATAGTGTCGCCAATAAAACACTTAAGTTAATTTTAACCTCCACGGATAAGAGATTTTTAATGAAAATTAGAAAAAAGAGTAGAACACAACACAGAGCCCTGCGACACATAAGAATTTATTTTATGACTTGTATTGAACGGCCGGGAAGGTTGTTTATAAATTATAATCTAGCGAAAAAGAGATTTATCGATACCAACTACACGCACTGCTTTAGCAGAAGCAGTACTCACGAAAAAAATTAATAAATTGGATGGTACAGAAGTGGCACAAAAGGGGTCCTGTTGTTGATATAACATATGACACCGTGGATCACTTCAATCTATGTCACAAGCTCTTTGCAAATTATGGTTTCTCTTCGTCGGCAGTGGGCTTGATGTCATCTTATCTTCGGGATAGACAACAAGCAGTTTCACATGACAATAAAATGTCGAATTTCCTTCCGACTACTAGAGGAGTCCCTCAGGGTTCGATACTAGGCCCACTTCTATTTTCCCTATATATTAATGAACTCCCCAATAAGATCAGAAGATGTTCTATCCAAATGTATGCTGACGATGTACAGCTTTACAAAAACTGCCCGCTTGGGCTTATCGAAGACTGTGTTTACACAATCAGTAAAGACCTTGAAGAAATATTGCGTTGGTCAACTTATAATGGTTTGTTCTTAAATCATGCAAAATCAAAATGCATCATTATTAGTAGGAAATCGCTGAAAATCGATTACTTTCCCAGTCTGTACATCAATAATTCAACAACTGCCTATGTCTCTTCGGCTCGAAATCTCGGAATGTTATTTAATAGTACATTATCTTGGGATATGCATATCAACGCCGCCGTTGGTAAAGCTTATGGAGTACTCCGTATGCTTTGGTACTCCCAGCATTATACCCCTTTTAAAACTCGATTGCTCTTAGCCAAAATACTAGTAACACCTATACTCACATATGGTTGTGAAGTTTTTTGTCATTGCGACTCAGTAAGCAAGAGAAAGCTTAATGTCGCCTTTAATAACACTGCGCGATATGTCTTTGGCCTGCGAAGATCTGACCACATATCAAGGTTTTCAGTACAAATCTTTAATATCTCTCTCGATAACCTTATGCTCTTCCGTACTATTATACTACTGTTCAAAGTGATCCAAAGCAAACAGCCGTGCAGCTTATACAATAGGATTCAGTTATGTTCCTCTAACAGATCGCAACAACTAATTATTCCGCGTCACTCATGTCTTACTTCGGAGAGACAGTTTTTCGTCAACGCCATCCGCCTGTGGAATTCTTTACCGCGGCACCTAAAAGGTATGATAGGTGAAGCAGAGTTTCGTCGAGCGCTAAAAATCCACTTTCATGATTAAATAAATCTTTTTTTTTTCTTTTTCTCCCTAACTGTTCTTTGATTTAATTTTTCTTTTGTCAACAGAGACATATTGTATTTATAACTATTAGTTATTTTTATTATTTTTTTTTATTGCTTAAACTTAAATTTAACTAATACTTAAAGATTGTTAATTATTGTTATAGTTTTGTTTCTTTGTATACTTTTAGCTTAACACTGTCTTAAAAGAAGTGAATTCTTACTGTGTAAGCATACAATGAACTAATAAATACAAATACAAATACATATGAACATTACTAAAAACCATATGTATAATTTCAAATAAATACATTTTAATAATCTGAGCCGTGAAATAATAATTTAATCTTATGAAAAGTACTCTGATAATATACTTTATTGAAATTGTGTAAATATGCGTACGAAACTGTAACCTGCATTTCTTTTGACGTTTCTCAAAAAAAAAAAACGAACGAAAACAAACAAGTCTTATCCCATAACTATTTATATATTCTGTCAAAGGCAGTGACAAAAATAAACATTGCAGTGTATGAATTTATGTTTCCAAAATGAAAACTACTTGGCTTTGAATTAATAATGCATTACATATGTATATGCAGTGCATATAAGCATTATTATCTTTTAGTTGGTACTTTTCCACTAAGTATATGACATTATCGTACAATATGTGAATTGAACTCAAAATCAAGCACTGTTTGTTTGTATTCAATTTTGTTAAAGTTTAAGTTCATTTACGAACAAATTTAAAAACAATTTCATTGATATTTAGCTTTATTGAATTTGAATTGAATGCAGGCGACAGATAAGAAAACTAAGTAATTATTTTTATTTCTTGTAACGTATTGACTTGAAACTAAATGACATTTGCATCGCGCTGACTTAGTAATCGATTCGTTATTAAGTTTAATCACGAATCATTTCGAGATGATTTGAATTATACAATCTTTGGTTGGGGTTTAAAATAAAATTATAAGTTTATATTCACGAAACATAGTTATTGAAGTAACTAACATTAATTAGTAGACATAATGAATAATGACAATGTTAACAATCAATCAAATTAGATGCTTCAAAATTATATTTGAATTTTAATTGAAATCCATCTTGCACGTACAAAAGTTGGGTTCATCAGTAACCAAGGGGAATGTGGAATTTAAAAAATATTTTTGAAACAGACTTTTTTCAACTACCAATGTACAAAACGATTTTACTATACCTGGATTGGTGCTTCTGCAAGCTCTTTAAAAGTCTTTCAAAAAAAATCATTTTAAATATTCGGAGACTGAAAATAGAAATTTCATAGAAACAGTAACATCTCATGAACACCAACGTTATGTTTTTTATTTCTCCCTATTCACCTCTATTTCTGCGGCCATTTAATGCTAGTTGCATTCCTTCTCTTTAATATTCAACCTGTCATAAATCTTCTTCCAAGGCTTAAATGGTAAGATAATAGAAGGGTTGATTACTTCAATAAAATTCATAAAAACTATTCTAAAAGAATAGTTACAAATACTAACATTGAGGTACGATGTTTGACCTTAAAAGAATGTAACTACATAGCTTATAAAAATTCTAGTACTTCAAATATTACGTTTGAAAGAAAAGAAACCGTGGTTTGACTTGGATTGCCACTGAAGTAGAAAAACTTCACTTAAGCTACTTAAAATTTACAGAAAATTCAATTTAGATGCAAGCAGAAAGAATTATTGTGAAGCAAACAGAAAGTACAAAGCCTTATGTAAAACGAAACAACGTTTATACTACCAACGTATTGCGAGTCAACTTTCTAGCATCAATTCAGCAAAGGACTGGTGGAAACTTGCAAAGGAAATTCGAGGTAATTCTACGAGTACTGCATCTCAAATCACAGCTACCGGGTTCATGTCACACTTTGAACCCGCTCGTAGTTATAATTGTACACAGAATGATTCGTTTAGCCAAGAAACACCTACAGTTTTTATCGCTCAACTTGATAACCCATTTGAATTGCAAGAACTCAATGTGCTTATAACTTCCGCCAAGGAAAACAAAGATCCAGGTATAGATGGTATACTTTATGAATTCTATAAAAACGCTAGTAACAATTTTATTAACGGGACACACGCTTTTCTCAACGAAATTTTTGAAACTGAAACGATATCATTCTCTTTCAAGAAATCAATAATTTTCCCAATTTTTAAGAAGGGCGACGCAAACATTGTATCCAATTATCGCGGACTTTCGTTCTTAGACACTCTTTATAAGCTATTCACCACTTTGGTCCTAAACCGCCTAACTATCTGGATCGAGAATAACAACATACTCAATGAAATAACTATAGCACCATTGATCAGATATACAATCTTTCATGCGTGATTCAAGATTCAACTACAGCTATGCGAGAAAAAAAAGCTGTATGCTTGGTTTGTAGATTTGGAGGCGGCCTTCGACAACATCAACCGACAAGTTCTGTTTCACAATCTAACAGCTTTGGGTATGTCAAAGAAAATGAGTTCAATTACCAAACGACTTTATCAGCGGAGAGTTGCAGCGGTCTGGGACGGAAAGAATGCATCCAATTTTTTCAGCACGAGCAAAGGTGTTAAGCAAGGATGTGTATTAAGTGCTCTACTGTTCGTTCTGTTTTTAAATGACCTACCCTCTGAACTTCCAATTGGAATATTTGTGGAAGGACTTGGTATACATGTTCTTTTGTATGCAGATGATATTGTACTCTTCGCTGATAGTCCCGCCAAGCTGCAATCTATCATCAATAAGTTCAGCACCTACTGCGAAAAATGGAACCTCGAAGTAAACTTAGACAAGTCAGAAATTGTTATATTTAGGAATGGAGGTTGCAGAGCTGCCAGTGAAAAATGGTACTTTAATGAAGCTGAAATAAAAATAAAAAACCAATACAATGGTCTGAACATCTGACAACAAGACTGCCAACGTCGAAAAATGCAATAAACGCTACCTGGTCAAAGTTTATAAAAAACAAACACGTTCTACACTCAGCCAAATTTAAAGGCCACGATGCAGCCACAAGGTCGATTATGTATTTTTGTGCATAGGTGTGGGCGTACAAGGAGCACCCCCAAGTTGAAAAACTACAAAGGTTTTTCCTTAAAAGATGTTTCAACCTGGCCTATAACACAGCAAACAATGTAGTACATATTGAAACTGGTCTGTCGAAAGCATGTCTCACAACACTGAACGTACATTTCGGATACATACGCAGAATATTAAGTCTTCCCCTCGATAGATTGACCCGCATCCACTCTTTGGCAGTACTTCAAAAAAATATTTATTGAGCCCAGGAATGGTCAGGCCTTTTCCAAGTAAACGGAATAGATTTCAACGTCAATGCCAGCAACTTTGAATGGAAAAATGCTCATCACATGCTTTTGGATAACCTTAAGGAAAAATTATGGAAGTCATTTACCGATCGTGCTCTTCAACCTCAATTCCATGACGAATACTGCAACTTATCCTTCACAGATATACCCAATTATTTCGATTACTCAAATTCACGAGAAATGATAAGTCTTATATTAAAAGCACGATGTGGGTTACTGGATTTGAATGGAAGGGCGTTTCGTAACAACACTGTCGAACTTTGCACAATATGTAACCTTGATGCAACCGAGAACACCTACCACTTCATCAGTATTGGTCGTATTTTCAAAACTTACAGCCGAATATTTCTCGGAGCGGAAGCAATTGAACACTCAGAGTTTCTCAATATACTGAATGGCAAATGTTACTTAAAACTATACAAATTCTTAAAATATACTATAAACTATAGAAACTTAATTACAAATGAATATAATTAAACTAAAATAAAACTTAAATACAAGCTAAGCCAACATTTAAATTGTAAAACTTTTGAACCTGGCAGACAACTCTAATAAATTATTGTCCTAATTAATTTTGTAAACTAGCAGAATCTTGTTTTTATTACTATTTTTTGAGAAAAATAAAATTATTTTATCTATCTATCTATCAATCTATCTTTTCCTGTTTCAATCGGACTATACGAATGCGAAATTCTTTAACCAACTCTTGCTATTCCTTTCATTATGATATTCAAAAATTCAATACTAATACGCACCGATAACTCCTGTGCAGTCCCCTCTATATTTCCCAAAACTTGGTATTGTAAGTTCAACATATTAAGGGTAATATCAAATTGTGTGAAGTACGAGTATACTGTAAAATTCTGTGGCATTGGCTAAGCTTTCAAGTTTTGTTTACATTCTATTATGGAACACATCCTCATTTTTTTTTTGACATGCGTTTCAGTAGACGGTGAAATGATGTGGTAGGGAATTAAACAGTATCTATTTTTGGCTTTATAAGGACTTTCATATAGACGACACGACGACGCACGATGGGAGTTTGTGAAGAACTCGTTATATATATTTTAATCACTCATATAGTATTTTTCTACAGTATTTACCCCTTATTCAAAACACATCACTTTGTCGCGTTTGACTGAAGTTTCAATTCAATGGAAAAGGAATTCTTTGTGTTACCTGCGTAGCCATCATTAACACAGGTGCGTTGTTCAACTCTTTAATGTATTAAAAAAAAAACTCCATTGTAATTTATTTTTCAAAGTGCTAAAAAATTAGAAACCGCACGGTGAAGTGAAACAAGTCTACCGTTAATAAAAATATATAAATTATTAGGCAAGTTTGAGTTTGTATCCAAAAATTTTGAGAGTTCAATGCACATACGTTTTTAATTTAAGTTAAAACCAGTCGTATTACAGAAGGTGCTAGAACTCAACTAATAGCATTTGATTCTTCCAAAATAATTTGTCAGTGTTTTTGTCTAATTTAAGGAACGCATTAGACGTTTCATGTAAAGCGTCAACGCGTTGACTATCCGATGTTAAAATGACAACATTGCTGGGTTGCTGGACACAGCAATATAAAGGGAACGATATAGCAAATTAAATGGCAAGGAAGGGTTCAATAGCGAATAGGGACAGCAGCAACTTATTGGGTATATGTCCTGAAGTCCCGTTTGGCGTAGTGAAAATGAAAATAGATATAAAAATGAAAGAGCAAATAAATAACTCCTGGATATTCAGGGGCGACTGTGTTATCTCTAGAAGTTTATGGCCTAGAATCAATGAAAAGAAAACCCAGTATATTTTATCACTCAGTAAAAATAGCATTAGAACCTTGACAGGTGTACTATCAGGACATTGCGCCATAAGTAGAATTGCCACTAGATTGGGTGTATTGGTACCCGACTTCTGCAGGAACTGTCAAGACGCTGATGAAACAGAAACCATTTAGCACCTGCTCTGCGACTGTCCAAATCTACACCCAAATCGCCTCCGACACTTCGGAAAGAGGTTTGTTGATGAACTAGACGACCTAGTGTATATGCCAATGGTAAATATGACAAAATATATAGAGAGTACGGACTGGTTTGTAAATGAACCAGTCTTCATGAAACATTAGTTAGGAATATCTCTGTGTGAAAGGGGATCAAAATGAACCAATAGGCCTCCGTGTACAGCCCTTGAGTTGCGCACGTCCCTCCTAACTTAACCTAAAACTTGCCGTCGAAACGGTGTTAAGGGTCAACGCATGTTTAATGTTTTCTTTGACCATTTAATCACAAGATCAGAGCCTTTAGGACAATTTGACAGATTAGCCTAGACTGGACGTCAGTGTGTAATAATACGAATAACTCGAATCAATTGCCGGAAGAAAAATAGCTAACTAGCTGAATAGAAAATGGCAATGTGAAAAGGACACCTGTCAAATCACGAACAGCCAAAGTCAATGTATAACGCAATCTATCCGGTTGTAGCATTGATCGCAGCACGTCATGATCTATTTATATATCTCGATGACTTCTCCACCAAAAATGCATGCACAACATCTTTTATCACAATTAATTTCAAAATTATCTGAAACGTCTACAAAAATCGAATTAATGTGAATCAAATGCTGTAGTTGTGAGCATACACGTTGGCTGTAGTTGAAAATAGAGAAACCAAAATGAAGTGTATGTATACAAAACACATTACTTATATTACTAAGTCATTGACGACCATGTGAGTGACATTTTTGATCATAACTCCGACATCGGACAGCAAACAGATTTCTTATATGCACTCTTCAAACATGTCCCAAGATCTCCTGAAAAATTTCATTGAAATCCATGGAGCCGAAAAAAAGTAGTTCGCGTAAAAACATAATTTGGATTTTTCTTTATATATAAGAAAAGATGTACTTCAGTAATATTTCTGACGAAAAATACTGTTTCCCCAACATAAAGTTTGTCAACTATCTGCCAAGGTAGACACAGTGAACTTCCATTTAAGAATGTTCACGATTTCTACAAATTACCAAAAAAATCACTTTTGACTTATGTCAACGAGATCACTAACCTGCCCTCTGATCGTCAAGGCGAAAAATTACAAATTGTTTTCTTTAGACTGGATTACCATCAATGATTAGTTGTCAACGTTTTGACACACATGTCAACTCATTTTGGGATAAAACAATATCTTATGGGTTGACATTCTGAGCGCTGACAGTGCATTGTGACATCAGATTCACACCAGAGTCTAATGACCTTTCGATTGACCGTCTGGAACACGTTCCCCCAATAAAACACCCGGAAACAATTTGAATGATTCTGAATTGTATAGGGTTAAACATTTTGCGGTTTAAAAATAAAACACATATAAAATATTTTTTTTCATGATATTTCTTTTTTATTATAAAGTTTGAAGGTTGACATTATGTGTGAAATACTACATAATTTAAATGACCACAACGCGAATTGTTGCAAGCATCGATTCTTTTGAGGTAATTTTCGACCACTTTTTGACACATATTGGACGGTATCTAACCCATAACCTGACGAATGTTGGTTTTCAAGTGCTCAAGAGTTAAAAGGTTTACCACGGTCTTTGGCCTAGCCCTACAAAAAAAAGTCCAGCGGTATCAAATCGCATGATCTTGGTGGCCATTTGATATCGCCACGACGAGAAATTACGCGGCCAGGAAATGTCTCTTGCAATAAATCCATATTCGCTCGAGTTGTGTGGCATGTGGCACCGTCTTGTTGAAACCACATGTTCTCCAAGTCGTATTCCTCAATAGCAGGCAAAAAAAAGTCGGTTATCATATGACCATAACGCTCCGAATTGACGGTGACAGTCGTTCCATCGAAGTTTTCGAAGAAGTAAGGTCCAATCACACCTCCGGACCAAAGAGAGCATAAAACAGTAAGTTTTTGTGGATGCAATGGCCTCTCTTCAATGACTTGAGGATTCTCAGAACCCCAAATACGATAATTTTGTTTATTAACATACCCACCGAGTGAGCAATGAGTTTCGTCGGTGAAGAAAATTTTGTTCGTCCACCGTCTGTTGTTCAAGCACCCATTCGACGTATCTACGACATTTTGAATGGCCAGCTGTCTTCAGTTGTTGTCTGAGCTGGATTTTATATTGATGTAGGTGTAGATCCAAATGCAAAATACGCCATAATGTACCGTAAGACAGTCCTAATTCCTGAGAACTAGGAGGAATCGACACATTCGGGTCTTCGACAACACTTTCACTTATAGCAGCGATATTTTTAATGGTACAAGCGAATCGATGATGCACAGGCGCTACAATATCTGTAACCAATCTAGTTTCTTCAAATTTCTTCACAATTTTGCCAATTGCTTGCGTAGTTGGATGATTATGTAAACCATAATCTCCTCTTAAAGCACGATATGCGGCTGTGGCAGAATGGCCATTTTTGTAGTAGGTTTTAACAATTTGTGTGCGTTGTGCGATAGTTAAGCGATCCATTTTCGTAAATGTCAGACTTTCAACTGAAAAGAAAAATTAGTTTAACAACTTAGTTTGACAGATGTCAAATTCCAGCCCTATACTTTTGAAACCGCAAAATGGATAACCCTTTATATCTTAGAAGGGTTAAAATAAAAAATGTATTCGATTTTTATTCATTTTTTCACATTATGAATGCAAAAGTTGGTGCAACAATTCAATATTTTTTTAAAACAGTGTTCCACAAAGTTATTGCCCAAATCATCGTCTACATGAGTGCTGGCGTATAAGCATTCAGATATAGCTATGTATCAGAAAAGGCGTAAGGAGGTTTTCAAGTAGTGTACCTATAAATGTGTCAATTAAATTAAAGCAAATTAAGTTGTTGAAAGTCAAGACAGTATCTTATGTATGTATATAGTATACGCAGATATATATGTATGTATGTAAATGCTTAGATCTTTACAAATGCAGTTAGTATCTCCAATAACTTTTGTAAGTTTTTAACATGTACCTATGTATATACACATGTCGACATAATAATATGTAGGAAAGAGATTAAGACTTTTGGTGGCATCTAATCTGGCCACCTCTCTTCCCTTAACTATGCACGTTTTATCAAATTGTACCGTGGAGATTAACTTGAGCACAAGCTTAGCTTTTGGAAAAAATCGTTCTCGACATTTTAATCAAACTTGACATTACGATGATGGAGAACACCAACAAAAAGTTTCCCGCAATTACGTCTGTCTCTAGATCATCAACACTCTAAGTCGCAGAAGAGACTTTCTCTAAACTTGTTCTTCTTAACCCCCAAAATAACGGTAATTGCCTTACAGTTGTTTCTTCTATCTTAATTATCTCAAAAACTGGTTAAACTATTTTGATTAAAACAAATCTCTGTACCATTGCATATTCCACATTTTAGTATACCAATTTGTTTTTCATATTTTTTTATTAACGGTACCTGCCTTACTACCATCTATATTTTTTTTTTGATTTTCAACTTTCTCATAAGCGGTTTAACGCATTTCGATTAAAAATTTTATATAGAATGTTATTCAAATTTTAAATAATGCTGCATTCCAAAATATTTAAAAAAAAAGTTTTTTGACAAAAAATAATATTTTTTGGAGTGATAACTCTTATGGGATAAACCGATTTGTTACGTAACGCTTTACGGCACCAGTTTGTCTGGCTTCCCTTTGTCTAACGCATACGAAGAACTTTTGAAATTAATCAAATTAACGGGGAGCTATTGAAGCGTTTTTCAAGTTAAACAGTTTCTATTCCAAGAAAACGCAAACAATATTTACATATTATTTTTGTTTTAGTTTTTGTGGACTGTGTGGATTAAAGCCAATTGAAATATTTTGTGACCTATAAGTCCAAAATACGTTTCGCCCGGGCACGATAGAAAAATATAATTTGTAGTATATATGTGCTGCAAATTCTATTAGAGTCGGTAGACATCGACCAAAAATATTGCGTCTTAGAAAGGTACGATAGCATCTAATTGACGAGCACAACTATCGTGCCCGGGCGAAACGTATTTTGGACTATAGGTCACAAGATATTTCAATTAAACAGTTTCAACTATAAATAGTTCAACTTAGATTAGTTTTAGTTATCACTTCTGTCGGGCGTCACGAGACGCACATGTTTTTTTTTAATCCATTGACATCGATATGACATACGTACATTGATATATGTACATATATATTTTGTTCCAAAAGTCCACTTCTCACTTTATTAACTTGTTACACAATAAAATTATTCAAAACCCATAACACATTTTGGACCCGTTCAATAATAAATATGAGGCACCCTGTGGGAATATTCGTGATGTCGCCATATTGCTTGCAATTAATTTCAGTACAAATTATTATTTATGCTATTCAAATTATGATTGCATATGAATTTATAATAATAATATACTAATTTACTACACAATGCTCCACTTTTAAGTTCATCGTTTATATGGCTGAATTTAAAAAAAATTAAATAAGAATGGAAAAGCTTCCTCGTTTTTTATAAATTGACCTGCTGAGCCAAAAGATAATACCTACATATGTTTCAGTAAGTGACAATATTTGTTTAAGGAATTTGATTCAGATTTCTGCGGCAATTTTTTTAGATTTATGAAACCTGAGACGGAAATGTTTTAAATAAAATATGACTTTGGCAATAATTACGTCGCTTTTTAATGTTATTTAGTCGCTAATTTGGCAAGCAAGTCCATCATATACGTTCAGAATTATCATTTTCAATAAGGTCAGATTAGGTTGCTTGAGATAGTACACTATCATTCAATACTGGAATTATTTTCACAAAAAAAAAAAAACACCCAAAAAACTCCATACCATATTTTGGGTTTTTTTTCCTAGGAAAAAAGGCCCAATTTTGTTGGCGTTTTTGTCTGAAAGTTTTTTTTTTCATATTTTTGTTGAGCCTTTTTCCTTAAAAGTTAGTGAAAAAAGGCAAAAAGACATTAATATGCAAAAAACGCCAGAAAAAAAACTGTTTGGCTTTTATTTTCAAATCGAAAAGTGAAAAATATCTTAAATATCCCAGCCAAGTTCTGGCATTACACCCTATTTACATGAACGAACTCAGGCGATTTTCGACCCCCCTCTAACTTCACTACCAATAATATCAGGATCTTCAAACTCTCAGCATTTGCTAAGCTCAACAGGCTTAGACAACTCGCCAAATCTTAATTCTTTAGATTTAGTGGTTCCCGAGATATAAGACTGCACAAATCGTAACTGACTGACTGACTCACTCACTCACTGACTTGCCAAGTTTTCATTTCAAAATTGAGTAATAAGGTAATAAAAGAAAACTAAGTAAACGAACACAATTAAAGCCAGTAGTCAATAAATAACAGATTTCTCTGATAATTTTGAAGTTCTTCCATATTACTCAAATATTTGATATTTAACATTAGCAAGCTTAGAACTTGGCGTATTTTAGATCTCACTACTTTTCACGGCTGACTTGTTACGCAAAGGTTTTTGTATATAGAAGAACTTGGCTACTTTTTTAACATTTATGTTTTTGGTGTGATCACACTTAAATACTATACATATTTCGTTTTAATTTGATTTTATTTAATAACGTTTAAGTCATGTATTTAATTTAAAGTTACATATTATGGTGAGCTATGTTTTATGTTAATCGCTTAAAACATAGCATTTAACAAATAAATTCTTAGAATGGTTGAGTTTGATATCCCGGTTTTTATTATCCCGTTTCTTACCGCCATTTTATTAAATTCCCGCTTTTGGAATTTGGATCAAAACAAGGTGCAAAAAGAAAGAAAATTGCTTGGCCCAATTATTATATGGTCAATGTTCGATGTTATTTCTCTGTGTCATTTTTAAATTAAGCCATCTTCTACAGAATTACGTCAGCGCAGTTAATAAGAGATCCTTGCATAATCATATTAATTTTTGGGCCTGATTTCCAAACCCGTTTTTGAATTTACCACAGAAAAAGGTTGTTTTTCTGGTAGCATTTCCAAACAAAGTTAGGAAATTAAGCCGAAAAGTTTATATTTTTCTAAAATAACGGTGTGATTTAAATTCATTATAGTGAATTTCATTAAATTATATGATGAGCATTTTTCCCAAAATTATTACGTCCAAATTTGTTGGGCTTTTTTTCCAAAACACTCTTGGGCGTAATTTCCTATGGAAACCCTAACTATCACCCCTAATTCTGCACCAACTATCGCACCATTAATAAACAACAAATAAATGACATGTTTAAAAAGAAACAAATCCATCCACAAGATGCTTCACAGTCGCAACAAATATTAAATCCATCTGTAAATTTTAACACACACATCACAATAATTTATTACTAAATTCACTTTCATATTAAAGTAGTGTAGTTGTTATCTCAATAATACCACTATAAACTGAAGTCATAAAAACAGATTTCTTTAAATCAATCACATTATCACAATTATTTATATTAATCACACTCTTTGTTTATGCATAATACACATGTACTTTTAAAATACCTTTCTAGATCCAGAGTTGAAATTTATAGCCTTTGTTGTAACCGACACAAAAACAACAATAGACAACAAACCGTTTTCAAATCACCCAGAACGAGAACGGTGTGATAGGAATATACTGAGCTCGACACGGTATACAATCCGTGAAATATAAAAAGCAACTAATTTCAGATTAATTTAATAAAAGATTTAATGTGTACACTTTTCGATTATTATTTTCTTAATCTGAAGTATATTTGTCCAATATTATCTCCATATCAGGCGATATCAGAACACAGGGAAGACGTTGCGTCGCAACGTTGAAAATATTGTAATATTGCATGTAAAGTCCAAACTAATTAAACGATTGATTAGTTTTGTGATTGGGTACAGAATAATGATCGAACATTTTGTTTTCGTTTGTTTTAAATTTAACCCTTTAATGAATGATACTCGTACCTTCAAAGCTTAACAAAAATTTAATTTTAGCCACCCCTACATTTATGATTAAAAACACTACTCTCTATTTTCAATGGAAAATGTTTTATTAAGAGTTAATCAATTATTGATTTTCCCTTTTCTTATTTTGTCCAGACAATTAACCCTCGAAAGTTAAAGTGGCCATAGACAACGCCGGCGTTTGGTGTCTAATGGTGTTTTGGAGCTGTTTGAAGTGGACCCCGTATAAGCTAAAAAGAATCATCTTCTGGCTTATTTGTAATATGAAACCATGCTTTGAACTCACTTTTGCGATTGAATTACAATACAGTGGATACCGAGCTTTGGTGGGGATCTTTCAAATCTCGAATTTGACATGAAAGCGTTATGCTATTTAGTTCTATAGGAAAAGTATTGGTTGTATTTTAATAATATACATATATCATAGGTATAGATATTTACATACTCTTTTAAGGTGTAACCTTTTTCCTTTTGGGAGTGGAAGTATAAGAAAAAAAGTGAGTATTTGGCAATACTTATAAAACCACTAATGCTATTTTTCGAAATTATAAGATTTTTTATTAACTTTTGTATTCTTAAAAAAGAAGATCAAATTTATAATACATTTAGCCTCTTCTTGAGTATGATAGGCTTGTCCATCCTTCAAAATTTATATATGTAGCCTGATATTTCTTCTAAATTTAAGGAAAAAATTTCAGTCAAATACACAGTTAGGGCTGTTTCAAAAAAAAAATTAAGAAATGATAAAAAGTAGGCGGGCTTTACTTAATTAAAGTTGTATTTTTTTTGAGTCGTTTGAGTCGGTTCCGAAACAACAAGAAATGATAAAAGTGGGCGTGACAGTAGGTGGACTTTATTAAAATCAATTTCTTAATTTTTGTCGTGCAAACAAATAAACTATGAAAGTTTCATTAAAATCATTTGAGTCGTATTCGATATTCGATAAACTGAGCAATAAGAATCGTGGACGTGGCAGGGGCGGATTTCACTAAAAATATTTTTTTTTCTCATTAAAATAAACCCATACATTTGTATCCAAATCGTTAGAGTCGTTTGTGAGCAACCAAGAAATTACATAAAATTTGGTGTGGAAGCAAGCGGACACTAAAACAAAATTCTTAATTTTTATCGTTCATATAAATAAACAATCAAATTGGATGAAATGTCCAAATCTATAAAGCCGTTTCCGAGAAACCAATCATATATGTATATGGGCTTCGACATATATCAGTTATGTATAAAGCTCGTGTCACGTTGATGTGTTGAATGAACTCTGAAACTATCTAACGGATGTTCATGTTTTTTTTTTGAAATGTAAATTTTGCTGGCGTTCCTAAGATAGTTTGTAATACTTAATACTTAAAAATAATGGTACTTGCCATACAAATTTTTCTACCATCTTGATTATTTCGAAAACGGCTCTAACTATTTCGACAAACAAAAATTGTGTGCACTATTTTAGGTATAGTCTACATTTTGGTCAAACTTTTTATTTATATATATCATGTTATTAACGATACCTCCCATACAATTTTTTTTGATTTTCGACTTTATCATAAACGGCTAGACGGATTTCCATCAACATTTGTGAAGTGATAACTTTTTATGGGAGAGTAAATCGATGCATTACGTAATGCTTTACGGTGGGCATTCCTTTCTCTGAATTAAATTATGAAATAAAAATACTTGGCGAATTTGTTGGATTTGAACTTGGCACATCTGGATTGATAGTTGTATGCTCTTACACGTTGAATGATGTGTAGTAATAATTTGTTATCTATTGAGTTAATGAGAAATATAATAATAAATTTGAACTGAGGTACCAATAAACCCTTGAATCTGGAGCAAGATTATTAGTTGATTTTCAAACATATTATTAAATGCCCAATGTTTATAAACAAAACAATAATGATTTACAAGGTGATTCGAGATGATTTGGTTGGGATATGATATTGCTCTCCGAAGATTTTTGTTAAACGCTTCCTGTCATCTCGAAATCTACTGCTGCCGATGAACTTAAAACATGCCTGAAATATTCTTCTTTGTGGTGGCATGTCAAGAATTTGAAATTGACCACGAACATGAGAGTCGGATTGCAGAACGACCCATCTGAATTCTAGAGACAACTGTTGGCACTTGGCAATGGCCAAATTCCTGGAGACGCGAAGCACGTCTCGAGTGGATTGATAAAAATTCCTGCAAATTTTTGCGAGTAAACAACGGCGAATGAGAAACTCATCACCAAGGCTTAGTATTCCCCGGCTTTGCGAAAAATATTAAAAATGTCCATTGGATTTGTCAATGGGCAATTCAAGCAGCAAAGAATAGGAACATCGTCGATGGCTTGAATTTCATTATTCAAATTCGCTGGAGAACTGCATTCGTACAAATCCGTTACCAGCGTGACCGACGAGGATGAACCGACCAACTATCCGATAAAATTTTTGAAGACGCTTGATGTGGCAGGAACTTCGACGCATATCTTACAGCAGAAGGTGCCATCGATCATAATTATATTGCGATGATTCCAGCCATGATCATGTAGCACAAATTAAAAGGACAGAAAGTCCCTATCCCACGAATTCCGATTATTTCAACTGGCCTTAAATTCCAATTCAAGTGGATTCAATTCCACGTTCGATTGGCTTTTGCGATGACAATCAATAAATCGCAAGGCCAATCGTTGTAAGTATGTGGAGTAAATATCGAATTCCGCTGTTTTTTGCACGGTCAGCTGTAGGATGCCTGTTCGCGTATTGGCAAATTGTCTTCGTTTTGTTCTTGCGCCGGAAACAAGTAGCAAAAGGTTCATTATCATATCACTCTCTACTACTTTGATTCCGTGCAAATAAATCACAGTGCAATTTGAACTGTCTGTGCTTTACCTGTAGTCTAGGGTTTACATGAAGGCGTTAAATTGGGACGAGACGAAGTTCGCTGGGTCCGCTAGTATATATATAGGTATATACAAGTTTAGCTCGTTTAAAGTAATTAGATTACATTACAAATTATAATACTACGTAGATAAATCTACAAAGTAATATCAGAATATTTGCACGCGGTTACCAGAATTGCTCAAGAAGTCAGCGTTTTTACTTTACGCAGATGATACTTTTTGCTAAGCAACTAATGATTAATAAAATGAAAAAGTTCTGCATAACTTGGAACTTGAAGGTGAGCCTATAACAAATCTAATACCCATATCATACGAAAGAGGCAAACAAAACTAGTGAATCAACAGAAGTTGCCAAACACTATAATTGCCTCGGTATACTTTTGGAACCCAGTAAAAACCAAAGGCAAGTATTTTCAGTAAAAATCAATCTCAGCGAATTACCGCCTTTTTGAACAGTTATGTGTTATAATTGTCAAACTTAGGGACTGAAGTTGAAAACCTGCTTAATGTTTCCTAATCAAAATATTCCGCCTTTCCGTGAACACTCTATGCTACGAAGGTGTGTTTTTTTTGTACAATACAATTCTACTACTGAAATTATTCAGCCAAGTAGAAGACTTAGCTTTATATTTAATTGGACTTGTTGAATGTTTGATTCCAAATAGTTTTTAACGGCCTTTAGTCCACAAAATTTGCGTTTCGTCCTGGCTATCTCACTTGGAATCTTTGTAAACTATATTTCACCTCTGGATACATGTCTCCCAAGTGGTTCAACTAAAATCACATTTTGTATACATAATCAAATTAAAGTTCTAAATTATCCTACGCATAGACTTCCACACATTCTCACCAAATACACTTTTAATAAAATGTTTTCATGAGCTTACGATTTCTTGAGGATTTTTTTGGTACAAAAATGCGGAACTAATATAACTGCCCAGTACGATGATGTAATTAGTTTTGAAGTAATTCTACAGTCACTTAGAGATATCTGATTTTTAAAATGCAGGCAAATTCAGCCAAAATCTTAAATTAATTGACTAATTTACCCTGAACTTATCTATGATCTGGAAAAGAATTTTATGTTCAGTGTAACTTCATTCTTTATTTCGTAAATTAAATAATGAAGAAAATCAAGAGTCCATACTAATATCTTAGGATGACAGAAAGTTTTCAAAGATGAATTTTACTTAGATCCAATTAGGGGATCTAAGAGTATCTTTTATGATCTCATATTAAACCAGTCAAATCAAAAGCAATAGAAGCTTTTCTTATGTATTGCATTGAAACAAATTTTCGATTTTTGTTACTTTCTCTTCCACTTAAAAATATAACATTCCACTTTAATAGTTACATTTCCAGCTATCTCCTTCCCTTTATCATCTTTATCATCTTAATCATCTAAATCTTTATCTTTATGATCTAATTTTGCATTTTGTAAAAAATCTAAAATAAAAAAGGTAATTCTTAATTATCTCGAAAACATCGTTAACGATTTTGGGAAAAAATTAAAATAAACGACTGGAACGTACGAATTTGCTCTTGTAGCTAACAACTTTAATATATCTAAGCATTGACACTAGGGCTGTTTTTTTTTTGTGAAATCTATAGGCAGTGAAGCAGGATTTCCCAAAAAAAAAAACGACCGCAGCAGGCTGATTTGTTTTATTTTTAAGTTGGTATTACTGACCATTTGTCTAATAACCAAATGCAACAATTGATTTGTTTATATTTCTTCAATTTAAAGGCATATAAGAATACTAAAACTTGAAGTGAAAGATGTAAATAAAATGAAATATATATGAAGCACTAAGAAATAATAAAACGTTGAATTTTCCACATCTGTGTGTTCCAAAATGTTCATTTTAAAATTATTTTATGTGTTTGACGTTTTTTTTCTTCAATAAATAAGATCTTATGCCAATGAAAGGGTATGTTTGCATTTGTGTTTCCTTGCAAAAATGATTGCATTCATTATTAAACTATTAAGTATTTTAAAACGTCGCTTACATCCGACTCAAAGATCGAGTTGGAGTAGAGAGGTTAATTAAAACTGATTTATATAAATTATGGACGTTTTGGTAAAAATAATAATAGTCGCAACGAATAAGCACTGAAAAAAAAAACAATTATGTCCTCTTCTATATTCACTGGTTGGTCAACTCGACTCTAAATTCAACGTTAATTCATGAAAATCTAGTTTGATAGGAATTTTAAGGTTAAGTTCATTATCTACGGCATCCATCAATAAAATTAAACATTTTCTGTCTAGGCAATAAGCTATATTTGGAAATACTTAAAATATATTTCTTGCCTAATTTCGCCGAAAAGCTCTAAAATATCACCCTTTTCCGCAGATGAAATTTAATTTGAAAATTTCAAATTTTTGGTATAAAAGAATTGAGCTTTTTTAGAAGATATCGTAATAATCTTTCAATGGAATTTGACAGAGTTTATGTCTTGCATGTCTTATAAGTGCACTATCGATAACACACACTCGCCTACTGCTAATGAGTGCGTATCTATTACTAAATAAAAGATATGCACTGACTTGCTCCTTAAATGTTTGTTGCTATTCCAATTTAAGAGCTTTGGTAGGGGGCGCTGCTCAAGTTTTAGTTATTTCATTTTTATGGAATTTGACAGCAGCTGTCATAAATCCACTCAAACATCATTTGATCTGGCAGTTTGGCACGAATAAGCTAACTGCAACTTAAATTAAACCCGATGGATGTATTTAGAATAGTATACACATATTTGTACAATAACATCAAATGCATAAGTACCTACATTGTTATTATATGATTTATAATCATATATATAGCAACAAAAATAAATAAAAGGTATTTTTGGCCTAGTTAGTTACGTTAGTAATTTGTTCCTGTACGTGAACATTTTTTTTGAGAAAATAACACATATTTAACCAAAAATTATTGATTTTTGACTGCTTTCAGCTAACCTTTTCGAATCGTTCACAAATATATTCGAACAGTTTGGTTTCCGAGATAACTTATCTAATAAATGAATGAACGTGCCCAATAACAAGACTTCGAGATTCATCAAAGTCATCGGAACTACCAACTAAAAAACAAAATATTATTCGATACTCGAACAAATGTCGCAAATCTATCTAAAGCAGACCTCTGCTTTTAGTTTTATCGAAAGCAGATTCTTGTTTTTGTAATGTGTGTAAGTCCTGCTTCACTGCGAATAGCTTTTCCCAAAAACAGGACCACTGTTAGTAGGTAGGTAGTCAAGTAAGTCTATGCAGGTTTAAAGCCGACCTAGGCAAGATTCCCTTCGTTATTAGTACAATGAATTATCGAATTAATTATTCTTCTTTGATTCATGTTTAGTTAAATCTAAATTATGGATTGATAATATCCTAACAAATGTAAGTTTTTTTTTTTTTTAAATTTGAATATGCAATATTATTTATACTTTAAGGGAGCATTTACATAAAAAAATAGTTTTATTCGGCCCATCCAATATTGAGAAAGTCGAAAATATGAAAAGTGGTTTTATTGGAATTTACTTTAATAATAACGCTAACTTAAATTATTTTTTTTTACCTAAAATTGAACTAAATTTCTTAACGGTTTTTTAAACATTTTATGTGGGGTAACGTTGTGTATTGTTTTCAGACTAGTTTTTTAAGGTCAAGATAATATCAAAACACTACTGAATACAATGCTTCGTTTAAACCAAAAATTTGGATAACATGTTTAAGCTTTCTAGGATGTTCTACATAAAAAACTCAAACAAATCAAATAAACCGTTTTTCAAAAAATCAAAAACCAATAAAAAGCTTCTACTAGAGATACCAAAAATAATTTTTTTTTCTACAAAAACAAAATTATCAAACAGTCCTTTTCATTATCATTTATGAACAATTTTTACTTGCGATTATAGGTATTATAGGGCAAGTTCTGTATTCAAAAATTTTTTTTTTCTAACAATCAATCTTGACATTACGATCATAGAGAACACCAAAAAAGTGGGTCCCTCAATTCCGTCTGCCTGTCTGTCCTCGAGTCTATAGCCTCAACGGTTGGATAGATTTGCTTCAAACTTGGCACATATTGCATTTTTGGTAATATGCCCACACATTTTTATTCATTTTTTTTAACATGACAAATAACAGCAGCTCCCATACATTTTTTTGCCAAAAACAAAAATGTTATCTCAAAAACGGCTCCAACGATTTTTATAAAAAAAAAATCAGTTCATTAAGGAAGGGAAAAGATACATTTTGGTAATTTATTTTTTGGAAATAAATAGTCAGTTTTGGTACCTCTAGTAGTACCATTTTTTTGGTTTTCGATTTTCTGAAAAACTGTTGATTTGATTTTTTTTCAAATTTTTTATGTCCTATCTCCTCTAAAGTCTAAAAAAAACTCAAAATTTCGAAAACCATTTGATGGATTCTTTCGAAACTTTGTTATGGGAGTTTTTGACGTTATCTTGAATTGTTAAAAAAGCGGTATTCCTAAAATAAAAACGAACGGTACCACCCATAGAAATGTTGAAAAAAACGTTAAGAAAAAAATGTATTTCTCGAAAACTGCTCCAAGAATTTTCATAAAAAAATGTGTGTGTTCTTAGATTTGTACAGTCCACTTTTAAGTATAAAAATGTTTTATTTTGCGTACTTATTAACGGTGCTTCCCATAGAACCAATTTACATATTTTCGACTTTCTCACTACTGGATGGACCGACTAAAATTATTTTTTTTATACTAATGCTCCCTAAAAGTATTAATAAAACTGCATATCCAAATTTTCACAACCAGTTTTTCGATTTTTAAAAATAAATAAATATTTTTTTTGAAAATTCGATTTTTCAAAAACCAGTCACTGAATTTTTTTGAAATTTGAATTTTATATATATATTAATAATATCTTCAAAATGGCGGTTCAATTTTTTTTTTGAAATATGTTTTCAAAATTTTATACCTAAGAAATTATTTTTTTTTAAAACCGCTCCAACGATTTTTCAAAGTTTTTTTGGTATATTCTTATTTATGCAGGAATTCAAATGACATCTTTGTTTTCCCTCAAAAAATAACCACTAAGCAATATAAGAACTTTTGATTATGTGTATTATCCAAATTATTTTTACTTTATTATTATTCTCTTTTTAATAATTTTTAGGTACGTCACTGAATACTACATACAATGTAACCCCTCATACATTTATATATACATATATATGTGTCTTTAAAAAATAACATGAATCTTATGTATGCATTGTACATAAATTATAAAGTTATATGCTTATACATAGCTACATACCAACCTACATCCTTCATATTCATTATAATAAGTACATATTTACATACCTATGTTCCATCCATGTTTGTAGGTAAATATGTATATATCTCTTAACTTACATAATTAAAATCCATAACCTAGATTTAAATATGGATACATTTGTAGGTAGGTTCCTATGAACCTATTCCTGGAATCATCCATTCTACAATTCATTATTCTAAAAATCACGGTAATATTACCTACATCGGCTTTAAACCTGCATAGCATAACTAGGTTACCTGCCTACTAACAGCGTCAGTGGTTAGCTACAGTAAAGTTGTTAGTTACAAGAGCAAGTTCGTATGATACAGTCGTGCATTTTATTTTCTTATAAAATTCGTCGGAGCCGTTATTGAGAAAAATAAGGTTCAACTTTTGGCCAAAAACAAAAAAATTTATCGCGGATACCGTTATTTTTGGTCTTTAGAAATTAAAAAAAGAACTTGTGGGCATTACCAAAAAACATACTATGTACTAAGTTTGAAGAAAATTCATCCAACCATTTAAGCTCAAGACACGCGGACAGACAAACGGACGGACACCAGATAGAAGAAATAGTAAGATAGGAAAGGAATTGTTGGCTCAGTGGATTTGAGAATTGTCTATCAATTTGACAATTTATAACCAACGTGCGGCATTCAATTAAAATTGGAAGTATAGAAAATAATGCTGCTTACCGTGGGACTCGAACCCACACGTCTAAGGTAGAAGTCAAGGCACTATATCAACTGCGCCATTGCAACGTTAAACGTTTTAAATAACTTGAACCAAAAGTGTGTGTTATGCACTATTCCATTAGAACATTTTCAATAAAAATGTCTTTCATTTCTAATAAACTAAAATCTTTTTTCATAATTAAATTTCATATTTTGAAAATGGGTCAGTTTTTTTCAACTAATATTTAAGAATTACATACCTACAATTTGTTTTGTATCTTATACATTTTTCGGAAAAACAATGTATTATTTTAATTTTTATTTTAAGCAAATTCAAAACAGCAACACCCTGCGAGTTTGTTGACATATGTATATACAAAAACTTATTAAATAAAAAAGTATGTATAACACTTCCCATCGCCAAGAAATAAAAGGAACAAATTAGGAATTCAATTAAAAATATTTTACAACTTTTTAAATGACAAAGCTTAATGAAGCTAATGTATTTGCTTTTCATCTGGATCAAAAGATCTCACCTTCTACAACATTTAATTAATTTTGTTTTTTGTTACCAATTTTCCTTCAAACAAAATTTAACCACAAATTAAAGCAGTTACAAAAAAAAATCGTCTATATATTTTTCAACAGATTCATTTATTTTTTCTTAATTTTATACAATCCAGCCCAAAGATTTAAACTTGGGGTTTTAATAATAACAGCCCACGAAATAAAAATCGTTTCTGTCAACAAATTCTTGCCTGAGTTATTTTTTAACATTCAAATCTCAATCCCCCCGCCCCCAAATTTTGCCTGGTCTTTTATGTTTAAATACTTCTTAAGGGAAAAAGGTGGGTTGCCAAGTCGACCTGTCTATGTATTTATGTATATTCGTAAAAATACGATAAGGATTTAATTTAAAGTTCAGGCATCAACTGGACAACTAACTTTCATTTAATATGACATTAGACTCAATTCTTTGTAAATTTAATTTCAAATTAGAAATAAAATAAAATATGTATGTATATGCACAATTAAGGTCGTTAATATTAAAAGTTCGTTAAAGTATTGATCGAGAAAAAAAAAATACAATTTAATTCCATTATTAAGTCACATGGTTTCCTGACAAAACCAAGAGAGAGAGAAAAGTAAGTATACGCCCAATGACCCCGCTACTAAATATGTACGTGTTTTAGGTGAATGAATGCTTAAATACTTTATATAGATTGAACTTATTTGCATTTTACACTTAAATTGAAATGGAATATGTACGAATATACTCATATACTTGCGTACTATACGGGCTGACTCGCAAAATTGCATACATCAATTGAATGGTAATACCTTCAATGAATTCTCATTCCGATATACCAGATAATTCCTAAAGACTATTCCGCGCCATTGACATTCTTTTGTAAATATTTATAGAGAAAAAAAAATAAATATTGAAAACACTCTTTAAGGTATTATACACTATAATACCTTATAAAGCATAGAGAAGCTTGAACAAAACAAATTAGCAGGGTAGAATTCAATTTCACGATTACACTCAATTTGCCTTCAAAAAAATAGATAATGCCAATAAATATTCCTGGTGTTTCTTCGGATCAGATCGATTTACAAATTTATTTTTTATTTTTTCCCTATATGTGCTCTCAAGGGGTAATGTCGGAAATAACAACCGGTTGTGGCCACTTGAGGGTAATAATACACTTCTTGATGTATAGCCGGGTTTGAAATTCAAAACAAACAACAATTATATATGAAAAATGGTTGGGTGGAGGTTGGAATATATTTAATCTTCGTGTTGATTTTGGCGCCACTTAAAATGTTGTTTAATTCCTCGTTGCTTGGTGTCGTCAACACAAATATCGACAGTCAACACCACCACCGCGGTGGGTTGTTGCATTATTGTGATTCATGATTTTTATTTCCGTTTTGGTTTCAATTGGGAATTCCAAAAAAAAAAGTTATTTTCAGAATAATTTGGATGTTGGTATGGTTGGCCATTTGCCCTAATTAGAGCCTTAACGGATGGAAGGATTTACTTCAAATTGGGTATAGGACATTTGATGTGATTTCCTACAGAAAAACATCAATCTCCCTCCTTATAAGAACAACAAAAAAGGTTGGCTATTATAAACAATTAAGGAGAAAATAAGAATGAACCGGAATAAACAACAACAAACTAGTGTGGCTAATAAAAGCGCCAGTCGCTTGAATGCAATTGATAAGCAGAAAAACCTGCATCTGATCATGTGGGCTCGGTTGCGTGATACGTTGTGCGTTGGCTTCTAATCAGCTTGACCATGGTTCAATACACGATGAAGGCACAAGAAGTTTTCCAACTAAAATGAAAAATTAGACAAAGGAATCTGATGATCGATCTTGGCAAGTCGTGAAATAGCTATAATTCCTGCCAAAAATAATATGAGAAAAACTTGGTGGTAGCACACTCAAGTTGTTGTTGGGCATTCACTCACTAAAAATCAATTTTTTTTACTCATTTATGCAGAACGAGTATGCTTACATGAATTACTAAGCAGTGTACGGGTGCCTGTCTGGTTGATTTGGAGAAGGCCTTCGACACCGTATGGTTAGAAGGTCTCTATCTAAAGCTAACCAGACTAGGTATAAGTAAACCTCTATTGTATATGCTTTATGACATGCTAAATGGTAGAAAGTTTGTTGTCAAGAGTGGCAATGTAACTTCTACCGCAATTTTTAATATTAATAATGGTCTTCAGCAGGGAGCGGTTAACTCGCCAATTCTATTCAGCATTTATACCAGCGATCTGATAGGTAGTCTTACTCAGGCAATTGCGTACGCCGACGATCTAATCGCGTACAGAACAGCTAATACAGTTGAGGTCATCAAAAGTCTTTTGCAGAGTGACTTCGACAAGATTCATCGATATTGTGATGACTGGAAGTTGAAAATCAACTTCCAGAAATCAGAAACTATTTTGTTTAGGACTCCATTGTCTAGCGCCACAAGGAATACGAGAAAGAACTGGCGCAAGCTGGTGATCGTAGGGCCACATGGACATCCACTGGCGAGTAAAAGTGTAGCAAAGTACCCTGGCATCTGGTTGGATCAGTACCTGTATTTCGACAGACATATATGTGCTGCCTTGGCCAGGGCTAGGCTCCCCTTGCCTTGACAAAACGACTATTTTATAGCAGCCGTGTTGACAGCAGGTTGAAGGTGATTTTTTACATGGCCCTCATCAGGCCGATGATTGCTTACGGATGTTCGGTGTGGTTCAACGTTGCCCCATCTCAAATGGAAAAGATTCGGGTATTTGAGAGGCAATGTCTTAGACGTTGCCTTGGATTACACAGAACACCAGATTCGGAGTACACAAGATATTATTCCAACCAGATTCTATACAACGGAGCCAACATAAACAGAATAGATAATTTTTTGTTTAAGCTGATTCGGGGTCACACTGCAAGAGCGATGTCCTCAACCAACAGCTTAATTTTTGGGGCTTACTACCCCAATAATGAATATTTTGAGAGTGCGCGGTTAAGTGGCTACATCCCTCCCGAGGCATTCCTCTTTTTAGACAGTCGAGGGCTGATACAGGATGGAATGGCGGTTCCGCTCATCTATCACGTCAGCCGGAAAACTGTAGATAGGCGACTCCTGTATGGTCGAGACGTCATCGCTCAAGGTGGAGAAGAGCGCCTTCGGTTCAGTAGGACTTTGTCCGATCGGGACCGAAGGGATAGGGCGAAACAAGAGAACCAGTTCTGGTGGCTCTCTGAACAGCATTATGATACATAAAGCCGCTTAGGATGGTATGTCTTGGCCGACTTACGTAGATTTAGGTAAATTAGGTATAAGGAACAGTCGGGGTGGCACAAAAAAAAATTAAAAAATATGTATGTTTGCGGGGGCATTTGTGCATGCAGCTGCGTGCCTGTGCATGTATGTACATACGAATATGTATGTACGTATGTACATGGCTATGTGGGTTGCATGTCTCTGTGTGTCTGCATGCGTATACAAAATATACAAAAAAAATATAAAAATAACCGAAAAAAGCTGCTGTGGCTGTTCTAGTTTTTAAGTAGATGTAAGTAGTTTTAAGTATTTTTAGTTAGTTGTATCTAGATTTAATTATTTTTAGTTTAGCTTTAGGTAGTCTATAAGTAAAAATTAAAAAAAGCACATGTTACTAAGTTTTTTTGTTAAAAAAGTTTTCTTGGTCATAAAAATAAAACAATTAGAATTAATTAAAATAGTTTTTAGGTCGAAAGACATTAGTATTAAGAGATATAGTTTAGTTTAGAGTGCCCGTAAAGGGACAGTAAATTAGTTGTAAGTTATTGACAATTAGGCTAATTTAAAACATTTTTGTCTAGCTTTAAGATAGTTATAAGTTAAGATTAAATAAAAATGAATAGTAAAAAAAAAATGAATTACTAAATTAATTACTTAAATGATTTATTTATTCAATAACTACTTAAGATGCATGTTACTTTTCAGATACTTAAGCCATTAAAATTAGAATAAAATACATTGCAGGTAGATAAATAAAATAATTAATAATTAGGAAAAGAGTTATTTGTTTTGGGAAAAGTTTTTTTTTTTTACTTTTTTTTTAAATCTTAAAAATAACATACAAATAGATTATTTAGCAGTATTTCTTTAGTATTAGGCTTTCGTTTGTTTAAAAATTTGTCTAGAAAACTTTTATGAATTCTTAAAAATGGCAATTAAACGGAGCCCACTCATTGCTGAATTCAAAGGGAGGTTTCAAATACCTAAGTGTTTAATAACTTTATTTTCAGTGAACTGGAACGGGGCATAGTTAAGTATCTGTTAGTGGTAGGTTGAATTGTTTATTGAGTATATTTGTTTTTGGAAGGATAGAACAGTCATAGACACGCTGTATGTAAATAAGGAATATGAAGAGAATCGATCCTTGACAAATGCTGCCTTTTATCGAGTAGGAGATTTGCTTGATTAGATAATTGGGAAGACCACTAACTATGAGTGTTTTTGAATTAGGCCATCATGCCAGTACAGCATTTCAACAGATTTTTGTTTGATATGTGATTTTCAGATGTTTATGGTTCATTGCATCTTTAATAATTTGAAATTGCTCTGATGGTATATTATGTCTGGTAGAACCTACTTCTGTAATCCTTTAAGGTAGATTGCTTTTCCGAATAGCTGCACAAATGAGCTGTTTGCTGTTTTGTTCAATCACACTGTAAGTAATATTCTTAGTACAGCTAAATATATTTTTTAATTATTTTATTTATATACGCTGTACAAAATTTTTATATTTTTTTTTTAACATGGCAATTTAAAATATATATTTAAAAATATAATTTATAAACATACATAATTTAAAGAAAATACAGGTTATCGAAATAATGAATTCTCAAGAATCCAAAAAAAAATATTTTTTGTTTTGTTTTTTTTTAATTTGAAGGACATTTAAATGAGAAAGTCGACAGTAAAAATAAATGCACGACTGGATCGCATGAACTTGCTCTTATGTTCGATCACATCGTATGCAAAAGATTTCAATGAAAAATCTAAATATATTTTTAAAGTCGGGCCTTACTTAATTTTTTTATATATACAAAATTTCTTAAATTTTCTTCTAAAAAAAAATTGGTATGACAATCTAAAATATTTAATAATATAAACTGAAAAACATAAGTTTAAGTCGGCTTAATCGAAGAAAAAATAAATCAAAATTCTGAAATAAATACTTAAACTAATTTGAGCTTAAAAAAAGTACGCCATTTTATTTCTTGGGCAGTTTTCAAAACATAAATTTTAATTTTTTTTAAATGCTTTCAAAAATACAAAAAAATATTAATTTAAAATATTGGTATACAGTATAAATTGAGCATATTATATTTGTGAAATTTCTAATGAATTGGTTAAGCCATTTTTGAGATAGTCGAAAGCAAAAAAAAAACGGTCCTATGGAATGTACCCACTGTTTTTAAACATTTTTTAAAATTTGTTTTTCAACCATATGATCGGTCGTACCTAAAAAGCTGCACTGATTTTTTTAAATCAAAATCGTTAGAGCCGGTTTTGAGCAAAATATGCTGTAACATTACGGTTTTATGGCAGGTACCTCCAGTATTTTTGAAGCTAAAAAAATTAAATTTCGCCTCTAAACAATACCTAAAAAACTCTGTTTGGGCTGTAGGTGTCTTTACAAACATTTTTTTTGTCAGAATTCTGGACCATACCTAAAATTATTTTGTATGGATATTTTTAAAGCCGAGATAAATAGGATTTAACTTTTTTGCTAGAAGAAATTTGTTTGGCATTTTGTATTTCTTTGGTATTATTGGGGACAAGAAAATAGTTTAAAAAAGCGTCTACAAGGAATTACGGGACCCACTTTCTAGTGCTTTTTATTATCGTAATGTCAACTTCGATCAACACTTCAAGTTCGTTTTTTTTAATTGTACTTATATCGCAATTAAACATATTTACAGAGAGTTCGATAGAAAGTGACTCCAAACATGCCAGTTTTTAAAGTAGCGACGCTTCGCTAGAGCCATTTAAAACCGTTGAGGAAATAGATTATGCTTTTGTATTTTTTTGTATCAGACAGTTCTTTTAGATCAGAAAGGAAAGTCTTTCCAAGCGATTTTGTTCTCAGTCATACCAAGACGGGACACTTGCAGAGGAAGTGAAGCACTTTCGTTCCAAATGGTTTTAACAGCTAGGGCAGTAGATGTTATGGGAAATACCTAGGTTCACTATATACGTGCTCTCCCAAATGCAAATGCCCAGTGCAAGTAGGACTACCCTTGCAATTGCTATGTCCCGCTTTGGTCTACAAATGAGATTAGTTTTGCGGTATTTATTCAAGGTAATCCATATCAATCTATATATTGTATTGTTCTACCTTGTCACTGAATCTGATAAAATTTCTGCTCTGACACCGCACTCCATTTTAGATTCGTCGGTTAAAAATTTTAAGGTGGAAATCTTTCGAAAATTCGACAACTTTCCAATTCTTCCTGGTTGGGAAGATAACTTTAACTTTTTTTAGATACTTATTACAGTAGACGCTCGATATAGTGAATCTCGTTCGAGTGAACTATCCAATATTATATTGATAAGGTCATTGAATGGGCGGTAGGTACATAATAATGCAGATTATTCTGGCAGTCTTAAAACATTTACAAAAAAAAAAGCTCTCCGAAACAATTTCAAATTAAGAGTGATACAAACGAAAGTGGCGAATTATTTTTCCACATTTTAATTTTTCGTTATACGAGTACAAGATTTTATTTCCACCTCGGTACCCGATAGTTAATATGAATTTCCATCAATTTGTTTGTTGTTGGTCTTGTGAGTTGTAAGGCTTTGTTTTATGTTTTTTTTTCTTATTCACGTTCCTTTTTTTGTTTAATTGATGAAATTTTTTCAAAGAAAATTTAAATACTTATGCTTTTTATCAAGCCTCACTCTGCTTATGTATTTTATTTAATGTTTGTAAAATGGCTTATCTATACTTAAGAATTATAAACAAAGGTGTGTGTACTTCACACTACTCAATGTATACATATGTAACTTTTATTAAATGTTGCTTTGAAAAACTAATAAAAATTCTCTCTCGAAACAATGAAAAATCTCAAAATACTGATCATGCCTGGTTCTTATTACTTCACTATATCGAGCGTCTACTGTATTATAAATCTTTGTTGAGACTCAAGGTGCATGGGTTGCAGTAGTCAGTGTTTTTCGACAGAATATCTGATGGAATAAATTTTGCTGTGTTGCTGTTACCGTGATATTTCTAAAAGTTTTATTTAATTATTCTATTGTTTGCCACACGTGATTTTTATAAATAGTTACGTAAGAAAATTATTTCATTTAAGATTTTATTTCTTAATCCATAAATGTGAAACAAATTAATATGCTTTATTGCATTTTTATTGTTTGATTATGTTTCATGAGTCAAGCTATACATTCATTTATCATTATCAAATTCTAATAAATTAAATCATGAGAAAATCAATTAATATTTTTTTTATATTTTGAAAATTCCTTAGAAAAAATACACGTCCTAACTATGAGAAGTGATAAAACTAAGTAGTAAATATTAGAAAATATTATTATATCAATAAATTGAGTTTTCTTATCAGTATTATCAGTGAATGACCTTAATTTTGAAATTGTTGTTTTGTTTTGGTTGATAATGTTCTTGTATCTAATCAATAAAGTGAAATTCTACAATCTCTAAAAAAACATACAAAAAACACTAGGCTCAAAAAGAAGTCAAATTAATACATGAGCATGTTGCTGCTTTAATTTTTTAAGTGTGTACGTCTGAATTCTTTTATATCTCCGACATTATAATTTCTTATTAAAGGTTATTGTGCTTATCTAATTAATCATGTCGAACAGAAAATATGCAAACACTTGGTACCTTTAAATTAATGCTACAACCTTCTTCTCAAATTATGCAGATAAAATTTATATAAGTTGAGTATAAAATTATGTACATTAAATAACTATTTTTAATTTACAGAATCTTAACTATTTAACTCATAAAATTTCATTTTTAGTTTTTTAACTTATGATTATAGTGAGCACGCACTCTCTTATGATTTATATTTGCGAACAGCATAAATGTTATTTTAATTTAAAAGTATCGGAGTATTATTCAATACCTTGTGACAATGAATAATTGTCATTCAAGATAATGTATATAGGTAACGATAGTGACATTGACAATCGAACTTAACATGAAGTTGATGAGCAGTAAGTCATTAGTTTGATAAGAATATTAAACTAAAATTTTAATCAACTAACATTTCACGTACAAACGTACATATATTACGTTTCGATTGTGGTTTTATTTATAATTTATCGCTAATGAAATAACAACCATCATCAGACTCAAATGTCAAAATAAAACCCAAATCGATACCTGATGTTTTTTTTTATAAAATTATGCACTTAGGAGGAAATGCATGACTTTGTTTTAGTCAGTATATTTAGCTAGAATATGTAGAATGTTGAGAGGAATCACCAAAGGCACAAAAATAAATAATTTTAATCAAATGTTCACAACTGAATATTTTACTGTCCTAGAAAATATAGTAAAAACGACACATCACCAAAAAGAAAAAGCTGTTAAAAAGCAGAAATTCATACTAACCAATTTGGATCATACCGTACAAATATTTACAAAAAAGAATGTACCGAAACTCATTCAGTTAAACCTTGCGTTGTTCAAAGCTTTTTTTTTTTATTATTGGAGCATAATTTTTCCAGTTCTTTTTTCGCGAACTTAATAGAATCTTATTTAAAAAATAACTACATATGTGTAAACATATATCATATTATCATTTTATCCTAATGCTCGTGCTGTTAATTAGACATTTTATTATTTTTATTCATTTTATTTTATTGTGTTTTATTTTATTTCATTTTATTTTATTTTATTTTATTTTATTTTATTTTATTTTATTTTATTTTATTTTATTTTAATTTTTATTTTATTTTATTTTATTTTATTTTATTTTATTTTATTTTATTTTATTTCATTTTATTTTATTTCATTTTATTTTATTTTATTATATTTTATTTTATTTTTTATTTTCATACTTTAATTAACTATGATAAATACGTAGAAAATCGAACTCGAGAATTTAATCAAAGCTGAAAGATCAAATCGATCTACAGCCAAACCCGCTGAATTGCTTTTTTTAGAGTGTTGCACTAGGGATGGAGGAGTCCTAGCTAAAAAATGTTCTATATGGTTAAAAAACGTTTTGTGTGTCTTTAAGTAATGTGTGTAGATTTCCAAAAAAACTCCATCAGTAACTTATATTTAATGTTTTATTTATTTAAAATCTTATCGTTAATAGCTTAAGGAATATTTAATAGAAGCTCAGTAAAAGTATCAGTTAAACAAATTTTAAATACCTAGCAGTGTTTTTTATTTAATTTTTTGTTTGAAAATTCAACATTTAAAAAATGTAATTAATGATTTTTTTTTTGGAAATTTCACTTACATAAAACTAGCAAAATTTAAATAAATTTTATATAATTACGAATACAAAATATTTAAGAAACATTTTTTTAATTTTTTTTTCTTTTGCATTCATGTTTTTCTAAAAGACTTAATGCGAATTTTTTAAATGTTAGATTTTACCAATTTATAAAATGAAATTATAACTTTTTTATTTGTGAGTCCATTTTTACTTGGACAAACATAAGACCTTAGTAGCAATTTTTGGATTGGTAAATAATGTAACCCAATAGTAGGTATTTAATTAAATTTAGAAAAGCAAAAAATTTAACAATAAATTTGAATAATATGCAGTGTATTATTATTTTATGTTTTCATATTTACAACATTTAAAAAAACATTTTTATTTAATTGAAATTTGAATTCGAATATAGCCCCGTTGATGGACTATATTCGGGTTCGACTGTTTTCTTTATTCTTCTGAGGGATGATTCCATGTTATTTAAAACGAAAACGAAATTTGGCTTGTAAATAATTTAGATATTTTCTTACAAGTTCTTTTGTTGATAAAAATAAACTTACCCTTTCTACTGAAAGTCCTTAGGAAAGATCAAACAAAGACTCAGTCAAGAAGAATAATTTAATAAACAAAATTTTCCATAGAAATCACGAAGTTATTTCAACAGTGTGCCATCGGAACGGGAGACTAATTCAAACTGCGAATGTTTGGTACACCTTTGAAGCGCTTCAGCTACGATACGCGTATGAAATCCACCCTTGAAAATATCTCTAACAAATAACTCGTATTCCTTTGACTTAATGGGTAAGAAAAAGAAAAGTAATTTTTATTTGCGAGAAACTAGAAGCCTCCAGTCAAAAAGGTCAAAAAGGTCGAAAAAGTCACAAAAAAAAAAAAAATAAAGCACGCATTTGAAAATACAATCCCCTAAAAGATTTTAGTGCGTACTAGGAGATTCTTTTCAGGTTTTGTAGTATTCCAAAGCGACTGTATTGTGTGATTAGCTAAAAGTTACATCCCTTGTTTTTGATAATAAACACAAAAAAAAATAAATGACAAACAAAAACCCACAAACTAGGGGTAGGTACTGCTTATTGTTTTAAGGACTCGTGAGTAGGAACAAGGAACATTTATGTACATACATGCCTAACCTAACGAAAATTTGATGATGCTATTAAAAACGTCACGGAATTGAAATCGCTGCTGTTTCGAAGGCAACTGTCAATGAAACATCGTTTTATTTTAACAAAAGTATCCAATATTTTTGCGAAGATAGTTTATTTTATATATAAGTAAGCATCATGGTTGGTAATTAAACTAACACTGTTTCTTATTTTCGATTATTTTTATGAATTTGTTTTATTTATATGAGCAAATCAAAAAGAAGGCCGGCCAATGACCATTTGGTTGAAGAATGGTCTCCGAATTGGTGTTTTGAGTGTTATAAAAGCAAAATGCATTACTGGGTCACACGAAACTGTCATTTATGAACGACAACTAGCGTTTTTCATTGGTTACGAGGTAGGGGAAATTAATTTAAAAACCCAAATAAATTTCGCGACCTTAGACGACCAAAATTCTAACTGACATTTTTTTTTCCAGAATTCAGTTGTAAATGTGGTAGGTATTACTAAATCGAGCATGCTCTTTCGATTGGCATTACGCAAATGTGTCTATCTCTTTCGGTTTATATTATATTTAATAAAATTGAGGGAAACAAGGTGGTGTCCTTTAAAACAAAATAACTTTCACAAGGTTAAAAGATACAGATTCAATTTGTCTACTTTGAAAATATTTGATTTGTATATTTTGGATTTATAAGTTTTAACTAAATCAGATGAACATCTAATTTTACTAATTTAAAAATCATTCAGATAAAAACCAAGGTGTAATTGTTTTAAAAAACAAAACCTTGAACACGTGTTTACTTGAAAGTAACTGGTTAGCACTTAGAAACCTGTTGTTATATATAAGGTAGCGATTTGTATAAAAAAGTTTGTGTGTAACTTTTTGTCAGTTGAAAGATTTTATTCCAAACTATGGAAGGGGATTCCTGCAATGACGAAAACTTGTTGAAATTCCGCTACAGTCAATCCTGTTTAATTGAAAATTATAATTGCAGAACATTTCTTTCCTTGAAATTTTTTTAAAAAATAAATAAGCTTCGGAACTATAAGCTTAAAATAAACTATTGTGGCGATAGTAACCATAATGGCATTCCTACAAAAATGTCAAACGAATTTATCAACCCTTTTTTTATAAATCAAAGTAATTTAGTAAAAGAATCCAAAAAAAGTCAATTTTAGAAAATGAAAATGAATCTAAGAAAATGGAGAATTTTGCTTCAGATTCCTAAAATTGATGAAATCTCAGAAATTTGAACGAAATTGTTAAGAAGTGTCAGCCTTATTTATAAACTCATTTGTGTAGATAAATTAAACATAGAACGCATTGAGTGGTTGAATAGTGGCTATATAAGAAAGAAATCAAATACTTCAATGCTTCTGTTGTATGTATTTTTCTAATATGCTATGTAAACTACTATTTTTGGTACTTTATTTGATACAAGAGTATTGCTCGAAAATGTTTCATGAATTCGAATTTAGGCAACGTTGAATAGAACCTTAATAAACGATTACTCACGGCGCCAGCGTAACTATTTAATCCTTTTTTTTAAGTTAACTATATGCCTGTAAAGTCTTTTTAAATGCAACCTGAATTGCACGGCACTAGTTAGGAGGAATCGAAAGATAGGAAAGAATTTTTGTTGGTCCAATGGATTTAAGAATCAGGTATTTAATATCCCATTATAACACACGGGTAACATCCAATTAAAAATTGAAGGCACAGAAAAGAATACTGCCTAGCCTGTGGCTCGAGCCCACACGTCTAAGTTAGCAGTGAAGCATTATATCCACTGCGCAACTGACATCCTTGAGAGGTGTTTTAAGGACTTCTACTGAATACGATTCTATATGCTTATAGAATGTATGAATAAATTAAAAAAAAAAAGTCTTCGATTTAAGATTGCTACCATTAGGTTGCGTGGTCTGAAACTTTCGAAATGTCAAGTGCAAATATGTTTTGATTTTTTTGAAAAACAATAGCTGCGTTTTATTATCTACGCGAGATCCAGGTTTCTATCGGGGTTTCTATCTGTGTTTGCAAATATTAGTATTAAATTCGGCGAACAGAGTGTACATGTAAGTACATAACCCAGGTCGTTTTATTTTAACGGGGTGAACCAATTTTCTTATACATTATCTAAAATACGAAGTTTAACTTAAATTGTTCCAGTAGTTTCTGAGATTATTTAAAAAAAAAATCTTATGGGAAGCAGAATAAATGAAATTTGATTTAATTAACCAATTAAATTTTTAAGTTAGCAATTTATAAGAACCCTAATAAATAATGGCTTTTCGTCAATGAAACTTTTTGAAATTCAGTGCGTACGAAACAGATTTCATATTTGTACTCATTAAATTTTGAAAAAAAAGTCCCGGAAAAAGGAGTTATCATGTAAGAATGCGACTATGTTAGTTAATAAAAATTCTGATTTTTTTGACAAAACAGGGTCGTAGATAAAGTGGAACTCCATTACCGGGTAACCGTCCAATTCTTTATTGTTGCTCGGCATTGAAATGCACACATTTCCGATAAAAGTAGATTTATTCTGAGCATGTATCAAATGATTTTGAAATATAATGTGTAATATATTTGGACAAAATATAAAATGTATTGCAATTTTTTCATATCATTATCTATAAACAAAATCGGCTTAGTCGTTTCCCAGAACATTTAAAAAAGACCTGAAATCGACTTGTGAACGCTTCTTACCGAATAGATGGACTAATACTACGTTTTCACCTACCAATTAATCCAGATTTAAGTAGATTAACCATAAATCCTCTTTGAAATCTTCTAAATCTTGAAGATTAACCATACAAAGTTTAATCTCCTTAAATGAAGATCAGAAATTAATCTCGTTGAAATCTTCTTCGAAGTAGAAGATTCGCAAAAGAAACAAACCTTATTTCATAGAACGTGCCTATTCTAACGTCATATTTTCTCCATTGACATTCAATAAAAAAAAAAACTGTCCAACATTATTTAATTTCTTTTTGTCTGGTATAATTTTTCGTTGCCTTCAAATTCTGTTTTTGTTTATAAATAAGTATAAAAATAAAAATGCAATTAAGCTACAAAGGCCAAAGCGGTCGGTGCCTCGAATTTTTAATGGAAAATATTTTAGCTATCCTACAGTAATACTTTGAAGTTGTTCTTTCCCAAATATATAAAAACGAAAACCGCTGCAAGATGTTGGGATAACAATATTGTAAGGTTATTACTCATTTTTATTTATTGAAATTAAATTTGTTCACTGCACCGAAATTATTATTCTTCTTCCCAATTATTTTGTTTTTGTCTTCTTGTATTGACTTTTGAATGACAATTCATAGTGAAAACGTCAAACTAATCTTTTTATCAATGGTGAAAACACTTGAAGATTAATTTTTAATCTTCTCAATTTAAACCGGATTATCTTTAGGTGAAAACGTAGCATAAAACCGAATAGATGAGCCAAAACCGAATAGATGCGCTAAGAAACCACACACAATATACCAGTGGCTTGGCCTCCTCTGAGCTAAAAAGTGGCCGCATTCAAAAATCAAACCATAGCTTTGGTGTTGTTGTTGTCCCGTGTAAGACCAAGCCCTGTTGATTTGTAAATTATTAAACACAAATTATTATACTTTTTAATTTTAATCTGTGTAAACACAGCTGATGACAAAACAGACGCTGCCAAAAAATAAATCTCAAGCTATCCAAAAAAAAAAACGTTAGGCATACATTTGCATCCCAATAGAAATGTCAAAAACATCAAATTTAAGTTATCCGATTTTGGTTGTCAGGGACTTAAATGGATACTAACCTTTTTTAGATAAGCTTTCATACCAACATTTGAATGTTGCTAATAAAAACGCCTACTATATTGTTAATTTCAGCCCCCCCAGGCATCATATTTAACACAACCTCATAACTTTGGCATTTTTAAATGTCAAAAAAAGTTATGTTTGTTTAATTTTTTTTGCAAGACCAACTGTTTCAGGCTGAACAATTTACAATAAAATTAGAAAATTCTTACGTCATGCGTCACGCCAATGTACAAAATACTGCCCTAATGTTGTTCCTATTTGTATTTATTTTAAGTGTTTACATTTTGACGTACATATCTATACAATTATGTCAACAATGTCGACAGTATTAAGAATATTTTA
The DNA here is from genome assembly GCA_910595825.1 of Philhelius pedissequus. Classification (NCBI taxonomy): domain Eukaryota; kingdom Metazoa; phylum Arthropoda; class Insecta; order Diptera; family Syrphidae; genus Philhelius; species Philhelius pedissequus. The sequence goes on along the minus strand of OU343160.1, from coordinate 71,447,097 downwards.
AAAGTAAACAGCAGCTGTATTAAAATTCAAATTGCAAATAAATTCATACGAAGGTAAGTAATTTAAACACGAACATATGTGAATTTTGAAAAAAAACAAAATATTTCATTGGGTTTTAAAAAATTGCTTATATTGTAAATTAATAATCCGTTTTTTGTACGTCATGGAATTACTTGTTGCTTACTCCATAATAATATTCTATAATTATAGAAACGTATACATATGTCAATTTTAAAAGCAATACAATACTCGCGTACATAATGGTCTGATCTTGATCAAATTAAAAATACAGATTTGTTAATGTAGCAAAAGTAGATCTGTATTGTTATGAACATTTTGTCGAAGGATTTTGACAAGTGTATCTATTTCGGATTTTTACTTAATATGGGGTAATTTTTGCATTTGAAAAAAATCGAACAGTTTTTTCCTAATTGTACAATCATATTATATTATTTTTATCAAACTCCTTTTTTCTCATTTATAAAATAGTCAAATCCACGAAGATAAGAATTTAGACATAGCGATGACATTGCACAAAAATGTTTGATTATACCACCTTATTTTCTATAAATTTCAGTAATTTCAAATAATTCAATAAATGAATAATTTGATAAAAAGAATGTCTCACTTTAATACAAGTAAATGAGTAAAAGAGAAAATTATGTATTACTACTGTAGTTTAAAAATCTCCTTTTTTCGGTTGCACATTGAGTGAGGCTTATCAGATGTGGCGATTTATCGCCAAACTGGCGATTTGAAATTTATTTTTGCGACTCAAAAACTTGTTTGGCGTTGTAACCTAGAAAAAGCGATATTTATGGTTTTTGGCGATTTTAATTTTTTGAATCTTAATCCTAATACTTTTTTCATTTGTCTAATTTGCACTTCAACTTTATATCTTTTCCTTTCCTGCAATCTGAATGAAATCATCGAAATAGTGATTCTGAACGCAGCCACTTAAGATCGATTTCTTCCTCCTCCCTAAAATAAATTACGTACGTCAAACGTCAAACCAAATATGTGTGCAATGCAGTTTGCAATGCAGTATGTAGATACTCAAATTGGGGGCGTTCGGTAGCGCACAGCTTTGCTGTGCAATACGTTCGTTGTTGTTGTTATACGTGTTAAATAGCTGTCAATTAACAGCTGACTACCATAACAACGAACAAAACATATGATTTCCAAATCGAAGCCAAGTTAGCGCTAAATTTCTGGTATACTTAGGTATCGTAGTGCAAAGCTGACTACGAAATCAGCTGTCTTTTCAATTGTTGTTTGTGAACTTTAATTACGTACCTAATACATCATCTTCTTCTTCTGAATGGTTGAAACATTTGTGGTTCTTACTTCCTGATTCATTTTAAATTTATATTTTATCCAACAAATGTATGTTTAATTCACTTTGAGCCGAAGCGTAATCTTAAGCAATTAGTTTTTTTCTGTTTTGACTTTTGACAGAAATGGTTACCTATAGGGTTTTATACTCGTACGTTCACAAACGCACAATTTATTTTTCAGCAATTTTATTTGAAGTTTGGCGAATTCGCTTTTTTAAACCTGACAACCCTGAATGAGTGGAGGAGAAACATGTTTTCGCTACACCATGAATGAGTGGGGGAGAAACATCTTCATTTGTCAGTTATATTGTTGGTATTCTTTTTTCTTATTATCACTCTTCAAAATTTTAGCTGATTTAACCGTGTTTGTAATTAGAGAATATGTTCATATTAATAAAGAATTTATTTATTTCGTTCAAACATTCTATTTGAAAATTGAATTGCAAGACTTTATTAAATGTGTGAAATTTTCGCACGGGTCTTTTGGTATAAATATAAAACAGAGTTTGAGTTTAATTGGCTGAGTCAAATATATATTGCTGGCTCACAATAAATGCCTTATGACATTTTATTTTTGATGGTATTTTGTTGGTTTTTTCGAATTTACAAAATCATTTTTTATAGGATTGCTTCATTGTAAAGTTAACCAGCATTACAAATTTTGTCAAATAATGCACATAACGCAAATATTGGGTCATTCCGTATTCGATATATGTACAGTGGCGACAAAATAAATAGCACAGCTTTGTTAAGAAATTTGAAAAAGCCTTAAATCATTAGTTCATTTCCAATGCCAATACTGTAAGAACTTTTGTGTTGTAGCTTTTGAGTGTAAAGTAAGAGGCAATTACTTCTTTTCAATTTTTTTAATAAATAAAGCCAAATGTAAGTCAGAAGGTAAGCAAGGTGCATTCAAGTGAAGACAATTTAAATAGCACATATTGTTTTCGTTGTAAACATAATGAATTTGTGGTAAATATTTTAAACATTTTAAAGGTAAGTGGGAAAGCTTTGAGTTTTTTATTAGTTTTTTTTTAATAGAATTGGTAAAATTTTGTGCATGCGGTCAAGCATTCCACAGAAGTATTTATGCTACGAGTTCTCAATTTTATAAATGAAGGTCTGTCAAATTCTTCAATAAATCGAAAATTAACATGTTCGAGGAAAAAGGTTGTTAATGCTCTTCATCATTGTCAAGAAACAGGAAGTTTTCAAAAAGTTTTCATCCCTTTTTCAAAAAAAAAAATTTTGAAAAAGGGATGAAGTTTAGAATGTTTTCTTTTTTTATATAAAACAAACTTTTTTAGTGACTACCAATACGGCTTTATGACTGGTAGGTCTACGGAGGATGCCGTCTTAAAACTTTGTGGTAAAATTTATAGCAGCTTGAACAATTCTGATGTAACTTCGTCTCTGTTCATTGATCATGTTTTGTTGCTTGATAAATTGTATAGAGCCGGCTTTAGAATTACGGTGTATGATTGGTTTGAAACCTATTTAATGAATAGAAAACAAAGAGTAAAGATTCGGGATAATCTTAGCTCAATGAGGTTGATTAAAATGGGTGTCGCCCAATGATCTGTTTTGGGCCCTATGCTTTTTTTGATTTTTGTTAACTCCCTTCTTGTTCAACCTTTTAAAGGCAGTATCATCAGCGAAAGCTGTTGTCATATTCTACGAAAAACTAGTTCCAATTATTTATTGATTTAAATTATGATCTCGAGATACTGCGTAAATGGTTTTATATTCATCGACTTATTATAAGTGACAAAACAAAATTTATGATTTTTAACTTCAAAGGTAATATCTGCGAAGATATTTCAATATGTTACCATTCACCTTTCTGTCTTCGTTATCGGCTTAATAATAATTGCTTCCATGATTCTATTATTTCTTATATTGAAAACCAGCTTTCTTCTGATGGTTGTTTTAGAATTGAACGTGTTGAAACTTTCAAATACCTAGGTATACTGATTGATTTACAGATGAGCTGGAAAAACCACACTTCTATCTTAAAAGATTATCTTAACAAAGTTGTTAGACAAATCTACCATCTTAGTCTGTATTGTAGTATGCCTCTTATAAAATTGGTCTACAATGGTTTATTTAAATCCAAGCTTCAATATGGACTTTCTTGTTGGGGAGGTACGCATTATAGCAAAATTGAGCCTTTATTTATTAAGCAAAAACATGCTATTAGAATTATTGCTAGGGTTAATCGTAGCACTCCAAGTTTTGATTTATTCAAGAATCTTAAAATTCTGCCACTAAAGCACTTATATTTCTACAAGGTTCTAAAAATATTTTTTGAAAATAATGGATATACAGCTGGTAGACTATATGGATCTCATAGCTTACGTGTCAACAGTCTGAATTTGGTCACTCTACCTAATATTAAAAAATCACACTTTGTTACTTTTATTTAGTTACTGCACCTCGTTTATTCAATAACCTGCCTGAAAAATATTAGATGCAAGAGAGTCGAAACAACGTTTTTTAGAAATATTAAGCTTTTTATTACCAGATCCGTTCATGACTGCTCTAAAAATTAAACAAGCAATAGAGAAAGATCTTGGTGTGAACGTGCCTGTTAGCACTATTAAAAACCGCATCCGTGGAAAAAAATGTTTGGAAAAATTATTAATAATTGGAAGAAAACCACATGTCTCCAAACGCAAGTTGCCACGTCGTCGGTTAAAGTTTGCAAAGGAGCATATTTCAAAAGATCAAAATTGGTGGAAAAATATCTTGTGGATGGATAAGTTAAGCTTAGTCGCTTTGGATCGGATGGCAAAAAATATGTGCGACGCGGAAAAAAATCATGAATATTATCCAAAGTGTTAAGCGTGGCGGATGTAGCACTCTTGTTTGGGGATTTTTTTTCCTAGTATGACGTATGCTCTCTTCATAGTATAGAAGGTATTATGGATCAGATAAAATACAAAGCAATCCTGCAGAATACAATGCTACCGTGTGCTGATGAAGATATGCCCTTGAAGTGGACATTTAAAAAGGCCAACGATCCAAAACATATACCGCTGGTCTGTTAAGCAATGGTTATCCAACCAAAAAAATCGCGGCAATGAAGTGACCAGTTCAATCCCCAGATCTCAATTATATTGAAAACTTGTGGAATGATGTAGATAAAGCAATTAATAGATTCACTAGTTCAAATTTGGAAAAACTTTGGCTTAGCTAGCCTGGTAATCGGTACTTGTTGTACGATTTGAGAGTCTTGTTTTAACTATTAAACGTTGTGTGTCGCTGTGATTAAAAATAAAGGTATTGTATTGTATATTTTATTGAAGCACAAATTTATACATTTTTCTTACTTAAAACTATATTGCACAATTTACAGAGATTTAGTATAACTCTACTTTACTTCTGAAAACAATAACATTTTTTAAAGCAATTATCACAGTTTGATGTAATGATGTATCGAAGGAAAAGCTACAAGAAAAACCTTCTTCAAATCGTCAGAAACATTTTTCCAAGATTGGAGAGAATGGGATGCTAGTAGACACCGAAAAGTACTTATCTCAAATATGATTTACAAGTGATTAAAAAAAAATAAATAAATAAATAATAACTTATAAGATAACAATAATGTAGACAAACGAATAAAAAAATAAATAAATTAATAAATAAATAAATAAATATTAACAAAATAATAACGCTAACGATAATATCATTGAAAATAAATATATAAATAACAGGGAACAATGAAAAATAAATAATTTAGTAACAAAAGTAAATAATAAACAATTTATATGAAAAAAAAAAGATAAATAAGAAATAAATAATTAAATAACAAAGAACAATAAGAAATAAATAAGTTTGTAACAAATGTATAAACTAATACAAAAATAAATAAATAAACAAAATAAATACATAATAAATAAACAAATAAATATATATATATAAAATAAATAAATAACAAATATAAAGCTCTAACCATTTTTTTTTTAAATTTTTATGTCCAATTTTTTTGTATTTTTTGTATTTTTTTTTTGTTTTCTTTTGTATTTTTATTTTTTAAATAGCCAAATTTGAGATTAAGTAGTTTGCGGATAGGGTACATAATGCGTTATATCGCTCAAATAAATTTGTAATTCTAAATGAAATCCGTTGAATAGTGCCATGGTAGATTTAGCATCATTTTAAGTATTTTATTTTGGGTTCTTTGTAATCGCAGAATATGGTTGTTGGCACATTTACCCCAAACAGGTGATCCATAGAACATAATGCTTTGAAAAATAACTTTAAATATTATAAGCTTGTTTTCTGTACTGAGCTTTGATTTTCGGTTTATAAATGGATATAGAATTTGTATAGCCAAGTTGATCTTGTTAATTGTTTCTTCTTCTATATGAAGTCCAAAAGTAAGTGTTTTGTCTAAAACACTCCTAAATACTTAGCTCTAGATTTCCACTCTGTCGGTATGCCATTAATTTGAAGCATGTTATTGGGTAAGAAAAAGCTTTTCTTTTTCTTGTGAAAAAGACAGCTTGAGTTTTCCTAGCATTTATTTTAATTTTCCAATCTTTAAAATACCTTTCCACAGCGTTAAGCGCAGATTGCAAATCGATTTCAATAGTAAAACCAACTGAATCTGATGAATACAAGCATGTATCATCCGCAAAAATAGCTGATTTGCAATTTGTAAATCTCGGGAAATCATATGTGTATATAATATGTAAAATATGACCAAGAACTGATCCCTGAGGTACACCAGCAGGGATTTCATAAAGATTGGAGAAGCAATTATTGACTGAAACTCTAAAAAACCTTTCAGACAAAAAGGAAGTAATGATTTTAATAATATAAAGTGGAAAATTAAGAACTAATAGTTTATGTATCAGGCCGCTATGCCATACCGTATCAAATGACTTCTCGACATCTAATAGGACCATACCAGTGCTTTTCCCTAATGCAAGATCACTTTTAATATCATTTATTATCCGATTTACTTGATGCACTGTACTATGACAACTTCTAAACCCAAATTGTTCAGTTGGAAGAATATCATGTGTGTTTACATGCTTAAGAATTTTATTTCTTATAAGTTTCTCAAAACATTTACTCAGAGAACTAAGTAAACTTATGGGACTATAACTTCCCAGGTTTTTGAATAGGGATTATTTTTGCTGTTGCTTTGGGAATTAAGCAGCTTTAAAACAAGCAGTAAAAAGAACTTGTAAAAATTTCACTCCTGTTTTGAGAAGATTTTTTAAGATTATATTCTTCATACCATCGAATCCTGGGCTCTTGGAAGTCTTTAGACTACTTAGTATATCTTTAACATCCTGCACTGTAATTATATCGTTATCAACATGAATTTGTTGAGAACCTACAAATGCCATCGATTGTTCTACAGTCGTTTCAATATGGCCACTGGTCATTATGCTGTTGCCTAATAGATGATTTTTAGAAAATTCCTGTGCTAACGCATTCGCTTTTTCTATGCTTGTCAACAGTATAGAATTTCCGTCTTTTAAAGCCGGAATTTGACTGTTCCTTTTCTTTACTATTTTTACTAGGTTCCAAAATGGTTTATTAGATTTATCTAACGTTTGAAGCTTTGAATTCCATGATTTATTTTTGTGTTCTTGGATAAAGCCTTTAATCAAACAATTAAGAACTTTAGTTTCTGTTATATAAAATTCATCCCTGGATCTCATCCACAAGGACCTATATCTATTCCTCTTTTTAATAAGTTGGACAATGTTGACTGGTAGTGTATTTGTGTTTTCATTAAAACACATTTTTTTTGGAACAGATTGCTCTACGCTCTCGAATGCAACAGATGTGAATCTTTCAACGGCTTCATTTATTTGATCACTGTTAACTTCGTTAGGATCTATTATCTGTAAATTTAATAATTTATTACGTATCTTCTTTTTGAAACTATTCCACTTAGCATTTTTAAAGTCAAAAATCATGTTTTCATTTTGCCGAGGTTCACGATTAAAAAATAAAGGTTATCTCACTAAATATTAACACATAATTTCCCTTGTATCACTATCAAATGTTATGTTAACTTAAAAAATTAAGTTCTTTTTCTAATGAAGTGTGCCATTTATTTTGGCCTAGAATAACTTCACTTTTTTTTTTTAAACTTTATTTCAGATGAAGACTTAAAGCTAACAGTAATTATAGTTCAAAGCATAATTAAATAAGAAATAGCATTATAATTCAAAATGAAATAGATAAGAGCATCCGGCAAGAGGCGGATGTCCCGTTTAGTAACAACAATTCAAATTATAGGGATCATTAATAACGCAGAAGTTTATGAAATTGAAGTACACAATGAAAAATTCAAGCAAGCAAATCAAGAACAAAATTCAAGCTACGAAATTATAATAATTTTTTTTTTTATATAGTTCTTAAGTAATTACATGCAATAATGCATCTATACCATTATAGTCCAGAGAAAAAAGAAAAAGCTTAATATTTCTTAAAAACGTTGTTTCGACTCTCGCATCTGATATTTTCAGGCAGGTTATTGAATAAACCATGTGCAGTAACAAAAGTGTGATTTTTTAATATTAGGTACAGTGACCAAATTCAGGCTGTTGACACATAAGCTATGAGATCCATATAGTCTAGCAGCTGTATATCCATTATTTTCAAAAAATATTTTAAAAACTTTATAGAAATATAAGTGCTTTAATGGCAGAATTTTAAGATTCTTGAATAAATCAAAACTTGGAGTTCTACGATTAACCCTAGCAATAATTCTGATAGCATGTTTTTGCTTAATAAATAAAGGCTCAATTTTGCTATAATGCATACCACCCCAACAAGAAAGTCCATATTGAAGTTTGGATTTAAATAAACCATTGTAGACCAATTTTAGAAGAGGCATACTACAATACAGACTAAGATGGTATATTTGTCTAACAACTTTGTTAAAATAATCTTTTAAGATAGAAGTGTGGTTTTTGCAGCTCCTCTGTAAATCAATCAGTATACCTAGGTATTTGAAAGTTTCAACTCGTTCAATTCTTGTTTCCATAATTTCGTTTTTTTCTTTGTTTCAATTCAATATTCATTAGTTCTTTCTTAATAAATCCAACATGTCGTTGTTCTTACTACTTCATAAGTCAAACAGTTCTTTAAAGTGTAAGAAAGTACTAAGAACTTTGGTTACTGGAATCATAGGATACATGTACTATTTATTTTGTCGTAACCTTATATATCTCGACTAATTTTGTTAATTTTTTTTGTTCACAACTACTCGTACTACCAAATAATGCAAATAGTATTGAAGTATTAATTTTTCTTCACACATTTGTTTTTTTTAAATCAAAGAAAAATTTCATATTTATTTTACTTTGTTCACACATTTTTCTTAATAATATAATGTGTGTATATTAATAAACTAAAGTTTTATTGTCCTTGAACCGCATAAGAGAAAGTGTGTACGTTAGATAATACTGACCAATTTAACAACAAACAAAATTTCAAATAAAAATAAACATTCTTCTGAGCATGCGCAATATTAAATAAAATAATATAATGTAGATGTTAATTGTGCGTGTTTTTGTTCAAAAATATTTTTTGATGTTTACGAGTATATTTTATGTTTATGTTGATAGATCACTCGGTGAAACAAAAAGCACATCAAAAATATTATATCGTATACAAATTTTAGAATAGGAAGAGAAAATATATAATTTAATGTTCTATAATGCCATTTAGGGCATAAAAACCAAACCAACGAAGTACTTTTGCTTAAAGGTATTTAAATGTAAGTATGAATTTGGTTGAAATAAGCACTTAAATCTTTAAAAAAAAATGGTACACTGAATGATGCATTTAGTTAAAGAATACTTGGTCTTTCTCATAAAAACTGCGTCATATTTTTGAATTTATGTTTTTTTGTATATAATTGTACTATTTTTTTTTATTCGTAAATTAATTACCTTTTTTACTTTTTGTCGTTTTAGTCATATTTTCACTGAAGTTATGTGGACACATGAAAGTATTTTACAAAATGCGTAACTAAGACCGACTGAGCAAACAAAAGATTTTTTTAGAAAAAAAAGAAAAAAAAAACAAACACATGCAAATCTAAAAAAAGAATTACAGTTGAAATCCTCTAAGGTGTTGATTCAAAAGTCGAAATGATAATAATAAATATTGGGATGTATCTATGTGTTTTTTTTTTCTTATAAAAAAAGGAGTTTAGTTTAAATGTGTTAAGTCTTTGGATGGATATAGACTTTGTAGATTTGGAAAGGTTGAAAAATTTCCTATATCCTTTTTGCGGTTACCAATTAGCACACCAAATTATATGCTTCATTTGGAAACAACAGAACTGCCATTATTCCTAAGGACTGTATTTTGATTATAAATTGAATGCAAGGAAGAAGGCTACCTAATTAAATTCTTTAAAAGATGTTATCTCCTTCGGTAAATCTTATAAAAAAGTGGAAGGAGTTTGCCCTTCGTGATATGAACCCTTCGGACTTAAGACATAACCTTGGCGCAATGTTAGAGAAAGTGAGCCATTTCACATGCGCAAATTTCAAACAATATAGATTGACTTACTGCCAATTTGTTTAAAGAAAGCACATTCTTACTCAACCGCTACCAAATAAATATTATAAATGTAATATTTAAAGCTCGAGGCGAAATAAAAAAATTAAATTACGTTTCACATCGACACGCCCTGGCAATTTTATGCGACCTTTATAATCTCAAGGAGAGGGAAGATGCACATATATCATTTTATCGCTAGATGTCCCACTTTGAAAGAATTTCATGTCTGGTACTTTATAGTACATTCGATGGAAATAAGCGACTCGCTAGACATCCTGAATGGACAAGTAGATTGGGAAAGATTATATAAATATATTACAACCGCACTCAGTTGTAGCAGCGTATACTTAAATTAAACGAATAAGTTAATTATACATTTAAGATTAATCAAATTGTTAATCTGGTAGACGGCCATTGGGCAAACCATATTAAGCCTGCCTAAGGTTATCAAAATTATAAATTTTACACCAATTTTTCAAATGTTTTTCAACTAACTATATGTACTCTAAAAAAATCGTGTAATTTTACTATCATAAAGCGAGGAAACTTGTTGCCTACAATAATTGCACGTATTAGTCCTAAATATTTAATGTGTAAATGTAAAATATTTTATGCGTAGTTTCAAATAAAGATTTAAAGTTAAAATGTGTATTTCTACACCTAAGATGTTTAAACTTAATGCATATTATATGCATTATTTATGTTTAAATTTCAACAGAATTACGTATGAAAACGCTTTAGATTAGACCTTATATATGTGATTTTGCTCTGATGAGAGCTTAATTTTTTTTAATATCAGCATAAAATATGTAAATTTAAACTTTTTATGTTAAAATTTATAGCGAAATTCAACAAGCTATGTATAAGCTTCCAACAAAATTTATATGAAAATGCTTAAAATTAGACATTATGTATCTGATTTCGCTTTTAAAGATCTTAAATGTTTGCAGTCATTCTTTACTTAATATGTAAATTTAAACAAAATTTTAAGTTTGTATGCCTATATGTTCCTTAAAAATATGTTTAAATTAACACGAATAAATAGATCCTTAGTATAATACTAAGAATAACTTTATCAGAAACAAGGCATAACCGTTTTCATTTTTATATATTTTTATTTTATTTATTAAAAAAAAACTGTTATTCTTGTGTTTCTCATAAAAGTATAGCTTCGTCTCCTAAAGAATCAATTTATTCATTTGTTGATTTGTACTCTCTACTGTACAACTTTTTTTTCTTATATCATTATTGGAGAACAATAATTCGCCAACGGTCTGATTACTAAAAAAAAAGAACTTGCAAACGAATCGTCATCGTCACAAACGAATTGCAAATTTACACATTAAAGGTTTAACTTACATCAAAGATCAAATGGTAGTAAACATAAGCATTGATTATTTAATTACCAACACTTTATGTGTTGTTTTCATAAGTTGTTTGAATTTAAACAATATTTGTTTAGTTATAAGCATTTTGGGTGTAATATTTAAACATTATTAGTTGAATTCTGCAGTAAGATAATTGAAAGGTACAAAGAGGTTGAAAATTTATAACAAATGTTTGTAATATCCAACATAATGTGTTCAACTGGCTTACTTTTCCACTAAAAATTACATACAATCTTATGGTAAATTTAAACGCAGTTTTTAGCGCGTAGTCTTTGTAGATTACAGCCAGATCAGAATGGGAGACAAATTTCTTACATCTCCGGAGGAAATATTAACCAAATCATGTTTGTTTACAGATTCGGCTGTAGCATGTCCGCATGGAGGATCTTATAATTGAAAATATCTGGAGTGCCACGTTTGACGTTTTACGCACAAATGATTTAAATTTAATAGTTGAACGCCATATTACTATTATTTCTTAATTTCAAGTCCGACGTAGCAGATTATATGAATGAAGGAAAAAACAGTTTTACTTAATTTTAACCTTTTAATGGTAATGTATAATTTGATTAAAAAAACTCTTTTTGCAACAGCAAATGCTAAATATTTAAATCGGAATGCAATTAAAAAACTGCTTAGACACTCAAAATAACGAACAGCAACTCAAATGTTTTTCTAGCATATTAAAGGTACCTACACTTTAATGATAAATATAAAATATGCTATATCTTGTACTTAAGTACATGTCTATCGTTTTCTTGTTGAATGCAAACTTAAAATGTACATAACTGAATTTGCTTTGCATTAATTAATATCAAATAACACAGTGAACACAATCTGCTGTGTTATTATGGTGATTGTCTAAAACAAACAAATACCCATTATCTAAAGCCGCAATCGATGAAAAGTTATTAACAATTCAAATTTAAACACGAGTGTTTTTATAACTCTCTCTCCAAAGGGTTATCAAATATAATAAATTTTTTGTTTAATGTGCACTGTACAAATAAGTGCACATTTCATAACATACAAGTGCTGTTACATATTTGTTTAGAATTAATGACAATGTAAGGCTCATTACGTACATATTTGTAACTGTCAAAGATTGTTGATTGGCATTTAAGTCTTTTGAAAAGTATTCTATGGGTATTCAGAACAGGTTTGTCAATTTTCTGCAATTCCTCTAGGTCTACATAACACTTGTTTAATTCTGTCATACAAACAGTCTCATTTTTCCAACCATTAGCAATTACTAAATAGGGCATTATTTTGATGGCGCTTGCAAGCTGTCAAAATGAAGGGTTAAAATGAGATAGTAAATACCTAATTCCCAAATAAACTGTTCCAACAAAAAATTCTTTCCTTTCTTTCTATTTATTCCAACTAGTGTCGTGCAATTCAGGTTGCATTTAAAATACCTTAGATCTTACAAGCATATAGTTAAAATTATTATTATTTTTATTATAAATCTAAACCCAACAAAATATACAGCAAAAATATCAACCAATATGTTATATTTTAGCTTTAATCATACATATTTTCTGAAAATATAAATCTACTGAAAATAAAAATTATCTGTTGCGTTTTTTTACTTCTGAAATGTTTATAAAATGTGGAAGAGAAAATGGTTTACTGATTTTTATAAAATAGTGGATAGCGTATTCATACAAAAAAGATGAGGCAACTTGAAGACTGTTATAAGTCCGCTGGTACCATGTGTATATAACTTTATAAACTTTATAACACTTATAACTTTTTGAGGTCACATTGAGCGATATTTCAAATGCAGGTATTATTTATTTGTCTAAGACAATAAAATACAAACATTTCTTACTTTGTTTGAATACAATGTCAACTTACTTTTTTATTTGGATAGACTTCAGGGATGGTACCAGCGCACTTTATTTCATCTTCACATTGCCTCCAAAAAAAAAACTGTAATACTCATATAGAATACAGTATCCAGTATTTCAGAGATCACTGAAATCGTTCTGGAATCGAAGACAGAAGTACTCACACAGAAGGTTGTCAAAATTGTTGAATATCATTTTGGGTATACCACACCTTCGAATTTATGATTTCAAATTCAAATTCCCATTTTCATAATATAGTATTTATTGAAACTAAATTAATTCGTTTTTTTTTTAAAGGAAATTTAAAATTGATAGAAATAAGGCTTGCAAATATTTGAAACGGATACCCACTTTATATGTCTGTGATTCTTGATAAACGATATCAAATTCATATTAATATTTGCCTTTTAGCATAAAGAGCTGTTAGTTTTCCTATATTTATCAAGGCAATGTTGACATTTGACAAAGTGATATGGTTAATCGTGTTATTGTAAACAAGACTCAATCTTTAACTCTCATAATAGACATTTTGGCTTAGTGAACGCCAGACTGAAAAAGTTATTTGATCTAATGCAAATCAACGTAAAATGGAAACCAATATTAGGGTTTATGTGATGATGGATTTTCGATGTTTGATGAGGTGATGAGGTGACCGACGCGACGCGACATGACACACGTCTGGTGTCTTTGATAGCATTTAACACATTATTAACTGTTTATTATACGTCTGCCCATTTATTCTACGTATAAGCGTGCAGCGTTTAATTAGAATAGGAATTGCAAATGAATTGGCCAGGCCCTAAACCTGCACAAGTTAAGCAGCTTTGTATTTATCATACTAATTTATTCAACAATTTATTTGAAGACTTTAGGTGAAAACGATTGTTTCTCTGGTAGTAAATTGTTTAATGATAAATAATGGATGGTTGGTGTTGAATGCTGCTTGCACTTGCTTTGTATTAATTATTTCATGAATGTGAAATCGTGGGGCTTGTTTTTTTTTTGTTTGCTTTCCATTTTGTTTAAATTTATTTTCGTTGTCGGAATTCTGGAATTATTATTTTCTTAAGAGGAATTTAAAATTTTGTTTTATGTATGTATGTATGTATATGTTTTTGTCAAGATTAGGTTTTTCTTCATGTGCAAATTATTTTGAATGGAATTTTGGCTTACATTTGTAATGGGAGCGGGTCAAAATTCTGGATTCAAAATAGTGCTTTTCAAAATTTTGCTTTTAAAATAAATATTCTGCTTTTCAAAATTCAGCTTTTTTTCTGCTTTTCAGAATTGTGCTTCTCAAAATTCTGTCCTTTAACAAAAAATTAAAAAAAATTCTGCTTATTTTTTATATATTTAATTCACTTTTTAATTGCGATATAGGTACTATAGGGCAAGCTTTGCATTTGGAAAAAAATCGAGTACTCGAGATTTTAATCAAACTTTACACTACGATGATATTGAACACAAAAGGTTCCCACAATTCCTTCTGTAGAACGATCTACAGCTTAAACGGCTGTAACTTAGTACTTAGGCGTTTTAGCTAATTGTCTAAAATAGATTTTTGAATCGTTTTTTTAGTCCCAAAAATGACGGTAATATCCATGCAAATATTTTTACCATCTTTATTATAACGAAAACGGTTTTAACGATTTTGATAAAAAAAAAGTATGTGTACTACTTTAGGTATGGTCTACATTTAGGGTAAACATTTTTGTTTTACATATTTTGTTATTAACGGTACCATCCATGCCACCATTTTGTGATATTCGACTTTCTCATAAGCGGCTTATCGGCTTTCGATCAAAAGTTTTATACTGGAGGTTCTTTGAATTCTAAACAATACTGCAATTCAAAATTCAATACTATTTTTTCTAAAATTTTGTTTTTAAGTTATATTATTAAATATTTAAAATTGTTATTTGTTTTTTAAAAAAATTAAGAAAAAAATTAAGTAAAAAACGACTTAACTTAAGTATGAAAAAAAAATCTTAAAGCCGATTTTTCAATATCCAGATAAACATGCAGTTAGTTACCAGCGGAATAAACTTACTCGTCTTTTAAACAACCGGATAACAACATCGAATTTTTCAACGTCAACTTCTTTCGAGTATCGAAATTTTCATAGAAATTAATTTTTGTTTCAAAGCAATCATTTTTCAAAATGTGTTTGACAGCGAAAATAGCTATTTATTTTATTACTTAGAATAACTCCTTATTCCGTTCTGAATAGATTAAGTTGACGAGCTGATTTTAACTCTATCTAGAGAATATGAACGAACTGTCTGCTTAACTGTCTATTGAAAAATTTGCTCTTACAAAAGTAAGAGTAGTTGCAGAATTTTGAAGAGCAGAATTTTGAAAAACAGAATTTCGGCGAGAAGAATCTTAAAAAGCAGAATTTTAAAAGCAGAATATTGTTAAAAGTATTTTTACCCTGGCGGTATTTGACCCCAACCCATTTGTAACAATGGAATAATTGGTTCAATGAATCAATAATTCACGAATAATTTTTAAGGCATGACATAGGATTGTCATCTGAGATAGAGTGATAATTTAAGTAATCATTCTTTCCAAACTAATATATAATGCTTTAATTATTCCTTTTTTTTATTTCTTTAAACGCATTTTTGAATTAAATTGCAAGGTGTGAGTGAAACATCAGTAAAACTTTTAGTTTTTTTTTTCTTAAAACCAAATAACGGTTCGATTGACTTTTAGTTAAGTTTAAACTCAAAATATTATATCTACTTCTAAATTTAAATAAACGTATATAAAACACATTTTGGAAGACTAGAAGACAACAGTCTGAAAATAACCACAAATGGTAAAAAGCTTTAGATGGTGATTCTTGATCTATATACCACAGCTCTTTTTTACTAATGCTTGAATGTAATTTTACTATTGAAATAAAATAAACCAAATTAAAATTTAAAGCCTTACTTTTCCTACTTTATGATTTAGTTAATTATAATTGGACTACCATTATATTATGGAAGGCTAAACGTTATTGACTAAATGAGGGAAGTCGTTAGGAAGTTGATTACTTAACAATACTTGATTGCCAACAAAAAATTCTTGCCAACAAAAAATTCTTCCCAATATTTCTTATCCTTCTAACTAGTGCCGTGCAATTCAGGTTACATTTAAAAGGCTTTAGGTCTTACAGACATATAGTTAAAATTATTATTATTATTAATTAGTATTAATAATTTTGGAGAAGCATTTTTATTGTGTTATATATTATATAGTTTAACAATATTTTGATTTTGTATAAAATTATAGGCGCAAAATTTTGAACGATTTAGCAATATGTTAAATCATTTTTAGTATGATACTAGGCTCAAAAGAGGATTTTGCTAACTTTAAACCAATTTAGTATCGTACTATTTTCTTAACATTTTACTAAGTTAAAATCACAAAATGGCTATTTTATTTTTTTAGTATCGTACTAAATACATATACCAATTTCTATAGTATTGGACAGATTTTTTGTATCAAATCCGTTTGAGCCGTGTTCGAGATAATTATAAGATGCTAGAAAAAATTGTATGGGAGGTCCCGTAAGTTTCAGCCGTTTAGATCGTTGTACAAGCAGACAGACAAACAGACGGACAGAATTGCGGAACTCACTTTTTTGGTGTTCCCTATCATCGTTATGTCAAGTTTTATTATAGTATATCTCTAGTTAGATTTTTTATTCCAAATGAAAGACTTGCCCTATATAGCAAGTAATAATACATTTTATTACAACATTGGTTCATTTCAGAAGTTCATCTGGTTCAAAAGGAGTATTTTGCACATTTTTAGTTTGACATTTTGCAGTGCTAAATAAAATACGAATTGTATTAAAATGAGACTTTCAGAGAAATTTAATGAAAAACTAATGAATTTCTTTTGGTTTTTTGTAGAAGATAAAGTTTGTAATTGTTAAATTGTTTAATACATATTTTGATGAATAAAATAACTATTTTCTTAAGCTGCAACCCAAAAGTTTATCGAATTTTATAAAAATGTATTTGGGTACTTTGACAAAGTCGAGCGTATCGAAAAAAATATAATTGAATCGACTTTGGCAACTGGGGTATATGTATCAATAGTTTTCTTGTCTGTACCTTTTTCCCGGTTCCTAGGTTCTCAACTGCATTTTTGAGTCCTCAGAACTAGTCATTCAACTCCGTTTAAGGTTCCAATCTGTATTTTTGGTTAACTTGGTTCTGGGTTTTAGAGATTTCGGTATTTTGGAATTTTTTGATTTTATGGATTTAGATATTGTTTCGGACTTATTGCGGTTTCCTCAAATCGTATGTAAACAGTAAAAAATAAGCATCACGAAATGACAAATTGGGGGATTACTCACAAGTTTGGAAAATATGGAAAGCGGATATAGCTATCTTTTAAAATCTATATATCTATTCATTTGAGGTAAAATATTATGGTACCTATACACGTACGTAGATTGTAGTGTATATATAGACTTCAATTGTAGTGACAATAAATTTAAAGAAAGAAAGTGATTTTTTTTATGTTTAGTTAATGGAGAATAAAAGTTTAAATCTGTGTTTAGTAGGTAGATCTGCTTCTTCTGTATCTACCTGTAACTTATTGACATTTAGCTGAATAAACATTATACTGCAAACAAAAAACAACAGCAATTCTTTTAATAATTAAGAATTTCTTTACCTTGGCCAATAAAAGAAAACAAAAAATAAATTGAAATTGTTAATGTATGAGTTAATGTACACAAAACTATAATGGTTTCCAGATGATGTACCATCAACAGCCTCAGGCATTTATATAAAACAACAGCACAAATTATTCCTCACAGTTGGTGTTAATTTTTTTTTTATGACCAATAATAAAATTATTAAATTTTTTTGTTGATGATTCAATTCAATCAGATTTAATATTTTGGCAAGCAGACCTGTCATCGTACGTATCTATGAATGAAAAAGTCTTTGGTAGGTATGTATGTACATATGTACATATATATATAGATGATTTATTTATGATTATTTGTTGTGTACATTTGTTATATGGAAAATTTTATGACTGCTTCTTTAGTTATAGCCTTGAAGTTTTTATTGATTTCAGATAAAAAAAGCATCAATATTGTTATTATGTACAATGTACATTTAATAATTTATTGATGTTGAATTTATAATTTGTATGATGTGAATTTAATTAAAATGTATGGTTTTTAAAAAGCTCGACTAGCCAGTATTAAGGCATTTTTTATCTAAAATGGATAAGGTTAGATGCATCCTTAGAACAAGTTTTTATTGTTTGCAGTTCAATCAATGAGACCATTTGTTTTACTTGGTATCCTTTCAAGTGACTTTAAAACTTTATGAAATATTCAATCTAAATGTATGTTTATTAGTTTGAAATTTAATTTATTATTATTATTTGGGGGTATAAGTTTAGGTACTTTTGATGGTCGGAATTCTCAAATAAACAAAACATTTTGTTTTGAAAAAGTTTGCTCTACAATACTGTTCAATCTTTTTAGGAGCTTTTTCTAGAAAAAATCAAACAAAAATCAGATTAGCAGAGTGTCGAAAACCAAAAATAAAAAATAAAATACATGACTGGATCGCACGTACTTGATCTAAATTGAAACGGCTAATTATATTTTTAAACTCTTACTTAATTTTTTTATATAAAAAAATTCTTTTTTTCTAAACAAAAATTGGGATGACAATTTTAAATATTTAATATTCTTAGACTAAAAACAAAATTTCAGAAGAAATCGCTCACATAATAAATTTTCAAAAAAAAATATTTTTTTTTTTGAAAATTATGAAATGCAGTATTGTTTTGAATTCAAAGGTATACAAATTTTGTTCGAAATCCGTTGAGCCATTTATGAGAAAGTCAATAGTAAAAAAAATGGTTGTATGGCAGTTACCGTTAATAACAAAATATGTAAAAAAAATGTCGGCCAAAATGTAGATCATGTAGATTTATCAAAATCGTTAGAGCCGTTTTCAAGATAATTAAAATGGTAGACAAATTTGTATGGCAAGTACCATTATTTTTGGGTCTAAGACAACGATTCCAAAATCTATTTAGACAATCACCTAAGACGCTTATCTAACAAGTATGAAAAAAATCGCTTAAACCGTTTAGGCTGTAGACAGAAGGAATTGCAGGACCATACGTTTGTTCTTTATTATTCTAATGTCAAGTTTGATTAAAATCTCGAGTTCCATTTTTGTTTGCCCTATAGTACTTACACCCAGAAAAAAAACAACGTTAAATCAAAGAAAACCACTTTGATTTAAGTATATTTAGGAATGATTCTGGGTTAAAGATGAAAATTTTAGAATCAAAGTAGAACATATATATGGAAACGAATAATTTTTATGCTCGATTTAAATACGTTTTCCTTTGATTTAAGGTGGAATTATAGTAAAATCAATATCATTCAACTTTAAAACAAAATGTACGAACTTTGATTCTAGAATGGTGCATCGTTAAATTAAGTGTATTCGAGCTTAAAAATATTACGAAGCAACTTTGGAATTATACTATCTTTTAATTTTAATTAGCTACGTTTTAATGTTGTTCTAAGTAAATTCTAATAGATATTACTTTGAAATGTAAGCGTTTTAGTTCTAATCTTACCACCCATGAAACGTTCTAGAATTTACTTTTACGTTTTTAAAATAACAACTTGGATCCACCCATGATTTACGTCAATCTGAATTTAATAAAAGTTATCAATTTTTAAATAAAAAACGATACTTTTGAAATATAAAAATTGAATATTTATTTTTTTATTTTGTGATAAACAGTTTAATTTACTAAAGGGGAAAATGTATTCCATTTCAAATTTTCTTAAAAGTCCGACAAAACACGACTGACAATATGAAGCCAAAGCTTCACGATCGACAATGCCGGCCGGCGCCAACCCGACACTACGGTGCAGGTAAATAATTTTTGCTGTTTTCATAATTCTGCATGGAATCCACATAAGATCAACTATGAATCCCTTTGAATTAAAGTCGATCGTAGTTTGAAAATGCAACATTAATGTGAAAATGAATACGTTTCACTTTGTTTCTACATCGCTTCCACTTTAAGTTTTAAACCTTTCGGTTTTACATTGGGTCCACTTAAAAATAAGTATGAATGAATTCAAATTAAAGTAAGATTTAACATTGAAAATCTTTCATCAATGTGTGTGAAAGAATAATTTAATGTATAAGTGTTATTCGTAGATGGCTGCAACTTCGAAATGATGTTGAACAAAGTAGAATCAACTATTTTACACTTTGAAAGTTGTGCATTGAATTTTAATTTTGGATACATTTTAGCATTTTCCACTTTTAAATAACATTGAACGTACTTAATAATTTATGAAAGTTGTTTCACTGTTGAATCGACTACGGTTCACTTTAAAACAAGAATGACAATACTTAAATCAATATATTTTCAACGTTAAATTAAATACATTTATGATACTATTTTCCAACGTTAAATCAAATACGCTTTATTAGATTTTACGTTGCCTTTTTTCTCTCAGTGTACCTATGTATATCCCAAGTTAAAATTGTTCTACTAAAGTTACTAAAAATAACAATTTTTTTTCAAAAAAAAAAATTTAAAAAATACCAAAAAGGACCTTATCCTTTCATAAATAAACTGATTAAAAAAAATCGTTGAAGCCGTTTTTGAGAAAAATAAGATTTAACTTTTTGGGCAAAAAAAATGTATGGAAATTGTTCGGCAATTTGTCGAACAAAAAACATTGCGAAGTGTGAATAGAATCCACCCAGCCGTTTACGCTGTAGATTCTCGGACACACAGAAAGACTGGGGGATAGAATTGTGAGACCCACTTTTTTCGTCTACGCTTTCATCGTAAAGTCGAGTTTGATCAAAATCTCGAGTTCGATTTTTTTTTACTAATCCAAAACTTGCCATATAGCACACATAATAAACACAAGTAAAAGCTAAGGTCTAGTTTTTTTTAGACTATGTTAATTTCGGGGTTAAATCTAACTCTTTTTCTTTGACTCTTTTGTCTGTCAATTTCGATCCCGAGTTAACACAAAAAAAGCTTTCGAAATCTTTGTTGGGTTTTATGGATAAAGCGATTTGTATTTTGCGATGTTGGCAAGAAAAATGAGAATAATACAAAATTAAGTCACAGTTTTTTTTAAATGGGTTTTAGCCTTTTTCTAACTGTACTACCTATAAATCAAAGTGGTTTTCATCACACAAAAAACGACGGACGAAAGTGAATTTTGCTGGGACACAATGTATAGAGAATAAGGTATTTATTGTTTAATTAAAAAAACAAAAAAAAAAAACACTATGGTGGCATCTGACACCTCGACATGTCGCTCGAACTCAAAACTCTAATGTCGATTTCGTTTCAATAAATAGGATTCGGTTTTTCGCTTTAAAAGGAAAGCTTTCGGATCTAATCTCTTTTTGTGACTGTGCGTGTTGCTTGGCAGTTCTTTTTATTTGCTGATACCGCCGCAGGGAAATTCCCAAATCCATGTGCACTTTTTTAATATTTGTTTCCCAGAAGTTTTTAACAATACTTTTATTTCTTAACAACATTAATTTACTTTTTATTTACATTGCCACAAAATAAAAATCAATTGACAACACAACAATTGAGAAACTTCAAAACAAATATTGTAGTGTGTACAAATCCTTTTTGAATCCGTCTCCAAAAAGAGATTCAATACGGATCTGTTTTTCCAGAAAAAAATTTTTTTTAATTTGAAACGAATCAGATTTTCAGAAAAAAATTGATGGCAGATCGAGGGAGGATCGATGTTTTTACTGAAACGAAATCGACATAGCTAGTAGTGTGCATTGATCTTTTTTTATGTCGTTCATTATGTAAGCGCGTAATTCAAATTCTAAAAACCTAACATGACGGATTCTCAACATCCCGAAACATAAAACAAATAGCATTTCCCGAAGTGTTAAAAATATATAGACTTTTATGAAACATTCGGGTGAGGCAGGTTAATATTATTTTTAAAAGTAATTCAACAGGAGTTGTTTTATCTCAAGGAAGAGAAATGTCGTAAATTGGTAAAGAAAAACCTAAATCAAACTAATCCTTGTTCTTGGAGACATTTGAATGAATAAAAGAAATCAATTTTCATTAAATATATGTAATAATTTGTTTTAAATTTCTTTTGTATATGTTCAAAATTTGAAATCACTATAATCAAAAAGTAAACCACCAAGCATAAAGCTTATCAATTAAAATTAAATTCAATTTCCATTAAGGAAATTGAGACTCAACAAACGGCATTTCCTTTGAGTTTCATTTTACGTAGCAAATGGGGTCAAATGATTCAAAGCCATATTCAGGAGTTCGTGTTTCATGATTTTGTAATTTGGTAGGAATTAGTTTTTGTGTTAATACATTTCTTTTGTTTCCTTAATGATGAACGTAATAATAAATCATCTAAATTCATTTGATAGGAAAATGTTTTATAAAATGCAACTATCAAATTAAAGAAGTAACATAATCATCGGAAAAGCATTAAAGCAAATACCGCACGCAGCGCAGTTGTTTTTGACATTTTATAATTATTATTACAACAAGATTGTGTTCATAATTAATTTCAAGGACTCATTACAGGAACAATAATGTACCAACAAAAGGTTATCAATTTAATTGGAAATTGTATAGTTAAGAGCAAAACCCGTCATTAGATTGTTTTACAATATCCACATAATTAAATGTCATCCAAAGTTATCAAAATGTTCTTTTCATAAAGTTAAGTAAATATACATCAAATATTTATATGGTCAAGGGGGGTAGTAAACGATTTTGCAATTTCTTCTTCTATTCAACTTATAGTGTTCGCGTCTTAATTGGCTGCACTAAAGGTGATTCAGGAGGCGAGCATACTTTTATCGGAAAGCAATGTAGTTCGGTTATTGATTATGATCTCATTGGGGGAGACTGGTGGTGCTCCATCTTGAAAGACTTTGAGGTTGCAAGAGTAATACATTCCGATCATCTTCCAATTTTTGTAACGATTGAGAGGGATGATCAGCTTGCCCCGTCTAGTAGCAAACAATATAAAAATACGAATCTGAAGTGGAAAATAATTTTAAAAAATGATTTCCGATTAAAGTTGAACAATAAGTTAAACTGCTTAGAAAGACAATCTACTAGTAAGTATGTACCGATATGCGAACTAGAAAAGGCTATATATGAAGCAGCATCCTCGATTGAAAAAAGAAGTTTCTTTAAGAAAAAATATGAATAGTATGATCCTTCTTGCGAAAAGCCTAGAAAGCAGTCTCTAGCAATGTTGAATCGTTCAAGAATATCTGATAATCCCAGCGTTAAAAAGGATTACATAGAAATAAATAAACAGTTCAAAAAGTTGTGCAAAGAAAAAAAGAGGTTACATGAAGAAAAAATGGCTATTGCGTTAAGCGAAAGTAAGGATTCTGCGAAGTTCTGGAGCCTAACAAGGAAAATAAACGGTAACTGCAATGTAAAAGAAACATCCACAATTACATTAGAATTGCTAAGATCACACTTTTGCGCATTGTTTAAGGTAAGGCATCAGACGAATCATCTTGGAGTTTCGCCAAACTATTTATTTGGATAGAGAAATTGGACACACCAATATCGCTAAATAAAGTAGTTTCAGGATCAAATGGAATTCCATCAGAGTTCTTTAAGTATAGCACGGATTTGTTCAAGGAAGAGTTAAAGGATGCGCTGAATATAATTTTTAAATTTGGAACATATACAGAAAATCTTATAATGTCAATTTTTAAGAAGGGAAATCGAGCTGAACTACCGAGGGATATCATTCTTAAATGCAGCACTCAAAATTTTTACAGCTATATTGTATGAAAGGCTCAACTCCTGGGTTCTAGGCGAAATCAAATTAGGTGAATTTGAAAGCGGGTTGCGTAAAGGATATTCTACCATTGACAACATTTTTACGCTGCAGTCAATTGCCCTATGGAAGATTAACCAAAAGAAAAATTTGTTTGCTTTCTTTGTAGATTTTAAAGCAGCCTTTGACAACGTTAATAGAATTGCGTTATTTTACAAATTATACAATTTAGGAGTCTTAACAAATTTCGTCTGTGTAATAGAGAAAATGTATCAACAAACGTCAGCATATATTTATAACGGAACAGAAAGATCTGAAAAGATCAAAATAGTGCAAGAAGTAAGGCAAGGGTGCAATCTAAGTCCACTTCAATTTTCAATATTCTTAGATGACTTAGTTAGCTGGGTGCCATGTGGAGTTGAATTCGGAAATATGCGGTTCAAAGTAATAATGTATGCAGATGATATAGTGATACTTGCGGAATCTCCTAACGCCTTACAGCTCATGATAAATAGACTAGCAGAATACTGTAAAACATGGAATTTGGAGGTAAACACCGAAAAATCTAAAGTTATGGTTTTCAAAAATGGCACGGGACGAGCTGCAAAAGACGAAAATTGGAAATACGACGGAGAGACACTAGAGGTAGTTAAAGTATGTTCTTATCTAGGAGTCGAATTCACATCCAATATGAAGCTGGAGAAACATCTCAAAACTAAATTAAACAAGGCTAAGTCTGCAATTTGCATGAATTGGAAAAAATCTTTCATAACATGGTTTTGCATATGGATGGAAATAGGCTTCCAAGAAAGATATTGCAATATGCACTAAGCAAAAATATACTCTTCGTAAAGGAATGGAATCAGCTGGCGGCGAACTGTGGAATTGTTCGCAACCTTTCAGATATTCATGCTGGAGACTGGAAAAAATTACTGTACGAGGTTATTGCTATCACCGATGAAAATGAAAGATATGCGTTCATGGAAAAAGCACGTTCATCCACTTAGAGGCATTATTACTCAAGGTGTAATCTGAACCTTAACGAAAGAAACTATTTCAGCAGTGCTTTCAACAGAAATATGATTGCAACAATTTTTAAAATAAGAGGAGAAATGCTAAGACTGAACTACAGACCCTATCAAAGTAGTGGAACTGATAGCTGCACACTCTGCAACTTACAGGAAAAGGAAGATCTGAACCATTTCATAGGTGTTTGCCCTGTACTGAAAGAGATTAGGCGAGTATACTTTGGGAAAAATACATTGCTTTGGGAAGACGTAGCTTCCTCGCTAAATGGCCAAGACTGGAGGCGCTTAAATGAATTTTGTAAAGAGGCGCTGTCATATAGGATAAGGATCTCCAGTTTTTAGCTGAATACACTTGTGATTTTATTACCTTTTTTACTTTAAAGTCTCTCGAAGTCGTTATAATCTTAATTTCGTTTTAACTAAACTAAAATTTCGCTATAAACAATAATTTGTTTTAACTAAACTAAAAGTCCAGATTTTAAAATGTTGTTTTAACTAAACTAAAAATTATACAAAGAAGTGTTTTAACTAAACTGCATGTAATGTAAAAACTTACGCGAAGCTTTATATGAATCTAAATGCCTAGATTTTTTATTATTTTCACCTTGAATTCCAAAATCAATATGCAATATGTTTTATAACGAAAAGGAAAACAGAATAATTATAATTTATACCTATAACTTACGTAACTCTAGAAGTAATTAAATTGCCACTCTGGCAGATGACATTAATATGTCATGCCTATATATTTATTCATGAAATTGTAAAATATATAACTGTACTCATGTAAAACATAATTGAATACAAAAATATCTATCCATCTATCTATCTAGTGTTAAGAACAGCTAAAATGAATTCTCTTATCTATTAAAAAGTAATAATTTTAAATGTGTTCGCTTATTAGTTTTCATAAAATTTGATAATTACATTCCCCCCCTTCTTTTTTTCGATAAACGAGAAAAAACGGGGCAAATGAAAACAAGTATCTCAGTATCTTAAGCAGGCAGAAAAAATACTTTTTCTAAGTGCTCTGGTTTTTTTTAATGAAGGCTCTTGATGCGGTGACATGAAGCTCCGGTACTAGTCGTCTGCTGGCCTTCCATTGTGGAAAGAAGTAACCAGGTTAATTTTCGTTATAAAGAAACCAACTAAGTCAACGAGATCCTTCTTATAGGACGGGTAACCAGCACGAGCTCTTAAAAATAAGACATCTTATCTTGCTATAGTGTCTTCCAAGTTTGATGACAGGGCAAGTTTTCTGTCTAGAGATAGATTGGCAGTAAGATATTTCCTGCCACCGATTCGCTAATAAATAACCGATATTGGAACACAGTATACCCTTCTGCGGGTTGTCGACATGTTTTGTTTCAGTTGCACACGTCTTCTACTGCATGTAAACTATCATCTGATGTGTATGATGGAGCTGTGGTTTTTCGTTAATATGTACAGGGCATATTTTCGATATAAAATAATGTTAAGTCAACGCCAAAGACTTTTTAAAATGTATGTTTACAATTGCTGCAAAATGTTCACTGGTATGAAAAAAGAGGGTAATTGTAAGCAGCTAATAACTTTAAAATGTTGTTGTTAAGAAGATTAAAAACATATGGCAAGCATTAATAGTTGTTTTTGACTGCTTTAAAAATAAAATTGAACTTACTTTGATCACCTTTATTTGTTTTTAAGCAATTTAATTAAACAGCAAAAAACTGGAAAACAAGGAAAAATTAATCAACCACGCAAATGAACAAAACGCAAAAAACTCTTTGATAGATATCACCTTCCACGTGTCAGAATATTGGAAATATAACGTGTTTTCAAATAAAGTAATTGCAAGGTTGGAAATATAAATGATTTTTATAGAATAAAGTGTGTTTATAATAAGCCCAGTTCACAATTACCCCACTTGACCCTACATTATATAAATACATATATTTTGTTTAACATTTTTTGAACAGTATTAAAAAAAACATAGGTAAAATTAATTTTTTGATAAATTGCATATTCTTGACTCGATTTTTAAGGATTTATATAATCAAGTTTAAAAAAACATAAAAATAGGAAGAGCTAACTTGTTCAAAAAATAACTTGGATACTTTGAATTAAAGAAAGAAAAGAAATTTAAGAAAAAACCTGAAAAAAAAACAATAAGAGGCGCAATTAAATTAGCCTCTATAGTGTATAGCATGTGTTCAAATGAAATCTGAAGGTCAAAACGTTTATAGAGCTCCTTTAAAATATACACCGTTTTAAATATATGCCTCCACAAATTCGAAAAAGACTAAATCAGCAATTGAGAAAATAATTTTTCTTTTAATTTTGCTATACAACACCACACAAATTAGATTCCTGTTGCACTTTGAATTTGTGAACCGAAAACCGATAATAAATAAAACAAAATTAAAAACATTAACGAAACGAAAACAAACACGGCCGGCTTACAACTCGTAATTGTGCGAATGTCAAAAAAAAGATAATGGAGATAATTGTTAGAAGCAAGTTGGAATTTGAACTGTAACATTTACCTTTATAAGGTACCGCTGCAGCTATTTTAAGTTAATGGCTGGATTCACCAGTTAGATATATTTATGACTTCGGTTAAGTTGAAAGAAAAGGTTTGAATTTGATCGAATATCATAATGGTCAACACCAGATATGGTTTTAGATAGCATTTTTGTACTATGTGGCCAATTTACCATTTTTCTTGCTAAATTTAGCAATAAACCTTTGCTTTAGCATTATTATTTTTTTCAAATTCTGTTATATAATATGGGATTAGCAGAAATTCATATTAGTCATAGCTTAATTAAAAAAAATTGCTTTAAAGAAATTAAACCTCAATTAAATGATAAATGCGTACCGACCTTAAACCAATTCAATTTTTATGCAATAGACTGCTTTTACATCATGCAATTTCACCTTGGTGAACGGGATAAGCAAAACTGCTCAGGTTGAAAAATTTCAGAGTTATCGCTTTTTCTTCTTTGTGATTTTCGCTATCGTACGCATGAACTTTTCGAAATGAATTGGAGTAAAAAGAGGGAAACGGGTTTAAAAAAAGTTAAAATCTATTAAATATCGCAGTGTTAAAAAGTATCTTTACAATCGAAGGGACTGCAAACCAGAAACAAGAATTAAAATCGCCCTGGTGTAAAAGCAGCTATACAAAAAGTGCCTGAACGCCCAAACTTTTAATGAAATCAAAAAGCATTAAGCCACAAGCTGACAACGACGCACGTAAAGTGTTTAAATCCAGAAATGTAATTTTTTGTCTTCTTTTTTTCTCGAACCCGTTACTTGCATTCATCTGCACCAGCGTTACCACTTCAAACAAAAAATAAATGCACGACGATTATCACAATATATGCAAAAGGTTCTTAATAGAAACGGCTAAATATATTTTTAAATTTCTTTTTTTACTAAATTCTTTATATACAAAATTTCTTTAATTTTTTCTAAAACAAATTTCCTATGGCAATTTTAAATATTTAATAACAAAACTAAATTTAAGAACAATTTTTTTTTCAAAAATCCAAAAAAATAACATTTTCTGAAAATTTTGATTATTATTTAGAATTCGATAAACCTCCTGAATAATTTTCATCGAAATCCGTTGAGCCGTTTATGATAAAATTGAAAATCAAAAAATTAGTCTTATTGAAGGTACCGTTAATACCAAAATATTAAAAAAAAAATGGACTAAATGTAGACAATACTTAATGAATATTACACCTATTTGTTTATCAAAAGTTAAAGCCGTTTTCGTTCTAATTAAGATGGTAGAAAAAAATGAATGGCAAATACCGTTATTTTTGTGACTAAAAAAACAATTCAAAAATCTATTTGATACAATCACCTAAACCTATCAAATCTATTTGATACAATCACCAGACAGATAGACGCACAGATAAACGAAATGCAGACGGATTCAATTTTCAGCACAGACAGACAGGAATGAAGGCTTAATTTGTTATAACTTGTTTTAAGGAAAATTAAAAGAAAAACAATAATAATCATCAGAAAATGGTATTACATTTTTTGTTTGAAGTGAATTTAGATGCAATTTATTCTTTTGAAATGTGAATCTTCCATAAAAGAGTGTAATACTTTTTTTTTTTTAAAGTAGATTCAAATTTGTTTTGCTTAAAGTGAAGCGGATTAAAACTGGATTTCTTAAAGTAAAGTATGTAGATGTAAAGAATTTAAAATATAGCGAAGTAGGGAGCAGATCTTAAATTTTTTCGTAACTGAAGTAAATCTACTTCAATTGAAATAAAGTGGTATAGCTGATCTGCATTTCCAAAGTTGCAGCGGCATTTCACAAATATAAAAATTATGCGTATGAAAATTAAAAATGCTGAGCGAAAAATGTAAAAATTAAGAAGTAATCAATTTTTTTTTGTTTCGGTTAATCAAGGAGAAGTCAATTAATCGAGTTGCAATTAAGCGGGGATTACTGTATTAATAATGACAATGAAGAAAATTGTGTTTATTTTTTTAATAATTTTCTCTTGGAACTAAAATGATGAACTTTTCACCCACATTATGTTTTTAATTAAGTGTGCAAAGACTAATCAGTTCAATGGCCTCATATATTCAGTCACTATCATTATGTGTAGAAAATGTGTACATTGTTTTTCCCACTAAAATAATAAATTATTATTTGATAAACAAAATAAATTTATGTGTATGTTTGTGGTTATTATATATAGTTTAAGCTTTTATATTTTTGCATATGAAATAATTTTTTTTTCGGAATTTTGCCATTTAACACTATTGTCCTTTAAACTTCGTAAGATAATAATACTTTTTGTTTAAATTTTCAAGGATAATGCTTATATCCATGTTATGTATTTTTTTAAAAATAAAATTGTGTTACAAAAGAAACTATACGAATTGCATAAAAATTAATATCTACACAAAAATAAATCAATTTCAAAATGGCAACTCTGGCCATTTGCCAATGGTCTTTGCTCCAGTTCCTACTTATGTATATAAAAACTTGTGAATTATTATTCAAATAAATATTTCAACTTTAGTCTCGTCGAAAAATATACACATGTCAACTTAATGAAATTATTGAAAATTTGCAAAAAAAAAAATATATTAAAACACGCGCTCTATAAAATTTGTTCATGTGTTTATTTTTCATTAAAACAGGTACACAAATATATATAAATACGTCTATGTTGGTTTGGTAAATGTCATTAATTTTTTAAATGGCTGCAACTGTCAGTTTTGTTTTCATTTCTATAAGACATGGATTTAATGCTTATCTCCTAATATTTTTAACGGGATAATTCGGGCGAGTAATCTCAGCGTAACTTAATTATGGGTGTAGATTTACCGATGACCAAATACTATTACGGTTATCTATAGTTGCGGCCCCCACTTGATATGTCCAAATACCTAAATATTTTTAAAGAATATTTAAAGAAGAAGTAACTGTAGAGAAAAGCAATCCTTGTGATTTGTTGTAGAAAAATGTTTCGTTATTTTTTATTGTTAAATGATTGTTTTATTTTATTTGTGTTCTTTATAAAAAAACAATTATACGCAAGTTATCTGATGCTATAATCTGGAAAATATACTTAACTTATGTCAATTAATTTTTCAAAATTGTTATGCAGTTTCATATAAGCTTGTTTATTATTCATGCAACGGCAACGCGGCATGAGCTTTGGGCTTAATGATAGCCCAACGTCAACTGAAAACAGATTACTCAGTGTAGCCATATTTTGTTTCTAGTCAGATTTGACTCAATTTTATCGCCTTATCTCGAAATTTGATACAAATCTAGTCAACTGATTTATGGGGACTAGATGGACACAATAATTCCATTATGCACCTGAACTATCAGTGTGAAGCAGTGCTCACGAGTGTTTACACAATGCAATCAGAGATAGCGTCCATCTTGAAATCTACCTGACACTGCCATCTGAGTTAAAAATAACAAATATACCTGACAGATGTCAAAATGAAAGTGTCGGTTGCTTTGTATTTAACATTGTTTTGAATGATGCTGATGATTGTTCTAAAGTCATTTGGATGTATAACAATTTCAAAGCTATATTTGCTACCTCTCCATTGTTATAGGCGCCAGTTATAGCTTTCATTGAAACTCATCATTGAAAACTTTGAATATCAATTCTGAGACACTTAAGCCTATAAAACTGTTGGCGTTTTGTTACTAAAATGAAGGTAATAAGATATAAAATATTTGCTGTCGAAAAACATTGTTTTATTTGTTCTACCGCTTTTTTTGTAATTCACCTTTGATTTTTCAATGATGAAAGCATTTTCAATTAATAGTTGACATTTCTTTTAGTTTTACTGACAAGAAATTGTGCATATATAAATAAGGGTCCGTGCGGAAATCCATGAATAAAATCTACTACAAAAATTATTAACGTTATCTTTTTTTTTGTTCTTTGGTTCTGAAAAATGTCAAATGCCAATTCTTATTTCATCGCTAATCAACTTTTGGATAGGTTAGCGGAGGAATAAGTTTGTAAATGACAAATAGCAGACATTTTGCTCAAATTTAAACTGCCACGGAGTCTTATTTTACTTCTTATTATATAAGCAAATTATCTACACAATAATCCTGTATTTTTAAAGTAAAACTTCTTTTGTGGCGTTGGGTGTAAGAATTTGCAAACTGACACGACACGACACGACACGCTCTCAAAATGTGTACCCACAATATTATTTCTTTCTATGGCTTTCTCTGTTGTATTATTTTGTGTAATGTTTCAAGTCAATGTGTGTATCTACTTCGTAGATTTATACATACATATATACGGAGTAATATAATGTAAAATTGCTGAACCATGAATCAAATCACGCTCGCCGGTGACGTTTGTTCAATAAAAAGATGGGATCGTTGGGGGTTATATTTATGGTATCAAATAAAATGCACGACTGAATCGTACGAACTTGCTCTTGTAGCTAACAACTTTAATGTAGCGAAACATTGAGGTTTAGTTAATTAGATGTAGTTATCATATGCAGGTTTAAAACCTATGTAGATAAGATTACCTTGATTCTTAGTACATATAATGAATTGTCGAATGGATGATTCAAGAAATAGTTACACAGGTACCTACCTCACCTATAAATGTATCTTTAAATCTAAGTTATGGATTTTAATAATGTAAATTAGGAGAGTAAAATGTATATAAATACATACATACACATACAGATGGAACCTAAGTATGTAAACATGTACATATAATAATGAAAATGCAGGATGTATGTGGGTAAGTAGCTTAATGCATATAACTTTATAATTTAGGTGCAATATGCATAAATAAGATTCGTGTGTTTTTTAAGGACACAATATGTATATGAATATAAATGTATGCGACTCTACATTTTACTTGGTATTCAGTGACGTACGGAAACATTTTTTAAAAGGGAATAATAATGAGGAACAAATAAATGGATAATACACATAATTAAATGTTTTTATATTGCTTAGTTTGAGGGAAAACAAAGATGTCATTTGAATTCATGGATAAATAAGAATAAATTTAAAAAAAATTAAAAATCGTTGGAACGGTTTTTTATTTTGTATACCTACATATGTATATACAATTTTTAAAACATTTGTAAAAAAGAATTTAAAACGCCATTTTGAAGATATTATTACTATACATAAAAAATTTAAATTTCAAAAAAATCAGTGACTGAATTTTGAAAAAAAAAATTTTTTTTTTTTAAATTTGAGTTAGCAGTTTTTTAACAATTTTAAAGGGCATTTGTATAAAAAAAATGCATCCAATGTGAAAGTCCAAAAACTGAAAAATGGTTTCATGAGAGCATAAGTACGCAAAAAAAATATTTTTTTACTAGAAAGTGGACTGTACTGTAATTTAAGAACACACACATTTTTTGATAACAATTCTTTTATAATTGGCCGCTTTCAAAAAATGAATTGTTTTCTTAGCGGTTTTTTTAAACATTAGTTTTGGAGGTACCGTTATTTTTTATTTTAGGAAAATAGTTTTTCTAACTATTCGAGATAATGTCAAAAAAATACCAAATACAAATTTTCGTAAAAATCCAAAAAGTCGTTTTCGAAATTTTGAGTTTTCAAAAAAAGGCTTTTTTTTAATTCAAAAAAAAAATTGGAAAATTTTGGCTAACAATAGTGTTTAAGCTTTTTAGGAGCTTCTGCGCAGAAAATTAAAAAAAAATCAAATTAACTGTTTCCTAGAAAATCGAAAACCAAAAAAATGGGGCTACTAGAGTCACAAAAAAAAACATGTTTTTCCAAAAAAAAAAAAATTACCGAAATGTTCCTTTTCCTTTCATTAATGAACTAATTTTTTTATAAAAATCGTTGCAGCCGTTTTTGATAAAATTTGATTTTTCTTTTTGGTCC
Source organism: Philhelius pedissequus (assembly GCA_910595825.1). Lineage (NCBI taxonomy): Eukaryota > Metazoa > Arthropoda > Insecta > Diptera > Syrphidae > Philhelius > Philhelius pedissequus. The sequence continues at coordinate 71,413,709 of OU343160.1, read as the reverse complement.
AAAAAAAAATGTATGGGGGATACTGTTATTTGTCGTCTTAAAAAAAATGGAAAAAAACACATGGGCATATAACCGAACAAACAATATGTACCAAGTTTGAAGCAAATCTATCAAACCGCTTAGGCTGTAGACTCGAGGACAGACAGACAGACGGAATTGAAGGACCCACTTTTTTGGTGTTTTCTATGATCGTAATGTCATGTTTTATTGTTAGAATTTTTTTTTCTTGCACGAATCCATAACTTGCCTTTACCTACATATAATCACAAGTAAAAATGTCAACTTCTTTGTCCTTTGACCGATTTCCATGAAATATGTTGTAGCTGCCTTAGAATAACGAAAGAAAAAATTGTTCATACATAAGATCACACACTCTTTTTTTGTATTATTTTTTTACTTTTATTTTTACATTGAATCAACCGCCAACATTTAAGGTTCTCCATTTACAAATATTTGCCATTTTAGGCCACTTCTAAAATAGACTGCTGATATTATGTATGAACTCAATCATTAAATCTAACCTTAAAATAAAAAAAAATATGTACATAATATGATATTAGCATACTGATGAATTATTAAGATTGTACACCACATTACAGTGCATAAGTGTAATGTATTATACCGAAATACTAAGAAGCAATAATTCAATTAAAGAGACTTGAATGGTTTAATATTAATTATTCTTCATTTTGATTTAAACTACCGCATTTCAAGAAATCAACTCAACACTTAACTTACAGGTTGCGTTCAAAGTCAATGTATAGAAAATATGTAGGTATTCCTAAAAAAATCCACAACTTCGTACAAAGTACTCGTATTTGCAAAATTACTTTACTACTTTATTACATTTTTTTTCCTTGAAAAATTGGTGACTGTTTTTTATTTGTAAAAATAAAGCACAAAGAACTTTTAAGCAAATATTATTTATTGGACTTTGAATTAGAGGAAAAATTTTTACTTTGTGACGAAAATAATTTTGTTTTAATTTATTGGAATATTCTCAGCATTTAATTCTTTGAAAAATTTGAATTTAATTTTTGACCTGCTTCTTTTTTTAGAAGTTATTCTTAAAAATAAATCATTCCTCCACGAAAATTAATGTTGGAAAGTTTCCAATTTTGTTTTTCTTTTTCAAGTTAATATCATAACAAAATTAATTTACAAATACAAGAAGTATTCTGATTAATATTAACAGACACATCCATGTTAAAAACATTTTTTTTATTAAAAAATAAATAATAATTGATATTGTATTGGAATTTCTTTTCGATATATTTTGAAAAGCTTGCATTATGATGAAATTGCAAATGTAATTACTATCACTTGATATACATTCTAAAGTAAATGGTTGTTCTTCCAGAATCGAGTTTTTTCAAGTAGATATATAGAGCGTCCTTCAAATTAAGTGGCACATTTCAAAATACATACTATAGTTTCTAATATGTAAGACTCACGTAGGAAATACAATTAGTGTGGCTGACATCATTAATCTTTTTAGGGGTATCCACTTTGATCGTTGAAGGCCATAGTACAATATTCGTCATAATGTATTTTTTGTTTTTTTTTTTTGAAAGAATCGATTTTAACAAATCGGAAGTACATTATTTATGTCCAAATAGAATTATTAACGAAATTTAAAAAAAACTAAATATTGATAAGCAGAATTTTGAGATGAAAGCAGAAAGTATTTTTAAGAAACAAATGTCAATGGAATCTATATATTTATTATAAGCCAAACACTATTTTTGTTTAACTTTTAGTAAATGAAAAATATCTGTAATCTAAGACCGAAAGTATTCCATTGCAAATTGCATCTGCTTTTAAATATTTAAAGTATCATATTCCCAACAAACAAAACATATTGCATTGCGAATAATGTTTATTGAAACTATTGACTAGAAACAACTTTCGTTCTGTTTATCCCGTGAGAGAGTTGGCTGTTGTTAAATTTTAATTAAATTTCTAGAAAATTACTCTGTTTGCATCTGTACGAGTACCTGAGCATACATTCGAATGCGTAACTTAATTTATATTCGTATATCTAGCTATGTGTATTGTGAATCCTTATATTCTAGACTAGTAATTTAACGAGTTAATGAATTTTGTGCATTGGAAATAGACATGTAAGGAGAAAAGGTTGTTGTTTTATGATTTTAGTTTTTTTTTTCTTACAAATTATTTTGTTGTATTTTTACTAATATCAAATAAGAGAAACATTATTATTATATCCATAGTTTCAAATCCTAGCTGCTTGATGTAGTGCTAGCAATACAAATAATTAAAATATCTCAAAATTCAACACTAATGGCCTTTTCAATTGGTCGTCCAATTGAGTGCTTCTGAAGCTGTTTGATTGCTATCAAATGGCAGTTCTTCTCTTGTTTAGAAGAGAAATTTCCTTCTGGATTTGAAAACCAGAAGCACGCACACAAGCACACCCACTAAATGTCAAACTCGAATTAAAATGTCACAGCAATGTAGTGTAGGAAAGAGGTTTATTGAAAAACATCGATGTCAGAAGACATCGAATCAGAAATATCTATATTTTTTTAACACCGATGTTTTTTTAATGCATTTTTTCCTTTTCGTGTGTATGAGTTACATATATCGTAGTAAGAGTCAATTGAACTACACACATATTTGTGAAGTGTAGTTATGCTGATTTGCAGTTCCGTCAAGTGAGGTCTAACCTTTATAGGTCATTAGCGAAAGATTTCATTCAGCTTATTTTAATTTTTGAATCTTAATATCGATGCTGCGATGCTTCATACGCTTCAACAGCGATGTTGAAACATCGATATTTTTTCTTTTAACATCGATGTTTTGCCGACATCGATATGAACACCGCTCATGTTTTCATGTCATTGTTTTGTTTTTTTCCGACTTACATATACACTCACATTAACATTGATTGCCAGTATTTGATAATTAAATTCGAGTTAAACCAAAGTTAGTACAGTTTCTTTGCGAATTGTCAAATCGATTCGTTTGCATTTAAATCCTTAACTCGAAAGTTAACTCGAAAGCGATTATATTTTAGTCATCAAAAAATGTCTCACAAAATATAAAAAAAACATCTGCGTCTCGGGACGCCTGCCAAAAGTGATAAATTAAGTTAATCTAAATTGAACATTTTTTATAATTGAAATTGTTTAACTTGAGAAAAGCTTCAAAAGTTCTCCGTTAATTTGATTAATTACGTTATGTAACAAATCACTTCAAAAAATATTTTTATTCCAAAAAACTTTTTTTTCAATATTTTGGAATGCAGCATTATTTAGAATTTGAAGGACCTCCTATATAAAATTTTTTTTTATCGAAATGTGTTGAGCCGCTTATGAGAAAGTTGAAAATCAAAAAAATGTAAATTGTTGCATGGCAGGTATCGTTAATAAAAAAATATACAAATTTGTATACCAAATGATAGAAGAAACAATTTTACGGCAATTAACGTTATTTTGGGGGTTAAAAACCCAAGTTTAAAGAAAATCGCTTCAGCCGTTTAGTCTGCAGAGCGCTGTATAGACAGACAGACAGACAGACAGATGGAATTGCGGCACGCACTTTTTTTGTGTTCTCTATCATCGTAATGTAATCTTTGATTAAAATCTGGAGTTCTATTTTTTTTCCAATTGTAAAACTTGACCTAGAGTACCAATATGGCAAGTAACTCGTGTTTTTTTTATAGACGTGTGGTTTTCAAAAAGAAATAAAACGCATATAATTTAATGTTATAGCCAAGAACTTAGCTTTATTATAAATATAAGGGCTTGGCATTATGTTTTAAAAGTGATATCGGGCAAGTGGCCGCCGCGGACTCCTCGAATAAATTACAGACAAGAGGCCCCATTTTCGACCAATTATTGCAGCAATTGGGGCCGTATGTTTGCAACAACGCGCCAAATATTCTCTTTCAAGGCGTCAATTGTCTTGTGCTTATCTGCGTAGATAAGCGATTTCACAAAACCCCTCAAAAATTAGTCCACCGGTGTCGAATCGCACGATCTTGGGGGCCACGCGCGCCGCGCCATGCCACAGGCCCAACAAATTTTCCTTCAATAAATGGATTTTTTCGTTGGCTGTATGACATGTAGCGCCATCTTGTTTTAACCAAAGGTCATCCAACATTCTCCAATTCAGACATCAAAAAGTCATTAATCATGGCTCTATAGCGTTCCCCATTGACTGTAACATTATGTCCGGCTTCATTTTTGAAGGGACCAGTGATGCCCTCTGCCCATAGAGCACACCAAACTGTGACTTTTTGAGGATCTAACGGAGTCTCAACATTGGCTACTGGATTATGATAACTCCAAATACGATAATTTTGGATTTTAACCGTACCCGTTTAACCAAAAGTGAGTTTCATTAATGAACAAAATTTTCTTGTGAAAATCGGGATAGGTGGCCATCTCGTTTTGACAAATCAACCAGAGCATAAATCAAGTGACAGCTGTCAAAAAGACCAACTCCGAAAAAAGTATTGCCTGATTGAAAACCACACGTCTACAAAAAACACCCGGTAAAAATCAGAACAATTAGAAAAGGATATTTCCAACTGAAAATGTGGGCAGAACAAAGCCCCGAAGCACAGCAGCACACTTCTTATACAGAGAGATCCACAAGGTGATTTCTAAGACAATTTAGTGTCAAACTCTATTATATAATTTTGCATTTATTGTGAAAATAAAATGTAATGTGATAAAACGTTTGTGTCGAATAAAGTCACATGCAATAGATTTCTACTTTGTTGGTACTTTATTCGACAGATAATAGTTGGTAGGCAATGTATGCAATGTTACATTGCTTATTTTTCACTTAATTTAACCGCCAAATTCCCCTATTCAAGGTTAAACATATCTTAAAAATGGCTTTTTAAATCTTTTTTTTTTTACACCGCATCGAACTAATAAGTAAAAAAAAACTAGAAATAAAGTGTATGTATGCATACATCGGTAAGCTGAATCATAGAGATGTCTATACAAAAAAAAACAAACAAAAATCTCATGAGAGGTTAAAGCAGCGCAGAATGGTAATTAAAGCTAAAAAGTGATCAAAAGTTTCAAACAAAAAATTGTGGCCGAAATGAAATTAGCTATAATTTTGATTAGTCTATTATAGTAGTTAAGGTAGAAGTAAATTAGTGTAATGACATCATGGGAAATCCATGTACATATAACTACATATCTCTTCCTGCCACTCGCGTTTATTATTCTTTTTGCGAGTCTTTTTTTATAACTATCAATTTTGTTTTTATACCCTTTTTTTCACTGATCGTTTTTTTTTTTATGTGGGCGTGTTTTTAAATGTTTCAGTTCGCAAAAAAAAACAAAACATAGACCTAAAGCTGCAAAGATCCAAGTACCTCTGGTGTACGCAGATAAGCTTTATTATTATATACATACATAAATGTAGTTATATACATATGTATACTCGCTTACAAGAAGATCTTTATAATAATTAGTCTATCTGATTAGGGATTACTTAACTTCGGCATCAAACATTCATCAATTTTAACTGCTCTAAAGGACAAGTTTTGGATTCTTAAAAAAAAACGAACTCATTGTTCTTGCAATGGTTCCATAGAGGCGAAATTTAACCGTTACCTGACTGTTTTCAAACGAAATTTTCTAAAATCTTTGAATAGGAGGTTTGGGCAACTAAATATTTTCCAAAATGAAGTGACTCAAGAGATGTCAATTTAAGTGTTGATTAAAAAAGTACTATTTATGTGGCCCAGCAGTATCAGAAGGACATGATATTTTCGAAAATAAGTTTTCTTTGCAGTCTCCCCCCAATGACACGAAACTTGGTGAACTGATTAAGATAAATGGCATCAAAGCTTCAAAAATTTTGGTATATATGTATATACTATATACATATAATCTTATATGACAAGTGAAACGTATCTCGAAAATTGTAGGACTAATTTTGATACAATCCTATTTTTATTTGTTTTTTTTTTTTTAATTTTGGTATGCAGTTTTTTAGACTTTATTAATATATATATGGTTATAAAATTTAAAATAATTTTTTTTTATTAGTTTTTAAAATATAATGTTTTCAGAAAATTAGCTTTCAAAAATTCGTTTTAATTAGAAAAAAAAGTTGTTCAAAATTGAATAAAGTAGCAGGACTACCTAGATATTCTCAAATATAAAATTTGACAGAAATCAAAGGAGCCGTCTCCTTTTTCAGTGAGCAATAAAGCATTAAAAAATAAGAAAGGTAAATGTAATAGACTTTTCCTGTAAGTTTAGTTCTGAATGAGTGATACCGAGTACCAACAAAAAAATTCTCAAAAAATGTGTCAATATTGTTGCAGTCATTTTAAAGAACAATAAGCTTCTTCTTAAAGGTTATATTTGTCATATAACCGTATCGTAATAATAACGTACCATTATTTTTAAGCCTAAAATAAAATTTCAATTTCCCCTCAGAGGAATTCCAAATGAATCACACATACTAAATTGGAAAGGTAATCGCTTAAGCCGTTTAGGTTGCAGCTCGTTATACACACACACGGGCAGACAGACATTTTTTGTCAATCACTTTTTATGCTTCTTTATGATCGTAATGTAATGTTTGATTGAATTTTTTTTATGAATGCATGACTTGCCTTACAGTCCTAATATACAGTAAAATGAAATGCTCGACTGAATCAAACTTACTTGCTCTTATGTTCCATCACATCGTATGCTAAAGATTTCTATTAGGAATCTAAATATATTTTAAAGTCGTTTTTACGTAATTTTTTTATACAAAATTTCTTTATTTTTTTTTTAAAGTTAGTGTCGCATTTTTAAAATTTAATAATATAAACATAAATATGCAGTTGTATTTATAATTTGAAAGACCTCCTATATAATTTTTTTTATCGAAATCCGTCAAGCCGTTTATGAGAAAGTCGAAAATCAAAAAAAAAATGTTTGTATGGATGGTACCGTTAATGAGAAAATATGTAACTAGGTAAACAAATTTTTGAACAAAATGTACACTATACGTAAAGAGCCAACACTTTTTAATATTAAAATCCTTGGAGCCGTTTTCGAGATAATTAAGATAAGGTAGAAACAATTGTATGGCAATTGCCGTTATTTTTGGGACAAAAAAAAAAACTATTCAAAAATCTATTTGAGACAATCACCAAAACGTTTAAGTACCAAGTTTGAAAATCGCTGCAGCTATTTAGCTTGTAACTGGTTGTACAGACTGGCAGACAGACGGAATTGCGCGAACCACTTTTTTGGTGTTCGCTATCATCGTAATGTCAAGTTTGATTAAGATCTCGAGTTCGATTTTTTTTCCAAATGCAAAACCCCTATGACCTACAGTACCTACATAATATCGCAAGTAAAAATTTAAGTGGTAGCCGTCCTCGACAACTGTTCGGTTTTTCTGAGCAGGAATGGGAAATTTTTTAATCTCTCGTGAGCATTCTCTCATGTCGAATAGTATGCGATATCCCTATGGCGCAGAGGATTGAATTGGGTATATGAACGACCTCGGACTGAAAATCACAAAAATGCAGAGAAAATTAAAGTACGATTTATTTACGTCACAAATTTCAAAGTAGAATTGACATTTGCAAAAAAATTATAGCAAAGAGTGATGGTTTTTGTGCTAAATGTTACATATTCTACCTATAAAATACAATCCATTCTCTTTAATTCGATTAATTCTGTCGATTCATGTACAGTTTTCTACCTTTTAAGTCTAATACTTTTTTGCGGAAAACAAAATAAAAGGATCACCTTCGCGACTCTCGTAATGTTAAATAAACATCAAGCACACTCACTCGCATAAATTTATAAGCTTATTTAATTTTTTTCGAATCTCGTGTAACCTTCAGTTACTTTGAGCAGGTTGGTAGTCATAGTCACAGACCAATTATGTGGTATATTTAAGTGATATGGTAGTGAATAAACGCAAATGAATTTTACTAACTTAATTTAAACTAATATATCTTAGCTTCCAGCAAACACATTGGATTGGAGTAGAAAATTCTATCAACAACAATTTGCAGACTAATGAGTCATAAATGTCATTATAAAGTCATTTGAACTATAAGAGTATATACCACCGACGCACGTATTCGTGTATTTTATTTAGTATATTTTGTTTGTTATTTTGTTCATGGGTTTCTGCATAGATACACACACACAATTAATCTCATAATAATTTTTCGTTTTCCTTTAATTTAAAAGATTCTTCGAAATTCACAAATCAAATTATGTATCTTTTATTTAATATTACTTTAATAATGCCAGCAAAAAAAAAATATGTGAACACAGAAACTATAAAAACGTACAATAGAATATACCAATAATTTGCAATTCAAATATTAATAAAATAAATAAATAAACAATAAATTAGCTTAATCTTTATCAGCGCCAAGAAGCATTTAATAAAATAATGAATATGAAATAAATTATGGGGACGTTCAAATCTATTGACTTGTTTCAGTTATTTAGAAAATCGGCATTCGAGAAGCTCCTTAAGTTCAATAAACCTTTCTAACGCACAAAAATGTTTGTATTTATAAGTTGGATACATTGCGGAGTTATATACAGCATTTTTAATATTTTTACTTGCGATTATAGGTACGAGTACTATAAGGCAAGTTATGCATTCTTCGAAAAAAAAAGTTTTGAGATAACAATCAAACATGACATTGCGATGATAGCGAAGACAAAAAAGATGGTCTAAAAATTCTGTCCGTCTGTATGTCTGTCGTCGTATGTATTTATAGACACCTAAAGCACAAGCGGGTGGGCCGAATTGCTTCAAACTTGGTATGTAGAGTTTTTTAGGTATTATATAGAGTAGAAATTGAATTTTTTTTTAACTCAAAAAATAACGGTACCTGACATATTAAAACCGTTACGTTAAAGCCAATTTTGTCCGAAAGCGGCTCTAACGATTTTGATTTAATAAATTCAGTGCAGCTTTTTAGGTACGACATATCATATGGTTAAAAAAAATAAAAAATGTCTAAAAACGGTATTTTCCATAGGACCGATTATTTTGCTTTCGACTATCTCATAAATGGCTTAACCGATTCTTTCGAAATTTCAGACAAATATAGGTGTTGGTAGCCCAATATATACTGCATACCAATATTTTTAATAAATATTTTGTTTGTATTTTTAAAAGCATTTAAAATAAATCGCATTTACTTGCTCCTATGTTCGATCATATGCAAAAGATTCTTAACAGAAACGGCTAAATGTATTTTTAAAGTCGTTTTCACATAATTTTATATATAATGTATAAAAATTCTTTTAAACATTTTAAATATTTAATAATATAAATTTGAAAACAAAATTTCAGAAAAAATGTCCACCCGTTTTCGAAATATTGAATTGTAAAAAAAAAAATTTTCTTTTCAAAAATCAAAAAAAAACTATTTTCGAACATTTTGAAATGCAGTAATATTTAGAATTTGAATTACCTATTGTATAAAAAATTTGATCGAAATCCGTTGAGCCGTTTATGAGAAAGTCGAAAATAGATAAAATGGTTGTATGGCAGGTACCGTTAATAACAAAATAATAAAAAAAAATTGTTGACCAAAATGTAGACCATTTTGAATGCAGTACACACACTAATTTTTATCAAAATCGTTAAAGCCGTTTTTTAGATAATTAAGATGGTGTAAAAATTGTATTGCAACTCCGCAACTACCGTTATTTTTGGGCCTAAAACAACGATTCAAAGATCTGTTTTGGACAATCACCTAAAACGCCCAACCACCAAGTTTGAACAAAATCGTTTCAGCCATTTAGGCTTTAGATCGTTCTACAGACAGACAGATAGACGGAATTGCGGGACTCACTTTTTTGGTGTTCTCTATCATTACAATGTCAATTTTGATTAAAATCTCGAGTTCGGTTTTTTTCCAAATGCAAAACTAGACATATTTTGAAAACTGCTTATTAAATTTTTTTTTCAAAAATTATAGTATGTATTTGCTGAATACTTATGAATTGGCGTTTTTGAATTTTTTGGAAAAATGTTTTCAAAAAGTTAAACAAAAAATTTTTTTTCTCAAAAACCGCTCCACAGATTTTTAAAATTTTTTCCCATTAATTCAAATTTAACCAAGAAATAAAATGGCGTCCTTTTTTTGAGCTCAAATTAGTTTAAGTATATATTTCAGAATTTCGAATTATTTTTTCTTTGATTAAGTCGATTTAATCTTTTGTTTTTAAGTTTATATTATTAAGCATTTAAAATTGTCATACAAATTTTTTTTAGACAAAAATTTAAAAAAAATTGTATATATATTAAATTAAGGTAAAAACTACTTTAAAAATTTATTTAGATTTTTAATAGAAATCTTTTGCGTACGATGTGATCGAACATAAGAGCAAGCTTGTGCGATCCAGTCGTGCATTTTATTTGTTTGTATTTTGTACACACGGAAGTTGCTTAGAGTTAATACTACCCTTCTTTCCAAGCGAAGAAATCGAAGCACACTGGATTTTCATTTTTGAAGGTCATATTGACAGGTAACACATTTAACCTTTTTATGCATAGAAATCCTAAGTTTTATTATACAAACACTCCATATACGCTCAGGGTTGCTACACTATGCCCTATAGCGGTGCGCGGACATGAAATACACCGCGAAATTGTATCAAGGGTAATGTACTTGGACAAATTCAGGAGCGACACGAAATGTTACTGTTGTTGTAGATTAAACGATCCGAAGCTCTAGTTTAAAGTGTAAGCTTTTTGCGGAATTTTTGGCATTGTCAAATAATAAAAACTAATAGACGAGACTAAAGAATTGCCAATTTATAACAGTTATAACAGTTTTATAACAACTGTTTGCCCATGAAAGTGTTAAATAATCCTCGTGCATTGGGCGGTTAGGTGGCTGCTAAGTCAAACAACTAATTTCCGGAAATCGAATGCCCTCATTTTAACCCAACCGCATAGGCGCATAAAGTCTACTTCTCTACCACACAGTTGACACGTCCCGAGTCACGTCCATAACTTATTGTTACGAGTTACTACGCACGTTCTTATAATTTCATATAATACCTTAATGTGTGTACACGAAAATTTCCTCAATACAAATCTGATTCATCCACAATTTCAACAGGTTTAAAAATCAGGATTACATTTTGACCGCATTAAAATTACATATGTGCATGCTTATTCCGTATGTAAGATTCATTCATACTGTTTGTTAAGACTATAACTTAGTGAACTTATCAGGATAGAGTTTCAACAATTTCAAGTGATTTAGAATCTGAGGTTAAATAGGTTCATATGTAGATTATTTTTTGTCAAAAAAAATAATCCGAGCTATTATCGCTTTTTCAATTAAAAAAAAACACACACACACATAAGCTTAGTCGAGCTGATAGTTATCACTGAAAAACGATGGAGTTTCCAATACTAATTCTTAATATATAAAAATAATTTTCCAATTGAGTTTATTCCAATTTAATGTTGCACCAAAACTAATCGATTAAGGCCACAGGTTAAAAATTGAAATTTCAAATTCATAACAGTTGAGTAAATAAAAGAAAATTAATACAACTTTAGTACACATTTCCGATTGCAAAAACTCACCTGTTTTTAAATTTTCACCCGAAACAAAATAATTATAGGTATACACAGCACGGATCACAACACTCAACCGAAACCAACTAAACTCAAAATTATTCTAGACAAGGTTATTCGTCGGCAGAAGAACTTCTAGAAGGCCACAAGCTTTTTAAGATTTAATTTTCACAAAAAAAAAAGGAACAAGAACAAATAAAAAGTTTAATCTGTTAATGTGGTTGCTTCTCAAATCTCAAATCATTCACAAAATTGGAACAAAATCACAGCTTTCCACGCACTACCTACAATGACTGGTCCCAGTATAAAAAAATAAAACAATAAATCCAAAAAAATATCTCACTCCGTGTCCGTCCAGAGAGAAAAATAAAATCCACCAAAAATAATCTACAAATTGAGAGTCATACGCAAACGGAATTCTTATTTTGACAACAACCGGTTGATCAAACAGATATACGACAACGCAGAACTGTCTTCATCAAAAAACCTCAAGCTTCTAGCACAAAAAGATACTTTATTATTTTTTTTAAGCATATAATTCGATTCGATCAATTTATTTGTGCTCAGATAGTTCCGATGCGATACTATATCAATCAAACAGAGGCGACGACGCAGTGGTAAGGCCGGCCGGTAGTGGTAAGGTTTGGATGAAGTGCTTAGAACAGGGAAAGAGAAAAGACTAAGTTATTGAGTGGAACGTAAGAGAGATTTAAGTTTGTAACTAGCAATGAAGTTTAAACTTGACATTAGTGAGGACAAACATCATAGAGACTTAAGGGGGTTGCGATATTCATCCCGTGTGCCGCGGTGGTATAAAAATATCTAGCCTGCTATCTATTCCACATAGATAACAACTTTATAAAGATTAAGAGTTGATTACGAGCACAGAATACTAGATATTCGTATTTGCTAATCGGCGTCGGTCGTTTGTTTGTGACTTAAAGTATAGATTCAAAGACTTCCGAGACTACCAAGACCAGAATAAATAACAAGAGTTTTAATATATGGCAATGGTTAAACAGAAACAAAAAGAACTTTGTTAAGTTTATTTTATCATGCTTTTACTTGGTTTTGTTTTTTTTTCTCGATAAGAATAATACTCGTAATTGTGACTGGAGAAATTTTTGGTTGAGAAATGTTGATAGTCCCAAAAGTGTTCGGAAATAATGGATATTTTATCACGATCTTGGTGCAGTGGCGTAGCGTGAATTGTTGCCGCCCGGGCAGAACCAATTTTTGCCGCCCTGATTACTTTTTTTGTGTATTTAAATTTTTCGCCAGGGACAAATTCACATGTACAGCAGCCACAAAATTAATATTTTATGAAATATTTGTAACTGATAGATTAATGCTTTATTCATACATTCATTTACTAACCCTGAACTGATTAATGCAAAATTACACCTTTTTTTCCAAACATTAACCCGAAAGGGTACTTACCACAGTTTAGCTGAGATCGAACGTTGCAATTATCCTGACATTTGAATGAGGGAGTCACCAAGCCAAAGTTAAAAAGTTTTTATAAGAAATAAAAGTTTGTATACAAAAATAGTTATACGTTAAGGAAAACAATAATTGTGTCAGATTTAGTTTCAATCCATTTTACTTGCGAATACGTACTATAGGGCAAGTTTTGCATTTGGAAAAAAAATCGAACACTAGATTTTAATCAAAGTTGACATTACGATGATATAGAACTCCAAAAAAGTGGGTCCCGCAATTCCGCTTGTCTGTCTGTCTGTAGAACGATCTACAGCCTAAACGGCTGAACCGATTTGGTTCAAACTTGGTGCTTAGGCGTTTTAGGTGATTGTCCAAAATATATTCTTGAATCGTTGTTTTAGCCCCAAAAATAACGGTATCTTCTTGTCATACAAATTTTTCTACCATCTTAATTATCTCGAAAACCGCTCTAACGATTTTAATAAAAATTGGTATGGTCTACATTTTGGTCAATTTTTTTTTTATATTTTGTTAGTAACGGTACCTGCCATACAACCATTTTATTGATTTCGACTTTCTCACAAACAACTCAACGGATTTCGATCAAAATGTTTATACAGGAGCTCCTTGGAATTCTAAATAATACTGCATTTCAAAATTTTTAAAAAAATATTTTTTTTGATTTTAGAAAAGATATATTTTTTTTTTTTTGAAAATTCATTATTTCGAAAACGGGTAGACGGTTTTTTCTGAAATTTTGTTTTTAAATTTATATTATTAAATATTTAAAATGTTGCCCATAACAAAGTGATAATACCATTTTTTTTAAAAAAAGAATTTTTATATATAAAGAATTAAGTGAAAAACGACTTTAAAAATATATTTACCCGTTTCTATTAAGAATCTCTTTCATATAATGTGATCGAACATAGGAGCCAGTACGTGCGATCCAGTCGTGCATTTTATTTTACTTGCGATTATAGGTACTATAAGCCAAGTTATGCATTCGCTCGAAAAAAGTTTTGAGATAACAATCAAACATGACATTACGATGATAGCGAAGACGAAAAAAGATTGTCTAAAAATTCTGTCTGTCTGTCTGTCTGTTCGTCTGTATGTATGTATGTATATATAGGCACCTACAGCCCAAACGGGTTGGCCGAATTTCTTCAAACTTGGTATATAGAGTTTTTTAGGTATTGTACAGAGGGCAAATTTTTATAAAGATTTAAAAAATCAGAGCAGCTTTTTAGGTACGACCGATCATATGATTGAAAAAAAAATTAAATGTCTAAAAACGGTACTTTCCATAAGACCTTTTTTTTTATGTCGACTATCTCATAAACGTCTAAATCGATTCTTTCGAAATTTCACACATATATAGGTTTAGGTTTGGCCAATTTATACTGCTTACCAATATTTTTAATTAATATTTTTTTATATTTTTAAAAGCATTTAAAAAAAAATTAATTTATATTTTGAAAACAGTTAACATTATAATTTTTTTTTTAAATTATAGATATTTGCTGAATACCTATGAATTGGCGTTTTTGAAACTTTTTTTTATTTTTTCAAAATGTTTTTAAAAAAAACTTTTTTTCTCAAAAACCGCTCCACAGATTTTTAAATTGTTTTTCTCATAAATTCAGATTTATACAAGAAATAAAATAGCTTACTTTTTTAGCTCAGATTAGTTTAAGTATTTATTTCAGAATTTTGAATTATTTTTTCTTTGATTAAGCCGATTTAATCTTTTTTTTTTAAGTTTATATTATTAAATATTTAAGTCTGTCATACAATTTTTTTTAGAAATAAATTAAAGAAACTTTTTTATATATAAGAAATAAGGTAAAAAAACACTTTAAACGATTTTTTTTAAATAGAAATCTTTTGCATACGATGTGATCGAACATAAGAGCAAGTTCGTGCATTGCAGTCGTGAATTTTATTTTAATTAACTCCCATAACAACAAACGAAAACTTCTTCAAATCTTTCTTCGAATTCATCATTCGAATAATTAACTCAAAATCTTTGCCTATCGAGCGGTTCGTGTTCGATTTTACAATCTTCATTATTAACTTCATGCTCATAAAATGCAATGCAAAATAGATAGATATTGCTGTCATATTTAACATCTACTAGTTTGGCCGACACGTGACGTAAGAAAGTACAAAATTGTTTTATACATTTCGTAGCTGATGAAACCTTTCCTTAATTTCGTCGTTAACCCTATCCAATAAAGAAAATAATTTCCGCCGTAAAGGCTTTACTACATTCAACACACTTTTGTTCAAAAGTACAAAAAATGTTTTGTCTTTTTCCAACATACTGCTCAGACCTATCTCATATTTCCAATTTTACAAAAGCATTCTACGTTTGCACAAAATTAAAAGTTAAAAGTCTGACTTAAAATATGAGATAGGATTAAGCAGTATGTTGGAAAAAGACAAAACATTTTTTTAAAATTTTGAACAAACGTGTGTTGAATGTAGTGAAGGCTTAACTCGTTGTCGTGGGAAAGAGCTGCGTGACTATTTACAGCACGCTAAAACGTATGTTGTTTTTTCTTATTTTTCCGAGAGGCATTGAAATTATAAGTTTTTGACACGCATTCTTAGAATATTTAAAAGAACCGTCAACCAATTCTTCTCGATGTTCTGTGAGAAAGCTCTGCAATGCATTAATTTTTTGCGAGCATTGGTGTAGGTCGAGCCCTGCTGTTTGTAAGTAATTTTCGGCATCATTACTCTTCATGGAGCACATGTTACCAAAGGCCAAGAAACACAGAAAAGAAAACGATCGCATTCCAATTAGCAAAGCTCCTGCTCCGACCTTCGTTCAGTTTTTTTCCAAAGTGCTAATTATGCCATCATAATTTTCCCAAGTATATTGTCTACTGCATCAGCTCGTGCGCTCCATCTTGTATCTTGAATTGTTTTTAATGATTTACCTGTAGTTGCCACTTTGCCACTAAAACTTCCCAACGGTGTGTGGGCATGGCAAAAAAATGAATAAATGAAAATAATGTTGCCATCGTGTGCAGGTGTATGATTTATTAGATCCGAGTTGCTGGTTTGATAGTTGTTGAAATTGACAATTTTATGGGAAAGTCGGGCAGTCGTACCGTAAAAAAAAAAACAAACAGAATAGGCATACAAAACTAATGTTAATATATTCGAAAATTGCCGCCCTTAACAAAGTGCCGCCCGGGGCCTGTGCTCCCCCTTCGATACGCCACTGTCTTGGAGTAATAAGAACATTTTTGGTTGATAGGAAAGTTACTTCCACTGGCAACCAAAGCATCCTCGTAAAATAGAAAACATATAGCGTAACTACTTAATATAGCAAGTGGCCTCACCCTATCGATCGGAAGAGCATATAGCTTTATAGCAAATCTTAATTTGATTTTG
This sequence comes from Philhelius pedissequus, assembly GCA_910595825.1. Lineage (NCBI taxonomy): Eukaryota > Metazoa > Arthropoda > Insecta > Diptera > Syrphidae > Philhelius > Philhelius pedissequus. The sequence goes on along the minus strand of OU343160.1, from coordinate 71,397,275 downwards.
ATAATGTTATGGGAAGTAAGCAGAATGCAGAATATATGTACATAAGTCAACAAGTACACATACATTATATGTTTATACAAGGTACATACAGAATTTTTATTATAAGCTCATAAAGCTATGTTTGACATTTACTGCTTACGAATTCTTATAATGTTAAATTTTTATTCTGATAGCACAGAAGGGGGCTTTGTTGATTGTTGGTTTAGGTTTTACGTTTTTATTACAAAAGTGTTTTATTTTAGCAAACATGATGATTGCTTGGCATATTGATAAATTTTCTCGTCGACATGAGCAGTGCTACTGACGGTTGTATTGGCTGGTGAGGATATAGGGTTGGAATGATTGAAGTCCGTGTTGATTTCTGGCGTGTGTGGTCTTTTCTGTTGGCTTTAACTTCTGTTCTGCAAAGACGTAGAATTTAGCGACGCTTTCATCTGTTGATATTTCCAAAGCTAATCGATCGTGGATATAATCGAATAGGTGGTTCGTCGTTCATTTATCTGTAATTAGATTAACAAGAATGCTAGATTACGATAGTTAGAATATCTATAATAGCGAAAAGAGTTTGAATGTGCAAAAACGGAGAACATTTTGCTCGAATATTTCCAGCTTTTGCATATGAAGGCTGGGCTTATTGCGCACCAAGTTAAAATAAGAGCAATATCAACTCATATAAAGAAGAACATTCACCTTAATTTGGAGCCCTATAATTGCTCTCATATAAGATGACGTAATAAAGATAAGCCCTAATTGGCCTATAGTGACATATGTGAATTTGGAATGCTAGTAAAACTTGAATCTTTCCAATAAGTGATCTTCAAGGCAATAAACACTTTTCTTATTTCTGATAACATACTATTTTACCACGCGATGAGTCAGGGAAAGGAGCTTGAATGTTATGGCTAGGCCATTTTGCGAAGATGTTCTAAGACAGGTCAATTAGAGTAGAATATAGGTACGTAAATTACACAGTACTTCGAGAAGTTTGCGATTCAGAAGCATTTGTTAGTAGTCATCTAAGTTAGTGAAGATGGGGAGACTTGGTATTAAGCTTAGTAAAACTAGTACACCGATAAAATATGACAACGAATAAAAAATAATGCGAATTATAAGGGACATAGATAAATAAGACATGGAGATAAAATCTGAGACAATAACCACCTCCAATCTCAGAACATCGCACCACACATCTTTCATATCCTTCCGGTAACATTTAAAGGGTAATATAATCCTTTGAGCGCATATAGATTATAAAAGAAAAAGTTGTTTTTAATGAATTCTAAAAAAAACGTTTAATATTTCTTGCGTCAGACACAAGAAATATATAATTATTGTGTCACTGTTGGCAAAGTACAGGTGATTTTTTAAGAGCTTGGTTTTTGAAAATTCAAAAAAACACAGAAACTTGTAAAAAGTGAATGAAATTTTTATTTGGATTGATAAATCAATTTCTGCCATTTACTTTTTAAAAATAATTTCACTTAAATGTTGCCCGCGGCTACGCTTCAGGTGGTCCATTCTGAAGGTCCAATTTTGGCAAACTTTTTCACACATTTCGGCCGGAATCTCACCAATGACGCGCTCAATGTTGGCTTCCAAGGCAGCAATCGTGTTTGGCTTGTCCCCATAGACAATAGACTTAACATAGCCCCACAAAAAATAGTCTAACGGTGTCAAATCACATGATCTTGGTGGCCAATTGACTGCGCCAAAACGTGAGATCAACTGCTCACCAAATTCGCCTCTCAATTGATGCATGGTTTCGCGTGCAGTGTGGCATGTGGCACCGTCCTGTTGGAACCACATGCCGACCGAGTTCAATTCTTGCATTTTCGGCAAAAAAAAATCTGTTATCATCGATTATTTTTGTGCTAAAAAAATATTTTATAAAAAAGAATGGAGCAAATCACCTAAAAACTTTAATTATTAAATTTGAAGAGCCGCAGCGGATTAGGGTGTAAATCACCTACACACAGAAAGGCGGATTTGCCCGACCCACTGTTTTCGTGTTCTTTTACGAAATCGCTACCACAGATGACAGATTACAGGAAATTGAGGGGAAATGCGTTACACATTTTTTTTCCAGTGCGATGACTCAAATGTTACCAATGCAATGCTTGGATAATAACCTTTCAGTATTAAAATAATGATCTTACTAAAATGAAAGTGCCAGTTTTAGTAAGATATTTGTCCATCACGAATAGGGTATTAGAGTGCATTCTTCAAAGTAAAGTTGTTGCTTGGAAGCTAGTTTAATTTCAGAAAACAAAATGACTTCAAGTTACAGGCCGGCAAGACAATTTCCATATCCATCAATCTACCGAATTTTATCATGGCTGTTTTTTAACTATATACTATAACGAACAAAATTGGCTTTTCTGATTCTTTGAGAATCCAAAAATCATTCACGAAATGTCATTACCTATTTCATTCCGTAATCAGGCCATCGAAATATCGGATTACGATGAATTAGGATATGGAAACTGCTACAACTTACAGATAAATTTTATTTCGCAAAAAAACACAACATAATGGGTTATTTATTTTGCGGTTTCAAAAGTAAACGTAAATAAAACACATATAAAATATTTTTTTTCATGATATTTCTTTTTTATTATAAAGTTTGAACGTTGACATTATGTGTGAAACACCACATCATTTCAATGTCCACCACGCGAATTGTTGCAAGCATCGATTCTTTTGAGATAATTTTCGACAACTTCTTGACACATATTGGGCGGTATCTCAGCCATAACTTGACGAATGTTGGTTTTCAAAAATTAAAGGTTTATCTGCATAAGCACGGTCTTTCGCGTAGCCCTACAAAAGAAAGTCCAGCGGTGTTAAATCGCATGATCTTGGTGGCCAGTTGATATCGCCACGACGAGAAATTACGCGGCCAGGAAATGTCTCTTGCAATAAAGCCATATTCGCTCGAGTTGTGTGGCATGTGGCACCTTCTTGTTGAAACCACATATTCTCCAAGTCGTATTCTTCCATAGCAGGCAAAAAAAAGTCGGTTATCATATGACCATAACGCTCCGAATAGACGGTGACAGTCGTTCAATCGTCGTTTTCGAAGAAGTAAGGCCCAATCACACCTCCAGACCAAAGAGCGCCCCAAACAGTGACTTTTTGTGCATGTAATGGCCTCTCTTCAATTACTTAAGGATTCTCAGAACCCCAAATACGACAATTTTGCTTATTAACATACCCACCGAGTGAGAAATGTGCTCCGTCGCTGAAGAAAATGTTCGAAAAATCGCCTTCCACCGCCTGTTGTTCAAGCACCCATTCGACGTATCTACGACGTTGTGAATAGTCAGCTGGCTTCAGTTGCTCTGTGGGCTGGACTTAAATGGTTGTAGATGTAGATCCAAATGCAAAATACGCCATAATGTGCCGTAAAACAGTCCTAATTCCTGAGAACGACGAGGAATCGACACATTCGGGTCTTCAGCAATATTTTCACTTACAGCAGCGATATTTTCAGTGGTACGAGCGAAACGATGATGCATAAGCATTACAATATCTGTAACCAATTAAGTCTCTTCAAATTTCTTCACAATTTTGCCAATTGCTTGTTGGACGATTATTTAAACCATAATCTCCTCTTAAAGCATAATATGTGGCTGTGGCAGAATCACAATTTTTGTAGTAGGTTTTAACCATTTTTATGCGTTGTGCAATAGTTAAGCGATCCATTTTCGTAAATGTCAGACTTTCAACTGAAAGAAAAATAGGATTTACAACTTAGACAGATGTCGAATTAAAGCCCTTTGAAACCGCAAAATGGATAACCCTTTACAATTAAGTTTGCAAAAAAGGCTTAAATGCCTTCGCGTGTACTAAATTACAACGGTTTTCTTATGAATTAAATTAACTTGAGAGGAAAAAAAAACTATGTAATTTATTTTGACTTGAGTTCACGTTGTTTTTTTTTTGCTGCCTTTTCAAAGTTTTAGGATTGATAGGATCTCGCAAGGGTTTCGTCTGTATTAATACTACTCTACATAACACCTACATATGTATATGTCTGTGTTTGTCCATTGCATACTATGAAATGAAAGTCCAAACCTTTGACTTCCCGATCACGTCTACGAGATTCTAAAAGCATCATAAAACTTCGTCGTTTATTGTTTTTTTTTTGAATAACTTTAGGTTTGATCTGCCCGTTTCCATATTCCTAATGTATTGATGTGTCTATGACCTGATTCATGTATTTTGATCTTTGGAATCCAGCACTTGATTTTATTGATAGATACAAAAAACTTTAATAAATATGGTTCATAGAATTTTATTATTCACCAACAAAATTTCCAAACTCTAGAGTTTTAATTAACGAAATTATAAAATGGATAATAGATGATATTTTGCCTGTTATATAAAAAAAATATTTTTAATATATGTAATTACAATTCGTTCAAATTACATAATATAAAGTTGTTAAGAATCTCGAATAACAACAACAGACACTTCGTGTCTCAAAAAGCGAATAACATCATGTGATTTCCCATTTGTTGTCACCAAGTTGCTATTAAGTCTTTTTTTTTTAATACAAAAAGGTCATCCTAGCACGAACAAATAACAATGATGTCAATTTTTGACTTCAATAAAATCGCATACAATTTTTTGCCAAAAGATTCATTTTAACATACAAAAGTTGTTCACAGACGACACGATTTAAAATTTTTTTTTTTTTGGTTGTGAACTCACTTCAAACATTTTGACGGAAAAGCAATTTTGCGAAAGTTTTTCCTTTTGCAATTAAAAATAATGAAAGCACATGGTATGGTCGTTCGTCGTTGACGCAAAATTTTGACTTTTAAAAGGGGAAAATGCCTTGACTGTTATTGGATGAAGTTGCTATGGCATCGATAACAAGAGACCCTCACAAAAACATCCGAAAAAGGGTCAAAATGTGCGGTATTGTGTGCTGCTTGTAACCTGTTCGCTGTGCATATATACATGTGTACATAAATGTACGTAGTCCGCAAAACATAATGGATACTTTTGTAAGAGCTTCACAGCAGGATGGATGGGTATACGGTGCAGACTTTTACCTTTATTTATGGCTTCCAGGAGCACATTTTATGAGCATGCTTTTGAAATTATGGTGACCATATTTTTTTAAGGCAAACTATTTTAATTTTATTTCTTAGGGATTTTATTTAAAATCCAAAAACACAAAAATCTATTAAAAGTGCCTATTAATTAAAATGGACGACTGGATCAAACGAACTTGCTCTTGTAGCTAGAAACTTTAATGTAGGTAAACATTGACGGTGTTAGTAGGTAATAGGTAGTAGCTTAAGTACATATGCCTATGTATATAATTCTGTAGAAATAAATGGATGATACACATAAAGAAAAGGAAAGAAAAGATAAGATGACATTTGAATTCTTGGACAAATATGAAAACCTTGAAAATATTTATATTTTGCGGCTTTTACTAAGAATTTTAACGGTGCTCGATTATTTTGGCGTCTTATCGTGAATAGACTCACGCAGGTAATAAAATAAAATGCACGACTCGATCGCACGAACTTGCTCTTATGTTCGACCACATCGTATGCAAAAGATTTCTATTAAAAATCTAAATATATTTTTAAACGCCAATTTTTGTTGGACTAAAAGCCGTTAAAAGCTATTTTGAATCAATTTTTAAAGTCGTTTTTTATTTAATTTTTTATATACATATAAAAAAATTCTTTAATTTTTTTCTAAAAAAAATTGGTATAACAATCTTAAATATTTAATAATATAAACTTAAAAACAAAAGATTAAATCGGCTTAAACAAAGAAAAAATAATTCAAAATTTTGAAATAAATACCTAAACTGATTTGAGCTCTTGGATAAATTTGAATTTATGAGAAAAAAACGTTTTATTTTTTAAACTTTTTGAAAACACTTTTCAAAAAAATTCAAGGCGCCAATTCGTAATTATTCAGCAAATACATATAACTATTATTTTTTTTAATTTAATAAGCAGTTTTCAAAATATAAATTCTTTACTTCTTTTAAATGCTTTTGAAAATACAAAAAAACATTAATTAGGAATATTGGTATGTTGTAAAAATTGGGCTACCCACACCTACATTAGCCATTTATGAGATAGTCGAAAGCAAAAAGAGGGTCCTATGGAAAGTACCGTTTTTAGATTTTTTTTAACTAAAAAGATGGACTGGTTTTTTAAATCAAAATCGTTAGATTTGTTTTCGAGAAAAATAGGTTTTAACTTATGTAAATGTTATATGAAAATCACCGTTAGTTTTTGAGCTGAATTACAATAAAAGATGCCAGTTGCTGGACTTGACTTGGAAACTTTGGAACTGAGCGAAGAAGAGTTTAGCGTTTTGTTTGTACGTGAAATTTTATGCTCAAAAATTGATTGCACATATCTTTTATCTAAAATTAATATACATGCTCCTTAGAGATCATTAAGAGAAAGACCATTTCTACTACTTCGTTTGGTCAAAGAGAACCTATTTCAAGATGTTCTCATGTTTTTAAATCATTTTATAGTAAAATTGATATATGTCTGAGTAGATACGTTCAAAAAGGAATTAAAGCTTCTTTTTCTTAAAATTGAATAGATAATTATGAACTTTTGTAATGTATTAAAATTGTATTGGTATTTATTTTTGATTTATGTAAACAAAATTATTTTTATTTTAATAATCGTATATATGGAGACAAATATTAATTACTCTTTCTTAGATCTGTTGCGAAATCGTAGATTGAAATAAATAAAAAAAAAGCAATTTCTGTACAATACCTAAAAACTCTATATATACCAAGTTTGAAGAAATTACGCCCACCCGTTAGGGCTGTAGTAGTCTGTCTAAACATACATACATATAGACAGACATGCATACGGACAGAAATTGTAGACCAGCTTTTTTCGTCTTCGATATCATCGTAATGTCATGTTTGATTTTTATCCCAAAACTTCTATTTTCGACGAATGCATAACTTGTCATATAGTAGGGTTATCCATTTTGCGGTTTAAAAAGTATGAGGCTGGAATTCGACATCTGTCAAACAGAATTGATATATCAATTTTTTTTTCAGTTGAAAGTCTGACATTTACGAAAATGGATCGCTTAACTATCGCACAAGGCATAAAAAGCCACATATCGTGCTTTAAGAGGAGATTATGGTTTACATAATCGTCCAATTACGCAAGCAATTTGCAAAATTGTGAAGAAATTTGAAGCGACTGGATTGGTTACAGATATTGTAAGGTCTGTGCATCATCGTTTCGCTCGTACCACTGAAAATATCGCCGCTGTAAGTGAAAATATTGCCGAAGACCCGAATGTGTCGATTCCTCGTCGTTCTCAGGAATTAGGACTGTCTTACGGCACATTATGGCGTATTTTGCATTTGGATCTACATCTACAACCATTTAAGTCCAGCCCACAGAGCAACTGAAGCCAGCTGACTATTCACAACGTCGTAGATACGTCGAATGGGTGCTTGAACAACAGGCGGTGGAAGGCGATTTTTCGAACATTTTCTTCAGCGACGGAGCACATTTCTCACTCGGTGGGTATATTAATAAGCAAAATTGTCGTATTTGGGGTTCTGAGAATCCTTAAGTAATTGAAGAGAGGCCATTACATGCACAAAAAGTCACTGTTTGGGGCGCTCTTTGGTCTGGAGGTGTGATTGGGCCTTACTTCTTCGAAAACGACGATGGAACGACTGTCACCGTCAATTCGGAGCATTACGGTCATATGATAACCGACTTTTTTTTGCCTGCTATTGAAGAATACGACTTGGAGAATATGTGGTTTCAACAAGACGGTGCCACATACCACACAACTCGAACGAATATTGCTTTATTGTAAGAGACATTTCCTGGCCGCGTAAATTCTCGTCGTGGCGATATCAACTGGGCACCAAGATCATGCGATTTGACACCGCATGACTTTTTTTGTGGGGCTACGGTAAAGACAGTGTTTATGCAGATATACCTTAAACTCTTGAGCAAAATGGATAGCCCATTATAATCACAAGTAAAAATTCAAAAATCGTTTTTAAAAAAAAATGATTTTGTATGTATCAAATTTTGAAAATATTTTAAGGAAAAAAATTGAAACACTAATTTAAAGATACAACATATTATTAATATACGTGTAAAATTTTAATTAAAAAAAAATCATCACTTGTTTTTGACAAATCGATCCAATAGTGAGAAAGTCGAAAATATCAAAAGTTGTTCTATGGGAAGTGCTGTTAATAAGTACGCAAAATACAATATTTTCTATACTTCAAAGTGGACTGCCCTGATTGCCCACAATTTTAAATGTTTTTATATTGCTTAGTCTTTATAGTTGAAGATATATAGAAAGATGCCATTTGAATTCGTGGATAAATAAGAATAATATCAAAAAAAATTGAAAAATCGGTGGACTTGTTTTTAATAAATTAATTTTTTATGTATAAAATTTAAAAACATTTTTAGAAAAATAATTTTTTACATACAAAATTCAAATTTCAAAAAAAAATCAGTGACTGGTTTTTGAAAAATCGAGTTTTCAAAAAATCGAGTTTTCAAAAAAAAAATATTTATTTTTTAAAAATTGAAACACTTTTTTTAAATTTTAGTGTGTATTAACAATTTTAGGGAGTATTTGTATAAAATAAAATATTTTAATCGTTTCATCCAATGTTGAGAAAGTCGAAAATTTGAAAGGTATGGGAAGTACCGTTAATAAGTACACAAACAATATATTTGTATACCTGAAAGTGGACTGTACTAATTTTAGAGCACACACATTTTTTTATAAATTCTTGGAGCCGTTTTCGAGAAATAAATTTTTTTCTTAACGTTGTTTTTTTATTTTAGGAATTTATTTTTTTAACTATTCAATATAAAAGAAAGAAAAATTGTTGAAAAATTTGGCTTACAGTAGTGTTTAAAATTTTGCGCACAAAATTTCAAAAAAATGGAATCAGCTTCCCAGAAAATCGAAAAACAAAAAATTACCAAAGTGTTCCTTTTCCTTTCATTAATAAACTAATTTTTTTATAAAAAAAAACATTGGAGCCATTTTTGAGAAAAAAAAAGATTTTTGTTTTTGGCCCAAAAAATGTATGCGAGCTACTGTTATTTTTTGTCTTAAGAAAAAAAAATGAAAAAAACGTGTTGGCATATTACCGAAAAAAAAACAATATCTAACAAGTTTGAAGGAAATCCATCCATCCGTTTAGGATGCAGACTCACGGAGAGACAGACAGACGTAATTGATGGACCCACTTTTTTGGTGTTCTCTTTCTCTATGATCATGTTTGATTGTTAAACATTTTTTTTGCACGAATCCATAACTTGCATTATAGTACCTATAATCGCAAGTAAAAATAAGTTTAAATATAGATAATTAAGATGTATGGGACCCACTTGTTTGATGTTCTCTATCATTGTAATATGAAGTTTTATCAAATCTGCAGTTCGATTTTTATCCACATGCAAAACATGCGCAATGTCAATAGGCAAAATCGCAGGTAAAAATAAAAAATATTTAAGCCGATTACTAGGCCACATATGACAGATCTTTGTTAAATTTGAACAAATCGGTCAACTCGTGTTGGGTCTATATTTGTGGACGTCTCGAATAAATTTTATTAATAACTCGATATGTTTTCATCCGAAGGCAATACACAAGCATAACCTACATATACCTTTATCCAGCCCAAGGAAGGTATGCGAGCAGGTGATGTGGTGAAATTCAGTGGAAACTTGATGTAATGCATAAACAAGAGACGGCAACCATTTCTACATATGTATATGTACATCAACGATGATAAATAGAGGCCAGCAAGATTTCGCAACATACGAAATTATGCAGACAGTTGAGTAACTTTGATTGCATCAGCATTCGTCTTAAAAAAATCGCGGAATTTTAGGTAGATACATTTAATATTCTATGGCGCCGCGCGCGTCGCCCGCCGGCCGGCTGCTAGTACAAGTATCAAATCCATTACATTTTGTGATTTTTGTGTATTGATTTTTTTTTACAATATTGGTATTATTTTTTTTATAAGGGAAAGATCGAATAAAATGGAAAAAAAAAACAACTGATTAAAGAAACAAATTAACGAATTCAAATAGGTAGTATTTAAAATTTGTTAGTTCCTCAAAGTTTCAATATTGGGCAACTGTACACCCTTGTCACCTCTTGCTTACGAATTTGGCATGAACTTTAATTTTATGTGAATTTATTTTAATATTCAGTATTTAATCATTATTATAGTTTGATTTATCGAATTTCAAAACTAGACAATGATACAAGTATAGACCAGTTTATGACGCTGTTGAATTCTACAAACAAAGAATTTCATTCCATAATCATTCACATTGATTTACATATATTTTTTTTTGGAAATTTCATTGTACATAATTCTTGTGGGATTCACTCTTCTGACTAGACAAAATGACACAAGAAGTAGCTGAGATCATTTCCTAATTCAATAATCTAACATAGCTAACAATTGAGATAACTCGAAAACCAGATATTGCAGGCCAAACACCATCAACTCATCAACTTTTGGCTTGTTACTTATGTTCACCTCTCACACTACACCTACTAGCATCTCATCTTTAGATCTACATATACTTATTTACGTCAGAGAATGAATCAATATCAGCTATAAAATAAAAAACAAAAACAAAAACGAAATCATTTATTATTAAAATAAAATGTTCAAAACTTAAAGTTTTTTTATTCAAATTTTAATTCAAATACCTGCGTATGTATGTCTTGTCTTTATTGCGTTTTCAATTTTATTGCATTTTCTAATAAAATTTATTAAAAAAAATTCTGCATAAAGCAAAAAGTAAAAATTATGAAAAATTAAAGTTATATTAAATACTAGAAGTGAATGTTTTTTATCGTAATGGTGCTGCCTTGCCCTTATAGAATTGAGGGCAAAACCTTAAATATTTTGTTTAGCTGCTATAGTCAGATTTTTTAATAAAATTATATTTCGCTCACTTGCTGCACGAGCGTTATAACTAAACAAATTACAATTCTGAGCTGATATATATTTTTCATAAGAAATTTTTAATCGCATTAATTATTGGTGAGTTACCATCTGCCCTGTTAAATACTCGTTCTTATCTACCGTAAACCCTACTAATGATTTTGTAAAAATCAAAATTACCTACACTAAGGATTTCTCCAAATGCATCTTGGAGGGTAATTAAAACTCGTTAAAAAGTATTCACGTTTTTGAAATATTTGTTAACTATCATCATCAAATATTTGGAGATTCGACATACATTTTTCGTATGGACGAATAAAGCATCGAGGACATTTTGAATAACAAATTGTAGATTCGCTGTCTCCACATTTTATCCTCTGAGACAAAATGTCTCTCTGCAGAATCCTATTGGTATTGATTAAAAAAATTAAGAGATTTGCGCACTTTTTTCTTCAAATTCTACTTTTGAAAAATTAAGTATTTAAATAGGTTAAAATTGAAAAAGCTGCTTAATACCAACGCCAATATCAGATGAACCAGAAGACTTCGGTGAAAGTTTTTGTGTGCGCTATGGCGAGGATTGTGATATCATCTAACAACGAAACCGAATGAGTGGATTAAGTGCATAATATGCCACTTTTGGTCTCATAATTTATGAACGTCTTTACAAACACATGAAAAAAAATTTCGCGGCATACATAAGCTACAAGAAAAGTAGGGTGCCATATCAGACTCGAGCAGGTGCCACATCACACTCCATTTGTACTTGCGATATACGAGTATGTATCAAATTTTTGCATTCGGAAAAAAAATCGAACTCGAGATTTCAATCAATCTTGACATTACGATGATAGAGAGCGGCAAAACAGTGGGTCCCGCAATTCCGTCCGTCTATCTGTTGTAGGCATTAGCGATTTTTTTCATACTTGGTACCTAAGCGTTTTAGGTGATTGTGTCAAATTGATTTTTGAATAAATTTTTTAGCCTCAAAACTAACGGTATGCCTATACGTACATACAATTTTTTCTCCCATCTTAATTAGCTCGAAAACATCTTTAATAATATCGATAAAAAAAAATATTCTACATTTTGGTACAAACACTTTTCAAAAATTTTTTTATTATCGGTACCTGCCATACAAACATTTTTTTTTATTTTCGATCTTCTCATAATCGGCTTAACCGATTTGGATAAAAAATTGTATATAGGTGGTTCTTCGAATTCTAAATAATATTGCATACCAAAATTTTCGAAAATATTTCTCTTTGGATTTTTGAAAAACAATATATTTTTTTTATTTTATTATTTCAAAAACGAGTGGACGATTTTTTTTTGAATATCTGTTTTTAAATTAATATTGTTAAATACATACTTGAAATTAGCATACCAAAATTTTTTTAGAAAACAATTTGTATATATAAATAAAATGCACGACTGGATCGTACAAACTTGCTCTTGTAGCTAACAACTTTAGTGCTACTCACTGACGTTGTTGGTTGGTAGCTAGCCTATACAGTTATCCTATACAGATTTAAAGCCCATGTAGGTAATATTACCTTGATTCTTAGTATAATGAATTGTCGAATGCATGATTCAAGGAATAGTTAAATATGTACCTACAAATGTATATTTAAATGGATTTTAATTATGTAAATTAGGAGGGTAATAATGTAAATATGTACAAAATGTAAATATGTTAAACTGCCAAAACCATCACTCTAATCGGTTTTTCGAAAAAAAACGAAGAACGGCATTAGATGCCACGGTTCAATGAACATTTTATAAAAAAGTATCTCGAAAATTGTATGACGGGTTTTGATCATATCCTGTTTTTAATTTTTCGTTTTTTTTGAAAACAAAATTCTTTTGAAATTTAGGTATGCATTTTTTTAGAGACTATTAATGTTCATGTGAATATAAAATTTAAAATTATTTTTTTTGATAAGTTTTAAATATACTGATTTTTCAATAAAAAATTTTAATAAATTATTTTAATTTAAAAAAAAAAAGTTATTCAAAATTTTGATATGCAAAATTAATTTAACTACTAAGATCTTCTCAGGTATAGAATTTGACAGAAATCCAATGTACCATTACCCAGGAAGCCAAAAATTAAAAACCGTTATATGAAAAGTACCGTTAATAGACTTTTCCTGTAAACTTGGTTCATAACAAATGATACTCGTAGCTTTTACCAACAAAAATATTCTCAAAATTTTTTATCAAAATCGTTGGAGCCGTTTTAAAGAAAATAAGATTTTCCTTCAAGGTCATATGGCAGGTACCGTTATTTTTACGCCTAAAAATAAAATTTCAATTTCCCCTCTGAGGTATGCCAAAATAATCACACATACCAAATTTGAAGGTAATCTCTTAAGCCGTTTATGCTGTAGCTCGTTATACATACAGACTGACAGACAGGCATTTTTTGGCGATCACTGATCGTAATGTCATGTTTGATTGTTTGATTGTTAGATTTTTTTTTTACGAAAGCATAACTTGCATAACCTATAATCGCAAGTAAGATTAAGTAAAAACCTTGAAAATATTTATATTTTGCGGCTTTTACTAAGAATTTTAACGGTGCTCGATTATTTTGGCGTCTTATCATGAATAGACTAACGCAGGTAATAAAATAAAATGCACGACTGGATCGCACGAACTTGCTCTTATGTTCGATCACATCGTATTCAAAAGATTTCTAATAAAAATCTAAATATATTTTAGAGTCGTTTTTAGTTATTTTTTTTATGTATACAAAATTTCTTTAATTTATTTCTAAAAAAAATTGGTATGAGAATCTTAAATATTTACTAATATAAGCTTAAAAGCAAAAGATTTAAGCGGCTTGATCTAAAAAAAAAATAATTCAAAATTCTGAAATAAATACTTTGAGCTCAAAAAAAACTACGCCATTTTATTTCTGGATAAATTTGAATTTTCGGGAAAAAACTTCAAAAAATCTGTGGATCGGTTTTTGAGAAAAAAAGTTTTTTTTTAAACTTTTTGAAAGAAATTTTCAAAAAAAATGCAAAAACGCCAACTTATAGATATTTTGCTCGGAAACGGCTCTAACGATTTTTATTTAAGAAAATGAGTGCAGCTTTTTAGTTACGACGAATCATACGGTTGAAAAAACAATTTTAAAAAATGTCTAAAAACGGTACTTTCCATAGGACCATTTTTTTTTTTGCTTGCGACTATCTCGTAAATGGCACATATATAGGTATAGGTTGCCCAATTTATACTGCGTACCAATATTTTTAATTAATGTTTTTTTGTATTCTTAAAAGCATTTTAAAATTTATATTTTGAAAACTGCTCAATAATTTTTTTTCAAAAATTATAGTTATATGTATTTGATAAATACCTATGAATTTGCGTTTTTGAAAAATGTTTTCAAAAAGTTTAAATAAAAAAACTTTTTTTCTCAAAAACCGATCCACAGATTTTTTTAAGTTTTTTCTCGAAAATTCAAATTTATCCAGAAATAAAATAGCGTAGTTTTCTCAAAAACCGCTCCACAGATTTTTAAAAAGTTTTTCAGAATTTTGAATTATTTTTTTTTTTAAAGAATTAAGCCAATCATTTTTTTTAAGTTTATATTATTAAATATTTAAGATTTTCATACCAATTTTCTTAGAAATAAATTAAAGAAATTTTTTATATATAAAAAATTAAGTAAAAGACGACTTTAAAAATATATTTAGATTTTTATTAGAAATCTTTTGCATACGATGTGATCGAATATAAAAGCAAGTTCGTGCGATCCAGTCGTACATTTTATTTTTTATTATTTCTAATTAAAATTCTTCACTTTCCTTTTCTTATTCTGAAATCCATCAATCACAATATTAAATCACTTTATCTTCACGAGTAATATACTAAAAATATTATTAATTTATCTACTATTTACTTCAATTTAAAATTCTCCGCCAAAGAATAACTTTTTGAATAAAATCCAAAATAGATTTTCAAAACTGTAAACAGTGATCTATCCTGAAATAGCCAGTAGTTGATATTTTTCTTTCATTTGAATTAAA
Source organism: Philhelius pedissequus (assembly GCA_910595825.1). Taxonomy (NCBI): domain Eukaryota; kingdom Metazoa; phylum Arthropoda; class Insecta; order Diptera; family Syrphidae; genus Philhelius; species Philhelius pedissequus. The sequence continues at coordinate 71,382,239 of OU343160.1, read as the reverse complement.
TATCGGCTGGTCACTGTAATTTTATTCCAAGAGAATGGGAGAGAAATTGCTTATTAATTGGCATACGAAATTTATTGCAATATTTGTGGAAACGAGGACTTCATTTGAGCTGTTGGATGAAAGGTTACATAAACGATGCGAACCATTTAATTTCCTTCTAATAAAGGGATATTTCTTTATGAGTACCTACTTAAAATGTTATAAAACAGGAAATGAATTACCTTAATATTATGTAGTCTTATCTCTGCATATCGTGAAAAATAAATGTCTTTCTCGGCGTGGTCATCGAAAAACGTAAACCTTCCAAAAATGGAACTAATAACGGTTTTTGGACCATCAGATATCTAAATTTCAGTTAACATTAATTCACTTGAAAAGAAAAGGATAAGAATTATTAAATAATAGATAACATTGGTATGTACCAATAGTTAGGTACCCACCGCCAACTAAGATGAAACTTAATTAAATGTATACAAACAATCACAAGCCAGCCCCAATTTCGAACACAAATTTAAATAGTGTTAGCCTACCTTCACAGCAATAAATGTGTTTTCGAATAATCACGTGTAGGGATTAATTAGTAATCTATATACATAATGGATAATGTATGTTGAGATCTCCAACAAATTTCCTTAAATATTTAGTTAGGTTATTGATTAAAGGTTTTAGTTTTTTCCTTTTAAGTTTGAGTTTTGCTTTCTTGTAAATTGATGAAATGGATCTCGTGCATTGATTTCTTCAGTAGGAAAATACTAATTTTCGAGCCGTGTTCATTTCTTTTCGGTGATTTAAATTGTCTACCGTATCGCAACATTTCGAGGGGTCAGAGTGTTCCTTTGGGATATTCAAATTTCTCAATTGTCAGTTAAAATTGAAAAAAAATCATACCAATTTTGAGCCGATAAAGATGTTGTCATTCTAGCGATATAATTGTCCACGATCACCAATGGAACTACTTCTACGAAAGTCATATTACCATTCATTAAGGACTACGGAAGTCTCGCTATTTAAGATATTCCTTAAGCTAGTCTTCATGAACTTGAAAAATATTGGCAATTGGATGGTAAGAGGGTGCAGACTATTAGCATTTTTTATGGACAGACTTTACGAAAGATTTTTTATATCCATTGTCAAAGATACCTAGGACAATGAAAAAGAGTACCTACTTATGAGTTTTTCAATTGAAGAAAAATACCACTTCAGATTGATGGCATGTATACCATACGGGCCAGCAGATTTGTTAATATCGGGGTAATTATAAGAAGGCTATAGAAACTGTACGTGTGTGAAAGAAATTATTTAGGCTTTAGATCACTAAGCTAAAACAAACAATGATAAGGCAGAAACGTTCAAGCCGATGTTAGAAAACGAACTTGATGAAATTCAATCGTTATTTGACAATTTTATTATTCAAAATGTCTTACTATCCGAGCTTTGCCAGGTTTTGAGGCTTTCCTACGTTTCATCTAAAGGGAAGCATGACATTACGATCATAACGAATACCAAAAAAGTGGGTCCCGCAATTCCATCTGTCTGAACAAATCAATTGATTAAGGAAGAGAAAAGGAACATTTTGGTAATCTTTTAATGCAGACGCTCCTAAAAAGTCTATGAACTCAAAATTTCGAAAACGAATTAATCGATTATTTTGAAACTTCGTACTTGGGAGTTTTTTTGTAATTATCTATAACAGTTAAAAAACGATATTCCTAAAATAAAAAACAACGGCACATCCCATACAAATGTAAAAAAATCAGTTAGAAAAAAGATATTTCTGGAAAACAGCTACAAGAATTTTTATAAAAAATGTATGTGTTCTTAAATTAGTACAGTCCACCTTTAAGTATAAAAATATTTTATTTCGCGTACTTATTAACGGTTTTTCCCATATAGAACCACTTTTCATATTTTCGCCTTTCTCACTTTTGGATGCTTAATAAAACTGCATACTAAAACTTTCAAAGTTTTTCGATTTTTAAAATTATAAATATAATTTATTTTTTGATACATCGATTTTTCAAAAACCCATCACTGAATTTGTTTTGAAATTTAAATCTTATATGTATAATTATAATAGCTTCAAAATGGCGTTTCAAGTTTTTTTTTATTTAAGAATGTTTTCAAAATTGTATACATACAAAATTATTTTTAAGTGACAAATCAAAATTGAACTCTTTTGAAAGGATAAACGGCATGACTCTTGATTTTACACTATGGATATAGTTATTTTCAAACCAAAAATTAAGCTTGAGTAGATCCATATTCATTTTATTTTTCATGTGATCAATATTTGAATCAGAGTATGAAAGAGCCATGCCGCCAGCAAGAGCAACTATATTTCCTTTGAGAGGCAAATTAAAAATAGAATTTCCATAATTCAAGAAGAACAAAGAACAAAGAACCAAGGACTGATCCTTGAGGAACACCAGCTCCAGTAGAAGGTTCTTCATTACACAACACTCCATTTTCCAGAACTTGCTGTTTTCTATTCGAGAAATAAGACGAAAGCCAACTAAGAATGCTATTTCGGAAGCCTAATCTATATAGCTTGTTCAAAAGAATTTTATGATTGACCAGGTCGAATGCTTTGGTCAAGTCTATGAATATACTGGCTTGGCTGCAGCAGTGACATGTAGTCGCAGGTGCGCAGGTGTTCACCGCACACCCTACCAAAATCATCAGTATTTTGAATGTGTTACCAAAAATGTGCTCATTTTTAATTGCTTTCCAACTAGGTACCTGCGTAATTCAAAGATTTTCTCATAACTTCATCGCAGCGATTCCACGTACAAAATTTAAAAAAAAGACACGAAATCGATGCTTACTTATAAATCTTTCTCTAGCACTTGGTGTTCACCTTCATCAACCGCACTTGTCAACGGTTCTTCTTTTCCTTTTTCGGACAGCAGGAGAATTCATCTTCAAAATAAACACAAATGCATACATTTGGGTGTTCTCCCAACATCAGCGCACCCAAGTGAAGCAAATCCCCATATTAAAAAATATCCAACAGAGAGAGAAGAGATAATTCCAAGTACAAACATATATTGTTAGGTGTTCAACAACATTCAGTGAACCATGCGTCATTCCTCAATAGGTTTTCGGTATCGGTAGTGCAAAAGAAACGCAGTACGATAAGGGAATTGATATTCATTTTCATTGAGCCTGCAGTGGCTGATGGCTGTGCGCTGTGGTGCGTATCATTCTCTGTACCTGTACGTAAACGTACCTCATAGATAAATACTACCATAACAGGCCGGCTCCATTTGCAATAAATTTTCTCATAATACTCATCCTGACATGAAATCCCCAATGCTGTCGCGTTTTTTTTGTTGTGTTGGGATATCAGCTGTCTCTCTCTTCGATTTTGTCTTGATATCGATGCCTGACATCAAATTTGAAGGCTCCGTTTTTTTGTTTCCTTTTTCTGTGCTGATCTCATTATTTTCTGTCTCTCACGCCGGTAGCTATTCTCATGGCGCACTTCAAACATTTTTGTTTGTACTTAAATTCTTCATATACACCATTTTTATTAGTTAATGTTCATTAACAGGAGTATATCAGGTGAAAAAAACATTTTTTTCGTGAAATTAATGTTTGATAATTCTTCTTAAACAGCCTTACATATACCTCAACCTCTATTGCATGAAGGAATTGTGAAGACATGAACTGCCGAGCCAAGACAAGAAAAATGCCCTGATTCTAGGAAACTTTTTCGAAAATTCTTAAATTAAATTTATTTATCTTAAGAATAGCCACATCCAGTGACTCTATCAAACGTTCTCCTAAACACGTTAAATATGTCAGAAATAAAATGCAGAAGCAAAGATTATCAGAACTTGCAATCATCTCCATAGAAAAATCTTTTGTAGGGGAAATCAAATAAAGAAAAACAGTTTCTATGATGAAGTTTTGCAAGTTTATTGAAAAACATCCCGGCGAATTGAACTTTTATTGAAGTATTTCCTTTCTAAATTATACTTTCCTTACAAAGAAAAACACAAAAAAGTATTACAAAAACTAAAAAAAAAAAAAATAATAGAAAAAACAACAAGATAAAAACCACAAAAACAACGTCCTCGTCGTGATCCTGAATCGTAACTAAGAATAGACAGAATTGGAAGGAGCAGTAAGTGAACGCCTTGTATGAAGCACCACGGCACTTCAATGTGCTGCAGGGAGGCCTAGGTCGAGTGCGGAATAGATGTTTTCTAAAAATTCGATGATGGGGTTTTCAGTAGACTTTCCTTTTTTGAAACCAAACTGCAGATTACTAAGACTATACTCATCAATAAATTTGAACATACGAGTGCTTATTATCTGTTCAAAGGCTTTAGAGAATACAGAAAGCAAGGATATAATATGTAGGTCGGTAGTTGTTAGGATCGCTCTAATGACCTTTTTAATACGAGTATATTGGTACTATTATTGATTCTGGAAAAATTCCAGCCGAGAAGCTTTTATTAATTAAATAAGTCAAAGGATGAGATATAAAAGGATATATTTTTTTCAAGGTGATGCTATTGATACCATCATAACCGCTGGACGATTTAGGTTTTAAACCAGATATAACTATTGCAACAACGTGTTCCGAGACTGGTTCAAAAAAAGAGATAAATTTGTTTGGGGTTCCAAGAAAGATTCTTCAGAAAGATTTGGAGTTTGGGGACCTAGCTTGTAATTCTGTGCTACATTCTTGAAAAATAAATTAAACCCATTTGAAATTTGGAGATCATCATTAGCAGTAGAGCTGCCAGATAGCTTGAGACTATTAATGTGATTTGAGTCTAACTCTTTGCCCAATATATTGTTGATTAATTTCCATTGTCTTTTGGGATTGTTAGAAGCGTTATTAAATTGACGTTTATAATATGTTTCCTTTTGATGCTTAGTTAGATCCAAAATTTATTTTTTTAGTTGTTTGTAATGTAAGCTAATAGATTGAATGTGCAAACGGTTTTTATTTTGAGAATAGAAACGATTTTTGTACCTTATTTTATTACAGAGGGCATCCGTTATCCAAGGTTTAATTTTCTTTAGTTTACGTTTTTTGCAGCTATATACATCGAATTTTCTTTGAAACTGCTTATTATCTTAGTAAATTTATCGAATGCAATTGAAGGACATACGAAATCATAAACAAGTTCCCAATTTTCATTCTGAAGATAACGGAAAAGGGTAAAGAATTTGATTTTCTTTATATCATCATTAATTGGAAGGGATTTTTTTCCGAGAATTATCAATATTACCTTTTCAAATATCCAGTAATGAGACTCCTATCGCGTAAAGATCTGTAACATCCCAATGTAGTACAAGCGGAATTATTTCAAAATTGGACCTGCTATTGAGAAAAATAACATCAATGCACGTTTGAGTATTTGTTGTTACTCTATAGTAGGAACATTTATAAACGACTGAAAGCCCATTGACGATAAAAGGAGTACATAATTATCACTACTAAAAGGCATACATAAAATATCATGATTTATGACCCCAACTAAGCAAACATTTTCACTACTTATTGGAAGTAAAGTTACTTCAAGGTCTCTCAGAAAAGGTTCCTTTGCAACAAACTGAAGACGATACATGCAAATAATATTTAATACAGTCAAGTTTAAAATTATTTTGACTATGATACAGTCACCACTGTTGAGAAGCGGTGTAAGAACATTTTCAACTACAAGTGTACTTGTAACGATCACAGCTACATATACCTCCCGTAGGATATTTTTCATTACAATTTGCAAAGAGTTTGTAACCCGGTAAAGAATAATAGCAAAGCTCATGACTGAACATCCAGATTTCTGACAAGACTTTTATTTGAGGAAGATTTACAACATTATTCTGCAAATATGAACAAAAAGAATAAACATTTTTCCTCATGCTTCTAATGTTTTGATGCAGAGTAAAAATGCAAAATTAGTTTGACCACGAATATAATAATGTATATTGAACTGATATATATACAATTGGCTCTTATTCTATTTTAAATTACTTATATTACATTGATATTTTAATTTGTTTTTGGCAGCACTGATCATGTACTTGTCGAGGGGTGTTATTCCGGACGCCTCGAAAAGTCATTTGTTGCTGAAGTGCTTTTGTCGTCGCTGGTCAAAGTGGAGTCCCGTGCAGATCCGGAGGATTTTCCTCTCACACATTCTAAGCCTTCTCATGCTGGTTTTGGAAACAGTAAACCATGCAGGAAAACAATATGTGATAATGGGCCTGAAAAGTTGCTTATAGATAAGCAGTTTCGTCTTCTGGCTGAGTCCATTCCTTTTCCGCATTAAGGGGTGGATTCGGTGAAAAGCGAAATTTGCCTTTTTTAGGGTAGCTGTCACGTGCTGGTTGAAACGAAACCTCTGTTCGAAATTGATACCCAGATATTTCACAGTTGGTTTGGATCTTAGTTGTGACCCGTCGGGCAGATTGATAATAATACTTCGGCAACTTGTGGCTGACGGCGTTTTCCGATGCCCCGCAGGTCTCCTGAAGTAAACCAGCTCGGATTTGGCTGAGTTGACTTTGATGCCCCATTTTGTGTAGAATTCCCACTGGCATCTCACATGTTTTTCTACTCTTCGGGCTGCCATAACTGGATACATAGATTTGGCATATGTTAGCGAGTAATCTGCATAGAGCAAATTCATAGAATTGTTTGGTTGGGGCTGGATCTTCGATCCTTGGGCAACTCCTGCTCTGATGCTTTTGGTTGTTGACTTGCTGTTTTCTATTTGGACAAAGAACAATCTGGAATTTAGAAAGCTAAACATTATTTTAATTAGTGTACTTGGACCTCAGTTTGACCACAAACATTTCTGACAGAAACTAACAGTTGCCAAACTGTCAACGACACCAGGAAAATGTTGCGCCATGTATTTTTCTGTTGCAATAGGGATAGGGTATAGCAAAAGTGCAAAAGTGTTGTAAGATCTTAGCCAGTGTAAGTTGTCGTTGTGGTGCAAAAAAAAGTAGCAAAAAGTGTTGTAAGATCTTAGCCAGTGTAAGTTGTCGTTGTGGTGCAAAAAAAAGTAGCACTTTTGCATTTTTAGAATGATACTAGATCAGTTGCACCGGATCGTGAATACCCCTATTATGATTAGTTTCATGAAATTCGGTCCACAATCACCAACAATATGACTACATATTTTGTAGAAGCAAATAATAGTACCTACTTATGCATTCAAGTTTGAGTGGTTATTTTCATTGGCGCAGTCATCTTGGATTTACTGGAAATAACATAATCAACCTCGCTGCTGAATCAGCAGAAGGATATTGGCTTTTTCAAGTGAACTGACAAAAGAAGTGTCATTAAAGACGAGCATGGGCACCGACGAAGTATAATATTCCGTAAATTGTTAATGGATTAGAGGCTTTTTTGGTAATGTCTACAAAATTGCAGACAATTTACATTAGGAAATTTATTTTCCATCAGCTTGTGGGTACATGCATAATATAAGTAAAAGAAGATAAAATATAGCTTATCATTCAGATATACCAACGATTAATAAACTCCTCCTACATAAATTTATGTAAAAACAAAACAAATGTGTTTTTATTATAAATATCAAAAAATGGAAGCATTTGAGCTATCAAAAGGCGTTTAACTATGAATTATTTATATGTTTATGCGTAGATGATTGTGATAACTTTATGCTTACCGGCATATACAAATCAACCAAACCCAAGGCACAGTTGACTTGCATTGACAAGAAAAAATGTAAACCTAAAATGCCAAACAACAGCTATACATTAGCAAGGCAATCTCATATAAAACGAAAACCATCGAGGCAAAAATTGTGCCTTAGAAGTTTATGAAGCGTCTTTTTCAATTGAATAATCATTTTGTAACTTAAGTTTTCTCCTCTATATAAACCTACGTATATAGCTATACCTACCTCAATAATGTCTTTTTTATTTACCACAAATTTGTTTTTTTTTATTATTTAGCCACAAACACCAGCTTTATCCTATTATAAACTTGTATGAAAGCAGATTAGAGCTAAAATTGTGCTCCCATTCAATGAACCTTCTATAAACGTGTTTACATTTTTTTACAACAAAAAGAAAAAGATACCTAATTTGAAAATTGTTCAGTGAAAGAAAATTCTCTTTTTCCATCCATCAATGTTTTACTGTCTCCACTATCTTCAATTTAACGTTCACGGAGCAAAGTGATTTCGTTATTTAACACTTAATTAATCACATTATTGACCTAAATATCAAGGACGCACACATCGCTTGTCTTTTCCAAAGGTACTCGTACCTTCAATATTATATCTACACTGATAAAAACAAAAAATCACTATCAGAAATTCAAGGGCTTTTATTGTTTGATTTATTTTTATTTTTAAATTTGTTTTAATTAAACAGAATTTTTTACAGTCGATGACCGAATGTTTTATTATTCCAATTAATTGAAAAATTATTGATTTTGAAACGTGTGTTTATATATGTATTTTTCCAAGAAAAAATTAAAAATACACGAAAATCGAATTTAAAAAAAAAAAATATTATTGCTTTGCGTGTTTCTGCAATTATTATTCTTTGCTTTTGTCTACGATTAATTCAATCTGTGAATTTGTCCACATCAATTTTGAACTTAATTTATTTATGGAAATAAAATATGGAATTAATCAAATTCAATTTTACGTTTTTGAGAAGTGATTGTTGGTTGACATAAAGCCTGTTTGTATGTACGTTCATTTGTGTAAAATTACATCGCATTAATTTACTATGGGTTAAAATTTTTGGGGAGAGCAATTTAATATTGATTCGACTCGAAAACGATTCGTATCTTCAAGTTAAGCAGGTACAAGTTAAAAGCTACGAATAAATACCTGTTCTATATATAACTGAGATTAAAATAAATAGTACCAAATATAATGCCGGTCGTCCACTACGTGCGCAACAAGCTCAACCAACTTCGTTCAACTTTTCATTCAACTCCATCTGCATGGTTGGATGCAAAAACTTACAACCTCTCACTAATTGATAAACTTGTTCGATTTTGATAAAAAAAAAATCAAATCAAAAAGATCAATTGCGTTTTTGATATGGTTGTTCAACAAGTTGATGAGCGAGTTAATATACCTTCGTACACCTAACCAAGACTCACTCGTTGAGGAACGCGTTCAATGCACGCATAACTCAGATATTGATGATAGTTTTGATTTTAGTTCAGTACAAATTTTTAAGCAACACAAGCTCTTACATTAGCCTAACACTTGTTGTACAATTCTTTGATTAACCGAATTAAGCTCGTAGATTGAATGGAATTGAGGACGTCGTACATTAGAGTTGAATGTGTTGAACTTGAAATTTGCTCGTTGACCGACTAGTGGACGACCGATAAGTAGATCGTAAAAGTGAACGTATGTTTTTTCAACCGGGAAATACGAAACACATGAGACTACATATTTTGAAGGCTGATGGGCACACGCCATTGTATATTTTTTTTTTAACAAACAGTCGTACTTTGTCACAAAAAAAATGTAAGTTTTTTAACAAACAGTCGTACTTTGTCACAAAAAAAATGTAAGTTTTTTCCGATACGTGAACAAAATTACACCTGAACTCATTTCGCTTTACTCGTAAATCTCTTATTAGTGTCTAGTGGTAATGATTTTCAGCACTACGTTCCAAAAACGTTCGCACCCAAATTGACCTAAGATTAGCCGCATTTTGTTCAGTCATACTCTGCCAAACCCATAAAATGGTTTCACTAAGATTAAATTGCTTCGATTCCAATAATTGTTCCTCGGAAAAAATTTCTTCAATGAACTTCATTCTTCAGCTTCTCTGTATTTGATCCATATAGTTCCGCAAATTTTAACTCCTCATTTCAACAGATTAGCTAACTTAAAGCTTGGGTCAAGCAAATATTTAGCTGTTGTCACAATACTTAAACCTTAAACCATCGTTGAATCTCAGTCAATACAATCAATTTGGAAGTTCAAATTGCTGAAATACGGATCAAATAATATTTGAACCAAATTTGTACGACTGAACCGAAATGAAACTAAGGTCAGAGTGACAAATATCATACCCGATTTGTATACACAAAATATTTTCAAAATGCAATTTGAGAAAACGCGTTTGCGTAAAACGCGTTGACTCGTATGTTTATTATGTTGAATCCTACATGTTTGCTGGTCCTCGCTGTGATAATTGGATTACATTCGGTTTTCTGAAGACATTTTTTGGTATTTTGGACATTAGCGGGAACAGTTTAAAAAACGATTTTAATTAATGGCGATTTCGTATCAATAAATAGGATTCGCTACTAAACCAATACTTTTTGGTTTTGAAAAGAACGATTTGTGATCTAATCTCTTTTTGTGACTGTGTGCGTTGCTTGGCAGCTCTAAAAAAACAACAAATCTTCAATTCGTTAGTACATCATCATTTCGTTTTTATTTTCTGATTCCGCCGCGGGGGAATTACTCAATGAACTTGCACTTTTTTAATAATTTGTTTCCAAGAATTGTTTAACCATATTTTAATTTTTTAATAATATTAATTTAATTTTACTGTACACTACCACAAAATAAAAATTAATTGACAACACAACAATTGAGAAACTTCAAAACAAATATTGTAGTGTGTGTAAGAATCTGTGTACAAATCCGTTTTCAATCCGTCTCCAAAAACAGATTAAATACGGATATGTTTTCCAAAAAAATTAGTTTTAATTTGAAACGAATTTGATTTTCAGAAAAAAAATGACGTCGGACGGCAGATCGATGTTTTTATTGAAACGAAATCGACATAAAGTTTTTAACATCTATTAAAAATTGCAAAGCTTAAAATTATCCTTGCAATCAAATTTTATTCCAAACACAAACAAGGATTACAAATCGCTCTTGCAGTCTAATTTAGATGGATATATCCCCATACTTCTTTTACCTAAATTTTTTGAAAACAATTTTTGAGGATAGAATAAGTTGGTTGACGGAAATTAGATGAAGTAATGACCAACAATTGTCAGCTGTCCTTTTGCACGCGTTACAACAATAGAAAGTTATTCCAGATTGCTCAGAATAAATGAGTGAACGCCCCTAGTGAGAAAGTTTTCGTACTTGTTAAAATCTTTATAATAAAAAAAGTACATAAATCGGGTGAGTTTCTCTGAAAATTTTAAAGATTCTACTATTATTGTTATCTAGAAAAATTTTCTGCGTTCAAAACAAAATTAAAACTAGAAAATGGGACACTTCAAAGATCTCAAAAAAAAAAAAAAAATTGGAGAGCATATCGGTAGCCATACAAATGCATAAAATTAAAAAAAAACTCGATAGCTCTCTTGTCAAATGGAATAGAATTCTCTTCGAAAACATCACTTCAAACATCTATGAACTCCATACAAAAAAAAGCATAATCCAAAAAAGAATTACCCCTATTATATAAGTGGATTGGGGAATCGAATTGAATCCGATTCAGGTATATGGCTTTGTGTGATCGAAAGATTGAATTACGAGTAAAATGGAATCGAAGTGACAATCTAAGTTTACAGAATAAACATCAAAAACAAGCAACAGAATAAATACAATGAAAACCGAAAGCCTCTGAACAAAAAAAAAAACTCTATTGTTGCACACACACACCAAGAATAAGATGTGAATTCGATTCCTTTAAACCTGAAGTATACCTAGGTACATATATAGTATATATTCAGTTCGATCTAGCTCATCTAGTTAGATCGGATTGAGTGATCCTATTTTAATCCGATTCAAGTATACAACGACCTAAATCCTGATTCAATACCGATTCAATTCTCCATATAAACATAGTAAATGTAGGTATATCATTGTTTCGAATTGAAATTACATTATGGATCTGTTTGCTATACGTCAGATGATTTCTGATAATTTTCCATATTTTTCATAATTCTTCGTTTTTGTTGGGAAACCATAAATACTGCCTCAATGAAAGAAGAACATACAAAGATATAGCTGATGTTTAAGCTTTAAAGAAAAATAAAAAGAACTTAAAATAAATTCACAACTATTTAAACTATTCTCTACGCATAAATTTCCAATTTAAAATTAACCGCTGTACACAAATTAATAGACCACACGTCACATATTGAATAATGTCACTTCATTTTTTCTCGCAGTGGAGCTCTGCTGCTGCACCACATCACCATCAACACAAACTTCAAAAGGGTTTCAAGTGCAAGCAAATAACAAAAGCAGAATCAGAATAGCTACTAAGCTACTTGAAATGTTCATCCATGTACAAATAATGTGTTTACTCCATTCAACCTCATCCTAGCCCATATAAGGACTTTCATGCTCCATACGCGACCTACAATACGATCCACACCCACACTACCTCGATAAATCGACTTAAAAAAACTTTACTATTCAATCTTGTTTGCCCGCTTAAATTCGCTTTCATGTTAAAGAACAAACTCATTGCACTCGCTTCGGAGTTCGGAGGACGTGCACTGGTAACTGGTATACATTTTTCGGGCAATGAATGTTAAATATGATTACAGCCGCAGCATATGCAACGAAATGCGTGTACAGAACCCCAGCGAGTATACAACATCCCAATTTAAAGTTTTAATGGTGACAATAATTTGCTACAATTTACACTCTCTTTTTCATCAAATGAGATCCTTATTTGTAGTGGGGTAGGTGGGTTGAGTATATTTTTAGTTTGTATGAGGTCAGAGGTCTCGTACTTTGATACTTTGCCTTTTTATTCTTGCACAGAAATGTTTGTGTGCTTGAATTTGATTTGGAAAAATAACCAAAGCAGACTACAAACATAATGTTACACTCGTTACTCGTTAGTTTGAAATGGGGTGGAGCAGGTGTAATTTTTATTTTCTCCTTTAGCATACGGTAGATGGAAGAATGATGCGTTGGTGGGTGGAATGGCAAATTCAGCAAATATCATATGATATGTATGCGAATTAAATAGAATTTTAACTTTGAGTGAACTTTAATGGAATCAACGAATATTTATTCAAGTTGTTTCGCTTTTGGTTTTGTATCGGGAAATGCGCTAATGCTTGGTGCATTGGTATGAAAAGTTCCATAGAATGAAGTTTTATTTTTTATGAAAATAAAAATATTATTTTTTACTAAAAAAAATCGCATGGAGCTTTTACCGTACTCATAGCAGGTCAAAAGAACTAAACACAAATTTGGTTACATTGTACGATTCAACTTTGTATACCTAACTAACCCTCTGCATAGGGTGATGTAGAACATGCGATGCACTCTTTATGTTCTGTTCATAATAATTTGAAAATATATGAATGAGAAAATAACCAACTGTCATGATGGTGTCCCAAAGTAGAAATAAGTAAAATTTAAAATAAAATTTTTAAGCGCAAATAATATGCTCGATTTTTGGCTCAATCAATAAAAATAAAAGCGTAAGCAAGTTGATGTAGTTAGTCTGCAGAAACTTCGATACAATTTTACTGGTGGGATGGTTTAAAAAGATGGAGTGCAGAGCTGGGTCAGGAATTTTCTACGAGTCATTAAATATCTCTAGTACGTTTCGTCTATTGGACAGTACTAGTGTCTTTAAGGAAAATATGAAAGATACTTATACAGGACCCAAATCAAAACCGGAATTATGATATCCTAACAGAAAATGAGACAGCGTTCAAGGCCATTCATCTGCTCATATCATCGTCTAAACTGGTCCAACAATGCAAGAGTGAGGTCGCCTAAGCATTAATCTCAAAGTTAACCTTATCTGGGTTCCGGGTCACAGTGGTTTTTGAGGGAAATGAACGGGCGGACGACCTAGCAAGGCAAGTATTGTACCTTTACAGTTCTCTTGTCGAAAGAGTCAATATTCCACTTCGAATTCGAGCAATAGTTTCTCAAGCTTACTTAAGGAATCCAATCTATCTTGTAAAATCTAACCCACCTAAAATAATACCCGGACAGTTGACCTAATTTGCAGGCCTATAAGCAAGAAGAGCACATAGACTTCGGTAAAGCATTTTTTGGCGACCTCGACGAACTCTTAGATTATCTCTTTTCTTAACACGACAAATCAACCTTAGTGAGAATTCAATTTACTTCTGTATCATGAACGAATGAACCTGTTTCAAACTCAATAGCTTGCGTGAAAGCAGTCTATGGGTTTTTACGATGCACATACACGGTCTTATTAACTCCGATACCAATCAAAAAGCTGCCGAAACTGCTAGAGTACGGATGGTTCAGATGCGAATGGTATAATTAATCAGATTGGTTGCCCTGGAAGCCTCGATAATTAATAATGCATTCCACAACTGATATCCATGCTCGAGATTAACTTTGGGATCTTCACTGGTTTAATGGGAGTATGGGAACTCGCAGTATTGTTCCGATGTGAGTGCGGAGTGAGTGGACCTAGACAATTTGTGCGCCATCTAAACATTTAACCGAACGGTCCCCTGAGAAATCAGAGCTTATAATTTTCTAATTAGCTAATTACTGTCTTACTCGTAGCTGGGGCAACGATCCACATGGAATATATCCCTAAAACAATAATAAGAATCCATTACTTACTTGCGATTATAGGTACTGTAACACTATAACACTATAAGGTAAGTTATGCATTCATCGAAAAAAAAGTTTTGAGATACCAATCAAACATGACATTATGATGATAGCGAAGACGATAAAAGATGAACTAAAAATTCTGTCCGTCTGTATGTCTGCCTGTCTGTCTGAATGTATATATGTATAGACAACTACAGCCCAAACGGGTGGGCCGAACTGCTTTCAACTTAATAGTTAAGGTGCCCAAATATGCGAGTTATACTCCAGCTTTAGACGAATTAAGTAATAATAGATTACAACCAGATCAGCCTGGGGAACGATTTCTTGCACCTTTGCGGAAAACCCAGACACTTTGCAGCGTTTTTGGTGATATCGAATATGGTCATTCGGCAAATGCAATGCAAGTACCGCTCATGGATATCAACATATGAGGTGGGTTCTGCGGTTTTTTATACCCCATTGGACAATGCTGTCGAGATCAGAATTTAATGAGATTATTATACGCTGCCGTTGCAATTCCACATCCGAAGACAAGAAGGTGAATCTGAAAATGAATATGAAAATCTGAGAGCACTATCGTCAGAAAAACAATTAAGTGGATTAGAAGTTTCAGATAAGAGATCATTAATGAAAATGAGAAAAAGGGTCGGAGACAAAACGGAGCCCTGGGGCACACCAGCATTTATTTTGTGAATATCAGAAACCGAAGCCTGATACCAAACTCTATCAAATGCCTTTGAAATATCAAGTGCAATAATCTTCTTTCTCCAAAACGATGTAAATATTTGTGCCACTGTTCGGTGAGATATACCATTAGATCACCAGTGGACCTTTTGCTACGAAAGCCATACTGTCGGTATTGAGGAGCTTTCGTTCTTCAAGATATTTTTCGTAAGTGCAATTGGACGATAGTTAGAGAAGAAGATTCGCCTTTTTTAGGGACAGGCTGAGCAAATTCTGTTTTGCGTTAACTCAAAAAGAGACCAGTAGAGTAGAACAGATGGAAAAGCGTACGTAGTGGTTTTGCCAGCGTTGAAGGACACCTACTTCAGAAAGATATGGGAATGATATTATCCGGGCCATCGGATTTGTGCATATAGGTTCTTAAGGACTCTAGCAACTGCACGAGGACAGTTTACGCTCTCAAGTACTGGAAGAGTCATAATACTTTCTGATAGTGTCGAATAAACAAGGCTAACAAGGTTAAGGCTTCTTCACATGAGCTGATAACAGAATTGTCATTAAAGATGAGCGTTAGAACAGAAGACGAAGTTGAATTTCAATTTTCTTGTTTTTGCAAATGACCAAAAATTCTTACCTTTGGGACATTGCAGTATTTTGTGTCTTAATTTTTGGTCATGCAAACAGTTGGTTCTCTGAAATAGAACGTTGCAGGTCTTTCTTTCGTATTGAAACGTATTGCGGTTATCCGCAGTGGGGTTGGAAATATAATTCCGGAAACTTAATTCTCTAACCCTAATAACCTCTTTACACCTCAAATCGAACCATTTATTTTCTTTCGATTTGATATATTTCACCGAATTTGAGATGAAATTTCTTATTCCGTGAAAAATCAATCTGCGTTAGAGTCTACGTCACTACCGAGAAAGCATAGCGACCAGGAACAGTTAAAGTTCCTGAAGAAATTATTGAGACGTTAAAAGTTGAATTTCTGTCTAAATGTGTGCTCTGGTTTCTGATTGGCCACTTTCTCATTAATGTCTCAATCAATTTTTATTAAAATGTTGATAAAAGAGGTCCTTCGGATTCTGATGAATACTGCTACCAAAATTTTCGAAAAAAAATATTTTGAATAAAAAAAAAACAATATAATTCATAATTAAATTCAATTATTTCGAAGACGGTATTAAATTATATTTGTGTTGAATATCTACAATTGCCATACCAACATTTTTTTTTTTTTTTTTTTTTTAATTCAGGAAATTGTGTATAGGCATTAAAAATTAAGTAAATAACAACTTTAAAAATATATTCAGCTGCTTAAGAATCTTGTGCTTACGATGTGATCGTACATATTACCTTTATGTAGGTAGGAATATAAATGGCAGCCACGAACAACCAAGCTTGACAGTCCAATTAGCGCTGCAGTGCACCGTTTTGACAAAAAAAAATAATATTCACGACTGGATCGCACAAGCTTGCTCTTATATTCGATAACTTGACAATCTTAAATCTTTAATAATAAAAACAACAAAACAAAAGATTAAATCAGCTTAATCAAAAAAAAATAATTAAAAATTCTTAAACTAATTTCAGCTCAAAAGATAGCATGCCATATTATTTCTTGGATAAGTTTGAATTTATGAGACAAAAATTTTAAAAATCTGTGGAGTGGTTTTTGAGAAAAAAAGTTTTTTTTTAAACCTTTTGAAAAAAATTCAAAAAGCCAATTCATAGGAATTCAGCAATTACATATAACTCTAATTTAAAAAAAAAAAAACTAATGAGCATTTTTCAAAATATAATTTTTTTATTTTTTTTTTGTACAAAAAAATATTAATTAAAAATATTATTATGCAGTATAAATTGGGCTACCTACACCTATATATGTGTGAAAATCGGTTAAGCCATTTATGAGATAGTCGAAAGAAAAAAAAAAGCCGTCCTATGGAAAGTACAGATTTTAGACATTTAAAAATAAAGTTTTTTTTAAACCCATTCATATGGTTCGTACCTAAAAAGAAGCACTAATTTTTTAAAATCAAAATCGTTAGAGTCGTCTTTGAGAAAAATAGTCTTTAACGTAACGGTAAAAGAAGATGCCGTTGGTTATTCAATTTCCCCTCTGTAAAATAAAAAACTCTATATACCAAGTTTGAAGAAATTGGGCCAACCGTTTGGGATGGGGAATACATGCATACATACAAACAGACAGACAGACTGACAGCCAGACAGACACACATACAGACGGTAAGAATTTTTGGAACATCTTTTTTCATTTTCGTTATCATCCTAATATCATGTTTGATTGGTAATCTAAAACCTTTTTTTCGACGAATGCATAATTTGCCTTAGTACTTATAATCGCAAGTTAAAAATATATTTACAATATTTTTTTAAGGTACTCTGCATTCTAAAAAAAAAACAATAAAAAACTTAATATAAAGAAAAATGCAAACAAAGTTTTGATGAATTTGTGTTTTTTAATTAAATTATATTTAATCCGTTTCCACATCAAGCTAATGTGTTTTACGCTACTAAAAAATATATTCTACTCTATTTTTTGATTTATTAAATTCTTGAATTTTCTTGCATGCGTGTAGTTAAATATGGAAAAGGCATATGGAACATGTATAACTTATCTAATTAATTAATTTAATGTTGTGTAATTTATATGCCTATTTCAACACAAAAAGTGCTGAAAACATTTTGATTCATCAATTTAAAGGTAAGGGATATGCGAGTGATTGTCCTTTTAACTCGCCATTGAATAACCTCTCCCTTATCCCTATATTGTAAATAAATAGAAAAGTCAATCCTTTTAAATTGTTGGTTACAAAATAAAACCAACCCCAGTCGACAATAATTGCAATGCATAACGTACATAATTTTCCATGCGACTCTTTGCCAAAACGAATTTATATTCCGCCCTAATTGCCATATCTCATGATTAAACCCAGAATGGTATAAAACAGACCTGTTTTACATAGGTAGGTAGATAGACCTACTCGTACCTTTATTTCATAATGGCCATTGGAAAGAGCTTAAGCAAAAAATTGTAGTAGCCTTGGAAATACTGCACAAGACCCAAAAAGAGCGACAAACGGCCGCCGACTGTGGCCTTTTTTTCATTTTTTTTTTTATTGCGAACAACAGGCAATTCGATGTCGTCCACGTCCATATTTTCATATACACCTTACAGAATTTATTTAAAATTCACTTAAACGTCAATTTTCCTCATTAAGGAAACCAACAACAGCCGTCTTTTACATTGCATGAAATCATTCTAAAGGAATTTTGTTTCCTCTTCGTTTCATTCAAGGACTCAGCAGACTATATATAAGCTGCAAAAGTTCTTTCCTAACAACTTAAATATAATTTCATGGACTGTCAAACCAGCTTTAAAGTAAAATCACCCTCTGTTACCCGCGCTTCTCTAGAAATTTTCAACCAAATGCCACTTTTGTAACTTTGAGGACGAAAGTTGCTCTGATCGACGGTTACCGAACATATAAAGGTTAACATCAACTATTTATTATTGGATGAGGCTCTTCTGTTTCAATAGAAAACACAAGTTTAAAACGATGTATCTCCGGTTTATATGAGAAAAAAATCGTATTCCCTTCTTCTTGTTATCAAAGACACACAAACATCCATACAAATTCTGACAAAACATCTGGGAATATGAAACAACATTTTTTTTATTTTTTTTATTATCCTGCTGTGTTTACATTTCGAATATCTACAGCGGATATAAGGCATATCGAAAAAACTGTAAACGAAAAGAAAAACTAAAACACTGAAACCGAAGCCGAAGGATATATGTATGTATAACATGAAAACGCATTCCATCGTTAAAAAATGGCGCCCAACAGCTATCTCGCAAGGTAGGTAAATTTTGTTTTTTGCCGCACCGATGAGTAAACGTTAGTGAATATATGGTGAGGTTGACAGACACGCACACATCATTGGGGCTTGGCTGTCCTTACTTGTTAACCTTAACTTTAGACCTTCTAAGGATGTGAAAATCAAATATTTCTTCCAGAATGTGTTGGGGATCATTTCTATTGTTTCCAATTTTTTGTCAATCTCTGACAAATTGAATTCCGTTTGGTTGAGTTTAAGTTCCTCTAGCGTGCGAATCAAATAAACAAAAAAAAAAACAGTTCACATTTCAATGGCTTTTAATGAATCCTTTTTTTTGTCAACTTCTTTAGCCATAGGATTTAAGAGTATGACAAATATAGGAAAAGTACAAAGACTTAGAGTTGCCTCCGGCAGCATTAAGATATATGCAAATGACTATCGATCATTGCCGGAGAGGTAAAGTCCTTCGAAGATTTAAAATTCATGGCTTCAGGGAAATAACAAAAAATGAAAAAAAAAAAAACAAACATGGATGTAACAGCGTTAAGCCACGTTGCAAAAATTATTATTAAAGTAATCAGCGTTGGTTCCGGGTGGCCTGTCATTGCCGGTGACTAATGAAAGCAGTATGGGTAGAAAAAAAGAATACGTAAAAATCAGAAACATAAAAGGAACAGCGTGCGTAATGGTAATGTTATGTCCTTTTAATTTTGCCGTTAAAAGGATGGTGATATACTGCTGGTGGTACGATATGCGCTTGTACACTTGTTCAATTCATTTTTGGAATCTCGAAAATAGGGGAAACTATTTCCAATAAAATTTGCCGATTTTCGAACTTTCGAAACCCCGTATTCGAAGTTCGAATCACCATACTTATCCCCGTTAAATATTCGAAACGAGTGGTAATTTGAGTGGAAATTGCATGGAGAACATCAATTTAGTACATTTTTCGAAATTCATATCGCCCTTTTTTGAAGTTCGACACGAGTTTCACATTATTACGAAAAAAGAGGAAATCTAATTTTCTACAAGTAGGTGGATGAGGTTTTCTGCCATCTCCCATGTGTTTACAATGATTTATAACCGTTTAGAGATTCAGAGTAAGTAGGTAGGTATATTCCTTAGGTATTCGACTCGACTAAAGCAAAGTCACGTGGTCTTGTGGTTTCAAAGAGTGTACACAACTTTTTGTTCGAAATCAAGTTTTTTTTTTTATTTTCATATCGTATCGGTTTCATTCGACATAACAAGCTAGCTAGATGTGTATAGGCTGAAGTTTAATATGATGTGTATCAACATGTAGGTACAATTTTATTGTAAAAGGTAACACAAAAAAAAAGAAATATAGGATGATAGAAAGAATACGGCATTCTACATTTTGAATTAGGTCCTTTGATGAAATGTGTACCAGAGATATTTTGCTGGTAATTGGTTTTCACTTTAAAGCAGGTTGTCGCCGTGTGTGTATTTTGTATATCAGTTGGCTTTTATGAAATGTTTTGCACTAACATAAAAAGTATCGTTGAAAACACTGGATTTTACCATATGCAGTTTTCCTTCCTATGGTGTCCTTGTATCATAAACTAGAACACCGCATCGGTTTAGTAAAATTTATTGGAGGTTGGGTGAATTAGGTATTTGTGAAGGCTTTGTTTAAAGGTGTCTTTGATTTTTAACATGATATCCTTAAAGAAAACAACAACAAACTTAATAGGTATCCTTGTGTGCCTATCACGTGGAAAAAGTAATTTGCGTGTTCTTTTTTATCGTTAAAATGAAAGAAAAACAAAATGTAGGTTATTGAGGTAGGGTATTATATCTGAAGTGTTGGTTTTTAAGTCTAGAGAGGTACCTTAAGTAGAGAGGAGATATTTTGTATCTTGTGTTATGAGTTGAGTAAATCACGTTACCAGTTTCCCGGGGCATTTAGTCCTTTCAAGAAATTATGACTATTGTTTTTTTTTTTCTGTTCGGCATAATAAAATATGGGCGACCGTCAAGATCATTGGGTAACACGCCCTTCGTGTATAATGTCAATGGCCTCATTCAGTTGTCGGTAAGATAGCCTATTTAAGTTATGTTCAATTTTTAAATTTGAAGATTTCACTTCGTCGGCTTTTTTGGTCGTGATAATTTATTAATGAAAGATATTCATTAGTTTTCCCAACGTTTCGACTGAGTTTTCAGTCTTCTTCAGGGGCACTTTATTAACCATGAAACAAAATAAGAGAAACATTTGTATGTTTACATTTAGTTGTTAAGATTTTATACTTACAATTATATATATATATAAAAATTTAAAAAAAATGACAGTTTTGTGATTAAATATTTAAATTAAAGCACTTCTTCTTAGTTAGAAGTTTAGTCAACAACTGTTTAATAAAATTTTCTTTTAAAGGAGCAACAAAACTATTGATGTATGTATGTATGTATCGCAGTTATGTAGAGACTAGGGAACAGTACAACGACGAGATACACTGTGTATCCTGCTTCCTGTTTATGTTATTTTTGTTATTCAAAATGTACAAAGTTTCTAACGTATATCGTTTCGATGTATGTTTTTCCGTTTGAAGAATTTGCACATTTTTAAAGTCTGGAGCATGATTTCTTTCTAAGCTGTTTTTTGAGAACTTTTGGACTTGATATCAGATTTGTGATTTGAGATCCTTTGTTTTAAAAGCTGCTTGGTAGTGCCAATGTAACATAGTTCACAATTTTCTCTTTCGTTGCCTAAGCAATTGAACTTATATACAACGTCTGTACTTTGATCCTTTTCACTTTTCTTGTTAAGTTTTGTAAACAGTGTGTTAAGTGTTTGGTTGGATTTGTATGCAACATTGACATCTTTAGCTTTGCTAGCGATGGTTTTCTTGAAACCTTCAGCAAGTTTCGGCACGTAAACCATACTTTTGAAATAACCTGCTCTTTCATGTTTATTGCTTTGTTGGTGATTGGTTTGGTGTTGTGCTATTAATTCGCGAATCATATCTAACGGATACCCATTATCAATAAGGATTTTTGTTATTTTCTCTTTGTTGGCGGGATGGAATTTCTTTTCACTAATCGTAAGGACTTTCTTAATAAGGTTGGAAGCCGTATTGACTTTAATATGTTTCGCTTGATTTGATCTAAAATTGACGATTCTTCCGGATGCTGTCTCTTTCTGATGCCAGTCAAAGGTGAGTCTGTTTCTCTCACGATTAATTTTTACGTCCAAAAATGCTATCGTTTTATTTTTTTCTCCCTTTCCACCGTGAATTGGATTTTGGAGTTGAATGCGTTAAGACTTTGCAAAACTTTGTCAATCTCACTATTTTCTATTACTGCAAATATGTCATCAACGTATTTGGTGATGAATTTTGGCGGATTTATTGGTTTGAACGTTTTTTCTAACAAAAAATCTAAGACAATCTGAAGAAGACTGAAAACTCAGTCGAAACGTTGGGAAAACTAATGAATATCTTTCATTAATAAATTATCACGACCAAAAAAGCCGAAGAAGTGAAATCTTCAAATTTAAAAATTGAACATATCGAATTGGTCAAAACACTTTTAATTATTTAATATATGTTAGTATCCACTGAAGTTCCTGAACAACCAACATAGAATAGGTTGAATTTGTATGGGTTTGTGCATATGTTTTTGACATTTCTCATGGGATACAAAAGTATACCAAAGTTTTTCTGATAGCTTCAGATTTTTTTTTCGGCAGCAGTTGTTTTGTCATCAGCTGTATTCTGACATCGGAATGCAACAATACCAACCTATCCGGATAGCTATAGTTCGGCTAATGAATGAAGCCATTGGGTACATTCAAAAATCGAACCAAAGCTATCTGGATGGTTTGGTGTTGTTATAATCTCTGTAAGAACACAGCTTATGACAAAGCAGCTGCTACCAAAAAATAAATCTCAATAAATACCTAATATTGCATACCAACATTTTTGAAAAATATATTTTTTTTGTGGATTAAAAATATTATATATATTTTTTTTAAATTCAATATTTCGAAAACGGGTGCATGATTTTTTTTTTTAATTTATGTTTTCAGCTTATAATATTAAATACTAGCTGACCCTATAGACGTTATCCTGTCTTAATTTTGAATATTGAATTCGAATTTTTATACCTAACTAAAAAAATATTAAAAAAAAAAGTGTTTATTATTCTAATGCTTTATAATAGGTATACAACATTATTAATTTTTTTTCTTGTGCGTATATAAATAATTGTGTTGGTATTCCAACACGTGAGCAGACGACATAAAACTGACCATGTGAAAAACATGGATTTTCAAGATTGATGCCACAAACACTTAGCGACTGCCCTTGAGATTTATTTATCGAGATTGCAAATGCTAGTCGCACTGGAAGTTGCAAGTGTTTATAGTCAAATGTCATGTCGTTCGGAATCAAAGGAATCCGTGGAATTAGCCTTTCTACTTCCCTTTCAAGATTGTGGCTTCGATGACGTTGTTCATTAATTTCTTCACCACAATTCGGGTGCCATTACAACGACAATAGCGACTCCGTCAATTGTTGGCGCATTAAAACGTCCCGCGTGTTATCCTGCAGACGTCTATCAGCTTTAATGACAATTTTGTGATTATCAGACGGCATGCGGTCCAAAGCGGTCGTGAATAATGTAACCAATTCGTTATGTTGATGAAAAAAATCCTTAGAGTTGTTCCACAATTATTGGTCTTTTCCGCCGAATCACCCATACAAAAATTTGCAAAACGCTTTGACTTAAGTGATATTGAAGATGCTTTATTTAAAATTAAACCTAAAACAACTGCAGATATATTAGGATTTTTCCCTATTATTTTTAGTCATTGTGCAAGTTCACTTTCTGTTCCACTATTAGAACTATTTAATGAATCTATTTCTAATGGTATTTTTCTGAATGAGTGGAAAATCTCTATCAATGATCCGATTTTTAAATCCGGATCAAAAAACTTAATAGCGAACTATAGACCAATTACTTAGCTAGCTGTTGTTCCAAAGCTCTTAGATAGTCTTGTTCAAGACAAATTTAAATTGATCATAAAACAACATGTAAGTAAATATCAACATGGTTTTTGGAAAGGTAGGTCTACCAATTCTAATCTAGTAGAATTCACAAATGTCTGTATTAATACTCTGGACAATAGGAAACAAGTTCATGTAATTTATACAGACTTTGTTAAAGGCTTTAGTACGGTTAATTTACATATTCTCTTAGAGAAACTTCAAGCGTATGGTTTTCATGGACGGTTCTTCAATGGTTTTCTTCATATTTATTTGGTCGTAAACAATATGTTATGATTGGAAATTTTTTCTCAAAACAGATTGAGGTAACTTCTGGTGTTCCAGAAGGTAGTCACATGGGTCCCTTATTATTCTTACTTTTTATTAATGATCTTTCTAATGTTCTTAAACATTCCCATTGCCTAATGTATGCGGATAATATAAAGTTCTTTTCTAGCATTTCTGATTTAAATAATTGTCTTTTGCTTCAAAATGATCTAATATCTTTTGTCAATTGGTTCAAGTCAAATGATTTGTTATTAAATGTTGACAAGTACGCTTGTATGGCCTATAATAGAACTTTATTAAATATTATTCCAAACTATTCACTAAATAATGTTCCGTTACAAGTAGTTGAACAGTTCAAAGACTTGGGCGTTATATTTGATTTGAAATTTAAATTTAACTTACATATTAATTTCATTGGCGCAAAATTTTAAACGATTTAGTAAAATGTATAAAGCCACTTCTAGCAATTTACAAAGCTAAAAAGATGATTGAACTAATTTTAAACGATTTTAACATTTTACTAAAGTTAAAATCACGGAATGGCTACTTTAACTTTTAGCAATTTGCTAAAGCCATTATGGAATCCGATAGTATATCAGCCTTGCACGCGGGGTGCCTAGGTTCGAGTCCAGCTGGTGCACAATTTTTTTTGTTTTTTTTTTTTGTAAATAATGAAGTTAAAATGATGAAAATAGAAAATAATATAGCAGGCTTTCAACATTCTTATAATTCGAAATGCCTATTATTTGGAATACAGACTCTCGAGGCGAGAAGAAAAATTTATAGTGTAGTTTATTCGTGATATTTTGACTTCAACCATCGATTTCTTTAAGAGCCAGACCGTTATTGGCAATTGATTCCCATCATACACTTTATGGACAGCGAGAATCAATTTCGGCAAGTTGTAATTTATTTAATATGTTTTATTCTACTTTGGATATATCAATGTTTTTGATGAAAATTTTTTAAAAGTCGATTATTAGCTTTACTCAATTAATTTTATTATTTGTTTCTTCCATTTTTTAAATTTTATAGAAATATGTTATATGTATTCATGAACTCAATTGTTATTAGATACTTCATTTGAAATCTGTTGAATGTAAGTTCGTAGATTGGTTACATAAATAAACAAACAACAATAAACAAACAACAATAAGCAAACAACTAATTTACTGGCCCACTCTCAATTTACTCTTAAGACTAACGTCTTTGGACCTATTATATTTTATTTTATTTTTTCAGTTATAAAACTTATTAAGGCGATATTAAATTAGCATATATTTATATTACCAATGATTTCATATAAAATATGGCAAAATATTTCATGTATGACAAGTCGTATTAGACTACGCCATACAAATATGTCAATTTTTTATGACCGAAAGCCTTGTCATATAAATTTTGATCATATATATGACAAGGCTAAAGTTATTATTACACCACTGATCTCTATAATACACTGGATAGTGTATTCACACAAAAAAATCGAACCCAATAGAAAACTGTAATAATTGTAGAGGGTCCATGTCAGTATAACAGTATAACATTTTTGTTAACCCTGGGAACAACGACGAGGCCAAGCGATCTCGCATATTCGTCCGTATTAAGGTGGCTAACATTAAAGATTTTCTTGTTCTTCATGATGTACGAGTATGACACAAACGCACGCTGGGCAGTTTCTTTAATTTCTTTGCTTCGAGCCAGGAATCGCTCAATATTTCCTTTGTGAGAGAAAAGTTTTCGCGGGTCAATATGAATCTGATCGATTTCTATTTTGGCAGTTTTTAGTTCGGCAACCATGCCATCTACCGCATAAGGAAGCACCACGGGCTTTATGACGAGCCGTCCTTCCTGCCCGATTGATGTAGTTATAGCACCTATTCCATCTAACCAGGTCCATTTTTTTTTTATGAATAAGTCCTCTATCATCTTGTAAATTTTAAAATATTAAGCAAAAATGATTCAGTTTTTATTATTTCTTGACACTTACTTTATTCTGAGTTGTTTGTAGCTCTTATTATCTTGATTGAAACTGACAATAAAAATAAATTGTTGTTCAATTTTTTTTTTGAAAAGGAGTGCAATCTATCTCTTTCTTTCTTTTTATAAAAAAAACAAGATAGGCAATTGCACTGGTGCTACTGTCAATAAATTCAAATGGAGTCAAAAAAACTGTTATACTTTGTAGGGAATACGCTATCCAGTGTATTATAGAGATCAGTGTATTACACTGGCTTTTAAATAAAAAAATTAAAACAAAATTATTTTACAAGCATATGTGTCTATTACATACATACATATTTCATTGAAGCAATTTATATTAAATGTAGCATACTATTTTAGCATTGTGAAAATATTATTTAAACGGGGGGAAACAGAATACAAGAAGGGTTTTGGTTCGTAAACGGTTGCTGAAAAGAAAAGAATAAATGTCGCACATTTCGAGAGATAATTTAGAATTTATTTTGGCTATTAATGTTGATGTTGATTAAAATCAAGTAATGTGCTTTAGCCCAATGCACAATCCCCGAATCAGCTTAAACAAAAAATTGTTTATGTTGGCTCCGTTGTATAGAACCTGGTTGGAATAATATCTTGTGTACTCCGACTCTGGTGTTCTGTGTAATCCAAGGCAACGTCTAAGACATGGCCTCTCAAACTACCGAATCTTTTCCATTTGAGATGGGGCAGCGTTGAACTACACCGGGCATCCATAGGCAATCATAGGACTGATGAGGGCCAAGTAACAAATCAAGCCAATCATCTAAAACGCTTAAGGACCAAGTTTGAATAAAATCGCTTCAGCGGTTTTAGGCTGTAGGTCGACTTACACACAGAAAGACGGAACTGCGGGAATTACTTTTGTTCGTATTCTCTATCATCGCAATGTCAAATTAGATTAAAATCTTGAGTTCGAACATCTTTTCTAAATGCAAAACTTGCCCCATAGTACATTCATATACAATGTTATGTTATACATCGCAAGTGGAAACTAGTATAACTGAATCGACATACATATGTACATAGTTGTATGAAGTTCAACAAGTAAAATAGAGTGGACTATGTGTCCTAGATGCCTACCTCCTCACCTTTGCCATCTCCTTGAAAATATTAAATTTAACATTCAAAATGTATTTTTTTTTCTACATTTTAGGACTAAATTACTTTTTAATTTAATTTTTTCATGAGGCAATTTATAAATATACAAAGAAACAATTGCATGCCTCCGTATCTCTTTGAGAGTAAGTACTTCTTATACACAAGGTTTTTTATCAGGTAGCGTGGCCGAGCGGTCTAAGGCGCTGGTTTAAGGCACCAGTCTCCTCGGAGGCGTGGGTTCGAATCCCACCGCTGCCAGCTTTATTTTATTTTTAAATTTTTTACAAATAACACTGCAATGCTTACTATTTTTATAAAGCCAGAAGGCTGTTTAATCGCGTATTTTCTTGTAAATCAATTATTAGTATGAAAGACCAGCCTCTTATAGTAAAAAAAATTATTGTTCGTGACATTTTTAAACAAATCTGTTGGATATTAGGTAAAAATATTCGATTAAAATTTTGTTTTGTTAAGAGATAAATGCTAATATTTTGCTTAAAAGCTGCTTAAGGAATTCCATCGAAGATGTATCCAATTGCCTCCCTGTCGAAAACTGTCATTTAAGTAATTGTAGAGGGGATGATGCATTTACCTTACAAAATCATATTATGAACCTTTGCAAGAAATTACAACAACAAAACGTGTTTAACACTGTCAAAAGGTATGAAATGTTGTAGCGGAGGAAGGAACTAAGTTACGGCTGGTTTCGAATAGCGCGTTAGAGTTAAAACACTTACATTACTTTAACAAGCATTACAGACGCGTTGACATTACAGATGACTTCAAGCGAAAATGAACTTGAATTAGGAATTTCCATCAGACATCAATTAGCTGTGAGGTGCGTTTTTTCCAAACCCCGGAGAAATTGGATGAAAAAAACGACCACGGGGCTTAGTGAGAAAGCTTGGAAGCAGTGTTACATTTGAAAGAATGTCTCCAAAAGCTAAGTCCCGAAAATTCTTAGGGCTTAAGCTAGCACCCCGGGAATTAGTTGTTGTTGGATTTAACATACAAATTGTTAATCCCACTTTCCTCCAATTTCCCCGGGCTTAGACAAAAACACGCCTATCTACCTACATATCTATAATAATGAACAGGACAATGCCGAAATACAAAGAAAGTAACGCGTAACGCAACTGACATGTACCGTAACGCGACAATTGATGCACTACACACACAAAAAAGTGGCTTACTGACAAGACTAACACGCTTGTACAAACGGTTTACTGACACACGAGATCTGGAGATAAGGACACTGAAGTCGTCCATCAAAAACATCAACCAATTGATCAAAGAAAATTATAGGTTGTCCATTAATTTGTTTAGGGACAACAAAATTCGGGCCGTGAACGCTACCGACCCGAGTATGTTCCCACAAATTAATAAGATATTCAGAAGAAACGATCAAAACGACCTTCCGTGTCTTAAGCTCCAGAGGACAACACAAAACAGAGACGTACTTCTGACAGCAGGCATAGACCCAGATGACGCCGTCTTGGACGATGACCTCTTCATAATCGAAGATCCGCAAGAAAATGTGGAGGCTGTGGGGGCTGCTTTCCAGCAAGTGTACAAGGTGATTGCTAGCATTCGCCCGAATCATGACCTGGAGAACAGAGCTCTGCTTCATCACTTATGGCTCCGAAACGATATAAGCGAATGGCGATCTGAGAACCTTGGTTTTACCGGGTTTAATGATGAAGATTTGGCAAACGCCATAATGGCCGACCGAAATGGGCCCAGCCCCTTGTTAATTTCGAAAAATGAGCTCCAGCTCATCTTCGATTCATTAAAGAAAAAGAAGTCAGCAAGAGTCGATGGTATATCCAACGTTGTACTACGACATTTGCCTCAAGAAGCAGTTGACATTTATACCACACTGCTTAACAACGCGCTGAATAATGCATATTATCCAGTGCGGTGGAAGACAGCTGTGGTGCACCCTCTCCCAAAAAAGGGAAAGACAACTCCAATCCGGCGAATCTCCGGTCGATAAGTCTTCTTCCAAGTATCAGCAAAGTATTTGAAAAGGTTATTAATAGAGCCCTGTTCAAGTGGACGGAGGACAAAAATATCATCCCGGATAATCAGTTCGTATTTTTAAGGCGGGACATGACACAATTCATGCCGCGTCTAAACTAGTTTCTGATATCCAATGGAACAAAACTAAAAAGCAGTGTACGGGTGCCTGTCTGGTTGATTTGGAGAATGCCTTCGACACCGTATGGTTAGAAGGTCTCTATCTAAAGCTAACCAGACTAGGTATAAGTAAACCTCTATTGTATATACTTTATGACATGCTAAATGGTAGAAAGTTTGTTGTCAAGAGTGGCAATGTAACTTCTACCGCAATTTTTAATATTAATAATGGTCTTCAGCAGGGAGCGGTTAACTCGCCGATTCTATTCAGCATTTACACCAGCGATCTGATAGGTAGTCTAAAACTCAGGCAATTGCGTACGCCGACGATCTAATTGCGTACAGAACAGCTCCAACAGTTGAGGTCATCAAAATTCTTTTGCAACGTGACTTCGACAAGATTTAGCGATATTGTGATGACTGCAAGTTGAAAATCAACTTCCAGAAATCAGAAACTATTTTGTTTAGGACTCCGTTGTCTAGCGCCTCAAGGGATACGAGAAAGAACTGGCGCAAGCTGGTGATCGTCGGCCCATATGGACATCCACTGGCGAGTAAAAGTGTAGTAAAGTACCTTGGCATCTGGTTGGATCAGTACATGTATTTCGACAGACATATAGGTGCTGCTCTGACCAGGGCTAAGGTAGCCTTTCCCCTGGCAAAACGATTGTTTTATAGCAGCCGTCTTGACAGCAGGGTGAAGGTGATTTGCTACATGGCCCTCATCAGGCCGATGATTGCCTATGGATTCCCGGTGTGATTCAACGTTGCCCCATCTCAAATGGGAAAGATTCGGGTGTTTGAGAAGCAGTATCTTAAACGTTGCCTTGGATTAGACAGAACACCAGAGTCGGAGTACAAACGATATTATTCCAACCAATTTATATACAACGGAGTCAATATAAACAGAATATTTTTTTGTGGCTTATTACCCCAACAACGAATATCACGAGGGAGCGCGGTTAAGTGGCTACATCTCTCCCGAGATATTCCTCTTTTTAGACAGTCAAGCTGATACAGGATGGAATGGCCGTACCGCTAATCTACCACGTCAGCCGAAAGTCTGTAGATAGGATAGATCATGATATTTAAAGGCGATTAAGATGGTAAGTCTTGGCCGACTTACGTAGATTTAGGGTAATTTGGTATAGGGAACAGTCGGGGTGGGACCAGGTTCTATACAACGGAGCCAACATAAACAGAATAGATAATTTTTTGTTCAAGCTGATTCGGGGTCACGTTGCAAGAGCGATGTCCTCAACTAACAGCTTAATTTTTGGGGCGTATTACCCCAATAACGAATATTTTGAGAGTGCGCGGTTAAGTGGTTACATCCCTCCCGAGGCATTCCTCTATTTAGACAGTCGAGGGCTGATACAGGATGGAGGGGCGGTTCCGCTCATCTACCACGTCAGCCGGAAAACTGTGGATAGGCGACTCCTGTATGGTCGAGACGTCATCGCTCAAGGTGGAGAAGAGCGCCTTCGGTTCAGTAGGACTGTGTCCGATCGGGACCGGAGGGATAGGGCGAAACAGGAGAACCAGTTCTGGTGGCTCTCTGAACAGCATCGTGATATATAAAGTCGATGAAGATGATATATCTTGGTCGACTTACATAGATTTAGGGCATTAGGTATAGGGAACAGTCAGGGTGGCACCAAAAAAAATTAAAAACATGTATGTATGCGGGGGCATACGTGCATGTATCTGCGTGTCTGTACATGTATGTGCGTACGTATATGTATGTGCGTATGTACATGTGTGGGTGGCTTGCATGCTGGTGTGTGTCTGCATGCATATAAAAAATAAACAAACAAAAAAATTAAAAAACGAAAAAAATGCTGCTGTGGCTGTTCTAGTTTTTAAGTAGTTATAAGTATTATTAGGTAATTTAAGTAGTTTAAGTAATTTTTAGTTAGTATAAGTTAGTTTTATTTAGTTTTAATTATTTTTAATATATATTTAGGTTTAGTTTATAGGTTAAAAAAAAAAAAAAAAAAAGATCAGATATCAAGTTTTTTGTATATAAGTTTCTTGAAATATAAAATAAATAAAAAAAAATTGATTTAATTAAAATAGTTTTTAGGTCGAAAGACATTAGTTGTAAGAGTTATTGTTTAATTTAGAGCGCCCGTAAAGGGCCAGTAAATTAGTTGTAAGTTATTGATAAGTAGGCTAGTTTTAATCATTTTTGTCTAGCTTTAAGATAGTTATAAGTTAAAATGAAATAAAAATGAATTAAAAAAAAAAAAAAAAAAAAAAAAAAAAAAAAAAAAAAAAAAAAAAAAGTCGGGGTGGCACCAAAAAAAAATTTAAAAATATGTATGTATGCGGAGGCATATGTACATGTATCGCGTGTTGTATATGAAAGTGCGTACGTATATGTATGTACGTGTGTACTTTATGTGTATGTTGCATGTTCCTGTAGGTCTGTATGCATATATAAAAATTAACAAAAAAAATTTTAAAAACGAAAAAAAAATGCTGTTGTGGCTGTTCTAATTTTTAAGTAGTCTTAAGTGGTTTTGGGTATTATTAGGTATTTTAAGCAGTTTTTTTAATTATTTTTAGTTGATCTTTAGGTAGTTTTAAGTACAAATTTAAAAATGATTTGATACTGAGTTTTTTAAAAAAAGTTTTCTTGGTTAAATAAAAATAAAATATTTAGATTTAATTAAAATAGTTTTAAGGTCGAAAGACATTAGTTCTAAGAGTTATAGTTTAGCTTAGAGCGCCCGTAAAGGGCCAGTAAATTAGTTGTAAGTTATTGATAATTAGGCTAGTTTTAAACATTTTTGTCTAGCTTTAAGATAGTTATAAGTTAATATAACAACAACCCCAACAATTCCTGCTCATCATTCCTCATTTAAAGTTAGTACTATATATGTAGGTTCCTATATCTATGGCGTATATATACCTTCTGTATTCACAATAAACTAAATACAACAACAAATCTTCCTGGTTCTTCCTCTTTCAGCTTTCTTTATTTCCATGCTTAACTAAAATACGTACATACAACCATACTGACGCCTTAAAAAAAAAGAAGAAAGAAATATCAAAATAACCTAAAACTAAAGGCGGCTTTACATGGATCTGCATCTGCAGACTTGAAGAAAAGTAGAGCGGGCCAATAATATAAAACAAACATAAAAGTAAGACAGGATACACACTAATAACTTACTCGAACTCTGCTATAACTTTCTTGACACATCTCACAATCACATGTTCTTAGCGTTCAGATATGTAGTTTTGAGAAGAAAATTTTCGCTATTTTCGTTGTTTTTAAGCAAACTGAGGTGAAATGGTAAAAAAAAACTTGAAAATTCGTTATCTGAACGGAACAAATTATGGTGCAGATGAAAATGCTATAATGAAGATGAACATGTTCATCTTCACTATAATCTGCAATCTTCAGGTTCGTACTTCCTATAATCTTCATACATGAAGATGGTCTCCATTTTGGTTTTCGCTCTCTATCGCACAAGTATGAATTTCTTATTTTGTTTCCTCTTTTTTTGCAGATGTCAATGCAGATGAAGATGAAGATGCATGTAAAGCCTCCTTAAAACTACAAGGGATTTAGGCCGTGTGTGAATTGCGTTAAAATGTTGGTTAAATTTTGTAACTTGGTTAAATTAATTAAAATACTCATTGTATTTCATTTTGCAAATTGAATACAAATAGATTGATTTGTCAGCTTGTCAAATTCTTCAGCTGTGAAAACTAGTGTTTACATATTAAATCAACAAACTAACCATAATGGGAATTGTTTTGAAAAGATTTGGAATTGTTGTTTTAAAATATTAAATTAACGATGTAAAACCGAAACATATTAGTAAAACTGAGAATTCGTTATTTTTTTCGTGCCAAATTATTAACTTTATATCTTCTAAGTCAGATTTTGGGAAAGAAATTAATTAACTTGAACAACAACAAAAAAATGTTTTAGGGAAATTTCTTCAATCTTGAAGGAATTTTAGCCAAAATAGTGTTTTAATAAATCCCTTTTAACGCAATTCACACAGCAAAAATCTAAATTTGATATCACCACAAACCAAACTTCAAAATTTAACCAAGGTAGAAAAATTACCCAAAATTTCAACGCAATTCACACACGGCCTTAGAGATGGGCAGGGCACCCTTCATACACCTCGTATTTTCACCACACTTTACCTCATATGAAATTCTCCACATATGAAATAAATAATGATTGTTTTAATTCGTATAAATACAATTATATTAACTCCGAAAATGAAACTTAATTATTTTCTGAATTTATTTTGACGGCTTTTATCCAAGTTTTACGTAAGTTTTAATTAGAAATTAAATATCTATTTACACTTTTCCACCACTTTTCTGTACTCAGCTATTCACCATAGTAGTATTGCCCATTCTTCTTAGCTCCTTATCGACGTTGTACATATGTAAAATTATATTACGGATAAATTTACTAATAAGGCATATGGCTATAGTAAATAGTATACTGATATTGTGATGACTGGAATTTGGAAACCAACTTCCAGAAATAAAAAAACTATTCTGTTTAGGACTCCATTGTCTAGCGCTTAAAGGAATACGAGAAAGAACTGGCGCAAGCTGGTGATCGTAGGGCCACATCGACATCCACTGGCGACTAAAAGTGTAGTAAAATACATTGGCATCTGGTTGGATCAGTACCTGTATTTCGACAGACATATAGATGCTGCCTTGGCCAGGTCTAGGGAGCCTTTGCCTTGACAAAACGACTATTTTATAGCAGCCGTCTTAACAGCAGGGTGAAGGTGATTTGTGACTTGGCCCTCATCAGGCCGATGATTGTGTACGGATGCCCGCTGTGGTTCAACGTTGCCCCATCTCAAATGGAAAAGATTCGGGTGTTTGAGAGGCAATGTCTTATACGTTGCCTTGGATTACACAGAACACATTAAACCAACAAAAATTAAAAAACGAAAAAAAATGCTGCTGTGGCTGTTCTAGTTGTTAAGTAATTTTAAGTGGGTATTTTTAGGTATTTTAAGTAGTTTAAGGCCGTGTGTGAATTGCGTTAAAATGTTGGTTAAATTTTGTACCTTGGTTAAAATTTGACACTAGCGTGGTGAATAAAATGGGTTAAAATGTAGGCAGCTGTAGAGCAGGCTAAATTTGCGTTAAAATTTAACGTTTCTCAAGATAGAGTAATTTGAAACTGTAAGCGATAACCGAAAAGAAAGGTGAACTCCAAAAAGTCCAGATCTACTGGAAAACCATATAATAAATGTAAGTTTTAATTTATTCAATTGAAAAATTAAATTACATTATTATTTTTGTTTGTGTAGGGTCTCAAGAGGAAAAAAACAAATATTATAATCCGTTGATATTTTAACAAATATAAAATAATTAATTAAAATACTCATTGTATTTCATTTTGCAAATTGAATACAAAGAGATTTATTTATCAGCTTGTCAAATTCTTCAGCTGTGAAAACTAGTGTTTACATATTAAATCAACAAACTAACCATAATGGGAATTGTTTTGAAAAGATTTGGAATTGTTGTTTTAAAATATTAAATTAACGATGTAAAACCGAAACATATTAGTAAAACTGAGAATTCGTTACTTTTTTCGTGCCAAATTATTAACTTTATATCTTCTAAGTCAGATTTTGGGAAAGAAATTAATTAACTTGAACAACAACAAAAAATGTTTTAGGGAAATTTCATCAATCTTGAAGGAATTTTAGCCAAAGTAGTGTTTTAATAAATCCCTTTTAACGCAATTCACACAGCAAAAAGCTAAATTTGATCCCACCACAAACCAAACTTCAAAATTTAACCAAGGTAGAAAATTTAACCAACATTTTAACGCAATTCACACATGGCCTAAGTTATTTTTAGTTAGTATAAGTTTGTTGTATCTAGTTTTAATTATATTTAGTCTAGCTTTATGTGTAGTTTATAGGTAAAAATAAAAATATCATAAGATACCGAGTTTTTTGTGTATAAGTTTTCTTGGTTAAATAAAAATAAAAATAAAATAATTAGATTTAATTAAAATAGTTTCTAGGTCGAAAGACATTAATTCTAAGAGATATAGTTTAGTTTAGAGCGCCCGTAAAGGGCCAGTAAATTAGTTGTAAGTTACTGAAAATTAGGCTAGTTTTAAACATTTTTGTCTAGCTTTAAGATAGTTATAAGTTAATATTAAATAAAAATGAATTTAAAAAAATAAAAAAGGGGGTTGGTTTGATTTTGACAGCTCGTGGCGGCCATATTATCGTCTTTCAATTAGTTACTAAATACAAATCATCATGGCAAGTTACAGGGTCGAGCAACACGTGCAAATGATAAAATTTTATTATCAAAATGAGTGTTCTCTAGTAGCAACGAGGCGCGCGTTGCGACACTTTAGCGGTGAGGCCCAGTTTTGGATGACGAACGTGAATAAGCAAAGTTCAAGAGATTCGATGCTGGAGTTGAGAAAGCTGATCAAAAAGTCTGGTTCCACCTGTAAAGGAAAAAATATATTTTTTATTATTCGATAAATAGAGCGTTGCAATATTATAATATAATAAAATTCTGAGTGGGAGTGGCAAATTATGTTTAACAACTTGCCGAATCAATAGCAAAACACACTTTGTGGATCAAAAAGGACAGAAATATCAAACGAACAGATAACTAACTAAACCTTAGTCTGTGGTCAATATGCAAACATGAAAAGGAAAACGCGAAATTATATGTTTTTGTTTATATTAATTCTTTAAACTTTGAACTTTTGCACTTGATTGCAAAGTTGTCTCAAATATAAAAAATTAAGGAACCGTCACATTGACATTTTGAGAGAAGTGACATTGAATTTCGAAAGTTTTCGAACAAATTTTCGATGAGAGCGCTCATAACTTAATAGTAGTCGCCACCACTCATAAGTCTTACGAACGCTCATAAATATTCACTATTAATGCTTGATGAATAGGTTAATGAGCGCTTCGTTAATACCGGCCGAAACTTCACGCCTTTTAGTATACTTATCTGAACGCACTCAATTTAAAATCAATTCTGTATAGTGCCTTAACAATTTTCGATAACATCGCCATATGCACATGCACAGATCGATAACATTATTTGACATTTCTAAACCAGCTGATTTTTTTGATCATGGTTTTTTTTTATTTTTGTTACAAAATCTTACACACGCTCAGCGGCCGCGCCGATTAAATTGTAAAGTGATTAGTTTGTTCCACCAATTTTAGTTTTTACCCATTCACGAGTTTCTGTCGTGACAATCATCAATTTACTATGGAATCGACATTAAAGTGAACAGTCTTTCGCAACTCATCCTTATCACAATCCAAACAAAATTGTCATTTGATTTATCTAAAAATAGACATTTTTGGAAGACGAGAAAGAGAATTTTTCATTCATGGAGTACAGTGACTACGTAATCGGGGGCATTGCCTCTGTTGGAGCAACTATATTTACAAACCCAATTGAGGTAGGCCAGATTTTTAATAATCAATGTATGTATGTGTTCTCTGATTTTCGAAGAGACCGATTTAGGTGATAAAAACAAGAATTCAACTGCAAGGTGAACTTGCTGCCCGAGGAACTTATGTTGAACCATATAAGGGAATTGTAAATGCCTTTAAGACGGTAGCCAAAAACGATGGGTGGTCTGGTTTGCAGAAGGGATTAGTTCCTGCTCTATATTTTCAATTTATTTTGAATTTTTTTCGGTAAGTTGTATCCAAAAACCAAATTTATTTTTTAAGTATTGACTAATGGGGGTTTCCTGGACAACACATAGTCTAGGCTTATATAACACAGCAATGTCCAAAGGTTGGATCCACGACAAACATGGCGATGTGTCCTTTATTAGAGGAGTCATCTTTGGAGCAGGTGGGGGTGTTATAGGCGCCATGGCGTCCAGTCCATTCTTTCTGGTAATTTCACAACTTCATTAAATTAATGTGATGTAATTTCCATATTAATTGCTTAATTATGTAGATTAAGACTCAACTCCAATCGCAAGCGGCAAAGTCCATTGCAGTTGGCTATCAGCACATGCACACGGGTATGTTTAGTGCACTAACAGCCACATACTCGAAGCGTGGCATCATGGGTCTCTGGCGCGGTGCCCAATCGAATATTCCGCGTGCTGCACTCGGCAGTGGAGCACAGATAGCAACATTTGGCAAAGTTAAAAGCCTGCTTCGAGAAAAAGAAATAATTGTACAACCAACAATGAATTCTTTTGCAGCAGGAGCTATTGCTGGTTCCTTTATGTCACTGGCTATTACTCCACCTGATGTAATTGCAACTCGTCTTTATAACCAAGGAGTCGATGAGCACGGCAAAGGGCTATATTATCGAGGAATGTGGGATTGCTGTGTGAAAATACTCCAAACCGAAGGAATTTACGGCATGTACAAAGGATTCTGGGCGAATTATCTGCGAATTGCTCCACATTCAACATTGGTTCTTCTGTTTTTTGATGAGCTATTAGTTGTTCGGGATGAGTACAAAGAAAAGAAGTTATTGAAAAGCCACTAAAGAATTTATTTAAACTGCTTATAATGCTCCTCCAAAGCACAAATCAAGATGAACCCTCGTCAACTTTGTGCTGCAAAGTGCCTATTTGATATTGTTTTTGTTATTCTTTTTATTGTTATGAACCAGTTTTTGTAGAATAGTCGAATTTAATAATAAATATTAGATATAAATGTTAGTATTCGATATTTTCTTGCGTAAAATCTTTCAAACATTCTTTTGACTAATTCGTTGCTTGTACCTATTAGACAACACTAGCGTTTTAGAATCTTTTTTACCGAGACGAATCTTTACCAAACCAAAATATTGAATTGGTTGAAACATGAAGTCAAATAAATTCTCTATTTAAAAACTGTTTTTTGAAAATGTACTTCGATCCCAGAATCACAAGGAATGGTAAAAGATCAAAAATTTATTTCTTTCTTAAACAACAAATATTTTTCTTCTCAACCAAAAATAAAGTTAAAAGAATAGCAAATTCTATACTATTACTATTATTGTAAATTTATTAAACATCATTCACTGCGATGAGTTTCAGCACATTGGGTGTAAAGAATAGGCCCCAATAGGGTTCAAGTATTAAGAAATGCTTACAGCATTCGAAAATTGGAAAAGGCGTAGTGATGTACAATTTTTGTACCGAATTTTCAAGACTAAATAGGTGCCATGAAATAAAATCCAACTCAGCCTTGAACTTCATTGCAATCTTCGCCTTACTTCATTTAATTAGACCCCATTCAGCAGCAGAATGAAATATCGGAATTCCCGATTAGTCTTTTGCAGAATCTATAATTGACAAGTTCAAGAAATGTTTTGCTCCCGTGTATCTGGTTGAGGCCGTCTGCACTTTCAAATTAACCACTTCTATATCAACACATTTTATGAAGGAAAATAGAAAGAAAACAATCTTATTCGTGATATAAAAGATAAGAAATAACAATATTTTATTAACAAGAAAAAAAAAAAAACAAATCGGAAAAACAATAGTAAACAAAAAAAAATCAATTTGTTGTCTACTGCAACTCTACAAAATGCATCTTGCTCCAGGAACGGGTGTGCGTATTTCCTCACTGGGATTCGTCCATCCTCGTGAATTGATTCAAAATCGCCAATATCTCCAACATGGCATTTAGACGACTTTCGTCAGAGAGCATTCTTAAGCGTTCGGTCAATTGGGCAACAAACGAATCCGATTCCGTGAAAGCGAATCCATCGTCCAAGGAAGTTGATCGAATGTTAAAGATTTGTTTACTATTATGCCGTTGCGCAATTAGCATTTTCTTTGCTTCAGTCATTCCGATTTATTGAATTTTCTTTTATTGTTACGTATTTTGTTAAGAACAAAAACTTAATTCTGACAATAATTATATATATTACTTTAATTGATTGTTATTGTCAATTTGATATAAGTCTCATCTCTCATTGCAAGGAACGGTATTGGAATTGGTTTTGGATTTTGGATGTTTTCTGCTTTTACAATTTTGCTGATAGGTAGATGTTGAATCGCCGACAACAACGACAACGGAAAGAAGAAGAACAACAATAAACAGTTTTGCTGATTAATAACCTATTCACAATAGAAATTATTTCAGAAAATTTGATTCGACTTGTTTGATTTAATTCTTATAGGAACCAGTGGGACGATTAATTTAACCGAATCTAACTGAATTGGTTTGACTGCTTTACACATTCGAACTTTTTAGCATTTTGGGAGATTCGTTGCTTGCGTTTTTCTATTTTTTTCGCATGTTAAAGGAACTCGCCGAAATCAGCGAGTTAATTGTTTCGTAGTTCAAGCCTAGTACTCAGTTCGAGCAAACGCACATTTTATCTCTACATATTTTTTCTCAAGCAAAACTTTGAAGGTATAGAGATAAACATACCATTCAAATGAGAACAGAAGCGTGTGTAAGAAATATTTAGTAGGGGAAAATAGGAACACAGTTAAATTATCTACATTGTTTAATTTGCTTTGCTCTAAAATTCATTTTGAGTTAAGGCGGCTTTACATGGATCTGCATCTGCAGATTTGAAGAAAAATAGAGCGGGCCAATAATATAAAACTAACATAAAAGTAAGACAGGGTACACACTAATAACTTACTCGAACTCTGCTATAACTTTCTTGACACATCTCACAATCACATGTTCTTAGCGTTCAGGTATGTAGTTTTGAGAAGAAAATTTTCGCTTTTTTCGTTGTTTTTAAGCAAACTGAGGTGAAATGGTAAAAAAAAACTTGAAAATTCGTTATCTGAACGGAACAAATTATGGTGCAGATGATAATGCTATAATGAAGATGAACATGTTCATCTTCACTATAATCTGCAATCTTCAGGTTCGTACTTCCTATAATCTTCATACATGAAGATGATCTCCATTTTGGTTTTCGCTCTCTATCGCACATGTATGAATTTTTTATTTTGTTTCCTCTTTTTTTGCAGATGTCAATGCAGATGAAGATGAAGATGCATGTAAAACCTCCTTTATGTGTTGAAAAGAAAAACTGATTTATAATGTAGTTAATATGATATATAAATATGACGTAATAATATGAAATAGTATATATCCATTTCAAAGCATTTACAATGAAACAGAAAGTTAACGGTAAAGATTAAACAACATTTAACAAAAATAACGTAATTTCGCTGGAGTGTTTGTCTGTTGTCCCGTTTCGATGTTAATTTTTTTTAACTGATTTATTAGATTTCTCGATTTCTTCAGCTTCAATCTTTTAGTTTTAAAGCTCATTGATTTTTCATAATTTATTTATCCCTTCTATTCAAATTCATACAAACACATACTTGGATAAGAAAACACCAAATAAATCTCAGAAACATTTCATCAGTTTATTCAAAGTACGTGCTCATTATAGCTACGCAACTGCCTAACTGAAATCAGTTGATGAATAGATTTAATTCTTGCAACTAATTTACCTACACACTTTGTTCAATAATTTTTTCTGGTCATATACCTAGTTCCTAATATCTTAATATTGCAAAGGATTGGGGAACGAGGTGATAAAATGCACGATTTACACCAAACATCACAATCTGTCTAGCAAAATAATGTTTCGGACATTATTTGTCTTAGACTGTTCGACGATTTTTTACTTTTCATATAAACAAACTGTTCTCTTAGTCATGGGATAAATTTCGGAGTATTATTTTTGAAAATTCTCTTTTTTTATTGTTTGTAGGGTGCGCACATATTATTTTTTGAACAAAGTAATAAGTTCAAGTCTAGAGTCAAGACCTAAAAACCATTTAATCCGACACATGTGATAAAATTAAAAAAAAAGTATTCCAAGAAGAGTATCCAATGACCTTTTGTGTCTGGTTTTAATTTGTATTACATAGGTATGGATTTGTATATGGAAATATCAGTTTTTTTCTGGAATTCAAGTTGCCTTTGTAGAGGAAGTAAAAAAAAAACGGTTGTTTCTGGCTAGTTCAGAATCATAAGTTCTCAGCTATCCACTGCGAAAGCTCTTCCTTTTATTTGTCAAACTTTGTAAAAACAATTTTGCACTAGCCTCCTCATTTTTTATGGAGCAAAATTAGTAAGAACTTATATTACTGAACTGGCAATTCAATCTCACATAAAGAAACAGAACTGTTAGAAAGAAGACCTGGTATCACTGTTATATTTGACAACTTTACTCATAAATGTCAAAACTTAAAAAAACCAAAATATTTTCTCCCTTAAAATAAACTTTAACTTTACTTTGTGTGCATTTTTCTCTTACAAATATGAAATTTTCAAAGTTAACTTAAAAAACAATAGATTAAATACATTTAAAATGCTCATCATTGGCCATTACATTCTTCTATCAACTTTAATATCTAATTTTTATGCAACCAATGCGTACAAATTTGGTAAGCGACGACATCATTTCAAATTGCAACTTGAAGGGAATTCTTCAGAGAAATTAAATACTTTCCTTGTTGTTTAATTGATATTTACAGTTCGCCCCCAGGATTATCTGTGTGCTGATAAGTTCATCCTCACATTGCAGAAACCATTCAAGGGTGACCCACACGTCACTCTAGGGGATGACCGGGAATCTGCTGCAATAATAACTCAAGTGTGGAATTCGACGTTGCACCGTAAGCTC
The DNA here is from genome assembly GCA_910595825.1 of Philhelius pedissequus. Lineage (NCBI taxonomy): Eukaryota > Metazoa > Arthropoda > Insecta > Diptera > Syrphidae > Philhelius > Philhelius pedissequus. The sequence continues at coordinate 71,339,992 of OU343160.1, read as the reverse complement.
AAGTACGACTGCCGTTTTCGAGTCGTTACCAAGGAGCGATCAAAACGAGGTCTCTACACAGTGATCACTAAACTCAAGTTTCGACGCGATCCGAACACAAATGCATGCACCGACTATATTCAGTTTAGCAATGGTGCACGCTGGCCATCGGACAGAATCTGCAACGATATTAGTCCTGACGGACCAGCTGGTCGGCTTATTTTCGACGAGCGAGATTCCGATGTCAGTGTGCACGTGTACATCAACCAAAGTCAGCCGATTTATGTGCCCCTAGAACTGAGCATGGTTATCACCTCTCACTCGGACTGCAAGTACACAGGAGACCTCTTATGCGACCCGAAGAAACCAGACTCGTGCATCTCTCGGTTCTTTGTCCGAGACAACATAACCAATTGCATGTATCCGTGCAAAGACGAAAACAGTTGCTTCCACGATGCGATCACTGCCGAGGTGGTCGATACCGCAAACGTGGCATTAAGTGCCATAACTTCGCTCATCTTCACCATGACCGGAGTGGGTTTCTGCATTTGGGTGTGCTGGAAATATTGGAACTGCATAACACTGCAGCAACAGCAGGCCCACGAAGATGCGCAGAGCAATCATCCTAGGGTGAGTTGGAACATGTGTCTACTTATTATTTTTTATTCTTTCAAATACAAATTACTTGGTCTAATTACTTATTCATCACATCAATTTATTGGTAAGACCTTACAAAGCAAATAGATTTCAAATGCAATGAACCAGAAAGGTAAAACTACACACCTTCTTTTACTGGTTTTTCTGAGTTTTAATATTTTCATATTTCAAATTGTCATGATTCATTTATCTGCCGCCGTGGTTTTTTATAAATAAAATAGAAAAAATATAACGGACTGCATTAATTAAAGTACTTGAGTGCATTTGGTTGATTTGTATTAGAATACACTATAACATTCAATTACTTGACTAATTGTGCCACAGCCAAATCGCGGATGACTATTCTAACTGATGACGTTGCATATTATTTCTACACTTAGCAAGTGTTATAAGTTGATACAGAATTATATCACATTCTTCGTCTTCCCCTGCTCAGTCTAATCTATATAAATATTGAAGTGACAAGAAATGTTTTTTTTTTACTTGCGGTATAGGTACTATAGGACAAGTTTTGCATTTGAAAAACGAATAGAGCATTTTATCAAATTTGACATTACGATGATATAGAACACCAAAGCCTAAGCGGCTGAAGCGATTTTCCTCAAACTTGGTATTTAAGCGTTTTAGGTGATTGTCTAAAATAGATTTTTGAATCGTTTTTTTTAGGTGCAAAACTAACGTTATCTGCTATACAATTTTATCTTCCATCAATTATCTCGAAATCGGCTCTGACGATATTGATAGGTTTTCCCAAGTATCATAAAATCTATGGGTTTTTCCGCAAACTTGTCGTTGATTTTTTTTTATTATTGTTACGTTCATTCAAAAAAAAAAAAAAATAATAAACCGTTATGTTTATTACGCAATTTCTAGAGAAAATTGACCGCAAAATCAAAAAATTTGCACTCACAGGAAAAATGGAACGGGCTAAAAACTAAACATTTTAAGATTGAGATGAGATATCAAATTTATTTAAAAGCAATTACAAGGGCTGGTATTGCTTCTAAATAATAATAAAGGCCTAAACAAAGTTTCTATTATTAGAACTTACAGTTAACATGGATCAGGGCACACCAAAGCAAGACTTTTCTTAAATCCCCGATAAGAGATATCAAAATTGGAGATATGCCCTTACTGTTGAAAAATTTTTTTCTTAGAATATATACCATAATCACCCCTTAAAATACTCTTGACGAATTAAGGGACACCCTCTATACAATATTAAGTAAAAAATTAATTTGAAAATATATATAGATTCTTATAATAAACCTTTTGTATGCGATGTGATCGAACATAAGAGCAAGTTCGTACGATCCAGTCGTGCATTTTATTTATATACACAATTTCGGAAATTTTTTGTTAAACAAAGAAGATTAATCCTGGTTCGGCTTGTTTTTTTTTTTTTTTTTTTTTTATAATCTACACGCGCTCAAGGGATTATGAATACTCTTTAAATGTTTCAACACAGCGCGGGCGTGAGGGTGAGGTTAAGGAAGAGAAAGAATGATAGGAAAGAAGTGTGCCGCGATATTCGAAGACTGTAGGTGGTTGTTGTCTCAGATTTTATCTCCAGGGATGGCGGCTGAACTAATGCGGAGAAATTTCCGTGTCTTATTTATCGATGTCCCTTATAGTTCGCATTAATTTTTTTATTCTTTGTCATATTTTATCGGTATACTAGTTTTACTCAATCACATGTTGTTAGTGTTATGCCTAATCAGCATGTAATGAGTAAACCAGCAACTCATTGTATGACAATCATTTTTGTAATTGGTTTTTAATGGAAAAATAAGAAGACATAGACTACGACAGGGATCGAACCTGTGACCATGAGGTTGACATGCGAACACAGAACGATCGCGCCACGGCCACCCCCACGGCTTGTGACTTTAGACCAATAAGCATACTTCCATGTTTGTCCAAAGTTTTTGAAGTTATTTTAGCCAAGCAATTAAAATTTCAAATGGAAAATCAAAACTTACTGTTTTGCAAACAATCAGGCTTTAGACCACGGCATAGTTGTTCCACTGCCATGGATAATCCCCTTGAAGAAATTCGGCAAGACTATAACAAAAGTAACTTATCGCTTCTTTGTTTACTTGACTTTTCTAAAGCATTTGACAAAGTAAACCATAGGATTCTTTGCTGGAAACTTAAGAATTTCTTTAATTTTGGAAATAATGCAGCAAGGTTAGTTGAGAGCTACCTCGAAAAAATGTCTCAGAGAGTTGTTTATAAAAATATGTCATCGTCACGAAAATATCTCTCCCAAGGAGTACCACAAGGGTCAATTTTAGGACCCATCCTTTTTTGCATTTTCATTAATGACCTGCCAGCTGAATGCTTACATGCTTCAGTTCACATATACGCGGATGATGTACAACTTCATATTTCACGACCTTTAACTGCGGAGCTACTATTCCTTTTGAATGAAGACCTTGCCAGAATACTTGTGTGGTCAGTTAGATATGGCCTTCTTTTAAATGCCTCAAAATCACAAGCCTTGCAATTTCCCATACAAAATTCGATAAAAGCACTTTAGAAGACATATGACTGTCAAACCACAAACTCTCTTTGGCTGATTCTGTGACAAGCCTGGGAGTACGCATTAATGCAAAATTATCTTGTATCAACTCCGTAGTTGGAAAAATATATGGTTGCCTAAGGAAGCTCTGAATTTCTTCAAGTTTCACGCCTATGGAAACTCGAAAACGCTTAGTCATTACTCTTATCTTGCCAATAATAAAATATACATAAGTTATATATAGTGACCTTGACTCGTTATCAAGATACAAATATATATATGGAATTAGGAGGTATAACCATGTATCAGCATTCTCCCGTAACATTTTCGGATGTTCGTTGGAAAATGTTTTAAGGGCTAGAAACTGTACTTTTCTCCATACTATAATACAAACCAGATCACCCCTGTACCTTTATGAAAAATTAAATTTTTCACGATCACAAAGATCTCAAAACCTCATTTTGCCCACATTCAATTATTTAATCTCGTCTCGTTTATTTTTCATTCATACTATTAGGGTATGGAATACTTAACCTATGTATCTGTATTAAAAGTCTTATCAATATCTCAAATTTTAAAAAATCTATCATGAAATACTTTTCTACGCAGCAATAAATTACAAATAAATTACAAATTTTAAATTTTAAATTATATGTACTTTAATTTTTTGTTTTCTAATGATTTTCTCAAAGATTCAATTTAAATTAGTAGGTACCTATTAATATAAATTTTTTTCTCTCCTTTTTCTCTTAAGATCTCACTAAATTGTAATATTAAAACTTTTTCTTTAATTTGTTCTTAAAAAATTGTCCACCCATTTTCGAAACATTGATTTTTTTTAACTATATGCCTGTAAGTCTTTTAAATGCCACTTGAATTGCACGGCACTAGTTTGGCACAGTGGATTTGAGAACCAGGTATTGACTGTCTCATTCTAACCCATGGGCGGCATCCAATTAAAATTGGAGGTATAGAAGAGAATGCGCCTAGCGTGGGGTTCGAACCCACACGTCCTAGTTATCAATCAAGCACTTTATCCACTGCACCATTGCCACCCACAATTTTCCAAAAAATATTTTTTTGCGAAGGTTTTTTTAATAATACAAATTTTATATACTACTGAAATACATCAGCCAAGTAGAAGACTATTTGGACTTGTTGAATTATTGATTCAAAATAGCTTTTAACGGCTTTTAGTCCCAGCGATCTCACATGGACTCATCAGTTGTTTTTTTTTCGAAAATTTTGGTATGCAGTATTATTTAGTATTTAAAGTACCTTCTACATAAAAATTTTGATCGAAATCCGTTGAACCGTTTATGAGACACTTCAAAACCGAAAAAATGATTAAATGACAGGAACCGTTGATAACAAAATATGTAAAAAAAAATGTTTAACCTAAATTGGTACTTAAAAGACTAAAGATTAAGCTAAGTATACACGATTGGACGATCTTCCAATATTGCCCGAACTGTCAAAAGTCTTCCAATAGCAGCCAATTGTCAATTTTCTATCAAGTGAAAATTGTTCGTTTATACGGTTTGTTGATTTTACCCAAAAATTAGACAATTTATTGAAAGAAAATCGACTGACAATTTCCGAAAATTTGTTGTCTTCTAATTAAAAGTTATCTGTTTACACGGTGGGAAGACGTTATAAAACATAAAATTGGTAGACTCTTTGGAAGACAATATTCTTGACCAATGATATAGAATATGAAACTGGTGAAGTATTTCTGAAAGTAGCTAGTTGTGAAAAAAAAAACATTTATAAAATATTGTCGCTTGTTATAGTTGAAGGTAGTGCGGAGGTTTGACCATTTGGCTTTGCATTCGTTGACAGCGTCCCAACGTCTTGCCAAACTGTTTCCTTAGGTAGCTTTATACTCTGCACAACACGCATCCCACAAACATCGCCTGATCTCGATCTCCTGAATGAACTGCAAAGCTTGCTCATGCGTCCAATCCCTTTCGGCTTTCATTTTATAAGACTTATTTTTCGCTATTTTGCCGGTCGGTGACTTTAGCAGCTTCGTATTTATTTCCGCATCCATTTCGTGCTTAAAAAAAAACTCTTTTTCAATTTTGTTCGAAAGCGAAGAAGTTAATTTTGTTGTTTCTTCCCCAATTTAAAAATTGGTTGATGTTGTTGGCAAGAATATCATCCAATATCCAATTAGTCGACAACCGTCCAATTATTTGAAAATAAGAAATATTGTGTGTTTAGACGAGTTCAAACGATAGGAAGAAGTCTGCCAATTTTTTGATAGAAAATTCTCAGACGATTGGCTGCCAAATTTTTGCCTGTCACTTTTGAGGAATAAAATTTGATGTTACATGGTTGATCTTTCTTTTTGCGAAAAATCTGCCAATATTGGAAGATCTTCAAATCGTGTACAGTTAGCTTAAGTCTCTTATACACCGATTTGAAATATAGTAGTGAACATATTGTTTTTATCAAAATCGTTTCCAGATAAGTGTGATGTCAGGTACCGTTGGTTTTGTGCCTAAAAAAAGATTCAAAAATATTTTTGAGACCCTGTTTTTAGGTCTTCTCTATCATTGTAATGTCAAGTTTGATTAAAATCTCGAGTTCAATTTTTTTTTCAAATGCCAAAAAAAATCTTTCCTATCTTTCTATACCTTCTAACTAATGCCGTGCAATTTAGGTTGCAGGCACATAGTTAAAATTATTATTAGAAAAAATGCAAAAGTTAAACTATATAGTATTTATGTAACGGGTCCGCCAAATAACTTTTTTTTTTGAAAATGCTATAAAAAAAAAACTACTGAATATTTTCTCAAATTTCTTTTTTTATTTGAAAGTTCAATCCTTCCGGTTAATAATGGAAAATAATTTCATTCAAATGGCTGCCTCGGCTGGCCATGCAGTAGCCTATACGATCGGTCCAATTTTTAAGCACATTATCGATTGTGTACAGCTGTATTTCACCAATGGCTTCACGAATATTGTCCTTTAAAGCGTCAATTGTATCTGGTTTCTCGGCGTAACACTTATCTTTTACGGCACCCCACAAATAATAGTCCATCGGTGTCAAATCGCAGCCCCGAGGTAGCCAAACGACATCAGCTCTGCGGCTGATAATGCGATCTTCAAAAACAGGGCGCAAAACATCGAGTGTAGCTTCGGCTGTGTGGCACGTAGCGCCGCGCCGTCCTGTTGAAACCAAATATTGCCAATATCCTCCTCTACAATTTTTGTGAACAAAAATTCGTTCAACATGGCCCGATAACGATCGCCATTGACTGTAACGGCCACTCGTTGCTCATTTTCGAAGAAAAATGGCCCAATTATGCATCTGGACCAAAATCCGCTCCAAACAGTGATTCGTTTTGGTTGTATCTGCTTTTCAATGTATGCGTGCGGGTTTTCTGTGCCCCAAATGCGACAATTTTGCTTGTTTACATACCCGCCAAGATCAAAATGAGCTTCATCTGAAAAGATGATTTCTTTGGCAAAATCGGCATCTTCTCTAAGTCGATCGCAGGCCCACTTAGCGAAGCGAAAACGCATTGGATGGTCAGTTGGCTTCAACTCCTGAACCAATTGGACTTTGTATGGCGTCATACCAAGGTCGTCTTTATGCAAAATTCGTCTCAATGATGTCTCCGAAATGTTCAATTGTTGAGAACGACGGTGAATTGATGTTGATGGCGCTTCACGCACACTTTCTGTCACAGCAGCAATATTCTCGGGTGAACGAACTGTTTTTGGCTTTTCACGCTTTGGTTTATCGATTAGGATGCCAGTTTATTTCACTTTTTTCACAAGATAACGAACATACGGAGCTGACAGTGCTTCTCTTCTTCCAAAATCCGTACGCAATTTTCGCACACATTCTGCAACATTACCATGATTTTCAAAGTAATGTCGCAATATTTCCCAGCGTTGTTCAAGCGTATACACAACCATATTCGTTCAGCGGAAGGATAAAACTAATTATCTGTCAAATCAGACATGAGCTAAGTGTTACCATTCACGAAATAAGCACTAGTTGAAAAAAAAACGTTCGATGGCGGACCCATATCGAAAGTAAAGAACAATCACAGATGTGCGTCTAAAATGTCCGATTTAGACATAAACTTCAGAATCGAGAATCTAGTGGTTACTTGTTCAATTGGGATAACGGATCGGAGAGTTCTTCCGGATTATTGAAATTGAAATTACTGTTTTGATAAGATCTCCTCTTCCAGTCACAATCGAATGTCGTTTTCGCAAGTATCCACCCATTCTGAAATCCAATTGAACAGTGCGAAATGTTTATAGTCAATTCCCATGTTTTATCTTTGTATGTGTGTGGTTTTTAATTATAAGTTCATCATCAGATGACGACGAATCTGAAGAAACAAATATAGAAAATCAAAGGTTTGACATTTCAGTATTAATCTGTTAGCGATTCTTGATCGGATTCTGATTTCAAATCAAGAAGAGGATTTTTCTTCTCAGTATCTTCAAAGGAATGGTTTTAGAAGACTTCCGGACGCTTCGGAATACTTCTGGATATCCAATCGAAATCCACATAAGATTTAAAGTGTTTTGGTTAAATCATAGGGCGATTTGCAACTCTTCTGCCTTCTTACCCCGTACCGTTATTCTTTGCTTCATCTAATTTTTAATATCAATTGCAGATCTTAGAAAAAACAAATTCTCTAACAGTCTCAAAGTGATTGCTGTTAAACGTTCTGCCTAAAACGTTGGTGTCATTGTTGACGCTTTCGCTCCCCATAATGCGGTTTGAAAAATCGGGTATCAGATGTATAGCTTGAACCAAATCACTTAGCCGACGGTTAGTTGCGTAGAGAGAGGATTCAAGAGAACAGAGATTTAATGAGTACAATGCCAAAGATGAAATACTGTTTTGAAAATTGCACAATAAACCACGTTCATACCTCACGTAAATAAATTCAATCGCTGGAAGGTGATAATGTGTAACTTTTAAATTAATGAGATGAGCAAAGATATTTGAATAGCCAAGTGAATTGGTTCAAGCTATATCAAGGCGCGACAGATATGCATTATTTTTTTCAAAAACAATGTCAATGGAGACAATAATATGACTCCATTTAGTAAGACTTTCTGTTTTGCAATTGGACCATTTTCTTTAGCAATTGAATTTAATTATATTTCCAGTAAGATATGTTATTATAAATAAAACAAAAAAAAACTATGTATATAAAACAACTGTAATATAAGAAAAAATCAAATCTAATACATTTTTTTAAAATGTTTTTTTTTTTTAGGATGTTCCTACAATTGAACTACCACAAACACCATACGAAGGATTTATTACATCCGTAGAAGATCCTGATCATCCGCTGCCACCAACTCCAAAGGATCTACCGCCAAGTTACGAATCTTTATTTCCTGACAGATAAAACTGCCTGATCATTTTTCGAATTTTGCCAAACCAAAATACTCCTATGCATCTACACAGTTCGGACAAGAGTGCTTTAAATCGTTCTCTGCGTTTTTTTTTTTATTTTGACTTTTCATAATTGTTTATGGCCTAATTTTTTTGTTTTAACAATTGTATATATATATAGTAATGTCGTAGATTTTTACAAAAAGTATTTATTTTTTAAATAACCGATTATTATTGATTATTTAACATATTTCCTTTTTTTATATCGAGTAGTATAATTCTATGTACAAAAACGGAAAACTACTATAATACTCTATTGGTCCTGTCTGCATTCTGAGCTAAGTCTATGTCTGATTTAACTAAATTTGAGAAATGTTGTGCAACAAAAAATTAAAAAAAAAAAAAAAAACAGCAAAGCTTAGATAGATCAATAGGAAAACGTTAGTATTAATAAATTGCTTAAAACGTATACGAATATTGTTTTGTATACATACCTGCCACATTTTGTATGTAATGTGTTTGTGTTATTATATTGTGTTTGAATTGTACCTATATTTATAATAATTGTATAATGCTCAAAAGTATGTTTGTGTTACTGTAAAACTCCGAACTGGCACCAATCCCTGAATTCATCAGGAATTATATGCACTAACAATGACGATTAAGTATATGTAATTAAATTTTTATATTACAATTAAAGTACTGTGAATTTATATTTAAATATTAGGAAAACCTTGAGCATTACAATATTGCTATTTTTGTAAACAGAAAAAAACATTGCTACCTGGCCTTGCGAGCCGGTTATGTGTAGTACTTTGATTGTATAATACTGTCTGCATTCCTAAAAAATAGTACTGATAAAGTTAGCGCATTATTGTGTTGATACTAAACATAAGTTGTGTGTGGTAACGTGAAAATACGTACGAATTTGTACAAATTTTCACATTTTGCTATCAAAACCCATAGGAAAAAAAAACAAGTTTGGGAAACTTGTGAAAATTTCGTACATTTACCAAACACACCTATTACTTTTACCAATTGGCATAATCTTTAATATTAATTAGTGAATTCTTTAAAACCCTCCCATTTCGGGGTCTTACAGTAACATATGCACCATTTATCCAAACCAAAAAGACTCAAATTCTTTTGTTCTGAATTTATAAAAATTGTAATTTTATTTAAAAATCCTAAATAAGTTCTTGCTAATATTCATATATGTGAAACTAAGATGTTAACTGTCAATTTTAAGATAAGGGGTACGTCTCCAAAGAAATATAATATATACGTATATAATCTCGATTATACTAGTTTAATAATTTTTTTGTTCTTGTCTTACAAAAAAAAAACTTCCTAATTTTAGGTTAGATATTTTTTCTTACCAATAAACAAACAAAAAAATATTAAGAAAAAATGTATTTAGTTTTAAATGGAGAATCTATTGTTATTATAAAGAGACAGAAATAATACTTAATAAAAATAATAACAGAATAGTTAATAAAAGTCTTAAAAAATGTACCTAATCATTTAACTATAAATATATGCAGTGTCGGATGGTTGGGCTTCATAAGGAAAGTGAATAAAATTCATATCAAACTAAACAAAATGAAGAAAAACATTGGTAATTTTTATTTTTGTTAGTTTGTTGTTCACTTGAAAGTCTAGTACGCTGCTGATGTGAAAACAAAAATCCCTTATAAAAATGATACAACGAAATTATAAACGAAAAATTTCGCTATACTTTTCGTTTTCCAGTACATTGATGAACGACGAATTTCAGTGTATAGCTGTACCTACTAGATTTCTTAATAAAATTCATCACTCAATGTTCTCAATTTAAATGCTCATTTTGACATTTCATTTTTTTTTAAACGAAATTGGTTGACTCGTGACTTTCGGTGCTCTGACATCTTTTTTTTTTGAAATTATTTATAATTTGGTTTGAAGTAATGAAGACGGGTAGTGAACTTCGACTTAAAAAAAAAATCATTTATCCTCGGAGGAAAAACAAAAGGAAGTTGGAACATAGGCTTCATAAAAATAATTAAGCCACTGTGAGCCTCTGGATTATATATAACTGAACAAATTTAAAAAAAAAATAAAAATAAGTAGAATTCCGTATATGTAACTATTTTTATTCCAGTGGAAGGTTGCAAGACAATATGTCATTCCTTACGTGATAGTATGCGCTACAACGTCACATGCAGTAACAAGAGGAAGTCGGGTAGTGAAGCCCTATTCCGTTAAACGTTCACGTGAATATTTGTATTCTGCTATCCGACGGAAAAAGCGAATTTTTAATAAAAAAAAACAGTTCGGCAAAACAACTCGGGAAAACTTTTTTTTACTTTTCTTTGCAGCTGACTGTCACAACTTGTGAATTGTTTCTGACAGCTGACATTAGTCTCCAGAAATATTTTTTCGTTGTGGTTTTCGTTTACATTTCGCTCTGCATTTGGAGACCACCGCTAAATTTCGTTTCACTTCAGCTGCGTACTAAGAAGCTGCAAAACGTGTTAAAATTATTTAACATTTGGGTTTGTAAAAGATTGGTGGAAATTTTGTAAATCTTGCAACAATGTAAACAAACGCAAATTGGGTAATCTGTGTTTAAAACGTCAATGGTGATGCTCCAAATGCAAGGACGGAAAGCCAGAAAATAGTGATGGGCATAATTGAATGATCGCTCAAGCCATTACCAAAACCAAATTGAAAAAATAAAGAAAAATGTGGAAAGCAATAAGGAGGCTTTACATGTATCTTCATCTTCATCTGCATCGACATCTGCAAAAAAAGAGGAAACAAAATGAAAAATTCATACTTGTGCGATAGAGAGCGAAAACCAAAATGGAGATCATCTTCATGTATGAAGATTATAGGAAGTACGAACCTGAAGATTGCAGATTATAGTGAAGATGAACATGTTCATCTTCATTATAGCATTTTCATCTGCACCATAATTTGTTCCGTTCAGATAACGGATTTTCAAGTTTTTTATTACCATTTCACCCAGTTTGCTTAAAATCAACGAAAATAGCGAAAATGTTCTTCTCAAAACTACATACCTGAACGCTAAGAACATGTGATTGTGAGATGTGTCAAGAAAGTTATAGCAGAGTTCGAGTAAGTTATTAGTGTGTACTCTGTCTTACTTTTATGTTTGTCTTATATTATTGGCCCATTCTACTTATCTTCAAGTCTGCAGATGTAGATCCATGTAAAGCCGCCTATACTCACCACAAAGAACAGTCCACAAAACAAAAATATTCTATCAAATAAAATGAGAAAACTATCGAGAATTCCAGGGAATAAATATTCAAATTTTCTACTTCTCCATTATTTGTGTTTTCCTTACTGCGTTTCTTTCTTTATCTTCCAAGGAAATAGCAGAAAAAATTTGACAGCTTAGTGTGATGACAGTTCTTACACCAGTTACCCACAGAAATTAGTGTTGTAAGAATTCACAACTATTTCCATGAAAAATCTCTATATTCTTTAATCCGCTGCCTCAGAAAGTACCAACCACTTTCTGATGCTGTGATCTCTGCCACATTGGAAAAACTACTACGTAAGGTTTTTTATCTGTACTATACTCCTTTGTAACCGTCAGACTATATATATCGATTGTAAATATTACTGAAATTTGTTTTGCTAGTTTGATCGGAAGTGTTTAACGTTTAGTAAAATCATAGCTTGTAATCACAGTTTCACAGTGAAGTTCGTGGTCGTCAAACGCCCGAAAGTAGATTTGTACGTCAAAGCTTTTTGTGCTATATGGCGTGACGTCATTTTTCGCCATCAAACTATTATCTCGTCGGTTTTCCTGTGTTAAGTCCATATAATCCTGTAGATAGCGTTTAACAATTTCACTTACAAAATTTAAATACAGTTTTTTCCAAAAATTGTCTGTTAAATATAATAAAATTAATTAGCAACGATTACGCTCCCGGGTCACGTGCTTCGTTTATTTTGTTTAATCACTGCAAAACATAATAAATTATGATATAAAATAATATGTTTCCAAGCAAGAGTTAATAAGCTTCTGGTAAGAATAATATTTATGTGTTTTTTAAATACTGACGAAGTGAAATGTATTTAATGATTTAATTGCTCTTACTGCTCAAACATCGTTTTTTTTATTATTTAATTATTGCTGATAATAAAATCTGTTTTTAGGTTGATGAAATGACTGACAAACACTACTTGAATCTCTGGCTTTAAGCAAGATAAATTACCTATATACATTTTAAATTTCATGTGAGAATGGAGCATCAGTCAAAGAGTTATGAAGGTGCAGGATAAAATTTATGGTGGTAATTTACTTGTGACAAGATTTCATTTGGCGCTATATATGCTCATTTCGCAATTTGATTCTTTTAAGAATATTTTTTTACAAGAATAGCGTTGTTAGTGCAAAAGTATTTGTTTTTATTACAGAAATTACCGACAGAATTGAGCAGTTCACGGGGCCGTAGACGTACTTTTTTTTCATACTTCATCACAATTTCGTGAATTGTAACTTATGCGCTCAGAAAAGCATACAAAATAATTATTTGATGCATTTTAAATTCCCGGTTGCCCTTCAATTAATTACAGTAATTACCTTTTAAAAATAATTCTGCTTAAATGCATTTCTCGGTTAATTCGCCAACAAAAATTATATACATTTTTATTAAATCTGTCAACAGATCTTGTGTTTTTAGCAACATTTCATAGTCCTTACAGGCGAGCTAATTTTTTTAAAGGTCCTTATAAGAAACAAGAAATTCGAACTGAAATCGATTTGAAATGGTTGTTTGGAATTCGACATTAACTTACAAAAATCAGTAACATTTCCCATAATTCATAAATTAGCAAAATCGATCTTAGATCGATTTGTTTTGACAGCATAAGATCGAATTTGTTTAGAAATAATTCGATTGTGTTCAGAAATAATCAAATAATTTTTAACACGATTGCACCGACTTTACACGCACACCAGCATGATTTGAAATTTCGCTTATTTCAAATTGAAAATTTTCAATTTCTCGCAATAATAAATAATTGCTGTCAATTAGTACTGATCCATTCACAAAAAATATTAATTTTTTTTTCAAATTCCTTACAGCAAAGAAAACAAATTGGAAGAAATCGATTTCAAATGGTGGTAAGAAATCCGACATTAGTTTTGGGTTATTCACATATACATACATATATTAATATATTTTTAACAACTAGTTCCTACATTTAAACGTTTTTTAAATAATTTGTTTTCATAAACAAAGAAATTAAAGAAAGAAATAATTTTAGTTAAGTAGCTTTTTCTCTTTTTCAAAATTTTCTAAAGAATTATCATTTCTTGATTAAATAAATTTATTTATTATTTACTTATCTCCAATGTAATATACCTACATAGTTTTAAACCAGAAGATCAAGTTCGTGCGACTCAGTCTTGCATTTAATTTTCTGTGGGCTAAGGTTATTCGAAAGAGGAAACAAATCACCCTTTGCATCGTTTATGGGGATTGAAATTCAATCAATTAGTTAAATGAATTTAAATGAGTTTATAACTAAATAAAGCTTAGACATCACAAACTGAAGAATAAAAAAAAATAAACACAATTTTTTTATTCGAGTATACAAAATTTATTTTTAGATTTTGATTACGCAACACTTTGTTAGTGTAAAATTTATTGGCACCATTGTATATAGATATGAATAGTACTATCATGACGACGAATTTATCCAGCCTGCAATAAGTTCTGGGTTCTACTACTCATCATGGGTTCCACTACAAATCGGAGGTTAGGTAGTGTTGGTGTGTTATGAAAATAGTGTGAGAATAAATTGATGAGAGAACTATATACAAAATTTATTATAAGTTAGAGGAGAAAAGGAAAACAATTTATTTCATAGGTTTTTTGTTTTTTTTTTTGTTGAGTAGGAGCTGGTTGTGTGTGTGTGTTTTTTATTCTCCAGGCAGATAGAATGAAAATTGTTTGATGGCTATAGGGAATATTTTGAATATTCAGGTATACACTTGTGTGCATCGGTCACTACTTAATAAAATAAACTTTTTTACCAAATGAACAAACATGATAATAATTTAACAGTTAAAATTTAAGATTTTTGTTAATCGTTGTGCAAAAAAAAATTGTTCTTGTTAAAAATTTTGTTTTTATTTTATATTAATATTTTTTTTGGATTTTGGAAAAAAAAAATATTTTTTTTGAAAATTCAGATTTGATAAGTAATTTCGTAAAAAATCGAGTTGACGAATTTTCAAATAAGAATTTTTTGATAGGTATTATATATTTTTTTAAGTCGTTTTTTACTTATTTTTTTTAATTGAGTATTCAACAATATACATATATATACATTTGAAAATATTATTTAAAAAAATCTTCAAAATATTTAATTTTCAAAATTTTGTTTTTTTTTCAAAATCCAAAAAATAACAAACTTTTTTTTTGAAAATTCTTAGAGCCGTTTTTGGGAAATAAATTTTTTCTTAACGGTTCTTAACATTTGTATGGGAGGTACCGTTGTTTTTTATTTTAGGAAAATAGTTTTTTTTAACTATTTAAGATAATGTCAAAAAACTACTAAATACGAAGTTTCGAAAAAATCTATTAAGTCGTTTTCGAAATTTTAAATTTTCAAAAAAAAAATTAATTTCCAAAAAAAAAACTGTTTGAAAAATTTTGGTATACAATAGTGTTTATATAACGTGGGATCCTCTCATAAGTAAAACAAAAGTAAAGCCAATCAAAAAACTTGTAGCCGATATCGTAAGCTTTGCATGTGTACAAGAATATATCGACTCAACGCAACAACAACCTAGTACGAGTACACCACCCACAAGCAATCCAAGTGCAACAACATCTACGCACCGGTACTGTTTGAGAGCGAGAGCTAAAAAACAATAACTAAAACAACATCCATCAATCGCCAGTCTCATCCCGTGACCACGAAGTTTGAAACTTCTTCGAAACGTCGGGAAAAGAAATTGAAAATATTTCTGACATTTAACGCGGTAAGTTCCGAAAAATTTAAACTTTATCTAATATAAATCACAAGCTATCTGAAAAACGTTAATATACTTTTGTATCCCATACAAATAATGTCAAAAACATATGCACAAACCCATGTTTGTTGAGAAACTTAAATGTATACTAATTTCTCTTAGATAGGCTATACTACTGTCATCTGAATGTACCCAATATTCTGTGAGAATTCTCACGTTGAGAAGCCATACAAGATCTTATTGCATTCAACATTGTAACTTTATTTAACGCAAATTTTACTAAGAAAATAGTTAATTCCCTTTAAGATCCCTTGATCTTGCAAACAGATAAACTATTTTTTTTTGTTAAATTGTACGTACCTTTATTCATAATCCTCGACATTATACAAAAAAATTTATCACATAGTTTACTGCATAAACTAATAACTTAAAGACCAGAAACCTCTGCTTTCATTTGACATTTGCCTACAAGCTGAAACACGCACACAAGTAACATTTCTGTTCCTCTTCCAATAGACAAATTGATAAAAACGCACACAAGAATCTTTTCTGTTCCTCTTCCTATAGACACATAGACAACACAGTCCTAGTAATTTGTTTTTGTTTTGCTTTTCGATTTCCCATCTATTCATGGATAGGGTTTCAAAGCTACAAATACAACAATGTAAACAAATGGTTATTGGGGGGGGTGAAACGTACGAAGGTTTCCAATCTTTATTATGGCTTATTTGTGGTTTACTGCCTACAACTAATTTGTATAAATTTGAACTCATAGATAACGAACAGCCTATCTTATGACACAAATGCACTAGACTTGAAATGAAATGTGATATTTCTTAATTATAGCTTTGCAGTAAAAATTCTCTTGATTGGAACAATCATCAGAGACTACACAGTTAAGGCATTGGGGACGTTCACTAAGTTATTCTCAACAATCTGGATTAACTTTCTGTTGTTGTAATGCGTGCAAAAGCACATCTGATGAAAAAATAGCTGTTCTCATGAAAGCTATCTTGAGTTATCCCAACAAATTTGGAATAACTAGCTATCCAAGAACAAATGTATGGAACAGCTGATTGCAAAATTCATTTGGTATGCGTTTCGTTCTGATTTTTTGACAGCTTTCAGAAAACCTATCTGATTCGTCCACACTCCTATAGCTTGGTATCCGAGATAACATATCTAATAATTGAGTGAACGCCCGCATTAATTTTATTCATAATTATCTCTGAAATCATTGTTTATACAGGCAGTGTATGATATATAAAAACTTTTCCCCTTTTTTTTATTTTCAAGTTGTCATCGTTTGACATAAGCTTTTGCTGTGCACGCTTATTATTTTCGTTAAGTGTACTCACCACGCCCTTGCACGCGGTTACAACGATCAATGATCTCGTCTTGTTTTCATCAGTTCGACCCTTGACAAAACCGCATCACCAAATAATTAAAAACAAAAATAATAAAAATATTTTGTTTATATTTTTTACCGTTTCTTATCAAAGTGGTCGATCATCATGAGCTTTAGAGATTCGTCTGGGTATCGTCTCATATCCCTCATTAAAGATTAAAATCTCGCAGATTTTTCGGTACAAATTTATCCACTTATAAAAGATTAATGACTTAATGATTTATTAATTCTTCTGTTCTTCAGAAGCAATAAACTTCATTATCGTTCAGTATTGAATATTATATGAAATTGTATATATTTTGAAGTATTATAATCATATTTTTAAATCAATTTTTATAATCTAAAAAAAATTGAAAATTATTTTTCAAGAAGTTTTGAATATTTCCTTACATAGGAACATAGAACAAAAATGTAGATAGGCACTTCAATTTCAAAGGGCACCTTCACCTAAAATTGCACGACAACACAACTTATGTATTCCTATCATGTTGATTTGTACAAAGCATAATCTAATAGATACAAGCTAATAGTAATCTATTTAAACTTAATCATATAATTATTAACCACTTCACACGCCAATCACTAAATACAAATCGGAACAAAACAAGTACTTACTTCTAATGTGTGTAAGATAATTTCATTTCAATCTGATTTCGAAAAAGAACTTAATTAATGAAGTTAATGTTGCTAGCCACAGTTTCCAAATTGAGCGCAAGACGAAATAATGTGATTTGAAAAATTCTAGAAGCGAAATAATATTAAGGTCAGTTCCGAAAACTGAGATCTCGAGACTTTTCAAAAAAAAGTTTTACCTTCAAAACTGAGACACCTGTTCATATTAACGAGTATCTCATTTTATAAACTAATATAATTATTATAATTAAAATATAAAAAGACAAATTGGAAGCTTCACTAAACGGGTTAGTTGGTAAATTTGGAATTTGATGCAGAATTTGACATATTTCGTTGCGAATGCCACGCGATTTGAATTAAATTTTCGTTTGCTATGGTATTGGCGTATATTCGTTTCTGTCAAACTTATAGTTGTTAAATTGAATGCTTCCAATTGTACTAGGGCTTAGTGGTGTAAGTAAAAATTGGGGAGATTAACCGAAAAACTCGGATCTGCGAATTTTATTCAGAATCAAAAAAAATTAACGTTTGTTGCCCAATGGAAGGATTTAATTTTAGAAATCCGTGTTTTGAGTTTTTTGGCAGAGTTAAAAAAAGAATTAAATTCTTGTACCAATGGAAAACCACATTCTCTTTAAATCATAATATCTCATCGATGGTGTATTTAGGCCCTAGGTTTAAAACCCCCAAGCTAAATAAGGCATAGGACAAACAGAACAACCAAACGCATTATAATTGGTCTTTTTCTGAGTTTAATAAACGTATCTAATGTAGGTATATAATTATTGGACATTAATTTATAATTGCGTTTACACTTATTTAAATTCAGGAAATGTGACACTAGTTTCAATAATTTAATTGCGAGTGCTTTTCATTCATCCGAATCGTGTGAAGTCTAACATGGCATGAGTCATTAAAAATTCCAAATCAATTTTAGCTTAACTATAAGCTAAATATGACGAACCCACAAAATCTGCTAGAAATGAGATTCCCACAGATGTGTGAAACTGTAAATCACATTATCGCACGCAATGACAAAAAGTGCTGTGTTCGATTGGATAAACTTGTTCTTAAGAACAATCTATTATTTATTGACATTTATTCGGTACTAATAGGGTGCTTTTTTTAGACCTTACTGGCCATGGTTATATTAATTATTGCTTGCTGTCTTTTTTTTCGGTATAGTTTGAAAACAATAGGAACAGGGCGAAATAAGTAGAATATTGCATTAGTTCAAAAGACCGTTCAAGGAGATCCATTGTTTCCGACAAAAGCTTTTTCACTTTGTAAAAATTGTACGCAAATATCTTGGTTTGAAGGCTTACAAGATCAAAAAATAAATACATTTATGCTCATCATAGTAACTATATTACCATAATCTAAGGACACATATGTGGTAAGATCCTTAAAAACAAATAGGTATTTAATGAAATAATTTTTGTAGAGAACGAATTTTAAATATCACCATATGGTGTGTTATTATTAAAATAAGAACACATACATAAGAGATTTTCCCTACGTGTCATTACCTATGTGGTGACATTTTCGACAGAGTACTCAAAATTATGCTTTAATTGCAATTTGTTCATTGAATTTCTATAAAGAAAATCATGAGTTGAGTAATCCATTTGAAATTGGGTTGAAAAGATTTTGAGATGACAACTGGCGTTGTTATCAGACTGTTTTATATGAAACCAACTCCTCAACTCAGGGTTTTCATCCAAATTCAAAAACGACTCCGCTCCTGAAGTGTAATCGATTGGTTGAATCTCATTTCAACTCAATGCAGATTTACAATTGGGTGAAGCGACATTAAACTTGGCTTCAAAACTACATAAGAGCCGGGTATTTATAATTTTCAGAAAGTGAACATACACTACGTTTTCACCTACCACTTAATCCAGATTTAAGTGGGTTACCCATAAATCCTCTTTAAAATCTTCGAAATCTTGAAGATTTCCCATACAAATTTTAATCTCCTTAAATAAAGATTAGAAAATAATCTCATTGAAAACTTCCTCGAAGTAGAAGATTCTCAAAAGAAACAAAACTTATTTCATAGAACGCGCTTATCCTAATGTCATATTTTCTCCATTGACATTCAACAAAAAAAAAAAAAACTGTCCAACATTATTTAATTTGTTTTTGTCTGGTATAATTTGTCGTTACCTTCAAATTCTGTTTTTGTTTATAAATAATGGCCTTTTCGATTGACCGTCCGGAACACCTTCCCCCAATAAAGCAGCCGTAAACAATTTGACTGATTCTGAATTATATGTATCACTGTATTTGTGAAAATTAAATTAATAGAAAATCACATCGGCTAAAAAGAATTTCCAAAACACTTGATTTCAATTTAGATACACATTTTATTGTATCAATAATAATTATAACTTGCTTCTTTTTATGTTATTTTACCAGAAAATGAGCTTATATTCAATAAACACAACGAAATTACACAACAAATCAAACCGATTATTTTGACATTTTAATTGTGTAAGTGTATTAGTGATTCTGTTTTCGATTCTGAAATGAAATCCAGAATCGTTTTCTGTTCCGTTTAGAGTAACAATTGTTATTTTGTGGGGGTCAGAACAGTTCTGGACGGCCAATCGAAAAGGCCATAAGTATAAAAATAAAAAATGCAATAAAGCTACAAAGCCCAAAGCGGTCGGTGCCTCGAATTTGTAATGGAAAATGTTTTAGCTATACTACAGTAATACTTTGACGTTGTTCTTTCCCAAATATACAAAAACGAGAACCGTGCAAAGGCGATAACAGTATTTATGTAAATATATTTATATGCTGCAAGATGTTGGGATAACAATATTTTAAAGTTATTACTCATTTTTATTTTTTAAAATAAATTTGTTCACTGCACCGAAATTATTATTCTTCTTCCCAATTATTTTGTTTTTGTCTTGTTGTATTGGCTTTTGAATGACAATTCATAGTGAAAACGTCAAACTAATCTTTTTGTCACTGGTGAAAACACTTGAAGATTAATTTTTAACCTTCTAAATTTAAACCGGATTATTTTTATGTGAAAACGTAGCATTAATCCCTATAGATGTTATTAGTTGAAGCCTTTCAAAAATTTCGACCATAGACATATACGAAAAATTGATAGTTGGAGATTTTTTTTCAAAATCAACGTTCATACTGATTTAAAAAAAAAACACCCTTTAATTAGGTATATTCTCGAAAAAGATTTCAATTATTTTTATGAATAGATTTTTGTTATCAAAACCAATACATTGCCCCAAGCGCTTTAGGCTTTACAAATATTTAATTGAGACGTTGCAATGCGCACAAACTCATTTTTTATTTAAAGAAAAATAACTTTGAGAAGAGCGTCTTGAACCAGTCATTAAACTTTGTCTGAACTGAAAATGTGTAAATTGACTATGATATGATGTTTCTCTCATTATATTTGGCGGCTAATTTGTACAACTGAAGTCAATGTGACGTTATTTTTGATCTTAATTGTTTGGTGTTGATAATATTATCATATCACCATCCCAACAGATGCCATCACAGAAAGTTAGTATTGAATTGATTATAACCTTAATCGTTCTACCCGCAAAGGGTGTGTGTAGATATTTATCTCTCTATACCGGCACACAGAGTATGTATAGATAACATGTAAACAAACTGAATTTAAAACCGAAGGTACCCCTAGAATCGGTTCACTTCAATTTTACGGTTAAAGTTTTGTATTTAACACGGTGGTGAATCAGACAGTAACAGTTACGGTTTTGGTTCCAACCTCGATAGATGTGGCTAGTCGCTTCGTTAGAGTCTATAGCTACTTTGCATTGAAACAGAGTGCTAAGCACTGGATCAGTGAGAGAAAAAAACAAAATAGTGATTTTGAATTATTCAATACACTCTAAACTAAATAAAACAATAAAATAACTATTAATATCTATTAATTATTTGTATTGTTTATACCTAAGTGAAATTTAAATTAAAAAAGGCCTATCGATATTTTCAATTGAATTGTGTGAATTGACATAGAAAATAAACAAAAATTGAATTATTATTGAAAGACAAATTGAATACTTTTTTCAAATATGGGATGCGAATCGATGCTTACAATAATTGGAGTTGTCATTGTGACGTGTAAGTATCATAATTTATTTTAATTAAGTATAAAATATAAATAAATCACAATGCGCGCGATGTAAAGTTGATTTCCTTTTTGAATTAAAAAAAGGCAAAATGCTGTTAAAATGTCAAGACATTGTAGATGGGTTGTGCTTCTTGATTCTTAAATAAAAGGGCTGCGAATGCAATATGAAATTTGTTTATTAATGCTGATAGAATATTTCTTATGGATCAACAACATCACTCGCTTCTTCTGCGCTTGTTATTACATTAATCAAATCCCCAATTGTATATAATGTAATTAAAACCAAATAAGTTCCTTAGCATAAATCTCCTGTTTAAGGAAGTAGGTACTTATCCGAGTTAGGAAGTAGTAAAAAAGTCACTTAAGTGCTCACACCCAGAAGCACTCAAATATTTTTTTTTGTATTAAAAAAAAACACGGTTTTCTGACAACACAAACATTTGTGGAATTTAAAAAAAATCTACCACACACTTAATATTAGAAAGTTCATTGCAACTACATACTTATGAATTTAATAAAAATTATTAAGGGGAGTTATCGTTTCCCTAGAAATTTTTCTTCAATTTGAATCTTGGGAACGTGAATGATGCTCAAAAGTTTCCCACGGAATTTATTGGTATCGAGAATAAACTTTCCCATAGAATTTTGCTGTCATTTCATATGATTTTGTGTTCGAGGGAATTTTATTCCGTGGAATATTCATGTTCGAATGAAGGGAATAAAATATTCCGTAATAAACGAAATTCCTTAGGAGATTCCCGATAGCGCCAAATAAGATTTTGGCATATAACAGATGACAAGACGTAGGTACATAAGAGAAGTAGGTTTTCATTAAATTTGAATAAAAGTATAGATCAAAATAAGAAGCAATTAAGCGGCTAAAGGTAGTTAAGTACATAGGAGCAGCGTTGCCGGAAAAATATTTTGTAAGTGCCAACGGTGTTGACAGCAGATATTTTATTAATTGCACCTCACAATAACAGACAATACGAACAATAAAAATAAATATACACAAAATTAATAAATAATAAATTAATAGATAAAATAAAAGCATCAATTAACAGTATGTATAAGTTTTTAGGTGGTAGGAAGTGCTGGCAAGTTTCAGCTTTTATTATTTTATTAAGGGACAGAAGTAATTTTATTTATTTATAAGAAAGTCGATTTTTATTATGCGTTTTAATGTTATTTAAGCTCAAAAATCCTTTCAGCTGATGCACTAGCATGTGTCAAAACTAAAAGTCTGATCATGAACATGGACATATTTAAAAACATTTGCTCGTCGATTCATAGAGTGCCACAGTGTCATTTAAATTAAAAAGTGCCAAAAGTGCACGATTACTTCGGCAAAGTTGCATACGAGTAAACAGAACTTTTAATTAAAAATCTTCAAACATTTTGGATCTCAGGAAATTTAGCTATGCGAGCTTGGCATACTTATAAGAGAGACTTTTCCGGGTGTTACTGTACATTTTCAACAAAATTTCATTGAAAGTTTTGGTTTAGTTTTATATAGGTACTTATGAACACTTCTTGTTTAAACTTAATTTTTTTTTATACAAACAAGAAAATCCAGCAAACACTTATTATTCAAACGTTTACAACAGTTGCTGATTTGTTGACTTATAATAATAATAAGCTCCAGCCAAGGGCTTTTAATTCTCAAGGTACACGTATACTAAATCGAACTGCCGTAAAAAAATTGTCAAAAAATTTTAATTAAAATTTACCTTTTCTTGGCAGTCTTGTAGTGTGGCTAAAGAAAAAAATATCTGTCCTTTTGGTATCGACTCGACGCCTTTTCCTTCAGAGCGGCGAAATGGCAAAGTCTGTATAACTAGAAGAAGAATGCATTTAGATTAAATGCCTATATTCTCCATTTATTAATTTTATATATTCAGGATTTGAATTTAACTATAGACGATAAAACGTTTAACAGATTTTGATTTTGAAAAATTGTTGACCAATTAAAAACCGGAAGAAGATGTTTTCCTGGGATTTTTCCTGCAGGTACTGTTTATATTTTTAACAACTACATAAATTTAATGCATGTATGTATTTAGATAACAAATACGACATCATTCATATGCAGTTCTTTATCATTTAAAAAAAATCTGGTTTAAATGTCATGCTCCCATTTTTTACCTTGATATCTTGAATAAGGGCTGATAGTTCACTACCTCTACATACACCTTTATTTAACAGATACTGCAAGTAGGTATGTAAGCATATAAAGTTATTGTGTGTATAGATAAAAAAATACCTTCCTAATACACTCAATTAATTAAAAATCCATTTTATCGTAGATACTATGCGGGAAACGCGTTCGTCGCGTGGCTCCATTTATGAAAACAAAGAAAAAAAAATAATCAAATCAAATGGTCGTCGTTGTCGTATGCAAATAGAGTAAATTTACTGAGCATAATACAAATATACTCGTAGTTTTATAGTCTAAACCGGTTGCATTCGCTTCAAGGACAGTAGTTATTGTGACGTATGTAGGTAGTGGGAGTACTTTTTAATTTTTAGATTGTCTATTGTGCTCTAGCTATGCATGTTTGTATGTATGTACTATACGCATGTTAAAGGTGTATTTATGTACTTCCTTCCAGGTGTAACTTTATTAGATGATGTTTTGTAGAAGTATTATAATAAGTCTTTGAATTGATTTAACTGAATGGAAGTTTGAAGTATAACTTTACTAAGGCCAATGCCACATTGTTGGGTGGAGGGAGTAGTGTTTGTTTCTGAAATGAAGTTAGCTGACTGACATCAGGGTTATGGTTTTTTATTGTACTAGAGACTAATTATTGTTAGCAATAATGTTGGATTTATTTTTCCTGGTTTGAACTTATCAGTTATGTTCGTCGGTCGGTACTTTTTATCTAACTATGCTTATTCACCACAAATCAAACAAAAGTAGGTTTTAATAGGAGATTCTGTTTATAAGCAATGAAAGTTTTTATATGTATAGGTAAATACAGATCTCGAAAAAAAGTGCACGACTGACTGGATCTCACGTACTTGCTCTTATGTATGTTCGATTACATGGTATCCACAAGATTTTTAAAAGAAACGTATGTATGTTTAAAGTTGTTTTTACTTTATTTTTTATAAACAACAATAGTTCTTTAATTCTTTTCTAAAAATATTGTTAGAGCATTTTTAAGTATTTAACGATATAAATTCAAATAATTTATTAAAAAAAATCTTCCACCTGTTTTTAAAATATTAAATTTTCAAAAAAAAAAAATATTTGTAGAAAATTTTAGCGCATGTTCTGTAACTCAGGCGATAATTTCTTACTTAACGCCTTTGAAACAATGGGTTTCTGTAAGTTGAGACGCTACCTTAAATTTTTAATTTGCTTAACTGGGATTTTCCAATGGAAGGCCGTAAATTGAAAAAGTCATTTTGGCATCTTAAAAACAAAAGAAAAATATTTTTTTTTGTTTTTTTCGGCTACTCTTAGCGAGTCGAAAGTTTCAGAACATGGGCCCTGGTATTTAATATTATTTAGATCTCGATGGACTTCCTACATAAACATTTTGATCGAGGAATTCGAAAAAAAAATGGTTGAATGGCCAGATGTAGATAATGCCTATAGTAGTATACAGATTTTTGTTTTTATCAAAATCGTTAGAGCCGTTTTCGGGGTAATAAAGAAGAAAGAAGAAATTGTATAGAGTACCCGCGTTTTGGGCCTAAAAAAACGATTGAACAATCTATTTGATACAATTACCTAAGACGCTTAAGTACCAAATTTGAAGAAAATCGCCCAGGCCTCTTAGGGTGTAGATCGATCTACAGACAGACAGGCGCAATTGCGGAAGCCACTTTTTTGCGTTCTCTGCCATCGTTATGTCAAATTTGATTAGAATCTCGAGCCCGTTTTTTTTAAACGCAAAACTTGCCTTATAGGTACGGTGACAATTTTTTCAGATACAAAAAAGAGGACAACCTTTGATTAACTCAAACAAGCTTTTTTGAAAAACCTGAACTCACCTGGTCATGATAAGCAAATTCTGTGTTTTTTGAAACCTAGGGTCGCCCTGAAATAGTTCTAGGATTTTAGCTGGGGCAATTTGAGGCAAATGAATAAACGTCAAAGTCACATGAGATCTGATTTGATTTGATATTTTTAAAATGAAAATAAAAGAAAACTCAAATATATTTTCAGGCACAGACATGCATAATGGAAACCTTTGAAGTTGTGGATTGTGCATAGGGTCAAACAAAAATTAATAGGAACTTAAATTTAACATTTTTCAAGTTTTACTTATTAAATGACATAACTTGCTGTTCTGCAACATAAAATTAATGGTATCGGGTGTTTTTTGAGAACCGAAAAACCCAGGTTTTTTCGACAACCCCAAGAGTTGTCAAAAAAACCTAGGTCGACCCTGGGTAAAGTACAACGAACGAACCTAGTGTTTGTATTTTTTTTCGCAGTGTATTTTTTGTAAGATGTCATCTCGACTTCCTATAAAAAAGTCTTAAAATCTCAACAATCATAGCCATAATTGTACTTTGTTATCAACATTGCCTTTAGTGTATCAACTCTTAATATGCGATTTTTCAGGTGTACAAATGTTAATAGAAATTGAAAATATTCTTTTCGTAGATGCATTTGGAGCTGGAAGCTACAGTGAACTCTCTATGAGTCTTAGGCCAGTTTGCTGATACGAATCATAAATATTTATGTTCAACTTAAAACGCTTATAACTACATCTGCGCAAACTGTCACATAAGTCCTTAAGTAGAACTTAATGCTAAGTTCTGTATCATCAAACGGGATTTAGTCAATTTTCGTACTTTACATTTTCTACATAAAAAGTGTTTGACAATTTCAACCCATTTCTGACTTGGTGACAAATAGTCCGGTTTCCATTTTTAACTTTGTTACTTGCGCAAGAAAATAAATAAATAAAATAAACTGAATTTTTCAAACGTGAGATGTCTTTATTCATTTTGTGTTTAAGTAATCCTTAAAAAAAGAACTTTACTCTGTGGGGAAAATGTTTCAAAGAAAAAAGAGGTCATTAATAGGACAATTTATTAAAAAGAGTACAAAGTAATGTCCTCTTTAAGAAAAACAAAAGAAAGGGACAGGATACCGAAAAAAAGGACTGACCTGTAAAAAAGAGGACGGATGGCCACATAACCTATAGGCCCTAGATCGCAAGTAAAAACGTGCCATGTTATTTCGTGGTATCGTGACTTAAGGAATTTTTCAGATCAAAAAACCACAATAATGCCCCATTCGCAACGCTGTTGGCTGATAGTCTCGTTCTCGTGCAACGTCGGTCGACTTCAGGTGCCTCAAAATCAATCCAGGAGTTAAGAAGAAATTTAAATAAAAAATCTATATTTTATGAAAGATATTTTTTCACTGAATGAGTGTTTCTGCTTATATTGAGCTGTAAAGATTTTAGTACTAAAATTTAGTACCTATACTTAATTCAATTTAAATAAAATAAAAATAACTTAGAAATCTTAGACATCTAAACGCATTTTACTGCCGACTTCAATGAACAATAAATAATCCAGCACCTTTCATATTCCATGCTTAACTACTTTTATTTTAACATTAAACCACAAAACTAAAAAGAATTGAAATTGGTTGTTATTTCATTCAAAAAATTTCAACAAAAAAAATTGATGACGTAATCCGTGACCTTATGATTCAAATCATTCTGAGCTATAATAGGTAAGAGTGGTCGCAACGTCTTTTATCCGTATTCGAAATGGGACTTGAGAAATTCCTATAATGTTTGGTTTAGGTTGTCAAGTGAGATGACTATTAATTGTGCCCAATTTTCTGATGAATGAGTATTTTGCAGAACTTAAATTCAGAGATTTCTCATCATTCTAGTGAAAGTGATTACTATGATTCGTCATACAAACTAAGATTTGTCATACTTTTATTTATGTTTTCTTATAAATAAATTATTGTAAGCAAAATAATGTTGATGTCTAAAGATACCTATATAATGTATGTATGTAATAAGTACAACATTAACTTAAGTGTTTATTATTATTTTTAAGCATTTTGCCATAAATCTTTAGGAATGTGGAAGTCTTGTTTGTACATACATACATACATTTGTAAATACCAAAATGTTACTAACTTTTGTAAACAAGTTATGTAAATGAACCTCATAAAATAATAAAACATTTATTAGTTTGTTTATATTTTTAAGTTTGCAGTTTCTAGAAAAATTGTAAAAAGTTGTCCCCCTTCAAATTTTGATGATCATCACTATTTTACGATATTTGTTGTATTTTTTTTTTAAACAAATAATTGTGCTGAATTAATTGAATATTTTTCATGGCAGTATTCTTAATAGTATGAAGGACCTCCTATATAATTATATTAAATAAAAAAATTATAGAAATCCGTAGAGCGCGTTTATGAGAAAATCAAGAAAATGCTTGTATGGCAGGTACCGTTAATAACAAAATATGTAAAAAAAAAATGTTCGACCAGAATGTAGATTCTATTAAAAGGAGTGCACACACTAATTTTTATCAAAATCGTTAAAGCCGTTTCCGAGATAATTAAGATGGTAGAAAAAAATTTTATGGCAAGTACCGTTATTTTTCGTGCCAAAAAACCGATTCAAATCTATTTGAGACAATCACCTAAAACTCTCAAATACCAAGTTTGAAGAAAATCGCTTCAGCGGCTTAGGCTGTAGGTCGTTCTTCAGACAGACGGACACATAGCGGACGGAATTGCGAGAGTCACTTTTTTTGATGTTCTCCATCATCGTAATGTCAAGTTTGATCAAAATCTCGAGTTCGATTTTTTTTCCAAATGCAAAACTTGGCCATAGTACCTACATATGTACATATATCGCAAGTAAAAAGATCTGTGCGCTACTATAGATAGAGTCTACATTTTTGTTATATTTTTTTTTTAATATTTTGTTTTTAACATACAACATTTGTTTTTATTTTTGAGTTTCTCATAAACAACTAGACCGACTTTGATCAAAATTTTTTATATAGGAGGTCCTTCGAATTCTAAATAATAATCAGCACGAAATGAATGTTCACCAAATGTGTTCGTCGTGTAAGGTGTAGGCGCTAAAGCAAACGAGCAAGTTCGGCGAGCATATTCGTAGTTTATGCTTACCTTAAGCTAAATTCAAAATGTTTTTTAGGGAATCATCTAATACGTTGAAGTACCGCAAGTTAGAAGAAAACCAGTTTCTGCGGCTTAGGCTGTATATCGAGGTACAGATATGCAGAGAGAATTGTCGGACCCACTATTTTCGTGTTCTATATCACTTTTATGTCAAGTTTGGTCAAAATCTTGAATTGGATTTTTTTTACAAATGCAAGACTTGACCTAAAGTACCCTTATGTACCTACCCACATTCAACTCGTATATACATACATATATTGCAAATAAAACGTGTGTGTGGGTGTTAATTCCATAGAGTTATTCACATGGTTGCTTTTGCTAAAAAAAAAATATTCACCTCTTTACCAACAGACGAATTGCTTAGGTTTGGCTAAGTTTCAAATTATAGATTAAAATTTTTGCTAAATTTATTTTACCAACAAACAAAATATAAGATTAATATTTTCTCAGCTTGAAAACTTAAAAAATATTCTTTGAGTCATAATATTATTGTCAAAACAAAACATTTATTATGACAGTAGCGCAGCGCATACATTCAGTCGCCCCCCTAAAATATAAGCTTTAAATATTTGCGAATCTGAAAGAATTTTCACTTCAGACTTACGCTAGCCTTGCTTGCAACTCATAAGCTTTTAGTATTATATAAAAATAGCTATGTATAAGAAAGAGTACTAAGTCTGCTATTACACGACTACTTTGCCCTTTGAGTTGTGTCCTGAGCTAAATTTCGGCAACTCATTTTTGAAATATCTTTTTTGCTTCTTTTTTATTTCAATTATAATGCTTCATTTGTGTTCGTTGTTTGTAATACGCATAATATATTTATTATTGAGTGAAGGCTTAAAAATTACCGTATAAATAGCGCCCAACATACGATTAAATTTTGAAAAGAATGCAAGGAAGATTCACGATACAAAAGTCATCGTATAAAAGCAGACTAAAAAGCCTAACGAATTAAAACTGAATAAACAATCATATATTGCAACTTGGTATTTGTATTGGAAGTTTATGCTGAATGTCTTTTTTCAGAATAGTAACGTAACAATTTTAAGGCTGGAGATGGTCCTGATGACAAAATTAAATGCGACCCCGTTCTTATATAGATACTCGTATAGATATATTTACGCGACGTGTCTGTTGCAATAAACGTTTGAAGAAATTGCAGGTGAACAAACACAATATTATCCGACAATACATATATATGTCTATCTACGTATTTATGGATGTTGTGTTTTTCTTCTAAACAAGTTAAAAATGTTGTTTCAGTAAAAATAGATTTCTGTTAAAATTTGAGATCGTACATATGTACGATGTACCTAAACTCGCTTTATCTAAATTTTCGATTTTTTATTGGTTCAAAGCTTTATAGTGGCGGCTAATTTTTTTTTTATAATCTACACGCGCTCAAGGGATTATACTGCCCTTTAAATGATTCAACACAGCGCGGGTGTTAGATTAGGAATAGAAAGAAGGATAGGAAAGATGTGTGGCGCGATGTTCTGAGACTGGACGTGGTTGTTGTCTCAGATTTTATCTCGAGGGATGGCGGCTGAACTAACGCGGAGAAATTTCCGTATCTTATTTATCTATGTCGCTTTTAATTCGCATTATTTTTTTTATTCGTTGTCATATTTATCAGTGTACTAGCTTCACTCAATCACATGTTAGTTCTATGCCTAAACAGCATGTAATGAGTAAGCCAGCAACTCGTATGACATTTATTTTAGAATTGTTTTTTTAACAATAAGAGGACATAGACTACGACAGGGATCGAATCTGTGACCATGGGGTTGACAGGCGAACACACAACTATCGCAACACGGCCACCCGCAAATGAAGATGAATACAAATGGCTGAGTAATGTGATCATTATTTTGGACGAGTATATATTTGTATAGTTTCTAAATGCTTATTTTGTTAATGACTTCACCGATTTTACTATCTATTATAGAACCAGATATGTTCGGGTATATCTTTGGCGAAACGACTGCAAATACATTTTTAAATCTTATGTAGGATTATATGAAGTCAAGTAATAAATCAATCGGATTAATGTCAAAAACTGCTTCTCATTGGCAATCTTTTTTCGCAGTAGTAGGTATAACAAATGTTCATCGTATATCTCTTGGATCGCAGTGATATCTGCCTCATGTATGTGTCGCATATGAGTACCCACTCAAGCTATTAAGTAGCATATGGAGTTTTAAGTACCCTCAAGTTGCAGCTTGCTAGATACTCTCAAGTCGTTATCCCTTGAAGTTCTGGTTCGAGTGCCCTCTGAGAATAATGAGTAACCGAATGATCAACGGATCATTTGAATCAACTTGAATCTTAGGTAAACAACAATATTTTTTTTATAATCTCTGTCAGATGACTGAATGTTCTAAGTTGTTCTATATTGTTCTGAAGTTTCTCACGAATCTATTCTGTTCTGTTCTAACTTTTTCTTCACTGAACAATGTTTTAATAATATTTGAGACAAACAGCTAAAGTACCAAGCCAAGATAAGAAAATCGCTTCAGCCGTTTAGGATGTAGATCGATCTACAGAGAGACGGAATTGCGGGACCCATTTTTTTGGTGTTCTCTATCATTGTAATGTCAAGTTTGATTAAATTCTCAAGTTCGATTTTTTTTCCAAATTCAAAACCTGCCCTAGTAAATAATATAGCAAGTATTAAAATTATGGCGGAAAATTTTAAACAGCCTGATGTTAAGGGCTTAGCATGATACTACTTAACAGTTTGCTAATACTTAAGCACCTTACTAATATTTTTCTAATTTTAAACACTTTTAACCTAGCACCATACTTAATCTATTTTCTTAATAAACTACAACTAAACACGCCTAAAATAGTGCAAAAAAGTAATCGAACATAACTTTTTGACGTTTGTAAATGTCAAAGTGGCATTTGGATTTAGTACGATACTAAAAAAATAAAGTAGCCATTTTGTGATTTTAACTTTAGTAAAATGTTAAGAAAATGGTACGATACTAAACTGGTTTAAAATTAGCAAAATCCTCTTTTTAGCCTAGTACGAGTATCATACTAAAAATGATTTAACGTATTACTAAATCGACTAAAATTTTGGGCCTGTGTTTATGGTCTACATTTTGGCCAACAAAAATTTAACATAAATTGTTAGTAACTGTACGTGCCCATAGAACCAGTTGTTTGACTTTATCATTATACAAGAGGCCCTTAAAATTTTAAATAAGCCTGCATATTAAAATTTTCAAAACAAAATAGCGTTTTTTTTATTTTTGAAAAGAAAATTAATTTTTTTGTGAAAATTCAAAACATATTTCGAAAACGCCTATCCGAATATTTTTTTTTGCAATATGTTCTTAAATTTATATTGTCCAATACTTAAAATTGGGATACCAATTTTTTTGTGTTTTTTTTTTTAATTTAAGAAACGGTTTCAAAATATTTTTAGAAATCTTGTGCCGACTATCTGATTATAAATTAGATCAAGTATGTGCAACCCAATGGTAAATTTTATTTATAAATAAAATACCAGTTCACAAAATTAAATTTATTCCATAAAAATACTTATTCTTAAAATAACCCTTTATACTGATTTGAATAACAATTAAGAATGGAGTTAAATGAAGCACTTATCTTGTAGTAATACGTTTCAAAATGAATATGTATATATTGTTTACCTTCTTTTAACAGTCAATTTATTTATTTTTTTAATTAAAAATATTTGTTGTGTTCTAACTGGTTTTAATCTTAATAATATTACACATTCTGTTGAGGTTAATGTACAACTTAAGGCAATATTAAACTGCGTCTCATTTCTGACGAAATATTAAACTTTAAATATAGGCTTCTTAGTTTTTTTTTTTAAATCTGAATAATTGATAATGAATTTTACCAAAAAAAACCTTAAATTTTCATGTGAACCAATTTATATGTAAAAAAGTAATATTGGCAAAAATATGTAAATAATATTTAGGAATAAGTACCCACACAACAACACATTTTTCTTGGACCGGTGTTATTAATATTTAATAATAAAAATATCGCAGACTTTATGGCATAAATAAGTTGCAGTCGCTATTTTATTAATTTGATTGCTATTGTGTTTTTTTTTTTTTAAATAATACAATAAGATATAATTAAAACTAATAAAAAAGGTAACTCGTCTTATTGCAAACAATTATATGATTGAAATAGTCGCAGTTGATAAGTAATTTGCAAACAAAATATTATCAAGGTTGGTAAAAGTAAAGTAGGTGAACGCAATACAAGTAAAAGATTAAAGGATTTCAATTAAACAAATTACAGTATTCCCTGATTAATTGCACCTACCATTTTAACGGCCTTTTCGTTTTATTATAAGTAAGGTGGCTCAGTTAATGAAACTTCGCTTAATTGGCCCACCTGTTCATTTCAGCGAAACCCGTTTAATTGTACTAGTCGTTATTTAAAAGATAAACGAATACTTTTTCAAAAAATTTAACATCTTGTTTTCCAGTTTATGGACAGATAGGAATTTAGTCGATATTTTTTGGCTTTATAATTGAGTGTCTTTTATTTTGCAGTGAGCAGTGCCTTCAATTTAATTGCCACTACGATTTATTATGATTTTATGTTTCGAGGCGTTCGGTTAAACGAAACATTTATGTATTTATACTACATTTTTTACCGGACGTTAATCAGTAGCAGATAACCTAACTTTCAAATAGTGTTTTCAAACAGTACCATTCAAAATGCAAATGGTGTTTTATTTTCTCTTATGATGTAGAAGTGAGACAGATAGTTTCATCTGTGTCAATCGAAGCGAAAAAGTCACTTTGCCGATGAATGTTCTCATTTCGATACAGGAAAAGATTAGTTCGATTTGTACATCTATCGGCCCTATGACGATTTAAATAAGATTTATTCTAAGTTTTGATTTAAATGAGATTTAAATTTCTATTTCTAATATATTGAAATTAAATATTAGATAAATCTACTTAAATCTCGGTTTAGTGATCTGTGAATTTTATTAGATGAATTAAGCAGGGTTTCATTAAACGGATAAAAAGCATTTTTACACATACAAACAATTTTCAAATGCATATTTTTCTGTTAATTAACTGGTAAAAACTAATTATAATATTTACCAAAAATCGTTTACCTACACATATAAAAGTAAGGTAATTAATAAAAAAAAATGTGTGTGAAAAATACGACTGAAACTGTTCGTTAGATTATAATTTTAAATCATGAATGCAAGTTTTTTTTATAAATAATCCAACTAAAACTTTTCCATTAATTTCCATTTAAAAGCTAATCAAATGTCTATTATATATTTTTATCAATACTGCTCATGTATAAATTCTTGGATAATCCTTTAATCAATCTAATTGAAAATATTGTCAATTGTATGGACTTAGACTAATATTTTATTATATTTTAATAGTTTTATAAGTTTTCGTAAGCAGGTATTATATTGCATTTACTTGTTAGTTGATATTTTTATAATAGTAGGTAATGGAATTTTTTTATGTATTATAAATTAGTTTTACAAATTATTGTGTCGATATGGTTATTCTTGAAAAGTTGGCAACACCTTCCTTAAATAGATATTTTTTGATAATAATAATTTCGCTATCGATTAGATCGATATTGTTGTTTTGAAAAAAAACTATCAACTATTTTTCTAAATTTGTTTGCCCTCGTTAGTAATTTCTAATAATTTTTAAAATTATTCTTTCTTTGAAAATTAAAATTAATAAAATTTATTTTTGGATGACGAAATAACAAAACTAGTTGCATTTAGAAGACCATAAAGCATGACTAAAC
Source organism: Philhelius pedissequus (assembly GCA_910595825.1). Lineage (NCBI taxonomy): Eukaryota > Metazoa > Arthropoda > Insecta > Diptera > Syrphidae > Philhelius > Philhelius pedissequus. Next base: position 71,305,318 of record OU343160.1, on the reverse strand, counting down.
AATAAATACAGAAACCCACTGAGCATGCGCTGTTAGCAATCTCTTTCTATTAACAATTTATTTTATTTTGATAAGATCTAAGACCTCGTAGCCTACAAATTATGTATACATTTAACAGCAAATTATTCCAAGGTCGTATATATATGTTGGAGAAGCTAAAATGTATTGCTCTCGAATTAACAGATAGTGTTACCATACCTATATATTCGAGTTGGTTCGCTAAATAGTTAATTTGTTATTTTTAATTTTTTTTTTGCTGAACTGTTCGATTCTTGGCAATATATTTTCCGAAAGTAAATAATTTAAGAGAGACCAAATTCTGTTCATCCCACGAACTTGTGGGCCTAAAAGGAATATTGCTTATTGTCAGTGTCAGTTAGGTATATATAATGGCAGGTAGGCGATCATACGTACATAGGATTCAGTTTTCAGTGTAATTTAAGTTAGTTTGTATATGAAACATCAATAAATATCACTAATAGTAATAATAATTAATCAAACTTATTGCTAAATTTGTAAAAGATTCACGAAAATGTTCTATTATTACTCAGTATGTTAAAGGTCTTTATATGAGTACAAATGGCTGTGCCTTCATAAAGTTATTTTGCTTACAAATCAGAAGCTCTTGTTAAGTTAATGAAGTTTTGTATAATGCGATAACATTTAATGTATTATAATTTAGCTGTGTCAATTTGGATACATTTTTGGCGTTGGTAAATAAGCTGGCGTTGATTGTTCAACAAAATATTGACTCTTATTGCCTAATTGCATTTTTATTTATAAACATTTCATTAGGTTCAATTCAAAGTCTTTTTAATTTTGTTTGCTCCATTGATTAGGTACCTATTATTAATAATTATTATTGTTAATTATTTTTGAATTTATTTATATTTATATTTATGTATACCTGGTGCTATGGCTGGTTTTGTTTTTTTTTATATTTTTTTATTTGTGTTTATTCATTTAATAGTTTTGATGCATAAACCGAAGAATATTTACAAAAAATCACAAAATCTTTACTGTAAAAACCGCTTAGGTGACTCATTCTGGTTTTTTTTCTTCAATAATTTACCTAAAAATACCCGCTTTATTTCATCCCGCTAGAAAAATGCCAATTTATAAAAATTAAAACAGTTTTATAACAGTAGTTGTTCGCTCTTAAAAGTGTTAAATAATCCCGCGCTTTGCCCGTTGTGGGGGTAACTGAAGCGAACAAATAAGTTGCAGAAATCGAATGCCCTTTTAACCCTACGGGCCTTTCTGTCACACTGTCACACTGATAGCATATCTCGAGACATGTCCTTAAAAAAAATCTAATTGAAAATTTTAAAATATTTTATTTATTTATTTTTTTAATAAATTATAAATGCATAATTCGAACATACCTAACAAAAAATATCGGTCCGTCGTTGAATAATTTTAACTGTTCTTTATCTTATTCACTTCCACCACATCAGTTCACTTTAGAAAATGACATGAATGTATAACTGATTTCTGTCGATCAACTACCAAGATCCTCTTAACTGAATTTTTACTTGCGATTATAGGCACTAAGGCAAGTTATAGTTTCGTGCAAAAAAAAAAAACAAAATTCTAACAATCAAACATGACATTCGGATCATAGAGAGCACAAAAAAACTAGGTGTCCCTTTTCCGTCTGTCTGTCTGTGTCTGTCCGCGAGTCTACAGCCTAAGCGGTTGGATGGATTTCCTTCAAACTTTGTAGATATTGTTTTTTTCGGTAATATGCTCACACGTTTTTTTAATTTTTTTTTTATTTAAGACGACAAATAACAGTACCTCCCATACATTTTTTTGGTCAAAAACAAAAATCTTATTTTTCTCCAAAACGGCTCCAACGATTTTAATAAAAAGAATTTGTTCATTAATGAAGGGAAAAGGGACATTTTGGTATTTTTTTTTTGAAAAAATTGTTATTTTTGGTACCTCTATAGTAGTAACGTTTTTTTGTTTTTTCGATTTTCTGGGAAACGGTTAATATGATTTTTTTTGAAAATTTTTACACAGAAGCTCCATAAAAATTTAAACACTACTGTAAGCCAACATTTTTCTACAATTTTTTGTTGGAAATTAAAAAAAACTTTTTTTTTTGTGAAAACTCAAAATTTCGATTTTGAAACTTCGCATTTGGTAGTTTTTTGACATTATCTTGAATAGGTTAAAAAACTATATTCCTAAATTAAAAAAACGGTAACTCCAATAAAAATGTTTAGAAAAACCGTTACGAAAAAAATTATTTCTCGAAAACGGCTCCAAGAATTTTTATAAAAAATGTGTGTGTTCTTAAATTAGTACAGTCCACTTTCAAGTGTAAAACTATTTTTTTGCGTACTTATTAACGGTATTTTTTAATAAAACTGCATACGCAAATTTAAATAAAATGCACGACTGGATCGCACGAACTTGCTCTTATGTTCGATCACATGGTATGCAAAATATTTCTATTAAAAATCTAAATATATTTTTAAAGTCATTTTTAACTCAATTTTTTATATGCATATACAAAATTTCATTAATTTTATTCTAAAATAAATTGGTGTGACAATATTAAATATTTAATAATATAAACTTAAAAACAAAAGATTAAATATGTTTAATTAAAGAAAACATAATTCAACATTCTGAAATAAATACTTAAACTAATTTGAGCTAAAAAAAAAAGTACACCATCTTATATCTTGCATAAATTTGAATTTATGAAAAAAAAAAATTTGTGAAGCGGTTTTTGAGAAAAAAAGTTTTTTTTAAACTTTTTAAAAATATTTAAAAAAAAAATTCAAAAAAGCCAATTCATAGGAATTCAGAAAATACAAATAAATATAATTTTTGAAAAAAAATTAATGAGCAGTTTTCGAATAATAATTTTTTTAAATTTTTAAATTGACAGACTGACAGATTTCGATAAAAATTTTTAGATAAGCGATCCTTTAAATTCTAAATAATATTGCATTCCAAAATTTTAGCTTTTTTTTGGAAAATTTAATATTTTAAAAACGGATGGAAGAGTTTTTTTTTTGAAATTATGTTTTCAAGCTTATATTATTTAATATACTTAAAATTGCCATTGCAAGTTTTTTTTTTTTTTGTTAAATGAAAGAATCTTGTATATACAAAATTAACTAAAAAAGCTTTTAAGAAATATTTAGTCCTTTTTACTCTTGTGCATTTTATTTGAAAATAGAGCGGATTTTTAATTTATAGAATTTTAAAATCTATTAACTTTGTTACTTCCTAAGAAATGTTCCTTTCGTTTTTTAGCCAAATTTTCCTATTTTGAAAAACAAAAGCAGTAAAGTAGATACTATATCTACTAATCTTTAATACTTCAAGTGGTGAGATATCTGTTTATATCATAAATGTAGTTGATTTAATAATAAATCACAAATTTATATTCTTTATGGTATTAGAGTGGGTTTTACGATGTCAGCTATCTCAAATATCTAATAGTATTTTATATAATATCTTGATCAAAACTATACGTAGGTATGTATCTATAATAATATATGGTCTGTTCTGTATACAAGTTCCTTCAGAAACTTTTTGTTTCTAATTATTATTTGTATGATCAATGATAAATTAAAGTTATGACGAATTGTTTTGATTCGGTTTAACTAATTAGAAAATCCCAATATTTGTATGAAAGTACATAGCAACACAAAATTATCAAGAATATCAATAATAACAACAGTATAACTTTCCAAGGGGCTTGTTTGTTTATCTGAAATGATATAACTGATACCAGAATACGTACGCTAAAGTGTTTAAAAAGCGTCACAGATATTGTTTTATATGGTAAAATATATTAAATTGTCGGATTTTATTGTATACTTAGAGGTGGTTTTTATACTTGACATTATTTGTCCAAAACTAAAATGCACGACTGGATCGCACGTACTTGCTCTTAAGATTCTTAATAGAAAAGGCTAAATTAAAGTCTAAAACAAATTGGTATTTCAATTTTAAATATTTAATAAATTAAACTTAAAAACAAAATTAAAAAAAAAAATCATCCACCCGTTTTCGAAATATTGAATTTTCCAAAAAAAATATGTATTTTTTTCAAAAATAAAAATAAATCAATTTTGAAATGCAATATTATTTAGAATTCGAAGAACATCCTGTATAAATTTTTTTTTATCGATATCCGTTGAGCTCGTTTATGACAGGTAGGTACGCGTTAATAAAAAAATATGTAAAAAAAATGTTGACCAAAATGTAGACCATACCTAAAGTAGTATTTTTTAAATCAAAATCGTTAGAGCGGTTTTTAAAATAATTAGAAAAGTTTGTGTGGTAAGTACCGTTGTTCTTGGGGCTAAAGCAATGATTTAAGAATCTATTTTAGATAACCACTTTAAACAGCTATGTGTTGATCGATTGACGGAATTGTGGGACCCACTTTTCTGGTGTTCTCTATCATCTTCTTAATGTCAAGTTTGATTAAAATTTCGAGTTCGATTTTTTCTCCAAATGCAAAACTTGGCCTAGTATATATATCGCAAGTAAAAATATCACCAATGAAAAGTTCAAAAATATTTTCGTTTTTTTTTTAAATCAATTTTGTTCGCTTTGCTCGACAATTTCCCTTAAAATGACAACAAAAACAGTTAAGCAAAACGAACACCGTTAGTTATTATTATTGCATATGATTCATAATATAGAAACATAGAAACATATATGTATAGGTATTATGGGTACATAGTAGAACATCCTATGAAAATGAAACAATACGCAAAATCAAAAATGTTTGCGCACAGCTGTTTTAATTCTAATCTCACTTATTTATTCAACTTTTAGAAATTTGCATCAGAATATTAATAAATAATAAACAATAAATATTATTTTGATCTTGATACAGCAAGAGATTTTGACAATTTTTAGAAATTTCATTTTAAAGCAGCCACTGCAGTGACAAACAAATACAATAACATCAACTTATAGACGGGTCGTATCACTCTTAATGTTGTTTAAAATGACAACTTCCGGCACGTTTATCTTAACCCTTACTTAGCCCATCGAGTTAATGGTAAAAAACTAGTCATATTACCTGACTAAAAATATATCGGGCTACCAATATTCTGTCCCACAAAAATGGTCAGTAAAGGGAAATTAGGACCCTTGCCTTTCACTCTGACTGTAATAGATTCCAATAAGTTCGTACTGTTTTAAGGCTCTAACAGGGTTGCAGTTGTAAGCATACTAAATAACCACAAGCCTAAAAGTGTTCACTCTGAGTTAATGTGTTTATTTTAAAAGCACACAACAAGGGTGTGCACATGGATGAGCAGTAGGTAGGTCATGGTGGAATGTAGGCTGGTTTTTAACAAGATTTCAAGAAAAATTTGTATGCAACTCAGTGGTTATTTTCAGTTTCAATTTCAGGAACAAGCACCAGTGTATTTCAAAAGCTCTCTCATAACGCATGTACTAACTATTTTTGTTGAATAGAGATTAGTTAAGAATGTTCCGAAAAGATTGACAACCGTCTTGCTAATGGCAACATGCAAACGGTGTTTATTAGTTTTCGGAAAAAGCTACTTCACTATTTCTGGTCCCATCTAGAACTTCTCAAAAGAAATTCGAATGAATTGATTTTGACAGCAGTGAGTTCGTTAGATGGGTATCACTTATACGTGAAACAGATTGAACGTTGCAGCAGTGCCGGAAACGTTGACAGTGTCGTTCTGCCGTTTTTGGTGAATTGCTATTAAGTTTTCTGCAAAGAAATAAATCAAAACAATTCATGTAACTTGTAGCTGTGTTTGTATCGATAAGAAATGTCAAATAGTTCGAAGTGATGGGGCTTATGGCAATGGGTTTGGAAAATGTTTATTGGTCAGTTGTCAGTGTTTCATGCTTTAAACTGACAGTAATTATGCCCATAATGAAATGTTTGAAATGTTTTCACTGAAAGGTGTTTTGACTTACTTGAATTACATACATTATTAGAAAAGTTGGTTGGGTTTAAAATCAGGGAATACAAAAGTTAGTGAGGAAAATTTCTGATGAAATGTGAAATCGAATTAAAATAAAATGCACGACTGGATCGCACGTACTTGCTCCTATGTTCGATCATATTATATGCAAAAGATTCTTAATAGAAACGGCTAAATGTATTTTTAAAGTCGTTTTTAACTTAATTTTTTATATATAAAAATTCTTAATTTTTTTCTAAAAATGAACATTTTAAATATTTAATAATATAAATTCAAAAACAAAATTTCAGAACAAATCGTCCACCCGTTTTCGAAATATTGAATTTTCAAAAAAAAAAAATATTTTTTTTTTCAAAAATCCCAAAAAACAATTTTTTGAAAATTTTGAAATTCAGTATCATTAAGAATTAGTAGGAGCTACTGCATAAAAATTTTGATCGAAATCTGTTGAGCCGTTTATGAGAAAGTCGAAAATCAATAAAATGGTTGTATGACAGGTACCGTTAATAACAAAATATTTTTTGAAAAATTGTTAGCTAGAATGTAGAACATACCCAAAGTAGTACAGACACCAATTTTTATCAAAATCATTGGAGCCGTTTTCGAGATAATTAAGATATTCGAAAAATTTGTATAGCAATAAGTACCGTTATTTTTGCGGCTAACACAACGATTCAAAGATCTATTTTGGACAATCACCTAAAACGCCGAAGCACCAAGTTTGAACAAAATCGGTCCAGCCGCTTAGGCTGTAGATCGTTCTGCAGACATACAGACGGAATTGCGGGACCCACTGTTTGGTGTTCTCTATCATCGTAATGTTATCTTTGATTCAAATCTCGAGTTCGATTTTTTTTCAAATGCAAAATTTGCCCTATAGTACTTAGCTATATCGCAAGTAAAAATTGTAAATCATCAAAAAAATTGTTTGCCTTTCAAAGTAAGAAAAGCTAAAAAGCGGGGTTATACGAAAGCAATCAAATTTTGAAAGAAAATCGTATTATAAAGTTTTGACCAAAAAAACAAAGTGTTGCTTTCCTCTTTCGACTGTAATAATTTAAACTTTAAGGCTCATAATATGGCTATTTTGTTCAATATTTGCTATTAACAGGTTTAGGTGTATATATATAGAACATTTTATTAAGGAATTCTGTTACATCAAGCCCATAAGATAACAAACTTCAAAAGCGCAAAAGCTCATGTGTATAAAAGACATGATTGATAACTTTTGCAAACAATAATATACTAATTACATACTTAACCATTGTGCACACGAACTTAGTTTTTTTTTTTTAATTTGCAGTTAAAAATGTCTTCAGTAGACAAAATGGAAACAGAAGATAACTTCTTATAGATAAACAAAACAAATCAATTTTTTCACGAAATTGTGAAATTGCGCCGAAGTGATTTGTGCTTTTAATAATTATTTTAATTATATACTTCTGGTATTTAATATGTTGTTTTCACACAACAATCATGTTAATACACTAATTAAAAATCCGAATCGATTGCATGGAAATTCTGATTTTTTGCTTACCTACTGAGTTGACCCAAGTTTCTGGGTCAAATTATTTCTAAATTGAAGTTAATAGCAACAAAGTATTTCGAATAGGATTATTATTTGCTCAATCGAATGACAAAAAACATGTAATATTTCATCATTTCATTTTTATCTGCTGGAGTTTTATCATTAAATTTGTATGATATAGCTTAAAGTCTACAAAGTACAATGTACATAAATTAAAGCGAAGCTTACACTTAAATGCTGCTGTAAGCAGAGGCGTAGGAGCTAGTTATTTAAGCTTAGGGTGGGGAACGGCAATCAAATATAATAGATTACTTTTAAATGTTGCTTTTTAATACGCCTAAGCCAAAATAGTTTTGAAGAAGTTATTTGGGGAACTCGTGGACTGTTTAAATTGATCAACCGCTTTCCTTTATTCTAGTAAATCTTGAGTATACAAAGTATAGAATCAATTGATAAAGTACGTAAGCAGTTCCTAAATAAAATAAAAAAACTTCTTAAGTATTTGTAAGGAGTGTCTCTCGTGCAAATGGCTCCTCTGAAACTTGGCAACTGTTACCCATGTGTGTACCGATTAATAAAAATGGAGCTCTTCGCAAGAGAAGTACGCATCATTTTGGAAACCCATTATAGAAACGGAAAAAAATTACCCTGAGAGTAAATGGGGGCGTTCACTCAATTATTCTCAGCAATCTGGAATAACTTTCTATTGTTGTGCAAGCGCGTGCAAAAACACATCTAATGAACAGCTGTTCTCCCAAAAATGTTGGAATAACAAGCTATCCGAGAACAAATGTAACAAACAGTTGACTGCAAGTGAAAACTTCAGTTGATATGAATTTTGTTCTTGTTTCTTGACGGCTTTTAGCTAATATTTCTGATTCGTTCACAGATATACTCCGACAGCTTGGTATCCGAGATAACATAGGTATGTATATCTAATAATTGAGTGAACGCCCCCAATGCCGATTTTTGGAAACAACGTCATCTTCAACAATGAAGTGCATTTCCATCTGAATGGCTTCGTGAATAAACAAAATTGTCGAATTTGGGGATCAGGAAATTCTGTCTCAAATCTACAACGAGCAACTGTCTAGGGGTGGGTTTTGGTAAGGTTAGCCGGAATTGTGGTGCGATTTCTTTGCGATGTTATGAAATTTGTAGCTTATGCGAATAAACCAAACGAAATTAATTAGATCACTTTGGAGATTCATCTGATTGATAAAAAGAAGAAATTTTCTCTTCACCAAATGAATGCGGCCTTTTGTGCTTCAAATTGGCTTGGAATCCATCAAGAAGCTCTGCGTATTGTGCCGGTGATCGTTTTCCATTCATTCCAAAAAACTGTCGCCATTACTTGTTTGCAGACAAACCCACCTTGGCCTTCTTCGGCTTCGAATTACCAGGAGATACGGCGCAAGAACATCATTATTAAAACATGGATTTATTCGACAATTTCTGGGGTAGTGACGTCAACTTGACGATAATACCCAAATTGAGTAAGTCAGTGTTTAAATGGTTCCAAGCGATGGTGAAGGGTCCTAAATATTTGTCAAGTTTTTGTTCAATTTGCGTAATAGTTTTTTCTCGCAAAAAACAGTGCCTAAATCACTTTTTTCCATTTTAACGAAAATGCTCGTAGGCGTCGACAAAAAATGGCTGCCCCAACAAAACAATTTGACAGGTATATCTGAAAATTTGGATGCGTTATTTTGAAAGATTATTTTTGACAACAAAATAAAATAATACATTTGAGGCGACGGCACAATATGTGTTAATTCTTAGATACTTATTGGCCAAACCTTTACCGGTTCCATAAGTAAGACGAGACCTGTGTGAAATATATTAAAACATTTTATTGTTTTATTTTAAAGACTTATCAATGACATTTTTTTTAATGAAATGACACGAGTTATGTTTCATTAGAGGCAGTTCGGAATCCATCCCCGATTCGGAATCCGAACTAAACACTTTTCTTGTTTTGACGATTCATAATTTTAATGTGATACAACAAATTTAATTATGATACAACAAATGTCACTAGGCAAGTTTGACGTTCAAGTATAAGAATGTGTGAGGGCTTATAGTTTCGATTCTGATCAAAATTCTCTTCTTTTCAGAATCAGAACTGTCATTTTTTTCCAAGTGAACACTTTCGGAAGATGCCAGAGGGTTTCCGGATTGCCAAATAAAAATGGCATTAATGAAACCCCATGAGTCGGTAGACTGCGATAACCAGCCTTCAAGTCGCTCGTGCATAATGTTGATTTTAGTAACAACTTTGCGGGAAGTAACAGTCGTCCTGTTGGAATCCCATTTTGTCCGACATCTTTATAAAGAGGCAGAACGCTACGATGCCAGTTTCAATTCCTATAAATGGATTGCTATTATAAATCAAATCGTTTTGTAATGTTTTCCTTGTGTTTTCATATTTTATTGAAAGCTTGAAAATTTCAGTTTGTGTTGGAGTGTAAAATAAATTAACCTTCATGAAAAATTCCCCATTTTTTTCACAAATAACATCAACCGGCAGAAACTCAGATATCATTTCGAAAATGTAATATACCTTTCTACTGGTGGTGAAGCGTGAAATGAATAATTGTGAATTTTAGATCCAATACACTTCCTATACTCCGTTGTCTAGCGCCTCAAGGGATACGAGAAAGAACTGGCGCAAGCTGGTGATCGTAGGGCCACATGGACATCCACTGGCGAGTAAAAGTGTAGTAAAGTACCTTGGCATCTGGTTGGATCAGTACCTGTATTTCGACAGACATATTGGTGCTGCTTTGGCCAGGGCTAGGGGAGCCTTTGCCTTGACAAAACGACTGTTTTATAGCAGCCGTCTTGACAGCAGGGTGAAGGTGATTTGCTATATGGCCCTCATCAGGCCGATGATTGCCTACGGATGCCCGGTGTGGTTCAACATTGCCCCATCTCAAATGGAAAAGATTCGGGTGTTTGAGAGGCAATGTCTTAGACGTTGCCTTGGATTACACAGAACACCAGAGTCGGAGTACACAAGATATTATTCCAACCAGGTTCTATACAACGGAGCCAACATAAACAGAATAGATAATTTTTTGTTCAAGCTGATTCGGGGTCACGTTGCAAGATGTCCTCAACTAACAGCTTAATTTTTGGGGCGTATTACCCCAATAACGAATATTTTGAGAGTGCGCGGTTAAGTGGTTACATCCCTCCCGAGGCATTCCTCTATTTAGACAGTCGAGGGCTGATACAGGATGGAGGGGCGGTTCCGCTCATCTACCACGTCAGCCGGAAAACTGTGGATAGGCGACTCCTGTATGGTCGAGACGTCATCGCTCAAGGTGGAGAAGAGCGCCTTCGGTTCAGTAGGACTGTGTCCGATCGGGACCGGAGGCATAGGGCGAAACAGGAGAACCAGTTCTGGTGGTTCTCTGAACAGCATCGTGATATTTAAAGTCGATGAAGATATTATATCTTGGTCGACTTACATAGATTTAGGGCATTAGGTATAGGGAACAGTCAGGGTGGCACCAAAAAAAATTAAAAATATGTATGTATTCGGGGGCATACGTGCATGTATCTGCGTGTCTGTACATGTATGTGCGTACGTATATGTATGTGCGTATGTACATGTGTGGGTGGCTTGCATGCTGGTGTGTGTCTGCATGCATATAAAAAATAAACAAAAAAAATTAAAAAACGAAAAAAATGCTGCTGTGGCTGTTCTAGTTTTTAAGTAGTTATAAGTATTATTAGGTATTTTAAGTAGTTTAAGTTATTTTTAGTTAGTATAAGTTAGTTAGTATAAGTTAGTTTTATTTAGTTTTAATTATTTTTAATATATATTTAGGTTTAGTTTATAGGTACAAAAAAAAAAAAAAAAAAAAAAAAAAAAAAAAAAAATGATCAGATATCAAGTTTTTTGTATATAAGTTTCTTGAAATATAAAATAAATAAAAAAAAAATTAGATTTAATTAAAATAGTTTTTAGGTCGAAAGACATTAGTTGTAAGAGTTATTGTTTAATTTAGAGCGCCCGTAAAGGGCCAGTAAATTAGTTGTAAGTTATTGATAATTAGGCTAGTTTTAAACATTTTTGTCTAGCTTTAAGATAGTTATAAGTTAAAATGAAATAAAAATGAATTAAAAAAAAAAAAAAAAAAAAAAAAAAAAAAAAAAAAAAAAACTTCCTATTCATTATTGATAATAATAAATTGTTTCCAACTCTAGCTGAATTTTCACAAGAAAACCCATTGGAGCGAATCTCAGTCGAGTATATAGCAATCAGGAAACTAATTCATTTAAAGAAACCTTGAATTTGAAGCACTAGAACTATCTGAACTCAACCAATATCCGTGTCCGCGTGCTTAAAATTAAAATATGTTCAATTTTTGTAAAACAGTCACTGTTACTGTGCATTAAAAAAAAAAATCTTTAATTTTCTATTAAAAAATTCTCGAAATTCCAAACCCCTTTGAGTACCCACTTAAGCTAAAATTACTCTTCAACCACTGCGGGCTTAGCCATTTTGATTTTGAAGTACCAACAAGACTTGTTGACCAACCTGCAAGTAGTTGCAAAGGTGGACATGTACATATTTACGAATGCGTATATGAATCCCCTGCATTCGTGACCAAACAGACCAAGCAGAGCAATTATGATAACTGCAATTCCGTTTGATAAGATATTACAAAAGCTAAGGGAGAAAAGTCGTTATCATATAGAAATTTGGTATCAATAAAGATATTATTTGAAATAAAAGCTTTTTTTTTTGCATTAAATTTATTTCATCAGCATGTATGTTTTAAAATTTTATTTATTTTAGTTCTGGCAGCGACGACGAACACAAATGCTCAGATCTACTTGCTCAACTACAGTGAGGACAGACTTAATGCAAGGCTAGCAGAGAAAAAAATCGATTTACGCAACGTCACAGATATCACAGAAGTTTATACAATTAACTGTAAGCTTGTGATAAATTTATTTTTATATGATTTTTTCTAATTTGCTTATCCCATTTGATGTATGTAGCTTCTTCAAGAATCCCATCGGATTTATCTCAAACGACAATGGATGCGATAACAATAACTTGGTACGTGTCAACGTTCCTTGCCTTGGTGGCGTTTTTCACATTGATGGCATGCTCCGATCGAAAATGCGCTCGTCGGAATGAAACGCAATCTCTCGAAGATCATTTGCAACAACCTCCAAGTCCAGCACCTTCATACAGTGAATTTGCCCCTCCAAGCTATGAAACCGTAATGGAGAAGCATTATTTACCATCGACGACGACGGCGGTATTTGTTGTCCAAGTGCCCTATATCGAAACCGAAAAGGACAAAGATCTAACGCCTCCTCCGCCATTCACGTTTCATACAATCAATGAATTGCAGAAACTTAGTTGCTAATTTCAGAAAGAGAATACAAATTGTAAGAGACAAGTCTTTCGGATTAGACTGTGAAAACTGTGATTCTAGAAAATAAGTGAAAAAAGATCTTCGTCCTAGTTATGTAAACCTACCTACAATTACAAATATTTATTGTTACTGTTGCTTAAACAAACAAATAAGCAAACAATGAAAGAAAAATATTTAAAATATTTTTATAGAAAGACTGACATTGTTTACATAGCTGTTTGTTAATAATTTAGTAAAATAGCCTAAATCTACACTCAAATACTTTAAGCAGATACTTTTATGTAGTTACGAAAATTAAAACCAAACATATTTCTGTAATAATAAAAATTGTAAATATTTACGTAGAATTGTGTTTTTAAAATTGAACATATGTACATATATGTACATATCTGGGTTTGCGAAAATAAATTCCACAATTACCTTCGTTGGCCGAGATGAATTGATTCATTCAGGCCCGTTTGCTGATACATAACTTAAGCATTTAAGTTCTACTTAAGAACTTATGTGACAGTTTACGCAGAGAAAAAAAAGCCCCTAAGCGTTTTAAGTTAAACATAAATATTTATGATTCGTATCAGCAAACGGGCCTCATTGATAAATATTTTAGAATGGCGATTTTTCCCCCCAAAGCTCATTTAAAATAAAACGACCAAAAAATTATATGCAAAATTTTTTGAAACAGCGTATGGTTTTAGTAATTGTTTCCTCAGGACATTATAGACGGCAATGTTCTATTTATAAAATCATAATGTGAATAAAATAAGAGATAACATTTTCAAGATTTTAGAATGGCTTGTATTTCTGCCAACATAGAATATCTTTCTAAAAAACGGGTAAACAGTGTTACCAGGTTGGGATTCTTTCTTGTATACAAAGTAGGTACCTAATCTTTTAAGGTCTGGAATGATAATTTATTCTCTTACAATTTTCCAGTTTAAAATAAGGTAATCGGTTAACAGCAAAACCTAAAAATCATTTTTGCTATATCAGCCGGTTGAAATCGGTGGATATGTTCATAAACTATGAAAAAGTAATGCGCTGTTTCTTTTGTGCCTTCACCTTAAATTACTCATTAGTGACTGTGACAATAACAACTTTATCGGTTACGAAAAAACAAGACAGGTTCGTAGCTATGAATATTAAAATCACGAATTGTTTGTTTTCTGTCCGTAAAGTATGTTTTTTTTTTAAATATTAAAATTAAGCTTTTTGCAACTAGAACTAGAATAAATAATTTGTTCATACAATTTTGCTTAGTTTTAAAACAAAAAAAAATCATTGTTAATTGGTTTGTATAATAATTTATCTACAGTCTTGGTTTTTGATAAACTATACGATTACATTTTATTTTTTTTAAAAGATATCATGTTCGCGGTGCCGTACCTGGTTTGCCGCCCTATTCAAATTAAAAATTGCCCCAAAGTAAAAGTTTTATTTAATACATTTCAAGGATTTTCGATTAAATAATTTACAAGATATTTAGATTAAAATGCAGACTTTTATTTGAATATATTAATTTCCCTCAAGACATGCTTAGCTATTACATCGTTTTGAACTTCGATGTTCAGTTCTTGCTGTTATAATTTTTCGTTTCTGAAGTTTTCGTTCATATATTGATACTGTTCAAAACGCTCATCCAGAAAAGATAGCGTCACATCGATTACGTGGTAGAAGAAATCAGCTTTAAATTTAAATTTTGGATCAATTGTTTGAGATTGTTCAAATTGAAAACGGCTTCTTCGTAAGCTCATCGAATCGGACTCGGACACAATGAAATCTACTTACTTCGGACTGAAGCATATTTGAAAGGACATTTATTTTTCCTAAAAACTCATTCCAAATAATCTTCGGCAAAACTAGTTTGAGTTTGTATATGCGTTTATACTTAGTTGAGTAGGTTTTAAACTTGAATTTGTATCTAATTCTGTACTTTCTGCGATTTCAATTAAAGTATCATACATTTCTGATAAATTTTCATTAAGACAGTTAGCTGATTAGATTTAAGGAGACGCATGTTTGTTACCCTTTTTTCAGTTTTAAATGTGTTGCACCAATTCTACCGCAATGGCTTGTTTTGCCTTCAAGCAGGTTCGGCACCGCATGTACGTAAATTTTGTATCAATAAAAGCTACAAAAATTGAAAACAGAAATTGAAAAATTAACATTATTTATTGGTTTGATGTAAGAAACGGTCCTTGTATTATTTGTATCTTGAATATATCAATACAATAAAATGCAAGTTCACGCGTTGAATTCCAGATGGCGTGGAAAGCAACTTGCCAAGTATTTATGCAAAAGATAAAAGTGCTTAAGTCGACTAAGCTAAAAACGATTTTTTTTAATATTTAAATAAAATGAAAAATTAGCTTAATGTCTGTGTCTTCAGATTGTTTCTATTCCATCTAAAAGTCACTTTTCAGGATTGTTAAAACGGCTTAATTCCAGCATATTTAAAAATTTGCATTTGGTTAAGCGTCTTAAGTACAGGGTCTAAGCTCTTTTACAAAAACTTAAAATTTCAGTTTTTGATAAGAAAGAAAATTTTAAGTACAATTAGCCACTTTTCCAAAAACAAAATCTTATTTGAAGTAAAATGTTATGTATACTTAGCCGGTTTTGGCATTTAAGTTTTTAATTTAATTGACATACGCAAAAAGAAAGAAATCGAGATTTGATCTTTTCAAAGAAACTTTTTTGGAGATTTAATTGTAGGATTGGTGAATAACTGCCACACACATTCTTGAAAAAATATATCATATATCACATATCTTCATCGTCCAGATGACGAGGAAGACGAAGACGAAGCAATCAAAAACTCCACTGAAATTATAAAATATAAATTATTAACTTTCTTCGTCCATTATTTCTTTATTTTTTTAGCACTGACTAGCACAATTTCACAACAAATTAACAAAATATTTTCCATGAAATGTTTGACAGAAAAGACGTCTTACTTGTATGTGTGCATTCAGATCAAATCTACCAACCCATCACAGATCAGATCTTTCGTTTTAAGATTTGATCTAGATTTGCTCTTTTTGTTGAAATGAAACTCTCAAAATTCAAAAATATAAAATCTTTTGTCAGAAATAGCAGATCTTTTCTTGAATGAAACTCGCTATTAATTTCAAATAAGCCGTTTTACTCCGATCAAAGTGTACTGGATTTAATAAAAACCTGAGGGGAAACTGATTTACATGTGGAGACATATGACCTAAACAGATGTGCAGCTTTTTCACGTGCAGCGAAAATAAATTACACAGGTTCTTATGAGGGTTGACATAATCCAAAGTCTGCATGCAGGCATCCCTGCACGATATCTCTACTTGGTATCTTACTCGTATAATTTTTTTTTTTTATATATCTCTCTTTTTCTATATATCTCTATTTCTAAATTGGCTGCCAAGTTTCATTGCAGCCACAACAGCAAATAAAAAAAAATCTAAAATAACGGTATAAGAATTTTCATGAGGGTCATAGGGAGCACATTGTTTTCTCTTGTTATGCAATGAACATCCACTTTCAGTGAATTTAAATTTTTTTACCACACAATCTTTGTATATAGATATTAATTACTATCATGACGACGAAATTCAACCAGCCTGCAATAAAGTCCACTACCCATCATGGGTTCCACTACCAAATCGGAGGTTAGGCATGTTGGTGTGCAAAGAAAAGCCAATATGAAGAAGAATAGGGTGATAATAGATTGATGAGAGAACCATAAATAAGCCATAATAAGATTGGAAACTTTCCTACGTTTCACCCCCCAAAACCCATTTGTTTACATTGTTGTATTTGTAGCTTTGAAACTCTATCCATGAATAGATTTGAAATCAAAAAACAAAACAAAAACACATTACAGGGGCTGTGTTGTCTATGTGTCTATAGGAAGAGGAACAGAAAAGATTCTTGTGTGCGTTTTTATCAATGTGTCTATTGGAAGAGGAACAGAAAAGTTACTTGTGTGCGTGTTTCAGCTTATAGGCAAATGTCAAATGAAAGCAAAGGTTTCGGGCACAAATAAGCCATACTAAGATCGGAAACCTTCGTACGTTTCACCCCCCAAAACCCATTTGTTTACATTGTTGTATTTGTAGCTTTGAAACAATATCCATGAATAGATGGAAAATCGAAAAGCAAAACAAAAACAAATTATTAGGGCTGTGTTGTCTATGTGTCTATATGAAGAGGAACAGAAAAGATTCTAGTGTGCGTTTCTATCAATGTGTCTATTGGAAGAGGAACAGAAATGTTACTTGTGTGCGTGTTTCAGCTTGTAGGCAAATGTCAAATGAAAGCAGAGGTTTCCGGTCTTTACATTATTAGTTTATGGTTTTGGGTCTTTACGTTATTAGTTTATGGAGAGAAATATATATTTACAAAATTTATTCCAGTTAGAGGAGGATAAGAAAACAATGTATTTCTTAGTTTTTGTGTGTTTTTTTATGAGGATATTTTTGTTGAGTAGGAGTTGGTTGTGTTTGTTTTCTATTCTACGGTTGCTCTTGTGCAAAAAATAAAGTTTTTTACCAAATGCACAAACATGATACTAATTTAACAGTTAAAATTTGAGATTCCTGTTAACCGTTGTGCAAAAAAAATTGTTCTTCTGACACAATTTTTTTTTATTTTATATTAATAATTTTATGGCTTTAAAAAAAATTATTGTTTTGAAAATTCAGATTTGATAAGTAATTTCGTAAAAATCGAATTGACGAATTTTCAAATAAGAATTGTTTATTAATAGGTAGTAAATATTTTTTAAGTCGTTTTTTACGTAATTTTTTTTAAATGAATATTTAACAATATATATATATATATATGTATACATTTGAAAATATTACTCAAAAAAAAATCGTCAAACCCATTTTCGAAATATTGAATTTTCCAAAATATTGTTTTTTTTTTCAAAATCCAAAAAAATATTAGGTATTATACAAATAAAATTTTAATTTGAAAAAAAATTCAGTGACTAGTTTTTGAAAAATCGATTTTTCAAAAAAAATATTGAATTTATGAATATGCAGTTTAATGTACACTTTTAGGATGCGTTTGCATACAAAAATAATTTCAATCGGTTCATCGAATAGTGAAAAATTCCATAATATACAAGTGGTTCTATGAGAAGTACCATTTATGAAATAGGTACGCAATACAAAATATTTTTTAAATTAAAATTGGACTATACTAATTTAATAACACATTATTTTTGAATATTCCTGGATCCGTTTTTGAGAAATACATTTCTTTCTTCACGTTTTTTCCTTTTGGGTCAAAAAAAGTGAAAGGTAGGCCCCGTCATTTTTCGTCTTAAAAAGTATGAAAAAAACTGGGGTCATATTTATGAAAAAAACGTTTAGGCTATAGACTCGAGGACAGACAGACAGAGAGACGGAATTGCGCGACCCATTTTTCGATTTTTTACGAATCCATAACTTGAAATATAGTAATATCGCCTGTTAAAATATATATAAAAAAAAATACTCTGTACTACTTAGGTACCTACCTTATTTCCAAATAAATCTGTCTGTAGAGAAAAAAATTAATTATTCTCAATATATATTATTTGAAAAAGAACAAAAAGTACCTATGTACATACATAATTGTATGTATGTGGGTATCTGTTTACAAAAATATTGAAATATCTCAACATTGCTTTGCTATTTGCGCATAGAAAAAGTGAAAAGTAGCAACGTTGCTACAATTCAAAATCCTAAAATCCACCAAATATCAAAGGCTTGAAAGACAAATTTAAAATGACCATCATCCAACAACGAGCACATCACCATCACATCATCAACAAAAACGACATCATCATCATCACGGACCCGCCACAACAAATTCACCGACAGAAACGAATCGTGAAGTTTCATCAACCAGCTCATGCAGAACAGCTGATGAAACTCACTGAAGGGGGATTATTGTAGCAACACTGCTACTGCATCTGCAGTCGCAATACCTGCATAGGTACAAGGCGTGAACACCAAGTTCCAGAATATTGACTCCAAGTGTACTTCAATATGTTGACTCCAAATGTACCTAAAAGGGAACAAAACATATCCTCAATTGTCAACTGTACAAAAGTTCCCAAAAGGAACTTCCTCGAACAATTTGTCATGAACCATGAAACAACAACAATTTGTAGATTTTGTTTCACAAATGATTTTATATATTCGTTATATTGATCGTCTTTTTACTTGCGATTTATAGGTACTATAAGGCAAGTTATGCATTCGTAAGAAAAACAAACAAAATTCTAACAATCAAACATGACATTACGATAATAGAGAAGCCTAAAAAAGTGATCGGCAAAAAATGTCTGTCTGTCTGCCTGTCAGTCTGTCAGGTTGTCCGTCTGTATGTATAACGAGCTACAGCCTAAACGGCTTAAGCGATTACCTTCAAATTTGGTATTTGTGATTATATTGGCATTACTCAGAGGCACCTGCCATATGACATGGAAGGAAAATCTTATTTTTCTCGAAAACGATTTTGATACAAATTTTTGAGATTTTTTTTGTTGGTAATAGCTATCATTTGATATGAATCAAGTTTACGGGAAAAGAATATTAACGGTACTTTTCATATAACGTTTTTTTTTTAATTTTTGGCTTTCTCGGTAACTGTTCATTGGATTTCTGTCAGATTTTATATCTGAGACGATCTAGGTAGCCAAACTGCATATTAAAATTTTAAATAACATTTTTCATATAATTAAAATTAATTTTTGATTTTTTTTTTAGTCATATGTATATTAATAAATTCTACAAAACTGCATACCAAAATTTCAAAAAAAGTTTGTTTTCAAAAAACTAAAAATGAAAAACCGGATTTCGTCAAAATCCGTCCTACAATTTTCAAGATACTTTTTCTTATAAAATTTTCATTGATCCGTGGCATCTAATAGCGTTCTTTGTTTTTTTCAAGAAACTGATTGAAGTGATCGTTTTAGCACTTTTTATCGTTTAAAACACGATTTTTACCCACCTATACACCATTCACTTTCATTATTATACATATGTATAATATATACATAAATATGTACATTTACATACCTAGGCGCCATCTATGTAGGTAGGTACACATTACCCTCCTAATTTACATAATTAAAATCTTTTTTAAATATACATTTGTAGGATGGTACCTTTCTTACCTTTCCTTTAATCATATGCATTCGACAATTAGTTATAGTAACAATCAAGGTAATCTACCTACTTCGGCTTTAAACCTGCACAGGATAACTAAACTAGACTACTTATACCTACTAACAACTTCAGTGGTTAGCTACTACTTTACACTAAAGTTGTTAGCTACAAGACCAAGTTCGTACGACCCAGTCGTGCATTTTATTTTTCTTTGCTAAATAATGCTAGAATATGAAAAACAAGGGATTTTTATAGTGAAATGTGTGTATTTATTTATAAAAAAATAGAAATTAAATAGTAAGTTGTTGGTAAATGAATTAATTACCTATAACAATTATTTACTTTATTTTTTAATAAACTGCAAAGACAATCGATCACTAGCAATTCTTCGCGAAATGAAAGGCGTGAAAATAAAACTTCAAAAAATCCTAATAAATTAAAGCAGTTAATTTTCCTTTAAAATTACATCAATTTAGGTATGTATTTATAAGTGATCATAAGAACCAGGAAATAATAAAAAAAGATACTCAACAACAGTTGTTGTTACTAGAAGTAAGGATACAGTATCGCAGTACAAAAATTTGCTAAGCATTCGTTATACAGAGCGTACATTTTTAAAACAATTCGTTATATAGAACAATTAATGGAACAGAAAAATTCATTCGTTATATTGGAAATTCGTTATATTGAGCATTCGTTAAACTGGACGTCCACTGCATTTTTTTCGTATCATTAAAATTAGTTGAAGTGATTTGTTAATCATTTAATATAGTCTTTCATTTTACTTCAATTATCATCTTTACAGTGGCGTTCAGAAACTTCATAGTTGGCATCAAGCAAATATTCGTATCAGAACGCTTCATTGGAATTTTACTGCGTTGGTAACAAATTTAGTTAGTGTCAAGGACATAATATCCTACATAAAAACAGTACAGTTTTAGGTTTATACAAGCAAAACCAACTAGACTAAAAGGCAAATAGGTCTGATCAACACTCTGCTAATTGGCACCCTGTTCCAGACTTACAAATTTGGTAATTTTGGGCAGAAGAGAGCGCTCTTAAGAGAGTAAAATATTTCCCCTTCTGCCAATTTCTTCCAATAAATTCTTGTAGGCAGCAATTTGTGGGCAGCAAATTTAAAATTGTCAGATCCAAACAAAATATTCTCCGAAGTCCTCCGACAAGTTCTCGTTGCGGAAAGTGATTTCTTTTTAAAGAAATTGTTAATTAAAATGTAAGTAATAAAAAAATAAACCTTATGTACGTTAACTTATGCATTTTTGGTTTTAGGCAGAACGAATTCCAGCGAATATCCCGATATTGCATATCTAAAATTACAAAATAAGGACACCACAAGTTGTGGATGTGTTTTAGTTTTGAATACATCATATATTTTTTAAAGATTTGGAGTGACACCATCAGACCGACAATTTACTTTGTATTTGTGTTGAATCTGCTCTAAGACAAAAGCAAACGCATTTTTATTTAGGAGAACGTTTTTCTTCAATCCTGAAGGGAATTATAGAATTAGAGCTGCGTCAGGTAGTTCGCGTATATTGCTTTCGTTTCGCAATGTTCTTTTAGTTTCTAAATAAATAATATTGTACTTAAAAAGTTTTTTTTTTCACATTATTCTTTTGTTGACATATGGGAGGGGACTTTATTCGATAGTTTTGATTTTAATACTATGTTTTTCCAGATTTCAAATTAGTGTTCACACCGCCTAATCCACGATTTCGTCTATCAAAAAGCACAAAGTCCCCTTTCACACAGGGAAACCAGTTGCTGGAGATTTTTTTGACGTATTCCTTTAATTGCCTTGTAGCTTTCACACGAAGATATTGATGAGGAAACTGAGTTGCTCGTTTTTTGTATTGCTTTTGATTTGACATTCGCTTTTTGTAAACAAACAATTTGCTTCGCGGCTGGAAAATTCTACACAATTTTGAGTTATAAATTAACCGCAGCTTATTTTTAGAAAAATAAATTCAAAATAAAGAAACCTGGTGCGATTATGTAGGTAAATGTTGTTTTTTTTTTGTGGTTGTTAATAATGCTTTGCTAAATAAATATATTTAAAGGTCACGGCAAAACAATGAACCAGGAGAAAATTGATTTGTTGTGCGTTTCTCTTGCCATCCAAATCTTAGACCCAACACATGATAGTGATGATGGGAAGATTATATTGGACTTATTGGAATGTGCCGAAGCTTTATTGGTACAGTTGGACACATAAGCCACTGACTGGATGATATGACTGATACCTGTGGTGCTGCCTGCTGCTGCTGCTGCTCGCTAATACAGGAACATCATTATAAACCAAATGTTATGAAGCCACAAGCTGAGAGCTTAGTTGGTCCGTGCGTTTTTGTTGTCGATTTTCCATGTCTAGGTGCATAATTGTATGTATGAAATGTGTACCAACTCGTGATGGATTGAATTAAATGCCTTGCCTACAAGAATTAAAACTTGAAATTTTCTTTCACAATGAATTTATTTAAGTAGCTCACTTGGTTTGGTTAATGTAATAATATAATTGTAAGAAACGATTTCTCTTTAAGAAAAATATGTTTGACATCTATCAGAGACAGAAGTCAAAATAGAAACCTAAGAAAATTTCAAAGCATAAACGTCAAAAAAATCTCCTTAAATCGTCGACCGGGGAGATTTTTTTCATTCCCCTTACTTCTTACCCTTCTCACCGACAAACTCCCAGTTGCCAGCCCGGCAACTCAGTTTCCTTGTGTGAAAGGGGTCAAACAACAACCACTTTTGTCAAATAAAAATGCATACCCTCTCTTTTTATCTGTTTATCGTTAGAGTGAAAGACCGTAATTTGCACATGAATAGCTTTTTACCTAAATATGGCGAAGTTCAAAATAGACTCGTTCACTATGAATGGGACGCATGGTTAATGAGATTTCATTGTGATTTCAAAGAAATCTCGGATTTTGAATCTCAAAACTATATGGTGAAATGCGAAGATTTGGGCTGAAATCTACGAGATCCGAGACTTCGCTTCATTGGTAACATAGTATAAAATCGGTGCATCTAATTACATTTCTTAAAAACGCTAGCGCATTATAATTGAAAAAAATAAATTCTATTAACAATAAATTACACTATCACAACCAATTTTTCATGGTTTAAAACGCTTTTAGTGTTTATTTAATAAAAAACTATCGAAAATATATCGCATTTTCGATATATATCAGTTAAGTTGCACATCTATGCCTGAAGCTTAAAATTTCTTCTGATGAAATCTTCTTCCAACTGAAATTGAATTTCCGACGAAGATGCGTTGCGGAGAAAACTCCGCTCTGACACGGTTACCTCGATAGGGCAGACTATTTTCCCTGTACTGACGGATATCCACACTCTCCGTCTGAATCAGTGGCGGGTAGCATATAACCATCTTTTTAAAAACAATACTGGCAGGCTAATGATATTAATAATTAAATTCAAATTAAACAAAATACTTTGGCTTTTATGAATAATGGGCATAAAAATTCTTAAGTGGAGTGGGAAGGTGTATCCACCTGCATACGTCCATGTACAAAGGTACTCAAAATATTACTATCTTCGTTTTAATTCGAATCGATTGCCTTATTTGTAAACAAATAGACAAACCAAAAAAAAAACATAATTTCGATAAGCGATAGATATACTTCCGAATGAATCAGGAAAGTTCATTTAGGGGGAAAAATCGTTATAGTACTGGCATTCTGTATCTATTTATATTTTTTGTTTTTTAGATATTTGTAATGAAAGCTTTTTTTTATAAAATTGATTTCATCAACCTTTACTTATGTTTCCTTATTGTATTTATTTCAGTTCAGGCAGTGACAAGGTAGGCAAAAGGTGGTCAGCTTGATTGTCTTTTAAAATGTGAGTATACTCAAAAAAACAAGGCAAGGCGATAAGGTAGATCACATGGTGAATATTACACTTGACTAATAACAGTTTTGCTAATTTTAACTTCATATTTTCTTATTCGCAGTTTTATTGAGAACATTCTAAATATGGATGTGACAAAAAATGTTTGGTATGCGTTAGCGTTTGTAATGGTCGCGTTTTTAGTACTGATAATATGTAAAAAACGAAAATGCCAATCACTAAATGATACCTCCGCAGCTAGTATTACTGAAAATGTTGACGATCATTTGGAAAAACCAGTAAGTCCAACACCATCATACAGCGAATTCGCACCACCAAATTTTGAAGCCGTTATACAGAATAATTATACACCATCAGCGACGTTGTTTGTTTTGCCAGTGCCCTCTATCGAACCTGAAAGGAACAAAGGTCCACCGCAACCACGTATTAAACCTCATATAATAAATGATTTGCAGAAATTTAGTTGTTAAATTATTATATAACTATTGAATAAGTTTTTTTTTTCTTATTAGACTGAGCAAACTGTGATTCAAGTAGGTAAAAATCTTCGTCCGTTTTTTACATAAAAATATAAAAAAGCTTTTAAGTTGAAATTGATTGCTCGAAATGAGTTTTTTAATTGTCTCCGGTAAAACTTCTGCTCCAAGTTTAGAAACTAGAGGTTTGGCCGATCAGCTTAAGGCTGACTGTTTCTGTCCGCAAGAGATGTTTACTCCAACGATTAATTGCAATTAATTGAAATTGTTCTCAAGGGACCAATTTTGTCTAGCCCCCGGCACCAACATACGTCGCTCAGACCACACCAATATTGTTAAGAATCACAAGGCGAAATTGCATATTAGGTAGGCGCATAATTCAGGTAAGACTGCACTTGGCGTAACTGCGCTACAACGTAACTATACTTCACAACGTATCCATATAAAATGTTGTTAAGTTCTTAGTTCTCAAGATGACTGTACCTAAGATTTCCCAATTCATCATAACATTTACCACACAAATTAGTTTCGAAAAGTTTACGAAGTCATAAGCTTATTGTATGAATGTCCTTTTATTGTTGTTCAAACTTTATATACATGATTACGAATAACATTCATCAAAAACGTATTTCAACATTATAAAACTGAATATAAATTAAATTCAACAAACTTTAGAGCTTTTAGTAATTTTGTGTGACAACTCAAAACACTTTGCATAAAAACACTTAACCAAAAACTATTTTCAATTCACTTAGCTTACATTTATTTCTCTTAATTAGTCATTCCTTAAAAAATACTCGTAGGTAATTATAATTCTAGAATACAAACATCATCATTAAAAACTATTATAAAATAAAATTCGAAATTGAGTCAGTTTTATTTAACCGTTTTGAACTTTAAACCTTTAAACAACAACCACATTTGTTACTAAAAAGTGGCATCTAACGAGAATTAATTATTTTCCAGGTTTGATTAGACATCAACCAATACAAAATGGTTTAAGAAAAAAATGTGTGTTTAGTGAAAACAACAACCCACGAAGCCACCATTTTGATGTTAGCAAATTCTTGTACCTTTTAAATGACATCGCAGTGCCATCTATTGAATATTTTAAAGTCAAATATACAAATAGTCAAATAAAATGGGGAACTTCCTCAGAAAAATCGTATGAATTGCATATTGTTTTAAAACGTTGGCCGCTGAAAATTAACCATTTCTTCTTTGTAAAGAACTTGATTTCAAGATTTTAAGTGATATCAAAATTGATCACTTAATGAAACTAAATCAATAAACATTAGACTCCAGGTTATTTTATTTATCGATTTTTTTTAATTTTAAAGGAACAAAATAGTCCAGAATTTTCTTTACTTTAAAGTTACTGTGCAATGTACCTGAAAGTAATGAAAAACCATATTATTAAAAAAAAAGAAAATATTTTTAAATAAGCAAAGTAATAAAATTACAAAATAAAATATCATTGTTTTGACATAGATTATATTTAATTTGAAGAAATAGATTAACAATAAAGTTCTTAGATCAATGAACACAGTTCAAGATTAATTTTTTTTTAATATTGCATACTTGCTTATGGAGGAAGATTTTAAGGGGTCTATCTGCATCTGCAGAGTTGAAGAAAAATATAGCGGGAATATAACCCTTCACACAAGCAATTTTTATTTTTGTTTTTATTTCACCAATTATTGCATGCATTTTTTTTTCGTTCAGTGAGCAAATTATTTCATGAAATCTTATTGACAATCAGAGTGCCAAGCAAGCAACATCTGTATTGTATTTACATTTCTGAAATGTCTGAAATTCCAACTCAACCCATCAATATACACAAGGATAAAAAGCACGAAAATGTCAGTCAAACTAACATTAAACGTCAAATTATTTCTCCCTTTATTTCCACAGAGATGGTAAGAAAAAAATCCTAAAATTGATTTCGTAAAATAATTTATTTCATAAATTTGTGGGCTGTTTTGGAAATTTCTATTGCATAAAATAAATATGAAAGTAAGACAGGGTACCCACTAATTACTTACTCTAACTCTGCTATAACTTTCTTGACAGATCTCACAATCACATGTTCTTAGCGTCCAGGTATGTAGTTTTGTGAAGAAAATTTTCGCTATTTTCGTCGCTTTTAAGCAAACTGAGGTGAAAGGTAAAAAATCCTTGAAAATTCGTTACCTGAACGGAACAAATTATGATGCAGATGAAAATGCTATAATGAAGATTAACAAATTCTTTTTCATAAATGAAGCCGGCCATAATGTTACAGTCAATGGGGAACGCTATAGAGCCATACCATGATTAATGACTTTTTCGTGCCTGAATTGGAGGATGTTGAGGAGGACTTCTTGTGGTTCTATCAAGACGGCCGGCGCTACATGCCATACAGCCAAAAAATCCATTTATTGAAGGAAACTTTTGGTGCGCATTAAAGCGCGTCGGTCGTTGGCATACGGCGTGGCCTCCAAGATCGTGCGATTTAATACTATGACTATTTTGCGTGGGGTTATGTGAAGTCGCTTGTCTACGCAGATAAGCCCGAGATGATTGACGCCTTGGAAGAGAATATTCGGCGCGTTATTGCTGACATACGGCCCCAATTGCTGCAAAAAGTGGTCGAAAATTAGGCCTTGGGGCTGGAATTTATTCGAGGCAGCCGCCCGAAATCATTTTTAAAACATAATGGCAAATCCTTATCCTTATAATAAAGCTAAATTTTTAGCCATAACATTAAATTATATGCGTTTTGTTTCTTCTTGAAAACCACACGCCTGAAAAAACACCCGTTATTACAAATCTTAATATTTCAAATTTATGGTTCTCATGCTGCCGGCATCATCATTTTAACACTCATGGGGTCCATTTGGACCCCAGAGCATTTTGGAACGCTCATAATTTTTTTGTTTCTTATTTTTTCGCCTTGGGATTAATATACCTATACTCAGTGAACAAAATTTAATTTTCCATTCATTTTTTATAATTTAATGAGAATTTGAATTTTACAGAATTTTCTGCGATTTTCTTCTCGAAATAATCCATACACCTGGCATCGCATGGGGTCCATTTGGGCTGCTAAAATTATAATAAAAACTACATTTGTTCTAGTAATTAGTTACTATATTTAGCTTGAACTTGTTGGGAGTTCCTGGAGATATTTAACACGTACGTTATTTGTGTGGGTCAGCAATATTTTTTCACAGCAATCGCAGATGGTTTTGCTTTTCTTATCTTCTGCTTATGGACAAAGGTGATATCTGCCCGTTTTACAAGGAAGCAGCCCCGGGACTATTCGTAAGACTAACCCATAACTCTTCCCATAATGTGGGTGGCATCCAAAGCTGTCTTTCATTTCCTGCAGTGTATCGTGATGCAGGTTGTAAACAATTATCCAGTTCCGACTCCATTAGCTCCTCCGCCATTTCGATAAGCTAATCGTTTCTGAAGAACTTTTTGTTTCTTCTAGGTGGATTGAATTTTCGAATGATGACGGTTGCTAGGCCTGCCACGTCTTGCACGTCATCTATGTAATAAAATACAACCAGTTAAAATATGATGGTATCAATGACATCACCAAATCCAATCCACGACCAAGACCTATGCTTTGCTCAGAGCTCCCATAGTGTATTATGAAAATTTTAATGGATAATCCGAATACAGCTTACATTAAGTCAACGCCAATACATGCTTCCTGGGCATGTATTGGCGAAAATTACAGCGGCCACGAAATCCTTTCAGCTGTTCATCGATTGTTAAATCAGTAACCAAATATAGTTCTCAGATAAGGCTTGGCTCAACTCATCCAGAAGCAATTGAACTGGTGAGAGCAAGCATCGATTTGCTGAAATTTGTTCACGAATCATCAAACCGACGTTGGTCATCTCAAAACGTGTAAGGTTTATCACCGCTTCATATGTAGCTGACGGGAGATTTTCAGTTTGTAGGCGAAAATTGAATTATTTTGTCTATGCTAACTTAGTACATAATATACCTTTTGTGCTAAACGCTTTGACTGCTTTTTAAAGTAGGCAATGAAAACGCATGTTTGTGATTGCAGGAATAGTTTGGAATTCTTTTTCATTCAGTTTATGACAGCTCACAATGGTTAAATGAAAACCCCATAGAGTTGTGTTGCAATTTTCATAGAATTTGAAGCCTAAACAATTTTTGATGACCTGATATATTACTTTTCTACAGGGTGTCCGCCGGGAAGGTATTTTACTTAGTTTTGCCGCAATTTTGGTAAATATTAGTCTTGACAGTTCGTATTTGGCAGTCGTGAAGTAGACACGTGGTAAATTTATTATGGAAAAATATTCGATAAACCAACGTGTTTTAATCGTTAAAACATTTTATCAAAATCAATCATCGATTACTTTGACGATGAGCAAGTTACGTGAAATTTTCGGGAGAAACAACGTGCCAACAAAACGCACTATTTATCGTGTAGTGACTGATTTCGGAAAAAGAGGGTCTTAAGCATAAAGAGGGTCCCAAGCATGGACCACAACGTACTGCAAGATCAGCTGAAAACATTACTGCTGCTCAAGGAAGTGTTCAAAACAATCCATCAACCTCAATTCAACGCCGTGCTCAGGAGCTTGGTCTTCAAAGAACAACTTTGGCCTCAATTTTGCACAAGGATTTGCATTTGTTCCAATTTAAGATTCAGTTGACACAAGAGCTTCTTATACAGCTTCGCATACAGCCAGGATTACAAGGGAATTACTGCGAGACCTCTTTCCACAACAAGTTATTTCACTAAATGGTGATGTTGATTGGGCTTCATGGTCGCCTGATTTGACTGCTCCGGACTTCTTTTTGTGGGGATATCTGAAAACATAAACTAATGACATAAAGACCCGAAACCTCTGCTTTTATGTGACATTTGCCCACAACCTGAAACACGCACACAACTAACTTTTCTGTTCCTCTTCCAATAGACACATAGCCAACGCATCTCAGTAATTTGCTTTTGTTTTGTTTTTCGATTTCCCATCTATTCATGGATAGAGTTTCAAAGCTACAAATACAAGAATGTAAACAAATGAGTTTTGGTGGGTGAAACGCACGAAGGTTTCCAATCTTATTATGGCTTATTTGTGTCTGAAAAGCAAGGTTTATGCCAGCAAACCAGAAACGCTTGAGCAACTCAAACAAAATATTCATGATGAAATTAATGAAATACTGCTATTTAATCAAAAATTATTACCGAACAAAGTATATAGTATACCTTCCTGGCGGACACCCTCTATGTTTTCATCAACTTCGTGTTTTGATTTAAAATTACCATTTTACGAAAAAGCTTCTTTCCCTGTTCTGAGAGGATAATAATTATTTCAAATGCGGTTAATATTAATAAAAAAAAATAATAAAACCAAATATATGACGAATTATTGTATCTACAAATGTAACACAGACTCTTGTTTTCTATACATTATTAATTGATATAGGTCAGCTAAATATTAATAATAAATTATTCTTGTTATTATATAAATATTATATATCTAACTAAGTAGAAATGATTATTATACGCTGATGCTTCTTTAATACTCACTGTATATCTGGTCTTAAATAAGATTTTTCTTTATATATATTTTTATAATATATATAAATTTAGTTTATAAGTAGTTTGTAGGTAGTTCTAGTCATAAATTTAATCCTGGCCATCTGAGCCATAAAGTGAACATATGTCGGGAGCAGGAAATAAAAAGAGAATTATCAAAAAAATTAACAAAAATAAAAATTTATTTACGAGTATATGGCGCAAAATTTTAAACGATTTAGTAAAATGTTAAAGCCACTTTTAGCAATTTACTAAGCTAAAAAGATGATTGAACTAATTTTAAACGATCTTAACATTTTACTAAGATTAAAATCACGGAATGGCTACTTTAACTTTTAGCAATTTGCTAAATCCATTATGGAATCTGATAGTATATCAGCCCTGCACGCGGTGTGTCCAGGTTCGAGTCCTGCTGGTGCACAATATTTTTTTTTTTGTAAATAATGAATTTAAAATGATGAAAATAGAAATAACTAATACCTTCTTAGAGCACATGTTGGGTTTTCATTAACATATAACTAATTTACAATGCATAACAAAAATAAATGTGTTCATCAAAATTCAAACCCTACAAATGCTCAGCTTTCTGCTTAATTAGCAATTTACTAGTTTAGAAAAGGTTTAAAAATTTTGAAAGGGCTAAACATTTTACTAGTTAGCAATTTACTAAGTGCTCATTGATTGCATAACTATTTCAAATTTTTTAAACCTTTTCTAAACTAGTAAATTGCAAATTAAGCAGAAAGCTGAGCATTTGTAGGGTTTAAATTTTGATGAACACAATTGTTGTTGTTATGCGTTGTAAATCAATTATATGTTGATGAAAACCCAACATGTGCTCTAAAAGGGTATTAGTTATTTCTATTTTCATCATTTTAAATTCATTGGCGCAAAATTTTAAACAACCCATTGTTAAGGGCTTTACATTTTACTAGTTAGCAATTTCCTAAGTGCTTATTGATTGAATAACTATTTCAAAATTTTTAAACCTTTTCTAAACTAGCAAATTGCTAATTATGCAGAAAGCTGAGCATTTGTAGGGCTTGAATTTTGATGAACACAATTATTGTGGTTATGCGTTGTAAATTAATTATATGTTGATGAAAACCCAATATGTGCTCTAAAAAAGTATTAGTTATTTCTATTTTCATCATTTTATCTTCATTATTTACAAAAAAAAAAACAAAAAAAATTGTGCACCAGCAGGACTCGAACCTGGGCACCCCGCGTGACGGGCTGATATACTATCAGATTTCTAAATGGATTTAGCAAATTTGCTAGAAGTTAAAGTAGCCAATCCGTGATTTTAACTTTAGTAAAATGTTAAAATCGTTTAAAATTAGCTCAATCATCTTTTTAGCTTAGTAAATTGCTAAAAGTGGTTTTAACATTTTACTAAATTGTTTAAAATTTTGCGCCAATATTTCCCAAGTTTGAAGAATATTCATTCATTTGTTTAGATTGTTGATTCGCGGACAGACAGGCATAGCAAATTTTGAGACTTACTTCCTTTGACTCGAGTTTGATTTTTGTACGAGTCCAAAGCTTGCTCTACACTAGGTGCCTACCTATCAGAAGAAAAAATCTTTTATTTTCAATTGCGGAATAAAAATCCCCTGTGTACCTGATTATATCTACTCAGAATAAAACTTTCTATAGGAATTTAATGTGAAAAATACCAAAGAATTATTTTTGTATTTTTTTAAATGTTTCAACACAGCGCGGGCGTGAGGTTAAGGAAGAGAAAGAATGATAGGAATGATGTGTGGCGCGATGTTCTGAGACTGGCGGTGAATGTTGTCTCAGATTTTATCTCCAGGGATGGCGGCTGATCTAATGCGGAGAAATTTCAGTGTCTTATTTATCTATGCCCCTTATAATTCGCATTACCTTTTTATTCTTTGTCATATTTAACTAGTCACTTCAGTCAATATTTAACTTCAATGTATCTACACGCTACACCTATGATGGTGAGACAACCCTAATAACTCCATGACGCATGCATAATAAAGTTGCGACAACGAGACTGAGCCATATCATATGCAACCAAATCAAAACCTCTAAAATTAATTAATATTGCGGAAGGTACAGGCAAAGGTAATCCACCTTCTCCATTTATGGATTATACACATTTAAATGTACAAAAAAAACCCGCCCGCGAAGGTAGATTTTTGTTTATCTTGGATTTTAATTTGGAACAAAAATAAAAACAATAATATCTCGTGCATGCATAAATGTATGCATGTGTTGTGCTCAATCGATAAGAATACTAATAAATAGAAATGTAAATTACTTTTTAAATTTGCTCAGGTGCAACAGAAATATATAATATGTATAATTCATTTTATTGTTTATCAACAAGATTTTAATTAATGAATTTGTTTTCAATTTTTTAAATTTTACGATATACTATCAACCACAACTGGTTATGGTATTGACTTAAAAAATCTTGTATTCATTTAAAATAAAGATTGAATCGTGATATTCTTTTATAAACCAGATTAAGGACATTTTATACGTACGACAGCTACCGTTTAAAGAGCATCACGGGTTTTCAATGTTGAACTTTTATTTTTAACCCTTCTTTACATCATTATAAAATTCTATAGAACCGGGCATGGGGTCCATTTGGGCCCCACAATGTTTTCAATTAAATTTTTTTGATATCTATGATATATTATTCAATTATAATTTGTCTAACTAATGTGCGAATGAATTTCAAATCTTTTTCATAACAGCAAAGTTGAAATGTAAATACAGGGTGTCCGCCTGGAAGGTAAAATATTTTGTTTGTCAATAATTTTGGGTTAAATGAAAGAGAATGGATCTTATATTGATAAATGTTTTATTTAATGTCGGCAATTATGTATGGAATGCAATATCAGGTAGTCCGCCTCGGTTAGCACATTTTTCATTAAATTCTCACAGATTTCACGAGGTATTTCACTTATTTCATCACGAATATTCGTTGTTTGAGTTGCTCAAGCGTTTCTGGTTTGTTTGCATTTTTCAGATATCCCCACAAAAAGAAGTCCGGAGAATTCAAAACTGGCGACCGTGGAGGTCAATCAACATCACCATTTCTTGAAATAACTTGTTGTGGAAAGAGGTCTCGCAGTAATTTCATTGTAATCCTGGCTGTGTGTGATGTGGCACCGTCTTGTTGATACCACATGTTAATCAAGTCCAAAGTTGTGGCGTTAAGAAGTTTTCAATCATATTACGATATCGCTCCCCATTCACAGTTACCCTTACGCCGTTTTCATTTTCAAAGAAGTAAGGTCCTATGACTCCTCCTGACCAAATTGCATACCAGACTGTGACTTTTAATGGATGCAAGGGTGACAGATGAATAATTTGAGGGTTTTCCATTGCCCAGAACCGACTATTCTGTTTATTCACATATCCATTCAAATGAAAATGTGCCTCGTCACTCAATATGATTTTTTTAAAATGAAAATCAGGGTTGTCATGGGCTAGCTGTAACATCTTGTTGGCATATATATGTACGGCGGCGTAAATGGTCTTGTGGAAGAACCTCTTGTGTCAACTGAATCTTAAATGGAAACAAATGTAAATCCTTGCGCAAAATTGTGGTCAAAGTTGTTCTTTGGGGACCAAGCTCTTGAGCACGGCGTTGAATTGAGGTTAATTGATTGTTTTGAACACTTCCTTGAACAGCAGTAATTTTTTCAGCTGATGTATGTTGTGGTCCATGCTTGGGCCTATCACCTACAGACAGTTTTTCTTCGCAATCATTCAGTACGCGATAAATACTACGTCTTGTTGGCACGTTGTTTTTCCCGAAAATTTCACGTAACTTCCTCATCGTCACAGTAATCGATGATTGATTTTGATAATATGTTTTAACGATTAAAACACGTTGGTATATCGAATACTTTTCCATAATAAATTTGCCACGTGTCTACTTCACGACTGCCAAATATAAACTGTTAAGACTAATGTTTACCAAAATGGCAACAAAACAAAGTAGTATACCTTCTCGGCGGACATTGCTTTAAGGCTTGCTCCAGATTCATTCATGGAGAGCGCATATTAGGCTGGCGACAAGACCGTATTTTTGGTACCGAAAGTCGCCAAGCGCCTCACGTGTCTCGGCGACTTTTTGACAGTTCATCGCTTGACAGGTAGGCATCAAACTATATTTTGAAGTTTTGATAATATTTTTTCCAAATGTCACCCAAAAGGCTTAGGTTAGCTTAGGTTGCAATGGCTGCCAGCGATGCAGGTGACACACTTAGACCAGAAAAACTTTTTCCGAAACAAAAAATTAAATCAGGAAACTGTTGAATTTTCTGAGGTAAAATTTGAATTTTGTAGAGGTCTTTTTTCATCCATTTAAATGGTAGCCATCCTTCAATGGATTTTGACAGTTCATGGCGTGATAAAACAAGTTGGTTTATTTTGAAATTACGAGTCTGTTTTAGACATTTTCTTCGTGTCTCCACACTCCGCATTTTTCTTCTCTTACATTTTAATTGCTACCAAAAACAGGAAAGAAACCAAGACTAAGGATGAGACCAAGATCGAGACTGAGAGGAGACTGCACATTAAAATTTTCATGACAGAAAGGCGAGACCAATATCGAGGCGAGACTTGTGTTAGTCTCGTCTCGTTGCCAGCCCTACATAGAAAAGGAAAAATATGTTTTTAAAGTCATTTTTTTAAATTAAATTTTGTCTATACAAAATAAAATAAAAAACAAATTGGTTTGACAATTTTATGTATATAATGATACAAGCTTACAAATATAATTTCGAAAAACATTGTCAGCCGTTTTCGAAATATTGAATTTTATACATATATATTTTTTCAAAAATCCCAAAAAAACATTTTTCGAAATATAATTTATTATATATAATATATAATTTTTTTTCGAATTTTTGTGTATTTAATTCACACTGAACCATGTTTGTAATCATTTAATTTATTTTTTTGTATATTTTTTTTTGTTTAAATAACGTTTAAATAAGGAAAATGCACGAAATATATTTTTTTTTTCGAAATCCGTCAAGCCGTTTATTAGATAGATAAAAATCCAAGAAAATGGTTGTATTGGAGGTAAAGAAAATTTAAGCAAAATGTAGAATATACCTATAGTAGTGCACATATTTTTTTAAATCAAAATCGTTAAAGCGGTTTTCGAGATAATTAAGAATGTAGACAACATTGTTGTCAGGTACCGTTGGGGCTAAAAAAACGATTCAAATGTCTAATTTAGAGAATCACCTAAAACGCTTAAGTACCAAGTTTGAAGAAAATCGCTTCTGTCGTTTAGGCGTTCTACATATAGACATACAGACGGAAATGTGGGACCCACTTTTGGGTGTTCTCCATCATCGTATTATCAAGTTTGATCAAAATCTCGAGTTCCATTTTTGTACGCATCCATAACATGCTACATTACCTATATATCGCGAGTAAAAAGTAAATAAAGAACGAATTTCTGAGTTACCCTTGATAACTGTTGTTTTTTCATAACTTGTTTTGATTAAATTGATTTTTTAGCAAACCGACGTAGCATTTTGTCATACTTTATGTGAAACACCCTGCACAATAAGAAACCTTTCCCGTCGGGTAACTAATCAGAATATTACTCATATGTAATGATGCGATACAAATGCAAATTTGCTCTGACAAGTGCATTGTAATTAAAGTCAATTACCTGCCAGAAATTTTCGAACACATCTACATTCATATGCATAATGTAGAGTACATTCATGTGTTCACTTTTTATTGTAACTTTCCTTTTCTATTGATATTTTAGTGTTGACTTGGCAGGCCTCAACAAATTATTGTCATCATAACATAATTGTATTTTATTGTGCAATACATCCATATAGTAAACGTCATCGTCATTATATTCAATTATTTTTCTTGGCCGACAAGTCACCATTAATCAGACACAGACTATGAATATTGTTTTCATACAAAGTGTTTTTACTTGATGTGTTATACTGAAAAAGTACTATAAAGACAATTTAAAAGTTCGTAAAAAGAATCAAAAATTCATAACCACTGCTCTAAATAAAACACTCTATAATATAAGTATAACACTTTTTTTGAAGCCATTTTAAGATGACAAGGTGCGCTGGTACCATTTCTGACGTTTATCAGAGTAAAAAAATAAGTAAGTGGACATTGTGTTGTGTTCAAACAATGTAAGTAATATTTTTGTATTTACGTAGTTGTAGTTTATACAAATAAATAATAGCATTTATAACTGACATTTTTGCGACCTTTATTTTAAATTAATATGCGTTTCGCCCAGGTACTACAGTTGGACTCAGCAGTTGGATGCTGTTGTACCTTTCTAAGACTAGGTGTCTAAATTCGAAAGAATAAATAATACTGCATTTGAAATTTCGCTTAATGTGACCTCTTATACTTGTATCTAATGGTACCTAAGCACTTTAAACAGTCTTTAAGTGACTTCATATTTTTTTGTATGAAAGACACCAGTGTTCATAACACTTAAATTGGGAATTGATTTTTTTTTTAAATTAAAATCTATTTTTATAATTAGTTTAAAAAAAACTGGCATAACAAAACTGTAGTACATAGTAGAGAATACCCGTTTACATAAAGGATTAAGAGCTCGAGTTGATTTTTTATACAGGTTGTCCGTTAACTAAGTTGAGTGCCTAAACCATTTGCAGTTGAGTTGAAGATAAGGTGTTGAAATGACAGCTGCGTCTGTATAGTTATCAGACTGTTTATGTCAAGCCAACTCATCCATTAAGTTGTTTTAGCACAAATGTCAACTCGACCCCGATCCTGAAGTGGAGTCGAGTTGGTTGAAGCTAATTTAAACTCAATGTAGGCTTTCAATGTGGCCAAGCGAGTTTGAAACTTTCACTTCTGAAAAGAATTTCAGAAAATTCAATAAATAGGCTAACTCTATAAAATGAGTTCTCATCAAAACCTTTTATCGGCGTTTATCTTTTATAGTTCAGAGTGTTCGGAGCTCGCTATGCTCGGAACAGATTCGGAGCCCATTTATGCGAAAAAAACGTTATTTATTTGAACAGAATTCTTCAGCTAAATTTCTCACTTTTGCTGTCAAACACTGAGGAACATACATTTTGAACTCGATTCCTACATTTTTGACGCATCGGAATTTGTGAGATCTCAGTTTTCTGAACTGGCCTAATCGCATTCTTTATACATAATTAATAGCTGCCTAAAAATAGTTTAGAAATTAAATTAAAGGCCTTCTTAACAAATCTATATTTTAAATTGAACAGAAATTTGTTTTCCTTTATTTTTTCTTAATTTAAGCTCTTAAGTTATATGTACTTTATAATTTTGAGTCACAATTAAGAACAATTTCGTGCAACCAACAATCGAGTATAAAATTTTACTTTGATTGCTAATCAATTTATGTATATGAACATATCTACGTATAAACATATGTACATCACATGCAAAATTGTGGGTTGACAAATTAATGTTTGCAATCACATGGTCAATGTTTAATCATAACACCCGCTGCTTTTTAATTGAGACAATGCAATAACAAATGCCCCATATTTGATTATTTTTTAGTCACATTGAATTCAATTAAATTATTAAATATTTCAAAAAAAATGTTATACGCGGTAACCGAATTTTGGCGGAATAACCGATATTTTCTTGGGTGAACTTGTCAATTCTTACGCAAAAAGGATTTAGGCAGAAGATATTGGATTTTTTTTGGGTGACTTATTTCCCAAATCCCCACATCAGGATAAATTTCTAAAGGAAAAGCAGAAGAGAAATAGGGGCTTACATGCTTATATGGCGATTATAATCACATACATAATTTTATATGGTAATTTGTCATTTTTGTCCAAACCATTTTATTGGCGGCTGTTGTGTGTAAAGTATTTGTTTTATTTGAAAGGGTTTTCGATGACATAATTTGTGTTAAATAAATGCCTGCTTCTCTGGGTGGCAGAGAGGTCCAATTTTCGATGATTTATATGTTGAATTAACAAAGAAATATGTCATTTGCGACTTATTACCATAGAGCTGGGTCTTAATGAAACTTCACAAGAAAAATCTCATGTCGCCAAGTAACTATTTTTACTTGCGATATATGTAGGTACTAGGGCAAGTTTTGTATTTAAAAACAAAATCGAACTCGAGATTTTAAATAAACTTTACGTTACGATGAAAGAGAGCACCAATAAAGTGGATCCCGCAATTCCCTCTGTCTGACGACTAAAACGACTCTAACCGTTTTGATAAATAAAAAATCTAATCACTACTATAATAGGTATAGTCTACATTTTGGTTCATTTTTTTTACATTATGTTGTTAATAACAGTGGCGCAAAATTTTTAACGATTTAGTAAAATATTAAAGCCACTTTTAGCAATTTACTAAGCTAAAAAGATAATTGAGCTACATTTAAACGATTTTAACATTTTACTAAAGTTAACATCACGGAATAGCTACTTTAACTTTTAGCAATTTGCTAAATCCATTATGGAATCTGATAGTATATCAGCCTTACACGCGGGGTGTCCAGGTTCGAGTCCTGCTGGTGCACAATTTTTGTTTTTTTGTTTGTTTTTGTAAATAATGAATTTAAAATGATGAAAATATAAATAACTAATATTTTCTTAAAGCACATGGTGGGTTTTCATCACCATATAATTAATTTACAAAGCTTAGGAAATTGTTAACTAGTAAAATGTTAAGCCGTTAACAATGGGTTGTTTAAAATTTTGCGCCAGTATCTATATACATACCTATTTTAAGCTTTCTCATAAACGGCTCGATGGATTTCGATCAAAATTTTTATATAGGAGATCCTTCCTTAAATAATATCGCAAACGTAAACTTTCCAAATTTATCTTTTGGTTTTCAATATTTCGAAAACGGATAACGATTTTTTTCAAAATTTTATTTTTAAGCTTATATGCATTATTAAATACATAAAATTGCTATATAAATTTTTTAGAAAAAAATTAAAGAAATTTCAAAATAATAAATAATTAAAAATACATATAGCTGTTTAGCGGTTTCTACTAAGAATACTACTAAGTACAAAATAAGAGAACGATATAAGTACATTATTTATAAAATTCAAGCCATCAAAATGGGAGGGAAAATAGAGATTGGGATAGATTTATCGTTATAGTTCTATTCAAACTAATTCAAATTAATTTTAAGAGCTCCTACCCAAATGTGGGAGTTATGCTCCAGCTTTGGACGAATGAATGCTTTATAGATTACAAAGACTGGAAATTGATCGGTTTCTTGAATATAAGTACCGCTCATGGATAGTGGAATGAATGAAGGATGGGTTTTGAGTTTTCGAGGTCGAGATGAGAATTTAATTAGCTTATCATACGTGCCATTGCAGTTCCACATCCTAAGAAGAGGTGAATCTAAAAACGAATATCGAACGCTGCATTGAGGTTTCAGACAAGAGATCATTTATGAAAATGAGAAATCGTGTCGGAGACAGAACGGAGCCCTGGGACACACCAGCATTTTTCTAATGGATGTCAGACTTGAAAGTTGAAATCGTCCAATACAACTTGTATCGAGCGGATCAAAAGGTAATTCCTAATCCAAGGAATAAGATATTCATCGATACCAATGCATGCATTTTCGATAAGAGGGCTTGATGCAAATCTTTTTTAAATGATTTTGAAATATCAAGCCCAATAATCTTACCTTCTCCAAAACGATGTAAATATTTGTGCCACTGTTCGGTGAGATATACCATCAGATCACCAGTGGACCAATTGTTACGAAAGCTATGTTGCAGGTCTACAAGGAGTTTCCGTTCTTCAAAATATTTCTTAAGCTGATAATAATTAATCAGCGTTTCTATGGCCTTTGAAAAAAGAGATGTATGTAAGTGCAATTGGACGTTCTTTAGAGAGTGAAAACATACATATGCCGCTAAATCCGTGTTCCAGCTGATATGTCACCTGGTGTTACAGGTTGACCCGACGCCCGTTTACAATCACATGGCGTTGCCGTTTTATTTTTTTGTCATAATTTCGAATTTTACAATCGACGATTTCGGTCAGTTTCGGTCTGAAGCGCAATTTTTAGTACGGGATCATCAATCTAATTATTTAAAATTTATTAAATTTACTCTTTTTTATCATTTCGGGACATTGCAGCACAAATCAGCACTGCAAACATCCAAAATGTTGGTGCTAGCTGCACTCTCTTATCAAAGTGTATATTACATACCTATATAATTCAAGCAATTAATTATTATATTTTTTTTTAATTCAGATATTTTCCATGTAGAAAATCCAAGTTAAAATTTAGTATTTTATTATTTTATTTTCGATTCCAGTTAATATGTATCAATCAATTCATTATTTGTTTTCTTATCTGTTGAAAATTCTCATCCAAAATCCGGGGGAGACCCTAATTCTGAAAACAAATATATTGCACTTCATATACATAATGTAAAATTAGTTGAGAACGCAATTAAAAAGGGGCGAAAGATTACCGCTAGCCTAAGCGTATTACGTATAAAAACTTTTGCGCAATCAAAAATGATTGCATAATTCTTAATTTTGTTTTATTTTCAATGTCAATGCGCAAATTTTTCAATACTCGTACTTTAACCAGATGGATCTCGCAATCACTGCGGCTGCAGTGAAGACTATGATAAGCTCTTCTCATCATCTCACAAACAACCATTCAAGACCCATGTGAATTCCGCACACAAGTCTCACGAGATCGACCGCATGACCAACATCGTCATCATGGGCATCATTATGACAAAAAAAAGTCTGGACAAATAAACAATAAACATAAACAACAGAGATTTCCTCAGTTTCCACTATCTCATTTTGGTATTCCACCAACCACCACTTCCTTCTCCAGCTAAAGCAGAGCCGTGGCTTCTACAAAAATTGCATGGTTTTATGATTTTTCCTAATTCAAATGTTAGGGGAAAGCTTGGCAACTTAAAAAGGGGCAGTTTAAAAAAAATATGACGCTATACTTTTTTTATGAAGCGACCAACGAACGACGAATACACGAATAAATGCAATTTAAAACAATTTGCAAACCTAAATTCTTCACAAATTCTAAACAAAATTGTATATAAATATAATTTATAATAATGTTTAAACACAAAAATTTTCTTTTTCAGTGACAAAATAAGATAAATTTGGAGAAACAATATTGGTCGTTGCGAATTTGTTCTGATTATTCCGAACAGTCAAACTCTATTCGCGGTCCACATACCATCCACACTGCAATGAATAACTTGCTTGTGCACGTCTAACCTGAAAATCAGACTCAGCTTATATTCGTGACGAATAAAATTAAAGCCGTGTGAACGAAATGTCAAAAAGGACGATTAATTTTCGTTGGTCGCTCTTATGTGCATAGTATTCCAGTGGAATGCAGAAAATAGGAATTTGAAAGTAGACACTAGAAATTTTCTTCATCCTAATAAAATAAAGTGAACTGGAAAACTTTAACTAAGTTCACTAGTTCACTTAACTATGAACTAGGTCGTTCACGAACAACCAAAGCCTAGTCAAAAGTGACGGAAATCTTTTTTAAAATAGAATGTAGGTCAGACAAAGCTGAATTTTGGTGTAGTGTTTCACTTTTACGCCATAAACATTTCATAAAGAATACCCTAAATTTAGAGCGCAGCAAAACATTTTAGATTGGGGACCCTATGGTTTTCGGGTAATTTGTCTGCGTTGTCGGATTTATTTCGAAGCGAATATCTTATTTGTCTGTAAGAAACAATCAGAACGAAACAGCACAGAACATTTTGGAGGAGAAAGGCAAGATCAAAATAGAACAGTGAAAATTACAGATTCTTGTTGATTTTATAAATTGTTCATTAAATTACCATTAAATTAATTATTAAAACAAAAAAGAACTCGAGTAGCCAGAAACGTAAAAGTGTTCTTAACAACAAATAAGCAAAATAAAAATGGGTTTGACAGTTCTTATGATTTTCTTTAAGAAAATTTCACTGAACATCAAATCAGCACAAGAAATTACTCACTGAATAGCAAGTTGCACTTTTCTTCCCAAAACAGTTTAGAATAACGTAAAGTGGCCCTCGTGTCGACACCGGTGTCATGACACAAAATATCCAATCAGTCATACACGCAACACCAATCCGCACACATTAGTTGTTTATTTAATATCAACGACACAAGACTGATGTAAATCCCTATAGAGCTCAATAAATGATATCCAAGACTCACAGCTACATATAGCCCAATTAAAGTCTATACCCGAACATCATCAGAATGCAACTGTAATATTTCTCGATTGTGTTATACACATTCCCACATACATAGCCACAGACACGAAAAATCAAAACGTTTTTATTTAGTCGGCACCGTGTTCAACACCAGAAATCCGTGTACACACAAGCCCACACACACTCCACATTCAATAACACTGACACGAGTGTCATACATTAGTGTTATGTGTATGGGCCGCTTAACTGAACACAGCTTAAAGAGACAACAGATATAATGTTCTTTAACCGTACAAGACGAATGTAGAACTTTTCTTGCATTTTCATGATCGAACTTCAAAACCGATGTAAATACCAATATTTTCTAATACTTAGGTACCGAAGTTTTTTTTAATTATTGAAATCAAATAAATTGTTTCATTCATAACAAGTGGTTTTGTAATATTGTACCCCTTTTCCCCTATTTGATTTGTTCTTTACCAAACTATTTTATTTGTTGTCTTTTTTTTAAATTGATATTGTTGCTTGTAATTCTTCCTCAAACGAATTTATTAACGAAAGCGTCTCCGTCTCGGTATTGAGTATATTATTTGAATGCCTTTTTCATTTTGTTGACTATATAGGTACATACCGTCAATCGCAAACAGTATTCATTTTGATGCGAAAGTGAAGTGCGGCAAATGGCGAATCGAATATTGTTATTTGGCGCGGAATCAGAATTCAAATCATAATCGTAAAGCCTGCTCAGCACAAGTTGGGATTTTTTGTTTTTAGTTTTTTTTGTTTGCTTTCTTTTTTTTATTCTTGTTTTTGTAAATTAAAATTATTAATTGAAACTTTGCTTAAAAGGAATTGCTCTGGAATTTAGAACATTCAGTTGAAAAAGATCTAGTGAAGTGTTAACAGTAAGTTCTTAACTCGGGGCAAAAAAGTGAATGTAATTATCTTCGAATATACATAAACAATTTGCACAAACAAACATAAATATTAAAAAAAAAACACTAAAATGTCACAGAAAAAAATGTTGATTTTTGTATTGATAGTTATAAATGTAGTATTTGTGTTAGCACAAAAGACGGAAGAAAACGAGGTTTTATATGATTACCAAAGTAAGTTTAAAATACGATTTGTGGTCTTGAACTAGAGGGTCTTTGAAATTTTTGGCGTGTGTTGTTGAACTATGTGAATTTGGAAACAAGTACCGAGGTTTTTCTGTTTAACTTGAACCTTCAAAGATTCAATATTATTTATCAATTTGTCAATTTGAACTTCGAAACCTTTCGTTCTTGAAAACTAAATTGAGTAGGGTTGATGATGTTATGTTAATAATATATTATGCAATATTTTTTTTTGTATAAATTGTGTATTTTAAGTGTTATATATATTAAATTTAAATGATTTTAAATTTTGGATTTCAACGGAGATGCAATTGTGAATTGTGCTGTTTTTTAAAATAATGTTTTTTGCACAATGAAGAAATAATGGTTACCCATTTTAAAAATGATGAAAACTGCGAGCGCTTATGAATATGGAAAAGGATAAAGTGCACATGGAAATATTAATACATACCTTGCGTTCTGATATTGTTCAATGAAAATGAATATATTTTCGTAAAATGTTTATTGAAAACAAATTAAAAAATCCGAAGTAATTTTCTAAAAATACCGTTTTTAACCTTTAAAAAAGTACAAAATTCTTTTATATCAATAATCTATGCAATGCAATACATTGTGTTGTAAGAAATACGAAGTCTTATGCATATTTCCCCAGAAACTTTGTAAGACGAAAGAAAAAAATCTCAAGACTTGAGAGATAGAAGTTTGTTTTTCTAATGGCCCAAACCTATGTGAAAAAGAGTATCAAATAGATAATCTCTAGTATTTGGTAGAAAACTTATGTCAATTCCTACTGGCATTTTGACGTTTATATACATTTTATCAGCGAATAGATGTAGATACGCCAATACTTTTCGGAGTATATGAATTTGTGCAAGTTATTTGAAGGAGTTTTTTTGACGGGTGTTTCGCAAAATTCGACTAAACAATTTTGTTCAATCTTTTAGTATAGTCCAACTAATGTTTGTCATTGCATTACAAATATTAGTGACTTTACTTGCTTATTATTACTTTTGTTGCTATTTTCAAGTTGCAATTATTTTCAGAAATGTTTATTTAGAATTCGTCTACTTTTGGATAAAGCTGCAAGCTAATGCTGTTTAACAAAATTTGAACATCATTTGTGCATCAATTTCATTATGATATTAAAGAGCTAGTTCTTCTGATAGAAAATCACTTTAAAGAACATTTCTCCCTATGTCTTCCAATACAAAATTTGTTCCAATAAAATGAAAAAAAATCCGCTCTTTTCGTAATATTATACATTTTGCGCAGCCCATGCAAATCTTCACGGTGCAAAATAAAGTTAAGACTTAACAGCTTACCTCTTGATATATATAACTCTACACCATTCTGTAGATATATGTACATATATAAGTAGATTCTTCTACCTGCGAATACCAATTTAAAATTATCTAAGACAGAAATCAGCTGATACAATGAAGACCTCAACTCCACATATTGCAACCATCAAGTCTATGGACTATATTAGATTCCTGAGTTGGCACAATATGAAGTTATGCTTTTTTGAGAGGCGTTTCAAACAAAAACATGGTGTTTAGAACAAGGATTTGATATG
The DNA here is from genome assembly GCA_910595825.1 of Philhelius pedissequus. Taxonomy (NCBI): domain Eukaryota; kingdom Metazoa; phylum Arthropoda; class Insecta; order Diptera; family Syrphidae; genus Philhelius; species Philhelius pedissequus. Next base: position 71,260,409 of record OU343160.1, on the reverse strand, counting down.
GAAGTCGTAATATAGGTACGTTTAATGTACGATCGAAGAAGTTTCTGGCTAGGTTTTATGTTTCAAATTCTCCCAAACTTAAGATGGGTTCAATTTTATTTGCGTTTTCTGCTATGTGCAATACGAATGCCATTTTTGACAAGGCAAATTTACTGCAAAGTAGAGTGAGTTTATTTTGTTTGAATAATTTTCAAAACATTTAACTAAATTGATTAAATTTTCCATATATTGTTATAAGAAAAAAATCTAATTTTTTGCCTATGAAAATATGGCGCCTATATACACTCCGTAGGGACATTTAAAGCTAGAAGCGACAGTGAACATTCTACGAGTCTTAGTAAATTTTCGTACATTTTCTCCATAAAAGTGTTTGAAAATTTCAACCCATTTCTGACTTTGTGACAAATTGTCCGTTTCCATTTTCACGCTGTTCCTCACAATAGCAAAAACTGAATTATTCAAACCAGTGCTGTCTTGTGGTTAAATATTTTTTTCCTGAAGAAAGTACTTTACTCGGTAGGAAAAATAAATCAAAGAAAAAAGAGGAAATTGCAAGGACAATTTAGCAAAAAGAGGACAAATTACTGTCCCCTTTAATAAAAACAAAAAAAAAAAGAACACGGTTCTGAAAAATAGGACTGTCTTCTAAAAAAGAAGAAGGATTGTCACCGAAACCATAAATTAAACGAAAGAATTAATCATGATCAACCTTAAAATTTACTTCCAAAATCTTGAGCTTAAGGCGTCAGTTATAGGTTTCATTGAAACTCATCATTGATAATAGCCGTGTTTTATTATCGCCAATAACCCATATGGTTCACAACGTAAAAATAAAGCGATCTGGGTTATGTACTGATATGTGCCCTCTGTTTGCCGAATTTAATACTAATATTTGCAAACCCAGATAGAAACCCCGATAGAAACCTGGATCTCGTGTTGTTTTTGTAATACGTGTTAAAAAATAACCTAGACCCAGACCCGTAGATAATAAAACGCAGCTAATTTTGACTATCAATTCTGAGGCACTTCAACAAATAAAACTGATGTCGTTTTGGTACCAAAATGGAGGTAATAAGATATACTCGTAGAATATTTTTTGTCAAAAAAAAATATTTTATTTGCTTTACCACTTTCTTGTAAATTCACTTCTGATTTTTCAATGATGGAAAGCGTTTTCAATGAATAGCTTACATCATTGAAAAAATAAAGTGGTGTATTGAAACTACACTCAAAATCCAGCAAACATTTTAATTCACAAATGAACGATAATTAATTCATAAAAGTGAAGAAACCGGCCTAAAAAGAATTCACTTATGATGCAATTTGAATCCTTTTACCTGGGCTCTTAGACACCGATTTGAATCATTGTAATGATTAATTTATGATTTGGAAATTCGTCATTTAAAAGAACGTATATAGGGGTTCCATATATTCATTTAAATGATTATTGCCTGAATCTTTTCATAATCATAAAAATAATTCCAATAAAATTCATTTAAGTGAAGGATTTCTAAGTATATACCTTCACTTTAATTAATCGTATAGGAATCATTTTTGCGATTCAGAAAACTTTCAGGGATTAATCATTTAAAGGAATATATGGAACCCTTATATAAGTTCACTTAATTGCAGATTTCTTAGATCATAAATGAATCATTAAAATAATTTAAATCGGTGTCTTAGAGCCCAGGTAAAAGGATTCAAATTGCATCATAAGTGAATTCTTTATTTCTTATTCCTTTATGATTGAATATTTTATCGGGGAACCTCGGGAACATACTTCATTTGCCTCTTGGTTGGCTTTTATAGCTTCCTACGACTTCTTAATTGTAACATGATACTATAATTAAAGAAATGATTTATATGTTTTTAAGAAAATTTAACACAATTTTTGTACATACCTTTATTTTTATCGTTTTCTTTTTTATATTTATTTTTGAAAGTATAAGTAGCTACCTATTTACTACAAAAACACAGGCTGGTTATATACCTATTATTTTTACTTTATTTTGAGCTATTATGTATTATTTATTATACATATTTGCTACATGCGATTTATGGGAAAACTTTTCCGAACTGATAATCGACTATGCAAATGAAACTTTCGTCGCGACAATGACCCGTTATCATTACCCCCTTGTAAGAAGAAAAATAAAAGGACGAACAAAAAAGGTCTCCATATGAAGGATCCATCAACAAGATCTGAGTGTTGTTTTTTTTTGATTTTTTGACACATCATATGCATATCCCTTTGCGTGTCCCCGGTTAGAATTTGTAGGATCTTTATATACATTCATAATTCATTCAAAAAACTGAAGGTTTCTTGAATATTATTCTTCATTTTTGGTGATTAGAATCTGAACCTTCAGATAAATGTTTGCTGGGAAGCATAAATATCAGTTTTTTCCTACACAGATAAAAAAATATCAGTCAAACCAAAATAGCTACCTAAGTTTCTCATCTTCGTATTACTCATCTGTGGACTCATCTTTACCAAAGAGTCATCAGAAAGTTAATTAAATTGTCAAAATGATGTTAAGTTTGCTTCACCATCAACAAAAAAAATAATAATAATTTACTTGTTAGGAAATATACCTTTCTTCAGTAAATTTCTTTCGAATAACAAAATTCGTGGATAAGTCGTACAGGGAAAATCACGTAAACAAAAAATAACGCACAGTAAACTCTACCTCCAAGGTCGGTGGTGTCGAAAAAGGCTTTATATGAATAAAACAACATAACCAATTCTTTATTAAATTCGAAATGGTGACTAAGGCTTTAGCAGTATTTTCCCAAAAATCCATAATTAGACTACTAAATGAATTAATATTTTCTGGATCCCAGAGGGCTGTTTCATAGAAAATACATCACATACATTAGATACAACATACATTAAAATTATTTTCATACATCACATACAATTTTCTGTTTCATAGATTTGACTGGAAGTAATGTATAAAATCTATTTTGTTGTATGTGAGGTAATTATTTTGACATTTGACTTAAATAAATTGTGTTTCTTCAAAAGAAACAAACTTTTTTAAAACAATAAAAGAAAATAATGGATTCAATTTTTAAGGAAGATTTAATATTTGATGGCGATAATCTTCTACAACTTCGAAGAAGACGGCCAAGATAGTTTTTGGAAAGAATAAATTTCAGTTTGGAAGACCCATACCTTGTTCAGAAATCCCGAATGCCTACGAAATGTGTACAATATTTGTTGGAGCGATTGGGACGTTTGATTATTCTTTCAACGAATTGCAATGAAGCTTTAACCCCATTGCAACAAATATTATTAATACTTCATTGGCTTGACAATGGATGCTAATATCATGGTGTTGGGTCTATGCATGGAGTTTCGAAGGCATCTATAAGTCGGTGTGTGAAAATAATTTGCTCACTTATTTTGAACCATTTATTGTGTAAATGCATATTACATAAATATTGCATCTTCTGCTATACAAGAAGCTGCAGCTCCTTGTCGGACGTGAAATAAAAACAAAAGAAGAAAATAAGTCAATTATAATTATAACACGCAGAATAATCAACAAACATTATTTAATTTTAATCATAAACGTAAAATTCACCTTTTTGAACTTTCGTTTAATGTAATTCATCTTAACATTTTGCTGTTTGAAATGTATGCCAAATTTTCAATTATTTGTTTTAAAATCATGTATGAAAAAATTCTATGAAACAGGATCATACAACATTGGAATATTTCCAATGGATTTTCCGTTCATACAATGATGTATGACATCTTATCATACAACGTTTCCATGAAACAGAAATAATACATCAAAGCTGAGAAAATCATGCAATGTATGTAATGTATGATCTATGAAACAGGCCCCAAAAGGGGGTCATAAGCACCAAAACACAAAAAAAAAAAAAATATTAAAACTAACGTTGTAGAAAATTACATTTCCTACAAGTTATACCTTCATTATTTTTGCCAGAAATAAAAAATGGCGAAGTTATTGGCTAACATAAAATTTTCATTAAACTAAAAAACGGCGGCTGATGTTCCAGCGCGATTTTCCCGAAAACCGAAATTCAGATTACTAATGACCCCCCCCCCCCCCCCCGCCAACGAACTGTCAAAGAAAATTATACGAATTGATTTTTTCCAATTCAAATGATGTTAAACCCGACTCGAATAACCTTGCAATGTAATAAATAAAAAATACATATATTACAATCTACTCAAAAAATACGTTTTATTCTCAAATGGTGCAAAATTTTAATCGATTTAGTAATATGTTAAAAAGGTCAAAAAGAGGATTTTGCTAATTTTAAGCGAGTTTATTATCGTTTTATCTTCTTAACATTTTACTAAAGTTAAAATCTCCAAATGGCTACCTTAATTTTAAGTATCGTACTAAATCCATAGTGTTATCTGATAGTACATCAGCCTTGAACGCGAGGGGTCCAGGTTCGAATCCTGCTGGTGTATACTTTTTTTTGTTGTAAATAATGAAGATAAATGATTAAAATATAAACGGCGAATACTTATTTAAAGCACATGTTGGGTTTCCATCAACATATATTTAATTTAAAAAGCATAAGCACAATAATTGTGTTCATCAAAATTCAAATCCTACAAATGCTTTGCTATCTGGGTAATTATCATTTTACTAGTTAACAAAAGGTTTAAGATGCATTAGACCATAGTTAACTAGTATCGTGTTAAGGCCTTAATAATGGGTTGTTTAAAATTTTGCGCCATTATTTATAAATGAAATATAATTCAATCCCGATTATATTATTGCGCTCTCCACGATCGATTTCCATATTGCTAATGAAGGCAATATAATAGACTAATCTTAGCTTAAGCAAAACATCAATTTTATTTTTGAATCTAATCTAAAATTACGTTTTACAGTGGTCCAAGGTGTGAAGGTATATCGCAACGATAGAGAATGCGCCATGCTCGGTGGTCTCTGCGTACACAGAACTGATTGCTTGGAAACCTCCTCAAAATCTGGACTTTGTCCATCTAATAAGCATTTAGGTGTTGAATGCTGCTATGAATGTAAGAACTTAAAATTTATCCCGTAAAATTAAATTTAATTGAAACTGAAATAAATAACAATGTTAAACCTTTAAAGTACCCGTAAGGCCAGCACCTTGCCACCAACATATGGGCGACTGTAATGAAAAATGCCCGGCAAAACTTATTAGGCCTGGAACTGATTGTAAAGATGGACAGTTTTGCTGCGTTTTAATTTAAATTAAAAACAAAAATCAATCCGAAAAAATAGTTATAAATATAAGTTTTTTTTTACTTAAAGAACAAAGCTTTTATAATTTTTGTATAGTAAAAAGAAGAAAACTCACAAATTGTTAAATGGAGACTATAACTTGTTTCTTGTTGATGAATTTAGTTTAAGAAAAGCCTTTATCTATTTATATATAATGTTCTCTGTCTGTGAATAAAATTTGTTTTAAGTTTTATTTAATTGTAGCCAAACTTTTAGTTTTTCTTTACCGAATATAATCATCATCTATGAGTAGTTTCTTAGGTAAGTAGTTTGAAAACTGTCAGCAATTATGGAGACAATTTCCCTCTCATGATACTGTTGAGGAATGAACTGCTATATTATAAATTTTATAGAATACGAGAGGGCTGAACACCTCATTTTCTCATCTACTGATCATAAGCAGAATGTTTGTTTAAGAGTCTTGTAAGAAATATACAAAAATCCCGATAAATTATTAAGCACTAACAAAAGCTGGATCACCAAGTTGTTAATTTGGGAACACGGGAAAACTGATCCAGTTGTATCGCATACAACTAGAAAACAAACGATGTAGTGTACAACTACGGGATAATTCTGCCGAATGATTTAAACGCAGGGTTTCCACAAGGATATTCGTTATCATATGACTTCTTCAAAATCTTTCAGCAACAGATAGTGTATATAAGCAGTCGGTAAGGAAATATCTTGAACAAATCCATCCATCCAGCAGCTTGGATATGCAGATGATATATTGACATCATCAGACAATTCCAATTTGCAGCTTAGGAGACGTTTTCCTTTTTGAAGTAAATATAACTTCCCTTAACTAAACCTCATTAAGCTTCCTGAATATGTCTTGGAAAAACTTTTTTTCATGCAAACAAAAAATGTTACTAAGTAAATTATATTAAATATTCGATTGAGTAGTAAAATTAAGTCTGGTAGGCTTTACAAGTTAGAGGTGAATATGAGCTATTGAAAAAATTTATAGAATCTTTTAGAAAAAGCTCTTTTATTTACTTTAGATTACACCTTGTAACACAATTTACCTGGAAATTTCTAACAGAAACCTTAAGTCACTGGCTGACTTAATAGTTAATAGTCCACTAGGACGAAAAATTGGTAAAAAAAAGCTTGGGTATACAATAAAGAATAAAGACTAAGGCATGGTGGTGCACAAGATGGCAAGAAGTACTGGCAATGTCTGTGGAAAGGAGCTTTTAATAGATTTTAATAATTTAATTAATTTGAAGGAACATCTTTATCAAATTATACAAAATAATGAAGACTTGACAGGGAATACATTTCGTGAAACAGAAATTAGGCTGGTATACTGTCAGCTTAATTTTAATCTTGGTGATGGAAACTACATTAATGAGTGGTTCATCTTCATCTACATTGAAATCTCTTTAATCTTCAACGCAAGTTTTGATCGGCTCTCTCTAAATGACAGCACTTACTATGAAAGATTTAATCAATCTTGTACACTGTGTAACTCAAGATCAAAAGAAGATTGCCTCCCTTCACATCTTAACTAGTTATCTGCCAAATTTTAAACCACAAAGATAATCTGTTTTCGAAAGATGAGAATGAATTATGTCGGTTTTAGTTGGCAATCCGGAAGCCTTCTGCACTCTTCGGAAAATGTTTACTTGATGGGAAAAAATGACAGTTCTGATTGTGAAAAGAGAGGATTTTGGGTCTGGATTTGAAATCAGAATCGAAATCAGAAGCACTCACAAATTCATATACTTGAATTACAAACTCGAATGTTGTCATTGTGCAACAAATATTTTGGTTATTATTTTCACATAATTTTGCAATTACATTTTACGAGTAGTTCAGAATCGTCAGAATGGAAAATCTATAAGCTGTACAAAGATGTGGATGTACATACCAAGTCTAAAAAGGCAAAATAGGTCGATTTCATGTGTAGGTTGGGTCACATCCCAGGTTTTAGGCTCCAAGTGACAATGTAGACTGAATCTAGTGGATGCCAACATGCGTGAGTGACTGGAAGTAGTGGGTCCATGAAAGATAATGTCGTGCCTCAGGAAACTTCTACATCACTAGTCAAAAGCCCGTAAAGTAAGTACCGAGTAGATAAAAAGAAAAAATATTTTTCATTCCTAAATCACTAAATGATTTATTAATTTATACATAAAAACTTTAATTTTTAATTACTTTTGAATTGTTGTGTTCCATGAAACTAAGATTTCACAAATTCGTCTTCGTCAAATATTGAGTAGACAAACTCAAATTTATTGTTCCCCAGTATTTGATAGCAAAATTGAGAATATAAAAAAAAATAAAGATATGCGCGGCTCTGGCAGGTCAAAGTATCACGTATCAGTCAAATGGACCTTAAGGTGTGTCCACATCAAAGAAATATTTTTGCAACATTACAGAAATGTTCTAGGAACATTTAAAAAACATTTCAGAAATAGAGAAACATTTCTGAAAAGTTTCTGAAATGTTTCATAAAAAAAACATCCTTTAGGATGTTTACTTTGATCTGGAAACTCTCGAAAAATTTCTGAAATGTTTATAACATGTTTCACTGTTTTCCATTCCGAATGGAAAACTTTCTTTGTTTCCAAAGCGTTTACAAAGGTATATAGTGCGTCAGGCGTCAGTGGTTGCTCTCATATAAATATGAACAAATTTGGCGAAAAGTGTGGACACCGAGGATGTTATGCAATTGATCAAAATTTATGAAACAAAAAAGTTTTAATAAATACCTTATAAATAAAAGCAAAAAAGCCGATGCGCTGTTTGAAATTTCTGAAAATCTAAATTGTGAAAAGATGAGGTAGACAAAAAAATTAATGCGCTTAATGTGCAACACAGGCGAGAAAAAAAATTACAGTATACTCAATCTGGTAGATGGTTAATTGGAAAAAAGAATCATTTCAGGAATTATTCGCAAAGCATCCACACCAAAAAATAAACATATCAGAAACATTTCTCAAACATTACTGGGATGTTTCTGAAATATTTTTTTCAACAAATAGGAAACATTTCAGTAACATTTTTAAAACAATGTTTCCTGAAATGTTTCTTTGGTGTGGAGTGAGGAGACACGTTTATAGCTTAACACTGGAGTACACGCGTGGCCTACTATAGTAGACCACACTAACAGTTTTGTTCATAACTTAACGATTTTTGATGTAAGAGCTGTGTCATTTTAAATAAGCCTTCTCAACTAAATTTTGTATAGATCAGCGTTTGATATGTTCGCAAACGCATATTTTTATAGTTAAGTGTCAAAGTCAATTGTATGCCATATTAGTCCGCGCGAACGTTTGTGTAAAATTAAATTATTGCACCAGAGCCCATACAAGATCAACAAAAAAATTGATTTGTCCCGATCACCATGCTGTAATGTGTCTTCAATGCTATGACAATTCATTGGCGCACAATTTTAAACGATTTAGTAAAATGTTAAAGCCACTTTTAGCAATTTACTAAGCTAAAAAGATGATTGAGCTAATTTTAAACGATTTTAACATTTTACTTAAATTAAAATCACGGAAAGGCTATTTTAACTTTTAGCAGTTTGATAAATCCATGAAATCAGATAGTATGTCAGCCTTGCACGCGGGGTTCCAAGGTTCGAGTCCTGCTCGTGCACACATTTTTTTTTTTTTTTGTAAATTATGAAGTTAAAATGATGAAAATAGAAATAACTAATACCTTTTTAGAGCACATGTTGGGTTTTCATCAACATATAATTAATTTACAACACATAACAACAATAATTGTGTTCATCAAAATTCAAACCCTACAAATGCTCAACTTTCTGCTTAGTTAGCAATTTACTAGTTTAGAAAAGTTTTAAACATTTTGAAATAGTTATTCCATCAATAAGCACTTAGGAAATTGCTAACTAGTAAAATGTTAAACCCTTAACAATGGGTTGTTTAAGATTTTGCGCCAATATTTTTAATACATTTTTTTAAGATGTATCTTTAAGATCTATGCATACACCAGGAAGATATTCAAAATATGTATACGTGAAACAGAATAAACCATAGAACCGTCAACAATAAGCAGAGTATGCTGGCTAGCTAACATTTTCAAATTTTATTGTCACTACACCGTCAATGTGTGCTGAACAATAATTGAAATACATAAATACAATGGCGCAAAATTTTAAACAACCCATTGTTAAGGGCTTAACATTATACTAGTTAGCAATTTCCTAAGTGCTTATTTATTCAATAACTATTTCAAGATTTTTAAGCCTTTTCTAAACTAGTAAATTGGTAATTAAGCAAAAAGCTGAGCATTTGTAGGGTTTGAATTTTGATGAACACAATTATTGTTGTTATGTGTTGTAAATTAATTATATGTTGATGAAAACCCAACATGTGCTCTAAAAAGTTATAAGTTATTTCTATTTTCATCTTTTTTTTTTTTTTTTTTTTTTTTTTTTTTTTTTAAATTCATTTTTATTTCATATTAACTTATAACTATCTTAAAGCTAGACAAAAATGTTTAAAACTAGCCTAATTATCAATAACTTACAACTAATTTACTGGCCCTTTACGGGCGCTCTAAATTAAACAATAACTCTTACAACTAATGTCTTTCGACCTAAAAACTATTTTAATTAAATCTAATTTTTTTTTTTTATTTATTTTATATTTCAAGAAACTTTTATACAGAAAACTTGGTATCTGATAATTTTTTTTTTTTTTTTTTTTTTTTTTTTTTTTTTTTTTTTTTTACCTATAAACTAAACTTAAATATATATTAAAAATAATTAAAACTAAATAAAACTAACTTATACTAACTAAAAATAACTTAAACTACTTAAAAACTAGAACAGCCATAGCAGCATTTTTTTCGTTTTTTAATTTTTTTTTGTTTATTTTTTATATGCATGCAGACACACACTAGCATGCAACCCACCCACACATGTACATACGCACATACATATACGTACGCACAGACATGTACAGACACGCAGATACATGCACGCATGCCCCCGCATACATACACATTTTTAATTTTTTTTTTGGTGCCACCCTGACTGTTACCTATACCTAATGCCCTAAATCTATGTAAGTCGGCCAAGATATATCATCTTCATCGACTTTAAATATCACGATGCTGTTCAGAGAGCCACCAGAACTGGTTCTCCTGTTTCGCCCTATCCCTCCGGTCCCGATCGGACACAGTCCTACTGAACCGAAGACGCTCTTCTCCACCTTGAGCGATGACGTCTCGACTATACAGGAGTCGCCTATCCACAGTTTTCCGGCTGACGTGGTAGATGAGCGGAACCGCCCCTCCATCCTGTATCAGCCCTCGACTGTCTAAATAGAGGAATGCCTCAGGAGGGATGTAACCACTTAACCGCGCATTCTCAAAATATTCGTTATTGGGGTAATAAGCCCCAAAAATTAAGCTGTTAGTTGAGGACATCGCTCTTGCAACGTGACCCCGAATCAGCTTGAACAAAAAATTATCTATTCTGTTTATGTTGGCTCCGTTGTATAGAACCTGGTTGGAATAATATCTTGTGTACTCCGACTCTGGTGTTCTGTGTAATCCAAGGCAACGTCTAAGACATTGCCTCTCAAACACCCGAATCTTTTCCATTTGAGATGGGGCAACGTTGAACCACACCGGGCATCCGTAGGCAATCATCGGCCTGATGAGGGCCATGTAGCAAATCACCTTCACCCTGCTGTCAAGACGGCTGCTATAAAACAGTCGTTTTGTCAAGGCTAAGGCTCCCCTAGCCCTGGCCAAAGCAGCACCTATATGTCTGTCGAAATACAGGTACTGATCCAACCAGATGCCAAGGTACTTTACTACACTTTTACTCGCCAGTGGATGTCCATGTGGCCCTACGATCACCAGCTTGCGCCAGTTCTTTCTCGTATCCCTTGAGGCGCTAGACAGCGGAGTCCTAAACAAAATAGTTTCTGATTTCTGGAAGTTGATTTTCAACTTCCAGTCATCACAATATCGCTGAATCTTGTCGAAGTCACTCTGCAAGAGACTTTTGATGACCTCAACTGTATGAGCTGTTCTGTACGCAATTAGATCGTCGGCGTACGCAATTGCCTGAGTTAGACTACCTATCAGATCGCTGGTGTAAATGTTGAATAGAATCGGCGAGTTAACCGCTCCCTGCTGAAGACCATTATTAATATTAAAAATTGCAGTAGAAGTTACATTGCCACTCTTGACAACAAACTTTCTACCCTTTAGCATGTCATAAAGCATATACAATAGAGGTTTACTTATACCTAGTCTGGTTAGCTTTAGATAGAGACCTTCTAACCATACGGTGTCGAAGGCCTTCTCCAAATCAACCAGACAGGCACCCGTACACTGCTTTTTAGTTTTGTTCCATTGGATATCAGAAACAAGTTTAGACGCGGCATGAATTGTGTCATGTCCCGCCTTAAAACCGAACTGATTATCCGGGATGATATTTTTGTCCTCCGCCCATTTGAACAGGGTTCTATTAATAACCTTTTCAAATACTTTGCTGATACTCGGAAGAAGACTTATCGACCGGAGATTCGCCGGATTGGAGTTGTCCTTTCCCTTTTTTGGGAGAGGGTGCACCACAGCTGTCTTCCACCGCACTGGATAATATGCATTATTCAGCGCGTTGTTAAACAGTGTGGTATAAATGTCAACTGCTTCTTGAGGCAAATGTCGTAGTACAACGTTGGATATACCATCGAGTCCTGCAGACTTCTTTTTCTTTAATGAATCGAAGATGAGCTGGAGCTCATTCTTCGAAATTAACAGGGGGCTGGGCCCATTTCGGTCGGCGATTATGGCGTTTGCCAAATCTTCATCATTAAACCTGGTAAAACCAAGGTTCTCAGATCGCCATTCGGTTATATCGTTCCGGAGCCATAAGTGATGAAGCAGAGCTCTGTTCTCCAGGTCATGATTCGGGCGAATGCTAGCATTCACCTTGTACACTTGCTGGAAAGCAGCCCCCACAGCCTCCACTCTCTCCTGCGGATCTTCGATTATATAGAGGTCATCGTCCAATACGGCATCCTCTGGGTCTATGCCTGCTGTCAGAAGTACGTCTCTGTTCTCTGTCGTCCTCTGGAGCTTAAGACACGGAAGATCGTTTTGATCCTTTCTTCTAAAAATCTTATTAATTTTTGGGAACATACTTGGGTCGCTGGAGTTAACGGCACGAATTTTATTGTCCCAGAACGAATTAATAGCCAATCTATAATTTTCTTTGATCAATTGGTTGATGTTTTTGATGGACGACTTCATTGTCCTAATCTCCAGGTCTCGTGTATCAGTAAACCGCCTGTACAAGCGTTTTAGTCTTGTCAGTAGTCCACTTTTTTGTCTGTGAAGTGCGTCAATTGTCGCGTTACGGTACATGTCAGTTGCGTTACGTTCTTTGTATTTCGGTATTGTTCTGTTCATTGTTCGTAGAATCGTTTCGTCAATTTGTTCTAAGTATCTGTCGATTTCAGTATTTGTTAGGTTCCTGTCATTTGGTGGGGATATACCATTTGAACGTAATTCACTCAATAAGGCATTGGAGAAACGTGGCCAGCGCACCTTACTGTAATTGTAAGTATGCACAGGCACATACTCCTCCAACTCCATAAGCTGGTTCGGAAGTTGTATTACGGCTGCGAGTCCGCAGTGGTCACTGTCGTACTCGATCGTTCGTAAACAATTTCTTGGCCGTTGACCCACAGCGTCAGTAATTGTTAGTCTTGCGTCTTTAAGCAATAGATCCAGATAGGCACCGCTTCTTGGGAACGATGGCCTGTCTGTGGCTAGAAGATCGATGCGATACTCAAGGTTGTATCGACCCATCCAATTAAATAGATGGTTACCTCGAGGATTTTGTATTTGATTTCCCCAATCTGTGTGCTTGGCGTTTAAATCACCCGCCAATATATAGTAATTCTCTTCCGAGCTCAATCTTAAGCATTCAAAAAGCTTTTCAAGCTCTGTTATAAACTGCGTGGGCTGAGGTGTTTCCGGTGCATAGGCAGCGATCACATACATTCGCTTCCCCTGTTGGAGATGAATGCATATGATGCATGCCTCTAACGTCCGAAATTTTCGCACATCACTATTATATATTACCTTATGACTAATGCCTTTACGTATAAAGATTGCGACGCCTCCTCCTTGCGTGGAGTTGGGTCGGTCTCTTCTTACGATATTGTAATTGTTGTTAGTCAATTTATGTTTCTGGTTAAGCTTAGTTTCGCTAGCCATAAACACATCTGGACTTATGTCTTTAAGCAATTGGAATAAATTCGCTCTACGTTCGGTCCTAATCAATGAATTTACATTCACAGCTAGGATCTTAAAGGGCCTCTCCGGCAGCGCGCCCTTAACCTATAAGTTGCGTTAAGCTCGGCAAAACAGAGTAGAGATAATCCACCCTAGTCGCCTGCTCCCTGATCTGGTTTTGGAGGCCGTTCAACTGGCCCTGGATGGCCAGTAGAACGCCCATAATATCCGCCTGTGCCGCCGGCGCCTTAGGCACGGGGGCCTGTTGGGCGACCTTTGGTGTAGGCTGTACCGTGCTTCCCCTTCCTGACGCCATTTGGGCGTAAGAAATTTGGGGGTTGACGGACGTTGTTGTAAGAGGGCGCACTGTTGGACGCTTTTCTACCACTGTTTGCTTTGCTGATTTATTGTTTTTTATAAGCTGAAACGTCGGGCATCCCCGATAATTAGCGGGGTGTCCGGCGCCTCGGCAGAGTACACATTTAAGCTGGGTCCTATCTTCGACCCGTTCTTTTCCTAACTTGCATTCATCTGCATTGTGGTTCTCTCCACACTTAACGCAGCGTGACTGCATTTCGCAGTTTGCTGCGGCGTGGCCGAACCTTTGGCAGCGCATGCATTGAAGCATGTCGCCGCGCCTTTTTAATTTGTCCCAAGTTACAACCTGGCAGTTGAGGACGGATATACTCCTCAAACTATCCAGTTTGCTGCAGGGTGAAAGTTGAACGAGGAAGAAGGGAAGACTCCGCTTCTCCCGCCTAGCTCTAACTGTGGCGAACGGCTTGACCCCGATAAAGTCGAGATCGTCATTCGCTTTTTGGCGGAGTTCATTTAAGAGCACCTGTGGTTCCGTGTAGGAATCTATGCCCTTCAAAAGGACCGTTTGAAATTTTTCGGTTTTAGGGGTGAAACTAAAGAATTCGGTAGTAGTTTCTTTCAGCAACTCTTTAATTTTTTTGTGCTGTTCCAGTGTGAAGCACTGGATAGCATGCCTATCGTTATTTAATCTTTTAATAGTAAAATTTTGACCTATGGTCAACTTACATAGATTTATGGTATCCTGTAACTCCATTTTATAAGTATTAATGGGTGGCACCTTTTCTTTTTTCATGATCGGCGGCTGTGGCTGCTGCTGCTGAGACTGATTTTTCTGCGGCTGTTGATTCTGCTGCTTTTGAATCTGCTGCTGCTGTTTTTCTTGCGGTTGTTTCTGGACTTGTGTCTGCTGCTGTTGCTGTTGTTGTTGTTGTTTTTGCCGTTGTTGTTTTGGCTGCTGCTGTGGCTGTTGTTTTTGTATTTGTTCTTTTTTCTGTTGTTGTTCTTTTTCTTCGAGTTCTTTTAGTTGCCTCGCTCGGCGCGCTTCTTGGCTGGCCTTAACTTTACTTTTTATCTTTTCTATTTCTGCCTCCAAAGCATCAATTTGGGCGAACATTCTTTGTTCGTCCTCCTCAGATGACGCCTCTGATGTGGAGAGGTTCACGAAGGCAGTACTATCGCCCGTCGTGAAGTGCCCTTCTCCTTCTTCAGACATATATGCTATACCCTCTTCGGGTGAAGTGTCTAACTCGGTTTGTCTTGCTGCCTCTGACGTCTCGTCTATATCGGACGTATGCACCCCAGCTGGCAGCTTTGCTGAGGTGGCCGTGGATCTCCTTTTTACCAAATTTGGTGCGCACTTGATCCTCTTTCTGCGCTTTTGATTAGCATCGGATGATGTTGCCGTTGTTGTTATTGCTGTTGATGTTGTTGCTGCAGAATCACTGCTTGTAGTTGGAACATCTTTCGATGTTCCCTCAGCTGATGCCATCGCTGGCCTCATTGGCCCTCGGACACCTTTCGATGCCCCGGTGCTTAAACTCCTCCTCCTTTGCTCGTTTTCCCAACCAATAAAGTTAACTACTTCACGGTTGTGAAAAAAAGCTGATAAAGTTCTGATGCCCTCCTGGGAATCGAACTGGCGACCCTCGGATTCTCGGTCGGCCACTCTATCACTGTGCTACTGCACCACTTGTGAACTTTTTGATTTAATTTAGAACTTAAGCTCACACACGAATTTTAATTGGAAAAACTGGGAAGCCGAAAACGTCTTAACACTTCCACAGTACGAGATCGACTGTGATCTATTTTCATCATTTTAACTTCATTATGTACAAAAAAAAAAACAAAAAAAAATGGTGCACCAGCAGGACTCGAACCTGGGCACCCCGCGTGTCAGGCTGGCATACTATCAGATTTCTAAATGGATTTAGCAAATTGCTAAAAGTTAAAGTAGCCATTCCGTGTTTTTAACTTTAGTAAAATGTTAAAATCGTTCAAAATTAGCTCAATCATCTTTTTAGCTTAGTAAAATGCTAAAAGTGGCTTTAACATTTTACTAAATCGTTTAAAATTTTGCGCCAATGGATCTAAAATAATGGTGGGCGCTGGTGCAGGTAGCGAAATAGCTGGCGGTGGTTTAATCTGTTTCCAGCTTTATACAATAGATTTACGACTTTCATCAGAGCTTTGGAATTTCCGAAAATTTTTTAATGGTTAAATTTCAAAACTCAGACCAATTACCATTCTTTTAAACTGCTTTCGCATGGTATTATTTTTCGGCGCCTCTTTAATTCATTTATTAATCGAGCACACTCTCAATGATTTATTCCAGTCTTTTTTGGTTATTACTGGGTGCCATCTGTCATATCTTGCAAGAACTAGATCTAACAGAGACGAGCATATGCAAGTGGTAATGCTTGTCCCTATCGACCGACGATAAGAATGTGACAAGCAATTTAGCTTTTTGCATCAGCTTCCTAAATAATTGCCCCAGAATATTAATTAAATTCAAAATAAAACAAATAACCAAATTTTCCACTTGAATAGTAATTAATTTACGGATAAAAGCTTCATATGCTCAAAACTTCGAGTGTATAAAATACGGTAATGAACCCAACGTGTGCGGTTCCATAAAAATACCAAGGTTTATTTAGATTTATTAACATAACTACATACGAGTACATTTATGTTTAATAAACAAAAAAAATATTATACAAGCTACCTTGAGTTAAATTCTTATAAGACTGTAAGTCTTAGTTTAAGAACAGCAAAATTATTCCAAGTAGAATTAGGTAACTGATAAGAATATCAAAAGCAAATTTTAAATTACACGCTACTGATAAACGGGCTGTCAACGTAGTCGCAGAGGGGCAAAGAGGGCATGCAAGATTTAAATAATTTTATTTATTGATGTATGATTCAGTTTCACAATTTGTGATGACCTTGCTAAAAGCCGTACAAAATAATATAATAAAAAACTTTGTAAGTATGTGGGTTAGTATGTAAATAATAATCAAAACATTATTATTTACATTTTGCTGTAATCTGTATATGTGTATGTAAATGGAATAAAGCATGGGACTTTATAATTTATTTGTTTATTCATTCGTTCATTCAACTCGGACTTTGGAGATATATGTATGTACATATGGATACGAGTAGAATAGTGTCATAGATCTGGTGTGACTGTTCCGGAATTAATGTAACATGGCCCTCTAGGGCCATGCGATCGATGGTGGTAGGTAACCCATTATCAAAGCACATTCAAAACGTTTCAATTCGAAATGTTTTTCATTTCATTGAGTTCGAAAAAGAAACTACGACGAAATAGGAATGAAGTTTTATTTTTAAACAAAAAAAATATTTTTAATCGCTTTCATTATTTAACCATAATTTCTTTCGAACAAGAATAATTAATTAAAAAAATAGAAGAAGAAAAAACAAATCACGGATTTTTAATGAAATCGAATTTAAACGCTGAACTTGACATTTGGGACTTTTGGTTTTGTTGTGTGCTTATCAAGCTGTAATCCGCGTTTTAATTTTAGTACATACTAGACAGTGAATGTCAAGTTCGAGAAGAAAGATCAAGTTTCAAAATAGAACTAGCTACACACGCTTTGTTTTTAATTTCGAAGGCTTGAATGAAACTACAACCACAACTTGAGTGTGCGCTACCAGCAAGTTTTTAGGCTGAAGTTATTTATAAAGTGATTTTTTAAGAGCTTGGTTTTTGAAAATTGAAAAAAACACAGAAACTTGTAAAAAGTGAATGAAATTTTTATTTGGATCGATAAATCAATTTCTGCCATTTACTTTTTAAAAATAATTTCACTTAAATGTTGCCCGCGGCTACGCTTGAGGTGGTCCATTCTGAATGTCCAATTTTGGCAAACTTTTTCACACATTTCGGCCGGAATCTCACCAATGACGCGTTCAATGTTGGCTTCCAAGGCAGCAATCGTGTTTGGCTTGTCCCCATAGACAATAGACTTAACATAGCCCCACAAAAAAATAGTCTAACGGGGTCAAATCACATGATCTTGGTGGCCAATTGACTGCGCCAAAACGTGAGATCAACTGCTCACCAAATTCGCCTCTCAATTGATGCATGGTTTCGCGTGCAGTGTGGCATGTGGCACCGTCCTGTTGGAACCACATGTCGACCGAGTTCAATTCTTGCATTTTCGGCAAAACAAAATCTGTTATCATCGAACGGTACCTTTCTCCATTGACCGTTACCCTGCGGCCTTCATCGTACTTGAAGAAGTACGGCCCAATGATGCCGCCTGCCCATAAACCGCACCAAACAGTGCATTTTTCGGGATGCATTGGTAGCTGCTGAATTGCCTCTGGCTGCTCTTCACTCCAAATATGGCAATTCTGCTTATTCACGTATCCATTTAGCCAAGTCTATTCATTATGAAATGGCATACAATACTGAATCGAAATGTCAAATGTTCGTGGAATTTGTCATGTGTGATCTGTCAAAAATATAAACGTCAAAAACCAAGTAGCAAAAAAATCACCCGTTACAAGCAAAATTGTTCTTAATCCAATTTTCATCGAAAATAAGATAATGATGCAGTTCTACTTATTTGAGGGTGGTCTTTTAGAATTTCAAAACCGTTTTTTTTTTCACTTTAGTCTAATCGAAATATTTTTCAAGTGAAATCCTTTCTTAATTATTTTCAATGAGACATTTTAGTATAGAAGATAGAACAATTCTGCAGAATTTCAATGAAAACATTCAAAAATTTAATTTGGTGCTATATTTTCCAATTTTTATATTTCTTGATTGGTTGATTGAGAGTAAATATCTCCAATACGCGTTTTTCTTTTTAAGTTCAGAGCAGAGTCTGAGTTGTCAAAAAATTTGTTTGTGTTTCTTTTTAACTCAGAGCATGCATAGCTCCAAATGTATGTTTCTTTTTTCGTTCTGAACATGTGTAGATCGTTCGAAGACAATTGACTGAGCATGTGAGTATAAATTGCTGAATGCACCAAATGCCATGTGCGTCAAGAAGGAAAATAGGAAGAAAAAAATTATTAGATACATAAGTGGCGAAAGAAGGGGATCGCTAGTTGATTTTCTGCATCTGGGTGTGTATCAGTCTATAAAAAAGGGTAGGTTTTGTGTTATATTGCTTTTTATGATTGAAATGAAAATGTGTTCTGATTTGTGTGGTTAAAGTGTGTTTAAAAAGCATATAAGTTTTCAGTGCTAACTCTGTTTGGAACAAGTTCAGTGCATAATTTATGTGTTCGAACTCTGTTCAGTGCTCTGCTCTGAACGAAAAAATAAAAACGCCTAATGACAGCTTAAAACAATTTTGAGAAAAAAAAAATAAATTTATTGAAAAAGAAAAGTTCACTACATAATACGTAATGAAATTTTATGTGAACTCGAACAAAATAAAATCGCTATTCTATTGCGAATACCTTTCTCTTATGGATGTGCGTAATCTAAAATTTATAGATTATCCTAATGTCAAACTTAAGCGTATGGAGCCCATCCGACTTTTTAAACTATAGTGTTGCTACACAAGGGTTATATTTCATCCTTTACTCAAAATGTAAGGAATAGTTTAACGTACTGCAAGATCGGCTGAAAACATTACTGCTGCTCAAGGAAGTGTTCAAAACAATTCATCAACCTCAATTCGATGCCGTGCTCAGGAGCTTGGTCTTCAAAGAACAACTTTGGCCTCAATTTCGCACAAGGATTTGCATTTGTTTCCATTTAAGATTCAGTTGACAAAAGAGCTTCTTATACAGCTTAGCATACAGCCAGGATTACAAGGGAATTCCTGCGAGACCTCTTTCCACAACAAGTAATTTCAAGAAATGGTGATGTTGATTGGGCTCCACTCCACGGTCGCCTGATTTGACTGCTCCGGACTTCTTTATGTGGGGATATCTGACAAGCAAGGTTTATGCAAACAAACCAGAAACGATTGAGCAACTCAAGTAAAATATTCGTGATGAAATTAATGCAATACCGCGTGAAATGTGTGAGAATGAAATGAAAAATGTGCTCAAAAGGGCTCGCATTTGTGAGGCTAACAGAGGCGGAAATTTACCTGATATTGCCGACATTAAATAAAACCTTGATCAATATAAGATCCATTCTCTTTCATTTAATCAAAAATTATAAACAAACAAAGTATACCTTCCCGGCGGACAGCCGTGTTATATATGTTTATATACAAAAATATTTTTTTTCCAAAATTATTATGACAATTTTATGTATATAATTATATAAATTTAAAAACGGAATTTCAAAACAATATTTTTCGAAAATGTTGGAATGCAGTATTATTGAGAAGTCTAAGGAATTCCTACATATCAATTTGATCGAAATATCTTGAGGCGTTTATGAGAAAGTCGAAAATAAAAAAAATGGTTGTATGGAATTTCGGGACCCACTTTTTTGGTGTTTTTTTTATCATCGTAGTGGCAAGTTTGGTTACAATCTCGAGTTCGATTTTATTTCTAAATATAAAATAGTATTTAATGTATGTACATATGTATATCGCAAGTAAAAAAGTACACTGGACAATGCTAAGCTGTCAAAGGTCGCTAAAAGTTCTGCCGGAGGTTCAATATCTAAAGAGAAACAAAAAGACATCGTTTCCTTAGATGAAAGAATTTTACAAATCAATTTTTAAGTAAAAGCTATTTTTGAATTCTTAATTTTCATGTTTTTTTTTTCTAAAATATAAGTATGAATAAATTCTTTTTTGTTTTTATCGAAAATAAACAAATCTAAGCTTTAAACTTTGGATTTGTGTTTGATATTGATTGCCATTTTAAGATTAAACAAATAATTTAATGGGACATCGAACAATAATATAATTCCTGAAATAAGACCTCAGCATACTTAATGCCGGTCGTCCACTAGGCGTTCAACGCATAAATTTCGAGTTCAACACACTCAACTCTAATGTACGATGTCCTGAATTCCAGCCAACCATAAAGTTTAATGCGGTTGGAGATCGTTGCTCAACGAATTGTTCAACAAGTGTACGGCTAGTGTACGAGTTCGTGTTTTTTTTTAATTCATTTGCATTTAATATTAACTTATAACTATCTTAAAGCTAGATAAAAATGTTTAAAACTAGCCTAATTATCAATAACTTACAACTAATTTACTGGCCCTTTACGTGCGCTCTAAGCTAAACTATAACTCTTAGAACTAATGTCTTTCGACCTTAAAACTATTTTAATTAAATCTAATTATTTTATTTTTATTTAACCAAGAAAACTTTTTTTAAAAAACTCAGTATCAAATCATTTTTAAATTTTTACTTAAAACTACCTAAAGAAAGATCAACTAAAAATAATTAAGAAAACTGCTTAAAATACCTAATAATACCCAAAACCACTTAAGACTACTTAAAAACTAGAACAGCCACAGCAGCATTTTTTTTTCGTTTTTAAAAATTTTTTTGTTTATATTTGTATATGCATACAGACCTACAGCAACATGCAACCCACACATACATGTACACACGTACATACATATATGTAAGCACATACATATACAACACGCGATACTTGTAAATATGCCTCCGCATACCTACATATTTTAAAATTTTTTTTTTGGTGCCACCCCGACTTCTCCTTATACCTAATTTCCCTAAATCTACGTAAGACGGCCAAGACATACCATCTTAATCGCCTTTAAATACCATGATGCTGTTCAGAGAGCCAGCAGAACTGGATCTCTTGCTTCGCCCAATTCCTTCGGTCCCGATCGGACACAGTCCTACTGAACCGAAGGCGCTCTTCTCCCCCTTGAGCGATGACGTCTCACCATACAGGAGTCGCCTACCTACAGACTTTCGGCTGACGTGGTAGATTAGCGGTACGGCCATTCCATCCTGTATCAGCTTGACTGTCTAAAAAGAGGAATATCTCAGGAGTGATGTAGCCAATTAACCGCGCACTCTCGTGATATTCGTTGTTGTGGTAATAAACCACAAAAAAATATTCTGTTTATATTGACTCCGTTGTATATAAATTGGTTGGAATAATATCGTTTGTACTCCTACTCTGGTGTTCTGTGTAATCCAAGGCAACGTTTAAGACACTGCTTCTCAAACACCCGAATCTTTCCCATTTGAGATGGGGCAACGTTGAACCACACCGGGCATCCATAGGCAATCATCGGCCTGATGAGGGCCATGTAGCAAATCACCTTCACCCTGCTGTCAAGACGGCTGCTATAAAACAATCGTTTTGTCAGGGGAAAGGCTACCTTAGCCCTGGTCAGAGCAGCACCTATATGTCTGTCGAAATACACTTTTACTTGCCAGTGGATGCCCATGTGGCCCTACGATCACCAGCTTGCGCCAGTTCTTTCTCGTATCCCTTGAGGCGCTAGACAACGGAGTCCTAAAGAGAACATAATAGTTTCAATATCGCTGAATCTTATCGAAGTCACTCTGCAAAAGAATTTTGATGACCTCAACTGTTGGAGCTGTTCTGTACGCAATTAGATCGTCGGCGTACGCAATTGCCTGAGTTAGACTACTTATCAGATCGCTGGTGTAAATGCTGAAGCGAATCGGCGAGTTAACCGCTCCCTGCTGAAAACCATTTTTAATATTAAAAACTCTGGTAGAAGTTACATTGCCACTCTTGACAATAAACTTTCTACAATTTAGCATGTCATAGAGCATATACAATAGAGGTTTTCTTATACCTAGTCTGGTAAACTTTAGATAGAGACCTTTTAACCATACGTGTCGAAAGCCTTCTCCAAATCAACCAGATAGGCACCCGTATACTGCTTTTTAGTTTTGTTCCATTGGGAATCAGAAACGAGTTTAGACGCGGCATGAATTGTGTCATGTCCCGCCTTAAAACCGAACTAATTATCCGGTATGATATTGTTGTCCTCCGCCCACTTGAACAGAGCCCTAATAATAACCTTTCCAAATACCTTGCTGAAACTCGGAAGAAGACTTTTCGACCGGATATTCACTGGATTGGAGTTGTCCTTTCCCCTTTTAGGGAGAGGATGCACCAATGCTGTCTGCCACCGCACTGGATAATATGCATTATTCAGTGTGGTTCAACATTGCCAAAAGATTAAGGTGTTTCAGAACACCAGAGTCGGAGTACACAAGATATTATTCTATAACATTGAGCCAACATAAACATGATAGATAATTTTTTGTTTAAGCTCATTCGGGGTCACAACCCAACCCCAACAACGAATATCATATGAGTGCGCGCTTAAGTGGCTACATCCCTCCCGAGGCATTCCTCTTTTTAGACAGTCGAGCTGATACAGGATGGAATGGCGGTACCGCTAATCTACCACGTCAGCCGAAAGACTGTAGATAGGCGACTCCTGTATGGTGAGGCGTCATCGTTCAAGGGGAGAAGAGCGCCTTCGGTTCAGTAGGTCTGTGTCCGATCGGGACCGAAGGGATAGGGCGAAGCAAGAGATCCAGTTCTGGTGGCTCTCTGAACAGCATCATGGTATTTAAAGGCGATTAAGATGGTATGTCTTGGCCGACTTGCGTAGATTTAGGGAAATTAGGTATAAGGAGCAGTCGGGGTGGCACCAAAAAAAAAATTTAAAAATATGTAGGTATGCGGAGGCATATTTACAAGTATCGCGTGTTGTATATGTATGTGCTTACGTATGTGTATGTACGTGTGTACATGTATGTGTGGATTGCATGTTGCTGTAGGTCTGAATGCATATACAAATATAAACAGAAAAAATTTAAAAACGAAAAAAAAATGCTGCTGTGGCTGTTCTAGTTTTTAAGTAGTCTTAAGTGGTTTTGGGTATTATTAGGTATTTTAAGCAGTTTTTTTAAATTATTTTTAGTTGATCTTTAGGTAGTTTTAAGTAAAAATTTAAAAATGATTTGATACTGAGTTTTTTAAAAAAAGTTTTCTTGGTTAAATAAAAATAAAATAATTATATTTAATTAAAATAGTTTTTAGGTCGAAAGACATTAGTTCTAAGAGTTATAGTTTAGTTTAGAGCGCCCGTAAAGGGCCAGTAAATTAGTTATAAGTTATTGATAATTAGGTTAGTTTTAAACATTTTTGTCTGGCTTTAAGATAAGTTAATATAAAATAAAAATGAATTAAAAAAAAAATAGTGCTTCACTGAGAACTTAGACGAGTGGTTTCGATCCCCACGCTAGGTGCATTCTTTTTTATACATACAATTTTAATTGGATGCCGTCCGTGGGTTAAAATGAGATAGTCAATACCTGATTCTCAAATCCATTCTGTCAACAAGAAATTCTTTCATATCGTTCTTATCCTTCTAACTAACTTCTAAAATTTGGCAGCTATTTTGGTTTGGCTACATGCTAGTACCGTTGTGAAACTGACATTTTTGCATCTGACTGTAGTTTCACTATACCACTTATTGTCGTTCACGTTTATTCATCGATAGAAAGTCCAATTTATAAATACAACATTGTAAAAAAATGGGTTTTGGAGTGTGAACCGTAATAAAGTTTCCTATCTTGTTATTTCTCATCCTCATTATCTCATTCATAATTTTTGACATTTGATCTGATGAAAATTGGGACAGAGAAATTTTTCGAAAATGATATTAATAATGACGTGCGTAATAACGTTGAGCCAGAAAAAGATCATAGTTTAGCTTCCGCTTATACGGAGGCGTCCGAGTATCGACAAAAATTGTCAGTTATTTAGGTACTATTTTAATATGACAACAAGAAAGTCGGGTTTTGCTAATATTGAAGGCACCCTTTGCACATCTGCATCAAAACCTTACAAACACCGACTTTTTGAATTAAAAAATATATTTCAATATCATTTTTCCGTTACTTAGTGTGCATCACCTTAGGACATATACGACATACTGTTGACAGCGCAAAGGAAGAATCATCCTCTTGTAAATTTTGCATTTTTAGTTTTATTACTTAAGAACTTGAAAATGTATGCTGAACTAAATGGTTAAAAATTCACAAAGTATACCAATTTGCACGTACCTACTAAATTATTTAAGCTTTAATTAACACTCGAGTGCTTTGCATTTTTAAACATGCTTCCTTATCCAGTAACACCTCTTGGGCCATAGGAGATTTTAAACATAAGCATTTCAATATGTCATGTTTTTGTTCCTAATATTACCGTAATATTATATTACTTTCATCTTAAAAAGAATGAGAAATCATGATTTACTCACACAGACTTTTTTTTAATAGTTTAATTGTTAAGTTAAATTTCTTATTATTTTTAAATATTAAAAAAAAAATTATAATAAGCGATATATATATATATGTTAAGTAATATGTAGATAAGTATACATACGTACGTATAATATTCTATTTAAGTCTATTTAATTTCCTTGGTTCCAAAAAAGTTTACATTTAATTGACATGATTCTTGAATATTACAAGTAAGTTAAAAAAAAATTAATGTTTATGATTTAAAGAAAATGACTTTCAATGGTCGAGTTCCGTTTCAAAGATTTCTTATGCTAGGGATGAACAAACACCAGATACTCCTCAGTTCTGAAAGAAAACACATTTAAATTTTCAACATTAATTTATATTTATTTATTTTCTAATATTTGTTTACCTACTTTTTGCATTTATTTAAATTAATAATTATAATAAACATTTAAATATATATATATATATATGACTATACAAACAGCTAAGGATTTAAATATTTTATGTAAAAGTAGAAAATTACACTTGCTTTTAATTAAAGATACATTCATAATATTAATAAAAGAATTATTATTTACACTTTCTTATTTTATTTATGTAGATTATAAAAATAATTAAAAAAAAAATACTTGTATTTATGTATAGTAAAAAAAAAATATACTAAAACTATAAATAAAAAAAATAGGATTTGTTCTTAAAAAATAAATATTTCTTGTATGTATAACAATAATTATATGGACCGATGTATTTGGTTGTAGAAAAATAGTTATGCCTAGCAAAATTCAACATTAATATTAGGAACAATATCTCGTGCAAAAATTATTCATTGTTTGTTGCGGGCACAGGACTTGTCGATGTAAGACTGTAAGAAGAAGAAAAGATAAAATAAACATAAATAATTCAACATAAGAATAAATAAAATAAAAATAAAAATTGAATGAAAATAAAAATGGATGATAAACTAATAGAAACATTCAAGGGATCATTCATTATATTTAAAAAAAAAATAAAATATTTCACAAAAGATTTATAAGATCAAAAAGATTTTGGTAAATGACAAATTATTAGTATTTATTTAAATTACTCAAAGGTGCAATAATCAGGTCCTTATATTAAACCTACACAAATTTGAAACACTTACACATTTTATTAGAAACACATATTCTGAATTTTGACGTTATTTGTGCCTCAACTATCTAAACAGTTCTACAATGATCTTTTTGAACTATGTGTTAAAAAAAAACTGAAACTAAATAATTATCGTATTCTTGAAGAAGATTGGCAAAATGATATTTGGCTCTATTTGGAAATATTTCGGAAAGCTATTAAATGATGAACA
Organism: Philhelius pedissequus; assembly: GCA_910595825.1. NCBI lineage: Eukaryota > Metazoa > Arthropoda > Insecta > Diptera > Syrphidae > Philhelius > Philhelius pedissequus. The sequence goes on along the minus strand of OU343160.1, from coordinate 71,234,058 downwards.
ACCTCCAAAGTTGAAACTCCAACCAGGTGGAACCTTAAATTTCTACTAAGCGAACTCTGAAAAAAAATTGTACCTAACCGAAGTTCGATACTGAAAATTCAATAATTATAGGTTAACCAAAGAAAACCAAAGGTATAAAACCCGCATTCGGCTTCATGTATCGGCGATTTTACAATTGCGCTTAAAAATTTCTCTATTAGTTTTCGAGTAGTCAAAACTTTAATTGATCCTATTTTGCTGTCAAAATGTACATTTCAGTCAAAGTTTAGGTTTAAGTAAAGTGGACGAGTTCAATAAACAGCTCAAAAGCGGCTTAAAGATTTTAATCACATTTTGGTCCAAGAAAACAAATTTAACATAAAACATTAATGTAAGTACCTCCAACGATTTCATTTAAAATATTTAAATAATATTGCGTATTAAAATTTGTCAACAAAATATTTTTTTGAATTTTTGAAAATTCAATAGTTTGAAAATGGGTGATCAAATTTGTATGTACCTACACTATGTGTTTTATTGTATATTGTTAAATACTTAAAACTGATATAAGATTTAATATAAAATGCACGACTGGGTCGCACATTCTTGCTCTTATGTTTGATTAAAAGTATGCACATGATTTTTATTTTTATTTACAAAATTCACACAATTTTTTCTTTAAAAAATTTTGTATTACAATTTTCCTTCGTTTTTGAAATATTGAATTTTCAAAAAAAATGATTTTTTCAGACTCGAAATTGTCAGACTGAAATTGTCTTAATTTTGTACCTATATAAAAAATTTCTTAAATTTTTTCTAAACAAAAATTCGGATGACAATTTTTAGTATTTAATAATATAAACCTAAAAACAAAATTTCAAGAAAAAAATGGCCCACCAGTTTTCGAAATACATATGAATTAAAAAAAATATTTTCTTTTCAAAAATAAAAAAAAAAAAACTTTTTGAAAATTTAGAATTTGAAGAACCTCCTGAATACTATATAACAATTTTAATCGAATTTTAAACCGTTTATGAGAAAGAAACTCGAAAAGAAAAAATAATGGTTGTATGGCAGATACTGTTAATAACAAAATATGTAAAAAATAAAATGCACGACTGGATCCCACGAACTTGCTCTTATGTTCGATCATACGATGTGATGATCTCTCAAATGATTTCTAATAAAAATCTAAATATATGTCTAAAGTCGTTTTTTACGTTATTTTTTATATATACAAGGTTTCTTTAATGTTTTTCTAAAAAAAAATTGGTATGACAATCTTAAATATTTAATAATATAAACTTAAAAACAAAAGATTATATCGGCTTAATCAAAGAAAAAATAATTCAAAATTCTGAAATAAATACTTAAACTAATTTGAGCTCAAAAAAAATCACGCCATTTTGTTTCTTGGATAAATTTGAATTTTTGAGAAAAAAATTTAAAATCTGTGGAGCGATTTTTGAGAAAAAAAGGTTTTTTAAAAAACTTTTTGCAAAAAATTTAAAAAAAAACTCAAAAACGCCAATTCATAGGTATTCAGCAAATACATTTTTTTAAAAAATGCTTTTAAATATACAAAAAAATATTAATTACAAATATTGGTACGCAGTATAAGCTGGGCAACCTAAACCTAAATATATGTGAAGTTTCGGAAGAATCGGTTAAGCCATTTATGAGATAGTCGAAATAAAAAAAACGGTCCAATGGAAAGTACCGGTTTTAGACATTTTTTAAAATTTTTAAAAGCTGCACTGATTTTTTTAATCAAAATCGTTAGAATCGTTTTCGAGATAAATAATAGATATACCACTTTTGGTACACAAAATTGTATGACAGGTATAGCTATTTTTGGGTCTAAAAAATAAGATATAATAAAAGAATCGAGCCAATCACCTAAATAGCTTAAGTATCAAGTTGTAAGCAAATTGCTTTAGCGGTTTAGGAGACACATCGACCTAAAGAAAGAAAGACGGAATTATGGAACCACTTTTCTATTTAAAAATATAACATATTTATGATAGCGGGTCTTTTTTTTGTTTAGCTATATGAGAAGTTTCGCTGGCGTTGATGTCTTTTGGTTTGACAGTGCAGAATGTCAATCTCTGTTGACATTTCTGTTCAGTAAATTTTGGCAATTCATCATGAATATTTTAACGCCGAAACAACGCTACCACACATTGTGAAAATTTACATTGAAAAAAATAAATCTGTTCGCGGAGTTCATAGAGCTTTTTTACCGAAGAATTTTGTTGAGTGATGAAGCTCATTTCTGGTTAAATGGGTACGTCCGTTAAAATTGACGGTTAAGTGTATTTCTACGCTGGCGGTGTCAACGGTCCTTATTTCTTTCGAAATGAGGAAGGAGCTGTCGTTGCGGTAAATGGCAAGCGCTACCGTGCCATGCTGAATGATTTTTTGTTTCCAAAAATTGATCCGCTAAACATTCATGACATTTGGTTCCAACAAGACAGCGCAGCTTGCCCCACAGCGCGCTTATCCATAAATTTATTGCAAAACCAATTTGGTGATTGCTTTAATTTCAGAAGAGGTCCTGTTAACCGGCCACTCGTTCGTGCTACTTAACGCCTCTCGACTCTATGGGGCTAAGTAAGGCTAAGCAACTCTTGAATTATTTGAAACCAATACTCAAGACACCATTGACGTAATACGTCAAACGGATTAAAATAATGAAAAACATAACTCCAACAATATTTCTGTTTTGTATTATTATTTAAAGTTCTCAAGCTCTTAAAAAAACACCCATTATAATATAAATATAAAACTTGTAAAAAAATAAATCGATTTTTCTTACAGTTTTGTTATTCTAACAATTTTTGAAAACTTTTTTAACGTAACGTAAGACAACTATATTTTGCAAAACAAATATCCATTTAAATCGCTTAAGACATATATAATTGGAAGTGTCGAACAAAGAAAAAGACTAAAAAGCTGTTCAAAATGAGATGATGTAAAAAGTTACATAAATTTTTGCGAAAACTGTTGCAAACCAAAAGTAAATTGTGTGTCTATTTATCACATGAAATAAATAATTACATTTTTGGAGATTTTTTTTAAATACAATTCTCAGTCTAAAAAAAGCAAAGTAATATTTATTCAATCGACAATCAATTCCCAGAAATATTTTAAACGTTGGCGTTCAAAAATTGCAAGGTGACTAATTTTAAAGAATTCGATGATTATTATGATATCAAATTCTATAAATTCAAAAATAAACCGAAATCAGTTGAGGCGTTTTCGATATCGACCGTCAAAAGTTTTTGCCGACTGTTATACTTTTTTATCATTAGCACTCAATTTTTTTTTATTTTAGAGCTCTTAAAAATAAACTATAATTTGTGTTCAATAGTGTTACAAAGTTTAAATGCAATTTTCTTTTGAGAATAAAAAAGAAATCTACATAATTTCGACATTTAAATATGTTTCATAAGTAATTTCATTTTGAAGAAAATGTTAAGTTCCATTTAGCATTTACCAATTTTTTGTAACTATATCACTTTTAAAAATGAAGTGAGATTAACTTACTTTAAATTTTTATGTTTGAACATAAAATTTATATCTATTGTAGTTATTTTTTACTTGAGATTATAGGTACTATAAGGCATGTTATGCATTCGTAAAAAGAAATTAGAACAATCAAACATGACATTACGATCATACAGAAGTCTAAAAAAGTGATCGGAAAAAAATGTCTCCAGTCGTGCATTTTATTTTTTCCGCTTAACTAGCTTACAAAAAGCTTTTTCTCAAAAGCATGTATGCAGGAGCCAACAAAAACTTTAAGCAACTCTGTTTTGAGAAAAGAAAGAAGCTTGATCAACAACATATAAGCGTACAGAATTCATCTAGATATTCGGCAGAGTTTTGGAAAGCCGCCAAATCAATCAACGGGAGAACAAATTCCATAGCACCTGAGCTGCGGGGCTATTTCATGACCACCATTTACGATTTTTGAAGTAAGAAATATGATTGCGAAATCCAAAATTGGAAAAGCTTCTAGTGATGACCGAGTTCCAGCTGATAGCAGAATTCTTGAACCTTTTGAAAGAGGAAAACAATAGAATCTTTATAAGCGCAGACATTCCAGCAGATTTCAAACGATCAATAATATTCCCGTTACACAAAAAACGATCCTATGATGTACCAGAAAACTAGAGGAATTTTCTTTTTGAATACTTCTGTCAAGCTTTTTAATACCCTCATTTTCAATAGGCTTAATCAGTGGATTCAAAATAAGAAAATCTTAAATGAATTTCAAGCAGAATTTAGAAAATAACTTTTAGACCTTAGACCAAGTATTCAGCCTGCTTTTATTGCGGATAGCTTCAAAAGAAAGAAACAAATTTTCGGATCTTCGTGCTGCGTTCGATTCAATTGCCCGTGAAGCGCTTTATTATAAGCTTTATAAGTTGGGAATATCTACTTAAATTATTGAATTACTCAAAGAAATGTACGAAAATAACGCAGCCTATGTATGGGATGGTGAGTTTATTTCTGAAGAGTTTTCAACAGAAATGGGAGTAAAGCAAGGTTGCGTTTTGAGTACATTACTATTCATTTTATTCATCAATGATATCGTGCAGGAGATTGGAGGAGGAATCTAGTTTGGAAATATTCGGATACCAGGTCTTATTTTTGCGAATGATATAGTTTTTTCTTTTCGGAATCTGTGGAAGGAATGCAGCGCATGATAATCCGGCTGGAGAGTTACTGCGAAAATTGGAATCTGTCAGTTAATTTGCAAAAATCTAAAGATTTAATATTCCGAGATGAAGGCGGTAGATATGCAAACAACGAAAAGTGGACATATAATGGTGGAAATATTGAAATAGTCCGAGAGTATAAATATTTGGGGGTACTTGTCTCTTCAAATCGCAATATGAGAAAGCATTTTGAGTTAAAACTAGCGGAAGCGAAAAGAGCTGTTTCTTCAGTGTGGGCTTGTTGTATCGAAAATAGATGTGTCGAACACTATTCAATGCTTAAAATTTTTTATGCAACATCACCTTCTATATTGCTTTATGGTGCCCAAATTTGAGGATACTCTCAAATTGAAGAATTTGAAAAGTTCCTCAGGTACTTTTTAAGACGCATTTTTCGGTTACTAATTAACACACCAAATAATATGCTTCATTTGAAAACAACAGAATCGTCATTGTTCCTGAGGACTCTTAAGCTGCATTTGGGTTAGCAAAATCTTAAAAAGGTATTGTCTTCCAGGGGAAATCTTTTTAAAAAGTTGGAGGAGCTTGTCCTTCTTTCTAATAAATTAAAATTACGTTCCACATCGACCCGATCTGCCAATTTTATGCGACCTGTGTAACCTCAAGGAGAGGGAAGATGTATATCATTTCATCGCTAGATGTCCCGTTTTGAAAGAGTTTCGTGTCAGGTACTTTGGAGTAGCTGTGATGGAAATAAGCGGCACATTGGACATCCTGAATGAAAAAGTAGGCTATCAGTTATAGGCAACGCATACGCGACGGAGACTTTTAAATTAAAAGAACAAGTTAACTTTACATTTAAGATTCATAAAATTGTCAATCTGATAGACGGCCATTGGCCAAACCATATTAAACGTAAATTTTAAAGCAATTTTGCAAATAAAGTATTTTAACTAACTTATGGTTAAATAGAACATAACAAAAAAAAAAACACTCACTGAAGTTTGAAAATAGTTGATGGCTCAGGGCGATTCGAAAGTCCTAACTATCCAAAGACGACATTATGTAGAAGAGGAAATAAGCCGACCGATCGGCACGGCTTCTTTAGTTTACACACGATTTGGCAAGAAGTATCTTTTAATCCAGAAACATATCCATAACCTAAAACCTAATTTATAAAAACGAAGTTAATAAGTTAATATGTTGAAAAGTATGCTGGCCTAACTGCATCTCTAATAATGAACTTCTCAGAGAATGCTATGCTTTATACGAAGATACGAACATGTAAGTATCTGTCAGTGAATGAAGCTATGTGCAAAAAAAAAATTAGTAGTTATCTTGCCGCCATTAAAATATTTAGTTTGGTGAAAGCTTAAACAAAATATTATTATCAATCATATATCAGCCTAAACAAATATATATTCGACAATGTACATGAATCTGTCTTTCATTTATTTAATATTTGAAGATGTAAAGTTATGGAAATTTATTTATAAAAATTATATCCTTAAAGTGACCAACCAAATTCTAAATTGATACAAGTTTTTGCTCATTATAGACCATTTAAAATGTTTACTCTCGAAATACATCATCTTGCTCCTAATTGCTCAATGTTGTCTTTCCAGATATGAAATGGTTGTATTTTTTGTTGGAAGAACAATCAGAAAGAACCCTAATTATATGGCCCGTCCATTTAAAGCGCTTAACGGGAAATCCGACAAAAAATCTAGAGCATAATTACAGTTGACGCTTTTTTCAGAAGTTATAGCATGTTCACCTTGGCTAAAAAAAGCCAACCATCATTAGGTATACCAGGCCAATGCCACCCTTAAATTGAACTCAATTGTTGTGTAAGATTAAATGTGACCGAAAACCATATCAAAACTTAAGAAGACACTACAAGATAAAAGATTTGGAAATAGCTCCCGAGGATGAGAAAGTCCAGTATGCTATTTTGAAACTATATAACCGAAAACGGCTTGTAACCTGAGAAGAACCCGAACCATAAGCTTGGTTAATATAATTCTTTGTACTTTTGAAATAACACCAGATTGAAGAGAGTGAATCTTTAGAAATGGAATTTGATGTAGGTAATTGCCACGAACTTTAGCAAAGCATTTGACAAAATTTCACACTAAATTATTATTTTCAAGTTTAAAGCTCTTGGATTTCCTCCTGGTTTTGTTCAATGGATAGATTTCTACCTTTCAGATCGTAAATATCGAGTCTTGTTTAGGTCTTCTGATGTATCAGATTCTTTCATTGCTAAATCTAGCGTCCCACAAGGCAGCCATCTGGGTCCTATTATTTTTATTCAGACAATAAATGACGTTGTTAAAGGATTGTTTTAAATAAAAGATGTTAAAGGATTCTGAACTTTCTACGTACGTAGACGACATGAAAATTTTTAGAGTAATTTCTTCACCATGTGATTCTTTGAGTCTGGAAAATGACAAATAATTTCTTTGTGTGGTGTCAAAAGAACAATTTAGAACTTAACGTCGATAAATACCAAGTAATCACATATTCTCACAAACGTTTTCGTCCGCCACCACGGGACTAGTACATAAGTAATGACCTTGTTTCAAGAGTAAAGTCCATTCGGGATTTGGGTGTTATCTGTCCAATTTCAAATCTCATTATGGTAGCATTATTTCTAGGGCTTACTCTGCTCTTGGCTTCGTCAAGCGTTCGTCGAAGAAGTTTTCAGACCCTTTTGTTGCAAGATCTCTATACACACTCTTTGTCCGAGAGAGATATACCGCTCATTAGCTCCAAACATATAAATCTTGAGTAAATTGATGAAACTGTGAATGCTTTTACAAAATCTGTAATTGAAAGCATTGAGCAATCTCTACCCAAAAAAAATAAAAAGCCGAGGCACTGGTTACTTTATGGGTGAGGTCAAGAGATGAATATTACAACTATGATATGCAAACGGCGAACGAAATTATTAAAACATTGCTTGCTGATTTTAGAAATCAATTGTGGAACCATAAGCTTTAAGGTTTTGATAAAGAAAGTAAACCCTTTTGGAACATTATTAAAGTTGTTGAAAAGAAAAAAGTCCATTTTCCAGCTTTTAAGATAGGTACTACAGTATTTCTTTCTAACGAGAAAGCGAAGGCTCAAACAACCAACTTAAAACAAACAAATTTTAAGAAGTCTCAAAAACATCTAAAGCTCCTGGATTTGATAGATAAAATATGTTTTCTTAAAAACCTTCCTGAAAAAGGTATCCAATATTTAACAATCCTTTTCAATGCCTGTTTTGAGATAGGATACTTTCCAAATACGTGGAAACTGGCGGAAGTTATCCCAATCTCTAAGCCAGGTAAAAATGTTTGCTTGCCGTCCAGTTACAGGCCCATAAGCTTCTTAAGCTCATTAAGTAAATGCTTTGAAAATTAATAAAAAACAAACTTATGCAACATTGTGATCAATTCGACATCCTACCACAAGAACAGTTTGGTTTTATTAGACATCCTAGCACTGTTCATCAGGTTGACAGAATAACAAAAGATATAAAAAATAATCTCATCTTAGGTAAAAGTACTGGAATGGTTTTTCTTGATGTTGAACAAGCGTTCGACACTGTGTAGTGTGTGGCATGAAGGTCTGATTCACAAGCTCCTGGTTTTAAATTTTCCACTTTATGTAGTTAAAATAATATCGTCCTTCCTCGCAAAACACACTTTCAAAGATTCTCTTAATAATTGGTTGTCTGATGAAAGGATCAGTTCTTGGACCGTTCTTGCATATTATTTACACGCACGATTTTCCGAAACCCCCTGACTATAAAACCGTGATTTTCGCGGATGATACGTGTATTTATTCAACAGAATCCTATTTCCCAGCAATAGATTTCAGATGAATGGTGTTCAAACTGAATGGAAATCGAGGGCCAAATACCTTGGGGTACACCTAGAAAAACTTTAACTTTTAGTTTACAAATATAGGAAATACTCAATAAATTCATATTGACCCTATATCCTTTTATAAATCGTAAATCAAAATTGAGTAATTTATAATATTTAAGGTAATATTCCAAAGCATAATGCTTTATGTTTCTCCTGTCTGGGGACCATCTGCAAAAAGTCATATTCGCAGATTACAAATAATGCAAAATAAAATATTAAAAATGATGCTCAATCTTCCCTGGCACCATTCTATGCAGGATCTCCACGAAGGGACTAAGAATTTCAAAATTATATGAACGTTATATACAATCGTGCAGTTGCTCTGACAATAACTTGATATCAAATTTAACAACTTAAGGTGTTGTAAGCTTTTTTTTATTTTCATTTATCTATTTATCTATTTCTCTATTTATTAATTATTTATTTACGTATTTATTAATTTATTCTTTGTTATTCATTTATATTTTGCAAAACCTACTGTGATAAAAACTATTATAGTTAATTTATTTACAATTTATTTATTATTTAATTTTTCAATTATTTATTTTTTGTATTTACTTATTTAGATATTTATATACTTATTTAAGTATATACATACAGTGTTGGCCAAAACATTAGCAACTAAAACTTCCTCCATCATTATGTCATTCAAAAATTAATAACTAAAACAAATCATGTTGATTTTTTTTCTAAAATTTAATACATTATGTATGTACTTCTGAATATAGGACAAGAGAAAATTCTTTTCAAAACGGTTAATTAAATATGATATGAGTAGCACAGTGAACCCAATTTTTTGTTGATCGAAACAAAAGCAACTTTTTATTGCTATCTCTCTTTTTCGTATTAATAAAGAAAAGTTAGACCCTTAACTAAAAAATTCATTGCTCAAATTAAAGGTGTTGGCAAAAAAGTGCAGTTGAATCTATTAATTAGTTATTGTTGAGTTCACGGCAAGCTAATCAGTGTTCTTAGCAAAAGTTTGTAAAATGGCCGGAAACAAATACTCTAACGAAATAAAAGATAAAATTATAAAAGAATATAAAAGTGGAATGAGTCAAATTAAATTATCGGAAAAATATTCCATTCCAAAATCAGTGATAAAGTCATTCCCAACGGTTCATAGAGGTGGCAGACCAAGAAAAACAGCAAGATTCTGCTATAATAAAATCAATTAAAAAAGGCCCTTTTATATCATCGCGAAAAAAAGGAGCCCAACTCGACTTGGCCGTAAGCGCGAGAACAATCCGGAGACGAGCTGTTGATGGTGGACTGAAATCCTTCAAGGCTGTAAAAAAGCCTTTTATTTCAACCAAAAACAAGCTGGCGAGATTAAAGTTTGCTCATGAACACATCAACTGGACCGTTAGAAAATGGAGGAACGTACTCTTTTCGGACGAGTCCAAATTCAATTTCAAGGGTTCTGATTGTTCAATATTTTTTTTATTGTTTTTTCTCTTCTTTTCTAATTTATTGATCTACTGATCCTATATTTTTTAATTTTAATTTTTTTGTATTTAACATTAAGCAGACCCATAATCTTCCTTACTCGCATCGTCCATAAATACAAGTTGATGTGTTTCTCTTGCATTGGCAAAACACAACAACTTTTTTTCTATATTTTATTATTAAGTGGGGGGGAGAGAGGCCTGGGATTATTTATTTATTTATAGTCCAGTCATTTTAGGTTTTACCTGCGGAAAAATTTCTAGTGAGCTGAATTTTTGTATACACCTTTATTGCGGTGTTGTAATGAAGATGTGAAAAATCGGCATCGATATCGTGTCGGCTAAGAAAGTTATGAAGGTCAATAGGTCACGAAAATCAGTTTTTCGCAAATATCTCGCGACTTATTGCTCGGAGGTCAATAGTGGTCAATACAAAAATTGTTCCTAATAAAATTATCTACAAAAAATACCTCTTGCATTGTTCTGTAACCACCAACCGTTTTCGGAGTAGAGCGCTGAGAAAGCGACTAGAATGCACTCACATACGGTATTGTATACCGTACACCATGGCGTAAACTCTATTGCTTTTATTAATGTTTGAAAGCGTCTTAAAAACTTTTATCTGATATTTGGACGTTTCGGGGAAAATATACTTATCTTGTAGAGGTTTAGAAACTTAGTAAAATCTACAATAACTTATCCAAATGACCTCCACTGGCAGATGTTCCGTATTTCATTGTTTCGAGGCCCGTCCCTTTATACCTGCTATTGACTGTCGGACTGTGGTAAGTTCAGTTGAAAATTATTTCGTTATTTTAGTTGTTTTCTGCTCTTAAAGAGTTCATCGGATGGTAGAAGTTAACCGTGGTCCACAAACATTAAAAAATGTTAGTGTCGCTATAGGTGATGGTACTATTGAATATTTAAACACTGTGAGTTTGGTGAATGTGCATGGTAATTGTCGTAAAAATTATACAAGCAATTTGAGTAATGCGGCTTTTAAACGACGCCAAGGAGAACCAAGTACATCAATATCTCCGCGTAAAGTCTAATATGCAGATCACGCTAAAATTTCGCTGGTACTTTTCTCTCCAAGCATCAGCTAAAATCCTAGCTAAAATGGATAGTGGATAGTTTAAAATTTGATACTAGAGTTCTGTGGAGAATATGTCAAAAAACAGCTGTTCTGAAAAAATATTATTTAAATTTCAAAAGTTCAAGTCATAAGACAAATAGTAAAATAATTTATAAGACAAAACTTACAGCATAAACTCTTTTATCTTTAACGTTTCTTTGCTGTAGTTTCTTTTGCAGTAAAACTCTTGCCATATTCACTTTTACTGCTTCCTGCATCTGTAGGACTTACCACATCAAACATCCGTATTTGTGGTGGAATAAGTTTTGTTGTTTTTCGCATTGTAGCATGACAATATCGATAATGCCCACGTGTCCACAAACTACTTGGACGAATCTCGGGAAACACAATCTGTCAAACTTTAGCTTTCGAATTAATGTGCTGGACATTTATTTCCTGCGCTAAATTCTGACAGATAATTGAAGTACAGTGGAAACCAAAAATTTGATTTCTTAGCTTGCAGGAGCTGTGTACCTCTCTGCTTAAATGCTTGGCTAAATCTTAGCTTGGCTAAATTTTGGAGAATATTTTGTAGTGGAGCGAAATTTTAGCACGAGCTGCGTTCTATACTTAAGAAAAGAATAAGCGCTTTTGATTTCAAAAAATTATGTTTGTTTTGTATACCACGGCTACCTAAATAAAAAGCAATAGAGTGTATGCCATGGTGTACTGTATACAATACTGGATGTGAGTGCATTCTAGCCGCTTTCTCAGCGCTCTACTCCGAAAACGGTTGATGTTACAGAAAAATACAGGAGACATTTTTTGTAGATAATTTTACTAGGAACAATTTTTATATTAACCTCCGAGGAATAAGTCGCGAGATATTTGCGAAAAACTGATTTTCGTGACCTTTTGACTTTCAGAACTTTTATAGCTGACATGATATCGATGTGGATTTTTCACATCTTCTTTACAACACCGCAATATAATTCAGCTCACTTGGAATTTTTCCTCAGATTGGGGCTTAAAATGCCTATAATGACTGGATTATTAGCATCTTAGAGAAATAAGCTGGGGAAAGAAAAACTGCCTGCTCCAGTTCTAGAATCTATATCTGAAATGTTTTATTTCTAATTTTTTTAGCTTATTTCCTAAGATAAATTTAAAAATGTGAATGTTAGTTTTATCATATTTAATACTTGCTTTGAATAAAGTGACACTACAAACAAGGCCTTAATTGGTATGTGAATTAGTTATTTTATTCCCTTTTATGCATAAATATTAGAGTTGTTATTTTATTGACTATTAGTTTATTAGTACTGGGTTGCAATCGTGTAAAAAAAACATTAACATTAAAAAAAAACGTGCGCAAGGATGAGAATTATTTTTGTTAGAAAAGGAGCAAAATGAAAACAAACAAACTGGACGCATAAATACACATACTCGTACAAATACTAAAGATATCACGAACAAAGTTTTTTTTTTTCTTTAAAAACAATAATGCATATCATCCCCTCACCGTAAACTCTCAGTTCTTGATCGTAAGGAATAGTCCTTTGAAAATCTGTATCTGAAAGAGAAAACAAAATGAAAAACAAATTATTACAAGGTATTAACTTAACATATTTCGGCTAAGCACAACTAAAATGACGGTTAGGTATCCTTTGTCGTTTCCATATATTCAAAAGTCGAAATCGATAGTAATATAAAAAAAAAGTCATTCAAAACATCCATCTGTTTGTTATGCCATTGTTGTAAGTTAGTATCGGATCGGATGCCTATTTTATTATTTATGCTAAGAACACACATATAAAATCGATGAGCCAGAAAAGGACTTTTCAATAATTTCTCAATAAAATCCCACCCTATTATTATTTTAAATCTTTGCAAAATTTTATTCAACATAAAGGGCATACAAGATTACTTTGATCCATATTTAGTCTGTGGGTTTATGTAAAACTGCACACATACTCGTATTGAAATTTCGAGGTGTTCCTTTTTATAAGCTTGTGTTATAGGGTGACCCTTAAAACACATTATCTGATGTTTTTTGCTATATCTTTTTTCCAAATGTTTATTTCTAATATTTAGGTTTATTTCCACTACTTTTTGAAAATGATTTTAAATCATTTTATAGAGAACTTCGGGCGATAAATGCTCGCACTCTCGTCAGATAGCTAGTTATTATTTTTGAAAACTTCTATAGATTCTGTGGTTCCTTGTCCTGAATTCAAGGGTCTACTTGTCAAACCAGAAACGATTTTCCTTAAAGAATGTATACCGTCACGTGAGGTTTGTGTTCTGATTTAATCTGTGCATAAGCGTGGCTTAAATATCGAACCATGAATCCAAGGACACGGTAGTACTCAAATAAGTTCTGGCCTTTGTCCAAATCCTTTTTACCGGATCAAACTCAGGCGATTGTCGATCCCCCTATAACTTCAGTACCAATAAAATCAGAAGCTTCAAACTAGCAGCACTTGGTAAGCTCACCAGGCTTAAGCTATTTACTAAATTTCAGTTCTTTAGTGTTAGTGGTTGCCGAGATATAAGCTTATAAAAATCGCAAGAACAGTCGGACTTATTTTGAAATTCGAACGAATAGCTAATGCGATAGAATATATCTATTCATTCGAATGCACTTTGTATATTTTGACATTCGAACTAATAATATTCATTTTTAAATGATTGCGCAAAATGTACTTGAATGCATCTTATTTTGAAAGTCAGATGTTTGAAATTTACTGACATTGCTATTGGATTTGGTATGACCAAAGTGCCATTTTTTTAGTAGATTTTTTTTAACCAAAAAAATTGGTCGGAAAATAAATCCTTATTATAACAGAAACATAAAGTAAATTAAAGTTATGTTGTATGCTTGGTAAATCTAAGTATTTAAAAACTTCATCAACAACAAAATGAGTTCTTAATTTGAAGCATTTAGGAAATAATGTCCAGTTTATTGATACGAAAATGAATCAACAACTAAAAAACGTTTGTATATATAAAAAAACACTAGATTTTTTCTGAACATTCGTTTCACTTTAATTATGTTTACAAATTTTTAACAAAAAACAAAACAGTTTTTGAACAAACAACTTCAGTGGGTATTAAATTTACACACACCTGGTAACACTTTTTAATTGTCAAAAGTCAAAAGTAAAGTCGCTTGCCGACACAATTAATTTTTTCTTTGAACAAAATATAGAACATATTAAATAAGTTGAAGATAAGCTATTGAAGAAGCACTCGGGAAGAAAATGCTGTATTATTTTAATTAAATTAAATATATATTTATATGTATACCTCACTTATTTATTTCGGTTAAAAACTAAAATCAATAAGAAACTTAAAAGAACTCTTTTAATTCACAAAATGGAACTTTTTTTTAAATATACATTTATCACGTTTACTTCTTTCTCCTCCCGGTTGGTCCAATTGGAATGCAATTGCGATCTTTTTTAAAAAAAGCCAACAAATAACTCATTAAAGTAATTTATTTTAATTAGTTTTCAGTAAAAATATCCAAAATTACATATTTTGTGAATCTATTCGTCCGAAAAAACTTGAACGAGAAATACAAATCATTCGAATTCGACTAACTCTCGCATGAAAGTGAATTTCAAAATAAGGCTGAGTAACTAACTGGCTCACTGACAGATCATCAAAATTATGGAGCACTTACAAGACATATCGTAGCGTCGTCTATTTTTGCACAACGGTAGGTAGGCCTTGGCTTGAATTTTCCATTCAGGGGGCGTGGTAGCCGTCCATTTTCATAAAATTGATATCAGCTACTTTGGGAACTTCTGATGGTCGTCGAAGAATAATGAAATTTGGTAGACCGATTGGACTTGACATGGAAACAAGGAGAAAATTAAAAGTTGGAGATTTGGCATTCAGTGGGCGTGGCAACCACCCATTTTCACAGAAATAATAATAAATATATTCAGATCACTTCCGACTGGTGTAGCATTATGAAACTTGATAGAGCGTTCAGCTTTCAGGTTTCAGGGGCGTTTCATCCACCAACTTCTCAACAATTATTATCATTTCAATGGAATACTTCTAATTATGAAAATTGGTAGAGATATAGGATTTGTAGTAAATACAAAAGGCATACACTAAAAACTGACATTTCCTTATGAGAGGCTCTCAAGAAAAAAAAAGACACATTCACATGGAAAAAGAACCTGAAAGCAAAATTGAAATTAAGCCAGAACATTTGCAAATGTAAACAGAAATTTTAAAAAGCTCAGTTGCAGGGGGCAGCATGTTCCCCCATACGGCCTCTGTTTCTTGTACACCAATGTGAACCGGATTGCAAAAAACACTTACCACGAGCCCGAATTTTTTGCGTGGCTTTTTTCCAATTTTTTTTCTGGCGTTTTTTCCACTTTAGGAAATGGGAAATTTTTTTTTGGAAAAAAGACCAGAAATTTGGTAAAGATTATCAAAATAACTTTGGCTTTTGACTAGGAAATAAGGCTAGAATTTTGTATGAAGAATTTTTTGACGTTTTTTTCCAAAAAAAAATTCTGACGTAATTTCCGTTAGCCGTTGGGACTCTTCGTGTATGATGCGGGGATTTGCAGTGTGACAAAGGCGCAAATTATGCGTACCTGGACTCTGCATCTATTTATATCTACAAGTGCTTACCAAATATCATAACTTATTTGTAATACAGCTACATCAACTCTTATTAGTCTGATATACTTTTGAACACCCTGTAAGAAGATTACACTACCGGCAAAAGGTTTACAATAAACAAACTAAGATATAATACATAAATCCTCTTTTGAAAATGAAAAAAGTTTTGTTATAAAATCTGATTGATGGAATAAAATATGTAAAAACTTTTTTCTATTCAAATATTGGATTGTATTTTATGTAAATATAATACCTATTTTTGTTAACAATGTTAGCCATTTGAAATATTAAAGGCGATTAAAACCATATGTGTTGTATCTATTATTGCAATAAATCAACTTAATATTTTAACAATAAAATTCACAGTAATAAATGTTTCACTTCTAATACTTTTTCAGCAGCTCAATCCGATAAGTATACCATAAACTAAAGAAGTGATTTAAATGCTCAGTTAAAGCTCATAACGGAAAATTTAAGTTTTTTTAATACCAAGTAAAAGGAACTATTACACCTTAAAAATATCTAAAATCTGTAACGAAAATTGAATGATTAATAAATAAGGAAAGCATAACCTGCATAGAATGTGCTTTAATTTAAATCTCTTATCTACTTACGAGTTACGACCTCTAGCCGAACATTTTTAAAATGTGTGCAACAAAAAACGAGTTTCTTTTCGACAGAATTTGGGCCTTAATCAGATTGCTCGATTAAAAAAAAAATAAATGGTTAGTAACCCAGGAGACTGAAAAGTGGGTGGCAATGGCACAGTGGATACAGTGCATGATTGCTAACTTAGACATGTGGGTTAGATCCCCACGCTAGGCGTATTCTTTTCTCAAATTCAGTGTGCCAACAAAAAAATCTTTCCTATCATTCTCGTTTTTCTAACCATTGGGCCGTGCAATTCAGGTTGCATTTAAAAGACCTTAGGTCTTACAGGCATATAGTTAAATGAAAAAAAAAAGAATAACTCTTATATTCACCGATCGAAAGAATATAGGATGATATAAGTGACGATTGTCTGACTTTTAACACAGATGCAGTGGCCATTTAAGTGCATTGTATGGAAAAGTGGGCAAAATATTCAACCTTGAAGAACACCTCTCTTTTGTGGAACAATTATTTGATACAGCTCTTTGATCAAAGGGCACGGTAGAGCTCAGCCAAGTTCTGGTACTACACCCTTTTAGCAGGATTAAACTCAGGTGATTTTCGACCCCACTCTAACCTAATTTCCAATAAAGTCAAAAAATTAAAACACACGCAGTATTTGCGAAACTCACAAGGCCTAGGAAACTCACAAAATTTCAATTCTTTAGCATTAGGTTAGGTTATGTTAGGTTATATTGGCTGTTAGCTAACACACTTAGTTCAAAAAGAAAGGACCATTGTGGTACCACAAGAGTTGGGTTTTTTGTGCCAGAAGAAAGAACTTAAAACCATTTTGAGCTTCTAATGAAGCGGAGGAGAGAATTAATGTCTAAGTGCGCTAGTTCATTAATGTCACTGGAGGAGAAGTCTCCTAGAAGAAGTCTTCGTCTGTTAGACATTGCAGGGCATGTACAAAGGAGATGAAGAACATTTTGCTCCTCCTCCTCATCTAACAGCTTCTGCAGAAGTCGGTTGCGAGCATGCCGAGCCTTGCCGCATGTTTACCTATGAAGCAGTGACCTGTGATGACACCTATAGTGCAGCTAATGTGTCATCTGCATAGAGAGGTTAAAGCCTTAGAGCGTTTAAGATCCAGCTTTGGCTAAATCTCTTTTGTCGCTAGACAATTGTTATCATTAGTCCACCTAAGATTTTTCCTCTTCATAGCATTTAGCCTTAGCATAAATTTACATGTAGCGATTGGAAAAACCAGGTTACTGTAGTCAGTTGAAATGGGTAGTGTTGTTCCTTGTTTTGGGAGTTCGTCGGCCCTGCAGTTAACCGGAATATCTCTGTGCCCTGGCACCCAGCATAGGTGAATGCTTAACTGTTCCGCCATCTCTTTGAGAAATGATCGACAGTCGAGCGCTGTTTTGGAGTTAGTGGAGATTGAATCCACAGATTTCAGCGCTGCCTGGCTGTCGGAGAAAATGATGATATCCTTTCAGATATCACGTTTTCTTTAAGTCAGTATAGAAACTCCTTAGGTGCCCTTAATTCCGCCTCGATTAAAGATTTAGTCTGTTAGAGTAAACACCACCCCCTACACCATCTTTTGTTCTTGACCCATCGGTGAAAAATTGAATTTTTCCATCTTCCAAGAAAGCATAAGCCTCCCACTGTGATATGGATGGTATGCTTACCTGGAAGTTTTTTTTATCAAAACGTGGTTGGGGTATGATGTAGTCTATGTTACTTTGTGGGATACTGATGGTGTTCCTTATGTTAGCGTCGCAAAAACAGTTGTTTTTCCACTATGAGGTCGCCTTCAGGCGAATAGCTGAACAGGCTGCGGATTGTTTGCTGAAAATACTTAAGGGTGTCAGATTAAAAAGTATTTCAAGCGCTGCAGTTGGAGTAGTATGCAAAGCACCACTTATACACATACAAGCAGTTCGTTGAATTCTACTCAGTTTATTATTATGTGTCGCTTTGTCTAGAGCAGTCCACCAAACGACCACTCCGTAAGTAAGAATCGGTCTAATAACCGCTGTGTATAGCCAATGGACTACGCGGGGCTCTAGACCCCATTTGTTGCCAATGGCCTTATTGCAAGAGAAAAGTGCAACCGTGGCTTTCTTAACTCTTTCTTGGATATTGGATTTCCAACTTAATTTCTTATCCAAAATAAGACCTAATTATTTTGCTTCGTCCGAGAATTTAAGACTTATACCATTTATAGATGGAGGATCAACGTCCGGAGTTTTGTCTTTCCTTGTAAAGAGGACAAGCTCAGTTTTATGGGGGTTTACACCTAAACCACAACTCCTTGCCCAGTTGGTTAGCTTATTAAGTGCAAATTGAAGGAGTTCACAGAGAGTGTTTGGATGTTTTCCTGAAACCGTAATAGCAACGTCATCCGCATAGCCAATCACTCTAAATCCCTCCTCTTTAAGATTTTTGACTTGATTAAAGTCCTAACACATAGGACAAACTATGGGATGCATGAGCCCTTGGCACGTATGGGTAGACTTTTGAATTGGAATTCAAATGTTTTCGATTTCAACATCAGTAAAATTAAATTAAAAAATCTACTCAAAACCAGTGTTCCACGCTCCTAAATGTTTTTTTGTTTATTGTTATGTTCTTGTTTTGTATGGGCGTAATATTATATGTCATATTTTCATGTTGTACTTGTGTTAGTGTTATTTGTAATAGAGTTTGCCTACTAACAACTAACACTGCAATAAATGATGAGCCGGTGATGTAACACAGTTTTCTGTGTTGGCAAACCATTGGTCGCAAGACGGAGCTTGCTATAAGCTCTCTTCGACCAATTCTGACAGTGTGAAAAAAAGCTTTTCTTAACAGTTCATTTACCACTGGAGAGGTAATAGAACACCACCTTGTGGAGTGGCGCTACTAACAGATCTTCTTGAAGATGTAACACCCAGTTTTGAGTTGATCGCCCTGCTAACCAGTATTTGGTTGATCAACTCGCCAAGTGAGCTATCTACCTTCAGACCTGCGAGTGCATTTGTGATTGCATCTGTGTCTAAGTTGTTAAAAGCGCCCTCTATATCGAGGAAAGCTACCAATGTGTATTCCTTGTGATGGAGGGAGTATTCGATAATGCTAACAAGTGAGTGTATTGCAGTTTCCACCGATCTTCATTTACAGTACGCATGTTGAGACGTAGACAAAAGTCTAGTGTTAATGTTGTTGCAAATATGGATATCAATCAATCGTTCTAAAGTTTTTAAGGCTAATCGGCCTTTAGCATTAGTGGTTCCCGAGATATTAAACTGCAAAAACAACAAGAACCGTAACTGACTGACTCACTCACTCACTGACAGATCAGCAAAATTATGGAGCACTTGCTTACATCGTAGAATCTTGTAATTTCGCACAACGGTAGGCCTTGTGGTGTATAAAAAATAAACAAGTAAAAATCGAAAATTTGAGATCTTACATTCATGGGGCGTGGTATCCACCCACCTTCATATGATTGATTTAAATTATTTGGAGCACTTCGGACCGTCGGGGAATCATGAAGTTTGGTAGAACAGATTTTTCATTCGAAGTGCCTGCTTATTGTCGTTTTGAAAAATGCATGCCTTTTCTAAGAACGTTAACAGCAGTGAAAAAATAAGACATTTATATATTAATTTGTGAGCTACCTTCAATTAAGAAATGCGACTAAACAACTTGCAACAAAAACATCATCGCATCCTCAACAATCATTAAAGTTTTTGCAATGGCCAAGTTCTTCATTACAACAACCTCTATGTAAAAAGTGAGATTTGGAAAAACGCCAAGATCTTATTTAATGAAGCTTAATACTAACTAAATTTTGGTGGGTTAAGGTGGAGAAGCAACTTTAACTCATTTGAATCTCTTGATAAGAAATGATAAGTATAAGCGATATAACGGAAACACTTTTGTAGCTCTCTTGAGCACAATTATAATTTTATGGCTGTCATCATGATATATGGTTTGTCAAAAAGTCGGTTCCCCTCATGATTTTCATAATTTCAAAATTTTCATATACAGTAAAACCCGGACAAGTGCCTCTCACGCTAAATGGCCCATTTCAGTAAGTTAAGTTCAGTTCTACATGGATTTTTTGACAAGAAACCAATATGTGAACTATATCCAACAATATTAAAATGTTTAATCATTAAAATTGGAAGATTTTATCCACTGCCAGTCATAGTTAATTTGGAAGGTGTATTGTATTATATTCAATCGGACGTGTTGAATTATTGATTCAAAATAAATCTTAAAGGCCTTTGGCCCACGAGTGATTATGATAGATTAAATGATGCTTTACATGTATCTTCATCTTCATCTGCATCGACATCTGCAAACATGGGAGCGAAGACCAAATTGGAGATCATCATAATGTATGAAGATTACAGGAAGCATGAATCTGAAGATTGCAGATTATAGTGAAGATAAACATGTTCATCTTCATTATATCATTTTCATCTGCACCATAATTTGTTCCGTTCAAGCAACAAGTTTCAAGTTTTTTTTTACCATTTCACCTCAGTTTGCTTAAAAACAACGAAAATAGCGAAAATTTTCTTCTCAAGACTACATACATGAACGCTAAGAACACGTGATTGTGAGGTGTGTCAAGAAAGTTTTAGCAGAGTTTGAGTAAGTTATTAGTGTGTACCCTGTCTTACTTTTATGTTTGTTTTATATTATGGTCCCACTCTACTTTTCTTCAAGTCTGCAGATGAAGATCCATGTAAGGTCTCCTTTAGATTATTACTTTTTTTATTTATGAATTTTGAACCATAAAAGAAAAGGAAGCGCTAAATGAAAACAAACTCTTGTATTTTATCAGCTAATTTCAAATGTGTATTTAAAAGAATTTTTGACAGGTAAATTTCAATAGAGGTATACAAAATAAAAGGCAATTAACCGGGAAAGGTAGTTAGGCGGAAGGTACTTATAAGATGAGTTTTATATGAAAAAATCCTCAGAATTTTGGTCCTAAAAAAAATAAAGGTACTTATGCGAGTTAGGCACTTAATCGAGAGGCACTTATCCTGGTATTACTGTATATTCTTTTGAATATTTTCTTATTTTCATAATGATCGCACTGTGTTTTATCATATTAAGAGCCGATTTTTCAATCTCCAGATAAACATGCAGTTAGTTGACAGTGGAATAAACTTACTTGACTGATAGACAACCGGATAACAACATCCAATTTTTCAGTGAAAAAAAATCTATGGAATAATTTAAATTGAACGTCACTTTTATTTCGAGTATCGAACTTTTCATAGAAATACGTTTTTTAACGTTTATTTCAAAGCAATAATTTTTAAAAATTTTGACATCGAAGATAACTATTTATTCTATTCCCAAGAATAACTCTTTATTCCGTTCTAAAATAAGTCATTTTTTTTATAATCTACACACGCTCAATGGATTATACTCGTACTACCTTTTAAATGTTTAAGCACAGCGCGGGCGTGAGGTTAAGGAAGAGAAAGAATGATAGGAAAGATGTGTGGCGCAATGTTCTGACACTGTAGGTGGTTGTTGTCTCAGATTTTATCTCCAGGGATGGCGGCTGAACTAATGAGGAGAAGTTTCCGTTATAATTCGCATTATTTTTTTATTCGTTGCCATATTTATCGGTATACTAGTTTTACTCAATCACATGTTGTTAGTTCTATGCCTAAACAGCATGTAATGAGTAAACCAGCAACTCATTGTATGAAATTTATTTTAAGAATTGGTTTTTAATGGAAAAACAAGAGGACATATACTACGGCAGGGCTCGAACCTGTGATCATGAGGTTGGCAGGCGAATACACAACTATCGCGCCACGGCCACCCCCGATAACTTTATTCCATAGATAATAGATTTATTCCTAGGATTAAGCTGTATCTGACTGTTGAAAAACTGAGTTTTGCTCTATCTGGAGAATATGTCTTAACTAACTGCTTAACTGACTATTGACAAATTGGCAACCCCCTTTACTGCGTGCATCAATTAGAAAAAAAAGAATTTTTCAACTGTCTCCGTCAACCTAGCGCACCGAAATACTTATTTCCATTTCTCTGAATCTTTTTTTCCACACTCTCATAAACTGAAGAGAAAGAGCAACGTTGTTTTACGGTTGTTTTTTGAAACAAGTTTTTTTAAAAGAGTTTGATTTTAAATTTTGTTTTTTTTTTGTAAGAAACTTTTATAAATTAATTAATAAAGTACCAAATAATAAATAAAAAACACAACGTCTGTTAATCGACTTGAACTACAAGAGCAATGTGTTCATTTCATTTTTCTGTGAAATAGTATTAGTCTAAGAGCCAGCGACAACAATGGTACGTCATTTCATTAAGAAAATTTTTAGTATTAAAACATGGCCTATAAACTAAAAAACATTAAATGAATTGTCTACCAAATTATCCGTTGGTGGGGAGACCGTCGGTAGGGGGCTAAAGGGTTAAACAATTTTAGGACAAAGACGTGATTTCATTAAAACTGAAATTTGGTTTGCCGACGCTAAATAATATTTTATTTAACATATAAAGAAGGAAGACACTTTGGGTGGGACGAATATGGTGGAAGTTTCTTCTTCACCTTTTCGAACTTTTTCAGTCCTTCCACTCCGGTGTTTTGATTTTGTAAGGCGTCATGTCAAAAACTTCAACATGTAATCGTATACAATAATTTTACATCATTTGGCTGTTCTCATCGTAACTGTGATTTCCGATCCTTCTATAATTCTGTTACTAGGTGGTCTACAAGCGGTCGAAGGAGTTTATTTCAGACACGGACATTTTTATAGTAATGCTAGGAAACATGGGGCACTTGAGTCATTCGTTGAATATTTGGTTGGGTACGGGTGTTGCAACAATCGAAGGTTCATTGATTTCACTTCACTACATGGTAATTTAGGTGATACTATTTAGAAAGACCTACCAGCATTTCACGCAATGACTGGTTGTGATTACAATCCAGCATTTTTTAAAAAAAGGAAAAAAACAGACCTTTCACATTTCTACTAAAAAACACCGAGTATCAAGAGGCTTTCTCAAAACTCGCCAATTAGATATAATCTGTCCGAGTCTGAAAGGAATGATATTTTAATGGTTTTGAAAAATTACATCTGCCGGTTGTAAAATGTGAAAGATGTGAATACCGTCAATGAGGCAAAGTTTGAAGTACTTACGCAAACATTTAAGTCAAAGCATGCAAATGAGGTATTCAATAGAAATCTTAAAAATGTTGATGCTTCAAATCTACCTCCATGCCATTCGGAACTACATCAGCAACTTTTGCGGCCTATGAAGAAATGCATATTTGAAAAAAGCCAACTGAATTGTCTCCATGTGAGTTTGGATGGGGTGAAATTGACGGAAGGTATGAATTGAGTTGGTTTGAAAGTGATCAGCTACCACATTTGATTAATGACGCTATAGTTCAACCAGAAAATTTGGACGAGAATATAAGTGTTATAGGTATATTTAAGTATGTATATACAATATGAACTCGTTTTTGAAAAAAAAAAAATTGGATTAATTTGACAGATAATGAAGAGAATGATGATGCTGATGACGATGAAGGCATTCCTGATGTTCCAATTTTCAACTTTGACGAGGACAGTCAAATGGCACAAAACTATATACTTAGAAGAATATGCGTAAAATTAGAAACATGATTTCTTTGAAAATTGCATTTTTCCGCTTGTTTTTTTTTTACTAATTTAACAAAGATTGTATCCGCTGCCATTTTATTTACAGGATTTAAAATGAAATATTAAAAAGTTTAGCCCGTATTCCAACTTTAATGAAATGACGTAATTAATCCCTTATTTTTTTGACCTTCCCCTTTGTCTACCACCATCTTCGTCCCAACCAAAGTGTCGGCCTGTTTTATATGTTACATAAAATATTATTTAGCGCCGGCAAACCAAATTTCAACTTAAATGAAATCACGTTTTTGTCCTAATTTTTTTTAACCCTTTTGCCCTCTACCGACGGCCTACCCACCAACGAATAATTGGCCATGTTTTAATACCTATTAAACATTTTCTTAATGAAATGACGTTACCATTTTTGTCGCTGGCTCTCGGTCTATATTCACAACACCAATTAAGGCGGTGCGACGTTAGTAATTTTGGAAAGCCGAATTTACAATCAATCTTTTAGAAATCCAAAAATAAAGTTTCAAAAAAGTCTACCTTCCTGTGCTAAATTCTTAAATTTTTATTTGCCCAAATACATCAATACGTCTCTGCATCCAGTTTTGTTTTAATTGATTACTGTTAGTTTTAAACTTCGATTTTTAAAGCATTCTTTATCTATAATAGCTGTTGTGCTAAGAACTATTACGTCTTATATTAATTTCTTTCTGATCAAAAAAACATTAAAATCTTATATGCATCTACTCGTATTCTCTAGCATCACTTGCATCACTTGAACTTACAACTTCAACCAATTTCACATTAAAGTTGCAGCTCTTAATGCCTTGCCATTCCAGTGCTTTAATCAATTGGAAATTACCTTCTATTTCTCATTGATTGCTCCGAACTGATATTCCTTGCATCATGCCACCTTTCGAATCGATGTCGTAGTGCTAATCTCACTTCTGAATTTAAAAAGCAGTAGAAAAAGGAAACAGAAAATCCCTGCAAAAAGATATTAACCACAAAAGTCCATTAAATATAATGTTTGTTCGTATATGTTTCCAAAAGAAAATGCATCCTTAGTGGAATAAGGAGAGATATCTTACCTGCGTGCTAATGAGGAGAGCTCTTAGAATTTCGAAAACGTGCCGTTCCAGACCATGTTCAGGTCCATACAGTACCAGCAAATATGTTATTCCAAGCAATGGTATAAGGACCAGTAAAGCCTTTGAAGCCTTACGGTATTGTCGGGTTTCTTGGGTATTAGCCGACCTCAGTTTTGTGATAAGTACCTAAGGGAACACAAAAAAAAAACATATACATAGAAGGAAAACAAGGACACATGTTTCTTCACACAAAAAAAACTAAAAAGTTTAAAAACCCGGAAGGACTAAATACCACAGATGTCACTGCAGTGAATTGGTGAACTGCGTTTTCAGATTTTATATTTCAAATAGTGGACACTTTTTTGTTCTTACCCACATGATCCGAAAGAGAAAAATCAAATTCAGCAAAATAACAACGGAAGCTGGTCCCTGGAATATCCAATCGATGTGGGACTCTCGCATCCATGAGCATTCAATTTCAAGCTGAAAAATAAAAAAAAGAAAATGCAAAATGAAAAACAAACGTTGAAAGTTTTCTTTATAGTTTTTAGTTTGAAAATATAAAACTAAGAGCAAAAAGCGATAAAGGATACAATGATAGTGAAACCATTTTACTATTTCGCATCACCGATTTTGAAAGAGGAAACAAGGACTCCCTTGGTGATGAACTTATTGATTGCGGGCATGAAGCTGGTAGAGCTATTTTATTTTTAATTTATTTACTGCAATTAGATATGAAAATGAGTATGTGAGCTGGAATTAAATGGACTATGGCTGGTTGAGTTTTAGGGATTTCAAGAATGAATACACACAAGTATTAATTGATAGAGGAATGAATGGTATATTTTTGTCATTAAAAGGATGTAGTTGATAAAAAAACTTTAAAAGGAACTAAATATGCAGATATTTATTCTCAGTGTTTCAGAGGCAGGATTACGAACTTTCACCAGAATACTTACATTTTTAACTAGAGTTTGGTTTCATGTACAAAATTAAACGCACAGGCAAACTTGGCTTTTGATTCAAAACTACGCATGAGATGGCAAGGAATTGCAGAGTTGGGTTGTGTCAAGATATTCATTTGTATATGAATTTACTTTCTTTATATGTAATTCAATTAAGTATTCTGAACTTTGTTTGTATTGAGAATTTTCTAAATTTATTTTATTTCTAATCATGCTGTTCCATAAGAAGGACTTAATAAATAATTTGCATTCTTTTGTAATGAGAAGTCTTTTAATTCAATAAGGAATCAACGGGTAATGTGCCCAGATGGACGTTTTCAAAAGTTGTATAGCTAAACTTAATGAAAATAATTAGCATGCCTGGAAATTTAAGGTCGAATTTTTGTTGCGAAGAGATAATTCCTGGCGAGCTATCGAGACTGAAAAGCCTACAACAAATTCAGATAATTGGAACAAAGCAGACAAAGATGCAAAAAGCATAATTGGATTATTGGTGGAAGGCAACGAATTAATACATATAAAGAAAGCGAAATCGGCTAAGGAAGCAAGGAAGAATCTACAGAATTCACCTGAGAAGCCAACTCTAAGCTATAACGTTTAACTAATGAGACAAATTTGTAGTTTCAAACTTATGGATAATGAACGGATGGATGGTGATATCGAAAAATTGACCAGATTATTTGAGAAGCTGATGGCATTAGGCGACATACTGTGCGAAAATTGGAAATTTGCTGTTTTGCTAAGCAGTATTCCGTCTTCATATGATATGTTAGTAACTGCACTGGAAGCAAGACAAGAATCAGAAGTGACATTAGCACTAGTACAATCAAATTATTAGAATAATTTTTGAAAAAAATCGCTGACAATAATATGGAGAAGAATTATGTGCTGAAGGTAAATAGTTTTAACAAATCGATTAAAAAATGTTTCTTTTGCCAGAAAAATGTTCACGTAAAACATGATTGTCGTCATTATGCTCAATGGAAGAAAAAATCAAACAAAGGAATCTGCCAACAAGGTTAAAACTTCGAAAGAGTTTTGTTTGAAATCATTCTCCGATACTTTAAATCGATGGATTGTGCAAGAAACTTTATCTTTTAAGATGTTTACTCAAGAAATGAAAAAGCGATACTTGCTAATGGTCAAGAAATTTCTTCACGTGGAAGAGGGACTCTCAGACTATTTGTTATATAGTAAATGACCAAGAAACTTCTATTCAAGTGGAGAACGTATTTTTCATTCCTGAATTCCAAGAAAGTATGCTCTCAGTTAGAGATATGGTCAGGAAAGAACTTGTTGTAAATTGTGTTGGACTCCAATGCACAATAATGGTTCCGGGAGGAAAGTTAGTAGATGTTGCAGAGTGAATTTAAATTATTTATTAGTAGTTGTGGTTGTTCTGATATCTGCGAAATATGCATGCAAGCTTAAATGACTCGATTATATTTTAACGCACACTCGAGCAATGAAAGTACTTGTATAATAGACTTAGTGCATAACGACATATGTGGGCCAATGCAAAATATAGCACCTGGTGGGAAAAGATATGATTTGACTTTTATCGACGATTATAGTAGATTTGCAACTGTCTTTCAGCTAAGAGAAAAGTCTGAGATATTTCCATATCTGCGTGAATATGTTGAAATAGTAAAAACTAGATCTTCCAAGAAGCCTAAGATGACTCGATCAGATAGCGGAGGAGAATACAAGCCTGGACGAATAATTCAGTATTTAAAGGCGGAAGGAATAGGTTATAAGTATACAACTCCATATTCTAGACAGCAAAATGGTACCACTGAAAGAATACATCGATCATAAGTTGAAATGGCAAGATGTATGCTTATGGATGCGGAATTAACTCGAAAGTATTGAGGCGAAGCTATCATGACTGATAATTATCTCCAAAACATATTACCAACCAGTGTGTTAAAAACTTCTTCTTTCGAAATTTAGCATAGGCAAAAACCAAATGTTGAACATTTTCGGATTCTTGGATCAGGTGCATTCGTTCATGTGCCAAAAGAAACACGGAAGAAATGGGATAAGAAAGCTACTCTTTTAACATCCATTAGATATGATGAGCACTCTATGGGATTTCGTTTGCCCCACAAGACTACAAACAGAATTAGCCGCGATGTTAATTGTGTTCATATAAAGCCTAATAAAAACAAGACAAATCAAGATGTGAGTCAAAATAACAATGCTGAAATAATTCTAAAACAGTTGACTGTGCCTAATATTAACAATGGTGAAAACAATATTGAAACAAGATATGATGAATTTCAGTCAAATTTTGAAGAAATTGGATCAAGTTCTGATGAAATTCAATTAAATTTTGAGGGTTTGACTGATGAAGATGCAATCAAGGATATAAGAACATCTACACGATGAAATAAAGGACTCCCTCCAAAACGATTTATGAGTGGTATAAACAACGTTTCACAAGTTTATTTAATAAAGGAACCAAATACATACAAAGAAGGTATTGCAAGTGAAGCTATTGCAAGTGAACAAAGTATTGCAATGCAAGCAGAGATGGAATCCCTTATAGTAAAAACAAAACTTGGACTTCAGTTCGACCTCCTGAAAATGTTAATAACGGGTCATTTTTTTGCTACTTGGTTTTTGACGTTTATATTTTTGACAGATCACACATGACAAATTCCACGAACATTTGACATTTCGATTCAGTATTGTATGCCATTTCATGATGAATAGACTTACGCCTGAACAACGTTTGCAAATTATTGAAATTTATTATCAAAATTCGTGCTCTGTGAAAAATGTGTTTCGCAAGCTTTTATCGCAAAATTGTGTTCAGCGACGAGGCTCATTTTTGGCTAAATGGATACGTGAATAAGCAGAATTGCCGTATTTGGAGTGAAGAGCAGCCAGAGGCAATTTAGCAGCTACCAATGCATCCCGAAAAATGCACTGTTTGGTGCGGTTTATGGGCAGGCGGCATCATTGGGCCGTACTTCTTCAAGGACGATGAAGGCCGCAGGGTTACGGTCAATGGAGAAAGGTACCGTTTGATAATAACAGATTTTTTTTGCCGAAAATGCAAGAATTGAACTCGGTCGACATGTGGTTCCAACAGGACGATGCTACATGCCACACTGCACGCGAAACCATGCATCAATTGAGCGGCGAATTTGGTGAGCAGTTGATCTCACGTTTTGGCGCAGTCAATTGGCCACCAAGATCATGTGATTTGAACCCGTTAGACTATTTTTTGTGGGGCTATGTTAAGTCTATTGTCTATGGGGACAAGCCAAACACGATTGCTGCCTTGGAAGCCAACATTGAACGCGTCATTGGTGAGATTCCGGCCGAAATGTGTGAAAAAGTTTGCCAAAATTGGACCTTCAGAATGGACCACCTGAAGCGTAGCCGCGGGCAACATTTAAGTGAAATTATTTTTAAAAAGTAAATGGCAGAAATTGATTTATCGATCCAAATAAAAATTTCATTCACTTCTTACAAGTTTCTGTGTTTTTTTGAATTTTACAAAATCCAAGCTCTTAAACCGTTTATAAACTTAGTTGAATCAAGGTTTTAGTCAAAAATTTGGCACCGATTATGACCAAGTGTTTGCTCCAGTTATAAGGCAAGCTAAATTTAGAATTCTTCTTTCACTAGCTGAACAAAGAAAATTGAATGTGAAGCATTTTGATGCCAAATTAGCGTTTCTCAATGGCAACTTAAAGGAAGCTGTATATATGAAGCGACTTGTGCAGATTGTCACTATAAAAAGATACAAATCTGTCAAAATAAAATACTTAAAACTATTTTAAACCTCCCTTGGCATTTTTCAACAATTGGACTACATGAAATCGCTAATATTCCTACAGTAAAAGAAAAATCTTCCATAGTACACACGAACTTTATAAACAAATGTTTAATGAAAGAAAATCCAATATTAAAAAACATTGCCAAATAATATGTTTAATTGTTTTATGTTAGTTTTAAGATTTTAGTAATAAGTCCATTGAGTTTTTTAAAAAAATGATTTATTTCTCAAAACTAAATTACATTTTTCCTAATTATCTGTCACGTTTGTTAAATTTATAGTTGCCAAGAATTTATATAATTCTCATCCCTATGCTTAAAGTATCTACAAGGCTATGTACCATATTCTGAATAAATAAATACATAATATGAAGCGACCACCTGGATATCAATCTGAATATAAGACTCTGGTATGTAAACTTCAAAAGAGTCATTATATAGTTTGAAGCCAGCAACTTTTTCTTGGAATCAAAGAATAACGGAGGTTTTAACCGAAAACGGATTTATTCAAAGCAAATCATATAGATATTTGTTTACAACTTCTTATATATGTCGACGACATCATTGTTGCTTGCACATCCCAAAAATTGGTAGCCGAATTTGTATCCTTAGATGAAGCATGTAAAGAAGCAATTTGGTTAAGAGGACTCCTCATTTCTTTTAACTGTGAACAATCTACTATGCAACTATTATTTTTGAAGACAACCAAAGCTGTCTAAAATTAATTCAGGAGGAGAAACTTAGCAACAGGTCGAAGCATATCGATACAAAAACTTATTTCGTTAAGGATTATGTTGATAAAAATGGGGGGTGGCCGTGGCGCGATAGTTCGCCTGTCAACCTTAAGGTCACATGTTCGATCCCTGCCGTAGTCCATGTCTTCTTATTTTTCCATTAAAAACCAATTCTAAAAATAAATGTCATACAATAGGTTGCTGGTTTACTCATTACATGCTGTTTAGCCATAAAACTAACAACATGTGATTGAGTAAAACTAGTATACCGATAAAATATGACAAAGAATAAAAAAATAATGCGAATTATAAGGGACATAGATAAATAAGACACGGAAATTTCTCCGCATTAGTTCAGCCGCCATCCCTGGAGATAAAATCTGAGACAACAACCACCTAAAGTCTCCGAATATCGCGCTACACATCTTTCCTATCATTCTTTCTCTTCCTTCACCTCACCATCGCGCCCGCGCTGTGTTGAAACATTTAAAGGGTATTCATAATCCCTTGAGCACGTGTAGATTATTAAAAAAAAAAATTTCAAAAAATTGTTCGCAAAATATGTTGGCTGATATTTTGATAAAACCCCTTGCTGCTTCTCGTCTTGAATATTTACGGAACAAATGTGCATTGATAGACAAATGAGGATTAGTGTTAGGATATTCATTTGTATATCAAATTTATTTATATTTATTGTAATTCAATTAAGTGTTCTGAACTTTGTTTGTATTGAGAATTTTCTAAATTTCTTTTATTCCTAATCAAGCTGTTCCATAAAGAGGACTTACTAAATTATTTGTATTCTTTTGTAAAGAGAAGTCTTTTAATTCAATAAGGAATCAACAGGTTGGTCTTATTGAAAAGGTGTGGCATGGGCTTAAAAAATATTTCTTCCTTTGGTTTTGTTCTAATAGAAAACAATTCTGTGTCAGTAAGCTTAACAGAAATGAAGTTTCGTATACTTTTTGGGCAATATCTCTTTTAAATTTTCCAGGCATGAAATGAAATAGTTTAAGCATAAAATGTAGCATATAAAACAATAAATAAATTAAAACAATAAAACGATATTCAATTAACAGAATTTTGCACACGCGCTTGCACTAAATCAAAAGATAGACCAATTCGTGGCAAATTTAAATCGCCGCGTTTGATATGAATTTTGTTTTGAAGTCTGTGGCTGATTTTCGAAACAAAAAAAAAAAAGAATAGATAATGGCGGTCAGAGCTAACTCGTATCTTAGACTTAAGTAGTACTGGGAAGCACCATTTTGATACCAAAGAACTCGTATGGACATAAATAAACAAAAATATTTTAGTAAGCGAAGCGTCGCTAGAGCCATTTAGAAGAAAGCCTTCCTAATGATTGCATTCATAGCCTGGCCAAAGTGGGAAGTGAAGTAGTTTTTACTCTTTTATCTGATTCTTACAGCTACTGCAGTAGGTTTTATTGTGAATAACTAGCTTTGCTGCAAATGCTCTCCCGAATGCCAGTGTCCAGTATAAGTAGCGACTACCTTTGCAATGTTTATTTACGAGTATTTCACTTAAACTCTAACAAATTTGTATCAAAGTTTAAAAAATTTAAAAGCTATTAAAATTATTCACTTACTGTTCCGATCGTTAATAAAATAAAAACTAAAAAAGATTACTGATGACAATAAACATGAAAAAATAAAACAACAAAACCAGAGGAATGCAAGCATTTAATTTAAAAGTCAGAGTTCGCAAAAATATCTGCATCTACTAGATTAAGAGGTAGAAGGTTTTTTATACCTACAAAAAAAAAATTGGTTTGATTTGCGAGCAAAAAGACCCCTTTGGATTCCTCAACATTTTTTACAGAGCTGAACATAGAAACAGCGAAATAAATATGTAATAACAAAAATTTTCATTTCAAAGTGTGTAATTTGCTAGCTAAGAAGCCATTTTTCGAGAAAAAAAATTGAAACGCCATTGTGAAGATATTATAAATATACATTCAAATTTCAAAAAAAAAAATCAGTGATTGGTTATTGGAAAATCGATTTTTCAAAAAAAAATTATTTATTTTTTAAAAATCGAAAAACTTCGTTTTTGAAAATTTGAGTTTGCAGTTTTATTAAAACTTTTAGAAAGCATTTGTTTAAAAAAAATTAATCGGGCCATCCAATAGTGAGAAAGTCGAATATAAGAAGTAACGTTAGAAAGTACGAAAAATAAAATATGTTTATATTTAAAAGTGGACTATACTAATATAAGAACACACAGATTTTTTTATAAAAAAATTCTTAGTGTCATTTTTGATAAATACATTTTTTAACGGTTTTTTAACATTTGTATGGGAGGTACCATTGTTTTTTTATTTTAGGAAAATAGTTTTTTGAACTGTTCAAAATAATGTCAAAAAACTACCAAATATGAAGTTTCGATAACATCTATTTAGTTGTTTTCAAAATTTTAAGCTTTCAAAAACAAATTTGTTTTGAAAAATTTTGGTTTCCAACAGTGATTAAACTTTCTAGGAGCTTCTGCGTAAAAAATAAAAAAAAAATCAAATCAACCGTTTCCCGGAAAATCGAAAACCAAAAAAAAAAAATGGTTCTACTAGAGGTACCAAAAATAAAATTTTTTTTCCAAAAAAAAAATACCAAAATGTAGCCTTTCGCTTTATTAATGAACTGATTTTTTTTATAAAAATCGTTGGAGGCATTTTTGAGCAATATAAGATTTCTGTTTTTGGCAAAAAAAAAAAATGTATGGGAGCTACTGTTATTTGTCGTCTTAAAAAATAAATTAAAAAAACATGTGGGCTTATTACCGAAAAAACAATATGTTTGAAGCAAATCTATTCCACCGTTTACGCTGTAGACTCGAGGATAGACATACAGGCTCACAGACTGACAGAAAGACGGATTTTTTTTTGCAGAAGGCTATAATCATGTTTAGATTTTGTTTTTCTGATTGCATTCGATAATTCAATATATTGCGGTGTTTTAGTTTTGTAAGCCACTCGGACAGAAAGAAATTTTATAGAATAGGGTAAGCTTAATAGACAATATTATTAGTTTTTTGAAATATTTTTCTTCAAATAATTTTGGAAGTGTTAAAATGGAAAATAAGTAGAGTATACGCCCTAGTGTACATTTGAATATAATACTCATTTGATGTAATCAGACTTAATGTATTAATTTGATACTTGTTTGTGAGCCTATGAAAAAACAGTAAGCGATTTTAAAACAAAATTTATTAATACACTCGTCGTCATAAAAAAAGAAGCACCTAAATTTTTAAAATGTAAAACGTGATACCAGCTTATTATTAATTTTATATGCTAGATCTAAAATAAATTATAGGACTCGGGAAAAGTAGTTGTCAACTAAATGAAATTATATAAATGTTCCGTTTCAAGACTTGTCAGATTTAAGTAAAAACAAAATGCAAAAGTGAAAGAATCACTGGTTTATTTGGAGCACATTTTTAAAAGAACTTGGAAGGATAAATTGTTTCAAATTGGAGGAATGGGCGAAAATGTATGTCTGTTACTATGAAGGTCTTTTGCAATCAGTTTGAATTACTTCTGAATCTAAAATCTATAAATTGTTCGCAGAAAACACACTTCTTTTGACTTAAAGGCATGTGAAAGATGAAAACCCCAAAAAATTAGATCAAAAAAGTGGGTTCCTCAATTCCGTCTGTCGGTCTGTTTGCACAACGATCTACAGCCTAAGGGGCTGAAGCGATTTTCTCAAGCTGGGTATTAAAGTGTTTTAAGTGATTATCTGAAATAGATTTTTGAATTGTTTTTTTTTAGCCCCAAAAATAACGGTATTTGCCACAAAATTTTTTCTAATATCTTAATTATCTCGAAAACAGCTATTACGATTTTGGTAAAAATAAAATGCACGACTGGATCGTACGAACTCGCTCTTGTAGGTAACAACTTGGTATAACTAACCACTGAAGCTGTTAGTATGTATATTAGTCTAGTTATCCTATGCAGGTGTAAAGCCGATGTAGGCAAGAATACCTTGATTCTTAATATCATGAATTGTGGAATACTTGATTCAAGGAATGGTTACAAAGACACCTAATTACAAATGTATATTTAAATGGTTTTGAATTATGTAAATTAGGAGTGTAAGATGTATCTACCTACACATATAGAATCTAGGAAGTAAATATGTACAATGTGCATACATATGTATGTATATAATAAAAGTGAACGGTGTATAGGTGGGTAAAAATAGTTTTTTTAAATTTTAAAAACTGTCAAAACCATCACTATAAACAGTTTCTCGAAAAAACAAAGAACGCCATTAGATGCCACTGATAAATGAAATTTTTTTAAAAAAATATCTCGAAAATTGTAGGACGGATTTTGATGAAATCATGTTTTTTATTTTTAGTTTTTTTAAAACAATTGGTTTTGGAAATTTTGGTACGCAGTTGCTTAGAGTTTACTAATATACGTGTGATTATAAAATTTAAAATTATTTTTTGGATTAGTTTTAAAAATATTGATTTTTGAAAAAAAAAATAATTTTTATTAAAAAAAAAAGTTATTTAAAGTTTTGATATGCAGTATTAGCTTGGCCACTTAGGTCTTCTCAGATATAACATTTGAAGGAAACCCAATGTACCGTTACCGAGAAATCCAAAAATTAAAAAAAAAACCGTTATTTGAAAGGTACCGTTATTAGACTTTTGCCGTAAACTTGGTTCAGATTAGATGATAGCTATTGCCGGCAAAAAAATTCTCAAAATTTTTACCAAAATCGCTGGAGCCGTTTTCGAGAAAAATTCCTAAACGGTTATATGGGAGGTACCGTTATTTTTAGGCCTACAAATAAAATGTCAATTTCCCCTCTGAGGAATGCCAACAGAATCACACATACCAAATTTGAAGGTAATCGCTTGGGCCCTTTAGGCTGCAGCTCATTATACATACAGACTGACAGACAGGCAGACAGACATTTTTTTCCGATCACATTTTTAGGCTCCTCGGTTATCGTGATGTCATATTTGATTGTTAGAATTTTTTTTACGAATGCATAACTTGATTTATAAACGGTGATTTTTTAAGAGCTTGGTTTTTGAAAATTCAAAAAAACACAGAAACTTGTAAAAAGTGAATGAAATTTTTATTTGGATCGATAAATCAATTTCTGCCATTTACTTTTTAAAAATAATTTCACTTAAATGTTGCCCGCGGCTACGCTTCAGGTAGTCCATTCTGAAGGTCCAATTTTGGCAAACTTTTTCACACATTTCGGCCGGAATCTCACCAATGACGCGTTCAATGTTGGCTTCCAAGGAAGCAATCGTGTTTGGCTTGTCCCCATAGACAATAGACTTAACATAGCCCCACAAAAAATAGTCTAACGGGGTCAAATCACATGATCTTGGTGGCCAATTGACTGCGCCAAAACGTGAGATCAACTGCTCACCAAATTCGCCTCTCAATTGATGCATGGTTTCGCGTGCAGTGTGGCATGTGGCACCGTCCTGTTGGAACCACATGTCGACCGAGTTCAATTCTTGCATTTTCGGCAAAAAAAAATCTGTTATCATCGAACGGTACCTTTCTCCATTGACCGTAACCCTGCGGCCTTCATCGTCCTTGAAGAAGTACGGCCCAATGATGCCGCCTGCCCATAAGCCGCACCAAACAGTGCATTTTTCGGGATGCATTGGTAGCTGCTGAATTGCCTCTGGCTTCTCTTCACTCCAAATACGGCAATTCTGCTTATTCACGTATCCATTTAGCCAAAAATGAGCCTCGTCGCTGAAACGGACGTAGCTTGCGAAACACATTTTTCACAGAGCACGAATTTTGATAATAAATTTCAATAATTTGCAAACGTTGTTCAGGCGTAAGTCTATTCATGATGAAATGGCAAACAATACTGAATCGAAATGTCAAATGTTCGTGGAATTTGTCATGTGTGATCTGTCAAAAATATAAACGTCAAAAACCAAGTAGCAAAAAAATCACCCTATAGTACCTATAATCGCAAGTAAAACTGTGTGAACTACTTTAGGTACAGCCTACATATTGGTCCAATTTTATTTGTTTACATATTTTGTTATTAACGGTACCTCCCATACAATATTTTTTTTTTTGATTTTCGACTTTCGCTTAAGCGGCTCTTTTTACATAGGAGGTCCTTCGAATTATATATAATACTGCATACCTAATTTTTTTTTTTTTATTTTTGAAAAAAAAAATAATTTGAAAATTCAATATTTTAAAAACTGGTTTAAAATTTTGTTCAACAATTTATATTATTAAATATTTAAAATTGCAATACTAATTTTTTTTTTAGAAAACAAATTAAATAAATGTTGTATATAAAAAATTAAATAAAAAACGACTTTAAAAATATATATTTAGCCTTTTTATTAACAATCTTTCGCTTACGATGTGATCGATCATAAGAGCAAGTACGTGCGATCCAGTCGTGCAATTTATTTCATTCATACCTGTGTTCCAAACATATAAGTTTTCTTCGTCATATTATACAATAAAACAAAATTTCTAAGAAAAAACAAGTGAGTCTATATTTATGACAACGAGTGTATATTTGTATGAATATTTTGTATGTATAAAAATAAGCACCCAAAATGTAAAAAAATAAATAAGACAAATATTATTCCTATAAGATTCCTTACTACCATAATATATGTATTGATGTTTCAGCTTAATTTTCTTTCCACCATGCTTAGATTTTAATTTTAAATTCAAGTTGCCACCCAAAAATGCCAAATAACCGCACAATTAATAGCTTCAATTGATTTCACTAAAACATTGTACAAACTTACCTTCAGAGAACCAATCAACGGACTTACCCCATTAAATCTTTCAGTCTCAAGTGGAGGGGAATAAATTTTCGCTACTGACCAAACTAACACTATAACA
Source organism: Philhelius pedissequus (assembly GCA_910595825.1). Classification (NCBI taxonomy): domain Eukaryota; kingdom Metazoa; phylum Arthropoda; class Insecta; order Diptera; family Syrphidae; genus Philhelius; species Philhelius pedissequus. The sequence continues at coordinate 71,196,551 of OU343160.1, read as the reverse complement.
GCTGGACATCCTTTGAATGAAAATTAAAAAAATAAATAAATTAAAACACGTTTAGAGAACAAATATATAATTTATATCAAACCATAACAACAACTTACCCCATCCAATGAACGCGTACATCGCAAAATATATATTATCGCTGGAAAATGTCTGCACGACCAGCGTATATAGGTAGAGTCCTGAAATTTAAGCAAAAAAAAAAAAATATCCATTAAATCGGAGCAAAATCAGTTTTAATGCTATTTATCTCATGTCGGTTATGTGCATGTGCATACTTTTACTTATATCATCCGCTTCCTATTTTCAAACTAAAAATCCTTTTTGTTAAAATTTTTGTTTTTTTTTTTAAATAATATTTATGGTGCACCTAGAATTAACGGTGGCTGGTATGAAATACCTCTTAAGTGGCAGATACACACCTCGTTGTGTGTATAGTTGCAAAAGAGCTTGTTGCACAAATTGTGTGTGCTTCATAAGAATTAGGTTTATTTTTTTAGCGTTCACAAAAAGGAAGCGGAAGTCTTTCAATTTGTGAACGTAGGTGTATCAAAAAGATGGATATACGAATTTATAAATAGATATTTTTTCTGTATAGCAAAATTTATATGCAGAAAATAGAAAATTCCGTTTCTTTACCTTCGACAAACATCCAAAAGAAATTCGTTAAATTGAAGTAATGGAAAAGTACAACTAAGGTTATGCATCCCGACTGGCTGGGATGATCCGTCATCTGAAATGTAAGCAAATTAGTCAAGGACTTCACTCTATCATCATCAATATACTTACAACTTGCAGGAATAATGTTAAAATCCATAAGAGCGCTGATAAAATATATGTTAAAAATAAATTCGCATGTATTGTATTCCGAAGGCATTTTAAGTCTCTATGAAAAAAAAAAAACGACGAAAGTCATAGTAAATAATTTAACGATATTTCTAAATTGTATTTACTTACTTAAAGTAAAGAAAAACAATTAAGGCTAAAGTTAAAGCTAATAGACTTAAGAAATATCCCGAACAATAGATAAGTGATGGCAATTCTATGCTGGGGGAGAAGTCTGGAATTGGTGACGCAGGTGAATGGTGACATTTGTCATAGTTGGTGTAATTGGCCCATGTTCCATTGTGAAAACAAAGTCTTGTTGCATTTTCTGAAATTAAAAACCAAAAATGTATGTATGAATTAAGAAGTAACCAATTTTGACTATGTACGTTTAAAAGGAGATGGTAGTTTTTAAAGGAATCATATCACTCTTTCTAACATTTAGTAGGTAGTAATTATTGCAAAAATTCCCTGTGTAGCTTATTTTCTGGGCGAGTTAAACCCATTCAGTTCCCAGCTTATAAAATTTCAACTGATCCAGAGATATATATGTAGCTTATACAATTCGTAACAAAAACTAATGGTATCTGTCATAGAAAACATCTTTGAAAAATCTGAATTATCTTGAAAATGGCTTTAACGATTTTTATACAAGAACATTCTGGTGTAAATCTTGACCAAAAAACTGTTAACATGACATTTAATAATGCTAACAAACAATAACTGCAATAGGAAAAGTTTTGGATTCGTACAAAAATCGAACTCGAGATTGTGTTCAAACTTAACATTACGATGATGGAAAACACCAAAAAAGTGGGTCTCCCAATTCCATATGTCTGTTTATCTGTACAACGATCTACAGCCCAAACGACAGTAAACGGTGTTTAGGCCTTTAAATGATTATTTCAAAAAGATTTGAGAATCGTTTGTTTGGTCCTAAAACTAACGGTACCTGCCATACAATTTTTTCTATCATCTTAATTATCTCGAAAACGGCTATAATAATTTTGAAAAAAAAGTTGTTTACTTTAGTCGTATTTTGTTATAACGGTACCTGTCATAGAACCGCTTTTTAGATTTTCGAATTCCGAATAATATTGCATATCAAAAGTTTCGAATATATTTTGTGTGATTTTTTTGGAAAATTTAATATTTTGAAAACGCGTGGAAATTTTTTTTAATTAAATATATTAAATACTTAAATTTTGTCATAGGTGCCAAATTATTTTCTTAGAAAAAAAAATAATGAAATTTTGTATATAAGAAAATTAAGTAAAAAACTACTTTTGAAATATATTTAGTTTAGCTCAGAATCTTGTGCTTACGATGTGATTGAGGAAGTACGTGCATTTTATTTCCATAGTTTTTTAAGAACAAAAGTAACGGTACCTTCCATACATTTTTTGGCTAGCCAAGAAGGTAAATTTTATTTTTTAAAAAATGCAGGTAAAATTTATTTTTTAGTTTTTTTTTTGGGATAAATGGTTGTGTTTGTATTAGAACCATTTTTTTTTGTTTTCATTTGATTTTTGTGATTTTTTTTAGAAAGTTTAAATGTAAAGAAACATCTTCAAAAAAAAAAATGTTTGCCATAAAGAAAACTTTTTTTTTTTTTGAAAATTTAAAATTTCGAAAATGACTTAATCGATTTTTTCAAAACTTCGTGGTTGGTAGCTTCTTACATTATCTTAAATAGTTAAAAATAACTATTTTCCTAAAATAAAAACAACGGTGCCTCCGATACAAATGCAAAAAAAACGTCAAGAAAAAAAATGTATTTCTCAAAAACAAGTCCACGAATTTTGATAGAAATATGCGTGATTTCTTAGATTAGTGCAGCACAATTTTACGTAAAAAATGGCTTATTTTGCGTACTTATTAACGGTACTTCCCATAGACCTATTATTCATATTTTCGACTTTCTCAGTATTGGATAAACCGATTCAAAATATTTTGTATGCAAATGCTCCCTAGCATAGTTAATAAGACTGCATACTTAAATTTTCCAAAAAATTATTTATCGATTTTTAAAAAAAATGAAAAAATATATTTTAAAAATTGATTTTTCAAAAACGTGTCAAAAAATTTGTTTTAAATTAAAATTTTATACGTTTTTTAATATTTACATTAAATTGGCGTTTCAATTTTGTTTTTCATAAGAATGTTTTCAAAATTTTATACATACAAAATTATTTTTGCAAAACAAAAACGCTCCAACGATTTTTGATTTTTTTTATATACATTTTTTTGATATTCATATTTGGCCAGGAATTTAAATGCCATCTTCTTTCCCTCAATCTATAACAGCTAAGCGGTCAAAAGTATTTTATTATTTGTATCATTCATTTAAGTCCACCTAATTATATTTCCATTTTAGGCATTTTTGTGCAGGTACGTCACTGAATACCTTCATATGTACTGTGTAACATCTCATACATGTATATATATTTAGAATCCCACGAATGTTAGGTATATTGCACTGCCATATAACCGTTACGTTCAAACCTATTTTTCTCCGAAACGGCTCTAACTATTTTGATAAAAAAAATCAGTGCCGCTTTTTAGCTATAATCTAATATAAAAAAATATAAAAAAATAAATATATGGTTGAAAAAAAAATTTGAAAAATGTCTAAAAACGGTACGTTCCATAGGACCTTTTTTTGCTTTCGACTATCTCATAAACAACTCAACCGATTCTTTCGAAATTTTAAACATATATAGGTTAAGGTTGCCCAAATTATACCGCTTACCAATATTTTTAATTAATAATTTTTTTGTATTTTTAAAATCTTTTTTAAGAAAAAAATTAAAAAAAATTTATATTTCGAAAACTGCTCATTAATTTATTTCAAAAATTATATTTATATGAATTTTCTGAATACCTATGAATTGTCGTTTTTGAATTTTTTAAAAAATTTTTTCAAAAAGTTTAAAAAAAAACTTTTTTTCTCAAAAACCGCTCCACAGATTTTTAAAATTTTTGTCGTAAATTCAAATTTACCGAAACAATAAAATGACGTACTTTTTTTGAGCTCAAATTAGTTTATTTCAGAATTTTGAATTATTTTTTCTTTAATTAAACCGTTTTAATGTTTTATTGTAAAGTTATTATTATTAAATATTTAATATTGTTATACCAATTTATTTTAGAGCAAAATTAAAAAAAATTGTATATGTATATTCAAAATTGAGTTAAAAATGACTTTAAAAATATATTTAGATTTTTAATAGAAATCTTTTGCATACGATGTGATCGAACATAAGAGCAGGTTCGTGCTACCCAGTCGTGCATTTTATTTTTTATGTTGACAGTTGTAATTGCAGCTTGACAAAATGTCAACAGAATAACGTGTCGTAAATAATGAAAAATGTGGATTCGTGTCAGAAAAAAATAAAGTTTACACACATCCATCGTCTTTCTGGAGACTGAACGGAACAATGGAGTTGTGTGGGCTGGGCAGAGGAGTTAAAATCCTTAGAAACCATATTGCTCGCTATCGCTAGGAATATCGGTTATGTTGTCTTCCTCCGAAGGTAAGAGGATTTTGAAAGACCTAAAGAGAAACTCCAGCTTTTTTGATTTTCTTAAATAAAAATTCGTTCTTGTTACTTTTGCCGAGACTATGCCGGGACTATAAGGGAAAACTCCAAAATAAGACAATTCTCTCAAAACAAACAAGAATGGTTTACAGATATGTGCATTTCATCCCACAATATGAATCGCAATTTAATGTTAACCATTTTGGAAAACAAAAAGCTAAAAAATCTTAGGACACTAAAAGCAATAAAATTTATACAAAAAAAACACATTCGTTGTACGCTGGATTGCAAGTAATTGCGCTTATATTCTATCAAATTATAAGCACAATGTTCTTACAGCTAATGTTTTAAAAGTCGGTTCTTACTTAATTTTGTATATATCTACACAATTTATTTATTTTTTTTTTCTAAACAAATGTTAATATGGCAGTTCTAACTATAGAATGCTCTACCCATCTTTTTCGTATTCGCTTTCATCATAGTGTCAATTTTAATCAAAATCTCTAGTTGGCTATGTTCCCAGATGCAAAACTTGCCTTGCAAAATGAGCTAAATTAAAGGATTTCCTAAGTTGTTTCCTTTTCATAAATTCCCAAAAATGTGTACCACATTACTATGAAGCTTTTATTTTGCATTTATTATTAATGTACTTTTTTGTTGTGTATATTTCATATCTATAAGTCTTAATCCCCTAACATTCTATTTTTAACCATTTTTATCTGTTGTTTTCAAGACACCATGTGTTTCACCTACATACGTTATGCAGAGCACATATCTATCGAGCTTTATTCGAATTTCATATACGTTTTTGTAGTTTAGTTAGTGAGATCTTATTATTTTATGCATGCGTGACCCATAAAGAAAACATTTGATTTAGTTTTAATATATTTTATTTTTGTTATAGAAAGGTTTCCAATTATTATTACGTATATACGAGTATGTACTCCACGCCTTAATCAACACACCCATCACAGACAAAAGAAAAATGAAAAGAGTTTGCAAAGATAAACAATTTTGTGATTATACAAAATTATGAAAAAAAAAATTAGTAAACATTAAAGTTTTTTTCCTTTAGGAAAAATAATTGAAGTTACATACATTATTATTAGGGAGACCATCTGCACTTTTATTAATTTTTCAACAATAATTTTTTTGGAAAATTAAATATCAATTTTATAATATATGTTGTCATATAATTTTTAAGTTTTTTCGCGGTTCTTATTATACCTATAGTAACTAATCACTTTACGGATAAGAGAACAAAAAATTATCATATTTCAAAAAATGTCTAGATACTCGTACCGTCACATCAAAAATGGTTAAAATTAAAACTGCCCTACCGACATTATTTAAGAGAAAAAAAAAATAGAATGTTCGTTCGAACGAGATTTACTCGGGATCTTTCCAATTTTCAATTTACCATGCAAATGTTATGTTATTTTCCGTTCGAAAAGTTGACTCTATTCCAATAATAATTATTTAAAGATATTTTTATATAATTTAAAGTTGAATTATATCCCTTAGAAACAAAATTGAAAAATGTAATTATGAAATAAATGCGAAGTTATGTTTTTCTGAGCAATCAATTTTTGAATATTTTAATGTATTCCCTTATACATATTACAAAAGTTGACATGTTCAACGATTGTATCTACAACAAAAATATGAATGTTAAAGTGAATCCTCATAAAACCACTAGTGTTATTTTTAGAAATTCTTAAAATTTGTATCAACTTTTGCGTTCTTAAAAATAAAACCAAATTGATAACACAGATATACATCTTCGTTTAAAATGATAGCATTTGTTCATCCTCAATAATTTAGTACGTACACAGCCTGATTTTTTTTATATATATAAGGGAAACCATTCAGATCTAATCTGAACCGAAAAATTAACATTTCTTGGCAATTCACGCGTGGCAGCTTACGGATCTTTTTTTTCTCAACCATAAGATCAAACTATCATATTTTCATCCAAATTATTAGAGTCGTTTCCAAGAAACCAAGAAGTCATAAGAAGTGTGCGTGGTAATTAGCGAATTTTACTAATAGTCCAGTCATTTTAGGCATTTTAAACACCAATCTACGGAAAAATTCCTAGTGAGTTGAATTTTTGTATACACCTTTATTACGGTGTTCTAATGGAGATGTGAAAAATCGACATTGATATCATGCCGGCTAAAAAAGTTTTGAAGGTCAAAAGGTCACGAAAATCAGTTTTTCGCAAATATCTCGCGATAAATTGAAAATTATTTCTTGAGTGTTAAACACGTTATTTTAGTTGTTTTCTGCACTTAAGCCGTTCATAATGAGTTACACATATTTTATATGTAATGAATTATTATCGGGTGGTAGAAGTTAGCCGTGGTCTACAAACATTAAAAAACGCTAGTGTCGCTATAGGTGATGGTAATATTGAATATTTAAACACTGTGAGTTTGGTGAATGTGCATGGTAATTGTCGTAAAAAATATACAAGCAATTTGAGTATTGCGGCTTTTAAACGACGCCAAGGAGAACCAAGTACATCAATATCTACGCGTAAAGTCTAATATGCAGATCACGCTAAAATTTCGCTGGTACTTTTCTCTCCAAGTATCAGCTAAAATCCTAGCTAAAATTTGACATTAGAGTTGTGGATAGTTTAAAATTTGATACTAGAGTTCTGTGGAAAATATGTCAAAAAACAGCTGTTCTGAAAAAATATTTAAATTTCAAAAGTTCAAGTCATAAGACGAATAGTATGATAATTTATAAGACAAAACTTACAGCATAAAATCTTTTTTCTTTAACGTCTCTTTGCCGTAGTTTCTTTTGCAGCAAGACTCTTGCCATATTCACTTTTACTGCTTCCTGCATCTGTAGGACTTACCACATCAAACATCCGTATTTGTGGTGGAATAAGTTTTGTTGTTTTTCGCATTGTAGCATGACAATATCGATAATGGGCACGTGTCCACAAACTACTTGGACGAATCTCGGGAAACACAATCTGTCAAACTTTATCTTTCGAATTAATGTGCTGGACATTTATTTCCTGCGCTAAATTCTGACAGATAGTGGAAGTATAGTGGAAACCAAAAAAATCCTGGGCTAAATTTTAGAGCACGAGCTGCGTTCTATACTAAAGAAAAGAATTAGTGCTTCTGATTAAAAAAAATTATGTTTGTTTTGTGGACCACGGCTAACTTCTACAATATCACCATCCGATAATAACGCATTACATATAAAACATGTATCACTTATTATTAACTGTTTAAGAGCAGAAAACAACTAGAATAACGAAATAATTTTCAACTGAAATTACCACAGTCCGATAGGCGATAGCAGGTATAAAGGGACGGGTCTCGGAACAATGAAATACGGAACATCTGCCAGTGGAGGTCATTTGGATAAGTTATTGTAGATTTTTCTAAGTTGCTAAACCTCTATAAGATAAGTATATATTTTTCCCGAAACGTCCAAATATCAGATAAAAGCTTTAAGGACACTTACAAGCATTAATAAAAAGAATAGAGTTTACGCCATGGTGTACGGTATGCAATACCTTATGTAAGTGCATTTTCCGAGCAATACTTCGCGAGATATTTGCGAAAAACTGATTTTCGTGACCTTTGAACTTCATAACTTTTTTAGCCGGCACGATATCGAAGTCGATTCTCCGCATCTTCATTACAACACCGTAATAAAGGTATATACAATAATTCAGCTCACTAGGAATTTTTCTGCAGATAAAACCTAAAATGACTGATTTTAATTTTTTCCTTTTTATTAAAATAAACTCCGAACAATTCTTTAAAATTGTGTTTGAGTATCGTTTCCGATAAACTAAGAAATAAGTCGAAGTGGGCGGATTTTACTTAAAACATTTTTGGAATTTTTTTCTTCCTTATACATGAAATGTTTGTCCAAATCTTTAGAGCCGTTTTCAAGAAACCAATGATAAAAGTGGGTGTGACAGTAGGCGGACTTTCAATTTCTTAATTTGTTTCGTTTATACAAATAAACACTGAACATTTTATTAAAATCATTTCAGTTGTTTCCGAAAAAAAACTGAGAAACAAGAAAAATGACCGTGGCAACTCTTGGAATGTTCTCCTAAATTTTTAGAGTCGTTTCCGAGAAACCAAGGAATGATAAAAGTGGGGGTTTTAGTGGGTGAATTTAACTAAATTTATATCTCGCTCATGGGAGAAAGCTGTGAAAAATGCATCAAAATCGTTAGATTAATTTGCGAGAAACCCGGTTTAAAGTAATAAGATATAGCTTAGATTTAGATTTCTTCTAAGAATGTTGTGTATGTATAATATGATATAATGTCATTTAACATAAGAGCAAGTAGTTACATACGCGGCATCCATACGTGAATCTCATTCTTCTTCAATTAATAGAAAGTCTAGTATGGTCACCCTAATCTTATCACACACATTTTTATAATCATGAATACAAAAATATTATAATAGAAAATTATCTGCATTACCTACATGTGCATAAATAAAAAGATGTTAAGAAAATAGATATACGAGTACATTTACATACTTATATAGAAAGGGAGGATACCTCTAGAATTAATTTGTTTCAATAAATAAACATCTCTCATTTCTTCTCAACAACTCGTTTCGGTTTTGCAAATCGGGAAGCAAAGGAGTACAATCTCCTTAATATCCCGTACAAGTTTATGATAAATAGGACAAAAGGAGACAAAAAAAAACAAGAATACAGCAGATGAGCATAGAATTGTGGCAGCACATGAGTGTATGATTAATGCATTGAATTTCAGTCAATGAAGTCTTGAATCCTTAATCGGAACCGAAGACTGAACATCGATATCGTTTTGAATAGTTTTCATTATTTCTTGTTGTTGTTTTCATTGTACAACCACGCTGATGATAATGTGTAAACTTAAAGTAATACAGCCCAACTTAAAGTGAAATGTGTTATATGTATGGGTGAAAGATGGCCTTATAACACGTTTTTGTGCTTAGTGTGTATTCAATGGGACTATAGAATGTTGTTTAAATGCCAGTATACAGGCTGAATGATAGAATACAATAGACGCGAGGATTAATGCTTATGAGAACTTATACTCCAACAAGGAATTGATTGAAATGGGAGCTTCTTGATAGATTTGAGTTTTGTTCCTAATGAAGACAAATTAATGGAAGAATTTAGCTCTAGGATTACATTTAAGTGTATCAAGGACGAAGCGGAAATGACAGTCGATTTATATAGTTAATAAAGAGAAAAGCCAAAATACATATTAAATATCTTCTAAATAAATGATATTATGTCTCACAAAAGATTAACTTTGATGTTCGTATGGAAGATCAATCATTTATATAAGTACGAGTATGTTAAAGGCAATGGAACGTGGAAATAAAGAATCGAAATGAATACGAAAGTTCATTCAATGAAAATAAATAATTTGGTAACATTTTGAAAAATTAATGTTAAGGATGCTGTTGCTGTTCTTCAAATAAAATGAATGAAAGAAAAACTCAACACAATAGTGTTCTGGTTGTTATTCAACCAGAGTATACGTACATGAGAATAAATTATGATGTAAAAGAAAAAGTTGTTGATATTGTTATCGTTCACTTTGCCAAACACAAAACAAATAAACTGAAAATATTTTTCATAAATAAAAGAAACACATTCTTAAAGAAAATACTATTGCATATTTATTTGAGAAGAATTACGGAATTGTTTCTGACGTTAATGTCCAATGAAACTTTCTCTGAAATGTATCTATTATTCTTCCATTTGAAGATTTATTCAGGATCTCTGGTTCAAACATCTACAAAAAAAAAATGCTGCTGTCGGAATGGATACCTTTTTTTGAAGCATGAGTGCGATGTCAAATTAAACTTATCAACATTATTGATAACAAAGCCATCTTAATTTCATTTGATTTCAATACATTTGTTTTATTATTGAAAACTTAGTAAAATATATGACTTGATTTTTATAACAGAACATTTTTACTTGCGATTATAGGTACTAGAAAGCAAGTTATGGATTCGTGCAAAAAAAAATTCTAACAATCAAACATGACATTACGATCATAGAGAACACAAAAAAAGTGGGTGCTCCAATTTCGCCTGTCTGTCTGCCCGCGAATCTGCAGCCTAAGCGGTTGGATGGATTTGCTTCAAACTTGGTAAATACTGTTATTTCGGTAATATGCACACGTTTTTTTCATTTCTTTTTAATACGACAAGTAACAGTAGCTCCAATAAATTTGTTTTGGGCCAAAAACAAAAAAATCATATTTTTCTCAAAAACGGCTCCAACGATTTTTATAAAAAAACAATTAGATCATTAATGAAGGAAAAAGGACCATTTTGTTAAATTTTTTTTGAAAAAATTGTCATTTTTGATTCAATTTTCTTGGTTTTCGATTTTCTGGGAAACAGTTATTTTGATTTTTTAATTTTTTTGGGCAGAATCTTCTAAAAAGCTTAAATACTAACGTAAGCCAAAATTTTAAAAAGAATTTTTTTTTGGAAATAAAAAAAAAAACTTTTTATTTTTGAAAAGTCAAAATATCGAAAACGGCTTAATGGATTTTGTTCGAAACTTCTTATTTGGTAGTTTTTTGACATTACGTTGTATAGTTAAAAAAACTATAATCCTAAAATAAAAAAATAACGGTACCTCCCATACAAATATGAAAAACAACCCTTAAGAAAAAAAAATTAATTTCTCAAAAACCTCTCCAAGAATTTTTATTAAAAGAAATGTGTGCGTTCTTTAATTAGTACTGTCCACTTTCAAATATACAAATATATTTTTTTCGTACTTTTTAAGGGCACTTCTCATAGAACCACTTTTTATATTTTCGACTTTCTCAACATTGGATGAACTGATTAAAATATTTTTTTCTTAATATAAATGCTCCCTAAAATAGTTAATAAGACTTCATTCTAAAATCTTAAAAAAAAAAAGTTTTTCGATTTTAAAAAAATAAATAATTTTTTTTTTTGAATAATCGATTTATCGAAAACCAAGTCTCAGAACTTTTTGAAATTCGAATTTTATATGTATATTAATAATATCTTCAAAATGGCATTTCAATTTTTTTTTAAATGTTTTCAAAATTCTATACATAAAAAATTTATAATTTATAATTTATTAAAAAACCGCTTCAATGGTTTTTGAAATTTTTTGTTGGTATATTCTTATTTATCCATGAATTAAAATTGCATCTTTGTTTTCCCTCAAACTATAACGACTTAGCAATATAAAACCATTTAATTATGTGTATTATCCATTTATTACTACCTTATTATTATTCCGTTTTTTAAAATTTTTTGCGTACGTCACTGAATACTACAATATAGGGCCTCATACATTTATATGTATATACACATGTGCCTTTAAAAATCACACGAATCTTATGTATGTATATTGCATCTAATTTATAAAGTTATATGCATATAGCTACCTACCCGCCTACATCCTTCATTTTCGTTATTATATGTCCATGTTTACATACATAGTTTCCATCAATATGTATATATATGACATATGTAGATACATTTTACTCTCCTAACTTACATACTTAAAATCCATAACTTAGATTTAAAGATACATTTGTAGGTGAGGTAGGTACCTATATATGTAACTATTTCTTGAATCATCCATTCGACAATTCATTATACTAAGAATCAAGGCTATCTTACCTACATAGGCTTTAACCCTGCATAGGATAACTACACCTAACTAACTTTAACTCAATGTTTAGCTACATTAAAGTTGTTAGCTCCAAGAGCAAGTTCGTACGATCCAGTCGTGCATTTTATTTTCTTAATGATTTTTTTTAAACATTTGTTAGGAGGTACTGTTGTTTTTTGTTTTAGAAAAATCGTTTGTTTTTAAATGTTCAAGAGAATGGCAAAAAAACTATTAAATACGATGTTTCAAAAGAATCGATTGAATCGTTTTCGAAATTTGAGTTTTAAAAGAGAAAAAACGTTTTTTTTTATAAAACATTTTTTTTTTTTGAAAATTTTGGTTTACATTAGTGTTTAAATTTATATGAACAATAAAAAAAGTTTGGATTATAAAGGATTAAGGAGAAAATAAGAAAAAAGCCGATTGAACAACAACAAACTTGTGTGGCTAGTAAAAGCGCTAGTCGTTTCAATGCGATTGATAAACAGAAAAAGCTGCATTGGGTTGGCTCTGATCATGTGGGCTCGGTGGCGTGATACGTAGTGCGTTGACTTCTAAGTTTTTTCAAAAGTTTTTCGATTAAAATGAAAAAGTAGACCAGCACCACTAGATCGACCTTGGCAAATCGGGATATAGCTATAATTCCAGCAAAAATAATATGAGATAAACTTGGTGGTAGCACACTCAAGTTATTGTTGGTCATTCAAAATCATTAAAATAGTGTTTAAGCTTTCTAGGAGCATAAGAAAATTCAAAAAAGCAAATAATAATAAGAGAAACGAATACTAAAAAATGGGCCTAATAGAGCTACCAAAAATACGCGTTTTTTCCAAAAAAAAATTACAAAAAGTAGACATTTTCCCTTCATTAATAACTGATTTTTTTAAATCAAAATCGTTGAAGTTGTGTTAGTGTGGGAATATTACCGATAAAACAATATGTACCAAGTTTGAAGCAAATCCATCCAATGCAAACCGTTTAGGCTGTAGACTCGAAGACAGTCCGACAGACAGACAGTCTTCGCTCATGGCAAAGCCAAGTTTAATCGCAATCTCGTGTTCGATGTTTTTTACGAATCCATAACTTGCCATATATTTTACAAGTAAGAACTAATTATAATACTTGGAATATTTTAGACTTTTCTTTTATAGAAAGCTTTGTCTTCAAAGCATAATCCAAAATGTATCCCTGAATCACAATAGCAATTAAATGGGATTCCCTTATATTAAGTGCCAACTATTGCCAAAGTCAAACATAAAGTTTTTTTTTTTTGTTAAAAGTTTTAATATCGACAAAAATCACCAACAGCATCTTCGATATTTTCAATATGTACTCCATTGTATTACTTCCCGTAATAAATTCGCTAGGGGTATATATCTCTCTTAACTAAGCTTTAAACTTATTCCGAAATGCAAACAAACAAACTTTTCTTATAACAAATAATAATATTGATTCTAGAAATGCAAAAACATTTTTTCTAATTATACTCGTAAGCACCAATATTGATAGAGCTTTTGTAGACTAATCTCTTTGTAGATCCATTGTTTGCTTAATGCTTAAGTACTTAAAGTTTCCAGTTCCACCTGTAAACAGAGTCGAACTATAATTTAAAAAAAAATGCATAATACAAAAATAACGCCTCTACACTGAGAGATAAAGTGGATTGGAAATTTAAATTGAGACTAATAAAATTTTTTACAATAATTGAGTTTAAGTTATATACGAACATTTTCTAAAAATAATGAGTAGGTAAGTCCACAGTTCACATATTTGGCGTTTTTCTTTTTTAGCTCCGAGTAAAGAACACAGCTGTCAAGAAAAGATCTGTGTTTCTTTTTTTGCCCAGACACATTTAATCTGTTTCTTTTTTTAAATCAGAGCTAAATCGGGTCATGAACCATTAGCTCAGAATAAAATGACCGATCAAACGGAGCAAAGTGCTGGGCGCGGCTAACTTTACTCATAATTATAACAATAATCACTAAAGCAAAACCAATTAAAAACAAAAATGAATTCGGAAAAGGAAAGCTTTGGATTTGCTGGTAAATAAGTTTTAATAAAAAGAATTATAATAATATATGACAGTTCTGCGCTTAACCTTATTTCAAACTTAAATCGGAGATATCTGACCAAGCTCTACTCAGATCTAAATCGGTTTACTCAGGCTCTGCTCAGAGATCTGCTCGGAGATAAAAAAGAAAAACGCCAATTAAGGGCAATAAAACTCAGAGACAATCGTGTCACATTTGGCATGGACATAGCCATAGGTATGGGCTTAAGCTACTAGTTACTATCTGTTACTGCTACTTTTAAATAACAGTTATAAATACCTGTTACTGAAATAAGCAATTATGGATTTTAATAAGCTATTTTCCACTACAATTCTAAAACTAATTATTCATCACTGTATCACCTATATTCCGCTATTTGGTTCGATCAAAATAATCGATTAAACTAATTGCTTTTTTACTGGCGATATAGTTACTATAGGGCAAGTTTTGCATTTGGAAAAAAAAATTGAACTCGAGATTTAAATCAAACTTGACATTACGATGATGGAGAACACAAAAAAAGTGCTTCACGCAATTCCGTCTGTCTGCCTGTCTGTCTGTCTGTACAACTCTCTACAGCCTAAACGGCTAAAGCGATTTTCTCCAAACTTGGTATTTAAGCGTTTTAAGTGATTGTCCAAAATAGATTTTTGAATTGTTGTTTTACCCCCAAAAATAACGATACTTGCAATACAAGTTTGTCTACCATCTTAATTATCTCGAAAACGGCTCCAACGATTTTGATAAAAATTGGTGTGTGAACTAGTTTGGGTACATTTTGGCCAAATTTTTTTTAAAAATATTTTATTATTAAGTGTACCTGTCATATAACCATTTCATTGATTTTCGACTTTCTCATAAACGGCTCAACGGATTTCGATCAAAATAAGTAGCCCATAAGCGTTTTAAGTTGAACAAAAATATTTATGATGCGTATCAGCAAATGCAATCAGATGCAATAAGTTGCATTTGTCGTTATTAAGGTATTTAAATAGAGACTATCTTAAAGGTATCTGTATTTGTTTCAACTGCTATACAATGCAAGCATGTGTATATCACCGAATGGCGATGGGACCTTTAAATGTCTTTACTGATTTTGCAAAATTGAGATTCTGCATGCCTATTTGCGATTTTAGAGTTTCAATTTATTTAATAATGATTCAACCTGCTTATTTTGAACGATTTTTATTTTGTTACGAATTTGAATTTATACCACTAATAAGTAAACAATAACATTAACTAAATTAGTAATGAAATTGAAATAACTTTTTGTTAATGTGAAAAGAAATTTTAAATCTTATTTCAATAACAGTTATTCGGTCTGCTTATACCTGTTACTGAATGACTCCTACTGAAATATCGACCCATCTCTATTTGTAAGTGGATCTGCTAAAAGTCAGAGTGCATGTGGCAAAAAGTTTTTGTTAGTTATGAGTCCTAAAAAATATAAATTCATGACGAATTCTGAAGTGGAGGGAAGAAACAGTGATACAGCAAAGTAATTTAAGATCTTCTGAGTACCCTCTAAAAAAAGGATGCCACACCACATGCAGTCAATCACCTTGTACACTCTAAGATGCATAAGCAAATAATAAAGATATCAGTCTACACCCAACACAATTTTAAGGGAACAAAGGATTGGTCTTACAAAAAAATGAAACGTCAAACAAAGCATGAATTATCTCTCACTAGTTAATAGATCCCGAAATTGCATTAATAAAATAAATAGCTATAAAACACAATAGTTTTTAATAATATGTCAATTTAAATGCCGGGTTAATCCAACAAATTCGTCGAGCTAATTTTGGATTAACTGAGTAGATACTTCTGAATGATGATTGTCAAAAAACTAAACTAATATCAATGTACAAAACTGTAGAAAGTGCCACTTCGAATGTGTCGCCATATCCGTTTCCATATTGACATTGTGATTTCCTTAGTTTCCGTAAATCGTTTTCGATAGATTTTTTAAAAGTGGAAGTAAAAATGAATCACTTAATGAAAAACTTTTATCTGGTTTAGGTACTCATATATAGTAAATTTATTTGCAGGATTAACTAACTTCTGCAACTGAAAAAGATTAAACTAAGGGGCTTCCCATTTTATTTACTCCCTATATGGAAGTTATTAGAGTATTGCTTTGTCCTTCATCCGGACAACCGCTACATAAGTCAGATGTGCTTTTATAACTTCTGCCCTGCTTAGCTTAATCAAGTAACCAATTTGTTACCGACTAAACTCTGCTCAACTGGTAAAAGTATCATTGCCATTTGGTGGCAATGGCACAGTGGATATAGTGCTTGACTGCTAACTTAGACTGGTGGGCTCGAGCCCCATGCAAGGCAGCATTCTTTTCTGCACCCAGTGGGTTATAATAAGATAGACCTAATCCACTGTGCCAACAAAAACGCTGGTATCTAACTGGCCACCTTTTCGTATTGATTCCGTCGTAAGACGAAAGAATACCACTAATCGGAGGGAATTCCCATGTATTATGTAGTGTATCGAACCGCATGAGTATTAGTAACTCTGCGGTCGATGTGTTGAGAATTGGAATAGAATTGGAAAGAAATATTGATCGAAAGAACGTATGTATGAAATTTTCGGTATATAACAAGAGGTGGCACGATATAGGTGAAATAATAAAAAGTGTTTTTTAATTAATTTTTCCACTTTAACAATTTTTGTTTTATATGGGTGTGAACGTTTTCCCTTAAGTAGGGTACACACTGTCATTTCTTAAAAGACATTCCAAAACCCTCATTTCTGAACGTATCATTTAATGCTACACATTATCATTTATACATGCCCATTTATTTCCTACACACCATCATTTCATTCCATCATTTCAGCCATACCCACCAAAAAATTTTGATCTTCATCATTTCACTCATCATTTTGTTCGTCATTTATCATTTACATCTACAAACTATCATTTTTTTTTATCAATCCAGCAGAAATGATGTAAAAAACGACAGTGTATACCCTACTTTATTAATTTTTCTAGCGAAAATACCGCGAAGGTGACTGGGCGCACCGCTGCCGTTTTGGTACACGGTTAAAAATCTTAGGGTGTTTTTTAATACCGCCTCAGTATTACAGGCATATGCAATACAAGAAAAGATTTAAATATATACATATTTCTTTACAATAATTCAGAATTACATTTTAATATTCAAATATTTTTTTGAAACATTTTAATACTTTTTTCAATCCCTTCAGTATTACTTTCAAATACTGTAGAATTACGTTTTAACCACTGAAGTATTAAATTTTTATTTTTCGGTACTTTCAATACAAACAGATTTAATTTTGTCGCTTAGTTTTTCTTAACAAGTTTAGTTTGAATGAATGCCTGATTCGGTATGGACTTTTTGTTGGACAGCTAACTGCCGTAGTTATAAGAGTTAATAATTAAAAAAAAAATAAAACAACATTAAAAAAATTTAAACCCAAACAAACAGTGATAATTTGGTAATATCGAATGAGGATATTCTTTTAACAGGTAAGTACATTAGTATATAAGTATACAATAAAATTCTAACTGTTTTTAATGGCTTAAGTTGTGCATTAGCATAGCTCGAAAAAAAAAATATTAATGATTTAAATATGTTTAGGAATGTCAAAATAGATAAATTAGTTCGGGGGAATCCAGAAAAAAAATAGGTATGCAACCCCCAGCTCACTATAAGATTTGGAGTAGGGTCGAGGTTAGATATACCTATGCAGAGCTTCTATGTATATATGTGAAGGATTCCTAAAATACAAAAATAATTTTGCATATATCCAACCTCGCACTTACTCCAAATCCTATAGTAAACCCATAGAAGGGGGTTTGCAGAGGGGCACCTTTTACCTATTAAAGAAATATTTCTCGGCTTTCCCCGACCTGACCCCAGCGACCCAGTCGTGCCTATTTTTTATGAATGTGAATTATTTTTGTTTTAGTTCTGGAGGGCGAAAAGAACTTGAGCTGGGTTAGTTCTTAATGAACGGGACGGAGAGGAAATACCTACGAGTACATGTCGAAATTCTAATAGATATAGTATGACAATATTCAAGCAGTGTCTGGTTTTATAAAAAGATTGTTCCCGTTCTTCGAATGCCGGTTGGCCCTGACCGAGATTTAAGGAATCAGGAGGCAGGAAGTCGTCTCCTTTTATACAAAGAAGTAAGTAACTTTTAAATAATAAATATGTTTTGTATAGTAAACATTTTTTAAAGTAAATATTTTTCTTTGAAATCAGTACGCTAATGTAATGAAATATATTTTTACTTATCTAGATTCTATATGACTTTTTAATTCGTTACTCTGGAAAAGAACACCATCTTTTTTGAAGGTGGCCAAACTATACGAAGTTTGTAAAGGAAATGTTTGCCGAATTGTTTAGAGAAAAGGCTTTTAAAAAATCGAAGGTTTTTGTAATTTTTTTTATTATTTACACTGTCACTTGAACTAAATACATGACCCTTTAAAGGTTGAAATCAAGAGGCTTCTTCATTTCTCTTATTGCTCTGGATGTTCGCATCAACTTGGCAAGGCCCAACATCTAAGGAGAAGAAGAGGCCATATTTTAACAACTTAACAGCCCCATATTATTGCAGTTGGACCGAACAAGAAATCAATTTTACAAATATTTTATTGTTGAACAAACACATAATTGGCTGCCCAAGTAAATATATATAACTTTATTGAAATTTTCGATCTTTTTTTCACATTTTTGTATGGGTATTTAACATCGAATTTGACTTTGGTTTGAAAACATTTTTGGATTTTTTTCAATTTTCATTCATAAGACAAATTAAAATAAACACTAAGTTTGAGAACAATTTTTTACAAAATAATTAAAAATAATAAAATTTTAAAATAGGAAAACTAAATAAGAAACTAAATATTTGTATTGGAACCCTAGTTTTTAAACACCCTATTTTTATAAATAATTTTTTGAAATCTTTTGTGTAGCTATTTTAAGTGTTTATTTGAATAAAATGTATGAATTTGAAAAATTAAACACTCGTTTTTTTTACATTGGAAACTTTAATTTTTAATAGGTCGATGGGTCACAAAAAGATATACTCTGTATCTTGGTAAGTTATTTTGCTTTCAGTAAATTATATGTACTTACACTTAAGACCTTGAATATTACTGTATTAATTATAATAATAATATTAAATAACACAAAAAAGATTGAATGATTTAATAATTAAAATGTAATACAATAAGTATTTAATAATTAAGTTTTAATACTTAAAATTTATCCAATTTTGTGTTAAAATTGAATATATTTTGTATTATTTAATAATCTTTTGACATTGAAATCAAATACTTTTTGTATTCAAATGTAATATATTATGTATTATATTATATCTTCCCTCTACTTTAAATTAATACAAATTTGTATTAAAATTTAATACATTTGGTGTTTAATTACATTCAATGGTATATTCAAAACAAATACGAATAAGTATTAGAATAAGAACTATTGTATTATATTCTAATATTCCTTGGAATTTAAACAAATAAAAGAAATATTAAATTTGAAGTGAAAATATTAGATTTCAATGTGCAGTATATTTATTTCTACTACAAATGTATTAAAACCATAGACACAATTTTAATATTAAGGGTTTGTTTTCAATACCTTTGGCATAAAAGCCAACCTTAACGTATGTTAAAATTGAGTATTATAGTTCCATTTTGTAATAACTAACATTATTTAATTCCAATAGAGGTTTTATTCAATTTTGAAATTGAATATATCCAAAATATTCAATTCTAATATTTTTTCAGCGTTGTCATATATAGAATCTCAAAAATATTAAAATCAATGCCAGAATTTTTAACCATGTAGGATTCTACCAAACTTGATAGGTTTTTTCAGTTCTTGTAGGTTGGTAGGTTTCAATTCAATTTGAAAGGTTTTTACATAAAATATCAAAAACAAAACTTTTTAATAATGAATTGACATTATTTCTCAATAGAAGTACACTTGTAACTACAGAATAATTGAACCAATTAATTGTGTAAATTGACAGGTTTAATTAAAATAATATCTATTCCATTTGGTTATTCAAGCTTTCTAATATGTTAGAATACAAAAACATGGATAGGCATTTTATCAAAATAATTGAATAATTGGCGTTGAATATGAAATGAAAATTCCTTAAAGGATTTGTTATGAGAAAAAAACATGAAACCGATTACGAAACCCAGGTTGGGTCTGGAAAATCAAGGACTCCCACATTGCATTCAAATAGGGGTATTTCAAAAAATGCATTTGATAGAATTTTGGAATCAAGCTGTCTTATCGAAAATGAATGCATTTTGTTATCGATTAATCTATTCTTCGATGGATTAGACATTTCTTTTCGGACTTCTCAGTACAAATTGTTTTGGACGGTTTCAAGTTCACACAATAAATGCTGGTGTACCTCAGGGTTCCATTCTGTCTCCAACTCTCTTTCTTATATTCAATAATGATCTCACAGTAGTTGATGCGAACCAAGCTATTCAAGAAATACGACAACACAAATGGAATAAGGGAGCAACCATCTTGCAAATAGCCGCACAAACAAGGAGAAATGCTCAGGAATTTCCTTCGTCAAAAATCATTAACTATGCTCAGGGACAGCTTCTTGTGGATTGCGATAAAATTCGAAGCACTTTCCGACAATTAAAACTAACCTAACGGAATTGCTCGACATCTCAGTCGAAGAAGCTAACGAGGCAGTTAGGAACTCCAAGAAATGCAAAGATGCTGAGCCCGACGAGATACCATATTCGTTTTGGGTTTAGATGGCTCACTATTCTCATCTCCAAACTTACAGTAAGTGATAGTTTGCCAAAGCAATAGAAGCAAAGTTACCTTCTACCAATGTACAAAGGGAAGGGGGATACGCTAAGCTGTGATAATAACTGTTCTATCAAGCTGATTACCCACACCTTAAAAATCGATGAGAGTATATTGGGTAGTCGACTGCGAAAAATAATTAGGCTATCTGATGACCAATGTGTGTTTTTCGCGTGTAAGTCAACAACAGATGCAATCCCAAGTATAAGGATCCTAACGGAAAATCGCCGTGATTCTTTGGGGGACCTTGCATGATGTATCAACCGAATTCAAAACAAAGTCATTGCCAGCTGGAGTCACCGAAGAATTCCAAGCCACAGCAGGTTCAGTTCAGCTCTGTTTTTTATTACAGTCCTTGACTACCTGTTAGAAGATAAAGTACCGATAACTGTACAGCAATTATTCTTTGCTGACGATGGAGCCATCATAAGCGGTGATCCTATATTCCTGCAACGAGCACTTGGCTTTTGGGTTGATGTTTTAGAAGGAAGTGTGTACCTCATCAGTCCAATTTTCTGAACCCGACATGCCTAATCCAGTACTCTCGAAAAATTAAAAATCAATTTACGTCCAAGGCATTCCGAAATCTGTTGTTGTTGTTTCAAGAATTGTTCCTTGGCGCCTCTGGTCGGTCGTGTTAAAATATGTATAGGCACTAACTTTTAACATACATATTAGGGGTATTCACGATCTGGTGTACCAAGTCTTGTAAAAGTGTTAAATTTAATTTTTTTACAACAGACTGTGAACACACCTTTACTAATCTGTAGCAACACTGAAGCAAATGTCAAAATCTGTTTCACATTTGTTCTGAAGAAGGCTTAAGTTTGTGTTAAAAAAATCTTACACCCTTCTATTTTTCTGTTACAATAGGGTTCGGGTATTGTAAAAGTATAAAAGTGTAAGATTTTGACATTCAGTATATTTTGTTGTTGTAGTGCAAAAAAAATGCTACACTTTCACACTTTTACAATGATACACGACCAGATACACCGGATCGTGAATACCCCTATTATCTCTACCAACCATTAAGTCATCCTCCTCGAAAACAATAACATTCATAATTGATTGTTACTATTCGTCTAGTTATTTTGATTTGGTTTTGCTTATCTTATTAGTTTTTGTGAGCAAACTATAAATTGCCTCACATTATTTTACAGAAATTCTATAAAGAAATCTGTGAATTTTGACAATCGATTTCGAATTAACGTATGATATTAAATTAATGAAATTGGCCCCATGATTGCTATATAAACCGAATTTGTTTTTTTTCTGGATCTAACCTAAATATTCAACTACATTAATTAATTTAATTTTAAATGTAGTTTTACTCGTCTTACGTTTGAGCCAGTATGGTACACATTTGGTGACCTAAAATGCCCCATTTAATTTAACAAAATCGAGATATATCATTTTTTAATACGTGTCCTTTTTTAATTAATTCAAATTGGCATACATTACATTTACTAACAAACAAATTTAACGTTCTCAAACTTTTCTTCTTTCTCAAGAGAAACCAACTTCTATTCAAATTTGAAACCAAACTTCTATTTAAGTTTGGTCGCCGTCTTTTTATTTCTCTTCTATTTACCCTTTTACCCCAAAATTGAAACAAACCAATCCCATACATAAACAAAAACCAGGTAAATCATAAAGTTTTTTTTATTTGATTATTTATTTACTCACGTGTACTATCATACTGGATGCCTTTGAACTCTTCAAAACATGGCAAAATGGCCAAAACGCCTGGAGGTGTTCTTGGCCAACACAATACTGAATCAAACGACATCGGACATCCAACTGCCTGCAAGATACAAGAACAAAGAAAAATTATAAATTAATGAAATACATTTATGAAGTCGAATTGAGTTGTCAAGTATTTTGTTTCCATTATTGTCGTAAAGGTTATGTTATCGAAATGAACATTTCACATACAGGTCTTCGATATAATCGCAATACTTAACAAAGCCAGACAAATTCGACAAGCGTATTCTACTATATATGTAAATATGAACGACTACCTACCGACCGAAAACAGAGAACACTCCCATGCGAAAGCGAAGCGCTTGTTCAATTCGTCGAGACTATTCGTGGAGACTGTATTCTACCATGGCATGATAATTCAATTTGTCGTTTTACAGTATGCCCGTGCCTGGCCGGGAGCGTTCTTCGGTCCACACAACAATCTACATAATTGGAAGTTTTGACTTTTGAGGGAAATTGTTTTGAAAAAACCCAGCATACCCATTGGTTAAATTTTTACTTAACCAAACAAAAGAGAAATGAGAGAAGGTAAAATAAGACGTTCGTTTGGAAGCTTTGAAAAGGTATTTTTCTCTCAAATTAAATATACGGTGATGAAAATGATGGCCGTTAGGGTTAAAGACAAAGTTTGCTTAATTAATTTTCAGAATAATGATGAAAGTATGTATTAATAATGTTTGTATAAGATGTAATATCTTTTAGGATATATTTTAATATTAAACTCTATAAGAGAATCTAAATAACCCATCAGGTCTATTAATTCTGGTAATGCGATAAGTTTTTTCAATTTTGATAAAGAATTTATTGAAAGAATGTTTTGTAAGTAGGTCATGTTATTTTGAAAGGAGTTTGTATGGACTAATAAAAACACAGTGTACAGATAATAAATATGTACAAAAATTTAAAGAACTTCGCTTAAATTTGAACACTTTTTAACTAGCATCGTGTCTTCTACTTGATATGGCTTGACGAATCCGCCTAAAAGAGGGCAAGGACTTAAGCAAGCTAGAATACGTTATATTTATGTATGCATGGCTTTGGAATATAAATCGCTCATTGTTCACCTTGTTTCCCCCTCCGGGAAAAAGCTGACTTTAAAACTTTTAGGTTTCGCTTGGAACATAAAATGCACGAATTATTATAACGGGTGATTTTTTTGCTACTTGGTTTTTGACGTTTATATTTTTGACAGATCACACATGACAAATTCCACAAACATTTGACATTTCGATTCAGTATTGTTTGCCATTTCATCATGAATAGACTTACGCCTGAACAACGTTTGCAAATTATTGAAATTTATTATCAAAATTCGTGCTCTGTGAAAAATGTGTTTCGCAAGCTACGTCCGTTTTATGGTCCTCATAATCGTCTTCAGCGACGAGGCTCATTTTTGGCTAAATGGATACGTGAATAAGCAGAATTGCCGTATTTGGAGTGAAGAGCAGCCAGAGGCAATTCAGCAGCTACCAATGCATCCCGAAAAATGCACTGTTTGGTGCGGTTTATGGGCAGGAGGCATCATTGGGCCGTACTTCTTCAAGGACGATGAAGGCCGCAGGGTTACGGTCAATGGAGAAAGGTACCGTTCAATGATAACAGATTTTTTTTTGCCGAAAATGCAAGAATTGAACTCGGTCGACATGTGGTTCCAACAGGACGGTGCCACATTCCACACTGCACGCGAAACCATGCATCAATTGAGAGGCGAATTTGGTGAGCAGTTGATCTCACGTTTTGGCGCAGTCAATTGGCCACCAAGATCATGTGATTTGACCCCGTTAGACTATTTTTTGTGGGGCTATGTTAAGTCTATTGTCTATGGGGACAAGCCAAACACTATTGCTGCCTTGGAAGCCAACATTGAACGCGTCATTGGTGAGATTCCGGCCGAAATGTGTGAAAAAGTTTGCCAAAATTGGACCTTCAGAATGGACCACCTGAAGCGTAGCCGCGGGCAACATTTAAGTGAAATTATTTTTAAAAAGTAAATGGCAGAAATTGGTTTATCGATCCAAAAAAAATTTCATTCACTTTTTACAAGTTTCTGTGTTTTTTTGAATTTTCAAAAACCAAGCTCTTAAAAAATCACAAACTTGCTCAAATGTAAATTTAAATCTAGATTATTGATTGTAATTATGTAAGTTAGGAGGGTAATAAGTACCTACATGGATAGAAGGAACATAGGTATCAGTGTTACCAAAAGGTTTAACTTTTAATGAGTCCGAGAGGCTGAAAAAATGAGCCATTTTGAAAATAAATGAGGCCCAATAAAAAATCTCTTTTAAGTTTATAGTAATTCCTTTTTTTTTAAAGCAATCAAATTTAGAGTGGGGAAAGGGGGTAAGATTCAGTTTTTTTTTTAAATTACTCGAAAGCCATAGGTTTTTTTGAAAAAAGTTGTTGGTACACATTGTACGAGTAGATAATGTCATCCTATACAAATAGGAGCTAGTGCAAAGTCAAGTCTGGTTACTTTAACGAATGAATTTAATCTATATATTCGTTTTGAGGAACAATTTAACTTTGGAATTTTATAAACTTAGAACGAATTGACGCTGGGAAGTCGTTAATAAATATGTCATTATGTAGATAATTGTGCTGTCTACAAGTTATTCTTAGAAAATATTGCAAAAAATAAAGGTTTTGGGAGTTATTGAACAAAATAAAATAAGTTATTATTTTTAAGATGGCAGCATTTCACTTCCGGTTCCACACTTAAAACTTGTTTTTTTTTTTTAATAGAACATGTTTTCCAAACATAACTAAAAACAAATAAATTCGCAACTCAAAAACATACATTTATTAAATTTTTTGAAAAAAATTGGAGGTATTACACCAAAATGTTTCCCCCATTTTTCTCCAAATCTATCAATTGTACGATAAAGTGTCTTAAGCTTTTTTGTGTAGAAGGACATGATCAACAATGTGTACCAAAAACTTTTTTCCAAAAACCCCTTTCCCTCCTCAAAAATTTTTTGATCCCCAACAATTTTTAATCTGGAGTCCAAACTTTATCGTTTGAGGTACATAACTCCATGTATAAAAAAATATATGCTTCGACAGTTATTAATTTAAATCTATTAAACCTTTTTGGTTTGATTAGCTCAGATCTGAAAATTTTCTTTCTACGGCTGCAGAACTTTGAGGAAACGTCATTATTTCATAATAAAGTTGGAAATGTTTAAAAAAAAGGCTCTTTACTTCACATGCATATTTTAATTTTAAAACATCCATTCAAGACTCTTATACGTTTTATCCGAAGGAAGGAAAGAAAATAGAAGCGTTTCAGACTATTCAATTTTGTAATCTTAAAAAAATGAGCCAAATCTAAAAAAGATGAGTCCCTGAGCCAACCTAAAAAAATGAGCCCCTTTTGACTCAAATGAGTCCCAGTGGTAGCAGTGATAGGTATGTAAATCATACTAATTGATGAGTATGTACACTCAACATATACATGTACCTTAAGCCAGAAGAAGATTATGAAACAAGAGTTCAGTTTCATCTTACAAGCTCACAAGACATCAGTTCACTTTTGGTTATCATCTCATTCACTCTGCCTCATAATTTATTGTTAAATCATATTATGTTTATGATACTGTACATGAATAGTTAGTAGATATTGAACTTATTATAATTAATTTATAAGTGTTATTAAAATTGAAGTTTTTAATTGAAAACTAAATGGTTTTATTAAAGACACAACAATTGGCGACGAGAAATTAATTACGATCTCCGCGTTGCATGTGTACATAGTGCCTATATACACTTCTATGTATATATATATATAAAAAAAAAAGAACAGAACATTTTTATTCCGCATGGTAAAATTGCATGTATTAACTACTAATTAAATTATATATAAATATGAGTGAAGACTTAGGAAAAGTAATTAGCTCGTTGATAACGAGCCAAAATACTTTTTTAGAAAATTTGGTCAAACAATTAAATTTTAAAACTGAGTCAAATAATTCTGAAAACAGCCATCACATTCCACCTTTAATGCCTTCGATAAAGACAAATGTTCGTGGGTTACATATGAACAGCAATTACAACAACACTTCAATGCCTACGGTGTTTCATGTTCAATAAAAAAACGTGCTTATTTTCTTTCATGGATTGGATGTGAGACTTATGAATTATTAGGAAAATTGTATGGGTCTTCCAATTTAGCATTAGAAAACTTTGAGAATTTACTTGAAAAGTTATCTAATTATTTCAAACCAAAAGTGCATGTTTGCACGTCACGTTACAATTTTTTCAAAAGCCGCATGCAAAAAGATCAATCGTACTCCGAATGGATTGCAGAGCAACGAGGTCTTGCTAGGAATTGTCAGTTTGCATGTGTGACAGAGGAGTGTAAAAAAGAATATATTGACGAGATGATAAGAGATTCCATAATTCTCCATACGCCGCACGATGCCGTGCGTTCAGCAGCCCTGCAAAAAACTAACCCAACTTTGGATGAAGTTAAAGCAATTGCCGAAGCCTACGAGGCTACGCAAAAATCCATTCAGATGTTAAAAAACGAAAGTACCGATTCCGTTGTTGAAGTTAATCAGTTATCTTTTTCATCAAATCCAAGTTACCGAAAGTATGCACAAAGGGGGCGTAGCAAAAGCCGGAGCAGTAGCAAAAATCCACAAAACCAGCAGCAAAATAAGAGTAGCACTTCACAAAAGTCTTGTTCTGGTTGTTTTAACCAACATCAAAAAGCGAATTGCAAATTCTTAAATGCCATTTGTAATAAATGTGGAAAGAAAGGCCACATAGCTCCGGTATGTCCTTCATCTGCGAGCAATCGTGGTACTTCATTTAACCGTCAACGAAAATGGCAGCCTAATAACGATCATGTTAATAGTTTATCCGAAGACAACATACTTTCTGTGGATGATTCAATGCAGGTAATCGGCAACAAACTGTTTCTAACATTGAACATAAATAACCGTGAGGTAAAGTTCTTGTTGGATACAGGTGCAAGCAAATCAATGATAGGGTTACCTGGCTATAATGAGATCAGCTGTCCAGTTTATTCAAAATCAACACGTATAATGAAATCATATGGTGGGGTTGATGTCCCGTTGCTGGGAGAAGTTGACGTCGAAGTAAGGTTTAATGGCTTTACAAAAAAGTTGCCTTTGCTTATCACTAACATGGAGCACGGTGATAATATCTTTGGTTGGAATTGGGCTGAAGCGTTTGGTTTAAATGTTAATTTTGATGGTGGTACCAAGTCGAGTGTGTTAGAGAGCGTGTCACCGAGTGATGTTGATGCATTATGTGCTAAGTATCCGGATTTGTTTGCATCTTCGCTAGGGCACTGCAATTCTGTCAAAGCAAAGCTTTATTTAAAAGTCAGCTCAAATCCAAAGTATTTTAAAGCGAGACCAATTCCATATGCACAGCTGGAAGCATTTAAGTTAGAAGCTAATCGTTTAGAGAAAGAGGGAATCTGGAAGCATATTCGGTTTAGCGAATGGGCTGCGCCAATCGTGATTGTACCGAAGCGTAATCAAAAGCTGCGAATATGTGGGGATTTTAAGGTTACGATCAACCCACAGCTTGAAGTCGATCAATATCCAATTCCTCGACCCGAGGAATTGTTCCATAAGCTATCCAAAGGTCAGTATTTTAGCAAATTGGATATGTCTGACGCATATTTGCAAATTGAGTTGGAAGAAGATTCAAAAAAATGTGCTGTTGTGAACACGCAGTTGGGCTTATATCAATATCAACGTTTGCCATTTGGTATTGCTAGCGCTCCAGCAATATTTCAGCGGACGCTAGAATCAGTCCTTGCAGATATTGAATGCGCTGTGTACTTAGATGACATCTTAGTTACAGGTAAAAATATGCAAGAACATCTACATAATTTGGAAGCCGTATTTAAGCGTTTATCTGAAAATGGTCTGCGAGTCAATCTACAAAAATGTGATTTTATGAAAACTGAAGTGGAGTACTTAGGTCACATTGTCAGCAGCAAAGGTATACGTCCGGCTGAAAGCAAAGTGGAAGCCATTAGAAAATTGCCGCGTCCAACAAATCTCAAGGAATTGCAGTCATTTATGGGTAAGATAAACTATTATAACAGTTTTATTAAAAGCTTTTCGCAAATTGCAGCCCCTCTGAATGAACTAAGAAAACAGGATGTTTTATTTCAATGGCGGGCTCCACAAGAAAAAACTTTTCAAAACTTGAAGCAACAAGTTGAGGACGCAACATACCTCTCTCATTTCAAAGCAGAATTACCTATCATCCTAGCAACAGATGCTTCTTCTTATGGTATAGGTGCGGTGATTTCTCACCTCAATCCAGATGGAACAGAACAGCCAATAGCCCATGCATCAAAGACTCTTAGCGATTCACAACGAAATTATAGCCAAATCGAGAAAGAGGCTTTCTCAATTATTTTTGGTGTAACTAAATTTCGCCAGTATCTATATGGCCGCCGCTTCATCCTATACACCGATCACAAGCCCTTAATTTCATTGTTTCATCCCAATAAAAAGCTTCCAACGATGACAACTGGCCGTTTAACACGATGGGCATTAACTCTAATGAGTTTCACATATGAAATCCGCTATAAGCCGTCAAATAAACATGGTAATGCAGATGCACTTTCACGATTACCAGTTGGCCCAGATACAAAGTTTGACGCCTTAGAAGAATCTTGCCAGGAAATCACCTGTGAATTAGAAGAAAAAATAAATGATTTTCCTGTAAACGCCAATAACGTTGCTGAAGAAACCCGCAAAGATGCAGTCTTATACAGAATCAAGCAGTATATACAAAAAGGATGGCCAGAAACTTTGCCTGCGTGTGAGAAACATCTTTCGCCCTACTTCAACCGAAGATTTTCGCTTACAGTGCAACAAGGAATTATCTTGCTCCAAACTGAGTATATTCGCGTTGTGATTCCTCATAAGCTTCGAGATAAAATTTTAAAGATGCTGCACGAAGGTCATTGGGGCATTGTTCGCACGAAGCAACTTGCACGCCGTTACTGTTGGTGGCCACAAATCGACGAAAGCATTGAGTCAAATGTTAAAAACTGCCCAGTTTGCCAAACATTTGCAGTCGATCCTCCAAAGGAATTTCATAGCTGGCCACAACCAGAAAAGCCATGGGAGCGAATCCACATAGATTTCGCTGGTCCATTCTTCAATCAAATGTGGTTGATCTGCGTAGACGCACTTTCCAAGTTCCCGTTTGCTGTATCGCTTAAAAATGCAACATCAACCAATACGATCAAAGCACTTTCAAGAATATTCGCGCTGGAAGGATTACCTGAATCTATCGTTAGTGACAACGGTACACAATTTTCATCAAAGGAGTTCGAATTTTATTGTACTTCGAATGGAATTCAACATTTAAGAACGGCACCATTTCATCCATCATCGAATGGAGAGGCTGAACGCACTTTTAAAACGAACTTACGTAAAGTCTGCGAGGAGGAGATGTGTATGGACACCGCCATTTCAAAATATTTGATGACATATAGAACAACGCCTAATCCTTTAACAGGAAAAAGCCCCGCCGAAATTCTTCATGGTAGAACTCATCGAACAATTTTATCACAAATTGCACCGAGTTCCAAAGTCAACAGTCGAAGTTCATCCTGTCCAAAGTTCGCAGTTAATCAACTCGTTTACGTACGTAATTTCGCCAAAGGACCTAAATGGTATGAAGGAACTATAATTTCACATCTGGGTTCCATAACATACTCAGTACGCACTGCCAAAGGTATTTGGAAACGACATCAAAACCAATTAAGAACCAGACAAGATGACTTCAACGCCGACAGTTTTAGTTCAGCTAGAGTTTTAGCTGAAAGCCAAAATTCAAATGGTCAAATAGGTAACTCTGAATCGTTAACAAATAACATTGTATTTTCCAGAGATAATGAAGGTCAAGAACACAGCTCACCTAGCACAAGTCAAAGTCCTGAAGCTGCCGCCTTGACTATTCTTAATCCTAGGCCTGAACCAGCCACACCAAGACGCTCAACTCGTGTACGAAAGCCCGTTGTACGTTTCCAATACTAGCCGAGTCCGAGTCTTAACTTAGTGAGGAGGAATGATGAGTATGTACACTCAACATATACATGTACCTTAAGCCAGAAGAAGATTATGAAACAAGAGTTCAGTTTCATCTTACAAGCTCACAAGACATCAGTTCACTTTTGGTTATCATCTCATTCACTCTGCCTCATAATTTATTGTTAAATCATATTATGTTTATGATACTGTACATGAATAGTTAGTAGATATTGAACTTATTATAATTAATTTATAAGTGTTATTAAAATTGAAGTTTTTAATTGAAAACTAAATGGTTTTATTAAAGACACAACACTAATATTATAAATGTGAAAGTTTGGTTGAATGGATGGATGGATGTTTGTTGCTCAATAACGCCAGAACGACTGAACAGATCTGGATAAAATTTGACACTGAGATAGACCATAGTGTGGAATAGCACACGGGATACTTTTTTATCGGTAAAATATATTGTTCCCGTGGGTCATAGACACACACAGCCACACACACACACAACGGTTCCTATGGGAGAAGCTAAGTGGGGTAGAAAGTCCGTAGCATTGCACGGGTATCTGCTAGTATGTACATAAAATAATGAAAATGAAACATGTATGTGGGTAGGTAGCTACATGCACTTAAATTTATAACTAAGGTGCAATATATGTACATAACATTCATGTGATTTTTAAAGTTATATACACATAAATGATAAAGTATGAGATCCCACATTGTATGTGTATATGCAGTATTCAGTGAAGTACTCAAAAATTTGGAAAAATGAAATACATATAATAAGTTAGAAATAAATGGATAAACTTTTTATATTGGTTAGTTGTTATAGTTTGAGGGAAAACAAAGATGCCATTTGAATTCCTGGATAAATAAGAATTGTGTCAAAAAAAAAATTAAAAATCGTTGGAACTGTTTTCAAAAAAAAAAATTATTTTGTATGTATAAAATTTTAAAAATAATTTTAGAAAAAAAATTGAAACGCCATTTTGAAGCTATTATTAATATACTTATAAAATTAAAATTAAAAAAAAATTCCGTGACTGCGTTTTGTAAAATCGATTTTTCAAAAAAAGATTTTATATACTTTTTTTAAAAATCAAAAAAGGTATGCAGCTTTGTTATTACTTTAAGGGCACATTTTCATAAAAAAAATAATATTAATCGGTTCTTCCAATAGTGAGAAAGACGAAAATATGAAAAGTGGTTTTGTGGGACGTACCGTTAATACGTATACGCAAAATAAAATATTTTTTATATTAAAAGTGGACTATGCTAATTTAAGATGCACATTTTTTTATAAAAATTTTTGGATCCGTTTTTGAGAAATGGATTTTTTGTTAAATTTGTATGGAAATTACCGTTGTTTTTCTAATTTTGAGTTTTGTTTTTTTAGTCTGAAAATTTTTTTTTTTAAATTTTGGTTTACATTGTCTTTAAACCTTCTAGGAGCGTCTGCAAAAAAAAATTGAAAAAAACCAAATCTACCTTTTTCGAGAAAATCGAAAACTAAAAAAATGTTACTAATACTAGATATAGCAAAAATAACCCTTTTTTCCACACAAAAAAAAACTTTTTCTTTCATTAATGAACTGATTTTTTTTTCCTAAAATCGTTGGAGAAAGAGAAGATTTACATTTTTGGCAAAAAAAATGTATGGCAGGTATGGTTATATTTCGTCTTATGACTTGTGGCCATATGACAGAAAAAAAACAATATGTACCAAGTTTGAGGAAGCAAAGCCAGCCAACCTTATAGGCTTAGACTCAAGGACAGACAGACAGACGAAGTTGCGGGACCCACTTTATTGGTGTTCTCTATGAACGTAATGTCATGTTTGATTGTTTCAAGTTTTTTTTTAATTTTTGTATAATATAATGTATAACTTGTTTTATAGTACCTATAATCGCAATAAATTATAGTATTTACCTATAATCGCAAGTAAAAACATATTATCGAAACATAAAAAAATAGTATGTTGACTACCTGTCAAGCCAAATGCTGTCAAAATCGATTGAGGGATGAATCCAATTTAAATCACTTATATTCTATCGCTACTATGTCTTATTTTACATCTTTTTACTACCAAAAAAACATGAAAGAAACCAAATCCCATGTGCGGTAACTCAGGCGTAACTTTTCCTCATTTAACGCCCGTTAAAAATGGGTTTCCGTAAGTTGAGGCGATACCTTAAATTTGTAATTTATTTGACTGGGGCTTTCCAATGGAAGGCATCTTAACACCAAAACAAACATTTTTTTGTTTATCGACTAGCTTAATCGATTCGAAAGTTACAGAACATGGGACCAACACTAAGGATGAGATAAAGACCGAGTCGAAACTGCACATTAAAATTTTCACGAGAAAAATGCGACACCGAGACCGAGACGAGAATGAAATTTTTCGATTTTGACGCGATCGAGATGAGACTAACAAAAGTCTCGACAGGTCTCGTTTCATTGCCAGTTCTACCTTAAACGCTCAAGTTACAAGTTAAACAAAAAGGACGACTGGATTGCACGAACTTGCTCATTTGTTCGAGAACATCGTATGCAAAAGATTTCTATTAAAAATATAAATATATTTTTAAAGTCGTTTTTAACTTAATTTTGTATACATACAAA
This sequence comes from Philhelius pedissequus, assembly GCA_910595825.1. Lineage (NCBI taxonomy): Eukaryota > Metazoa > Arthropoda > Insecta > Diptera > Syrphidae > Philhelius > Philhelius pedissequus. Next base: position 71,163,171 of record OU343160.1, on the reverse strand, counting down.
ATATCTTTAATTTTGTTCTAAAATAAATTGGTATGGCAATATTAAATATTTAATAATATAAAAATAAAAACAAAAGATTAAATCGGCTTAATCAAAGAACACATAATGCAAAATTCTGAAATAAATACTTAAACTAATTTGAGCTAAAACAAAAGTAGGCCATTTTATTTTTTGTATAAATTTGAATTTATGAAGAAAACATTTTTAAATATGTGGAGCGGTTTTTGACAAAAAAAAGTTTTTTTTTGAAAAACTTTTTGAAAACATTTTTCTAAAAAAAAAAATCAAAAACACCAATTCATATGTATTCAGGAAATACATATATAACTATAATTTTTGAAAAAAAATTAATGAAAATGCTTTTAAAAATACAAAAAAAAATAATTCTTAAAAATATTGGGACGCAGTATAAATTGGGAAACCTAAACCTATATATGTCTGACATTTCGAAAGAATCGGTTAAGCCATTTATGAGATAGTAGGAAGCAAGACAACGGGCCTATTGAAAGAACCGTTTTTAGACATTTAAACATTTTTTTTTCAACCATATGAGATAGTCGAAAGCAATAAAACGGTCCTATGGAAAGTACCATTTTTAGACATTTATTTTTTTTTCAACCATAAGATCGGTCGTACTTAAAACGCTGCACTGATTTATTTAAAATCAAAATCGTTACAGCCGTTTCCGAGAAAAATAGGTTTTAACGTAATGGTTATATGGCAAGTACCGTTATTTTTTTAGCTAAAAAAAATTTCAATTTCCCTCTGTACAATACCTAAAAAACCCTAAATACCAAGTTTGAAACAATTCGGCCCACCCGTTTAGGCTGTAGGTGTCTATACGTACATACATACAGACTGACAGACAGACGGACAGACCATCTCTTTTCGTCTCCGCTATCATCGTAATGTCCTGTTTGATTGTTATCTCAAAACCTTTTTCTCGACGAATGCATAACTTGCTTTATAGTATGTACCTATAATCGCAAGTAAAAAACCATTAAGCCTTTTAGGCTGTAGATCGATCAACAGAACCCACTTTTTTGGTGTTCTCAGTCAAGTTTGACTAAAATCTCGAGGTGGTTTTTTTCCAAATGCAAAACTTTCCCTCTATAATACCTATGTATATCGTAGGCATAAAAAAAATTATAGTTAGAGTACACGCTCGATATAGTGAATCTCGTTCGAGTTAACTAACCAATATAGCGAACACACAAAATTTTATACAGGGTACTCCAAAAAGTGAACATAAAAAATCCCGATATAGTGAACACGGATTTTTTTCTCAGAATCTTCCATCTACATCTACATCTGAGTCTGTAGTTCGTCGATAGGGTTTTACTGTTTAGTTTCATGTCGTTTTAACCATAAAATCTTCAAATGCGCTTGTGTCTGTCTCCTATTTCATCAAAGATGCTGTTATTTATATTGACAAGGTCATTGAATGGGCGGTACATAATAATGCAGATTAATCTGACATTTTAGTTTTATAACATTTAAAAAAAGCTGTCCAAAACAATTTGAAATTAAGAACGACACAAAGGAATGTGACGAATTATTTTTCCACATTTAAATTTTTTGTTATACGAGTACAAAACTTTATTTCTACCAATAGGTTTTATTAATTTCCATCAATTTGTTACTTGTTGTTTTTATGAGTTGTAAATTTAATTTTGGTGGGGGCAATACCCCCATTTATTTGGCTTAATACAAGCTTCATAACTTAACCTAACTTAAAACTATGAAACTTAGGGCTATGATTGGGTTGAATTGGGCGGACGATTTAACAGGAGGATTTTAAGGCTGGGAGTGCTGAGATTGAAGTCGAAACAGTTTTCGTTCAAATCAACCCTTCGCAGCATTCGGGTAATAGGTTCATTGAAGCCATAAGAGGTACGATGAGTAGGCAGGTAGAAGAGGCGAGGGTTTCTTAGGTTACGGGGGTTAGTGTTGAAAAAGATAGAGTTGTAGAGGGTTTCAGAGTCAACGGAACCCGAGAGAAGTCGATGAATGAAGAGGATTTCTGTTATTTCTCTTCGCTCTTGCAGGGTATTGAGGTTAATTAGTTGGAGGCGATTTTGATAGGGGGGCAGAATCAAGGAATTATTCCAAGGCAGGCCACGAAGGGCGAATCTTAAAAAACGGCGTTGAATGCTCTCGATTCTAGAAATATGAATTTTTTGATATGGGGACCATAATTGACAGGCGTATTCAAGTAACGGGCGGACAAAGGTTATGTAGAGTGATCTGGTGACGTAGGGGTCGGAGAATTCTTTGGACCATCGTTTCACAAAACCAAGCGTTGAATTGGCTTTAGAGATAATATTATCGATGTGTGTTATGAAATTGAGCTCTCGGTCACATAGTATGCCGAGGTCTCGAATCGATTCAACTATGGCTAAGGGTTGATTGTAAAGAAAGTAGCTCCTGGGACAAGATTTTATGCGTTTGCGTGAAAAAGTGATAGATTGACACTTAGCAATATTAAGCTCTAAGCAGTTTTTGATACACCAGACTGAGAAACTGTCGAGATCTAGTTGAATAAGGGAAGAGTCGTGTGAGGAAGAAATTGTCTTAAAAAACTTGGTATCGTCAGCGTATAATACGATATGGGAATGTTTAATGACCAATTCAATATCGTTAATTGTAAGAATAAAAATGAGAGGTCCTAAGTGACTTCCTTGGGGGACCCCGGAGGTAGCTAAGAATGATTTGGAGAAGGCAGATCTGAAACGAACACTGTAATACCGGTTTTCCAGATAAGAAGAAATCCATTTTAAGAAAATAGGTTCAAAGCCGAGGGTGGACAATTTGAAAAGTATAAGTCTATGTGAAATTTTGTCAAAAGCCTTACTAAAGTCAGTAGAGATAACATCTACTTCCCTTCCGCTTTCTAGAGCTGAGACTGTATACGATACAAATTCAACTAGATTAGTTGTTGTAAACCTACATTTGAGAAAGCCGTGTTGTCTAGGGGAAATTAGCGACTTACAACGGAAACTCAAAATTTCGTACAAAATACTTTCAAATATTTTAGGGATATGTGAAAGTTTGGCAATGGGACGATAGTTTTTAATATCGTTCTTAGTACCCTTTTTGTATATTGGGGTTATGAAAGAAGTTTTCCATACCTGAGGAAATTCTCCTTGAGATAATGATAGGCTGAACAATTTGGAGAGCGGAAAAGAGAGAGCTGAAGAACATTTTTTTAGGAATATTGCGGGGAGGCCATCAGGGCCAGGAAGATATTCATCATTAAGTTGATTCAACTTATTTTCGATGATATATGGGTCGACGGTAGGAGGAAGAAAAGGACCTAGTGCGAAATTTGGCAAATAATCGAAATAATCTGAATCAGGTATGAAGGAATCGTCGGTGAAAGATTGCTTGAAAAACGTGGCAAAAAAATTGGCAATATCTTGCGGATTATTCGAAGTTTCGGTATTGTAGGAAAGAGAGGAAGGGTAACCATCGGATTTTCTTTTAAAATTGACGAACTGAAAGAACGATTTAGGATCATTTTTAAGGTTGCTTTGTGTTTCTATTAAATAGCGTTGGTAAAGGGTGTTGTATAGCTCGCAAAAGTGAAGATAAGAACCAAAATAGTTAGAATAATCAGGGGGCGATCGGGTACGAAGGAAAATTGCCCACAACTTGTTTCTCTTGTTACGCAAAGAGCGAAGCTTGCGGTTATACCAAGGTGGGGAGGCAGCCGATGTCTTTTGGCGACTAAAGGGTACATGGAGAGAAATAGAATTAAATATTTCCCTGTAAAATTTTTCTGTGGCATCTTTCATGATAAGGCTATCGAAATTAAAGGAAGTTCTGTTGAGATATTCATTAATATGACGGAAATTTGCCTTATGAAAATCAAAGGAGTACTGATTTGTAGGGAGATTAGTTGGTAGTGGACAATCATGATAGAATGAGAGAATTAGGGGAGGATGATAATTGTCGATAGTAGATAAGGATAGAGGTGAGAGTGATACTGAAGAGTTAATGGGATCGGTTGTGAAAATAAGATCTAGTTGCCTGTCCATATAGTTTAGTATACCACTAACCTGACAGAGGCTAGAATCTGCTAGGCGATCTATAAAAAGGCATTCCTTTGCAGAAGTGGGATTTGAAGCAATATAATAAGATTGATCTTCAGATGAAGTCCATTTAAGATGGGGAAGGTTAAAGTCGCCGAAAAGAAGGATGTCATCGTTGGGGTCACATAAAGCAATTATGTGGTCAACCATTTCAATGGCGAGCTTATAAGATTCAATAGGCTGCGACGGCAAAATATAGCAACATATCACATAAAGCGACTTACGGGGTAGTCTTATCTTAATTGAGACATAGTCGAGATTAGGGGAAGAAGAGACTGCAATGAGGGATGAGTCTAGTGTGTTTTTAATAGCTAGTAGGACACCTCGACATGGGCATTCGTCAGAAGATCCGTTAAGTTCATCGTCGCGATAAACGTTAAAAGAAGAAGGAAACAGTTCTTGGTTGTTTATACTAGAGACCAGATTTGTTTCCGTCAGGGCGTAGATATCAAAGGATAGAGCGTAGGATTGTTGTAAAACAGTATGAGTTTTTGAACGAAGACCTCGAACGTTTTGATAGTAGAAGGTAAGAGGGAGGATTTGGCCAGCTGGGAAGGTGCAAGGCATTGTTTTGGATGGGACATTAGGAGTGACATATATGGCTGGGTTCGAGTTAGGAGCGAAAGTAGTTTTTAAAGTTTGTGCGTGTACTTTGAAGGTACGACGTACGTTTGGAGCTGATGTGAGAGGCGTAAGTTTTAAGGTCTTTATTAACTGTTGTCGGAGAAATGTTGTAATTTTCATGAAAACGCGTGTAAATCTTTTTCAGGGCTACGGGGTCAGTCGGGAGTCCTTCTTTTTGTATTTGAACAATGACATTTGTTTTTGTTTTGCCGTCAATGCAAACCGATTCAGATTTGTCATGTAGGTAGGCAAGGTACAAACGAACATTGTCGAAAAGTTTTTGATCTCGAAGTCTGGCCATGACATAAAGCCCATCGAGTTCAGTGTTTGTGGGCGAGGGGTCAGTTAATCTATTGGTAAGTTTCACAGCAGGGGGAGTCATTGGGTCGAACATTGGGGAAGTTAACGATTTTGGAGTGACATTTGATATTCTTTGAGATGGGTCAGAATCTGAGGTGTTAGTATTTGAAGGATTTATAGTATGAGAGTGGATGAAGTTCGGGTATTTGACTATGATTGGAGTGTTTTTTGGAAAAGAGGCTTTTGCTAGAGGATGGGGTTGGGATGCGAGATTGAAAGACACACGTTTACGTTGAGAAGGATTATCAGAGGAAGTTTTAGGAAGGGTTGTGCGGCCATAGCTTAAAAACATCCGTTTCGCAGGAGGATTCAGTGAAAACTGTGGGGATTTGCGCTTCAAAGAAAGCGAATTACTTTTAAAATTGTTAATGTTAGTGATAGTTCGAGAAAAGTTTGGAAAGATACCCGCCTTTGTAGTCCAGTTGGGATCAGAAGTATGGGATTTATTTTGTTTATTTTGCTTCTTAGGGAGATCTGGATAGGAGATTTTGGAATAATTTATGGGGTTATGATTAGTATTCCTTATTGTAGATAAACTGCTATTCCATTTAGACATCTTCATCTTATTAATTCGGAAAGATCCGTTAGGGTGATGAAACAACCAGTCATACTTAGATGGAAACTGGATTTTAAAACTTCTGAAAGACGTCCGGCAACATTCAGTTACAGCGATGGAGAAAGTGCGTTTAAAAAAAGATTGAACCCAGCTTTCATCGGCAAATTTAGGTGTGTTACTCAGACAGAAGTAGCTATTATTGGCTGAATTGAGTTTCCTTAATCTATTAGTCCAGTCTGGTAAGTTCCATGTGGTTCCAAATTTTTCGATGAGTGTTGGTTCTATGATTGGAGACTCTGCATTTAAAGTAGGAGGTTGTTGACTTATAGTAGGAAGTTGTTTACTGACAGCTGGAGGCAGAGGTGTAGTATTAAAGACTGATAAAGGAGATTGGTCGACTGTTGAAGGTGAAGGTGCCAAAGAAATAACAGGTAGGGGAAAACGTTCATGTAGAGTTGTGTCCATTTCATCTAGCAAGGAAGTGTTGTACACAATGGGAGAAGGTTGAAATTGACCGGTTATCCCATCAATCTTACATGTAGCAGATTTGATGTCGTCCGCTAGTTCGCCAATGCTAATACGAGTTTCGATTAATTCACTACTCATAGCATTGATAATTTAGCTTTAGTTTATGTTGTTTTTGTTATTCACATGATAAGAAAAATATAGCTAATTTTTCATTTTATTCAAATATTTTAAAAAAATCATTTTTGGCTTAAGTCGATTTAATCCCTTTTACCTTTTGAATAAAGAAATGTTCTTTTTTGGTTAAGTGATGAAATTTTTTCAAATAAAATTTACTTATGCTTTTTGTCAAGTCTCACTATGCCTATGCATTTTATTTAATGTTTGTAAAATTTCTTATTTACACTTAAGAATTATAAAAAAAAAGTTGTGTGTACTTCACAATACTCAATGTATATAGGTTTTATTAAATTTAGCTTTGAAAAACTAATAAAAATTCTCTCTCGAAATACTGAACATGCCTTGTTTTTATTACTTCACTATATCGGGCGTCTACTGTATATGTATTTGCTGAATACCTATGAATTGGCGTTTATGAATTTTGTTTTAAATTTTTTTTTTTCAAAAAGTTCTCAATAACCGCTCCACAGATTTTTAATTTTTTTTCTCATAAATTCAAATTTATGCAAGAAATAAAATGGCGTACTTTTTTTTTGAGCTCAAATTAGTTTAAGAATTTATTTCAGAATTTTGAATTATTTTTTCTTAGCTTAAGCCGATTAAATCTTTTGTTTTTAAGTTTATATTATTTAATATTTAAGATTGTCATAATAATTTTTTTAGAAAAAAATTAAAGAAACTTTGTATAAACATATAAAAAATAAAGTAAGAAATGACTTTAAAAATATATTTAGATTTTTAATAGAAATTTTTGCATACGATGTGATAAACATAGGAGCAAGTTCGTGCGATCCAGTCGTGCATTTTATTCATATCTGTCTGGAAGAAAATTGGATTAAAATTTCTGGGTAATTTTCCAAAAACCGTTTCTATATTTTTTCTAATTTTAAGCAGACAAAAAAATTTCTGAGTTAAAAGAAACAACAACAAATTTTGGTGTAACTTCCACGAGCTGTTCAGTATTAGTATTCTATCTGAATGTTAAATGAAGAATTTTTTGGACTTATAGACTCTCACACATGTATTTAAAAATATCCACACAAAAATAGGAAGTTCAAGAATGGCCTTCAAAAATAAATTGAATAATTTAACTGCAAAAAAATTAATATGCATAATATGTGTTATCAATTCTAGATTGAGTAACAATAACAAACAAATAATATAATTAGCTTACCTTTTAGCCGATCTTATAGTTTTCGGCATTGAGTATCCATAAATAGGTTTTGAATAATCCAAAATAAATTAACGTCCCTCTAATTATTTAAGTATCTTTTTACGACAACGCAACGGGTGATATTAATTCCAATATTACATATGTACATCATATGAATATATATTATTTAGAATCAATCATTCATTTGCTAACACCCGGCAAACAAAGTAAGTTATCTGCCATTGATACAAGTAATAAGTTTAAAAGCTTTTGTGGTCCTCATTTTATTAAATTCTAATAAATGTTATTGGACAAAATTGGTTAAATTATCCTCTACCGTTACATGGTATTTTATCCTTAACCAATTGAGTTCCGTCTATAACCAGAGTTAGAATTTCAAATGCAATAAACAGATCCTCAATAATCGCATTTCAAACTGTTATAGATATTCGGTTGAAATAGAAATAAAAATAAAATAACATACACAACCAAACCAAAACACAATAAAAAAGGATATCAGTTATTCACATTCCGTACCAAATTACATGTCTAAATTAGTTTTTAGTGGCCAACCTTTTGGACGCTGAAATCATTCTATTTGCGGAGCAGTTACTACCTATAAAATAATAAGCCGTAATTTTGCTGCAGATAAAGTGATGTAGTTTTGTATATAAAAACACATACATCCCACTTCTGAACAGAAAATTAGAAATGGTTATATTTTGTTGAATTCAAACATGCATTATTTGCTTCTGCCAATTTATTGCTTTGGTCTCTTCTCACTCTTTAGTGTGGTCGCTATCAATATTACACTTTAATTGGAAATTCATAATAAATGTAAGCTTGATATGTAAACTGACTATATAATTTTATGGAAGTCCCGTTGGCATTTTATATGATATCACAAACACATAAAAGGGAAGAAACGTGAATGGGTTGTAAAATTTAAAATATAAATCATAATATCAAACCCAAGAAAACTAATTTGTGTCCCAATGAAAATATGTACCTACCTAATGATATTGTACAGTGGTGGGGTACGGCTAAAGTTGACTTATCAAATGCACTTGAGAAAAACTAGTTAATTCAAATTGAATGACTTAATTAATTTTAAAGAATTTTTAGGAATTGAATTATGAATAAAAAAAAAATTTACGTACACCAGCAGGATTCGAACCTGGGCGTCCCGGGTGCAAGTCTGATATACTATCAGATGACACTATGGATTTATTACGATACTAAAAAATTAAATTGGTAATTTTAACTTTAGTAAAATGTTAAGAAGATAATACGATACTAAGCTCGTGGGTGGACTTGGCGCGAATTGTGTGCACGACTGTCAACCTCGTGGTCACAGGTTCGATTACTGCCGTTATCTATGTCTTCTTATATTCCATTAAAAACCACTTCTAAAAATTGTCATAAAATGAGTTCCTGGTTTAATCATTACATGCTGTTCAGGCATAACACTTACAACATGTGATTGAGTAAACTAGTATACCCATAAAATATGACAAAAATATAAATAAATAATGCGAATTATAAGAGACATAAATAAATAAGACACGGTAATTTTCTCCGCATTAGTTCAGCCGCTATCCCTGGAGATAAATCTGAGACATCAACCAGCTCTAGTCTCAGAACATCGCGCCACACGATCCTTCTTTCTCTTTTTTCACCCGATGCCGCGCTTTGTTAAGAAAAACATATAAAGGTATTCATAATCCCTTGAGCGCGTGCGAAATTATAAAAAAAAAAAGCAGAATCCTCTTTTTAATCTAGTATCTTACTAAAAATGATTTAACATATTACTAAATCGTGTAAAATTTTGCGCCATTAATTTTAAAAGATACACACAAAACACAATTATCTTCCAGAGATGAACTTTATTTACATGAGATATGCTCGTGGTTTATTATTCTCTTGAATCCTCTCTCTGCGCAATCGATCTTTGGCCAAGTGATTTGGTTCACGTTAAAGCTATACCTAATTTAGTGCATTCGGTTGTTTATAAATAAAAAAAAAAGAATACAAACAATAGAAGTGACAAATAAATAGGCCTGATACAGATTTTTTGCGCAGAAATTGGTAGCTTATAAAAATTTGAAGAGTTTGGATGAAATACTCTCATTAAGAAATAAGGTCGGAAAATGTCTGGAACAGCTTGATCACAATTTTCTGCCAATTTTTAAACGTAAACATTTAAAATAGCTACTCTTCAAACTAATAATTTTGTATTTTAGTGATTCTTAATTAATTTATTTGTTCAACAAATATTTTCTCACAACAACCACGAGATGTTTTTTCTTTATTAATGACAAACGTCAAGCCGAAAATTGTAAATTTTCTCCCCACAAATGACTGCCCACAATAAGTTATTGGGCAGAAATTGTTAGGTAGGGGAAATATTTTACTCTAACTTTACTTTACTCCCAAGAGCGCTCTCTTTTGCTCAAAACAACAAAATTTGTAAGTCTGAAACAGAAATTGGTCTGGTGCCAATTTGTGCCATTTAGTAGAGTGCGGATCAGCACTGTTTCTCCCCCACTCATTCATTGTGCAACGAAACAAATGTTTCTCCTCCACTCACTCATTGTGGAAGCGAAAAAAAAAGAATTTTCATTACAGATGTAATACATATTTATCTCTTTCACTCAGTCAATTGGTTAAAAGTGGGGCATTCTTCTTATCAAAATATTAATTAATTGAGTTGTCGTAGAAAATAAGGTGTTAGGTATAACATAAAGTTTTTGTGCAATGTCATCGCTATGTTGAAATTCCTAGCCAGTGATGACTAATTTAGTGGATTTGACTATTTTGCTGATTTAGACTTACACAGTAAGAAATACATCTTATAAAATTAATGTAATGCTAAAAAATTACATTACATAAAATGGTGAACTATTAAACGATTAAATAACGATAGGCATGCTATCCAGTGCTTCACACTGGAACAGCACAAAAAAATTAAAGAGTTGCTAAAAGAAACTACTACCGAATTCTTTAGTTTCACCCCTAAAACCGAAAAATTTCAAACGGTCCTTTTGAAGGGCATAGATTCCTACACGGAACCACAGGTGCTCTTAAATGAACTCCGCCAAAAAGCGAATGACGATCTCGACTTTATCGGGGTCAAGCCGTTCGCTACAGTTAGAGCTAGGCGGGAGAAGCGGAGACTTCCCTTCTTCCTTGTTCAACTCTCACCCAGCAGCAAACTGGATAGTTTGAGGAGTATATCCGTCCTCAACTATCAGGTTGTAACTTGGGACAAATTAAAAAGGCGCGGCGACATGCTTCAATGCATGCGCTGCCAAAGGTTCGGCCACGCCGCAGCAAACTGCGAAATGCAGTCACGCTGCGTTAAGTGTGGAGAGAACCACAATGCAGATGAATGCAAGTTAGGAAAGGAACGGGTCGAAGATAGCACCCAGCTTAAATGTGTATTCTGCCGAGGCGCCGGACACCCCGCTAATTATCGGGGATGCCCGACGTGTCAGCTTATAAAAAACAATAAAGCAGCAAAGCAAACAGTGGTAGAAAAGCGTCCAACAGTGCGCCCTCCTACAACAACGCCCGTCAACCCCCAAATTTCTTACGCCAAAATGGCGTCAGGAAGGGGAAGCACGGTACAGCCTACACCAAAGGTCGCCCAGCAGGCCCCCGTGCCTAAGGCGCCGGCGGCACAGGCGGACATTATGGGCGTTCTACTGGCCATTCAGGGCCAGTTGAACGGCCTCCAAAACCAGATCAGGGAGCACGCGACTAGGGTGGATTATATCTACTCTGTTTTGCCGAGCTTAACGCAACTTAGAGGTTAAGGGCGCGCTGCCGGAGAGGCCCTTTAAGATCCTAGCTGTGAATGTAAATTCACTGATTAGGACCGAACGTAGAGCGAATTTATTCCAATTGCTTAAAAACATAAGTCCAGATGTGTTTATGGCTAGCGAAACTAAGCTTAACCAGAAACATAAATTGACTAACAACAATTACAATATCGTAAGGAGAGACCGACCCAACTCCACTCAAGGAGGGGGCGTCGCAATCTTTATACGTAAAGGCATTAGTCATAAGGTAATATATAATAGTGATGTGCGTAAATTTCGGACGTTAGAGGCATGCATCATATGCATTCATCTGCAACAGGGGAAGCGAATGTATGTGATCGCTGCCTATGCACCGGAAACACCTCAGCCCACACAGTTTATAACAGAGCTTGAAAAGCTTTTTGAATGCTTAAGATTGAGCTCGGAAGAAAACTACTACATATTGGCTGGTGATTTGAAATATAGATTGGGGAAATCAAATACAAAATCCTCGTGGTAACCATCTGTATAATTGGATGGGTCGGTACAACCTGGAGTATCGCATTGAACTTCTCGCTACAGACAGGCCATCGTTTCCAAGAAGCGGTGCCTATCTGGATCTATTGTTGAAAGACGCAAGACTAACAATTACTTATACTGTGGGCCATCGGTCTAAAAATTGTTTAAGAACGATCGAGTACGACAGTGACCACTGCGGACTCGCCACCGTAATACAACTTCCGAACTCGCTTATGGAGTTGGAGGAGTATGTACCGGTGCATACTTACAATTACAGTAAGGTGCGCTGGCCACGCTTCTCGAACGTCTTATTGAGCGAATTACGATCAAATGGTATATCCCCACCAAATGGCAGGAACATGACAAATACTGAAATTGACAGATACTTAGAACAAATGGACGAAACAATTCAACGAACAATGAACAGGACAATACCGAAATACAAAGAACGTAACGCAACTGACATGTACCGTAACGCGACAATTGATGCACTACACAGACAAAAAAGTGGCTTACTGACAAGACTAAAACGCTTGTACAGACGGTTTACTGACGCACGAGATCTGGAGATAAGGACACTGAAGTCGTCCATCAAAAACATCAACCAATTGATCAAAGAAAATTATAGGTTGTCCATTAATTTGTTTTGGGACAACAAAATTCGGGCCGTGAACGCTACCGACCCGAGTATGTTCCCACAAGTTAATAAGATATTCAGAAGAAAAGATCAAAACGACCTTCCGTGTCTTAAGCTCCAGAGGACGACACAAAACAGAGACGTACTTCTGACAGCAGGCATAGACCCAGATGACGCCGTCTTGGACGATGACCTCTTCATAATCGAAGATCCGCAGGAGAAGGTGGAGGCTGTGGGGGCTGCTTTCCAGCAAGTGTACAAGGTGAATGCTAGCATTCGCCCGAATCATGACCTGGACAACAGAGCTCTGCTTCATCACTTATGGCTCCGAAACGATATAAGCGAATGGCGATCTGAGAACCTTGGTTTTACCGGGTTTAATGATGAAGATTTGGCAAACGCCATAATCGCCGACCGAAATGGGCCCAGTCCCCTGTTAATTTCGAAGAATGAGCTCCAGCTCATCTTCGATTCATTAAAGAAAAAGAAGTCTGCAGGAGTCGATGGTATATCCAACGTTGTACTACGACATTTGCCTCAAGAAGCAGTTGACATTTATACCACACTATTTAACAACGCGCTGAATAATGCATATTATCCAGTGCGGTGGAAGACAGCTGTGGTGCACCCTCTCCCAAAAAAGGGAAAGGACAACTCCAATCCGGCGAATCTCCGGTCGATAAGTCTTCTTCCGAGCATCAGCAAAGTATTGGAAAAGGTTATTAATAGAGCCCTGTTCAAGTGGGCGGAGAACAAAAATATCATCCCGGATAATCAGTTCGGTTTTAAGGCGGGACATGACACAATTCATGCCGCGTCTAAACTAGTTTCTGATATCCAATGAAACAAAACTAAAAAGCAGTGTACGGGTGCCTGTCTGGTTGATTTGGAGAAGGCCTTCGACACCGTATGGTTAGAAGGTCTCTATCTAAAGCTAACCAGACTAGGTATAAGTAAACCTCTATTGTATATGCTTTATGACATGCTAAATGGTAGAAAGTTTATTGTCAAGAGTGGCAATGTAACTTCTACCGCAATTTTTAATATTAATAATGGTCTTCAGCAGGGAGCGGTTAACTCGCCGATTCTATTCAGCATTTACACCAGCGATCTGATAGGTAGTCTAACTCAGGCAATTGCGTACGCCGACGATCTAATTGCGTACAGAACAGCTAAAACAGTTGAGGTCATCAAAAGTCTCTTGCAGAGTGACTTCGACAAGATTCAGCGATATTGTGATGACTGGAAGTTGAAAATCAACTTCCAGAAATCAGAAACTATTTTGTTTAGGACTCCGTTGTCTAGCGCCTCAAGGGATACGAGAAAGAACTGGCGCAAGCTGGTGATCGTAGGGCCACATGGACATCCACTGGCGAGTAAAAGTGTAGTAAAGTACCTTGGCATCTGGTTGGATCAGTACCTGTATTTCGACAGACATATAGGTGCTGCTTTGGCCAGGGCTAGGGGAGCCTTTGCCTTGACAAAACGACTGTTTTATAGCAGCCGTCTTGACAGCAGGGTGAAGGTGATTTGCTACATGGCCCTCATCAGGCCGATGATTGCCTACGGATGCCCGGTGTGGTTCAACGTTGCCCCATCTCAAATGGAAAAGATTAGGGTGTTTGAGAGGCAATGTCTTAGACGTTGCCTTGGATTACACAGAACACCAGAGTCGGAGTACACAAGATATTATTCCAACCAGGTTCTATACAACGGAGCCAACATAAACAGAATAGATAATTTTTTGTTCAAGCTGATTCGGGGTCACGTTGCAAGAGCGATGTCCTCAACTAACAGTTTAATTTTTGGGGCTTATTACCCCAATAACGAATATTTTGAGAGTGCGCGGTTAAGTGGTTACATCCCTCCAGAGGCATTCCTCTATTTAGACAGTCGAGGGCTGATACAGGATGGAGGGGCGGTTCCGCTCATCTACCACGTCAGCCGAAAAACTGTGGATAGGCGACTCCTGTATGGTCGAGACGTCATCGCTCAAGGTGGAGAAGAGCGCCTTCGGTTCAGTAGGACTGTGTCCGATCGGGACCGGAGGGATAGGGCGAAACAGGAGAACCAGTTCTGGTGGCTCTCTGAACAGCATCGTGATATATAAAGTCGATGAAGATGATATATCTTGGCCGACTTACATAGATTTAGGGCATTAGGTATAGGGAACAGTCAGGGTGGCACAAAAAAAAAAAAAAAAAAAAAAAAAAAGATGGATTTATGTAAATTTAATTATCTTCTTCTTTAAATTTAAATAATTTTATCCAGATAAAATGACATTTTAACTTATAAACGGTGATTTTTTAAGAGCTTGGTTTTTGAAAATTCAAAAAAACACAGAAACTTGTAAAAAGTGAATGAAATTTTTATTTGGATCGATAAATCAATTTCTGCTACTTTTTAAAAATAATTTCACTTAAATGTTGCCCGCGGCTACGCTTCAGGTGGTCCATTCTGAATTTCCAATTTTGGCAAACTTTTTCACACATTTCGGCCGGAATCTCACCAATGACGCGTTCAATGTTGGCTTCCAAGGCAGCAATCATGTTTGGCTTGTCCCCATAGACAATAGACTTAACATAGCCCCACAAAAAATAGTCTAACGTGGTCAAATCACATGATCTTGGTGGCCAATTGACTGCGCCAAAACGTGAGATCAACTGCTCACCACATTCGCCTCTCAATTGATGCATGGTTTCGCGTGCAGTGTGGCATGTGGCACAGTCCTGTTGGAACCACATGTCGACCGAGTTCAATTCTTGCATTTTCGGCAAAAAAAAATCTGTTATCATCGAATGGTACCTTTCTCCATTGACCGTAACCCTGCGGCCTTCATCGTCCTTGAAGAAGTACGGCCCAATGATGCCGCCTGCCCATAAACCGCACCAAACAGTGCATTTTTCGGGATGCATTGGTAGCTGCTGAATTGCCTCTGGCTGCTCTTCACTCCAAATACGGCAATTCTGCTTATTCACGTATCCATTTAGCCAAAAATGAGCGGAAAAAAAACGGACGTAGCTTGCGAATCACATTTTTCACAGAGCACGAATTTTGATAATAAATTTCAATAATTTGCAAACGTTGTTCAGGCGGAAGTCTATTCATGATGAAATGGCAAACAATACTGAATCGAAATGTCAAATGTTCGTGGAATTTGTCATGTGTGATCTGTCAAAAATATAAACGTCAAAAACCAATTGGTTTTTTGGATTTAAGTATAATCTGACTACACCATCACCATGACATCTTGGTACACTGCGCAGGAATATGCGAACATGCACCTTATTTATGGAGAATGCAGAGGCAATGCTTGTTCTGCAGCTAGACTATACCGTGAGAAATATCCAAATGCTGAGCGTTATCCGGATCATCGGGTGTTTGTGAATTTGCACCAGTCATTCTCAGAAGGTCGATTTCCATACCAAAGGACTGAATGCAGGCCCCTTAGTGCTACAAGAAGTCGATCAAGATCCAAGTACATCAGTGGAATTCGAATAAGAACAGAAATACCCAAAAGTACAGCACACCGAATTTTGAAGAAAAATGAGCTCCATCCATACCATGTTCAACGAGTGCAGAGTCTACTACCCCGAGATTACACTGAAAAAGTTGCATTTTGTCGAAAGATACTACAACGTTACATGGTAGGTCCGCGATTCTTGGTCAAAATTATGTGGTCCGATGAATATACATTTAAAAAGGATGGATACATGAACCTTCACAATCTGCACGAGTGGCGTGTAGAAAATCCACATTTGACGCGGGAAGATAAATCGCAGTATCGCTTCAAAGTTAATATGTGGACCGGATACAAATGTACGCTGATGACGTTCAATTATATAAAAGCTGCCCTCTTAGATTAATTGAAGATTCTACTTCAGTCTTAAACGAAGAATTACAAATTATCTCATCTTTTGGTAAGAAAAATGGCTTGTTCTTAAATCCAAGAAAATCGAAATGTATTATCATTTCCAAGAAACCGATAGACTTGTCATACTTTCCACAAATCCTTCTTGTTGGTCTTCCTATAGAGTATGTAGAAACCGTGAAAAACCTAGGAATGATATTTAATCGGAAGTTAACTTGGGACACACATTTCAATAGAACTGTAGGTAAGGTATATGGAGTGCTTCGTACTTTATGGGCCACCCAATACTTTACTCCACTTAAAACTAGAATAATGCTCTCCAAAACGTTAATTATTCCTATACTGATTTACGGATGTGAAATATACGGAAATTGTGACTCCTTAAGCAGAAGAAAGTTAAACGTTGCATATCATAGCATTGTTAGATATATCTTTGGTTTAAGAAGGTATGATAGAATATCTTTATTTTCAAAAGCAATATATAATCTCACATTCGATAATCTCGTTCGCTATAGGACATTAATCTTGCTGTTTAGGATAATGCAATCTCATCAACTTTGCTATATTTATATTAGATTCCATATGTCTTCATCAACTAGGTCACCACATCTTCTAATATCTCGATTTACTTGCTTAACCTCTGAGCGGCAGTTCTTTATTTTTCGACTCGGTTATGGAACGCACTTTCCTCAAAATTTAAAAAGAATTAGTGACATTAATATCTTTAAGAAAGAGTTAGGGGTACATTTATCCCAACATTAATTAATTAATTTTCTCATTTTTTATATTTTGCTCAAGGTAGAAAGGAAAAGGAAATGTTGATTGAGAGAAAGAAATATGAAAAAAAAATTAAAAGAATTAATATTAATGAAAATTTCATAAGTTTAATTTAAGTAATAATTGATTAGAATAAGTAATTTGAAAGGCGGTATAACATATTTAAATTTAAATTAGCTTATAATAAATATTCATTACAAACTTGTATTAGCTTATAATATAATGTATCTTGAAATACAAGTATACAAATAAATAAAATAAAATAAATAAATTCTGAATGGTAAAATTACTGCACCATTCGAACTACCAGAGAACTTGAACGGCGAGGTGTATTTAGATTTTTTACAAAATCACTTACCAAATTTATTAGAAGATGTGCCACTTAGCATTTATGGAAATATGTGGTTTCAACAAGACGGCTGCCCAGCACATTATGCTAGCCCAGTGAGACAATTTCTTGATGAAGAATATCCAGGCAGGTGGATAGGGCGGTCTGGTACAATTTCGTGGCCAGCCCGTTGACCTGACTTAACCCTCTGGATTTCTTTCTGTGGGGGGCAGTAAAAGAAAAAGTCTACGCAAAACCGATTCAAAACTTAGCCGAGCTGAGCCAAAAAATCACGGAGGCTGTTGCAGACATCAACCGATCTTTTTTTTAAAGAAGATGAGACCTTGCATTGCCGTTGGACCAAACAATTTGAGCATTTGTCATAGCTAATCTAAATAAACTTTTGATGTAATTTTTGTTGAAAAATTGAATTTTATTTAAAACTTAAACCAAATCAATAGAAATGAATCAATATCTGATAGCCCGCGTTACTCTGGGCCTTGTAGTAGTTACTTATAAGTTACTGTTCACCTGCCTCGAACTCAAACTTAGACACGATAAAGCCTAGGGTGCATTCAAAGTTTTTTTTTTTAATGAATTAAAAAATATTTTAAAACCGGGTTATTTGAGAAAACACATTTTTGTTTCCGTTATTTATGAAATATTCTCAAAAATGTTATACCATTTTGTAATGAGAATTGAACTCGCCAACTCTTAAGGTAACTTGCCAAAATTTCGTCGTAAATTTTTTTACACTACACTCCATTGAATTATGGTCATGTACAAATTTTGAGTATAGTTAGTTGGGCAAAAAGAAGTAATGTTTTCTTGAAAACTAATGCAGGTGTTTAAATTTTTGAATGCAGTTGTTAGAAGCGTTATTCAAGGTTTTATAACAAAAAAAAGTGAGAAAAATTAAACTTTGTAATCACGGTGCTTGCAAGACCGTCACCATGGCCATTTTTCGATTTTTTTTCGGATGCCTATAACTCACAAAATACATGACTACGATTTTTTTTTTATTTTGCTGATTACTGTCACCACCTACCCTATAACCCGTTTTTGTTTCGACGCTGACTTTTGGGACACCTTGTATGTATGTATATGATTAAAAAATAATCAAAAATCGTTGGATTTTTTTTAAGTGTATACAATATTGAAAACATTTTTAGGAAAAGAATTGAAACGTCAATTTAAAGTTGTGATTAAAATACGTTTACAATTTGAATTTCAAAAAATTCAATGATTTGTTTTTAAACAATCAATTTTCAAAAAAAAATACATAATTTTTCAAAAACCAAAAAACATTTAATAAATTTGTTTTTTCATCGCGTAGTGAGAAAGTAGAAAATATGAAAAGTGGTTCTATAATAACAGAAAGTAACTTAAAAAAAAACTCAAAATAAAAAACATATGTATATTGTACTTAAAAGTGGAATGCACTAATTTAAGGACACGCACGTTCCTTTATCAAAATTCCTGATGCCCTTTATGAGCAAACATATTTTTTCTTAAAGGTTTTTTTTACATTTGTATGTTGTTGTTGTTTTAGAAATATATTTTTTAAGTCTTCAAGATAATGTCAAAAAACTACTATAGGTATACAATGTTTCGAAAAAATCGATTAGGCGTTTTCAAAATATTGAGTTTTCATAAAAAAAAACTTATATCTCAAAAATTAATTATTTATTTATAAAAATCGTTTTAACAGTTCTTGAGAAAAAATGTATGACATGTACCGTTATTTTTGGTCTTACAAACAACGAAATACACAAAAAAAATATCTGCTAAGTTTGATGAAAATCTATCCACCCGCTTATGCCCTAGACAGGCATAGTAATGGAAAATTTGATCAAAATCTCGAATTCGATTTTTTACGAATCCAAAACTTGCCATAGTACTTACATATGTAGATACTTAATGGCAAGTTTCTGATTCTTATTTAAAATTTTCAATAATTATTATAAAATATGTTTAATATAAAGGGTTTTCCAATAAGAGGTGTTATTTTGATATTCAAAGAAAAATGGCATTTTTGGAGATAAATGATCGGATGTTTATTTCATTATAAAGAGGAAGGTATGCCGTTAATAATGGAACACAACATCAGCCAAATGGCCGCCACGACCACGCTTACAGGACCATATCCTTTTCATGAAATTTTCCATAACCAAATCGCAAAGTGGCTGCCCTATGTCCTCGATAGCCTCACGAATTTCCTCTTTGAGGTCTTGAAACGACGCTGGGCTGTTGGCGTAGACCTTATCTTTCACGTGGCCCCAAAGGAAGAAGTCGCAAGGTGTTAAATCACAAGATCTCGGTGGCCAATTGTGATCACCTCTTCGAGAGATAACACGGTCTGGAAACTTTTCCCGTAAAAGATAGATGGTTTCATTGCTTGTGTGGCACGTAGCGCCGTCTTGTTGAAAGTAAACGTTGTCCAGATAAATACCATCCAATTCAGGCCATAAAAAATCATTAATCGTCTCTCGATAGCGCAATCCATTAACCGTAACTGTTGCTCCAGCCTCATTTTCGAAAAAGTAGGGTCCAATGACCCCGCGGGACCATAAAACGCACCAAACAGTCACGCGTTGAGGATGCAGAGGCTTTTCAACAATAACTCTTGGGTTTTCCGAGCCCCAGATGCGACAGTTTTGCTTGTTGACGTAGCCTCCGAGGTGGAAATCAGTCAAGATGATTTTTCGATGAAATTCCGGTTCATTTTCATGCATTTCAAGGACCCAATCAGCAAAGACACGACGTTGTTGATGATCAGCCGGCTTGAGTTCTTGTGTTAACTGAACTTTGTAAGCCTTAAGACCCAAGTCTTTATGCAAAATACGGTGTAATGACGTTTGTGGAATGCCAAATTCCAAAGAACGACGAGGAATGGACAAACCTGGGTTTTCTTCAACACTTTGGGCTACAACAGCAATATTCTCAGTTGTTCTTGAGCGACGTGCACGGGTTTTATTCTTCACATCACTAACTTGTCCCAACAGCTCGAATTTGTCCACCAATTTCTGTATTGCGGTCCGACAAGGTGCTTCACGACGACCCAAAAATGTTTTAGTTTTACGAACCGTCTCTGCCAAATTTTCACCATTTTTATAGTGAATTTTAATAATTTCAATGCGTTGTTGAAGTATGTATTGTTCCATTTTTATTAATAGCGTAGTTTCTACTTGTCAAATGTCAAAAAATGACAGCTTCAAAAGTGACAGCTACCGAAATAGCGGGCTATTCAAAATAACACCTCTTATTGGAAAACCCGTTACAATATAATTTTGGAATATATCGAAAGTAAACATTCGTCAAAATAAAAATATAAAACCCGAAATTATTTTAAATATATTAATTTTGTTTAATTGAATTTATTTTACTAAACAATTTCAGAAAAAGTAATGTTCATACATACTTAAATTCTTGAGAAAAAATCTGAGAAAACTAATTTATACAAACATTTACGCAAATTTATTGTTTTTATTCAATAATTGACTGCCTAATCAAGTCAAGACTAAACAAATATACTTTCTTAGAAAAAGAATAGTTTTGTTTTTTAAATATTTTTTTGCAAAAATTACAAGACATTTTAACAAACATCCGGTTTTTTGTTTTTTTGAATAAAAATTGATAAGATAAAAAGACTTAATTTGAATAAAATTAGTTTGATACTTAATTTTATTAACTCAATAAAATTAACTTAATCAAAATAAAAGAAGGGATTTTTGTAAGTATTACTGTTATTTTTAATTAATTTTTTTCTGTTTTAAATCAATTTTATGGAAAATGGCCTAAGCGGCTGGGAACATACATTCTCCTGTCCTACAGTCCAAATAAAACGGTATGATACAAAAAGATATGTTGGGCTTCTTCATTAGGCTAATTTTAATAAAGCCTAAAATAATTTTTTTAAATGAAACCAATATTTTTTCTTTAGGGCAAGTTAAAATAAAATATGAATATCTTCTGTGGAAAAAAAAAACACAAATATGCAGACCGATTAAGCCCAAAATAACAATTTGCAATAGCATTGTATGTTATTTATTAAAAATAATATAATATGATTAATACGATAGAAAGATATATTAAGTTATTTATAGAAAATCGCAAACAGTGTTTATTTTTGTCATGAAATAAAATATGGCAGAAAAAAATAAAAATAAAATGTATTTGCAAAAAAAAAATAAAACGCACGACTGGATTGTACAAACCTGCTCTTGTGGCTCACAACTTTAGTGTTACTCACTGGCTCTGTTGGTAGGTAGATAGCATATATATATCCTATGCAGACTTAAAGCCGATGTAGGTAAGATGATTACCTTGATTCTTAGTATAAGAATCAAGGTACCTACCTACTATTGTATATGTAAATGGATTATAATTATGTAAATTAGGATGGTAATAATGTAAATATGTACATACATTATTACATTGTATATAATGAAAGTGAATGGTGTATAGGTGGGAAAAAATCGTGTTTTAAACTTATTAAAACGGCCAAAACCATCACTTTAGTCGGTTTTTTCGAAAAAAATTAAGAAAACCATTAGATACCACGTATCAATGAAAATTTTATAAAAAAGTATCCCGAAAAT
Organism: Philhelius pedissequus; assembly: GCA_910595825.1. Taxonomy (NCBI): domain Eukaryota; kingdom Metazoa; phylum Arthropoda; class Insecta; order Diptera; family Syrphidae; genus Philhelius; species Philhelius pedissequus. The sequence continues at coordinate 71,141,203 of OU343160.1, read as the reverse complement.
TGTAGGACGGATTTTGATAAAATCCTGTTTTTTATTTTTAGTTTTTTGAAAACAATTTTTTTTTGAAAATTTTGGTATGTACTTTTTTAGAGTTTATTAATATACACGCTATTATAAAATTTAAAATTATTTTTTTTCGATTAGTTTTAAAAATATGGATTTTTGAAAATTTGAATTAGAAAAAAAGTTATTAAAAATTTTGATATGCAGAATTAGTTTGGCTACTTAGATCTTCTCAGACGTAAAATTTGAAAGAAATCCAGTTAACCGTTACCGAGAAAGCCAAAAATAAAAAAAAAACGTTATATAAAATGTACCGTTAATAGACTTTTCCCGTAAACTTGGTTCAGATTAAATGATAGCTATTACCAAACAAAAAGAATTCTCAAAAATTTTCATCAAAATCGTTTGAGCCGTTTTCAAGAAAAATGAGATTTTCCTAAGCGGTTGTATGGCAGGTACCGTTATTTTTAGGTCTAAAAATAAAATTTCTATTTCCCCTCTGAGGAATGCCAAAAGAATCACACATGCGAAATTTGAAGGTAATCGCTTAAAGCGTTTAGGCTGTAGCTCGTTATACATACAGACGGACAGACAGACAGAAATTTTTGCCGATCACTTTTTTAGGCTTCTCTATGATCGTAATGTCATGTTTGAAATTTTTTTTTACGAATGCATAACTTGTCTTATAGTACCTATGTATAATCGCAAGTAAAAATAAAAATAAAGTGCACGACTGGATCGCACGTACTTGCTCCTATGTTCGATCACATTTTATGCAAAAGATTCTTAATAGAAACGGCTAAATTTATTTTTAAAGTCGTTTTTAAATAATTTTGTATAGATAAAAATTCTTAAATTTAAAAAAAAATTGGTATGAAATTTTTTTATAACAAAAATTCAAAAACAAAATTTCAGAAAAAATCGTCCATTCGTTTTCGAAATATTGAATTTTCAAACAAAAAAAAAATATTTTTTTTTTCAAAAATCCAAAACGGTTGAGCCGCTTATGAGAAAGTCGAAAATCAATAAAATGGTTGTATGGCAGGTACCGTTAATAACAAAACATTTCATTTTTTTTCAGCCTATAGACCATACTCAAGTTAGTATTCACACCAATTTTAATCCAAATCGTTAGAGCCGTTTTCGAGATAATTAATATGGTAGAAAAATTTGTATGTCAACTACCGTTATTTTTGCGGCTAAAACAACGATTCAAAAATCTATTTTGGACAATCACCTAAAACGCCTAAGCACCAAGTTTGAACAAAATCGGTTCAGCCGTTTAGGCTGTAGATCGTTCTACAGACAGACAGACAGACAGAAGGAATTGCCGGACCAACTTTTTTGGAGTTCTCTGTCATCGTAATGTCAACTTTGATTAAGATCTCGAGTTCGATTTTTTTTCCAAATGCATAACTTGCCCTATAGTACCTATATCGCAAGTAAACAATTATTTGAACGTTGTAAAAGAAACGAAAGCAAAATCCAGAGCTAAGCTATTATCATTTAAAATTTGTTATTTTTGTGTGTTTTATTTGACAAAATTTTCTATGTGCATCAGAATATAATATGTATATATATATATACTATATTCATACACAACTACTAGGTTCAGGCAGATAAATTTATTTATTTTCATAAAAGCGGGACCCAGCATGTCATTTTGATAGTTCTACTAATGCAGAACTGTCTCCTGCAGACTTTAGCCAATATTCTGTGTTAAAACAGTTTTGAAAAACATCCTCGTATGGATTTGTGTACATACAACAACGGAAGGAACAGCAAGCTCCATGGTTTAATACATTCTGCAAATTTTAATTTCATCACAACTGGAAGCGGAAAATTGAAATTTCTCTTCCATAATTGCAATTAGAATAAATTATAATAAAAAAATCTGCCTTGCAGAAAAGTGAATTCATAGCCAAAAGATACAAACTTTATATTCTCTCTAAACTTATTTCATACTGAGGAATCGAATATATATAGGATGGTTATAATGATGAACCTACATAAATATTTTTTTTTTCAGTTAACAAATTGCAGTATTTTACCTTGGGAGTAAATGCATAAACATAATAATGTACCTATAAATATTTTGAATTTCAATTTTGGCTGGTTAGTTAATAATTTTATCAAAACAGAAAATTATAAAATTTATTATATTCTTAGTGTATGAAGTAGATTTTAAAATAAAAAAATAACTATATCCTAGTCCTGCCGGATATATCGCATATATATTCAACACCACAAAACACACACATCAATGTAAATATAAAATGTACGGAATGCATATGTGTTTAAGGTGCGGCGCAGTGCTACATTCTGTGGCGTATGTAATTTTTGAGACTTATCTTTTATTTTTCTGTAGTTAATGGATAGAAAGTTCCTGGTGATGGGCACTTATCATTGGATAAATGAAAACATTTTATAATTAAACAAAGAAAAACTGGCAAATAAATTGAAAAGCTATCGTGCTGATAGAACAGAGAGTCAGGGTGGGGGAGTTGCAATACTTATCAGAAAATCAATTCCACATTCTCCCTTACCAGTTATTCAAACTAGATTAGTAGAAAATGTTGGAATCGAGATCCAATTGAGAAATCGAAGCACATTCAAAATCTATTGTGCTTATTTTCCAGGTGGTGCATCTTCAAACTACAAAAGAATTTGCCTGAACAACGACTTAAGACGGCTTTTTGAAATAAGCGAAGATTTCTTAATTGGAGGTGATCTAAATTGTAAACATCAGCTCTGGGGGTGCAACAGGGCAAATTCTTTTGGAAATGTGTTGCTTAACCTTTCGTACAGATTGCCAGTTAGTATTTTGTTTCCTCCTAATCCTACTTATTTCCCTTCTAGTTCCCGTGGGTGTCCTTCTGTTCTCGATATCTTCCTAACAAACGTGTCTAGTCAATTAACTTCACCAATCACTTTAAATGAACTTAGTTCTAATCACATACCAGTGTTGTGCCGACTTCGCTGGTCAGGGGTGAGAAAACAACATTTTTATCAAGACTTCAAAAATGCTAACTGGTCATGCTTTCGATTAAACTTAAAAAGAAGGCTTCAAAACGTGTCTACAGACTTAGGAAATGTTACGAACAACGAAGATGTTGATAATATTGTATGCAAATTTAATGAAGACATTTTACATACAATTGACGAATGTGTTCCAAAAGTTGCGAAAAAAACTTTCTCTCAAAGACTCCCCCCCCCCCATATTCTTCAACTCATAAAGTGCAGAAATATACAAAAGATAAACTGGCAAAGGTACCGCCAGCCTATATACCGTGAAGATGTTTCTTATTTTAACAGTCTTATTACTTTCGAACTCTCAAACAAAAGGAATAATGACTGGAATGCCAAGCTCCGTTCTCTAGATAAAAATTCGAAACCATTCTGGAACACCGTCAAAATTGTTAAGAATAAACATAAGCACCAGGTACCTTTTTTAAAAACGGATGCAAACATATACTTCACAGATTCTGAAAAAGCAAGTGCTCTTGCATTAAGCTTTTCTAAAAATCATAATGTGTCACAAAATCTTGGTAATGTCGCAACTAATCTTTTAGTGGATACCACGATTCAAAATCTGAATAATTTTCTTGTTGAAACACCTGTAAATAATTTCGTTACACGTGATGATGTATCATTCATAATTCATAGTCTTTAAATCCGGAAATCAGATGGTTTGGACAAAATTAAAAATATCTATTGAAAAATGCTACCTAGAACCGGTATTGCGTTTCTCACTTTTGTGATGAACGCTTGTTTGAAAATGCAATATTTTCCTATCAAGTGGAAGATAGGTAAAGTTGTTCCAATATTAAAGGCTGGTGAGGCATGTGTAAGGGTAGAAAGCTAGAGGCCAATTAGTTTGCTCAGTAATATTAGCAAAATCTTCGAAAAAATCCTAAAGGATAAAATGCTAAAAATTATATCCGAAAACAGTTTATACCCAGATAAGCAGTTTGGTTTTAGGAAATTTCACTGCACTTCGCATCAAGTTCTCCGGATTTGTAAGATTGTTAAAGGTCGTGCTGAGAACAAGTCCACCGGAATGGTATTATTAGATGTAGAAAAAGCCTTCGATTCAGTTTGGCATAATGGCTTAATTTATAAATTAATATCTTTTAACTTTCCCTTGTATCTGTGTAAAATTATCCAAAGTTTTTTGTCTAGTAGATGTTTCAAAGTTCATGTCAACAGTGGTGTATCTGATTTAAAACATTTCGTTTTTGGTGTCCCTCAAGGATCAGTTCTAGGACCAATTTTGTATAACTTATATACATCTGACTTTCCAAAGTTACCGAACTGTGAAGCAGCAATATTTGCTGATGATACAGAAATTTTATCCTCGCATGAGTTTAGTCTTAACATTGAGACAAACTTAAGTCATGCATTGGATATATTAAAACTATACTTAAACCAATGGAAAATAAAACTTAATGCCGATAAGACTCAAACCATTTTTTTCACACGAAAAAGAAAAGCTTGTTATCTTCCACGCAACCAGTTAAACGTTTTAGGAAAACTTGTTTCTTGGGACAGTCAAGTTAAATACCTGGGTGTGTACCTCGATACCAAACTAACTTTCAATCATAATATAACCCAAACAATAAATAAAGTTAAGATTGCCACTAAAATGTTATATGCTTTCATTAACAGGAAGTCTGCATTGTCAATTGATAACAAAGTATTAATTTACAAAGTTATTTTTCAGTCAATCCTTTTGTACGCGTGTCCAATTTAGAAAAATGTAGCAAAATGTCATGTGAAAAAATTGCAAACTTCTCAGAATAAGATTTTAAAAATGATGCTTGGTCTTCCGTGGCATCACTCGACTTACGATCTACATGAAAGGGCAAATGTTGAATTGGTTTCTGATAGAATCCAAAAGCTTGCATTATCATTTTTAAATCGACTTGAGTTCGCTGATAATAACCTTATAAATCAACTTTATTTCGAATATTAATCCTACCTGTGATAAATTTTTTTTTATGTTTGTTCATTTGATTATTATTAATTTATTAATTTTATTTATCTTGTAATTATATATTTATTTATCTATTTGATTATTTATTTATTTATATATATTTATTTATTTATTATTTGTATGTTATTAAACTCATATATTATTTATTCAGTGTTTATTTGCTAATTTATGTATATATTTATTTATTTATTATTTATATTGCAGTATTTATGTTCTGTTTTTTTTTGTATCTATTTATTTACTAATTATACAACTATTAAATTATTTATACACTTATTTATTTACTGTCTGTTTTATACAGTTCCTCAATCTTTATTTAATTCTTTTATAATCCATTCATCTATTTCGTAATACATAATATCTCCTAGTCATTTATTTTAAGTTTCGTAAGTTATAAATATACTAATGTATTTATTTTTTTATTTTTTGTTTATTCGTTTTTCCTCTAAGGAATGTTTAAAACAAATTGTTTCAAATAATAATAAATAATGTTTTAGTTGCAAGATACATTGTATCACATCTCCATAATGTAAAATGTGCGGTAACAACCCTTTGTACAAATTTATAACGATATAATAAAAAATCTATCTATCTATCTATCTAAATTGAAAAGAAAAAATACAAAAATTTAAAAAAAATTCTAATAATTACGTTATTGATTAGTTAATTGCGAAAAAGCAACAATTTAATGATTTTATGGAAAACACCAGATAAAGGACAACGAATTTCGTGATGGAACAAACTTGGAGGAAGTACGGTAGGACGAGCAGTTTCAGTTATATCTCAATAGGGGCACCAAAGGTCGCAATATTATTGCCTTACCAAATTCATTGATTCAATAAGCCTAGAGTGACTTATGCGGCTGATATTGGCTACATCATGTTAACATGGTTTTTTTTTGCTTATGAAACTTGCTACAGCTTGGATAATGATTGGAGGAATGATTAGATTAGGTTGAAATGGCTGAGGAAAACGGATGACACACTTAGACCACAAATGGATCAATTGCGATACCACGTGAAGAGATTATCTCTTTAATTAAACCATTTGGAGCCACTAACGAAGCGATGTAGCTGGTAATATCTACTTGTCTTAAATCGCTGGGGTCGTCGAAGAGGTATTATTCTCCCAGGTGTAATCTACGTTATTGGGAGAGAGCAGGACAATAGCATCCATACAACTTCTGCAAAGGTCGTTGGAGAATACGTCAAGTATTTTGGCGTGTCTGCCAATTAGGCTGTGCCCAGTTTTGACACCAATTACGGAGCCAAGATATTTTCTGCTCAAAGAGAGCAGACATCTTGAGCGTCTTGGATGCATTATTGGCCAAAAATGTCTAGTAGCCAGACAGGCAGTGATCTTATTTTTGTATGTTTTATGGTGATTTAATATAAAATAAGCTTACATTTAGCGATAAGCATACCGACTTCTTCCATTTTAGGTAGAATTGCTATTAAAGTTCCATTTCTAGTCAGTTCATCAGCCTTGCAGTTTTACAAGATATCCTTATGTCCCGGCACCCAAATGTTAAACTGTTCTGCCATCTTCCTCAGAGATGATCGACAGTTTGATTTGTTTGTGGAAACAGCGCCGCCAAGTGATTTGCGGGCTGCTTGACTGTCTGAGAAGATGCGGATATCCGATAAGGGTATTACGTTTTCCCTTAACCAGGATAGAATCTATTAAAATGGTCAGGGAGACGGAAAATAATGCAAAAGTTTCATTAAATCATCGAATTGCTTTCACAAAAATCCATGAATTTCATTAAAAAAATTAATCCAAGGGCGTAGTCAGCAAAAAATATGTTGAAAAAAAATAATTTTTCCCAATGTTGCTTGTAACATCGTAATGGATGTGGTAATCATTCAATACTTTTTTAAGTTACAAACTCCATGATTAATGATGGGATACAATATTATGTGGAATGACGCCCCGACTCAGGATATTAAATCTTCTTTTGCTAAAATTTTGCTTCAAGTTCTTGCGGAATTGTGGTGAATAAAGGCTCAGATGGTTTACTTAAATACATAAACCGGACCATTGGCTTAGAATTAATGTTTAGTACTCGACCAGCTTAACAGCTTATTTTTTTTTCTAATCAAAAGTGATAGCCATAGCAATATTGACAATTCAAAAATGGATCGAAACTTAAGATAAAACCTGACTAGATGACGATTTCTGTATTTATTTCTAGTCTTCCCAGAAGAAATATATCGACATATCTTTGTCAGCAATAGTGTCTGCAATAATGTCCGAAATAAATATTTGGAATATGGGCGCGTCTTTAAATTTGTGAAATTGGTATACCAACTAAAATGGGATCTCTTTACGCTCTGTTCTCGTCGCATTGTGAATCGGTCTTAATTCTAATTCAGAATTGACTCAGTGTGTGTATGATACTTGGGTAACAAACATAAGGATCCAAAACATTTGCATCCAAACACTTTTGCCTATACAAAATGATATGTCGTTCTAATTCTTAATGCTAAAATATATTTATATATGTTAATCTAGCCTTATTCAAGTCCTAGCCGACAAGTGGCAAAATCTACACAAATTTAAAAATATGTTTTTTTTTTCAAAATAGCTTTTAACGGCCTTTAGTCCAACAAAAATTGGCGTTTCGTCCCGGTGATCTCACATGGACTCATCAGTTGACTAGTGAGGACCTTTGTCAATACCCAATTTTTGCCAAGTTCAGTTCATCTAACATAGATTTCGTGAAAAACATCTAGTGTGAACTATATCCAACAAGACTAGAATTCCTAATCATTAAATTGGAAATTTTTGTTTTTGCCCATGGCCTGGCATTATTTATATAAGAAGTTTTTTTTAATAATACAAATTCTATATTCTACTGAAATACATCAGCCAAGTAGAAGACTTAGCACTATAATATTTGGACTTGTTGAATTATTGATTCAAAATAGCTTTTAACGGCCTTTAGTCCAACAAAAATTGGCGTCAAAATAGCTTTTAACGGCCTTTAGTCCAACAAAAATTGGCGTTCAAAATAGCTTTTAACGCCAATTTTTGTTGGACTAAAGGCCGTTAAAAGCTATTTTGAATCAATAATTCAACAAGTCCAAATATTATAGTGCTAAGTCTTCTACTTGGCTGATGTATGTTTTTTTTTTGTTTTTAATATTTAATGGTAGTCTCAGTCCAATAAAAACGGTATCTTTGCGTCGTCTCGTGGACAGTCGTGGCATTATTTATTAGTTGATATATAAGTTGACAATGAATATTATGTTTTGAACATAAAGAGCAAAACTTTTAAGATTACCATTCTTGTGCTTAGTAAAAACGCCTATTTCAAAGCATTTGAATAAACTTATCAATGATTCATTTTATATCTACAAAAATACCGGAATAAATTTGGGCAACTCTGTTTCATAGCTTTTTGATTACAGACACTGTCAACAATTTATTAATTTGTACATTCAAATTAAGTTAATATTTTATTTGCGTTTAATGCGAAACAAATTTGAAATTAATGATTATCCAAAAATGAAAAATGAATTAAAATTCAAATCGAGTAGCTTATTTTCAATCAAAAAGATACAACAATTTTATAGTTGTTAAAATTAGTCAGAAATTAATATTTAACGCGTTAAATCGCAAATAAAAAAACTATAAAAACTATGAAAAAAATATGTTAATATAGAGCTACTTCTTAAAGACTTAGAACGAAATTAAGAAACAAATATATTATTTGCATGCAAAGCAAATATTTTGTGTTTAGTATTTTGTTTTATTTTTCGTTTGTAAAAAAATCCAAAACAAATAACAAAAAAACAAAGTCGTTATCAGTTAAGCATTTAATATTTTAAACAATTAGATAAAAAAGACTCTATACTATAAAAAGACGCTGCGATAAGATAATCTTAGCTTTTGAAGTGTAATAGCTACTACTAAGCATATCCTAAATAGGTCAAATTTTGGTATGGTCTAAAAAAATTTCGTACTTAACGTCCACAAAAATTGGCATTTCGTTTGACGATTTCACTCAGACTAGCTTGGTAAAATTCAAATCCTCCCAAAAAAAAGCAGATGGCTACGAACCAGAAATTGGAGTTTCAAAATTTCCATCATTTCCTGTTTGATTCATCCTTCTGATGATCGTGATACAATTCAGCAACTTTCAGCCGAAGAAATTTGTTATTTTATTATTAAGTTGTATCATTTTTTTGTGGAATTTTTTTTGTACTTATTTTTATTTTTTACTTAACTATTTGCTTTCATTATAATTTCCATATTACAGTAACGAATGAATATTGATCGCGTGCGATGCTACTTATATGGAGTTTATTTTGGAAAACAAGAAAATATAATCCAAAATTTACAACTCTAAGCATTCATATTCAAATGTGTATAAAAAGGAAAACTAATGAAATAAAATGCACGACTGCTCAGTTGGTAGGTATAATCTAGTTATCCTACGCAGGTTTAAAACCGATGTACATATGTATAAGATTACCTTTATTCTGTACATAGATTTCCATTGGGTAAGCTACCGCCCAGCTTAAGCACAAAGATTTGATATACTAATATAATATCTTTCAACTGAATAAGTAAATAAGTACATTAATTTTTATTGAGTTTAAGTTATAAGATTAAAATTTTTTTGAAGAAAAATACAAACAAAAACCTTCAATTCAAAAATTTGAGGGCAGGCACATTTTGACAAGAAATAAATAATTAACTTCAGAACTATAGTTAACTGGCAAGTGATTAATAATAAATAAATATATATGTATTATAAAATTAGTACGGGATTGATAAAGATAAATAAACAAGTTCATTAATAAATAAATAAATATAATTAAGCAATTTAACAAATAAATAAATAAATAAATCAACAAACAAAATCTTAATTAACTAATAATTATAACAAATGGTGAACAAATAAATTGGTAAACAAATAAATAGATAAATAAATTATTAAATCAATAAATATATAAATTAATAAATACAAATTAAAATATAAGTAATTAAATAAATAAATAAAACAATAGATTAATTTATTAATTAATAAATAAATATTTATATAGCTACGTATATAGTGAATTGGCAGTCAGTTAATCAAATAAGAAATAACATATTCAGTTTTTGTATGATTACATACAGGGTGGCCCACGAATCGTGCTGCAATAAGAAATTTAAATAAATTTTATTTTAATCGATGTATTTCATTAATTTTTTTATTGGATTAAAAATTAAATTTTATTTTAAAAAACTAATGGTTTATAAAAATGATAGATCGCAAAAGACCTCCACGCTCATCCACGCAAATGCGGCACCTTATCAGAAAATTGTTCATTGCGGCCTCAAGGGTTGAAATTGGGATCGCCTCAATTATTGTCTTAATGGTCTGCTTCAGATCAGTCAAATTCCAGATTTTCGTTTTGTACACTTCCTGCTTGACATAACCCCATAAAAAAGTCTGGTGTAGTCAGGTCAGGTGACCTTGGGGGCCAGCGGAAATTGCAGTTTCTGGATATCAATTTGTTTGGGAATTTTCGTTGGAGCTCCGCCATAACTTGTGTGGCTACGTGTGCACTTGCTCCATCTTGTTGAAACCAAATCCTGCTGAAAGGGATACTTCTTCGGCGAAGTTCTGGGAAAAAAACTCCTTCAACATCTTTAAATAATGGTCCCCTTTGACAGTTTGTGTTACACTGTTTTCTTCAAAGAAGTATGGCCCGACAATACACCTTGATGAAACTGCGCACCACACAGTGACTCGTTCTGGGTGCAGTTCCGTCTCATGGAGCATTTCTGGATTAGATTCACTCCATATACGCCAATTTTGCTTGTTAACATTGCTGTTTAAGTCAAAGTGTACCTCATCAGAATGAACAAATTATTTATCAATCTATTGTCTTCTTCGGCTATTGCAATCATTTTTCGGCAAAATTCCAGGCGAACAGGCTAATCCTGAGGGTTTAACTTGCTTGTAATTTGTACGGAAACAAGTTTAAGTCATCATGAAGTATCCGTCGTTATGACCGTCTGCTAACTCCAATTTGACCCGATAAGTTTCGAGTCGAAGCACTTGGATTTGCCTGTATTGCCGATGCAGCAGCACCGATGGGATCCTGAACCCGAACATTGGGATCTCGATGATACGGTCTTCGTTCGATGCTTCCAGATTCGGCAAACATATTCACCAGCCTCATAATGGTCCATATACTCGGGGGAGTACCGCCAAACCCCAGCCTAAATTCCCTTTGGACGGAAATGACGGACTGCAAAGAATGGTATCGCTGCACTATTCAAATCCTTTTTTCAGTATTCCAAGCATTCATTTTGATAAACCTAAATATTAGCCTATAAATCAAAAAAAAAAATTAACCGATTACTCACGCTGAAAAAAAGCTATTACGTTTTATTTTTGTAGCACGATTCGTGGGCCACCCGTTTCTTGCTTTCAAAGCACTTTTTATATCATTTAATGACTTTGAATGACCAACAACAACTTGAGTGTGCTACCACTAAGTTTGTCTCAATTATTTTTGGCTGGAATTATTAGCTATTTCCGGAATTGCCAATGTCGATCATCAGATTCCTTTGCTCTAGTGGTACTGGTCTGCTTTTTCATTTTAATTGAAAAACTTGCGCCTTCATCGTGTATTGAACCATTACCAAGCTTTGCTTAGAAGCCAACGCACAACGCATCACGCCACCGATCCCACATGATGAGATCCAACCCAATACAGGTTTTTCTGTTCATCAATTGCATTGAAACGACCAGCGCTTTTATTAGTCACACGAGTTTGTTGTTGTTCATTCGGGTTCTTTCTTATTTTCTCCTTACCCATTTGTAAGCCAACATTTTTGTTGTTCATATAAGGAGGGAGATTTTTATTTGAAAGATTTTGACACTAGTTATTTTTATTTGTATTTTATTCAGTTTTTGTATGATTACATGCTTGCTTTTAAATCACTTTTTGTATCACTTAATTACTTTGGTCGTTTCGATGCAATTGATGAATAGAAAACCTGCTTTGGGTTGGATCTGATCATGTGGGATCGGTGGCGTGATGCGTTGGATTCCAAGCAAAGCTTGGTCATGGTTCAAAACTCGATGAAGGCACAAGAAGTTTTTCAATAAAAATAAAAAAGTAGACCAGTACCACTAGAGCAAAGGAATCTGATGATCGACCTTGGCAAGTCCTGAAATAGCTATAAGTCCATCCAAAAATAATTGAGAAAAACTTGGAAATGACATATATAATACTTCAGGTTAAGAAAATAATAACTCCCAAGCCGTCTTGCTCTGCCCACGAGGATAGTTCCTTAAGCACAGATACTTACCCGATATTAAAATTACTATGTCGTCTGCATAAGGCATTGTTTCAATTCGTTTGTTTTTAAACCTTGTAAAATTGTTGTTTGCTACTAGGAAACATAGAAGAGGTGAGATTACTTCTCCTTGTGGTGTGCCTCTTGTAACTGTTTTCTCGACAAAAGTCTCACCAAGTTGTAAGTTTATGATCCTACCATTGAGCATGGAACATATACCTACAGTAAACTATGGCTGGTTCAGCTCTAACTTTCTCCAAAGCAGATTTAATTGAATCCGTTCCTACGTTGTTAAACGCACTATCGATATCCAGAAATGGAAGGCAACTTTGTCTATATTTCAAAGTTCAAATGTTAGCTAATTTTTGTACTTTTCTTAGATCTCTAATTTTAAATCACAAGGGATACAAATCCATGTAATTGAGATATAGGTACTCAAACTCTTTTCTTGCTAGAAAACAATCTTGTTATATAGAAGTTTTAATAAAATATTTTTTAATTAATTTTTTTTTTATTCGTATGCGATGAAGATCAATTTTTTTTGAGAATAAAAACAATTTTTCTACAAAAAAGGCTTGATAATCGCCATAATTATTATAATTGCTTATTTCCGCAACCCGTAATTACGGGTTTCTCTAAATAAGCTTTATAAGTCATAAACATAACTATGGAATGTAACACACCATAGATTGACAAAAGTTAAATTGCAAATCAAATTTATTTTAAGAAATTTTCATTTTGAATCTGTTCTAATAAAATATTAGTACAGAACAAAAAACAAAAATTAAAATAAGGGCACCGTCGCTGTCTCCGCCGCACCGCAGCGTTCAATGTCCATTGACAAACTTATATTTATAATGCAATAATTTTATTAGGCAATAAAAAATTAATAAACAGTCCGACTCCTGGATGAAATTTTATTATACAAGGTTAAGGAATTGCTGACGTTAGCATTTTCAGAATTTTCACCTTTTAGACATTAAAAAGCTCCACTAGAATTTAAACTGACAGATAAGTTTATTAATTTTTATTTGTCGAACTTTTGTGTAAAAAAAAAACTTGAAATTTTATACCTGTTGTAAATTTTATATTGAGTGTAGAATATGTGCAGAGAATGACGTCAAAATCTGACCTTATTTTAGAAAGTCTTATGATTATTTACGAAAAAATGTTGTCGATGTGTTGGCGAAAACTTTAACACCTGCGTTGATAAGAATTTTTCGATTAACGCATTGACGATGTGTTTTTTTTGGTGACGTCATAGTATCAACGAAATGACCGATTACGTTGACTGTGCTATTCCAGCTTAAAGAATTAAATGAATAACCTTTAATGTTTGCTTTAATATATTGAATTTTACATAAATAATTTAGAAGTGCGGAAAAAGTAATAAAGGTAATTTTAAATTAATTTAAGACTCGATAAAACCTTGCCGAAACTTTATAGAAGCTGAAATCTTGGCAGAGTGGATCTGCGTTCGAAATGTGTTTGCGCCCACTGCGTTCATTTTAACGCACCAAAAAAGCAATTCGCAAAACGTCACTACTTCACACTTCGTTCGGTTCGGCGAATCTAATGACTTCAAAACTTACATCACGGAAGACGAAAAACACTCATACGGCCAGTCTTTATGCTTTACTGAGCAAAATACTGGGCAAGAAAGTAGATAGAAGAACTGACACTGGACATGTAGCCCTGGGCGTATAAGGAGGATGACTGGAGATGCAGATGCAGTCCGGATGCATGGAAGCACCATGACTTCGTGATTGAGGAGGATGGAGAAGTACCGTGGCAGGGACCTTTAAGAGGTCGGGTGTCCATTAAAAATGGTGTCTGTGTTCGTGCTTGCTTTTAAACCACAATAATGGAGGGGACGGGATTTTGAAATGCTAGGGCGATAAGCACTTTGTCCTTGAATATTTGTCGTATTTTCTTGCAAGAGGCGCTCGTGAAATAAACATGTTTGTTTTTAAGTAGCGATAAAGCGCACAGCCGAAAGGTAGATAATAAAACCACAATACTGCTTCATGCTAAATTTAGTTCTAACATACATTTTTTACATACAAATCTCTCTACTAAATAATGTTGCGACAATTGTAAATTGTCTTTACGATTTTTGGACACACCCAACATATTTTAATTTGATTGACTTTTTAAATGCATTTACCTCTATTTTTCAAAACATATTTGTTACATTGTTTTTTCCCTGTATGAAGGAAAAATATATAAAAACCCGTTTGTATCTTTTTTGTGTTCATACCCCTCAGCTCAAGCTTATCACCTTGATTGCTATTCGTAAACAAAACAAACCCTTACCCTAACCTAATAAACCAAGTTAAACAAACAGAAACAGAATTTTAAGAGCTTTTTTTTTAATACAAAGAACTAGGTTTTGCGTTTTTTCCATTCTGTCATAAACCCCCCACACCAAGCTGTATTTATTTGTAATAAATTTTATTCGCACCAAAAAAATTCACAAAAATAAACAGCGAAGCAAAAACAAATAAAAACAAAAATCGAAATTTCGTTCAGCTTCTTATTTACACAAGTGGTTGAATAAATTTTAAATATTTTCTATCTGCAAAAATGATTAAATTATAAAAGTCTTAAATCGCAAGAATGTATTCCTTTTGAGTAGAAAATATATTTAGAAACTTACATTGTCCTTATTATCTTGGGCTTGCTGCAGCAGACATTGCATCTCTGCACTTTTGTTAACAGCAGCTCGAACCAATTCAGAGCGCATAATTTCACCACCATCGGCAGCGTCCTCAACCAATCGCACCAACTCATTGAGATCTAAATTTTCCATTTTGAATTGCAAACAATTTCAAATCACACTTAAACTTCATGAGCACTCATTCCGCGGAGCTACAGGATTATTTTTATCCTTTTTTTTGTTAATTTTTCGCACAGTGTTGGTTTTTTTTGAATAAATATTTAAATCCAAAGGATTCATGCACAACTCGAACGAAATAAAATTCAACGCAACATTCAGTTTTTTTTTTTTAATTAAAAACAATATTTTCCGCCCCTATAAACTTTTAGGTAGTTTCCGTTTGTAAATTTCTATCACACATCAGTTGTGGGGGAGAAATTTTGTAGAATTAAAACCGATACAAGCTGTAATCAGCGGCAAATTTTTAGTTCGGATTGAGCTGGGCGGCGAAATTATTATGAGATACAATGGAAACGAGCACAATCATCAACCAAACCAACAAACAAAAAGAAAAAAAAAACTGTATACACTTTTTTCTCTTCTATCTAATTTTAATTTTCGTGCACGACACGCAAAAGTATCTCGTCGTTTCGTCGCCGATTAAAATATTACACAGGCTTATTGTTTGCTTTTCCTTTATTTAACTTTTTTGTCTGATGTTTTTCGCCGTTGGTGTCGCGTCGGTCGTTGATGTTATTGTTGTCGGTGGTGTTGGTGTTGCTGTCAAGTTGCCGTATATGTGGTTTTTGAGAATTTTCATTGTTTGATTATAACTACAAACATTAGCACCGGTATTGTTGTGTTTTGGGAGCTGAAAAAGAAGAGACAATAATTTACTGAATGAAAAACGGTTCAATTGGTTAGTACAGTGGGAAAGGATGATAATAATATTGAACAAATTTTTTTTTAAATGTTCTTTCAAAAGACGCGTTTAATAACAGGTTTTGATTACGCTTTACATGATTGAACACAGTGCTGTGATGGTTGGGAAATAGGGATTTAAAAACAGATACTAGATTGAAACGTAAAAGAAATTCTTAAGGGAGATGCACACAACTTGTTATTTCACCATATCTATTTATGTCTATAAAGGTAACGGTGTTCACGAAATCCAACTGCTTTTGCTATTTTTGTAGAAACAGTAAAACTCGCTTAAGTGAAACTCAATGAAGTGAAAAACCAGCATAACTGAAAAAAATCCTTTCAAGTTTTCTATTTTTTTTAATTGAAAACAACTCGGCTCGGTTCGATCACACCATATGTATACAAGATTCTTAGTAGAAACGATTAAAGATGTTTTTTTATATACAAAATGACTAATGGTTTTGTACAAAAAAAAAATTTTGTGTGTCAATGTTATGTATTGTAATATAAACTAAAAAATATAAGTTCGAAAAAATCTGCCTCCGTTTTAAAAATATTGAATTTTTAAAAGAAAAGAAGTTGATTTTTTTACAAAACCCAAAAAATGTCTTCGAAAATTTAGTATACAGTATTACATATATACAAATTATGACCGGAATCCATCAACCAGCTTATTTCCAAAATAAAAAAATTGGCAGGTCCCGTTAATAAAAAAATATTTAAAAACAATTTTAACCAAAATTTACAATGTGTGATGTGCACAAATAAAAACAAAAAAAAAAACAAATCAAAATTGTTACAGCCGTTTTCGAGAAAATTAGAATGGCTGAAAAATTGTATGACAGGTACAGAATGGGTTTCTTGTTTAACGTATACACCTGCCGGTTACGGCTTTATTACACGGTGGGCCTACCCACGTACGGACTCAACGAGAAGGCATGAGTATTCCCTGTTACAAACATCTATCTATGACCGACAACACCGCCACTCATAGTATACACGAATTGTATATCAACCACAGCCACTGTGAGCTCTCCGAAGAGGCCTTCCCAAGACTTGTATTTTCGGGCATTAGCGGGAAAATATTAGGATACAAGTCCCACCAGTATCGAATTACGGTATTACTGGAGTCTTTTCATCCACCTAAGTGAAAAATGCACTACCAGGTTATCTTTGGCGAATGACTACCCAGGAACGATAATCCTGCCCTTTTTTATGTTTTGCAACTCAACTTAGGGACAAGGGAACCCTATGTAGAAATTATTCCTCATCATCGGGATAATGGATCATTGTATTTCTACTATAGACAAGGCCATATAGACCTTGCCACATGGCTAGTATCCCAAAACTAGCCATATTAAACTTTCGTTCTAATCCTCATCTTGGTAAGCAGGGGCTTCGTTTCCAGTTCCATAGAACCTTCCACTTACCGCTACCAACTCAGAGCTCGCCTTAACCAGATAGATTAGCCGCCCAGTGCAGAATAGCCTCATTAAAGAGAGCTAAACATTCCTGAACGTTGCCCGTCTTTCACCTCGAGGAGGAACTATCTTGGCTCATCACGACGGACCAGGAAGAACGGCTCCATTGCAAAGCAACTTTCCGTATATTCCCTTAGGGCCCGTCGATCAGATTTCCCGAAAGACTATGACAGGTACAGTTACTTTTGGGGCTAAAAAACTGTTTCAAAAATCTATTTGAGACAAAAACGCTGAAGTACCAATTTTGAAGAAAATAGCTTCAGCCGGTTAACCTATATCTCATGTATCACCTGTTTTGAATCCTAGTCGAGATGTTCCAGGGAGTTATAGAAATACCCGTTTAAATATGACAGTTACCCAAGATTTGGGAGACAACATTTTTACATCATAATAAGAAATCCCAAAACGTCGGCATTATTTTCAATATCGTAATTGTATAAGCTTGTCATATACTGGGCGTCTAGTTCGCAATCACAAGACGATAATGTGTTACACAAGATCATTTATGAAATTATTGTAAGTGGCTCTCATCTTGGCCAATTGGATTCGGTAGAAAATTATAGGTCTACTTCATCCCTGCCAAATAATGGTTTATACTGATGAGTCTATTTAATTATTTATTAGAAATTAGTTAGACTCTAGTCTTCAACGTCAATATGGCAGTTTTATTTGAATTTGTGGAAAATTATGAGGAAGCTTGAAATGTTTGTTTTAAAATTAATTTGTCCTATTTGCAAACGTTGCAAGCAACGATTTGCTAAACTAAATTAATCTCTAAACAACGGAGTACTGTAACAAAGGATGTCTCATAAACCAATGTTGTCTATTTAATGATATCTGGCTTAAAAAAAACTTTTATCAAACTCTAAATTTGTATAACATTTGTAATGATTAATGAAAAAATTCAAAATTAATAGAAATGCAACAAATACTTCCCAAAAATTAAAAAAAAAAAGGATTATAAGAATACTAGAAAACTATAACTGTTGAATTATATAATTACATATACCTACTGACATATAAGAAACACTTTTTACGTAAATGTATAAATGTGTATTTATTTAAATACTTAGAATAATTATACATATAATCGATAAATAATTTAAAGTAAAATGAACGACTGGATCGGACTTACTTGCTCTTATGCTCGATCGATCACATTGTAAGCACAAGAAATGGCTAAATATAATTATTAAATATTTTTAAAGTCGTTTTTTAATACATTTTTTATATACAAAATTTCTTCCAAAAAAATTGATATGGCAATTTTAGGTATTTAATAATATAAACTTAAAAACACATTACAAAAAAAAATCTTCCACCCGCTACTTATTTTTTCAATAAATCTAAAAAATATTCTTTCAAAAATTTTGGTATGCAATATCATTTAAAATTTGAAGGACCTCTAGAGCAAGATTTTGATCGAAATCCGTAGAGCCGTTCATAAGATAGTCGAAAATCGAAAAAACGGTTATATGCTAGGTACCGTTAATAGCATTTCAATTACAAATTTTTATTGACGCTTACCATTTTTACCCTAATAATTTGTATGGCAGTTAAGTTTGGAGCTAAAAAAGAGTTTTAAAAAAAATCGATCCAGGCACCTAAAACGTTAATGTAGGGCTGGCCACGAGAACAACACTACTTTAAAATCACCCGAGCTAAGGCCGTATTTTTGCGTGGTTTGGCTTTGGTTTTCGCTACAAGAAATACATTTTTATTTTATTATTTTTTGGTACTCATGTTCAATTTTTTGAATATTCACAAATTTTTTTTGTGAAATATTCTATGCGCGTTAAAATATCAAACTTAATGTACATATTTCTACTCAAATAGACTCACCGCGAAAATCCAGAGCAGAATACGTAAGCTTTATGTACGCATTTCGTTGGAATAAAAATTGCTCATATTTCAGACTCTGAGTACCCCTCCGGAAAAAGGTGTCTTTAAGACTTTTAGGTGACACTTGGAAAAAAATTGTATCGAGCCGTCAGAGTATAGTGTGATGCCTACCTATCAAGCTATAAACTGTCAATAACCATTGAACCATAACCATAACCATTTAGCTCCGATTTAAATAGATTTAAAAAAATCTACAAAATTTAAATTTTACCCCAGAAATTTCGATTTTTTTTCGGTGTTATTTTTCGCTCCGGAAAAAGTTGATTTAAAGCATTTTAGTTGAAGGTTTTTAAAAAATATTATCCAAACGTCAAAACATAGTATGTTGCCTACTGGTAAATCCATGAAGTGTCAAAATCGATTGAGCACTGACTCCGATTTAATTGGATTAAAACACCTCTACAAAATTAAAATTTTACACACGAAAAAAATAAAGGCTAAGAATGAGACCAAGATCGAGACTACACAGCCACTGCACATTAAAATTTTCACGAGAAAAATGCGAGACCAAGATCGAGACGAGACGAGCCTTGGTTGGGCGAAGCCGAGGCGAGACTGACATTTTTTTATTTTGACGAGACTATCAAAAGTTTCGCTTGGACTCGTCTCGTTGCCAGCCCTACGCTTAAGAACCACGTTTGAAGAAAATAGTTCCAGCAGTTATGCTGTAAGGCAAGCTACAGACAGACGGAATTTGCGGGACCCAATTTATTCGTGTTCTCTAATCGTCATCGTAATGTCAAATTTGGTTAAAATCTCGACTTCGATTTTTTTGCCCTATCGTGCCTATCAAATGACGTGGATAACAGCAGAAAAAGCAAAAGTATTTTTCATCAATAACGTCAACACCCCATTTCCCTCATTTATTTATTCAGTGTCTTGGATTTAATTTTTTAGTATTCAACGCATAGTAGTTAACAACAACCCATAACCGTAAAACAAATATATCTTGTTTTTATGTCAACATTGTATTGGAGGTACAGTGGGAACGAGTGAAGACAATACTAAATAAAAACTCCCTACACCATCGGATACATTGTTATCATTTGGCACTAAGTCAACACTTTTGAGCTTTGTATGGTGACACAATAATAATCCCCTCTAATATTTTTCATATTAACCGGTGGTTACATGTGTAAAAATAGATGTACAATAATATTTTAGGAATTGTCAATTCCATGGGATGATTTTATAGAATTTTATGGTCGAAAGCGTTTTATCTTTTATTGAATTATAGGGCGCCTATACATTGTTTTATAATTTATAAATACAACATTCATAATAAATAAAATACAGTTGGAGATGTAAGAGTGGGTGTTTGGTTATTGTATTGCTTGGAGAAGTGAGAAGTGGACGGTTATAATGATGGATTTTTATTTGCAACTTATAATAATTATAATTTTGACTTGAATAACGGGTGTTTTTTTATAAAACGCATATAATTTAATTGTATGGTCAAGATAATAGCTTTATTATAAAGAAAAGGGTTTGCCATTTGATATGATTACGAGCAAGTGGCCGCCGCGGCTGGCTCGAATAAATTCCGGCCGAGTGGCCCAATTTTCGACAACTGTTTGCAGCAATTGAGTTAAACAGCCCTCAAATCACTTTGCGCTGTTTCCACAAACTCTATAACTTCCCGTAATGATCGATCATGTCTCAGGGAGATGGCAGAACAGTTTAACATTCACCTGATTTGGGTGCCGGGACATAGTGATTTTCTGGGAAACTGCAAAGCCGACGAATTCGCCGGAAAAGGAACCCAAATACCTATTCTACCGAAAATGGAAGAAATCGGTATGCCTATCGCTATCAGCAAACTATTGTTACATCAAAACTCCATAAAACAAATACATTTTAGATTGTCAAATATCACTACGTGCCTGGCCACCAAACAAATCTGCCCAGTAATAGACCCAAGACGCTCAAAAAGCTTACTCTCTTTGAGCAGGAAACATCTTGGCTCCGTAATATATCTTGTAACTGGACACTGTATAATTGGTAGACACGCCAAAAGACTTGGCGTTTTCTCCACTGATTTTTGCAGAAGCTGCATGGACGAGGAGGAAGAAGAGACTATTTCACATCTTCTATGTTCATGTCCTGCTCTCTCCAAAGGACGAATATTACACCTGGGGGAATACTTTCTCGACGACACCAGTGATCTTCGACACACTGAGATTCACCGACTACACCGCTTCATTCGAGTTTCTAACTGGTTTGATTAAAAGAGTAAATTTCTCTTCATGTGGTATCACAATTGACCTGTCTAAGGTCTAAGGGTGTCAGCTGTTTTCCTGGCGACCACTTCAACCTAACGGCAGCAATAACTCTACGAATATTCTCTTCCAAGGTGTCAATCGTCTCGGGCTTATCGGCGTAGACAAGCGACTTCAAATACCCCACAAAAATAATCCAGGGGTGTTATATCGCACGATCTTGGAGGCCAAGCCACAGGCCCACGACGCGAGATAATGCGCTGACCAAAAGTGTCCTTCAATAAATGTATGGCATGTAGCGCGCCGTCTTGTTCAGGCAAGAAATAGTCATTAATCATGACTGTTCCCCATTGAGCATTGACTGTGACATTATGGCCGGGTTCATTTTTGAAAAAAATATGGACCAATGATTCCTCTGCCCGTAGAGCACACAAATCAGTGATTTTTTGAGGATGTAACGGCGTCTCAACAATGGCTAATGCATTATTATCACTCCAAAAGTGAACTTCATCGCTGAACAAAATTTTTACTGGGCCCATTAACTGAACTTCCGACGCGATTGGTGGTCGTTCGTCTATTCATTATGAAATGGCAAAACAAATTGCGCATAAATCAAGTGACAACTGTCAAAAACACCAACTCCGAAAAAAGTATTGCCAGATTGAAAAGCACACGTCTACAAAAACACCCGGTAGAAAAAGTGGATAACGCACATATTGCCAATCAAAGGTATAGTAAAATGGGGAAAATGCCATTATTTAATTGAATTTCTGGAAAATTATTAATTAAATTAAAAATTCAGTATAAATTTTGTACTTATTTCGAAGTATAAAAATTTCATACACTTTAACTCAATACCATAGTTCTAATTGGATTCACTTTAATGCCATATTTTGATAGCAGTATCTTTCATCCCTTCAATAAAAGTGAGCTGTGGATACTGAGCCAAGGAAATGTGCTGACCGAAGCGACGGAGTAAGTCTAGAACATGTCACTATTTCAAAATAAGTTTTGACTTATAAAATTACTTATAATCAGTTGCAAATTTTAAAATAAACACAGGCGTAAGATGTTAAACAGCCGGGGATGGACGCGGAGTGATAGTTGTGTGCTCGCCTGTCAACCTCGTGGTCGCAGGTTCGATTCCTGCCGTTGTATATGTCGTATTACTTTCCATTAAAAACCAATTCTAAAAATCGTAATAAAATGAGTTGCTGGTTTGGTCATTACATGTTGTTCAGGCATTACACTAACAACATGTGATTGATTAAACTATTATACCCATAAATATTACAAATAAGTATATGATAATAATACAATAAAATAATGCGAATTATAAGAGACATAAACAAATCAGACGCGGTCATTTTCTCCGCATTATCTCAGCCGCCATCCCTAGATATAAATCTGAGACAACCACCTCGCGCCACACATCTTTCCTATTCTTTCGCTTCTTTCTCATGACGACCGGTCTGTGTTAAAAACATATAAAGGGTAATCATAATCCCTTGAGCGCGTGTAAGATTATACAAAAAAAAAGCCTGATGTTAAGAACTTAGCATGATTCTACTTAACAGTTTACTAATTTTTATGCACTTTATTAATATTTCTTAATTTTAAACAATTTTTAACTAGCACCAAACTAAATCTATTTTCTAATAAACCACAACTAAACACGCCTAAAATAGTGCAAAAAAGTAAGCGACCATAACTTTTTGACTTTTGTAAATGTCAAAGTGGCATATGGATTTAGTACCATACTAAAAAAATAAAGTAGCCATTTTGTGATTTTAACTTTAGTAAAATGTTAAGAAAATAGTACGATACTAAACTGGTTTAAAATTAGCAAAATCCTCTTTTTATCCTAGTATCATACTAAAAATTATTTAACATATTACTAAATCGTTTAAAATTTTGCGCCATTGTTTATTCAGCAACAAATTAACAAGAAAGAATAAACTTAATTATATTTTTTCTTTAACCTATTTTTGAATCAAACAGAGGGCAAAAACAACATGGCCGCGAGCCGTCCGTATTCAGAAAGCCTATGCGTAGATACAGCTATGGTCTTTTGTATTTTCAGATATCAATGAAATTTTCCGTTATCAATTTGACCATCCCTCTTCTCATAAAATGAATTTATCCATAAATTAGTTTAATACTTTTAAAAGAAAAACAGCCTTTTCGGGATGAAAATTAAAATAATGTCAGTTTCAGAAACATTTGGAGGGTTTTATTGTCCGAACACAATAAAGTAATTCATCTACAACAGTTAATACAGTTTTTTACGGATAAAAGAAACACTCATATAAGTAAAACTTATTTCTAAGAAACGCAATGAGAAACACCGTGCCTTTTTTCTTTATATTTCTTTCGAAATTAATCGTTTATAAGAAACTCGCACATAAGAAAAACACTGTTATAAGAAAGCGTTTTTTACACCAAAATCAATTAATAGAAAAAAACAGTACGCTTATAAGAAATTTACTTTGTCAGAGAGACCTGTGCCAAATCCTTTTGAATATGTATCTTTGTGTTAAGACCTTTATAACAAGTTCCCACTTTCAAAGGGAATGACAGCTGAAAATATGAAAGGCCGCGAATAGTCTTTCCACAGATGAGCAATACAAAGATGGGAAATTTCCGAAAAAATTTAGAAACAGTTGTGTGAGTTACCGGAACAACTTTAGAGGTAGTTGTGTGCAGGGTTGGCCGAATTAACTACATTCTATTTTCTATCTCAAAAACTACGTGTAATATATAGAATAAACTACGCGTCTTATTTACTACATCTGCTACATTAACGAAGTAAATTAAGAAAATAAATGGAATTTCAACCGGAAAAATTCCAAAATTTTAAATACAAAAACCCGATTTCGACCAATAGGAATGAATAAGCACAGGAAAGGAAATAAAATAAAAAAATTTATTTATATAATAAATTTTGTTTGGGATACCCCTATTTATATTTTTTATTCATTTTTTCCAAATCGCAAAAAATAAATGAAAATTGAAAAAAAAAATAAATCTAAAAATACATTTAGTAATCATCGCATTTATTTTTATCATTGATTTTCAACGTTATAATCACTGAGAACAAGTTTTTTTGATTTATCTTGCCCAAGTCTTTATTTTCATTTTTTATTATGATAAAAACTTTAATTTGTTCACTAGTCACCAATTACAAGAGAAATGATAAATATATATGAGTTCAAAATTCAAAATGAAATGACATTTCACACGATTTGACGTTTGAAACTACGTCTGCTACAATCTGTTTCATTTACTACATTAACTACATTTATCTATATTGACTACGTAGCAGACGTAGTTAATGTAGTTTATTGAAAAAAGTGACAGTTCGGCCAACCCTGGTTGTATGCTTTAGCAGCTTCTAGGCAAACGCCTTTGACAGCCGAGGATTACCGTCTAGGCATTTCTCATCTGTGGTTGAAAGATTACCATCTATAATACAAAATAGTACCAGAACATTCATATGTAAATATGTATCAATCTTAATTGCATATACGCTCAAAATATTTTGATTAATTTACTTATTAATTTTACATTTATACTTGTTGAAAAAGTGTATATTTTTGTTACTTTGTTACGTTAAAGCTTTTTATCTTAAAAATATTTAAGATGGAGTTTTTATATGAACATAGCTACATTCATTATTATGCATAAAAACTTTGTATGACCAGTAGGTTTGTATGACCAGTAGAAGTATCGTTTTCATGAAATTTTTGTAGGAACACGTACAAAATATTTTCCCTTGCAATAGGTTTTTTAAAAGAAATTTTCTTATATCCGTGTTTCCTATATAAGAAATTTTCTTTCTTATATCCGATGTTTGGATATAAGAAAAACTCCGATATAAGAAATAAATTTTTTGGATTTTCAGAGTGTTGTATATCCCTGTTGTACTGTTTATTTTTTTTTTACATGTATACAAATTATTCGGTTATATTTGCCTAAAATGTTGTATGATCAAATTTGTAATTCAATTTATATTTTATAGCCAGGTCAGAAAGAGAGAAGAATGTATTACTTACATCTTCGAAGGAAACCTATAAAATTCTTAGAAACTTTTTGGCGAAAAAAGTAAGTTTGTGGTATAAACATATAACGAAAACTATTCGGAATTCTCGACTCCTCTGTCACGTATACGACTGGGTCTAACTGTAGCGAAAGAGAAGAGAATTGAGTTTTTGAAGCACAAAATGCTGATTGGCTTATTACTCGTATTTCCGATTAGACAATGCTGTGAAGACCAGAATTTTACTATCTGCGAAATAGTCGAGTGAATTAGAAGTTACAGACAAAAGGTCATTTAGGAATAAAATGAAGAGATGCAGATACAATATGAAGCCCTGGGACACATCAGAACTTATTTTCTGAATTTCATACTTGCACACATTTTCAAGAGATCTTTTCTAGATTTTCTTGATTTTCTGCTCAAATAAATTTGTTGGTATTAAAACTTACCATTTCAGTAACAGTTCAAAAAAGTAGCAGAATGAAACTCTTAAAGCGTATGATGCCAAGTACCAATAATTTGGATTTTGGAACAGGCTGTATGTACTTTTTTCTTTCGTCAAATATAAAGTATAGAAAAAATTTAACCAGCCTTTATATTATTTTTCGCAAGATAAGGGATTTGTTATCGGATGTTTAGCTTATTTTTTTTTATCTCAAAATACAGGTGTTGACGAAATTGATATCTATCGTCCAAGAGCTAAATTGTCAGCTATTCCCTAACTTTTTGAAGCAATTATTTGCAAAACATTAAGCTTTTACACAAAATCATTTTTTGTTTCTAACCAACATGGTTTTTCGAAAGGCCGTTCGACTGTCACTCTCCTCATGTAGCTAGCGGAGTTTTGTATCGACTCGTTTAAAAATAAAAAACAAACAGATTGTGTTCTCACAGATTTTAGTAAGGCATATGACAAACTGTCTCACAGAATTCTGCTTCATAAAATGAGTAGGCTGGGGTTTAGCGTTAACTTCATTGCATGGCTTAAATCTTATTTACTTGACGGATCCTTTCAGTTAATTTCAATGGCTACCATTCACATAGTTTTGTTGTAAATTCGGGGGTTCCTCAGGGCAGCCATTTGGGTCCAGTTCTTTGTATATTATTTATAAATGATCTTCCGTCAGTCTTAAAACACTCAAACTGTCTTATCTATGCTGACGATGTAAATATTTTTAAAACAATTTCTAGTAATCTTGACTGTGAAAATCTTCAAACTGATCTTAACGCTTTCTACAATTGGTGTTTACGTAATTATTTGTTGTTAAATATTGTCTGTTTTATCTTTTGACTATAGTTTCAATGGCGTAAATCTGTTAAATGTTAGTGAAGTATCTATCCTTAGTGTATTGTTTGATAAAAAACTCGTATTCACACAGCATATAAATGTGACTTGCAATAAGGCCAATTCAATATTAGGTTGGATTAAAAGAGAATCACGTCAGTTTTCTGACCCTTACGTTATCAAACAGCTATTTACTTCATTTCTCAGACCAATTATATGGTATGCTTGCCAGATATGGACCCCCTATTACCGTTGCCACAAAATAAGAATTGAACAAATTCAAAAAAGATTCTTAAAATTTACCCTTAGAAGTTTAGGCTGGCAGGACCCATTTAATCTTCCTTCATATAGTAGCCGTCTAGAACATAGATTTACCCAGTCTGGAGAGCAGACGCTCGGATTTATGTTTTGTTTTTTTTTTGTTAACCTTATTAATGGAAATATCGATGCTTTGAACCTTTTGTCTCACGTTAATTTTAAATAAAATGATCGTTTGCCAGAAGACTTCTGTGTAAATTTAGGGGAGGGCTAAAACTTCCTAAGGTTTATTCTTGATTATATTCAGCTAAGTCATCTTATGCAATGATACATAATGTTGTTCATGTTATGCCGAAGAAGGAAAAGAAAAATCAGATTTATATTAAATCAGAAACAGTCTTAGAAGCTTCAGAGCTCATTCAATTTTCATCAGTCAACCCTCTACTTAATACCTACACATATTTTAACTGTAATACCTACATCCTTTAGATCAATCACTTTGCATTGTAATTTCCGCTGGATGATTAAGATGTAATTTCTGTAAGATTGTCGGTTATTTTTGGGAATAACGCTAAATTCATATTTTTTTCCAAAATCTACACTGAGAATTTGATTAAATCTTTTCTGTGGACGACTGGTATCCTATATATACATACCGGTCCCGCAACCAATAAACCTAAAATATGACTTTAAATAGAAACAAATTAGCGATTATTAAAGAATAGCATGAGCGTTTCATTTCTATAGCAAAAATATACATTTTACTGAATTCTGAATAACTTAGGAATTTATTGCTCCAGCAGTATTATTTTGTTGGTATAATTTGAAAAGCAAGTATTTGATTTTATATTGTGTGAAGATTTGAAGCCCGCTAACTACCTCCGGTTATCTAAACTCATAGGCACGTTTTTAGATATAATTTAATTGTACAGTAGTATATTCAAAGATAGTTTATAAGCAATTGATTCATAAAGTGATAAAACGTATCATTTACCCACACTTATGCCCGTTTGCAGATACGAATCATAAATATTTATGTTTAACCAAAAACGCTTATGGGGTACTTTTTCTTTAAAGTGAATTCAAATGGTTATGTTTTGTATCAGCAAACGGGACTAGGTGTAACATTCGCAATAAAAAAAAGAGCAAATATTATTAAACATTGATATTATGTTTGTATAAAGTTTTATAACTACGAAAACGTGATTTAAAATGATAACTTGTTTAACTAGGTTTGTACGAAAATGTAAGTATTATGACCTACTATATGAACAATTTTCATGGAATTTGGGAAATTCGAATTAGGAACTTAAAGTCTTAAGGTTGTGTTACACTGAAAACCCGAGCTTTCTGTTCTGCCCTAAATAATAGTCTCGGTTTTTCACTGTATGTATTAACTGGCATTTAGCATTCCGAAGGCAAGTATTGCGCATCAGTGATATTGGTTAATTTATTTAAAATAAGTCTTGATGAAGATTTCTTTAAATAAGTAAACAGCATTTGTTCAAAACATTTAAAAAATGGACGGTATCAAAGGCCGTTCCGGAGATAAAATACAAATCGAGTTCTAAATAGACCGACCAAAATTTAAGTACGCGTGTAATATGGAACATAACAGAAAGTAGTGGGCAATTTCTTAAGAAAAAATGGCGCAAAATATTAAACAACCCATTGTTAAGGGCTTAACATTTTACTAGTTAGCAATTTCCTAGGTGCTTATTGATTGAATAACTATTTCAAGATTTTTAAACCTTTTCTAAGCATTTGTAGGGTTTGAATTTTGATGAACACAATTATTGTTGTTATGCGTTATAAATTAATTATATGTTGATGAAAACCCAACATGTGCTCTAAAAAGGTATTAGTTATTTTTATTTTCATCATTTTAACTTAATTATTTAAAAAAAAAATTGTGCACCAGCAGGACTCGAACCTGGGCACTCCGCGTGCAAGGCTGATATACTATCAGATTCTATAATGAATTTAACAAATTGCTAAAAGTTAAAGTAGCCATTCCGTGATTTTAACTGTAGTAAAATGCTAAAATCGTTTAAAATTAACTCAATAATTTTTGAGCTGAGTAAATTGCTACAGCACCTTCAAAAATAGAGAGAGAAAGAGACAGAGAGATAGAGAGAGAGAGAGAGAGAGATAGATTCCAATTCAGCACCAGAAAAACAAGCTTTAGCAGGAAGCACTGCATGCCTTTGCCCGGCTAAAAGTGCCTCACATATAAAGCACCTGAAATTCCCAAAGTAACTCCCGTTAAATACAAAACGAAAAGAAAAATTTAAAAAATGCTGGATTTCTGCATATGCTCGATAACTTGCTATAAGGATATTGCGTCATCTTGCTGATTTATCGGACGAACAATAATTTAATAACCACAACCGTATAGAAGAAACGTATTTACTATCTCATTTTAACGCACAACCGGTATCCGTATATAGAAAAGAAAGCGGCCTAGCGTGCGGATCTAACCCACACGACTAAGTTAGCAGTCAAGCACTTTATCCCCTGCGCCATTGCCACCTGATTTATAAAATCGAAAAATTGATTTTTTTTGACTAGAACTATGGAAAAGTGTTTTCAAATGCTAGATTTAGTTTTAGTAAGAGCCGATTTTTCAATCTCCAGCTAAACATCCAGTTAGTTGCCAGAGGAATAAACTTAATTGACTGTTAAACAACCGGATAACAATATCTAATTTTTCAGTCAAGGAAAAACAAACTATAGAATAATTAGTTTGAAGGTCACTTTTATTTCATAGAAATTAAGATTTTGTTTAACGTTTATTTCAAAGCAATAATTTTTCAAAGTGTTTATTATATCGAAAATGGCTATTTATTTTATTCCTCAGTTAAATCCTTATTCCGTTCTAAAATGAGCAAATAACTTTATTCCTAGATTAAGTTGTATCTGACTGTTGAAAAACTGGTTTTTGCTCTATCTGGAGAATATGTACTAACTGACTGCTTAACTGACTATTGAAAAATTGGCCCTAAGTAAACAAACTTAAATTTTCACTAACATTATTTCAAGAAAAAAAAATTGAAATAGTTTTCTAAAGGCTTCTAGTAACATCAATATGTAGATATATGTAAAATTTATTCCGTCATTAGTTCGATGAAAAACTTCTTCGATTTTATTGATAATTCTGTTTAGAAATAACAAGATCTCATTAATTTAATTCATTACAGCACCTGCCTAACAAAATTGATTCCAAGTCACTTCATTTTCATACCTTTCAGGCTAACGAGCAAGTACATTATATGGAACCCAGTCATGCATTTTATTTGATTAAAGCTTAATGTGAGCATTGGATAAATGTGCATAAGCATAACATATATATATGTGACCTTTGATAAAATACCTTACCCAATAATAGCTAATACTTAAAAATTGTTGTTTACATCTCTACAGGTGGTGTTTGAAGTAAGAATTTGTTTTTTCAATGCTGCCGTTCAATTTCAACATAAATACCTTCTTCACCTACCAACCTAAACCCTATGTAATAGAAATGTCAGTACATAGTGGAATTTCTAGCACAGCAGTAGGCCAACTTATAAGTTAATTTATTGGCACTACACAGACTTAACTGGGCACCTTATTAGCAGTGGATTGGAGAGCATATGAGCAAATGTGAGCTGATTGAAAATTAATTGATATATTTCTATTCATCTAAAAATAGAATAAAACTATTTTTGTAATGCGCATGTTCAATTAGGAAAATTCTTAATTAAAGTCCAGGTCAATTTAATATTGCAACTATATATAAAGGTTGAAATATATTTATAGATGTTAGATATTAGAGAAAAGAAGTGCATTTAGAATTAAAAGTAATTGACATGTATAGACCATTAACTCATTAACTTTATATAAGATAAAGGGTATATCAGCAACACGTGTGTTTTTTTTTACAATTTTCTAAAATTTCATTAAATATCTGAAAATGTTTCTTAATTACATAAAATTACCGCTTAATGTAAAAAGATGCAACATTGGATCGTTGTTACAAGTACTAGCTTAGAGAAATATAAAAGAAATTAAAATGCAAAATTATTCTTAATAGAAACGGCTAAATGCATTCTTAAAGTCGTTTTTCGCTTAATTTTGTATATATTAATATTCTTAAATTT
The DNA here is from genome assembly GCA_910595825.1 of Philhelius pedissequus. NCBI lineage: Eukaryota > Metazoa > Arthropoda > Insecta > Diptera > Syrphidae > Philhelius > Philhelius pedissequus. The sequence continues at coordinate 71,109,990 of OU343160.1, read as the reverse complement.
ATTCTAAAAAGAAAAATGATATGAGCATCTCAAAAATTTAAGAATGTATTCATAAAATTGTTCATCATATTAATGAATACAATTATCAAAATAATGAATCTATTCATCATGTTGATCAATGGAACCATCAGTATAGTGAATATTTGTACGAAATTTATTTACGTATTTCATCATATTAGTGAATACAATCATCAAAATGATAAACGAATACCTCATCACGTCCTCCGTAACGGAGAAGAAATTCGATTCATCGCATATTAGTGAATAAAGTCGATGAATGATGAACACTCATCATTTCAATCAATTTTCAAACAGACTTTCATATTATTGATGAAAAGTTTCACTGGACTAAAATTAATAAATTTTGCATTAGCCTGATGAATTTTTTCACCAATATGGTGTATCCTTTTGGTTCAATGTATTTGATTTTAAAATATACATAATATTATCAAAACAGTATTTTACCACATAGAATATAAAAAGTGTTCAAAATTTGAAGAAAAAAACTGCAGGAATTTACCAGATATAAATATGTAGAAAAAATAAGAAAATTCATTAAAATTAAAAACTGTCGGTTGCTGTTATGGTAGGATTCTATATTCCTTTTTTCAAAAAAAAAAACTGTGTATTGCAATTAATTCCAATCTACCAACTTATTGTACACATATACATAGAGGATTGTCCGAATTAGGAAAATCCCCCAAAACGTATCTCATGGTGCTGGGTTTCAGAAAATTTCAATTTTTTATAATCTACAGGATATAATCTCAAGGGATTATACTACCCTTTAAATGTTTCAGCACAGCGCGGGCGTGAGGTTAAGGAACAGAATCATAGGAATGATAGGAAAGATGTGTGGCGCGATGTTCTGAGACTACGTGCTTGAAATGCGGATAAATTTTAATGTCTTATTTATCTATGTCCCGTATAAATAGTTCGCATTCATTTTTTTATTCCTTGTCATATTTTTATCGGTATACAAGTTTTACTCGATCACTTGTTGTTAGTTCTATGCCTAAACAGCATGTAATGAGTAAACCAGCAACTCATTGTATGACATTTATTTTTAGAATTGGTTTTTAATGGAAAAATAAGAGGACATAAACTGTGGAAGGGATCGAACATGTGACCACGAGGTTGACAGGCGAACACACAACTATTGCGCCACGGCCACCCCCTGTTTAAATTTCAAAATTAATTCTGGACATAAGGCATTACGGCTCTCAGGAAACTTGTCTGTCTTACTCAATGCCTGATATTTATGTGTACGATTTAATTTTATATAACAACTCAAATCCAAAATCCATAAAATCTCATCAAGAGATAAAAATCAAGATTGCACATATATAAAATACTATTCTTTGGATTCGGGTTAAAGTTAAATATTGTATGGTTATTTTTCACAATCGAAAATTTCAATTTTTTCTTGTATCGGGTAGAAATAATTTTTTTCAACGAGTGGCACCGTGGCTCTAAAAACTTATAACCCAGTAAAAATGTGTTCCTATGTTCGTGCGGTCTATTGTGAAAAATGTTCTAGACGTGATCATAAACACTAATTAAAATATTATTAAATCTACAAAAAAAATTGTGTGGTGAGATATCATGTAATCCAACATAAATTATGACAGGTAAACACCTCATAACCCAGAAAAATATTTCGTAAGTCACAAGTAAGTAAATGACAGAATTCTAATTCTACGTAGGTACACATAAAAATTTCGATTTTAACAACTGTGAGCTAGTAATAGAGCATCAAGTTGTAGATACAAAGGAGGCCTAAAAAAGCTTTTGAATTTCTGGACCATCATAACTGAATAAATATGTTTCTTTGTATTTCTGAAAATTTAATTTTTTATGAATATTTTTATTACTTGTGTGCATTAATGTCGCTATTACACTTAACACACTGTACCATAAACTGTCCTGCAATGTTACCAGAAATTGCCGTTTATTGAATTTAATATAAATACAAAGGTACCCAACTCATAATTGAGTTTATTTAAATTAAAAAAAAGTATTTGAAAAAAATAAGATATGAAATTTTTCTTCAATTATTGCTACACTTGTCGAAAACTAATTGCTATCAGGCGCTTGCCCTTACTAACAAACTATATGGATAACTAAGAACTAGTTTGGGCTGGTAACATGTAATTTCCTCCGGAATAATGATTGTGATATATAAATTCTTTGCGTTATAGCTTTTTTTTTGGATTTACTATGAATCTCAATTTTTGTGTTCAATTTTCCTCAGGAATTGTAAAAAAAACACCTTGTTTATCATATTTAGTTCAGTTGAAATTGTCCAACGGAAACACTTAATATCATTTTTCGCACTTGTCACAAAGAAATGTTAAACATCAACCTAATTAGTAAGTCATCATATGAGGAACATTTTTTTTGGGAAAATTGCACATATATACAAGACAACTTATAGACACTTCATCTCTAATACGGGAATACGAGTAGTAAGTATTTTATTATATGCATCACAAGAAATAGCATAGCAATAAATAGACAGCTAGTGCATGTCGAACTAAAAAAAAAACAAATAGGTATGTAATAATTTAAAATTCCAACGATTTTCACAACTCGTGCCCCTAAAACAACAAATGCACGAGAGTGATGTCCAATATAATTAACATATATATTGGACTAGAGCTTGAAAGCGGGGGTTAAAGACGTCATTGTGTAATTAACTGTGTTACCACTATCCGTCGAATATTAAGTTGATAATGTAGTAATTCTGATATATAAATTGTACACGTTTTTTTTAACAATGTCGTGATGTTTATTTTCTCAATAGGAGTGTTGCCAAATTGGTGTGTATTTTAGGTTTTATTAAAAATATAATGGTTTAAATCTTGAAATGTCGTTGAGTCTTAACGTACGTCGTCGACTTTTTCTTAAAGAAAAAACACATATAATTAATGTTAGAAGTACTCTTAAAAACATAACAAAGTTCTGCTGGGGAACAACAAAAATACAGATTTGCTGCAATTGCAGGAAAGTGGCAACCCTGGTCTATAGTTATACAATTTAAGCATTTTTCTTTTTAACCCAAAACTGGGACACAGAGGACTGGGCTGTCAAAAAAGATCTGTGTTTCATTTTTAGTTCACACAACTCAGATCACACAGCTTGTAATTCATTTTTCAGTAAAAGCTTGCTCAGAGCGCTCTGTTTAAGCTCGGAATAAAATGAAACAGCAAATAGAGCAAAGGGCTGAGTGCACTCATTCCATTTTTCATGTGATATCTAGACAATCCAGTGGATTCTGAGAGCTCTGATGTCTGAATATAATCTTCCCAGAACTTACTCTGGTCGCTCGAGCTCTGCTTCAGTGCTCCATTCCGATATGGAAAAGAAGAACTTTTTGTTTTTACTTTTACTACCAATTCCAAGGATAAAGTTAGCCAAGCTGGAAAGCAAAATATCGAAATAATTACCCGACACATTTTTAACTGTCAACTGTAACTTTTCGATGTATTAAAATTCTACTTCTCTAACTTGACGTTCATATATTTGACGTACTTAATTGGCGTTTTTTCTAAGACAGAAGATAATTGGCAAAAGAGCGGTCAATTTGGGCTAATCAATTTACACGTAAAATGCAACAACAACTAAGCTCCCTCTGACTTCTGATTTAGCTATGCGAAAAGAATTATCTTTTTATCGGCCCATGTTAACTTTTTGTTATCGATGCACATAATTTGTATGAAAATTTCAACTAATTATGTAATGTCGTCTCTTATTTCTGTGGTCTTTTTTACGTGCAATTCCACACCTAATTATGTCCAATTGAAAATCACCATTTGTCATAAGACTGAAAAATACATCGGTCTTATTTTTTTTTTAATTAGCAACAATAAAATATGAGAGCAGTATTGAATTAATCATTTCAAAGAAGTGTAAACAAATAAAATGATTTTATAAACAGTTTGGCATCATTAAATATTTCAAAACAAAATTCTTTGGTACTAATTGACGAAATGTGTTTTTAATTATATGGCCATTCATATAAACTTAAAAAAAATAATGAATTTTTGTTTATATGTACATTATTATGTAGGATAGGTTTGAAAATAAAACAAAAAGTGAGCAAAATGACCGATTGGATCATAGGAACTTGCTGTTATAGTTATATTGAGGCTGTATCATGGGTACAGATTGAAGGCATAGAGTAGATAGTAGTTTACTTATTCTAAATTTAGCATGAACATATTGATTTTATCACTATGTTACTTGCGAAATAGGTACTATAGGGCAAGTTTTGCATTTGAAAAAAAAAATCAAATTCGAGATTTTAATTTTAAAAGTTGACATTAAGATGATAGAGAACACCAAAAAAGTTGGTCCGGCAATTCCGTCTATCTATCTGTCTGTGTGTAGAACGATCTACAGCCTAAACGGCTGAACCAATTTTGTTCAAACTTAGTGGTTAGGCGTTTTAGGTAATATCACAATAACGGAACTTGCCATGCAAATTTATCTACCATCTTAATTATCTCGAAAACAGCTCAAACGATGCTCTAACGATTTTGATAAAAATTGGTGTGTGTACCAATTTGAGTATGGTCTACATTTTCTCCGAAAAAAAAAAATATTTTGTTATTAACGGTACCTCCCATACAACCATTTTATTGATTTTCGACTTTCTCTTCAACGGATTGCGATCAAAATTTGTGCACAGGATCTTCTTCAAATTATAAATAATACTGCATTTCAAAATTTTCGAAAATAATAAAAAATTATTCTTTTTTTTTAAATTCAATATTTCAAAAACGGGTGGGCGATTTTTTCTGAAATTTTGTTTTTAAAATTATATTATTAAATATTAAAAATTTTCATACCAATTTTTTTTAGAAAAAAATTAAGAATTTGTATATATAAAAACTTAAGTGAAAAACGACTTTAAAAATACTTTTAGCCGTTTCCATTAACAATCTTTTGCATATAATGTGATCGAACCTAGGAGCAAGTACGTCGTGCATTTTATTTTTTTAAATCCTTCCAACATTTTATTTAACAGGAAATTTGGTTTAAGCAAGAAATCTAGCAGGAATTCATATTAGCTACTCATAGCTAAAATAAAATATTATTTAAAAAAATTAAAATCAATCAAAAATAAATACGTACGGAGCCTTAACCCAGATCAATTTCCATGCTTATTGTAATTTTAATTAGAGAATTTGTTTAGTTGGCAGCTTAGCAATTTTTTAAAGCATTTTTTATAGTACAAAATATCATGTCCAATATTTTAACAGTAAAATGTATCTACATACATATACATATAGATGGAACCTAAGTATGTAAACATGTACATATAATAATGAAAATGAAGGGTGTAGGTGGGTTAGTAGTGATATACATACAACTTCATAATTTAGGTGTAATATGCATACATTAAATTCATGTGATTTTTGAAGATACATATGTATATTATAAATGTATGAGGGCCTACATTATATTTAGTATTAGTTCGAAATAAATGGATAATACATATAATTAAATGATTTTATATTGCTTAGTCGTTATAGTTTAAGGGAAAATGCAATTTGAATTCGTGCATAAATAAGAATAGATAAAAAAAAATTCAAAATCCTTTGGACGGGTTTTTTAATATATTAATTTTGTATGTATACAATTTTGAAAACTTTTTTAGAAAAAAAAATTGAAAAGCCATTTTGAAGATATTATTAATATACATATAAAATTCAAATTTCAAAAAAAATTAGTGACTGGTATTTGAAAAATCGATTTAAAAAAAAAAATATTAATTTATTTTTTAAAAATCGAAAAACTTTGTTTTTGAAAATTTGTGTATGCAGTCTTATTAACACTTTTAGGGAGCATTAGCATAAAAATAATAATTTTAATCGGTCGATCGAGTAGTGAGCAAATCGAAAATATGTTAATTGGTTCTATGGGAAGTACCGTTAATTAGTACGCAAAATACAATATTTTTATACTCAACACACACACATTTTTTTATAAAAAATTTTGGAGCCGTTTGCGAGAAATATATTTTTTAACGGTTTTTTAACATTTGTATGGGAGGTAACGTTGGTTTTGATTTTAGAAAAAATATTTTTTTTAACTATTCAAGATAATGTCAAAAAACAACCGACCGCGAAGTGTTAAAAAAAAATCTTTGAGTCCTTTTCGATATTTTTAGTTTTCAAAAAAAAAAAAATGTTTGACACATGTTATTATACAATAGTGTTTAAGCTTTCTAGGAGCTTCTGCGTAAAAAACTTCAAAAATCAATTTAACCGTTTCCGAGATAATCGAAAACCAAAAAAATGGTTCTACTAGAGGTACCAAAAATAACAATTTTTTTCAAAAAAAAAAAATTATCCAAAGGTGCATTCCCTTCATTAACGAACTGATTTTTTTTTATAAAAATCGTTGGAGCCGTTGTTGAGAAAATAATATATTTGTTTTTGGAAAAAAAAATGTATGGGAGCTATTGTTATTTGTCGCCTCCAAAAAATGAAAAAAACTTGTGGGCATATTACTGAAAAAAAAGTTTGAAGCAAATCCACCCAACAGCTTAGGCTGCAGACTCGAGGACAGACAAACAGACAGACGGAATTGGGGGACCCACTTTTTTGGTGTTCTCTATTAACGTAATGTCATGTTTGATTGTTAGCAAAAAAAAATTTTTACGAATAAATAACTTGTCTTATAGTATCTATCTATAATCGCTAGTAAAAACTATAGAAGTTCGGAAATATTAAGTGAACTCATCTCGTGTTTCAAAAATATCCGTTTAATGCTAAACGTGATCATATTTTTGTTCGGGGTCACACTAACAGCAACCCATGTTTTAACTGCCAGCTGACTTACTAACCTATAATTGATTTGGTAAATAAAATCTGAAAGGAAAATGAAGCACTCTATTTAAATTCGTGTGTCGAAAAATTTAATAAAAATTATATTTTATTAGAACAACTATAGTAAAACTATACCTTTGCTTATTAAAAAGCTAGTTTCAATATAGCGTAATAGCTAAAGGTAGTACTATCGTAAAAAGATATCTTTTGTCCAATTCAAAATTGTCGACAAAAATTTGTCGACAATGTAGACATTGTAGACAATTAGCAAAACCATCATAATTCATAATTTTTTTCAACTAAAATATATCAAACCACTAAACATCAATTGTAAAAAAAAGAACCAAGTTCTTCTATAATACAAAAACATGTGTGTAAGAACAAAATAGTCGTGTAAAAATAATTTTATTTAAATCTAAATGTAAGTTTACCTAGTTCTATGCTTATTAAAGTCTTAGTTTCAAATATTTAAATTAGAGAAACTTTAAATTATGGGAGAAATTTGTTTGATGATAAACCTACTGATAGGTCCACTCCACTGAATTACTTCACTGGTTTACTACTAGTCAAGTTTTAAAAACCCGTTATATCGGAGGATTTGGTAATAAAATTAAAAAAACGCCTGTAAATTTTGCAAATTTGGTTCAGTAATTAAATCATAAACTGACAAATTTCTAACATAATTTGGAGTTGTTTATTTTTTTTTGGTCCGATTTCAATTCTTTTAGCACAGATACTGGCGCAAAATTTTAAACAATCCTCTTATAGAGAATAAACCCAGCTCTAGTTAAAGCAGTCGTTTAGATGTCAGCTTCTGTCTTACTTTATCTTACTTTTAAACACGCACTAAACAACTCTTCTAATTAAAGTAGATCTTTAGGGCTACGTTAGTCAAACTTAAGTTGAGCACACCTTATTTTTACAGATAGGGTAATGAAATAGAACGAAAATTAAACATAAACACAATAAATACATTCATATATTTATAAAAAAAAGACTCGCTATACATTTGGAGGTATTATTTTATAATTTTTCCCACCGAATATAATGTTCAAAACTATAATATATTCTTTTTCAGAAAACATTTCTTTTTCATTTTTTTTTATGAAATGTCAAGCGTCAACTGAAAAAAAATAATTTAAGAAAGATAAAGAAGTGTGTTGATCTGTTTTAAGTTAGACGGCCTTTTTAACGGTAAAATCTTAGTTAATATATACTAAGGTTAAAATATACTTTTTGTCGTTTAAAAATATCAAAAGCAGACCCCTATTTTAAAACTCATTTAGAATAGGGTTTCAATTTTTAAAATTTTGCGTTACTGTTTTCACTCTGATAAAACGGCTGAATGACATAAATATTAAATATCAAATTTTCACTGTTTCGATTCCCTATAAACAGGAACATCTCTAAGGTCTAAAGATCATCATTCTACGTTAAAGTACTTCTAATAATTGATACAAAAAATCTGAGAAAAATCTGAGTATCGAAAATCTCCAGTTTTCATTTTTTACCTTTGTACTAAATTAGTATGAAGTCAAATGATATCACTTTACCACATTTCATTTTTCTACAGCCATCCGAAGTGCTTAATAATTGATATCGATTCTAATAAACGGTGATTTTTTAAGAGCTTGGTTTTTGAAAATTCAAAAAAACACAGAAACTTGTAAAAAGTGAATGAAATTTTTATTTGGATCGATAAATCAATTTCTGCCATTTACTTTTTAAAAATAATTTCACTTAAATGTTGCCCGCGGCTACGCTTCAGGTGGTCCATTCTGAAGGTCCAATTTTGGCAAACTTTTTCACACATTTCGGCCGGAATCTCACCAATGACGCGTTCAATGTTGGCTTCCAAGGCAGCAATCGTGTTTGGCTTGTCCCCATAGACAATAGACTTAACATAGCCCCACAAAAAATAGTCTAACGGGGTCGAATCACATGATTTTGGTGGCCAGTTGACTGCGCCAAAACGTGAGATCAACTGCTCACCAAATTCGCCTCTCAATTGATGCATGGTTTGGACGTAGCTTGCGAAACACATTTTCCACAGAGCACGAATTTTGATAATAAATTTCAATAATTTGCAAACGTTGTTCAGGCGTAAGTCTATTCATGATGAAATGGGAAACAATACTGAATCAAAATGTCAAATGTTCGTGGAATTTGTCATGTGTGATCTGTCAAAAATATAAACGTCAAAAACCAAGTAGCAAAAAAATCACCCGTTAGAATGAGTAGATACCACGTCCCGAAACGGAAGTCCTAAGCTTTTCGATTTTTCTTTGCACTTCAAGTCAAGACCTACCGATCTACCGTATTCTTTAATCATACATCAGCCCGAAGAGCTTTTTTTAATTGAACAAACAATTGAAAGAAGGGAATAATGCCCAAAGTTTCTAAAAATTAAATTTTGATCGAAATTCCATTTCTGCTACGTCATAAAAAAAAAAGAAAAGAAAATCTTTTTTAACAGAATTGGCGCTAGGCAATTTCGCCCAGATCGATTTGGATATAACACCAAAAAAAATCTGACCAAAATTGTTGTTGTATTTCATTCTCCTTTTGGGTGTTATTTCTCGTCTTTCTATTTTTTGAAGGAAAGAACGCCCAAAATTCAAATATGAAAATTCAGGTAAAAACAACACCCGAAATCGGAAATATCGCCCAAATAAAGGAATAACCTCCAACTCAAAATCTTGTCAATAGTTGTACTCCTTTTTAAATCAAACCGCGAAATTTTTGGGATGATTTTATTTTTGAATTTAGATGTGAAATTAATTGTTTACATTGTCGACATATTGTCTACATTGTAGACCAATTGTCTACGTTGAAATGGAGACAATTAAAGCCGGCACTGATATTTTTCTTTTCTTGTTTTTTGAAGAAGAAATGTAAAAACAATACAAACGCATGTGCATACGTAGGTATTGCTTTTTGCTTAGTATGCATATGCGTTTGTATTGTTTTTACATTTATTCTCAAAATTAAACAAGCCAGACGACAAGCATTATTTTCTAGGTGTCTGAATTCGACCGAATTCCCCTAGAAAAATTTAATTCACAGTGTTTGAAAGCTGTAAATTTTATTTGTGTCGGTAGCCATCGACTAATATTTTGCGTCTTAGAAGGTTACTACAGCATCTAACTGATGAGCCCAACTGTAGTACCTGGGCGAAACGCATAATTTGAAATAAAGGTCACAAAAGAATACAATTAAAACTGATATTTTTCTCAAAACCAATACTTTTCCCTAGTAGCCTGTAAATAATGATATTGAAGAAGAATATTGCTCTTATTATTTAAAAAAACAAAATTATCAACAAATGCGAAATTGAAAGCCAAGAAAACCCGGATTGTCTTCGCTCATTTTTTATTAATTTTCAATTTGTGTACATATTTCTGTTCGGTTGCCTCTCATCATCAGTTAAAATTCTTACATTAAAACGCTAAGCTGTCTTGTCGTACCTTGCCACCAAAAAACAGCTGGCCTACATCTTTTGATATTGCGAGTAAAAAAGTATGACAAAGTGCGCTTGATGCGTGAGCATTTGATTGATTGATGGTTTTCCGGTCTAAGTACAAAAAAAAAATATTTTTCGGCAATTTGTTTAAATTCCTATGTCTTACTGTGCTTTAAGTTATATTTGTTCTTAATTGCATTTGGTTTTATCTGAATTGACTTTGAATACAATTAAACTATTAATAGATAATAATTTTAAAAAGCTACTCTAAGAGTTCTATTTATGAAGGTGTGTACCTATACATAATTTATGTACATAGGTATCTACTAGATTAATTATATGATCAAAAGTCATTGAATTAATAAACATTTCTTGTATTTAAACAATAAAACTTAACGATTTGTTGTTCTTGCTAATATCCATTTTAATTGGTATTTTATGTACATGTAATTAATAGAAGAGAAACATAAACATTTTTGTTATTTTGTTTGTCAGAATTGGTTGCTTGGGTATGTAGTTAAATTGGAATTTTATTGTCTTCGGAGGAGACCCAAAAGTTGTTGGTTTTGTATATATTATAAAAAACTACCTACCATAAAATAACGTTCTAATTTTTTGTATATAAATATAAGAGATTTTACAAAATAGCACAAGTCCAATATCAATTCGGTGTAATTTTGACATTTGCAAACCAAACAATATTATAATTTGAAAATTGTAGAATACCTACAATAATCAGAATGGCCCAAAATTTTAAACGATTTAGTAACTATTAGTATGATACTAGGTTAAAAAAAAAATTTATTAGTATTTTATTATCGTACTATGTTTTTAACATTTTACTAAAGTTAAGATCAAATGCCTACTTTATTTTTTTAGTATCGCACTAAATCCGTGTAACATCATCTGATAGTAACTGGTCCCCCATCTATCGTTTTTTTTTCAACTAGTGCTTATTTCGTGAATGGTAACACTTAGCTCATGTCTGATTTGACAGGTAATTAGTTTTGTCCTTCCGCTGAACGAATATGGTTATGTATATGCTTGAACAACGCTGGGAAATATTGCGACATTACTTTGAAAATCATGGTAATGTTGCAGAATGTGTGCGAAAATTGCGTACGGATTTTGGAAGAAGAGAAGCACCGTCAGCTCCGTATGTGCGTTATCTTGTGAAAAAAGTGAAAGAAACTGGCTCCTCATCAATAAACCAAAGCGTGAAAAGCCAAAAACAGTTGGTTCACCCGAGAATATTACTGCTGTGGCAGAAAGTGTGCGTGAAGCGCCATCAACATCAATTCACCGTCGTTCTCAACAATTAAACATTTCGGAGACATCATTAAGACGAATTTAGCATAAAGACCTTGGTATGATGCCATACAAAGTCCAATTGGTTCAGGAGTTGAAGCCAACTGACAATCCAATGCGTTTTCGCTTCGCTAAGTGGCCCTACCATCGACTTAGAGAAGATGACGATTTTGCCAAAAAAATCATCTTTTCAGATGAAGCTCATTTTGATCTTGGCGGGTATGTAAACAAGCAAAATTATCACATTTGGGGCACAGAAAACCCGCACGCATACATTGAAAAGCCGATACACCCAAAACGAGTCACTATTTGGTGCGGATTTTGGTCCAGAGTCATAATTGGGCCATTTCTCTTCGAAAATGAGCAAGGACTGGCCGTTACAGTCAATGGCGATCGTTATCGGGTCATGTTGAACGAATTTTTGTTCTCAAGAATTGAGGAGGAGAATATTGGCAATATTTGGTTTCAACAGGACGGCGCTACGTGCCACACAGCCACAGCTACACTCGATGTTTTGCGCCCTGTTTTTGAAGATCGCATTATCAGCCGCAGAGCTGATGTCGTTTGGACACCTCGGAGCTGCGATTTGACACCGTTGGACTATTATTTGTGGGGTGCCGTAAAAGATAAGTGTTACGCCGACAAGCCAGAGACAATTGACGCTTTAAAGGACACTATTCGTGAAGCCATTGGTGAAATACAGCTGCACACAATCGATACTGTGCTTAAAAATTGGACCGATCGTGTAGGCTACTGCATGGGCAGCCGAGGCAGCCATTTGAATGAAATTATTTTCCGTTATTAACCGGAAGGATTGTTCTTTCAAATAAAAAAAGAAATTTGAGAAAATATTCAGTAGTTTTTTTTTATAGCATTTTCAAAAAAAAAAAGAAGTTATTTGGCGGACCCTTTATATTCACCGATGGACCCGAGGGGCCCAGGTTCGAGTCCTGCTGGTGCACAACTTTTTTTTTGTAAATAATGAAGTTAAAACGATGAAAATATAAACATCGAATACTTATTTAGAGAAATGTTGTTAATTAGTTTACAAACAATAATTGTGTTCATAAAAATTCATGTTAGCATTTTAACAAAAGGCTTAAAATTTATGAAAATTTAGTAGACTACTATGTATAAAGTAAATTGTTAACTAGTATTGTGTTAAGACCTTAATAATAGGTTGTTTAAAATCCAGCGACAATATTTTTATGTGAAGATTGTGACGAGACCCATAAGCGCTAATAAACCGAATTTAGGAATTTAATGGTTCCCAAAACAATTTTATCGATATATCGATGTTTTATTTTTTGCGCGCCTTAAGTAAAACTACATATTAGCATCCGAGTTCCCGGTGTTGGTAAGTTACGCGAGTTTTACAATTTTAATTAGTTATGCATAATGTAACTAATATACACATAATTGAATAGTTACTTAACTAATGTAACTAACCAATTATTTTGATATATCTCCAAAAAGTCTTCACATCAAAATAATATTCGAAGCAAAAAGTCACGTTTTAAAATAGATTTACTTCAATTTCAGGGAAAAAATTAAAACCTGCCCCCTTCTTCGCACTATTGTTAGAATCTTTATATCTACTTCACTTTTGGAAGAACCTTCTTAATCGAGTTCAATTTAAACAAAAAAAAAAGTTATCACTTCAAAAAATTTAATCTAGGAACTTCAAGAAAATAAAAAAAGTATTTAAAAAATGTTTTACACTCTTTCATTCACACCAGATTCACATTTCAAAAGAATAAATTGCATCTAACTTCACTTCAAACAAAAAATGTATTTTCTCACGATTATTATTGTTTTCCTTTAATTTTTCTTTCAAGCAAGTGCGTAGACGTTGGTTTCATTTTCGTTCCTGGCTGCCTGTTTTTCATTTGCGTTTTAAATGGTCCGTTGCTGTTGAAAAATACTTTGGAATTAATTATATTAATTACATTATGATTTTGAAATCGACTTCCCTTTTCTTGAATGTACATACTTCACTTTTTGGATCAAATCTACTTCGTTTTTTTTTTGAAGTTGTATAACGATGGGGTTGAGTGCATGGTAAAGGCATATAAGCAGCAGTGTTCCCTGGTCATTCGGATGTGCAATAGGTAGATCATAGGGGGGTATATGCTGGTTTTAATACGATTACAAAAACAATTTGTATGTAACTCTGTGGTTATTTTTAGTGGCAATTCCAGTAACAGGCACCAATGTATTCCAAAAAGCTCTCCCATAAGGCCTGTACTTACTATTTTTGTTCGACAGAGTATAGTATCGCCGCACTGTATATACAGGGTGGCGCACGAATCGTGCTACAAAAATAAAACGTAATAACTTTTTTTCAGTGTGAGTAATCGGCTTATTTTTTTTATTTTATAGGCTACTATTTAGATTCATCAAAATGAATGCTTGGGATACTGAAAAAAGGATTTGGAAAGTGCAGCGATACCATTCTTTGCAGTCCCTCATTTCCGTCCAAAGGGAACTTAAGCTTGACTTTGGCGGTACTCAACCGAGTCGATGGACCATTATGAGGCTGGTGAACATGTTTGCCGAATCTGGAAGCATCGCACGAAGACCGTATCATCGATATCCCTATGTTCGGGTTCAGGATACAATCGTGGCTGTTGCATCGGTAATACAGTCAAATCTAAGTGTTTAGACTCGAAACTTATCGGGCCAAATTGGAGTTAGCAGACGGTCATTACAACGGATACTTCATGATAACTTAAACTTGTTTCCGTACAAAGTCCAAATTACAAGCAAGTTAAACCCTCAGGATTTGCCTGTTTGCCTGGAATTTTGCCGAAAAATGATCGCAATGGCCGAAGACGACAACACATTGATAAATTGTTTGTTCATGTCTGGTGAGGCCCATTTTAACTTAAGCGGCAATGTTAACAAGCAAAATTGCCGTATATGGAGTGAATCTAATCCAGAAATGCTCCATGAAACGGAACTGCACCCAGAACGAGTAACTGTGTTGTGCGCAGTTTCATCAAGGTGTATTGTCGGGCCATACTTCTTTGAAGAAAACGGTGTAACACAAACTGTCAATGGGGACCGTTATTTAAAGATGTTGAAGGAGTTTTTTTTACCCAGAACTTCGCCGAACACGTATCCCTTTCAGCAGGATTTGGTTTCAACAAGATGGAGCAAGTGCACACGTAGCCACACAAGTTATATCGGAGCTCCAACGAAAATTCCCAAACAAATTGATATCCAGAAACTGCACTTTCCGCTGGCCCCCAAGGTCACCTGACCTGAGTGCACCAGACTTTTTTTTATGGGGTTATGTCAAGCGTGAAGTGTACAAAACGAAACCCAGGAAATTGACTGAATTTAAGCAGTCTATTAAGACAATAATTGAGACGATCCCAATTTCAACCCTTCAGGCCGCAATGAACAATTTTCTGATCAGGTGCCGCATATGCGTGGATGAGCGTAGAGGGCCTTTGCGGTCTATCATCTTTAAAAGCCATTAGTTATTTAAAATAAAATTTAGTTTTTAATCCAATAAATAAAATTAATGAAATACATCTATTAAAATAAGTTATTTAAATTTCTTATTGTAGCACGATTCGTGCGCCACCCTGTATGTAACTTTATCGCGGAATAAGGGTTGAACCCGTAGACTGTAGGTGATAGTACTATGGTTATAGTATAAATAGAAAGATGTTTCGAACAAATTGACATAATTAAAATTCGACTATATTTTAATATTAGTGGAAGGTAACCGTAGTAACTTATTACGCCATATTCGCTATTTATCCTAGGGAGTATTATCATTTGTCATATTTACATACTATCTTGACAATAAGCTAGATATTTAAGACTGTTATCAGCTTGCTCCGAGTTTTTTTTTTTTTTAATTTTATAGTGCAAGGATATTGAAAAATCGTCTGTAAAACTTATACTAAAGGAAGATATAATAAATCAAATTAAGAAAATCGCAATTAACAAAGACGCCGAAGAAATTATGTGTTTATTAATCACATCGACAGCAAATAATAGATCATTCTAATCAAAGCTAATGCTTCTATTGCTCTTCCATAGTTGATAAATTATAGACTAATATCAAGTTTATATACAAAAAAATATCAATTTATTAACTAAACTATACGTTGTCTCTGATAATATTGTAATGCTCCATTTTTCAGTCTCAGTTTTAAACTTCAATATAGACTAGGTTAAGGTTATAGTAACTACCTATTTATTACAACTGACATATTGTGATCGTGAAATTCAGTTAATTAGTTGACATGAATTTAACTTCTAACTATAAGACAGGGTGGCCCACAAATATCTCCATCGAAAAACTGTTTTAGTAAGATTCATTAGAACAATTTCCCATTTTGAGAGAATTTGTTCTTCACTTTGTATCAAAAAAATCAGTTGTGTGTTTTCGGGCTACCCTGCCTGGCCTGTACCCCATATAAGTGTGATAATATTTTTCTATGGCAACTATAATTGTTGATATATCCAATTATAGTAGACCTCCTAATTTATTAAAGGCGGATTATATAGTTAATAATGGTTGAATTCTAAAGATTTTATTTTTTCAAGTCAATTATATCTTTAAATACCCTGCTCGATAATTTAATTAAATGCCACGAGCTATAGATACTATCGTCAAAGAGCATTCTTTTTCTCTAAAGCATTTATCTGACATATTTATTCGATTATTGAATTAAGGAGTAGGGTAGTGGCGGGCTCAGTGTACATAATTTGTTAAGCAATAATAGCTATTTATAGTGTATTATTAGTAACTTGCCTTATTTCGTCGTGTAGAAAATTGCAACAATATTCTTTTGTTTCTTTTGGGTCTTGCAATTGGGGATTTTAATGCAACATTACAATCAAAATGCATTGAAACGACATGTTAAAAAAAATCTGGGTTTACATAAATATCATTTACAGATTTGCTAGCTAAAATCCAGTTTGAAACAGCCCACGCGATTTTATCGCTTGCTTATTGGAATTGAAGAAAAATTTCAAGCAGTGAAGAGCACTACGAGAGATATCAATTGCCAACTCTGATAGTGTGGAGAATAAAATGCACGAATGGATCGCACGAACTTGCTCTTATGTTCGATCATGTATTTTGATATTTTATTTTGACCAACACTGTCTAGAATGTTCCATGGATTTTTTGGACGATTTAGAGTTGGAAAATTCGTTGCAAAGCTTAGAAAATGTTGTTTAGTTGTGAAATTCATTGTAAATGAAGACGCTGTACTGCGATCAATGTCACAACTGGATCTTGCGTTATACATTGACTAAGGCTGTGCCCCATTTGACAGGTGTCCTTTTCACATTATCATTTTCTATTCAGCAAATGTACTAATTTATTACACTGATTCCGATCTAACCTTGGACGACAACCGCCTTACGCTATTTAATTCTTGGATAAATTTGAATTTATGAGAAAAAAAAATTAAAAATCTGTGGACCGGAACTTTTTGAAAACATTTCAAATAAAATTCAAAAATGCCAATTCATAGTTATTCAGCAAATACATATAACTATAATTTTTGAAAAAAAAAAATAATGAGCAGTGTTCAAAATATAATTTTTTAATTGTTTTTTTTTAATGCTTTTAAAAATACAAAAAAAAAACAATTAAAAATATTGGTATGCAGTATAATTTGGGCTTCCTTCGCCTATATTAGTGTGAAATTTTGAAAGAATCTCTTGAGCCATTTATGAGATAGTCGAAAAGTGAAAAGTACCGTTTTAGACATTTTTAATTTTTTTTCCAACCATATGGTCGGGCGTACCTAAAAAGCTGCAATGATTTTTTTAAAATCAAAACCGTTAAGACTTTTTGAAGAAAAATAGGCTTTAATGTAACGGTTATATGGCATATACCGTTATTTTTTGAGCTTAAAAAAATTCAATTCCCCTCTGTACAACACCTAAAAAACTGTATATACCAAGTTTGAAGCAATTCGCCCCACCCGCTTGGGCTGTAGGTATCTATACATACATACAGACAGACAGACGGACAGAATTCTTAGACCATCTTTTATCGTAATCTCGTGTTTGATTGTTATCCCAAAACTTTTTTTTCGACGAATGCATAACTTGCCTTAGGCCGTGTGTCAATTGCGTTAAAATGTTAGTTAAATTTTGTAACTTGGTTAAAATTTGACACTAGCATGGTGAATAAAATGGGCAGCTAGTAGAGCAGGCTAAATTTGCTTTAAAATTTAATGTTTCTCAAGATAGAATCATTTGAAACTGTAAACGATAACCGAAAAGAAAGATGGACTCCAAAAAGTCAGGATCTACGGGGAAACCATATAATAAATGTAAGTTTTAATTTATTCAATTGAAAAATAAAATTACATTAACATTTTGTTTGTGTAGGGTCTCAAGAGGAAAAAACAAATCATATAATCCGTTGATATTTTAACAAATATAAAATAATTAATCACCCATATTACGATAGGCGTTTCGCTTAAATAACGAATGTCATTTTCAAGTATTTGTATTACGAGTGGCGTTGTATAGTTATTTTTCTCAGCGTAACGCCTTAATTCGAGTGGAACGTATATTTTTGAGAAAAAAACGTCACTCATCGTTATTACAATATGCGTAACGCCTTGTTTATACGCCAAATAAAACGCTCTCTTTTGTCGAAAAAAAATGTTTAAACGACTCGTCGCGAAGTTGCCTAAAAATATAAGTTTTGTTGTTTTGTATATACTTTTTTAAAACTTTTTATTTAATTTGGGTTTATTAAAGGGTAAAAATTAGGAGGTATCACAAAATGCACAAAACGAAATCAAATTGGAATCATAGCACAATATTGAATTTTTCAACACCAAGTTTTAAAATTGACACACAATATCCTTCTTTCTTGTAGCATTTTGTACTGCTATTTATTGAAGTACATATGTACTTACTTCGTATCTGGCAAATCTCACGGATTTGATTTGGAATTTGGGTCTTTAATTATGTATATCAATTTTGTTATTTTCGTGTTCGCATTTCCTGAGAAAATAAATGCAGCAACACTATTTGTTTAGCGACTTTTATTAATTTAATTGGCAGAAATTGAATATGAATTTAAAATTAATGACAATTGCATTGAAAATAATTTTTTTCAAAATCAGCTGCTTATGTGGAACGTATTTCAATCGACAACGAGTGTCGTTTTAGTTTCGTAATACCAACACTAAAACGCCTAAAAAGTGACTCGACACAAAAAGTGAAAGCCGTGTCGTTCAAGATAAACGCCAATCCTAATAAGGGTGAATTTAAAATATTTATTGTAGTTCATTTTGCAAATTGAATACAAATAGATTGATTTGTCAAGTTGTCAAATTCTTGTCAGCTGTGAAAATTAGTGTTTATATACTGAATCAACAAACTAACCATAATGGGAATTGTTTTGAAAAGATTTGGAATTGTTGTTTCAAAATATTAAATCAACGATGTAAAACCGAGATTTCGTTACATTTTTCGTGCCAAATTATTAACTTTATATCTTATAAAAGTCGGGTTTTGCGAAAGATATTAATTAACTTGAACAACAAAAAAAATGGTTTAGGGACATTTCTTAAATCTTGAAGGAATTTTTGCCAAAATAGTGGTTTAATAAATCCCTTTCAACGCAATTCTTACAGCAAAAAAGCTAAATTTGATCCAACCACAAACCAAACTTCAAAATTTAGCCAAGGTAGAATATTTAACCAACATTTTAACGCAATTCACACACGGCCTTATAGTGTTATGGAATCTGCAATCGCAAGTAAAAAATGTCAAAATAGACGAATATTCGTTAATTAGGTGGTTGGCTCTCATGTGCATAGTACTTAAAAGCTTAAACAAAACAAATGTATACCAGCTTTTAGTTAAATTTAAAAGCACTTGGTGTTAAATTGGCGTTTAAATATTTAACCTTATCCTTCATTTAATAGGTCAGCAGTCTGTAGAAGGTCCTTATAAACATATCAATCCATCACATGCAAAAAAAAATCCAGAAAAAATCACTAAGTTTGCTTTACGAAACACAGAATATCGAGGGTAATGGCAATGTTTATATTTATTATTTAAAATTTTCTTATTAGCAAAACAAACAGTCGGTAAGAATGCATTATCTACCTTATGGATGTATCTATATGCATTTGTAGATACGACTACTTATACTTGAAAAGTTATTTTTAAATGCAATATGCAAAAAATGAGGCAAAATATTAAACTTCACTAAATGGCTCTTTACTTCTTGTAAACAAAATTAATAATTGAGGTGCCGTTCCTTATTCACACTTATAAAAATATTCCATCATCATCTTAATATACGTCTCCGATGAACCTAATTCAGAGTGTAAATATTATTATCATTTTTAACTGCGGATAAATAACGAACAACACTTACATATTCCAATACACGTTATAGTCGTGTCGTTATAAGGAACGGTGTAATTAGCCTGCCAAAATTGCTTATTCATAGCCGTTCACTTATTTAACTGCTACTCGTAGAGTTCGGGGTGTGTTACAAAACCATCATCACCTTTATGCTTAATTGATTGACTTCTGTTTAGAAATGAATTAATATAGCAATAAAAGTGAACAAGGGACAATATTTAAACACATGTAATTAATTTCGAAATTACATTACTTTCATGATAATTAATAAGTTATACATCTAGATAATCCTTCCTCGGTCATTAGCAATTTTCATAAACGCTAGGTGGGTCTGTTTAGAATTTAACGAACACGAATTATGTTTTTTTTTTGCAAGCTTACATATCAGTTTATTTGACTATACTCAAGGACATTCTATCGAAGCATATGCCTGCACTATAAAATCTTCCATAATTGTTCTAGATGTTTTAGGAACAATCAATACTTACACATGCCTGAACAGTACGAGGGGCCAACATTGACTCGGACCACTTCCTCATTGTAAATATATCGTAAGTATTCCCAAACTTTACCAAGAGGACGACATACTGAACTGGTAAGAAGTTTGACGTCGCAATCAGAGATTGCCAGATCCTTTTCCCATCGAGTCTCTAAGTAACAGTTTAAAAGGCACAATACCGACAACATCAAGTATATGAATCGATCGGCAACACTGCCAGAAAGCCATCAGATATGAGGCCTCCAGTGAGCTGTTTTATACACGACTCAAACCATGAACCCCAGGTTAGACGACGAATGCCGGCCAAACAAGAAGCAAACAAGGTGGGGCTGTATGGAAGGACAAGAGTAGCTCGTGAGCTATACCGACAGGAGAGTTAAAACGAACACCAGCTACTTAGAGTATGGGAGTATGAGAAGCGCAGGATCGATGAAATTGGGAGATGTTACTGCAGGAATGATGTTCAAACATTTTACCAAAAGGTTAAAACGCACTTTAAATGTATTAAAGCGCGAATCGATGACTGCCAGGATATGAACAAGAAAAGATAGTAGTAAAAACGGCGATGTTAAGCATTTGGAAAGACCACTTCTGCAGACTTTATACCGGCGATGAAGAAGAAGAACCGAATTTCGCTGTCAGGCAGAACGAATCATTCAATTGAAGTGAAGACCAACAATTCAACACATCCGACATGGACAAAGTTGAGATAACCATATCAAGACTCAAGTCCCATAAGGCTGCTGGATCTGATGAGTTAGCCGCAGAGATTTTCAAGGTGGATATGATTGCACCAACCTATCAGTAAGATATGGTCGGAAGAAAGCATGCCTGACGAATGGAATCTTAGCATTGTTTTCCCGAATTTCAAGTCTTCTGAATATCGCATTCAAAATCTTTTCTAATGTATTGTGTGAACACCTAAAGCCGATAGTCAACAATCTAATAGGTCAATACCAGTGTGACTTAAGGCCAGGAAAGTGCACAGTCCACCAAATATTCACACAACGACAAATCTAGGAAAAAAACTCAGAACTTCAAATCAAATAATGTCTAATTTTGGCATTCCTGACAAACCCATCCATTTATGCAGGATGACGATCGAAATTTACCGCTGTTCCATCGAAGTCTGTAAGAAAAACTCTCCAATACCTTTTGCTGACAAAAATGTATTTAGACTTGGCGACCGACGTGAAGTGCTATCATGTGAATTTTTCAACATTATACTTGAAATAATAGTACAGGATTCCACACCAGAGGCGCCAATGATATTGGCTAAATCCGAAGATTACATTGTAATGCCAAAGACGCCTTTGTGAGTATTGAGACCGAAGCGGCAAAAATGGAGTTCGCAGTAAATGGGGACAAGATAAAGTATATCGTCTGTTTCGTTTTTCCTATTTTCGTCAGGACTGATATGTGTTTTTGTTTTCTGGCGAGGCTAAGTTTCCAGGAACAAGATCCCCCCATCCTTCACGAGCTGATGCCGTGCATAAGCAAGCCTTCCTTTAAAATCTCCTAAATATTTTCCTACCTATCCACACTACCGCCACCTATCTTCAACTCCTCTTGCAACGGAACAAAATGGATCACCAGAGTACCTCTGAGCTAGCAAAAATAGGAGCAACTTCACCTTTGATTGGACCAGAACATTATTGCGGAATGGGAGAAAACGTGATCGGCCAAAAGATCAAATATTCGGAATAAACACTACATGTTAAGATAGCCTAAACTACTACTTGGGAGCTACAAAAAAGAACGGTTCTTATCCTGTGGTAACCTAAGGATAGGGAGGAAAAAACTAAGGGTAATAACTGATTTCCTTACTAGCGACTGTAAACTGAATAAGCACTTCAATATCCAATGCAATGCTCTTTGTAGGTTTTGTAAGGTGCACGAGGAGACACCTGACCACATACTAGGGAGTTGTGTGTGAAGCCATCATTCACCATATAGATACAAATTTCTGCGACATCAACTAATAAAGGAAAAGGAACTACCCTCTATTGAAAAACCACAAATACTAAAATTCCCCAAAGGAATGTAGAATGAGAAAGCTCATCCAGTCATGTAGGAGGGCACAATACGTCTCAGGGTCGCGGTCCATCATTATCCCAAATTCATATACATTCATTACGCTTGAGCCCAATTGTGTACGTAAAATACAGACAGCCATTCTTCAACAGGAATTGGCCAGTTTTTCATCGCATAGTGAAATTTTAAAGTACAATGTGCATAAGCCGGCGTTTGCTTGTAAGTTCTACCACATTTCCAAGTAGGAAATTGCAAAAAATTCATGCATGAATAACCAACTTTCCATCAATGAGTGGAAGCTACACCCCATGAATTTGGTATGAAAACATCGATGAACTTAACATAGGGCTGTCATAGGCGTTCACCAAGTGATTTTCGAGTGGAATACTTAACAGTGAAATCATGAAGTAGGGGTAACTAGTTTATTCATAAGCAAATTATATGTGATGAAAAATGGCATGAACGTTAAGCTGTAAAATCACTAGATAAATTAGAGTTGCTTAATCAGCAGGTGAAAAATGGCATGAATGCTCAGCCATTAATTCACTCTGATAATGTAACTCGTTAATTCGCACATGCATTTTATATGATGAAAAATGTCATAAGTGTTCAATTATGAAATCAGTAGGCAAAGCCCCTATGATATCTGCTTCTTTTTTTCCTCATTTTGTATGCATTAAATAACATGAAAGTGTCAGTTTTCTGTGAAAGAGGAAATATGTTTTTTTAAGGAAACAGAAACATTGTATATGTATGTTATATCCCAAACATCATTTTATTAATTTAATTCGACGATTATTCAATAATATAATCATTCAATTAAGAAAAAAAATACGTTTAGCTAATAATAATTAAAATGTAGTCTTGATAAAATTTTGATGCGAAAGTAAACCTTATCAATAATTGATTCTTTAAAATTTGATCTGATGTCGGTCTTAGCAATTCATTTTGTTAATTCTGCTGCATTGGCCTTGCACTTTCAGTCGCCAGCATAACGTATGGAGTATAATGCGCTAAACGAAATATTGGCATTTTAAAATTTTGTTTTGAATAAAGTCGAAGTTATACCCACCAGTAGCCATATATCTTAAGGATAATAATTGCAACCTTTCAGCTGGCTCAATACAACTTCTGAAGAAAAATAAACTTCTTTTGCTGTGTTAAATAATGATAATGATGGCGAACAAAACAGGAATTTCTGGTTTATATTATGTTTTTTCAGTTTCTCTAAAAAACCCACGAACTCATGTCATGACCAGCGAATACTGACTACTGAGCGCATTTCTCGGGGCAATGTTCGTCGCTCTTCTCATGACAGATATAAAACCTCTTTTCTTAAGGCTTTTTTGTTTGCATTTTTCTTTGTTCTCGGGAAGAAAGCAAAACAACCACCGCACCGCAGAGAACCAAACATCATTTACGAACTCATGAACCTATACATTACTCTTCATCAGTGGAATCATCGCTTATGATTTTGTAACTGAAAATGTAGTGAATTGTAAGCATTCAATTCATTTGAATTCAGTTAACTGGTAAAAAAATGCGCAACCGTTTTCTTATGAAATCATTACATACTGCTCATCGATGGATATAGTCGATGAATCCATTGATGAATTCACCAAAAAAATTCATTGATATCGAAATTTCCTACTGGGTTGTCCATACTATTTTGTTCAATATTTATCCTTTATCTGAATCCCTTAAGTCTGCACAAAAAAAAAAAGAAAACTGCTCCAGATTATCACAGTAACACGTACATCATATGAATTTGAAACATAATATTTTGCTCACCTCACATTTATTCGCTGCAGGTATGTGTGTACATTATGTATGTATGCGTCTATATAGGGATTCGTGAGTATTTATAATTGCACGCCAGACAATATAAGACGAAATAATTAATACCGAACGAAAGACTTTGATTTCTTAGCCGAAACCTCTCGAAATTGTATTATAATTACTTTCGGTGTAAAAAGATTCCGTTCAAAATGAAGCTTAATTTTCACAAGGAATCCCATAGGTACGAGTATATGCAATGTATTACATTTCTGAACGATGTTTTTTTTTACACAAAAACAACAAAATGAGCAAAAAGTAATTGCGTACATCGAGCAATAATTATAATTACTAAATAATATCTGATGGCATATGTCACATGTGCTTCAATATTTATGTAAGTATGTATGTATATAATAGGAGAAATTTTCGCAAAAAAATAATTACCACAATTTTGTTCACAAATTTAATTACTCACATAGACGATGAACATTCTGTCGGAATAATAAAATTATTATTATCATGAGAAGCAATAAATGTTGTTTACTTTTATTCTCCGAATTAGAAAAATGTTTTAATGAAAACACACGTAAACATCTCAATCACTGGTCAGATCAGAGTCATATTTTGTGAAAAAAAATCACATTTTATTGATGCAAAATAAAAGGAGTAATAATTTTTGAGTGTTATAAAACTGACAACATTCCTCGTCTGGCAACATTCCAAATAAAACAAAACTGATTTAAACGTCTCTTAAATCTCTTAAGAAAGTACTGTATCTACTACTTAATTTATGCGAAATAGTGTCCATTTTCTTAATTCGGAGGAGAAATCAGAGAGATTATTGGAATGGAAAATTGGAGAAGTCAACCAATGATTTTTGAAGTATAACTTTTGCGGCGTTGCAGTTGGAGATTAAAAAAATGTCTTTGGAGCTGTCAAGCTGACCGACGACGTTTGTTGGTTTTGTGGATTTCATAGATGAGTGCAGATATGTATGTATCTGCATTGTGTGTATTCACTGAGGAATTTTTTTGTTGGTAAGTGTTATGGATTCTCATTTTGTAGGCACTTACGTGAATTGCGTGAAATTCTTTTGTTTTTGTTGCTATGTTTTTTTTTGATTCAATTTTTTTTGCAGGTACGTTGTGCATTCGCAATGATTAATGTAGTAGGTAGGTAAATACATTGTGTGTATTCGAGTACAATTTTTGTTTCCTATTTTAATATTTAAATCGTTAAATTCCAATATATTTTTTTCCATTTTTTTTACTTCTCTGCTTCCTATTTTCTTATTGCTTCAACGTACAATACGCAAATGAGCCAAATAATGCATGATCAATCATCAATCTTGCATATACACTGTTTCAATGCAGTACGCTTGATTGAAGGAAAATCAAAAATATTTGAAATTCTTAGAAATTTTTTAGAAAAATAAAGATTTTGGGAGTTATTGAACAAAATAAAATAAATTATTATTTTTAAAATTCCAGCATTTCCCTTCCGGTTCCACACTTAAAACTTGTTTTTTTTTTAATACGAATCGTGCTACAAAAATAAAACGTAATAACTTTTTCCAGTGTGAGTAATCGGCTTATTTTTTTAAATTTTATAGGCTACTATTTAAATTTATCGAAATGAATGCTTGGGATACTGCAATGATGCATTTTGATAGTGCAGCAATACCATTCTTTGCAGTCAGTCATTTCCGTCCAAAGGGAACTTAAGCTTGACTTTGGCGGTACTCAACCGAGTCGATGGACCATTATGAGGCTGGTGAACATGTTTGCCGAATCTGGAAGCATCGCACGAAGACCGTATCATCGATATCCCTATGTTCGGGTTCAGGATACAATCGTGGCTGTTGCATCGGTAATACAGTCAAATCTAAGTGTTTAGACTCGAAACTTATCGGGCCAAATTGGAGATAGCAGACGGTCATTACAACGGATACTTCATGATAACTTAAACTTGTTTCCGTACAAAGTCCAAATTACAAGCAAGTTAAACCCTCAGGATTTGCCTGTTTGCCTGGAATTTTGCCGAAAAATGATTGCAATGGCCGAAGAAGATAACACATAGATAAATAATTTGTTCATGTCTGATGAGGTCCATTTTGACTTAAACGGCAATGTTAACAAGCAAAATTGCGTATATGGAGTGCATCTAATCCAGAAATGCTCGATGAGACGGAACTGCACCCAGAACGAGTCACTGTGTGGTGTGGAGTTTCATCAAGGTGTATTGTCGGGCCATACTTCTTTGAAGAAAACGGTGTAACACAAACTGTCAATGGGGACCGTTATTTAAAGTTGTTGAAGGAGTTTTTTTACCCAGAACTTCGCCGAAGACGTATCCCTTTCAGCAGGATTTGGTTTCAACAAGATGGAGCAAGTGCACACGTAGCCACACGAGTTATGTCGGAGCTCCAACGAAAATTCCCAAACAAATTGATATCCAGATATTGCACTTTCCGCTGGCCCCCAAGGTCACCTGACCTGACTGCATCAGACATGGGGTTGTGTCAAGCAGGAAGTGTACAAAACGAAACCCAGGAATTTGACTGACTTGATGCAGTCCATTATGACAATGAGGTGATCCCGATTTCAACCCTTCAGGCCGCAATGAACAATTTTCTGATCAGGTGCCGCATATGCGTGGATGAGCGTAGAGGTCATTTGCGGTCTATCATCTATAAAAACCCTTAGTTATTTAAAATAAAATTCAATAAAAAAAAATTAATGAAATACATCGATTAAAATAAAAGTTATTTAAATTTCTTATTGTAGCACGATTCGTGAGCCACCCTGTAGCTTTATGCCATGGGGGGATATGACATGTGATTTAATTTTTCCATAACGTGGATTATTTTTGGATAGCCAACAAAAAAACACTCATAAAAAATAGTTAAATTCTTCACTTAGCTTATTTAGTAACAATAGTATCATGTTTTATGTTTTTCTGATAATTCATCTATGAATATTTCTTCATCCCCTGTGTTTTCAATATCACGATTTGTTGCTATACCAGCCAAAACATTCAAGTGATAAAATAAATACTCAGGTAACTTAAGGGGATATTGATACCCTAACATTTTCCTTTATTTACGCTAACGACCTATCCCTACACTCTATATTTGAAATTAAGTTTGTTTGCACCTAATTGATTGACTTACTGATTGCGAAATATATACAAAAATCAAAATCGCTATAATTTATGAATGAAAAATTAATTAATTCAATGAATTCTAATGGCTGATCTGGAATTTGATTGTTTATGAACATTATTTACATATTATGAACTTTAGTTGACAATACACCTTTCGCATTTATTAATTAATTAATTAATATTCTCTAAGCGGATTTTAATTATAAATGCTCTAATATTCA
Source organism: Philhelius pedissequus (assembly GCA_910595825.1). Lineage (NCBI taxonomy): Eukaryota > Metazoa > Arthropoda > Insecta > Diptera > Syrphidae > Philhelius > Philhelius pedissequus. The sequence continues at coordinate 71,082,303 of OU343160.1, read as the reverse complement.
ACATGTTTTCATAAACATATTTATGTATCAACTTAAAGGCTTTAAATAAGGTCGGTGATTTTTTGTTTAAAGAACTTGGTAAATGATATTTAGATCTTAATTAATAAAATACGAATTAACAGATTATAGCTGTGGATTAAGTAGGGTAAGCTTAGAAGTTGAGTTTGAATATTAATATCGTTTTCGATTGCCTGTTGAAAGTTACTCTTTTTCACACCTGTTACTCCAAAACTTTCTATTTGCTATTGGGAGTATTTTCTGTTATAAATTTCATAAGTGAGTATAAAAATAATAAACATAATATAAATGTATGAATTGTATAAAGAAGCCATTTGTCTAGATGACCACGTTCAAGTGTAACATAATCGTAAATTTGTGGATACGACATTTTCAAATTCGATTTCAATTTAAAATTAGAACAGTCCGAAAATCCAATTGAAAAAAACGACATAAATAAATATATCCCACAACTTCACACCTGTTTCCATATTTTCAATTTAAAGCGTTTACTCTAAGTAAGTCATTTGGAAACTTGTCAAGGAGGGTACTGGAATTGGCAAGAAGATTTAGGTACACTTGTCTGTTCGATTGACAATTTCGAAAAGCTCACCGATTCGGAATTATGTACAATAAGACGGAAAACGGGGCAAGCATAAGCGTACATTTTATAAGTAAATAGAAGACATTAAGGCGCCAGTTATAGCTGTCATTGAAACTTATCATTGACAAATTAGTCTATTAATTCTGAGGCACTTAAACAAATAAAACTGATGTCGTTTTGGTACCAAAATGAAAAAAATATTTTATTTGCTCTACCACTTTCTTGTAAATTCACTTTTGCTTTTTCAATGATCATTGAATGATCATTGAAAATGCTTTCCATCATTGAAAAATCAAAAGTGAATTTAAAATTAAGTGGTAGAGATAATAAAATATTTTTTTGACAAAAAATATTATAAATATATCTTATTACCTTCATTTTGGTACCAAAACGACATCAGTTTTATTTGTTTTAGTGCTTCAGAATTGATAGTCAAAGTTTGAAATAATGAGTTTCAATGACTACAACTGGCGCCTAAGCCATTTCTTAAAGTTTTTTTCTATTTAGTTTTTAGGCAAAGACAGGGAGTGAGTAAGTCAGCTTATTTTTCGAGCAAATTTTGCATTTCGAAAAAAAAAAAAAATAAACGTCTGGATCGCACGAACTTGCTCTTGTAGCTAACAACTTTAGTGTAAAGTAACCACTGACGGTGTTAGTAGGTATAGGTAGTCTAGTTTAGTTATCCTGTGCAGGTTTAAGGCCGAAGTAGGCAAGATTACCTTGATTCTTATTATAATGAATTGTCGAATGCATGATTGGAGGAATGGTTATATGGGTATGTACCTACGAACGTATATTTAAATGGATTTTAATTATTTAAATTACGAGGGAAATATGTCCTACCTGTATAGATGGAACCTAGGTATGTAAATATGTAGTACATATATATATAATGAAAGTGAATGGTGTATAGGTAAGTAAAAATAGTTTTTTCTTGTACGGATTTTGATGAAATCCTGTTTTTTATTTTTAGTTTTTTTAAAACAACTTTTTTTTAAACTTTGGTATGCATTATTTTAGAGTATATTAATATACATGTGGTTATTAAATTTAAAATAATTTTCTTTGATAGTTTTAAGCATATTGATTATTCCAAAACAAAAAAAAAAAAACTTTATTTTAATTAGAAAGAAAAAATTTTGGTAGGCAGAATTAGTTTGCTATATGAAAGGTACCGTAAATAGAACTTTCCTGTGAATTTAGTTGTGATCAAATGATAGCTTATACCAACAAAATAGGAAATTCTCAAACATTTTTATCAAAATAGTTGGAGCCGTTTTCGAGAAAAATACGATTTTCCTTAATATGGCAGGTAACGTTATTTTTAGGCCTGAAAAAATGCCAAAGGAATCACACATTTTGTGTAGGTCACTTTTATATGTTTTTCAATGATCGTGATGTCATGTTTGATTGTTAGAATTTTTTGTTACTTGTCAATCTATGACCAAAAACTTGTACTAAGCCATCTTAGGTGATTCCCTAAATTCTTTTTCTGAAAAGAATGTGTAACCCCATATATAACTCTACCTGCGATAAAAGGTTTTGTAAGAAAAAGCGACCTAATCCTCGGAAAAGGACGGAATAACTGTTGACCACCCGGCAAAATGCATTAAGGACAACGACCTTCGGATATGCACGTGGAATGTAAGAACTCTTAACAGACTACGTGCAGTCGAACAACCAGCGGAGGCCCTAGACTGCTACAGAGCAGGAAGTATTGATATCCAAGAAGTACGATGGGATGGGCCGGGCAAAAGGAAGATGAAACTGTGACGTATATTACGGTGGCTGTGAAAGAAGACCACAGCGTCTATTTGGGTGCCGGTTCGTCAAAAGCGACAGACTTAGGCAAGAAGTCTTGGGCTTTCGACACGTAAATGAGCGACTTGTGAAAATCCGTATCAAGGTTAAATTCGCCAACATTAGTCTAATATGCGCTCACCCCCAACAGAAGACAAGGATGACTTCTACAAGCTCGGCAACAAAACCTATGAACAGTTCTCTAAATATGACGTTAAGATCGTACTAGTCGATTTTAACCCCAAAATAGGTAAAGAGGAAATCTTTGGTAGGACTTTCGGAAAACATAGCCTACACGACACAACGTCTGGAAACGGACTTAAGCTAATTGACTTTGCGGCGTCACGTAACGTGACCATTGAAAGCACACGGTTTCCTCATCTCGAGATACACAAAGGGACTTGCGGCATCCAGATCAAATAACCGTCAATCAGATTGATCACGTTGCGATCGATGCAAGGCACGCCTGCAGTATTCTGGATGTTCTCACCTTCCGAGCAGCTAAATTCGACTCGGACCACTACCTTGTTGCAGCCAAGGTAAGAATGCGAATAACCCGAACATCCCAACAACGGAGTAATACTGTGAGAAAGTATGACGTCGGAAAACTGCAATCGCAAGAGACCGCCAGAACCTATAGCGATCGAATATCCCGTAACCTCTCAATAAATCCATTGCCGCCAGAATCAAGTGCCGAGACCATTTCTGCAGACTGTTAAACAGCGATGAAGACCAAAATCCCGCTGTCAGGCAGAATGAACCATTCAACATGGACGATGACACACAAAACTTCCGTCCACCTTACCAAAATTAAGTGAGGATAGCAATATCCAAACTAAAAAACATCAAAGCTGCTGGCCCTGACGGACTACCCGACTAACTCTTTAAAGCAGCCGGAGATGACCTGGAGCAGTGCATACACCAACTCATCTCTAAAGTTTGGTCAGAAGAAAGAATGCCTGATGAATGGAACCTCAGCATCGTTTGCCCGATCCACAAAAAGGGAGAGTTGCAGGGAGTTGCAGGGAGGGTTGCAGGTTCGATTCCTGCCGTTGTCTATGTCTTCTTATATTCCATTCAAAACCAATTCTCAAAATTGTCATATAATAACAATAAGTTGCTGCTTTGCTCATTACATGTTGTTTAGGCATAATTAGGCATAACACTAACAACGTGTGATTGAGTAAAACTAGCATACCCATTAAGTATGACATCGACATAAATAAAATAATGCGAATTATAAGGGACATACATAAATAAGACACGGTAATTCCCTCCGCATTAGTTCAGCCGCCATCCCTGGAGGTAAATCTGAGACAACAACCAGCTCTAGTCTCAGAACATCGCGTCACACATCTTTCCTATCCTTCTTTCTATTCTTCACCAGATGCCGCGCTGTGTTAAGAAAAACATATAAAGGGTATTCATAATCCCTTGAGCGCGTGCAAAGTTATAAAAAAAAAAAAAAAAAAAAAAAAGACCCTCTAAACTGCGCCAACTATAGAGGAATAAGTTTCCTGAATATCGCGTACAAGATCCTTTCTGCTATATTATGTGAACGTCTGAAACCATTTGTCAGCAACCTGATTGCACCCTATCAGTGCGGTTTCAGGCCAGGAAAGTCCACAATCGATCAAATGTTCACGCTACTGCAGATCCTGGAAACTACCGTAAATATTTCAAAAACCTTTAAAACTGACATAATATTTGTTTTTTAATTTTAAAGAATTTTTTTATATAAGACATGAAATTAATAATATTTTTAAAATTAATATGTTTAGTTAAATTTGTGCATTTTGGATAAATTATTATTGTACCTTCAAAAAAACATAAAAGCTATCTACGCCACTGGTCCAAGTATGTAACCACGTTAAATATTTTCCACTCATCTCTTCTAAGCTCAACATTTAATCAAATATCACACATAAGATAAGCATTCCTTAAAAAACAGTCAAATGTTTCCATACGTTTTTTTTTCGGGCAAAACGTTAAATGAACTTTCTTCCTCAATAAATTCCCATCTGATACTTATTACGTCTAAATCCCCTAGCAAGTAGATTCTATCGTTTCATCATTTTATTTTAATGTGTTGGGGAGTTCATTGCAATTTTGCAACATAGACCAAAAGGGAACAAGTTCAAAATTCCCTCTTATACTTCACGCGAAAAATAACTTCCGCAATCTACACAAGTTGCTGTATAATAATTTCGATATACTTACATACCAGTGACTATACAATAACAATATACATAGAAACTGGAGAAAAGAGCCCGGTCCCCTTTGAGACCTAAAGAAAACAGAATTCATATTGTTTATAATTTAGATACTCTTTGATATACGAGTATCTATATAGATGCGATGTGTGGTACTATTACATTTATTCTTGGACGACCATCTCCATCAAAAATATCGAAGGAAACAGACTAACCCGAGCCCGAGCTGTACCATAAGCATCTCCCTAGTGTCTAAATCGGTACGGTGCGCTGCTGGTGTGATGTGAGTGGTGATATTAAAATAATATTCAATAAGAGAGAGAGCACGTATCTTTAAATGGAAAAGTATCCAGAACTAGACATTGTGATTAGATATATGGGGCAAAGTACCCACATAAACTTTTAACTGATTGAATTATAACTTTTATTAGATGAATGAAAGTTGAGTGTATTATAACAGCTATCCACAGTAAGCCTTTCCTATATACGAGTATTAGAATAGAAGTGGATATGGAAATTGTATCTTCTATAATATAGATACAATATATAGTTGATGGTGATTGTTCAAGAACATAATATCCATAAGTCATTTTTATTCTTATTTTTTACTGCAAGAAGATATAAACGGTACATCCAGCATCTTGCTTGACAACGAGATACAAAAAACCTTAATATCGTACCGTAGCTAGTTGCTTAAATGTAGTATACGAACTCATAAATAATGATTTAGATTTTTTCGTCAAGACAAATTGTTTTCAAGGAGGACAATCAACACATTTCCCCAAAAAGCAGTAGAGGGCGAGAGATATGGTTTATGGTTAGTTTTATCTCTCTGCGATGTATGTAGATTGTAGATAGATTTAAGACCGTAAAAACACAAGCAGCAAAAAAGATACTCTCGCTTAATTTATTCTGGGTAAACAGTAAAATAAAAAAAATAATGTTTTTGTTTAATCGGCACTGTTTCCAAGTCCTGAAATTTGTATTGATCTTTTATGTATTATTAATTCAAAACCTTTATGGTTTTTTTTTCTTCATCGGATTGAATAATTTTCCCTTTAAATCGAAGAAAAACTCTCGAAATCATATAATGTCTGCTCTTGTGTTGGTTCAACAGAATTCAATCTTTCGTTATACCTACGCGATTATATTCAGTTTTGTATACATATTTCAAGAAATTATAAGAAAAACAACATTAATCTGGTATCTGGCATAAACTGTAGGGCCTTTATTTATTCATTAATAAAAAAAAGGTAAAAATTGTTATTTAAATTCTAGCGTATGCGCAGGTTGTGGAAATTTGATGAAGATATGTATACAATTTGTGAATAAATTAATAAAATATATTTTTTTAATTTCTAATAACTTCAAGATTAAAAAAGTTGAAGAATAACAAATTATGGGCTTGGGTACTTGGCCACCTCATCTGTCGTTATAGACCTACATTTGGTCTGGTCTATGATGTTTGGAAATATTTGTCGTTATAGTTCTACACTCGTGTGAACTACGAGAGCATAAGTGTAGTGCTTGACTTCATGTGGTTATTTTTCGAAAAAAATTTTCTTCAGCGACGAAGCACATTTCTCACTCGGTGGGTATGTTAATAAACAGAATTATCGTATTTGGGGTTCTGAGAAACCTCAATTAATTGAAGAGATGCCATTACATCCACAAAAAGTCGCTGTTTGGGGCGCTCTTTGGTCCGCAGGTGTGATTGGACCTTACTTCTTCGAAAACGACGATGGAACGACTGGCTCCGTCAATTCGGAGCGTTATGGACATATGATAACCGACTTTTTTTGCTTGCTATTGAAGAATACGACTTGGAGAATATGTGGTTTCACACAACTCGAGAGAATATGGCTTTATTGCAAGAGACATTTCCTGGCCGCGTAATTTCTCGTCGTGGCGATATCAACTGGCCGCTGGACTTTTTTTTGTGGGGCTACGCGAAAGACCGTGTTTATGCAGATAAACCTTTAACTCTTGAGCACTTGAAAACCAACATTCGTCAAGTTATGGCTGAGATACCGCCCAATATGTGTCAAAAAGTTGTCGAAAATTACCTCAAAAGAATCGATGCTTGCAACAATTCGAGTGTTGGTCATTTAAATGATGTAGTGTTTCACACATAATGTCAACGTTCAAACTTTATAATAAAAAAGAAATATCATGAAAAAAAATATTTTTTCTTGTGATTTATTTACGTTTACTTTTGATGCCGCAAAATGGATAACCCATTACAAGCATAGAGAATTTTCTGGAGCAAACACCAAACTCTTATTCTCGAGAAAATTTTTTTATCGGTGTGTATTACATTTTTGCTATTGGTAGTTTGTGATCTCTAATAATCGTAGTTTCATTTCGCTCATTTCCTGCATATGGAATTAAAAACTGGAAGAGGCTTAAGTCGAGGAAAAGTAAGGGCTTACAATTCCAAAAAAAAAAAAAAACAGTTAACTAAATGTTCATTGTAGACGGGTTTTAGACTAGAAGAATATGCGAAGAAGTGTTGAAAAAGATATTGAGTTGTAAAGACTTAGACAGTCCACAGATTCAGAAGGGAAAAAACCATCAGGCAAAGGCTATGTAGACCGATCGTTGTATGTAGAAATTGGCCAATTCTTTGGTCTTATATTTATTTATTATTTATGTTGTCTGTATGTGGTTGCAAATTGGGTTTTCGGTCACACACATAGAAGACCAAGATGTCGAATCGATTCGAAAGATAGAAACGGCTTGTAACGGGTGTTTTTTTAAGAGCTTGAGGACGTTAAATAATAATACAAGACATAAATATTGTTGGAATGAGTTTTCCAATTATTATAATCTGGTAGATAATTTCATGGCATTTTTTTTTGAAATATGATTTCCGACATATATCTGCCTTCGCTACAACTTGTATAGTTGGTTCGATTAGTCCAATTTTTGACTACATTTTCCAATTAATTTGACCGTATGGCATCAATGCTGGCTTGAATATCGACTTCCAATGATTCAAGAGTTGCTGGTTTGTCGGAATAAGCTGACAGCTTAACATAGCCCCGTTAAAAGTAGTCGAGAGAAGTAAAGCCGCATGAACGAGGGGACGAGTTAACACCACTTCTGGAAATAAAGCTGTTAACAAATTGGTTTTGCAATAAATTTATGGTGAAGGGCACTGTATGGCAAATTGAGTCGTCTTGCAGGAACCTAATGTCGTCGATTTTTAGAAGATTTAATTGTGGAAACAAAAATTAGTCAATATAGCACGATAGGACTCGCTATTTACATTTCCGATAAGGTTTCTTTGGCGGATTGTTTTATCGACACGGTCGAAAGTGATATTTTGGAGGATTTTTTACATTTAAATACATAAAAATGTGAGTTTAACTTTTATTTTTTTTTCTATAAAAACAAACTAATGAAATAAATAATAATTTTTTGCAATAAACGTGTAGGTGCCCAAGACAGCAAGACACCAACCGGCAACAATTTTCTCCGCTCATCGCGAAAACGAAGGGATAGCCAAAGGACCAAACATACAACGTTCTCTGCAATATGTCCAGCGCTTCGGACATTGAATTGCATACTGTGGATTGCGCCAGTCCAATGTTTGTATCCTGCCCAACCAATTTCTGGTATGATCCGTCTGCAAGGAATCTTAATGTTGCAGCTAATTTTATAATTGGTGGTGTCCCATTATTGTTCTGTGGTCTATATTTGTCTTTTATTTCGTCCAAGACAATTTTAAATGTTTCTTTTGAAAGGCGAAACAACTTATCGAATCAAGTTTTTTTTAAATAAAGATAATTTAACAACTAATAAACACGTTAAACAAAAACACTGACTCGAAGCAAGGAAGATCAAAAGGTGAAGAATCACTTCTTAATAATTTTCTTCTCAAGTTTGAATTTTAAGATTCTTTTTCTTCCTCACGTTAAGCATTTATATAAATAATATTTGAGTCCATTTTATATTTAAATAAATATTTTATTACAAAGTTAATGTACCTCGGACAAAACACAAATGATTTTGATTGAAATAATAAATATTCACTGGCAATCAGCTGTCAATTATCTGGAAATTTTGGAAGTAGCATTTACGATTCGCTTCGAATTCGTTAATTGATCAGAACGAAGCGAGTCGAAAATGAGATATCGAATTAAAAACGATTCGCTTCGTATTCCCTAATCAGCCAACAGGTTGCATTTAAAAGACCACTAGTTAAAATTATTATAATTATAATTATTATTATGATGCCACCAGTGTGGAAACAGTACCAAACAGTCAACTTTAATGAAAATAATGGTTATTCGTCAATGGCTTGGGGCCATATACGTCAATTTTTCTTATTGAAAAAGCCATTTAACCAGAAATAAGCTCCATTAACATGACCGATTATGTTGACTGTAAAATGGACGAACTGCTCTATGAACTTTGAGAACAGATTTATTTTGTTCAAAGTAAATTTCCTCAATTTGGAAGCATTGATCCGAGCGGCCGGCGGCGTTAAACAATTAATGATGAATTGCCAAACCTTTATAACTGAATAGAAAAGTCAACAGAATCTTACATTCGCAAATGTCAAACAACAACCATCGATACTACTCATGCAGCTAAAAAAAAAACACCCTTTACTTTATCCTCTCACGATAAATACTCGTATAGAGCAATCAAAGTATAATGTAGCCATAATTAAATTGATATTTTATAGAACTCGGTTTAATCAGATAAACATCTTTCGCCCTTAACAAATGGAATTCCCCAAGTTGTCACATTTTTTCAACAAACTAAAAACACAGGTTTTGACCTAAAATTATACAAAAAAATGTATAGACAATTAAAAAAAAAACTAACCGACATATCAGACATCTTCTGACCACAATAGATATTATAAAAAAAATATTCACCGAAACTGGCAGCAATATAATGTGCTTAGGTAAGTACCTACATATAGCCACTCGCCAGTCAGAACAGCTCAGAATCAGGTCAATATAACTCCCATTACCAATAGGCCTTTACTGATCGCCGCTGATGTCGAAGCCACTCATGAAGGAAAGTTATCTGTTCGGGTGTCTTCACTATTACAGAGCTTAGATATTCATTTAATCAAAAAAAGGCCGTACGTTTGTAATCATTTGCGATATCTATCTGGTTAATACATGTTTATTAATTGCTTAGAAGAACGAGCCTACTCCGGAAGATAAACACTTTACCTTATTAATGTTACCTAGCTACTACTGATTATTATCTAACAGTTCCGATACTTATGATTTTATATGGGCTTATAAATTTTCGATTCTATGTGTAGATGTTTATAGGACTATTTGCTGTTACTCAATAGATTCGACCTAGGGCTGGCAACGACACCGAGACTAGTCTCGGTCTCGTCTCGGCCTCGGTCTCGTCAACGAGACGAGACTCCTTTAAAAGTACCGAAGACGAGACCGAGACGAGAGCGAGACGAGACCGTATTTTTGGTACCGAAATTCGACGAGAGTCTCGCTGGTCTCGGCGGTCTCGTTGGTTTGGTTTTGGTTTTCGCTATAAGAAAATGTTGTTTTTATTTCATTATTTTTTAGTATTTAATCATGTTCAATTTTTATAATATTCATAAGTTTTTTTTGCGAAATATTATATGCGCGTTAACATATCAAACCATATACGTACGATTTATGAATGCATGACGTTGCTTCCTTTTGGTGACATTTGGTAAAAAATATTGTCAAAACGTCAAAATATAGTTCGTTGTCTACCTGTCAAGCCATGAGCTGTCAAAATCCATTGAAGGATGGCTCCGCTTTAAATAGATTAAAACACTTTGCAACATTAAAATTTTACCTCGGAAAATTCGAAGTTTTTCCGATTTTATTTTTGGCTTCGGAAAAAGGTGATTTAAGGCCTTTTGGGTGAGGTTTGAAAAAAAAAATTTAAAAACAACAAAATATATAGTCCTATTCTGTTAAACGTTCACGTGAATATTTGTATTCTGCTATCCGACGGACAAAACGAATTGTTTCAAAATGTACATAAATTTCGATCAAAAATAAATTTTAACAATTAGATTCTCTTAAGAATTAAACAAAAAAAATATTAGTTAAGCTTTGGTCTCAAAAGATAGAAGACATTTGAAAATATCTAAATAATGAAAAATTGAGTGAAATATTCACGTGAATCGGAAGATAGCAGAATAGGGCTGATAGTTTATTGCCTACTAGCCAAGCCATGAACTGTCAAATTCATTGAAGGATTGCTCCAATTAAAATGGAATAAAAAAACTGTACAAAATTCAAGTTTTATCTTGGAAATACGGCTCTTCAAAGGTGTCTGATAACGTTACTTCACAGCCTATTTTTAACGTTATCACACACTTTTGAAAACTAAATTCGCACAAAATGTAAGCATTCGGAACGCTTTCATACGCAACTAATAAAATTCAACTTAAAATCAGTTTTCGATTTACACAAGTAAAACTTACTCGTTTCAACTAAAGTCTATGGCCTTAGCTTCATGGACCTACGTACTGCAGAACAAAATTTCTAGGTTATGATTTGTTTAACATAAGCAACGCACGAGGATATATCATTATTAGATTCATGCATAATTGACAAACACAATAAAGTTCGAAAAGACGTGCAGATGCCAAGTTTAACCGAATTCTTGAGATCCATATTGTACGTTGATTTTCACCAAGTTTCCCAAACTTGTTTTTTTTTTGCTATTGGTTTTGACAGTTAAATGTGAATATGTGTACCGATTCGTACGATTTTTCACGCTACCAAACATTAAAATTGGAGCAATCCTTCAATGGATTTTGAAATATCATGGCTCGACAGGTAGGCAACGAACTATATTTTGACGTTTTGATAATATTTTTTACTAAATGTCATACAAGAGGCGTAAAATCAACTTTTGCCGGAGGAAAAAATTTTGAGGTAAAATTTGAATTTTGTAGAGGATTTGTAATCCATCTAAATCGGAGCGATGCTTCATGGATTTTGACAGTTCATGACTTGACAGGTAGGAAACTTACTATATCTTGACATTTGGATAGTATTTTTTTTCCAAATGTCACCCAAAAGTTTTAAAATCACATTTTGGGGAGCAATCAAAAATTTCGTTTTTTTTTAGGTATAATTTGAATTTTGTAGAGGTTTCCTAATCCGAAGCGATGCTTCAATGGATTTTGACAGTTCATGACTTGAAAGGTAGGCAGCTTAATATATCTTGACATTTGAGCAATATTTTGTTTTCGAAATTTCACCTAAAAAGTCTAAAATCAACTTTTTAGTGAGCAATAAATTAAATCGAAAAATTTCGATTTTTTTACGTAAAATTTTAGTTTTGTAGAAGTTTTTTTTTAATTCATTTAAATCGGAGACATCCTTAAATGGTTTTTGACAGGTCGTGGCTTGACAAAACCGGTTAATTTATTTTTAAAAAAATCGAGCGTTGTATGTGGGTACTCTTTTTTTTAAATATTTTATTTGTTTTTGCTATGAAATATATTAACTTACACAATTCTTCCAAAATGTTATTTCCACTTAACTCAGAAGACAAAACAGACTCACGAGTTTGTTTTATACATTTTCCCGCATTTTTCTTACCGACGGACTGCTGATATACCACAACCATACTCTATATTTGCAATCCGAATAATGCGTCTAATCTTTATCTTACATCTTTTTACTACCAACAAAACACGAAAGAAACCAAGACTAAGGATGATACCAAGTCCGAGACCGAGACGAGACCGCACTTTAAAATTTTCTCGAGAAAAAGGCGGGACCAAGGCCGAGACGAGACTTGGTTAGGCGAGACCTGGACCGAAACCGAGACGAGACTGAAATGTTTCGATTTTGACGAGACCGAGACGAGATTAACAAAAGTCTCGCCTGGTCTCGTTTCGTGGCCAGCCCTAATTCGACCAAACTTCCTTGACCGAAATGCAGCGCTTGTCAATTTGTATATGCCCATAAATTTGCAAATGATATATTTTACAAATTGCGATAATATCTCTTCACGTAGAATCATAATTGACTTGTCTGTGGTCTAAGTGTGGCAGCCGTTTTTTCATGGGAGCCACTTCAACCTAACCTATATTTCACAAACGTGCTCGTTTATACCCACAGGTCAATTATTAGTAATTGTTCCGGACACAATTTTTTGTCAAATTGGATTCTCTAATTTACCCCTTTAAATACCGACTAACTTAGTTAACCAACATTCTTCCGAAGTTAGTTCAACCAGTTGCAAATTGCTTGGTCAAAATTATGTTCGAGGTTCAGTTTTTTTTAGAGGCAAAGCAAGTTTTTGTTACAGTTTGTAAAACGGAAGTTGTTTTAATTTTTCCACAACACTATTAATTTTTTTTATATTGTCTAACAAGATAATAATTTAATAAATATCCGACATCTACTTTAATAGTATTTAAAAAAAAAAGAAACAAATATTTGATATTCGACTTTTCCTTATTACTTCAAAATTATACTATTGCATTTAAAATACTGTATTGACATTAGACCTTACAGGCTTGCTAAATAATTAGGAAGATTAATTGGGACTTTGTTTGGTATTGTTCTAAGAAATCATTTCAAACAAAAAAATAATTTAAAACAATTGTTGCAATCAAAAAGTTTTATTTTAAGAAAAACAAAGCAAACAATAAATATCATACGCAATAAAATAATTTAGTGCATTTTTGAATGCTATTGTTAGAATGTTTTTGAGTTTTTACTCAAATATTTAATATTTTGGTGACATCTGTTTAAATGTTAACCTTTCCATTAAAACAATTAAAACAATGACAAATTACGAATAAATGCAATTTAATTCAAATTAATCACAATTTCGCCTTTGTATAATTTTTTAACATGTGGAGTAGTTGAGTAAATTTTCATTGCATTTTCCTCTCACTCTGGTTGCATTGGCTTGCATAAACCTATCTCAAGTGTCCGTACTTATCATTATTAATCGCCGCAAATATGAGAGAAATGCGTGTATGGGTTACCGTTGCTTATTTAAAACAATTAAAATTTTAATTAGATTAAAAAAAAAACTATTTATCTTCTTCCACACCACCAAGCGAGTTAACAGTATGCCAATAGGCGCCTTTATTAGGGTAACTTTTTAAGTTATATTATATCACATTACTATTTATTTAACTTAATCTTACTTCGCTATTTAACAAACGCAAAATCAATTAGATATATAATATTTATTGTTGATAAAACAAAATTTTACTTTATAAAACATTTTGGAATGAATATCCACGTAATTTGCTTTAAACGGTTCGATACTTTGAACAAATAACTTTTTCTGCAAAAACACCGAAACCGGACAAAATTAATTGCATTTTAACGGGCTATTTAGAAATACAATCAAATAAAAAGGAGAAAATCATAGCGACAACACTTCTCCTCCTCACCTTATGAATTAAAGCTTAACAGCAGAAAGCTCTTTGGTAAACAAAATACTGAAAAAGCCCTTTGTATAGCTTTCAATGGGTACTGGTAATTCTATTGGAGTGAATATTTCGTTCAGCTTATACCGCGATAGTTGAAACGAGTAATGACGACGGTAATGGTAGGATGTACGATACTTTGCAGGAAAGTACAAAAACAATTTGTGTTAGTTGGTCAGTGGGTAGAATCTTTTACAGTGGTAGATTTTTTTCAATTAAGTTTGGTGACAGTACCTATATACAGGTATCACTGGTTTGAAAAAAGCTCGCCCATAAGCCCTGTACTGACTATTTTTGTTGAACAGAGTATAATTATTGAGGATTAGAAGCATTAAGTAAATACTAAATGTATTCAGTTGGATACTCTCGGGTGATGGATTTTAGCTCAAACATTTCTTTACATAAATTCTAGATAAAACATAACGTAGTAATTTGTGATACACGTATTTTTGCAATTTTCTAGATACAAATAAAGTTTAGTAATGACTTCTTATTATAGGGGACTGTCTTTTCTGGATACTAGCTATAAATTCTTCACCTTCAAAACACTTATTACTTGAATTAAAACTATAAAGATCATAATTACAATGACGTAGATCAAGTTTATATAACGGATTGAACATATAACTTTCATACGTACGAGAATCCATGTCCTTGCCTTAGAATTTTGACAGGCAAAGACTTCATGGAATTCTGTCTGAAGCAGTTGAAGTTAAAAATACTGAATACGTTGCTAGCGAATGGTTTCCACGAATCCCCAATTTATGTAGGTACTTCGCTTTTAACGAGTTTGGAATGGTGTAAGCTTAAGTAAAAATAGACTATTTATCCCCATTATAAACTAACGGACATGAACATGAATAATCTCATCTTAAAGGCTCCCTTTAAACCCATTTATTTCAATTAAGATAATATCAGAAAATAATATTTACTTCGGTGGCACCTGTCCAATATTTAAAGGATAATAATGTTTTAAATGAAGTATATTTGTTAATATGCGCTGTTCCATTCTCAACTCCTAAATATCCAAAATGTCAACTGCTGCATGAGATCACAGTAAACGCTCAATATAATGAATCTCGATTCAATTAGACTTTCCAGTTTAGTAAACACTTAAAGTGTAATTACTTTGAATTATTTTGAATAATAAAAATAGTGCAGATACATTTTTACATGCGATAATAATTATTCAAATTTTGCATTCGTAAAAAATCGAACTCGAAATTTTGATCAAACTTGAAATTACGATGATAGCGAAGATGAACAAAGTGGGCCAAGCAATTCCGTCTGTTTGTCTACCTGTACATCGATCTACAGGCTGAGTAGAATAGAAATAATACTGCATACCAAAATGTTCAATAAATAATTTTTTGAATTTTTGAAAAGTTTTGTTTGAAAAAAAAAAAATATTTTTTAGAAATAAAAAGAAATTTTGTATACAGTAGACGCTCGATATAGTCAAGTAATAAAAACCAGGCATGTTCAGTCGTTCGAGAATGTTCACTATTTCCAGAGAGAATTTGTATTAGTTTTTCAAAGCTAAATTTAATAAAAACTAATGTACATTGAGTAGTGTGATGTACACATAGCTTTTGTTATAATTTTTTAGTGTAAATAAGCAATTTTACAAACATTAAATAAAATACATAGGCAGAGTGAGGCTTGACAAAAAGCATATGTATGTAATTATTTAAATTTTCTTTGAAAAAATTTCATCAGTATAACAAAAAAAGGACCATTTCATATGTAGTCCAGGAAAATAAGATATTCACTTCGGAAAAATTCCGGCAAAGCTGAATTTTGAAGGAGAGCTTAATTTTTACGTGCTAAGCATTTCCTTAAGAGTATCATAAATTTGGTGAGGGGTAGAAATTGGGTAAAATTCATTTTTTTCTAAATGAAAGCCATAGGTTTTTTAAAAAAGTTTTTGGTACATAAAGTTGCATTGTTCGTCATAATGCATATACCTATAGATTAAATTTATTCGTTAAAGCAACCAGACTTAATAAAGCTAATATTTCGACGAACAATTAAATTTTGGTACGCTATAACTTAAGAACAAATTGACGTGCAGAAGTCGTTAATACGTCATTTTGTAGAAAATTGTATTGTCTATAAGTTGTTCTTAGAAATTTTGTGAAAAATAAAGGTTTTGGGAGTTATTGAACCAAATATAATTAATTACTATTTTTATGATGACAGCATTTCCCGGTTCCACAGTTAAAACTTGTTTTTTTTTTTAATAGAAAATAGTTTTCCAAACTAATATAAGTAAAAACAAAACATTTCCTCACTCAATAACAAAAATGTATTACATTTTTTGAAAAAATGTACTACACCCCAATGTTTTCGACCATTTTCTCCAAATCAATCAATTATACCATAAAAAGTGTCATAATTTTTTTTTTGTATAGAATGACATGGTCTATAATGTGTATCAACATCTTTTTTCAAAAAAACCTATGGTTTTCGATTAATTTGGAAAAAAGAATTTTAAACCGCTCCAAATTTAGGGTAGTTTTAGGAAATTCTTAGGAAGTAAAAATGAAGTTCACCACCAAAATTCAGCTTTGGCGGAATTTTTTCGAAATTATATTATTTTTTTATCTAATTTTCCTGGACTAATCACTTGAATAACACAAAAAAAACATAAAATTAAGCTCTACAATTCATACAAACAACAACAAACAAATCGTTGAACATTAATATTAATTATCGGGTACCAAGGTAGAAATAAAGTTTTGTACTCGTATAACAAAAAAATAATTCGTCACTTTCGTTTTAATTTAAATGTTTTAAAACTAAAATGTCAGAATAATCTGCATTATTATGTACCGCCCATTCAATGACCTTATTAATACAAATAAGAGCATCCTTTGATGAAATTGGGCACAGATACAAACGCATTTAAAGAGTTTATGGTTAAAATGACATGAAGCTAAACTGTCAAACCCTATCGACTATCCATGGACGCATTATTGATAGAAAATTCTGAGAAAAGAATCAGTTTTCACTATATCGAGATTTTTCTTGTTCACTATTTAGAGGACACTGTACAATTTTGGGTATTTACTATATTGGATAGTTCACTCGAACGAGATTCACTATATCGAGCGTCTACTGTATACAAAAATTAAGTAAAAATTACTTCTAAGCTCTTACTTAGAATTTTGTGATTATTATGTGCTCGAACACAAGAGCAAATACGTGCAAATAGCGACCATTATCGATATAGTTTGGTTTTTATTAGTCGCACGTCTACTGTATATGTTTTTTTTATCTTACTATGTACATATTACAGTACTGTCTTTTGGAGCTGCATAACAGCAATTAAAATTTATTCGATGAGTACATTTATAAACAACATTATGTGCTGCATATTTTTCTAGCACTGTAAAAATTATTATTACATACATTGTACATCTTTTCTACAGTAAAGTCTAAAACAAAGTTCCATAAGAAATCGTTAGAACAGACTTAAACATAAATTATATTTTATTGCTTCAGTGGCTTAGGATGTCTATCGAAATATGTACAGTTACACTAGCCGTGTTTTGTTGGTAAATCTATCGGGAGCAAAGTAGGGCTTTCCAAAACAACGATCAGCAGCAGCCAGATTTTTTGCATTTTTAAATTGGTTTTACAGACCTTAAAATCAACATTTGATTTGTTTTTATTTCTTCCGATTTAAGGCATTTAAGAAAACTAAAACCTGAATTAAAAGGTCCAAATTAAATGGAATGTGTATGAAGCAGTAAGAAAGAAATAACAAAAAGTTGAATTTTCCAAATTTGTGTGTTCAAAAATGTACATTTTAAAATTATTCTATGTGCCTGAGGTGTTTTTAATAATTCAGATCTTGTGTCAATGAAATGGTATATTCGCATTGTGTTTCCTTGCAAAAATGATCGAATTCATTATTTAACTATTAGGTATTTTAAAACTTCGTTTACATGCGGCTCAAAAATCGAGTTAGAGTAGAGATGTTAATTAAATATATAATTAAAAATTATATATATAAAAAACGGACAGAAATCGCCTTTAAGAATTTCATATAGTTGGGGTAAATAGCAGTGGCGTAACTATACCATCTGAGGCCCGTGGCAATTTTTTCTGGATGGGACCCTCCGGTGTCCCAGTAAAAATAGCCACTTTAGAATTTAATTTTAATAAAGCACTGATGTAAGTAGTTACCCAAAACTATTAATAATATTATGTGCATTTTAAATATATGAAAAGTTTTATTTTCAAGAGCATAGGCTTATAGAAATATGTATTTATAATGAAATAACAATTTACTTTCAATAGGATTTTTTTACTAATAACATTTTTTTCTCCGAGCTTTCTGTTCCGCAAAGGTACTTATAAGATCATCAAAGTTTAAAGACCGGACCATGGAACTTTCAATAGACAGAATACACAAGTCACTTAACCTGTCTTGTGCCATAGAGTTTCTTAAATAGGTTTTTATTAATTTTAGTTTCGAAAATAATCGTTCAGTACGCTGTAGTCACAGGAAGTGTAAGAAATAACATTAATGCAGTACCACATATTTCAGGAAAGCTGCACGAAATTATTAATAAATCAACAAGTTCTCTAATATATGAAGACTTTTTTATTTCATCTCTGAAAGTTCACTGAAAACTGAGAATTTCCGTGGCAAATGATTTAGATATATTGTCTGTTTTATATACACAGCTATATTAACAAATTCTAGAGCTTTTCTTAATAAGTCAGTGTCATTTAAAATTTGCAAAGTGGAAGGTTGCAAAACACTGAAATAGGAAACAATTGCATTAATTGAAAGGACACTGAAAACACCGTCACGTGGATTTGAAAATTTTATATGTAAATCGATAGTTAATGGTACGCATTGATTTAGTAAGCTGAAAATATGTTAAATAAAAATTATTATGATAAAAAAACAACAAAAACGTTTTTCTTTGTCGCAGTTTTGATGAATTTTATTGCATTCAATAGGAAATTTTCCCCCCTATTACACCATTCAAATAGGCACGTTATACCCATCCGGCCAAATGAAGTCTGTCAGGGTAAACTTCGGTTAAATGGCGAACTTTCCTATCGAATAAACTAAAATTCATCAAAATCCGCGATAACAATAAGATACATTTTTGATTTCTTATTATAATAAATTTTATTTAACATATTTTCGGCTTAAACTAAGTCAACGCGTACCAAGTTGATTTTATTCGTATAATTCTTAACTATTAATTTACATATACATTTTTCAAATCCGCGATGACGGTACTTTCAGTGTCACCGGCTTCTGGCCTACTTTGTTAACAAAATGAGGAAATTCCCCGACCGTCACTAGCTCGCGGGCGTTACAAATGTACCGGGTCAAAAAATGAAGCAACCAATGGATGCGTTTTGAAAATCGACATCTTTTTGTTTTGAATATGTTGAAATTTTTAAGTTTAGTTTGAATTTGCATATGGTCTTTAGTTGTGCCCTACTTTCATTTATTTTAAGTACTTAAAAAAATTATAATCTTTAAGTACTATAGGTACAATAAGTTAAAAATATTCCTTTATTTCTGAGCTCGTGGCCTCTTGTGCCGGGGCCTTCTTGGGTAGGGGGCCCATTGCATTTTGTCAGCCCTGCCACCCTATAGTTACGCCACTGGTAAATAGTCGTATTTTGGTAAAAATTATTATTGTCGCAACAAATAAGCACTGAAAAAGGACGATTATGTCCACTTTTCTATTCTATGTTGAAATTTGAATTCAAAATGACGTAAGATAGTGAAAATCTGGTTTGACAGGAGTTTTAGGGTCGAGTTGATTATATACGAATTCTATTAATAAAATTTGACATTTTCTGACTAGGCAATTAACTATATTTTAAAATATTTAGAATGTCAAATTTCGCCGAAAAGCTCTAAAATATCACCCTACTGCGCAGATGGAATTAAATCTGATAATTTCCAATTGTTGGTATAACAAAATTAAATATTTTTAAAAGAAATCTTAATAATCTGCACAATCGAATTCGACAGTTTATGTCTTGCACGTGTTATATACGTGTTCTATAGATAACATACACTTATGTGCTGCTAATGAGTGCTTATTTATTATGTATGCATTGATTTGCTCCTTAAATGCCTGTTGCTATTCCAATTTTAGAGCTTTGGGAGGGGGCTCTGCTCAAGGTTTAGTAAGTTAATTATTAAGGCAATTTGATAGCAGCTGACACAAAGCTTCAAACATCTTTTATTTAAGTATCTTTGATCTGGCAGTTTCGCACGAAGAAGCTAACTTTAACTTTTACTTAAAGTGGAACAGCGCCCCCTACCTATGATTATTATTAAGAAGGTGTTTTTTTTGTATAGTACAATTCTATATACTACTGAAATTACTCAGCCAAGTAGATGACTTAGCATTATATTTAATTGGACTTGTTGAATTATTGATTCAAAAAAGCTTTTAACGGCCTTTAGTCCACAAAATTTGCGTTTCATCCCGGCAATCGCACTTGGACTCATCAGTTGGTTAATGAGCGCCTTACCAATACGCAATTACGTAGTAATTTCAGTAGTATATAGAATTGTATTATAAAAAAAAACACCTTCTTATTAACTTTTTAAGGGGGTGGCCGTGGCGCGCTAATTGTGTGCTCGCCTGTCAACCTCGTAGTCGCAGGTTCGATTCCTGCCGTTGTCTATGTCTTCTTATATTCCATTAAAAACCTATTCTAAAAATTGTCAAAAAATGAATTGCTGGTTTACTCATTACATGCTGTTCAGGCATAACACTAACAATATGTGATTGAGTAAACTACTCATTAGTATGTCAACGATATAAATAAAATAATGCGAATTATAAGAGACATAAATAAATAAGACACGGTAATTTTCTCCGCATTAGTTCAGCCGCCATCCCTGGAGATAAAATCTGAAACAACACCCACCGTCTCAATACATCGCGCCACTCATCTTTCATATCCTCTTTCTCTTCTTTCACCGGATGCCGCGCTGTGTTAAAAACATATAAATGGTATTCATAATCCCTTGAGCTCGTGCAAAATTATAAAAAAAAAAAAAAACTATGTCTGGCCAAGGAAGAAATCTTCCAATTTTAATGATTAAAATTTTAATCTTGCTGGATATAGTTCACATTGCTTTTTTGTCAAAAAATGCAAGTAAGTTGAACTGAACTCAACAAAAATTGCGTATTGGTAAGGCGCTCATTAACCAACTGATGAGTCCAAGTGAGATTGCCGGTGTGATTATTAATGTGATTTATAAGGCAACAAAAATAAATCAAAGGTATTTTTACCCAGTTTGTTGCGTCATTATATTTTATTTCCTGTATGTGAATAGGTGTGAAACAATTTTTTTATTGACTTTTGACTGCTTTCAGCTAACCTATTCGAAACGTTCACAATTATATTCGAATTGTTTGGTTTGAGAAATAATTTATCTAATAAATGGCTCTACGAACAAGGACTTCGAGATTCATCAAAGTCATCGGAACTACCAACTTAACAACATAATATCATTCGATACTCAAATAAATGTCACAAATCTAACCAAAGCAGACTTCTGCTTTTACTTTTATCGAAAGCAGGTTCCTGTATTTGCAATGTGTGTAAATTCTGCTTTGCTGGCGATGGCTTTTTATTTAATACAAACTGAAATTAAGTTAAGTTGGAAAAATCATAGTTATTAACTAGGATACGGTAACACTGCCCATAGGATTTTTATAACAACACACAAAGGTGAATAGTTCCAATTAACCTTTTTTTTCGTGCAATTTTATCATGGCAGTAGGTGTAGTAAACCCAGAAACTAACGTGATATAAAATATAATGCATAAATTGAACACTCCCTTGGAATTTCCTCTTCATTGAGCTTCTGAAAGAAAATACATAAAAGCCTTCTCGTCCTTTTGTATGTTCATAAGTGAAAAAAAGGGTTTGTTTACTATTTACTTATTTTGTTCCTTATTTAAGGCTTTGTTGGATTGAATAGGGTAGAGTTCAATTTGAGGCCAAGGATTTTTTTAAATCCATTCTAAGTACAGTCAATATATAGGCGAATATAAAAAAAGACTTAAAATGTATGATTTCTATAGGGTGAGTTATATTTATATACATATTCGTAAGATGATGGAGATAATTTTGAATTCACAAGCAGTAAATATCGAAATTTGATAATGCCTAATGACGCGAATCTGTTTATCAATACTTACTCACCCTCCTAAAGGCTTAGCATAATATTATTCTCTGTTCAAAATTTGGTTTCACATATATTTGTTATACAAGAAAAGGAACTGATGGCAACCAAGTTAATACGGACTTTTGGAATTTAAGAAAGAGGCTTATTGTGGGGAATATTCGAAAATTAATGAGGCGTCAAATTGAATCAAAAAGTTGATTTTGTTCGAACTTGCGGTTTTTGGGGACATCATTGAGACTCAAAAAAGCGACAATAGAGTGTCCAAAAGAACAAATGGGTATAAATATGTAGGAAATTATGTTCTATGAATTTCATATTACAAACAGGGTTCGTTAGAAGTGCATTAGAGATTAGACTGTCTGTTAGGACATTGCTCATTTAATTTCAAAAGAAAAGTTTATTTTTCGTGGGTACTGATTCTTGTGAATAAGTGACAAATTCTCACAAGAGAGTCGATCGAATTCGATAGAAAATTGAAGATCTGTTTCATTCTACATACATAGTTGAGAGTTTAAGATCTGATTTCTAACATTTTTTTTCTATTTTTATCTTTTAACCCGAGAACAGCCTAACTGATTTGGATTAAATATTTTATATACTGGATATTAAGTTTGTGTTTTTTTTTTAAACAGCTCGAAAAATTACAAGCTTACAAGTATGATTCATTTTTGTCTCGAAGAACATAATAATTGAAAATCAATTACGGAAATGAAATCAAACCAAAATATATTATAACCTAAATGAACGTAGGTGTACCCGGAACGTTCCAGGAAAACTATAAACTTTTGTCCACAAAACCAACAAAATAAAAAATATATTTAAATGGTTCAAAACTACATACTCAAATTTTCAAAAAAAAATGATTTTTCTATTTTTAAAAATAAATCATTTTTTTTTGAAAAATCGATTTTTCAAAAACCTGCAAGTGAATATTTTTTAAATTAAAATTTTATCCGTACATTAATAATTACTTTTATGATGGAATTGTGCTTACCTTTCTTGTTTACAAATTGTTTTTTTGAATGGGCTTTAGGTCAAATAAAACAAGATATTAATTTTTCATGACGTTTCGTCCATGTCTATGGACATCATCAGATGAATAACATGAAAATCTATGTTTGCATGATAAATATTAATTACATAATTCTTACAAAATATACAAACAATATAAACTTACACTTGTTATATTTATGTTGCACAGAAAATACAGATAATTATGTTCTTGTGAACAGAACGACAGGATACAGTATAAAGTAAAGTTGACAAGTGACACATAAAAAAATTATTATATAAGCTAGTCATATTTTTGGAAAACATTTTTTTTTTTTTCAACCACTCTTCCAATTTCGACAGTGTCAAAATTCTTCAAAGAGAAGAAAATCAAAACAAGATAATGATCATCGAAACTCTTCATATCATTAGCGCGGACAATACGATGACCCGTCGAACTGATATGGAAGAATTAAGTCCGCAACACAAAGAAGCCATACTAAGATCGGAAGCCTTCATTTTGAGCATTTGCATTTTGTCTGTACGTGCAACGAGTATTATGATCGGATAGTTTATAATTATGATGGAATATGTAGTTCAAGTTGTTTTCATATTGAAATTGTTGATAAATTTATATATTTGGGTATAATTATTGATCAAAATGTGAACTGGCTTGATCAGATTTCTTATTTGAAAAAAAAAACATTTTCGAGTATCTCTACGTCACATTTAACATTTAAACAAATTTTTAAGCATCAAAACGATGAAGTCGGTCTATTTCGCTATATTCCATTCTAGATTGCATTATAGCATATCCTGTTGGGTCTAGCTTATATGTCTAATATGCAATGCCTTCTTGTTTTACAAAAAAAAGTTACAAGAATGATATGCAAAGCAAACCGCTTGAGTCCCTCAATTCAGCTTTTTAGAAATTTAAAAATTCTTCCAATTATTTTAAAGTCTTAAAAATCTTCTTAAGAAAAAGTGGATATTTACAAAGTCCTATTTTTGAATCCCGTAATATACGGAGGAACTTTGCTTCCTTAGTTTATATCCCACCATTTCGAACGATTCACTACAGATATTTCTTTACTATTGTCGCGTGCAAATTGTTCAATACATTACCCTTAAATTAAAGACTTTTAAGATGCTTATCTGCTTACTTAAGGCAAGTAAAACTTTGGCTTCTTGAATTTAATCACGAAGAAATCAAAACTCTGTTAACTTATATATTATATTATAATTACGGCAGAATTTTACAGATATGGAACTGGGGAGCTGGTAGCGAATCTGACAGAAATATTCAACTACATTTTAGAGCATGGAACTATACCAGAGCAGTTTAAAGAGGCCCTGATCTTCCCGATATACAAAAAGGGTAGTACAGAAGATCCGACAAACTATAGAGGAATCTCGTTTCTGAATGCTTCTTATAAGATTTTTACTTCGATTCTGAATAAGCGCCTGAATAAATGGATAGATTTTAATAACCTTCTCAGTGAGTACCAAGCTGGCTTCAGATCGGGTTACTCCACTATAGACCACATCTTCGTTCTTCGCACGATTGCTGACTCCTTCATATCTAGAAATAAGAAATTATTCGCTTTCCTTGTGGATTTCAAGTCTGCTTTTGACACCGTCGACCGTAATGCACTATTCTACAAGCCTTGCCAGAAAGGAATGTCATTGAAGTTCGGAAGAGTACTGCAAAATCTATACATGGATACCAAAGCGGCGGTCTGGAATGGAAAAAACCTCTCTGACTGGTTTTCAACGAACTCAGGTGTTAGACAGGGTTGTGCACTCAGCCCAAGTTTATTCGCTCTCTTCATAGAAGATATTGTTGAAATATTAGCTGGGGGTATTGAATACGCAGGCATGACCATAAAAGCACTGCTCTTTGCTGACGACATAGTACTGCTTGCGTACACGCCACAATCTCTCCAATTGATGATAAATAGACTCTCCGTTTACTGTTCGAGATGGAATCTGGAAGTAAACTTAAACAAATCTAAAGTGATGATCTTTAAGAAAGGAGGAGGTAGAATTGGGGCAAATGAACATTGGCATTACAATAATGAAACAATTGAGGTTGTGCAAGAATACAAATATCTTGGAGTTTACTTCACAAAGAACCTCAGTATGGAAAAGCACTTTACCGAAAAGCTTACGAAAGCAAAAACCGCTATAAATGAATGTTGCATAGAAGCAATGTTTCAACAATAGTGAAATTGCACATAGCAGTAAATTCTGAGTTTTCGAAGCAGTGTCAGAATTGGTTCTTTTTTATGCAGCTCAAGTGTGGGGAGGTAGAAAATATGACCAAGTGGAGAAATTACTCAGGTTTTATATAAAACGTATTTTTCGCCTTCCTCCGAACACTCAAAACTATATGATAATGTTAGAGACAGGAGTATAACCACTGTTCATTAAGACTTTTAAACTGCAAGTAGACTACGTTATGAAAGTATTAAATGTGCCAAATCATCGGCTTCCTAAGAAAGTTGTCCTACGAGCTATCCAGACACGGGCGGGATGGTTCAAGGACTGGGTAGAGTTAGCAGAGCAGGTGGACTTCGAAGTAAACTACAGCGACCCTGTTTTGTATACGTTGATCGCCCGTTTGGACAATGCTGCAAGAGATCGCTACAAGGAACAAGCATCAAGCTCTCTACACCGAATGCTTTATAGCAGACTAGATTACAATCTTAACGAAAGAAACTATTTCCTTGACGATTATACAATCGAACAAATTTCGCTCATGTTCCGGTTAAGAGGAGAGTTACTTAATTTGAACTTTATAACACATCGAGAAGATCTACCGTTGTTATGCAGCCTGTGTAATATGGGAGAGTGGGAAGATGTTCTGCATTTTGTCGGAAGGTGTGGAGTACTCAAGGAAACAAGAAGGTACACGTTTGGCAGCGACTATCTATCTGATGAAGAAATGTTTGGCCTACTTCATGAAATGGATGTAACAAAGTTATCAATGGATTGCAAGACAGCACTCAGGTATAGAAAGCAAATACTTAACGAAGCATTTTAGTATTAAACTGTAACTTAGTTATGATAAAGAATTAACAAATTGTCAATCAGGCAGACGGCAACAATGCCATGCAATATTGATTGTATATAACAAATTGTAGAAAAAATAAAATCAATCTAATCTAATCTAATCTATATTATAATAGTCTTGTATCGTTTATGCTATATATACCAACAAAAATCTTATATTGTCAACAAAAAAAAAAAATCTTAAAAAGAAACTAAAATGTTCACCCCACATTAACATTAACATGAGCAATTTAATCAAAATTTTACGAAAATTAGATCAATCAAATTTTATTTAACTTATGTACATATATGTAAATTTAAGAAATTGAAGTTATATATAAACTGTTTTTTAATTAAATATTAATATCACTACTTTTTCTCTAATTTAACATTAGATTTAATTAATTAATGTATATATTTCTGAATAAAGAATGAATTGAATTGAATTTAAATTATTTAAGAGTCCATAATACAACTTCTCTAATTCGACTTAACTAATCTAAAAGTCAAAAAAAAAAAATATAACTTAAAATCACTCGAAGTCATTTGACGAAAAAAAAATTCTTGTAATTCCGTTTTAACTAAACTAAAAGTCGTTATGATTTGTTTAATTTTCAAAATCTACAAAAAAAATTAAATTACAAAAAAAAAAATGCACGACTGGATCGCACGAACTTGCTCTTATGTTCGATCACATCGTATGCAAAAGATTTCTATTAAAAATCTAGATGTATTTTTAAAGTCATTTTTAACTCAATTTTGAATATACATAATATCTTTGGAGCGCTTTTTGAAAAATAAGTTTTTTTTTAAACTTTTTGAAACTATTAAAAAAAAATTCAAAAACGCCAATTCATAGGTATTCAGAAAATACATATAAATATAATTTTTGAAAAGAAAAACCTAATGAGCAGTTATCGAAATATAAATTTTTTACGGTACGCGGTATAATTTGAGCAACCTAAACCTATATAAAGTATCGTTTTTAGACATTTTTCTAATTTTTTTTTTTCAACCATATGATCGGTCGTAGCTAAAAAGCCGCACTGATTTATTTTTATCAAAATCGTTAGAGCTGTTTCCGAGAAAAATTAGTTTGAACGTAACGGTTATATGGCAGGTACCTTTATTTTTTTTTTGTGCTAAAAAAAATTCAATTTCCACTCTGCACAATACCTAAAAAAAACTCTATATACCAAGTTTGAAGAAATTCGGCCCACCCGTTTGTGCTGAAGGTGTCTATACATACATACAGACAGACTGACAGACAGAATTTTTAGACGATCTTTTTTCGTCTTCGCTACCATCGTAATGTCATGTTTGATTGTTATCTCAAAACTTTTTTTTTCGACTAATGCATAACTTGCCTTATAGTACCTATAATCGCAAGTAAAAATATGTAAACTGGTGCTAAAATTACTAAAAATATTGTATCATATCCTTGCTTTTCCAAATTAGCTCTTGAAAATGTTTTTTTTTAATTTTTTTTTGGTAGCAAAATGACACTATGTCATTACTTAATAATTATTCATGAATTGTATAAAAATTACACTGTACCTTCTTTTGAAAAATGTGAATAAACATCTATCTATCTATATTCTTTAGCTAACTGCAGTCTTTACAAGTAAGTATTTGACCCGGATGTGAATAGAGGACTACATTAAGTAAATCTACAGAAAGGAAGAGAAATTAAAGGTGAAAGTTTTGAAAATTGCGTATTTTTATTTCAAGCAAACTTGAAGAATTTAGAACTTGTTTTTAAAATTAATTCTACATTACCGTCCTGTTTTCAAGGTGAAAATTCGCGTAATGCATATATTGTATTTATATCCTCTTGAATGCAGAAGCTATCAATTATAATATTGAATAATATATGAAAAACTCTATAATCGCGAGTTGAAATGTTGTCAGGTACAACTTCTTTATTTAGTAATTCATTAAAGTAATAACTAATAAAAGTGTAAATATGTATTTGTAAGTAAAAAAAAGTCGAAAAAAATATAAAATTGGGAATTCAATTGCAAACTCCTTTTAACTGTCAAATGTGTTCTATAATAAAAATGTACATTTATTTTAATTTAGCTTTTCTTTAACCTGACTTCATATTTGTGTGACCTGAAATCAAAATCCTCAAATTTTATTTAAACAAAACTTAATTTTAGAATTTACATATAAAAGTATTTATGTATTAAGTGGTATCTACACTTATACAAAAGAGCAAGTCCTGAACATTATAAATTCTTCATCCACTGTCGCACCTTCAAACTTCAACATATTTAGTTAAGCCCACAATGCTCAGGGATGAAAATTTGTATCAACAAAAGTAAGAAAACGACCAACCCTTCTTGGTTTGAAAATTCACAGTATAATGTTTTCCATCCAGTTCGCCTAATTTATTATTCATGAAACTGACCTCAAAACAAACAAACAATCTGTATTAAAATAAAAAAAATATAAAAAAAATTCCAGCCTTTCTCCGATTTCGGAAGACAAATAAAAAAAAACTTTAGGCCGCTTATACAATTCGAGAAAGTAAACACAAAAATGAGGATTGTGATTGAAAACCCAAAAAAAAAAACGAACAATAAAATTAAAATTTCAACAAAATAAATAAATAAAATTCATGTTCTGTTCAGGTACCCACCTTGAATAAATGAATTTACGGATAAAGGGTCCGTGCATTGGATTCGTTGTTTCGAGGAGCAGGCATGCTCTGGATATCTGATATCTTTTTCCGAAAGGGTTAAGCGAGCTTCCGTTTCGAATTTCGTATTATTACTTCCTGTCTGTGTCCCTCGGTCGAACTCTCATTACAGAAACAATATTCAATTTTATTGTTTATTTAACAACGTGTGCTGCGAGCTATTTGCGCACGTAAAAGGAAACCAAACACTATAAATAATGAAAACTGGCGAACGGTCCATTGCGTTCAATTAATGCATCAATCTATGGATTGATGAATGGCGATTTATTCCAATTTGTAAATATAATTAAATACCGCACCCATCATTATTTTCGGTCGGTTACTTTTATCACTTCTCAACTTCAACGCCGCCGCCGCCGGCCGCTGCGCGCTGGCTGTCCGGTCGTTAAATGATGGCTAGTTAAAGTATCTATAAATTTGTTTAATCATTTTATTTTGTTTGCTTTAAATTATATCAACAGATGATGCATAATTTATATGATAATCACTGAACATAAGAATTAGGTATCTACATAAAAGCAGATTTAAAAAGTTATTCAGGACAATAGGTACTGTGTCAGATTTTTTTTTATCTAAGTATCTTATCACGAAACGGATTTCTTTTTATTTTTTAATTTAATTTTTTTTCTTATTATTTACTCGTTAAATAAATATTAAAATTTTTTTTATAATTTTTAAATCGAAAACAACTATTGTGTCTTATAAGCCAACGGCGATACGATAAAAACGAACACATAGATGTAGCGAAGCATCTGCGGAAAACAAAAGTATCTGCATCACTATTTCGTTATCTAATGAATTCATTTTTATTGTGTCGGTCTTTGGATTGAAAGCTCTTTTATTTTTGAGAAGCAACCACCCACCGTGCGTCGTCGCCACGTCTCGCCCATATTACATATCACAGAGAGTTGATTTTTCTGAGCATATTCGATCCACAGAAAAAGCTTTAACCGTTCACAGTATCTGATATGTTGGATGTATAAATTTTCTGTATTCAAAGGGCGCCGGGCTTGGTGTTTTGTTATTTTCTTGGAAATTAAAAAAAAAAAAAAAAAAAAAAAATCACAAGGATATATTTTGTTTATTAAAATTTGATTATTTTGTTAACATCACTTTTTGGCTACTATATTTATTTTGTTACTATAGGCTCTGTTTTTGTTTTGTATTGTTTGTGGATTGTATTTAATTTTTTACTGGAATTTTATAATTCATAACTTTATAGTATCATTATGTAAAATTTTGTAATTTTTGTACGGGTTAGTGGGGGATGGGGATGATTGGAGGTGATAAACCTTGTCTTTCATAAATATAAGCTTTCAAGGTACCTACTACAGAAGTGTAAGCAAAGACGATATATTGATAAAGTTTTTTGTTGCTGGTTAAATAAAAAAAGATATGATATTTATGTACTCAATTAAGCTAGATTGTAGCCACTTATAATGAAACAATTAATAAAACACCTGTTAGATTCACAGTCAGTACGTATGCTTTATGTTTTGTGTTTAATATTTTTATAGAAGGTCAAATCGCTTGGTCTTCTGAGGGCATTAACCTCACTTAAAAATATAATTTAGGTACCTAAGCCTGAAAAACTTATACAGACATTTTATTCGTTTATTGTGTTTAAGAATTAAACAATAAGGTTTAATAGTGTCAATGGAACAATAAGGTTCAATTCAGTCTTAGCTAATATGATTATTATGAACTGAAGTAGTGGTTTGACCAATAAGGTATTGTTTTAGCTAAACTAGTTAAGGCAATGCCTTAAAGAAAGATTACTAAATTTGTACTGATGTGGCACTAAAATTGAAAGAGAAATGGAATAAAATTCAAAAAACTGAAGACTTACATGTCTTTCTATTTGAGTTCTAAATACCAGAAATTCTACAATAGTTTCTTATTTTATATATCACATCGACAGTATTATTAACACGAGTTTTTTACTTGCGATTATAGGTACTATAAGGCAAGTTATGTATCCGTACAAAAAAATTTTTTTTCTAACAATCAAACATGACATTGCGATCATAGAGAACACCAAAATTATGGGTCCCCCATTTCGGTCTGTCTGTCCTCGAGTCTATAGCCTAAACGCTTTGATATATTTGCTTCTAACTTGGTACATATTGCTTTTCGGTAATATGCCCACACGTTTTTTTCATTTTTTTAAGACGACAAAAAACTGTTTTTTTTTTGCCAAAAACAAAAATCTTATTTTTCTCAAAAACGGTTCCAATGATTCTTATAAAAAAAATCAGTTCATAATTGAAGGGAAAAGGTACCTTTTAATATATTTTTTTTGAAAAAAAAATTTCTTTTTAGTACCTCTAGTAGAACCATTTTTTTGGTTTTCGATTTTCTCGGAAACGGTTAATCTAATTTTTTTTACGTTTGAAAATTTAAAATTTCGAAAGCGACTCAATAGATTTTTATCGATACTTCGTATTTAGTATTTTTTTGTCTTTATGTTGAATAGTTAAAAAAAACTATTTTTCTAAAATAAAAAACAAGGGTACCTCCCATACAAATGTTAAAAACCGTTAAGAAAAAAAATTATTTCTCGAAAACGGCTCCAAGAATTTGTATAAAAATGTGTGTGTTCTTAAATTAGTACGGTTTACTTTAAATTATAAAAATATTTCTTTTTGCGTACTTATTAACGGTACTTTCCATATGAACCACTTTTCATATTTTCTACTTTCTCAATATTGGATGAACCGATTAAAATATTTTTTTTTAGACAAATGCTCCCTAAAATTGTTAAGAAAACTACATACCCAAATTTTCAAAAAAAAGTTTTTCGATTTTTAAAAAATATATGTATATATTTTTTTTTTTGAAAAATTGATTTTTAAAAAACCAGACACAGAATTTTTTTTTAAATTTGAATTTTATATGGATATCAATAATATCTTCAAAATAACGTTTCACATTTTTTTTTCTAAAAATGTTTTCAAATTTTTATACATAAAAAACTATTTTATTTAAAAACCGCTCCAAAGATTTTTGAATTTTTTTCGATATATTCTTATTTATCCATGAATTCAAATTGCATCTTTGTTTTCCACCAAACTATAACGACTAAGCAATATAAAAACATTTAAATTTGTGTATTATCCATTTATTTCTACGTTATTATTATTCCCTTTTTACTAATTTTTGCGTACGCCACTGAATACTAAATATAGTGTAGGCCTTATACATATGTATATATATACATAATCTTATTTATGCATATTGCACCTTAATTATAAAGTTATATGCATATAGCTACCTACCCACCTACATCCTTCATTTTCATTATTATATGTACATATGTTTACATACTTAGGTTCCATCAATATGTCTATATATGTAGATTTTACTCTCCTAACTTACATCATTAAAATCCGTAACTTATATTTAAATATACATTTCTAGGTAGGTACCTATGTAACTATTAATTTAATCATTAATTCGACAATTCATTATATTTAGAATCGAGATAATCTTACCTACATAGGCTTTACGCCTGCATAGGATAACTACACCTAACTAACTAAACCTCAATGGTTACATAAAAGCATAAATAGCTACATAAAAGTTGTTCGTACAACCGGGTCGTCCATTTTATTTTATATAATATTCATGGCGGATCGTGAACTTAACCTGAATCTTGTTAAATCAACATGTATATCGAGTTAAATAATTTCTCTATTATACTAATTCAGAGATTTAGAAAGGCCGGGACTTGAATTCTTCAAAATACATAGTTTCCAAATTTGCTAGCCATGAAAGTTTAAATAAATGCAACAAAATCATGTAACGGGTGTTTTTTTTTTTAGCTACATGAGAAAGTTTTCCATGGTTGTTATGGTTTGAAAGTTGAGATTGTCAAACTCTGTTGACATTATCTGTGCAGTAATGTTGGGCAATCCATCATGAATCGTTTAACCCCGGATCAGAGCTTAAAAAATTAATCTGTGCGTGAAGTTCATAGAGAACATTTTTACTGAAGAATTGTGTTGAGTGATGAAGCTGAATTATGGTTAAATGGCTCCGTCAATAAGCAAAATGTCCATATATGAAGCGAAGACAATCCTTAAGCCATTAACAAATCACCATTACATCCATTCAAATTGACTGTTTGGTGTGGTTTACACACTGCAAGAAATGCAGTTACTTTGAATGGCAAGCGCTATCCAGCAATGCTCACTGATATTTGTTTCCAAAAATTAGCTAGATAATCATTCCACGACAATTTGATTCCAACAAGACGGCAGAACTTGCCACCAAATCATATTTAAAAAAAAACAGTGTGTGTACTTATTTACACGCGACAGAAGTAAAACTTTCATAATTTTAAACAATTTTTTCTTTCGTAATTCTTAGTCAGCTATAACATAGGTATGTGTATTTCAATTTTATTGAAACCAAAGAACAACGAAGTTGACATTTTTGTATACCAGCCCCTTACTTGCATAAATATATCCTTCATAAGGACTCTATATTCCAATTGTACAATTGATTCATAGTTCAACAATTTTACATTACATACATTATACCACTCTGCATTAAATCTACAAAGTAGATACACTGAAGCACTGGAAACGAAACCATCGACTTAAACATTACACACATTAATACAAGAATTTCTCGTTTACACAAAATGTATGTAGGTACCTAGGGAATGAGAATCCGCAACACGTTCCTACCAACAAAAAAAATCCTCAGGGAATACACACAATGCATGTAAATTCATATCTGCACTCATCTGTCATCTATGAAAATCAACTAAACGAAGAAACAAAATTCCAAAAATAATACTTCCAACAAACATATCGTCATATCGTTTGGTCATATCGTATGGTCATATCATATATCATATCGTTAGTCGATTTAACAGCTCCATAGAAATTTGTTTACTCCCAACGCCGCAAAAAAAGTTTTACGTCAAAAATGCTTATTCCACATCTAATCCATGAATTTACTGTGTGCCAGTTGTACAAACGTGTTTAAATAATACTGGGAAAGTGTTTCAGCCATTTTAACTCTCGATTTCGGCAGGTTAACTGGAGTTCAATTATAATTCAAGTATATAATAGAAATGTCATATTTGCTTACCCATCGTTGAACTTCATTTCAACTGTCGAAATCGGCAGTTAAATTTACTGAACCACGGATCAAATATTTAAACCAGGTTTGTAAGTGCCCTTGCCACAACAATTTAGTAGTTATATAAACATTACACCATTGACAATGGACCGAACATTTTAACGGAGAGATTTGCGAAAGGAAAATGATTCACAATGCCCAAGAAAATAAGACAAAAATATAACAAGATTCACTGTAAGCATTTTGTAATTATACCTATAACCATTTCCCAATTCAATGGGTTGAAACTTTTCACGACGAGATTTAAGAAAACTTAACCATTTTTGATTCAAAATAGCTTTTAACGGCCTTTAGTCCAACAAAAATTGGCGTTTCGTCCCGGTGATCTCACATGTACTCATCAGTTGACTAGTGAGGACCTTTGTCAATACCCAATTTTTGCCAAGTTCAGTTCATCTAACATAGATTTCGTGAAGAACATCTAGTGTGAACTATATCCAACAAGACTAGAATTCCTAATCATTAAATTGGAAATTTTTGTTTTTGCCCATGGCCTGGCATTATTTATATAAGAAGTTTTTTTTAATAATACAAATTCTATATACTACTGAAATACATCAGCCAAGTAGAAGACTTAGCACTATAATATTTGGACTTGTTGAATTATTGATTCTAATCTTGTTGGATATAGTTCACACTAGATGTTCTTCACGAAATCTATGTTAGATGAACTGAACTTGGCAAAAATTGCGTATTGACAAATGTCCTCACTAGTCAACTGATGAGTCCATGTGAGATCACTGGGACGAAACGCCAATTTTTGTTGGACTAAAGGCCGTTAAAAGCTATTTTGAATCAATAATTCAACAATTCCAAATATTATAGTGCTAAGTCTTCTACTTGGCTGATGTATTTCAGTAGTACATATATAGAATTTGTATTATTAAAAAAAACTTCTTAACCATTTTCAATTACTTTATTATTTTAAGCTTGATATGCTCGCCTGGCAAATGGCTTCCACTCAAATTAATGATGTACAATGTGGATCTCCAATTGAAAATTGTACAGCGGCTTCGGTTTATGCTATGTTCACGCGTTTAACATTTCTTTGACTGACATTCACTTTACGTGCTGACATTGACATTTCGTTGTTTCTATTTGTGATTGCAATTTGTTTAATTAGATAAACAATAATTTATTTTTTAATGTAATATATAGTAAATATAGTTAGTTATGCCAAAAAAGAAGTGTTGTCTGGTAGTTAAATTTCGCATGTCTTGTTTAAAAAAAAATGTGTGTTGTGCCGGTTAAATATTGTGGGTATTATACATATATACACATTTTTTCTTAGAGAACTTGTCGTGTTTGGTCACGTCAGATGTCGGGTCACGTCACTAATTCAGGTGTCGGTAGGTTTGACAGCTCCATAGACATTTTTTACCCCCAACGCGTGACGCAAAGGAAGCTTTACTTCAAAAATAAATGCCATGAAATTATATACCACATTAAAATAATAAGAAGTTCATTACAACAATATTTTTGCCTTGTGTTATTATTTAAAGTTATCAAACTCTTATAAAAATACACTTTACTTATGGCAAGTATTAAACGTTCAGTTTCGAAGTGAAATGTTTGCTCTGGCATTACGCTTGTTCACACAAATTAACTCATTTAAATCGCCAATAAGAATTCGATTAAAAAATGTACCAACTATCTTGGTTTGTATTAAGAAATGGAAGACTTTTCTACTAAAAAAAAAAAAAATAATTAAGGAACTAAATGAGTTAATTTATAGAACCGAACATTCCATTGAGTACAAAACTTAGTGTACAGTACAATCAAAAAATTCTCTAAATATTTTGTTTTATATCATCAAATCATTATTAAATAATGATTTCGCCACTTAAATCAGATGCTTGTTGAAACTGAAGGTTTTAATCTTATTAATCACCTCGAAAATCGGTAGATATTTTATTTACCACAAATCGTTGAGGATTCTGAAAAGCTACATTAAAAAGTACATTTGGAACTATTGTAATTTCTTCCGGAGAAGAGATTCTGCACAATTTTTGAGCATTTGAAAATTATGCGGTAAAGCGACGACGTACAACCACTGGCGTATTAACCACTAGGCTCGTGAGGCTCGAGCCTAGGGCGGCAACTTGTAAGGGGCGGCAAATTTAGTATTATATTGTATTTTAATCTAAAAAAATATTACGCAAAAAAACAAAGAAAAAGATTAATGTCATTCAAATGGGGTACTCATCATTTTTGGTATCTGATAATACGAAATTTAAATCTCTGGCCTGATTTTCCGGCTCTGCATATTTCGATAAGAAACCGGTTTTGAACAATACGCGGTCGCCATAGATAAATTTTAAATATGATCGGACACGATTTTTGTACTTACCTATGGTCCTTAAAATTGCAAAAAAAACTGCGTAATACTCAAGATGATATTGAAAAAAAGTGACCGAGGTTTTTTTTCAGAATAAAATATTATGTGTATGTATAGGTAAATTAATCAGCCCAATTCTTAATGACAAATTGACAATTCCCAGGGAAATATTTTCCTTTTCCCTACATTCTTATTACAAACAAAAAAACTCCCAGGATTTGTTTCCATTTTCCCTTTCTTTTATTCTAAACAAACTTCGAATATGGGAAAAAATATTCGGGAAAAAAGTAGATATATGATAACCGACTTTTTTTGCCTGCTATTGAAGAATACTACTTGGAGAATATGTATTTTCAACAAGACACAACTCGAGCGAATATGGCTTTATTGCAAGAGACATTTCGTGGACGCGTAATTTCTAGTCGTGGCGATATCAACTGGCCACCAGTTGTTAGGCTACACGAAAGACCGTGTTTATGCAGATAAAACTTTAACTCTTGAGCACTTGAAAACCAACATTCGTCAAGGCTGAGATACCGCCCATTATGTGTCAAAAAGTGGTCGAAAATTACATTAAAAGATTCGATTCTGGCAAAAATTCGCGTGGTGGTCATTTAAATGACGTAGTGTTTTAGACATAATGTCAACGTCCATACTTTATAATAAAAAAGAAATATCATGAAATAAGTATTTTATATGTGTCTTATTTACGTTTACTTTTGAAACCGCAAAATGGATAACCCATTTTATATATTACTAGATCTTATTATTAAATTAATTGCAATAGTCTATACGCAATACTCCTTTGCAATATAAAAAATATTTGACGGGTTAAGGGAAAATACCAACGCCATACAAGTACCATACAAGTATATTAAACACTTAATGCAATTTTGCTTACAAAAAGTCTATGAAATTTATTAAAAAACAATGACATGTGGCATATTCCGAAAATAGTACAGCCGCATTCAAATTCCTACCCCCAAAAAGACAACCGTGTCCTATAACTCTTCGATGTTAATCCATTCAAATACGACCCTTGCATAGTATTAAAAAAAAAGGGGGCTGAGAGTGCCTCTTGGCGCCGAGAAGGTTATTCCGCCACTGCGAACAACTTGCTTGCAATACATTTAGGATGAAAACACATATCACATGTATTGTTATATGTATCATAGCTAATTTTTCACTTTTAAACTTAGCGATAAAAAAAAACTTTTCTTTGGAAAAAAGTAATTTTTTCAGCAACCTAACATTAATTTTGAAAGCATTTTATTTTTACATGGTTATCTTTTATGGACCGAAAATTTGTAAGCTAGCATTATTTCTAAAAAAAGTTCCTCCTTCTTAAAGTCGAGTATTTTTCTTCTATATATTTTTCAAAAGTTAGCAACTTGAACTGTTATATGTACAATATTTTGTTTGTTTGATATTTTGAGCCAAGTAACAAGCTCCTTGTAAACACTAAAATTTGTATGGCTCTTCAAAAGAAAACACTATTCCTTGTCGGTTTTACTGTTTTCCATTTTTTTCGAAACGATTTGCTGCCCTAATAATCCCATCATACAACAAAGGTTTCACTTCCATGGCCCACAAGAAGTCCAAGTGATTAAATTTCGGATAAGGCACATGAAAACTCTGAACAACATTCGGCAATAAACGTTGTAGTTTATGCACATCAACTACCGAAGCAAAATTGTCGTTATCGCTATAATATAATCGAACCGGTGCGACGACATTTTTTTCATTGTATTTCGGTGGTGACCATTTACTGTACTTGAGATTGTTCTTCATCTTTCCGTAATCGTATTTCCTCCACATTCCTGAAACGTATTCTTGTAGATAGTGTATAACTTGGCCAGTTGACGATCCAGCTGGATGAGTCTCCACAACTTCTTGAAGTAATGTCTGCAAAAATTCACAATTTTTAAAAATCACTGATAAGGACAGCAATATATGCAAATTGTATTCTCACAGTATTTAAATGCTTGGAATCCCAACCTGCCAATAGAAATAAAACATTTTCACACATTGGCTGATAAACGGAGGCGTCTTTACAAGCCTGGGAGCCTAACATCGATATAAGTTTGTTGTTCGGCATAAATTCACTGCTGCCCATCATTTCAGCTATTAAAGATGGATGGCCCAGCATCGGACCCATAACTTTTGCCATTGGACTCTTCATATGGTCTACATACACAACCGGAGCCAACATATGGGCTGTCTTAATCTTGGCATTGTATTTCGGCAGCTCGGACATGAGAACGAAAAATATCGTAGTCCCTTGAGAGTGCCCCACGTAGTGCAGAGCATGCTGGTTAGTGTGAAACAGTGCGTAGTCAATCATGGCTGGTAGGTCGATCAGAGCTAATTCGTTCCAAGTGAAATCCCAGAAACTTGGCAGAAGGCTGGATATCTTGACATGTTTCTTGGAGTAGGTATTGCCACGGTTATTGCCCAACCAAACATCATAGCCTGCATCGACCAAGAGATATGCCAGGGCATTATTGGGACCATTGAGAATCCAACAATCCGATGAACTAAGCAGTCCATGGTTAAGGAACGCAACTGGTCTAGGTTTGTTTTGGTTTTTTAATTTGGGCGAGTAAGGAATCCGAAACATCGTGAGGACATAACCGTCCGAAGTTTGGACTTTATGTGTCTCCACTGGATAATTATATCTTGCAATTCGTTGGGCCTTTAAAAACAGGGCTTCAGTAAATTATTTAAAAAAAATCACTAATATAACTTACAGTGGTCATAATTGGACTGGCCGAAGCCAGATTTATAATAAGCGCAATGAACACAGCTATAGTTAATTTCAGCATAACGCCTGATTAAGTGAGGTACTGATCTGGAACTAAGTGATGCCATTCACGGAAGTGTAGTTTTTATATTCCACTTGCTTCACATACCTAATGGCTATCAAAAGTCTGAAGTTAAACAATTCAAAACAATTAATAAATATGGAGCAGATGTGTAGGAAGGTACTTTAACTACGTTAAGCAGCCTGTTTAAATATTTATTTATTTATTGTTCATAACAAATTGAACAATATTAATTATAGAATTATTTTTGATAGTAAAACCAAATGCATTTTATCTTAAGAGTGTTTAACAACTTATTGTTTTTGAGATCATTGGTTCTTGATACATGCATTTGCAATTTTTATAAATGTATATAAATTTGTGTGGAGTCTAACCCGCTTAACTGAATCTACAAAAAAACTATTATATTTTATTAAACTGCGTGCGCCACCACAAAATAATTGCATTCATTTGTATTTACGATTATATAGGTATTATAAGGCAAGTTATGCATTCGTAAAAACAAAAACAAAATTCTAACAATCAAACATGATATTAAGACGACAAATAACAGTAGCTGCCATAAATTTTTTTTGGCCAAAAACAAAAATCGTATTTTTCTCAAAAACGGTTCCTACAGTTTTTATTAAAAAGAAATAAGTTCAATAAGGAAGGCAAAACGAAAATTTTGCTATTTTTTTTTTTGGAAAAAATGGTTATTTTTAAGACCCGTTTTTTTGGTTTGCGATTTTCTATAAAACGGTACATTTGATTTTTTTTTCAGTTTTGTTATGCTTAATTTTTTTTGGAATTAAGAAAAACTTTTTTGAAAATCAAAATTTCGAAAACGACTCAATCGATTTTTTTCGAAACTTCGTATTTGTAGTTTTTTGTTATTATCTTGAATAATTAAAAATTAACTATATTCCTTAAAAGACAAACAACGGTTCCTCCCATACAAATTAAAAAAAAGTTATTTCTCGACAACGTCTCCAAGAATTTCTATAAAACATGTGGTTTCTTAAATTATTACAGTGTAATTTAAAGTATAAAAATATTTTTTTTGTGTATTTATTAACTATACTTCCCATAGAACCACTTTCCATATTTTCCACTTTTTTACTATTGGATGAAGCGATTAACATAATTTAATTAAGAAAATGCTCCCTAAAATTGTATATGAGACTGCATACTCAAATTTTCAAAACAAAAGTTTTTCGATTTTTAAAAAAATAAATAAAATTGTTTTTTGAAAAAAAAAACGATTTTTCAAAAACCATTTACTAATTTTTTTGAAATTTGAATTTTATTATGTATATTAATAGTTTCAAAACGGCGGCGTTTCAATTTTTTTTCTAAAAATGTTTTTAAAATTTTATAGATACATAAAAAATTATTTTAAAAAAACAGCCACAACGATTTTTTAATTTTTTTTATATATTCACATTTATCTAGGTATTAAAATGGCATCCTTGTTTTCTCTCAAATTATAACAACTAAGCAATATAAGAACTTTTAATTATGTGTATTATCCACTTATTTCTACCTTATTACTATTCCCTTTTTATGAATTTTTGCGTACGTCACTGAATACTGCATACAATGTAGGCCCTCATATATTTATATAAACATATTTATGTGTCTTAAAAATTCACAAGAATTTTATGTATGCATATTGCCCCTGAATTATATAGTTATATGCAGATAGCTAACTACCAAACTACATCCTTCATTTTCATCGGCTTTAAAGCTGCACATGATAACTAGACTACTTAGCTACCAAAGCAGGTTTGTACGATCCAGTCGTGCATTTTATTTTCTCACGCATGACGAACAAACTATGCACATTCCATCTAAGTTATTTGACATGTTTTTGAGAAATAAAAGGTGATTTTTTAAGAGCTTGGTTTTTGAAAATTCAAAAAAACACAGAAACTTGTAAAAAGTGAATGAAATTTTTATTTGGATCGATAAATCAATTTCTGCCATTTACTTTTTAAAAATAATTTCACTTAAATGTTGCCCGCGGCTACGCTTCAGGTGGTCCATTCTGAAGGTCCAATTTTGGCAAACTTTTTCACACATTTCGGCCGGAATCTCACCAATGACGCGTTCAATGTTGGCTTCCAAGGCAGCAATCGTGTTTGGCTTGTCCCCATAGACAATAGACTTAACATAGCCCCACAAAAAATAGTCTAACGGGGTCAAATCACATGATCTTGGTGGCCAATTGACTGCGCCAAAACGTGAGATCAACTGCTCACCAAATTCGCCTCTCAATTGAAGCATGGTTTCGCGAGCAGTGTGGCATGTGGCACCGTCCTGTAGAAACCACATGTCGACCGAGTTCAATTCTTGCATTTTCGGCAAAAAAAAATCTGTTATCATCGAACGGTACCTTTCTCCATTGACCGTAACCCTGCGGCCTTCATCGTCCTTGAAGAAGTACGGCCCAATGATGCCGCCTGCCCATAAGCCGCACCAAACAGTGCATTTTTCGGGATGCATTGGTAGCTGCTGAATTGCCTCTGGCTGCTCTTCACTCCAAATACGGCAATTCTGCTTATTCACGTATCCATTTAGCCAAAAATGAGCGGAAAAAAAACGGACTTAGCTTGCGAAACACATTTTTCACAGAGCACGAATTTTGATAATAAATTTCAATAATTTTCAAACGTTGTTCAGGCGTAAGTCTATTCATGATGAAATGGCAAACAATACTGAATCGAAATGTCAAATGTTCGTGGAATTTGTGATGTGTGATCTGTCAAAAATATAAACGTCAAAAACCAAGTAGCAAAAAAATCACCCGTTATATCCCTTTCCGAGCAATTAGGAAATAATCCAATTGAGCGTGGCATTGGACACGATCTTAAAGATACGATCGAAGACCACAAACAAGTGGGCGTTGTAGTGGGTGGGTAGATATTATTATACAAAATGATAACTAGATGACTAAAGTATAATACGGTATTTTTATACTGAAATGATGATTCCTTTTTACAATTTGCCGTATAACTATTTCCTACTTTATTATTTTTTTATTTATAATTTTATATGTATACATATTTTTAAATTGTTTTCACATCAAGAATGTTTTGTATTCAGTGACGTACGCAAAAATACGTAAAAAGGGAATAATAATAAGGTAGAAATAAATGGATAATATACATAATTAAATGTGTTTATATTGCTAAGTGGTTATAGTTTAAGTGAAAACAAGGATGCTATTTTAATTCATGAATAAATAAGAATATATCAAAAAAATATTTCAAAAATCGTTGGAGCGAATTTTTAATAAATTAATTTTTTTGTATAAAATTTTTAAAACATTTTTAGAAAAAAAAATGAAACGCCATTTTGAGGATATTATTAATGTACATATAAAATTAAAATTTCAAAAAAATTCAGTAACTGATTTTTGAAAAATCGATTTTTCAAAAAAAAAATTATTTATTTTTTACAAATCAAAACCTTTTTTTTTGAAAATTTTAGCATGCAGTCTTATTAACAATTTTAGGCAGCATTTGTGTTAAAAAAAATATTTTAATTAGTTCATCCAAGGTTGAGAAAGTCGAAAAAATGAAAAGTGGTTCTATGGGAAGTACCGTTAATAAGTACGCAAAATAAAATACTTTTATACTTGAAAGTGGACTATACTAATTTAAGAACACACGCATTTTTTTGTAAAAATTCTTGGAGTCATTTTCGAGAAATAATTTATTTTCTTAACGGTTATTTTTCACATTTGTATGGGAGGTACCGTTGTTTTTTATCTTAGGAATATTGTTTTTTGAACTATTCAAGATTTTCAAAATTTTGAGTCTTCAAAAAAAAAGTTTTGGCTTACATTAGTGTTAAAACTTTTTAGAAGTTTCTGCACAAAAAAATTCAAAAAAATCAAATTACCCGTTTCCCAGAAAATCGAAAATAAAAAAATGATACTAAAAA
Source organism: Philhelius pedissequus (assembly GCA_910595825.1). Lineage (NCBI taxonomy): Eukaryota > Metazoa > Arthropoda > Insecta > Diptera > Syrphidae > Philhelius > Philhelius pedissequus. The sequence continues at coordinate 71,039,049 of OU343160.1, read as the reverse complement.
TAACAATTTTTCCAAAAAAAAAATTACAGAAATATTCCTTTTCCTTCATTAATGAAATAACTTTTTTTGATAAAAATCGTTGGAGCCATTTTTTGAAAAAAATAATACTTTTGTTTTTGGCCCAAAAAAGTGTATAGGAGCCACTGTTATTAGTTTTCTTTAAAACAAATATTACGGAAAAAAGAATATGTACTAAGTTTGAAGCAAATCCATCCAAACTTTTAGGTTGCAGACTCGCGGACAGATAGACAGTCGAAATTGGGGGCCTTCTTTTTTGGTCTTCTCCATGAAAGTCATGTTTTATTGTTAGAATTTTTGTTTTGCACGAATCCACAACTTGCCTTATAGTATATATACCTACATTATATATAATCGCAAGTAAAAAACATTAAAAAACTAAGTCTGTTTGCTGTAAGAGAAAAGTTGTTGACCATTTAATGTTGTTATTATATAAAATATCAATTTTTCTCAAGTTAGACTTACATCTCTCTTCTTTTATATAAAGAACAATCCAAATAATGTTTGTCCGCTATCTTCTTTTTTTCGTGTCGATCGATTTGAATGAAATTTTCAGGAGATCTTAGGACATATTTGGAGAGTGCATATAAGAAATCTATTTGCTGTCCGATGTCTAGAACAGGAGTTATGGCCAAAAATGTTACTCAAATGTTTGTTATTGCTGTATTAGTATAAATTATGTGTTTTGTTTTGTATACACACTTCATTTTGGTGTCTCTTTGATGGCGCGTGTATACACCCACAGCATTTGATTCCCATTAGATGGATTTGATATTTTGTGTCGGTTGTTTAGAATGTTCCATGGATTTTTTGGACGACTTAAAGGTGGAAAATTCGTTGTGAAGCTTGGAAAATGTAGGTTAATTGTGAAATTCATTGACACTGTGCCACAACCCGCTATATTGCTTTATACATTAACTAGCCTATGCGCGATTTGACAGGTGTCCTTTTCACATTATAATTTTCTTTTCTATTAAATGTGCTATTTTTCTTGCTGAAATTGATTCGAGCTTTGCGTATTATTACACTGATTCCAATCTAATCTTAGACGACGTACCTAACCGACTCAGAATGTCCTCGAAAATCAAACCCAGGAGGTACGTGCAGAAGAAATAAATGGAGACGTGCCCATATTGCACAGCCTCAAATTGCACAATCACGACCACAAATCCGACAAAAAGTTATTAGAAGACGAAAAGTGGTAAATATAGACTTCAATCGCGCTGCTTTGGAATATGATTCCGCATTCGCATTTACTTTCTCGATGCTCCCGGTGCGGTGGGACATGCAAGACATTCTTCATTTCGTTGATTCCAGCAACAATTCGGCCAAGATCTCTTTCGTTGCCTGTTGCATCCTATGGCATCTTTGGCATTGCTGGCGAACTGTTTGATTTGAAGGCGGTCGAACTGCACATTCCGCTTCGAAGCTGGCAATGAATTTTCTCACGGTTGACAAGCCAATACCGAGCACAATGACCATGCATTCGGCGAAAGCGAAACCGATGCGAGAATGCAAAATCATAATTTGAGATGAATGCACGATGGCGCATAAACGAGATTTGGAGGCAGTTGACCTAACAATGAAAGATTTACAAGGTGATTCGAGATGATTTGGTGGGGATATGATATTGCTCAGCGAAGATTTTCGTCAAACGCTTCCCGCTATAACGAAATCTACTGCTGCCTATGAATTTAATGCATGATTGAAATCGTCGTCTTTGTGCCGGCATGTCAAGATGGTGAAATTGACCACAAATATGAGAGTCGCATTGCAGAACGACCCATCGGCTGCTGAATTCTCAAGACAACTGCTGGGTGTTGGCAAAGGCCAAATTTCTCTTAATGTCTCGACTGGATTGAACGTCGAAGAAGAAACTCATCACCAAAGTAAAGTGTTTCCCGGCATTGCAAAAAATTATATATAAAAATCTCAATTGGCTTTGTTTACGGGCAATACTAGCAATGATGAAAAAGGACGTCGTCAATAGCTTGGTAAACAGTATTTGTTGTTTGTTTTTGCGCCGGAAAACAATTCGAAAAACCATGTTTATCATATCACTCTCTCTTTATTTTTATTCAATTCAAATAAATCACATTGAAATTTGAAGTATCTGTTTTTTATTATAGCTCTGCAGTTGATTTGAAGGCGTTAAATTGGGGCGAGACAAAGTTCGCCTGGTCCGCTAGTAATCTATAAACAACTACTTAAGATTTAAAATGTTAATATTTATGTGTATACATATACTTATTAACGGGGGGCATTTTAAGTAGTTAAAACACCTGGTGTAAATAATCCTTTTCAATGGTTTAAAGTTATTTTTTTTATTGCTCACTTGAATTATTTCAAGTATATTTACCAGCTAGGCAAATAAATACATACTTAAATTTTTGTTTTTATTTACTTTTAAAAACATCACGTGTTTTTGGTAAGTATCGATTTAGAGAAAACAATCAAATAAAATATATCAGCTGACACGCGTCTTTATTGTGTAAAGTGCTTCTATAATTCAAAATGAAAAAGAATCTCAATCTTTCTTACCAAAATAATAACAACAAAAATATATCCTTCAAAATTGAACTCATCAAATTTTAATATTGAAACGGTTCCAAAGATTCTTGTCGTTTTCGAAAGGACGTTGAGAGTTACGGCTCTAGGATTGGTACATTAAAAAGTGAAAATAGAGTATTAAACCAGAAGTTAAACCAAAGCGACCTTATGTACTTACATATATCTTATTGAATACAAAAAAAGTGTTTAGTAGTTAACGCGAGGTTAATTTAATAACATGCTTTATATTCTGATCTTACTTTTGCCCACATCTACTCCTCAATACTTGTATCTACGATATACTACTTGTGTATAACGGTGATAAGAATCTGTCAAAACTTGTATACCTTGAACTGAACGAAGACTAGAGCAAGTGCAAATAAAGTCAATGAAATCACGTATAAGATAGTTTACGTTGCTGATAAAGATTTATGATTCGTATCAGCCAACGTGCTTCAATACTACAAAGAAGATTTAAATAAAACTCTAGCTGCATTGTCAATTATTAATATCAAGAATGCTTTGGACCAGCGAAGGTTATGGACGGAGTTTAAGTTCCTCTAATCTGCCCCCCTATAGTCGGATATAAATATACTGCCAATTTATGTAAGAAAGAAAGACAGTGATCAAATATGTCCCGCCTTTAACAATATACATACACTTGTCCTAGAAGAAACGAGCTTATTTTGTATAACTGATCAATTTTAAAGGGCGGTTCATACCCGAAGCTGAACTGACCAGCAATTAAGATTTCAGCGCCGTTTTGAAAAGAAAAAAAAAGCCCAATTTTTGAATTTAAAATTTCATATTGAAGAATTGTGTAGAACTTCGTCGCGCCTTAATTTAACGCCGTCAAATCAACTGCAGAGCAGTTAGTTCCAATTTCAATGTGATTTATTTTAATGGAATAAAAATAAGGAGAGAGTGATATGATAAACAATGTTTTTCGATTTGTTTTCCGTCGGAAAAACAAACAACAAGGACTGTTTACCAAGCTATCGACGAAGTTCTTTTTCGTCATCTGCTAGTATCGCCCGTTCACAAATCCAATCGAGATTTTTATACTTCTTTGGAATGCCGGGGAACACTTTACTTTGGTGATGAGTTTCTCCTTCGACGTTGTTAACTCGCAAAAATTTGTCGGGAATGATATCAATCCAATCGAGACATCAACAGAAATTTGGCCATTGCCAAGCGCCATCATCAGTTGTCTTAAGAATTCACCAGTCGATGGGTCGTTCTGCAATGCCACTCATTCAGTTCATCGGTAGCAGTAGATTTCAGGATGACGGGAAGCGTTTGACGAAAATCACCGCTGAGCAATCTCATATCCCCACCAAATCGTCTCGAATTACCTTGTAAATCCTTCATTGTTAGGTCAACTGCCTCCAAAGCTCATTTATGCGCCATCGTGCATTCATCCCAAATTATGCTTTTGCATTCTCGCGTCAACTTCGCTGTCGCCGAATTCTTGGTCATTATCCACGTTATTCGTTTGACAATCGTTAAAAAACTCATCGCCCGTTTCAAAGCGGAATGTGCAGTTCGACCGCCTTCAAATGGTGTGATATCAATGCCATAGAAGCCATAGGATGCAACAGGCAACGAAATAAATTCTGGCCGATTTGTTGCTGGAATCAACTAAATGACGGATGTCTTGCATCTCCCACCCCGGGAGCATCGAGCAAGTAAATGCGATTGCGGAATCGTATTCCCAAGCAGCGCGATTGAAGTTTAGATTTACCACTTTTCTTCTTCTAGTTACTTTTTGTTGAATTTGTGGTGATGATTGTGCAGTTTGAAGCTGTGAAATATGGGCAGGTATCCATTTATATCTTCTGCACGCACCTCTTGCGTTTGACTTTACGGACTTTCTGATTAATTAGTGTAATAGTACTCAAAACTCGAATAAATTGCAGCAAGAAAAATAGCACATTTGCTGAATAGAAAATGATAATTTGAAAAGGACACCTGTCAAATCGCGCACAGCTTATGTCAATGTATAACGCAATGTATCGGGTTGTGGCATTGATCGCAGCACAGCGTCATCTAATATATATCTCGTAAGCTTCCTTGCACAACACAATCCAAGAGTTTCATGTTTAATTTGAATGACTTGCAATGACTGCACACAACAGTCATTAATCCAATTGAAACCACATCAAGAGAAGCATAATTCAAATTTGAATCATACGTAAATGCACCACTCACCAAATTTATTCGCTGTGCAGCTCTCACACGGGCATTTCGCTGTCGATTAACCGCAGTAACATCAGCTCGTGCATGATGTGTTTAAGCAGCTCTGGCTACTCTTTTAGTTGCAACTTTCCTAGTTGATCGGCACAAATTACTACGTGGACGAACCATATTATTATAGTCAAAACGTTTTATTTAGAAATCGTTTTAATTTTTTACGCAACACAAAAACGAATTTTCACTCAGCGGTCAAACGATGTGTATTGAACAAACGCAAAGTAGTTTATGTGAAAGAAATACACCGGCTGAACTAACAAGAACGAAATCAGGAATTTTACGTTTTTGACAATTTTGTTTGTATATATATATTTGTTTGTGCTTATGTTTATAGTTTATGCTTATGTGTATTAGTTCATGTACTCCGTTGAATGGCAATAGCGTGGTTTGCCGCATGCACATATCCTTATTTGGTTGGTTGACAAAATAACATCAGATCAAGTGTATGCTGTGTTTTCTGCAGAAATCCCTGATCCAGCTGTTGATCTGGAATTGTATAATGTTGTTGTGCAGAATTTTAAAATTTTGATAGCTCACAAAACCAGCCATAAATCAAAAACCAATACACATAAGCACATAGCACATAGCTCGACCACATCTTTCATAACAAAAAAATATATTTAATGACTTTGAATGCCCAACAACAACTTGAGTGTGCTACCACCAAGTATTTTCTGAATAATTTTTGGCTGGAATTATAGGTATTTCACGACTTGCCAAGGTCGATCATCAGATTCCTTTGCTCTAGTGGTGCTGGTCTACTTTTTCATTTTAATTGAGAAACTTATTATGCCTTCATTGTGTATTGAACCATGACCAGCCGCTTATTTGCCAATTGAAAATGGAGATCATTGGCGTCAAATGTTTTTGACAACATTTTTTTTATATGTATATAAAAAAAGAGATGTAAATAGAGAAGTTTTCCACCAATAAGGTTAAGGTTTTTTTAATGATTGTGATTTTGTTAAACTTTCTTGCTTCTCTATTAAAAATAATAAATAAATTGTTTGACAAAATGTGTATTAGTGTTTTTTTTTTCACCACTAGCTGTAACCAGGGAAGTATACCTATGTATCATAAATACTTCTTATAGGTATCTTCATTGCAAAAATCAAATGACTATTCCTGTTGAAAGTTCCAAGTCATTAAATTATATGTTCTTATACAATATGCACATCTCTTAGTTAAAAAATCAAATCGGTATATTGTGTGAAAAATATTTCACATAATTGCATTTTGCATCGATGCTTTATTCAACAGGTTGCCTGGTGTGGAACTTATTGAAAGAGCTTTGTGGAATCCATTGTGGTTTCTCACAACTTAAAATGAATTAGGCTTGTGAGTGATTTTACTCATTTTGCTCTTGTGCGAGAAGTGCAGTCATTTGAAATAAAGCTTTTTATAAATTAAATTCACACAATCCATATTAAACCAAAAAGAACAAACCTGAACAAATAAATTAAGCGCCTTTAAAAAACACAATCCAGGAAATTAGTTTCCTTGGAAAAGGATTACCGTTTATATTGTCTTAAAAAGATTTTGACATTAAATACAAATTTAAATATCTACCTCTATAATTTATGTACTTGTATAAAAAAAAAAACAATAAAAAAAATTGTCTAGTCACAGTAGTTTCTGAGTTCTAGTTGCGTTTCTATAAAAAATTTATACATTTCTAAATGAATATTCAGTAAACAACATTGTGTTTTCGAAATTTCTTTAAAAAAAATACATCTGGCTACGATTACCTAAACTAATAAAACGCACGAGGCCGACACGTGCGACCCGTACTTGGTCTTATTTTCGATCACATCGTAAGCACATGAGTCTTACAAAACAGCTAAATATTTATTTTATAATAGTTTTTGAATTAATTCTTTTTTATACAAAATTTCTTTACTATTTTATCTAAAAAAAAATTTTTATCAAGCAATATAAATTTTTTAAAAACATGATCTTAAAAAATCTTAATAAATATTAATTAATAATTAATAATGATAGCTTACTTAGATTTTATTGCATTAAGCATCATAAGCTATGGGTCTTGTCTTGTAGGTAAACATTACGAGTATCTTAAACAACAAAATAACACTGAAGAAACATCAAGAAAATCTTAAAAGTACCTTTTTTTTCCTTCTTCCGCTGCCCTCTTTTATACAAGTTTATTTTTACGTGCAATTAAAGATACTAGTATAGGTCAAATTATGCAGTCGTAAAAAAAATTCCAACAATATTTAATATGTCATTACGGATCATAGAGAACACCCGTAATTCCGTCTGTATGTATGCCTGTCTGTCCTCGAGTTTACATCTTAAACGGTTGGATGGATTTGCTTCAAGCTTGGTACATGTCTATTGTTTTTTTCATTTTTTTTCCAAAGACAAAAAATAACGCTACCTATCTGCCAGCTGCTATACATTTTTTTGGCCATAAAGGTAAATCTTATTTTGCTCAAAACCGGATCCAATGATTTTTATCTTTAAAAAATCAGTTAATTCAAAAAGGTTTGATATTTTGATAATTTTTTTCATTTTTTGAAAAAAAAAATGGTTATTTTTGGTACCTCTAATAGAACCATTTTTTGGTTTTCAACTTTTTTATGCACACGCTCCTAGATAGTTTTGACACTAATGTGAACCAATTTTTTTTTTTTGAAATGTGAAACCTTTTTTTTTTGATAACCCAAAATCTCGAAAACGAATCATTTGATTTTTTCGAAACTTCGTATTTATTAGTTTTTTGACATTATCGGGAGTAGTTTACAAAAGTATATCCCTTAAATAAACAACAAAGGTACCTCTCACACAAATGTTAAAAAATCTGTTTAAAAAATATATTTCTCGAAAACGGTTCCAATAGGAAAAATTTTCGACTTTCTCACTATTGGATGAACCGATTTTTCTTATGCAAATGATCCCTAAAAGTTTTAATAAAACTACATAGTCAAATTTTCAAAAAAAAAAGTTTTTCGATTTCCAAAAAAATAATACAATTTTTTTTGTGAAATTTGTATGTATAATATGTATATAATAATATTTTTAAACTTGGGTTGCAAGCTTTTTTTTTTTCTAAAAATGTCTAAAATTTTATAGATACAAAATTAATTTTTTAAATAGCCCCTCCAATGATTTTTGAATTTTTTTTTGATATATTTATATTATTTTTATCGAGAAAATCAAATGGCATCTATGTTTTCCCACAAACTATAAAAATTGAGCAATATAAAAAACAGACCTGCATAGGATACCTAGACTACCTACCTACTAAAAGCGTCAATATTTAGCTAGATTAAAGTTGTTAGCTACAAGAAGAAGTTGGTACGCTCCAGTCATACATTTTATTTTTACTAATTTTGTTTTATTTTTATTTATTTTTTTTGTATTACCTTTGTTATTTTTTGAACTTTATAAATTATTTTTTGGGTGCATTTGTTGAGAAAAAAAAACTAATTTCAAACTCAAAATTTCAAAAAAAAAAAAATAAAAAAACAAGCTTAAATTCTATTTATTCAAAATTGTTTTTGTTAAGTTCTTAATCGAAAACTGAAAATTAGGTGGTCTACTAGTTTTCGACTTTTCATTAAAAGAATTGAAAATCACTTAAACCAAAACAAAATATGGCTTTGACAATTTCTAAAAGCGTCATAAAGCTTTAATTTAAATATGCCCCAATGTCAAATGGTCGTTTGTCACAGCACCCTTAATTATTTCAAAAGCGGCCCATATATACCGTCTTTTTATAGATATGTATTGTTTACATATTTTGTTATTAACGGTATAGCTGCCACATAACATTTTTTTGGTTTTCGACTTTTTCATACACCGCTCGACGGAGTTCGATCAAAATTTTTGATCGTTTTGTCGAAATTATGTGTTAAAGCTTATACTATAAAATCAATAAAATAAACATACCTACCAATTTTTTTTTAGAAAAAAAATTAAAATATTTTGCATAAGAAAATTCGCAAAAAAATACTGAAAATATACATATTTATCGGTTTCTACTAAGAATTCTGTGCAAATTATGTGATCGGAAATAAGAACAAGTACGTGCGATCCAATCGTGCATTTTAATTCTTTTTTATTAATAAGAATTATAGTTCTATAATATTTACGTTTTGTATAATAATGCGCGCACTAACGGTGGCTTAGTATTAATAATCTTAAATTTATAATGCACAGTGCGAGCGCTAAGAAAGTAGTGATGAATGGATGTAAGAGGACCTACACTGCCTACGAGTGTAAACATACCATCAATTAAAAGCTGAATGCGAACCACACACCCAACATGAACAGACCCAATCAACCAGGTAGAGAGGAGAGTGCAAACCTATACATCAAAAATATATGTTGGTACTCCTCGAATTGTAAAAAGGTCTGGTCGATTGTGTCTGGCTATGTGGCGGGCATTCTCGAATCGGCTGCGCAACAAATTAGTCCACCAAAGATGCACATTGGTATTAAATTTCTGAATATCAAAGTGGGAAGGGAAAATAGAGCCGGTAAAAGAATTCCACATTCGCGTTGTAGGAAACAGTATACGTTGGAAAATGGGGTCAAGGGTGATGAGTATTCCTAGAAGCACAAGTATTACGGTTGAAAAATTCAAGGTAAGGAATGCAACTGGCTATTTCGCTAGAACATTCTTATTATGAAAATAATGAAGGACATATAACATTTTGCTGGTGTTCTCGGGATGTAAATGTTTCCTCTCTGACCTATCATTTTTAGAGCTCTATTCTGAATTCTATCTAAAAGACCCAAATGAGTTTTGGGAGCTGCTGATTTGGATGAATGAAATTCTTAAGGAGAAAAATTGCTTGCATTTTCGAGCGATGGAAAATTTACCAGTTTGTTCAATCCAAATACTGCTCATGGATACGGATATAGGGGGCCGGTTCTTTTTTAACGACAGAAGACAGCACTGAGTTTTAAATTCTACGCGGTTTTTTTTTTATTATAGATTGGACAATATGCTGCTGAGATCAGAATTAACTGAGTTTATCATACTCTGACGCTGCACAAGGAGTGGAATCTGAAATCTATTATGAAATGCTGAGAGTAATATCGTCAGTAGGACAATTTAGTATTTTAGTGCATTTGAATTTCCATATAAAAATCATTAATGAAAATGTTAAAAAAAGCGCAATAGTCTTACTTTTTCCGAAACGATGTAAAGATTTGTGCCACTGTCCGATGAGCTATACCATAAAATCACCAGTGGACGAAATGGACTGACAACCTTATTTCCTAAACTTAGTACTTTTATGTTATGTATGATTTCCTATTCCATTATATCAATACTGATTCAAAATAGCTTTTAAGAGCCTTTAGTCCACAAAATTTGCGTTTCATCCAGGCAATCTCACTTGGACTCATCAGTTGGTTAGTGAGCGCCTTATAAATACGCAATTTTTGTTAAGTTCAGTTCAACTTACATGCATTTTTTGACAAAAAAGCAAATTTTAATCTTGTTGGATATAGTTCACATTGCTTTTTTGTCAAAAAATGCAAGTTTATTTTATTTTGTTTTATTTTATTTTATTTTATTTTATTTTATTTTATTTTATTTTGTTTTGTTTTATTTTATTTTATTTTATTCTATTTTATTTTATTTTATTTTATTTTGTTTTATTTTATTTTATTTTATTTTATTTTATTTTATTTTATTTTATTTTATTTTATTTTATTTTATTTTATTTTATTTTATTTTATTTTAATTTATTTTATTTTATTTTATTTTATTTTATTTTATTTTATTTAATTTTATTTTATTTTATTTAATTTTATTTTATTTTATTCTATTTTATTTTATTTTATTTTATTTTATTTTATTTTATTTTATTTTATTTTATTTTATTTTATTTTATTTTATTTTATTTTATTTCATTTTATTTTATTTTATTTTATTTTATTTTATTAACTAGGCCTAATAATATTGAAGAGGTGTTATATTGCTTGTGCTGAAAATATAAACAAAAAATGCTTTTTGCCCTCCGAGTAAGTTTTGTCAAAACATACCAAAGCTTCTCCTAATTCCCAGTTAATTAAATGCCCCAAACAATTTCCAACAAACAATTATTAATTTCCTTATCGTTTTCAATCTTTTCAAATACTTTACTGCGGTACTGAGGTTGAACTTATCTTTGCCCAAAAGAGTATGTTTCATTTATGTTGGTATTTCCGATTTTGCACAACTAAATTAAACCGGAAGGATTATAATACCAACACTACCCACAAAGACGAGTTGAAGTTTGCCTATTGTACATTTCCTCAATTGTCCTTTTGTACGGCGAGATGGTATACTTTATCTGAAAAAAAGGACACAAAGTCAGTCAAAATCCCTCTGCTCAAATAAAAAGACGCCATTGATGGTTGAGTAAATTGACGTTAATGAGTATTGTGAACAAGATTTGCGGTCTACCAGGGTAAGAGTGGGGATATAAATGAAAATGAAAACAGCGAACGATCCGAACATCGGAATATATATGCACATAATTCTTTTGGTTTCTGGGTCATATTCCTTGGTGGTTTCATTTTGATTTTTTTTTATTAAAATTGAAATTTCTTGATAATGAAGAAAGTATTTTTTTAAGAACCAAAGCTGACTTCCTTTATTTCCTCTTTTTTGAGATTACTAAATATATTTTATTTAAATTAGATATAACAAAAGGATATTTCTTACCGATAATGAATTCGTAGGCAAGGATATAATTCAGTCTACAGTGGGTTGCCTGGGTGATTTGGTAGGCTTAGAGTAAAATAATCAATTTTTAATTTTAAAAATAACGAAAGGTATCCATATTAACCTACTCCTTATTATCTACTTTAAATTTAAAGGTATTGAATACATTTAATACTTTTAAATTTTTTTTTTTAACAATTAGATGGTTAATGGAAGATATTCTATGTTATTCATTAACAGAAGCTTATTATTGTCCATTTTTTCGTAATGCCAATTGTACTGTAAAATTTAAACTTTTTTTTACAAGTGAGAATAAAAAAGGAGAATGGCCCATTACAAAAATCGAGTAGTAAGTTTTGACACTGTAAAATGAATGAATATGTGGCTTCATATCAACTGGACAGTGTTTCAGAAAAACTCATTCCACCGAATAGTCATTATACTCGTGAAAATGCCATAAAATGTTCAAAACTTGCTTATGTTGTGCTCGGTTTAGATCTTCAGGCTGTTTTTGATTGTAATGGTACAATGGACTGATATTTATATAAATAACGCTGAATTTTCTGAAAACTTGATAGGAATAATTGCCAATTTTTACTTGCGATTACACATAGGTAGAAGGCAAGTTACATACAGTGCCGGTAAAAAAAATAGCACCACTGGTACAAATTTCATTTTAACTTCTTTAAATGAGTGAATGGAAAAATATTTACAGCTTCTACTATTATAATGTTATTTCTTGAACTATCACCTCTCTCTATTGTATATATCTGGCGTTAAAATAGTAACGGTTCTTCTTAAGGTTCAAGGCGGTCAAGTGTTAGAATTTGCATATATTTATTTGGTATCTTCATTTAAAACACAAAATTTACAGTTTTTCAAGGAAAATGGACCGTGAAAAGCATTGTACCAACGAAAAACGAGAAATCATTAAAAAAAACTTAAATCGGAAGGTAAAACGTATGGAGAAGTTCGACGGTTTGTTGGCTCTTCCAACAAAATGATTCGAAATGCAATAACATACACACCTAAAACCGAATCTAGTGGACGAAAACTAGTTATGACGACAACTCTCATCAGGCGCCTAGTCCAAGAAAGCCATAAAATCTCTTTAAGCCTGCAACTGAGCTAAAAAAAAGAGCTGAAACCGTTCGCCACCGATTGAAGGGACATAATTTAACTTCTTATAGTAAAAAGAAAAGTCCCTCTTTTAACTGCAAAACATGCTATAGGCTATAGGGCGTTTAATATTTGCAAGACATAATTTGAATTTGCCAGTAGAGAAATGGCGTAACGTTCTATGGACAGATAAAAGTAAAATCGTATTGTTTGGCGGTAAATGATCTCGTTCCTACGTGAGAAGACCTCCGAAAGTGGAATATAATCCCAAATACACAAATAAAATTTTTAAGCACGGAGGTTCAACCATAATGGTGTAGTCTTGTTTTTCCTACTATGGAGTTGGGCCCATTTATTGGATTAAACCCATCGTCGCTCAACACGTTTACGTTAGTATACTCGCAAACGTTATGCTCCCTTATGTAGAGGAAGAGATGCCCTTTTTAAGGGTCTTCCAACAGTACAATGACCTCAAGCACACCAGTAAGAAGGCTAAAAAATGGTTTGGAGATCATTCAATTAATGTGATGGAGTGGCCAGCGCAATCGCCTGACCTTAATCCGATTGAAAATTTGTGGGCTGACATGAAGAAAGCAGTCTCTAAAATCAAACCAACCGACTTGTAACACAGAACTATTAGCTGCAGTAAAGATCTCCGGGGAGAATATTCCTGTAGAAAGGGCTTAAATTTGCTAAATTCAATAACCAGACGTTGTGAAGCAGTAATAGCCAACAAAGGCTATTCAAAAAAATCTAATTTTTCTGGACTACTCCTAAAGAATAAAATCATAGAAAAAGATTTTTTATTTGTATGATGTTTTAGTTTTAAGTTGTATCATGAAGCATTGATGCTAATTCTTTTACCGCTTATTTATTTGAGTTTTTCGAAAAAAAAATATTTTTTCTAATAACTTGATGAATAAAAGTTGGAATTATTTTTTAAATTTGAATTTTTGGACTTAATATAAGCTTTTCGCATATTCAAAATGTTCCTCAAAAGATTATCTTAAACTTAATTTTTAAACGAAATCTGGTTTTCGTAATGATGCTATTTTACTTGCAATTATAGGATCGTTTTGGGAAACCAGAGGTTGCAGGATTTGACATACCTTTCTTTTCGTGTATATATCGATGGATTTGGGAAATATTTTTGAAAATTTTTTTCCGCAAGGGGTTAGCCTTGCCTTTTTGTCAATAATCTTCAAAAAAATTAAATCAGCAAATTTTATACCACTCGAAAGCCCTGTTGACGAGATATAAGCTTTCAAAGCAAATCAAATGCAGGTTGGTTGACAATCCAGGGAACATTTTTGGATTGCAATATCTCGAGAACCATAGGCTGCAGAAGCGTTTGGTTTTCAGATGTGGATAGGTATTTGATAGACCTTTCTTCTCATGTATATATCGATGGGTTTGGGAAACATGTTTGAAAATACAATTTTTTCCGCAAGGGGTTAGTCTTGACTTTTTTTCAAAAATCTTCAAAAAAATTAAATCAGCAAATTTTATACCACTCGAAAGGCCTGTTCAATCCCTTTCAAGTGCTGAAAACCGCAGCTTTTTCTGAGGCATGGTTGCCGAGATTTCAGCTTCCAAAGCAAATCAAATGCAGGTTGGTTGGCCTGTTGGCCGAAATGCCTATCCAATCCCTTTCAAGTGCTGAAAACGGCAGCTTTTTCTGAGGCTTGGTTGCCGAGATATCAGCTTCCAAAGCAAATCAAATTCAGGTAGGTTGACAATCCCGGGAACAATTTTAATTTACAATATCTCGAGAACCAGAGGCTGCAGAAGCGTTTGGTTTTAGGTGTGGATAGGTATTTGATGGACCTTTCTTTTCGTGAATATATCGATGGGCTTTTGAAATATTTTTGAATATACAATTTTTTCCGCAAGGGGTGCATTGACTTTTTTTCAAAAATCTTCAAAAATCTTCAAAAAAATTAAATCGGAAAATTTTATACCACTGGAAAGGACTGTTCAATTCCTTTCAAGTGCTGAAAACCTCAGCTTTTTCTGAGGCTTGGTTGCCGAGATATCAGCTTCCAAAGCAAATCAAATGCAGGTTGGTTGGCCTGTTGGCCGAAATGCCTGTTCAATCCCTTTCAAGTGCTGAAAACCGCAGCTTTTTCTGAGGCTTGGTTGTCGAGATATCAGCTTCCAAAGCAAATCAAATGCAGGTTGGTTGACAATCCCGGGAATAATTTTGGATTGCAATATCTCGAGAACCAGAGGCTGCAGAAGCGTTTGGTTTTCAGGTGTGCATAGGTATTTGATGGGCCTTTATTTTCGTGTATATATCGATGGGTTTTGGGAAACATTTTTGAAAATACAATTTTTGTTCGCAAGGTGTTAGCCTTGACTTTTTTTCAAAAATCTCCAAAAAATTTCAAAAAAATTAAATCGGCAAATTTTATACCACTCGAAAAGCCTGTTCAATCCCTTTCAAGTGCTGAAAACCGCAGCTTTTTCTGAGGCTTGGTTGCCGAGATATCAGCCTCCAAAGCAAATCAAATGCAGGTTGGTTGGCCTGTTGGCCGAAATGCCTGTTCAATCCCTTTCAAGTGCTGAAAACCGCAGCTTTTTCTGAGGCTTGGTTGCCGAGATATCAGCTTCCAAAGCAAATCAAATGCAGGTTGGTTGACAATCCCGGGAATAATTTTGGATTGCAATATCTCGAGAACCAGAGGCTGCAGAAGCGTTTGGTTTTCAGGTGTGGATAGGTATTTGATAGACCTTTCTTTTCGTGTATATATCGATGGATTTGGGAAACATTTTTGAAAATACAATTTTTTCCGCAAGCGGTTAGACTTGCCTTTTTGTCAATAATCTTCAAAAAAATTAAATCAGCAAATTTTATACCACTCGAAAGGCCTATTCAAATCCTTTCAAGTGCTGAAAACCGCAACTTTTTCTGAGGCTTGGTAGCCGAGATATCATCTTCCAAAGGAAATCAAATATAGGTTGGTTGACAATCCAGGGTACATTTTTAGATTGCAATATCTGCAGAAGCGTTTGGTTTTCAGGTGAGTAGAGGTATTTGATAGACCTTTCTTTTCATGTATATATCGATGGGTTTGGGAAACATTTTTTAAAATACAATTTTTTCTTGACTTTTTTCAAAAATCTTCAAAAAAATTAAATCACCAAATTTTATACCACTCGAAAGGCCTGTTGACGAGATATAAGCTTTCAAAGCAAATCAAATGCAGGTTGGTTGGCCTGTTGGCCGAAATGCCTGTTCAATCCCTTTCAAGTGCTGAAAACCGCAGCTTTTTCTGAGGCTTGGTTGCCGAGATATCAGCTTCCAAAGCAAATCAAATGCAGGTAGGTTGACAATCCCGGGATCAATTTTGGATTGCAATATCGCGAGAACCAGAGGCTGCAGAAGCGTTTGGTTTTCAGGTGTGGATAGGTATTTGATGGACCTTTCTTTTCGTGAATATACTGATGGGTTTGGGAAACACTTTTGAAAATACAATTTTTTCCGCAAGGGAGCCTTGACTTTTTTTCAAAAATCTTCAAAAATCTTCAAAAAAATTAAATCGGAAAAATTTATACCACTCGAAAGGCCTGTTCAATCCCTTTCAAGTGCTGAAAACCGCAGCTTTTTCTGAGGCATGGTTGCCGAGATATCAGCTTCCAAAGCAAATCAAATGCAGGTTGGTTGGCCTGTTGGCCGAAATGCCTATCCAATCCCTTTCAAGTGCTGAAAACCGCAGCTTTTTCTGAGGCTTGGTTGCCGAGATATCAGCTTCCAAAGCAAATCAAACGCCAGTTGGTTGACAATCACGGGAACAATTTTGGATTGCAATATCTCGAGAACCAGAGGTTGCAGAAGCGTTTGGTTTTGAGGTGTGGATAGGTATTTGATAGACCTTTCTTTTCGTGAATATATCGATGGGCTTTTGAAATATTTTTGAATATACAATTTTTTTCCCCAAGGGGTGCATTGACTTTTTTTCAAAAACCTTCAAGAAGCTGCAAAAAAATTAAATCGGCAAATTTTATACCACTCGAAAGGCCTGTTCAAGTCCTTTCAAGTGCTGAAAACCGAAGCTTTTTCTGAGGCTTGGTTGCGAGATATCAGTCTCCAAAGCAAATCAAATGCAGGTAGGTTGACAATCCCGGGATCATTTTTTGATTGCAATATCTCGAGAACCAGAGGCTGCAGAAGCGTTTGGTTTTCAGGTGTGGATAGGTATTTGATGGACCTTTCTTTTCGTGTATGTATCGATGGGTTTGGGAAACATTTTTGAAAATACGTTGACTTTTTTTCAAAAATCTTCAAAAATCTTCAAAAAAATTAAATCGGAAAATTTTATACCACTCGAAAGGCCTGTTCAATCCCTTTTAAGTGCTGAAAACCACAGCTTTTTCTGACACTTGGTTGCCGAGATATCAGTCTCCAAAGCAAATCAAACCCAAGTTGGTTGACAATCACGGGAACAAATTTGGATTGCAATATCTCGAGAAGCAGAGGCTGCAGAAGCGTTTGGTTTTAGGTGTGGATAGGTATTTGGTAGACCTTTCTTTTCGTTTATATATCGATGGGTTTGGGAAACATTTTTGAAAATACAATTTTTTCCGCAAGGGGTTAGCCTTGACTTTTTTCAAAAAGCTTCAAAAATCTTCAAAAAAATTAAATCGGCAAATTTTCTACCACTCTAAAGGCCTGTTCAAGTCCTTTCAAGTGCTGAAAACCGCAGCTTTTTCTGAGGCTTGGTTGCCGAGATATCAGTCTCCAAAGCAAATCAAACGCAAGTTGGTTGACAATCACGGGAACAATTTTGGATTGCAATATCTCGAGAACCAGAGGCTGCAGAAGCGTTTGGTTTTAGGTGTGGATAGGTATTTGATAGACCTTTCTTTTCGTTTATATATCGATGGGTTTGGGAAACATTTTTGAAAATACAATTTTTCCGCAAGGGGTTATATATAGCCTTGACTTTTTTTCAAAAAGCTTCAAAAATCTTCAAAAAAATTAAATCGGAAAATTTTATACCACTTGAAAGGCCTGTTCAATTCTTTTCAAGTGCTGAAAACCACAGCTTTTTCTGACACTTGGTTGCCGAGATATCAGTCTCCAAAGCAAATCAAACCCAAGTTGGTTGACAATCACGGGAACAAATTTGGATTGCAATATCTCGAGAAGCAGAGGCTGCAGAAGCGTTTGGTTTTCAGGTGTGGATAGGTATTTGATAGACCTTTCTTTTCGTGTATATATCGATGGGTTTGGGAAACAGTTTTGAAAATACCTTGACTTTTTTTCAAAAATCTTCAAAAATCTTCAAAAAAGTTAAATCGGATAATTTTGTACTACTCGAAAGGCCTGTTCAAATACTTTCAAGTGCTGAAAACCGCAGCTTTTTCTGAGGCTTGGTTGCCGAGATATCAGTCTCCAAATCAAATCAAACGCAAGTTGGTTGACAATCACGGGAACAATTTTCGATTGCAATATCTTGAGAAGCATAAGCTGCAGAAGCGTTTGGTTTTCAGGCGTGGATAGGTATTTGATAGACCTTTCTTTTCGTGTATATATCGATGGGTTTGGGAAACATTTTTGAAAATACAATTTTTTGCCGCAAGGGGTTAGCCTTGACTTTTTTTCAAAAATCTTCAAAAATCTTCAAAAAAGTTAAATCGGAAAATTTTGTACCACTCGAAAGGCCTGTTCAAATCCTTTCAAGTGCTGAAAACCGCAGCTTTTTCTGAGGCTTGGTTGCCGAGATATCAGTCTCCAAAGCAAATCAAACGCAAGTTGGTTGACAATCACGGGAACAATTTTGGATTGCAATATCTCGAGAACCAGAGGCTGCTGAAGCGTTTGGTTTTCAGGTGTGGATAGGTATTTGATAGACCTTTCTTTTCGTGTATATATCGATGGGTTTGGGAAACATTTTTGAAAATACATAGCCTTTTTTTCAAAAATCTTCAAAAAAATTAAATCGGCAAATTTTATACTATTTGAAAGGCCTGTTCAATCACTTTCGAGTGCTGAAAACCGCAACTTTTTCTGAGACTTGGTTGCCGAGATATCAGTCTCCAAAGGAAAACAAACGCAAGTTGGTTGACAATCACGGGAACAATTTTGGATTGCAATATCTCGAGAACCAGAGGCTGCAGAAGCGTTTGGTTTTCAGGTGTGGATAGGTATTTGATAGACCTTTCTTTTCGTGTATATATCGATGGGTTTGGGAAACATTTTTGAAAATACATAGCCTTTTTTTCAAAAATCTTCAAAAATCTTCAAAAAAATTAAATCGGCAAATTTTATACTACTTGAAAGGCCTGTTCAATCCCTTTCGAGTGCCGAAAACCGCAGCTTTTTCTGAGACTTGGTTGCCGAAATATCAGTCTCCAAAGCAAATCAAACCAAAGTTGGTTGACAATCACGGGAACAAATTTGGATTGCAATATCTCGAGAAGCAGAGGCTACAGAAGCGTTTGGTTTTCAGGTGTGGATAGGTATTTGATAGACCTTTCTTTTCGTGTATATATCGATGGGTTAGGGAAACATTTTTGAAAATACAATTTTTTTGCGCAAGGGGTTTAGCTTTGACTTTTTTTTTTAAATCTTCAAAAAAATTAAATCGGCAAATTGTATACCACTCGAAAGTCCTGTTCAAATCCTTTCAAGTGCTGAAAACCGCAGCTTTTTCTGAGGCTTGGTTGCCGAGATATCAGCTTCCAAAGCAAATCAAATGCAGGTTGGTTGACAATCCCGGGAATAATCTTGGATTGCAATATCTCGAGAACCAGAGGCTGCAGAAGCGTTTGGTTTTCAGATGTGGATAGGTATTTGATAGACCTTTCTTTTCGTGTATATATCGATGGGCTTGGGAAACATTTTTGAATATACAATTTTTTTCCGCAAGGGGTGCATTGACTTTTTTTCAAAAATCTTCAAAAAACTTCAAAAAAATTAAATCGGCAAATTTTATACCACTTGAATGCCTGTTCAATGCCTTTCAAGTGCTGAAAACCGCAGCTTTTTCTGAAGCTTGGTTGCCGAGATATCAGCTTCCAAAGCAAATCAAATGCAGGTAGGGTGACAATCCCGGGATCAATTTAGGATTGCAATATCACGAGAATCAGAGGGTGCAGAAGCGTTTGATTTTCAGGTGTGGATAGGTATTTGATAGACCTTTCTTTTCGTGTATATATCGATGGGTTTGGGAAACATTTTTGAAAATACAATTTTTTCCGCAAGGGGTGCCTTGACTTTTTTTCAAAAATCTCCAAAAAATTTCAAAAAAATTAAATCGGAAAAATTTATACCACTCGAAAGGCCTGTTCAATCCCTTTCAAGTGCTGAAAACCGCAGCTTTTTCTGAGGCTTGGTTGTCGAGATATCAGCTTCCAAAGCAAATCAAATGCAGGTTGGTTGACAATCCCGGGAATAATTTTGGATTGCTATATCTCGAGAACCAGAGGCTGCAGAAGCGTTTGGTTTTCAGGTGTGCATAGGTATTTGATGGGCCTTTATTTTCGTGTATATATCGATGGGTTTTGGGAAAAATTTTTGAAAATACAATTTTTGTTCGCAAGGTGTTAGCCTTGACTTTTTTTCAAAAATCTCCAAAAAATTTCAAAAAAATTAAATCGGCAAATTTTATACCACTCGAAAGGCCTGTTCAATCCCTTTCAAGTGCTGAAAACCGCAGCTTTTTCTGAGGCTTGGTTGCCGAGATATCAGCCTCCAAAGCAAATCAAATGCAGGTTGGTTGGCCTGTTGGCCGAAATGCCTGTTCAATCCCTTTCAAGTGCTGAAAACCGCAGCTTTTTCTGAGGCTTGGTTGCCGAGATATCAGCTTCCAAAGCAAATCAACTGCAGGTAGGGTGACAATCCCGGGATCAATTTTGGATTGCAATATCGCGAGAATCAGAGGCTGCAGAAGCGTTTGATTTTCAGGTGTGGATAGGTATTTGATAGACCTTTCTTTTCGTGTATATATCGATGGATTTGGGAAACATTTTTGAAAATACAATTTTTTTTCCGTAAGCAGCCTTGACTTTTTTTCAAAAATCTTTAAAAAAATTAAATCAGCAAATTTTATACCACTCGAAAGGCCTGTTCAATCCCTTTCAAGTGCTGAAAACCGCAGTTTTTTCTGAGGCTTAGTTGCCGAGATATGAGCCTCCAAAGCAAATCAAATGCAGGTTGGTTGGCCTGTTGGCCGAAATGCCTGTTCAATCCCTTTCAAGTGCTGAAAACCGCAGCTTTTTCTGAGGCTTAGTTGTCCAGATATCAGCTTCCAAAGCAAATCAAATGCAGGTTGGTTGACAATCCCGGGAACAATTTTGGATTGCAATATCTCGAGAACCAGAGGCTGCAGAAGCGTTTGGTTTTCAGGTGTGGATAGGTATTTGACAGACCTTTATTTTCGTATATATATCGATGGGTTTTGGGAAACATTTTTGAAAATACAATTTTTGTCCGCAAGGTGTTAGCCTTGACTTTTTTTCAAAAATCTCCAAAAATTTTCAAAAAAATTAAATCGGCAAATTTTATACCACTCGAAAGGCCTGTTCAATCCCTTTCAAGTGCTGAAAACCGCAGCTTTTTCTGAGGCTTAGTTGTCCAGATATCAGCTTCCAAAGCAAATCAAATGCAGGTTGGTTGACAATCCCGGGAATTTTTTTTTTTTTTTTTTTTTTTTTTAACTTCCAAGAAATTTTGGTGGGGCAATACCCCCATTTATTTGGCTTAATACAAGCTTCATAACTTAACCTAACTTAAAACTATGAAACTTAGGGCTATGATTGGGTTGAATTGGGTGGACGATTTAACAGGAGGATTTTAAGGCTGGGAGTGCTGAGATTGAAGTCGAAACAGTTTTCGTTCAAATCAACTCTTCGCAGCATTCGGGTAATAGGTTCATTGAAGCCATAAGAGGTACGATGAGTAGGCAGGTAGAAGAGGCGAGGGTTTCTTAGGTTACGGGGGTTAGTGTTGAAAAAGATAGAGTTGTAGAGGGTTTCAGAGTCAACGGAACCCGAGAGAAGTCGATGAATGAAGAGGATTTCTGTTATTTCTCTTCGCTCTTGCAGGGTATTGAGGTTAATTAGTTGGAGGCGATTTTGATAGGGGGGCAGAATCAAGGAATTATTCCAAGGCAGGCCACGAAGGGCGAATCTTAAAAAACGGCGTTGAATGCTCTCGATTCTAGAAATATGAATTTTTTGATATGGGGACCATAATTGACAGGCGTATTCAAGTAACGGGCGGACAAAGGTTATGTAGAGTGATCTGGTGACGTAGGGGTCGGAGAATTCTTTGGACCATCGTTTCACAAAACCAAGCGTTGAATTGGCTTTAGAGATAATATTATCGATGTGTGTTATGAAATTGAGCTCTCGGTCACATAGTATGCCGAGGTCTCGAATCGATTCAACTATGGCTAAGGGTTGATTGTAAAGAAAGTAGCTCCTGGGACAAGATTTTATGCGTTTGCGTGAAAAAGTGATAGATTGACACTTAGCAATATTAAGCTCTAAGCAGTTTTTGATACACCAGACTGAGAAACTGTCGAGATCTAGTTGAATAAGGGAAGAGTCGTGTGAGGAAGAAATTGTCTTAAAAAACTTGGTATCGTCAGCGTATAATAAGATATGGGAATGTTTAATGACCAATTCAATATCGTTAATTGTAAGAATAAAAAGGAGAGGTCCTAAGTGACTTCCTTGGGGGAACCCGGAAGTAGCTAAGAATGAATTGGAGAAGGCAGATCTGAAACGAACACTGTAATACCGGTTTTCCAGATAAGAAGAAATCCATTTTAAGAAAATAGGTTCAAAGCCGAGGGTGGACAATTTGAAAAGTATAAGTCTATGTGAAATTTTGTCAAAAGCCTTACTACAGTCAGTAGAGATAACATCTACTTCCCTTCCGCTTTCTAGAGCTGAGACTGTATACGATACAAATTCAACTAGATTAGTTGTTGTAGACCTACATTTGAGAAAGCCGTGTTCTCTAGGGGAAATAAGCGACTTACAACGGAAACTTAAAATTTCGTACAAAATACTTTCAAATATTTTAGGGATATGTGAAAGTTTGGCAATGGGACGATAGTTTTTAATATCGTTCTTAGTACCCTTTTTGTATATTGGGGTTATGAAAGAAGTTTTCCATACCTGAGGAAATTCTCCTTGAGATAATGATAGGCTGATCAATTTGGAGAGCGGAAAAGAGAGAGCTGAAGAACATTTTTTTAGGAATATTGCGGGGAGGCCATCAGGGCCAGGAAGATATTCATCGTTAAGTTGATTCAACTTATTTTCGATGATATATGGGTCGACGGTAGGAGGAAGAAAAGGACCTAGTGCGAAATTTGGCAAATAATCGAAATAATCTGAATCAGGTATGAAGGAATCGTCGGTGAAAGATTGCTTGAAAAATGTGGCAAAAAAATTGGCAATATCTTGCGGATTATTCGAAGTTTCGGTATTGTAGGAAAGAGAGGAAGGGTAACCATCGGATTTTCTTTTAAAATTGACGAACTGAAAGAACGATTTAGGATCATTTTTAAGGTTGCTTTGTGTTTCTATTAAATAGCATTGGTAAAGGGTGTTGTATAGCTCGCAAAAGTGAAGATAAGAACCAAAATAGTTAGAATAATCAGGGGGCGATCGGGTACGAAGGAAAATTGCCCACAACTTGTTTCTCTTGTTACGCAAAGAGCGAAGCTTGCGGTTATACCAAGGTGGGGAGGCAGCCGATGTCTTTTGGCGACTAAAGGGTACATGGAGAGAAATAGAATTAAATATTTCCCTGTAAAATTTTTCTGTGGCATCTTTCATGATAAGGCTATCGAAATTAAAGGAAGTTCTGTTGAGATATTCATTAATATGACGGAAATTTGCCTTATGAAAATCAAAGGAGTACTGATTTGTAGGGAGATTAGTTGGTAGTGGACAATCATGATAGAATGAGAGAATTAGGGGAGGATGATAATTGTCGATAGTAGATAAGGATAGAGGTGAGAGTGATACTGAAGAGTTAATGGGATCGGTTGTGAAAATAAGATCTAGTTGCCTGTCCATATAGTTTAGGATACCACTAACCTGACAGAGGCTAGAATCTGCTAGGCAATCTATAAAAAGGCATTCCTTTGCAGAAGTGGGATTTGAAGCAATATAATAAGATTGATCTTCAGATGAAGTCCATTTAAGATGGGGAAGGTTAAAGTCGCCGAAAAGACGTCATCGTTGGGGTCACATAAAGCAATTATGTGGTCAACCATTTCAATGGCGAGCTTATAAGATTCAATAGGCTGCGACGGCAAAATATAGCAACATATCACATAAAGCGACTTACGGGGTAGTCTTATCTTAATTGAGACATAGTCGAGATTAGGGGAAGAAGAGACTGCAATGAGGGATGAGTCTAGTGTGTTTTTAATAGCTAGTAGGACACCTCGACATGGGCATTTGTCCGAAGATCCGTTAAGTTCATCGTCGCGATAAACGTTAAAAGAAGAAGGAAACAGTTCTTGGTTGTTTATACTAGAGACCAGATTTGTTTCCGTCAGGGCGTAGATATCAAAGGATAGAGCGTAGGATTGTTGTAAAACAGTATGAGTTTTTGAACGAAGACCTCGAACGTTTTGATAGTAGAAGGTAAGAGGGAGGATTTGGCCAGCTGGGAAGGTGCAAGGCATTGTTTTGGATGGGACATTCGGAGTGACATATATGGCTGGGTTCGAGTTAGGAGCGAAAGTAGTTTTTAAAGTTTGTGCGTGTACTTTGAAGGTACGACGTACGTTTGGAGCTGATGTGAGAGGCGTAAGTTTTAAGGTCTTTATTAACTGTTGTCGGAGAAATGTTGTAGTTTTCATGAAAACGCGTGTAAATCTTTTTCAGGGCTACGGGGTCAGTCGGGAGTCCTTCTTTTTGTATTTGAACAATGACATTTGTTTTTGTTTTGCCGTCAATGCAAACCGATTCAGATTTGTCATGTAGGTAGGCAAGGTACAAACGAACATTGTCGAAAAGTTTTTGATCTCGAAGTCTGGCCATGACATAAAGCCCATCGAGTTCAGTGTTTGTGGGCGAGGGGTCAGTTAATCTATTGGTAAGTTTCACAGCAGGGGGTTTCGACAATGTTCGTTTATCTCGAGAACCAGAGGCTGCAGAAGCGTTTGGTTTTCGGGTGTGGATGGGTATGTGATAGACCTTTCTTTTCATGTATATATCAATGGGTTTGGGAAAGATTTTTGAAAATACAATTTTTATCCGCAAGGGGTCGCCTTGACTTATTTTCAAAAATCCTCAAAAATCTTTAAAAAATTAAATCGGCAAATTTTATACCACTCGAAAGGCCTGTTCAATCACTTTCAAGTGCTGAAAACCGCAGCTTTTTCTGAGGCTCGGTTGCCGAGATATCAGCTTCCAAGTGCTGAAAACCGCAGCTTTTTCTGAGGCTTGGTTGCCGAGATATCAGTCTCCAAAGCAAATCAAACGCAAGTTGGTTGACAATCACGGGAACAATTTTATTTTGCAATATCTCGAGAACCAGAGGCTGCAGAAGCGTTTGATTTTCAGGTGTGGATAGGTATTTGATAGACCTTTCTTTTCGTGTATATATCGATGGGTGTGGGAAACATTTTTGAAAATACAATTTTTGTCCGCAAGGGGTAGACTTTTTTTCAAAAATCTTCAAAAAAATTAAATCGGCAAATTTTATACCACTCGAAAGGTCTGTTCAATCCCTTTCAAGTGCTGAAAACCGCAGCTTTTTCTGAGGCTTGGTTGCCGAGATATCAGCTTCCAAAGCAAATCAAATGCAGGTTGGTTGACAATCCCAGGCACAATTTTGGATTGCAATATCTCGAGAACCAGAGGCTGCAGAAGCGTTTGGTTTTCAGGTGTGGTATTTGATAGGCCTTTCTTTTCGTGTATATATCGATGGGCTTGGGAGCATTGTGTTTAGTAGCGGAGGATTTTTTTTATTGACACGATTTATGGATTGATTTGATTTACTTTTTTTAATATAATAAAATAAGTATAATATAAAATATAAATATATAATAAAATAAAAAAAAAATAAATTTTATACACTCTGTGTATTCGACGAGGAATTTTTTTGTTGTTTCGTTTTGTTGATAAGAGTAGATAGTGCGTATGGTGTGTATTTGACGAAGATTTTGTTTGCTTGTTTTGTTGTTGCTTATACATTAGTGTATATTGTGTTGTATTAAGTTGTGTAATGATTAACTCAATGGGCTTGTTGTATATCCCGACACCCAAATGAGGTGAATATCAAATTGTTCTCCTATTTCCCTGAGAGATGATCGACAGTGCGGGCTGTTATAGAGTTTGTGAAAACAGCGTGATTTGAGGGATGCTTGACTGTCAGAGAAGATACGTATATCCGATATGGATATCACGTTTTCCTTTAGCCAGTAGAGAACGAGGATGTATACTGAATTGATATGGCAATTTTAAGTATTTACAACATAAATTTAAAAATATAATTTCAAAAAAATTGTCCACCTGTTTTTGAAATATTGAATTTCCAAAATATAAAAAATTTTTGAAACACCCGAAAATAAATTTAGAAATTTGTGGTAGCCAGTATTATTTATAATTTGAAGGACCTCCAACCGTAAAATTCTGATTCAAATCCGTAAATCCATTTATGAGAAAGTTAAAATAAAAAAAAAAAATAAAATGCACCACTGGATCGCTCGTACCTATTTTATTATTGTTCCTATGTTCGATTACACTATATGCAAAATATTCTTAATAGAAACATTTTTGAATGTATTTTTAAAGTCGTTTTTCACTTATTTGTTTCATATATAAAAATTGGTAATTTTTTTCTAAAAATAATTGGTATAAAAATTTTAAATTAAAAAAAAAAAATCGAAAATTTTGAAATGCAGTATTATTTAGAATTGAACGAGCTCCCATATAAAAAATTTGATTGAAAACCGTTGAGCCGTTTATGAGAAAGTCGACAAAAAAAAAACGAATCAAAAATGGATTTTAGACAATTACTTAAACAGCTAAATACCAAGTTTGAAGAAATTCGTTTCAGCCGTTTAGACTGTAGAGCGTCAGAGTTCTCAGCTCTCCATAAGACTGAAAAAAGTGATTAGATACGTGATAATAAGTCGATTGTCTTTGGCGATACCTTTGTCTAATACCACCCTAAAAAATTACTGGCACCAACTTGTTTAGAGCTAGGTGTTACACTTTGTATATTCAATCATCATTCCCGTTGTCCTTCGTCTACCTTTCAGTTGTAGTTTCACAATTCGGATTAAGTAAGTTGTTTTTCATAAATTAAATTCTAACTTTAATTAATATTCAATTGTTTCCGTTTCTTTCCAAATAAATTTGGCAACAACTGACTAAATTTATTTGGGCTTCCTTGGCAAGTTTTCTTTTGAAAATATTTCTGAGGCTTTTAAAAAATTAAATAATTAAATTTGTCTTTCATTATTTTATTTTAAATATTTGTTATTAAGACTTCATGACTTGTTACTGTATAAAGGAACTTGGCTCTTTTTTTTAAATGTGTGTATATTTTTGTCTGATCGGAATGAAGATTACTATGTAGTTCCTACAAATCTTACGCAAATTTTCTATTTACTATGGCAATACATTTTTAAAAAAACCTACATAATAGGTATCGACTATCTTCTCTCTCAAAGGTCAGAGTAAATACCTTTTCCTTTATTTTGTTTATATTATTTCTATCAACCCTAAAGCCGACATTTTTGGTAAGACTCTACTCCATTTAATTTTTATCAATATCTAAAATATATGATAGCTTAATCCTACATTAAATATCTTACTAGCTTTGCAAAATATAGGAATCTATACAAAGGTGCTATGGTTTTAACCTCTTTATGGGTTCTCTTTTTTAAACCAGATGTTTAATATTTTAAACCTTCTTGTCAGAAAACTGCTTATCCTACAACAAATATGGTATTCCATTTTATTAAACCTTGAACCTTTTGCCTTTGTAATTTGGTAAAACATCTTAAAGACATCCTTTTTTGTCTCAAAAAACACTTTATGAATATAATCTTTTCATCCGGATTTTAATCCAAGTCCAGATGCGAAACTGACTTTGTAGAAAATCCTTTCCCACACGTGTGTTCTTTTTTTTTATCGTAACCTAGGTCTAGGACTTGTTCCTCAGTATCTGTAAGTATGTAAGTAGCTAGATATGTAGGTATGAATATAAAACAATATTAAATATAAAATATCGAAGAAATGAGCTAGGAATAAAAAGGAAAAGGGCCTTTTCACACACAAGCTAATCCATCACAAAGCGGCATAAAATCATAACATCCTGGAGAATATAAATGTATTTTCCAAAAATAGGCCTAGCAAGCCTATAAAAGAAAAAAATTACACAACCCATTAGTCCCAATCCCAACATACATGACTTTTCAGACCTTCCGTTTCTTACGAAACGTGTATTTTATGTAACGTAGCATTAAGACAAGATATGAAGAACTTAAATAAACTAAAGGAAAAGGAGCCTGATGGGTTCATTTAGGAAAATTGCCGGAGACTTTTTCGGATCATTAATGAAATGATTATTATCTGAATGTGACATGGTGCCCAACATATTATTATAAAATGTTAATGTGGGAAAGTGAAAAGTTAGATACGGTGGATTAGAGAACATTATTTGAATACGTAATCGTTACGATTTATGTTTATGTGTTTTTTGTTTGGTACATTATGATCTTCTTCAGTCGAATGGAGTTATATATTTCATTCATTTAAAAGTCCATACGAAATAGGTACATATATTCCATCAGTAAACTAATATGACATGTGTTGAGTCAGTTCTCGTCCATTTAGAAAAATGAGTAAATTGCTAAAACCACACGCATAATACAAGACAGAAATATTGTTGGAATGTATTTTTATTACTATAAGTTGATAGATAATTTCATGGTTTTTATATTTTTACTTGCGTTATAGGTACTATAGGGCAAGTTTTGCATTTGGAAAAATAATCGAACTCGAGATTTTAATCAAAGTTGACATTACGATGATACACTAAAAGTATATCCGGCAATTCCGCCTGTTTGTGTGTCTGTCTGTCTGTCTGTCGGCGTTTACGAATACCTGCTTTAACAAAACGTACAAAAATCATGAATTTTTTGCAGTTAAGCGGGTTTTTCACTTAAGCGGACCTCGGATAATTGAAAAAAATTTCAGTTAAGCGGATCTCCGATAAGTGAAAAATATATTTTACTTAAGCGGGTTTCGAATAACTAAAAAAATATTTCTGTAAGGCAGACTTCGTGTCACGTAACACGTTACAATTTTTACTACATAGCTATATTGAGCTTTAATAGCAGAACAACAACCTGTGTTAAATGTTAACAAATTGCTTTTATAAATAAATTTGGTTATCTAAATAGAAAAACAGGACCTAGTTATTAACAAACAAATAATTTATTTATAAACAAAACGAATTTGTACCCAACCAACACTACTTTGAGTTCAGTCTCTCTTATTCACAGATACATTTGGTATTACAAAAACAACAATGTATGTAAGTAAATTGAAATTGCTGGATTTTCCCTTTTATTTAAAACTTATAGAATTTACATGTGCAATGAATGCGGAAGTGGTGGAGGAAGGAGGTGAATGTATACAAAAATGAAACGATTCAGCACGCGATTTTTTTCGATTTTTAGTTTTTCACTTAACCGAGTTGTTTTCTATAGAAAAATATATGCGGGTTTTTCACTAAGGCAAGTTTTCAGTTAAGCGAGGTAGTTTGTATGTTAATATATACGGGGATTTGTGAATGTTTTCAGGTAAGCGGGTTTTTCAGTAAAGCGTGTTTCACTTAAGCAGGTTTCAATGTATTGGGTTTTCTGAAGTCTAGGTATTGTAGTAAGCCCCAATCCCTTCATGGAAAGCCCTGTCCATTACATAACATTAAACTGATTTGATTTTCTTAAAAACCAATTTAGCGAGTATAGTTGAATTAAGCTGGGTTCAATTAAGAGTATAAAAAGGCGTTCTAATTAGGTATACCGTTTGATAAAATGATTACTTTGAAATTGTTAAGATACAGATCGAAAGGGGAAAATACTCGTAGTTAAATTAAACCCAAACATGGTCTTAAATGTTTGTTCGTTAAACATCTGAGCTCAATGGCGCAAAATCTTAATCAAGATATTATTAAGGTCTAGTTAACAATTTACTATATACATAGTAGTCTACTAACTTTTCATAAATATTAAACGTTTTGTTAACTTGTAAAATGCTAATTAAGCAGATAGCAAAGCATTTATTTGGAGGGTTTGAATTTTGATGAACACAATAATTGTATTTATGCGTTGCAAATTAATTATATGTTTATGGAAACACAACATGTGTATGAATAAGTATTCGATGTTTATATTTTCATTATTTAACTTTATTATTTACAAAGAAAAAGAAGAAAATTGTACACCAGCAGGACTTGAACCTGGGCCCCCGGGTCCCAGGCTGAGATACTATCAGATGACATTAACGATTTAGTACGATACTAAAAAATTAAAGTAGCCATTTTGTGATATTAACTTTAGTAAAATGTTAAGAAGATAAAACGATACTGAACTCGTTTAAAATTAGCAAAATTCTCTTTCTAACCTAGTATCATACTAAAAATGATTTAACATATTACTAAATCGTCTCAAATTTGGCGCCAATCAAACTATGGATAATCGAACGCTTAGAACAAAAATAAATGTTACCTATTTTGTATATCTAAATGTCAAAAGATTAATAAAAATTAAACATTCATATCTAAATTTTTACAAAAGCATGATTTCGTACACGAATGCTAATCTTAACAAAAAAAAGAACAGAATATTTCATGTTTCATATAAGTCCCAGAGTGAATTTCAAAGAAGAAAATGTACATTTTCTTGTTACCAATTTCGAAAGCATAGACACTGGCACATAAATCAATGCGCACTTAGATCTCTGTTGTTCCTTGGAATTCCAAAAACATTCTCCTATACATAGGTAGGTATACCGAATACACTCCATTCCATATAATCCAGAACAAGAAAAAACTTTCCTGCACTTATATGAAAATCAGTATAAATCAGAAACTAAAACGCCATAAATAAGGAATGATGTGTAGTGTACGTTTGATATGTCCTCTTGAGCTTCGTAAATCGGGATAACGTCTCCCGCTAAGCCACTTCATGAATATATACTTACATTCATATATACTATATAGAATCTGAACATCTAGACTGCCTAGATATGTGGATGTGATTTCCAATTTTATGATTTCGTTATGAACATCAAAAGCATCGATTACTCCTTTAACGTTGTCAATACAGGTGGAACTTCCGTTTCATAGGTCCTTCTGCATCACTTGCTGGTACGGTTCGGAAAACAAAATGGAAATAGCTACCTCTTTTATCGCAGTTGCTGTTTCAGCTATTGTGTGTATGTAGAGACAACCTATAGAATAATTCAATAGTGTTTTTTTTATTACATATTATGAAAAGGTAGGAAATCATTATGTTATTGAGTTTACTTGGCGTGTTTGAGTTAGCTCTGAAAACCAAGAATATTTTTAATCATCACATTCAGAAGACAATGGCATTCTTTCAAAGGAAAATTAAATAAAGAAACAAGTTAATATTTCAAATACTACCATCAATATCCAACTTGAAACTTAACTTGATTATATAGTTGATCTGACATCATTCATAGTTGGCCTTACAATTCTTCTTGTTAGATAAGATTTTGTTGTAATGTTATACAAAATAATTATCAATCGATAAAAGTTCAAAGATTTCATTAGAAGTTTCATTTTTATAAGCATATCAGTGGCTTCAAAAGCTAATAATGTTAACATTATAAGAAATTCCTTTGTATTTTAAAGAAAATATTGAAGCAATAAGGAGGCTTTACATGCATCTTCATCTTCATCTGCATTGACATCTGGAAAAAAAGAGGAAACAAAATAAAAAATTCATACTTGTGCGATAGAGAGCGAAAACCAAAATGGAGATCATCTTCATGTATGGAGATTATAGGAAGTACGAACCTGAAGATTGCAGATTATAGTGAAGATGAACATGTTCATCTTCATTATAGCATTTTCATCTGCACCATAATTTGTTCCGTTTAGATAACGAATTTTAAAGTTTTTTTTTACCATTTCACCTCAGTTTGCTTAAAATCAACGAAAATAGCGAAAATGTTCTTCTCAAAACTACATACCTGAACGCTAAGAACATGTGATTGTGAGATGTATCAAGAAAGTTATAGCAGAGTTCGAGTAAGTTATTAGTGTGTACCCTGTCTTACTTTTATGTTTGTCTTATATTATTGACCCGCTATACTTTTCTTCAAGTCTGCAGATGCAGATCCATGTAAAGCCGCCTATATTGAGCAAGAATGATGCTATTATATGTATTTCACTCAATGTTCATTAGCGTCAGGCATTTTGCATCCCTTTGACAACGTTAACTGTTCCTGTTCATTATTGCACGTCTATTATTTTCATAATATGATGAGCAAAAATTAAACAAAGGAGTATAATTATCATTATTAGTTTTTGAAGGTAGTGATTGACTGATTTGCTTATAAAATGAAAGGAGCTATTAATTAACTATCCCTCCAATCACTTTCCAATAAAAGTTTCTTTAGTTGGAAAGTTCCCTTAGCTAGTTTAAAAAATTTCAATTCAACAAATTTCTCTGCGTTAAGAATGTAGAAGGAGAATCCAAAATGTTTTTTCCTTAGCAAAATTTAGAAATTTTTCAGAGAATCCTGTTCATGGAAAAGAGTTTGCTTCGATCGTATCAATATTTTTAAAATTTCTTCAATAAAACTAAATTCCTATAATATCTCGCGAAAACTAGTGGAATACTTACATTGTTCCCAATTGGTTCGGAAGTTCGAAGATTCTTGTGGTTATGACGGAGGATTGATTCTTAAGCAAAATGTGGGTGCCAATTATGGCCTACTTGCAAAATATAACTTAGTAGATGGAACCGAGTTCTGCTGTTTTGCATTTGGAAAAAAATCGCACGCGCGATTTTCATCAAACATGACATTATGATGATAGAGAAAAACAAAAATGTGGCTCCCGCAATTCCGTCTTTTTGCCTAGCTGTCAGGCAGTCTGTCTATATAACGCTCTACAGCCTAAGCTACTGAATCAATTTTCTTCAAATTTGGTATTTAGGCGTTTTGTCGAATTGGCGAATAACAGTATTCGAAAAACGCTTTAAGGATTTTGATTAAGAAATCTGTACACTAATATAAGTATATCTAGTCTACATTTTGGTTCAATTTTTTTTTTACTTATTTTGTTATTAGCTGTAACTTTTTGTTTACTTATTTTGTTATTAGCTTTAACTGTCATACAATTTTTTTATTTTTGACTTTCTCATAAACAGCTCGACGGATTACGATGAACATTTTTTTATAAGAGGACCTTCAAATAATACATACATAATACTGCATATCAAAATTTTCGAAAGATATTTATTTTTGATTCAAAATAGCTTTTAACGGTATTTAGTCCACAAAATTTGCGTTTCATCCCGGCAATCTCACTTGGACTCATCAGTTGGTGAGTGAGCGCCTTACCAATACGCAATTTTCGTTAAGTTCAGTTCAACTTACTTGCATTTTTTGATAAAAAGCAATGTGAACTACTTGTGGCCATACAATTAAGTCATTGCATTTTTAGAAGATTTAAAACATTTGTTTGTCTTACATTTGCATCAACTAATGTTGTTATTGTTTTTTTTAATAACGGATTATTTGTTGTCATTCGATGACAACAACGATGGTACTTTGTACACAAACGTTTTTTTTCCTTTTTCACATAACGGTAAATTTTAATACAAATATGTGATTTGTGCAGTGGCCAAATAATTAAGTCAGTTTATGTTACTGAGTCAAAGAGGTAAGTTTCATGTCTTTTTTTGGTGGAAATTGTTATTTATAATATTAGATTATGTTTTAATTTATTTTTGATTTAATATTTTCAATTTGGATAGTCAATTTCAGATATGGGCAAAAATAAATCTTCCACTCCAGAGGAACGGCGAATAATATGCGAATCATACCGAAATTTGGGAAAAATTTCCGAAGTGGTTAATACAACCACTTTATCTCGAGGTAAAGTGGTCAATGCTATTAACCACTTTAAAAAATTCGGTTCATTCGACAACCTTCCTCGAATTAAAAAGCGAAAAACCACTGCCCAGGACGACAGGGTCATCACAAAAATTTGCAAGAAAGATCCCTTTATGACATCCACTCAAATAAGGGCTGTTTTGGAGGAAAGCCACGAAGTCAGCGTTTCTGCCAGAACCATCAGAAGGCGTTTGGCTGAAAATAATTTGCATGGCAGAATAGCGCGCAAGAAGCCAAATGTCAGCAAAAAAAATTTAAAAAGCCGATTGAAGTTTGTAAGGGACCACGTCAGAAAAGATCTTTTCTTCTGGAGTAAAGTGGTATGGAGTGATGAAGTGAAGGTCAACATTTATGGAAATGATGGCAAACCGTATGTAAGACGTCCCAGAAATGCTGAGCTGAACCCAAAATACACCAAAAAGACCATAAAGCATGGTGGCGATTCTATAATGGTTTGGGGGTGTTTCACAAGCCATGGTTTCGGTCCGCTGTGTCAAATAAACGGCAAAATGACAGGTGTTGACTAACGGGATATACTGGACACAAATCTTCTCGGCGACTACCAGAACCAATTACTCCAAGGATGGATCTTCCAGCATGATAATGACCCCAAACACACGTCAAGAGTTGTGAAATCTTTCCTTGAAGAGCGTAGAGTGAATGTTTTGGGGTGGCCAGCGCAGTCACCGGACTTAAACCCCATAGAGAATTTGTGGGGCATTCTCAAAAAAAAAGTTGCTGC
Organism: Philhelius pedissequus; assembly: GCA_910595825.1. NCBI lineage: Eukaryota > Metazoa > Arthropoda > Insecta > Diptera > Syrphidae > Philhelius > Philhelius pedissequus. The sequence continues at coordinate 71,004,532 of OU343160.1, read as the reverse complement.
AAGAAAACCAACCGCCAAGACTACTCTCTGGAGTATTTTGCAGGAAGAGTGGAAAAATATTAGCGTAGAGCAATGCAAAGGTTTGGTGGACTCCATGCCAAGGAGAATATCCGCGGTATCAAACCAGAATAGCTATCCTGCAAAATATTAACGGTGCGCTTAAAAAAATTATAAAAAAATGCTTTTTTTCTTCATATTTTTCTTATTTTTTTCAGGTGACATAATTATATGGCCACACTTATTTTATAAATTATTAATTTTTTGTTAAAGAAATGACTATTGTTATAATGGAATTTATTTTTGTTCGTTTTTTTTTTATTATTGTTATTGTAAATATTTAGAATTTGAATAAATTTTGTTTTTGTTGTAATTTGTATTTAATAAATGGATTTGTAGATTTCATTCTATAAAAATGACTTAATTGTATGACCACAAGGGTATATCCAACAAGATTAAAATTTTAATCATTAAAATTGGAAGATTTTATCCTTGTCCTTAGTAAATAGAATTGTATTATAAAAAAAAACACCTTCTTATATTTATTTTTGTGATTTTTGAATATTTAATACATTTCGAAAAGGCAGACGAATTTTTATTTTTACAAAAAATTGTATACCAAATTTGTTTTTGGCAAAAAAATTAAGAATTTTGTTTTTAATAAAAAACGATGTTATCGAACATAAAAGCAAGTACGTGCGATCTAGTCGTGAATTTTACTTAATATTTGCGGTGATATATATAGGCTTTCGGTCGTCTTCTGGGATTTATATAAGCTGGCCATTAATAGAAATTATATAAGTTATGAAAATTAACAAAGATTAGTAATTAAATCTTGGGTATTCTAAGTTAATTTTCAATTATCGAATTTAAAAAAGTTATATTTATGTGTTTATTTTTGTTTCAGTTTTTCGACTATCTAAAATGGTTAGATACGATATGACAATGTAAGTTTTTCCTTTAATATTTATTGCTTATTAACTTATGTATAATGATGCTTACATTATTTTAAATAAATACTTAAAATATATAAGGAACAACATTGAATATAACAATTTAGCATAGCTGGACACTTTGGCGTATACGGACTTTTTTCATACAATCTTTTTAAGATTGTCTGTCATTAAGAGTAAATAGTAAGAACCTGACTTAAAAATGAGTAAAAATAAATTGAGTAAATGTAGTAGAGGAATGCCCACATAGCGAGTGATAGATATAACAAAGCTATTTTATTGAAAAAATAAAACAGAGTGTGTGAAATAAAACTTCCCTAGCTTGAAACAATTTTTACTTACGGTATACATATGCATGTAATGTAAGTACTAAGGGCAAGTTTTGCATTTGGAAAAAAACATCGAACTCGAGACTTAAATCAAACTTAATAATACGATGATAGAGAAAACCAAAAAAGTTGGTTCCGCAATCCCGTCTGTCCGTCTGTCTGCCTGTCTGTCTGTACAAAGCTCCCCCATACAATTTTCTCTACCATCTCCATTATCTCAAAAGCGGCTGCAACGATTTTGATAGAAAGAAATGTGTGCACTATTTAAGACATGTTTTACATTTTGGTCAATTTTTTTTTTAATATTTTGTTATTTACATAGGATTTTTTTTAAATTTTGATAATTTTCATAAGCGGCTCGATGGATTTTGATCGAAATGTTTATATAGGAGGCCCTTCAAATTATAAATTATACAACATACCAAAATTTTCGAAAAATATTTTTTGGGCTTTTGAAACAAAAAATATTTATTTTTTTGAAAAATCAAAGGGTGGATGATTTTTTTTTTTTTAATTTTGTTTTTTAGTTTATATTATTCAAAATTTTAAATTGTCATACTATTTTTTTTCACAAAAATTAAAAAAAAATTTTGTATTTAAAAAATTTAGTAAAACACGACTTTGAAAATATATATGTCATGTCGTGTCGTTAGCTTGCAAATTCTTACCCCAAATGCCAAAAAAACGTGTTTTATTTCAAATAGTTCTGACTTGACCACAAAATATAGGCAAATAAAATGCACTACTGGATCGCACGTACTTGCTCTTATTTTCGTTCGAATCAAAATATATTTTAAATGCCGCTTTTAAATAAAACTTTCTTTATTTTTTTTTCTACAAAAAAAATTGGTATGACAAACTGAAACATTTAAACATAAATAATGTAAGCTTAAAATCGAAATTCAAAAAAAAAACATCCACACGTGTTCGAAATATTGAATTTTCAAAAAAAAAAAAAAATATTTTTTTTTTCAATAATCCAAAAAAATATTTTTCGGAAATTTCGGAATGCAGTATTATTTATAATTCAAAGGACCTCCAATATAAAAATTTAGATCGGAATCCGTCTAGCCGCTCATAAGATAGTCGAAAATCGAAAAAATTATATCAGCAGACAGACAGGCGAAAATGCGGGTCTCACTTTTTTGTTTGTTCTCTATCGTTATAATGACGAAGATCTGTCCATCGCCCAGTACAAAACATCACTGTTGGTAGCAGTAATTTGGAGGTAGTCAAGGAATTCACCTACCTCAGAACAAACATCAATTCCACGAACGACACCTTAGTGGAAATCTGACGAAGAACTTCCCTAGAGAACCGCTGCTACTTCGGTGTGGCCAAACAAATGGGTCCAAATCTCCCGTCTCGAAAGAAAAAGTGCACGCTTTCCAAAAGGATAATTTTACCAGTTCAACTCTACGGCCCCGAGTGCTGGACGATAAATAAAAAAACGGAATGGAAACTGGGCACTTTCAAGAGAAAAATTCTTCGGCGGATATTTGGTCCTATATGCGAAGAGGGCGAATGGAGGAGAAGATTCGATCGAGAATTGTACGAGCCAAGGTGTGGATGTAGTCCAAAGAGCCAAAGCGCATCAACTACCCTGGATCAGCCACATCCAGCGAATGGACAACAACGCTCCAGCCAAAAAAATCTTCCAATCCCAGCCCCCAGGTTCGAGACGACCAGGAAGACCGAACCTCCGCTACAGGGACCAGAGAGCGCTTGGTCTCGACGACTGCTGGAGGGAGCGTGCGAGGGACCGCAACCGATGGAAGACCGCAATATGTCAGTCAGCGACCCTCCCATGGATCGGTCAGTAAAAATAATTATGCATAACAATCAGATTATATTGCATTTAATTACTAAATAATTGGTTTTAAATATTTATTGCAAAAATTGATATTTGTTCCAGAAATCCGACAACATTCCATTAACTGTATCTATAATCGATTCAAAAATAGCTTTTAGCGGCCTTTAGTCCACAAAATTTGCGTTTCGTTATAGCAATATCCTTTGGCCTCATCAGTTAACTAGAGGGGGCCCCGGCCTTGTCAATATCATAATTAGTTTAGGTTTTCGTCCTTTTAAATATTAATACGTATGTATATACCATCCGCGTAGTAGAAAACCACACTATTCCACAAGTTCTTTTAGGGCAATTACATTTAGGCGACTCCATTTGAAATATTCATTTTATAAATTATATTTATACAAACGTTCTTATTTAATCGTCTTTTTTTTGATATTTTTTTTCGTTATAAATATTATGCCAAAATAATTGAGTTTTTCAAATGGCCAATACATAACTTCTTTGGTAAACAATATTACAGTGCCTGTATACATAAACTCCTTAAATATCATAACCATGCTTTTCTTTGCAAATAAATCGCACATTACAATAAATTGAGTTTTTTCTTCTTGTTCATACCATTGAATTGTCTAGTCAGCGCTCGTTATCATTTTTTGCCCCCCGACAATAATTGGAATTTCGAAAAAAAATATATATAAATAAATAAAATAAATTACAAAAACCGAAAAAAGGAAATTCAAGCGCAAAATAAATGGATATCGATTTCATCGTTTATACCCTTCAACACCATTTATTTCTCCAAATAATTTGCCATCCATTCTGACCTGTCAATCTATGCATTCAATCGATTTTTATGACTGGCCTATGGAATAAAGCTATAAAGAGATGGTATCGCCCTGTCGTTAGATCGTCCGTTCTTTTCTTGAATTTGTTAACAATTTGCACAGGACATGCAAACTTCACGCAGTAAAAAAAAAAACTTGCTTGGCCTGAAGAATGTGTAAATATGTAAATGTTAGAAGTGAATACAAGTGTGTTTATGTGATTTGCATAAAATAATCTTATCATCGAGTCATCCGGTAAGTGAAAGCTATCAAAGGGCACGGTGGTCAACGAAGTTCTATCACTAGAGCCTTTATTTACAGGAACAAACTCAGGCGATTTTCGACCCCTCTGTATCTTCAGTAGCAATGAAGTCAGAAACTTCAAATTCAAAATATTTGCTCGGCAAGCACTGGCTCCTCACCAAATTTTAACTTTTTAGCATAAGTGGTTCCTGAGATATATGGTGTCAATAATTACAGAAACCATAACTGACTCACTCATTGACAAATCATCAAGATTATGGAACAGTTCCGCACATCGTAGAATTTTGTAATTTTGCCCAACGGTAGGTCTTATAATGCAAGCAAATGAATAATTCAAAAATTTGAAAATAAAGTGGTATCCGCCCACTTTCTAAAAGAATTGGTGCTAAATGAATGGAGGACTTCCTCTAGAATGATGAAATTTGGAAAAGCGGTAGAGTCTTATGTACATACAACGGGAAAAATAAAATATCACAGGTTTTCCATTCAGGGGCATGGTGAGCGCACTTTCACAGAATTGCTCTCAATTATATTGATAGCTTCCGACTCCTGTAAAATAATGAAAGTTGGTAGAGTGGTAGGTCTTAAAGTACATAAAAATAGAAAAATATAAAATATGAGTTTTTTTTTAATTAGGAGAATTATTCCTTAAAGTAATCGAGGAATATTCTGAGAAACATTTAAATATGTGAACATAGTTTCACAAAAACAACAACCCATTAAATTCAGAATCAAAACTTGTTCGTTCTGCATTACGGAAAGTTGATTCGGATTACCAAACGAAAACCCTTACCTACATTTTTGTAATTATTTATTTATTTTGTTTTTAAATGCGCGTAAAAGCATACAATGGTTGTTTTATTGCATAATTTTGTGCTTTACTTATATTTTGTGCATTATTCCAACCAGATACCAAACAAATTAGGACCCGTCATTGTCATTGGTATTAGTTCGCATTAGGCTACAAGCTGAAAACCACACATATATATTTTCCTTCCCTTACCTTCAATTCAACTTGTCGGAAAATTCATTGACCGGGTAATTAAAAATAGATTTTTCAGAAAAAAATTTGTATTTATTTTTTAAAAATCGATTTTTTTTAATACTTGTGTATGTAGTTCTATTAATACCTGAAGTGAGCATTTGCGAAAAAAAAATTATTTGAATCGGCTGATCCATTTGCGAGAAAGGCGAAAATATGAAAAGTGTTTCTATAGGAAGTACAATTAATAAGTACGCAAAATAAAATATTTTTATAATTCAAAGTGGATTGTATTAATTTAAGAACATACGCCTTTTTTTATAAAAATTCTTGGAGCCGTTTTTGAGAAATAATTTTTTTCTTAACGGTTTTTTAACTTTTGTATGGAAGGTGCCGTTGTTTTTTATTTTAGGAAAATAGTTTTTTTTTTAACTAATTATTCAAGATAATATCAAAAAACTACAAAATACAAAGTTTCGAAAAAATCTATTGAGTCGTTTTCGAAATTTGTAAAATGGGTTTTGTGAAAAGTGTTAATAATTTGAATATGTAAATTAAAGAATGGGGCGCTAAACGTAGAGCTTGCCAGGGCGCTCATTTAGCTCGGACCGGCACTGACTGCACCACTGTAAAAATTTAAATTTAAATTTAAACATTTAAAAAAATTACACGCAACAACTTCTAAGAGTATACTGCTCTTTGTGGTCAAAATACTTTAGTTTCTTACGATTCGATAAATCATAAGCATTATCAAGTAGTTAGTCCTTATTAGTGTGTCACGGCAAAATATGTCGCGACAAGTTTACCCTCGTGTTTACTCTAATATTTTTTTCTGACAGCTCTTCTTCCACTTTCCTAAGAGGAAGCGGGACGGCCATGGTCCATCAGCCATCGGTTCTTCCTCTCAGTACTGTGGAGGAAAACAAGATGGATGAATGTGGCGAATTTAGCCAAATCGAAGTGTTACTCATCTGGCGTTGGTGAAAGATAACGTATTGATGTTCTATTGAAAACTAGATGTCACTCCGGGTGGAGAATGGCCGTTGGCCCAACATAATTTTGACTTTTATTTTTTTTTTACATTTTACTATAGATTATAAATTGACTTAACTTTCTTTCCTGTAAAGATGGACTATTAACGTTTGTTCCCACCTTCGTAGGCAGTCAAACACGATAGGCAGAATTGATAAAATATAGGCTCTTTTACACTAAAGGAGCGGGTTTATATTGGTAGTTAACTCTGACTGTGGTTTTCGTCTTTCCTTTCTTTTTCCGACGGGTTTCGCGTCTTAGTGTTTTTTTTTTAGTTGTAGAAAATAAATTTCATTGATTTTTCTTGGTTTTAATATTTTGTTTTCAAGGAACAGAATGTACGAGGCTGAATGAAGTCTTGGAACTAAGGTAATCTGGAAGTGAATCCAGTGCGGCGAGTTCCAAGATGACTTGCATTTATTAGGGAGAATAGGTTGTGAGTAAGCAGGACGGCGAGACTTCCACACGTCGGAACTACTCTGCAACTTTGCGCTGAGTGGCTAGAGGTGACGCGATTGGAAGGCCGCTGCTCCAGATTGGCTAAAAACAACAAAGGCTGGAATGGTAAGAAGTGCCCGCTCAGGAAAATAATCATAGCGAACTTACTTCTAGAGAGATCTCGATTGTGAGAAGAAGCTAAAACAATAAAAGAGTATTTTGGAAATACAAGGAAAATCAAGGAGGAAAATCAGAAAAATCGATCCGCGGAATTTAGGGGATAGCCAAAGGAAAAACCAAAATAGAAGGAAAAGGAGAGGAAGAAGGAAAATTTTTGTCAGAGGAGAAAAATTTGGAAAAAAGGTAAGTAAAAAAAAAGAAAAAATTTTTTGAAAGAAAATAATTATATATATTTATGTACCGAATCGATAGATATATATATATATATATATATATATAATTGTTTTCTCGTTATTTGGTGTTATAAAATCGTGTTTGCCTGTGGGGTTTTCTCACATTTAAATTCTTGTAAAATATTAATTTATTAATTTCGAAAATTGTGCAATCTTCGGGAACCAGACCTTAACGGTTCATCTCTTGTTTCTTTTTTTTTTGCTAAAATATTTCTTTGTATTGTAATTTCAGCTCGAAAAGATCCTGAGTTTTAATCCTATTCATAAGGTTTCTCAGGCAATACAAATTCAAAAACATAATTCGCCTATTTCTTTTCTTGTCAAGTTCATTGATTATATTTTTTTCGCCGTCGTTGCATTCCGCTCCGTAAGGTTTGCAATTTCCTTAGATTTCAAACAAAATTGCTGACACCCTTTTCTATTTAATAGGTACGCTCCTGAAAAACCACTAAAGTAAGTTTGATTAATTAAATAATTAATCCATCCAATAAAAATTATTCGATCAATAAACCAAAATTGCGAACCCCCTTACTAAGCTAGTCGGGGTGGCAGCATCGATTTTGTGGCTGTGTTACACCTTTTTTTTTAATTCGCCGCTTTGTTTTGACATTTCTGAATTGTCAATCGGAAATTGTTATTCAATTAGATAAATGTGGTGTCGCGTGTTTAATTCGTTTCGTTCGTAATAAAAGTATAATTATTAATTTCAATTAATTAATTAATCGGTGCGCGAGTGGCTAAAAAGAAGAAAAGGGTGTAACAAGTGGTCGTCTTACCCTGTTGAATTAATGTCCCTTTTTTGTTTGTGAATACAGCATTTTAATGTCGCCTGTGAAACAAAACATATATACACATTCAAACCCTTTTATTGCTCTGAAGGCTTTTTATTTCATGAATGAGACCCACAAAATGTTCTCCATTCCGAAATTGTGATATGACAAGCGGCAGATCCAAATATCATCATTAATAAGAAAGCAGATATAATATATATACATATATATGTACATATTTGTTAACACAAGAAAATTACAAAACCCTTAGGTTATATAAAATTAATGAGTCCCACTTGAATAGAAAAATCTCCGAAGAACTAAAATAGACACTCGTTGGAAAATATTTCCTGAAATTAAACTAAACACTGTTCTTTTCTTATCTTCTAGAGCGAATGACAGTATCACATCCGCACACATGAGAAATTAATTCCGTTTAGGTCCTGGTGACAGCACACGAGACGACTATATCGGGGCCAACGATAACATTGTTTTTTTTTTTGTTGCATAAATATGTAACAATAAGAAGACATGACTCGTACATAGTATCTGTGATGTGGACAGTTTTTGGTAATGACAGCATGTAGGAACAATTTAAAAAAAAAAATAAAATAGGAAGACAAAATGGAGATATCATGTTAAACAAGGATAAGGAAAAAACGTCACTTTAATATTATGAAATATTTTTGACATACATACATATCTAATGTTTAAGGATACAAAAAACTGGTTAGATAAATAGAAATCATGAATGTGCCTACATTAAGCAATGTTATATAAACTCTTCATGGAATTTTGCTATTTCAACTTCAAAATTGTATAGATTGTACGATAACTAGGTATGTATAATGTTTTAGATACTTTTACTTTGACACTTATTCAGCACTTTGAATTATTGTATAGTTGATAGTGAAATCTAAAAATATACAGTCACCTCCCTCTAAGCCGAAATTTCCATCAGCTGTCGAACTGCCCAACTCACCTAAGGCAATTAAAAGATTAATTAAAGCTTATAAAGCTATGGAAACACCCCTCCAAAATTACCACAATTGTTCTTTCGATTGATATTACATATATTATACAAAATTTCAAAGTACACTATAAGTGGCAAGTACTTACCAAGATGTTAACGGATTGGGAAACTGAAAAGAAGAATATAAGATATCACTGAGAACTGTTTAAAAAAAACCCGGATTTAATGCTGACATGGAATGATTAAGCTGATATATTGCTTAACTTACTGAACTGAAATCAAAGTGATTGGGAACAGGCTTATATAGGTCGAAATCTGCCTTTAGATTCGTTTTTAACAGTTTAATCAAAAACTATCAAATTTTAGTTTTATTTTATTTGAAAAATATTTCGATAAGATATTATTATGAATTTCTGAGCAACCGTTGTTTTTTTTTTAGGAAAATATTTTTTTTTACATTATTGTTTAAACTTCCTAAGAGCTTCTGCATAAAAGATTTTTAAAAAAATCAACTTGAGGTTTTCCAGAAAAATCGAAAACTATAAAAATGGTTCTACTAGAGGTACCTACCAAATATAACTATTGTTTTTCCAAAAAATGCCTTTTCCTTCATTAATAAGACGGTTTTGAGATAAATCAGATTTTTTTTTTGGCAAACAAAAAAGGATAGCAGTTACTGATATTTTTCGTCTTGACTTGCCAGCATATTAACGAAAAAAACAATATCATACAAAGTTTGAAGCACATCCGCACAATCTCTTGGTCTCTATACTCGAGGACAGACAGACAGATGAAATTGCGGGACCCAATTTTTCGTCTTCGCTATAAACAAATGTCAATTTTGATCAAAATGTTGACTGCAATTTTTTTTTGCGACACTCCATAACTTTATACAAAAATATATATTAATTAACTTAAATTAACTAGATTTAATTCTGATATCCCGCAAGAATGCGACTTAGAGGAATTCGACTGTATTTATAGCTGGAGAGCGTTGGAGAGAAAAATAAAAAAAAATACATTTTGGTGAATGTTACATAATATTTATTTGAATTTGTTATGAATAAAAATAAATTAAAAGGTGACAAATGTAAAGAGCATCTGATTTGGCTAAAAATCCATTAGGTTCATTAAGTTTTTATAGTTTTATTCATTATCCGATTCCAAATACTTAACCACTTTTTTTTTAAAATATCTTATATTAGATATTTAAATTCGACTATTATATAGCTGAAGTCCCTTAAACATAATTGTGTTCTGCGCTCTACTAGCTAAATCTATAATCCAGTCTAAAGTTTTGGGCACTTCTAAGATAATAGGGTTGGGAATCAGATATATATTTTAAATTGTTGCTTAAGTAAAGAGTTATCTATTTTGCGGTTTCAAAAATATAGGGCTGGAATGCGACTTCTGTCAAATTAAGTTGTTAATTTTTTTTTCAGTTGAAAGTCTGATATTTACGAAAATGGATCGCTTAACTATCGCACAACGCATACAAATTGTTAAAGCCTACTACAAAAATGGTGATTCTGCCACAGCCACATATCGAGCTTTAAGAGGAGATTATGGTTTAAATAATCGTCCAACTACGCAAGCAATTCGCAAAATTGTGAAGAAATTTGAAGAGACTGGATTAGTTACAGATATTGTAAGGTCTGTGCATCATCGTTTCTCTCGTACCACTGAAAATATCGCAGCTGTAAATGAAAGTGTTACCGAAGACCCGAATGTGTCGATTCCTCGTCGTTCTCTGGAATAAGGAATGTCAACCACTGAAGCCAGCTGACCATTCACAACGTCGTAGATACGTCGTCCTATAACCAGATGTCAGTTGCTTGGCTGTTTTGTAGAACCAGCGGGTGTTGGTGGCGGTGCAAAATTCATCGAGATACCTGAGCTGAGAGGCTGCGGATGCTCTTTTTTTTCTTCGCATGGTTTTTTTCTCGTCCCTTCTCTTTACACGGTACACTCCTCCCTTGCTGCTCTTGTTTTCCGGTGCAGCATTTGCATTCGTGCATTTTCCGTCTCCTGCTTCAATACCACGCATTCATCATCATACCACGGGTTCTTTTTCGTGGGTGGTTGGTCTTGACTGTCTCCTTAATGATGTTTCAATACTGGCTGGGGGTACGGCAGAGAGTGTTCCGGTCAGTTGCTCACTGTAGGTTTTAAGGCATCATTTACTCTTAATTGTTCTTAATAATTGTGAAGTTAAAAACAGTGTCAGTATTATTAATTTTATCCGAATACGTTGTTTTTGGGATTTCCGCGATAATATCATCCACACTTGTTATAAAATATTTATTAAATTCACTTGCAATTTCTTTACCATTAGATATCATACATCCACTAAATGATACGTTTTTATTTCAGTATAGTTCGTTTTTAAAACTAATTTTTTTATATTTTTCCATAAATTTTGGTAGCTCGCTGATGGGTTCAACTTTTTTTTTGAATGAAACTGTCTTTATCTAAATGAAGTTACTTTTTATATTATTCTCATACCGAGTTTTGGCTTCCAAACTTGAATTGTTCATATTTTAAAATTTTATTTTGTTTTAACTTCGATAACTTTCTATTAAACCACTGACAATTTCCAACATTCACACTTTTCCCAACTATCATTATTCTCCCACAATTTTATACAACTCATCACTCAACAGATCTGCCAATTCATCCACACTACTGTTGACAACATCTACACCAATAAGACCACTCGCTAATAGCGAGTTTCATTCAAGAAAAGATCTGCTCTTTCTGATTTCATCTGTTTGAATTTTGAGAGTTTCATTCCAACAAAAAGAGCAAATCTAGATCAGATCTCAACACGAAAGATCTGACATTTGGTGGGTAGACAGATTTGATCTGAATGCACGCATACACGTAAAACATTTTTCTGTCAAACATCAAATGGAAACTATTTTTTTATTAATTTATTGTGAAATTGTGCCAGTCCCTGCTAAAAAATTAAACTAAAAAATAAACAAATAACAGACGAAGAAGTTAATAATTTAAATTTTATAAATTTAGTGGTTTTTTATTGCTTTGCCTTCATCTTCCTCATCATCTGATGATGAAGATATGTTTTTTTTTTCAGAAATGTCTGTGTCACTCATTCAGCATTGGACGCGTTCGGTGTAATGCCGATAGGCTAGCCAAGATACCTTAGTAGCGGGTTTGTTTTCGAACGATCCAGGTAGCTTTCTCTGTTAAGTCAGTTGTATTGTATACAAATCTGAAGTTTTTAATCAGCTGTTCCTCAAATTAATAATAATTTTTGGGTAGCTTGAGATTTGTGTTTAACAACATAATGTTTAGTTCATCATCTGGTTTTTCCTTAGGCGTTAAAACAACACAAAGCAATCCGGATTGCTTTTACAATTAAATTTGGACACAAAGTTTTATTGAAAAGATCAAATCTCCATTTTGAGAGTAGATCTTTGAAATTTGAATGAAACTCGCTGTAAGAGACTTTATTTACCCTTGGCATTTTCAAACCATAATCTGTCTGTCTGTCCGCAACCACTTTGAAATCATGAGTTCGGCCATAAATGTAAAGTTAAATATTTGCTGTCAAACGCACTTCGATTTTGTATTCTAAAAATACTCTTTAAACCTACTCACTGCATTTTCAGATAACCTAGCAGCATGTGTATAAATATTTTTATTGCAATTACTAAATATAAGAGGTCACAAACCAATTAGTATAATTATTAATTCTTGCAACATATTTGAGAAAATCATCTTTTAAATGTCAAAAAAACCCATTCAACCCATAAATCTAAGCAAAAAAAAACACAATTCTGAAAACCAAAAATCCTAACAAAAAATGATAGGGCTTTGGAACTTCGGGGTTTTTCTGGAAATGGATATATGAGTGGGGAGAAATTTTGCTTTTTGTTAAAAGATTCGAAATATACATACCTTTGTATACACATGACACCCCTTAGCTATAGGTACGAAATATAGAATGTAAAGTCGTAAATTTCACCAAATCATTTGCGTAGGTAGAAATGCTGATACCCAGTTCTGAGATTGAATTTCCCTTGGGTAATTCATTTCATCTAATAAGCCATAAATTATCAGCAATATAGTTGTCAATTTTTGTACAAAACGGCTTTCTCTTAGTGCATTGACCTACTTCAAATTCCACAAATCACCCAATCGTCCTGAGATACACAAATGTATTTCTTTTTATTTTTGTCCTTTTATATCGCCAAAGGACATTCAATTGCGGAAAAAAACAATTATGTCAATGAGACACAAAATAGAAGGACTACTCCTATCGTATATATGATTGCCCAAGCAAGAGGGGCTTTCTACAACAAAATGAATTTATCTCTCTTGCGATGATACGATGATGATAAGTCATTAAACGTATTTTATTTTTTATTTGTTTGAGCGATTAGAGAATGTCCTTGGAGGGAATAATTCTGCTGGAATTATATGGAATATATACAGGCAGTGGACTTTACTGCTACACTCACTATACAAACCAACACACAAATGTCTTTTGGGCGAAACAAAATACGTTTGAATTATTCAGCAAGCTGTTAACATTATACATAGCTGGCTACATATACCTACTCGTACAACGCTTGAGATTTTCATTTTGCGTTATTGTGGCAAAGCCTTAAATAATAATGTCCTTCAAGGAAAGTTGTTATTTTTTTTTAGAGGTTGCAGTTATTTTTTGTCTGAATTAACATACTCGTACAAACTTATTTGAACGAGTACTTGAATGTTGTTGATGTTCATGCTATTTGAGTGCAAAAGTGAGTTTTGAAAAATGGATTTTTTTTAACCCACTGACTCATGTATAATACTACCATATTTGGCAGCCATCTCGATGACTTACCGGCTGCTAGCTACGATAGCCAGATTTATATTAATTATTAAATTATGCGGCAAACAAAAATAGAGGAACGAAATTCAGTTCTTTAAGTGAACAGTGAACGAAAGTTCTTCATTTAGTGCATCCTTAAATTCAACTAGCGACAAAAGAATATTTCAGTTACCGCGCCATCAGACATGAAAGACATCTAGACGAAAATTATAAATTTTGAAGTATTTTTCAGCGTTTCACGCACTTCATAAAGCTTAATAAAGTCATTCAATTTCTTCTTCACTAGCTGACAAATAAACCGAGTTACTATTAAATAAAAGTTACGTCACAAAATCCACGAATGAAATCTACTACAATAATGGCCTTTTAGATTGGTCGTCCGGAAGGCTTCCGATCTCTTCCGAATGCTTCTGAAACTGTTCGATTGATATGAAATGACAGTTCTTCTCCTGGATAGATAGAAGGGATATTTCCTTCTGAATTTGAAGTCAGAATCAAAACCAGAAAAACGCACACACGCAAATACTAAATGTCAAATACAAATTCAATGTCAAAAACAATGTTGTGTAGGGATGAGCGATATGGTAAAACATGGATGTTAACACCGAAAATACAATATCGCTGTTTTTATAATGTTTTTTTTTTTTTTTTGAAAAATAATAGAACGTTCAAAAATCAGTCAAAAATAGGTATTTTGAAAATTGTACCAATGTTTATAATTGCAATTTTCTTTTCCCTTTTTGTGTATATGAGTTACATTAAATTTCACTAAGCGCCAATTGATTTCACATAAATAGTTGTGAAGCGTAATTTCGCTGAAGCGCAGTTTCGTCGAGTGCGGTCTAACCTTTATAAGCATGAGTTCATTGACAAAAGATTTTAGCTTATTTTAAGTCGATCTTTTGAATCTTAACATCGGGGCTGCGATGTTTCACATGCTTCAACATCGATATTGAAACATCGATATTTTTTTCGACTATCATTGATGTTTTCCCAACATCAATGAACATCGCCCATCTCTACATTTTTATTTCATTGTTTTGTTTTTTTCCCACCTTACACATACACTCACATTCAATTTCAACATCCAGAATGGAGTGTTAACTTGTTCGATAAGAATCCCGGATCAGAGAGTTCTTCCGGATTACCAATCGAAAATGCCATAATTAGTATGAACTCTATGTATTTCTTGTTGCATGTTTCTGTAAGTTGTGTTCTAAATGCCAATTTTTTTTCCTTCCCTAAATAACAGTACAACACGAATATAAGAAACTCTGAAACTCTTTTTTATATTGGATTTTTTCTTGTATCCAAACATCGGATATAAGAAAGAAAATTTCTTATATAGGAAACACGGAAATGATTTTAAATAAAATGCACGACTGGATCGCACCAACTTTGCTCTTATATTCGATCACATCGTATGCAAAAGATTTCTATTAAAAATCTAATTATATTTTTAAAGTAGTTTTTTACTTAATTTTTCTAATACAAAATTTCTTTAATTGATATGACAATCTTAAATATTTAATAATTTAAACTTAAAAACAAAAGATTAAATCGGCTTAGTAAAAGAAAAAAATAATTCAAAATCCTGAAATAAATACGTAAAGTAATTTGAGCTAAAAAAGTAAGCCATTTTATTTCTTGGATAAATTTGAATTTATGAGAAAATAATTTTAAAAATCTGTGGAGCGGGTTTTGAGAGACAGTTTTTATATCACAAACTTTTTGAAAAAAATTTAAGATAAAATCAAAAATGCCAATTCATACTTATTCAGCAAATACATTTATGGGATAATCGAAATAAAAAAACGTTCCTATGGAAAGTACCGATTTTAGACCTTTTTTAATTTTTTTAGTCAATCATATGATCGGTCGTACCCAAAAAGCTGCACTGATTTTTTTGTATCAAAATCGTTAGAGCCGTTTCCGAGAAAAATAGGCTTTAACGTAACGGTATAGGGTAGGTACCGTAATTTTTTGACCTAAGCATAATTTTAATTTCCCCACTGTAAATACCTAAGAAACTCTATATAACAAGTTTGAAGCAATTCGGCCCACCCGTTTGGGCTGTAGGTGTCTATACATACATACAGACAGACAGATAGACAGGCATACAGACGGACTGAATTTTTAGACCATCTTTTTTCGTCTTCGCTATCATCGTAATGTCATGTTTGATTGTTATCTTAAAATTTTATTTTCGACGAATGCATAACTTGCCTTATAGATTATTATAGTACCTATAATCGCAAGTAATAAAACTATGGGCAAAGGAAAATATTCAGTACGTGTACCTACAAAATTTCATTAAAACGAAGTCAGCAATACAAATTTTATCTGCATAATGAATGTATGTCCATATAAAAACTTCATCTATAATATTTCTTAAGTTAAAAACCTTTACCCCCAGTTTCACAGTGGGAGTTTAAACGTAAGATCAACTGAACCTTAAGCAGCATTTTTCTTGCCTCGCCCTCCCTATCTCTCACTGTCACAAAAAAACACGGGAACGACGAGAATAAAAAACACAAAAAAATTTCCAAATTACTACAACAACTGGATAACATTTGAATACGCAATTTAGTTTTGTTCATAATATAATTTTCTGAAAAAAAAAAATAATACAAACGCTGAACTGAAGTTTAAATGGTAGAATAACCTCGGTTAATTTAAACTACAAATTCAACTCAGTTCAAGGCTTAAGCGACACTGTGAAACCGAATAAATTGTTGATCCGAAATTTAAACCAAAAGTGGAGCTTAAACTCGCACTGTGAAACTGGGGGTTATTGTAACAAAGTGACAAAAATATACTCTACTTCAACAAGTAAAAAAAATAATAATAAATACATAAGTCTTCTCCTCAAATAAATAAAATAAATAAAATTAAGCAAAATATTGTGAGTCTATGCAATTTAGGTTGATTACATATCGCAAATGTCAGAATCCCACTTGTTTACATTGTTGTATTTGTAAATTTGACTTTCTCTGCATGAATAGATGTAATATCTAACAACAATGTGGTGTAGTGAAACTACACACAAATGCCAAAATATCAGTTTTATCATACACAGATGCAAAAATATAAGTTTTATGAAGGTGATAGCTTATAGGCAAATACCAATAGCTGCCGAAATTTCCCATCCTCTGTGGTCAGAATATTCGCGACCTTTCCAATTATCAGCTGTCATTCCTTTGGATATTGGGGAAATGGGAACTTCTGACACAAAGATGCATATTCATAAGGTGTTGGCACATGTTTGTCTAATAAAGTAAATTCCTTTTAAGCGTACCTTTTTGTTCCAAGAATTGATTTTGGTGCTTAAGAAAGGATTTCTTATAACATAGTTTTTCTTATATGCGAGTTTCTTATAAACGATTAATTTCGACAGAAATATAAAGAAAAGGAAACAGTGTTGCTCATTGCCTTTC
Organism: Philhelius pedissequus; assembly: GCA_910595825.1. Lineage (NCBI taxonomy): Eukaryota > Metazoa > Arthropoda > Insecta > Diptera > Syrphidae > Philhelius > Philhelius pedissequus. The sequence continues at coordinate 70,987,461 of OU343160.1, read as the reverse complement.
TTATAAGCGAGTTTTTCGTATATGAGTGTTTCTCTTATCCGTAAAATACTGTAAATACTGTACCTTCTTTGTTGGGTTAACGAAGGAATAAGTCTGTAAATGTCAAATAGCAGACATTTTATTTTACTAATGAGATATTACACTTAATGAAAATGTTGTAGAAACCGTCACTAAATCCTGTTTTTTTAATGGCTTTTAATAAGTTAATATATACATTATTGTACTGTTTTATTTGGAAGCCTCCGGATTGTCTATAATTAAACAGGCATTAGAATCGCCATTTTTAATTTAAATTAATACGAATTAACTTTTATCCTAAATCAAAAGCAAAATTCAAATTTATTATCTAACCGTTTGGTGAAAATTGAAGAAAATGTCCTAATTAATAAGTTATCACTACTAACCAATTCTAAAATTTTTGTGTTCAATTTGTATTATGTACAGTACTTTCGAGAGTCTTAGTCACTTTTAATTATCCATTTCATTTCTAATTTTAATCAACTAGGGAATAATTAATACCTTTGTGTTGTTATCACTTTTATTTTCCTTTGCTCTATAAATCTTCGGAAATCTACACAAATGGCTTATACGCTTTATTGATTTCTTGTTACAGAGCTGTATTGATTGTAATCAATTAAATTTAATCCAAATAGATTGTGCTTCCAACTTCCAACAACAGATCAATCAATTGGTCAGTAAAGAAAACCGCTGTGCTATAAGGGTTTTTATAGTCCAAAGTAGACATACCTATATAGCTGAAATCAATAAGAATCCTTTATTGGATGTGTAGCTTTACTGCAAAGCATATGATTGATGTGTTAATGGGATTTATAATAAATGCTAAAGGATGAGAAAAAAGTTGAATGTTTTCGACAAGATCATTGAACAAATTATGCAACAAAATGAACGAGGTAATTTAATTTGTATAGTTATAAATTTAATTTAACCCCGAACTGTGTACTTTCAAAGTTAAAAAAAAAAGTATTTATAAATATATAAAATTCGGAAATATGTATATGAAATTACTGAGGATTGAAGAAAATATTTGTTTACCAAACAAAGTGTTGGCAATATTATTTTAACGTGATGTCTGCATTCTCTGCATTTTTATACATAGATACTCGTAATTCTCATATGACGTTGTTATTAACGATGAACTCCGAAAATATCTAACGAATTTTCACGTTTTTTTTTTGTTGCAAGAAATGAGTATTTTGCTGGCGTGCCTAAGATAGGATAGTTTTAAATGATTATTTTATAATTAATTGACTACAAAGTATACTTTTCTTATATTCCATTTACAAAAAAAAAGGAAAAAGTCAAAACAAAGGATATGTTCGATTCTCTGCGTGCGTCTGTGTTGTTAGCCAGTCAGGGCTCATACTTCATCAATTTCATTTATTATTTAGTATATCCAGAAATGTATTTTAGAAGGGAAATTCAGACTTCAGAGAACCAAACAATTATTGGTACATTTATGGAAAATTCGTGTTTAGATTTCTTATCTTGAAAATTAATAATTGGCAACACTGATCAGCAGCGGGGTTGATTATGTTATTTCCAGTAAATCCAAGATGGCTACGCCAGTGAAAATAACCACTCAAACTTGAATGTGTATAGGTAATCTTATTTGCTTCTATAACAAAACATATTTTTGGTTAAGTAACTATGGACTTACCACGACATTACTTCGTGTAATTTCTTTTTTTTTTTTGATGTACCTACTCGAGGTGCATCCCCCATAACTTAAAGCCAGTCCCGCGGTCTCAATAAAAGCTATAATCAAGACCTCCACCGTTGCTTGTTTTTATTAAGTTCATTGCTTAGCTTACCCTGCAAGACCTGTCTGTCTGTCTGTATGTATCTTCCGGGAAGTCTGATCGGCGGACCTTAAGGGAATATACGGGAAGTTGCTTTGCAATGGAGCCGTTCTTCCTGGTCCGTCGTGATGAGCCAAGATAGTCCCTCCTCGTGGTGGAAGATGGGCAACGTTCAGGAATGTTTAGCTCTCTTTAATGAGGCTATTCTGCACTGGGCGGCTAATCTATCTGGTTAAGGCGAGCTCTGAGGTGGTAGCGGTAAGTGGAAGGTTCTATGGAACTGGGAACGAAGCCCCTGCTTACCAAGATGAGGATGATGACCAGTCCAGGAACCGGAAGAGTGGGGTAAAACACTTGGAAGGAGATATGGGCTGGTCGGGTTATAAGTTAAATGCAGGGAATAAAGGTAGGTGGGAATGGCTCTACTGATTTTCAGTTAGCCATGAACATCAGGCCAGCAGAGAAAAGAGGTCGCTTGCTTGGGTAGACGATCAGGTATATGGAGGGTAAGGAGTCTGCCCAAGTATGCGATCTCACTAGTTATCAAAGGTACTTGCTAGGTGAAGCTAGCTGATTCCGGTCAGCACTGTGGAGCCTAGCAGAGACGTAAGTATAGAGCTATATACATAGCAATTAAGGCAACTGCTGCGACAGCATGTACGTGTTTCGGTAATCACAGATGTAAGTGTGTAGCTAAAACTACATATTCAAGAGAAACAGGTCTAGAGGATTGATAGATGTATGGCACTTGTGCCATCATCTCCTTGCGCAAGCAAGGGTATATATTAGTTCTCTATTATATGCAGTCCTTGAGTAAGCTTCGGCTTATTGATCGGTTTGCTACCTTTCAGGATTTATCCTGGAAGGTAGTTGTCATTTTAAGGTTGTGGAGATGCGAACCAAGCTTGCTTGGGGACATCTCCATAGTAGCAAAGAACGAATGTTTAATATGGCTAGTTGTGGGATACTAGCCATGTGGCAAGGTCTATATGGCCTTGTCTAAAGTAGAAATACGATGATCCATTATCCCGATGGTGAGGAATAATTTCTACATAGGGTTCCCTTGTCCCTAAGTTAGTTACAAAACATAAAAAAAGGGCAGGATTATCGTTCCTGGGTAGTTATTCGCCAAAGAAAACCTGGTAGTGCATTCTTCACTTAGGTGGACGAAAAGACTCCAGTAATACCGTAATTCGGTACTGCGGGGACTTGTATCCCATTATTTTCCCACTAATGCCCGAAAATACAAGTCTTGGTAAGGCCTCTTCGGAGAGCTCGCAGTGGCTGTGGTTGTATACAATTCGCGTATACTATGAGGGGCGGTGTTGTCGCTCATAGATAGATGTTTGTAACAAGGAACACTCATGCCCTCAAGTTGAGCCCATACGTGGGTAGGCCCACCGTGTAATAAGACCCTAACCGGCAGGTGTATACGTTAAACAAGAGAACCGATCCTGTCTGTCTGTATGTGTCTTTCGGAAAATCTGATCCGGGACCCGAAGGGAATGTACGGGAAGTTGCTTGGCAATGAAACGTTCTTCCTGGTCCTCGTGAAGGGCCAAGATAGTCCCTCCACGTGGTGAAAGACGGGCAAAGTTTCAGGAAAATTTAGCTCTCTTTAATGAGGCTATTCTGCACTGGGCGGCTAATCTATCTGGTTAATGGTCTTGCCTCTGAGGTGGTGGTGGTATGCGGAAGGTTCTAAGGAACTGGAGGCGAAGCCCCTATTTACCAAGATGAGGGAGAAAGATCAGTTTTATGAACTGAAAGGGTGGGGTAAAACACCTGGAAGGGCGTATGGGCTGATCAGGTCAAAGGTAGGTGTGATTGGTGACACTGTTTGACAGCTTGGCTTGTAGTAGAAATACGATGATCTATTATCCCGATGGTGAGGAACAATTTCTACATAGGGTTCCCTTGTCCCTAAGTTGAGCAACATAACATAAAAAAGGGCAGGATTATCGTTCCTGGGTAGTCATTTGCCAAGAAAACCTGGTTGTGCATTCTTCACTTAGGTGAATGAAAAGACTGCAGTAGTACCGTAATTCGGTATTGCGTGGACTTGTATCTTAGTATTTTCCAGCTAATGCCCGAAAATAGAAGTCTTGGGATGGCCTCGCAGTGGCTGTGGTTGCTATACGATTCGTGTTTACTATCATTGTATATAAAACCTATATATATATACAATGATACTATGAGTGGTGGTGTTGTTGCTCATAGATAGAAGTTTGTTGCAAGGTTCGCTCATGCCTTCTCATTGAGCCCGTAAGTGGGTAGGTCCAAAGTGTAATTATGCATTAACTGGCCGGTGTTCACGTTAAACAAAATCCACTGTTCTGTCTGTCGTTCGAAAGCTTAAGCGGCTAAAGCGATTTTCTTCAAATTGGTACTCAAGCGCTTCAGGCGACTGTTTTAAATAATAATCTCGAAAACGGCTACGACGATTTTGATTAAAAAATCTGTGCACTACTAAATACATAAGTATAGTCTACACCCTACATTTATATCTAAAAATGCTTTTACATATTTAGTTATGAACGGTACGTGCTATTTTTTAATTTCGACTTTTTCATAAACGGCTTGATCGATTTCGATAAAAAAAAGTTTTATGTAAGAGGCACTTCAAATTATTATTTTTTTTTTGTTTAATTCATTTTTATTTATTATTAACTTATAACTACCTTAGAAACTAGACAAAAATTCATAAAACTAGTCTAATTAACAATAACTTACAACAAATTTACTGGCCATTTACGGGCGCTATAAGCTATACTGTATCTCTTAAAACTAATGCCTTTCGACCTAAAAACTATTTGAATGTATACTAATTATTTAATTTTTACTTTTTACTCTTCACATTAGGTATACAGTGGACGTCCAGTTTAACGAATGCTGGATATAATGAATTTCCAATTTTTCGTTATGAATTTTTCTTTTCCATTGGTTCTATATAATGAATGGTTTAAAAATTTCACGTTCTATGTAACGAATGTCTGGCAAATTTGTGTATATGTGCACTTCAAATTATAAATAATTCTGCATACCAACATTTTAGAAAATGTTTTTTAATTGCGATATAAGGCAAGTTTTGCATTTGAAAAAAATATCGAACTCGAGATTTTAATCAAACTTGACATTCCGATGATGGAAAACATAAAAAAAGTGGGTCCCGCAATATCGTCTGTCTGCCTGTCTGTCTATCTGTCTGTACAACTATCTACAGCCTAAACGGATGGAAGCGATTTTCTTCAAACTTAGGCTTAGGCATTTTATCTGATTGTCCAAAAATAGATTTTTGAACCGTTGTTTTAGCCCCAAAAATAACGGTACTTGCCATACAAATTTTTCTACCATCTTAACTATCTCGAAAACGGCTCTAACGATTTTGTTAAGAATTGGTGCGTGTACTACCTTGGCTATGGTCTACATTTTGGCAAAAAAAAATTTTTAAATATTTTGTTATTAACGGCACCTGCCATACACGCATTTTATTGATTTCTGACTTTCGCATAAACGGCTAAACGAATTTCGATCAAAATTTTTATACAGGAGCTCCTTCAATTTTTAAATAATACTGCATTTCAAAATTGTCGAAAATTGTTTTTTTGGATTTTTGAAAAAAAAAATATATTTTTTTTTTGAAAATTCAATATTTGGAAAATGGATGGACGATTTTATCTGAAAGTTTGTTTTTGAATTTATATTATTAAATATTTAAAATGTTCATACCAATTTTTTTTTTTAGAAAAAAATTAAGAATCGTTTTATATAAAAAAATTAAGTGAACAACGACTTTAAAAATGCATTTAACCGTTTCTATTAAGAATATTTTGCATATAATATAATCGGACATAGAAGCAAGTAAGTGCATTTTTTTTGGAAAGTTTTTTTTTTTATTTTTTTTTAATTCAATTTTTCGATATTTTTGTTTTAAATTGATTTATATTGTTTAATACTTTAAATTATCAGATCAACATTTTTTTTTAAAGAAAACAAATTCAGAAATATTCTTGTTTTTTTGCAAAATAAAGTAAAAAAAGACCTTACAAATATATATATATATATATGTATTTAATCGTTTCTACTAAAAAGCTTGTGATGTGGTCGAACATAATAACAACTACATGCGATCCAGTCGTGCATTTTATTTCTGAACACAATAATCAAATTTTGTATAAGAAGGAAACAAAAAAAAAAAACGATTTAATGCTCTCAAAACAAATCATCGACCGTCCACGCACACTATAATTTTTAAAAGTGTTGCAAAAGAATATTTCAATGGGAAAACAATGGATATTAACCTACATACATACATATATTGAACTTTCATATTAAAATCAACAAAATTGTTTTTTTTTTTTTAATTTATGTAGTTTCGGATGACGTTGCATATTGCTTCATTCTATCTATTTTGTTCTTTCATTGATGTTTTTATTTACATATCATAGCTTATTATTATTTGTTTTATCTCAATTAATAAAATGCAAATCTGTGATAACACATTCCCTAAATAATAATAAATAATTTTTAAACAATTTACTAAAAGCATCGCATTATAAAACACTTCCCATCTTTGAGTTCAAAAAGCGCCTGGGTACATACTAGGTAAGTCCTTGTATAATAATTAAAAAAATATTCAGTATCCATAACAACCTGGTTCATTCTTTGTAGATTTATTATTGTAACTTCGAAACAAGAAACTTATCATATTAGATAATTTTTATATTATTCCATTCTTCGAAAATAAAAAAATATGATTATTTAAAAAAAAATTTGTCAGATGTGGGGTTCGAACCCACGCTCCCTCTCGGGAACCAGAGCTTAAATCTGGCGCCTTAGACCGCTCGGCCAATCTGACTTGAAATACATTTGGTCATAGCTTATTTATAAATGAGAATTACATATAAGTGTATACTATTTTGCCAGAAGCATGAATGTGTTAATTTTGTTTTGTTTTTCGATAGGATGGTGTTCCCATCAAATATATAAATGAAAATTCTTGCAAAAATTATTTTTGATAACAATTTTCCAATTAAAAACGCTCTAAATTCAATTTTAAAAGCAAGACAGATGTTTTCCTCACAAGAAACCTGCATTCAAAGGTATACTTACCTATTTCTTTAAATAAATCTTTTATTCAGTGTAATTGAGGTTGGTATGTATATGCAGGTGGGTTAGGTAGGTAGGTACCCCGTCACCACGAATAATTTAATTTTAATAGCTAGGATTATGTGGGTAGGTAACTCAAGAGCCAGACATGCCAATTTATAACAGTTGTTTTTTCGGCCTCGCGGGATAAGAACCAATAACACTGAAGATATTAGGTCAAAGTCATTGATAATTTTTAAACAGATTGACTATTTTATTCTGCTTCCTCGGGTTATTTCTCCATGTGAATAAAATTAGCAAAATACTGAGTTACTTATAACTAGGTACATACGTATTTTTTTGTTTTTGTAAATTTATTTTTATTTACTATTAACTTAACACTAACTTAAAGCTAGTTAAACATGTTTAAAAATAGCCTTATTGTCAATAACTTAGGATTAATTTAATAGCCCCTTATGGGCGTTATAAGCTAAACTCTATCTCTTAATACGAATTCCTTCCAACCTAAAAACTATTTGAATGTATACTAATTATTTAATTTTTAGTTCTCACTCTTCACATTAGGTATATGCATATGTGCATAAGGTACACGGTAAAAATATTAGCCTCACCAACAACAAATTAAAATTAATTCACAGAGCCCTACATATACTTACAATACAACTTAAATTTAAATTACTTTCCTGCATAGGAAATAATGGCGTTTGGGCTTCACTTGTTATACATACATACGTGCATAATATATGGCAGAGAACTACTATGCGAATAAATATCAAAGTCTACACCACAAATAAGGTATTCATATTTTTTACTTGCGATATTATAACGGGTGTTTTTTTAGACGTGTGGTTTTCAATCTGGAAATAATTTTTGAGCAGTTCTTTTTGACAGCTGTCACTTGATTTATGCTCAGTTTGGTTTGCCATTTCATAATGACTTGATCCTGAACATTAAATTCAATTGAAGGACACTTTTGGCGAGCGCAATATCTCGCATAGTGGACCTGTGGCCTGGCCTCCAAGATTGTGCGATTTAATATCGCTGGACAATATTTTATGCGTTTATGTGCAGTCGATGACGCCTTGGAAGGAATATTCAGTGCGTTATTGCTGACATACGGCCACAATTGCTGCAAAAAGTGGTCGAAAATTGGGACTCTCGGCTGGAATTTATTCGAGCCAGCCGCGGCGGCCACTTCATTTTAAAAACATAATGACAAACCCTTATCTTTATAATAAGTCTAAATTCTTGCCCATATTACATTATATGCGTTTTATTTCTTCTTGAAAACCACACGTCTAAAAAAACAGCCGTTACATACATGCATAGGTTTACAATTGGAAAAAAATCGAACTTGAGATTTTAATTAAAATTGACATTACGATGATAGAGAACACAAAAACGAGCTCCTCAATTCCGTCTGTCTATTTGCTACTTAAGCAACAGTGCAATTCAGGTTGCATTTAAAAAACATTAGGTCTTACAGGCATATGGTTAAAATTATTATTATAAGCTTTTTATGTGACTGAATCGATTGCTTTTTCTAATCTTTTTTTTATCGCGAAATCTAACGGTATACAGTCTTTCAATTTTTGGAAGTAAAAATGGTGAATCTTAATCAATCTTAACTAAAAACGACGGCATTGACTTTGATAAAAAAAAACATCACTGCACTATTATATGTATATTCTACATCTTGCTAAATAATTTTTTTTAACCGTTTTTCTTTCGATTTTCGGATATCGGATATCTCATTAACGGATCAACGGATTTGGGAAAAAAATCGTATACCTTCAGTAAGTCCCTCAAATTCTAAATTTTCTGAAAATATTTTTTTTGGATTTAAAAAAAATTAATTCTTTTTTTTGAAAATTCAACGACTTTTTTTTGGAAATTATATTTTTAATTTTATATTATTATATGTACTTAAAAGTGTCATACCAAATTTCTTGTAAAAAAATTTAAGAATTTGTGTATAGGTAACAAGAATTAATTAAAACACGATTTTAAAAAAGTAACTAAGAATCTTGTACATACGATGTGATTACACATAAGAGCAAGTACATGCAATCCAGCCTTACATATACGCTCTTTTTTTGGCCGAAAAATTCCGAGAGGTCTACGAGTCGAGTATAGTAGGTACAGATTATTTGTGCTGCAAGAGAAATCTTTTAAATTTCTATGAGCGAAAAATACTTCATCGAGAAATTTTATTTGGTATTTAATGTGTAAAAATAGCTCACCACAAAATTATTAAGGTATTAGTATGATACTATTTTTAAGACTTAGCTAATATTATAGCACATAGAAAATATAGTTTTAAACTCTTGACAACTAGTATTATGCTAAACTTATTTTCTTGATAAACAGCACCTGAAACCGCCTAAAAGTGTGCAAAAAAAAAACAAACGGGCATAACTTTCTTAACGTGAAAATGTGAAAATGGGTTTAATAATTCAGCTTTTTCATCATGCAATTTGTGCTTGCGATTTTTATTTGTTGAGGGACGTATGTGGTGGCCGGGGTAGACAAAATTGCTCAGGTTGAAAAATTGCAGAGTTATCGCCCTTTCTTCTTTGCAAATTTTCGTTATGGTACGATTGCACTTTTCTAAATTAAGTGGAGTAAAGAGTGCGGGTATATGTTTGAGGAAAGCTAACATCTATTAAATATCGTAGTGCTTAAGAGTATCTCTTCAACCGACAGAAGTCCAAAGCGGAAACATGAATTAAAAATCGCTGTGGTGTGAAAGTAGTATAAGATAAAATAGCCCTCTGGTGACTTCAATCAAATTAAGTAAAATGTTACTGTGGAAGATTAGCTGACTAGAACAAAATCATCGTTTGATACTAATATCACTAAATCTGTTAAAATTATGCGCCCTATAAAATAAAATTAGCAACTTTTAAGTAGCATTATGCTTAGATATAAGTATTTGCTCTTGTTTATCTCTCAGATAAATCTGTTTATGTATGAAAACATTCTTACCTTCAACCACCTGTTTCTAAGAGTTATTTTTATATCCTCTCAATACAAAACATTAATCTCTTTCGAATTGATATTGGCATGTGAGTCCCTGCTGCCGGAAGAATTGGCCCATATGGCATGCATAATTAATTCCTGAAAACCTCCTGGGGTTATTAATGATAGGCATTTTCATTAAATGTAAATCTTGATAATGTTGAATTATGCAAAAATATTTATGGTTTTCACATGAGTTATTTTGTTCATCAAAGGAGCAAATTGAAAATAAGGCAATATGCTTATTTTAACCAAATGATTTGCATTTTATTGAATGTAAAATAAATGACAACAGGGATTATCGTGAGCAAATCGCAGTCTTTTTATCTTGAATTATTTGAATCTTTCAATTTACGATCTTCTATTTTTGTTTGTAAGTGAATTAAGATTTTTCACTAAATGAATGTTAGATCCTCATTATTTTTTGATTAAAATAAATGAGCTGAAACTAAAGTTCATTATTTACGTGTCCTGTTGACATTAAAATCTATCAATTTGTAACTTATAAAGAATATAGGTAAAGCATAAAATCACTCTAAAATAAATTATTATTACGGAACGGAATTAATTTTGTTCTGTTTTAGTACAGTCGATTAATTTTAAACAATCATAATCTTTGTTATCGAATTTTTTTTTATGAATTCCTTACTGTAAAAACAATTTCCTGCACCAGCGATCTGATAGGTGGTCTAACTCAGGCAATTGCGTACGCCGACGATCTAATTGCGTACAGAACAGCTAATACAGTTGAGGTCATCAAAAGTCTCTTGCAGAGTGACTTCGACAAGATTCAGCGATATTGTGGTGACTGGAAGTTGAAAATCAACTTCCAGAAATCAGAAACTATTTTGTTTAGGACTCCGCTATCTAGCGCCTCAAGGGATACGAGAAAGAACTGGCGCAAGCTGGTGATCGTAGGGCCACATGGACATCCACTGGCGAGTAAAAGTGTAGTAAATTACCTTGGCATCTGGTTGGATCAGTACCTGTATTTCGACAGACATATAGGTGCTGCTTTGGCCAGGGCTAGGGGAGCCTTTGCCTTGACAAAACGACTGTTTTATAGCAGCCGTCTTGACAGCAGGGTGAAGGTGATTTGCTACATGGCCCTCATCAGGCCGATGATTGCGTACGGATGCCCGGTGTGGTTCAACGTTGCCCCATCTCAAATGGAAAAGATTCGGGTGTTTGAGAGGCAATGTCTTAGACGTTGCCTTGGATTACACAGAACACCAGAGTCGGAGTACACAAGATATTATTCCAACCAGGTTCTATACAACGGAGCCAACATAAACAGAATAGATAATTTTTTGTTCAAGCTGATTCGGGGTCACGTTGCAAGAGCGATGTCCTCAACTAACAGCTTAATTTTTGGGGCTTATTACCCCAATAACGAATATTTTGAGAGTGCGCGGTTAAGTGGTTACATCCCTCCCGAGGCATTCCTCTATTTAGACAGTCGAGGGCTGATACAGGATGGAGGGGCGGTTCCGCTCATCTACCACGTTAGCCGGAAAACTGTGGATAGGCGACTCCTGTATGGTCGAGACGTCATCGCTGAAGGTGGAGAAGAGCGCCTTCGGTTCAGTAGGATTGTGTCCGAAAGGGACCGGAGGAATAGGGCGAAACAGGAGAACCAGTTCTGGTGGCTCTCTGAACAGCAGTTTGATATCTAAATTCGATTAAGATGACATGTCTTGGGCGACCAACATAGATTTAAGGAAAAAAGCTATAAGGAACAGTCGGAATGGCACCAACAAAATTAAAAATATGTATGTATGCGGAGGCATATGTACATGTATCTGCGTGTTGTATATGTATGTGCGTACTTAAAGAGTTATCCATTTTGCGGTTTCAAAAGTAAACGTAAATAAAACATATAATAATATTTTTTTCATGATATTTCGTTTTTATTTTAAAGTTTGAACGTTGGCATTATGTGTGAAATACTACATCATTTAAATGACCACCACGCGAATTGTTGGAAGCATCGATTCTTTTGAGGTAATTTTCGACCACTTTTTGACACATATTGGGCGGTATCTCAGCCATAACTTGACGAATGTTGGTTTTCAAGTGCTCAAGAGCTTAAGGCTTACCACGGTCTTTCGCGTAGCTCCACAAAACAAAGTCCATCGGTGTCAAATCGCATGATCTTGGTGGCCAGTTAATATCGCCGCGACGAGAAATTACGCGGCCAGGAAATGTCTCTTGCAATAAAGCCATATTCGCTCGAGTTGTGTGGCATATTGCACCGTCTTGTTGAAACAACACATTCTTCAAGTCGTATTCTTCAATAGCAGGCAAAAAAAGTCGGTTATCATATGACCATAACGCTCCTAATTGACGGTGACAGTGGTTCCATCGTCGTTTTCGAAGAAGTAAGGTCCAATCACACCTACACCCCAAAGAGCGCCCCAAACAGTGACTTTTTGTGGATGTAATGACCTCTCCTGAATTACTTGAGGATTCTCAGAACCCCAGATACGACAATTTTGTTTATTAACATACAACACCGAGTGAGACATGTGTTTCGTAGCTGAAAAAATTTCGTTCGAAAAATCGCCGTCCACCGCCTGTTGTTCAAGCACACATTAGACGTATCTACGACATTGTGAATGGTCAGCTGGCTTCAATTGTTGTGTGATCTGAACTTTATATGGATGTAGGTGTAGATACAAATGCAAAATAGGCCATAATGTGCCTTTCATTTACAGCAGCGATATTTTCAGTGGTACGAGCGAAAAAATGATGCACAGGCCTTACAATATCTGTAGCCAATCCAGTCTCTTCAAATTTCTTCACAATTTTGCCAATCGCTTGCGTAGTTGGACGATTATATAAACCATAATCTCCTCTTAAAGCACGAAATGTGGCTGTGGCAGAATCACCATTTTTGTAGTAGGTTTTAACAATTATACTTTTGAAACCGCAAAATCGATAACACTTTATATGTATGTACGTACGTACGTGCATGTGTGCGTTGCATGTAGCTGTGTGACTGCATGCGTGTACAAAATATATACACAAAAAATCTAAAAACGAAAAATGTTTCTAAGTCTTTTAGAAGGAAGCAATACTTGTAATTTGATTTTGTATTGCTTCTAAACAAAAATATATAATATTAAAGTACAACTCATAAAATATTATATGGAAAAAAATTCAAAATTAACTTAGAGAATATTTTCAATTATAATAAAGTTAATAGTATATGAAAAAAAAATGAAAGTTATTTTTCATGATTTCTTGGACTATGCGCTTATTTTATTTTTATCCATAAAAATAAGCAGACTTTATATTTGGATGTTTAAAATCCCTTACATGGTGGAACCAAAGACGTTCATGATGAACTCGTGAAACTAGTTACATTGGTGTCGCCTAATAAAAGGTTGGTGTTTCTTAGGCATGACCTAAGTTAGTACCGCCAAAAATCTATATAATACTAAGGTTTGAGTCTTATATATACGCTCAAGTTTAAACTTGTTTGAATTTTCAATTCATCATAATCCCTAGAAAGGATATACCATATATTATATGGTAAATAATTTCAATTGTTGCAAAAAAATTATTAAATAATAAAATAAATACAAAATAAAAAAGCAACATTAAAAAGTTTGCTCATGTGGCAAAATTTTTTGAAGAAAAAAATTGAAATACATTTTTCCTTACATTGCAACTTAATCAATATAAGTCTTTTTTGAAATATAAAGAGATGTTTGATTAGTTACCATCAATAACACAAACTGTGATTATTGAGGCTGCGTGTAAGGTATAATATATTAAAATACAAAATGTATAAATTTCAAATAATCTATCTAAAAAAAAAAAAAAAAATAACATTATTCTGGTTGATCCTGCCAGTAGTTATATGCTTGTCTCAAAGATTAAGCCATGCATGTCTAAGTACACACGAATTAAAAGTGAAACCGCAAAAGGCTCATTATATCAGTTATGGTTTATTAGATCGTTAACAGTTACTTGGATAACTGTGGTAATTCTAGAGCTAATACATGCAATATAAACACGGACCTTTTGGAACGTGTGCTTTTATTAGGCTAAAACCAAGCGATTTCTTAGGAAATCGTTAATATGGTTGAACTCTAGATAATTTGCTGATCGTATGGTCTCGTACCGACGACAGATCTTTCAAACGTCTGCCCTATCAACTATTGATGGTAGTATCTAGGACTACCATGGTTGCTACGGGTAACGGGGAATCAGGGTTCGATTCCAGAGAGGGAGCCTGAGAAACGGCTACCACATCTTAGGAAGGCAGCAGGCGCGTAAATTACCCACTCCCAGTTCGGGGAGGTAGTGACGAAAAATAACAATACAGGACTCATATCCGAGGCCCTGTAATTGGAATGAGTACACTGTAAATCCTTTAACAAGGACCTATTGGAGGGCAAGTCTGGAGCCAGCAGCTGCGGTAATTCCAGCTCCAATAGCATATATTAAAGTTAGGTATCTTAAGTAGTTTAAGTTATTTTTAGTTAGTATAAGTTAGTTGTATATAGTTTTAATTATTTTTAGTCTAGCCTTAGGCAGTTTATAAGAAAAAAAATTAAAATATGATATGATGCCAAGTCTTTTTTAAATATGTTTTCTGGGTAAAATAAAAACAAAATAATTAGAATTAATTAAAATTGTTTTTAGGTCGAAAGACATTAGTATTAAGAGATATAGTTTAGTTTAGATCACCCGTAAAGGGCCAGTAAATAAGTTGTAAGTTATTAATAACTAGGCTTGTCTTAAACATTTTTTCCTAGCTTTAAGATAGTTATAAGTTAATAATAAATAAAAATGAATTTACAAAAAAAAAATTTCCTGCATGTCTCTCTTTTTTGTCCGTACAAAAAGAGCCTTATATTTATCAAAAAATTGTAGAATTTGAATATTGTTTAATTTATATAAGTAGTATATATATAGGACTAGACAGCTAATTTAAGTGTATAATTGAATAACGCCATCAACGTCATTACTGGAGCGTTGGCACAGTTTTTAAAAGTCAACGGTTTGACTGCTTTTCTTAATCATGTAAGTATCAGAACATTTAGGACACATTGACAGATTGCATTTTGAAGCGGCTAAATATATTTTTAAAGTTGTTTTTCACTTATTTGTTTATATACAAGATTTCTTTACATTTTTTTGTTAAAAAAAAATTGGTATGGCAATTTTAAATATTAAATAATCATCTATAAATTAAAAAAACAAAATTTCAAAAAGAAATCATCCACCCATTCAAAAACAATTTTTTTGAATCCAAAATAATTTTTTCTCGAAAGTTTTGGTATGCAATACTATTTATAATTGGAAGAACACTCTGTATAAAAATTTTGATTAAAATCCGTAGATGCGTTTATGAGAAAGCCGAAAATCAAAAAAAAAATGTTTGACCAAAATGTAGACTATACCTAAGGTCCACAGAATCTTCTTTATAAAAATCGTTATAGCCGTTATAGAGATAATTAAGATGGTAGAACAAATTTTGTGGCAAGTAGTACCATTATGTTTGGGGCTAATAAAACGATTCAAAAATCTATTTGGGACAATCGTCTGAAGCGTTTAAGTACCAAGTATACCAAGAAAATCGCTTCAGCCGTTTAGGCTGTAGAAGATTCTACCCACTTTTCTGGTGTTCTCTATCATCGTAATTCCAAGTTTTTTTGCGATTATAGGCAATATAAAGCAAGTTATGCATTCGTCGAAAAAAAAAGTTGTGAGATAACAATCAAACATGACATTACGATGATAGCGGAGACGAAAAAAGATGGTCTAAAAATTCTGTCCGTCTGTACGCCTGTCTGTCAGTCTGTCAATCTGTCAGTCTGTCGGTATGTCAGTCTGTCAATCTGTCAGTCTGTCGGTCTGTCAGTCTGTCAGTCTGTCAGTCTGTCAGTCTGTCAGTCTGTCAGTCTGTCAGTCTGTCAGTCTGTCAGTCTGTCAGTCTGTCAGTCTGTCAGTCTGTCAGTCTGTCAGTCTGTCAGTCTGTCAGTCTGTCAGTCTGTCAGTCTGTCAGTCTGTCAGTCTGTCAGTCTGTCAGTCTGTCAGTCTGTCAGTCTGTCAGTCTGTCAGTCTGTCAGTCTGTCAGTCTGTCAGTCTGTCAGTCTGTCAGTCTGTCAGTCTGTCAGTCTGTCAGTCTGTCAGTCTATCTGTATGTATGTATAGACACCTACAGCCCAAACGGGTGGGCCGAATTGCTTCAAATTGGTATATAGAGTTTTTTAGGTGTTGTACAGAGGGGAAATTGAATTTTTTTTTTAGTTCCAAGAATAACGGTACCTGCCATATAACCATTACGTTCAAACCTATTTTTCTCATAAACGGCTAAACGGCTTTGATAAAAAAAATCAGTGAGGGTTTTTAGCTACGACCGATCATATAGTTGAAAAAAAAATTAGAAAAATGTCTAAAAAGGGTACTTTCCATAGGACCGTTTTTTTGCTTTCGACTATCTCATAAATGGCTTAACCGATTCTTTCGAAATTTCACAAAAATATAGGTTAAGGTTGCCCAAATTAAATCGCGGATCAATATTTTTAATTAATATTTTTTTGTATTTTTAAAATCATTTAAAAAAAAAAAATTAAAAGATTTATTATTCGAATAATTTTTCGAATTTTTTTCAAAAATTATATTTATTTGTATTTTCTGAATACCTATGAATTGGGGTTTTTGAATTTTTTTTTTAATATTTTCAAAAAGGTTTTAAAAAAAAACTTTTTTTTCTCAAAAACCACTCCACAGATTTTTAATTTTTTTTTCATAAATTCAAATTTATCCAAGAAATAAAATGGCGTACTTTTTTTTGAGCTCAAATTAGTTTAAGTATTTATTTCAGAATTTTAAATTATTTTTGCTATAACTAAACAGATTTAATCTTTTGTTTTTAAGTTTATATTATTAAATATTTAATATTGTCATATCAATTTACTTTAGAACAAAATTAATGAAATTTTGTATATGCATATACAAAATTGAGTTAAAAATGACTTTAAAAATATATTTAGATTTTTAATAGAAATCTTTTGCGTACGATGTGATCGAACATAAGAGCAAGTTCGTGCGATCATGCGATGTTGTGACCAGTGGTTATGCTCACGAGAAGAGAGAGGGACTTTTTGTTCAGATTCACAATATCGTCAGTTCTCTGTTTATTAAAAATTCGCCATAATATCCTAGTTGTAACAAAGGTATCGAGTGAGCTTCATCTCATGTTTGTTAGAGATAAAAATTTACCTTCGATATCCTGTTGAAGATTGCAGGGTGAGATCTGGACTATTGAGTCGGTCTGAACTACGTCAGCTTTTCGCGACAACCAGTTTACAAGCTTTGATTTGATTTCAATGGCAGAAATAGCTCTTATTACTGCTTGGCTGTCAATGAAGAACGTGATATCAGCCTTTGGTATTGCCATCATAGAGATCTGTTTGGCAGCTTCCGTCACTGCCAAAATCTCAGCTTGGAAGACACTACTGTAATTAGGTCCAGAAAGTCCAGACGGGGGATCAAGTATTCAGTTCTTACCGTATTACCCATGAATTTCTGTAGAATTTGTGCGTGACCGAAGGCATTATGTTTCCACCTACCTCTTTGGCTAGGCCGCACTGCACTTTTTGCTGCCGATTCTAAACAGTGATTTTTTAAGAGCTTGGTTTTTGAAAATTCAAAAAAACACAGAAACTTGTAAAAAGTGAATGAAATTTTTATTTGGATCGATAAACCAATTTCTGCCATTTACTTTTTAAAAATAATTTCACTTAAATGTTGCCCGCGGGTACGCTTCAGGTGGTCCATTCTGAAGGTAATTTTGGCAAACTTTTTCACACATTTCGGCCGGAATCTCACCAATGACGCGTTCAATGTTGGCTTCCAAGGCAGCAATCGTGTTTGGCTTGTCCCCATAGACAATAGACTTAACGTAGCCCCACAAAAAATTGTCTAACGGGGTCAAATCACATGATCTTGTTGGCCAATTGACTGCGCCAAAACGTGAGATCAACTGCTCACCAAATTCGCCTCTCAATTGATGCATAGTTTCGCGTGCAGTGTGGCATGTGGCACCGTCCTGTTGGAACCACATGTCGACCGAGCTCAATTCTTGCATTTTCGGCAAAAAAAAAATCTGTTATCATCGAACGGTACCTTTCTCCATTGACCGTAACCCTGCGGCCTTCATCGTCCTTGAAGAAGTACGGCCCAATGATGCCGCCTGCCCATAAACCGCACCAAACAGTGCATTTTTCGGGATGCATTGGTAGCTGCTGAATTGCCTCTGGCTGCTCTTCACTCCAAATACGGCAATTCTGCTTTTTCACGTATCCATTTAGCCAAAAATGAGCCTCGTCGCTGAAGACAATTTTGCGATAAAAAAACGGATCCTCATCCAACTTTTCTAAGGCCCATTCACCGAAAATTCTACGTTGTGGTAGGTCGCCTGGCTTCAATTCTTGCACCAGCTGTATTTTGTATGGCTTTAAACCAAGATCTTTGCGTAAAATCTTCCAGGTGGTCGAATAACACAAACCCAATTGCTGCGATCGGCGCCGAATGGACATATCGCGATCTTCAGCAACACTGGCGGATGCAGCAGCAATATTCTCTTCGGTACGCACTCTACGGATACGATTTGGTGGATTAATGTCCAATAAAGTGAAACTGGTGCGAAATTTGGTCACAATGAGCTGAATAGCCTGCTCGGTGGGTCGATTATGACGACCATAAAACGGACGTAGCTTGATAATAAATTTCAATAATTCGCAAACGTTGTTCAGGCGATGAAATGGCAAACAATACTGAATCGAAATGTCAAATGTTCGTGGAATTTGTCATGTGTGATCTGTCAAAAATATAAACGTCAAAAACCAAGTAGCAAAAAAATCACCCGTTAGAACGTATAGATTAAGGGGCGTTAAGTTTAGTATCGCTAAAGTGAGTTCCGTTGTGAGTTTTCTGGTGAGGTTTATCACAGAATTCGAAAAAATGGTATCGAGTCACAATAAGCCTCACATAAGGAATATGCACAAGAGCTTGGTCACATTTCACTCTTCCCAAGAAGGAGAATCGGGAAGTTAATTTAAAAATGCCCAAAACCCATAGATTTTCAAACACCTAGGCAGTGAACACAATACTTTGACATGCGGATAAAGTGAAGGGAGGCGACCCGCCATATTAGAGAAGGCAAAAAAAAAGCAAATTCTTCCCTGAGTTTATTTAATTTTAATTTAGTTTGAACAATTTTCTGGGCAATTGGCGATTTTATTCCGCTGGGGGCAAATATATGTTCTTACCAAAATTATTAAGAAAAAGTTCTTTAACGTTTCAAATAAAACTGTAGCTTCTAGGTATCTAGGTATATTGTGCATAATACTGCGCAAAAATGTTTTTTTTATTTTTTCAAAATTCATCTAAGTCAAATTACTAACTTATCTTTTATTCTGAGCCAAAGAAAGAAATACTCTTATAAATTATTCATTCAGAATAGCACACTCAACAAGGTCTTGAGACCGTCTGCAACGTAAACGCAAACTCAAATCTGTGAAATCCCTATAAAGAATCTATTTCCAATAATTTGTGAACCAGGATTCAGGATCAACGGAGAACGGAGAAAAAATAAGAATTGTACATCTTTGTTTTTCTATGGATTTAGGATTCAGACGTGTTCATTTCGTTTCATTTAGAATAGAATAAGGTTTTTATTGGCTTTTTAGTTTGTCTTTAATATGCTAACCCCCATTACTTTTATTTTTGTAATTTTATGGGCGCATGTACTAGCAGGAATACATATAAGACGATAAAGCCTACGTGAGGTAGACTTGAAAATTTCAGAAGAAGACATTAACACATTTGATTCTGTATTATTCCTTTTATGGGAACAAATGTAAGGGATAAGTATATAGGCGTACGGTACAGGTATACCTACATATGGGTTTCAAGAACACTCCAAGCTACCGTAAGGATAGCCTTCGAGTATGGATAGCTCTATAATTTATTTATTTTTGGACTTTATTCTATCTTATAAACCTAACATCTAATCCGTCCCTATATGTTTATATGTTTCACTATAAAAGCATGTTTAGGACTAAAGATAAAGAAAAGTCCTTGGCCTTGAATATGTTAAGTGTGATAGGTAGGTAGTATGTAAAAGGATGAAATAGAAATTATTGAAGGAAAATACTTCAATTCTTTTAGCTTCTTTGAATGAGAAGGGGAAAATTTGTCTGGTTTTTCTCAATAGAAAATGAATGAAATCTGTTTGTGTATGGAAGGGCTGTCTGGCGCTTCGTCTAGCGCTTTATTCCTCAATTACCTTTAATTGATGTAAAGTAGATGTCGACGATGATAACGATCAACGATGTCTACATTGCGATAAACTAAAAGAAAAAAGCCTGTTTATGCTTAAAAGGAGAGATAATGAATGTATTTATGTATTTTATATGAATCATTAGAAACTGATTCTGGCGTAGATATTTGTAACGACTCTTGCGTGTAGTCGTGCGTCGGTGGAAAGCAAATTTGTTGTGAGTCCATTTTTTTTGTGAAAACATAATATTGATGAAGTTTTGCTAGTTCAAGGGTGCTCTTTCCTAATTTGTAAACGCAGACAAATTGGCGTTCACTTAACTCTAAGTTCAGAGTTTTCAAGTAAAATTCACCTAAGGGCACGAGGACGATAACTCCGGCGCCCAAAATAATAACGGGTTTTTTAGAGGGGCTAAGTACAATTATTTTTTAATATGGGAGGGGGGGGGGCGGTGACTATCACTATCGGTTTTGAACTCAAACCTTAGGAAGAAAATGATAAAAAAAAATGGTTAAAGTGCAATTTTTCAAAACAGCTAAATTATATGTGGGATTCGACCGATTCTGCATCACTCCATATGATCCAGACTAACATGACGAGACAGAGACACACGAACACAACGACAACGACCGAACGAGAACGCAAAACAGAATGTGCGTCCCCTTTATTTTATTCTATCTGAAGAAAGAATAATCGAGCATTCATCATCAAATGACTGTGTCGAACGGTTGTGTTAAAAACAAGTAGATCAAGCCGAGACGAATTGCTGTTTCTTTCAAATGATTGATGTAAAGCTGAGTTTAATAATATAATAAATAACTTATAGATAAGTAGCCAAACGTGTAGTACAAACCGGGTAGTTATTTATTTACAAGGAAGCGACTCGGTAAGATACATTCCCCTAGACTAATAGCCCTACATTATATAATATTTTTTTTTCATAAAATCGTTGCTATAATTAATTCTTAATGAAAAACTGAAAACTATATGATTTTATGTGTTCTAGTTTTTGGGAAAATTGAAAATTACGAAAACTACTTTTTTTATGAGATTTTTTTTGTATTTACGGTGATCTCACTTTGAGGGGAGAGTACCATAACTACGATACCGCAAAAAAATAACGGATTTTTGTAGAGGGACTTAATACTCCTTTTAGGCGGGAGGGACATTTTTCTAAAACAAATTATTTGAAATTAAAAAAAATAGATTTAAGAACAAGGGCAATACTTTCAATAATTGAATTATAGGTTTTTTGAAGTCAGAAACTTGTCTTCATATCACTTATTTCAACATAGTTATTTGCCGTAATAGTTTTTGAAAAAAATACCTTCAAACACAAAATTTATCAAACATTTTTTTAATTAGCGAAATTAAGTACTAATTGGCTTTAATTATTAGATGGCCTAATGTATTATTTATTAGATTAAAATTAAAAATTACCAAAAATGTTTTTTTATGAGATTCTTAGTTCTTATTTTTTAATATGAAGATATAGGTACATATATCTACTTATTTAGAAAACAGCTGTTGGATATAGGGGATAAATTCAAAGTTTCTTTAAATCCAGACTCTGCAAAAAAAAACCTTAAAACTATTAACGCAAATAACGAGATTGAAACAAATGATAAGAGGACAAGTTCTTGGATTTCAGAAAACATATATTCTTTTATTGTAAGTGTTGCCGTTATTCTTAAATCTCTTAAATCTGCTTTTGTTTATTTTAAGTAATTTTTTAGGATTAATTGATTATATTAACCCTCTGTACAAAAATCCGTTAGTAACTTGCGGCACCGTAGTTATGGTACTCTCCCCTCAAAGTGAGATCACCGTAAATACAAAAAAAAATCTCATGAAAAAAGTAGTTTAGTAATTTTTAATTTTCTCAAAAACTAGAACACAAAATCATATAGTTTTCAGTTTTTCATTAAGAATAAATTATAGCAACGATTTTAATTTAACTGCTTTGAAAAAATACACTATAAACATTTTTTTTTATCATTTTCTTCCTAAAGTTTGAGTTTAAAACCCGTTTTTTCAAAAACTATGCATAGATATCACTTGATTATTATTAGATTAAAATATTGGCAGTATTACCGTTATTTTCAATATTTTGTTTTCCATTTTTAGTACTTTCTTTATGAAATTGCCCCTCCCGGTCAAACGGGGGGAGACAGATCCTTCCCATATTAAAAAAGACTTGTAACTAATTGTTCTACAAGAATCCATTTTTATTTTTTGGCGCCTGAGTTATCGTCCTCTCCCCCACCTAATTTTTTTAATATGAACAACCTACAACAATTTCTGTTCTGTTAGAAAATGTATTAAAAATAATATTCAAAATTGCTCTAATCGAAAAATTACCTCAATTTTCCCATTTGGTAATGCAGTGATCACACCGACTCAAAAAATCCTCAAAACCATAGACATTGGGCCAGCGCACACGAGATGAATAATTCCCGGTGGAAAACCAGTTTTATACTTTACTTTACACGCTCATGAGATGAACGATTCTTTTGGAAAAAATGTATACATGTCCCTAATTCTCTTGTGTTAGTATTTCTTTTATCTACACTGCCCTAAAAGACAAAGTTGTGTGTGTATTAGTGTTCCACCTCGTTCTTCCATTCAAAACTTGGTAGAAATTTTATTCCGTTTCATTCCACACACTTCTCTTCCTTCTTCAACAAATTCATTACTTTGGCAGAAGGATTCATCTCGTGTGCCCTGGCCCATTCATACATACCTAGATGCTAAACTCCTAAATTTTGAACTGAACATAATGATCCAGTCGTTTTTGTGCAGAAATTGGCCTTTTAACAAATTTGAAGAGTAGGAATGTGGGAGTATGAATGGTTTGATAACAATTTTCTGCCCATTTTCAAACGTGAAAAACATAATGCTTACTACAAATAAAAAGTTGATTATCCATCTTGTATGGATATAGTTTGTTTCGTTTTTTTCTACTCGTTTTTGTATTTTTATTTTTAGTCGCTTCGCATTTCGTTTATTAAGTATTTTAATCAAAATGTTTTTCAATTAGGTACTTTGTTTACATTTGTTTTGAAAAAAATCATTAGGTATTTTACTAACCCCAGTTTTACAGATAAAACTCTACTTTTGGTATAAATTTCAGATCAATAATTTATTCGGTTTCACAGTGTGGTTTAAACCTCAATTTGTAGTTTAAGTTATCTGAGATCACTCTGCCGTTTGAACTTCAACGTTTGTATAGTTTTTTTTTCAGAAAATATTATGAACAAAACAAAATTTTGTATACAAATGTTATCGAGTTATTATAGTGATCTAGAATATTATTTTATTTATTATTCTCGTTGTTTTGCGTGTTTTTGTGTGTGTTAGAGAGAGAGAGCAAGAAAAATGCTGCCAACTATTTACCATTAAATATAGTTAAACATAGTTCAACTGATCTGAAGATCAGATTTCACTGTGTAACCGGATGAATTAAACCAAAAATTTAAACTAGGCTTAAGGTTCAGTTGATCTTAAGTTTAAACGTCCACTGTGAAACTGGGGGTTAGTTCGTTTTAAGTTAATTCCGTCTTTTTTTATTTAGTTTTTCTATTATATATTTTGTTTTTCATTTCGATTTTGATTACAACGTGTATTTCGTCTTTATGATTTTTTGATGTAAATATGATGATAGTACCCATAGTTATTTAGCAGCTGGGGAAATATTTTACTCTCTTATAAACGCTCTCTTCAGCCAAAATTACCAAATTTAAACAGTCCAAATGAATCTGAGCTGCCATGGTTTTATTATATTTGCATTAATTGAGAGAAAATATGAAAGTGCTTTATGTAGAGTGTTCTCTCTATCGATAATTGTACAGCCTTATTCATTAACGCATCATAGCGAATAAGACTATGTTATGTTTTCTCTTTATAATTTCTCTAAGTGCCAAAATAGTTTTCAATATCATTATAAGCTAAGCGCGTTGGAAGTTAGCTTAGAGCCTAATAAAAGGGATTTTAGTGGTATAAAGTCCATCCCTGGAAGGTGATTGTATGTATCTCAAAATTAATTCAATTGAGAAAGAAATTTGTTGAGAGCTGCACAACAGATGGGCTAAATACATTGGTTTTGGTTCAAAGTATTTCTTTCGGAGAAGGGGTATATTCATATTTAAGTTTGTAAAACTCTCTTTTTTTGCCAAAAAAAAGAAAAGAAGAGACTGCGCTGGCTGGAGGGCCGTCAGGTAATAAAAAGAGGAACTTTGTTAAGCTCTTCGCTTTTCGAAAACTGACCTGCAGCACTAATGGAAAATGTACCAATATGCACGGTACTTATGGAGGGTTCCAAAGGAGCCCATAAAAGTAACCTGGAACCTCTCAGATAGGAAAATTATTTTAATTTGTGGGTATTTAACTCAAAACTCAAGGACGTTTTGATATCCAATCCATCCCTGCCTAAGTCCAATTTCCGTTGTTCAAAAACGTAGATTATCCGAAAGCAAAACTGATACAACTATGTTTTGGATGTGTATCAAGGATACCTTCATCGATTTGGTTTTACTCGTTCAATTGTGAGACTCTTGACCAGCTCTTTTGCGGATGTGAAATTTGTCTGCGGTCTGACTTGGAATTGTATAAATTCAAGCTCTTAACTTTCACAAATGTCTGATGATGTTCATATTAAATCAAAATCACACGTATAGCAAGTCACAGGGTAAGAATTCCATTTCAAAAAAAATAAATGGCTTTAATTTGGCAACAGAACTACAAAACACACATAACTCACAATTTAAAGTTGCTAGTGTAACATTCTTTCTGTATTATATATCTACCTATATACAAACACAAAGCTATAACCAAAAACACCTGCTTGCAAAACAACTTATAAAACCTCTCTTAAATTTGTAAATAAGCACTTCACTTTTCTTTCCAATAAAAACTCAAACCACTTGTGGAACTACGTGCAAACTTTCAAAAGGACCTTCATAAAGTATCACTACAAAACTTAAGCTATGCAAGCTTGCAAAAGGTTGGGTAAGGGGCACTTTATACCTACACCCAACTCATATTTTCCTCTCATAGTTTGCAATACTTTTTTTGTTGTTGTAACTGATTCTTTAGCACTTGAATGAACTTTTTAAATTGCCTTCGTGTATCGCTTGAACTATGTCTGTGAAAGTGCAATGAGATTTATTATTTACAACACTTTCGTCTTGCTGCTTTTTCTTGGACTTACTTCTGAAGGCGTATAATAAATATATGATTCCAAGAAGAAAATATCAATCAGTACAATAAATAGATAGAGACGAATAAATCATTTTTTGTATTCTTGTTATTTAGTCTCAAGAACATAAGACGAATTGATGAGAAGTATATAATGTAGGTGCAAAAGGTGTTTTTTTATTCAACCCAGTGAATACTTGTGACAGCTGTCAAATCAAATATCAGATAAAAAGGCTGTATATATGGTCTTTTTGTGTTCTCTGTACCCAGAAAATATCAGTGCGTTCTAATTTCCAAGTAAAAAAATGAATAGCTAATTGCACGGGTTTTGATTTCGCATGGAAAACTAGAAATCAAACAGTTTTGACATCTTTCATTTTTGACATTAATTTCAAATGTATGTTAAATAAAAAAATTGAAAAATATATATAAATATTTACAGCCCTATTAAGAAAAAACGCTTAGTCCACCTATTGTCCATGGACTTACATATCCTTGGAATAAGAGTTAAGCCTTGGACTAAAATTTCTATTAATAAAAAATCGAGCAAAAATCTCCTACAATAAGTATCAGCTCTATCTCTTTTTATTCTTTTTCCAGGTATTTTTTTTTCTTAAATGCCAATTCTTATTCCTTCACTAGACCACCGTCTTCAATGTTCTAGCGAAGGACTAAGTTGTCCCACGGAATAAGTCCTAAGCCTTCCCTGGTCCATGTTTATTAATTTGGGTTTATTCGTTTTTCTTTTTTATCTCCAATTTAGCTCTGAGCGAGTAAAGCACGATCAGAACTCTTCGGTTTATTTTTGAAATAAACTAAATCAACAGCTGTTCTCTTGTATGGAGATGGAAGAAACGTCATTACCAGCTGATACCAATATGCTGTGGGAACTTGGGATTTATTCCACACTCATATATTTTGGTTCGCAATAAATATAAAAGAAGATAATTTGAAATGTTTTATTTTATTTTGTGAAAAATACAAATAAAATAATTTGAATAAAATATTGATTTTTAATAATGGAGTTTTTTGAAATTACGCAGCTGCTCTCGTTCGAAGTCTAAATCGTAGTAGTCTCTGTCCAAGAATGCGCCAGAATTAAAAAGACGGAATCGGCAATACCTTTTGAAAAAGAGATAGATGATTAACGATGAACGCAATCAGGCTGAAGTTAGTTGTCGTTGAATAAGGTACGTGTACACACATAGATGGCTATTGTGTTCCCACAACACTCCCCCCTTAGTGGAACGATATGGTTTAGGCACATTTTATGTCTGGCTTGTTGACATTGACTTCAATTGTTTTTTTCTATTTTCATACGTACGAAATATTGTTGCTTTTTGACTTCGTTGATTATTTTGGTTGTTTTGGGAGGTCTCAGTAGTATTAGAAGGTGTTCCGGCTGGTGAAAAAAAATCGTCGTTTACTAGGTGGGCTGGCTTGAGTCGTTCGGTATTTACATTTGTTTCTTTGCCGTTTACTTTAATTGTAAACACTCGGTCATCTATCCTTTTTACTATTTCGTGCGGCCCTGAATATGGTTGTTGTAAACTTCTTTTTGTTGCATCCTGACGAAGGAATATAAATCCTTGTAGCAAAAGGTTTTGTGGCGACAATTATGAGATGCCGGTGCTGGTTTCACGTTTCTCATGTGCAAACGAAAATCGTCCAGAAAGAAGTTTTGATCTTCAGGTGGATCTTCATGCGTATAAAACTCACCTGGAATCCTTAGTGTTCTGCCGTATAGGTATTCAGCTGGCGATGCTTTAAGGTCTGCTTTGTAGCATGTTCTTAGTCCCAGGAGCACCGTTGGTAGTATTTGCGTCCAGAGTGTATTTTGATGACACATAATCGCTGCTTTTAATGTACGGTGCCATCTCTCAACCATACCATTTGCCTGCGGGTGGTATGCAGTCGTACGAATGTGTTTGCCTTCCAACAGACGAGAGAGTGATGAAAACAAAGCACTTTCAAATTGGGATCCCCGGTCTGTGGTGATGATTTTAGGACTTCCAAATCTTGCGATCCAATTTGTATAGATTGTGTTTGCTACAGTATCTGCTGTGATGTCTTTTATGGGTATTGCTTCAGGCCATCTTGTGAAGCGATCGACCATAGTCATGCAGTATTTATATCCGTGCGACTCTGGCATTGGGCCCACGAGATCAATATGTATGTGGTCAAATCTTTGGTCTGGATCAGTAAACGCTGCTGGTGGATTGTGTACATGGCGTCCGATCTTTGAGCGTTGGCATGGTACACAGTTGCGTGCCCATTGTGTGATATCCTTGTTCATTGAAGGCCAGATGTAACGTTGCGATATGATTTTGTTGGTCGCTCTGCCGCTTGGATGGGCCAAGTTGTGGAAATTTTCATATACCTTGCGACGCAAAGGTAGCGGCACAAAAGGTCTAATGTCGTTGCAGGAAACATCGCAGTAAATAGCTTGTTGTTCAGGCCCGTAGGTTATTTTCTGAAGCTTTAATGATGTGTTATTGTGGTGAATCAGTTGTTGAAGTTCCGCATCGACTTGTTGCAACCTTGAAAGCTCTTGAAAGTCTATGGTGATGGCGAGTTGATAGCATCAATACGAGACAAGGCATCTGCTACATTGTTTTCTGTGCCGGCTATGTACTGAAGGTTTGTGGAAAACTGGCTGATGAAATTAAGTTGTCTGATTTGGCGTGGTGAAGCTTTGTCTGAGCGTTGTTGGAAGGCAAAAGTCAACGGCTTGTGGTCAGTCCTGATTGAAAATTCTCTGCCTTCAACCCAGTGTTGAAAATGCTTGATGGCTTCATAGACAGCTAAGAGTTCTCTATCGTAAGTGCTGTAGTTTTGCTGTGGTTGTGAGAGCTTCTTGGAGAAAAATCCGAGCGGTTCCCAGTTGTTGTCTACTTTTTGTTCAAGTACACTCCCAACTGCAGTACTGGAAGCGTCAGTAGTCAGACGGAGTTTAGCATGTAGGATAGGGTATGAAAGCAGCGTAGACTCAGCGACTTGTTTTTTTACTTGTTCAAAAGCTGCGTCTGTTGATGCTGTCCATGGCACTGGCCTCTTGTCATTTTTCTTGGCGTTCTTGAGGAAGTCGTTCAATGGGGCCTGTGACGTTGCAGCATTCTTCATATGGCGTCGGTAAAAGTTTACTGACCCAATGAATCTTCTGAGTTCCAAAATTGTCTTTGGTTTTGGGAATTCCAGGATTGATTTGACTCGGTCGGGAAGTGGCGATGAACCTTGAGCTGTTATGCGGTAGCCCAAGAATTCTACACTTGTTGCTCCTAAACAACATTTGTCAGCGTTAATGCAGAGTCCATATTGGCTTAGGCGTTGGAAGATTGAGCGAAGGTGTTGTTCGTGTTCTTCCATAGAACAAGAGGCTACTAGGAGGTCATCAATATAAGCGTACACGAAGTCGAATCCGTTTAATACCTCGTTGATGAAACGCTGGAATGATTGCGCTGCATTCCGTAAACCGAACGGCATGCTGACAAATTCGAATAGACCGAACGGTGTTATGATTGCGGTCTTCGAAATGTCCTCTTCGGCGACTGGAATATGGTGAAACGCTCTTCGCAAATCTATTGTTGAGAATATTGACTTACCGGCGGCAATTGTTGCGTAGTCCTGCAGTAGAGATATTGGATAGCGGTCTGGTAATGTTTGCGCGTTGAGCCTGCGATAATCGCCGCATGGCCTCCAGTCTCCGCTTTTCTTTTTTGTCATGTGAAGCGGACTGGCCCATGGGCTTCTGGATGGTCTGATATGCCCAAGCTCCATCATGATCTCAAACTCTTCTTTCGCTACTTTGAGTCGTTCTGGACACAGCTGTCTGACACGTTGAGCACACGGAGGTCCCGTAGTTGAGATGTGGTGCCTCACTTGGTTTCATCCCTGCTCTGTTGGATGGATTCCCAAGTAGTTCTAGAAATTCTTTGAGGATTGAGTAGTGCTTATTTCCTTCGTTTATGGAGGTGACGGAGACGATGGAAGCTGGTGCTAGAGAACCTTTTGTTTTAGATCCTGTTGTCGGATCTAACAGGTGACTGTGCTTAATGTCGACAACTATGCCATATTTGTGCAGAAGATCAGCGCCTATGATTGGATAATGCACGTCAGCGATGCAGAAGATCCACCGAATAGGGCGACGTAAGCCTATGTTGAGAGTTAATGCTCGTTCTCCGTAGGTTTGAATCTTGCTGCTATTTGCTGCGTAAAGCTGGAAGTTAGTAGAATTGGTTCTGTCTGCGCGTGTGGGTGGAACAATTGAAATATCCGCGCCAGTGTCGACGAGGAATTTAGTTCCTGAGATATGGTCGTATATGAAAAGTCGACGGGGGTGTGTAGCACCAACAGTATCCGTCGAATCTACTGGTGGTGATTGGTGTTTTCCTGTTTTTGTGACCATGCACATGGTGTTGTGCACCTTTTAGCGTTTTCGCCAAATCGACGGTGGTAAGAACACAATGGTGAAGCTGGGAATTTGTTCTCCGTTGACTTGCAGTTACCGTGTCGCCCAGGAGTGCCGCTTCGGGAACGGTTGACTTTGCTACTGCTTGCCATGAATTGGTCCAACTTCTGCGAAAGCTTCTCGAACTTGATCGTTAACCTCTTTGGGGCGTTCTGTGGACCTCAAAATTGGCATGACTTGTCCAACGTTTTGGTGTTGTTGAATATACATTATTCGATCTGCAAGATGGGCGAGGCTGCTGTTATCGAGACTGTCAGCCGTGGCAAGAACAACTTGGACATGAGGTGGCAATCGATCAAGCCAGAGGGTTCGGATAAAAGTGGCGTCTAACAAGTTGCCACCTAGCCTATGCATCTCCGACAGAAGATCTGATGGACGCCTACTTCCCAGTTCCAGCTCCGAGACAAGAGTTTTGAATTGTCGTTCTTGCGAAACTGAGAAGTGGTTCAAGAGTGTCTCCTTTACGGTATTATACCTCTCACGTGCTGGAGGTTTGATGATGATGTGCTCGATTACCGATAGCGTATCCTGGTCTAGACGGGCGATGACAGCGTGATATTTTGTTGAGTCTGCAGTTATTCGTCTACTATGGAACTGTGACTCAATGGATGCGAACCACAGCTGCACCTTTGTGTTCCAGAACGGCGGTAGTTCTATCCGCTCCACTCGATCTATTTGTGAGTGCATTTGTTCAGTGTTTGCTCTCAAAAAGTTATTCACTGAGCCATTTGCTTGCTCCTGCCCCTCTTCAATAAGATTGCTCGTTTGGGAATCTTCATTATTCCTTTGAGGTGAGTGGATGAGCGCCATTTTGGAAAGTTCTGCTTAATATATTTTTGCGTTTCCAATTCGGGGTCACTAATTGTGGGAACTTGGGATTTATTCCACACTCATATATTTTGGTTCGCAATAAATATAAAAGAAGATAATTTGAAATGTTTTATTTTATTTTGTGAAAAATACAAATAAAATAATTTGAATAAAATATTGATTTTTAATAATGGAGTTTTTTGAAATTACGCAGCTGCTCTCGTTCGAAGTCTAAATCGTAGTAGTCTCTGTCCAAGAATGCGCCAGAATTAAAAAGGAATCGGCAATACCTTTTGAAAAAGAGATAGATGATTAACGATGAACGCAATCAGGCTGAAGTTAGTTGTCGTTGAATAAGGTACGTGTACACACATAGATGGCTATTGTGTTCCCACAATGCAAAATCTGAGAGCGCCACCTGGTCGTCGAAAAAGGAAATAACTTAGCAAATGCACAAACCAATAATTCATGTACAAATATCATAGGGTGAAGACACCGTCTGCCAAAATATTAATAAAAAAAATGAATTTAAAAACTAAGAATTTTAAGTTATAATGTAGCAGTCTTAAAGAATAAATATTTATTTATAAACTTTTTTAATGTAATCAATAATTATGATTTCGTCTTTCTATACGAAATATTTTTAGTAGAAAATGAATGTAATTTATATAATAATAATTTTAAGAACATCGAGTTTATGTGGATTCCAGCAAGAAGACAGCATACTAGAGAAAGGGCTAGCGGAGGTTGCTTTTTTGGCAACAAAGAAGATCTGAAAAATATGACGTGTGAGTTCAAAGTTGAAGAGGAGTTTAATCTGGTTAATATCGAAATAAAAAAATATACGTTTTACTCTAATGTCAACCTACATAAATTGTAACCACTGTGATCAAGGTTTTAATGTACTCTACAGCTTGGTTGGAAGCTACGATATCCAGGATGTTATGATAATTGGTGATCCCAATGCGAGAATAGGAACAGAAGAAGGACGAGAAAATAGATTCACGGGGAAGGTTAGAAATTACAAGGACACCACCACAAATGCAAGAGGAGTTAAACTACTGGATATGTGTAATTCGTTTGGCTTTCGGTTGATGAATGGCGTTTTTGAGTCGGATAAACATCATGGTGAGTTCACGTTCGTTGGTCAGCAAGGATTTTCAGTCGTAGATTATTGTCTCGTGAGGGGTAGTTGGAATTCAATAATAAGTGATTTTGAAGTACTGAGTGTTCCATATTCCGACCATATGCCAATAACCGTCGTATTTGGAATAGATTACACAGGCGATTGACAAACGATCGATCTAACTTTTCCCCCTAAGCTCAAATGGATTGAGAATAAAGCTGAAGATTACAGAAATAACCTCGAACGAAATGTGTCAATAGAGAATCTGGTTACTTTGGCGGACATTGAAGATGCCATCAAGAGAGCTAATCCTAGTCCAATTAATCGGGTAAAATTTCTCAAAGAAAAGGAGAAGTGGTTTGATGCTGAATACGAAAAAGCTCGCCAAACATCTTTCGGATGGCTTAACGTTTTTAGAAAGAATAGCGCAAATTACTTCAAAAGGATGTACATTGAAGCCATTCTCAGGTTTAAAATAAGTATGTAAGGAGAAAAAAACTATATACTTTGAAAAAGAAGTCCTCAATTAAACTCATACCAGAGATACTAAGGGATTTTGGCAGGCAGTGAACCAATTAAATGTCAAGAAGACTAAAATAAGCATCCACATAAAAATTGAAGCATTGCATGAACATTTTAAATCAATTCTGAACCCTGAGTCCTTAGCAGCTCCCATTGACTACGCTAAACCTGCTCACTCAAATGAAATATTAGATTCTGCTATAGGTCTGGCTGAATTGCGAACTGTATTGAAAAAGCTTAAGGACGGAAAAGCAGCAGGAGCGGATTGGATTCCAACAGAATTTATAAAATATGGTACGGGAACGCTGATTTATAAATTAACTTCTCTGTTGCATAATATTTTGGACACTGGTGAACTACACGAGCAGTTCAAGAAATCTATTATATTTCCTATATTCAAGAAAGATGACATATCAGATACAGCCAATTATCGCGGAATTTCCTTTGTAAGCTCCTTTTACAAGATATTCTCAACCCTTTTGAATGATCGTTTGACAAACTGGATATACAGTAGGAAGTTACTCGGGGAATTTCAAGCAGGATTCAGAAGTATTTATTCGACTATCGATAATATTTTTGTTTTGCAAAGCATTGCAACTAGCTACATTGAGCAAAGAAGAAGCTTTACGTCTTTTTTGTTGACTTCCAAGTTGCCTTTGATACAGTTGACCGCAGAGCTTTGTTCTCCAAACTCTACAACGCTGGAATGACAGCTAAGTTTGGGAGAGTTCTGGAAAGCTTATATGCAGGCAATCTACTCGTATTAGCTGTCTGGGATTCTTGAGAAATCTCGGAGTTCTTTGAGTCGAACATGGGAGTCAAACAAGGATGTAGTCTGAGTCCAAGCCTATTCGCGTTATTTATAAACGACCTTATAGATTATTTGCCAGTGGAATAGAAATTTCGAGAGTTATAATCAAAGCCATATTATTTGCCGATGATATGGTACTATTTGCAAATTCTCCACAAGCCTTAGAACTTATGATTAATCGACTGGAAGAGTACTGTCGATTATGGAATCTAAGTGTTAATTTGAGTAAATCAAAAGTGATAATTTTTCGAAAAGGATCTGGTAGAACGGCGCGCGTACGCAATTGCATGAGTTAGACTACCTATCAGATCGTTGGTGTAAGTGCTGAATAGAATCGGCGAGTTAACTGCTCCCTGCTGAAGACCATTTTTAATATTAAAAATTGCGGTAGAACTTACATTGCCACTCTTGACAACAAACTTTCTACCATTTAGCATGTCATAAAGCATATACAACAGAGATTTACTTATACCCAGTCTGGTAAGCTTTAGATAGAGGCGATCTTACCATACGGTGTCGAAGGCCTTCTCCAACTCCACCAGGCACCCGTACACTGCTTTTTAGTTTTGTTCCATTGGATATCAGAAATCAGTTTAGAAGCGGCATGTATTGTGTCATGTCCCGCCTTAAAACCGAACTGATTATCCGGGATGATATTTTTGTCCTCCGCCCACTTGAACATAGCCTTATTAATAATCTTTTGGTGTAAATGTCGACTGCTTCCTGAGGTAAATGTCGTAGTACAAGGTTGGATATACCATCGACTCCTGCTGACTTCTTTTTCTTTAATGAATCAAAGATGAGCTGGAGCTCAGTCTTCGAAATTAAAAGGGAACTCGGCCCATTTCGTTCGGCGATTATGGCGTTTGCCAAATCTTCATTATTAAACCCGTTAAAACCAAGGTTCTCAGATCGCCATTCGGTTATATCGTTCTGCAACCAGGTGTGATGAAGCAGAGGTCTGCTCTCCAGATCATGATTCGTTCGAATGCTAGCATTTACCTTTTACACTTGCTGGAAAGCAGTCCCCACAGCCTCAACCTTCTCCTGCGGATCTTCGACTATGTAAAGGTCATCGTCCAAGACGACGCTATCCGGGTCTATACCTGCTGTCAGAAGTACGTCTCTGTTCTCTGTCGGTCTCTGGAGCTTAAGACACGGAAGATCGTTTTGATCATTCCTTCTAAAAATCTTATTAATTTTTGGGAACATACTCGGGTCGCTAGAGTTAACGGCCCGAATTTTATTGCCCCAAAACAAATTAATAGACAACCTATAGTTTTGTTTGATCAGTTGGTTGATGTTTTTGATCGACGACTTCAGTTTCCCAACCTCCATATCTCTATACCAATATTTTGGTGCGTTTGCAGATGTCAAAGTGTATGGCCAATTTCATAAAAAAACACTAAAACCACTTTGATCAAAAATACTCTTCAATTTCATCAGACCCTTAAGATTTTTTAAATTTCACCAATCTTTAAAAGAGAAATTACAACAAATTATTGGGTAAAATTGAATTCTTTGCACAACACTGGAAAAATAAATTGTTTTTTTTTTAGCATTATGTGTTGAAACAAATGTCAAGAAGTGCAAAAAAAAAAAACACTAGCAGATGGCTTTGCTTTTAATTTTGTTGAAGTCAAGAAGTTATATTATTAACTCGAGTATAAAAATATTTATCTGCTACGAATTAGGTGCATTCCTGTACCCCATAACTCTGCGAAAATCAAGGAATGCCTGTGAAAAACAGTCAAATCCTGTTCTACTATTACCCTTTTTTTTCAGAAGAGAGTTCATGGGAAAGAAAGTAAAATATTACCGCAAGCTACATATTTTAGTCCAAAAAATTTCTTTGGACAAAATTATGAAGACTGTCAAGTGAAAAAAAAATAATGCCTAAGTTGTCAATTACCAGGTGAATCATTACAAAAGTTAAAAAATGTTAAATGACTGAAAAATTTTGATTGCCTATTTGGTCAATATATGGGTATAGCAAAAAGCTGAGTTGCCCCAAGTTGATGTAGATGAGATCATTGAAATGAAAAATTCACAGTTTGGTTCAGTATTCTATGTTTATCCTTTGGATAAAAAGTGTGTTTGGTCAACGGTATCAATCATAACTGCAGACCCATGATTATTGATATTTACTTGCGATATAGGGCAATTTTCGCCTTCGAATTAGGTATTTTAATAAAACTTGACATCACAATGATAGATCACACGACAGAAGACGCTGCAGCGATTTTCTTCAAACTTGGTACTTCAGCTTTTTAAGTGATTGGTTCGGTTCTTTTTCCTTATCCTTTTTTTAGATGCACAATTATTTTTAATTAAATCTTAATTTTCACAAAAACGGATTTACGATTTTACGAACACAAATTCAGTGCACTACTAAGACTAAGCCCAGAGACATAAGTCCCCGGGACATAAGACCCAATTTTGCTTTTTAGGATTTGTGTCCCACATAGGTGAGGCATATGTAAGACCCGAGAACTTATTTTGGGACATAAGTCTAAGCTTTTTTTGGTGTTGATGGGACAAAACTCCCAAAACATAAAATAGATTTCAAATGGAAACAATAAATTTAAAAAAGCTCGACGTGTAAGGGGGGCTTGCTGCACCCCAGCAACACCCTGCTTTACACAATATAGAATTTGGGGTGGGTACAAATTTGAGTATATGCAAATTTTTTTTTTAACTTTTTAAAAAGAAATATTCAAAGCCAAAAAAAATTGCATATACCCAAACTTGTACCAACCCCAAATATTATATTGGGCCAAGCAGGGGGGTTGCACGCGCCGAGCTTTTAGTACTCCGTGAACTTAATTGCAAAAAAAAAATAACTTCACACAAGTACCAAAAAAAAAACTAATAGTGGGACAAAAGTCCCAAATATTTTATGTGGGACTTATGACCCACCTAAGTGTGATAATAGGGCCGTAATTAGATTTTGGGAGTTATGTCATATATATGAGGGACATAATTCCCAAAAGCAAAATTGGGTTCGTTTTTTTTCGAGTTTAAACTATATACATATCTCACTAACGGGTAGACGTATTTCGATCAAAGTTTTGA
Organism: Philhelius pedissequus; assembly: GCA_910595825.1. Taxonomy (NCBI): domain Eukaryota; kingdom Metazoa; phylum Arthropoda; class Insecta; order Diptera; family Syrphidae; genus Philhelius; species Philhelius pedissequus. The sequence goes on along the minus strand of OU343160.1, from coordinate 70,951,197 downwards.
TTCATGAGATCCCTCAAATTTTAAATGATACCGCATACCAAAATGTTCGAAAAATATTGTGTTTGAATAAAAAATAAAAATTTATTTCGAAAACATATGGACGTCGCAAATACTTACTTGAAAAATAAGGATGATATTCTTTAGTTCAAAAATTGTATTTACTTTCATTTTTCAGGTGTTTTATTTCAAACAAATAATACTGGTTTTAAAAAGAACACCCAATTTTCACGTCTTATTTATTTTATTATCCTTTTTATTTTATATATATACATAAAATACATGAAACTCCGTCATATTAAATAATATTATATCCAGCAGATGATATCCTTTGAATAAAGTCGTTATGTGCAGTTAGATAAAAGAAGATTAAAATATTCATAGCAATACATAAACATGAAAAGTTATTTTATACATCGCCAAATTCAATTTAATCACAGAAGCTTTTATGAAGAGCGTAGGTAACCTCAAAGTTATTACTTTCAGGAGAACTATGTAGTTAAATTTTAATATGAATAGCTCTAGTGTATAAAGTTCAAAAGGGTGCTTGTGGATAACAGAAATAAGCAAATCCTTTATAAGAGAACTATTGTGGTGTTACTCATGTATTTTGTTGTATATCTTTATAGACAATGAATCTGCATATAAAAACCAGGTGACAGGTGGTTTGAAAATAAATGAAAGGTAGACAATCCTTGAATTGGTTGGTCTTACTTGTCGTTTTGAACATGGGGCAGATTGTTATCCGTTCTATGCTTGGGTAGTTCTTGAACGAACTAGTTCAATAGTTCACTAGTTCACTTTATTTTCTTTGGATGAAATAAAATTCTAGTGTCTATATTCATTTTCCTATTTTCTAGGTTCTACTGGGAAAAAAAAACGAATGAGCTGATCTCTTCTGTCTTGTCGTTATTGTCATGATTGTCTTCTTTGCCAAACACAATGACTTTTAGTGAAATTTCATCTCTCCATTTTGCGAAACTACCTAACAGCTACACAAAAAGTATATAAAATAAAATGTACGACTGGATCGCACGTACTTGCTCCTATGTTCGATCACATTATATGCAAAAGATTCTTAATGGAAACGGCTTAATGTATTTTGAAAGTCGCTTTTCACTTAATTTTTTATATATAACAATTCCTTAATTTTTTCTAAAAAAAATGGTATGAAAATTTTAGATATTTAATAATATAAATTTAAAAACAAAATTTCAGAAAAAATCGTCCACCCGTTTTCGAAATATTGAATTTTCAAAAAAAAACAATATATATTTTTTCAAAAATCCAAGAAGACTATTTTTCGAAAATTTTTAAATGCAGTATTATTTAGAATTCAAAGGAGATCCTGTTTAAAAATTTTGATCTAAATCGGTTGAGCCGTTGATGAGAAAGTCGAAAATCATTAAACTGGTTGTATTGATGAGAAAGTCGAAAATCAATAAAATGGTTGTATGGCAGGTACCATTAATAATAAAATATTAAATTTTTTTTCAGCCAAAATGTAGACCATACTCAAGGAAGTACTCACACCAATTTTTATCAAAATCGTTGGAGCCGTTCTTGAGATAATTAAGATGGTAGAAACATTTGTATGGCAATTACCGTTATTTTTGGGTCTAAAACAACGATTAAAAAACCTATTTTGGACAATCACCGAAAACGCCTAATCAGCAAGTTTGATCATTCTACAGACAGACGGACATAGAGACAGACAGACAGACAGATGGAATTGGCGGATCCACTTTTTTGGTGTTCACTATCATCGTAATCTAAACTTTGATTAAAATAACGAGTTCGATTTTTTTTACCAAATGCAAAACTTGCCCTATAGTACCTATATCGCAAGTAAAAAGAATATTTATATTTGTTTAAAGTCTTCAGCCAACTAAACTAAATTAAACTTAGATGAACGAACTAGTTCAGTAACACGATTAGAACTAAATTGACCGATCATTCAAATGAACTTAATTGTCTAACTCTTGTCAATTCAGTCGATGTCGCCTCAGCAATAAATTGGTGATTTTTTTGGCTTCACGTACATCTATGTTTACAACTTGGTTGTATGTTCTCCTCCACCCAGTGGGAAATATTCAAAAAATCGCAAATGAAAAAGTAGCCTTTTCTTCAAGGAAAAGAAGTATCACTAATGAATTATCTGGGGAATCCTACAATGGAGGTAAGTAGGTGCACCCATTCTCGATGAATATTTTGTAATAAAATCAGCGATTACATGGAATCATGAAATTCATTAGTTCATTTTCTTGGTGAAAAAACTGATGCTTGAGATTTGATGATTTAGTAAAAAGAAAAAGAATATATGAAATCGCTGTGGTTTGATATTTTCTAGTTCATAAGTTCGGTTGAAAATACAGATTCTTGAGATATAATAAATTAGTCACAGAAAAAGATTCCATGTCTGTCGGGTACTGAACCTACATATAAACCTATACTATGTACAAGTACATCCAAATTATTTTAAATAAAACATTCATTCATTTGTTAGTTGTTTATATTCATTAACAATTACATATATTATATTTTATTTTTCACGACAAAACCCTTAGAACATTTGCTGACGTCTGTTCTCTATGATCACAAAATATAAATGAAATCATTCATAAAAGAAACCACGACCGACAAAAAAACAGTAGGTAGGTTACATTTTCGCATCATTTATTTTTCGTATTTAAAAATCTTTTCATGCAGGAAATAATCGCCTCCGGTTTTGCATTTAATTCATGCATATGAAAAAGGATTGTGTATTCATTGAAGTTTTTTTTTGTTATTTATTCTCTGCCTTCTTACTTGAGCTAAGCAGAACATGATGGCAAACTGGTTACCGGCTGCATTACCTTTCATGAGTGAAATCCATGATAATCTCACCTATATGACCGCTGTCATATAGGATTTCACTAAGGCATTTTTCATTGAGGAGTGAATTTCCTACTGCGCATGCGCTATATCCTCGCATAATACGATTAGTGTCTACTAATTATGAGTAAAAGAATTTTTTTTTTGAAAAATCTTAGCGACAGCTCTTCGTTTATGCTTATTTTCCAGCACTCGTCTCGGTAAAGTAGGAATAGCAATATAAGTGTATTGTAGAGCGTGCACTTAGTCTTTCGTGTAAAGAGATTTGAACTGAAGTATTAGCGGTTTGCTAGCGTAAGGGGTGGCCGTACTGTCAGTCTGTCAGTCTGTCAGTCTGTCAGTCTGTCAGTCTGTCAGTCTGTCAGTCTGTCAGTCTGTCAGTCTGTCAGTCTGTCAGTCTGTCAGTCTGTCAGTCTGTCAGTCTGTCAGTCTGTCAGTCTGTCAGTCTGTCAGTCTGTCAGTCTGTCAGTCTGTCAGTCTGTCAGTCTGTCAGTCTGTCAGTCTGTCAGTCTGTCAGTCTGTCAGTCTGTCAGTCTGTCAGTCTGTCAGTCTGTCAGTCTGTCAGTCTGTCAGTCTGTCAGTCTGTCAGTCTGTCAGTCTGTCAGTCTGTCAGTCTGTCAGTCTGTCAGTCTGTCAGTCTGTCAGTCTCTCAGTCTCTCAGTCTGTCAGTCTGTCAGTCTGTCAGTCTGTCAGTCTGTCAGTCTGTCAGTCTGTCAGTCTGTCAGTCTGTCAGTCTGTCAGTCTGTCAGTCTGTCAGTCTGTCAGTCTGTCAGTCTGTCAGTCTGTCAGTCTGTCAGTCTGTCAGTCTGTCAGTCTGTCAGTCTGTCAGTCTGTCAGTCTGTCAGTCTGTCAGTCTGTCAGTCTGTCAGTCTGTCAGTCGGTCAGTCTGTCAGTCTGTCAGTATGTATGTATAGACACCTACAGCCCAAACGGGTGGGCCGAATTGCTTCAAACTTGGTATATAGAGTTTTTTAGGTATTGTACAGAGGGGAAATTGAAATTTTTTTTTAGTTCCAAAAGTAACGATACCTGCCATATAACCGTTACGTTCAAACCTATTTTTCTCAGAAACAGCTAAGCGGCTTTGATAAAAAAAAATCAGTGTGGGTTTTTAGTTACGACCGATCATATAGTTGAAAAAAAATTAGAAAAATGTCTAAAAAGGGTACTTTCCATAGGACCGTTTTTTTGCTTTCGACTATCTCATAAAAGGCTAAACCGATTCTTTCGAAATTTCACAAAAATATAGGTTAAGGTTGCCCTAATTATATCGCGGATCAATATTTTTAATTAATATTTTTTTGTATTTTTAAAATCATTTTTAAGAAAAAAATTTAAAAGATTTATTATTCGAAAATTGCTCATTAAATTTTTTTCAAAAATTATATTTATTTGTATTTTCTGAATACCTATGAATTGGGGTTTTTGAATTTTTTTTTAAATATTTTCATAAAGCTTTTAAAAAAAACTTTTTTTCTCAAAAACCGCTCCACAGATTTTTAATTTTTTTTTCATAAATTCAAATTTATCCAAGAAATAACATGGCGTACTTTTTTTTAGCTCAAATTAGTTTAAGTATTTATTTCAGAATTTTGAATTATTTTTGCTAGAATTAAACAGATTTAATCTTTTGTTTCTTAGTTTATATTATTAAATATTTAATATTGTCATACCTATTTACTATAGAACAAAATTAATGAAATTTTGTATATGCATATACAAAATTGAGTTAAAAATGACTTTTAAAATATATTTAGATTTTTAATAGAAATCTTTTGCATACGATGTGATCGAACATAAGAGCAAGTTCGTCCGATCAAGTCTTGCATTTTATTTATTAAATCGTTTAACACGGCATTTTTCCATAACGTAACTCCCGCTTTAAGTGAGGCCTAGCTGTATATATTTATACCAATTTTTCTTCTTCATTATTTCCAATATTTATTCATTTGATTTTGATAAGAAAAAACACGATTTTTGTACACTAAAGTAAAAATTCATCATCACCATACCTTTGCAATAACGCGTCATCTCTTAAACAAATCATCAGCACAGGTGTTTCAATTATAATTAAACGGATTAATATGTAAGCAATAATGTCAATTCCTTAATAGTGCACCTTAAAGGTGTGTGTATTTTAATTTATGACCACCACATTTCATTCCCACACTGAACATTATTGCCTCGGAATTAATTGGATCCAAGTAAGTAAATTAGTTACTCATTTAAGGTAACACTTTACCATGATTAATGGCTCCTGATTTATTTAACAAACTTCGAGTATGGGTAATACGTGGATTGAAAATTGGGAACGAATAAATGTTTAACATCAACATCATTTTCTCAGCAGCAAGTGTGTGTACATTAAAGAAAAAAAATAACTGACTAAACATTAAAATCTTAAACGTTTATTTGGAATTTGATGAAAATTTAATGCTTTCGAAGAATTCTTGTTTTTTTCTCTCTAAAACAGGATTTTTGTCATAAATAATGTTTTATTTTGAAACAAGCTTATGAGTTTAATCCGTGAAGAAAAAAATTCACAATTCTTTCAGGTTGTCAACATATTTCAAATTTTAATCGTTTACACCCTTATCATGTGTGTGACACCATGAGTGGGCACAACAAAGCCATAAAGGTTTGAATTATTTCGTTAGAAAATGTAGGTTCCGTTTGGGAAATTTTATGTACCTATGTTTTTGTATAAATCAAATTAACAGTGTGTTATCCTACTTTTGCTTCTGTGAGAAGATTTTTTTCATGGCAACAAATTTTAATATACGTAATTATTATGTGAATATCAACCCACCTGGATATTTTTAATTTAAATCAATAACGATAATAATACACTTCTAATTTAATGATTCTAAAGTTAATTCAAAAAAAAAAATATGCTCCAGACTTTAATTTCACATTAGGATCAAAAAGTTGATAATCCACAATATCAGCTCATCGTATCAATAATTTTTTTTAGCCAAAACATTCACATGTGTGCTGAATCCTTAAAGAGGCAGTCATCATCAGATGATAAACTACTCCCAAACATATTCGATAGAAATTGGCAATAAAATTTGCCACTGTCAATCACTTTGACAAATTTATGCACCAGAAAAATATGAGACAAAAGGGTATGCCCGAGTTGTAATCTACTACATTATAAACGGTGATTTTTTAAGAGCTTGGTTTTTGAAAATTCAAAAAAACACAGAAACTTGTAAAAAGTGAATGAAATTTTTATTTGGATCGATAAATTTCTGCCATTTACTTTTTAAAAATAATTTCACTTAAATGTTGCCCGCGGCTACGCTTCAGGTGGTCCATTCTGAAGGTCCAATTTTGGCAAACTTTTTCACACATTTCGGCCGGAATCTCACCAATGACGCGTTCAATGTTGGCTTCCAAGGCAGCAATCGTGTTTGGCTTGTCCCCATAGACAATAGACTTAACATAGCCCCACAAAAAATAGTCTAACGGGGTCAAATCACATGATCTTGGTGGCCAATTGACTGCGCCAAAACGTGAGATCAACTGCTCACAAAATTCGCCTCTCAATTGATGCATGGTTTCGCGTGCAGTGTGGCATGTGGCACCGTCCTGTTGGAACCACATGTCGACCGAGCTTAATTCTTGCATTTTCGGCAAAAAAAAAATCTGTTATCATCGAACGGTACCTTTCTCCATTGACCGTAACCCTGCGGCCTTCATCGTCCTTGAAGAAGTACGGCCCAATGATGCCGCCTGCCCATAAACCGCACGAAACAGTGCATTTTTCGGGATGCATTGGTAGCTGCTGAATTGCCTCTGGCTGCTCTTCACTCCAACTACGGCAATTCTGCTTATTCACGTATCCATTTAGCCAAAAATGAGCCTCGTCGCTGAAGACGATTATGACGACCATAAAACGGACGTAGCTTGCGAAACACATTTTTCACAGAGCACGAATTTTGATAATAAATTTCAATAATTTGCAAACGTTGTTCAGGCGTAAGTCTATTCATGATGAAATGGCAAACAATACTGAATCGAAATGTCAAATGTTCCTGGAATTTGTCATGTGTGATCTGTCAAAAATATAAACGTCAAAAACCAAGTAGCAAAAAAATCACCCGTTACATAGAGGAATGGGTGATCGTTACACCTTAAAATTTATCCTGATTTCTATAGCTAGTTGTTTATCGTTAGTGAGTATTTTTGGGAAAACGGCTGTTCTGACGTCGGTTCTCAGAAAATGAAATGACTACGTCTATTTCCAAATCTCTGAGGAATTTCAACAAGTAAAATATTGTGGGTGGCAATGGCGCAGTGGATAAAGTGCCTGATTGCTAATTAGGACGTGTGGGTTCGATCCCCACGCTAGGCGCATTCTTTTCTATAGCTCCAATTTCAATTGAATGCCGCCCATGGGTTAAAATGAGACAGTCAATACCTGGTTCTCAAATCCACTGTGCCAAACTAGTGCCATGCAATTCAGGTTGCATTTAAAAGACCTTAGGTCTCACAGGCATATAGTTAAATTTAAAAAAAATTGATTACTGGATCAAGGTAAGACTTAATCAATGCAGCTCACAGTTAAGTTTAAGGGATCATTTGGCTTTGTTACTTGCGATATAGGTACTATAGGGCAAGTTTTGCATTGGAAAAAAAATCGAACTCGAGATTTTAATCAAAGTTAACTTTACGATGATAGTGAACACCAAAAAATTTTGTTTTGAAATTTTGTTTTTTTATATTATTAAATATTTAAAATGTTCATACTAATTTTTTTTTAGAAAAAAATAAAAAATTTTATATAAAAAAAAATAAGTGAAAAACGACTTTTAAAATACTTTTAGCCGTTTCCATTAAGAATCTTTTGCATATAATGTGATCGAACATAGGAGCAAGTACGTGCGATCCAGTCGTACATTTTATTTTTTACTTGCGATTACCTATAGGTATATGTACTATAAGGCAAGTTATGCATTAGTCGAAAAAAAACAGTTTTGAGATAACAATCAAACATGACATTACGATGATAGCGAAGACGAAAAAAGATGGTCTAAAAATTGTGTCCGTCTATATGTAGGGTAATTGCGGGAAAGATGCCGCGTCGGGATAGATGGCGCAATTAACCAAACTCATACATCTAATCATCTGCGCAAACATTTTTATCTTGCATTTTCTTCGTTAGGTATTCAACCAAAAACGCAGGACAAGAAATTAGTTGCAGTTGCAGGGATTTTTTTTAAATTTGTTTTATTTAACGCTCCCTTACTCACTTTGCATTTTTTTTTAATTTTTTCCAAAAAGTTAATGCGGAAAGAAGTTATAGCGTATTTTTCCAAGGGAAATTATCTTAAATGTGTGTTTTTAAGGCAAGTTATGCATTCTTAAAAAAAAATTCTAACATTCAAAAATGACATAACGATCATAGAGAAGCCTAAAAAAGTCCAAAAAAGTCTGTCTTTAAGTCTGTCAGTTTGTCAGTCTGTCACTCTGTATGTATAACGAGCTACAGCCTAAACGGCTTAAGCGATTAGCTTCAAATTTGGTATGTGTGATTCTTTTGGCATTCCTCAGTTGGCATAATGAAATTTTATTTTTAGGCCCAAAAATAACGGTATCTGCCACATAACCGTTTAGGCAAATCTTATTTTTCTCGAAAACGGCTCTAACGATTTTGATAAAAAATTTTGAGAATTTTTTTGTTGGTAATAGCTATCATTTAATCTGAATGAAGCTTCAAGGAAAAATCTATTAACGCTACCCCTTCAATGAAGTAGTGTTTCCCACCAAGACACTCCCAACAGATTTGACGGTAGCGGAAGAATTCTCGCGATGGAATCAACGGTAGCGCAGTCAGGTTCCAGTCAGGTTGAACTACTTGGTGAACACCTTGTATAGACTACTCAGAAGTAATCAGAACACAGGCTTATAAGGAGCGGTAAATCCACTCTCGTCCTTGGAGTTATTAAAGGACCTGGCCCTCCAAGTTGGGGGCTCCTGCCGCTGGGGTAACTGCCCGACGTAGGAGTATCTAGATAGTTATGAAACAACTACAAGCCTCGGATATGGATGACCCAAATGTTGATGACCCTGGCAAACGAAATACTGACGACGAATTTCGGATCTGCACGTTAAATGTCCGGTCCTTAAACAGGCCACGTGCAGCCGAGCAATTAGTGGAGACCTTGGATAAGTACAAAGCTGATATAACAGCACTCCAGGAAATGCGATGCGATGGAGAAGGCATGCGAAAAATTAAAGCCTGTGATATCTACTTTGGTAAGTGCTACAGGGAAAGGGAGACAGCGGTTATTTAGGTGCGGCTTTGTGGTAAGAGGCAAACTTAGACAAGAAGTTATGTATTTTAAATACGTTAGCGAGTGCCTTGTCACAATCCGCACCTAATTTAAAGACATCTCTCTGATCTGTGTCCACGCCCCAACGGAAGAGAAAGATGACTCAATCAAGGAGGAATTCTACGAACTTTTCCAAAAGACGTACGATAAGTACCCGAAGTACGACGTTAAGATTGTTCTTGGCGCCCAGATCGGAAAGGAGGGTATATTTGGTTCGAAGGTCGGAGGACACAGCCTGCACGATGAAACTTCTGAAAACGGGATTAAACTGATCGACTTTGCGGCGGGGAGAAATATCACCCTAGAAAGCACTCGATTCCCCTATCTTAATATACACAAGGGAACTTGGAAGTCTCCAGATCAAGGCACTATTAACCAAATTGATCATGTCGCGATAGACGCCAGGCATGCATCCAGTATCCTGGATGTCCGAACTTTCCGAGGGGCCAGCATAGACTCGGATCACTACCTGGTAGTATCTAGAGTCCGGATGCCGATATCCTTGGCGCCTCAGCGAAGAGAGGATATTAGGAGAAAGTTCAACGTCGGTAAACTTTTATCACCAGAGACTGTCACTTTTGCCGACCGCGTCGCCCTCAATCTCTCAGAAAACGCACCAGCAGAACCAGCTATAGACGAACAGTGGAATCATTGCCTGCTAACCATTAGAAGTGCCGCCTCTGATGTGCTGGGTTTCAATCGACAACCAAAGCGAAAGCTCTGGTTCGATGAGGACTGTCGGCAGGCACATGGAGCCAAGGACGAAGCATATGAGTCAATGCTGCAAGCTAGGACCAGAACTGGGGAGAGAGCAGCCCGCGAGGTCTATGTGCCAAAAAGAAGAGAGGCACACCGACTCCTAAGAAGGAAGAAGAAGGAGCACGAAAAGCAAGCGGTCGAGTCTATTGAGGGATGCTACAGCAGGGGTAACCCTCGAAAGTTCTATCAAAGGGTGAAACGATCTACCCAAGGATTCCAGCCCAGAATAGAAGCCTGCCGTGATAAAAATGGTGATGTCATAGGAGATACCCAGACGGTGCTGAGAATTTGGAAGGAACACTTTTCCAAGCTGCTAAGCGGCGAAGACTGCCAACCATCCGTTGCTATGCAGAACAACCCATTCAACTTGGACGATGATGGTCAAAATATCCGTCCACCTGACCTAGAAGAAGTAAGAACGGCGATATCCAAACTTAAGTCGCACAAAGCCGCGGGTTCAGATGGCCTGCCAGCTGAACTGTTTAAGGCAGCAGGAGATGACTTGGTCAGGAGCATAAGCCAAGTCATTTCTAGAATCTGGTCGGAGGAAAGTATGCCCAATGAATGGAAGCTCGGCATAGTGTGCCCTATCCACAAAAAAGGAGATGCTCTGAACTGCACCAACTACTGAGGTATAAGTCTCCTCAACATCGCATTCAAAATTATGTCGGCTATTTTGTGTATCCGCCTCGAACCTTTTACCAACGACCTGATCGGATTTTATCAGTGTGGCTTTAGGCGAGGAAAATCAATTAACGATCAGATGTTCACACACTGGCAGATCTTGGAAAAAACCCAAGAATTCCAAGTCGATACGCACCATCTCTTCATCGACTTTAAAACCGCCTATGATAGCGTTGATAGAGACGAGTTATACAGAGCCTTGTCACATCTCGGCATCCCTGCCAAACATGTCCACTTGTGCAGAATGACAATGAAGGAATCTCGCTGCTCCGTCAGAGTCGGTAAGAACTTCACCGACGACTTTGATGTCGAGAAAAGTTTGAGACAGGGTGATGCGCTATTATTAAATCTCTTTAACATCGTGCTGAAAGCAATTGTGCGCAACTCAAATGTCAACACCAGAGGCACAATTTTTCAAAAGTCCGTTCAACTCCTTGCTTATGCTGATGACATTGACATCATAGGAAGAACAAAGCGAGCTGTCAGTGGAGCATTTGCAAGTATTGAAGCGGAAGCGGCGAAGATGGGTTTGACTGTTAACGAGACGAAAACTAAGTATATGCTGTCATCGAGAAGAGAAGTCCAGCACCATCGACTGGGAAAAAACGTCACGATTGGCGGTTACAACTTCGAAGTAGTCAGAGACTTTGTTTACCTGGGATCCACTATTACATCGCACAACAATATCAGTGCGGAGATCAAACGAAGATTCACACTTGCAAATCGCTCTTTCTTCGGGCTTAGAAAGCATTTGAGTAGTAAAGCCCTCTCTCAAAGAACCAAAGAGACCCTATATAAAACTTTAATTATCCCAGTCCTGCTGTATGGGGCAGAGGCATGGACACTGACAAAATCGGATGAAAACCAGCTGGGTTCCTTTGAGAGAAAGATTCTTCGAGTTATGTTTGGCCCAGTGTGCATCGGTGGTGAGTGGAGAAGAAGATTTAACGACGAACTTTACGGGCTCTACAGCGATATCAACCTGGTCAAAAAGCTAAAAATACAGCGACTGAGATGGCTAGGTCACGTGGAGCGCATGCACATCGACGCACCAGCCCGACGAGTCTTCGTATACAACCCCGGTGGACAACGCGACAGAGGAAGGACTTATCTTAGGTGGCGCGATCAAGTGGTGAACGACCTCAACCAACTTGGTGTGCGTAACTGGTGGCAGCTAGCTAGGGACCGGGCTAGCTGGAGAGGTTTGAGGTTTGCTGGTTGAGGCCGTGATCCATCCTGGATTGTAAGCGCCATCTAAAGTAAAGTAAGTAGGTTAAATAATAATTTTTATTTCATAAACTTTAGTAAAAATTTTATCCCGTCTCATGTTGAAAGAAACACAAGCCCAAAATACCAAACTCGTATCTAGTGCACCACGGACCACGCACTCAGCAGTGTATTTCTTGGTTGATCAACTGCTGAAGATGAAAGCTGGTAAAAGAGCCATGTGACCTGTATGAGGTATGACAAAACTTAGTTAATCTGTGACTGCATGTTTGGGTTGCTGTCTACACTACAGATGAAGTATAATAAATACTATTTCAGATGGACGTTTACTATATGGTGATTATAGACTGTCCGGTTGAGGTATGTGCTTAGCATGAGCAGCGGATGGCGATTATGTTTGAACATTATTTAAAATTTAATTATTAGTAGCCGAAACTTCAGATGGGTCGTATTGGGGTGATGAGGTTAAGATTGATCATTCAGGAGGTATCTGGAAATATAATGAAATTTTGGAAATTAATAAGGAATAAGTAATATTGTTGTTGCTTAATTTAAAAATGGAAATATTGATTTTTGAAGTTCATACAAATATTATATATGTATATATAAAACCTTTGTCAGCAATAAATGAAATATTGAAAACAAATGTAATTATCTAATGAAAATTAAATATTAATTTAAAAATTTAATTAATATTTAATTTTCGTTAGATAGGTAATTACATTTTTTTTCAATATTTCATTTAATGTTGACAAAGGTTTTATAATAATACATATACATATGTATGGATGTAGTTTAAGTAAACTGAGATTTATTTTAATTTTTTGTTGTTGAAATAACATTCAACGGCATAGTTTTTTAAATTATTAAAATCCTATATAATATTTTTAAAAGAATAAAAATCAGAATTCGACTTGATTATGTGGAAATTTAAATTAATTTTGATCACGTGAAATGGTTGACACGTACATAATCTCATTATTACATATTGTCATTCCTAGACCTTGATACAATATTATGTTTTTGAGGTTAATTTAAATCCTATAAATTTAATCTGCTCATAATCTGTAATTTACCTTGGTTGATTGAATTTGTATCTGCTGTTGGCAATTTATTTATTAATACATCAAATTTGTTTTGCTTGTTTCATGTAAACAATATAATAGTGGATTAATAGTTGTGTACGGGAATAGGGTTTCAATTAAAATTGTTAAACTTTGATTTATAACGTGTCCAATTGCCTTCTTATATTTTGCACGAAAATATTTATAAATATTACAAAAAATATAATTTTCGCATACCAGTAAATAAACAAAGTAACAGAAATAATGGCCTTTTCTACGTTCTTACTAGCGATATAGATATAGGTACACTAACTGGGTATAGCGCAAGTTTTGCTTTTGGAAAAAAGTCGAACTGGAGATTTTAATCAAGCTTGACATAACGATAATAGAGAACACCAAAAAAGTGGGTGCCGAAATTCCGTCTGTCTGTCTGTCTGTATATCTGACTGTCTGTAGAAAGAACTACAGCCTAAACAGTTGAAGCTATTTTCTTCAAGCTTGGAACTTAAGCCTTAGGTGATTGCCTCAAATATATTTGTGAATGGTTGTTTTATCGCCAAAAATAACGGTACTTGTCATATAATTTTTTCTACCATTTTAATTATCTCGAAAACGGTTCTAACGATTTTGATGAAAAAAAATGTATGAACTACTTTAGGTATAGGGTGATATGCATAAAACGGAAGTATTTACTACAAGTAAAAGATAATAGTAAATACTATAACTTAAAGCAAATGGTTAAATTTAAATTTCATTCCATATGCATAAAGTTTAGTACTTATTAACTGGCAAATACTTTCAGTATATACTAAATTCATCCAAGTAAATACTAGAATTCATCGGAAATTGATAGTAAATACTTTTTTTTTCTTAGCGGGTTAGTAAACAAATAGTTTTTTGCCAGATTAACCGTTTAATCCCTATATTAAATTACTGTTGCCCTTCTTGTTGTTTTGTAAACATCTATTCATGAAATTTTATCAATCATTAATTTATTGAAAGTCGACTGAGCAACAATGAAGAACGAAGGTTTGTCAATAAGCCAAATGCAACTAGTTTTTTTGCGTATTTTAAAAGTACATAGTGTTCTTATGAATAAGTCGCAGCAACCGGCAGTAAAAGAAACGAAGTCAGAGGCTATGAAAATATTCATAAATGAATATAAATCTGAAACTGGTGTTGGACTCAGCGAAGACCAAGTAAGGAAAAGGGTCAATAACTTTAAGTCGGATGTAAAGAAAAAGACGGACCTAAAGAAAACGGGGAATAAGCCCATTAAGCTTAAAGAATGGGAAATAATATTCAAATATCTTTTGAGCGCTGAGGAAAATCCCTCTATCTCTTGCATTCCTGGTAAGCATTATTTTTAATATCGATACATACATATGCTTTAATTGTATTACTAAATTTTCGTATACATACATACATGCCTATGTAGGTGGTTTATCTGTGGGAGCAGATAATACCAATCAAGAAGAAACAGAGAGAGAAGTTCGTTCAATAGCAGATTTTCCAGACCAAACAGAAGATCTCTCACAAGATTCCCGAGTAACAAAGCAGAGGAGATTGAAGTTTGATGAGACAGATGAGACAAAAAACTCCCACAAATGGAGAGCTTCAACGCTTGGTTTTGCTCGAGCAGTTGAAGCTTTTAAGGATGCAACAAAAAGAAATGGAAATGAAGATCAACATGGGAAAAGAAGCAGACAACTCACAATCCTTCAAAAGATCAACTACTAATATAGTTACTGACAGTGGATCTACTTATTTCAATTTATAAAATATTTTACGCATTACTTTCAGTTTTGTTGAAAGGCAATAGTTTTTTTGAATTTTCTGTTTATGTTTGTTTAATCTGCACAGAATTTTTAAATTTTATTTATGACACATCGTAGAATTTCATTTCATTATAATTTATTTATTTATTTTGTATTTTTTAAAGATATAAATATACATATATGTACATACATATTAATGCACAATAAATTTCCAAGCATTCAAGTTCAAAATAAGTTCTGCTAACTCCAATCTTTTGATTTGACCAGATCTTCGGGTTTCAAGTACACTGGCAATTACGTGTTCATCATCAACGGTGTTCCCATTTTCTCTGCTTTCTGATAGTAAATCGAAATTGTTGTCATCTCTCAAGTATTTTCCAATATTGTGCAAAACGAAACAAGGGACAATTATATTTGGAACGTTTTCTATGTGAAGGCGTATTCAATTTTGTAAGATTGGAAATCTTTTCTTCACTTGGCCAAACCATCTTTCAATTATGAACCTTTCTTTTGAATACAGTTTGTTGAAAGCTCTTTCTTGGTTACTTGTTGGGTTTTTAAAGGGTGTCATTAGCCAAGGTGTGATCCCATATAGTTCGTCTCCCAGTAAAACAATGTTAGAAGAGTTTCTCATAATGGGTTCCATAGCACTGTTTCTCCAAATTCTGGAATCGTGAACTGAGCCCGGCCATCGGCAATCAACACTTGTAAAATATTCCATTGAGTTACAAGTGGATATTGATGGAAGCACATCCTTTTCGGTTAATGTATTCTTCCGAATGAAATCTAGGTTGTAATATTTCCACGTGAGTACAGTCCAAGGCTCCTATGCATAATGGGAACCTGTATTTGCTTAGCAAATCATTTTTTGCTCCCAGCTGTTCTTCATAGCTCGATGGAAATTTTATCCAATGAGAAGCTTTGTCTTTTATTAATTTTGCAACAAAATTTACTGTTCTGGATACAGTACTCTGATGAACGCCTATATCTTCACCAACGCCAACTTGAAATCCAGGATCTCTAACGTATCGTACAAAAATTCGCATCTTTTCTTGATGAGTGATTGCCCCTCCTCTTGTTTCAGTTTGAGCTCCTTAAAAAGTATTATATATATGAACCATTTGGTCAACATAAGACTCTATATAAACTTGGCGACTAAGGGCAAGTTTTAAAACTTCGCCAGTAACTAAAAACCACTAACTCCTTTAACTAACGGAAGCCTATTGGTATAGTATCGCAACATACATATATAACAGTTTTCATAAGTGTTTGCTTCTTGTAAAATTATAAATTATATTTTTAAGTTAACAGGCGTATAAGAAAATAGAAAGTTTTACACCATTTCCGCGAACTAACAAAAGGCTCCAAATAGTAAGGGTGTGTCAAGTTTTAAAACTACAAATTACGATTTTGCAATGACTTACGAATGAAGTATTCACTCAACCAATCTACGTTTTCCCTCTCAAGACGATAGGGTTGTTTAATATTTGATTCTGATTCCGATCTTCGACTTTTATAGACTTTTTGTGAACTAACGTGTACAAATTCCGCCATTTCAGTACAGTCAACGGTAACTTAATTTTAATTTATATCAGCGACGTGAATCCTTTGAGAAAAGAGTTAAGACTGTAAGTTTTTATGGTTTCGACGCTACATAGTTATGTGTTTAAATCAAAAAAAAGTATGTACTTTTAAATTTTCATGGTGCTATCCTTAGACTTTGAAAAAAAGAAGTAATTCCTACAGAAAAAAAGTACTTGCTACTTTTTATGCATACGGAATAAAGTATTTACTGAAAAAGTTCATCCGAAAAATGTAAGTACTGTGGCCTCAAGTAAATACTTTAATTTCAGCATTTACTGCATTTTTATGCATATCAAAATAAGTAATTACTTAAAAAATTCTCAAGTAAAAGCATTTACTATCTTTTATGCATATCACCCATAGTCTAGGGGAGATCGGGGCTTGTAGTCTCAACATTTACTATTCTTTTTATATACAAGAAACTAAGATAGCTATCAATAAAATTTAAACTCCCATAAATAAAGCATCTTTTTGTTTTTCTAAATAAAATGTCCCAATGAAAATATATTATAGATAAGTCTTGTTTTTTTTAAATTTTATCAGATGACCACTAGTGAGTCAACTAGCCCCCGCACCGGGGTAAGATGACCAACAATATGGTGTAAGTTGACTATGCTATAATTTTATTTTGTATTTTGTAATACCTGTCAGATGCAAAATAGCACATAAGATCTGATTTAGGATAAATGTTTTCATTCACGGGGTTTCGTAAGTATTTCCACTATTGTCATGAGCAACAGATGGTACCTATACTTTTTCGTCGATTAGTATAGATGATCTTTGACGCACGGTACATTAGAGTGTGCTCCATATTTGTGCATCTGGATATTTTTCTCAGAAAAGTTCTGTTTTTCTGTAAATCACACGAGAAAATCATGAATTAACTTGCCCAACAAAAATGAGTTAACTAACCCCGACTGATCTTGTGGCACTGAACGTCAATTTTTCGGTAACTAAGAACTAATATATAGAAAAAAAAGAACAAACACGCAAGGCCAGACACACATATTGTATGTTTGCAAAAAAAAAGTCTCCGCCAGACACATAAAATGCACCGAAAAAAGCAAAATAAATGTAAACAAAAAATGTACTTATAAATGAAAAAAAATACAATACAACAACATGCATAAAATTGTGTACATGCCCATGAGGGCAACTAGCCCCGGTTACCCCTAAATATTGGTCAACATTTTTTTCTCGATATGTATGTATTTTGTTATTGACGATAATTGCAATACAACCATTTTGTTGATTTTCGACTTTCTCATAAACGGTTTTATGGATTTTGATTAATTTTTATATAGGAAGTACCGAATAAAAATTTTCGAAAAAATTTTTTTTTTTTTGATTTTCGAATAAAATGCACTTCTGGATCGTACAAACTTACTCTTGTAGCTAACAACTTTAATGTATTTAAACACTGACGCTGTTAGTAGGTATAGCTTAGTTATGATTAGATATACATAGGTAGGTTTATGTAGGTTAAATTACCTTGGTTCTTAATACAATGAATATTGACGGTTGGATGATTCAAGCAATAGTTACATAGGACTCGTTTTTTGAAAGATGGATTTTTCAGAAAAAAAATTGTATTAATTTTTTAAAAATCGAAGACCGATTTTTTTGAAAATTCGAATATTCGGTTCTAGGGAACATAAGTGAGAAACTCTATATTTGAAAAGTGGTTCTAAACGGTGATTTTTTATAAGCTTGGTTTTTGAAAATTCAAAAACACACAGAAACTTGTAAAAAGTGAATGAAATTTTTATTTGGATCGATAAATCAATTTCTGCCATTTACTTTTTAAAAATAATTTCACTTAAATGTTGCCCGCGGCTACGCTTTAGGTGGTCCATTCTGAAGGTCCAATTTTGGCAAACTTTTTCACACATTTCGGCCGGAATCTCACCAATGACGCGTTCAATGTTGGCTTCCAAGGCAGCAATCGTGTTTGACTTGTCCCCATAGACAATAGACTTAACATAGCCCCACAAAAAATAGTCTAACGGGGTCAACTCACATGATCTTGGTGGCCAATTGACTGCGACAAAACGTGAGATCAACTGCTCACCAAATTCGCCTCTCAATTGATGCATGGTTTCGCGTGCAGTGTGGCATGTGGCACCGTCCTGTTGGAACCACATGTCGACCGAGTTCAATTCTTGCATTTTCGGCAAAAAAAAATCTGTTATCATCGAACGGTACCTTTCTCCATTGACCGTAACCCTGCGGCCTTCATCGTCCTTGAAGAAGAACGGCCCAATGATGCCGCCTGCCCATAAACCGCACCAAACAGTGCATTTTTCGGGATGCATTAGTAGCTGCTGAATTGCCTCTGGCTGCACTTCACTCCAAATACGGCAATCCTGCTTATTCACGTATCCATTTAGCCAAAAATGAGCGGAAAAAAAACGGACGTAGCTTGCGAAACACATTTTTCACAGAGCACGAACTTTGATAATAAATTTCAATAATTTGCAAACGTTGTTCAGGCGTAAGTCTATTCATGATGAAATGGCAAACAATACTGAATCGAAATGTAAAATGTTCGTGGAATTTGTCATGTGTGATCTGTCAAAAATATAAACGTCAAAAACCAAGTAGCAAAAAAATCATAAGAAGGACCGTTAATAGGTACGCAAAATAAAATATTTTTAATTTAAATCTGGACTGAGGACTGCACTAATCTAAGAATACACATTTTTTTTTACCAAAATTCTTGAAGACGTTTTTGAGAAGAAACATTTTATTTTTTATTTTAAAAAAGATTTTTTTTAATGTTGGCCTTAAAATACTGTGTGGTTTTCATAAAATAGAAAACCAAAAAACTAGGGGTACCAAAAATCACCATTTTTTCTACAAAAAAAAAAAAAAAAACGCCAAACAGTGCATTGCCCTTAATTAATGAACTGATATGTCCTATAAAATCGTGGGATTCGTTTTTGTGAAAAATATGTTTTTTATTTTTGGTTAAAAAATGTATGGAATTCTTTGTCATAAAAAAATTTAAGATGAAGTTAATTGCATTACCAAAAAAAATTTTGTTTCCAAGTTTGAAGAAAATCTATCCAACTCGGGGCTGACAGAGAGACTGAATTGTGACACCTACGTTTTCCGTCTTCGCAATATTGCTTTTTGATTTAGATTATGTGATTTTAGAATCTATACTCTCTGGCACTTTGATTTAATATTAATAAGGAATTGAATATTATTTTTTGCAATAATGTGGTTTTTTTCGACAATCCATTGTTCCAATTAAACTTTGTATTTTCATAAAAATTATCGCTTTCAATCCATTTGCATTATTCCACATATAAAATTATAATGTTTTTCACACAAAAATTAAATTTTGTGATTTATTTTATAGTTTTTAAGGGTCACAGCATCCTAATTCTATTGGATGTAACGGGTTATCCATTTTGCGGTTTCAAAAGTAAACACATATCAAATATTTTTTTCCATGATATTTATTTTTTATTATAAAGTTTAAATGACCATCACGCGAATTGTTGCAAGCATCAATTCTTTTGAGGTAATTTTCGACCACGTTTTGACACATATTGGGCGGTATCTCAGCCATAACTTGACGAATGTTGGTTTTCAAGTGCTCAAGAGTGTAAGGCTTATCTGAATAAACAAGTTCCTTCGCGTAGCCCCACAAAAAAAGTCCAGCGGTGTCAAATCGCATGATCTTGGTGGCCAGTTGATATCGTCACGACGAGAAATTACGCGGCCAGGAAATGTCTCTCGCAATAATGCCATATTCGCTCGAAATTGATAACCCTTTATTATTGTTATAGTAAACAAATTGAAGTGGCATTTGACACTATTTTTTTTATACTTAGTTATTAAAGGAATACAAAATGTCATTAACTTCTACTACGTTTTATTTAAGTTATATCCTGTAAATTTTTCAACCTGAATTGTATATGGAAATAAACATTTTGATCTATCTATCTATCTATCTATCTATATCTATCTATCTGTCATATGTTATATAAGCCAAATATTATCTATAACGCAAGTAAAAATCAGTTAATTAATACAGAAAAACACAAGGTGCCTTTACGATTTCGTGTCATCCAATCATGATTGTTATGTTGTTTTGCTAGATATTTTTTTTTTTTTAACTTTATTTCCAAAGTAAATTTTCACATTCAAAATGCTATATTCCTTTTTCCCTATGGGCCCTGTACCGCGTTAAAATCCCCTTTATAAACAGTAAGTAGGTACTGATATAAATTGACACGTCTTTCATTCACTTATCATACCATAATTATTTTTTCATTAAATATAACTATTTACTGTAACACAAGCATTTCAAATTTCATTTCAAGCATTTCAATTTCTTCCCCCAAGGACGTCTTGAAATATTTTCCTTTCGTCTTTAAAAATCCATTTTAAAAAGTGTCTGTCAACTAGCACGATAAAAATCAATAAAAAAAAGTCTTTTTCTTACATTAGCTATGGCGAAAGACGATGTGAATTTTTATGTAGAATCTAGATTAGTTTTTCATTCTTTCTACACATAAATAGAAAAAATAATGTTTCTCTTCGATATGGATCTCCTTTTTCTTAGATATAGTTTCCGATTTCTTAACTTCAACATTGTTGGATATGATTATTTGCAGAGAGAATATAATTTGCTTATTAAATGATTTTTTGGTGCGAGAGGCAAATAATTCGATGTCCTTATTTTTTCATGTTGCTCATTTTAGGGAAGATGTGTAGTTGGGGGGGGGGGGGGGGGGGGGGGGGTGTTTTGGTTTTAAAAAAATATATTAACTTAACTAAATATTAACGAACAATCTTTTTATGTATTAGCTGACCCGTGCTCGCATTGCTTCGCAAGCGTTTAATATCTTTTTTCATATGACTAAAAGCATATCAAATGCTCAATAAGACTGACCGCACCTAACAAACAATTTATATACATACTTACATATGCTTTCCGTAACCAAATAATGATTTGTATGTTCTCTCACTGAAACAGTTTAAAAAAAAATATACGTTGGAACATGTATTCGAACATACCTAAATATTTCAAAGCTTCTGCGTATACAACATTGGCAGTTTTATTATTTCCACGAAGAAGTAATTACTGATTATTTTTTGAGCCCACTCTTAAAATGGCTACATTCAGTGGACCGTAAGAAAAAACACTTTCCCTAATATCATTTTGCACTGAATGATTTCATTTAAAAATGTATATTATATGAACTTAAATTATCCAGGAGTTTCCTTGATTGGGTATGATCACTTTCTAAAGGTTCAGGCAGCTCGCTATAGAAAGAATGCCTACTCTAGCATTAGTACAACACATGCTTTTAAATTCCTTAGCCCATTTGTTGGCTTTGCAAAAATTGCTAATTTTATTAATTTTTTCTATATCTGTTATTTTGTTGTTCGAACACGGAAACTGTGGTACATACTCGTAATTAAAGTGGTCGAAAATTATCTCGAAAGAATCGATGTTTGCAACAATTCGCCTGGTGGTCATTTAAATGATGTAGTGATTCACACATAATGTCAACGTTCAAACTTTATAATAAAAAGAAATATCATGAAAAAAAATATTTTATTTTGAGCGTCTTGGGTCTATTACTGGCCAGATTTGTCTGGTGGCCAGGCAAGTAGTGATGTTTGACAATCTAAAATTTATTTGTTTTATGGAGTTTTGATTTTACAATAGTTTGCTTGAAGCGATAGGCATACCGATTTCTTCCATTTTGGGTAGAATAGGTATTTGGGTTCCTTTTCTGGCGAGTTCGTCTGCTTTGCAGTTTCCCAGAAAATCACTATGTCCCGGCACTCAAATCAGGTGAATATTAAACTGTTCTGTCATCTCCCTGAGAGATGATCGACAGTTGCGGGAAGTTAAAAAGTTTGTGGAAACAGCGCCAAGTGATTTGAGGGCTGCTTGACTGTCAGAGAATATGCGGATATCCGATGTAGATATCATTAGAGCTTAAATCTATTAACTTTTTAATGTTGATAAAAAGGAGACCCGACAAAACGTTCGATTGGCTCTTCCGAGTATCTAATGTTTTCGGAGTATTTTTCTGTTATTGATTTCATAAGGGAGTACAAATAGAACACACATGTCCATTCAAATATTTTCGTCAGAATAAATGTCAAAAGTATAATAACTGCTTAAAGAAGCCATTATTAATGGCACCTGCTAGGTAATCGTTGATTCGGTTTTCGTCTATCTCATGAACGGCTCAGTGGATTTTGATCAAACCTTTATACAAGAGGTCCTTCAAATTTTAAATAGGTACCTATCAAAATTTTCGAAAATTGTTTTTTTGGATTTGTTGAAAAAAAGCAAATTACATTTGTTTTTTTGATAATTCAATATTACGAAAAACCATATGTTTTTTGGTTAATATTATTAAAAACTTTAATGTGCCATACCATTTTTTTAGGTAAAATACTAACCAAATTTGGTCTACACAAAATGAATAAGAAAAAAATTTTAAGAATATATTCAACCGTTTCTACTAGAAATATTGTCGTTAGATAATCATTACACATAAGGCTGTTACGTACGATTCAGTCGTGCATTTTATTTTTTCGGATATTCGAACAAATTTAATTACGATGGACTTTTTAATAATATTTATTTAAGCAATTTAAAAAGTTAAACATAATGAAATGCTAATAGGATAAATTTGTTTAATTTTTTTATTTAAGTATTTCTTTTTCATTATCATTTAAAAAAACTTGTTGCAATCTCCATTATAAAAAATGAATAGAGGTGTTTTCGTGATGATTATAAAAAGATGAATTCTTTTAAAATTTAAACAGCAATGCATTCCAGAACACAGCCGAAACAAACAGCACTCAAATTTAGCGCCATCTAAGCATCAAAATTTGAACAATTTGTATTCGCTTTTATGTTCACTTCGATTGCTTGTTAATGGGGGCATTCACTCACTTATTAGATATGTTGTCTCTGAACGTGAACGAATCAGATAAGTTAACTGAAAGCAGTCAAGGAAACTCATACCAAATGAAGTTTGCAGTTACCTGTCTTATATACATTTATTTTTGAATAGCTAGTTGCTCCAAAATTTTTGGAATAACTCAAAATAGATTTCATGAGAACTCTTGATTTTTCATCTCATATGCATCCCAGATTAGAACGTATTTTTATGTAACGAAATTCGCCGTGCATTTCATTTGTCTCAGCGGTCTCGGTGGTTTGGTTTTGGTTTTCGCTAGAATAAATATTTTTTATTTATTTATTTTTTGGTACTCATGTTCAATTTTTATAATTTTCAGAAGTTGTTTTTTTTGCGAAATATTCTATGCGCGTTAAAATATAAAACCACATAATGTACATAGTTATACTTAGATAAGCGCACTGCGAAAATCCAGCGAAGAACACGTACGATTTATGTATATGTACATATGTCATTGGAATAGAAAACGCTTATTTGCCAGACTTTGTTTTCGACTGCGGAGAAAGGACTATGAGGTAACATTTGGAAAAAATATTATCCAAACGTCAAACTAGAGTATGCTACCTACCTGTCATGAACTGTCAAAATCGATTGAGGAATGGCTCCGATTTAATTGGATCAACGAATCTGTACAAAAATTCAAATATAACCTCAGAAAATTTGAATTTTTTGTAATTTTATTTTTTTGCTTTGGAAAAAGTTAATTTAAAGCCTTATGGGTGACACTTAAAATAAATGGTATCTAAATATCAAAATATATAATGCTTCCCTCCTGTTAAGACATATACTGTCAAATTCGATTGAGGAAAGGCTCCGATTTAAAAGCATTAAAAAGCCTATAAAAAATTAAATTTTACGCATGAAAATTCGAAATTTGTCCGACTACGAATGAGACCAAGACCGAGACGAGACTAACTTACTTACTTAGGTCCTCGGACCTGTTATGTTCGTGAGTTTCCCTTGCGGGGAATAAGGCCTATTCAACTCCTACGCGCCACCGTGTACCGTTTCTGCAGATGTACTTCAGGTCTCTGCAACTCTTCCACAGTTGTGCTGATTCCTCTTCGACCGTCCTTCGCCAAGTAATTCTAGGTCGACCCACACGTCTACCTCGCTGCGTGAGGGGGTTCCATTGCATCGCCTGGCTCGCAATGCACTCTTGACCTTTTCGAAACGTATGTCCAATCCACTACCACTTTCGTATTATAGAGTCGATGGGCTCCTGACCTGTCCTCGCATGAAGTTCATTATTGGAGATATGGTTTTGCCAGAAAATCGTCAAGATATTTCGCGGAAATCTATTCACGAACGTTTGCACCTTTTTTATGACAGCGGGTGTTACTTTCCAAGCTCTGCACCCATACAGAAGCACGGACGCAACATTGGAGTGGAGAATTCGTAGTTTTGTCTTAAGGCTTATAGAGTTGTTTCAGCTTCTCTGTCCAACCTTATTGTCATTTGACGGAGATCCATGATCCTATGAGAGAGTAAGCATACGTCGTCGATGTAGTCCAGATGTTTGAGGAATGATTGCAGATTTCACTGAATTCCTCCATTGGCACTCGACAGAGCTGCATGCAGCACATCACTTATCACCAACAAGAACAGTATTGGTGACAGTATACAACCCTGTCTAACCGCACTTTGGATTTCAAGCTCCTCTGACAACCTTCCGTTATGCAGCACGTGGCATTTGCATCCATCATATGTAGCCCTAATAATAGCAATCAATTTATCTGGGATTCCCCTCCTGGGCAAAGCAAGCCAGATAAATTCTCTATTAACACTGCCGAACGCCATTTCGACAGCGTTAATACAGCAGTTGAAGTGGTGATCGATATTCAACAGACTGTTCGGTGATGATTCGCAAGGTGTTGATGTGGTACATATGAAGATCTAGAGCGGAATCCTGCTCGGTGGCCTTCAAGTGTTTCTTCGAGGTGGTCTTTTATGCGATCCAGGACGATTTTTGCTATTAATTTGGCTACTGCATGCAGCACGCAAATTCCTCTCTGAGACGAGACTGCACATTCAAATTTTCACGAAAAAAATATGAGACCAAGATCAAGACGAGACTTAGGTTGAGGAGACGGAGACCGATTCGATTTCTATTTTGAAGATACCGACACGAGACTAACGTAAGTTTCGACTTGTCTCGTCTCGTTGCCTGCCAAAGTGACGTATGCACTGTTTAGCTTTATGACCTAAGCTAAGGCCCCGAGTTAGTACGCGATATTTCTTTTAAAATGTGCCGAAAGGTGACATTTTGTGTTTTTTTTTATCAGATGGAAATCTTCAAAAGACACTCGGTAAGAATCGATACCGAGTAGTGTGGGACTCTTACCGGACTAAAACCACCGGTGAAATCAGGACCAATCTATGAAAGATCGACAAATGATTTTACTACTTAATTTATATTTAAATCACATTGGGGGAAGTTTGAAATTATTACACTTTCCCATAGCTTTTACACCATTAGCTCATGAGGCTTGGTTTTTCTTAATCTCCGAACATTTTCTCGTACATTTCTCGTATGGTCTCCATTTCGGAGTTTGTATGACTTTGCAGTCGCTGGTTGTGTGATACAGCGTGTTTCTTAACCACTTCTGTAACCATTTCAATTTGAAGGTCACGATGTAGATCGCTATTTCTTATATACCAAGGGGCATTTATTATTCCACGAAGGACCTTGCTTTCGATGGGTTCAGTATTTGTTTTCTTTGTACAGCCCCATAGTTGGATGCCATATGTCCAAACGGGTTTCAGTACTTGCGGACTAAAACCACCGGTGAAATCAGGACCAATCTATGAAAGATCGACAAATGATTTTACTATCTTAATTTATATTTAAATCACATTGGGGGAAGTTTGAAGTTATTACACTTTCCCATAGCTTTTACACCATTAGCTCATGAGGCTTGGTTCTTCTTAATCTCCGAACATTGTCTCGTACATTTCTCGTATGGTCTCCATTTCGGAGTTGGTATGACTTTGCAGTCGCTGGTTGTGTGATACAGCGTGTTTCTTAACCACTTCTGTAACCATTTCAATTTGAAGGTCACGATGTAGATCGCTATTTCTTATATACCAAGGGGCATTTATTATTCCACGAAGGACCTTGCTTTCGATGGGTTCAGTATTTGTTTTCTTTGTACAGCCCCATAGTTGGATGCCATATGTCCAAACGGGTTTCAGTACTTGCGGACTAAAACCGTCGGTGAAATCAGGACCAATCTATGAAAGATCGACAAATGATTTTACTATTTTAATTTATATTTAAATCACATTGGGGGAAGTTTGAAGTTATTACACTTTCCCATAGTTTTTACACCATTAGCTCATGAGGCTTGGTTCTTCTTAATCTCCGAACATTGTCTCGTACATTTCTCGTATGGTCTCCATTTCGGAGTTTGTATGACTTTGCAGTCGCTGGTTGTGTGATACAGCGTGTTTCTTAACCACTTCTGTAACCATTTCAATTTGAAGGTCACGATGTAGATCGCTATTTCTTATATACCAAGGGGCATTTATTATTCCACGAAGGACATTGCTTTCGATGGGTTCAGTATTTGTTTTCTTTGTACAGCCCCATAGTTGGATGCCATATGTCCAAACGGGTTTCAGTACTTGCGGACTAAAACCACCGGTGAAATCAGGACCAATCTATGAAAGATCGACAAATGATTTTACTATCTTAATTTATATTTAAATCACATTGGGGAAGTTTGAAGTTATTACACTTTCCCATAGCTTTTACACCATTAGCTCATGAGGCTTGGTTCTTCTTAATCTCCGAACATTGTCTCGTACATTTCTCGTATGGTCTCCATTTCGGAGTTGGTATGACTTTGCAGTCGCTGGTTGTGTGATACAGCGTGTTTCTTAACCACTTCTGTAACCATTTCAATTTGAAGGTCACGATGTAGATCGCTATTTCTTATATACCAAGGGGCATTTATTATTCCACGAAGGACCTTGCTTTCGATGGGTTCAGTATTTGTTTTCTTTGTACAGCCCCATAGTTGGATGCCATATGTCCAAACGGGTTTCAGTACTTGCGGACTAAAACCGTCGGTGAAATCAGGACCAATCTATGAAAGATCGACAAATGATTTTACTATTTTAATTTATATTTAAATCACATTGGGGGAAGTTTGAAGTTATTACACTTTCCCATAGTTTTTACACCATTAGCTCATGAGGCTTGGTTCTTCTTAATCTCCGAACATTGTCTCGTACATTTCTCGTATGGTCTCCATTTCGGAGTTGGTATGACTTTGCAGTCGCTGGTTGTGTGATACAGCGTGTTTCTTAACCACTTATGTAACCATTTCAATTTGAAGGTCACGATGTAGATCGCTATTTCTTATATACCAAGGGGCATTTATTATTCCACGAAGGACCTTGCTTTCGATGGGTTCAGTATTTGTTTTCTTTGTACAGCCCCATAGTTGGATGCCATATGTCCAAACGGGTTTCAGTACTTGCTTATATATCATTAGTTTGTTCTGGATAGATAGGTCAGAGTTCTTTCCTAGTAACCAGTACATTTTTCTGTACTTCAAGTTTAGTTCTTCTCGTTTCTTTTTGATGTGCACTTTCCATTTAAGCTTTGCATTCAAAGTCATTCCAAGGTATTTGGCGGTATTGGAGTAAGGTACTACTGTATTATTTATAAATATTGGAACATTGTTTATGTTTTTGTTAGTAAAGTTTATATGCGTCGATTTAGTTTCTTTTAATTTGATACTCCATTTCTGCGTCCAATCACGTACTTCATCGACAGCATTTTGCAATTTTAGTGTAGCCTTCGTAACGGATTTATCTGGCACCAATATTGCCGTATCGTCAACAAAGGTGGTCATGATAACGTTGATGTCCACTGGAATATCCCTTGTATATAACAGATACAGGGTTGGTCCTATGACACTTGCTTGTGGTACACCGGCTTCAATTTTCTTTAGTTCCGAGTAATGTTCGTAACGTAGGATTTCAGTATTTCGTAGTACTGCCTGGGAAGGTCCTTATGCAGTTTGTACTCAAGTCCCAAGTGCCAAACCTTGTCAAAGGCTTGAGCAACATCTAAGAATATTTTTTTTTTTTCAATTTTAACTATACGCCTGAAGGTCTTTTAAACGCAACCTGAATTGCACAGCATTAGTTTAGCACAGTGGATTGGAGAACCAGGTATTGACTGTCTCATTTTAACCCATGGGCGGCATCCAATTAAAATTGGAGGTATAGAAAAGAATGCGCCTAGCGTGGGGATCGAACACACACGTCTAAGTTAGCAATCAAGCACTTTATCCACTGCGCCATTGCCACCCATAATATAGCCGAGCATACTTGTTTTTCTTCAAGTGCCTTTTCCACAAATTCGATGCACTTGGTCTATCGTCAAATGTTTATTTCTAAATTTCTAAATCCAAACTGATGGCTCGGAATTAGTCTTCTTTCTTCTATTATTTTCTTAAGCCTTTTCAGTAGCAGTTTTTCGGAAACTTTTGCCATGATTGGTATAAGCGATATTGGTCTGTAAGATGTTACTTCTGTTGGTGGCTTACCTTGAAAGGTGACATGCTTCTTAAACAATGGTACCCGCTTTTACGGATTTAATCTGTTTAAAGCATTAGCATTTTGTGGCATCTTATGCGAATGAAGAACAAATTAGATACCTAATTATTTTTTCTTCAGTTGAAACGGATTTTGCTATCATATAATTATTGTACTGAATACCTTAAGCTATTTATAATAAATACTATAGGTACCTATTAGGAATTAGGTATTGGTGCGACATCAAGTTACCGATAATTATGTACATACATGCGTAAGTTGCTAAGCAATAAAAGTCGTTGTTGTATAATTGGACCCAGGTCAATCCCAAACTGCTAGATCTTATACCTAACATATTTATTAATTGAATTGTATACTTCTTCATTCGGATGCTTTTTATTTTCAAAACCAATAGAGCCACATTCTAAAAAATTGTGAGATATTCTATATAAACAAACGTCACATAAATGCATTTCCGATGTCACTATAGCTAGTTCCTCATTATTTCGAATATTAGGTATAATTTCAGAGTTATTTATGGTCTTCGAAATCAGTTGAATGAAAGTCCTAGCCTTACCCTTAAATATAAAATTCCACAGAGTTATTCAACAGGTATAATATTTTGGCGACATTGTAAACAATTCATGCGCATAAATAAAGCTTTTCCTCAAGAGAGTAAATCTCTTTGCAGAAATGAGTTTGAGTAATTTGTTTGGTTTCAATTCCTTTCCATTTTATTCCGCTGTAATTAAACATGTATTATCAAACTTGACTGAAGACATTCCTAGCAATTAGCACTAAGAACATTATTGGAATTGGAAACATTCAAAACAAAGTTCGACCGAACATTCAAATCCCAATTTGGATTAATAGCCTCCTATTTTGCATCTACCAGGGTTAATGGTAAATGGTTGAAATTAAGGGTGTCAGATTAATTATTTAGATGATTTTATCAACTTTGCTAATTGCCGAAGACCTACAAAAGTATTTAAGATACTCCGATATACTTATAAAGCCACCCGAATAATAAAACTGGGGGTATTTTATTTATTTACGCCCGCAATTTCATCAAAGAGATAAAATTAAGTTTCTCAACTAGATGAAATAAAATAAGAAAAACATCACCCCTTCGACTTCCCCGGCCAAGAACTATTAACTTAAGAGAATAAACAAATCATTTCATTAAAACTCCCATGCCCAGCCCATTGCCCAAAAGCAATCTATGCTATGTGCGTTTCATTTGACTAACAAAGTTTTCATCACATTGTTTCACTCAAAGGAAAAAAAACCTTAAGGGCTATTCATATCAGAGATAGGATATACCAAAGGTCTAAAGATATAATCTAATTAATTCCATTACTTGAGGTAAAATATGGTAAGCAAGGAATTACTTCTGGTGTGGTGGACAGTTATGCTGTATATATAAATGTATAACTGCTCAAAGATATTTACGTTAGTTGAAGCAAAATGTCCGATCACCGAGAAATTACGCTATTGGCTTAGAGCTATGCACTGAAGATGAAATGTATTTTTTTTTAATTTGTGAATGAAATAACGATTGCCAGACTCCGAATATAAAATTGATTTTTTTTATATATATTTTAAATTTCAAATAAACATTTTAATAACATGAATTCCTAATTAGTATTTAGAAAATTTTAAATCGTTTAACGAATTTAAGAAAATTAGAAGCATCAATATCTAGATAAAAATAATGGAGCAAGCTGAAACTGGAGTTTCGCGCACACAAATTTATTAACATGCATTTATTAGGAAAAGTGGTGTACTTAAGGGAATTAATTTATTAAGATATTGTATTAAGATAATGTGCCGGATTTTTTTACAATTGACGTGTTTTAAATTTACATGGATAGAAAATAAAAAAAAGATAGAGATTATACTTATTGTAGTAGATTTTGTTCGTGGATATTCTATTTTTTATTAATTGAAAATTTTAATCCGCAGGTTAAATTCTATTCTATAGTTTAGTAAAGTCATCGATTAGATGTTGAATAAGTATTTTTTATTAATATGGCTGTAAGTAATTAGCTGCGTTTTTTTTCACATGATCTAATTCAGATTAATTTGTAACAACTAACACGTATACGAAAGACAATAACAAAACTTGCTCACTAATAACGTACGATATTTCGAACTCTTGCTGACAAAGTAGGGTTATCCATTTTGCGGTTTCAAAAGTATAGGGCAGGAATTCGTCATCTGTCAAACTAAGTTGTTAAACCAATTTTTTATTTCAGTTGAAAGTCTGACATTTACGAAAATGGATCGCTTAACTATCGCACATTGCATAAAAATCGTTAAAACCTACTACAAAAATGGTGATCCTGCCACAGACACATATCGTGCTTTAAGAGGAGATTATGGTTTACATAATCGTCCAACTACGCAAGCAATTGGCAAAATTGTGAAGAAATTTGAAGAGACTGGATTGGTTACAGATATTGTAAGGCCTGTGCATCATTGTTTCGCTCCTACCACTGAAAATATCGCTGCTCTAAGTGAAAGTGTTGCCGAAGACCGGAATGTTTCGATTCCTCGTCGTTCTCAGGAATTAGGTCTGTCTTACGGCACATTATGGCGTATTTTGCATTTGGATCTACACCTTCTTCCATATAAAGTCCAGCTCACACAACAACTGAAGCCAGCTGACCATTCACAACGTCGTAGATACGTGGAATGGGTGCTTGAACAACAGACGGTGGACGGCGATTTTTCGAACAAAATTTTCTTCAGCGACGAAGCACATTTCTCACTCTGTTGGTATGTTAATAAACAAAATTGTCGTATTTGGGGTTCTGAGAATCCTCAAGTAATTGAAGAGAGGCCATTACATCTACAAAAAGTCACTGTTTGGGGCGCTCTTTGGTACGGAGGTGTGATTGGACCTTACTTTTTCGAAAATGACGATGGAACGACTGCCAACGTCAATTCGGAGCATTATTGTCATATGATAACCGACTTTTTTTTTCCTGCTATTGAAGAATACGACTTGGAGAATATGTGGTTTCAACAAGACGGTGTCACATGCCACACAACTCAAGCGAATATAGCTTTATTGCAAGAGACATTTCATGCGATTTGACACCGCTGGAATTTTTTTTGTGGGGCTACGCGAAAGATCGTGTTTATGCAGACAAACCTTTAACTCTTGAGCACTTGAAAGCCAACATTCGTCAAGTTATGGCTGAGATACCGTCCAATATGTGTCAAAACGTGGTAGGAAATTACCTCAAAAGAATCGATGCTTGCAACAATTCGCGTGGTGGTCATTTAAATGATGCAGTGTTTCACACATAATGTCAACGTTCAAACTTTATAATAAAAAAGAAGTATTATTATGTGTTTTATTTACGTTTACTTTTTAAGCCGCAAAATGGATAACCCGTTATAAAACGACCACAAATGAAAACATGAGAATTGAAAATTCAGCGGTGAGTTAAGTCTAAGCTTACGTATACGCATGTACGTATGTACATGTATATGTGCGTTGCATATAGCTGTGTGTCTGCATGCGTATACAAAATATACACAAAAAAAAATTTTAAAACGAAAAATGCTGCTGTGGCTGTTCTAGTTTTTTAGTTGTTTTAAGTGGTTTTGGGTATATTTAGGTATCTTGAGCAGTTTAAGTTATTTTTATTTAGTTTAAGTTAGTTGTATATAGTTTTAATTATTTTTAGTCTACCTTTAGGTGGTTTATAAGAAAAAATTTAAAATATGATATGATGACGGGTTTTTTTAAATATGTTTTCTTGGTAAAATAAAAATAAAATTATTAGAATTAATTAAAATTATTTTTAGGCCGAAAGACATTATTATTAAGAGATATAGTTTAGTTTAGAGCACCCGTAAAGGGCCAGTAAATTAGTTGTAAGTTATTTATCATAATGCTAGTCTTATACATTTTTTTCCAGCTTTAAGATAGTATAAAATAAATAAAAATGAACTTACAAAATAAAAATGCTGCTTAGGCAAAGTACTAACATCATGTGATTGAGTAAAACTAGTACACCGATAAATATGAAAACAAATAAAAAAAAATAATGCGAATAATAAGGGACATAGACAAATAACACACGGAAATTTCTCCGCATTAGTTCAGCCGCCATACCAAGAGATAAAATCTGAGACAACAACCACCTCGAGCCTCAGAACATCGCGCCACACATCTTTCATATCCTTCTTTCTCTTTTTAACCTAACGCCCCCGCTGTGTTGAAACATTTAAAGGGTAGTATAATCCCTTGAGCGCGTGTGGATTATAAAAAAAACCTATGGCAATTACCGTTATTTTTCGTCTTAAGCCTAGTACGCTGCTGATGCGAATCGAAAAATCCCATACAAAAATGACACGACGAAATCATGAACGAAAAATTTCGTTCTACTTTTCGTTTTCCAGTACGCTGCTGAACGACGAAATGTGTAATTTTAGTGGATAGCTGTACTAGATTTCTTAGTACAATTCTCCACTCTTTTCGTTCTCAATTTAATTGACCTGCACATTAATTGCTTGCGAAATTTTGACATTTCATTTTTTTTATAAAAAAAAGGCAAGCTCTTGTAATGCTTATTTGATTTTTCTTTGGCTTTGTGTTTTATCTAGTGTCTGGCTTTCTGTGCATTTCCTGTATTAAATTATTCAAAATACATTCAATTCTAATTTTGTATCAAAACCAATTTCAAAATCGACTAAACTAAATCTGCAAAATGAAAATGGGAAGTTGGAAAGAAGCACACCCTTCACATATCTTATCGGCGATCTTTATTTGGAGTGCTGACTATCGACTTTTCTCATACCTAGTGCTAGTGCTTAGATTAAAAATAACCAATGTCCTTTTAAAATTAATTTATTTTAAGTGACTACTAAATAAAAATATTATAATCAAGATTCAGTAGTTTGTTCTGCAATTAACTGTCCATGTCATGATTTTTAAAATACATTTGTTACTCCGACTTTTAAATTCTATGCGACTTTTGACACCATATAAATATAAAAAAAACACTCACCATTTCTAACTACATACTTTCAACACATAAATTAACTCAATTGCCACAAAGAAAAATCAAATCGACCGCCCGCTACTGGCAGTACGAATATGAATTTCCGACCTGGTCGGGACAAGATGTATCCAGGCCGGAAGCCAAAGGTTAGCGGCCTTCCGCTGCACCAACGACAATTAAGGAAATTATCGTTACAACAATAATGTTTGGTTGCAAAAAGGCCATCTTAAACGATACCCACCTCTATTTAGAAAGCCTGTTTCCGATCTCATTGATTGGCGATTTTATACCATACCCCAGAACTTATTTCTCAAGTTAAGATAATCTGTTTAATGTTTACTTCGTGAAAATCGGCACGGGATGGACATTGTTATTTAGTCTACAATTTCAGGTGATGACCTCGCTAGTCCTTCGCTGTGTTGATAGAAACAAGATGATGACAAATCACTTACCTCGCATTGCCATCGCTACCTTCTTTTTCTTTTCTGGACGAAGTTTTTTAATGTAATTGAACCATCGTATGGCAGATGCCCTGCTCGTGGATTTGATAGCAAATCAAGCTGCTTGCAAGCTGGTCACTTGTCAATTGGATTTGACATATAAGGCCATGCATTTTTACTATTCATTCGATTTTGGTATTAATTGAGGAAGCAACATGACCTATAGTTAAAATGGGAATCAATCAAAGAGCATTCGCAGCGTAGCAGAGCGGTCAAGTACAAACCCACTAAGAAAACTCACTGATGAACAAGTGAAAATGCAACCCGTTCAAAAATATATTCTAAAAGCTATTCACTGTTCTCTTGGAATATATAATCTGAAAATAAATTGAAGTGTATCTTTGGAACGGGTTATCCTAAAAACTTGGTTGATACCTTTTTGTAATCTACTCTTGATGCTCTCAAAATCAGCATCAAAAGTTTTTATGTAGAAGCCTTATTGCAAAAAATCACTCTTGAAATACGCTATTTAGAATGATGTATGCGTATTCCTGGAGCTATTTTTTTTTTAATACAACTTCTTTGCAAAAAATGTTGATGCTTCCTTTGAAAGTATGGAGTGCTGATTCTAAAAAGATATCGCTCACCTTTATTGGACAACCCATTCCAAAGATATAGTTCAAAAGCAATTCACTGTTCACCTTGAAATACAAAATCTGAAAATACTTTGAAGTGTATCTTTGGAACGGGTTGTCCAATAAAGGCGAGCGATATCTTTTTTGAATCAAAACTTCATACTTTCAAAGGAAGCATTAACAAAACCAAAAGTAGTTTTGTCACCAAATTACTTTTACATGTATTTTTTTGTCACCAAATTTCATTTATATATAATTTTTTTGAAATAATTCTTGGACTTGAAAATGGTATCCGGAATTAGTAAGAAACCATAAATTAGAACTCATAACCGTTTACACCATCCCAATGAAGGGCGTAGTTTTCGAATTATAGAGTGGTTTACCTCCCTATTTCATTGATTTTCTTAAAATTGATAGAAATTTCATGAAATCGGCAGATAAACCAGTTAATAAGTCCCAAAGTATTTGCTTAATTTCCATCATTTAAACGGTTCTGAGTTTTATTTTAAATCCTCTATGTGTAACAAGAACAATTTTTAAATCCACGAATTATTTCAAGAAAATTACATCTAAAAGTAATTTGGCGGCAAAAAATTTTCCATCTAAAAATAATTTTGTGACAAAATTACTTTTTTTTTTACAACTTGTCAATTGTTTTTGACAGCTTACAGAACTCTCCGCAAATATTTTTCCGCTGTGGTTTTCGTTATCATTTTGCTCTTCTAGTGGAGACCACCGAAAAATTTCGTTTCGCATCAGCAGCGTACTAGGCTTTAGAAATAAATAAAAAAAACGTGTGACAAAATATAGCTATCATAAAAATCCGCCCTTCCAGCTTTCTGAAAAAATTGTTTGTTTTTTTTAAGCAAACTATTACACGTATAAAATCTCGTTAGCAAATATATAAATTTAAAAAAAATATAAAAAAATTTGGGATTAAATATTTTTCAATTAAAATTTCACAACTCTTGCCCTGGCCAATGCTTTGTGGTATCGTCAAGGGAACCTATAAAATTGCCTGATATCGCTGATACACTTTGAGTGACTTGTACTAATTACCCATAAAAATACATCGATAATAGGATTTGCGAAAATGAAAAAAAAAACTAAATATGAAACCATTCTAACAATTTAATTTTTTGAAAAAGGTATAATAAAATAATGCCCTGCGAAGGTATTCCTCTTTTAATACATTTCCTTGAAATTTAAAAATAAAACCTTTCATTGGCTATATGTGCGTGCACAATGGCTTCCTGCCACCTGCCCAAAACATAAGCATTCGCATTTTGTTAACTTTCTTCACTTACAGCTTTGGAATGACTTCATTTATATATAAGCCACTTTTGTCCTTTGTCCACGT
Organism: Philhelius pedissequus; assembly: GCA_910595825.1. Classification (NCBI taxonomy): domain Eukaryota; kingdom Metazoa; phylum Arthropoda; class Insecta; order Diptera; family Syrphidae; genus Philhelius; species Philhelius pedissequus. The sequence goes on along the minus strand of OU343160.1, from coordinate 70,914,912 downwards.
GTATATATTACATATATAATCCTTAGCGATCTGGGCTAAACGATTTAGACTCTACCACAGCGCCTGATTCCGTGATAACCTAGCTTCGTTGTGGTTGGTTATATAGTCATTAATATTCGTGCTCTGCCATTACTTTTAATCATCATGCCATTTTTACCTTTTGTAGGATTTTGTTTTTCATTCCACTTAATCTAAGATGAAGTGGGAGTGAATTATATTAAATAAAGAAAAACCATATAATTTCAAATCCACACAATGAACTGACAATGAGTTTTTTTTTTGCCTTATTTCTGCGTGTTTTTTTCCTTTCTATCTTAACTCTGTTAAGTATGATATACATAGCTACCTCTTTTTTGTCAAAACAAGTCCAGGTCAGGAAGAAACGAAGAGACAAAGAAAATTAAACAATATTAGAGAGCCTTTGACGGGTGTTCCTTTGAATAATTACTACTCCTTGAACTTTTGAAACTTCAACGAAATGGGAAGAAGACAAACACCGGAATCTACCACCCTTGGATATTTGTCGGCTGGCCGGCCGGCGGCGACGCGTTGATATTGACTACTTTCAGGATACAAATCGATAATGACAGGAAATCTTCCTTCGCACAGACACAATCAATTGACCTCGTTTTTTTTGTTTTCTATATCAGAGGAGTTTTGCGTGTGGATAAGATTGACGTAAAGACTTGAATTTAGGACACAGGAACCCTTGAGCAGAGATTTTTTTTTGTATTTTGCAACGCCTTTGCTTTTAGTCCGAGATTTTGATTTATGATTATGATAACTTTGAGGGTTTTTTTTTTGCCGTCGCCGTGCTATTAAATGGCTCCTTTTGTGGGTATATTATGTAGTTACAAAATGTGTAGCAAGGAACAGGAGTCACATTGCTTGGACTTGGCAGCAGAATGTGTTTGAATAACTTTAAAGAAAATTACGGGGATTAATTTGATAAAGCAAATTTGTTTAATTAATAATGGATGTTTGAAAAGTATAAAAGCAACGTGCATGTCTAATTAGGTAGCCGCCGCGGCACGCCGGCCGGTCGTGATGATTTCTTAAATCGTTAATGAGGGTTTGAAATAATGAAATGATTGACAAAAGTTATTTATTGGTCAGTTGACAGTTCGTTGGTTTGTGAAAAATGTTTTTTTCGGAAAACTTTCGATTTAGTTTTTTAATAAAATTATTTTGCCAAATTATCAGCGGTAACTGACTATACCTATGAGTTATCATTTTTTGTTGCAATAGCCCTGAATGACTACTATTTTCCTGGGAACGTTGATATCAGCAAATGGCTAATTGTTGGATTAATTCGGAGTAGCTATTATAGCTATAGTTTCAAGTGGCACAGCTGATAAAAATTATGATTTCATGATCTTAGGTATAAAAGCAGCTTTGAATTAGATGACAGGTTCTCAGTTTCGACTTTCAATTAATTGGTCTCCCGGCCAATGCAGTTTTTGGAAGTATATCTGCCAAAAATCCAAGTACACTCGGGCATTCTTCCTGTCAACCATATATACTTAATTAATGACAAATCGTTAGCTTTGTTTTTTGTATTGGACGTGCCAATAGATCCTGCGAATTTGTCGTTAAGAATTTGAAGAGATCTGTGTCGTTTATATTGGATGTTGAAACTGACTCTCTATTATTGACTGAAAATGTGTTCAATTCGTGCCAGATTAGTAGCTGTATTGTGACATTTAAAGGTGAATTGCGCAAAAAAAAAAAAACTAGAGAGTATTATAAAAATTGAACATGAGTATCTACTAAAAAATAATTAAATACAAAAATATTTTTTCTAGCGAAAACTGAAACCAAGCCACCGAGACCGCGGCCGAGACCAGCGAGACTATCGACGAACCTGGGTACCAAAAATATGGTCTCGTCACGGTATAGTCTCGAGTGCAGGGACGACACCGAGACTGGTATCTGAAGCAAACAACTGATTTTTGGAAGTCGAATGCTCTTTTAACCCTTCGGACCGCTTCAACTCTATTTTTCTGTCACACTGTTGGCATGTCCCGACCCCGGAGATATGTCCTTATTTAAATATAATAGTTCTTTATTTCCTGTATAAAAATGTACCATTGATAACATGTTATGTTAAACTTTTTGTGAACAAATAGGTAGGTACCTGGTACATATAGACATTTTTACTTGCGATATATATAGGTAGGTATTATAGGACAAGTTTTGCAGTTGAAAAAAAATCGAACTCGAGATTTTAATCAAACTTGACATTACGATGATAGAAAACACCAAAAAAAGTGGTTCCCGCAATTACGTCGCGTCTGTGTGTGTGTCTGTCTATCTGTAGAGCGATTTACTTCCTAAACGGCGTTTTAGGCGATTGTCTCAAATAGATTTTTGAATTGATTTTTAGCCCCAAAAATAACGGTACTTGCACATATAATTTTTCTGCCATCTTGATAAAAAAAAGTCTGTGCACTAATTTAGGTATAGTCTACATTTTCGTAAATATATTTTTTTTTATATTTTGTTATTAACGGTACCTGTCGTACAACCATTTTTTTTATTTTCGACTTTATTATAAACGGCTGCGCGGATCTTGACCAACATTTTCAAGTTGGAGGTGCTTCGAACTAGATAGATATATAAAAAGATACAAAATTTTATTGCAATACATTTTAATTTACATTTACATAATTATATAAGCAAAAAATGGGACATCTTCCAATAAAGTGAATAACATCTTCTCTTTCCGCCAAGTTGCACATATTACACTCGATTGGTAAGTCAGGCCTGTGTGGAATGTAGTTCAGATTGAGTTGTTCACTACGAAGTCTCACCATTGTAGCAATAACGTGGGCATTGTAGGAATTACAAAAGTAGTTGTTTTCAACCAGGTTATGATTTAGCCTACTGTACGTTTGTTCTGAATATGGAGTCAGAAGCTTCAGCTATATATTCAGCTCTACATCTTTCATCAACCCTTGATATGATGTCATAAAAGAGGGCCTTACTGATTGATAAATATTCTATATTTCAATTAAAATGTGTATGACATCCTTCTGCAAGACATAACCACTCTCTGTACCAGCTATTACGATCTTGTATAGCTTTAATAGCTACTTTTCTAACGAGCCGCGATTCATCCAATTTGAAGACGTTTAGTAAATAATCCGCTTGGAGCTTTAATGTTTTTATAAATAGAGGCGAGATTCCAGTTTCAAGCATAATAACGTAGTTTGGCGTGTTCTGAGGTAAGTGAAAAATTCTCTTTACATAAAATGTTAGCAGTTTTTCAACCGTGTTGAACTTTCTACATCCCCATACTTGCGCACCATACAAAAGTATTCTCCCAGCTACTGCCTCAAACACCTTGAATTTACTGCGATATATTTTTATTGTTAAATATTCTTTTCCAAGATATATTGATATCATTTTTCGCCTTTTGCAGTTTCTCCTTAAAATGTTTCTCCATATTTAAGTTTTTTGTTATATTAATGCCAAGATACCTGTATTCGTTTACGCATTCTATGTTTTTTCCATTGTAATTCCATTTTTCATTTACCGCATTACGCCCACCACCCTTTTTAAATGTCATCACCTTCGATTTTTCGATATTAACTATGAGGTTCCATAGCTTACAGTAATGATATGCTTTGTTTATCATGAGCTGTAGTGTTTCTGAGGAATACGACTACATCATCAGCAAACAACAGTGCTTTAATATGCACTCCAGCGAACTCAACTCCACCAGGAAGATAGTCTACAAGGTCATCTATGAAGAGCGCAAACAAGGTGGGGCTTAGTGTACAACCTTGCCTCATTCCTGTTGTGGTTGCGAACCAATCAGAGAGTTCTGTTCCCGTCCATACTGCAGCCTTTGTTCCTTTGTAGAGATCTTCAAGAACGCGTCCAAACTTCAGTGATAAACCCAGACTATATTGTTTGTAGAGCAACGCACCTCGATCGATTGTGTCAAAAGCCGCTTTAAAATCGATGAAGAATACATAAAGTTTTTTACCTTGATTCAAAAAGTTGTCCGCTAGACTGTCGTGTATGAAGATGTTGTCGTTAGTAGAGTATCCTGCTCTAAAACCAGCTTGGAATTCTTTCAGCAGCTTTTGTGATCTTATCCAATTAAGAAGTCGATTATGCAACATCGTTGTAAGCATCTTTTAAGTTGCGTTTAGAGACGAGATTCCTCTGTAGTTAACTGCATCCAGTAGCGATCCTTTTTTGTGTATTGGGAATATAAGAGCATCACGAAATTCTTCTGGAGAGAAATCCCCCTCTAGTATTCTATTTGAAAGTCTTGAAAGGTGATCTTTGAGTGTGACCGCTCCATATATTTATTAATATAGCACTCAACTGGAATACTATTCGCACCGGCAGCTTTTCCGTCCTTAAGGGTCACGAGAGTTTCCTCTAACTCGGCCATAGAGAAAGCAGAATCAAGTATTTCGTTGGTAAAACCAGGTATCGCAAAGTGCCACTTAGTTGATGTTGGTTCCAGATTTAGCAGATTCTTGAAATGGGAGAGTAATACGTCCGCGTTTAATTTTGTGTGGATAGTATATTGTTTCCCATACAACTCCCAGGACAATTTCCAAAAGTCAGTAGCGTTTTTACGGGATTCCAATCTTCTTGCTTGCAGTTCCGCATACATTTTTTGTTGGTCATACAAAGCTTTTTAAATTTCCTGTTGCCTCAATGTAGAAAACCTTAAAAAGTCCTTGGGTAGAATTGCGAAAAATTCTCAGCCATGCAAATGATGTCTTGCGCACTTTTTGACATTCTTCATCAAACCATGGTTCTTTTTCTGCTTGGTACCTCTTTAAGTTGTATACTTGTTGAGGGTAGGAAGTCTTTACAATCTGTGCTAGCAAGGGAAAGTTTACAGTTTGGTGAGCTTGTAGTTGAAAATCAAGATTATGCCTATACTCGTAGGCCTTTGCATTTGTCCAGTTGAGTTTGGGAAGTAGCCGCATACCTGTAACTTCATCATGCGATTGACCAAAAAGTTGAATTGTAACAACTACCGGAAGATGGTCTGAAAATGGAACTTCCTTAATTTCAAAATCTTTTACAAATGGTTCCCAATCTTCTCCTATGATGGCATAATCAATCACTGATGTGCCTTGACCCCCAACAACGGAAAATGTCCTGATGCATCGCACTATAAATAATACTGCATTCCAAAATTTTCGAAAAAAATATTTTTTTTTTGGATTTTTGAACAAAAGTTGAAAATTCATTATTTCGAAGACAGGTGGATGATTTAGTTTAAAAAATTAATTTAAAAACGATTTTAAAATATATTCATCCGTTTCTGCTAAGAATGTTGTGCATACTATCTGATCGAACATAATAGCAAGTACGTGCGATCCAGTCGTGCATTGTATTTTCCTCGAAATCGTTGTAAAATTTCGATAAGATTAAGCTTCTTTACTTGCGATACATATGTACTATGTATCGCAATTCATGAATTCGTGAAAGAAATCGAACTCGAGATTTTGATCAAACTTGACATTAAGATAATACACGGAGAAAAATCCGCCACTTTCAAATAAGGTATTCCTTATATTGATTACAATACTTACAAAACTTAAAATAACAAGATTTCAAATTAAAATAAAGGGATTTGATTTAAACTCTGATAGATTTGAAATGGTCATGATTTTATTTTTATGAGAATTTTCTATTTAAACTAACCTGCCTTTATCTGTTTAAATTAAAGTGATTTTCAACCATTTTTATTGCTGACTACCGTGCAAACATTTGCTGACAACAAAAGCTGTTTAGAAAAAGGAGCCATTTAAAAGTTAGATAACTCTTTTTAAGAAGGAAGCTTTTGCTATTGTTATTTTATTTTTTAGCTGTGCAACAAAATTGAAAATAAGAGACTCATTTTTAATTAAGGTGAATGCGTGATACCTTATTTTTATGGAAATTCAATTGAAATTAACATGGTCTTCACTTTTTTTAATCTGATAGAAGCAAATGATTATCTTATAAGATTAAAAGGATTCTCCTAAAAGCAAATTGCCGTGAGAAATAAAGATGAGTAATCCAATATTTTAAGATGAAAGTTTTCTTGGCATAAAACCATGTAGATATCACCTTAATTTAATACAGATTCTGTTTGTTTTTATGACTTTTTTTATCTGTGATAGAGAACACCAAAAAAGTGGTCCCGCAATTCCGTCCGTCTGTCTGTTTGTACAACACTCTACGGCCTAAACGGCTGAAGCGATTTTCTTCAAACTTGGTATTTAGACGTTTTAGGTGATTGTCTAAAATAAATTTTTGAATCGTTTTTTTAGGTCCAAAACTAACAGTACCTACCATAAACTTTTTTCTACCATCTCAATTATATCGCAAACGGCTCTAACAATTTTGAAAAAAAAAAATGTCGGTGCACTATTTTGGGTATATTCTACAATGTGGTAACAAAAATTGTAAATATTTTGTTATTAACGGTACCTACCATACAACCATTTTTTTATTCTGTACTTTCTCATAAACGGCTGGACGGATGTCGATCAAAATGTTTATACCAACATTTTCGAAAACTCAATATGTATTTCGAAAGGGGGTCAATGATTTTTTGTGAAATTTTGTTTTTAAGTTTTTATAATTAAGTATTTAAAATTGTCATACTAAGTGTTTTTTAGAGAAAAATTAAAAAACATTGTACATAAAAAATTAAGTGAAAAACAACTTTGAAAATATATTTATATTCTTAATAGAAATTTTGCATACGATGTGAGCGAACAAAAGAGCAAGTTCGTAAGATCCAGTCATGCATGTTATTAGCCGTGTTTTATTTTCGCCAATAACACATATGGTTCACCCCGTGAACTTAAATATACCTTCTGTTCGCCGAATTTAATACTAATATTTGCAAACCCAGATAGAAACCTGGATCTCGTTTTGTTTTTGTAATACGTTTTCAAAAATAACCCAAGCACAGACCCATAGATAAAAAACGCAGCTATTATCTTACTCTCATAAAACAAGTAGAGTAGATTGTATAATGTTTTTGTAGAGATGCAACACCAATTGGGTACCGTAGGTAAGTCTTAGGTGACCTTAGCTACTCAGAGGAATATTCCTCAGCTGAACTGATTGGTTTGGTAGGTTGCAAACCTTTTATATTTATCGACTTACTAATCTAGGACATTAAATGGCTAACTGTTCTGCTTTAAAATGATGTTGGGCATGTATTTCTTCAAGTTCCATTAATTGCGGAAACAAATCAATGGGTCAAATTCATAATCGCTGATAAAACCAGATTTTGCTAAACAACAGTTTATATAGACAATTTTGACTCAATGAATACAGACCGATTTTGCTTACAAATCGTTTGTTCTATATTTTTATAAGATTATTAACTTGTTTTACTACGCATATAGCTTCAAATATTTTGGAATGATAAACTTAAAAAAATAGAATCAATGTCGGAAAATTCAACTTAACCCAGGTTTAACTTAGACTCATTTTTTGAAGATCGTTTTTTTTTTTAACAAGCGGCAAGGACACTATTTGAATTCAGTGAAGCCTCGCAACCAGTTTGTCAGGTGTCTTGAAGATATATTCCATCGAAGCTGTCAGTTCTTGTTTAAGAATGATGTGTCTCTAAAGTAGATGGATGGAATACCAACACATCTATGGAATTACATAATTCAATCTAATATTTAATAAAATCCAACTTCCTGTTAATTTCATAATTATTCGGAAATAAAAACATTATTCGGGTAATCCAATCGTGGATTTCACACGAATCCGCGAATTGTTTTCTTTTACAATTATTGGTGTCATTGAGCCATATAATGACTTATTCTAAGTTCTATTCAATTATTTTCTTATTTTTGAATAATGGAATACATTTAAATTGTAAAGTAGAAAACACTAGTAAATGTTCTCAGTTTTTGACAAGTTTTTAAAGATTACAGAGCATGTTATGTTAATTAGATAGTCGTCCTTTTCTTCATTTTTTTTATAATCTACACGCGCTTAAGGGATTATGAATATCTTTTAAGTGTTTCAACACAGCGCGGGCGTGAGGGAGAGGTTAAGGAAGAGAAGGAATGATAGGAAAGATGTGTGGCGCTATATTCGGAGACTGTAGGTGGTTGTTGTCTCAGATTTTATCTCCAGGGATGGCGGCTGAACTAATGCGGAGAAATTTCAGTGTCTTATTTATTTATTGTCCCTTATAATTCGCATTAATTTTTTTGTATTCTTTGTCATATTTTATCGGTATACTAGTTTTACTCAATCACATGTTGTTAGTTCTATGCCTAAACAGCATGTAATGAGTAAACCATCAACTCATTTTAAGACATTTTATTTTTAGAATTGGTTTTTAATGGAAAAATAAGAGGACATATACTACGGCAGGGATCGAACTGTGACCATGAGGTTATCAGGCGAACATACAACTATCGCGCCACGGCCACCCCAATAAATTCAAATTCAAATCCTTTCAACAGACAAAAATAAAATGCACGACTGGATCGTACGAACTTGCTCTTGGAGCTAACAACTTTACTGTAGCTAACCATTGAGGTTAAGTTAGTTAGGTGTAGTTATCCTATGCAGGTTTAAAGCCTATGGAGGTAATATTTACTTGTTTCTAAGTATAATGAATTGTGGAATGGATGATTTAAAGAATAGTTACATAGGTACCTACCTAAAAATGTAGGGGAAACCGGGACTTGTAGACTCAAAATTTACTATTCTTATTATTTACAAAAAACTAAGATAGGTATCAATAAAATTTAAACTCCCAAAAATAAAGCATCCTTTTGTTTTTCTAAATAAAATATTCCCATTAAAATATATTATAGATAAGTATTGTTATTTTTTTAAATTTTGCCGAATGACCACCCGTGAGTCAACTAGCCCCAGCACCGGGGTAAGATGACCAACGCTATGGGGTAATATAATGTTGAGTGTGTGGAGTATGAAACTCAAATTTTGCAAAAACAAAAAAAAATGCTGCTTAGAAATACATTAATTGCTAGGTATTTTGTAATACCTGTCAGATGCAAAATAGCCCATAAGCTCTGAATCAGGATAAATGGTTTCATTCACGGTTTTCGTAAGTAAATTCACTATTGTCGTGAGCAACAGATGGTACCTATAATATTTCCCCGATTAGTATAGATGAGCTTTAACGCACGGTCCATTAGAGATTGCTCCATATAGTGTCTCTGGATATTTTTCTTACAAATTTCTTTTTTGCTGTTAATCACACGAGAAAATCATGAGTCAACTTACCCCAACAAAAATGAGTCAACTAACCCCTACCGACCTTATGGCACTGAACGTCAATTTTTCGGTAACGGAAATTAATATATAGAAATAAAAGAACAAAGACCCAAAGTTAGATACACATATTGTATGTATGCGCCAGACACATACGAGTAAAAGTACCGTAAAAAGCAAAACAATTGAAAACAAAAAAATTACTTATAAATGAAAAAAATTGTTTTCTTCCAATAACTCTTGAACTACATATACTCCTGACGAAAGACAATGTGAGACTATGCAGATAGCTGTGGTTAATGAAAGGACAACAAAAAACATGCATACAATTTTGTAGGTTTGAAGCTATGCCCCTGAGGACAACTAGCCCCGGTTACCCCTATATTTAAATCTAAGGTATAGATTTTAATTATGTAAGTAAGGAGGGTAAAATCTGTCTACACACATAAAAATATAGATGGGACCTAAGCATGTAAACATGTGCATATGATAATGAAAATGAAGGATTTAGGGTGCTATATACATACAACTTCATAAAATCTGTCTACACACATAAAAATATAGATGGGACCTAAGCATGTAAACATGTGCATATGATAATGAAAATGAAGGATTTAGGGTGCTATATACATACAACTTCATAATTAAGGTGCAATATGCATTACATAAGATTCATGTGATTTTTAAAGACACATATAGATGAGGGCCTATATTGTATTTAGTATTCAGTGACGTACGCTAAAATACGTAAAATGGGAATAATAATAAGATAGAAATAAATGGATAATACACATAATTAAATGTTTTTATATTGCTTAGTCGTTATGGTTTGGGGGAAAACAAAGAAGATTCATGGATAAATAAGAATATATAAAAAAAATTCAAAAATCGTTGGCGCGGTTTTTTAATAAATTAATTTTGTATGTATAAAATTTTGAAAACATTTTAAGAAAAAAAAATTGAAACGCCATTTTGGAGATATTATTAATATACATATAAAATTCAAATTTAAAAAAAATTCTGTGTCTGGTTTTTGAAAAATCGATTTTTCAAAAAAAAAAAATTATTTATTTTTTAAAAATCGAACAACGTTTTTTTTGGAAAATTTTCGTATGCAATTTTAGGTAGCATTTTTATAAAAAAAAATATTTTTATCGGTTCATCCAATATTGAGAAAATCGAAAATATGAAAAGTTGTTCTATGGGAAGTACCGTTAATAAGTAACCAAAAAAATATTTTTATACTTGAAAGTGAACTGTACTAATTTAAGAACATACAATTTTTTTAATAAAAATTCTTGGAGCCGTTTTCGAGAAATAAATTTTTTTCTTAACGGTTTTTTAACATTTGTGTGGTAGGTACCTTTGTTTTTAATTTTAAAAAATAGGTTTTTTTAACTATTCAAGATAATGTCAAAAAACCACCAAATACGAAGTTTTGAAAAAATCTATTGATTCGTTTTCGAAATTTTGAGTTTTCAAAAAAAAATTAATTTCCAAAAAAAAAAAATGTTTGAAAAATTTTGGTACACAATAGTGTTCAAGCTTTCTAGGAGCTTCTGCGTGAAAAATTTCCAAAAAAAAATAAATTAACCGTTTCCGAGAAAATAGAACACCAAAAAATGGTTGTACTAGAGGTACCAAAAATAACAATTTTTTTCCAAAAAAAAAAATTATTAAAAGGTACCCTTTCCCTTCATTAATGAACTGATTTTTATTTACAAAAATTATTGGAGCCGTTTTTGAGAAACATTAGATTTTTGTTGTTGGCCAAACAAAAATTTATGGGAGCTACTGTTATTTGTCGTCTTAAAAAAAAACGTGTGGGCATATTATCGAAAAAACAATATGTACCAAGTTTGACGCAAATCTATCCAACCGTTTAGGCTGTAGACTTGAGGACAGACTGACAGAATGACAGACAGACAGACGTAATTGGGGGATCCACTTTTTTTGTGTTCTATATGATCGTAATGTCATGTTTGATTGTTAGAAATTTATTTTGCTTATAATACATATAAGCACAAGTAAAACACGTAGAACGAAGAAAAGGCACTCGTGATTGAAATCTTGTGTTAAAAAGATAAAATTGAATTTTTGCTGAGTTTGGTAATTTGTTACAAGAATTTAAACTTTATATATAATTTATAAGAATTCCTTTATAGATACCTATCATCATTTGTTAATTATAGTTATGTAAACAAATTTTTGCAAACAAGAATTAGTTTCGCTAGGAGTGTAAGTAATAGAATGTATGTAAAGTTTTCAATTTATTGTAAGTCTAATTAATTTGCAGTAAAATAAAAGTGGATTTTCTCATGGTTAATCACCAATAAAAATACAAGCGTTCTCCAATAGAATACTCATCTATGCGAATCTAAGGTAAGCAAATTTTGTCGTAACAACAATTGGTCTTAATTGTTTTCATTTAAATTTACCTATACATTATATTATTCTAAATTCATTTATTATACTCGTAGATAAGCATACGTCTGTAATCTTTGATTTAAATTTTCAGAATTGATTTCGAAATTTATTTTTATACGTATCCGAGGTATTCATATCCTACAGTAATAATGTATGTATCTAGGTATCTACCTACCAAACATTTAAATGACGGATAAACGATTGGAAATCATATACCCAGGTGGAGTGATTTTCCCTTTTATCTCTTTCAATTTTAATTCAATTCAACGAGCTAAATTGATAGGAAGAACAATTTAATGTAGGGTATTTTTTAGATGACATGGAGTGAAAATCTACTTCAATCAAAATAATAATCGAATTGAAATTCAATATATGTACAAAATTCACATACATATGTATATGTATGTACATACACAAGTCTTACCTTAAAAGGGTCTGAAAAATTATTTGTGAATTTGCATATATATTATGAATCTATGTTGAATGTTTATACATACATATATGTATGAATTGACAGTTTAACTAGGAAAAATTGTTTATCTACATATTCATATAAAATATCCATTCAAAAACAAAACTTCGAATTCATCTTCATTCATTGAAGTGTACCTACCTATTTGAAGATTTATATTTTTTGACATATTTTTTTTTTAATTGAATTTCTGTTGAATTTTTTTGCTGATGATATTTGAGTTCAATACGTTTGGATGCAGATGACACTGAGGAGTTAAAAAATACCCTTGTTTCTCCTTTTAACTTAATTAAAATTCATATTTCCTATCATTTGCTATATTACAGAAAACCACATCAACTTTTTTGAAGTATAAGGATCTGTAGGCGTACAGTTTTTTCAACCATTTACATATTCGTGTATATTTTCAAAATTTTGAGTTTAGGAATATTTTGTTAAAACGCAATTCACAGCAACAATTATTTTTATTAAAGAATAACTCTCGGTTTGGGCTCTAGGTAAACATGCATATGACATTTAATTAATATTGCGTTGCTTAATCCTTCTCTATTTGGCGAACGATGATTTAAGTTATCCACATCTGACCAAGCACTCTAGCATTCATGATAGCTTGGTCTCTAAACCTCAAGACCGATGGCAGGGATTCGAAAAATCTATTCGCTGGATATTGATATTCCAAAAGGTCGATGTGGCCTAATTAATAAATGTGAGATATTTTTACTTGCGATATGAGTACTATAGGGCAAGTTTTGCATTTGAAAAAAAAATCGAACTCGAGATTTTAATCAAAGTTCACATTACGATGATAGATAACACCAAAAAAGTGGGTCCCGTAATTCCGTCTGTCTGTCTGTCTAAGGAACGATCGACGCCTAAGCCGCTTAACCGATTTTGTTCAAACTTTGTGCTAAGGCATTTTAGGTGATTGTCCAAAATAGATTTTTGAATCGTTGTTTTAGCCCCAAAAATAACGATACTTGCCATACAAATTTTTCTACCATCTTAATTATCCCGAAAACAGTTCTAACGATTTTAATAAAAATTGGTGTGTTTACTAACTCGAATATGGTCTACATGTTGGCCAAAAAAATTTTAAAATATTTTGTTATTAACGGTACCTGCCATACAACCATTTTATTGATTTTTGACATTCTCATAAACGGCTAAACGGATTTCAATACAAATTTCTATACAGGACCTGCTTCGAATTCGTATTATTTACTGCATTTCAAAATTTTCGAAAAATAGTTTTTTTTGGATTTTTGAAAAAAATATATTTTTTTTTTTTGAAAATTCAATATTTCGAAAATGGGAGGACGATTTTTTCTAAAATTTTGTTTTTGCATTTATATTATTAAATATTTAGAATGCTCATACCAATTTATTTTTAGAAAAAATCTAAGAATTTTTATATATAAAAAATTCGGTGAAAAACGTCTTTAAAGCTACGTTTAGCCGTTTATATTAAGAATCTTTTGCATAGAATGTGATCGAACATAGGAGCAAGTACGTGCGATCCAGTGGTGCATTTAATTTCTTTCAAAAAAGGACAGTATCAGTACTCAACCAGAAAAAACCTGACACCAGGTGGTACGATTAGAGCTGTAAGGCTGTTATCAGGTTAAGTATAGTAAGATTCCGATGATATAAAACCAACCTCAAAGTGGAAATAAGTTCAAATCAGACAGAAAGCACTGAGAGTCATATTCCACAAACCAGAAGAGACTACAGTGTCCAATAGGTAAAAAATTCTACCATCGCGTTGCATGCGTCGGTTCCAACCCTTGTTTCCAAAGACTCTCTTGTATAATAAGGTCATACAAAATATCAAATTTCTTGTTTGCTGCTAATTCCAAGCTTCCAAAGAATGTAATAACTCCTGCTATACTTGATTACATTTACAGTTTCGTGGGTAGTATTTTCTTTCGTACTTGTGCACATGTAAGCGTTCTTAAAGATGTCTTCTTAGTTGGATTAGAAATTACCCTTCCGACCGCTCAATTCAAGTCCCATTGGATAGTTTTAAATCAGAAATTCAAAAAATAAATGTTGGTGTGCCCCAAGGCTCCATTTTGTCTCCAATTATTTTTCTCATTTTCATTAATGATATTTAAATGGAACTTCTAATGGCACTAAATTGATTTGCTGTAGATAGTACTCGCAGCTTTTCATATTCGTGTTCATAATCACTTCCTTGTTCTTCGGATGTGAAAATGCAACAGCAGCGTTTAATAAGCTCATTAAATTCTGATGTGGGCAGCATTGTCCAATGGGGAATACAAAACCGCGTGGAATATAATGCTTCAAAAGTCAGTGCTGCCTTCTGTTGTTAAAGCAGAACCCAGCCCCAATGCAGTTGTCTGTAAGCGGCGTTTGTTTGAGGAAACCGAAAACTTTCAATTCTCGGTATATGCTGTGCATGACTGTAAAATGACCACATATTCGATGTTTGGGTTTACTTCTCAGATGCAAGAAATTCTTCTCCCGTCTGATTTGGCTGTAATCTATAAGGCCTTCATTCGTCCCTAACTGGAATAAGGATCTCACGTTTGGTTAGGACCTCCCAAAACTCATTTGGTTCTTATAGATAGAATTCAGAATAGAACTATAGGAATGAAAAGTGATATAACTACAATGGAAACATATACTTCTCTAAAACACCGTTGACGAAATGTTATATGTCTCTCATTATTTTATCGCTAGTTTTATAAACAATGTTCGAACTAGTGAATTAGCCAGATACATTGCCTCCCTAATACTATTCAACCATAATACTCGCGCTTCTAGGAATGGTCATCAGTTTACCCTTCAATCCAAATTTTGATTATTATTGATATTCCTTCTTTAGCCGCACATCACGAATGTGGAATGTCATTATTTACAAAAATAAAACAAATTGACACCAGCAGGACTCGAACCTGGGCTTCCCACGTGCAAAGCCGATATACTATCAGAATGACATGTGGATTTAGTACGATACTAAAAATTTAAAGTAGCCATTCGGTGGTTTTAACTTTAGTAAAATGTTAATAAGATTAAAATTAGCAAAATCTTTTTTGTAACCTAGTATCATACTAAAAATTATTTAACATATTACGAAATCGTTTAAAATTTTGCGCCCATGTCATTTATCCATTTATAAGAGCTAAACCAATAGCGTAAAATTTTAAACATTAAAACCTTACTCTAAGTGCGTTTTAAAACGGGAGTCGACTTTAAAAATGAGTTTTAAAATGAGGGTCTACTTTATGATAATCTTAAACGACAAAAAGTATACTTTAACCACGTAGTTAAAGAGGGCTTCTAACTTTAAATAGAGCAAAACACTTCTTTATCTTTCTTAAACTATACTTTTTACAGTTGACGTTTAACATTTCATAACAAAAAATGAAAGAAAAATGTTTTCTTAAGAAGAAGATTGGAATATTTTTGAAGCTTTTTAGATAACCAAAAATATATAAAGTTCGAGCAAATCCGTTCGAAGAACTGTAGGAACTTGAATTTTTTTCAAGATACCGATTTGAAAAAGAAAACAAATGTTCAAATTTTAATTTAAAAATGGACGTGAAATGCGATTGGTAATACAGCAAATTACTCTTGTTGACAATTTGTTTTCTTATCTGAAACAAAAATCTATTTCTGAAATTTTAAAAATCTTACCTGAGGTTTTATAAATTGATGAATATATTTATTGTGTTCTTGCGCGTGTTTTTAATTTTCTTTCAGTTCCATTACTCTATCTGTGTTCAACAAGTTTGATTAACGTAGCCCGAAAGATCTACATGCATTAAATAGAAGAGTTGTTTAGTGTGTTTAAAATTAAGACAAGCGCTGTCAACTAGATGACTGCCTTCACTATATTGGGTTTATTCTCTAAACAAGGACTGTTTAAACTTTTGCTCCAATATCTTTGCAAAAAGTATTGAAATCGAACCCACAAAAAAAATTAAGCAACTCAAAATTATGTGAGCAATTTTTCAGTTAACTATTTGATTACTGAACCCAATTTGCAAGGTTTAGTGGCATTTTTTAAATTTATTACTAAATTCCTCAAATTTTAAAAGGTTTTCGAAATATGTTCGGTAGTAAACCAGTGAAGTGATTCAGTGGACCCATCAAATTTTAGTGAGTAGGTTTATCATAACAGATTTCTCCCATAATTAAAAGTTTTTCAATATCCCTAATTTAAATATTTGAAACTAAACATTTTTCAAAATAGAACTATACATTTAGATTTAGATCAAATGATTTTTTCACGACTATTTTGTTCGTATAGACATTTATACTTGCGATATAGGTACTATAGGGCAAGTTATGCATTTTTAGAAAAAAAATCGAACTCGAGATTTTAATCAAAGTTGACATTACGATGATAGGGAACACCAACAAAGTGGGTCCCGCAAATCCGTCTGTCTGTCTGTCTGTAGAACGATCTCAAGCCTAAGCGGCTGAACAGATTTTGTTCAAACGTGGTGGTTAGGCGTTTTAGGTGATTGTCCAAAATAGATTTTTGAATCGTTGTTTTTGCCCCAAAAATAACGGTACTTCCCATACAAATGTTTTTACCATCTTAGTTATCTCAAAAACGGCTCCAACGATTTTGATAAAAATTGGTGTGTGTACTAATTCGAATATGGTCTACATTTCGGCCGAAAAAAATTTAAAAATATTTTGTTATTAACAGTACATGCCATACAACCATTTTATTGATTTTCGACTTTCTCATAAACGGCTTAACGCATTGCGATCAAAATTTTTATACAGGATCTGCTTCAAGTTCTAAATAATACTGCATTTCAAAATTTCCGAAAAATAGTTTTATTGGATTTTTGAAATTTTTTTTTTGAAAAGTCAATATTTCGAAAACGGGTGGGCGATATTTTTTTTGAAATTTTGTTTTTGAGTTTATATTATTATACTAATTAATACCAATTTTTTTAAGAAAAAAATTAAGAATTTTTATATATACAAGCTTAAGTGAAAAACGAATTTAAAAATACTTTTAGCAGTTTCCATTAAGAATCTTTTGCATATAATTTGATCGAACATAGGAGCAAGTACGTGCGACCCAGTCGTGCATTGTATTTTACTTGCGATTTATAGGTAGTATAAGGCCAGTTATGCATTCGTAAAACAAATTCGAACGACCAGACATGATATTACGATCATAGAGAAGCCTAAAAAAGTGATCGACAAAAAAGGTCTGCCTGTCTGTCTGTCAGTCAGTCTAACCGTCTGTATGTATAACGAGCTACAGCCTAAACGGTGTAAGCGATTACCTTCAAATTTGGTATGTGTGATTATTTTGGCATTCCTCATAGGGGAAATAGAAATTGTAATTTTAGGCCTAAAAATAACGGTACCTGCCATATGACCTTGAAGGAAGATCTTATTTTTCTCGAAAACGGTTCCAACGATTTGATTTTCACTTTCATTATATATTATATAGTAGATATGTATTGTCTTTATATATAGGTAGGTATATATTACCCTCCTAATTATCGTTATTCAAATGCATTTAAATATACATTTGTACGTAGGTACCTATGTAACCATTCGTTTAATCATATGTATTTCACAATTCATTATATCAAGGTAATCAGTCAAGGTAATCTTACCTACATCGTCTTTAATCTTGCAAAAGATAACTAAACAACCTATACGTACTAACAGCGTCAGTGGTTAGTTACACTAAAGTTGTTAGTTACAAGAGCAAGTTCGTACGATCCAGTCGCATTTTATTTTAAACATTTATGTTTTGTGGCTTGATAAATTTAAGTAGGAAAATTATGATAGTCTTACGAATTGTATACATTGTCGAAAAATTTATGTCGACAATTGTGAATAGTCTACAACGAATTGCCTACATGTAGCCATATAGTAGATAGTCTATATTTATAGTCTACATGGCACAACACGAGGTATGGTAAATTTCTGTACTTGAAAACTGAATTTTCAAGTTTGATTAAAATCTCGGTTTCGATGTTTTGTCCAAATGCAAAACTTACCTATAAAAATTGTGTAGTGATTAATTTTTTTATTTGATTTAAGTTGATCGCAGCTGTAGCTTTCCGAGATTCT
Organism: Philhelius pedissequus; assembly: GCA_910595825.1. Classification (NCBI taxonomy): domain Eukaryota; kingdom Metazoa; phylum Arthropoda; class Insecta; order Diptera; family Syrphidae; genus Philhelius; species Philhelius pedissequus. The sequence goes on along the minus strand of OU343160.1, from coordinate 70,896,686 downwards.
GTGATTTTCGTCGATATTATATTTTTAATTATAGGGTACTTTCAGTAAAGCTTTGCTTAAATATTGTGTGTTGAAGGTATAATTAAAACTTTTAGCATACTAGTCTCTTCTAAGGAGATAATACGTTTAAAATAAAATAACAAGAATTAAATAAGTATAAGATTCTTAGAATTCTATTAATACAAAACTCTAGAATTCTCATTAATAAAATTTGAAAATATGGACATAAGACGAAATGTTCCCTTTTATATGCCATATGAATATGAATTATCAAAAAATCCAAACTTATTTAACTATAATATAAATTACCACCACTTAGCTAATCTATTAAGTCAACATTTGGTATTTGACTATTCGTTTTCCAAATACTCAGCCTTGAAATTTCTCTCTCGACGCGACGCGCCCCAAGAAGCGCTAAATAAATATTGAAAAAAAATTACAATGTCCAAAAAAAATTTCAAAAAAAAAAAAAAAAATACTAATCAGATGCAACCTCTGCAAAGAGAAAACTTTGAGACGCCTAAAAAATAATCAAAATAAAAGTGTAAGAAAAAGTAAGATTTTGGTTTATATTCAAATTTATGCAATATTCATTTACATTAAGTCTGGACCGAAAGTACTTTGTATGTACTTTTCAAAAATTCACTTTAACAAAATAAATAAATCATAATATCAAGCATATATAATTGATAAAAATCACCTTTTGTGACCCAAGGACGCGTGCTAATAATTTCTGATGCTACGAAGTAAAATTGAAATAATTCCTCACAGGCCTGTGCCCTTAGGTTTATTTAATTCAACAAAAAACTTTTCGAGAACCAAATAATGTAAGTTGGCAATTTAAATATTAGTCAGCCACTAAAGCCATGTCGGTGAATACTTTGAAATTGAAGGTATGTTCAGTACATTAAGTTCCCACTTCCCAGCGATCACGTTCCTTGATTTTCTACCTTTAAGAAAATAAAAAGCAAAAATTCTCCATCCTCATTTTAACACCGTGTTGACTATGAAAAGGACAATCTTAAGAACTTATGGAGGGAAACAAAATTTCTCTTTGAAAGGCCTCCCTACGAACTTATGTATGTAAGTAGTCCCCCATAGAGAGTAACACGCACGAACAAAAATTTACATCGCCCACGAATATAAGGATTTTCAAGTGGTTTTCCAGATATACCCCCATAGTAGAGATTAGATAAGGAAAATAAAGACTTCCTAAAGCAATTTTTAAATATTTTATAAATAACTTTTTTTATTTTATTTTTAGCTTTAAGCAAGATGGAGTTGAATTTGAATCGCAGATAGTCCTGCAGAATGATGATAGTAGTGCCTAGAGGGGTTGGAATTACATTTCGCGAATTTTCTTTGTTTTGTTTTGTTTTATTTTCCATATTGAAAGAAAATCGTTTGACGGAATCTTCTTATACAATCCCTTTTTTGATTAGATTTGTTTAAGAATTGCCAAATATACAACGTTTGATGTGATTATCGTGGAATAGAAATTGAAACACTAACTTAATACCTACTTTCTTACAAGCTTTGTGTAGTAACTATAGCCGAAGGACTTTTTTAAATTTAAAGCTTATTGCTTCCAAGAAAATTAGATTCTTTAAATCAATAAATAGAGAAGATCAACAAAACATATGCGTTAACTTTGGTTATTTGACATTTACGGCAAATTAGGATTTCTAAAAAAAGCAGTGGTATATTAAGTGCTGAATTTATTGATAAAGGAGTAAATGCAATTGGTAACTAAAAACAATAAAATATATTTTTATGAAGGAGCAATATGTGGTTGTAGTGTTGTAACTATCTCGTTCACATCAATTGTGTTTATTTTACCTCCTTGCGGGAACTACCGGGTACTGGCTTGTCCATCCGGACATTCATGCTAAACTTATAGGCGCGAGTGTTGAACACAGAAATGAAAGCAACACTCTAATGCTCTGCTTTAATGACTGCTCTGATCGACTCGCAAGAGACTTGCAGAAGCTCCTCAGAAAGAGGAAGTACGGCGGATGAGCCCAAACAACGGCGGCTTCAACAGACAACAAAGCAGATGCTCTAATGAGCTACTTCGACGTATTTGGAGATAAGTTTACTGTAAGTTACTTTAAATTACTGACTCCGGACTTTCCGGCTCCTTTCGTCCAAGGAGTCCAACAAAGGACCTGGCCCTCCGGGTTGAGGGTTGTGCGTGGGGTTAACAACCCCTCCATATAAAAAAATATAAGTTGCCAAGCGACCAATAGCCTTGGAAAAGGCCGGATTAACTGTTGACGACCCGGCAAAATGCATTAAGGATAACGACCTTCGGATATGCACGTGGAATGTTAGAACTCTTAACAGAACACGTACAGCCGAACAATCAGCGGAGGCCCTAGACTGCTACAGAGCAGGAATTACTGCCATCCAGAAAGTGCGATGTGATGGGCCGGGTAAAAGGAAGATGAAAAACTATCTGCGTTAACGGGCTTTGGAGGACATGGTTCAAGCACGAACTATGGTACAAAAAATAAGTATATCACGTTTAAGATGGCTAGGTCATATAGAGCGTATGGACAACAATGCTCCGGCACGCAGGATCTTCGATTACAATCCAGAGGGAAGACGCAGTCAAGGAAGAACTCGCCTATTTGGCGCGCTCAAGTGAAAGCTGACCTCAACCAACTTGGAGTATGTGGATTTCTTAAACACAACCGGCCAGCCAGAACGTGTTATAATATCCATACAGCAAATGTGACGAAACAGGCTTGTAAATATGTTTTCTTAAACATAATAACGGGTGTTTTTTTAGCTGCATGAGAAGTTTCGATGGTTTTGTCTATATGGACATATATACAGTTGAGAATGTTAAACTCTGTTAATATTTCTGTTCAGTAAGGTTTGTCAATTCATCATGAATCTCTTAACGCATCTGCCATCTCGACTTCTTTTTATGACGATATGTTACGTCATTAGCTTATCCCGAAAAACCATAGCCACTCTTGAAGCATTCGAAGCCAGTATTGACGCCTCGTACGGCCATATTTATTAGAAAAAACAGTTAAAAATTGGACTGATCGAATGGACTATGTAACTCTTAGCCGCAGCCCAGGGGACATTGCCGGAAATCTTTGAAAAATATATAACATGAAATTATTAACCAGATGATAATAAAAACTTGATTCCAAATTAAACTTCTCATGTTTCTAAAAAAAACACTCGTGAGAAAATTTTTATATTGCTTAGTTGTTAAGTTGAGGAAAAAAAGATGACACTTGAATTCTTGGACAAATATGAATATATCAAATAAAATTCAAAAATTGTTAGAGCGATTTATTCTCAAATAATGTTTTAAACATTTTTAGGAAAAAAATGGAAACGCAATTTTAAATTAATACACGTATATGTATATGAACCATGAGGAAGTTAATCCCGAAGAAATAAACCGAATCCTAGTTGGCGGTTCGCCTAGCGAAAACTGTTCTCCCTTAATATCACAACATGAAAATGTTTCTGAAGACGATTTTTCTTTGTTCGGTATCGATTTTCTAACAGCATGTAAATCGATTCTTTCAATTAAATCAAAAATCAATGGCCATAGATAAATACATCCTGACTTTGTCAAAAATCTCCTCCCTCGGCTATGCACCTTTAACTCGAATTTTTGATACCATTATTACTTTATCGTATATCCGCTTCTATGGAAACAGGCAAGAATAATACCCATCCCCACAAAAGGTAGTCATACCTTTAAATCAATTGTCAGGATTTATCTAAAACGCAGAAAACTTTTGAAGCCTCTACAAATTGGTTTTCGACCCCAGCACTCCTATATTATAGCTTTGTTTAAAGTAACAGAAGGCCTAAGAGTGTATATCAATATGAACCAACAAACTTATTTTATATATGTAATCTTTCCCTAGCAAATTGTCGACATTTTTGAATGTTCAAAAAGGTGTTCCTCAAGGTTCATTCCTAGGCCCTTTACTATTTTCTATATTTATCAATTCAAAAAAATGTTATTTAAAAAAAATCAGTGCCTTGTTTTTGAAAAATCGATTTTTTCAAAAAAAAAAAAAATATTTATTTTTTTTAATCGAAAACAAGTTTTTTTGTACTTTTAAGAAATTCGTATAATTTAATAAGAAATAATAATTTAATATGAAAAGTGGTTCTATGGGAAGTACCATTAATAAAAACGCAAAATATTTTTTTTTACTTAAAATGTAGAAGCGCTTATTTAAGAACACACACATTTTTCAATCAAAATTCTTGGAGCTGTTTTTAAGTACTTAAGATGATGTATTTAAGTTTCGAAAAGATCGATTGTGGCGTGAACATTAGAAAACGTGAACCAATTAAAACCGAGGGTGTTCATGTTTCTGAGATTGTTCATGTTTTGGAATGTAACACTTTATGATTTAAATTGTATTCATATCGTATTGTCCTACTATTGCTCTTAAAATAAAACACATTTTCATTATTTTTGCTTGAATTTCACATATTCGCATTCGAACGTTGTTAATATGTATATTATGGGATCCGCTGAAGTTGTAAAAATTAATTCAGTGCATTTTTATGTAGAAATGTTGAAATAAAATCTGTTCACGTTTTAGAGCTTTTAGATTTGTTCACGTTTTAGAGCACTCAATGTAAAAAATACAGTGTTCACGTTTTGGCGTAGTTCACATTTTGGGGGGTTAACATTTTTCAATGTTCACTGTATTGGGTTTAAAAAAAAAAAATTTTGTATTTTAAAAACAAATCGGTTTAACCAATATAGGAATACAATACTCATAAGAATTTTAAGGAGCTTTTTCATACAAAAATTGAAAAAAAATTAAATGAACCGTTTTTCAGAAAATTAAAAAAACCAATAAAATGGTATGTTGTAGTTTTATTTATAAAAATCACAGGAGCAATTTTTCAGAAAAATAAGATTTGCCTTTTTGACCAAAAAAAAAATGTTAGCATCCATTTTTAATTTTTTTAATTTTTCTAAATCGAAGGATTATCAAAATACCATAAATGGGGCAGAATATCTCGAAAAATAACACAGTTATGAAGATTAATAAGAAAGCTCGTAACTCGTTTCTGAAATAATGAATTTTCAAAAAATTTTCGAAAATTTTGGCTTGCAGTAGTATTTAGAACTCGTAGGACGACCTGTACAAACATTTAAATCGAAGTCCGATGACCCATTAATGAGAACATCGGAAATAAAAAAAAAATACATTTTAGGCAAAAAATTGTAACCAAAATGTTGAATACACCTATGAAATGCACTCAATTTTCATAAGTCAAAATCTTTACAGCCGGATTCAGTGCTGTTATTATTGGGACTAACAAAATATTCCAAAGTACTAAGTTTGAAGAAAGTCGCTTAATCGGCTTAGGATCTAGATCATCCTACAAACAGCCAGACGAAATTTCGGGACCCCCATTTAGTGTTAACTTACTAAGTCACTCATACAGATTGCAGGTAAGCGAGAGAAAATATTTTACACATCAAAAACTGGCATTTATACCATAAGTTTGTCTATCGTAATACCCATCTGATTCTGGATATTATTTAACCATTCGCAACACCATTTGGAGCTCTTTATGAACCGTCCGAGTCTTTTGACGTTTGTGTTTGCTAGGTCACTAGGATCATCGTGGAAGAAGCTTCCCAAATAGGGCCTTGGTCTTTGGGACAGAGCACGGCACGGTCCTATGGAAAGTACCGGGTTTAGACATTTTTCTATTTTTTTTTTTCAACCATATGATCGGTCGTAGCTAAAAAGACGCACTGATTTTTTTTTTCAAAATCGTTAGAGCCGTTTCCGAGAAAAATAGGTTGGAACGTAACGGTTATATGGCAGGTCGTTAAACCTCTCTTAAGATTCCATCGCTTGCTGATAACATAAATCCCAATCAAAATACAAGATCAGAGTGATAAAAGCGAGTTCCAATTTCACTATCTATAGACTTATTAGAGCTTCCTATAATAACATCATAGATTGAACTCGCAGCCGTCCTCCATTCGCCTGCTTTCTCAGGCAGGGAGAATTCGCACGCACTAGCCAGCCAGAACAAACAAATATATATATAAAAAAAAAAGAAAAGAACAGTAACTTGTAAAAAACAAAAATAATTGATAAGAAGTGTGGTGCTTAGGAAATTATTATAAAAATGTATATATATAAAATTAGTGAAATAGTGGCCATGGAAAAGTGAAAAAAAAATACATATAACATCAAATTCTGGTAAAAAAAATCTTAGCGCATAAGGATACACCGAGAAACGGAACTTTGTGCACAAATTTCAGCAATCCGGATCCCAAAAAAAAAAAAGAAAACCGTGAGTACCTAAACAATTTTACAATTTTTTGTTGAACATACATATTTTTTTTTCTCCGGCCTATAAGCTGTATATATGTAACTGAATATATACATATTTAACAAAAAATTATCCAGCACACACTGATCAAAAAAAAAAAAATTAATGAACTTCTATTTAAAATTTATCTTTAGTACACTACACATGCAATTCAAACAAACCTATTTCATTCAACTGAATCTATATTTCCTTTTGGTCTTATGTTTCATTCAAAAAAATTCTAAGTAAATAAATTGTTAAATAAAATGATGAGGGATTAAAACTACAAAAATAATCGTTGATTTGAGTCTTGTGTGATTGACTGTTGAAAGGGGAAAAATTAATATTTGGACTAACCCAACAGTCTTTTGAGGAAGGGTTAGTCATGGAGCAGTGACCATGGGTCATTTCTAGAGGAGGGCATCCTTCCCAAGATCTCACATCATAGCTAAAATTCTGGTCATTTTAATTCTGTTTTTTTGTTACTCTTCTGAAATTTAATCTTAAACTATGCCTCTTCTATACATCTTGGATTAGTTTACTTTCGTTTCTACTATTATTAATTTCCAGTAGTTTCTTTCTTTTTCAATCCGTCTTGGGTATGCAAGTTATTCAAGCAAATTTTTTTCAATTTTTAGTAGACGCAGCAAGATCCCATCCCACGGCTAGCTGATGCCGAGCACTGCAAGCGTGCCACATGCTGCAACCATAAATGGGAATCTCGGCACTTCGATCTTGGAAGCACTGAAACCCCTCCTGTATGCCACAGTTTACATAATCATCCAACTACGCAAGCAATTGGCAAAATTATGAAGAAATTTGAAGATACTGGATTGGTTACAGATATTGCAAGGCGTGTGCATCATCGTTTCGCTCGTACCACTGAAAATATCGCTGTTGTAAGTCAAAATGTTGCCGAAGACCCGAATGTGTCGATACCTCGTCGTTTTCAGGAATTAGGACTTTCTTACGGCACATTATGGTGTATTTTGCATTTGGATCTACACCTTCATCCATATAAAGTCCAGCTCACACAACAACTGAAGCCAGCTGACCATTCAAAACGTCGTAGATACGTCGAATGGGTGCTTGAACAACAGGCGGTGGACGGCGATTTTTCGAACAAAATTTTCTTCAGCGACGAAGCACATTTCTCACTCGGTGGGTATGTTCATAAACAAAATTGCCGTATTTGGGGTTCTGAGAATACTCAAGTAATTGAAGAGAGGCCATTTCATCCACAAAAAGTCACTGTTTGGGGCGCTCTTTGGTCCGGGGGTGTGATTGGACCTTACTTCTTCGAAAACGACGATGGAACGACTGTCACCGTCAATTCGGAGCGTTGTGATCATATGATAACCGACTTTTTTTTGCCTGCTATTGAAGAATACGACTTGGAGAATATTTGGTTTTAACAAGACGGTGCCACATGCCACACAACTCGAGCGAATATGGTTTTATTACAAGAGACATTTCCTGGCCGCGTAATTTCTCGTCATGGCGATATCAACTGGCCACCAAGATCATGCGATTTGACACCGCTGGACTTTTTTTTGTGGGGCGACGCGAAAGATCGTGTTTATCCAGATAAACTTTTAACTCTTGAGCACTTGAAAACCAACATTCGTCAAGTTATGGCTGAGATACCACCCAATATGTGTCAAAAAGTTTTCGATAATTACCTCAAAAGAATCGATGCTTGCAACAATTCGCGTGGTGGTCATTTAAATGATGTAGAGTTTCATACATAATGTCAATGTTCAAGCTTTATAATAAAAAAGAAGTATTATGAAAAAAAAAATATTTTATATGTGTTTTATTTACCTTTACTTTTGAAACCGCAAAATGGATAACTCGTTATAATATCGATTGGTGGCCGATCCTTTTCACGTTGACATAGACAAATAGTTTACAAGAGCAAGCTTTGGAAATCAAAATGATTGGTAAGATGGGTATGGCGGCGCTAGGAACTTTTGTGTTCATAATAAAACAATTTTTGTTTAAACTTCATTACATCTGTTTCATTTTACAGTTGGGATGGTGAGTAAAAAATGTTAAGTCCTCTTATAAATACAGTAAAGCGCTTTTTCAAATATTCTACTATAATTTTTAAGGTAGTTTTTTTTAGCTCTGAATATGTACAGCCCAGCTAAAAACGCTCCATAGAAAAGCCAACATACCTGTGACGTCACTATAGTGTGAAATCATGTCCATGGAACGTCATTTATAATGTGTCAGAATAAAACAATTTAAAGCATTCTTTTATGATTTCAAAACATACATTCATTGTGTGTCGAAGGGGGCATGGGCATTATCAATTTAGGTCGTAGGGAGGCGTGATACAAAAAACTTTGGGAACCCCTGGCCTAAAACATTCTATAGAATTTTTTTGTATTTCAAAGTGGTAGAAAGCTTTCCTAATATGGCAATAGTAACATCATCCGCATATACAATCACTCTGTAGCTCTCCGCTTCAAGGCATGTCAACAACAAAGTTACCTAATCAATATTAAGATTTTTAGGGCAAAAGCATAAAACATTTATGTATGTAGGTGAATGTATATTAGTGCATTAATTTGAAGCCTAAGCAAATGCTTCAAGACGAATCTTTGTGACTTTTCCACATCTTCTTTTTCTAAGGATCCATCCAAATGCCTGGCATGCATATCACATAATTGAATTGACAGTTTCTTCTGCAAACTGTTTATATTCCGAATTGAATGGAATATCTTTTCGGCTGATGATATTTTTCTATGAGCTAGCTTAAAGGTTTCTTCGACTGAATGTCAGTTGCCGTGTAAGTGTTACTCCTAGATATGGATACTCTTTAACCATTTCGAATTGGCCGTGACCTAGGGTACTTCTCTTTTCTTCCTTTTACCTGCTAATTTATGTATCCTTTCTGCTGTCTAAGGATGCTAACCCCTGTCCGTTCATGGCTTAATGACGCTTGCTCATATTATTTCCACAAGTGGAAGGAATTTCCAAGAATATATAAAATAAATATAAATATGTTTATATACGAGTGGAGTGTATTTTTATGGCTTATCTTATCTCGAAACCACTATAAATCAGAAAACTCATTACGCATACATCGATGGTTAATCATTCTTCGACTTTGTCCATTACGATGAACAACGAATTACTTATTTCCATCATGATAGACTACAAGTGCTATAAATCAGCATCAATCTGAAACGATACGAAATAATGTTTGTGCTTGTGCATAATATCAGTCAATGTTTTTATTTTTTTTTTGTGTCGAATGTCCTTGAAAATTTATTAATTTGTCAGAAGTAATATTGGTAGCATTTTAAGTAAAGACGGCCTTTAAATGATGTAATTTCACCTTGATTCTATTCTTAAATACGAGATGTTTGGAACCCTAATAGGTACAAATGCGACATGCCTAAGGGAGGACATCAACATTTCCGAGCTGGGTAAAATGGCTCATTCCATCTTTGATATTTTTTTCTTATTCTTCGAGTAATTTAGTTAAGCAGAGTAAAGAGAGCAGAGTGATTGCTCCTTTTTATTTGCACAAAGTTTACATTTATTAAAAAACACGGGAATGAGAAACAAATATTTAAAAATCACAAAAAAAAATCAGTGTAACAAAAAATATTTCCCGTTGAGAAACTAGGGGACATAAGAATACAAAATACGCAAACACTTTTAAAGTAGAATCAATTTATACAAAAGGAGGGAAAAACTGTTTGTTAACAAGGGGAATATGACTTTGTACTTTGCTAAAATTTCGTTATTATAAATTTGCTTTATTAAAAAAATACTTAAAGTTTTTTTTTGTAAGTCTTTTAAAGCTTAAAAGATATTTTTTTTTCTAATTTCCGCTTAGAACACATTTTTTTTTGTAAACTAAATTAAGCTTTGAAGCAACAATTCCTTTTAGAAAAAAACTCTCAATGATTTCATCCATAAAATAAGTTGTTTTGCAATTGGGGCAATTTTCTTGGCATGAACATTTTTGAAAATAACTTATGCGTTTTTGCCCCGAAAGTCATTCTGTGAAATAAATATGTAATTGAATGCAAGAGTTGGATGATTTTTCAAACTACTTTTCGACCCATTCATTAATAATACAGAACAATTTTAACCTTATAATAATTTTAACTTTTTGCTTGTAATACCTAAGGTCTTTTAAATGCAACCTTAATTGTACGGCACTAGTTAGAAGGAAATCAAAATTGGAAGCATTGTTCTTGGCAGATTTAATTTGTTAATTAGGTACTTACTACCTCATTATAACCCACGGGCGGAAAACAATTACAATTGGAGTTAAAGAAAAGAATGCTGTCTAGCAGGGGCATCGAGCCTAGATGTCTCAGTTTGAAGTGAAACACTATTTATTCATTAGCTTGCTTTCATACCAAAACCAAAGCGGGGTTTTCAACTAAAATTTACGAAAACTCGAAAACCGTCCACACTAAACACTTACAATAGTATTCATTTGATATTTCAATTATTTTGACACCAACTGTCAAATTTGGCATCAATACAATAGGTTTTAGCTAAACATTTTTTCGTGCTAATATTAGATTTATTTAAGTAAAAGGAATTCCACCCAATTATAAAGCAAGTGCTTATTCATTAAAAGAAAAATGAAGAAAATGTAAAGATTTTGTTTAACTTCTTCTTCATATCGCAAACCCTTATCTTGAAGAGAAAACGTGGTTTTATTTTGCGAATTTTGCACCTTCAAAAGAAAAAAAAGATCTAATTGATGCAGACAATAACAAATACGTTATGAGTTGAAATTGAAATTACCCCAGTCAGCTGTTTTTTTTTTTTCCTTTTTACTGACAGCAACCCGTCAGCTATTTTTTATGTGACGTTTAATTGAGCGCTGAATGTTTCACAAAGTGTGTTTGCTTAGTTCATCTTGTATATCCAACATGATTTCGACAGGTTTTATTTAAAACTTGTAGTTTATCAAAACCTGTGGTTTATCAAAACATTATGGGAAAACTTGTGTTTTCACTTTAGGTTTTCAGCCAAAACCGATAATTTTGCAAAAACCGTGTTTTGGGTTTGGTGTAAAAAGCCTATATGACAAGAGTTGGCTACCAACATTCAATGGGAACGACCGTTAGTGCTCAGCAAACGCAAACAACAAATGGATATAGGATTCACTTACTAGTAATGGGCCATAATCGAATGATTTCAATAATCGAAATATTAGTGTTCAATGATCAATATAATCAAATGTTCATTCCAATTATGAAAAAGTATGAAAATAGGAAAATGTACATGTTCTATATTTCGTTTGATTTTAGGAAGGTCACGAAAATGGACAATTTTAACTACATACTGACAAGCAGGGGTGTATTTATTCTAGGGACAGAAGGACCATAGTCCGGAGTGGTAGGCTACGAGGCCCTACTTTAAACCTTAACTTTTTTTATAATTATTTATTTATACACATTTCAATATACATAGTGTTCTTATTTGAAAGAAAAAAAACTTTGGGGCAAAATTTTAAACGATTTAGTAAAATGTTAAAGCCACTTTTGGCAATTTACTAAGCTAAAAAGATGATTGAGATAATTTTAAACCATTTTAACATTTTACTAAAGTTAAAATCACGGAATGGATACTTTAACTTTTAGCAATTTGCTAAATCCATTATGGAATCTGAAAGTAAATCAGCCTTACATGCGGGGTGCCCAGGTTGGAGTCCTGCTGGTGCACAATTTGTTTTTTTTTTTTTATATAAGATCAGTTAAAATGATAAAAATAGAAATAACTAATACCTTTTAAGAGCACATGTTGGGTTTTCATCACCATGTAATTAATTTACAACGCATAACAACAATAATTGTGTTCATAAAAATTCAAACCCTACAAATGCCCAGCTTTCTGCTTAATTAGCAAATTTACTAGTTTAGAGAAGGTTTGAAAATGTTGAAATAGTTATTCAATCAATAAGCACTTAGGAAATTGCTAACTAGTAAAATGTTAAGCCCTTAACAATGGGTTGTTTAAAATTTTTCGCCAGTGGCACAACCAAACATTGATAAGGGCTTAACATATTACTAGCTACCAATTTCCTAAGTGCTTCTTGACACTTTTTTTTGAAAAGTAAACAAAAAAGAACAATTGAATAATAGACAAGAGCATAGTTTTTGATCTGGAGTCCACACTTTATCCTTTGAGGCACATAACTCCTTTGCAAACATAATTGCTTCAACAGTTTCTAATTTAAATCTATAACAGCTAATTTCTTGAGAAAGTTCTAACCCCTAAGACTCGGTTTATAGAAAAAACAGAACTTGATTGAGATCCAACTCATTTCTTCAACAAGTTTTAATTTTTTTTTTTTTAAACTATGCGCGCACTCAAGGGGTTATGAATACCCTTAACATTTTTATACACAGTTCGAGCGATTAGGAAAATGGGATAGGATTAGAGATGAGATACCGATGTACATTGGTTTTAAATGCCTGATTATCGCAATGGGAGGGAAAAATTCGGTCGGGTAAAGCATTCCACATTCGTGTTGTGCGGCTAAAGAAAGAATCTCTATACTTGACAGTACGTCCGAAGTTGGGCTCAAGGGTAAATTGATGGGCTTTCCTAGAAGCGCGAGTGTTACGGTTGAATAGTTTAAGTGGAGGAATGCCTTAGAACTCAATTTTAGAACTTTGTTCTAGTTAGAACTTCGATTTATCTGGACCTTCAAAATTGGGGGTCTAGCTCGTAAGAACTCGGTTTAATTATAATTTTGTTTCTTCAGCAAAAAAAAATTGTTTCAGTTATGTATGTTGTATGTGATGTATTCTTTTTATATTAAATAAGATCAGTTCTTATTTTCTATCAAAATATTGATTTTTGAAAAAAAAATGTTTTAAAAAAAAAAAGTTATTTAAAATGTTGATATGCAGAATTAGTTTGGCTACCTAGATCTTCCCAGATATAAAATTTGAAAGAAATTCAATGTACGGTTACCGAAAAATTACAAAAAAACTTAATATGAAAGGTACCGTTATTAGACTTTTCCTGTAAACTTGGTTCAGATTAAATGATAGCTATTGCCAACCAAAAAATTCTAAAAATTTTTTTATCAAAATCGTTGGAGCCGTTTTAGAGAAAAATAAGATTTTCCTAAACGGTTATATGGCAGGTACCGTTATTTTTAGGCCTAAAAATTAAATTTCAATTTCCCCTCTGAGGAATGCCAAAAGAATCACAAATACCAAATTTGAAGGTAATCGCTTAAGCCGTTTACGCCGTAGCTCGTTATACACACAGACGGACAGACTGACAGACAGACATTTTTTCCGATCACTTTTTTAGACTGTAGTGTAATGTAATGTTTGGTTGTTAGCATTTTTTGTTTTTTTTTTACGAATGCATAAATTATGCCTTATATTCGTAGTACCTATAATCGCAAATAAAAATTAAGTAAAAAAAACTTAAAAACATATTGAGATGTTTCTACTAAAAATCTTGTGCTTAAGATGTGATCGAATAGAAGACCAAGTATGTACTTGCGATCCAGTTAGTGTAACTCAAATTTGGAATGCTCTATTTTGCCCTCCCATTCAACATCTCCTTTAAAATTACTCCTTATTTTCTTAATCATTCTAAAGGTACAGATGCTGATCTTGCGAATGTGAAATATTTAACCTTGATCTTTATTTTTCAAAACTAAATAAATAAGTACATAATACTTGCACTGCATGCAATAGTTTTAAGGGTAGTAAAAGCCCCTTTATTTAAATAACTTTTTCGTGTCAAACATTTTAGGAGACAAGAGCTATGGCCTGTAGTTTTATAGACTATATCATACATTTCCCATTTTAAAAATAATTGGTTTCGATATTAGATCTCCTTAAAAAAAACGAAATTATAACAAATATAATTTAATACTGGTCCTTGAAAAGCAAAACTCCTCGTAAAATCTGTTTATGTTTTCCATTTCAAGAAAGCATTATTTTATTTTATGCAAATTCAATATTACGTGTTGGGTGTGCATTTTAACATTTTTTTTTTGTAATTCATTTTTATTTATTATTTCCTTAAAACTATGTTAAAGCTAGTCAAAAATTCATAAAATTAGCCTAATTATCAATAACTTACAACTAATTTACTAGCCCTTTATAGGCGCTCTAAACTAAACTATATCACTTAATACTAATGTCTTTCGACCTAAAAACTATTTTAATTTTAAAATTAATTCTAATTATTTTATTTTTATTTAACCAAGAAAACTTAAAAAAAAAACTCGGTCTCGTATAATTTTTCAATTTTTATTTATAAACTTCCTAAATATAAACTAAAAATAATTAAAACTAGATACAACTAACTTATATACCAACTAAAACTAACTTAAACTACTTAAGATACCTAAAAATACCCAAAAACCACTTAAAACTACTTAAAAACTAGAACAGCTACAGCAGCATTTTTTCATTTTTAAAATGTTTATGTTTATATTTTGTATACGAATACTGAAACACATGCAAGCAAACATACATACCCATACATATATGAACATATATATATGCATATGCACATATACATATACGTACATACATAAAAATATGCATCCGCATACATACATATTTTTTTAAATTTTGTTGGTGCCACCCCACTGTTCCCTATACCTAATTACCCTAAATCTATGTAAGTCGGCCAAGACATTCCATCTTCATCGACTTTAAATATTATGATGCTGTTCAGAGAGCCACAGAACTGGTTCTCCTGTTTCGCCCTATCACTTAGGTCCCGATCGGACACAGTCCTACTGAACCGAAGGCGCTCTTCTCCACCTTGAGCGATGACGTCTCGATCATATAGGAGTCGCCTATCTACAGTTTTCCGGCTGACATGGTAAATGAACGGAACCGCCATTATATCCTGTATCAGCCCTCGACTGTCTAAATAGAGGAATGACTCAGGAGGGATGTAGCCACTTAACCGCGCACCCTCGAAGTATTCGTTATTGGGGTAATAAGCTTCAAAAATTAAGCTGTTGGTTGAGGACATCGGTGACCCCGAATCAGCTTACACAAAAAATTTTCGATTCTGTTTATGTTGGCCCCGTTATATAGAACCTGGTTGAAATAATATCGTGTGTACTCTGACTCTGGTGTTCTGTGTAATCCAAGGCAACGTCTAAGACACTGCCTATCAAACACCCGAATCTTTTCCATTTGAGATGGGGCAACGTTGAACCACACCTGGCATCCATAGGCAATCATCGGCCTGATGAGGGCCATGTAGCAAATCACCTTCACCCTGCTGTCAAGACGGCTGCTATAAAATAGTCGTTTTGTCAGGGCAAAGGTTCCTGTAGCCTTGGCCAGAGCTGCACCTATATGTCTGTCGAAATACAGGTACTGATCCAACCAAATGCCAATACTTTACTACACTTTTACTCGCCAGTGGACGTCCATGTGGCCCTACGGTATGAATTGTGTCATGTCCGGCCTTAAAACCGAAATGATTTTTGTCCTCCGCCCACTTGAACAGAGCCCTATTAATAACCTTTTCCAATACTTTGCTGATATTTGGAAGGAGACTTATCGACCGGAGATTCGCCGCATTTTAACAACATTGCGGTGTTGTCCAAAAACAAAAAGATCACATTCAAATACCTACTTAACGTTTTGAAGTTTTCTAAGATACATACATTATATCAGATCGATAGAAATCAGAGGATTCATATTTTCGGCAATTTATGTACATACAATTTCATTAAGTATCAGTAAAAATAAACTTAGAAATAAAATAAAATACGAAACAAATGTATTTCGAATATTTCACCCATGAGTCTTTTCTGAGAATATAGTTTGCTCTTGGCTGGTAATTTTTAAAAATAAAATTTGAACAAAACATTTGTTCCCCTATTTTTACGTACAACAATCTGGGAAATTGTTTTAAACAAATTAGTTTTAATGCTAAACGGAAGGAAGAGTTGTCCTGAAATATAAAGGTATACATAGAAAATAACAGTGCGTTATTTCCAAATGTATAATAAATTCACCTTTATAAAATAAAGTTAAATTTTAAAAATGCCTGTGGGCCTTATGTCTTATGAATATCTGCATTTATTTTTTCCTTGTAGAAAACGATTTTACAGGAACTTTTCCGTAACCTGAAATGAAGTTATTAAGAGAATGGAATGATGTAAAATAGAATTTTCTCCGGCATAATTTAGAAAACTAAAAGAAACAGTTCCAGGATAATTATGATGTGATGACATGAATTTTATTAAAAGTTTAAATAAAATAAGTAAAGACTGTCAAAAATTAACCGTGGGGTATAACGTAACATTTTGCTGACAAACAGGGATATGTGTCAAGTTAGTACTACTTCCTGTTCAGAAAACAAACTTCGACCAACCAAATGTGTAGTCGAGGGCTCTGGGGACTAAGCAAATCTCTTTGAAATTATAAAAGTTATTGAAAATCATTAAAAACAATTTTAACAAATTCATAAAGACTATTATTATATATGGTACACTCCTCTTCAACAGAACAGGTATATTCCTTTTCAAATGCAAAATATTTTTTTTCCAAGGAGGATAAACTAAAATATTTTTTTTGATGGTAACCATATGATCAGGATGTATACTTATGAGTGTAGAAAAAAATTATTCAAAAACCACTGAGTTTTTTTTCACCAATTGCAGTGCAGACAAAATATGTCCACTTTTTTTGTTTCCAAGGTAATATGCAATTATTTCATATGATAGGCACTTGATAGATGCAAGATTTTGTGGGTCTTGTCAAATATATACTGTCTTTTTGTGACTTTTAAAGACACATAATGTACATATATATATAAATGTATGAGGGTATGCACCTATATTTATTATTCAGTGACGTACGCGAAAATTCGTAAAAACGGAAGGTAGAAATAAATGGATACACATAACATTTATATTGCTTAGTTGTTATCAGTGTTGCCGAATCTCATGATTTATCGTGATTTTCATGATTCTTCACCCTCATCTCATGAAATCATGAATTCATTGAATATCTCATGATTTTTTTATATTTTTCTCAAAAAAAAAAACGAGATAGATTTGTCAAAATTTTAAAACAAATGATGCGAATATAGTACGAGTATGTATCGACATATGCAACTCCTTTGTTATATTTAATTTAAGAAGATTCAAATAATTAGCTATTCAACATTTATGTAACTCAAATGATAGTCAAAAGAAAACGAACAAAATAAAAACAAGAAAATCAAAAAAAAAAAGAACAACATACCGTTTACAGTTATTTTTATGTGTTGTTCTTGCGTTTTGAATCGGAATTTAGTTTATTGAAGTAAAACAGTCAACGGACACATTTTTAATTAAAAAGAAAAAAATATATATCCGAATCCGAAAACCTAAAATCCTGGAACAACTTTGAACAATACAAGGCTTTCAATTTTTCAATGCCATTGTTTGTCTTTCTTAGTTAAAGTTAAACAAATTTACTCAAGATTTAATATCAACAATAGTGTCTTCAAAGATTTGGAATCTTTGTCTCCAATGAATGTTGTAAACTAAAAATTACAATCAATTTTTCCACTATTAAACATTTTCCAAATTTAGTAGTTGAAGATTTTTTTCAGGAAATATGTAAAGAGTGGAGAATGCTTGTTAATTCAAACATTACTAGTAAATGACAAAGTAATAAACGACAAAGAAGAATTCTGGCAATGTTTTAGAAAAATTAAACTGGCCGACGATAGCTTGGCACATTCAATTTTAACGAAATTTGTTTTTGAAATCTTTTCATTGCCACATTCTTCAGCTTATACTGAACGAAGTTTTTCAAAGGTTAGCTTTTCAAAACCAAAATAAGAAATCGACTTGAGGTCGATTAAATTATGATTTAAATCGACCTCAAGTCGATTTCTTATTTTGGTTTTGAAAAGCTAACCTTTGAAAAACTTCGGGCGTATGACCTCCTCAAAAATCAGGACTGTTTTGATTACAAAGTTACTAAGCCCTTGATTACCAAATATTTTAGAAAAGTTTACAATCAGTAAACTTTTTAATATTATTTTTCTATTTATATAATAATTTTTTTTTACTCAAAAATTGTCTAATTTCTGTCAATCATAAGCATAGATAAATTATTATAAGGAGTAAGATGTGCCTTCTTTGTACAATGCCCAAACCTGAGCTGTCAAATCATTGAGGATTTCAGACAAGTATACGTAAAAAATACCCACATGTTAGAAAATCGTCATTTGATCATTGAAGAGGAATAAGACAAAAAGAGAAAAAATCTATGATCATAAGTTTGCACTGATTCTTGTATGCTCAATGAAGAAAAAGCAATCTAATGATTTTTTTTATTTAATCGGCAACACTGGTTGTAAGAGTTTGAGAGAAAACAAAGATGCTATTTGAATTCCTAGATAAATAAGAATATATCAAAAAAAATCGAAATTCATTGGAGCGGTTTTTTAAAAAAAATTAATTTTGTACCTATGTATAAAATTTTAAAAACATTTTTAGAAAAAAAAAAATTGAAACGCTATTTTAAAGCTATTATTATTCTACATATGAAATTCAAATTTCAAAAAAATTCAGAGACTGGTTTTTGAAAAATCGATTTTTCAAAAAAAAAAAAAAATTACAGTAGAATCTCAGATAGATGAACAGATATAAAACAGGCCCTGTTCATCTTTTCAAAATTGTTCATATTTCTAAGCATACAATTTTAGTTAATGAAGAAGACCATATATCCACACATTAAAAAGTTAAAACACACCCGAAAATACTAAATAGATACTGTAACTTAAATATAACAAGACAAGCTGGAGGTAATGAAATAGGAAAAAATAAAATTGGAAATCGTGTGTTCATCTTTTCGAGTACCTAAAATTCAACCCGTTCATCTTTGGTGGAAGAAAACGTTCATCTTTCCAAACTGTTCATCTTATAGAACCGTTCATGTTTCCGAGATTGTACTGTATTTATTTTTTTTTAAAATCGAAAAACTTATTTTTTGAAAGTTTGTTTAGGGAGCATTTATATAAGAAAAACTAATTTTAATCGGCTTATCCAATAATTCGAAAATATGAAAAGTGGTTCTATGGAAGGTACCGTTTATACTGCAATACTGCAATAATTTAAGAAAATACCTACACGTTTTTTTATAAGATCCGTTTTTGATAAATAATTTTTTTTTGTTAACGGTTATTTAACATTTGTATATTTTAGGAAAATTGTTTTTTAAACTATTTAAGATAATGTCAAAAAACTACCACATACGAAGTTTCGAAGAGATCCGTTAAGTGCTTTTTTAATTTCCATTTTTTTTTTTTTTAATTGTGGCTTACAATAGTGTTTAAACTTTCTGGGAACTTCTGAGCAAAACATTTTTAAAAAAATCCAATTAACCATTTCCCAGATATCCGAAAACCAAAAAAATGATTCAATAAGATGTACCAATAGTAACATTTTTTTTTTTCAAAAAAAAAAAATAACCAAAGGGTACATTTTCCTTTCATTAATGAACTGATTTTTTTTTTATCGCCGACCGAAATGGGCCCAGTCCCCTGTTAATTTCGAAGAATGAGCTCCAGCTCATCTTCGATTCATTAAAGAAAAAGAAGTCAGCAGGAGTCGATGGTATATCCAACGTTGCACTACGACATTTGCCTCAAGAAACAGTTGACATTTATATTACACTGTTTAAAAACGCGCTGAATAATGTACATATATTATCCAGTGCGGTGGAAGACAGCTGTGGTGCACCCTCTCCCTAAAAAGGGAAAGGACAACTGCAATCCGGCGAATCTCCGGTCGATAAGTCTTCTTCCGAGTATCAGCAAACTATTTGAAAAGGTTATTAATAGAGCCCTGTTCAAGTGGGCGGAGGACAAAAATATCATCCCGGATAATCAGTTCGGTTTTAAGGCGGGACATGACACAATTCATGCCGCGTCTAAACTAGTTTCTGATATCCAATGGAACAAAACTAAAAAGCAGTGTACGGGTGCCTGTCTGGTTGATTTGGAGAAGGCCTTCGACACCGTATGGTTAGAAGGTCTCTATCTAAAGCTAACCAGACTAGGTATAAGTAAACCTCTATTGTATATGCTTTATGACATGCTAAATGGTAGAAAGTTTGTTGTCAAGAGTGGCAATGTAACTTCTACCGCAATTTTTAATATTAACAATGGTCTTCAGCAGGGAGCGGTTAACTCGCCGATTCTATTCAGCATTTACACCAGCGATCTGATAGGTAGTCTAACTCAGGCAATTGCGTACTCCGACGATCTAATTACGTACAGAACAGCTAATACAGTTGAGTTCTTCTGCAGAGTGACTTCGACTAGATTCAGCTATATTGTGATGACTGGAAGTTGAAGATCAACTTCCAGAAATCAGAAACTATTTTGGATAGGACTCCGTTGTCTAGCGCCTCAAGGGATACGAGAAAGAACTGGCGCAAGTTTGTGATCGTAGGGCCACATGGACATCCACTGGCGAGTTAAAGTGTAGTAAAGTACCTTGGCATCTGGTTGGATCAGTACCTGTATTTCGATAGACATATAGGTGCTGCCTTGGCCAGGGCTAAGGGAGCCTTTGCCTTGACAAAACGACTGTTTTATAGCAGCCGTGTTGACAGCAGGGTGAAGGTGATATTTTTCATGGCCCTCATCAGGCCGATGATTGCCTACGGATGTCCGGTGTGGTTCAACGTTGCCCCATCTCAAATGGAAAAGATTCGGGTGCTTGAGAGGCAATGTCTTAGACGTTGCCTTGGATTATACAGAACACCATAGTCGGATTACTCAAGATATTATTCCAACCAGGTTCTATACAACGGAGCCAAAATAAACGGAATAGATAATTTTGTGTTTAAGCTGATTGGGGGTCACACTGCAAGAGCGATGTCCTCAACCAACAGCTTAATTTTTGGGGCTTACTACCTCAATAATGAATATTTTGAGAGTTCGCGGTTAAGTGGCTACATCCCTCCCGAGGCAGCCGGAAAACTGTAGATAGGCGACTCCTGTATGGTCGAGACGTCATCGCTCAAGGTGGAGAAGAGCGCCTTCGGTTCAGTAGGACTGTGTCCGGTCGGGACTGAAGGGATAGGGCGAAACAAGAGAACCAGTTCTGGTGGCCCTCTGAACAGCATTATGATACATAAAGTCGATTAGGATGGTATGTCTTGGCCGACTTACGTAGATTTAGGTTAATTAGGTATAAGGAACAGTCGGGGTGGCAGAAAAAAAAATTTAAAAATATGTATGTTTGCGGGTGCATTTGTGCATGCAGCTGCGTGCATGTGCATGTATGTACATACGAATATGTATGTACGTATGTACTTGGCTGTGTGGGTTGCATGTCTCTGTGTGTCTGCATGCGTATACAAAATATACAAAAAAATATATAAATAACCGACAAAAGCTGCTGTGGCTGTTCTAGTTTTTAAGTAGATGTAAGTAGCTTAAGTTGTTTTTAGTTAGTATAAGTTAGTGGTATCTAGTTTTTAATTATTTTTAGTCTAGCTTTAAGTAGTTTGTAAGTTAAAATAAAATGTAAAAATGATATGATACTAAGTTTTTTTTTTTAAAAAGTTTTCTTGGCGAAAATAAAAAAATAAAATAATAAGCATGGATTCATATAGTTTTTAGGTCGAAAGACATTAGTATTAAGAGATATAGTTTAGTTTAGAGCGCCCGTAAAGGGACAGTAAATTAGTTGTAAGTTATTGATAATTAGCCTAGTTTTAAACATTTTTGTCTAGCTTTAAGATAGTTATAAGTAAAGATTAAATAAAAATGAATAAAAAAAAAAAAACAATATGAACCGAGTGTGAAGCAAATCCATCCAACCGTTAAGGCTGCAGACTCGAGGACAGACGGACAGACAGACGAAATTGGGGGACTCACTCTTTTGGTGTTGTCTATAGGCGTAATCTATAACTTGCCTTATAGACTTATAGTAAATATAATCGCAAGTAAAAAACGTATTTTGAATTTGAAAAACAAACATTGCACCTATTCTGTTGAAAAGGAGTGTTTTTTTTCGAACTTGAGATTTTGATCAAACTTGACATTAGTATAAAAGAGAACACGAACAAATTGGGCCGACGCGACAATTCCGTCAGTCTGTTTATCTGTAGCACGAGCTATAACCTAAGCCGCATGATTTAGTACGATTCTAAAAAAAAAGTTGCCATTTGGTGATTTTCACTTAAATAAAATGATAATCGATAGTACGATACTAAAATCGTTTATGATTAGCAAAATTCTCATTTTAGTTATATAGCATCATAGTAAAAATTATTTCACATATTACTTAATCGACTAAAATTTTGCGCCATGTTAGTAGTTCTTATTATTTTTTTAGTTGTTTGTAGCTATTTGCTTAGGTCGGATAATTTTTGGAATACTCTTGAAAAATTTTAATGAAATTTTCGGTCATAATAAAGGATAATTATATTCTCGCATGATTTTGTTATTAATAAAGTACCTATTTCCTGCAATCCCTCAAACCATTAGAAAGTGTACATTCTTTTGTTCTTGTTTTAATAACAGAAATAATTGTGGTAAAACTTTGAAAGTATACCTATATACCACCTAACATTCAATAAAGAAACAAAAAACTCATAAAGCAAAATATCTAACGCTAACCTGCTATATCAGTTTCAATGATTGGAAAACTTCAAATCGTACCTTTATATGAAATCCTTTCAAGTTGCTCCTATTCAAAAGAAACCCCATTTTAGTTATTGAAATTCTGTTCACTGGAGTAGAAGCACTAGGACAGAGTTACTTGTACACCATCTGGCAGAATCAGGGACAATAATATCATCACTGTGTTGTGTGTATGTACTATATAGTATTTGTAATAGTGTTGCAAGAGAAAAGATACTTTTGCATCATTTCTATTGCTTTGTAGGATAAAGTTTTTTACTCCAACGCGTTACAGATGCAGCAGGGTATTGTTTTTATTGTGAATGGTTTTTGTATAAAATTATTTTCTGCCATTTATCCTTATAGTCCTTTTTGGTAAATGTTTTGTGAATTTTATTAGCATGAGAGAGCAAAGTTTTGTGCATCAATTAGTATTGTTTGTGTGTTGTACACTTTGAAAGGGAACAGTTCAAATTTGTTACACATACATCTAATTCAGGATTTAACACAAGTTTCTTTTTAAGTTTTATGTTTTTTAATTTAATTTTTCTATATCTGACTATATTTTAGATGTATTTGGCGCATAGATCTGCCTGCATTTGAGCACATTGCAAGGTTGTGCTGACTTTGGCGGTAGCGGTTATTTAATGCCTGAATATACGAGGGGCGTTCAATATATTCTCCGTATCAGGGTGAAGCTGTGGTTATATATATAAATTGACTTATTTATCAAGTAATACTATTATTTTAGTGCATTCATGTAAAATTTCATATAAATGTGATTATTGATTCGCGTCTTATCTCTAGTTAAACAGAATCATGATGGCAACTGAGACAATGATGGTAAAAATTGAGCATCGCGCTGTAATTAAATTTCTCACTAAGCAAGGAAAAAGTCAAAAAACTATTCATGAAGCGATGGTGGCTGTTTACCAGGGTTCCGCACCTTCATTATCAACTGTGCAAAAGTGGTCAAGCGAGTTCAGAGAGAGAGGCAGAGAGAGCGTTGAAGACGACCCCCGCTCCGCTCCGGCGCCCCGGCTACTGCTTGTACGGGAAAAAGCATCAAAGAAGTCGAAACACTTGCTCTTGAGGATTCCCGAATAAAGGTGAAAATGATGGCAGAGATCACCAAGCAGAGATCACCAAGCTTTCACCTGGTAAAAGTGAGAATCGCATGCTTTTGCGAGAGCTTTTGGAGATGTGTAGTGAGAACGCGGACGGTGTTATGGATCGAATTGTTACTGGGGACGAAACATGGGTTCACCATTATGACCTTGAAAGCAACGGGAAGCTCATGGCCACAGTTTTTTGGGACTCAAAGGTAATCTTGCTAATTGAGTACAAAAAAAGGTGAAACCATCAACGCCACATCATACGCTTCCACTTTGCATAATTTGCGGGAGGAAATTAAAAAGAAAAGACGGGTAAACTCGCACCGGGTGTGTTGCTGTTTCATCACAACCCTCCTGTTCACACGGCGCGAGTTTCCAAGAATGCTGCGCGAGATTGTGGTTTCGAAGAAATCCAACACCCACCCTATAGTCCGGACCTTGCCCCTAGTGATTATTTTCTGTTTCCGGATTTGAAAAAATGTCTTCGTGGAAAAAGATTTTCGGATGATGAAGAATTCAAGTCGGCAATAAATGGGTATTTTGCAGAGAAAGAGGAAATTTATTTTTTTGAGGGCTTAAAAAGGCTTATCTCAAGATGTAACAAATGCATTGATGTTATGGGAGGTTATATTGAAAAATAAAAACAATTTAAATTGAATTCGCATTTTAATTCATATCGATACCGAAAATTGAGAATTATTGAACGCCCCTTGTCGTCTAAAATTTTGAAAACATTAATAAAAAAATTGAAACGCCATTTTGAAGTAATTATTAATCTACATATAAAATTTTAAAATTTTATATACAGTTTTATTAATGCTTCTATTGGAAGCATTTGCATAAAAAATAATTTTAATTGGTTGATCCAGTAGAAAGAGAGCAGAAAATATAAAAAGTCGTTCTATGGGAAATACCATTAATAAGTACACAAAGAAAAATATTTTTAATTAAAAGTGGACTGCACTTATTTAAGAACACACATATTTTCATATCAAAATTCGTGGATCTTTTTTTAACGTTTTTTTTTTTTAACAATTGGACGGGAGGTACCGTTGTTATTTATTTTAGGAAAATATTTTTTTTAACTATTCAAGATAATTTCGAAAAACTACACTTTCCCAAGTTTGGTAGTGATAAGGGTGATCAATATACGGTCAACAAAAACCATGGGTTAAATCGACGATTAAATCGTTAATTTTCTAGAATTTTAGTTAAGTTGTTAAATCCACATACTTTTATCAAATTGAATCATATAATCTAAAAATTGAATGAAAAACGATTCTTCAAATTAAATAAACGTAGTTTTCATTTTGAAAAGACATTATTCAATTTTACTATATTTGGTCTTCAATCCAATAAATTTGTCTTAATTTTCACATACATTTTTTTTCATATTGAACCAATATTCTTCATATTTTCACACCTATATTTTTGAATTGATGATATATTCTTCAATTTGACGAATTCTGGTCTTCAAATTAATGATTTTTTGTTATTCTCACATTAAATTTACTTCGTAGTGAAAATAAAATCTTCACAGTTTTACACCTGCATTTTTAAATTGATAAAATATTCTTCAATTTAAAAAATGCAAAAACGTTTTTCTTCCAACTTATGCATTTTCTTCATTTTAACATCAAACTTTCTTCAAATTGAAATAAATCCTTCATACTTACTCACCCATTGCAGTGTTTTTTAAATAAATTTAAATTTATTCCATTTAACCGAAATTTTGTTTTAATTATGAACCACCTTCTGCAACATCAAAAATATCCTGAAAACCAGTCCTTTTCTTTTATTCAAAAACTATACTAATTTTCTTTAAGTCTAAAACCATTTTATTTATTTTTTTTTATTATACACAAGCATCCGTTTGTAGGTAGGCTAGAGAAGTCTTACATGAGGGTTTAGTTTAATTTTACTATATAATAACTTAATACTTAATTATTTAATAATACATACTAATAAATAATAAAAAATGAATGTTAATTTTATTAATACTTAATATAATAAGTTATTTTAATGTCTAAAATTTAATGTGGGCTTTTTTCACTATAGTTCGCTTTAAAATTTTAAATTAATGCTTAGACTTTGAATCTATCCTTAAAGATAATGACAAAATAACTAATTTTCAACCGAAAAAACAATAATTCTTCAATATGAAGCAAAAGTCGTCAATATGAGGAAAATTCTTTCCTGTATTTAAGGAAATTTATTCAATTTAAAGAATATAACAAACTCGTTTGTCGCATGGTAAAAAAAACTTCAATTTGAAGAAAATTTAGTCAAAATGGTTATTATCAATTTACAGATGAGATTTCGTTAAATTGACGACATTTTTTTTTAAATAAAAAGGTTTTAAGAAAGTGTTTTTTTTTATAATACAATTCTATATACTACTGAAATTACTCAGCCAAGTAGAAGACTTAGCATTATATTTAATTGGACTTGTTGAATTATTGATTCAAAATAGCTTTTAACGGCCTTTAGTCCACAAAATTTGCGTTTCATCCCGGCAATTTAATGATTAAAATTTTAATCTTGTTGGATATAGTTCACATTGCTTTTTTGTCAAAAAATGCAAGTAAGTTGAACTGAACTTAACAAAAATTGCATATTGGTAAGGCGCTCACTAACCAACTGATGAGTCCAAGTGAGATTGCCGGGATGAAACGCAAATTTTGTGGACTAAAAGCCGTTAAAAGCTATTTTGAATAAAAAGGTTTTTAATTCACATACACTTCTGAAGAACACCAGAATACTTTTAGTATTAATGAAGATTTTTTTTTTTCAATTTGAAGATATTATAAATTTGGAAAATGGCGTTGTATAGAATTTCGTTAACACGAAGGGACTTTTTGGAGTGATTATTTTCATTCACAAAAATATTCTTTTTTCATCAATAATTCTTCTATTTGAATAACGTACTAATCTGAACGAAAAAAAGAAGAAATTTTACCGATTTTGAAGAGTAAATCTTCATAAATAATACAAATTTTGCAAAAAAAAAAATGTCAAATTGAATAATTGCTTCTTCAAAAGATTAACAAAATATTTTCGTCAATACCACCTTAGGCATTTGGTTCAGTGTACCAAATACGAAATTTCGTTCCGCCGTTCTTGAGAAAAATAAGATACTTCTTTTTGGCAAAAAAATGAAAACACATTTTGCTTTTTGGTAACGAAAATTAATATGTTGATGATTTAATATACACTCATCGCCACTTGAATAGGAAGGACATCATGTACACTCTTCTTTCGATCGCTAATAATTGGAAAGCGAAATGATAAAATAATGCAATTTTGCCCGTTATCTTTGTGCAACTCTCTTCTTCTTTCACTGTGAGAAATTGCAAGTTCTGGAAAAAAACCGTTATATGTTTTTTTCCATTTTTAGTTAACATTCGCTTAAACTAAAGTAATATTTTTGCGCCACTTGAATAGAACATGTTTTTTTTTATAACTTTGCACGCCCTCAAGGGATTATGATTACCCTTTATATATTTTTCTTAACACAGCGCGTACATCCGTTGGAAGAAGAGAAAGAAGAATAGGAAAGATGTGTGGCGCGATGTTCTGAGACTAGAGCTGGTTGTTGTCTCAGATTTATCTCCAAGGATGGCGGCTGTACTAAAATTAACCCGAATCGAAAACAGCAACGCCTCAGTTTTGTCGCGCACATGTAACCTGGACTTTAGAGTGGCAGAGTAGTCTTCTCCGACGAAAAACAATTCATTTGGAAGGCCTCAATGGCTATATGTGCTATTTCCATGACCTCCGAAAAGAAACTTTGGACCGGCTGCATAGCAGAGTCGGAAGGGCGCTTTTACCAGTAATGGCACATGCAAACTACATTTTATGTCAACCACAATGAATGACTTGTCTTACAATGGTGTATTGAAAGAGGCCATAATTTCGAACTCTTTTTGGACCACGGATTTATCATCATGATAATGCTCCAATACACACAGCCCGGAAAGTTAAAACCTTTATTAAAAGCCAAAATATGGAGCTATTAAGCTGGCCGCCCTATTCACCGGACTGTATTATCATGGAAAATGTGTGGGGATGGTTAGACGTCAAGTACACGGATTAGGGCAACAATATTCGAGTATAGCCGAACTTTTTTTTTTTTATAATTTACACGCGCTCAAGCGATTATGATGCGATTACATGCTTTTTTTAACACAGCGTGGGCGTGAGAGAGAAGATATAGAAGGATAGGAAAGATGTGTGGCGCGATGTTCTGAGACTAGAGCTGGTTCTTGTTGCAAATTTATCTCCATGGATGGCGGTTGTACTAATGCAGAGAATTGATCATGTTCTATTTATCTATGTCTCTTAATTCGCATTATTTTATTTATTAAGTTGCCATATTGCATGGGTATACTAGTTAACTCAATCACATGCTGTTAGTGTTATGCCTAAACAGCATGGCTGAGCAAACCTGCAACTCAATTTATGACAATTTTTAGAATTAGTTTTTGATGAAGAATAAGACCACATAGACAACGGCAGGAATCGAACCTCCGACCACGAGGTTGACAGGCGAGCACACATATATCGCGCCACGGCCATCGAATTAGCTTGGATCTCGATTTCCCTAAATTATTTGGCAAATTTGTATACATCCCTTCCAAACCGGATGTGTGAAGTTTTGGAGCAGAATGGTGGGTCAACACACTATTAAAACTTTTTTTTTTAAATCTGAAATACTTCAATTACTTTAAATTTAAGTAATGTTCTTAATAAAAAGAATCGTAATAATCTAAAATGTTTTTCTTTTAAAGTGCCTCGCACTTTGCCGATTTTTGGTCAATAATTATTCATTAATACTTAACGCTTTAGCATTATACGTTCCTTCTGGCCAAACAATTAAATCAGCATTTATTTAAAAAAATTAAGTCTATAATGTTTGGTTTCGGAGGAATAGACGATAGAAAATAGAGCTAAGGAGTGTCCTATTCAAGTGGCGAGGAGTGTATCTTGGTCAACTCAAATCATTTGCTAATCAAGACGAAAAGGAAATAAATCGAACAATTGGCAACAGCTGTAAGCAGTATTGGAACGTAAAACAAATACTCAAATCTAATCTCAGCAACAATAGTTTGTTTTTAAACTTTTTGAAAAAAAAATAAAAAAAAAATATTACCTAAGCAGTTTTCAAAATATAAATTTAAAATAAATTTTTTTTTTTAAATGCTTTTAAAAATAAAAAAAAATATTAATTGAAAATATTGTTACGCAGTATAAATTGGGCAACCCAAGCTTATACATATGTGAAATTTCGAAAGAATCTGTTAAGTAATTTCGAGATAGTCGAAATAAAAAAGCGGTCATATGGAAAGTACCGTTTTTATACATTAATTTTTTTTTTCAACCATATTATGATCGGTTGTACCTAAAAGGCTGCACTGATTTTCTTAATCAAAATCGTTAGAGCCGTTTCCGAGAAAAATTGGATTTAACGTAACGGTTATATGGCAGGTACCGTTATTTTTTCAGCTAAAAAAAATATTCAATTTCTCCTCTGTACAATACCTAAAAACGTCTATATACTAAGTTTGAAGCAATTCGCCACACCCGTTTGGGCTGTAGGTGTCTATACATACATACAGACAGACTGACAGACATACAGACGGACAGAAATTTTAGACCGTCTTTTTTATTCTTCGCTATCATCGTAATGTCATGTTTGATTGTGATCTCAAAACTTTTTTTGAACGAATGCATAACTTGCCTTAATAGTACTTATAATCCCAAGTAAAAATATATATTAGACTCATTAATCTTACCAGCAATGATATATGGATTAGATACGTTTGGGTTGACAACAAATTCGTAAGAAATGCTAAGAATCTGTCAGACAAAACTTGAACGGAAAATTTGCTGAATATAATACAAGTACAAAGCATTGAAAATGAAGATATAAGGAAAACAACACAAATAATCGACTTAATTCAAAGAACGAAGCGATTAAAATGGAGCTGAGCTGGACACATATCTAGAATAGAAGATCAAAGATGGACGAAGTTGGTAACTAAATGGCAACCGTCGATCGAATGATGAGCGACCTAGAGGACGACCAAAAAAGAGATAAGCTGACGATTTAAGAGAATTCAACCAAAATTGGTACAACGACGCAAAGAACAGAGACTTATGGGTAACTATGTGGGAGGCTAACCTATAAGACAGAGCTAAATAAATAAATTTTCAGAGCACATTGTAATACTATTAACTTTAAATTAAATACTTGAACCTTTGATTTGCTGCACCACCTTAAATATATTTGTTAATATTTATACATATGTTTTTATACCTATTAAATTTGTGTAAGCTAATTGGCGAATAAAGCTTATAATAATAATAATAATAATAATATTAATAATAAAAATACATATAACTTCCAATATAGTGTACACATACATCGCAAGTAAAAAGGCTAATGATCTCAATCGGTGGCACGTTTCGCTAAGATAAAGTTGTTGCCCTATTGTTATGAGGGGCTCTTTATTATACTTAACGGAATTTTATTCTTCTTATGGGATGACAGATATAGCTAATCTAGTAAACCTAATGAAAAAACCTCCTCGACAGGGTTCACCTTGTCGCGGTGAGGAGGCTTATGTTAGAATCTTCAGCTGTTCAACTGTGGATTCACATCCTCAAATCTGCAGCTGTACAGCTGTAGATTTTAACTAACTAAGAAACCTTAACCCATGACCAAACATGAACGATACAACATATACAAACAAAAATTCAGCGGGGATATACGCTAAAGCGTCGGCAGAAGTCATGGCTGCCGGCGAGGGCTTGGCTTCGCAAGAAGCTAAGTCGCCAGTGACAACGAACATACACAACGAACATACAAAACGAACATTAACTATACGGACACCAAAGACAAAAAGGACATAAAGACAATGACGGGCGAAGAAAATAACTTGCTTCTCAACCCTTTTCCCAATCTCGTGGTAGAGGATAGGGCCAGTATCGAAACCGTTGACAGTGACGATGCCATTGACTGCTGTTCCGTTGCCAGCTCCAAACTCTCAAGATTGTCTACCACCTCCAGGCGGAGAAGAATCTCCAACTGTAGGAAAACAATCAAATGACTTGTTACAAAGAGTTGGGAAGACGTTGATGAAAGGGACCGCAAACGACTGCACAACGCACGTGTTTTCTGCAGAGGGATTTTCCAATGGGGTATGAATTTAAAACTCATACTTCGGAGGAGGCTCCTCCTGGGGAAAACACCAGTGTCAGTGGATTGATGGGACAGCCCCACTCACGTGTTGGTACAACCCAAACCAAGGTAAGGACGATCTCCTCATCCACTCAAGCAAAGACTGACCTAAACATACCGGGGTATCCGATCTATCCGTCATAGGTTCTATGCAGCCATCTGTTTCCTCGGGCCTGGCGGGTGATATGATGCCATTGAGAGAGGTGGGTGATG
The DNA here is from genome assembly GCA_910595825.1 of Philhelius pedissequus. Lineage (NCBI taxonomy): Eukaryota > Metazoa > Arthropoda > Insecta > Diptera > Syrphidae > Philhelius > Philhelius pedissequus. The sequence goes on along the minus strand of OU343160.1, from coordinate 70,865,141 downwards.
GAGCAATTGAGGAGCATGCAGGGCCGCAGCCTAACTTCCAAATCAGTTGCGTCTACCTTCTCATTACCAGGGAAACTGGACGAACAGACTGACCCAGCAAAGGTACACTCCAACAAGTTACCCGACACACCAGACAGGCGTTGTAAGGAGCCATCATCACCATCGGGCCTGGTTGGTGCTAAGGTAACCCTTGGTGAGGTAGGGGGAAGTGGTAAGCCCCTAGGCTTCATGCAGTACCCCAGCCCTGCTTATAGCATGGGTGTGTTCTACTCCTCCCAGCCAGGTGACTGCACTGGGAGCACTATAACTACGAAGAACATGACAGTCGAGGTGGATCAATTCCAGCAATACAGAGCCACAACAAATACAACGACGACAATTACGGAACACTGAGAGGACTGTCCGGCATCTAGCTGCCAAAAACCCTGAAACCTTAACGGCTAAGGAGCGGCTGGACAGATCCAAACAACTGCTCCAGACGACGACGGGACCAACTACAAGTACGACGACTATTCCAAGCCCTAGGAACTCGCTGCAGGAGCGTCTATGGGGAGACCCCCACTGACCCATTAGCTAATGTGGGTACGTCCAAGCGAGCGAGGAACGACACGAACTCACCGACGAACTCACCTAAGAACGCAACCAAAAAAGCCAGGAACTCCAAGGTACCTGTAGGGCAACAGTCGCCATAGTTGACCATGGCAACCCTACTCGTAAACTGACGGAGGACCCATGGCAACTAATCGAACTAAGGATCCTTGAAGAGGTAAACGAGGCAATCGTAAGCAGCCAGTCTCCACCACTCTTCGATACCCTCGCCAGCTTTCGAGGACTCAAAATGCTGTCATGCGAGGATGCATAAGCCTTCGCATGACTCAAAGACTTTGTGCAGAGAAGTGTAGCCCCCTGGCCCAACGCTGACCTCCGCCTTATGGGGAGGAAGGAAATCAGCAAGTTTTCTAGGCGTAAATAAAAAATATTTTTTTTTCAAAAATCCAAAAATCGTTAGAGCCGGTTTTGAGATAATTGAGATGGTAGAAAAAATTGTATGGCAAGTTCCGTTAGTTTTGGACCTAAGAAACGATTCAACTATCTATTCTAGACAATCACCGAAAAGGCCAGTTTGAAGAAAATTGCTTCAGTCATTTTTTATTTAGAGAGTTGCACAGAAAGACAGACAGACGGAATTGCGGGACCCACCTTTTTTTGTGTTCTCTGTCATCGTAATGTCAACTTTGATTAAAATCTCGAGTTCGACTTTTTTTCAAATGCAAAACTTGCCCTACATATATATGTATATTGCAAGTAAAAAGTGTGTATACTAATTTAGGTATGGTCTACATTTTTTAACAAAAAATTGTTCAAATATGTCATACAACCATTTTTTTGATTTTCGACTTTGACATTAGCTGATCCACGGATTTAGATAAAAAATATTTATATAAGAGGTAATCCTATCTCTAAATAATTCTGTATATAAAAATGGTCAATGAATAATATTTGTTTCTATTTAACAAAAAAAATCAATTTTCTTTTGTGAAAGTTCAATATTTCTAAAATTTGTAGACAATGTTTTTTGACATCCTGTTTTTAACTTTATGTTATTAAATACTAAAAATGTTTATACCAAATTTGTTAAAAAAAATAATTAAATAAATTTTATATATAAAACATTAAGTAAAAATCGACTTTAAAAATATTAAATATATTTACTTACTATTTATGCTCACAATGTGACCAACATATTTGCAAATACATGTGATTCAGTCGTGCATTTTATAGATGCCCATAATTTAACATGAAAAAATAATAACCCGTTTCAAATTTTTTACTTGTGATTATAGGTACTATAAGGCAAGTTATACGAGTATATTCGTAAAAAAAAAATCTAACAATCAAACATGACATCACGATCATACAGAACACCAAAAAAGTGGATCCCCCGATTCCGTCTGTCTGTCTGTCTGTCATTCTGGCATTCTGTCAGTCTGTCTGTCTGTCCTCGAGGCTACAGCCTAATCGGTTGGATAGATTTGCGTAAAACTTGGTACATGTTGTTTTTTCGGTAATATGCCCACAGGTTTTTTTCATTTTTTTTTAAGACGACAAATAAAAATAGCTCCCATACATTTTTTTTTGCCAAAAACAAAAATCTTATTTTTCTCAAGAACGGCTGCACGATTTTTATAAAAAAAAACAGTTCATTTATAAAGGGAAAGGGTACATTGTGATAAAATTTTTGATTTTCATTATTATATGTACATGTTTACATACTTAGGTTCCATCAATACGTATATATATGTAGATACAATTTACCCTCCCAACTTGTAAATTAAAATCCATAACTTAGATTTAAACATACATTTAAAGGAAGCTCCCTATATTCCTTGAATCATCCATTCGATAATTCATTATACTAAGAATCAGGGTAATCTTATCTACATATTGTTGCAAAAATTCCAAGATTCCTGTAATAAGATCCGATTAAGAAAAGGAAACACCAGAACAGCTTAACCTTTCAAAAACAGCACCACAAAAAGAATGCCTTCAGCTTTATTGATTTATAGGTTAAGGAAAAAACAACGACAGTTGTTGCTGGCAAAACCACTGCGTATGCTTTTCTATCTGTCCTACTCTACAGGTCTCTTTCCGAGTGGATGGAAAACAGCATTTGTCCAGCCTGTCCCTAAAAAAGGCGCATCTTCTTCACCATCTAATTACCGTCCAATTGCACTTACGTCACTTCTTTCCAAGGTCATGGAAACGCTGATTAATTATCAGCTCAAGAAATATCTTGAAGAAAGAAAGCTCCTTAATGACCGGCAGTATGGCTTTCGTAGCAATAGGTCCACTGGTGATCTGATGGTATATCTCACCGAACAGTGGCACAAATCTTTACATCGTTTTGGAGAAAGTAAGATTATTGCGCTTGATATTTCAAAAGCATTTGATAGAGTTTGGCATCAAGCTCTCCTATCGAAAATGCGTGCATTTGGTATTGATGAATGCCTTCTTCGTTGGATTAGAAATTACCTTTCGGACCGCTCAATACAAGTTGTATTGGACGGTTTCAAGTCTGATATTCACAAAATAAATGCTGGTGTGCCCCAGGGCTCCGTATTGTCTCCGACCCTCTTTCTCATTTTTATTAATGATCTCTTATCTGGAACTTCTAATCCACTTAATTGTTTTGCTGACGATAGTACTCTCAGCTTTTCATATTCATTTTTAGATGCACCTACTTGTTTTTCGGATGTGCAACTGGAACGGCAGCGTATGATAAGCTCATTAAATTCTGATCTTGACAGCATTGTCCAATGGGGAATTTAAAACCGTGTAGAATTTAATGCTTCAAAAACTCAGTGCTGTCTTCTATCATTAAAGCAGAACCCACCCCCCATGCCGATATCCATGAGCGGCACTAGCATTGAAGAAACCGATCAGCTTTCAGTCCTCGGCATGTGCATCACAGGCCACCTCTTGTGGAATGAACACATATTTGATGTCGCCAAAAACGCTGCAAAGTGTTTGGGCTTTCTTCGAAGGTGCAAGAAATTCTTCTCCCCGTCTGATCTGGCTGTAATCTATAAGGCCTTCATTCGTCCAAAGCTGGAGTATAACTCGCACATTTGGGCAGGAGCTCCCAAAACTCATTTGAATCTTTTGGATAGAATTCAAAATAAAGCTCTAAGAATGATTAGCGATAGAACTATAGTGGAAACATTTACATCTCTAGAACATAGTCGAAATGTTATATGTCTCTCACTATTTTATCGCTATTTTTATAAACACTGTTCCAGCGAAATAGCCAGTTGCATTCCTCCCCTTAAGTTTTTCAACCGTAATGCTCGCGCTTCTAGGAATGCTCTTCAGTTTACCCTTGAGCCCAACTTCGGACGTACTGTCAAGTACAGAGATTCTTTCTTTAGCCGTACAACGCGAATGTAGAATACTTTACCCGGCTCTATTTTCCCCTCCCATTTTGATATTCAGAAATTCAAAACCAATGTGCATCGGTATCTCCTCTTGCATCCTTCCCTACTTTCCTAACGCTCGCACTGTGCTTGTTCATTTTAAGGGTAGTCAAAACCCCTTTAGTGCGCGCATCCGTTAAAAAAAAAAAAAAAAAAGTAATAGATTTATGTTGTCATATTTGACACTTGATTTGGTGGGATGCGTTCCTTGGTGCAACAATATGCTTTAAACCTGCATAGGATAACTACACCTAACTAACTTAACCTCAATAGTTAGCTACATTAAAATTGTTAGCTCCAAGAGCAAGTTCATACGATGCAGTTGTGGATTTTATTTCTACAAGATTTTCTAATGCCTATCCAATATTTTTAACTTTAAGATCAAGTTTGTGCAATTCAGTCATGCAAAATTTATTTTTATTTTCAATTAAAATATCTCTCTTTTCGTATAATATATTTTTAAAACAACAGATTGGGAAAAACACGGCTATACTATTCGAAGCATAGTAAAACACATTGATTATCACAAAGAACCAAACAAAAAACACTTTGAGGAATATTAAATTAAGCCAAGAGAAAATTAAATTCAAAATGTCGATGCAACAAAGTTCGTATGACTTCGTTAAAAAGTTTTCGCTGCAAAAAAAAAAAAAAAAAAAAAAACTTTATAACAGAATACTTCTGTTAAATCCATTCAACACAATATATCTCTCAAAACATCTACCTCTACTTACCTTTTTTTTCTGTTTTTTTTTTTTTAAGAAACTTCAGTATACATTCTGAAATTTTATACTGACTGACAAAAAAAAATAAACAAAAACAATTTTGTGAACTTTGTTTCGATGATGACACTTACAAGGTTGCCTTCTTATAAATAAATTCATTGTTCAAGGGTATGAGGGTTTAGTTTATCCTAGAATGAAAGCTTTATCTATTTATGTACATTCATATACAGTGCCGGTAATAAAAATAGCACCACTGGTGCAAGTTTTTTTTTTTTTTTTTTTATAATCTACACGCGATCAAGGGATTATGAATACCCTTTAAATGTTTCAACACAGCGCGGGCGTGAGGGTGAAGTTAAGGAAGAGAAGGAATGATAGGAAAGATGTGTGGCGCGAATTTCGGAGACTGTAGGTGGTTGTTGTCTCAGATTGTATTTCCAGGGATGGCGGCTGAACTAATGCGGAGAAATTTCCGTGTCTTATTTATCGATGTCCCTTATAATTCGCATTAATTTTTTTTATTTTTTGTCATATTTTATCGGTACACTAGTTTTACTCAATCACATGTTGTTAGTTCTATGCCTAAACAGCATGTAATGAGTAAACCAGCAACTCATTGTATGACATTTTATTTTTAGAATTGGTTTTTAATGGAAAAATAAGTAGACATAGACTAGGACAGGGATCGAACCTGTGACCGTGAGGTTGACAGGCGAACACACAACTATCTCGCCACGGCCACCCCCATTTCATTTTAACTGCTTTAACTGCTTTAAATGAGTAAATGAGTAAATAGAAAAATGTTTACAGCCTCTGCTATTAATACGTTATTGTCTGAACCATCACCTCTCTCTATTATATATCTCTGGCGTTGAAATGGTATCGGTTCTTTTCTTACTAGGTCATAATGGCGAACATCCCATTTTTTGTGCGGTAAAAATAATAGCACTGATCGCAGTTTTTGTTACAAATAAATATTTTTTCTTGTGCATATTTCAAGGTAAGGCGGTCAAGTGTTAGAATTTGCTTCTATTTAATTTGTATCTTCATTTAGTTCAGTTTAGCTTAGTTTAGTTTAGTTTATTTCATCAATCAGAATACAATCTTTATAGACTAGATACTAAATAATATAATTGTTGGGGGCTATATGCTTATATAATTAAATAAATTAATAAATGTTACTATAATTGACATTATTATTTATATTTTATAAATTAAAAAATATAAATTTATTGAGAAAAAAAGATTAATTCTTTAAAGTTATTAGGAAGTTATAGTGTTAATATTATTTAACAAATATTTTTTAAATATATCTCTCGAGACATCCAGATTGAAATCAATCCTATTGCAAATTAAATTCACTATTCTAGTGCAATGCGTTATTGGTTCATTACGGCCATAATTTGTACTATGAAACTGCTTATAAAATTGAAACCGATAGCGTCTAGTTCTAGAGGGTGCATTAACACAATTAACTAATGTTAATAAAGGAGGGCAATTAATATTAAAAGTTACTATATCTCTTAAAAAGATAACTGCAAAAAAGGTCGACGATCATAAAGAGAATGCATACCAAATAATAAACATCTTCTATAATAGGAAGGCAATTGCAATCATCCAATTAAGCTTATAAAATGCATATCTTGTAAAATGCTTCTGAACTTTTACAATTCTATTTATTGAGTTATTATAATAAGGGTTCCAGACAGTGCTACAATATTCAAGAACTGACCTTACCAGAGAATTGTATACAGATATTAAAGTATATGGATCTGAAAATTATTTCGTGTTCCTTTTTAGAAAACCAAGCATTTGATTTGCTTTGTTAATAATAAAATCATAGTGCGGTAAAAAAGAAGCGTTTGTATCTAAGATTACTCCAAGATCTTTCTACCTTTACAATCAAAGACTATGGGATTAAAATTTCGGAAACACGACAAAACTTGACATTTTGAAACATTTAAACAGATGGTGATCTTGCTTGCACCAATTATCAAGCTTTGACTGATCTTCCAAAAGAAGAAAAAATTCGGTTTGACAAGAGATCTTACGTTAGAGTTTGAGGTCCTCCACGAAGAGAAGGCAGTTTGAATTTTGAAAAACATCCGGCATATTGCTTACAAATAACAAGAATAATAATGGACCCAAATGGCTTCCTTGCGGAACACCAGATGGGACCGAAACAAATTTTGAGAGCGAACTATCAACTTTAACCATTTGAACTCTACTAGTTAAATATGATTCAAGCCATTTTAATAAAAAAATACACAAAATTTACAGTTTTTCAAAGAAAATGGGTCGTGGAAAGCATTGTTGCAACGAAAAATGGGAAATTATTAAAAAAATTATATCGGATGGTAAAACGTATGGAGAAGTTCGACGGTTTGTTGGCTGTTCCAACAAAATGATTCGAAATACAATAACATATACACCTAAAACCAAATCTAGTCGAAAACCTGTTATAACGATAACTCTCTATTCCGAGAAAGCCATAAAAATCCCTTTAAGCCTGCAACTGAGCTAAAAAAATAAAATGCCCGACTGTATCGTTCAAACTTGCTCTTGTAGCTAACAACTTTAGTGTTACTCAGTGACGCTGTTGGTAAGTAGCTAGCCTACAAATGTATATTTAAATGGATTTTAATTATGTAAATTAGGAGGGTAAAAATGTAAATATGTACAAGTACATACATGTATATAATGAAAGTGAATGGTGTATAGGTGGGAAAAATCGTTTTTTAAACTTATTTAAGCTGCCAAACCCATTACTTTAATCAGTTTTTCGGAAAAACGAAGATAGCCATTAGATGCAGAGGATGAATGAAAATTTTATAAGAAGTATCTCGAAAATTGTAGGACGGGTTTTGATGAAATAATGTTTTTTATTTTTTGTTTCTTGAAAACAAAATTTTTTAGAGAATATTAATGTTCATGTAAATATAAAGCTTAAAATTATTTTTTTGGATTAGATTTAAAATTATTGATTTTTCAAAAAAAATTTAATAAATTATTTTAATTTAAAAAAAAAGTTATTCAAAATTTTGAAATGCAAAAATAATTTAGCTACTTAGATTTTCTCAGATATAAAATTTGACAGAAATCCAAAGTACCGTTACCGAGAAAGCCAAAAATTAAAAAACCGTTACATGAAAAGTACCGTTAATGGACTTTTACTGTAAACTTGGTTCATATCAAATGATAGCTATTACCAACAAAAAAAATTCTCAAAGATTGTTATCAAAATCGTTGGAGCCGTTTTAGAGAAAAATAAGATTTTCCTTCAAGGTCATAGGTACGCTTATTTTTAGGCCTAAAAATAAAATTTCATTTTCCCTCTGAGGAATGCCAAAATAATCACACATACCAAATTTGAAGGCAATCGCTTAAGCCGCTTAGGCTGTATCTCGTTATACATACAGACGGACAGACTGACAGACAGACTGACAGACAGACTGACAGACAGACATTTTTTGGCGATCACTTTTTTAGGCTTCTCTATGATTGTAATGTCATGTTTGATTGTTAGAATTTTTTTTTTTACGAATGCATAACTTGCCTTATAAATATACAGTACCTATAATCGCAAGTAAAAAGAGGAGAATATTACAGCTTGAGTGGGAACCGTTCGCAACAGATTGAAGGAACATACATATTTTAACTCCTTGTTGTACAGAAAAAGTTCCTCTTTTAACTGCAAAACTTGCTAAAAAGCGTTTACTATTTGCAAGACACCATTTGAATTTGCCAGTAGAGAAATGGCGCAACGTTCTATGGACAGATGATAGTAAAATCGTATTGTTTGGCGGTAAAGGATCTCGTTACTACTGAGAGGACCTCCGAAAATGAAATATAATTCCAAATACACAAATAAAGTATTTAAGAAAGGAGGTTCAAGCATAATGGTGTAGTCTTGTTTTTCCTACTATGGAGTTTTGCCCATTTATTGGATTAAACCCATCACGGATGAACACGTTTACGTTCGTATACTCGAAAACGTTATGCTCCCTTATGTAGAGGAAGAGATGCCTCCTTAGTGGGTCTTCCAACAGGACAATGACCCGAAGCACACCAGTAAGAAGGCTAAAAAATGGTTTGAAGATCATTCAATTAATGTGATGGAGTGGCCAAAGCCAAACGTGAAGAAAGCAGTCCCTGAAACCAAACCGACTAGTAATAACTCTGGGCTGCAGTAAAGGTCTCCTGGGAGAATATTCCGGTAGAAGGGTGCTAACATTTGGTAAATTCAATGACCAGACGTTGTGAAGCTGTAATAGCCAACAAAGTCTGTTCAACGAAACACTAATTTCGCTGGACTACCCCAGAAGAATAAAATCATAGAAAAAGATTTTGTATTTATTTATTTAGTTTTAAAAAGTTGTATGATGAACCAATGGTGCTATTTTTTTTTTACCGCATACTTATTTGAGTTTTTCGAAAAAAAATGATTTTTTTAATAAGTTGATGAATAAAAGTTGGAATTCTTTTTTAAATGTGAATTTTTGGACTAAATATAACCTTTTCGCATATTCAAAATGTCCCTCAAAATATTGGCTTAAACTTAATTTTTAAACGAAATCTGGTTCTCGTAATGGCGCTATTTTTTTCACCACAGCTGTATGTACATCTATGGGTTGGGTACTTCATGTTCTGTGAGAAAAAATTTCGCCCTTCTCAGACCTTAAAAGAAAATAACTTCATGGCGAGTCATTCATATTTAATGGTTTACTATCGATGACTTACTTGCTTGATAAGATTTATTTTGAAAGAAAGAAAATATTGGAAACGGTAGGTAACTAAAGAGACTTTTCTGTTGATAGGATAAAGAATCCTTACGTTCTAACCATGCACAAAAATTGAACCAAGATGTTTAGCTTAAAACTCCGATTTTTTTGCCATTAGCCTTATATACTTCAGAATTTCGAACTGATTATTTTTTGTTCGAATGGTTTGCAGATTTGTCTCTAATAAGAAGGTGTTTTTTTTTTATTTTACAATTCTATATACTACTGAAATTACTCAGCTAAGTAGAAGACTTAGCATTATATTTAATTAGACTTGTTGAATTATTGATTCAAAATGGCCTTTAGTCCACAAAATTTGCGTTTCATCCTTACAATCTCACGTGGACTCATCAGTTGGTTGGTTAGTGAGCGCCTTACCAATACACAATTTTTGTTAAGTTCAGTTCAACTCACTTGCATTTTTTGACAAGAAAGCAATGTGAACTATATCCAACAAGATTAAAATTTTAATCATTAAATTGGAAGATTTTGTCCTTAGCCAGACATATATTTGTCTCTAAGTCCATATCTGTAGGCTTCTTAGCTTAACTATATTTTTGTTGGCTCGAGATACTGAGCCAAACGCGGAGGATTGGTTTCGGAAATTAAATGCTGTACTATACAGATATTTCTTTCTTCCAAACTGCAAGAATGATATACATATCATTCCTTGATCTTTAAAATCAATCTACCTTTCAATTCGAACTAAGCAATGAGAAACGTTCTTTTCTGAAAGATATCATCCCACAAGCCTCTTCGATCCAAGGCGCACTTTGCTTCTAGTTAACCAGGCCAAAAACTATGGCATTAACAATTGGCCATTCAGCAAGAGGTACGGTCTTGATTATTGACCTGATGAAGGAGGGCTGGGATTCGAAGACCCTCAAATCTGGAATACTGTTATCCTAATCAATGTAGTCGACTTATTTTCGCATTTTGTACTACATTGACATTTTATTTGTGCCGCTCATACAGTTCGTACTCCTCGCACAGAAGATCAAATATACCCGTCAATGAATTTTTATTTCGAAAGCGCATAGTGCCAGCTCAACTTTTCTGTGTATTTTCAATGTCTCTGCTCTGTGAGGCAACATTAGTAGTATTTGTGTTGTATACAGCAGGCACTCTTTAGCGAGATGAGTTTTTAACTAATTGGTTTCACTAAACCGAAATAGCAGGGATTTAAAAGGGCAATTTTTTTTCGATGTCATTCGCAGGCGATTCTTTGAAATTTCTCCCTACAAATTTCGAATGGTCTTCAATCGCCATTAAATCGTCGTAACTAAACTGATTTGTTGAAGAAAGCGCCTTCAGTATTTAACCCCTGGTCTTCGAACTATATGGTACAGATCGATATTGCATGCTCGCTGAAACAGCTCGGAAGTAATTTTGGCCCGTTTAATCTTACAATCTCGAAGTCGAGATTTTGATCACAGTTGACATTACGAAAAAAGTGGGTCCCGCAATTCGGTTTATTTGTCTGGCTGTCTGTCCTCGAGCCTACAGCCTAAACGGTTGGATGGATTTGCTTCAATCTTGGTACACATTGTTCTTCCGGTAATATGTCCAAACTTTTTTAAGACGAAAAATAACGGTACTTTTTTTACAATTGAGCGCGCTCTAAAGGGCTTGCCTATACATAATATGTCGAGCACAGTTTGAGCTTTAGAAAAATAGAGAAGGACTTAAAGGAGATACCGATTTACATTGGTTTTAAAATAGAAAAATAGAGCCGGGTAAAGCATTCCACATTCGTGTTGTACGACTAAAGAAAGAACTTCTGTACTTGACACTTTGACAGTACATCCGAAGTTGGGCTCAAGGGTAAACTGATGAGCCTGTCTGGAAATGGAGAAATGCGACTGGCTATTTCACTAGAAAAATGTATATAAAAATAGCGATAAGATATTGAAAAACATGTCAAACATTTTTTACTTACGATTATAGGTAATATAAGGCAAGTTATGCATTCGTCGAAAAAAAAGTTTTGAGATAACTATCAAACATGACATTACGACGATAGCGAGTACCAAAGAAGATTCTCTAAAAATTCTGTCCGTCTGTATGTCTGTCAGTCTGTCTGTATGTATGTATAGACACCTACAGCCCAAACGGGTGGGCCGAATTGCCTCAAACTTGGTATATATAGTTTTTTTTAGGTATTGTACAGCGGGTAAATTGAATTGTTTTTTTTGAGCTCAAAAAATAACGGTACCCGCCATATAACCGTTACGTTAAAACCTATCTTTCTCGGAAACGGCTCCAACGATTTTGAATAAAAAAAAAACAGTGCCGCTTTTAAGGCGCGACAGATCATATGGCTGAAAAAAAAATTAAATGTATAAAAACGGTACCTTCCAAAGGACCGTTTTTTTTGCTTTCAACTATGTCATAAATGGCTTAACCGATTCTTTCGAAATTTCACACATATATAGGCTTAGGTTGCCCAATTTATACTGCGTACCAATATTTTAAATGATTATTTTTTTTTGTATTTTGAAAAGCATTTAAAAAGAAAATTTTAAAAATTATGTTTTAAGAACTGCTCATTATATTTTTTTTTTTAATTTTTATTTATATGTATTTGCTGAATACCAATGAATTGTTGTTTTCCAATTTTTTTGTTGAAAAATGTTTTTAAAAGGTTTACAAAAAAAACTTTTTTTTCAAAAAAACGCTCCACAGATTTTTAAATTTTTATAATTATCAATTCAAATTTACCCAAGAAACAAAATGGCGCACTTTTTTTAGCTCAAATTAGTTTAAGCATTTATTTCAGAATTTTGAATTATTTGCGATTTAATCTTAAACTAAAAAACAGTTTATATTATTAAATATTTAAGATTGTCATCCAAGTTTTTTTAAGAAAAAAATTAAAGAAGTTTTGTAAATATATTAAAAATGATGTAAGAAACGACTTTTAAAATATTTTTAGATTCTTAATAGAAAGTTTTTGCATACGATGTGATCGAACATAAGAGCAAGGTGCGATTCAGTCGTGCATTTTTTTTAGCCAAAAAAGAAAAATCTTATTTTTCTCAAAACCGGTTCCAATGATTTTTATAAAAAGAAAATCAGTTCATTAATGAATGGAAATGGTGCTTTTTGCCATTTTTTAAGTGGTTATTTTTGGTTAATCTAGTAGAACCATTTTTTTGGTTTTGATTTTCTGGAAAACGGATCATTTATTTTTTTTAATTTTTTTATGTAGAAGCATCTAGAAAGTTTAAACACTAAAAATGGTTTTTTTTGAAACTTCATTGATTTTTTGGGAGTTTTTTTTTTTAATTATCTTGAATAGTGAAAACAAATATTTTCCTAAAATAAAAAACAATGGTAACTCCCATACTAATTAAAAAAAAAACCTTAAGAAAAATGTATTTCTTAAAAAAGGATCCAAGAATTATGCTAAAACAAAATGTGTGTGTTCTTAAATTCGTGCTGTCTACTGTCAAGTAAAAAATAATTTATTTTGCGTACTTATTAACGGAACTTCCCATAGACCCACTTTTTATATTTTCCATTTTCTCACAATTGAATGATTAAAATTATTTTTCTTATGCAAATGCTCCTTAGAAGTGTTAAGAAAACTGCATACCTACTCAAATTATAAAGAAAAATGGTTTTTCGATTTTTAAAAAAATAAATAATTTTTTTTTTTTTTTGAAAAATAGATTTTTCAAAAACGAGTCACTGAATTGTTTGAAATTAAAATTATATATGTACATTAATAACTACTTCAAAATGGCGTTTTTCAAAATTTAAAAAATAAAAAACCGCTCCAAAAAAGGCTTGAAGGCGATATATAGTGGATTACGACTCATTAGAACTTTTCGGTGTACAATTGTCGAATTGTGTTTATTCAGCTACCTAAATGTGAACTTGCTCTTCCGATAAATATAATTAGTTCATTCATGTCCAGGAGTAGTCTTTTAACAGTTGGTTCGTAAGGTCAATTATATAAGAAGCCAGCAAAAAATTGTCAAAAAATTTTATCAGTCAAACTTTTATATAAATTCATCTCTAAGCTCATTTCTCTCAACTCAACCACCGCTCGCGGTTAAGCTTCAGGTATTCACCTTTTTAAAGCTTAAATATTAATATCACTTGTCAAAAGAATATCAAGGGATATTTTAGGCAAAGTTATCTAAGGCTTAAAAAGACAATTTATCATTGATGTGAAGGGACAAATATAACCCAAAATAAAAAAAACGAACCCGATGCCATAGCGCTTGTTTTGACTTGCTACCCATTCTATCCTTTTGTTTGTCAGGAAATAATTTTTTTCCTCATTATAATTTAATTAAATAAAAAAAAATAGAAACACAGATTCAAATAAGGACCTTTCATTAATTAGTTGATTTAAAAGAAAAAGTCCCGTGTTTGAATTTTTAAACCAATAAAAAATAGTTTTGCTGCAAACAAACAAAATCAAAAAATCATTTTAGTCCACAACCAAATTTGCGCTGTGGGTAAAATTGCTTCGGTAAAATGCAAGTTATTCTTATTTATTTCCAATTTAGGTTCATAATTTTGCTTTTGTTAAAGGCTTTGCAATTTTAATGAAACATTTTCATAGGGAGGTAAGGACGTAGGACGAGAAAAATTCCTCGTAAAGAGGATTGCTATTCGCGGTGTTGTGTTGTGCTGCGCTGGGGACATTCGAACCAATTAGGTAGGTATATACTCCTGTTTATATATAAACGAGAGTTTGAATTTTAAAACTCTTAACGAAAGTATTCTCCAAACCGACTATTATTAACAGTACGGAAATAGCGTGTGCTTTTTCCGCCGAGCACTATTCAGACGCAAAATTAAATTAAAGTAAATCAAAACATTGTCATTCTTTAATGCGAATCTCATGTTCGTAGCCAATTTCAACTTCTTGACTTGTCGCCACAAGAACGTTAAGTTCTTACCTATTTACTTAAGGTGGCGCTACATTTCGGGGTGGACCAGAGCCTCAACCAACAAGCTTCTTCCAGTCGGCTCGGTTTCTAGCTATCTGTCTCCAGTTTCGCATTCCAAGTTGGTTGAGATCCTCTCCCACTTGCGTGCGCCACCTTTTACGCTGTCCACCTCTACTGCGCTGTCCCACGCGGCAGGATTCAAAGACTTTCCGGGCCGGAGCATTGTTGTCCATTTGCTCTAGGTGACCCAGCCATCTCAGTCGTTGGCTTTCCAATTTTGTGACTAGGTCGTTATCGCTGTACAGCCCGTATAGTTCGTTTTTGTATCGTCTTCTCCATTCCCCATCTATGCAGACGAGACCAAAAATCACCCGGAGAATTTTCCTCTCAAAATAACCTAACGCGTTCTCATCCACCGTTAACATTGTCCATGTCTCTGCACCATACATCAGGACTGGGATGAGGAGCGTTTTATATATGGACAGTTTAGTTGCTCGAGAGAGGGCTTGCTTCTCAATTGTCTTCTTAGCCCAAAGAAACAGCGATTGGCAAGAGTAATTCTGCGTTTGATCTCAGCTCTGGTATCCGTCGCTGAGTTTATAGCGGATCCTAGGTATACAAAGTCTCGGACCACTTCAAAATTATAGCTGTCTATAGAGACGTTCTTTCCAGGACGCCGGTGCTGGGTGTCCTTTCTTAATGACAGCATATATTAACGTTGAGTTCAGGCATGTATTAAGTTCATCAGCAGCAGTAGATTTCGGGATGACAGGAAGGGTTTGACGAAAATTTCCGGAGAGCAATATCATTGACGCAGCAAATCATGTTTGGTCAACTGTTTCCAAAGCTACTTGCTCCATCGTGCATTCATCCAAAGGATGATCTTGCGTTCTTGCATCAAATTCATTGTCGCCGAATTCTTGTCATTATGCACGTTATTGGCTTGTTGAGAAGATTTATCGCCGTCTTCAAAGCGGAATGATCAGTTCGACCGTCTTCAAATAGTGTGGCAACAATGACATAGATGCCATAGGATGAACCCAACAGCAAACGAAATTTCGGACCTTGACCGACTTAACTAAATGACGAATACCTTGCATATCCCACTGGGAGCGTCGAGAAAGTAATACGATTGCGGAATAATGCGCGATATAACTACGACTATCCGTAATCAGTGTAATAATACGCAAAACTTGAACCAATTGCACAATTACAGCAAGAAAAATAGCAGATTTGCTGAATAGAACACGAGAAAAGTACACCTGTCAAATCGCGCACAGCCTAACCCAGGGACTGCACACGCAATATATAATGCAATAAATTGCTTCACATATTAACATTGCCTTGAATATTGCCAATGGAGGCGCTTTTGCAATGGTAATGGCAATATTGCCCGATTGATGAAAGGCAATAATTGCTTTCCATCTTTATGGGGTGGCCGTGGCGCGATAGTTGTGTGTTCGCCTGTCAACCTCATGGTCACAGGTTCGATCCCTGCCGTAGTCTATGTCTTCTTATTTTCCATTAAAACCAATTCTAAAAATAATTGTCATACAATGAATTGCTGGTTTACTCATTACAGGCTGCTTAGGCATAACACTAACAACATGTGATTGAGTAAAACTAGTATACCGATAAAATATGACAAAAAGGATAAAAAATTAATGCGAATTATAAGGGACATCGATAAATAAGACACGGAAATTTCTCCGCATTAGTTCAGCCGCCATCCCTGGAGATAAAATCTGACACAACAACCACCTACAATCACCGAATATCACGCCACACATCTTTCCTATCATTCTTTCTCTTCCTTAACCTCACCCTCACGCCCGCGCTGTGTTGAAACATTTAAAGGGGTAGATTATCAAAAAAAAAAAAAAAAGAAGCCATTTCAAAATGGCTTCCCTTCAATTTGACTGCCTTGCGTGAAACAATTTATTAACTGAACAAAAAAGAAAAAAAAATGCACGACTGGATCGCACGTACTTGCTCCTATGTTCGATCATATTATATGCAAAAGATTCTTAATGGAAACGGCTAAAAGTATATTTAAAGTCGATTTTCACATAATTTTTTATATACAAATTTTTTAAATTTTTTCTAAAAAAAAATTGGTATGAACATTTTAAATATTTAATAATATAAATTTAAAAACTAAATTTCAGAAAAAATTGCCCACCGTTTTCGAAATATTGAATTTACAAAAATAAAATTTTCTTTCAAAAATCCAAAAAAAAAACTATTTTCGAAAATTTTGAAATACAGTATTATTAAGAATTTAAAGGAGATCCTGTGTACAAATTTTGATTGAAATCCGTTGTGACGTCTATGAGAAAGTCTAAAATCAATAAAATGGTTGTATGGCAGGTAATAACAAAATATTTTAAAATTTTTTCAGCCAAAATGTATACCATACTCAACTTATTAGACATACCAATTTTTATCAAAATCGTTCGAGCCGTTTTCGAGATAATTAAGATGGTAGAAAAAATTGTCTGACAAGTACCGCTATTTTTGGGGCTAAACCAACGATTCAAAAATCTATTTTGGACAATCGCCTAAAACGCCTAACCACCAAGTTTGAACAAAATTAGTTCAGACGTATAGGTTGTAGATCGTTCAACATACGGACATACAACCAGACGGAATTGCTGGACCCACTTTTTTGGTATTCTCTATCATCGTAATCTCAACTTTGGTTAAAATCTCGAGTTCGATTTTTTTCCCAAATGCAAAACTTGGCGTATAGGTAATGCAAGTACTCGTAATAAATGTGCCTAAAAAATACAAAAAAAAAACAATATAAATTAAAAATTAGTGAGCATAAATTAACAAAAATAGAAACAATAAGGTTTATAAGTAAGGTTAAAGTACGTTTCGAGCCAATGGAAGGTGCCGGAAGTTATACCTAATGGTTCTCAAACCAGGAAAATCATCACATGATAAGAAAACTTTTAGACCCATTTGGCTTCTTGCCGTTTTATCTAAAATCTTTGACAGAATATTACTTCTGCGCCTGCAGCCAATAATAGAAGCAAAGCGCCTAATGCCTGAGCATCAGTTCGGACTTAGAAGCAAGTATTCGACAATTGACCAATTGCATAGGATCACTGATGTCATTGAGAAAACTCTTGAATATAAGAACATTTTTTCGGCGGTCTTCCTAGACGTTTCGCAAGCTTTTGATAATGTTTGGCATGAAGGCTTACATTTTAAATTAAAACAAATTCTGCCTGAAGCACTTTATACACTTCTAAAAGCATATCTAGAGTATAGACTTTTTAGGGGAAGACATGGAAACGATATCTCGGATCTCAAATAAATAGTGACTGGGGTACCATAAGGAAGTGTATTAGGTCCAATATTATGCCTATTATTTATACGTGATATACCTCAAATAGAAGAAACTATCGTTGCCACGTTTACTGCCGACACTCCAATACTAGCAGTAGGCCAAACGATAAATAATTCTACGAAAAAATTACAATAAGCTGTGAATAATGTCAATGATTGGACAAAAACATGGCTTTTATCGCTCAACGAAGTAAGATCAGTCCATTTAGATCTTACGTATAAGAAAATTAATAGAGTACCGGTATTTGTTAATACGGCTCAAGGAATGACTCTAGACCTGACATTAAAATGGAAACGGCATGTCAATAAAGCGGTCCCTAAACGCTCAATATTATTGCGCAATAATTGATATTATTGTTCGTCTGTAGATAATATTGCCAGGTTGTGCAATATATTGCGTAAAATCAAAACGCTTTTGATATTTAATGCGCAACCAAAAAATATTGCATCGTGTGTGGGTACTATTGCACAATATTTGCTTAGTTATTTTTAAATTTTCGAGAAGTGAAAATCTCCGCGAGTGATTTAATTCATAATTATTGGAAAAATATTGCACCGTCTAGGGCTAATAGCCAATAATATTGTGCAATATTTTGCACAATTATATTGAGTGTCTAGGGACCGCTTAAGAAATTCGAAGGGTTAAATAATAAACTCAGAGGTATATACTGGTTGCTCGGTAAACACTCTAAGCTCAGTATCGAAAACAAGCTAATTTTGTACCGACAGGTGCTTAAGCCTGTCTGGACTTACGGTATAAGACTCTGGGGTTGTACGCGAGATACTAATTGAAATACCTTACACACATTTGAAAATAAACTGCTAAGATCGTTGGTAAGCGCACCTTGGTACATTAAAAACAAAGATCTCCACAGAGATCTCGGGATTCCCATGGTTAGCGATGAAATAAAAAAATTGGCGCGAAATCATAGAAAACGGCTATTACAACACTGTAATAGTACTAGATTAGATTAGATTAGATTAGATAGATTTTTTTATTAGACTATTATAAATACATTTTTAAATCATGGTTTTACATATATATGTAATACAAAATACAAAAAATCATTATGACATGGCATTTGCCGTCTGCCAGATTGACAATAAACATAAATTATACAAGTATTGTAATAAGCTTTTATAATTATTGGATATGGATTTAAAAAAGAAGTTATTTTCACAATTTTTAAGTTTGAATTCATTTAAGTAGAATATTTTGTAATAAATCAGAAATCTTCGTTCATAATTCTGGATCTATATTTTAGCGAAATTTTGCAAAATTTGTACAAATTGCCGACATTCATCTCATTTAGAATGTCAACAACTTGCTCATCCGATAAGAAGTCACTTCCGAAAAAGCTCCTTCTCGTTTCCCTAAGAGTAGGGCATTTTCCAACGAAATGAAGAACGTCCTCTCTTTCTCTAAGATTGCACATACTGCACTCCAATGGTAGTTCGGGTCTGTGCGGTATGAAATTCAGGTTTATAAGTTCGCTTCGGAGTCTAACCATTGTTGAAATCTCGTTCACACTATTTGCATCACTGAAGTAATTTCTTTCTGCAAGATTGTGGTTCAGCCTTCTATAAACTGTTCTGTTCTAGTTGTGTGCATGCATGCTTCGAGTGCGAGTATTTTTGATAAAAATTTCTATGGCTTGGCAACACTACGCGACGCACGTCCAAAATAACTTTAAATTGTCTGACAATACAAAAATTGTATGATGTAAAAATCTACATATTATAATATTTACGTTGTCAGAAACGGCAAACAACGATACAAAATTGAGAGGCCTGACTACATTTTATCTCTGTACACGATTATCATTTACGTCATTCATTTAATTGTCAGATAGAATTTCTGACAATAAATTGTGAGATTACACGATTGTCAGCTAGCGTACACATGATTGTCGGATTTCTTACAATTAATTGTCAATCAAAATTAATTGTAGCACACATTTTCTGATAATTTACAATAAATTACTTGTTGTAAGACATTTTAAGCATGCATTTCACTGACAGATCGGACAATATTGTAAGATCTACCAATCGTGTAAACTAAGCTTCAGTTAACGTTAGTCTATGTTAAAAATTCATAGAATTGAAACGTGCTTCTATTACCATTCCATACATACATACGAATATTCGTACTTACCTAGTACTTTGTTTTTCTTTTGTTTTTCGATTCCACATCTATTCATGGATAGAGTTTCAAATGTACAAATACAACGATGTAAACAAATGGGTTTTGGGGGGTGAAACGTTCGAAGGTTTCCGATCTTAGTATGGCTTATTTGTGATATGTATCTTGTATGGTGTGTTTGAGTTCTATGGTGAAATACATATCTTGCATTCAACCGAACCGATTTAAATCCAAAAAAAACTTTGCACACTCAAACTTGACCCCACCCAAAATCCTATATTTGATCAAGCATGCGTTTTATATACTGTGAACTTTATATAATCTACATATGTGTGCATGTATAAATCGCTTAAAAGCCAGATACTTTGCTCTTAGAACTCAAACATACTATACTTAGTACGATATATTATCGACGTAAATGTGTACCAACCTAGAACTCAAACTACCGCACACGAGGCATATAATAGATGATCCACGTTAACGATGGCTCTGAACTCGCAGGTACTTTGCTCTTAGTTGCCTGAGCAAACATGTATACTATACCAGAAGAAACTCCTTAACAAGCAAACTGCCTGCATCCACAGAGAGCTCTGTGATAACATACAGATAACAGATTTCTCTATAATGCTGTCAAATTCGATGAGCAGGAAATGGTTCAGCACAGTCTATGGAGATCGGTGCTGATATACAGTTGGCAATATGAGTGCTGGCTAGCCAGTCGCGATACAATTAATTACTTTTACTAACACATACAAACTTCAACAGCTTGCTCCTCAACTGGCTTGTCTTTTTCAAAGCCAGTTGTTAATCTAGTAGAGAATGCAAGTAATTTCACAGAACCTGTATAGATGCACTTCCAATACAGGCTCTCTCCTGGAAATTAAAAACAGCATTACTTACACAAAATTATATAAATTACAATTACAAAAAAAAACAACGAAATCTATATAATAATTTATTCTTTTCAAATGTTTTGTGTACTTGACATTTGTTTTGTCCAATGAGGTATTCTTTGCTTCTCTCGTTATACGTCAAATTTAACGGCACAAAAATACCTGAAAGCAATTTGCTTGTGTCGCCCATGTCACAGCAAGTTGACAGACCCGAATTGGACAGGCAGTTTATGAACCCAATTGGCACAAGATAGTTTCGCAACAAAAAATACAAATATATAACTCTTTGCGAATGATATCTTATGGGCCAAAGATCAAGACTCGTTTCCACAAAGCATCGTCGCGTAGTAGCTGCAAGCCAAAAATACACATTCAGTCGCCCATAAAAAAGGGGAAATTTGCTTGGGTGATGTCAAAGACACTTTAATGTAGAGACTATACAACCCTCAAACGTATTTATATTAGGCGTATTCACGATCCGGTGTATCTGGTCTTGTATCATTGTAAAAGTGTAAAAGTGAAGCATTTTTTTGCACTACAACAACAAAATATACTGAATGTCAAAATCTTACACTTTTACAATACCCGAACCCTATTGTAACAGAAAAATACAAGGGTGTAAGATTTTTTTAACACAAACTTAAGCCTTCTTCAGAACAAATGTGAAAGAGATTTTGACATTTGCTTCAGTGTTGCTACAGATTAGTTAAGGTGTGTTCACAGTCTGTTGTAAAAAAATAAAATTTTACAATTTTACAAGACTTGGTACACCAGATCGTGAATACCCCTATTATATTGCTGCTATTCTTGTTTCACAAACGAAATCAAATTATTAATGCAGCAACACGATTCTGCTTACGAGCGATGGAAAAGATTTCGTATCGCTAGTTTTTACCAAGAATATTGTTCGTTTCGAAGCAAAACTGTTCTAGCCATACGTAACGCAAAGGTCTCTCTATATTCGAACCGTTTTAACAATTTTCGAAGCAGCAAAAATATCTGGCAAATACTTAAGCAAAATGGCATCGGTAAGTCCCGATATAATTTGAGTGAAGAGTAAGATATTAATGAGTTGAACCAAAAATTCGTTTCTAACTCTATTTCGTCTAATATTAATCTCAGTGCCACTTCATTAACTGATTATGATAGAGGAACATAAAGCTCACGTTCGATTAAATTTTCCACAATTTCTTTGAAAGATGTGGTTGTAGGTGTCCTCTCTATTACGTCAAACGCAGTAGGGCTAGATGAAATGCATCCTTCTTTTCTTATAAACATATTTAATTCAATTATTTCTACAAGTGAGTTTCCTATCCAATGGAAAAGGGCAAAAGGGCAAGGTGTGATGATTTCAGGCCGATTTCCATCCTACCATTTCTGTCGAAGGTATTTGAAAAGATCATTCAAAAACAAATAAATAGATTTCTTAGTAACGAAAATTTATTAACATCAAAGCAATCCGGTTTCCGTAAGAAAAACAGTTGCATTACGGCATAAGTGTTACAGAGGATAGCAGGAAAGATATCGACCTTGAAAATATAACGTTTTTAATACTTTTGGACTTTTCAAAGGCCTTTGACATTCTTTACTTTGTGAAAAACTTTTCTCCCAGTTCAGTTCGGCTGATTAATTCTTACTTAACCGACAGATTGCAAGCAGTTGCACTTAATGCAGTTCTTTCCAATTTCTTATTAAACATTATTGGAGTCCCTCAGGGATCTATTTTTGGTCATCTGCTTTTTTCAATCTATTTTCATGAGCTTCCTACTATAGTAAAACACTGTTCAATTCGTTTGTACGCTGATGATGCTCAGTTGTGCACAAGTTGTCCGTTGGGGCTTATCGAACATACTTCAACTTCCTTGAATGAAGATCTGGAAGAAATCAAGCGTTGGTCGATCGAAAATGATTTAATGCTCAACCCAAATAAATCAAAATGTGTTGTCATTTCAAAGAGTACGCTAGACCTGTCATATTTTCCCCCTATCATCTTAAATTCTTTTCCTTTTGAATTCGTCAAAACTGCAAAGAACATAGGTGTTATTTTCAACCGAAGCCTTACTTGGAAAAATTACACAGCATATATTGTTGGCAAGTCATATGGTGTTTTCCGTACGTTTTGGTCTACACAGTACTATACAGTATACACCCATAAAAATACGTGCATTACTTGTGAAAACGCTTATAGTACAATTACTTACATACGGTTGTGAAATTTTCTGTAATCTTGATTATGAAAGCAAAAGAAAACTTAGCGTTGCATTTAATAGTGCTATAGGATACGTTTACGGGCTATTGCATTTTGACCGGGTTTCACAGCATACAATAAATCTACTGGGAATGTCTTTTGAAAGCCTTCTTCGTTTTCGAACTTTAACTCGCTTTTCGGATGTAAGGGGTTATCCATTTCGTTTTTCAAAAGTATAGGGCTGGAATTCGACATCTTTAAAACTAAGCTGTTAAACCAATTTTTTTTTTCAGTTGAAAGTCTGACATGTACGAAAAGGGATCGCTTAACTATCGCACAACGCATACAAATTGTTAAAACCTACTACAAAAATGGTGATTCTTCCATAGCCACTTACCGTGCTTTAGCAGGAGATTATGGGTTACATAATCGTCCAACTACGCAAGCAATTGGCAAAATTGTGAAGAAATTTGAAGAGACTGGATTGGCTACAGATATTGTAAGGCCTGTGCATCATCGTTTCGCTCGTTCCACTGAAAATGTTGCTGCTGTAAGTGAAAGTGTTGCCGAAGACCCGAATGTGTCGATTCCTCGTCGTTCTCAGGAATTATGACTGTCTTACGGCACGTTATGGCGTATTTTGTATTTGGATCTACACATACATAACATATAAAGTCCAGCTCACACAACAACTGAAGCCAGCTGACCATTCACAACGTCGTAGATACGTCGAATGGGTGCTTAAACAACAGGCGATGGACGGCGATTTTTCGAACAAAATTCTCTTCAGCGACGAAGCACATTTCTCACTCGGTGGGTATGTGAATAAACAAAATTGTCGTAGTTGGGGTTCTGAGAATCCTCAAGTAATTGAAGAGAGGCCATTACATCTACAAAAAGTCACTGTTTGGGGCGCTCTTTGGTCCGTAGGTGTGATTGGACCTTACTTCTTCGAAAACGACGATGGAACCACTGTCACCGTCAATTAGGAGCGTTATGGTCATATGATAACCGACTTTTTTTGCCTGCTATTGAAGAATACGACTTGAAGAATGTGTGGTTTCAACAAGACGGTGCAACATGCCACACAACTCGAGCGAATATGGCTTTATTGCAAGAGACATTTCCTGGCCGCGTACTTTCTCGTTGTCGCGATATCAACTGGCCACCAAGATCATGCGATTTGAAACCGCTGGACTTTTTTTTTTGTGGCGCTACGCGAAAGACCGTGCTTATGCAGATAAACCTTTAACTCTTGAGCACTTGAAAACCAACATTCGTCAAGTTATGGCTGAGATACCGCCCAATATGTGTCAAAAAGTGGTCGAAAATTACCTCAAAAGAATCGATGCTTGCAACAATTCACCTGGTGGTCATTAAAACTTTATAATAAAAAAGAAATATCATGAAAACTTTTGAAACCGCAAAATGGATAACCCGTTATTTACAAAAGGGGGCGGTAACCACTGAGCGTGCCGCAAGGCGCCGAGGAAGTTAATCCGACACTGGTTGCTACTATTCAACGTTATATAAGGTAATGAATAAGATGTTAGCCTTTATAGGTATTAGACAAAAAAAAAACTTTTGAGCTCCCCTTAATACTTTAATGAATATTGCATTGTCTAAGAGCACAACACAACGGCTTTCATTGTTAAAAATTTATTAAAACAATGCCATGAACAACGAAGTTTTTCTAATCTGATAACCCAATCTTATAGCTCCCATCAAATTTGCAACCGGCGATTAAAGTCTTATAACTAACTTATATGACCTACACCTAAACAGGGATCTCCTATGTTTTTTTAGCGGCGAACGAACTACATTTGAATGAAAATCTTATTAAAATTATTAAGAGTATGTTTCCATAAGACGTAGGACCTGGTCTGAAGCGAGTTCTTACTTTATTTATGTGACTGACAACAAATTACGATATACCAAACGCTAATAAAGTGATTTTGCCACCTGTGTAAATCCAACATAACATAATAAAGGATTATTTTACATATGTGTGTACTCTACTTATACAAGTCAAATATTACCCACCTTGAAGTCATAGATTTATTATTCAATCTCAGTGGGTTATCTTTATTGAATCAGTTTTGACATTCTGTTTAACGACATACGACACCCCATTTACAAAAACAACTTCCAAATTATACGTAGTTAATTTAGAAGGTCAAAGGACGAATATCAACGACTCTAAAGTCTAAACCATGGGCTTAACTATTTCCACCCTGTTAAGTCGTTTATTTGGCAAAAGGCAAATGCGAATACTAATGGTTGGCTTGGATGGGGCAGGGAAGACAACGATTCTGTATAAACTGAAATTGGGCGAAGTTGTTTCGAGCATTCCAACAATTGGATTTAATGTTGAGACTTTGGAATACAAAAACATCTGCTTTACTGTTTGGGATGTGGGCGGACAGGCAAAAATACGTCCGATGTGGCGACATTATTTTCAAAATACGAAAGGTATCATATTTGTTGTGGATTCAAGTGACAGGGATAGAATTAGTGAAGCAGCAAAGGAATTAAGTGGTATTCTGCTGGAAGAACAGTTACGTGATGCATTGCTTTTGGTTTTTGCCAATAAGCAGGATCTACCCAGTGCAATGACAGCAGCTGAGCTGAAGGATAAGCTGCATTTAGATCAAATTACTACAAGGAGATGGTATATTCAACCTTCGTTTGCAACCCAAGGACATGGCTTGTATGAAGGACTTGATTGGCTATCAAGTGAGCTCAATCGAAAAGTGCCAAGCCGAGATTCATTTTAAAATGTTTTTTCCTTTCAATGAATTTTAAGATATTTTTGTGCAAATAAAGAACTAATAATAATAATTGCTGTTTTGGAAATTAAAAAAATAATACATATATCTACAACCGACATATTTTCAGAAATATTTAAGATATAGTATATGTCTAGTCCTGATGGCTATATACAAGGTAGGTACATCAATTTCACTTGCTACAATGGTTCCGTATAAGACAAGTTCGGGGGCTTAGTCAAAGTTTTACGTTTCTATGAAAGAAGAATCGAATAAAGCGATCTTTGCAGACCTTCGTCGCACGTCACACTTTTCTAATCGAAGTACGAGTATGCAGCAAAAACTCTTGCTGTGAGTCACAGCAAAATTGCATTACGGATTATCTTATATAGTGCATCATTTTCAATAGGTATAGAGGTAAGCTCAGTTAAACGGATATAATTCATCTGCTGCCTTTTCGAGTTATCGTATACAAACCTAGGGTACATTAAGGGTAGAATTCCAGAAACAAAATACACCGAAGTACATATACATAGTTTGCGGGCTATGAGTTTCTAGATTTTGTTCTTACAGTCTTAGGTTATTCCCCAGTTGTTTTTTTAAAATCTTCTTTTAGCCCCAAACTTAAAGGTATCTGCCATACAATATACAACCGTTATCAAAAAGCTTATCATCTCAAAAATTGGGTTTCTGCCATCAAATGTTTTTTTTTTCATTTTCGACTTTTTCATTCATTTTTCATTGATTTCAATCAACATAAGACGCACGACTAGATCACAAGTACTTGCTTTTAGGTTCGTCACATCGTGAGCAAAACATTCGTAGTAGGAATATTTTTAATATATTTTCAAGGTCGATTTTTAGTCAATTGTTTAGATGTATACAAAATTTACTAACTTTTTTTCTAAACAAAATGTATGAGAATTGAAAGTATTTAAAACTATAAATTTTAAAATAAAATTTAAGTAAAAATCGGCCACCCGCTTAAGAAATATTGAAATTTAAAAAACAAATAATTTTTTTTGAAAATTTTAGTTCAAAAATTTTAGTACGCAGTGTTATTAAGAATTCGAAGGACTTCCTATATACACAAATTGACAGAAATCCGTCGAACCGGTTATAAGAAAGACGATAATCTAAAAAATGGTTGAATGGCATTATTTTCGATTAAAAAAATGTAGACTATAGGTATAAGCTGTGCACGGACTTTTTTAAATTAAAATCGGTAGAGCCGTTTTGGAGAAAATTAAGATGGTAAGCAAATTTTATGTCAGGTACCGTTATTCTTTATAAAATAGATTTAAGAAAACATTTAAGTACCAACATTGAAGAAAATCACTTCAGCGGGTAAAGCTGTATGCTTGCAGACAGACGGAATTGGAGGACCCAGTTTTGTGTTATCTATCATCGTAATGTCAAGTTTGATTAAAATCTCGATTGTTTCCAATGCAAAACTTGCCCTATAGTACCAACATCGGATGTAAAAATTATACAAGAGTTGCGTTAAATCTTAAATAATACATTTTAAAAAAAATATTTTTTTGGTTTAAAAAAAATATTCTTTTTTTTTTTGAATATTGAATATATTTTAATATTTTTTGTAAAATAATTTATATTTTTAAATACTGTGATGCTTTTTTAGTTTAGAGCTGAGGTAGCTCTAAACGAAAGCAATAAAGACTCGGTGCATGAAGGGTCAAAAAATCTATAACACGGTATTTCATATAAATACTTTACAATAGTTTTCCTTAAAAATAAACTAACAATCTAATATAGTTTGGGATAGAGTCCCCGGCCCTGGTAGAAACCAAAGGCACAGAGTTCGTGGGATAGAGTCCACGGCCCTGGTCGAACCAAAGGCACAAAGTTCGTGGGATAGAGTCACCGGCCCCAGTAGAAACCAAAGGCACAAAGTTCGTTGGGATAGAGTCCTCGGCCCTGGTCGAAACCAAAGGCACAGAGTTCGTGGGATAGAGTCCACGGCCCTGGTCGAACCAAAGGCACAAAGTTCGTTCCAGAGAGTCCCCGGCCCTGGTCGAAACCAAAGGCACAAAGTTCGGTGGGATAGAGTCCCCGACCCTGGTCAAAACCAAAGGCACAAACTTTACGGCACAAGGCCAAACAATTACGAAACTCCTAACAAGTGCACCACGCACTCACGAGTGTGCTCCTAGGTACTTCCCTTTGTACACCGGATTGGTACATACAACACTAAAAGCAGAAGTCCATCCCTTTCCCCTCCAATGCTACCTTATCTTAATATATTTCCCGTAAGAAGAAAGTGTGAATCGTAAGTTGGAGAAAATAAAAGAATTTTTTTATATAAGATTTTAAATTTAGTTAGCAGTACACCTAATAATAATCTTGTTCTTCACGATGTGGTCAAACTTAAAAGCAAGTACGGGTAACCTAGGTCTGCTCCGACGAGCACTCCTTCTTAATTGAATTGAACTCAGGAAACCTCCACAATTTGTTTTTGAATCGGATGTAAAGTACAAAATTAATTCTTGAAGGATATTACTTCCGTCCTCGTAAGAGGTACGTACTTACATTATGTATGTAGGTAGTGATGAATGCCATGGGCATTTTAACCCTGACCCAATAAGAGCTGAAGAGCTCCGTTTTGATACTATGACAGTATTTGAAGGGGAGCAATGGCGCAGTAGATATAGTGATCGACTGCTATAATGTAACTTATATGTGTGGGTTCAAGCCCAATCTAGGCAGCGTTCTTATCTACACCTACTTCCGTTGGCTATGAGAAAAAAATGCGGCTTTGATTTGGATTTTGTTCGAGTAACTTGCTCACTTCCCTGATTCAGTTTAAAAGGCTCTGGCAAAGTCGAGTTGCCGATATGACCTAGATATTTAGAAACTCAGAAAAGATTACAAAGCTATTGAGCTATCCCAAATCCATCAGTAAAAATAGTTGAAGCAAAATCTTTCGTCATGAAGTAATTATCCCAGGGCTTTCTGTATGGAAACTTATAATTTTTAGGTTATAGTAAAAACAACCTCAATTGTAATGAAATGTTAGATATTTTTTCTGCTTAGCAAAAAGCTCTAAAAATCCAGAAATCGTTAAGAAAGATCTAAAATGGTTCAGACCATTCATCTGCTGTTTATGTCCACACGCAAAAGTAGTATCTCTTAAAAAAAATATTTTAGTATCCAAATAGAAAATACTGAGATTTAATACAGAGACCAGACCGCCCGCTCGCTGGTAGTCGCACACCATTCTAACTTCCTTCACGTTCATATAATTTAAATTTCATTACACGGTGTCTTCACCCTCTATATTTTATAATATACTATCTGTCATTTTGATAGAAAGAAAGAAAAATGTTACAAAATTTGATATTGGGCATTTTATAGCATACTATTTCAATTGCACAAATCGTGGCCTGGATAAAATTTTTTCGTATGTGAAAAATTGAGGTTTTTAGATTTAAATGCGGTCTTGTTATTTAAATTTTTCTCTACAACCTGGTGAAATCCGTTTTTCGATATCGGCCATAGTTTCCCAGATAATATCGTTAAAATTTGTCGTATATGCACGATCGCTAACATTTAAGTATTTCTTTGTCGTATGTGTATACAAATTCGACACATACGACAAAATAAAAACATCCAACATTTTTTTCATACAAAATCTGTGCAGCGCACGTTTGGTTAATTATTGTCGTATGTTTAATTTTTAATACACATACGAAATTATTTTACTGAAATTCCGGTAAGCGTTTGTCGTATGTCTCATAAGATAACACACAGACTGGGTGTAATTTTAGTCGCGCTCGCGATTCCAGATCAAGATTTCGCAGAGGTAAGAGGTTGGCCCAGTCATCTGCACCATGCACCAAGTGTGTCGGATGAACTCTATGCGTATGATAATACACTATAAGGCAAAAGATAGGTTTGAATAATTCTTTTTATTTGTTTTAACATGCGCACCAAAATACTAGGGGATGATGATTATGATGCAGGTGCGAATCTTCATTCCAGTTTTGAACGATTTGACCAAAAACACCGGACGTTTTCGAAACAGAACCGAGGCTTATTTATATCAAAAAGCTCTTCGTATATTTCCAATCCAACAAATAGAAGATGTTTGCATGAACACCCCTTTAAAAATACTTACTTAAATATGGGAAATAATCAGATGGTCAATGAAATAAATTTATGAGGTTTATTTATTCTCTGTCTACATCAAATTCGTGAAATAATTTTATTTGATTTGTAGAATATTTTACCAATACAAACTTTGGCAGTTCATTTTTGCAGAGATAAAATTATCTGTTTTCTGAGGTTTATCTGGGATTTCCGTCATTGCATGAATACCCTTATTGTAAAAATTAAGTAAAACTTTGATCTTTTAAGGGTATGCATATTTTCGTAAGCCTCTGCCTTACTAAGACCTACATTTGGCGTATTCATAAAGTCAGATTTTGCCTTGCACTAATCTAGTTGAATTGCAGATCTACTGTTCATAAACGTACAAAATCATCGGGATCGAGCAGATTATTTCTTGGCTGCAGAAGGGGCACGAATGAGAGAAAATAAGCCTTCGTGTTGACTGCACATATTCAAAAGTGTATATGCATTCAAAAATGCTTGAGAAAAGAAATGCGATTTTTACTAGCGTAGATCTTCTGCGATTTTGAAAAGTCTTTTTTTGTTCCTATTTTAATATTAATAAAATTAATTAGGGCCATTCAGCGAGATCCTTAATTCGTTATCCTGCTATTATGTTATGAATTTTCCTACAAAAGTTTAAGCCGTCAAAAAATCTTTTATGCATTATAATGTTGTTATATGCAGAACATGCTAAATCTGCTATAGAAATCTGTTTAGAAATCTGCTAATGAGCTGTTAGAACTTCGAAATTCTCAACAAGTCTTTTACGAACTGCATTTTTAATATTCGGCATGCCACAATCTGTTATGGAATCTTTTATGAATCATAAAAGAATAAAAGACACATTTTGGTTACTAAATACAAGATTTCAATATATGTTTACTACGTTTATGTCGTTAATGAATTGTTCTTAAAAGGAGACAGAAATAACAAATTATTATTAAAATGAATAATAAAAAGCACAAATATTTAAGTAATTTTAAACTAAACACGAAATCACAGAAAACATTTCATGGATGAAATGTAAAAGAAAATAGTCGCTTATCTTGCCTGTGTGAGTTTCGTACAACTTTTTATATTAGATATATTAAATTCAGGAACTGTTATGGACAAATTACATGGAACAATAATTTATTTTCGCAAAACAAAACACAATCTTTCCACATGTTAATCTATTGGCATTCATGAGTGCCGACTGCCGAGATTTTTTATTAACTACAACTGATAATTTCATAGAAGATTTTCGGTCTGTTCGTATAAATGTTTCTTTTTCGAAGTTCCATAACAGACTTTATAAAAGATAGAACTCCTGAATACCTATTATAAAATATCTTTTATGGGGGAGATCCGTTATGCATAATAACAGAACATTCATATTAGAATAAGAGAGAAATGTGGCAGAATAGGCCTAAATATTTAAAAATCAACTGCACTATGAACTTATAAATGCGATTTTTTTTAAACTTAGAAAACCCTTAAACACTGAAGATATTTTGTATCTCATACAATATGAATTAATTAATTTTTTTTAGAAATAAAACTTTTTATTTTACGTTTGTTTATTTTAAGTTTGTTTAGAATTTAAAAAAAAAACTATTTTTTATACAGAAAATAAATACTAAAAAAATAACTTGTTTCTTTTAATTTTTAAATAAAATACGTAATTTGTTTTTATATTGTCTTATGTAATATTCTGACAGCGTTTAAATTTGCTTATTTTTTGTCGTATGTGTTTGGGTAACAAGTAGTTTTGGATAAACAGTCACATACGACAACGGCATATTGAGAAAAAATAACTCTTATTCCTTTCTTTATTAGAATATTATATTTATGTTAACGTTTTTGAGCTGCCATATGTTTTCTGTATCTCCCATTAAATTTCTAAAGAAATTCACCGTACAGATTTTGAGAAAATGTGTTTCCCTAAAAATAGCAAATTGTAACTTACGACAATATTTTATCCAGGCGACGAAATGTGTTCTTGCCATTGTAGCATTACAAGACTTAAAAAACCTTCAACAAAAGGAATTAAACAAAAAAAAACAAACAAGTAATTATAACAATACACACACCACAAACGTTCACCAGCCACAAACGCTAACCTCAAAGTGAAAATGGCAGCCAAATAGTATACTATCGATACAATGCTATGAGCTGTGCAATGCCTAGTATGACATTTTTTATAGAATACTATTTGTGGTCTCCATGAGCAATTTTCATAGAATACGACTTAGCTTACTAGAAAATCTAGATAGTGGAGACCCCATGTTACATTATGACCCGAGTTTAAAGGTTGATAACATTACCTTCTGGGAATTTCTCAATTACTTTGTTATCTATTTTTATTTTCTTGAAATTAGTCCACATACCTTACCGTAAAAAAAATGCAGGACATATTTTTGGATGCTTGACTTAAAAATAAATAACCAATAATTGATTGATAATAATCCTTAGCAATAATCCATTGGTAATAGAAAAGAAAAAAAAAACAAAAGCAATTACCAGAGTACAGATTATCCCTGGGCTTATTCGTTTCCTATTTATTTTCAATTATAAACGACTCACGGCAAAATTTCAATTTCCACTGTACCTATACTAAATGCTACTTTAATTTAAGCTTTAATTCAATTTATAACAGGAATTCTCTTCTGTTGGTTGCCTGGTCATTGTACTATACAACTACAAAGGTATGGTGGCTTTGTAAAGTAGATTGAGTTTTAATTTGATTTTACATTGGGATTTTCGATATTCAGCCTCTTTACAAAAGCTCTCATATGTGTAATGTGTATGTATGTATCTATGTACTAAAATATCAATTAAATATAAGGAAACTCCATGTGTGTAAATTCTAGAGTGGTTTCAATTTATTAGCTTTTAATGTATGTGTTAATATTAAATTACATATAATTAGCTCTTGAAGAACTATTCCAAGAGTTGAAAACCACCTGAGCCACAATATAATCATGGTATTCCTATTAAGTATGTGGAAAATTTGAAAATTAATATTAGTTTTCTTTTGATCAAGATGAAAACGACAGACATTTATTCAAAACACCAAGAATCCTGTCACAGAATGTAGGGAAAATATTTGAAACGCCAAATTAATATTATGATGTTAATTAATTAAAACATAGATGGCAGAACAACAATCCATAGACTCAATGGAATGACGCATCCAAAAAAAATTAATGAAAGATAAATTGCAAATTCAAAAATTAAAGAAAAAAATAAAGGACAATTGCCCCAAGCCTTACGACTATAAAATAGAAGGAACAAAATACAGAGTGTCCGCTGGGAAGGTATACTACTTTGTTTTTTTTTTATAATTTTTGATTAAATGAAAGAGAATGGATCTTATATTGATAAATGTTTTATTTAATGTCGGCAATTATGTATGGAATACAATATGAGGTAAATGTCCGCCTCTGTTAGTCTCAGAAATGCAAGACCTTTTGAGCACATTTTTCATTACATTCTCACACATTTCACGCGATATTTCATTAATTTCATCAGGAATATTTTGTTTGAGTTGCTCAAGCGTTTTTGGTTTGTTTGCATAAACGTTGCTTTCAGATATCCCCACAAAAAGAAGTCCTGAACAGTGAAATCAGGCGACCGAGCAGGCCAATCAACATCACCATTTCTTGAAATAACTTGTTATGGAAAGAGCACTGGCGTATTAACCACTAGGATCGTGAGACATTTCTGCTCTTTCTGCTTTAACTATGGTGTGCATCTCTCTTTCAATTCTGCCGTTTTGTTGTGGAGTATATGTAGCTGATCGTTCATGAAATATTCCAAGTTGTTCAAGTATGTACCTACTTCTTGCGTTTTTGATTTCTTTTCCATTATCTGACATAATTCCTTTCGACTCTTTTTCCAAATTTATTTTCAACTGAATTCAAAAAAAAATGTTGAGCTTGTATACTGCTTCTGACTTATGATTCAGGAAATAAACTGTTTGAAATCGGGTAAAGTCATCCTTAAGCAGTAAGAAATATTTAGCACCACAAAGGGAACATTCATTTAACCAAGATCAACATGAACTCGGTCGAGTAGATTCTTTCCAACTTCTTCATTCCTTGGATGAGATACTCTATGCTGTTTTCCATACACA
This sequence comes from Philhelius pedissequus, assembly GCA_910595825.1. NCBI lineage: Eukaryota > Metazoa > Arthropoda > Insecta > Diptera > Syrphidae > Philhelius > Philhelius pedissequus. The sequence goes on along the minus strand of OU343160.1, from coordinate 70,831,151 downwards.
CATCCTTTACATACACTATATTTCTAGTCACCAATATAGCGAATCCACTTCTTCTTCAATAATTCTTTCACGTGACAGATGTTTTGATGTGCTAGTCTCTCGTGCCAAGGTTTCAAACTTACTGCTGACAAGTTATATTTTTCAGTTTGCTTAAATATCATTTGAAACAAACCTAAAGACCTTTTCGTGATTAATACAACTTCATCACCTTCCATAATATATGATTCTTCAGCTGTAGCATTTTTGAGTATAACTTTTGTCAAGAACAGTTGTCACAGAAAATAAGTTGAATATAATTGCTGGAACGAATAAGACATCTCTCAATATAATTGGATACCATTTCTTGCCATGATGGCAAGCTTTCAAGTGAATATCACCACAAGAAACACTTTCTGACTTTGTAGAATCTCCAATTTGGACTTGAACGGGAATATCCAAAGATCGAATATTTGTCAAGCACTTCAGATTTCCAGTGAGATGTTTGGTAGCACCACTGTCTTCAATCCACAAATCTCGTTTCTTTGGTAGTTTTTGAAGAAGAGACGAAGATAAAGAAACTGTTATAAAAGACTTCGCATTATCGTTTTCATCGCTTGGTTTCTTCGGATATTCATTTGCAAAATGATCTTTCTTCTGACTTTTATAACCTACCCTTTAAATGTTTCAACACAGCGCGGGCTTGAGGTTAAGGAAGAGATAGAATGATAGGAAAGATGTGTGGCGCGATGTTCTGAGACTAGGTGGTTGTTTTCTCAGATTTTGTCTGTAGGAATACAATATTCTAAATTTTCCGAACAAGGTCTGTTCTTACATTTACGCTTCATATGTCCCAGGTGACCACATTTAAAACATTTTATTTCAAATTTACCTGACTGCTTTTGTTGCCCAAACACTGCTGACTTCTTTGGTGAAACATAGCTCCGCCTTAGTTTTTCTCTCTTCTATCTGTCGTGTTTTCCAATAAGGACATTACCAAACGTGTCTGACACATGACCTTGCAGTCTTATTTCTTGTTGTTGAAGACAATCACGTAGTTTTTGGAGAGTGTTCCATTATCCTTTATTCAACTATCTTTCACTTCTTTACCATTCGAACGTAGTTCTTGTGCAAAAACATCTATCTGGAGATAATTTTCTGCTACCGACTTTGATTCATCATATTTATAACTGAAAAATTGTTGTTGCAATACTGTTGTATACTCTGATTTTTCTGGCCATAAAGTTGTTCTAATCATCCAATAATTTGTGAAGCACAATCGATTGTAGCAATTTTGAGTGCAATTTTTACATCTACATTGAAACCAATTATTATTGATTGTGCTGCCATGTCCGTTTGCATCCAGTTTGTTTGCAACTTCTTCAGTTAGCATTGAAGTCTCACCAGCAGCAATTTTCAAAAGATTTTTCATTCGCAATAATAAATTCAGTTTGAATCTCCAAGATGCATAGTTTGACTTTCCATTTCCTTCTCCAGATTTTGCTAACTTTTCAAGACTTTTAGTTTGGTATCCGTTTTTGAAGAAATTTGCATTTAATAAAATAAATTAATTAATCTTTATTTTAAGATTACTGGGCCCATAACCTGTTGCAGACAATTTTTTTTGAATAATTTATTAAAAATGTAATTAACGTGTTGTTCAATGAAAAGTAAGAATAGAATAAAAAAATATTTTCTTGTTTGAAGAAATATAAATATAAAACAAAAGCTCAGCTATATAAACGGTGATTTTTTAAGAGCTTGGTTTTTGAAAATTCAAAAAAACACAGAAACTTGTAAAAAGTGAATGAAATTTTTATTTGGGTCGATAAATCAATTTCTGCCATTTACTTTTTAAACATAATTTCACTTAAATGTTGCCCGCAGCTACGCTTCACGTGGTCCATTCTGAAGGTCCAATTTTGGCAAACTTTTTCACACATTTCGGCCGGAATCTCACCAATGACGCGTTCAATGTTGGCTTCCAAGGCAGCAATCGTGTTTGGCTTGTCCCCATAGACAATAGACTTAACATAGCCCCACAAAAAATAGGCTAACGGAGTCAAATCACATGATCTTGGTGGCCAATTGACTGCGCCAAAACGTGAGATCAACTGCTCACCAAATTCGCCTCTCAATTGATGCATGGTTTCGCGTGCAGTGTGGCATGTGGCACCGTCCTGTTGGAACCACAAGTCGACCGAGTTCAATTCTTGCATTTTCGGCAAAAAAAAATCTGTTATCATCGAACGGTACCTTTCTCCATTGACCGTAACCCTGCGGCCTTCATCGTCCTTGAAGAAGTACGGCCCAATGATGCCGCCTGCCCATAAACCGCACCAAACAGTGCATTTTTCGGGATGCATTGGTAGCTGCTGAATTGCCTCTGGCTGCTCTTCACTCCAAATACGGCAATTCTGCTTATTCACGTATCCATTTAGCCAAAAATGAGCCTCGTCGCTGAAGACAATTTTGCGATAAAAAAACGGATCCTCATCCAACTTTTCTAAGGCCCATTCACCGAAAATTCTACGTTGTGGTAGGTCGCCTGGCTTCAATTCTTGCACCAGCTGTATTTGGTATGGCTTTAAACCAAGATCTTTGCGTAAAATCTTCGTGGTCGAATAACACAAACCCAATTGCTGCGATCGGCGCCGAATGGACATATCGCGATCTTCAGCAACACTGGCGGATGCAGCAGCAATATTCTCTTCGGTACGCACTCTACGGATACGATTTGGTGGATTAATGTCCAATAAAGTGAAACTGGTGCGAAATTTGGTCACAATGAGCTGAATAGCCTGCTCGGTGGGTCGATTATGACGACTATAAAACGGACGTAGCTTGCGAAACACATTTTTCACAGAGCACGAATTTTGATAATAAATTTCAATAATTTGCAAACGTTGTTCAGGCGTAAGTCTATTCATGATGAAATGGCAAACAATACTGAATCGAAATGTCAAATGTTCGTGGAATTTGTCATGTGTGATCTGTCAAAAATATAAACGTCAAAAACCAAGTAGCAAAAAAATCACCCGTTACAATATTAAAATAATAATACAGTAGAAACTGCTTAAACTTAACATAACTTTTATCATTTCCAACAAGAATTTTGGTTTGATCTTACCAGATAAAACACACCATTGGGGTTTTATAATTATTTATTTTTCTAATGCGGGATATACAGTGTTTAAATGCATGTCATGCATATGAGAGTGTATTCCTGAAAATAACTCACGCATACATTGTGTGAGCAAAATCAAAACGTTTTGATTTTTGTTCAATCATCGAATACTCTCTCATATGCTTGACATGCATTTGAACAGTGTATATCCCGCATAATAATGTCAAAGCCAAGGCATCCTGCAGCAACGTAAATCAAATTTAAAATATGTATTTTTTATGTCGCAGCACGACTGTATTTAAGCCCAACAAAAAGTGTTCTATTTGTCATAATATTAAAATAATTATAATATATATTTTGGGAGCCGTATAATATCTCTTTGAGAACCCAAGCCTGCAGTGCCTTAAGCATCCCAATCATTCCTATATGCTCGTTTTGCCAATCATCATTAATGGAGAAGACCCACAAGGGCCAGTATCTATTTTATTTTTAGGTGGCATATTCTGGGACTCGAACTCCATACCTCTGAAGTGACAGTTCAACGCACTAATCATTACCTCATAGAAAAAGGTTTCGATGAAAATATCTATGACGAATTTTATGTAGGTTCGCTGAATCCATTCAATCCATTTTACATCTAAATTATGAGAAAGGTTACAAACAAGTTTTATTATACGCACAAACGTCAACTAAATATGTATGACTCACATATTACGTTGTCCTTAATTTCAAAAGACATGTAAATGTTTACGTTCAAGTTGAATGGATTACTCTATTAACAGAAATAAATCCAAGGCCAGATTATCTCTTACGTATATAAATGATGGTTCTGGGTAATAAAAATGGTTTATAGTATTTTGAGAGGAAACTGTGGTGTAAACGTGTCGATCCAAATCCGAAGTCTTCAAATTCAGATGAGATATATATTTTATTGAGTCATAAATCATAATTTGCTTTTTCCTTACTTCAATGGAAACTTTTGTTATTGTGAATGTTTTTTTTTTTTTATGAACTTTGTTTATCGATTTTTAAAGACTGACCAAGAATTCTTTTAACTTTAATTTTATATCAAACAACAATTTTGTTGAAGTGTTTTTTTTTTCGTAGAATTAGTGAATTGTGAAATAAATTTACATAATTGTAATTGATTACACAATAACTGGTGTTTACTGGTGAAAAATGTTGTGCTATGTTTGGCACTTAATGTGCTCAAGGATAAATAAAAAACAATTATTGCTTTAATTAAAAATTGATGGCAATTGCTTTTTATTAATTTTCGACCTTAATAAGTACAATTTTTAATTTAATATCATTTTTTTTAATTTGCAATATTTTGTACATTAGGTTGTTTTATAATATGCAATTTGAATAACTTTTCATAAAAAACATCCTTCAGTACAAACATTGAAATTAAAACACTGACTTTAATGAACAGCAACAAAGCAAGGAGTACACGAAGTTAATACCCAGACCAGGATTTCACTAGATGCACAATCAAAACGTCTGTGATATGCCTGTTTTATTAGTTTTCAGTATGATAAAGCTTTGGCATTTTTATCACCCCTATGTATGGGGCTTATATCACACCTTGCTGGGTAATAAGTCCCACAAAATATATTGGGCAAATGGGGACTTGTGTCCCACTATTTAGTTTTTTTTTCGGTACTTGTGTGAAGTGTTTTTTTGAAATTAAGTTCACGGCGTACCAAACAACTTGGCGCATAAGGCGGGTCATGCTGTCCCCCTGCCAGCCACCTGCTAGACCAAACATAGGATTTAGGTAGGGTTCAAGTTTGGGTATAAGCACATTTTTTTGGATTTGAAGATTTCCCTTTAAAATTTTCCAAAAAAAATTATCACGCATCAAAACTTGTACCTACCCCAAATCCTATATTGGGCCAAGCAGGAGGGTAGCATGATCCGCCTTAGGCACCGCGGTTTTTAAAATTTATTGTTTATATTTGAAATCTAGTTTCTGTTTCGAATAAAGATTTCACAATGTTGCATATGGACATATTTATGTCTTATAAAATGTTGTCCCATCAACACCAAGCAAAAGTCGTGTCTTATGTCCCACCGAGCGAGGTGGGATATAATCCCCAAATTATTTTTTGGGACTTATGTCTCACCTCGGTGGGACATAAAGTCATAAAAAGCAAAGTTGGGACTTATGTCTCGGTGACTTATGTATGCCCCTGCGCCATTATCGCGTTCTTTGCGGAACAAGTCCAGATGTTATCATGCGCACTGTCATATTGTAATTTGGTTGTAACAGTACAATGGACAACTTGAAAAATTTAACAAATGTCAAGGATTAGAATGCATAGAAATGACTGGGGCATTTAGAACCACCCCACAGCCAGCATAATTGAAAGCTTTACTCAACTTGAAGCCCCTAGCAAATTGGGTAATGCAAAACTACATGAATGAGAATGACTAAACAACACGCCATATTGAATTTCATAAACATATTATGTCTAGTTTCCCCAGACGATAAGCCTCTATCGAAACCATGCTAAACACTGGTGGATGTACAAGCTTCGTCTTAGAAGCTATTGAAGCAGTCAGTTCTTTTAGACTTCCTGAAGTAATATAGAAGCGTCTTCTAGTGGGAGGGGCACATGGTGATAAACAGGTCTTATTGATTGCACCAGCCACTGTTTTCATTGATATAGCCATGCATCAATATACGAGACAACGATAGATCTGATGAACTGGTAAAATAAGATTATCGCTTGATGCAAGTTAAGCTGAAGCATAATAAGATTTGGCCCTTTAACGTTAAGAATGAAATTTCAATACGTATACTCATTAAAACGATCGACAGATGCAACTTGCTTGATAACTTCGGCAAAACCAGGAAACATGGCATTGTTTCGACAACAGGGAAATTTATCTAGATTGGTGCTCCTTCTTGAAAATACCAGGCATAATCTAGTGAAATTGTATAATTTGAATTTCACCTGGCTATTAAACTGAGAGGAATGAAACGGTGTTCAAGAGATGTAATTGTTTCTGTTAAAACCCATTATTTTTAAAGCTCTTTTGGGGATTCTGTCCAAGAGACGTAAATGAGGTTTAGGAGTTCCTTCTCAAATATTGCAGTTCCACTCAAGTTTTAGATGAACGTAGGCTTTATAGATTACTGCCAGTTCAGAAGGAGAGACATATTTCTGGCATCGTCTCAGAAAACCTAAACATACTGCATCGTTTTTGGCGATATCGAATATGCGGTCATTCCACAAAAGGTGGTCGGACGGTGATGCACATATCGAAAACTGAAAGCTGATCGGTTTATTCAATGCAAGTGCCGCTCATGGATGAATTTTGCTCTAACGACAGAAGACAGCATTGAGTTTTTGAATCATTCAGCTCTACGCGGTAATGCTGTCGAGATCAGAATTTAATAAGCTTGTCATACGCTGTCGTTGCAGTTCAACATCCGAAGAACAAGGAGGTGAATCTGAAAACGAATTTGAAAAGCTAAGGGTACTGTCGTTAGCAAACCATATGATTGGAATAAAAGGTTTAGACAACAGATCATTGATAAATATTAGAAAAAGAAACAGAACGCAGCCCCAAAGATCACCAGCAATTATTCTGGGAAGTTCTGACTTTAAACCATTCAATACAACTTGTATTGGGCAATCCAAAAGGTAATTTCTAATCCAACGAAGGAGAGATTAATTAAGGCTAACCCATTGCCGAAAAAAAAATTATTTTCAAAACTGTTTCCCAAATCCATCGATATATACATGAAAATAAAGGTTTATTAAATCAAACGCTTCTGCAACCTCTCTTTCTTGAGATATTGCAAACCTACCACAGAAAAAGCTGCGGTTTTCAGCACTTGAAAGGGATTGAACAGACCTTTGCAGAAGTGTAAAATTTGCCAATTTAATTTTTTTGAAGATTCTTGAAAAAAAATCAAGGCTAACCCCTTGCGGAAAAAAATTGTATTTTCAAAAATGTTTCCCAACACTATATATATATACATGAAACAAAACCTTTTAAATACCTATCCACACCTGAAACCCATACGCTTCTGCAGCTTCTATTTCTCGAGATATTGTAATCCAAAATTGATCCCGTGATTGTCAACCAACCTGCATTTGATTTGCTTTGGAAGATGGTATCTCGGCAACCAAGCCGCAGAAAAAGCTGCGGTTTTCAGCAATTGGAAGGGATTGAACAGACCTTTGCACGGGTGTAAAATTTGCCGATTTAATATTGTTGAAGATTCTTGAAAAAACAGCAAGGCTAACCCTTTGCGTAAAAAAATTGTATTTTCAAAAATGTTTCCCAAACCTATCGACATATACATGAAAAAGAAGGTCTATCAAATACCTATCCACACCTGAAACCCAAACGCTTCTGCAGCTTCTATTTCTCGAGATATTGTAATCCAAAATTGATCCCGTGATTGTCAACCAACCTGCATTTGATTTGCTTTGGAAGCTGATATCCCGACAACCAAGCCACAGAAAAAGCTGCGGTTTTCAGCACTTGAAAGGGATTGAACAGACCTTTGCACTGGTGTAAAATTTGCAGATCTAATTTTTTTGAAGATTCTTGAAAAAAAATCAAGGCTAACCCCTTGCGGAAAAAAATTGTATTTTCATAAATGTTTCCCAAGCCCATCGATATATACATGAAAAAGAAGGTCTATCAAATACCTATCCACACCTGAAACCCAAACGCTTCTGCAGCTTCTGGTTCTCGAGATATTGTATCCAAAGTTGATCCCGTGATTGTCAACCAACCTGCATTTGATTTGCTTTGGAAGCTGATATCCCGACAACCAAGCCACAGAAAAAGCTGCGGTTTTCAGCACTTGAAAGGGATTGAACAGACCTTTGCACGGGTGAAAAATTTGCAGATCTAATTTTTTTGAAGATTCTTGAAAAAAAATCAAGGCTAACCCCTTGCGGAAAAAAATTGTATATTCAAAAATGTTTCCCAAGCCCATCGATATATACATGAAAAAGAAGGTCTATCAAATACCTATCCACACCTGAAACCCAAACGAAACGCTTCTGCAGCTTCTGGTTCTGGAGATATTGTAATCCAAAGTTGATCCCGTGATTGTCAGCCAACCTGAATTTGATTTGCTTTGGAAGCTGATATCTCGGCCACCAAGCCTCAGAAAAAGCTGCGGTTTTCAGCACTTGAATGGGAGTGAACAGACCTTTGCACGGGTGTAAAATTTGCCGGTTTAATTTGTTTGAAGATTCTTGAAAAAAAATCAAGGCTAACCCCTTGCGGAAAAAAATTCTATTTTCAAAAATGTTTCCCAAGCCATTCGATATATACATGAAAAGGAAGGTCTATCAAATACCTATCTACACCTGAAACCCAAACGCTTCTGCAGCTTCTGGTTCTCGAGATATTGTAATCCAAAGTTGATCCCGTGATTGTCAACCAACCTGCATTTGATTTGCTTTGGAAGCTGGTATCTCGGCAACCAAGCCGCAGAAAAAGCTGCGGTTTTCAGCACTTGAAACGGATTAAACAGACCTTTGCATCGGTGTAAAATTTGCCGATTTAATTTTTTTGAAGATTTTAGAAAAAAATCAAGGCTAAGCCCTTGCGGAAAAAAATTGTATTTTCAAAAATGTTTCCCAAACTCATCGATATATACATGAAAAGGAAGGTCTATCAAATACCTATCCACACCTGAAACCCAAACGAAACGCTTCTGCAGCTTCTGGTTCTCGAGATATTGTAATCCAAAGTTGATCCCGTGATTGTCAACCAACCTGCATTTGATTTGCTTTGGAAGCTGATATCTCGGCCACCAAGGGTCAGAAAAAGCTTCGGTTTTCAGCACTTGAAAGGGAGTGAACAGACCTTTGCACGCGTGTAAAATTTGCCGGTTTAATTTGTTTGAAGATTCTTGAAAAAAAATCAAGGCTAACCCCTTGCGGAAAAAAATTCTATTTTCAAAAATGTTTCCCGAGCCCATGGACATATACATGAAAAGGAAGGTCTATCAAATACCTATCCACACCTGAAACCCAAACCCTTCTGCAGCTTCTGGTGCTCGAGATATTGTAATCCAAAGTTGATCCCGTGATTGTCAACCAACCCGCATTTGATTTGCTTTGGAAGCTGATATCTCGGCAACCAAGCCTCAAAAAAGCTGCGGTTTTCAGCACTTGAAAGGGATTGAACAGAACTTTGCACGGGTGTAAAATTTGCCGATTTAATTTTTTTGAAGATTTTAGAAAAAAATCAAGGCTAACCCCTTGCGGAAAAAAATTGTATTTTCAAAAATGTTTCGCAAGCCCAACGATATATACATGAAAAGGAAGGTCTACCAAATACCTATCCGCTGATATCTCGGCAAGCAAGCCTCAGAAAAAGCTGCGGCTTTCATCACATGAAAGGGATTGAACAGACCTTTGCACGGGTGTAAAATTTGCCGATTTAACTTTTTTGAAGATTCTTAAAAAAAATCAAGGCGTAACCCCTGCGGAAAAATATTGTATTTTCAAAAAATTTTCCCAAACCCATCGATATATATATGAAAAGAAAGGCCTATTAAATACCTAGCCACACCTGAAAATCAAACGATTCTGCAGCTTCTGGTTCTCGAGATATTGCAATCCAAAGTTGATCCCGTGATTGTCAGTCAACCTGAATTTGATTTGCTTTGGAAGCTGATATCTCGGCAACCAAGCCTCAGAAAAAGCTGCGGTTTTCATCACATGCTAGGGATTGAACAGACCTTTGCACGGGTATAAAATTTGCCGATTTAATTTTTTTGAAGATTCTTAAAAATAATCAAGGCGTAACCCCTGCGGAAAAATATTGTATTTTCAAAAAATTTTCCCAAACCCATCGATATATATATGAAAAGAAATGCCTATTAAATACCTATCCACACCTGAAACCCAAACGCTTCTGCAGCTTCTGGTTCTCCAGGTTTTGCAATCCAAAGTTGATCCCGTGGTTGTCAGCCAACCTGAATTTGATTTGCTTTGGAAGCTGATATCTTGGCAACCAAGTCACAGAAAAAGCTGCGGTTTTTCAGCACTTGAAAGGGATTAAACAGACCTTTGCACGGGTGTAAAGTTTGCCGATTCAATTTTTTTGAAAATTCTTGAAAAAAAATCATGGCTAACCCTTGCGGAAAAAAATTGTATTTTCAAAAATGTTTCGCAAGCCCAACGATATATACATGAAAAGGAAGGTCTACCAAATACCTATCCGCTGATATCTCGGCAAGCAAGCCTCAGAAAAAGCTGCGGCTTTCATCACATGAAAGGGATTGAACAGACCTTTGCACGGGTGTAAAATTTGCCGATTTAACTTTTTTGAAGATTCTTAAAAAAAATCAAGGCGTAACCCCTGCGGAAAAATATTGTATTTTCAAAAAATTTTCCCAAACCCATCGATATATATATGAAAAGAAAGGCCTATTAAATACCTAGCCACACCTGAAAATCAAACGATTCTGCAGCTTCTGGTTCTCGAGATATTGCAATCCAAAGTTGATCCCGTGATTGTCAGCCAACCTGAATTTGATTTGCTTTGGAAGCTGATATCTCGGCAACCAAGCCTCAGAAAAAGCTGCGGTTTTCATCACATGCTAGGGATTGAACAGACCTTTGCACGGGTATAAAATTTGCCGATTTAATTTTCTTGAAGATTCTTTAAAAAAAATTAAGGCTAACCCCTTGCGGAAATATATTCTTTTTTCAAAAATGTTTCCCAAACCCATCGATACATACGAGTATATGAAAATAAAGGCCTATTAAATACCTATCCACACCTGGAACCCAAACGCTTCTGCAGCTTCTGGCTCTCGAGATATTGTAATCCAAAGTTCATCCCGTGATTGTCAACCAACCTGAATTTGATTTGCTGTGGAAGCTGATATCTCGGCAACCAAGCCTCAGAAAAAGCTGCGGTTTTCAGCACATGAAATGGATTGAACAGACCTTTGCACGGGTGTAAAGTTTGCCGATTCAATTTTTTTGAAAATTCTTGAAAAAAAATCATGGCTAACCCTTGCGGAAAAAAATTGTATTTTCAAAAATGTTTCCCAAACCCATTGATATATACATGAAAGGAAAGGTCTATTAAATACCTATCCACACCAGAAAACTAGAAGCTGCTGCAGCCACTGGTTCTCGAGATATTGCAATCCAAAATTGTTCCCGTGATTGTCAGCCAACCTGAATTTCATTTGCTTTAATTTAATTTTAATTTAATTTAGCTTAATACAAGCAGTTACATGTAAGATGAACATAAGTTAATAATAATAATAATAATAATAATAATACCAATAATATACTCGTAAACATAACACTAATTTAAGAACAAAAAATAAAAAAAAATAAATAAAACTAGGTTAATGGGTAAGGTAGAGGTGTTTAATAGGATTTTTCTGAGGAATGGAGAACTAAGGGACAAATCAAGGATATCATATACTGAATTAGCCGAGCGGAGCATTCTACAAATATGGTTGAAATGGGCGTAGTTGGTGCGGTGGTTTGGAAGGCGGAAGAAAGGAACTGATCTTAAGTTTCGTGGATTTGTATTAAAATTAATTTATTTGGGTAATTCAGGACAGTCAATGACTCCAGTGATAAGTTGGTGGATAAACAGGATATCAGCGATACGACGACGTTGAGCAGGAGTCTGTAAGACAATTAATTGTAAACGGTATTCATTAGGGGAATCGAAGGAATCTTCGTTGTACAGCTTCAATCCTGAGAGAATGAGTTATTTGAAAAGGAGCACATACCTGACTTTCATACTCGAAGATTGGCCTAACATATGTGGTGTTAAGAGATTTTTTACCCATGGAATTGGAGAATTTCTTAGACCATCGTTTAATAAAGCCCAAAAAAGATTTTGCTCTGGCAACGATATGATCAATGTGAGATCGAAAATTTAGCTCTTTATCACATATTATCCCAAGATCGCGAATGGAGGAAATTATAGGAATAGATACGTTACAGAAGTGATACGATCGGGAAGTCAGTTGTAAATGTTTTTTTTTTCCCCGTGGGTAGGTGTAAAACCTTCAAAAGGCTCTATGAGGACCGAAAAACGCGTGCTCATAGGAATGTGAGATTCTTACTGCACTAAAAACACCTCCTCCTCCCGATTGCAACTAAGATGGAAACTTATCTAGCAATTTAGTTTTGACGAATTTAATTAACGTGTTGCAGGTAACTATCCGGTGATAGTTCCTGCTTATACCGCGATTTTAAAGCGGATTCTCGTTTAGTACAGCAGATAGGAAGGCTTTGTCCTTCGCAGGCGGCGCGCGTACCAAATTCGTCTCATCGATAATTTCGATTATAGTACTATTGCAGTGTTGTAATAGCCGTTTTCTATGATTTCGGTCAAAAATTTTTATTTCATGGCGACCCGTGGGAATCCCGAGATCTCTGTGGAGATCTTCGTTTCTAATGTACCAAGGTGCGCTTACAAATGATCTTAGGAGTTTATTTTCAAATGTTTGTAAGGTATTTAAATTAGAATCTCGCGTACAACCCCAGAGTTGTATACCTTAAGTCCAGACAGGCTTAAGCACCTGCCTGTACAAAATTAGCTTATTTTCGATACTGAGCTTAGATTGTTTCCCGAGCAACCAGTACATATCTCTGAGTTTATTATTGTAAATGTTTGCGAGAGAAAGGCATAGCTTGGCATTTTTGGAAATTAACTTCTAGAAAATTTTTATTGCACAAGGTAAAAAGGTGTTTAGGTCTTGTTGAAGAAGGGAAGAGTCACAAGAAGATTAGATTACTTTTACTATTTTAATGTCATCAGCATAAATTGAGAGATCGGAGAAGGAAATGATATTACCAACATCATTGATGGCAAGCACAAATAGGAGTGGGCCAAGATAGCTGCCCTAAGGAACTCCTGCTGAGGCGAAGATTGGATCAGACACCGCATTTCTAAAGTCAACTCTGTATACACGGCTCTCGAGGTATGATTTGATCCATTCAATAAACAAACGAGGAAAGCCGAAGGCGTTGAGTTTGATATAAATAATTTGGTGATTGATCTTGTCAAACGCTTTACTAAGGTCAGTAGTTATAACATCGCCGTCAAATCGTTTTTCTAGAGCTAAGAGTGTCGATGAGACAAATTGGGTAAGATTAGTCGTGGTGTACCTGCCCTTTAAAAATCCATGCTGTAATGGAGAAACAAATGGCTTGCAATGAAAAAATAGGGAGTCATACACTATGCTTTCAAAGAGTTTGGGTATAGCGGAGAGCTTTGCAATTGGCCTAAATGACATGCGTATGTAGCTAAATTATTGTAAACTGTAGAGGGAGAGATATCAAAGGATTCATGGAAGCGGATATAAATTTTAGTGAGAGCAACGGGATCGGTTGGAAGGCCTTGTTTTTGTATTGACACCAAGACGTTAATTTTGGTCTTACATTTGGAAGCTGATATATCGGCAACCAAGGCTCAGGAAAAGATGCGGTTTTCAGCACTTGAAAAGCATTGAACAGACCTTTGCATTGGTATAAGATTTTCCGATTTAATTTTTTTTAAGATTCTTGACCCCTTGCGGAAAAAAATTCTATTTTCAAAAATGTTTCCTATGAGTGTTCATAAAACTGCATACTCAAATTTTCCAAAAGAAATTTTTCGATTCTTAAGAAAATAAATATATTTTTTTTTGAAAAATCGGTTTTTCAAAAACATTCAGTGATTTTTTTTTAAATTTAAATTTTATAATGTCCAATAATAATATCGATTCAAAATAGCTTCTAACGGCCTTTAGTCCACAAAATTTGCGTCTCGTCCCGCCAATCTCCCTTGGACTCATCAGTTGACTAGAGCCTTACCAATACGCAATTTTTCTTAAGTTCTGTTCAACTTACATGCATTTTTTGACAAAAATGCAATGTGAACTATATCCAACAAGATTCAAATTTTAATCATAAGAAGGTGTTTTCTTTATAATACAATTCTATAAACTACTGAAATTACTCAGCCAAGTAGAAGACTTAGCATTATATTTAATTGGACTTGTGCTTTACTGCTTTTTTGTCAAAAAATGCATGTAAGTTGAACTAAACTTAACAAAATATGCGTATTAGTAAGGCACTGACTAATCAACTGATGAGTCCAAGTGAGATTGGCGGGACGAAACGCAAATTTTGTGGACTAAAGGCCGTTAAGAGCTTTTTTAAATCAATAATTCGACAAGTCCAATTAAATATAATGCTAGGTCTCCTACTTGGCTGAGTTATTTCAGTAGTAAATATATAGAATTGTATTATAAAAAAAACACCTTGGAAACTCATAACAACCAAGCTGTTGGAAAAACATAAGGAATACTTCGCCAACTTCATTTTTGTCCTTTCATTTGTCACAGCATTTCACACCTCTTAGAACACGCCTAATGCTAGCGAAAACCTATGTGTACAGCTTAAAAAGATACGATCATGTTTCTCATTTTTAAGCAGTATCTATAATTTCGCGAACGCGCTGACGAACTAGCAAGAATTGGTTCTACGCTTGACCTAGTTCAGACAGTCCAGATCCTGCTCTGCAATCTCAAACGGGAAATCGAAGGTAAAGTTTTATCTCTACCAAACAGGAGATAGAGCTCACTCGATACCTGTGTCACAACTAGGATATTATGGCGAATTTTTAATAAACAGAGAACTGATGATATTATGAATCTGAATAAAAAGTCCCTCTGTCTTCTCGTGAGCATAACCACTAGTCACAATATGTGAACTTAGTCTGGATGATGTATGCAGAAGCTGTGCTGACGAGGAGATACATGAAGACACTCACTTCCTTTGTCACTGCCCTGCCCTTTGTCATCTGAGACACAGAATCCTTGTTAGTCACTTCTTCAAAGATTTAGGGGAACTCTCTAGCCTCTAGCATACCTAGCAAGAATGTACTAAAATTCATTAACGCTACTAAATGACTTGAAAGTTCCTAATTAACATAGCCCACCAACAGGTCGAATTTGTCTCTTAAACCAAGGTTTAGTAATATAAAATGGTATTGGACGATAATGATTAAGACCATCGACTGCAAGACTCACGTGTTTCCTGTAGGAGTTGCAACAAAAGGAGTTTGGGCAGCCAGCCCTTCACCAGTTTTTGCCGCATGACGTATTTTATCGAGAAATAGAGCGAGAAAAGGATTTCGATCGAGTCGCATTGAGTCATGCAGTTCGAACAAATGTGCCAATGTTGATAAAGAACAAAAGAAATTGTATGATGAATTAATGCAGGCAGTCGATAACGGAAATGGTGGCATTTTCTTCCTCGATGAACCCGATGGAACTGGAAAAACATTCCTGATTTCATTGATTTTGTCTACTATTCGTTCAAGATCTGGGATAGCGGCTACGGTGTTGGAAGGCGGTCAAACAGCTCATTCTGCATTGAAATTGCCATTGAACCTCCAAGTGAATGAAGGACTCTGCGATGGTGAAAGGTTTGCAGCAGTGTAAGATTACCATCTGGGACTAGTGCACAATGTATCACAAGCGTGCATTGGTAGCCTTAAATCGTAGGTTGAAAGATTTACAAAATGAATAACGACGTTTCGGTGGTGGATTATAATGTCAGGCGATTTTCGGCAAACTCTGCCTGTCATTCCGAGATCAACTCGGGCAGATGAATGGAATGCTTGAAGAAATTGCAATTGAAATCAAATATGCGAGTCGATTTACGAAATGATCAGTTTGCTATGCAGAGTTCTACAGGCAATTATTGGCGATCGGCAATGGCGTGATACCAATGGACTTAGTCACCGGTCTGATTGAATTTCCACCGAATGTTTGCCACTTTACAATAATGCCGGAAGAGCTCATCACGAATGTTTTCCCGAATATTGCTCAAAATTATGTTGAAATTATGATTGGCTGAGTTCACGAGCAATTTTTGCTGCGAAAAACAAGGATGTCCATCATTTGAACTTTGTCATTCAAAATGAAATCGCCGCGCGCCGGTGAGTTACATTTATTCAAATCCGTGGACTCCGTGATGGATGAAAACGAAGACACCAACTTTTCTACGGAATTTTTGAATTCTTTAAATGTTCCGGATTTTCCGGAAAATTTAAAATTAAAAGTCGGACCAGTTATAATTTTACTGCGCAAACTCAATTCACCAAAACTTTGTAACGGAACGTGTTTGATTGTGAAGAACATCAAATCTAATTCAGGCCACGATTTTGCGGGGAAAATTCAATGGCGAAGATGTTTTCATTCCACAAATTGCACTTATTGCGAAGGATTTGCCATTCGTGTTTAAGCGTTATCAATTTCCGGTGCGTCTCGCTTTTGCTATGACAATCAATAAGTCGCAGTGACAATCGCTGGATGTTCGAATTCGCATGTTTCTCACATGGTCAATTATATGTGGCATACTCACGTATCGGCAAACCTACCGCTTTGTACCTGTACGCACCCGAAAGTAAGACTAAGAATGTTGTGTACCATAAAGCACTGCAGTAAAAAAGCGTAAGGCTGGCCGACACGCCAATCATTTTTCTTTGATTGAAAAACATACTTTCTTACTTACTTAGGTGGCACTACAGTTCGGGACGAACCTGGGTTTCAACCAACATGTCCCCCAGCTAGCTCTGTCTTTGGCTAGCTGCCTCCAGTTACGCACTCCAAGTTGGTTGAGGTCATCTTCCACTTGAGCGCGCTACCATAGGCGAGGTATTGCTTGACTGCGTCTTCCCTCTGGGTTGGAATCGAAGATCCTGCGAGCCGGAGCATTGTTGTCCATACGCTCTACATGACCTAGCCATCTTAAACGTGATATACGTATTTTTGTACCAGGTCAACGTCGCTGTACAGCTCGTATAGTTCGTGGTTGAACCTTCTCCTCCAAGGCCAGTTAACGCAGATATGGCCAAAAATCTTGCGGAGAACCTTACGATCGAAACGACTAAGGATATCTTCATCCACTTTCGATAGAGTAATCCGCGCCATAGAGCAGGACTGAGATGATCAGAGTCTTATAAAGAGTCTCCTTTTTTTTCGAGAGCGGACTTTACTACTCAATTGCCTCCCTAGCCCATAGGAACAGCGATTGGCAAGAGTTATTCTACGCTTTATTTCTAACGAGATGTTGTTAGATGTTATAGCGGATCCGAGGTAGACAAAGTCCCTAACTACCTCAAAATTGTACCTGTCTATTGTGACGCTTTGTCCAATCCGCCGGTGTTGTGTGTCCCGTCTTGTGGACAGCAGGTACTTTGTTTTGGCCTCATTGACTGCTAGTCCCATCTTAGCCGCTTCAGGCTTCAATGTTAGCAAATGCTCCAGTGACAGCTCGCTGGGTTCTGCCAATGATGTCTATGTCATCAGCGTATGATAACAATTGCACAGACTTGAAAAAAGTTGTGTCAGTAGAGTTAACTTGGGAATTTCTTACAATTTTTTCAAGTATTAAGTTGAAGAAATCGCACGATAGCGCATCACCTTGTCGGAATCCTTTTTTGATGGAGCAGCGAGAGTTCTCCATTGTCATTCTACGCAGTCGGACGAGCTTTGTGGGGATGCCAAAACCAGACATGGCTCTGTATAGTTCGTCTCTATAAATGCTATCATACGCGGCCTTAAAATCGATAAAGAGATAGTAGGTATCGATTTGGAGTTCTTGGGTAGTTTCCAGGATCTGCCGTAGCGTGAACATTTGATCGATTGTGGACTTTATATATGGAAGGACAGAAATGGTCCTTCCATATACTCAGCACGACTGTGACTCTACTACGAGGTTTCCATTCCTATCTCTAAAGAATAGACATATTTTATAAAACTTTAGAATAAAGAATTTTAATTGACCGAGAATTATTATTTTCTTGGCATAAATAAATTTAGGCGGAACGAAGTTCGCCCTGTCAGATAGTTTAACATATTTTATACTTTTGTTCAAATTTATTATATCAATTAATTTATTTCTGTTTTTCTGTACAAATACAAAATATTTGTATATTTTTCAAAATTTGTATGGTCTTGAAAAGCTTTCTTTAATAAAATACGAGTAATATATTAAAAAAAAACAATGTTGGCTCAGTAACCAGCCAAGTTGTTTATCTCAGCAAAGAGCTCGGTATACCTTAATTCGGGTGTTGTCTGACCAGCAATGCGTATCCACTTAGAGTTACATACATATATACATTTTAATCGCCTGTGAATACAACATCAGCTTATGGATATTGGGTAAGGCAATTCTTTGGATAGAGTCAGACAGCACATCGAGTTCGTTAAAAGTCCAATTACTGTGATTTTGTACCACATGAATTTGAAGTTTGTATTCAAACAAGGGCCATATTGTGGTTAAAGCTGATAAGCAATATCTTTTGGTACATACATGGTCAGAAAATTCGACCATTTGGATTTCACTTAAACGGCTGGAATGCTGTTAATAATATGAACATACGTAGCATAGAAATTCTTTCCAAGACCACGTATCACGTATGCTACAATACTCGACATTGCTACCAAAAACAAACATAAACATCACAAAATCTAAGTGTTATGGGTGAAGTGTGGCGCTAACAAGACCAGCTGTCAGACCATAAGCCAACTGTTGCATTTCAACAAACCCTGTGACTTATTATAATTAAATAAATTTAACAAAATCAAAATATGTGAAACTATTTTTTTTTATTTGGCTTTACATTTTATTTTAAAGTATTTATCCAATTACGTAAGAATTTTTTTTTTTAATTTGTTCATCCCTTTCAGAAATCCTGCAACTATAAATCATATATTTTCGCTCACCTTTTAAAGAAACAGAATCAGTTATAAAGAAAATGCACGACTGAATCGCACGTACTTGCTCCTATGTTCGATCACATTATATGCAAAAGATTCTTAATAAAACTGCTATTTTTAAAGTTTTTCACTTAATTTTTTATGTATAAAAATTCTTGAATTTTGTCTAAAATAAAATTAGTATGAACATTTTAAATATTTAATAATATAAATTGAACAACAAGATTTCAGAAAAAATCGCCCACCCGTTTCCAAAATATTGAATTTTCAAAAAAAAAAAAAAATATTTTTTTTTTCAAAAATCAAAATAAACAATTTTTTGAAAATTTTGAAATGTAGTATTATTTAGAATTTGAAGGCGATCCTGTGTACAAATTTTAATACAAATCCGTTGAGCCGCTTATGAGAAAGTCGAAAATCAATAAAATGGTTTTATTTCAGGTACCGTTAATAACAAAATATTAAAAAAAAAAAAAATTGCCCAAAATGTATACCATACCCAAAGTAGTACACACACCAATTTTTATCAAAATCGTTAGAGTCGTTATCGAGATAATAAAGATGGTAGGCAAATTTGTATGGCAAGTACCGTTATTTTTTGGGCTTAAACAACGGTTCAAAAATCTATTTTGGACAATCACCTGAAACGCCTAACCGCCAAGTTCGAACAAAATCGGTTCAGCCGTTTATACTGCAGATCGTTCTACAGACAGATAGACAGACAGACAGACGGAATTGCCGGACCCACTTTTTTGGTGTTCTCTACAATCGTAATGTCAACTTTGATTAAAATCTGGAGTCCGATTTTTTTTCCAAATGCAAAACTTGCCCTATAGTACCTAAATCGCAAGTAAAAAAACGAAATACACGACATAGTGTCCTGGTTCTAGCGTATCCAAGGCTACTAATACCTCGTTTTTAGTTTCCATGTGGGAAGAACAGAAGCAGATGCTTTCAAGTAATTGGAGCATTGGAGCATTGGAGCATTTAAGTTTTATAAAGGATTGCAAGGATGACATATAGCATTCTCTATTTACTTGTGGTTGATTTTGGTCTTGTTTTATTGGTTTTACTTTGTTGCACTTTGCGGATGGTACGATACTGATGTGGATGCGGATGGAGAAAACACTTACACTAGATGTCGTCGATATGCAATATATCTACCTGCTAGCAGATTCGTTTTGGTCAACGAAGAGAAATATGATTTATTTGGTCGGAAGTTCGCCCACAATCTAAAATGGAATCTGTAATTCAGAAGGAGGATAAAGTAGAGGTGAAGATAAATGGGTCCTTGTGTAAGCTATGAGTTACTCGTATATTTATTTTTGTTGAAATGGAAAAAGCATAATTAGTTTTCCATTTGTATGATAAAAGTTTTATCGCGTTATTAAGGATCAAAAAGGGTTTGATTTTAGTATCCTTAATTCTCGTTTTAATATTATATGTAGGCAAATTTAAAGGCTATCCAAATAGTGTAGGCCAATGCACCTATATATCCAAACAAGGTATCTTAGTAATTTAGGCAATTTGTTATACATTTTTGTGCCATCAAAAAATTTATAGTTTTTTATTGAATAAATTAAACCTAGGCTATCCTTTCAACAATGTTTGTTTAGAGAAATTGTTTCGATAATTTAAATAAATAATAAAATGTTAATAAAACACAAAAAGACAACAAATTCACAGCCGTGGTTACACACGTGCTTTTTCAATTTCAATTAAATTGTATTTAAATTGTTAATTCAATTTCCACATGAAAAATATAATAAATAATTGGAAAAATTTAACAAATAAACATCCGAGTACATCGATTGTGAGTTCAATTCAAATATGTATGAAGTAAATAATAATGTTGTCCAAACATCAGTCTATCGAATTTTAATTGTAATAAAAAAAAATGTATTGGCATTTCTTTGGCCAATATACATATGTAGATGGAATGGGTGTTGGGTGAGAATGAACATGTATTGCGAATAAATTTTATCAAGGATTGAATTTGTGTGAATTGAAACTAAAGCTGCCAAGGCAAAAGTGTTGACAAAAGTTCCGAAAGTAGAATTTTTAACATAACTTTCAGCACTTTTGTGAATTAAAGCTTTAACTAAACAAAAATGTCTATATAGTTTTCTTAACTACATGGAGTTTTTAGTGCTACAGTGTATATGTGCTTAAAAACTATTCAAGTGTGTATACTCTATTCTATACTGTTTTAGGAGGATGACAAGAACACCAAAAAAGTGGGTCCCGCAATTCTATCTGTCTGTGTGTACAACGCTCCACAGCCTAAACAGCTGAAGCGATTTTCTTCAATCTAGGTATTTAAGCGTTTTAGGTGATTGGTAATAAAATAGATTTTTTAATCGGTTTGTTTTAGGTACAAAACTAACAGTACCTGCCATAGAATTTTGTCTACCATCTCAATTATATCGAATATGGCTCTAACGATGTTTATAAAAAAACATGTTTTGGTCAAACATTTTTTTTTTAATATTTTGTTATTAATGGTATCTGCTATACAACCATATTTTTCTAATTTCAAACTTTCTGATAAACGGTTTGACGGATTTCGATCAAATTTTGTATATAGGAGGTCCTTCAAATTATAAAGGATACTGCATGACAAAATTTTCGAAAAATATTTTTTGGGATTTTTGAAAAAAAAATATATATTTTTTTTTGTTTTGTAAAATTCAATATTTCGAAAAGGGCTGGAAGGTTTTTTTTTAATATTGTTTTTAAGTTTATTTTATTAAATATTTAAAATTGTCATACCAAGTTTTTTTTTAAGAAAAAAATTTTTAAAAAAATTGTAAATACAAAATTAAGTAAAAAATGATTTTGAAAATTTATATGTGATTTCCTTTTATACATATTTCGCCGTGAGGGAGTGGTAGAAAAACTCTAATTACTCTTTTCTATTATACTTCATCGGCGGTGGCTTCAGTGCAGTGTTGTTTCTCTACGTATCAACTTTAATTGGTCGACAATGTAGACAGTATGTCGACAATGTAGACAATATGTCGACAATGTAGACAATATGTCGACAAAGTAGACAATATGTCGACAATGTAGACAATATGTCGACAATGTTAGCAACTTTCACATCTAAGCTTCATAAATAAAATCATTTCAAAAAAGATGTACAACTATTTGAAGGTTATTCCCTTATTTGGACGATATTTCTAATTTTTGGTTTCTTTTCATTTGAATTTTTATATTTATTTACCAAAAAAAAAATAGAAAGATGAGAAAAAATGTCAAAAAGGAGGAAAAAAACAACAATTTGGTCCGATTTTTTTGGGTGATATTGCCAAATCGATTTCGGCGATATTGCCTAACGCAATTTCATTTAAACAAGGGTTTTTTCCTTCTTTTTTCGACGTATAATCAAAATTAAATTTTTTTAAACCTTGGGACTTATTGCCTTCTTCCAGCTGTTGGTTCAATTAAGAAGACCTCTTCAGGCTACTGTAGGATTATAAAATAAGATAGAATGGTAAATATTGCCTTGAAGTGAATTATATCTACAAAAGAAAAATCCAAAAGTACAGGTCTTCCGTTTTGGGGCGTCATATCCACCCACTCTCTTAAAATCGATATCAATTATGAAGCACTTCGGATTGCTGTAGAAAAATGAAATTTGGTAAATTGATTAAAATGCAAAAATGAAAACTTCGATTCTCAGGTTTTTCTCAGATTCTTGTATCAATTATTAGAAGTACTTTCACGTATAATGATGATCTTTTGAATTTAGATGTGTTCCTGAACATAGGGAATCAAAATATTAAATATTTAAAGGCCATTTCATTCAGCCATTTCATCAGAATAATAACAATATCTCTGCAAAAAGAATTGAAATCGGACGAACAAAAAAACAAAAAAAATAACTCCAAATTATGTGAGAAATTTGTCACTTAATGTTTTGATTACTGAACCAAATTTGCAAGGTTAACTTGCATTTTTTTTTATTTTATTACTAAATTCTTCAAATCTTAAAAGGTTCTTATAACTTCGCCAGTAGTAAACCATTCAAGTAATTCAGTGGACCTATCAAATTTTAATGAGTAGGTTCATCATAACAGATTTCTCGTATAATTTAAAGTTTGGCGATATCTCTAATTTAAATATTTGAAACTTTTATAAACATAGAACTAGGTATATGTTTAATCAAATAAGTTTTTCACGACTAAATTGTTCTTACATACATGTTTTTTTTTTATTATAGAAGAACTAAGTTCTTTATTTAACATTTATGTTTCGTGGTTTGATAAATTTTGGTTGAAAAAATTATGAAATATAATGGTTTTACGAATTGTCAACAATGTCTATATTGTCGACAAAATATACGTCGACAATTGTGAATTGTCTACATCGAATTGTCTACATGTAGACTATCATATAGTCTACATTTATAGTCTACATGGCAAAACACTGCTTCAGTGGTTAGGGCGGGGTATTTGAGCAGTATTGATACATTGGTTTATTGTTTTAAGGTATGTTTGGATGACTGGATATGGAGCTGGTAGGCCAGGGGACGTAATGTAGTGTATCATTATAGAATTAATGTTAATCCGAGGGTATCGATCTCATTCACACAGATGCACTGAAAACAGAAAGAAACCCGGTGGACTATCATATGGTTGGCTTGTCAGGACTCACGTCCTTAAATTATAGCTACTTATTTGCGCATGTTACGTTAATAAATTTCAAAGTGTCATTAAAATAATATACATTTGAATTTTTTATTGTATATCTTGAATCATGGTAACCTACATCATGCATATTTTTCGGAACCGAATGAACAATTAGGCTGCCTTTTAAATGTGTTGTTATCTTATTCAGAAATGTTTTTATTTTCTTCATTCGACTTGAAGTGATTATGTTGCTACAGATAAGATGATTACAATATGTCAACAATCTAATTCTGTGACGTCAAAATGACATTAAATTTTGTGCCAAGCTTCTCAAATCGTAATTGAAAAACTACGTGAACACAAATTCAAGGCAGCGTTGTCACTTGCAGATCATAAGAGTCAACGCGTTGACTGTTTTTGTTTACAGAGTAATCGGCCTATAAGAATTTTTATATGACAAATTTACAGATTTGATGCTGTTTGTCACGAAATATACTATTTGCCCAAAAATACAGGAGTGACGGCGTACTATCAGTGGTTTGAACATTTTCTACTAGCATTAGTGATCAACGACTTGATGAAGATTTAAAATAAAGAATTACAAACATTCCTAGTTCAAAAATCATAATCCCCCAGAAACCATATGATACCCAAAATGCACAGAACACCAGATCACGAAATTGTGTTCCCAAAATCGAAAGTTGAAAAAGTAAAAAGTAGGAGTACCTTTGCCTGAAGCCCTTCGGCATTTCAACTTCATTTTCCATTAGGTACTGCATTGATCCGCTGACGGTATGTAAGGTCACAAGCATATTGCTTAGGGATTACGGGAACTTGGATTTTGGGGATTTTAGATTCGGGGATTATGACCGACTGCCACTTTCCTTGTATAATGGTTTGCGCACTAAAGGGATTTTGACTACCCTTAAAATGAACAGGCACAGTGCGAGCGTTAAGAACGTAGGGAAGATTGTAAGGGGAGATACCGATGCACATTGGTTTTGAATTTCTGAATATCAAAGTGGTAAGGGAAAATAGAACCTGGTTGTACGGCTAAAGAAAGAATATCTTTACTTGACAGTAGGTCCGAAGTTGGGCTCAAGGGTAAACTGATGAGCATTCTTAGAAGTTCGAGTATTACGGTTGAAAAATTTAAGGGGAGGAATGCAACTGGCTATTTCGCTGGAACATTTTATATAAAAATAGCGATAAAATAATGAGAGACATATAACATTTCAACCGTGTTCTATAGATTTTTTTTTTCATAAAAATGGATTTTCGTTTGAAAATTGAACCTTTTTTTTAGAGAACTACCAGCTTCTTAGACAAATCCTAATTTTTTTCAATGCAAACTAACGAATTAAAAAAAAAACAACAACAAAAAACCTAATTTTCAAAGAAAATACAATTCAAGCAATATGAAACTTACTACTCATTCAGTAATATTTAAAAAAAAAATTAATAAAAGATTTTATATGTATTGTAAATGATGCAGATCGCCATAAATAACAAGTAAATTTCTAATTATTTTTTTTGAATATTCCAAAGGTCAGAATTTACCAATTATGAACTAATGAATTGATAATATAAATAAATTAAATTTAATAAAGTAAATAATTATTGATAAGCCAAATTTATTTCTTGCTTGATTGGTTTATTCCAAATTTTAAAAAATGTCGATCAAACTCCAACTAAAATGTTAAAATTCCAAATTATTCAAACCTTCATAATTATTAATATGTACCTACACTTGTATTTACATACAATGAAAAACTATATTTATAAGATGTCACTTTAAAGGTGTCTGTTAGACGAAACGCCCCATTGTAGGGGTTTGACAAGTGTCAAACAAAGTTTGAATTACTATCCCTTTAAAGATATCCAAAAAACAGCTTTGATAAAATAACGTAGTTGAAAATGCACTGTTAAAACTGCATATCTCAGAAAAGCCCCAGCTTTGAAAATTCGGAATGTCAATTCGTTCTTATCTATTTTGGTATCTATACGCAGAAAAAAAATCAGCTATGATAAAATGACGTATGTCTGCCGGCCCTGGGCTCTTAGTATATTATGAATCATTTTCATTTGAAATTTCTTCGTTTTATGTACCTTTTCCAAGCCACTACGAGAACAGTAGACGCTCGATTTAGTGAATCTCATTCGATTGAACTATCCAATATAGTGAACACACACAATTTTCTACAGGATACTTTAAATGGTGAACAAGAAAAAACTCGATATAGTGAACACTGATTTTTTTCTCCGAATTTTCCATCTACAATACGTCCATAGCTTGTCGATAGGGTTTTACCGTTTAGTTTCATGTCGTTTTAACCATAAACTCTTCAAATGCGATTGTGTCTGTCCTATTTCATCAAAGGATGCTGTTATTTATATTGATAAGGTCATTGAATGGGCGGTATATAATAATGTCGATTATTCTGACACAAAGGAATGTGATGAATTATTTTTCCACATTTAAATTTTTTGTTATACGAGTACAAAACTTTATTTCTGCCTTGGTACCCGATAGTTAAGAATAATTTTCATCAATTTGTTTGTTGTTGTTTTTTTTTTTTTGAAATTTGTTTGTTGTTTTGAGTTGTGGAGCTTTTTTTTGTTTATTCACGTGATAAGAAACGTTCTTTTTTTTGTTTTATTGATGAAATTTTTTCAAACAAAATTTAAATACTTATGCTTTTTGTGAAGCCTGACTCTGCTTATGTATTTTATTTAATGTTTAATGTTTGTTAAAAGTTGAGTGTACTTCACACTTCCGAATGTATTTAGTTTTAATTAAATATTGCTTTGAAAAACTAATAAAAATTCTCTCTCGAAATAGTGACCAAACTCGAAATACTGAACATGCCTGGTTTTTATTACTTCACTATATCGAGCGTCTTCTGTATATTGAATCATTGCATTTAGTTCCTTAATTATTTCATTAACCTCAAAGCACATTTTCTTTAACATTACCTTCTTTGTTCATCTGATTTTCAAAACTTTAATTAATATACATATATATGTATGTGCATATGTGCAGTACGCTACCTTGCTAACTATGTGTAATTTAATTCACAAAGCATTAAAGCTTTCATTATAAAATCAAAGCATAACGTATGTATGTGTTTTAACATTCTGGTCAACAAAATAACCAACTTAAAGTGAAATCTTATTAATAGTTAACGAACTAAACCAAAGAGGATAATTTAATTATAATCAAATCGGAAAATCAGTGAACAATTTAATTATATAACCCTTGATGATTGACCGCAGACCATCGGATCATATACCAACTAATTGGGTTCATTGTGCAATCACAGATATAAGTAGATTAAAATATGTTATTGTTTTTTTTTTTTTTGAAAAAAATAGTTATGAGGTTTATTGAAAACAATTATTAAAATCAACTTTGAAAATTACACTTTCTTTGATGGATGTTGGTGTACCTAAGTGTTGGGCGCCAATTTTATGAGGAGTAGAAATTCCCAAGAACTATTGATAGAGGCATTAAAATTTCATTGATTGCTTGATAATATAATTAAAAAGAAAAGATTCTAATCACCATTGCCATTGTATCGGTTGTTTCAACAAAGAACACGGGATATCAGCTGTGATTAATCAAGGAAAACTCAAGACTTTTCCAATAAAAAACCCGGTTAATGTTAAAATAGAATAAATAAGATGTATTGCGATATAAATATAAATTCGTTTCCTATTTGAACTCCGGCGGCGGTGTATTTGTATATGGCACGGCATTAAGTATTGAAAATTACATGTTTTAAAATTCTAGGCGCCATAGCAAATACGAAAACGTATTGTGAAGTCATTTTAGCTCCGATAATAAATTTAGAAATGAAATGCACGACTGAATCGTACGAACTTGCTCTTGAAGCTTACAACTTTAATGTAGCTGAACATAAGTTGCTTAGTAGGGAGGTAGTCTACTTATCCTATGCAGGTTTAAAGCCGATGTGCAATGGATGATTCATGGAAGAGGTTTATAGATTATGGATTTTAATTATAAAAAATAAGAGAGTAATATTACCCACATACATAGGTGGAAACTAGCTATGTAAATATGTAACATAAAATAATGAAAATGAAGTATGTAGATATGTAGCTATTCCCAGTAGGAAATTTCGATATCAATGGTTTTTTTTTTTGAGAATTCATCAATGGATTTATCGACTATTTCCATCGATGAATAGTATGTTATGATTTCATAAGAAAACAGTTGCGCATTTTTTCATCAGTTAACTAAATTCACATGAATTGAATGCTTACAATTCACTACATTTTCAGTTACAAAATCATTCCACTGATGAAGTTTAATGTATAGGTTAATGAGTTCGCAAATGATGTTTGGTTCTCTGCGGTGGGGTGATTGTTTTGTTTTCTTCCGGAGAACCAAAAAGCCTTTAAAAAAAAGAGGTTTTATCTGCCTTGAGTAGAGCCACGAACATTGCCTTTTTTCTACCTGCCCCAAGAAATGCGCTCAGCAGTCAGTCTTCGCTGGTCATGACATGAGTTCGTGGGTTTTTTTTAGAGAAAGTAAAAAAACATAAAACACCAGAAATTCCAGTTTTGTTCGCGATCATTATCATCATTTAACACAGCAAAAGAATTTTATTCTTTTTTATCAAAATGATTTTTTTGTTCAGAAATTGTATTGAGCCAGCTGAAAGGTTTCAATCATTTACCTTAAGATATTTGGCGACTGGTGGGTATTTTTTCGACTTTGTTCAAAACAAAATTTAAAAACGCCAATATTTCTTTTAGCGCATTATACCCCATACGTTAAGCTGTCGACTGAATGTGCAAAACCTACGCAGCAGAATTAACAAAATGAATTGCTAAGACCGACATCAGATCAAATTTAAAAGAATCAATTATTGATAAGGTTTACTTTTGCATAAGGACTATATCTTACATTATTATTAGCAAAACGTATTTTTTTTCTTAATTGAATGTTTATATTATTGAATAATCGTCGACTTAAATTAATAAAATGATGTTTGGGGGTATAACATACATATACAATCTTTCTGTTTCGGTAAAAAAAAAACATATTTCCTCTTTCACAGAAAAGTGACACTTTCATGTTATTTAAGCATACAAAATGAGGAAAACAATAAGTATGTATCATACGGGCTTTACCTAGTGATTTCATAATTGAACATTCATGGCATTTTTCATCATATAAAATTCATATGCGAATTTACGAGTTACATTAACAGAGTGAATTAATGGATGAGCATTCACGTATTTTTCACCTGCTGAATAAGCAAAAGTCAACTAGTGATTTCACAGCTCATCAGTTGGATCATGTAGTACTCTTCTAAGCAGAGCTGTGTCAATCGTTCATTTTTAAAGATTCAATCGTTCAAATGTCGTTCATTTCAAAGATTCGGTCTTTTCAATCGTTCATTTTTTCAATCAATCATTTGTTACAGTTGCGACCCATATGGAAACATTTTTGAATTGAAACTATCATATGGTTTGATGTGTGTGAAGTCAATCAATCTATTACTTTTATTCAACAGATATACATATGTATGTGCATATGTAATGTGGTTGATCCGAATGTTTGTGAAATTTAACTGATGCTTTAAAAAAAAAATTAGGAACAAAATTGGTAAAAATACACATACATTTGTTTAAAGGTATTTCTTTAGTTTCGAGTAAGCAAACCATTAACCCATAAACATTATGGCAAAATAAAGAGAATATCTAATACATACATATTTCATTTCCATTCAGTTTCGTTCGTTCTTTAGAACGATAGAATGTAGTGAAAAGTGAAACCAATCAATTTTGATTGTAAATAAGTGGAATGAACGAAATATGATTGCCTTGCGTTCAATCGTTTGATTGAAACTGTAGTATAGTGTAAAACGGTTGGTATTGAAATTGATTGATTCGATTTACTTACTTTGATTGCAATCAATCAATCTTTTTAATGAACGGGTCATAAAGATCGAATCAATCACGATTGACACAGCTCTACTTCTAAGACGCAATATTATTAGTCGATGGAAATTGAAATGCCATTTTGAAGCTATTATTATTATACACAAAAATTCAAATTTCAAAAAAAATCAGTGACTTGTTTTTGAAAAAATCGATTTTTCAACAAAAAAGATGTATTTATTGATTCAAAATCTTCCATGTGAGATCGCCGGGCGGAACGCCTATTTTTGTTGGACTAACGACCGTTAAAAGCTATTTTGAATCAATAATTCAACTAGTTCAAATATTATAGTGCTAAGTCTTCTACAGTAGTATATAGAATTGGTATTATTAAAAAAAAAAATTCTTATAAAAATTTATTTATTTTTTTTTAATTGAAAAACTTTTTTTTTGAAAATTTGAGTATGCTGTTTTATTAACACTTTGCATTTGCAATAAAAAAATTAAAAAAAAATAATTTTAATCAGTTCATCCAATAGTGAGAAAGTCGAAAATATGAAAATTGGTTTTAAGGGAAGTACCGTTAATAAGTACACGAAAAAAATATAATAAATATTTGAAAGTGGACTCTTATAATTTGTGTTCTTAAATTTTTTTAATAAAAAAATTTTGAGCCGTTTTTGACAAATACATTTTTTCCTTAGGGTTTTTAAACATTTGTATGGGAGTTACAGTTGTTTTTTATTAAGTACATAGTTTTTTTTAACTATTCAAGATAATTTCTAAAATCAACCAAATACGAAGTCTCGAAAAAATCGATTAAGCCGTTTTCGATAATTTAATTTTTCAAAGAAAAAAAGCTTTTTTTAATTTCAAAAAAAAATTGAAAAATTTGGGTGTATACATTTTCTAAGGGCTTCTTCTGTCTAAAAAATTTTAAAAAAATCGAATAAACCTTTTACCAGAAAATCGGAAACCATAAAATGATTGTACTAGTGGTACCAATAATAACCATTTTTTTTTCAAACAAAAAAAAATACCAAAATGTAGCCTCTCCCTTCGTTAATGAACTGATTTTATTTATAAGTCGTTTTTGAGAATAATAAGATTTACCTTTCTGGAAAAAAAAATGTATAGCAGGTACAGGTATTTTTCGTCATAAAAAAATTAAAAAAAAAACGTACAACAAGTACAAACAATTAAAAATTATAGAAGCTTTACAAGTACCAGCATCATCAACCGAAGCTTACATGCTAGCCAGCAAATTGTTTTTTTTTTACGCAATGGAACTCGCATCGCCATTTCCAAGTGTTTGACATTCCATATGGATTCAAACACAGCTATTGTTTTCTTATTATTTGCTGCATTAGCAGCAGTTTTGGGCCTAACTACGCTGATGACAGTGCGAACAAATAAAATATGAACATATATAATATATTTCAAGCAAAATCGTGGCAAATGTTGCGGGAAAGTTGCTCGTGCTTGCTTAATCTGTTTCACGATTTACGCGTGGTAATTTGGTGTCATTGGCTCAGCTATAATTAACACATTTGACAGACGCCTCTAAAACTAAAATGGCGGGTATAGAATGTCATTGTCAACAGCGATCAAACTCAATGGCGCAACTATTCAACACAAAATACGACTAGAATAGAAAATAATATCTTCGTGACCTACAAGTGAACAATGATCGCTTACCATGATCAAGTTAATATAACATGTCTGCGAACCAACTAAAATACACAATTTTTGCTCTAACAAAAATATTCCATATACCATGTTCGAGTACTGTGGGGTTTTTCACTCCTTACACTTCAACATCGGGAGATATTTGCCGGGAGGTAATAATGAAGTTCCAATAAAATGCTTTTATTGTCTGCGGAGATTATTTGGACCATGTTAGGGTGTCTCTGTGACCGTTATGGCACCCTGTGTAATATATGTCAAGTTTTCAATTAAAAAAAAAACCGAACTCCATATTTTAATAAAACTCGACACTTAATAAAACCCGCAATTCCGTCTGTGTGTTAGGGTGCTGTATGTCGGTCTATATCAGAAGCTATTTGCTTCGAAATTGGTTCTTAAGCGCCTTGGGTGATTGGTACCAAAAATGGCAAAACTTAATTATCTCCAAAACGGGTTTTCGGCTCTTTCGGCTAAATTGATTTTGAATAAAAAAATTTACATATATAAAAATAATATGTATTCCATAATGTTTGAAAAATATTATTTTTTTTTTATTTACAAAAAATCATTTTCTTCTAAAAATGTAATTTTTCGAAAACAGCTGGTCGATTTTTTTTTATTGAAATTATGTTTAAAGATTTATTTTGGCAAATACTTAAATAAAATTCCCGACTGGATCGCACGAACTTGCTCTTATTTTCGATCACATCATAATGTTAAAGATTTCTATTAAAAATCTAAATATATTTTAAAAGTCGTTTTTTATTTAATTTTTCATATTTTTTAATTTTTAATTTCTTTAATTTTTTTCTAAAAAAAAAATAAATTGGTATCACATTCTTATATATTTAATAATATAAACTTAAAAACAAAAGTTTAAATGGGCTAAATCAAAGAAAAAATAATTCAAAGTTCTAAAATAAATACTTGATTTGATTTGAGCTCAAAAAAGTACGACATTTTATTTCTTGGATAAATTTGAATTTATGAGAATAAAATTATAAAAATCTTTGAGAAAAAACAGTTTAAAAAAACTTTTTGAAAACATTCTTCAAAAAAAATTAAAAAAAAAACGCCAATTCATAGGTATTCAGCAAATACATAATATGTAACTAATAACTATAATTTAAAAAAAAATTAATAAGCAATTTTCAAAATATAATTTTTTCAATTGCTTTTAAAAATATAATAACACATTATTTAAAAATACTGGTATGTGTGAAATTTCGAAAGAATCGGTTAAGCAATTTATGAGATAGTCGAAAGCAAACAAAAAACGGTCCTTTAGGAAAGTACCGTTTATAGATATTTTTTTTAATTTTTACTAGCGATATAGGTACTATAGAGCAAGTCTTGCATTTGGAAAAAAAAATATCGAACTCACGATTTTACCAAAAAAATGGGTCCCGCAATTCCGTCTGTCTGTCTGTAGAATGTCTAAAGCCTAAACGGCTGAACCGATTTTGTTTACACTTGGTGTTTAGTCGTTTTAGGTGATTGTCCAAAATAGAATTTTGAACGGTTGTTTTAGCCTTAAAAATAACGGTAATTGATATACAAATTGTTCTACCATCTTTATTATCTCGAAAACGACTTTAACGATTTTGATAAAAATTGGTGTGTTTACTACCTTAGTTATGGTCTACATTTTGGCCAAATTTTTAAATATTTTGTTATTAACGGTACCTGTCATACAACCATTTAATTGATTTTCGACTTTCTCATAAGCTGCTCAACGGAGTTCGATCAAAATTACAATAATACAGGAGATCCTTCAAATTCTAAATAGCACTTTTTCGAAATTTTCGAAAAATAGTATTTTTGGATTTTTGAAAAAAAAAAATATTTTTGTTTTTTGAAAATTCAATATTTCGAAAACGGGTGGCAGATTTTTTCTGAAATTTTGTTTTTGAATTTATATTATTAAATATTTAGGTAAAGTTTTTTTATATATACAAAATTAATTGAAAAACGACTTTAAAAAATACATTTAGCCGTTTCTATTAAGAATCTTTTGCATATTATGTGATTGAACATACATAGGAGCAAGTACGTGCGATCCACTCGTGCATTTTATTTTGAACGCAACGGTTATATGGAAGGTACCGTTATTTTTCTTACTAAGAAAATCAATTTCCCCTATTAAAAAACTCTATATACCAAGTTTGAAGCAATTCGGCCCACATGTTTTGGCCTGTAGGTGTCTATACATACATACAGATAGACAAACAATCAGACAGACATAGATACATACAGACAGAATGCATAACTTGCCTTATAGTACCTATAATTGCAAGTAATAAGTAAGAAAAAGTACAACTTTATAAAACAAAAAAATAGCAAATATCGGATACAATGGTCAACATTTTTACTCATGCGACACACAATTCTGTATTTTTCTGTTCTTCGCCATACAGAACAGATAATATTTAATTTCATTAATTTGTTGAACTGTGTAGTGTTATTAGGATGACGTTTTATTAAAAGATCAGAAACTGCGCCAAGACTTGGTTTAAAATTTCCTCAAGAGAATGATTGAGTGTTTCATTTTCATATTTATCATTCGTTCTTAATTTAAAAAAAAAATATCAAAACATTTCTAATAACAACCAATTTATTTCTTGTTGAAATAACTTGTTCAAACACACTATGGCAACCCTATTAGTAAAATATGAAAATGGCCATCTTGCAATAAGATCTGCACTTTTTTATAACAAACATTTTTCTTGTTGTGATGAACACCCACCAATCCGACATTATGAGATTAAGTTTTTAAATATTCTTCTATACGAAAGTTAATTATAAATATATTTTCGATATTTTTGGGATTATAGAGAATTTGTTTCGAATAAATTTGTATCGGCGACATGGCATTTGGAAGTACTAAGCCACCCACTTAAAATTTTGCTGGAATCTTTGAAATCCTTTCATTCCTCGTCGATAAATCGTTAATTAGTTCTTAGTCCTTGCATAATCCCACTTAAATCCTGAATATTGAAAGTCATTCATTTTAAATAAGGATTTCTCAGAAAGAGAGAGAGAGAGAAAGAGAGAGAGCGGAATAAAAATAAATAAAAAAAAAACAAGACAGTGGGGTGAGGTTGGCAAAAGTATAATCTGTATAATTAATAATTTTTGCAAGTGGCATCAAATACCATTGTGTTTCCAAATTAATATTATACAAACAGATATAGAGAATTGACAAGAGCACAATGAATTGAGTTATTGATTCTGCTTATTTGGCCAATTTAAGTTTTATTTGTTACCGCAACGTACGTAAATTTCATTGTGTTTTTTTGGCATTTTATCGTTGTCTCAAGTATAAATTTGGCTGAGCATTTGGGTTCACTACCGATGGCTGAAAAAGTGACCGAAATCGTTCTGCTCGTTTCACCAAAAATATTAATGAATATTAGAGAGATGTTAAACTGTACCCTTTTCTGCAAATTGATGAATTTTATCTTGATTATTGTTGGTTCCAGCAGGATGGTTTAATTGCTCTACTATTTCGTTACAATAACCTTCTGTCGGCTAGATCGATAGATCTGACTGTGCGCCGAAGCTTCTTTCATTGGTGATTTGTTTTTTTTTTTTTTTGAACACAAAGCTCAAAACTTGCAGGCCCTGAAACGAAACAGTGACAAATAAATCAATGATTTGGAGATAGATGATTTGCAAAAAAAAATCAAAATAACTGACTTAACTCGACTTATTTATATCAGTTATATACACCCTTTAATAAACTTCTTATGAAAACAAAGCGCAATCTGATCAACAAATCCTACTTTACTATGTCAAGTTACGAAATCTCCACTCACTTCTCTGCGTCCTTACTTACTAAAAATAATCTTCTCTTTATATATAAAAAAAATTGTCAAAAACGTATGACGTTAATGATCTCAGTTGGCATTCGACCATTTTCAATATACTTTTTTTATGAAAGATATGGTCGATAAGAAGGTTTTAAGCTATGTGCTATGTGTGCTTATGTGTATTGGTTTTCGATTTATGGCTGTTTTTGTGAGCTATTAAAATTTAAAAATGCAAACTAAATTATTTATATTTTATGAACTAATACACATAAACATAAACAATAAACATAAACGTAATAATCAAACGCAAGAGGTGCGTGCAGAAGATATAAATGGAGACCTGCCCATATTTCACAGCTTCGAACTGCACAATCAACACCAATCAAATTTGACAAAAAGTAATGAGTAGAAGAAAAGTGGTGAATGTAGACTTCAATCGCGCTGCTTTTGAATACGATTCCGCAATCGCATTGACTTTCTCTCGTTGGGACATGCAAGCCATTCGTCATTTAATTGATTCTAGCAACCATTCGGCTAAGATCTCAAATTTCGTTTCATGTTTCATCATATAGCATTGCTGCCACACTGTGTGCGGTCGAACCACACGTTCCGCCTTGAAGCTTGCGATGAATTATCTTACGGTTGACAAGCCAATAACGCGCACAATAACCAAGAAATCGGCGACGGCGAAATTGATGCGAGAATGCAAAATCATAATTTGGGATGAATGCATAAATGATCTTTGGAGGCAGTTGACCAAACAATGAAGGATTTACAAGGTGGTTCGAGATGATTTGACGGGGATATGATTTTGCTCAGTGGAGATTTTCGTCGAAGGCTTTCCGTTATCCCGAAATCAACTGCTGCCAATGAATTTAATATTTAGTGCATGTTTGAAATCGTCATCTTTGTGCCGGCATGTCAAGAAGTTGAAATTGACCACAAATATGAGTGGCATTGCAGAATGGCCCATCGGCTGCTGAATTTTCAAGACAACTGCTGGCGCTTGGCAATATCAAAATTTCTGTTGATGTCTCGATTGGATTGATATCATTCCCGACAAATTCTTGCGAGTTAACAACGTCGAAGGAGAAGCTCATCACCAAAGTAAAGTGTTCCCCGGCATACCAAAAAATTATAAAAAATCTCGATAGGATTTGTGAACGGGCAATACTAGCAGCGAAGAAAAAGAACGTCGTTGATAGCTTGGTAAACGGTGTTTGTTGTTTGTTTTTACGCCGGAAGTTCGCCTGGTCCGCTAGTATTAAATATGGCCGTGCTGCGATAGTTGTCAACCTCATGGTCACAGGTTCGATCGGTGCCGTAGTCTACTCGTATGTCCATTAAATACCAATTCTAAAACAATGAGTTGCTGGTTTACTCATAACATGCTGCTAAGGAATAGAACTAACAACATATGATTGAGTAAAACTAGTATATCGATGAAATGACAACGCATAAAAAAAATAACGCGAATTATAAGCAACATAGATAAATAAAACACGGAGATTTCTCCGCATCAGTTCAACCGCCATCCCTGTAGATACAATCTGAGACTACAACCACCGTCTCAATACATCGCGCCCCACACGTTTCCTATCATTCTTTCTCTTAGCTTCGCGCCCGCGCTGTGTTGAAACATTAAAGGGTAGTACAATCCCTTAAGCGCGTGTAGATTATATAAAAAGAAAACACAAGAACAGGCACAAGCCACTTTCATTCCAGCAATGCGAAAATAAAAGGCGATGTGATAATTCCACTATATAATGAGACATCAGGTAGGTCATCCGTAACTCATTTATCGTCAGACGATTTTTTTTTTTTTTTTTTTTTTTTTTTACTAATTTTTATTTAATCTTAACTTATAACTATCTTAAAGCTAGACAAAAATGTTTAAAACTAGCCTAATTATCAATAACTTACAACTAATTTACTGGCCCTTTACGGGCGCTCTAAACTAAACTGTATCTCTTAATACTAATGTCTTTCGACCTAAACACTATTTTAATTAATTCTAATTATTTTATGACCAAGAAAACTTTTTTAACAAAAAATTTTGTAACATGTGCTTGTTTTTTAATTTTTACTTATAGACTACCTAAAGCTAAACTACAAATAAATTAAATCTAGATACAACTAACTTATACTAACTAGAAATACTTAAAACTACTTACATCTACTTAAAAACTAGAACAGCCACAGCAGCTTTTGTCGGTTATTTTTATATTTTTTTGTATATTTTGTATACGCATGCAGACACACAGAGACATGCAACCCACACAGTCAAGTTCATACGTACATACATATTCGTATGTACATACATGCACATGCACGCAGCTGCATGCACAAATGCACCCGCAAACATACATATTTTTAAATTTTTTTTTCTGCCACCCCGACTGTTCCTTATACATAATTAACCTAAATCTACGTAAGTCGGCCAAGACATACCATCCTAATCGACTTTATGTATCATAATGCTGTTCAGAGGGCCACCAGAACTGGTTCTCTTGTTTCGCCCTATCCCTTCAGTCCCGACCGGACACAGTCCTACTGAACCGAAGGCGCTCTTCTCCACCTTGAGCGATGACGTCTCGACCATACAGGAGTCGCCTATCTACAGTTTTCCGGCTGCCTCGGGAGGGATGTAGCCACTTAACCGCGAACTCTCAAAATATTCATTATTGAGGTAGTAAGCCCCAAAAATTAAGCTGTTGGTTGAGGACATCGCTCTTGCAGTGTGACCCCCAATCAGCTTAAACACAAAATTATCTATTCCGTTTATTTTGGCTCCGTTGTATAGAACCTGGTTGGAATAATATCTTGAGTAATCCGACTATGGTGTTCTGTATAATCCAAGGCAACGTCTAAGACATTGCCTCTCAAGCACCCGAATCTTTTCCATTTGAGATGGGGCAACGTTGAACCACACCGGACATCCGTAGGCAATCATCGGCCTGATGAGGGCCATGAAAAATATCACCTTCACCCTGCTGTCAACACGGCTGCTATAAAACAGTCGTTTTGTCAAGGCAAAGGCTCCCTTAGCCCTGGCCAAGGCAGCACCTATATGTCTATCGAAATACAGGTACTGATCCAACCAGATGCCAAGGTACTTTACTACACTTTAACTCGCCAGTGGATGTCCATGTGGCCCTACGATCACAAACTTGCGCCAGTTCTTTCTCGTATCCCTTGAGGCGCTAGACAACGGAGTCCTATCCAAAATAGTTTCTGATTTCTGGAAGTTGATCTTCAACTTCCAGTCATCACAATATAGCTGAATCTAGTCGAAGTCACTCTGCAGAAGAACTCAACTGTATTAGCTGTTCTGTACGCAATTAGATCGTCGGAGTACGCAATTGCCTGAGTTAGACTACCTATCAGATCGCTGGTGTAAATGCTGAATAGAATCGGCGAGTTAACCGCTCCCTGCTGAAGACCATTGTTAATATTAAAAATTGCGGTAGAAGTTACATTGCCACTCTTGACAACAAACTTTCTACCATTTAGCATGTCATAAAGCATATACAATAGAGGTTTACTTATACCTAGTCTGGTTAGCTTTAGATAGAGACCTTCTAACCATACGGTGTCGAAGGCCTTCTGCAAATCAACCAGACAGGCACCCGTACACTGCTTTTTAGTTTTGTTCCATTGGATATCAGAAACTAGTTTAGACGCGGCATGAATTGTGTCATGTCCCGCCTTAAAACCGAACTGATTATCCGGGATGATATTTTTGTCCTCCGCCCACTTGAACAGGGCTCTAAGAGTCGATTTGATAATTCCACTATATAATGAGACACCAGGGATTTCATCCGTAACTCATTTATCGGCCGACGATATAGTCTGAACTAGAGTAATGCCTTTATTTGCTTCACGTAAGTCGATAATCGTCAAAACGCTATCGTCTATATCAATAGGTATCGTCTTGCATTGGTTTTGAAGTTTGAAGGTGACTATAGTTGAATATTTGAATAGCCACTGTAGTTTGACGGCTTGCTTTTGTCTATATCTGTTGCATTTGCAAATTAAAGGTTAAATGTTTCGGCGCATCAATTTCCTTGTGTTAGAAAGTGGAAATGAAAACGTAATTTGGAAAAAAATATAATTAATACGAATGCGAATGCGAAGACAGTTGAGAGACAAATCAAATCCATTATCTCTTCCTAACCATATGTGAGTATGATGTTTTTTTTGTCGTAAAAATATATAATTGTAATAATTTATCTATCTCAGTTTTGTTCAACGCTTTCGACTATTAAAGGAAGCATTCGTGATTGTACTTGAAAGAATAAATTTATCAAGCGGGTGTCGTTCAACCTATATACCTCCAATAATAAGACTTGACTTGATAGTCCATTTGACAACTCAACTAAACTTTGAGAGTTTCTGAAATGTACCAAATGATTATGGTTAAGTTACGTTTAGCAAATTAAAGACGATCTCCTCAACGACCATCGTTTTGACAATTATCGTTTTGAAAATTACGGAATGACCCTCCAGGCCGGACAACATACTGCTGAGGTTTTTGAAAGCTAAAGATTTTAACGAGAACACAACTATAGTAAGTGTTTTGGACTGTCAGGCCAGAGATTCGATGCACCCAAATTTGGATGCAATACTCTAACGAAAAGGTTACACACAAATGCCTTTACACACCTTTACACTTTTGCCAGGTCCTTTCATTTGACAATTTATTTTAATAAACCAGTATATCCTTAACTCGGAGCAATAGGCTGACCCGACCTTGTATTTTAATTTATTTTTACATTAGCCGTAAAGTAGTCAGTTCTTTTTTTTAAATTATGGTACTAATTTAGTTTCCATACATTTTCGATGAACACCAACTTTGAACAGGAAGACCAATATACACCAACACATTATTGAATTGTTTATAGAAAGAAATATACAGATTTAATAAAAGAAAAACACACACACCCTTATTTATTCATATACTTGTTCTTTCTTGGACTTCTGAGGCATTTTTTTATTCATTACAATTTGATTTATTTATTATTCCTTTGTATACGAAACGAATACAAAATTTTGCATCTACAAAAACTATTCTTCTTATGTGTGTTGTTCATGTTGGAAGGATATTAACGCAATAATCATGAAATTTACTTCCAAATGTAATGCACAATTATCATCAGTGATGCCAACACAAAAGCTGTCATAAATTAAGTTCATAACTAGCAGTCCATATCCTTGAAATTTCAAATTGCATGAACACAAGCCATGTTCGTGGTTTTATTCTGGTTTTGCTCGTATTTTCCGCACCATTGACTAAAAACACAGGATTCATTTCATTTTCAAAAAAAAAAACAAAAAATCTCTTTCATCTTTTTGGCTTTTTTGACTGATTCCATGCTGGAGGATATGGGGATTATAATTCTTGAAAACAACATCCATTTGTATAGTTTCTTCTTAGGGGAGGATAAATGCTCTTAGAAATTGCATCATGGAATGTTATTTTGTTGTTGCAGTTTATCGTATAGGAAGAAAGTTCTTAATGTTTTGAATTGTTCTTCTACTTCCAATGCAATGCGTGAGGTGGCAAGTGGCAACCAAGGCAGCTATTTTAAGTATTTATCGTAAATGCTTGTCACGACCGTGTTTCCACTTCGGGATTGCATGCGATGATGACAGTATACGAAATTAAGTATGAGGTTTTATTGATGTTAAGTTATCGTTGGAAACTTTTAAAATATAAAAAAAAAGTAAAATCATATGTATGTATGTGATATGGTGTACTATTGGTCAAAGGCTGTAATTGAAATTGACGTAATTGCAGAATGTTTACTTTGGCTTAATTGAATGCCACTATTTTATAGTCGACAGTCTTAAGCAGACAGTGAAAAATAAAGTTTATTTTAGGAAATCTTTTGATAATACTTTTCAACGACTTTTTTGTCGGAAATCGTCATATTGGATACAAATTTCTATCTATAGATTTGTAATACGACGTGTCCTTTCAACTTCAAGTGTTCCGCAAGGCAGCCATCTCGGAATTCTGATATTAATTCTAGCAATCGATGATTGAATGTAACCTTGATGATTCGTCGATGTATCTGAATTGTGGTACTGACGGCAACGATAAAATGAGTCTTCAGTTCAAGTACGAGTACCTGGCATCTTGTTTCATAGTTTTGCAATAATCTCCAACGCATTTTAAAGCCAATAAGCTTTATACATTTTATTTGAAGCTTTTATATGCGCGAGATGACAAGATTCGAGGGATTCCAGACTATATCGACAAAATATTTCTCACCAAAAAAAAAAAGAGATATGTATGCAAATGGGGTTAAAGAAATATCTATAGAGTATTTTTAGATGACATCAACTAAATAATTAGCTTTTGAATCAGTGTAGCCAACATGATTGGAAAATGTTTACGTTCGGTCGAAAAAAACCCCTAAGTCCTTGATAACAAGTGTTGAAATAATCATTCAATGTGGATCGAGCTACAAAGATGATGAAAAGAAGTGGTCATAAACGATTACCATGATCTGCTCTCAATGAACATTTATACGTCAAAAAAAGAGCATTTTCGAGTTTCACAATTCAAAATGTGTGGTTGTGGATCTTCCATATAAAAAGCATGCTGATTCAATGATGTGCTATTTAGCAGAAAATCCAAGTTTGGTTTCACCAATATACCTATTGAACTGTTTGGAACAGAAAAGTACAAATTGTTGTGTTTAATTGCAAAAAAAAATATTTTCTTAAGTACGTACGTCGTGGTCAATTGTTTTTATTTGAACTTTGTTCTGAACAATTCAGGGTAGTTAGGAATATTACTTTCTGCTGCTCTTGCTTTTAAGTAAGAACAAGTAAGAATAGATTTGTATGAGAACTGTCAAAATCAGTCCATGACGTTAGTTTTTTATTTATTTTTATTTTAACTATATGCCTGTAAGACCAAAGGTTTTTTTAAATACAACCTAAATTGCACGGCACTATAGTTCGAAGGAATACAATTATAGAAAACTATTTTTGTTGGCACAGTGGATTTAAGAATTAGAACTTTAATAGCTCATTATAACCCCGTTAAACTCAATTTCTTTGGAAAAGAATTTAAGATGTATTTTTTACATATGTATGTGTGGTTCACTTAATTTTGATTACAGAGCTTTTCTAAGCACACCTCTGTCAGTAGGACGCCTTGCAGACTTAATAGGTTTTGAAATTAGTATTACCTTCGCATTTTTCCAAATAATGGGATGATGTATGGCGTTAAACTACAAAAAAAAAAAAAAAAAAAAAAAAAAACAGACTAACCTAAAAAAATCTTCTAACTATAATAATTACGAATTAAAATAGGGTTTGATTTGTTACGTGGTACATGAAATGGTTACATGAAATTTCCAAAACTCATGATTAAATAAGAATCCTTTAAATTATAAAAATATTAAAAATGTATAGAACGTTTTCATTTTTGATTTTCAAGATTTTGCAAATAGTCCAAGATATCAGGGCCCCCCAAACCTTTCTTATTTTCTGATGGATAAAATGTATATGATAGATTAGTGTTAGTACGTACAGTTAAGGTATACACCTGCTAGCTTGGGCCGACGGCCAATGCCCAGGTACCAGGTGTTAAGTGATGGCTGATTTTTACGTATGTTTCACGGAACATTGTTAGAAATGTTGAAACACTACAGCCAGATACCTTTGGTGGGCGGTTTTTATAGCCAGACGCCTTAACGTAGTAACAACTAATCAAAATATTATTTATTAGTTCAAGAAAATAAGATATTTACTGCGAAAAAATTCCGACAAAGATGAATTTTGCTGGAGACCTTCATTTTTACGTCCTAAGCATTTTCTAAAAAGTACCCTTAATTTGGAGCGGAGAAAAAATTTAAGAGGGGGGAAAGGGAGTAAACTTCAGTTTTTACAAATTTCTCGAAATCAATAGGTTTTTTTTTGGAAAAAGTTGTGGGTACACATTGTAGATCATGTCATTCTACACAAAAAAGATTAAGACACTTTTAATCGTACAATTGATAGATTTGAAGAAAAATTGTCGAAAATATTGGAGGGCAGTACATTAAGAAACGAAAGGCATGACTTGATACGTTTTAGAAATATTGCATTTTCAAAAAAAAAAAAAAATATTTTTTTTCAAAAATCCAAAAAAACTATTTTTTCGAAAATTTTGAAATGCATTATTATTTAGTATTTTAAGTAGATCCTGTATACAAATTTTGAACTACATCCGTTGAGCCGTTCATGAGAAAGTCGAATATCAATAAAATGGTTGTATGGCAGGTGCCGTTAATAACAAAATATTTTTAAATATTTTCCCCCAAAATGTAGGCCATACTCAAATTAGTGTACACACCAATTTTTTTCAAAATCGTTAGAGCCGTTTTTGAGATAATTAAGATGGTAGAAAAATTTGTGTTTCAAGTACCGTTATTTTTGGGGCTAAAACAATGATTCAAAATTCCATTTTGGAAAATCACTAAAACGCCTAACCACCAAGTTTGAATAAAATTGGTTTAGCCGTTTAGGCTGTAGATCGTTCTACAGACAGACAGACAGACAGACAGACGGAATTGCCGGGCCCACTTTTTTGATGTTCTCTATCATCGTAATGTCAACTTTGATTAAAATCTCGAGTTATATTTTTTTTCCAAATACAAAACTTGCCCTACAGTACCTATATCGCAACGAAAAATGTAATAAATTTATGTTATTGAGTGGGAATATTTTTTATTTCGAGTTATGTTTGGAAAAACATGTTCTATTAAAAAAAAAAGTTTTAAGTGTGGAACCGGAAGGGAAATGCTGCCATCTTAAAAACAATATTTTATTTTATTTTGTTCAATAACATCCAAAACCATTATTTTTGTTCAAAATTTTCTAAGAACTGCTTGTCGACAGTACAATTATCATACATATTAACGACTTGTGTATGACATGAGCCATTTTAAGTCCGGTTGTTTTACCGAATGAATTTAATCTATATACTTTGGTACGCTATAAGTTAAGAACGAATTGATATACAGAGGTCGTTAATGTGTCATTTTGTAGACAATTGTACGGTCTATAAGATATTCTTACAACATTTTGGAAAAATCGAAAATTTTGGGAGTTATTGAACAAAATAAAATAAATAATTATTCTTAAGATAGCAGCAT
Organism: Philhelius pedissequus; assembly: GCA_910595825.1. Lineage (NCBI taxonomy): Eukaryota > Metazoa > Arthropoda > Insecta > Diptera > Syrphidae > Philhelius > Philhelius pedissequus. The sequence continues at coordinate 70,787,100 of OU343160.1, read as the reverse complement.
TTCCCTTCCGGTTCCATACTTAAAACTTGTTGTTTTTTTAATAGAACATGTTTGTCCAAACATAACTACAAACCAAAAAATGTCCCACTCAAAAACATAAAGTTACTACATTTTTTTGAAAAATGTATTACTCCCAATGTTTTCGACCATTTTTCTCCAAATCTATCAACTGTACGATCAAAAGTATCTAAATCTTTGATGTGTAGAATGGCATGAACTACAATGTGTACCAACAACTTAAAAAAAAAACCTATTGATTTTGTGAAAAATTTGGTTTTGAGGAAATTTGGAAAAAACTGAAGTCTACCCCATTTCCCCCCTCTAAAATTTTTTCTCCGCTCTAAATTAGGGTACTTTTTAGAAAATGCTTAGGACGTAAAAATGAAGCTCTCCAGCAAAATACAGCTGAGTCGGAATTTTTTCGCAGTAAATATCTTATTTTCTTGAACTAATAAATAAAATTTTCGTTTAAGGCGTCTGGCTATAAAAACCGCCCTGGCTGTAGTGTTTCAACATTTCTAACAATGTTCCGTGAAACATACGTAAAAATCAGCCATTAGAATATAAGTGAAGTTAGCAACATTTTTACGTGCACTTAACACCTGGTGCCTGGGAATTGGCCGTCGGCCCAAGCTAGCAGATATGTATACTTTAACTGTACTAACACTACTCTATCATATACCTACATTTTATCCATCAGAAAATAAGAAAGGTCTGAGGGCCCTGGGAAGGCTTGCTCTAAAAGTGAATGTGTGAAATATTGGATAGGATTTTTTTCTATTTCATGCAAACAGGTTGCAAGTAAACAAAAATTCGAAATAGTAACACGTAATATCTATTCTGAAATGAGTTCAAACCAGTTTTGTGAAATTAGCCAAAATATAGCCTTTCTGTAGTTTACAAAAGGTTAATACAGTCGAATTCAGACGCAAAATCAAACGACCTATAATCCCATAGCCTATAAATAGTCAACATAATTTAACAATCGCACACACACACATCTTCGATCCTATCTACCCATATATATGTACATATTATATTGCTGGCCCTTAAAAGTGTTAAACATTCACCACGCTTTTTTACCATACGGTGCCGAATAAACTCTACTTTTCTAGTAAACTTTCACACTGTTGGCATTTAACTAGCCAATTTCATTTAATTTAATGTGCATTGCTAATTTATGAATGATGATTTGATTTAATTATAGGTATGCTTATTAGTGCCCTAACATAAATATGTAAATTCTGTAATAAATTCGTCCTGAATTTACTTTAAATTAATTTTTCCAAATTCTCGACGAGAAATCCTACCTTTCAGTGACCTTCCTGATGGTCCTTATCTCCAACCCTTTCTAGAACTTTTAGTAATTCACTTACTGCTTTAGAAAAACGCACATTTCAATATTTTTACTTATTGTTTATCCCTGAATAGAATTTAAAAGAAAATAAAAGGATACGAACTATAGTCAGAAAAATAGTAAAAAACATTTTTATTTTTCATTCACTATGTGAATAGAATGGCATTTCAATATTTATGTATTCGTTAGTCTATGTATTGAAAACACAAAATCAGTGTTACAGCATTTTAGTATCCCTTGAATAAATCACTTTGAAGCAACCCAAAACCAAATGATTTAATCCGTTCGAAAAACGCCTTATTTAGGATTTTATATTACCACAAATGAAAGTCATGATTTTGTGTTTTGAATACTTGTTTTGAGAAGGTGGCGAAAATTTTACTACTTTACCAGTATCATCCTTGAGTAGCTACACAACTCACTTTTCAATACGTGTGACTGACATGGGTATCAAGCCATACACATGGGTAACATGGGAATACAAAAATTTATACATACAACATTTTTTTTTTGTATTTTATTTTATAGACTTTATCACCCAGCACTAGATTTAAGTCAATTTCAAACATTGGTACTATAAATCCCCAAGGACTTAAAGGATGTATAAGCTCTAGCTTTGTTCGACACATAGGTACCTTTGTTATTCATGATGGAAACTGGAAAATATCTATGGGTAAGGATGATAAATAAATACAAACAAAAATGCAGAATCATTTATATTATAAAATTCTGTGTAGAACTCTAGAGATACCTACAGCTACAGGTTTATTGATGAAGGATCGAAAAACATCCTCAGACTAAACTGACATCCATGAAATTCCTTAAGTGACAGCCAATTGGAACAATGGTTTATTGTTGTTCAGATTTAAATTGATATTGGGATTTGTCAATGAGGCAGATTGGAGGTTTTTTTTTTATACAATTTCAAGTAAAATTAATTATAAGCATACGTATTATAAAATATACCTCAATCATCTGCCTATGCAGATAAGAAAGGATATAAGTGTTGAACCAATGAAAATATATCAGAGGATTATTAGTAATAATAAAAGGGTTTTTTATAGGCCGACCATTAAAGCCTTAATCAATTAATAACAACAAATGAATGATGTCGATTATCAAAAGCGTCACTAATTAACTGGCTGCACAAAATGAAGTGCTACGATTGAATCTGGAGTCGTAGCTGAAATAGTTGTTAAAAAATTTAGTCAAACTGCTGCTTTTCAGCGTTCTCACATTCGATAACATTTGACGTCAGTAGCTCTGATATTTTTCTGGATTGAAAAGAGTTTGAAAAATGTTCAATCCCATGTTAATGCTTCGTGCGACTTGATTCTATGCACATGAATTTATGACAGTGCGTCGGAAGTTGGGCTCAAGGGTAAACTGATGAACATACCTAAAAGCGCGAGTATTACGTTGGACAAATTTAAGGCGAGGGATGCGGCGCAGGGACATAAGTCCCAATTTAGCTTTTTGGGACTTATGGCCTACCGACGAACGTGAGACATAAATCCCAAAAACTAATTTCGGACACACAAAATATTTGGGACTTTTGTCACACTATTAGGTTTTTTTAGTACTTGTGTGAAGTGTTTTTTGCAATTAGGCTAAAAAAGTTCGTCGTGTAAGGAGGGCCATGCTGCCACCCAGGATTTGGGGTGGGTACAAGTTTGGGAATATGCTTTTTTTTTTATTCGAAGAGTTCTATTTAAAAAGCTCCACAAAAATTTGCATATACTCAAACTTATACCCATCTCGAGGGTACTTATGTCCCTGCGACGAGAGATGCAACTGGCTATTTCGCTAGAACATTGTTTATAAAAATAACGATATAGGATAATGAAAAACATATAAAACTTCAACCATGTTCTAGATATGAAAATGTTTCCATTATAGTTCTATTGCATATCATTCTTCGAGCTCTATTCTCAATTCTATCTAAAAGACTCAAAAAAGTCTTGGGAGCTCCTGCCCAAATGCGTAAGTTATACTCCAGATTTGGACGAATGAAGGTGTTGCCCAATTATTCGATCAACATACCAGAGTTGGCAGGATTTTTGGCAATTTTTTAGCAGCTTTATCTAAAATCACTATTTTAGCAGGATTTTAAATTTTTTATTGGTCACACTGGTTATACCACAAGAGGTGGTATGTGATGCATATGCCTAGGACTGAAAGCTGACCGGTTTCTTCAATGCAAGTGCCGCTCATAGCGGCATGGGGGTGGGACCTTAAGCGACTGAAGACAGCAATGTGTTTTTGAAGCATTAAATTCTACGGGGGATTTTAAGTCCTCATGCCGTTGCAGTTCCCCATCCGACAAACAAGGAAGTAAATCTGAAAACGAATATGAAATCCTGTACTGTCATCAGCAAAACTATTAAATGGATTAGAATTTCGAAAAGAAGCTTATGAAAATGAGAAAAAAAATCGAGACAAAACGGAGCACTGGGTCACACCAGCATTTATTTTGTGAATATCATTCTTGAAACCCCTTAATACAACTTATATTGAATGGTCCGAAATACAATTTCTAATCCAAAAAAAGGAGAGATTTTTCGATACAAAATGCACGCATTTACGATAAGAGAGCTTGTTGCCAGACTCAATCAAATGAATTTGAAATATCAAGCGCAATAATCTCACTTTCTCCGAAGGTTATATGTTGGGTGAAGTGGCTGTCAGCGTTGCAGCTGACGCACTAAAATCTAAAGTGGTCCCTTGTGACACCACATAAATTCTGAGATAATCTCCCTATTCGTTGAACAATGTGGAGCTGCTAATGACGTCTACAAGATGTTTCTTAAGCTGATAATTAATCAGCGTTTCCAAGACCTTGGAATGAAGAGGGAAGTACGTACATTTTATCGCATAGTTAGAGGGTGAAGAAGATTCGACTTTCTTACGGAAAGGCTCAATAAACGCTGTTTTCTATTCACTCGGAAAGAGACCAGTAGATAGAAAAATAAGCTTTACTCGAGCACCCGCGAGCTAAAGCTTTTATCTCAAGGTAGGCCTACCCACATACCGGGTCACAAATTTTTAGGCATTAGACATACCCGCAGCCTTTCAACTATCTACCAGGCTGTATAACCCTTAGCCACTGCGATGCTCTCACTAGGAGGCCTACCCACGGTCTGTAATTTCGGGCAATTAGCGAGAAATTAGTAGGATACCTACCCCCGCAGTACCGAATAACGGTGTTTCTGGAGTCTTTTCATCCACCTAAGTGGGGGGTCTCTTAGGCGAATAGCTACCCAGGAACAATAATCCTGCCTTATTTTGTTGTGCTGCCTCTACTAGGAACAAGGAGACCGAAGTGAAAACTATTCCTCACCATCGGGTCAATCATCGTATTTTCACCAATAGTACATGATTTGCCAAAAACCATGTGCTTTTGGCTTAATATCCCACTACCAGCCAATTCCAACTTTCGTTCAACTTTGTCTCATATCAGGGTGCCTCCCCAGTAAATAAGAAATATATTGGTTCACACCCTGAAACAATAGCCATCTTTCGACTCTTCTTTAAGCATCCAAATATCCGTAATTTTTAGATTTTATTACCTTCCTTAACAAGGTAATGATGGTACTTGGTACCATACATGTTTTTTGAACCTAAAAACTTCTCACCTCATTCATTCGTTCATTCATCCCTACAATTTTACTTGCATGCGTATTGGAGCGGCTATTCGGATAAACTCCTTACCCTCCATTAACCTAACCACCTTGCTGAGCAGTCGCACTACACCACCACTCGCTAGTCAATACTCGCTACAATCGCTTGCTTTCAACCATCTGAACTCATGCACTCCACATACACTCTTTCATGCCATTTACTCCTTCCATACTACTTTATTTGTATGGCCTCGAAGAGGGAATGCCTGCCAAAGCAGAGTCCTTACCCTCCGTATACCTGATTGTCTGCGTTGAGCAGTCATTCCACTAGAACTGCTCACCCATGCGATTATCTTCAAGTCTCAGATATTTCTACCATTTTGACCTGGCGAACCTCCATACAATATCTCATGCACCCTCCACTTACACAATCAATACGGTTTTACCCCCGTACGATCCCAGAGAGAGTGTCTACTCAAGTAAACTCCTTACCATCCTTATACCTGATTGCCTAGCTTGAGTAGCAACCCTCTACCACCAACGCTACTAGCAATCGCTTTCACTCTTCTGTTGCAACATGACTACGTCACCTTCGAAACCTCAATGCCCATCAGTTCAACTTTTCCATTCATCCCACATGCTACTTTCACATCGTTACATCCACTGCTCCAAGTTATACTTGAAGCGCAAAGCCTGTTAGATTAGCCGGAAGGGTTCAGCTGTAAGAACACTAAGTAACTTTAGACACATCCTCCAACGTTTCCAGCGGACACCAATCGGAAAAAAACTAGCCACGTCCAACCTCCACTTAGCCTTGGTTCGTCCGGCAGATGCCATTATTAACGATCATTGGAACCGAATACGAAGTTGAATTTCGAATATTTTTTTAAAATAACCAAAAATTTTTACTACCTTGGGGACATTGTAGTATTTTTTGTCTTCATTTTTGGTAAGCCTAATATTTAGTGCTCTGAATGTGAACGTTGCAAGTCTTTCTAGCTTGTTTGAAACTTATTCCGGTTTTCCTCTTTACAGTTTAAATCAAGGCATGCATTTTCTTTCAGTTTGGTAGATTTCATCCTATTTGATATACAAAAATTCATTCCATAAAGAATTAAATTTGTTATCATATCTGAGCTGGAGACCCCGTCAAAATTCGATTTCTGGTATTGCCAAACGGTTATCTTAGGTGGTTTTTCCTTAACCCAGTGGTGTTGGCATGAGAAATTTACAGATATGACGCAATGGTCTAATGCGCCTAAAGGCGATAATACACGTACAGTGTATTTTTCTGGTTCAGAGATAAGTAACAAGTCTGGAATGTTGGCAATTTGACCTGCAACAAGCTGATTCAGTTGGCTTAACTTAGCAAAGACGTCAACATACCCTCCTTCGGGTGTTGTCTGGCTCGAAAAGGGGAGCGAGCTATATTTGTGTTCGTTGAAATCATCCGTAATGACGATTTCAGTGCGAGGATAATGGGAAACAATTCTTTGAATGGAGTCGGACAGAGCATCAAACTCGTTTAAAATTGAACCTCTGTCCAAATTTAGGCTGTGATATACAAAACATGTATGTATGATGTGCTTATTTACCGTGAATTTTAACCACATGAAAATAAAATTTGTGCGATGTGCAGCCGTTGGCATGCTTTACATATAGAACTCTCAAAAAGAACAAAAGTCCAGAACGGTATAACAACTGTAGAAGGTCAAAGGATTGCTGAAAGAGACCTAATAAAAGGACACCATCAACTAGCATTTCAGCTTCGTTAAGTCATCAGCTAAGATTTTACCGAAGCTTTGTAGAAACTGAGTGCTAGAGTCGAGTAGGACAACATGCTATGTGTATTGGTCTTAACTTAACGCGATGCCAAACGACATGCTATCACCAAAAAACTGTTACAAAAGCGGCGGTTAACAAAAATTTGAACAACTAATATGTTGGAAATAATTAAATCCGATGAATTTTTGATGAACTCATTGTATAGGACTCGCAGTGGATTGGATCACTTTCAATTTCTTTCCTTAAAGTGAACAACTGAAACTTTTGTGCAGTGTATTAAGTTTCAAATAAACTTTGGCTCATTACCTAAACGTTTTAAGTCTAACTTGCATTTTTTTAAATCACAGGGAATATATTTCCCTTTAAAATACAACTTCAAATCTAAGCTCCACCAAGGATTTATTTCCCTACACCGTTAAGCCCACATTGCTAACAATTCATCAAATTCTTACAAGCCATCGATAATTACGTTTTTTCCGCTTAGGTAAATGGAATAATATTAACTTGTACGATCAAATTATTTTATAATTTCAAGGGACATACCAGCAGTTAGAGTTTAAAAAATCATTCATGAAATTTCAGACAAATCCCAAAAAAACACCGTAAAATAAATTGCTGCCATTCTAAAAAAACTTTAACTCTTAGGTTCAGCGTCCTTAACGTGAAATGGTTCGGTTGTCACTATACAATGTGGTTGTCAAGGGAAAGAGATAATTACTGGCTAGACCGAAACAAAATGGCAGTCTTCTTGTTGTCCCTCGGCATATTTTTATTCTTATTTATATTTTGCGTTCACATTTTTAGCAAAGCAGCAACAGCGGCGAGTGGAGCATAACTTTAACTACCGCAGTTAAGCATAAAATATTGCGTATACGCCAGAGTGCACTTTAGTTGAGTGGTTGGGGTGGAGATAATTATTGCCGTGAATACACTTACACGGCATAATTTTTTGTCTTTATTATTTGGAGTAACAGTGATTTATTGTAAGTTATTTTTGTAATTCAAAAGCAGTAGTTGAAGGTAAATTGGAACAATAGATATTATTTTGCTCTTGTTATTAATTAAGTTAAATAGGTGTCAGAGAATGTTTATGTGGAACGGAAGGATTTTTCAACGTCATTTCGTTGACAATATATTTCTTATTTTCGTGTATGCAACAACAATAAATTTCCCAACTCAGGAACTACATGGACATATCAAAATTGTATCACTGACAGTACTGGGCGTAATCTGTAAATTGATTTCAAAATAAAAAAAAAACAATATTTTCCCCCACACAAACTTTTTAAATGTTTTTTTTAAAGCCTAAATAAAATAAAATAATTTTTCTACCAAATGCCGGCTGATTTACCGAAATTAATGACCAACGTAAGATTGATTCGAAAAATTGGTCTTATAGTTAGTCAAAAATAAAAAGAAAAAGTAATTCTTTCAAAAGAGACATATGAAACAGAGACAGAATGAAAATCGAAGGTTGTTAAAATTGATCAATCCACGTTTGTGGTAGGGGAAATAGGAAGGTATAAGGGTGTATAAGAAATTGAAACTAACTGAGGAAAAGAGCAAAAAAAATCTTTTCGCACGTTTTAAGGGTTTTCCATTAAGGGCGGGTCGATTTTGAAATTAACTAAAACAAGTCGCATATGAGATATCATAAGGTTTTACCTTTATTTGAGAGCCCTACCAATGACATTATATGCTAAATATAACATCGTTCAAATGGCCACCGCAGCTTCGCAGGTGAGTCTCGATCTTTGTGGCACGTACGGAGTGCCATCCTGTTGAAACCATAATGTTGATAGAGATCATATATACTTCAATTTTATGAATGGCTGCACTAAAACTGTCTTATCATCGATTATCATTTTTCCTTCTTCAGTAGTTGATGAAATGCATACATACTAAAGAAAGATTTCTCGTCTGCCCCGATGGGATTCCTTCTATTGTCCTTAAAAAAATGTGTCTCAAAACTAGCCCAAGTGCTAACAGCTCTCCTCCAACTATCTATCTCATGTGGCGTGTTTCCAAAACAATGGTAGAACTCTTTCATTATCCCCGTTCATAAAAAAGGATGTAAAAGTAATGTTTCTAACTATCGACCTATTGCCAAAATCTCCTGCATACCTAAATTTTTCGAGATTTTAATTCATGACACCTTGCTCACTCATTGCAAGCAACTCTTCTCTCCGAAACAGCATATTTTAAAGGACGATCTACGATCACTATCATTACTGAGTTTGTTTCTAATAAAATTTGTGCTTTAGCAGATGGTCATGAAGTTTTTTTTTTTTATAATGATGCGCGCACTAAAGGGGTTTTGATTACCCTTAATATGTCCAAGTACAGTGCGAGCGTTAGGAAAGTAGGAAAGAATGAAAAAGGAGATACCGATGTACATTGGTTTTAAATTTCTGAATATCAAAATGGGAGGGGAAAACAGAGTCGGGTAATTTATTCCACATTCGTGTTGTACGGCTAAAGAAAGAATCCCTGTACTTAACAATACGTCCGAAGTTGGGCTCAAGCGTAAACTGATGAACATTCCTAGAAGCGCGAGTATTACGGTGGAACAGTTTAAGGGCAGGAATGCAACTGGCTACTTCGCTAGAACACTGTTTATAAAAATTGCGATAAAATAACGAATTACATGAAACATTTCGACGATGTTCGAGAGATGTAAATGTTTCGACTATAGCTCTATCGCCAATCATTCTTAGAGCTCTATTCTTAATTCTCTCTAAGAGATTCAAATGGGTTTTGGGAGCTACTACCCAAATATGAGAGTTATACCCCAACTTTGGACGAATGAAGGCCTTATAGATTACAGCCAGATCAGACGGTTAAAAAATTTCTTGCATATTCGAAGAAAGCCCACACTTTGCAGCATTTTTGGCGACATGGAATATGTGGTCATTCCACAAAAGGTGATCTGTGATGCACTTGCCAAGGACTGATAGCTGATCGGTTTCTTCAATGCTAGTGCAATGCTGTCAAGATAAGAATTTAATGAGCTTGTCATACGGTGCCGTTGCAGTTGCACATCCAAAGAACAAGGAGGTGCATCTGAAAACGAATAGGAAAAGCTGAGAGTACTATCGTCAGCAAAACAATTAAGTAGATTAGAAGTTCCAAATAAGAGATCATTGATAAAAATGAGAAAAAGGGTCGGAGATAATACGGAGCCCTAGGGCACACCAGCATTTATTTTGTGGATATCAGACTTGAAATCGTCTAATACAACTTGTATTGAATGGTCCGAAAGGTAATTTCTAATCCAACGAAGAACAGATTCATCGATACCAAATGCACCCATTTTCGATAATAGAGCTTGATGCCAAACTCTATCAAATTCTTTTAAAATATCAAGCGCAATAATCTTACTTTCTCCAAACGATGTACAGATTTGTCCTACTGTTTGGTGAGATATACCATCAGATCACCAGTGGACCTAATGCTACGAAAGCTATACTGCTGGTCACTAAGGAGCTTTCGTTAATCAGCGTTTCCATGACCTTGGAAAGAAGGGACGTAAGTGCAATTGGACGGTAACTAGAGGGTGAGGAAGAGGCTGTAAAAATGCTGTTTTCCATCTACTCGGAAAGAGACCTGTAGAATAGGACAGATGGAAAAGCTTACGAAGTGGTTTTGCCAGCACTGAAAAAACACCTCTTCGGAACGATGGGAGCGATACTATCCGGGCCAGTGGATTTGTGTTTATCTTTGAGGATTCTACCAACTGCACGAGTGCGAAGGAAGATTCGTCCCATAAAATCGCTTACGCTCTCAAGTACTAGAGGAGTCATAACACTTTCTGGCAGCGTCGAAATAACAGCGAACTGTGCTGCAAGCAAATTGCCTTTTTCACGAGAACTGATAAAAGGTGTGTCATTAAAGACAAGCGTTGGAACAGAAGACGAAGTTGAATTTCGAATTTTTTTTACATATGACCAAAAATTATTAATACCTTTGGGATATTGTAGTATTTTTGGCCTTAGTTTTTGGTCATACAAAAATTTGATTCTACGAATGTGAACGTTGCAAGTCTTTCTAGCTTGTTGAAAATTTCTCCGGTTTTCCTCATAATTCCGGAAACTTCCTTCTCTTACCCTAATAACCTCTTTACAGCTCGAATCAAACCATGCAGTTTCTTTCGGTTTGATAGATTTCACCCTATTCGGGATAAAATTTCTCATTCCGTAAATGATTAAATTTGTTATCATATCTGCGCTAGAGTCTATGTCACTACCGAGGAAGCATAGTGACCAGTTAGAGTTCCTGAAGAGATTATTGTTGGTTTATTGTTGGTGCAATTGCAACTGATTTAGCAAAGCATTTTATAAGATCTCGCATAACATTATTCTTTTCAAACTTAAAGCATACGGCTTCCCTGTCCTGTTTATATCTTGGATCCAGTCCTATCTTAACAATCGCCAATACAAAATCATTTTTAGATCATGCACTTCTAACCCTATTAGTTCAACATCAGGTTTCCCGCAAGGAAGTCACTTAGGACCCTTGTTTTTTCCTGTTAACAATTACTGATGTGGAGCTTATTCTCCCAGGATCTGACCTTGAGATTTACGCAGATGATAGCCGGTTATCAAAGCACATTTTGCATCACAGATGCTCATTTGTTACAAAAATAAATCTTTTTCTTCATTTGGTGTCAACATAACTTCCTCGAGCCTAACGTAAGTAAATGTCAAGCCATTACCTGTTCCCGGAAACGGCCGCCCCTGTCGCAACGATAATATTTCATAAATGATCAACCAACTCAAATAGTCACCTCCATTTTTGAGCTAGGTGCTATTTGTAACAACCAGCTCAACTTTCGCCAAAATAATTGGTCATCCATTTTGCGGTTTCAAAAGTAAACGTAAATAAAACATATATAAAATATTTCTTGTCATGATATTTCTCTTTTATTATAAAGTTTGAAAGTTGGCATTATGTATGAAATACTACATCATTTAAATGACCATCACGCGAATTGTTGCAAGCATCGATTACTTTGAGGTGATTTTCGACAACATTTTGAAACATATTGGGCGGTATCTCAGCCATAACTTGACGAATGTTGTTTTTCAAGTGCTCAAGAGTTAAAGGTTTATCTGCATAAACACGGTCTTTCACGTAGCCCCACAAAAAAGTCCAACGGTGTCCAATCGCATGATCTTGGTGGCCCGTTGATATCGAAATGTGCTTCGTCGCTGAAGAAAATTTTGTTCGAAAAATCGCCGTCCACCGCCTGTTGCTTAAGCACCCATTCTTTATATGGATGTAGGTGTAGATACAAATGCAAAATACGCCATAATGTACCGTAAGACAGTCCTAATTCCTGAGAACGACGAGGAATCGACACATTAGGGTTTCGGCAACAATTTCGCTTACTGCAGCGATATTTTCAGTGGTACGAGCGAAACGATGTTGCACAGGCCTTACAATATCTGTAACCAATCCAGTCTCTTCAAATTTCTTCACAATTTTGCCAATTGCTTACGTAGTTGGACGATTATGTGAACCATAATCTCCTCTTAAAACACGATATGTGGCTGTGGCAGAATCACCATTTTTGAAGTAGGTTTTAACAATTTGTATGCGTTGTGCGATAGTTAACCAATCCATTTTCGTAAATGTCAGACTTTCAACTGAAAAAAAAATTCGTTTAGCAACTTAGTTTGTCGAATTCCAGCCTATACTTTTGCAACCGCAAAATGGATAACCCTTTATAAACAGCGTCATTAATAGAGCAAATTCTACTCTTGGGTTTATTAAACGCTGGTCGAGAGAATTCTCAAATCCCTACGTCACAAAATCCCTTTATATTGCCTTTGTTAGTAGGCCTCTTCTTGAATATGCCTCCCCGGTCTGGTCACCTTACCATCATAACCATATTCAACGTACTGAGGCTGTTCAACGTAGATTCATCAGGTTTGCTTTACGCGGGCTTGGATGGGAAGACCCATTTAACTTACATCTTTACAAAAATCATAGTTTTAAGTTAATAAGCCTACAAACACTATACCGACGCAGTAATAACGCTTCTATAATTTTTGTATATCAGCTTTTAAATGGTGGTATTGATAGCCCAGCTCTATATGGGAACATTACACGGAACGTAAGCCATTGTCGTCTCCGGTCCATACCAATGTTCTAATACCAAAATAAATAAGAAATATAAATTTATTAAGCCCTAAGAATAAAAATAGTTGTGCTTCCTTTATAAAGAAGAAAAAACTTAATTCTTCAGAGTACAAACCCACCCACATGAATGAAAATTTTAGTGAGAAATTAAAAACTTTTTTGTATGTAAAATGCATTTAAACTTATAAACAATTGAAACAATTTGTTAAATGAAAAACCTTTATTTTAATAGTAGTATTCAACATTAAAACTTGTATTAGTTTACAATAACTTATATCTTCCAATGCAAGTATGCAAACAAAACAAATAAATAATAGTCTTATTTTTTCGGAAGTCCTCATTAATTTTTACTTGCGATATAGCTACTATAAGGCAAGTTTTGCATTTGGAAAAATATGGAAATCGAGATCTTAAATAAACTTGACAGTACGATATGATGGAAAACACCAAAAAATAGTGGGTCCCGCAATTCCGTATATCTGTCTCTGAAGTGATTTTCTTCATACTTGGTATTTAAGCTTTTTAGATGTTTGTCTCAAATACGTTTTTGAATAGTTTTCTTAGCCCCAAGAATAACGGTACATGCCAAACAACTTTGTATACCAAGTTAATTATCTCGGAAACGATTTTTATACCAATAATCTGTGCACTCTACTATAGGTTTAGTCTACATTTTCGTAAATTTTTTTTTACATATTTTTTTATTAACTGTACCTGCCATACAACCATTTTTTCCTTGCAATTATATGTACTATAAGGCAAGTTACATATGAATTCGTAAAAAAAAATTTTGTAACAATCAAACATGACATTACGATCATAGAGAACACCAAAAAAGTGGGTCCCGCAATTCCGTCTGTATGTCTGTCTGTCTGCCCTCGGGTCTGCAGCTTAAACGCTTTGATAGATTTGCTTCAAACTTGGTACATATTGTTTTTTCGGTAATATGCCCACACGGTTTTTTCATTTTTTTAAGACGACAAATAACAGTAGCTCCCACAAATTTTGTGTTTAGAAGTAAGATTTTTGTTTTTACAAAAATCTTATTTTTCTTTAAAACGGCTCCAAAGGTTTTTATGAAAAAAATCAGTTCATTAACGAAGCGGAAGAGTATCTTTTGATAATTTTTTTTTTTGGAAAAATTGTTATTTTTGGTACCTCTAGTAGAACCATTTTTTTGGTTTTCGATTTTATGCAAACGGTTAATTTGATTTTTTTGATTTTTCTTACGCAGAAGCTCCTAGAAAGTTTTAACACTATTGTATATCAAAATTTTTCGAAAAAATTTTTTTTTGCAAATTAAATTTTTTTTCTTGAAAACTCAAACTTTCGAAAACGACTCAATAGATTGTTTCAAAACTTCGTATTTGGTGGTTTTTTGACATTATCTTGAATAGTTGAAAGAACTATTTTTTTTTAAATTAAAAACAACCCTACCTCCCATACAAATGTTAAAAAACCGTTAAGAAAAAAATGTATTTCTCGAAAACGGCCAAAATAATTTTTATAAAAAAAATTGTGTGTTCTTAAATTAATACAGTTTAAGTATAAAAATATTTTTTTTGCGTACTTATTAACGGTACTTCCCATAGAACCACTTTTCATATTTTCGATTTTCTCAATATTGGATGAACCGATTAAAATATTTTTTTTTGTTTTTCGATTTTTACATTAAAGTTGTTAGCTACAAGAGCAATTTCGTGCGATCCAGTCGTGTATTTAATTTTATTCTCGATCAACATTTTTATATAGGAGATCCTTCGAATTATAAATAATACTGCACACCAAAATTTTGCGTTTTCGAAAACGACAACAAGATTTTTGTTTAAATTATGTTTAAATCTATGCCGTATTAATATTTAAAATAAATAAAATGCATGACTGGATGTCGCTCTTTATGTTCCATCACATCGTATATACAAATGATTTATATTAAGAATCTAACTATATTTTTAAAGTTGTTTCTTTAACATAATTAATTTAAGGAGAAAATTGGTATGAAAACTTTTAATACTTAATATAAACATTAAAACTAAATTTTGTAATCATCCTCTTGTTTTGGAAATACTAAATTTAAAAAAAATAAATATTTTTTTTTCAAAAATCCTACATACCTATATCGCAAGTAAAACAGTTTTAAAAAAATATAGTCTATAGCTAAAGGAGTATGCACACTTTTTTATGAAAATCATCAGAGCTGTTTTCGATATAAAAAAATTAATAAATTGCCGGTATTTGTTAATACGGTTCAAGTTTCGCTTGCTAATGAGGCAAAATATCTCGGAATGACTCTAAACGCGAAATTAAAATGGAAACCGCACGTAAAAAAAAATGCGAGGAGCTAAATAATAAACTCAGAGATATGTACTGGTTGCTCGGGAAACAATCTAGGCTCAGTATCAAAAACAATCTAATATTGTACAAGCAGGTGCTTAAGCCTGTATGGACTTACGGTATACAACTCTGGGTTTGTACGCGAGATCATATCATCGTACTGTCAAGTTTGATTAAAGTCTCGAATTCGATTTTTTTTTTGTCCAAATTCAAAACTTGCCCTATAGTAAGTAAAGTAAAAACCTAAAAGCACAAATTGATTTCAAATATTTACGTACATCTTCGTGCTTTGAATCTAATGCAAGAAATATTCCTCAATGTTCGGCGTCCGAATTTTGTAAATTAGTCTCAGAATTATATGGAAAAAAAGATACAAATTACTGGAGATCTAAAGTCCGAGGTAATTCCTCGATCAGTAACAATACGTTCTAGTTCGCTTTGCCTGTGTTCCCTGATTAGATTGTGGATAGCAATATCAGACTGCTAGCAGTGAATGCTGCTGCTAGCCAGCTAAAAGACGGTTAAGCCCATGGATAGGGCCGACAATGGCGTCACATTGTTATCATCCGATTCTGTTTTAATTCACTAACTGTAACTATAGAACTGCAAACAGGTGTCATAGAACCATCTAAGTTTGGTGTTCTCTCTTGACGCAGGAATAAAGTCGTACCCAAATTGACTGTGAAATACATCTTCTATGATTCTTTATCGATATGTGTGCACTCTACTAACTCCACTAAAACCTTCATCTTCCAAGTTTGATACTTCGTCCTTATCATCAATCTTAATTTAGTTTGACTGCTCAATGTCTTCCAAATTTAATGCATACCTGATTTTTGATAACAACGCTTCGCAATCTTCGCAGGAAAATTTATAACAAATCGTTAACTTTTGGAGCTTAATGATAATGTTAGATAAAACAAAGCCATCCATTGCGTCGTTAACATTTGTTTGAAAATCTAACTTTTTGCTTAACTATTTCAGTCTGCCAGTATAAGCTAATTAGGTTCCCAAACTTCTAGGTTAGTAGTACCTGCAAAAAAAAATCAAAATGAAAAACTTAATTATTTAACCTTGAAAAGTTGATAATTTCTACTGTGATCAACAGAAACATTACGTTTATCTAATTTTTTTGAACAAACACACTGACATAAAAGTAAGGTTTTGTTTCATTTCATAATTAAATTAAATTCTTTAAAAGTTTTTTATGGAATTTAATATGAATTTACTTAATAAGCAGTTTACAGATTTTATTTTATTCAATGACGTTGAACGATGGCGACGACCATAACGCAACAGAACGGAAGTGATTTTGCTTGCATTTTAATTGTTAATCGTGTAAGAAATATAATGAAACGTTAATGGATTCTGACTTCATGAACCTTCAATCTCCAGACCGTAAAATTTAATCTGTAATTAACTTTATAGCCTGAGATATAATAATTCTCGTATACTAACTGCTGACAAAAACTTCGTCTTATACACATACAAACGTAGCTGTTCTATATTATGGTTTATTGGCACGTGAATATGTAGCATGTAATAATAAATTTGATGTGAAATTATGCAGAAGACAGATTTTGGGAGAATATGAGATAACCACTTTGAAACCACTAAGATATTACGAAGGTAAAAGCATCAAGTTAAAACGCAAGGTGGTTTTATCGTTCAAACAAGTAAGTACCGCGTTAACATAAGCTATGTACATTATGTTGGGTTACCTGTGAGGATGGATTCTTGACATTTTCATAGATGACAAGTCATGTTTTTGCTTTAGGAAATAGGGTGCCTCTGCCTAGTAGATATTATAAAAATCACACCTGAAATTAAGATTAAGAAGAATAAATTCTTTACGTCTAGGATGTTACCCTGAGCATGAGATGAGCGCACCAAAGCATAAATAATAATGACAGATTATTCTTAAATATATTATTCTTCAACTGCTCGATAGAAGAATTGTCAAATACACTGGTGTTCAACAAATTTTAACAAAAAAAATTGCGTAAAATCTTAAACGATTTAGTAAAATGTTAAAGCCACTTTTAGCAATTTACTAAGCTGAAAAGATGATTGAGCTAATTTTAAACGATCTTAACATTTTACTAAAGTTAAAATCACGGAATGGCTACTTTAACTTTTAGCAATTTGCTAAATCCATTATGTAATCTGATGGTATATCAGCTTTGCACGCGGGGTATCCAGGTTCGAGTCCTGCTGGTGCACAATTTTGTTTGTTTTTTTTTTTTTTTTGTTAAAATGATGAAAATAGAAATAACTAATACCTTTTTAGAGCACATGTTGGGTTTTCATAAACATGTAATTAATTTACAACGCATAACAACAATAATTGTGTTCATCAAGCCCTACAAATGCTCAGCTTTCTGCTTAATTAGCAATTTACTAGTTTAGAAAAGGTTAAAACATTTTGAAATAGTTATTCAATCAATAAGCACTTAGGAAATTGCTAACTAGTAAAATGTTAAGCCCTTAACAATAGGTTGTTTAAAATTTTGCGCCAATGACTTTAATTACAAACTAAAAATATATCACACACTTGAATCTTATTTTGAAAATAGCCTATTTTGAATTAAACAATGCAGGTAATGCCCTGGATTTTATGAATGTTGTATCTGTTGCATTGCATTTAATAGTCACACAAAAAGAAGTAACGGGATCATACATTTTTGGGTTGTGTTTTGTGTTGTGTTTTATGGATTCTGTTCAGTTTTAATTGAAAAATGTTAAGTGACTCTTGGTGATAATGGCTTTTTCTGTATTAAGTGCAAATAAAAGATCACGTAAAGTTTTATCAATTATAGAAAAAGTGGATCTGATAAATTAAGATTATACAAATATTTGATGACTTTGTATGCCCAACAACAACTTGAGTGTGCTACCACCAAGTTTTTTCTCAACTAATTTGGCTGGAATTATAGCTATTTCACGACTTGCCAAGGTCGATCATCAGACTCCTTTGCTCTAGTGGTGCTGGTCTACTTTTTCATTTTAATTGAAAAACTTCTTATGCCTTCATCGTGTATTGAACCATGACCAGCCGCTTAGTAGCCAATGCACTTCGCATCACGCCACCGAGCCCACATGATCATATCCAACCTAATGCAGGTTTTTTCTGTTTATTAATTGCATTGAAACGACTAGCGCTTTTATTAGCCACACAAGTTTGTTGTTGTTTATTCGGGTTCTTTATTATTTTCTCCTTACTCGTTTATAAGCCAACATTTTTGTTGTTCACATAAGGAGGGAGATTTTTTATGTGAAAGATTTTTACCTTGGCAAGTCGTGTAATAGCTATAATTCCAGCCAAATTAGTTGAGAAAAAACTTGGTGGTAGCACACTGAAGTTGTTGTTGGGCATTCAAAGTCATCAAATAATACGAAAAATGGCTTTAAAAAGCAAGTATGTAATCATACAAAAAACTGATTATACAAATAGTGTGGCTGTGAAAATGTTGGCTGAAAAATACAAAAATATAAGGGATTGCAGAGGCGCAAAACTCTCAAAAAAGCTGAATATCCCAAAGTACACGCAACAACTTATAAATGATTGCAACAGAAACGATTTCCGGGAGTTCCAATTTCAGCGCAAATAATAATGGAAAAGGCAATATTTTTTCATGACCATATATACACAATCTCTGACTGTGTATACTCTCAAGGATGGCTGGGAAAATTCAAAAACCACCATGGAATTTATAGATTATAAATTAAAGGCGAAGGCGATAGCGGAAAACGAATCTGCTGACTACGAACCTGCTAAGCTTTTTGTAGAAGAATTGTCTGAACTGAATCATGAGAAAACCGCTTTTATACTTGCGATTATAAGGCAAGTTATGCATTCGTCGAAAAAAAAATTTGGAGATAACAATCAAACATGACATTACGATGAAAGCGAACACGAAAAAAGATGATCTAAAAATTCTGTCGGTCTGTATGTCTGTCTGTCTGTATATATACACCTACAGCCCAAAACGGGAATTACTTCAAACTTGGTATATCGAGTTTTTTAGGTATTGTACAGAGTGGAAATTGAGTTTTTTTTTAGCTCTAAAAATAACGGTACCTGAAATATAACCGTTACGTTAAAGCCTATTTTTCTCGGAAACGCCTTTAACGATTTTGGTTTAAAAAAATCAGTGCAGCTTTTTCGGTACGACCAATAAAATGTTTGAAAAACTTTTTGTTTAAAATGTCTAAAAACGGTAATTTCAATATTACGGTTTTTTTTTTCTTTCGACTATCTCATAAATGGCTTAACCGATTCTTTCGAAATTTCACACATATAAGTCTAGGTTATCAAATTTACTGGACACCAATATTTTTAATTAATATTTTTCTGTATTTTTAAGAGCATTTAAAAAATTATATTTTGAAAACTGTTCAAAATTTTTTTTTCAAAAATTTTAGTTAGGGTAGGGCGGGGCTAGTTGGACCACTTTTTTCTTGAAGTCTCATAACTATCATACTATTCAGAGTACAACTTTGGACCTGGTATCAAACGAAAAACTGGACTTCTGGCTTCAAAATCAAAAAAGAAAAAAAAAGCAAATATGTTACCCCAAATGAATAATGCTGCCTTAAATGGATCAAGTCTAAGTGGTCCAACTAGCCCCCATAATAGGGCGAGTTGGACCAGTGTGTGGGGCTAGTTGGAACAAGCCCTGAAAAGTTCCAAAAAGTCATCCAACAAATCTAAGTTTTAATTTTTTTTGTTTTATTATTATTTAACACAGTTCGACTAACAAAAACATATAACAAAAATACTTCAATCAGTAAGAAAAAAAATTAACAAAAATAAATTTAAAAAAAATGAATTCACAAACATAAATTAAGCTTTGTATTATTGACTTAGAAATGTTAATTCCTAAATTCCTTAGGAACTCTAAGAGTCGTAATCGCTGTTGCAATTGACGCAAATAAAGAAGGGCCCTGCGGAAACAATGCACTTTGTATGAGACCACTTTCGGAAAGTATGGCACTGGATCCACTCCTCACCCGGCAAACTTTCATTGAAAGACTCCATGCACATTAAGCAAAAATATTCCAGTTCTACTTCTTCTTCGGAACTTGATTTTTGCAGAACTTTTTTCTTTATTTGAACTTTTTTCTTTGTATTCACTTTGGGTTTGGACTTTTTGCGCTTTTGTTCTTCTTCTAATGCATCTTTTTCCGGTGTGTCAGTTAATATTGCAGCTCGTCGTTTTCTTCTTTTAGTTAGTGTTTGCTTTCTGGGTCCAGCTTTTGGAAAAGGTAAAACAGCTTCTGGTGAAAATGTATGTGCTTCTCGAGATGTAGACGGAATAGAGTCATTAGCGGTATTCTCATCAGATCTCTCAAGAACACTATGACGATCAGTTTGCTGAGCAACAGATTCCTGAAGTTCAGTGGCAAGAGCTGAAACTGATAAAAATACAAATTATTCTTAGCATTGGCTTTTCTCATAGACTTGCCTATTGGTTCTGGACGGTCAGTTACATAAGAAGGGTCAAATTCGCTAGGGGTAAAAATCTCTCTGTTGAATGGAAATATTACAGCCTTTTTAAAACCATTAATTATGTTTATTGGAGATGTAGCTAAGGGAAGAGATTCGGCAACGATTCGAGGAATGTCATATATTGTAATCGTCCGCCCTGGATTGCTTCGCAGCCATGCATCTTGTGCCCCGGATAAATATTTTTTAAATGGTCCAAATACGGAAACATCTAGGGGTTGAAGGTTATGGCTGCAATGAGGGGGAAATGAGAGCATGATTACCCCGTTGTGTTTGGCTATTTCCAGAGTTTCAATCGAGAGGTGAGATGAATGGTTGTCCAAAACCAGTAATACGGGGTTAGTTTTGGTTGGCTTTACATGCTTTATGAAGTGGGTCATAAAAGCAAAAAACTCGTCATTGGTTGCCCATCCACTGGAATTGCTCATTCCAATGCAGTCTTGTGGACCTCCATCAACAAAATGGTCCTTATAATTTTTTCGGGGAAAATAAACATCGCTGGATTCGCAGTTCCAGAAGCTGAGACTGCTACTATTAGAGTGGCGTTTATTCCACGTTCCCCTGAAGTTATCGATCCAATGTTCTTTTTCCCTTTAGCGGCAACTATTTTGCCTGGCTTGCATACAGTCGATACCCCAGTCTCATCCACGTTCCATATATTTGAAGCACTGAATTTATGTCTATCCATTACCTCCGAAAGCTTGTCAAAAAAGGTATCCACGTTAGTCTTGTTGAACGAGGTGGCCCGGCCCATACTAGAAGCTTCTGGCTTCCTTATCGAAAGTTGTTGGTTTCTTTTTAGAAACCCCGTAAGCCAATCTCTACCAGCCATCTTGTTCTCATTCCATATGTCAGGAAATCGAACCCCACATTTGATCGGGCAATTGTAAGCAAGTGTTCGAACATTTTTTGGCGTTAAGCCATAAAATATTGATGAGGCTTTTAGCAAATACTCCTTAAGCAAACCCTCTTTTTCGTCGTCAAAAACTTGCATTGACCCAAAGTAGCCCTTACGAGGATTTTCTTGTAAATCTCTTTTTTTAATGAACAACCTTCTCAATGTTGTTTTTGGTATTCCGAATGCAGATGCGGCTCCCCTCAGAGATTTTTCGTTAGACAGAATAGCTCCCACAGCTGCATTCATCTACGCTTTACTTGCAGCGGCTCTTTCCGTTACACGTTTATATGTACGCATTCTAGGAATTGCAAGTAAAAACAGATACAAGCATACGAAATATGTTTTTTTAAATAGCCCCTCACCTGGTTTGGTTTACATATTTCATCATACACATAAAAATACTTAAAACTATTCAATTAAACACACAAAATATGAAAATACAATATATTCACTAATAAAAAAACTTTACCTCAGTCCAAAATTCTTTTTTTTTTCACTTCACAAATATAAAAACTAATTTTTCCGAATTTTTTACTTTTGTATTCGAAAAACACAAAATTGTGCGTAGTTACTGTTCGGGTGACACAATGAAACTGAAACCGGTTTGGCACGTGTTGGTAAGAGAGAACGCTTTATTCGTGTTTGATCATGTTCTTGTAGTTACTTTTGGTTTCTGAGTAATTCGCGTGGTCCAACTAGCCCCGTGGTCCAACTAGCCCCGCTCTACCCTACATGTATTTGCTTAATAGCTATCCATTGCCGATTTTGATTTTTTTTTGAAAAATGTTTTCAAAAAGTTTATTAAAAACACTTTTTTCTCAAAAACCGCTAACAAATTTTTAAAATTTTTTTCAAATTAATTCAAATTAATCCAAGAAATAAAATGGCTTACTTTTTTTTCAAATTAGTTTAAGTATTTATTTCAGAATTTCGAATTAATTTGTATTTCCTTGATTAAGCCGATTTAATCGTTTGTTTTAAGTTTATATTATTAAATATTAAAGATTGTTATACCAATTTTTTTTAGAAAAAAGTTAAAGAAACTTTGTATACATAAAGTAGTAACAATCGACTTTAAAAACATATTAAGATTTTTAATAGAAATCTTTTGCATATGATCGAACATAAAAGCAAGTTCGTTCGATCCAGTCGTGCATTTTATTTGGCAATGTTTTCCCCATAACAATTTGGCAATGGTATGCAACGACAAGCGTTCAATTGAGGGATATAAGGAATTGACGAACGATTCACTGTACTGGTTATTGTTCTAGTGCTTCAGGAACTCATACATTAAAGTTAAAGGTTATTGGCTACATTGCTCGTCCAGAACCTTAAAAAATGCTGGCGAGCTTCCAGTTATCTACAAAGCCAAAAAGCGGGGTTGGGGGACCCAAAATGTATTTATTAATTTGTTAAAAGTTTGTGCGAGATGTTAAAGAGGACCTGAAAAAAAGCAATCTTGACATGAACTCCAAAATTTTATTACTCTTGGATAAATGTCTAGCCCACCGAGACGTTAACGATCTCAAGGTCCCACATATACTAGAACGGTGGTCGACCACACTGAAGTCCTTTGATACAGCCAATGAACCAAGGCGTCATTCGAAGCCTAAGTTACCTTTATCGCAGAGATTATTTCAAAGCTAGTAAGCTAAGAAAACAGGAACGATTTTTCCAACTCATTTAACATCAAAAATGCTTTATGGGGCGTTTCTAAGTCCTGTAATTTCGTTACCTACCACCAAGTTCACCGAACTAACGTAAATTTACTTAAAGAAAAACAACGCTTAATTTTCAACGCCAAACAACAACACAACAATTTTTACCCGCGATTATAGATAAGGCACTTTATGCATTCTCAATAAAAAAATTCAAGCAATCAAACATGACATTCCGATTATAGAGAACACCAAAAAAGTGGGTCCCGCAATTTCGTCTGTCTGGCTGTCCGTCATTCTGTCAGTCTTTCATTCTGTCTGTATGTCCACAAGTCTACAGCCTAAACCGTTGGATTGATTTCCTTCAAACTTGGTACATATTGTTTATTCGGTAATATGCCCACACGTTTTTTTTTTTCATTTTTTTTAAGATGAAAAATAACAGTAGCTCCCATATGTTTTTTTTTTTGGTCCAAAACCAAAAACCTAATTTTTCTAAAAAACGGCTCCAATAAGTTTTATAAAAAAAAATCAGTTCATTAATGAAGGGAAAGTGTTCATTTTGATAATTTTTTTTTTTGAAAAAATATGGTTATTTTTGGTACCTGTAGCAGAACCATTTTTTTTTTGGTTTTCGATTTTCTGGGAAACTTGATTTTTTTTTAAATATATTACGCAGAACCTCCTTGAATATTAAAACACTATTTTATACCAAAATTTTTCAAAAAAAATTTTCTTGGAAATACATTTTTTTTTTGAAACTCAAAATTTCGAAAACGACTCGATAGATTTTTCACATTATCTTGAATAGTTAAAAAAAATTATTTTCCTAAATTAAAAAACAACGGTACCTCCCATACAAATGTTAAAAAAACCGTTAAGAAAAAATGTATTTCTCAAAAACGGCTCCAAGATTTTTTTTTTGAAAAAATTGTATATGTTCTTATATTAGTACAGTCCACTTTTAAGTACAAAAATATT
Source organism: Philhelius pedissequus (assembly GCA_910595825.1). Lineage (NCBI taxonomy): Eukaryota > Metazoa > Arthropoda > Insecta > Diptera > Syrphidae > Philhelius > Philhelius pedissequus. The sequence continues at coordinate 70,762,814 of OU343160.1, read as the reverse complement.
TTATTTTGCGTACCTATTAACGGTACTTCCCATAGAACCACTTTTCATATTTTCGACTTTCTCGCTATTGGATGGCCCGATTAAAATTATTGTTTTTATGCAAATGCTTTCTAGAAGTCATAGTTTTTCGATTTTTAAAAAATAAATACATTTGTTGGAAAATCGGTTTTTCAAAAACCAGTCACTGATTTGTTTTAAATTTTGAATTGTATATGTATATTTATAATATCCTCAAAATGATGTTTCAAATTTTTTTTCGAAAAATATTTTCACAATTTTATACATAAAAAATTATTTTTTTACGAAACCGCTAGAACGATTTTAAATTTTTTTTTGATATATTCTTATTTATCGACGAATTCAAATGACATCATTGTTTTCCCTTAAACTATAACCACTAGGCAATACAAAAACATTAATGTATGTGTATTATCCATTTATTTTTACCTTAACATTTTTTTTTACATTTTAATGGAAGGTACCGTTATTATTTTTTAAGATAATGTCAAAAAACTACAAAATATGAAGATTAGACCAAATCCATTAAGTCGTTTTCGAAATTTTGAGTTTTCAAAAAAAAAGTTTTTTTTTTAATTTCCAAAAAAAAAAAATTTGAAAAATTTTGGATTACAATAGTATTTAAACTTTTTAGGAGCTTTTGCGCAAAATATTTAATTAACCGTTACCCATAAAATCGAAAAACAAAAAAAATTTACTACTAGAGGTACCAAAAATAACAATTTTATCCCAAAAAAAAATTACCAAAATGTTCGTTTTCCCTATATTAATGCACTTATCATAATCGTTGGAGCCGTTTTTGAGAAAAATAAGATTTTTGTTTTTGGCCAAGAAAAAATGTATGGGAGCTACTGTTATTTGACGTCTTAAAAAAAATGAAAAGAAAATCGTGTGGGCATATTACCACAAAAACAATACCTACCAAGTTTGAAGCAAATCTATCCAACCGTTTACGCTGTAGACTGTGGACAGGCTGACATACAGGTGGAAATGGGGGACCCACTTTCTTGGTGTTCTCTATTATCGTAATGTAATGTTTGATTAGTAAAATTTTTTTTTTGCACGAATCCATAACTTGCCTTATAGTACATATAATCGCAAGTAAAAAGGATCCTCTTCTTTTACCTTGGGATATATGAATGTACTTAAGGTACTATTGGATTATTTAAAATTCGGAGGAGAAACTTAGTTTGTTTAGCCTCAAAAATTACGGTACCAACAATTCATAGAATTCTTTCAATTAAAAGACTTCACTCATTGTCTTCACTTTGAGATGGTGACTTCTACAATCACCATTCATATGTATACCTTGAAAAATTTCAAAAAGTTGCCCCTATTTATTTTAGAGAAATTAAATATAATCTTTTAATAAAAAATTACAATAATGTAATTCTTTTGCACAAGACTTTAAGTGCGACGTCCTATTATTTTGTCTCCAGTTAAATGTATCTAATTCAACAGATTTGTTTTTGATAAAATTTAAATTTGTTTTACAGTATTTTTGTATCATTTTTGTTAATCAAATTATGACAGCTATAATCAAAGTTTAGCACCAGGTGTAAGGAAATTTATTTCCTGAGGTTTGTGCTCAGAGGTATAGATTAGGAAAAATCTTTATGAACTTGTCTCTATGAACAATAGAATTAAACTTTTGCAATGCAGCTGCAGGTGTTTTTATTTATGTTTTATTTTCATATTTTAGTTGCCACTATCGGGCTTATTATAAATGATAGTTAAGATTTGGTTAGGTTTCCCTTTTTCAATTAAACTAAAAGTTCAAAATGTGCGCTCGTGTTGGCTGACTCATATCGACCGTGCAAAATTAGCTACATATTTGTTAAGTAGTAGAAACCTGTTTTAGCTTTAAAAAAATGGGATCTCTATTTATATACTAAAAATACTAAACCAACATTTTATTCACTTCACCATCACCCAGACTTCCACACAGCCGAGGTTAGAATTTCATTTTTATTTTATTGGTTAAAAAAATAATATTCAATTTACATATACAAGTGCCAAACCCGCATAAGTACCTTAATTTTTTTAGAACCAAAATTCTGAGGATATTTTTCATATAAAACTCATCTTATAATTACCCTCCGCTTAACTACGTTTCCCGCTTAATTGCATACTCTTATTTTGTATACTTTTATTGAAATTTATCTGACAAAAATCCTTTTAAGTACACATTTGAAATTAGCTGATAAAATACAAAAGTTTGTTTTCCTTTAGCGCTTCCTTTTGTTTTATGCTTCAAAATTCATAAATAAAAAAAGTAATAATTTTAATCTATTATAATGATTCATGGACCAAGGGCCGTTAAAATCTATTTTGAATCAATAATTCAACACGTCCGATTAAATTTAATACAGAACACCTTTTTAATTAACTATGTCTTGCCCAGGACAAAATCTTCTAATTTAAATGATAAAAAAATTGAATCTTGTTGGATATAGTTCACATTGGTGTCTTGTTAAAAATCCTTGTAAGATGAACTGAACTTACCAAAAAGTGCGCATTGGCCCTCCCAATCACTCACTAGCCAACTGATGAATCGAAGTGAGATCGCCGGGACGAAACGCAAGTTTTATGGACTAAAGACCGTTAAAAGATATTTTGAATTAAATGTTTTGTTTTTTAATCAAAAATAATTGTTCTAATTTTTGTATATGTAAATATAGAGATTAGTACATATGTGCACTTAAGCGGGATTTTAATAACTGCCGAACCCGCATAAGTGCATATTAAAGTGGGGCATTTAGCGTTAGGCACTTATCCAGTTCTTACTGTAGTTAGGATGCGTTGGAAAAGTATGTTTATATTTCTGACAAAAAACTGTCAAAATTATGAACAAACAAAAATTATGATCGTTTTTTTTAATAAGTTGGTTGCAAAATGGCAGATATCTTGGAATATTAGCAAGATGAAGTGAAATTGGTCAGGCAAATCGAAGAATTTATTAAAAAAAACTTGCATTCGCCTAAGTTCGGCATTATTAATTTCATCGAAAATGTCTTTTCCCTTTTTTATTTGGATCTAGGTACTATAGGGCAAGTTTTGCATTCGGAAATAATCGAACTCGAGATTTTAATCAAAGTTGACATTAAGATGATAGAGAACACCAAAAAAGTTGGTCCTGCAATTCCATCTGTCTATCTGTCTGTCCGTCTGTCTGTCTGTCTGTCTGTCTGTCTGTCTGTCTGCCTGTCTGTACAACTATCTACAGCCTAAACGGCTGAAGCGATTTTCTTCAAACTTGGTATTTAAGCGTTTTAGGTGATCGTCCAAAATAGATTTTTGAATTGTTGTCTTAGCCTCAAACATAACGGTACTTGCTATACAAATGTGTCTACCATCTTAATTATCCCGAAAACGGCTCTAGCGATTTTGATAAAAATTGATGTGTGTACTACTTTGGGCCAAACAAATGTTTAAATATTTTGTTATTAACGGTATCTGCCATATAACCATTTTACTGATTTCCTCATAAACGGCTCAACGGATTTCGATAAGAAAAATTATACAGGAGCTCCTTAAAATTCTAGATAATACTGTATGTTAAAATTTTGGTTTAAAAAAAAAACATTTTTTTTTTGAGAATGCAATATTTCGAAAACGGGTAATTTTTGAGTTTATATTATTAAAAATTTAAATATTCATACCAATTTTTGGCGAACGTGCGATCCAGTCGTGGATTTAATTTAATTTGGTAATTGACAGAAGAAGACATTCGTAACCGCCCTTAAATTTAATTTGACAGCTTATATCTTATTTATTATCTTATTATGTTATTTAAAATATTTTAAATTTTCAAATGGAATACTCATACACGCTACTAAGTACAAACTAACAATAGGTTGTTTTTTCGTTTTTTTTCGATCCAAAACTAATTTGAATCCGTGAACTGTGTTCGTTACTTCAAAATATTGTTTGAACATTTCACATTAGTTTTTGGTATGAGTCATTAATTACAGATCTGATAAACATAGAATTATTTGCCCTGCGATAAAAATTTCATATTGACATTTATTTTCATTCATTAGGATTTTTTCGAAGTCTTGAACAACGTATAAGGCTTCTTCGTGATGATCTAAACAATCAACAATTTTGCGTTACCTGTTTGGGAAACTAGTCCAGATAGGAACTTAATGTGTGTTGTTTTCATTACACTGATTGTGACGGAACAACAAAATTTTGACCCAGGGTTATGGTCTCACTATACAAAAATAGCCAATTACATGCTAAAAAAATTACTTAGAAAAGTTCGTCTCTGGGAAAAAACAAATACATATTTTATATAAGTTAACTTAGTTCGCTATTTTCTCTCAAGATATCCAATATAACGGAATTCGCTTTTTTGTTTAATTCATTTGTTTTTCTAAATAGATTTTATTTTATTTTTATTATGTGTATATTTTTTGAAAAATTCTTAGTACAAAAATTTAGTATTTTTTTAAAAAACAATATTCAAAACATTGCCATTATTAAAATGCTGGAAATGAATGTAAAGTTATGATATTTCGAGAACGTTGACAAAAGCTAAGCCCTTAAATATTCTTAATTTTCAGAGTCAACCTAGGTATCTTCTTACAAAAATCAATTGGCAATTAAATTACAGGGTATCCTCCGGGAAGGTATACTAATTCGTTTTGCCGCCATTTTAGTAAACATAAGTCCAGATAGCCCATATTTGGCAGTCGTGAAGTAGACACGTGGCAAATTTATTATGGAAACATATTCGATAAACCAACGTGTTTTAATCGTTAAAATATTTTATCAAAATCAATCACTGATTACTGTGACGCTGAGAAAGTTACGTGAAATTTTTGGGAGAAACAATGTCAAAGTGCCAACAAAACGCACTATTTATCGTGTAGTGAATGATTTCGAAGAAAGAGGGTCCAAGCATGGACCACAACGTACTGCAAGTTCGCCTGAAAATATTACTGCTGCTCAAGGAAGTGTTCAAAACAATCCATTAACCTCAATTCGACGCCTTGCTCAGGAGCTTTGTATTCAAAGAACAACTTTGGCCACAAATTTGGGCAAGGATTTTCATTTGTTTCCATTTAAGATTCCGTTGACATAAGAGCTTCTTCCACAAGACCATTAACGCCGCCGTAAATATGCCAATAGGATATTACAGCTGGCCCATGACAACCCTGATTTTCATGAAAAAATCATAATGAGTGAAGAGGCACATTTTCATTTGAATGGATATGTGAATAAACAGAATAGTCGGTTCTGGGCAATGGAAAACTCTCAAATTATTCATCAGTCACCTTTGCATCCATTAAATGTTACAGTCCGGTGTGCAATTTGGTCAGGAGGGATCACTGGACCTTACTTTTTTGAAAATGAAAACGGCGTAAAAAGGCGGTGCCACATCGCGTACAGCCAGGATTAATATAGAATTACTGCGAGACCTCTTTCCACAACAAGTTATTTCGAGAAATGGTGATGTTGATTGGCCTCCACCGTCGCCTGATTTGACTGCTCCGGACTTCTTTTTGTGGGGATATCTTAAAAGGGGGCTTATGCAAGCAAATCACAAATGCTTAAGCAACTCAAACAAAATATTCCTGATGAAATTAATGAAATACCGCGTAAAATGTGTGAGAATGTAATGAAAAATGTGCTCAAAAGGTCTCGCATTTGTTAGACTAACGGAGGTAGACATTTACCTCATATTGTATTCCATACATAATTGCCGACATGAAATAAAACATTTATCAATATAAGATGTATTCTCTTTCATTTAATCAAAAATTTTAAACAAACAAAACAGTATTCCTTTCCGGCGGACACCCTGTAAAAGATTTTAAGAAATGTCTAATTTCTACCATTCTCCATACATTATCTGGCCTGTTTCAAAAATTCTGCACTGATTTTTTTTTAAATAAAGGGTGTTTTTTAGACATGTGGTTTTCAAGAAGAAATAAAATACATATAATTTAATGTTATGGCCAAGAATTCAGCTTTATTATAAAGATAAGGGCTTGCTATTGTGTTTTAAAAACGATTTCGGCCAAGTGGCAGCTGCAGCTGACTCGAATAAATTCCAGCCGGAGGTCGAATTTTCGACCACTTTTTCCAGCAATTGGTGGCGTATGTCAGCAATAACACGCCAAATCTTCTTTTCCAAAGCGTCAACCAGCAGCGGTGTTAAATTGCACGATCTTAAAGGCCACAGGCCAACGACGGACGCGAGATAATGCGCTCACCAAAAGTTTCCTTTAATAAATTGATTGGGGCGCATTGATTGTTTAAATTGATTGTTGGAACCAAAGGTCGTCAACATTAACATCCTTCAATTCAGGCACGAAAAAAGTCATTAATCATAGCTCTATAGCGTTCCCCGTTGAATGTACCATTATGGCCGGCTTCATTTATGAAGAAATATGGACCAATGATTCCATCTGCCCATAGAGCACACCAAATAGTGACTTTTCGAAAAAATAACGGCGTCTCAACAATGGCTTGTGGATTATTATTTAACCAAAAGTGAGCTTCATCGCTGAACAAAATTTTCTTCGGAAAAAGTATTGCCAAATTGAAAACCTCACGCCAAAAAAAAAACGGTAGAATTTTTATAAATGGTGGTCCAACCATTAGGCATGATAATAATAAAATTATTATTATTATTAAACACACTGGTGCCTGTCGCTGAAAATAATTTACAAGAAACGTTTTTATTTCAAACATTACTTACATTTAACGTATTAAAGGTATTTTTGATTAAACAACAATTTTTTTAATAGTGTGTTGAGTCACCTTTCTGCTCCAGAACTTCACACATCCGGTTTGGAAGCAAAGCGTCCAAATTGGCCAAATAGTTTAGTGAAATCAAGCTCTAAGCTAATTTGATGGCTTGGGTTATTTCGAGTATACTCAAATATTGTTGTCCTGATCCATGTATTTGACGTGTAAACCATCATGTATCCCAAGCATTTTCAAGATGAATAGGTTTGCCTGCTTAATAGTTCCACATGCTGGCTCTCTATATACGTTTTAACTACCTGGTCCGTATGTATTGACAAGTTATCATGTTGATAAGCCCAGGGCAAAGGTCCAAAAAGGGTATGAAAGTATCGAAAGACCTCTTTTAATATACCAATGTCAGTCAACACATTCATTGTACCAGACAAAAATTGAAGTTTCCAGGTGCCATAATAGGAAATTGTCGTCCACAACATTACAAATCCAACTCTGCTATGCAGCTGTCCATATAATGAATTTTCTTGTGGAGGTTTTGGAAATCGGGGCCTTCCAAATTAATTTTTTTCGTCGGAGAAGCCACTCCGAAGTCCAGGTCACATGTGCCTGACAAAAATTGAGGCGTTGCTTTTTCGAACCGGGATAAGTGGTGGTTTCTTCTTGATTTTAAGTCTATTATATTCTTAACATTTGAAATAGCACGACTCATAGTTGTCAGACTTCACTTGATACCACACTATTTGATTTTTGGCAAAGAGTCGTGAGAATTTGACGCTTTTCTTAATATAAGTCGTCTTTTCGCATTGGTAAGCGGTTTTTTAATACTTAACCTCATTACTTAAAAATCTGGATATAAGTGTTCGGCACCTGTCGATTTCTTTTTAGCTATTTTGGCAATAGATATGCCAGTTTAGCGTCCTTATAAGCTTTGAATTGTCATTTTTCTGCCTAAGTTAATGCTTTTCCTCGACCCATTTTAGGTTGCTTTTTTTTATCAATTTATCGAAATTAACAAAAAAGTTTGATCAACGAAAAATATGAGTCCGCCTGTGAAAGATAACAATCAAACTAAATGCATGTTCTATTCAAGTGGCGCGAAAATGTTGTTTTAATTTCAATGAATGTCAACATAATATGGAAAAAAACATATATCATAAGTAAATTGGGTCAGGTGGAACTAATAACTTACCATACATTGATCGAAAAGAAACTATCCATCATATTATCATATCCAATGCTGCAAGGGGGGGTCCGGGCCCGAACTCCCCTCCCCCCTCCGTGGATCAGCCAGTGGTAACTAACATAAAGGTCCAAATACATATTTAAAATTTATCATTAAAGCATTCCCTTTTTCAATATTGCTTTGCTTTGCACGTACACATTTTTGCAACCAAATTTAAAGACTTTACACTTCTCAAAGAATTAACGCTTGTCTTTGCCTTTTCCATACAAATGTTGGATTTTCCGCCCACACCCGAAACTACGTGTCAAGGCCATTAAATACAAAAAAAATGTGCACCTAACTCCAACACGTACAGAACCCAAAAACAGGCTATATTTAGTGACTTGGATCATCATTTAAAACTTATAATTAAAACGTATTATGAATTAATCAAGTTCGTAAAACAAAGACAAGTCTGTATATTTTATACATAACCTCCAAATGGGGAGGACATATACAATGCAGATATTTGTCATTTAGGTGTCGCATCACGGCTAAGTAATAATTTTTTAACATATGACGATTTCTGCACCATTAAAAACCTATTTGACAGCATCTTAAATAAGGATTTTCTACATTAATACCATCTTTATGGAACGACTTGACAAAAGAAAAACATAATTTTCTCAAGGAAATCTTTGTATTTATAGTGATGGGTATATTTTATTATTCATAGATCCATCCTCTCTCAGACATTATAATATATGTACATGGATGGCTTAGGTTGAGATGATGTGGTGAATAAATTTTTCAAATTATATTTATGGCAAATCCTTAAGGAGCTGACATTGGGTTGAAAGGGGTTTTGCATCAAATGAGATTCCAAAGAAGGATAGATTTTAGAGGCACAAGGAAATTTAGCACTTCTTTTTTAATATTTGAAGATTTACTTAAAGGTTTTGTTTCTAAAGTAGAATACCTTGATTGATACGCTTATGATGATTTCATTTATCTTGACATTTTGGACAAGGCAATATTTTAATCGGTGGCCCACTACCACCACATATTTAATTAAGGTCTTTTAAGAAAATTGTACTTAAAGGGGAAAACCCCAAACAATGATCTTAAAAAGGCTTGAACTTTTATTTTGTAGTCGCGTTAAATTACCAAGTAGAATAAGAAACACCTTATTGACCACAAACGATTAGAAAATTAAATAATAAAAACAAAACAAAATTTGTAGGTATTACATTTTAATTTTTTTTTTTTATTAAACTTGAATGCATTTCGAACCAACTGTGGTTCATCATCAGCAATACACTAATTTGGGAAAAGAACGAAGAAAGAAAGGAAAGTAACAATCAAAACATAACAACGAAATAGAAGAAAGCTTTACATTTTTGAAAAAACAATTAGAATAAAAGAGAACATTAAACAAAGTTAAACAAAGATGACATAATATTGCCATTATCACTATTCATGGTGTTGTTGTTTTTGTGGATATAGAGGCTTTCATATGCATCAAGTCGTCGATGGTTTGTGACGTGTTTAATGAGCTTTACATTTTCCAGACTTACGTTGAAATGTTTGTTGGTGAGGACGTGTGCAGCGACGGAGGATTTTTCGGGTCTGTTGAACTTGATGTGATTCGAGTGTTCATTGAAACGGACACCAATGCTCCGCTTTGTCTGACCGATGTAAACAGAGTTACAATCTCCACATTTAATTTCATATATCCCAGATTTGTTAATAACTGTGGATTTGTCTTTGGTTGAGCCTAGCATATTTTTTAATTTTCCATTACTCGAGAATACGCATTCTATATTTTGTTGTTTTAATTTTGTGTATATTTTGTTAGTTATCGGTGGGAAATACGTCATCGAAGCTCTTTCTGGGTTGTTGTTTTCGTGAAGTTTCTTGTTTTGTCTGTAAAAAGTAGTTAATTCTGATTTTTTAAGTTTTTTGGTGTGTTTGTTTATGAGATGGTCTATTACAGATGGGTTGTATCCATTGATGGCAGCAATATCTTTTAGAAGGCTGTATTCCGCGGCATAGTTTGCGATTGAAAGTGAGAGTTTACACAGGCGATGAACCATTGAATGAAATGCAGCGAGTTTGTGTTGAATTGGGCTGTAAGAGTCGTTTGTGATGTATCGGTTGGTTGTTGTTGGTTTTCTATATACAGCAAATTCAATTTTTCCGTTTTTTCTTGACAGGGTTAAGTCCAAGAAATTCAGCTTCTGATTTTCTTCTGGTTCATAAGTAAAGTTTATGGTGTCGAACTCGGAATTGAGTGTATTTAAAACTGAATCTACTTCTACACTTTTTATCACCGCAAAAATATCATCTACATACCGAAACCAAATTCTTGGAAGTAATCCTCTTTCTTTTAAGTTTGCTTCGAAGGAAGACATGAAAACTTCCGCTATAAGTGGCGACAAAGGGTTTCCCATACTTGTTCCAGACTCAATTTTGTAGAAAACATTTCTGTATTGAAAAAAGTTTTGAGACATGCATACTTTAGCTGTTTTTAAATATGTAAGTTTCTTGTTTTCGTCGATTTCAAAATTTTCAAGATGTTTTTGGAGAGCCTTTATAGCTTCAGGAATGGGAATACTCGGGAATAAAGCTTCGACATCGAATGAAATCATAATTTCGTCTTCTTTTATTAAGATGTTCTTAGTTTTTTCCACGAAATCAAAGGTATTCTTGACTGAGCAGCTTTCTAATGGGTATTTTTTCATTTCACTTACCAGCCATTTGGATATTTTAACCGAAGGTGAAGTTATATTTGAGATAATGTGTCGCATTTTGTTTCCCGGTTTGTGTACTTTTGGCAACGCATAGAGTTTCGGTACATCTGGGTTGGATATATTCAGTCGCCAATTGGGAATTTCAAAAACCGAATTTATTTGTTTTATTAACGATTTTGATTCGCGAATCATTCCGGGCAACGGTGTTTTGTTTAGAATTTTAAAATTACTGGATTTTATCGAATCATTCACTCTTTTATCATAATCATTTTTGTTCATTATTACTAGTTTGTTACCTTTATCTGCCTTCATAAAATAAACTTGTTTATGTTTTAATTCTTGAATAATGGAATGTGTTTTTATTGATTCGGAATCACACTTAAAGTTTTTCTTTGCGTTTTTTAAAAACAGGTTTTGCAAGGTTTCTAATTTTTTGTTTTATTTCTGGCTGTTTAAATTTTAAGCACGTCTCCAAATCAACAACGGATTCAATGATAGGAATTTTTAAAGGCTTCGGAGTGTAGTTTAAACCTTTATTCAAAACAGTAACTTGTTCTTCGGTAAAATTTTCATGCGATAAGTTAACAATTAGATCTTCAACGAGTTTAGGTTTAAGAGCACTTTTTGTTTGAGGTTTATAATTTTCTCTTTGTTCAGATTTAAGTTTTTGTATTTTAAGGTTTTGAGACTCTCGTTTCTTAGTAAAAATATTGTTACACTTCTCTATTACTTTGTCTTGGAATTCTAACCACTCCAGAAATTCGAAAATGTTTGTGTTTTTTGTGATTAAGAGATGTAAATTATAGATTTCTAACTCTAATTTAGTTAGTTGTGAGTAATGGTATTTTATCTCCAAATTCAGCCATATATACTTCGATTTTTCGATGACTTCATGAGTTCGCGAATTTGTTACGGCACATTTTATTTTTATGAAGTGCGGATATATACGAGACCGCCGGCACTCTTTTAGGAATATTATATTTGCTTTTATCCTTTTTGCTTTTTCCACCAAATTGGAATATTTGTTCAAGATTGTTTTGGTTAACATTTTGATTTAATTAAGGTCTTTTAAGAAAATTGTACTTAAAGGGGAAAACCCCAAACAATGATCTTAAAAAGGCTTGAACTTTTATTTTGTAGTCGCGTTAATGATTCGCGAATCAAAATCGTTAATAAAACAAATAAATTCGGTTTTTGAAATTCCCAATTGGCGACTGAATATATCCAACCCAGATGTACCGAAACTCTATGCGTTGCCAAAAGTACACAAACCGGGAAACAAAATGCGACACATTATCTCAAATATAACTTCACCTTCGGTTAAAATATCCAAATGGCTGGTAAGTGAAATGAAAAAATACCCATTAGAAAGCTGCTCAGTCAAGAATACCTTTGATTTCGTGGAAAAAACTAAGAACATCTTAATAAAAGAAGACGAAATTATGATTTCATTCGATGTCGAAGCTTTATTCCCGAGTATTCCCATTCCTGAAGCTATAAAGGCTCTCCAAAAACATCTTGAAAATTTTGAAATCGACGAAAACAAGAAACTTACATATTTAAAAACAGCTAAAGTATGCATGTCTCAAAACTTTTTTCAATACAGAAATGTTTTCTACAAAATTGAGTCTGGAACAAGTATGGGAAACCCTTTGTCGCCACTTATAGCGGAAGTTTTCATGTCTTCCTTCGAAGCAAACTTAAAAGAAAGAGGATTACTTCCAAGAATTTGGTTTCGGTATGTAGATGATATTTTTGCGGTGATAAAAAGTGTAGAAGTAGATTCAGTTTTAAATACACTCAATTCCGAGTTCGACACCATAAACTTTACTTATGAACCAGAAGAAAATCAGAAGCTGAATTTCTTGGACTTAACCCTGTCAAGAAAAAACGGAAAAATTGAATTTGCTGTATATAGAAAACCAACAACAACCAACCGATACATCACAAACGACTCTTACAGCCCAATTCAACACAAACTCGCTGCATTTCATTCAATGGTTCATCGCCTGTGTAAACTCTCACTTTCAATCGCAAACTATGCCGCGGAATACAGCCTTCTAAAAGATATTGCTGCCATCAATGGATACAACCCATCTGTAATAGACCATCTCATAAACAAACACACCAAAAAACTTAAAAAATCAGAATTAACTACTTTTTACAGACAAAACAAGAAACTTCACGAAAACAACAACCCAGAAAGAGCTTCGATGACGTATTTCCCACCGATAACTAACAAAATATACACAAAATTAAAACAACAAAATATAGAATGCGTATTCTCGAGTAATGGAAAATTAAAAAATATGCTAGGCTCAACCAAAGACAAATCCACAGTTATTAACAAATCTGGGATATATGAAATTAAATGTGGAGATTGTAACTCTGTTTACATCGGTCAGACAAAGCGGAGCATTGGTGTCCGTTTCAATGAACACTCGAATCACATCAAGTTCAACAGACCCGAAAAATCCTCCGTCGCTGCACACGTCCTCACCAACAAACATTTCAACGTAAGTCTGGAAAATGTAAAGCTCATTAAACACGTCACAAACCATCGACGACTTGATGCATATGAAAGCCTCTATATCCACAAAAACAACAACACCATGAATAGTGATAATGGCAATATTATGTCATCTTTGTTTAACTTTGTTTAATGTTCTCTTTTATTCTAATTGTTTTTTCAAAAATGTAAAGCTTTCTTCTATTTCGTTGTTATGTTTTGATTGTTACTTTCCTTTCTTTCTTCGTTCTTTTCCCAAATTAGTGTATTGCTGATGATGAACCACAGTTGGTTCGAAATGCATTCAAGTTTAATAAAAAAAAATTAAAATGTAATACCTACAAATTTTGTTTTGTTTTTATTATTTAATTTTCTAATCGTTTGTGGTCAATAAGGTGTTTCTTATTCTACTTGGTAACCACCACATATATTTATAATTTTCAGCATGCTAACCACAGATGAGTAATATCAAGATGAGAGTCTTTCGCACATTGTTAATTTGTAAATTTGACTTTCTATCCATTAATAGATGTGAAATCGAACAACAACAAAAATGTACCTATACTATCTTAACAAATTCAAAATTTTCATGGCAAAGACTTTATTTATGGGAAATATTTGCTTGTATGACAGAAGATCAGTGGAAGTGTTACCAAAATATTTTATTCTGAAGGAGTTTAAAGATTTGCCAATACAGATTTTGATCCGGGAAAGTTATTGCCAAACATTATATCAGCACAGATCTCCATTGTATACACTGTGCTTAACCATTTACTGCTCACCGAATTTTACAGCATTATAGATCAAACTATTTATGCCACCACAGGCTCTATGTGGTTATAAGCCAGGGTTTTCAGGTTTAAAAATGCAAAATCGCCAAACTTAAAATAAAAATCGTCAAATTAATAAAATTTCCACCCATGCTTCACCAAACTCAAAAATCGTAAATTAAAATAAATAAACGCTACTTGCAATTTTGGAGTTAAAACATATATTTAAAGCAAAAAAGCAAGCAAAGCAAAAAAATATCATACTTATGTACGTACAACGTATTTACATATATGAATAACGAACTTCGACCAATATAATACTATTACATACAAGCAAACAATAAACTTAAAAACTTAAACATTAAAGAAAATTTTGAAATAAATTTGATGCATATGTTTTTTTATTTGGTACTTTATTAATTCATTTATAAAATTTACAATTGTATTTGTTTAATACTAAGTACATTTAAGCATGACTTAGCCGTCTGCCGAGAAATGACAACAAATTTAACAGTTATACAAAGTTATACAAAATTTAAATTTTAAAGGTATATTTACAAATATTTAAATATGAAAATGTGGATTTGTTATTTATTTTAGAAATTTTCATTATAAATAATATTTGTTCTATAGTTAAGAGCTGTGTAGCAATATGAAGCAAGTTTTCCCAATTTTCACTGCCGTTGAGGATACGTTTTACATCTTCAATATTCATCAGATTGACTCCATAATGGTATCGCCTTATTTCTTTCAGGATGGGGCAGGAACCAAGAAAGTGCATCACGTCTTCGTTTTCACTTGTGTTGCAGAGGTGGCAGATTGATGTACTATCTTAGCGATGGGGCATGTAATTTAACTTGATTAGTTCTCCTCTCACTCGAATTACTATAGAAATTTGTGCAGTATTGAGGCCAAGATTCAAATAATTAATCTGTTGATGTTCGAGTTGCCGATACAAAAAACGTGATGAATTTTCAGCTTGTGTTATGCTTTCCATTTTCATTGCCTGTTTCACATCAAGAACGAGTTCTTGGGTTCTGTCTTTCCATTCTGGGATATTATTTTCTGTTAGGTCCAGCAGAATGTTGTATTTGGCTGCGGTATTTGTCCAGTCCTTGTAGAACATTGTTTTCGTTCTAAGTGCCTTCTTGACGAGAACCTTCGTAAGTCGTGAATCGTCTTCCTCGTTAAAAATTTTGGTCACATAGTTCATGCTAAGTTGTAGTGTGAAAACATAAAGAGGTGACATTCCACTTTCAAGTAGCAGCATATAATTAGGAGTGGTTGATGGTAGCCGTAAGAGTTTTTTCAAAAAGAAACGCAACAGCTTTTCTACATCTTCGTAGTATTTGCCACCCCAAACTTGCCCGCCATAGCACATTATGGAGCACATAACAGCTTCGAAAATTTTTATTTTGGATGGTAATCCAACCCTAGAGTTAGACATTAGATTTTTCCAAGTTGTATTAATGGCTTTCTTCGAATCAGCAAGTTTCATTTCAAAATGTTTTTTGGAGGAAAGGTCGTGATTTATCGTCACTCCTAGGTACTTGTACGATTGAACAACTTCCAGATGCTCTCCACCATATTTCCATTTTTCGTATCCAGCTAATCGGCCTCTCCCTTTTCTGAATACCATGACTTTAGACTTCGCTGTGTTGATTTCTAAACAGTTGCACTTGCAGTAATTTTCTAATTTGTTTATCATAAGCCGTAGAGAACTATGTGATTCTGATAAGATTACCAGGTCGGTAATCCAGGCGCATATGTTTTAAGAGAACAGTTAGAATGGCTTCATTCAAGAACAGAACTATTAGCTATCCGGATAGGCTGGTGCTGTTGTATTCACATGTAATTTTTTTTGGAAGCAGTTGCTTTGTCATCAGCTGTGTTCTTAAATAGGAATACAACAACACCAATCTATCCGGATAGCTATAGTTCGGTTATTCAATAGGGGTATTCACGATCCGGTGCAACTGGCCTAGTATCATTGTAAAAATGCAAAAGTGCAACTTTTTTTTGCACCATAACAACAACTTATACTGACTAAGATTTTACAACACTTTTGCACTTTTGCTATACCCTAACCCTTTTGCAACAGAAAAATACAATGGTGCAAAATTTGCCTGGTGTCGATGACAGTTTGGCAGCAGTTATGTGTTCAAACTGGTTTTGCATTTTTACTCCAGAGTTGCAATAGAATAGAAAAGGTGCGTTCACGATTTATAGAAAAAAATAAAATTTCGCAATTTTACACCTTTTTGTTGCATCGGATCGTGAATACCCCTAATTAGTCCAATTTGAGTGTCACAAACTGCATTGCACAGATATTTTGTTTGAAGTTTGACGTACGTTACTTATTTTAGGGAGGAGAAAGAATTCGATATTAAGTGGCTGTGTTCAGCAGTGCTATTTCGATGAAAAATGAAAAAAAGTATTAGGATTTCAATTCAAAAAATTAAAATGACCAAAAACGAGAAATATCGCTTTTTCTATGGTACACCCCCAAACAAGGTTTTCAGTCGCAGAAATAAATTTCAAATCGCCAGTTGGCTATAAATCGCCACATCTGACAAGCCTGGTTACAAGCTGTTTGCTTGTAAAACTGTTTTTTCTGAGTTGCTAATGGTATGGTATACATGTTGTTCAGGCAACTAATAACAAAATACCAGCGAGTTCAGAGTAATTGGAGCAAAGTACCTGCGAGTTCAGTACCATAGTTAACGTTGATAAATCTATTGTTTGTCGTGTACGGGGTGTTTGTGTTGTAAGAGCAAAGTATCTGGCTTTTAACAGATTTATACGTGCACACATACACTGCTTTTGTTCTGACACAGTCTGCTCTTAATTTGAACAAGCATATTATAGCCTGTTGACGACATCTGTACTAGTACTAATATACAGTTTAGCAATACGCATCCGGAATAGCGCTCTGTCTAGCTGTAATACTATTTACAATATTTAAAGTTTGTTGCTGTTTACCATTGATTGTAGCGTATGTAAGGCATAAATAAAATCATTGGAGTTGGCCATTAAGCTATATCCCCAATTCCCAACGCATCACACAAAAATACATACCTGATTGTTGAGCTTTTTAATCTGACATAAGCGAAAAAATAATTTTAGAATTTATTACTTCTCCAGATTTAATTTCCTTTTTTTCCATTGCCTAACGTTCTTCTTTCTTAGATAAGCCAATCTGCAAAAACATGCTAACTATTCTAACCAAATTGTTTTGAAAAATTTAGCAAATACACCTTCGTCAAAGCAAAAGCTACGAACCTTCGTCGTAGCAAAAGCTACAAACTGTCTTAATACAAATGTATCAGAAATTTATTAGGGATATTCACGATCCGATGTATCTAGTCTTGTATCATTGTAAAAGTTTAAAAGTGTAGCATTTTTTTGCACTAACAACAAAATATACTGAATGTCAAAGTCTTACACTTTTACACATTTACAATACCCGAACCCTATTGTAACAGAAAAATACATGAGTGTAAGATTTTTTTAACACAAACTAAGCCTTCTTCAGAACAATTGTGAAACAGATTTTGACATTTGCTTCAGTGTTGCTACAGATTAGCAAAGGTGTGTTCACAGTCTGTTTAAAAAAAATAAAATTTTACAATATTACAAGACTTGGTACACCAGATCGTGAATACCCCTATTATTCTTTGAATTTGATGAACATTCAAGTTTCAAAGCAACTCAACTCGGTAAACGCATATACAAATTCAAATTTGTTCTGTCAACGATTATTTGGAATGAGTGTTCAGGAAAAATATTTTTTTTTTTTTTTGCAAAGATGCTTCGTTGGCTTACCTTTCTGAGGAATCTATATTTGAACCATTTTACAAGAACTCTATAGATATTGCTACAAAACTGAAAATGCAAGTTGATTTCATTGTGTCCGATTCGATGAGCTTACGTAGTCGCCGTTATTAGTCTCAGCAATGTCAAACAATTAATCTAAATTTTAAATTTAAAGTTGACTTAAAATACAGGGTGGCCCACGAATGGTGCCACCCTGTATTTTAAAAGTTATTTAAAAGAAATTTAAATAACTTTTATTTTAATCGATGTATTTCATTAATTTTTTTTATTGGATTAAAAATTTTATTTTATTTTAAATAACTAATGGATTTTAAAGATGATAGACCGCAAATGACCTCCACGCTCATCCACGCATATGCGGCACCTGATCAGAAAATTGTTCATTGCGGTCTGAAGGGTTAAAATTGGGATCGCCTCAATTATTGTCTTAATGGACTGCTTCAATTTAGTCAAATTCCTGGGTTTCGTTTTGTACACTTCCTGCTTGATATAACCCCATACAAAAAGTCTGGTGCAGTCAGGTCAGGTGACATTGGGGGACAGCGGAAGGTGCAGTTTCTGGATATCAATTTGTTTGGGAATTTTCGTTGGAGCTCCGCCATAACTTGTGTGACTACGTGTACACTTGCTCCATCTTGTTGAAACCAAATCCTGCTGAAAAGGATACGTCTTCGGCGAAGTTCTGGGTAAAAAAAACTCCTTCAACATCTTTAAATAACGGTCCCCATTGACAGTTTGTGTTACACCGTTTTCTGCAAAGAAGTATGGCCCCACAAAACACCTTGATGAAACTGCGCACCACACAGTGACTCGTTCTGGGTGTAGTTCCGTCTAATGGAGCATTTCTGGATAAGATTCACTCCATATACGGCAATTTTACTTGTTAAAATTTCCGTTTAAATCAAAATGGGCCTCATCAGACATGAACAAACAATCTATCAATGTGTTGTATTCTTCGGCCATTGCAATCATTTTTCGGCAAAATTTCAGGCGAACAGGCAAATCCTGAGGGTTTAACTTGCTTGTAATTTGGACTTTGTACGGAAACAAGTTTAAGTCATCATAAGGTATCCGTTGTAATAACCGTCTGCTAACTCCAATTTGGCCCGATAAATTCCGAGTCGAAACACTTGGATTTGCCTATATTGCCCTTGCAACAGCCACGATTGTATCCTGAACCCGAACATTGGGATCTCGATGATACGGTCTTCGTTCAATGCTTCCAGTTACGATTTTCGTTTTTTTTAACTTTTAGGCGGCAAAATTATAATTTGCCTAGGGCGGAAAAGCAGCAGGTTCGGCACCGTGTGTGTGTATGTATTCAGTGGAGTAAACCTTTTGACGTTTCAGCAAATTTAGGTTTAGTTTGGTGTGTATGCAAGTCGGTGTCTTATGTGAAAATCTAGATCTGAAAAGAACGCGAAAACCGGCCTGGGAGGAAAAAATCCATGGGGGATCTATTTTTTGGTTGGAATGAGAAGGGCATTATGCAAAAATAGGTAATTTTACTGATTTCGAAAAAAAATATCAATCTAAAATGTTATAATTTTATTGAAATCGACATGAATTGATGTTCGATAACTGGATCAGCCTGGTTCAATATTTGAACTCTTCTTAACTCCTATGAATTCAAAAACAACTTAATACTAAGTTTCGAAAAACTCGATTGAGTCATATAAAATAAAAATTGAAATTGATTTTGGTTTATATTTGTGTTTAAACTAGCTAGGAAATTCGGTATAAAAAAAATCAAAACAATCAAATCAATCGTTTTCCAGAAAATCAAAACCAAAAAGAATGGTTCTTCTCTTGAGGTCGTTCTCCACTTGAGTGCGCCACCTGTTATGGGATCTTCCTCTGCTGCGTACACCATCGGGGTTGGATTTGAAGACTCGTCGGGCAGGTGCGTTGCTGTACATACGCTCCACCTGTACATATGCCCCAGCCATCTCAGCCGTTGTATTTTAAGCTTTTTGACCAGGTCAACGTCGCTGTATTTCCCGTATAGCTCGTCGTTCAATCTTCTCCTCCACTCTCCTTCGATCAACACCGGACCGAAAATCACACGAAGAATCTTCCCCTCAAAGCACACTAGCAGACTTTCGTCCGATTTTTTCAATGTCCATGCTTCTGCCCCATAGAGCAGGACCGGGATGATAAGGGTCAGGTATTAAGTCTCCTTAGTTCTCTGAAATACGCAAGCAATTGCACGGACTTTTGATAAATTGTACCGCTGGTGTTGACATGTGCGTTGCGTACAATTGCTTCAAGAACGATGTTAAATACTCGTAGGTTGCATGATAACGTGTCGCCTTGCCTCAATCCATTCTCAACATCAAAGGATGGTGGTGTTCTTACCGATTTTGACGGAGCAGCGAGATTTCTCCATCGTCATCCTACACAATCGGACGAGTTTGGCAGGGATGCCGAGATGAGACATGGCTCTGTATAATTCGTCATTTTTCACGCTATCATACGACCTTAAAATTGATAAATAGGTGTCGTATATCGATCTGGAATTCCTGTTTTTTTTTTCTCTAAAATCTGTCGGAGTGTGAACATTTGGTCGACGGTTGACTTGCCTGGCCTAAAACCACACTGATCGTTGACAAAAGGTTTTAAGCGGTCACACAGGATAGCCGACAAGATTTTATAAGCGCCGTTTAGGAGACTAAATCCTCTGTAGTTGGTGCATTTCAGAGCATCTCCATATCTAAATACCAAGTTTTAAAAAAAATCCGTAGAACTGTCTACAGATAGACAGAATTGAATTTTTGGTGTTCTCTATCATCGTAATGTCAAGTTTGATTAAAATATCGAGTTCGTTTTTTTTCAAATGCAAGCCTTTGCCCTATCGTACATATGTATATCGCAAGTAAAAATGTGTGGGCATATTATCGAAAAAAATTATATGCACCAAGTTTAAAGCCAATCTACGTTTACGCTGTAGACTAGAGGCCAGACAGACAAACAGAATGAATTGCGGGACCCACTTTTTTCATTTGCGCTATCATCTTAATGTAAAGCTTACTCAAAATCTCGAATTCGATTTTTTACGATTCCATAACGTGCCATATAGTACCTACTATTATATCGCAAGTAAAAATATTAGGAATTGAAGTTATTAAATAATAAATAGAATATTTTGCGGAACATTTGCACCGCTGCTAAATTCCTGCAATTCTAATCTACAAGTAATTTTTTTTTTGAATTCGCAATCTTGTTTTTTTTTTGTTTTTTATTGCTTCTCTCATAAAGATTTTTTTTAGATCGGCAAGCACAAAAACACGAAACAATACAAATCAGTATCACCCTTGAATAAATCAAAACCAAGTTTTGCACTAAGTCAGTGCAAAATTATTATAACTGAGAAAATTCTTCCTGACAATTTACATCCCATAGTTGCCTTCATTTTAACAACTTTCGCATTTTCCACATTGATTTCCGTTTTGACTTTTACTTTTGCATATAAATTGCAATCTAAATTATACATATTTTTCCTCAAACTGTATGTTTTTTTTAATTTAAGGAAAATTGCTTTCATTGTGATCCTTAAGGTCATGTAAATTAATAATTCATAAATATTGGCTCTTGAGATTGTTTGTACCACTTGTACCACGTTAGTTGCAAGTCTCAAAGCGAAATGAGAGTCTCCTTCTCATTTTCATATTTTCTGTGGTTAGCACACTTAAACTGCATACAACTATGTCGCATGTGCCTGCTTTAATTTAATGATAAATTTGAAATAATTATAATATGTGGAAGAATTGAGAACAAAATATAAAAATAGTAAGCTCAAGAAATTTTAGCATAGGTGACTAAAGTAGGTACTACTGCAAAATTTTGTCAGGCTATCAGACCATCCCTTATGCTTAGAATATTAATTGATTTTGATTCTGTTTTTGTTTTTTTTTTTAATTTTTTTTTTCTTCTTCTTTTACAAATTAATTTAAACAAATACTTCACTCAAAAAATGTAAACATATTTCACTAGAATAATATACATTATAAACGCTTTTACCAAAAAAGTTAATAAAGTACGCTTGATTGATTTAATTAAATTATTGATGCAAAATTTTAAACAACCCATTGAAGGGCTTAACATTTTACTAGTTAGCAATTTCCTAAGTGCTCATTGATTGAATAACTATTTCAAAATTTTTAAATCTTTTCTAAGCTATTAAATTGCTAATTAAGCAGAAAGCTGAGCGTTTGTAGGGTTTAAATTTTGATGAACACAATTATTGCTTTTATGCGTTGTAAATTAATTATATGTTGATGAAAACCCAACATGTGCTCTAAAAAGGTATTATTTATTTCTTTTTTCATCATTTTAACTTCATTATTTACAAAAAAAAAAAATTGTGCACTAGCAGGACTCGAACCTGGGCACCCTGCGTGTAAGGCTGATATACTATCAGATTCCATAATGGATTTAGCAAATTACTATTACCGTGATTTTGGCTTTAGTAAAATGTTAAAATCGCCTAAAATTAGCTCAATTATCTTTTTAGCTTAGTGAATTGCTAAATGTGGCTTTAACATTTTACTAAATCGTTTAAAATTTTGCGCCATTGTTTAGATAATCTCATTGATTGAGTGAAAATCAAAGCTAAGAAGCCATTTTTAAATTCTTTATTGAATAGATAATAAGAACGGATACATCGAATTTTTAAAGGCAATTAAACAATCTAGGTGCTACTAATGATGAATAAGATTTTTTAAAGTTTTGACTGTTGTGCGCTAAAAAGAAAGCAAGATTACAGTCTCTACTACGTAAAGTGTAGGCTCGAGAAGCGTTGGGTTCGATATCCGACTTTTTATATTCCCGTTTCTTAAAATCCCGCTATTAAAATCTAGTTTTTTATAACCCCGCTTTTTTTAAGTCCCGCTTTTTAAAATTCGCCTCTTATAATTCCGTTTCTTATTACCCCGTTTTTGGAACAAACACAAAAAGGACGTCGTGTAAGTGGGAGGCATGCTGTCCCCCTGAAACCCTCTACTGGACTCAATATAGGATTTGAGATTGGGGCAAGTTTGGGTGTATGCAAAGTGTGTGTAATATTTACCAACGATTAGGGGGATTAAACTGTTTTTTTTAAAAGGTTGATTAAGCGGGATTTTTAAAAGACTGCATTTTAGAACACGGTAATTAAAGTTTTTTTTCTGGATTTTCGAAAAGCGGGATTTTAAAGAGCAAGATTTCGATATGATCTCTGGAGTTTTGTGACTTTAAAGTTAACCAATTCTTAAATAAAAATAAATAAAATGCACGACTGGATCGCACGTACTTGCTCCTATGTTCGTTCACATTATATGCAAAGATTCTTAATGGAAACGACTAAATAGATTTTTAAAGTCGTTATTCACTTAATTTTGTCTATATTACAATTCGTCAATTTTTTCTATAAAAATATTGGTATGAAAATTTTAAATATTTAATAATATAAATTTAAGAACAAAATTTTAGAAAAAATCGTCCACCCGTTTTCAAAATATTTAATTTTCAAAAAAAAAAAATATTTTTTTTTCAAAGATCCAAAAAAAATATTTTTTGAAAATTTTGAAATGCAGTATTATTTAGAATTCAAAGGAGATCCTGTATAAATTTTTTATCGAAATCGGTTAAGCCGTTTATGAGAATGTGGCAAATCAATAAAATGGTTGTATGGCAGGTGCCGTGAATAACAAAATAAATAAAATAGTTCTCCTTCGAAATGTAGACCATACTCAAGATATCAAAATCGTAAGAACCGTTTTTTGAGATAATTAAGGTGGTAGAAAAAATTGTATGGCAAGTACCAAGTTTTGGGGCTAAAACAACGATTCAAAAATCTATTTTGGACAATCACCTAAAACGCCTAAGCACAAAATCGGTTCAACCGTTTAGGCTGCAAATCGTTCTGCAGACAGACAAATACACGGAATTTCCGGACCTACATTTTTGATGTTCTCTATCATCGTAATGTCAACTTTGATTAAGAACTCCAGTTCGATTTTTTTCGCAAGGAAAAAAGTAAAGATGCGTTTTTGGGAGAATAACCGAGCTGAAAAACAGCGAAAAACTGTATTCAAAGCTTTTATTCTTCCATGTAGTTATTAAAATGTGATTTTGAGTTACCAGCAACGATTGTAAACAGTTTTAGTAAGTGACACCCAATACCAAAGCCGCACAAGCTATGTCATCAGCAAATCATTATACTTATCGTTTTAAGTTAAGAATGAATATTGAGTTAATGTATATCAGTAATAGAACTAATCCTTGGGGAACATCTTTTTTAATATTACTGATTGTACTGAAAGTGTCACCTCTATTTAGATACCATTTGTTTTCTATTTCGAAGGTAAGATGAATACCAATCAAGCATAAAGCCTCTTTCAATAATTTCCTTAACAATATGACATGATCTACTGGTGTTAAAGGCTTTTGTAATATCAATATATAAGCAATGTGTAAATCTTTTTTGGATCAAAATTTTAAATATATAACAGCTGAGTTCTAAAAGCGCATCTTCAGTTGATATACCAACTCTAAGACCGAACTGTTTTGAGCTGAATAAAGAAATATTTTACAGATAGTTTAATATTTTGGATTTGATTACTTTTTTAAAAACTTATAAAAGCGATTTTAGTCTACATATATATTTGACAATACAGTTCTTGTCACGTTTTTTTAAAAATTGTACTGACCTCAGCTGTTTTTAAAATGTTCGGTAAAATAACATGCATAATGCTTTCAATAAAGGGATGTGTTCAAAAATCAACAATTTTTAAGATCAAGCCAAATTTCGTTGACTACTAGTACACTTCCTCAATAAAAACTCTACGAGATCATAACGAATATTGTCAAATATACCAAAATGTATTCTCTCTCTCTTCAGCATATAATGCATAATATTAATTCAAATTTCAGATTTATTTTAAGGCACATATAACAAACCTTTATTTTTTGTTAAGGTTAAACACAGAGCAGGAGCAAAAATGTTTTTGTTTTTAGATTATAATCCTTCCACCGTTTGCCGATTGTTTTTTCTTTTGAAAAAATAAAAAAAAAACAACAATAGAATTACTTCTTTTTGTAAATGAATTATGTAATTATTTATCTTTATTGCCCGCCAATTTTGAAGATTGGTCTGCGCCACCTTGTCGTTTTTTTTTTGTTACAGTTGGTATGCATTGTTTTCATAAAGGAAATATTTGTTATAATCGTTTTTATGAGAATATGAATAATGGAAGATAGTGAGGTTTGCTGTTTTGTTTGTGGGAGCTATTTTTAATTTATGGTTTCTGGGTTGTGGGTTGTGGTTATACTCATAGCTTGTTTTTTGTTTTAATTTTTAATATTTCTCTTGAAAACGGGTAGCTCGTGTAAAGTTCTGGTTTTCTTTAAAACAAAAATTTAAAATGATTCACAAAATTTTCATTAAATGGCTTTTCAAAACTTCAATGCTATATGTATAATTAAATGAAAACGCAGTTGAGACCATGTTAATATTATATGTTGATCACTTTATTATAGCATTTGCGTAAAGTTTATCAAATGCTGGCGAAAAATTAATAATTAGGAAACATTCTCCAAATTTTGAGTATTTACATTATACCATTAAGAAATATGCCAAAAAATAATAACTTCGTTCTCGGGCGAAATTTAAATATACATATATATGTTTGAGAGGAAAAAATTGCATATTTCGACAGATTTTGAGAGATGCCAATGAATTACAGATCGATACACTACTCTTTTATTGTCGATATTAATAGGGCTGGCAACGAGACGAGACACAAATTTCATAATAATAGTAATCCTTCTATATTAAGCATTAACTTATTTTTACTTGGGAAAAAATCGAACACGAGATTTTAATCAAAGTTGACATTCCGATGATAGAGAACACCATAAAAGTAGGTCCCGAAATTCCGTCTGACTGTATGTTCAATGCTGTACAGCCTAAACGGCTGAACCGATTGTCTTCAAACTTGGTATTTAAGCGTTTTAGGTGATTGTCTAAAATAGATTTTTGAACCGAGTTTTTAAGTCCAAAACTAACGGTACCTGCCATCTTATTTCTTCTACCATCTTCATTATCTCGAAACAGCTTTAACGATTTTGATTTTAGAAAGGGTGTGCGCTATCTTAGGTATGGTCTACGTTTTGGTCAAACATTTTTTTGTAATAATTTGTTATTAACGGTACCTGTCGTATCTACAAACATTTGTTTAATTTTGAACTTTTTCATAAACGGCTATACGGATTTCGATCAAAATTTTTATATAAGAGATCCTTCAAATTATAAATAATAATGCATACCAAAATTTTGGAGAAATGTTTTTTTTTTTTTTGAAAATTCTATATTTCGAAAACGGCTGGGTGATTTTTTTTGAAATTTTGTTTTTAAGTTTTCATTATTATAAAAATATATAAAATTTCCACCCCAATTTTTTAGAAGAGAATTAAAGAAATTCTGTATATAAAAATAAGGAAAAAACGACTTTGAAAAATATTTAACCGTTTCATTTTATTTTTAGTTAGGTTTCATGTTTATTTGTTTTAAATATTTATTAAGTAACCTTAATGATTAAATAATTTTATATTTTTATCAATTAAGCTCTTAATTCAAAATCTCGAATGTAGCACTCGAATTTCTGAAATGGAAAAGCTCTACAAATTATTTTGTATTTCTGTTTTTTTTTTGATTCAATAATTTAAAAAATATAGTAGGTAAAATTTTCTTTAATTTAAATTTAAGAAAAACTTGGTTTGTGTGTTAGGTAGTTTGCTATAGGCGAAATTAATTTTTTTTGTATCCCCAAACATCATACAATGTAGGTAATATGTCATTCAACTGTTTTGGAAGATTTGATTTTTCGAAAACGACTGCAACGACTACAATTTTGATCAAAAAATTTAATATAAAATGTTACTAACCATACCTATAAGCATATTTTTTTAATGTTGGCTTTCAAGAACTGATTTCAACCAACATTTTGATGCAGGAAGTCCTTTAATTCGGTCTGTCTGTCGGTAGGTGCATCAACAGCCTTCAAACTTAAAACTTAAGCGTTTTAAGTGATTGGTATTGCAGATCTTACCTAAACATTTTTTTAAATAAGAACACAAAATAAGATATTTTGTTCTTAAAGGTAAACAATAATGATTGATGGGTGACGTATAATGAATGTGGATTTGTGTTATTTTTTCCGCTTGCGCTTTTTTCGCGACGTTTCATCCATATCTATGGACATTATCAGATAAAATTACAATATTCTATATTTGCATGAAAAAAAAAAACAAAAATCTACTTAAAAGTGAACTGCACTTTTTTTTTATCGAAATTTTTGCCTCCATTTTTAAGAAAAAATATTTGCTTAACGGTTTTTTAAATGTACGTATGGGAGGTAGCGTTGTTTTTTGTTTTAGGAAAACATTTTTTTCAAGTACATATTCAAGACAATGCCAAGAAACTACTAAATAAAATGTTTCGAACAATCCATTAAGTCGTTTTCGCAATTTTCAGATTGGAAATAAAATCGTTTTTTCTTAATTAAAAAAAAATTGCAGCCCCGTGTAAATTATCTAGGAGCTTCTCCATAAATAAATATAACATACATTATATATATTCAATTTTTGTATGATTACATTACTTGCTTTGAAGCACTTTTTGTATAATTTAATGGCTTAGAATGACCAACAACAACTTGAATGTGCTACCAACAAGTTTTTCTCAATTATTGTTGGATGGAATTATAGCTATTTTACGACTTGCCATTATATATATTTGTTTACGAACATAATAAATATTTTAAAAAATATACAGAAACATAATTATTATATTTAAAATAGAATGTTATACTCATACATGACTGAAGAGTGGTTTTGAAAAAAAAATATCTTGAATGGAATTTAAACCTTTTAAACATAATCCATTGTTTTTTATTAGTCTTTAAATATAAAAGCAAAATTCTTAACAAATTTGCATTTCTATGTTTTTTTTTAGCGCGTAATATTTTTTTGACAAAAAAAACTAAGCCTTGAGTTCGTATCGACCAATATAAATACGATGTAATGTTTGGTCTAAACCCTTATAACGATTTTCTCAAAGTATGTATATGTACTAGGTCATAGAAAAATACAAACAGTGCCCACGAAAGCAGTGCCTTATTAAACAATCTAAGCACGTAGAATTTGGAAATTTCCCTGAAGAATTCGACTTATCAAAGGTAACGCCAAAAAATCCCTTCGAGTTATCAGAACATTCGAGTAAAAGAAGTTCGAGTTATGAAATAAAACTTAGATGTAAGTTTCAGTCTTGGCGCTATGGCAGTCAATTTTATTCGATCTATTAAATTATTAAATATTCGAGATATCGAAGTTCGATTGTGTAACCATTTTTTCCAAAAAAAAAATATACCCAAAAGTGCCTTCTCCCTTCATTATTAAGTGAATTTTTTTTTTTTGTACATCATTGGAGTTTCATTTGCGAAAGATTTACCTTTATGGCTAAAAAAAATTATGGTAGGTACCGTTATTTTTGGTCTTAAAAAAATAAAAAAAAAGTGTGGGTGTATTACAAAGAAATACCATATGTACAAAATTTGACGAAAATCTATCCAATATGTTAGACTGTTGACTAGCGGACAGACTGACAAACAGAATTTTGATACACATACCTACCCACTTTTTTCACTGTATTCGCTATTATCGTAATGTCAAATTTGATCAAAATTTTGAGTTCTATCTTACGAATCCATAACTTGCCATATATTATAGTACCATAAATATCGCAGGTAAAAATGTGAAGGAATGTTCTATTGCTATTATCAATTTTAATTTTTTTACCGTACCAAAATCATAAATCCAGAGCATCTGTCTTCGATAGATATATACAAATTATTTTATTTGTTACTTTTCTTTCATAAAAAAAGAATTTTATTTTATTTCAAACACATTGGCGCAAAATTTTAAACGATTTAGTAATATGTTAAATCATTCTTAGTATGATACTAGGTTAAAAAGAGGATTTTGCTAATTTTAAACGAGTTAAATAACGTAGTATCTTCTTAAAATTTTACTAAAGTTATAATCACCAAATGGCTAGTTTATTTTTTTAGCATCGTACTAAATCTATAATGCCATCTGATAGTATATCAGCCTTGCACGCGGGGGTCCCAGGTTCGAATCCAGCTGGTGTAGGGGAGACCGGGCCTAGAAGTAACAGGGGTAAAAAATAACAGCTAAAAATGAAATGGTTCCCCTGAAAATTAAGAAACGCGTGAACGAGAAAAGTGTTCGTCTACTTCAGACCTAATGTTAAGTTTACTTTATCCGTGAATAGGACATCCTAAAGAAATGTTATAAAGGTTGTGCCCAAAATTGATACGGTTTGTAACATTATTTTTGGTATCGCTCTTCACTCGGAAGAGATATAGTTCTAGTTGTTTTTTTTAAATATTTATTTATGTTTTGGTTAAGTTTGTATAAGTAGTTGAACAACGAATGGTTTACGAGTTTTTTTTCAATTGAGTGATTTGTGTTAAATTTCATGTAGGGCTAGTTGTAACATTTTTGTGGGGTTAGTTATAACAAATTAAAACAGACTTCATTCATATTTTCAACACACATTTTTGGGATCCAAGACGATGGAAATAGTGTCCTTTGGTTATATTTCGTTTTGTTTAACTTTTTTCTTTATTTTTTGTAAAAAGAAAACAGTCCATTTGACGTATATCGTTGTCAACAAAAGGCTGAAGAGAAAAGAGACCGCTCATGTGTTTTACTGGCTTGCTAATTAGTTAAAGCCTATGCATATATGTATATCTAAAAAGGATGCAAGGGAGATATTTTAAATTACAGGCCCATTGCCAAACTTTCCTGCATACCTAAAATATTTGAGAGCATAATCTATGACACCTTGCTATTTCATTGTAAGCCATTGTTCTCTGTTAATCAACATGGATTTCTTAGTGGTCGATCTAGGACCACAAATCTAACTGAGTTTGTATCCAATATCATCTGTTCATTTGAAGAAGGCAATGAAGTCGACGCGATTGCAACCGACTTCAGTAAAGCATTTGATAAAGTATCACATAGTATTATCATTTTCAAGTTTAAGGCGTATAGTTATCCATTATTTTTTATAACCTGGCTCCAGACGTATTTAAACAATCGCCGGTACACAGTCCTGTTTAGATCATGCAGTTCAAACCCAATTAGTGCAACATCTGTGGTTCCTCAAGGTAGCCATTTATGGCCACTGCTTTACTTATTGGCTATTAATGATGTTAAACTTACCCTAGTTGGATCTGACCTTCAAATCTACGCTGATGACATGCGTATTTCCATACGCATAAAATGTATGGCTGATGATCAAACACTTCAAACTGATCTAAACAATTTTTTCATCTGGTGCCAACACAACTTTCTTGAGCTGAATGTAAAAAAATGTCAAGCAATTACGTACTCTAGAAAACGCCCTCCGTTATCAGTCCGCCAATATTTAATTAATGATGAACCTGTTTCGATTGTAACTTCCATTCGCGATCTAGTTGTTATATGTGATA
This sequence comes from Philhelius pedissequus, assembly GCA_910595825.1. NCBI lineage: Eukaryota > Metazoa > Arthropoda > Insecta > Diptera > Syrphidae > Philhelius > Philhelius pedissequus. Next base: position 70,732,491 of record OU343160.1, on the reverse strand, counting down.
ACCAACTCAGTTCTCGTGCCCATTATGGAAATATAATCAATAGAGCTAATTCTACTCTAAGATTCGTCAAACGCTGGTCCAGAGAATTTGAAAATCCCAATGTTACTAAATCTCTTTATGTCACCTTTGTGAGACCTCTTCTTGAGTATGCCTCCGTTGTATGGTAACCTTACCATCATGTTCACAATAATCGTATTGAAGCTGTTCAACGACGGTTCATCCGGTTTGCCTTGCGGGGCATTAATTGGGATGATCCATACAATCTATCACCTTATGTAAGCCGTCTGAAACTATTAAGTTTACAGACCTTAAGTAGACGTCGCGATAATGCTGACATTCTTTTTGTACACCAGCTATTGACTGGTGGCATAGATAGTGTAAATCTTCTTGACAAATGTAAGCTGAATACTAATATTCGTCGTCCGAGATCCATACTACTCTTCAATATCCCATTTCACCGTACTGAATATGGCCAAAATGAACCTATCACTTGAATGCTTCGGAAAGTAAATAATTCTTCCATTTTTTATCTCAGCCTTTCTAAAAACGGAATCAAACATGCTCTTCAATTATAATATTCCCCTTCCCTCTTTATCAAACCCTCCTATCTATTTAATTGTTGTTTACTTAGGTTAAGATTTAATTGTAATTTAGATCTAAGATATTTATAATTTATAGTTTTACTTATGCTTGTATTAAGCTTCAAATTAAAATTAATACTGATTTTGGAATATTTAATTACATTCCTAATTTTTATGTGACTGAATTCAGTTTTTTTCCAGAAAAATATAATATTGATTTTGGTTTTTTCTAGGAATATTACAAATTAATTAATAAATTAAATTTGTGAATTAATATAATAATTTTAAATTTTTTATATTAATTTTATAATTTTTGCTGGTGTATATGCTATATTTGTTGTTGTTAATCTTGTTTATAAATTGATAGTTTTTTTTTAAATAAGATGACAATTTTCCCAGCATACGGGGTAAGCCGTAAGAACACGTTTTTTATCTAAAAGTTATATTTTTACAAATTCTGGTGAGTATTTTTTTCGGCTTTTTTATTGGATTTCGTAGTTGAAATATTTCAAAACCTTAGAAACAGCATCAATTTTAGTAAAAAGTGTTACTTTTAGCCCGGTCTCTCATACATTTCTTGTGTATAAATAATGAAGTTAAGTGATTAAAATATAAACATCGAATACTTATTTAGAGCACACTTTGGGTTTCCATCAACACATAATTAATTTACAAAGCATTAACACAATAATTGTGTTCATCAAAATTCAAACCCTACAAATGCGTTCCTATCTGGTTAATTAGCATTTTACTAGTTAACAAAAGATTTAAAATTTATGAAAAGTTTGTAGACTACTATGTATATACTATGAGAGTATATACTCTCTTCAATTTATATTTTCAGTACCGGCCTTATGGGAGAGCTTTTTCAAGCACACTGGTGCCGGCTGTTGTTTCCATGACTCTCAACTTAGGAATTTGCTATTGAAATATTCCATAAATCCACAGTCTACCATAACCTGTCTGCTCCCCGGCTGTGAAGAGACTAGTGTTGATCATTTTACAACGATATATCGAAAACATCGATGTTTATCAATCGATGCATCGAATAATTCCGATGTATTGAATGCTTTCGATGTTTAACGATGTATTGATGTTTTTTGTTCCTATGTATCGAATGAAAGTATATCATCATTTGCATTCTTTGGCACTTTTGATTTTATTGAATTAAGCACTAACACATAGGTTACAAAACAAAGGAGATAACATGTGGATTCGCACATCTGGTGTACCTAACACGTATAGTAAAGCGATGCAGGCACATACGGACAAATAGTTCCCAGATGCAAGCCACAGGTCACACTAGAATAAAGCGGCCCATTCACATGAGCATCACAAGTTAGTTCATCACAATTGGAAGTCCAACAAAAATGAAGAAAGTGTTAGTGACGAGCATTCGGTCTAATTGAGGACACCTGTTGGCCGACTTGAAAAAAATCCTTTGGAAGTGTGGTGCGACTACAAAGTGCAGTTTCCAGAGCTCTACAAAGGTGCTTTTAAGTATTTAACTATGGTAGCCAGTTCGGTTCAATCAGAGCGACTGTTTTCCAAAGCGTCTCAATTGCTGAACCACCAGCGAAACAGGATTCAGGCTAAGCGTGTCAATAAAATGCTATTCATGCAGAGTTTAGAGAACAAGTACTGGAAATTGTAATTTCAATGAATTTTAATAAAACTTTATTTCAGTAAAAAAAGGAAGCTTGAATATTATCATTTTTCTTTTTCCCATCATATATCAGCTGATTTATGTTGTTTTTGTAGCATGATAGCCTTTTTTTCAATGCATCGGCAACATCGATGTTTTTAACCGATGCATCGTTAAACATCGATGTTACGTTCTGATGTTTTACATCGAAAAAAACATCTATGTATTTTTTATGAACATGTTTATTAAAAAAAAAACACATATGAACGTGTTTATTAAAAAAAAAACACATTGATCAGAGTTAACGTTCGTCCGTTGATGGAAATTCTAATACCTTAGTTTTTGGTTTTTGCTATGGAGCTTTAAGATATATTTTAAGTTTAAGGAAAAAGGTGTTACCGCTGCGTGCATTTCTGCTTACATCATTTTGTTTTCTTTTTTGGAACACGGTTAAAATGCAGCTATACAATATTTGTTGGGTATTTTTATTAAGGAGAATTTATTATTTGAACAAGTTTTTGATGGAATTCGGTTCATTAATTAATTTCAAATTTAAATTAGAAGTAGTTTTTTTTTCTTCATGAAAATAAATCTAAAAAGAAGAGGGTTTCGTGTATATATGTAAATATTATATTTAAAATAGTGCAGTGAAATTTGAGTATATATTATAATTTTTGTGCAATGTTTATTTATTTTTACGTTAAAAGAAATGAAGCCTTCTAGAGAACTCTTAAAAAAAAGCGCCTACTATCTTACCTGTTTGTGGTGTGGAAAAAGATAGATTTATTATTAATTGGATTTAGTTTAATTTCTTTTAGATTTAGCTTACGATCTGCATGTTTCTGCTCATGAAATCTAAATTAACAGTTGGTAACCCTACCGAAGACGTTTGTGAGAGAAATATGCCAATTTATAATGCTTACTGCGGCAACCATGGAAAATGGAAAAGCTTTATAGAAATAGAGATACCTTATTGAAATCGATAATAGTAAGAGTCAAAGGCAAATATCCCATCTTCCCTGTACTGAAAATATAAATTGAACAGAGGATTGTATCGTGTTAAGGCCTTAATAATGGTTTTTTTTTTTAATTTTTCGCCATTGTTTTTAATTGAGCTTCACTTGTCGACTAACTGATAATGTAAGCTAATAATTCTCAAGCCTTAAACTGATTTTCTGCAAAGCTAAAAAATTTAATTCAATTTCCATACATACAAGGTGGTGGCAGTGGCGCGAAGGTTGTGTGTTGGCCTGTCAACATCATGGTCACATGTTCGATCCCTGCCGTCGTCTGTGTCCTCTTATTTGTCTATTAAAAACCAATTCTAAAAATAAATGTCATATAATGAGTTGCTGGTTTACTCATTACATGCTGTTTAGGCATATCACTAACAGATTGAGTAAAACTAGTATACCGATAAGATATGACAACGAAATAAAAACATGTGCATCTCGGGACGCCCGACAGAAGTTATAACTTAAACTCATCTAAGTTGAATTATTTATAATTGAAATTGTTTAACTCGAGAAAAGCTTCAAAAGTTCTCGATTAATTTGACTAATTTCAAAAGTTCTTCGTATGCGTTAGAGAAAGGTAAGCCAGACAGACTGGCGCCGTAACGCGTTACGTAACAAATCGGTTTATCCCATAAGAAGTTATAACTTAAAAAAATATTTTTTTTTCCAAAAAACTTTTTTTTTCCAAATATTTTGGAATGCAGAATTATTTAGAATTTGAAGGACCTCCTATGTAAAACTTTTTATCGAAATGCGTTGAGCCGCTTATGAAAAAGTTGAAAATCAAAAAAAATGTGAATGGTTGTATATATGTAAACAAATTTGTATACCAAAATGTAGAATATGCCTTTAATGGTACACAGATTTTATTTCATCAAAATTGTTAAAGCCGTTTTTGAGATAATTAAGATAGAAGAAACAATTGTTCGGCAATTACAGTTATTTTGGAGGTTAAAAAACAAGGTTGGGGGAAATCTCTTCAGTGGTTTAGACAGTAGACAATCTAGAGAAACACGGAGTTGCGGGAAACACTTTGTTGGTGTTCTCCATCCCCGTGATGTCAAGTTTAATTAAAATTTCGAAAACGATTTTTTTCCAACTGCAAGGCTTGACCTCAAGTTAATCTCAACGGTATAATTGGATATAACGTGCATAGCTAAGAGAAGAGAGGTGGCCAGATTAGATGCCAGCAAAAGTCTTAATCTCTTTCCTACATATTATTACACATGTGTACCTATATACATATAAGCTAGAGAAAGCTACCCATCATATTGGAGACACCACCATTTGTAAAGATCTAAGCATTTATATTAATACATACATATGTGCGTATACTATATACATAAGATACTGTCTTGACTTTCAACAACTAAATTTGCTTTAATTTAATTGACACATTTGTAGGTGTACTACTTGAAAACCTCCTTACGCCTTTTCTGACGCATATAGCTTACGCCACACTTTTGTAGACGATGACTGGGGCAATAACTTTTTGGAGCACTGGTTTTAAAAATATTAAATTTTTTTTATCAACTCTTGCATTTATAATGTCGAATAATAGAATAAATTTGTTCTTTTAACAAATCTAAGATATATATATTGTAGGATACATTTCTGTTATTTTTATACGGGCATATAGCTCCAAGTCTTGCCTCAATTTTAAGACAGTAACCTTAACGATTGAAATAATAGAACTGACGATATAAGCTCAAAACTGCCACCACATATTTTATTTTTAATGAATTTTCAAAAATAACTATTCTTCTACACTGAACATCGATGATAGGAGTCGAACTTAGCAGCCAACTTTAAATTTGTTTTTTCTGTTTTAAGATTGCCAAACTTGTATAGCTCATACAGCATCATAGAGCATTGATACATCGAAATAAATGCCATATTGTCTACTTATTAATTAAAGAAAAAACAAATCTATTCATGGAACCAGTCAAAAGTAATTCACTGATATATGCAATCTTCTCAATATTACAGTTTTCTAACTGATATTCACATTATAGGAATCCAATTTTAACCAATCATTCTTCGCAATATACTCTATCATTCCTGAAAATTTCAGATTTCTAGGTCCACTCCTTAAAAATATAAAATTCTTTTAGTTGATGGTTCTTTATGCGTTACGTAACAAATCAGTTTACCCTCCCATAAAATGTTATCACTACAAAAAAAAAATAATGCGAATTATAAGGGACATAGATAAATAAGACACGGAAACTTCTCCGCATTAGTTCAGCCGCCATCCCTGGAGATAAAATCTGAGACAACAACCAGTCTTAGAACATCGCCCACACATATTTCCTATCCTTCTTTCTCTTCCTTATACCCACGCCCGCTCTGTGTTGAAACATTTAAAAGGTAGTATAATCCCTTGAGTGCGTGTAGATTATAACAAAAAAAATACATATAATTATATTCAGCATCCGAAGTGCATCATCTAACATTTCGCCACCGAATAAATAAAAATATTTTATTCAACATAATAAATCAATGAGAAACAAAAACGATACAATGCGAACTAAAAAGCTTCATGAAAATTTAATTTTTATTACTTTAGGCTTTTCCGTACAAAATGGAAAAAATTATTTCCATCGGTCTCGATATACATATGTATGTTGCTGAGCCGTTTTTTTTTTCTTAAAAAACCAACAAACTGTGATCTATGATCCATTGAATTCAACTTAAAGGTCCCTATATTCGTAAAAGAATATAGACAATCAAACTCTACTAAACTACATCTACAACGTTGAATATTTTTTTATTTTTGTTACGAAAAAATATTGAAAGTTTTTTTCCTTAGTAAATCGATTTTGTTTGAAAACAGTTTTTCTGTCTTTCGTTACAGAGAAATTAAAACAATAAAAAAGCAGTTACTTTTCCAATACCCAAGCCAACAAAAGAAAATGTCCTTTTTTATTTCTCTCGCACAATTCTCGAAGGCATAATCAATAAGGCATTACAATTGCCCACCACTCAGACATGTTCTTGTTCCGTTTAAATTTTCTATAGCTTCTATCTTTTCTTTTACAAAAAAAAAAGTAAATATTCTTTCGGAAACTTCTTGTATTCAAAGTCCCTGGTGTGAAATTCCTTTCTTGCAAAACATCTAGAGATTTTAACCCTATCTACCTATGTCATTTAAGTGCTGGATATGTCCTTTGTTAGGGTCTAACCCATAAAATTGAATACTATGCGCTAAGGGCAATTTTCACCTTTAATAAATTTCATAAAATAAATAGGACTTACGGATACATTCTTAATACTTACTCATACATTCATAGCAATAAACTGTGGTAAGATCTTAAGCACCTTGAAAACTCATAAAATTGTTAGCTTATTAAGTCATAAATTGTGGAATTAAATCATTTAATTAATCATTGTTAACAACAACTTATCCTCTGGTTGTTTTTATTTCCTGTAATAGGCTCTGTTGAATCTTTAAATTTAATTTTTCTGTATATTGTAGGTGTCTTGACGCAGTAATTCGGATGGCTTTTAATATATATAAATTGTTGATGAAAAATTATTCTCTTAAGCAATTTAGACACTAGATAAAAATTAGGGTATTTTTTTACGTAAATGGTTTTAATTGAAGAGAATTAGGGGAATAATAAGATTATTATTTTAATTAAGAACTTTTATTTGACTTTGTATATTTTGGAGCAAGCATTATTTTAATGACGTGCTATAATCCAATATGTTTTAGATATAATTCTAAAGAGGACGTATGAAGCAAGTCATTCATCTAAAAAGAATTGTAGTTAGGAGGATTTAAGGCACGGACATACACTAGTTAGTTAGTTATGTTTTGGTTTGGGCACTTTTGTAGTTTTTTTTATTAGTTACTAACAGAAAGTCCCCGGCGCTGCCCGGGACCCGAGGCAAAAGTCTTTTAATGCAATTTATTCCTAATGAAATGAAAAATAAAGAAAACAGATTTGTAAAAAAAAAAATTTTCATTTATTTTGTCGTTCAATACCCATGTTCTTTTATTAGACGGAAAATAAATAAATAAATAAATTAATTAAGAAACAAAGACAAAACAAAAATTATCAACTAAATATAATAGTGCAATATAAATGTTTAAGCTTGAAATCGTCGTCTTTGAGCCGGCATGTCAAGAAGTTGCAATTGACCATAAATATGACTGTGGTTTTGTGGAACGACCCATCGGTTGCTGAATTCCGAAGACAACTGCTGGCACTTGGCAATGGCCAAATTTCTGTTGATGTCTCGACTGGATTGATATCATTTCCGACAAATTTTTGCGAGTTAAGGAGAAACTCATCACCAAAGTAAAGTGTTCCCCTGCATTGTAAAAAATTATAAGAATTTCGATTGGATTTGTGAACGGGCAATACTTGCAGCGAAGAAAAAGGACGTCGTCGATAGCTTGGTAAACGGTCTTTGCTGTTTTGCTTTTGCGCCGGCAAGCAAATCGAAAAACATTGTTTATCATATCACTCTCTACTGATTCTTATTCCATTCAAATAATTGACATTGACATTTGAACTATCTGTGTTTTATTATAGCTCTGCAGTTCATTTTAAGGTGTTAAATTGGGGCGAGACGAAGTTCGCCTGGTCCGCTAGTTATATTGTAAAATCAGGATAAATTAAAGAAGTAAGTGCAAATATTTCGGGGGTGGCCGTGGTGCGATGGTTGTGTGCTCGCCTTTCAACCTCGTGGTTGCAGGTTCGATTCCTGCCGTTGTCTATGTCTTCTTATATTCCATTAAAGGCCAATTCTAAAAATTGTCATAAGAATGAGTTGCTGGTTTGCTCATTACATGTTGTTCAGGCATAACACTAACAACATGCGATTGAGTAAACTAGCATACTACCCATAAATATGACAGCGAAACAAATAAAATAATGCGAATTATAAGAGACATAAATAAATAAGACATGGTAATTCTCTCTGCATTAGTTCAGCCGCTATCCCTGGAGATAAATCTGAGACAGCAACCAGCTCTAGTCTCAGAACATTGCACCACACATCTTTCTTATCCTTCTTTCTCTTCTTTCACCGGATGCCCACGCTGTGCTTAAAACATATAAAGGGCATTCATCATCCCTTGAGCGCGTGCAAAAATTATTTAAAAAAAACAAAAAATTGTGTATTAAGCATATAAAACATAACTTATATATTAAATAACAACAGAAGAAGTCGTCAGTTTACCTGTCATATTCAGACAAACACTGACATCGAAACAAAATTACACTTTTATATATTAGGAGAGATAAGCTTAGGAAAATACTATAATATGTTTTTGATAGTTCTCGATAGTATATGATTCTTCAGAAGGCGTTTTTCTTTTTTCGTTCAGAGCAGATCACTGAACAGAGTTCGAACATATAGATTATGCACTGAACTTGTTCCAAACAGATAGAGCTCTGAGCACTTATATGTTTTTTAAACACATTTGAACCACACAAATCAGAACATATTTTCATTTTTATCATAAAACGTAATATAACAAAACCTACCCTTTTTTGTAGACTGATACACACACAGATACAGAAAATCAACTAGCGATCACCTTCTTTCGCCAACTTATGTATCTACTTATTTTTTTCTTCCTAATTTCCTTCTTGACACACATGGCATTTGGTGCGTTCAGCAATTTATACTCACATGCTCAGTAAATTATCTTCGAGCACGTCGAGAGCGATCTACACATTTTCAAAACGAAAAAAGAAACACACATTTGAAACTCTGCGTGCTCTGAGTTAAAAAGAAACACAAACAAATTTTTTGACAACTCAGACTCTGCTCTGAACTAAAAAAGAAAAACGCCTAGAGAAGCTTCCTCATTCCTCACATAATGGCATTATGGGTCCAGCAGAAGCAAAGCGGACTAACTTACTTGATTAACTTTTTTATCTGCGATATACAGTGGCGGCAATATAAATAGCACATGATTGTATCGTATGATTGATCTAATCGAAGTTTTTAGTACTTTGCCACACTTTAAAGAACTGTTTTACTTATGATGTAGAACAACGATATGTTGGATTTATTAAGAAAAAATTAATTAATATTGAATTGAAACAAAGAAAAATAAACAAAATTATGGAAACAAGCTAGGTTATTCTAGGACAAAATAAATAGCACACTTCATTAGAAAAAGAAAAACAAGAAAAATATAATAAAATTTGATCGTGATACAAAGAAAATTATGTTTTAGTATTTAGTGAGATAACCTTTAATTTTAAACACAGACTACCAAATCGTTCAACAGGTACCGCGTACCAGGCTAGCTAAGCACCCTACCAAGGCTTGTCCAAATTTAAACTAGCGGATCTATTAATTGTTTTATCCACATCATTCCACAAGTTTTCAATAGGATTGAGATCTGGGGATTGAAATTGTCATTCCATGGCCGCGATTTTTTGAATTAATAACCATTGCTGCACAGGCCTAATTGTTTTACCTTGGGTCATTGGCCTGTTGAAATTTCCACTTCAAGGGCATTTCTTTATCAGCACACGTATTCCTCACGATTTCTTTATATTTTATCTGATCCATAGTACCTTTTATGCAGTCCCATACCATACCGGGAAAACATCCCCAAACAAGAATGCCACCTCCGCCATGTTGATGGATTTGGATAATATTCCTGATTTTGTCCGAGTCGCACATAAAAAAATTAACATATACGTCCACAAGTATTTTTCCACCAATTTTAATCTTTCAAAAATATGCTCCTTTGCATCTTCTGGCAATTCTTCTTAGCAATTTTTTCACGGAGGTCGTTTTTAAACGTTCACACCAATATACCTCTCTATTTGTTTAATTTTTAGATCAGTCATGAACGGATCTGGTCTTATAATGCGGGCAATGGCAACATCAGTTCGGTTCATTCGTATTTTGTTTTGAACACTTCCTGCATTTTGACAATGGTGAAGAGGATTAACAACCTTCTTCCTCGAACATGTTAATTTTCGATTTATTGAAAAATTTGGGTGACCTCCATTTTTAAAATTGAGAACTCGTAGATAAATGCCTCTGTGGAATGCTTGCCACGACCCCATACTACATATTAACAAATCAAAATTTTACCAATTCTATTTAAAAAAAACTAGTAAAAACAAGCTTTCCCACTTACCTTTAAAATGTTTTAAAATATTTACCAAAAATGCATTATGTTTACAACGAAAACAATATGTGGTATTTAAATTGTCTTCACATGAATGCACCTTGCTTACCTTCTGACTTACATTTGACTTTATTTATTAAATAAATTGAAAGGAAGTAATTTCCCGGTAATAAACATTCAAAGGCCATAACAAAAAAGGTCTTTCAGTATTGGCAATGGAAATGAATTTATGACTTAAGGCTTTATAAAATTTCTTAACAAAGCTGTGCTATTTATTTTGTCGCCACTGTAGGTACTACTATAGGGATAGTTTTCCATCTGGAAAAAAATCGAACTCGAACTTTTAATCAAACTTGACATTGCGATGATAGAGAACACCAAAAAAATGGGTCCCGCACTTCCGTCTGCATGTCGGTCTGTCTGTAGATCGATCTACAGCCTAAACGGCTGAAGCCGCTCAAGCTTGGTATTTAAGTGTATTAAGTGATTGTCTCAAATAGCCCTAGGACCAACAATGTTGTCTACCATCTTAATTATCTCAAAAACGTATCTAACGATTTTGATAAAAAAAATCTGTGCATTATTATTTCATTTTTCAGGAAAAAAAGTGCAATAAATGTTGAATATTTTATTGAAGCGCAAAAGCTATTTAGAATTGACGCTGTTATGTCGCCTTTGCCAAGTGTATGTCACATATACATTCAAATTCGTCCTTATGTCGATTGGCCTTAATTCACTGCACAGAGCTTTTGCTCCTCAAGATATTTCTTAAACTGATAATTAATCAGCGTTTCCATGACCTTGTAAGGGACGAAATTGCAATTAAACGTTAAATAAAGGGTGGAGAATATTCGGTTTTTTGATGGGAGGGATACTATCCGGGCCAGCGGATTTGTTAGTCATGCAAAAATTTGGTGCTCTGAATATGATTTAAAAACTTACCATACTATTTATATATTATCAACTTCTAGGACTGAAAACGTAACTACATAATGAATACCCGTATGTATGCCGTACTTTAAGTATGAGTACCCGTTGCTACTATCGTTACTTTCGTTATACTCGTATCTGTATTTTACCATGGTAAAGAAATAATAGGCTTTTTATACCGAAAGATATTACGTACATTTTGCTCGGCTTAATACGATGACCTATAAAAATGAACTGTACGAGTATAAAGAAAACAGCATCATTAAAACAAAATCAATTAGATTTATTTATTTATATAGTAGGTATATTAGAAACAATATAGGTACAAAGCATAAAAGTAACAGAGAATTATAGCTATTGTTTAAAACAAAAAAGCAGTTAAATAAACATTTTTTTTAATCAAAATAAAACATTTGATCGCATTAGGCGCCAGTTATAGCTTTCATTGAAACTCATCATTGAATACTTTGACTATCAATTCTGAGGCACCTAAACAAATAAAACTGATGTTGTTTTGGTAACAAAATGAAGGTATAAAAGGTTTATAATATTTTTTGTCAAAAAAATATTTTATTTGTTCTACCACTTTCTTGTAAATTTACTTTTGATTTTTCAATGATCATTGAATGATCATTGAAAATGCTTTTCATCATTGAAAAATCAAAAGTGAATTTACAAGAAATTGGTAGGGCAAATAAAATATTTTGTTGACAAAAAATAATATATATCTTATTGCCTTCATTTTGGTAGCAAAACGACATCAGTTTTATGTGTTTAAGTGTCTCAGAATTGATAGTCAAAATTTTCAATGATGAGTTTCAATGAAAGCTATAACTGGCGCCTTAAACAATGAATACAAAAATGAATGAATCAGATACTCTAAATATGTTTAACAAGAGGAACTTAACACAGAAAATATCTATAGTCTATACCTTTTCGTTTCCAATAAATTAAATGCAAATAAATTCAAAACAAACATTGAATAGATACAAAACAAATTACACGCGCCACCATAATCATACATTTCTTCATATTCATTGAATACGCACAACGGCACAAAGCATTTGTTGCAGCTGAAATGAAATGTTTGGTTTGCATGCGAAAATACCTAGCTACTTTTCCATCTATCATTTCATCCGTATGTCCATACTTAATACCTATTCGTATTTCGTATTCGCATATCGCATCGTATATAAGAATGTTTCAAAGTGCATGTATTTATATGGTTCCCAACTTGCTACTTTTACCGAAATCATACAAGTAACGAAATCGTACGAGTAACGAAATTCTTTAATGTGAATGATTCAAGTGTATAGCATCCAACTTGCAACAGATACCGAAATCGTGCGAGTAACGAAATCGTACGAGTAACTAGATTGGTTAGTTAGTAACGTTTCGTTACTCGGTACTGAATTGAATACCCGTTAGTTAGTAACGAATACATACGATTCGCTTCAGCCCTATGAACTTCTAATGTATAGTGTATTAAAATTCTTCGTTTCAATAAGTTGTAGGTAGTACAAGAAGTTACAAAAAAATAAGGAATTTCAATACCATGAAAATGGCGCTAGTGTCCACATAAATTAATTGAATTAGTGAACTTATTACAACTCTTTCCTTAAAAAAAAGTCATAATCCAGTGGTTTTTTCTTTGGCATGATTAATGATACGGATTTATGTTTCTCTAAGAGGTTTAATGGGTCCTATTTCTCTTTTTAAATATCTCAAAAACATCAACCCTAGTCATTAACACAATATTGTCATTTTAAGTATGTATTTCTTCATATCCATCTAAATAACCAAAGGAATTCATAACCCATCTCACACCATATTGGGCACTCAAAATAACCATATGGTTAAAAATACAAACAACAAATGCCCCACACAAATTATCTATGACAAAACCTTTATAACATGACATAAACCAAATTATCCCTTGTAATCGTTTTTAGTAATTTGTCACACTGGAATTGACATCCAACATCATGCATAGCGTATATCAACTCTTAATTAAGATATGTGGATACCTAGTTTGAACTTGCCCTGGTATTCTACTAATCAAATTACCACCCAGTACAATAACAGCAAAAAGGTCGACATTCATTCATACATATTGAGTTGGACCATCATCTCATATTTAGAGAAAGACCTCATCCATCCTACTCACTCGGACGGACGTTAGAATCAATTTGCTAGCTATATAGGATATATAGTAGGTTTCCCATAGGATTTTCAAAAAGTCTCCACATAACAGAATATTACCTAAACCTCGGATGAACTATTTCCAAGTGAACGACATAGACCACCGACGTTAAAATCTTCCTCTCTTTGATTTCAAAGTTTGGAACATTTTGGCAAATATATCTGACCTTTGATGGTTTAAAGCAGAAGTTTGAGTTTCCATGCCAAATATCGTTATGTGGGTACGTACATATTTGAACTTTGTGTTATCTGTGATAATGAAATACATAAGACAGATATGAAACTTTATTAAAAAGTTCATACGTGATAAACCATGCATAGGAGAGAAATTTATAAGCCCGATTTTGTGGTTATAATGGTGTTTGCAAAAAGCCTTTCATATAACTCAAAGTATTTCGAATGCAAATATACACTTTTCTAGTGCTTGGGAGAAATTCACAAAAACTTGTAAGTTTTTATACTCGGTTCAATTTATATTTTCAGTAAAAGATGGGAAGATAGGATATTTGCCTTTCACCCTTACTATTATGGATTTCAATAAGCTATCTCTATTTCTATAAAGCTTTTTCATTTTCGATGGTTGCCGTAGTTAGCCATATAAATTGGCATATTTCTCTCACAAACGTCGGTAGGGTTACCAATTGTAAATTTAGATTTCATGAACAGAAAAATGCACATGGTAAACTAAATCTAAAAAAAAATAAATCTATCTTTCCCCACACCACTAAGAAGTAAGAGAGTAGGCTCGTTTTTTTTAAGAGTTCCCCAGAAGGCCTCATCTATAATAACGTGAAAATAAATCACAGAAAAAAACGTATAAATAAGGTCTAATAAGGAACTTGTGCCCTTCGAAGAACTTGAAGCCATTTTAAATGTAAATAAACACAATATACAAAAAATAATATCACATCAAATTGCACCGCACTATCTTAAATATTATATTTAGGTATATACACGAAACCTTCTTTATTTTATTCTTATGAACAAAAAAAATATTTGGTAATTTATAGTTGCTATTAATTAATGAACCGAGCTCCATCAAAAACTTGCTCAAATACTAGTGTTTCCTTAACAAAAAATACCCAACAAATAATATAACGGGTGATTTTTTTGCTACTTGGTTTTTGACGTTTATATTTTTGACAGATCACACATGACAAATTCCACGAACATTTGACATTTCGATTCAGTATTGTTTGCCATTTCATCATGAATAGACTTACGCCTGAACAACGTTTGCAAATTATTGAAATTTATTATCAAAATTCGTGCTCTGTGAAAAATGTGTTTCGCAAGCTACGTCCGTTTTATGGTCGTCATAATCGACCCACCGAGCAGGCTATTCAGCTCATTGTGACCAAATTTCGCACCAGTTTCACTTTATTGGACATTAATCCACCAAATCGTATCCGTAGAGTGCGTACCGAAGAGAAAATTGCTGCTGCATCCGCCAGTGTTGCTGAAGATCGCGATATGTCCATTCGGCGCCGATCGCAGCAATTGGGCTTGTGTTATTCGACCACCTGGAAGATTTTACAAAAAGATCTTGGTTTAAAGCCATACAAAATACAGCTGGTGCAAGAATTGAAGCAAGGCGACCTACCACAACGTAGAATTTTCGGTGAATGGGCCTTAGAAAAGTTGGATGAGGATCCATTTTTTTATCGCAAAATTGTCTTCAGCGACGAGGCTCATTTTTGGCTAAATGGATACGTGAATAAGCAGAATTGCCGTAGTTGGAGTGAAGAGCAGCCAGAGGCAATTCAGCAGCTACCAATGCATCCCGAAAAATGCACTGTTTGGTGCGGTTTATGGGCAGGCGGCATCATTGGGGCGTACTTCTTCAAGGACGTTGAAGGCCGCAGGGTTACGGTCAATGGAGAAAGGTACCGTTCGATGATAACAGTTTTTTTTTGCCGAAAATGTAAGAACTGAACTCGGTCGACATGTGGTTCCAACAGGACGGTGCCACATGCCACACTGCACGCGAAACCATGCATCAATTGAGAGGCGAATTTGGTGAGCAGTTGATCTCACGATTTGGCGCAGTCAATTGGCCACCAAGATCATGTTATTTGACCCCGTTAGACTATTTTTTGTGGGGCTATGTTAAGTCTATTGTCTATGGGGACAAGCCAAACACGATTGCTGCCTTGGAAGCCAACATTGGACGCGTCATTGGTGAGATTCCGGCCGAAATGTGTGAAAAAGTTTGCCAAAATTGGACCTTCAGAATGGACCACCTGAAGCGTAGCCGCGGGCAACATTTAAGTGAAATTATTTTTAAATAGTAAATGGCAGAAATTGATTTATCGATCCAAATAAAAATTTCATTCACTTTTTACAAGTTTCTGTGTTTTTTTGAATTTTCAAGAACCAAGCTCTTAAAAAATCACCGTTTATATACTCGTAGTTGGATTTTAACCGTTTTCCAAAAAAAAAAAAAACAAAACATGTAAGCAGAAAAGCACGCACAGACAACACATTTCTCCTTAAACTGAAAATATATGCTCTCAAAAGCTCTAAGAAAGCGTCAATTCTGAAAGCTCCATAGCGAAAACCAAAGAAAAATGTATGAGAATATCCATCAAAGGACCATTGGTAACTCTTAATCAGTGTGTTTATTTTTTAATAAACACTATATGCGAGAGTCAAATCGGCGATCAGTCTCCTCTCAGCCAGGGAGCCGACTGGTTATGGTGGAATGTACGTGGGTTTATGGAATATTTCAGTAGCAATTTCTTAAATTGTGTGCCTTGCAAAAACCAGCCGGCACCAATGTGTTTGAAAAAGCTCTCGCATAAGTCCTGTACTGAAAATATAAATTGAACAGAGTACAAAAATACGCAACAATTTACATATTTTATTAATAACATTCTGTGTCTAAAAACGTATTGTTTATACCACAACAGATGACAGATCCGGGATTCTTGTTCAGTATGATTCATTTTTGTAGCCCTGCAAGGATTTTCACCTTTTTTACATTAATATTTAATATCAGTTTTTCAGATCTCATCCTCTCTGCAACCGCCCTTGATTTGTTGTTTTTTTTATATTAAGCGCGCACTCAAGTGGTTGTGAATACCCTTAAAATGGTTAAGCACAGCGCGAGCGATTATGAAAATGGGAGAGGATTTAAAAGGAGAAACCGGTTGACATTAGTTTTGAATGTTTGAATATCATAATGGAAGGGCAAATAGGGTCCGGTAAAGTGTTCCACATTCGTGTGGTGCGGCTACAGAAAGAATCCCTTTACTTGACAGTACGTCCGAAGTTGGGCTCAAGGCTAAACTGATGGGCATTCCTAGAAGCGCCGTTATTACGGCTGAATATTTTGAGGGGAGAAATGCAACTGGCTATTTCCTTAGAGCATTGTCTATAAAAATAACGATAAAACAATGAAAGCCATGAAATATTGCGACGGTGGTCAAGAAATGCGATTGTTTCAGTTATTGCTCTATCACCTATAATTTTAAAGCTCTTTTTGGATTCTGTCCAAGATACAGTTGTACTCAAGTTTTGGACGAATGTAGGCTTTATAGATAACAGCCAGATCAGATGGGTACAAATATTTCCTGTATCTTCTCCGAAATCCCAAACACCTTGCAGCGTGTATCGCGACATCGAAGTTGTGGTCATTCCGAAATAGGTGGTCGGTGATACAAGCGCCGTTCATGGACAAAATGGCATTGGAGGAGGGTCCCGCATTGATGATAAGGGACAGTATTGAGTCTTTGAAGCATTAATATCCTCCCCGGTTTTTTATTTCCCATTGGACAATGCAGTCGGATCAGAATTTAAGGAGCTTATCATATGCTGCCGTTCAAGTTCTACATTCGAAGGTGTGTGGGTGTGAACCTTAAAATGAATATAAAAATATGAGGGTACTATCGTCAACAAAACAGTATATTGGATTAGAAGTTTCAGACAAGAAATCAGTGATAAACATGAGAAAGAGAGTCGGAGACAAAACGGATCCCTGGGGCACACCAGCATTTATTTTGTGAATATCAAACTTTAAACCTCCAATACAACTTGTATTGTGTGGTCCGAAAGGTAATTTCTAATCCAACGAAGAAGAGACTCATTCGATAAGAGATCTTGATGCCAAAATCTATCAAATGCTTTTGAAATATCAAATGCAATAATCTTACTTTCTCCAAAACGATGTAAAGATTTGTGCCACTGTTCGGTGGGATATACCATCAGATCACCAGTGGGCCTATTGCTGCGAAAGCCATACTGTCGGCTATTAAGGAGCTTTCGCTCTTCGAGATAATTCTTAAGCTGATAATTAATCAGCGTTTCCGTGATATTGCTAGAAGAGACGTACTTACAATTGGGCGGTAATTGGAGAGTAAAAAAATTCGCCTTTTTTGGGAGAGCCTGGACAGCTGTTTTTCACCCACTCGGAAATAGACCTGTAGAGTAGGACAAATGAAAAAGCTTACGCAGAGGTTTCGCCAGCGTAGAAGAATAACTCTTCAGAACAATAGGGGAGATACTATGTGGAGCAGCGGATTTGTGTATGTCGAGATCTTTAAGAACTCTAGCAGTTGTACGAGTACGAAAGTAGATACGTCCCATAAAGCTGTTAATGTTCTCAAGTACAGGAGGAGTCTTTTCACTTTGTGGAAGGGTAGAATAGCAGCAAACTATGCTGCTAACAAATTTGCTTTTTCTTGGGACCTTACCACAGGAGTATTATACGAGACGACCTCTTTACAGCTCAAATCGAACCATGAGTTTTCTTTCACTATCGAGAATGCATAGTGACCAGTTAAAGATCCTGAAAACAATTATTAAGAAAGTCCCAGTTGGCTTTCTCCTATTCACATACGGTCCTATTAGGATTTTTTTTTTAACTGAGAAGATTGAGGTTCGAGCACGAGAAATTGGCTGATTTGACACAATGGTCCGATGTGCCTAGAGGCGATTACACACTAATAGTGTATTTACCAGGTTGAGAGGTAAGAAACAAGTCTAGGGTATTGGCGGAGTGTCCTGCAACATCAGGTATTCTTGTTGGCTCATTAACCAGCTGAGCCAGATTGTTTACCTCAGCAAAGAGCTCGAATAGGAATAGTCCTTTACTCTCTTATTTCTATTAGTTCCATTTCCAGGATTAGTGACTAGGCCTTAGTGCTATTGCTCTTGATGACGCTGCACCAAAATTTATTCGTTTAATGCTTCCCTCAATTCTTCCTAGCATTACCAATATTTATAATGAGTGTTTGACTAAGTCAGTATTTCCAAGCTCCTGGAATGTTGTGAAGAGTGTTCCTTTGCCATAAAAGGGTGTCAGTAATGAACTGTCAAATTTTCAACTCATCAGCGTTCTGCCGTTTCTGTCGAAGGGATTAGAAAAATTATGTTATTATGTTTAGTCAGCTTTCTGATAACATCGTGTCCAATAATCTTTTATCTCCATTACAATCTGGTTTTCGAAAAAAGCAATGTTGCGTTGCTGTTGCACTAAAAGTTCAAGATGATATTCGATTAGCGGTAAATGCTGACAAAGTATCTATCTTAACCTTACTTGATTTCTTGATTCAAAATATATCTTTTAACTGCCTTTAGTCCACAAAATTTGCATTTCGTCCCGGCGATCTCACTTGGACTCTTCAGTTGGCTAGTGAGCGCCTTACCAATACTAACTTTTTGTTAAGTTGACTTCAACTTACATGGATTTTTTGACAAAAAAACCAATGTGAACTTTATCCAACAAGATTAAAATTTTAACGCTGTCTTCTAATTGACTGAATAAATTCAGTAGTATATAGAATTGTATTATATACAAAGAAAAAACTCCTTCTTACTTACTGGATTTCTCCAATGCTTTCGGCTCAGTTAACTATTCTGTCTTAATTAATAAATTAAGGACTCAATTTGCTTTCTCCTCGAGTGCTTTAATATTAATTTTTAATTAATTATCTCACCTAAAACATGCAGTATGTATTGATTCTCTTATCTCAGGCATGGTGGAACTTAAAGAAGGCGTCCCTCAAGGGTCATAATTGGAACCTCTTCTTTTCAGTTTATTTATACTCTCTGTAGATTTTGTAAGGTGTACGAGGGGTCACCATTGTATATACATCTCTATAGTACTACTATGGAACATGAAAATTGGGTTCTTCTTGTATGACCCAGATGTCGTCTGTGTCGCTGTTTTCAGCTTTGCAGAGAAAGGGGGAAAAAGAAGAGTTGAGGTAGTTTAATTTCGTTTCCTACAACATTAAGGAGTATAAGAGAGAAAACCAAATGTGATTTCTTTTTTGCCATCACATGTCTTATTTTTGTATCTTTTAAGTGGATGAGGCAAAGAGGAAAACAAAGTTGATCATTCATAAATATATACGATCACATTTGAAGGTATTTTATTCCTCGATAATTTCCAATACGATTTCATTAAGTCATTACGAGTGTTGTGATAAATTATATATTGAGTTGGGTCAAAACAATATAGGTACGTAGGTACAAAAGTACAAAATCAAACTTTCGAGTTACTAGAATCAAAAGTTAATACCATTTGGTTTAAATGAGGTAATTAGGTAATGTTGCGATGTGCAATAATATTGAAATTTATTGGATTTACAAATATAATAGTAAATTTAAAGAAATCGTTACGAACTTGTATGTTGTTATGACCCATGTAAATATTTTTTTTTTTTGGAAATTCGCAATGTTTTGTAAAATGATATGCCTTCGAAACAACATCATATGCATGGATAACTCCAACGTTTTGATTAAAATTAAAATTAGTTAGGTAGTACATACTTATTTGCATTAACATCCGTTAACATATTTTGCAAAATAATTACCGATGTTAAAACATAATCTTTAATCAGCTTATCATCTACCTCCTTTTTACTTGCGATTATAGGTAGGTACTATAAGGCAAGTTATGCATTCGTCGAAAAAAAAAGTTTTGAGATAACAATCAAACGTGACATTACGATGATAGCGAAGACGAAAAAAGATGGTCTAAAAATTCTGTCCGTCTGTATGTCTGTCAGTCTGTCTGTATATATTTATAGAAACCTACAGCCCAAACGGGTGAGCCGAATTGCTTCAAACTTGGTCTATGGAGTTTTTTAGGTATTGTGCAGAAGGGAAATTGAATTTTTTTTTTAGCTCAAAAAATAACGGTAACTGAAATATAAAATTCAATATTTCGAAAACGGGTGGGCGATTTTTTCTGAAATTTTGTTTTTAAATTTATATTATTAAATATTTAAAATGTTCGTACCAATTTTTTGTTAGAAAAAATTTTAGAAATGTATATATAAAAAATTAAGTGAAAAACGAGTTTAAAAATACTTTTATCCGTTTCCATTAAGAATCTTTTGCATATAATGTGATCGAATATATGAGCAAGTATGTGCGATCCAGTCATGCATTTTATTTTTTGAAATATTTAAAATAATACACACTGAATTATAAAATTCAAGGAATGGGTATGTATATGCACCTACGTACAATGTATATTTAAGTCTAGTTTATGAATTTTAATCATGTAATTTAGGAGGGTAATGTATACCTATACCTACACAGATGGAACCTTAGGTATGTAAATATGTACATACCGTGAATGTCAAAAGTAAGTAACCACCCATATGGTTTGTTGAATAATATACAATTTAAACAACAAATTAAAGAAAGATCGATTTCCAACAATATAAAACAAAAGCTTTATTATAGCAGTAAATCAAAATAAACATAAAAATTCAAAATTAATCTTATTTTCACTAAGAAAAAATAAACATATTCCATATTTTACATGTCAAAAGTAAATAAACATCTGTTATTTTAAATATATTCAATTAGTACTTCGTTTGGCTCTCTTTAGACTTTATAACTTCTTTAAGTCTACCTGGCATGGATAGAACAAAGTTATTTGTAACATCAGAACATATTTGGGACCATTCTTCAACTAAAGCCTTTTTTAAATCTTCTTTGATCTCTATAGTCCTTTTACGAATTTGAGTGTCAAAATGATCACATAAATGGTTATGGTGTTTAGGTCCGGCGATTGTGAGGGTGTTCGAGCTGTTTTGGACCTCTATAAAGCAATCATTCTTTAACGAGCCGCGATGTATGCTTAGGATCATTTTCTTGTTGAAAGATCCAATTGCTAAGCAAACCCAATTTGTCTACGCTCGGTTGCACGTTGTTCTTTAGGATGTTAAGATAGTCTTGCTTATTCATTGTTCTTTTAATGAAGACAAGATTTCCGACCAGAGATGCCGCCATACGCCTTCACTGAACCACAAACATGTTTCACTGTGTTTCTTACATTTTGTTCACTAAATCCTTTATTTAGCTTTTTATCTTTTTTAGTTTTCAAATACGTTTGAAATTTTCCATTGTTTTAAATTTTTCAAATTTATCAATATTTTTTTCCACTGAAACAAGGTTTCTATTAACAATTTGTCCATTTTCCCTATATGATGTTCCTTTTTCTTCAAATCCACAATAGATTTTTGCATTTCCAATGAAATTTCACTTCTCATTGATAAAAAGTAATTTTGCACTACTGTTAGCTTTTAAACACAACTCCAGCTTACAATCTGAAGTGATGTAAAAAAAAAGATTTACCTCCACCGCCATAACTATTAAGTTTTCTTATATTTAATAGTGACAAATGTACTAGTTTTATTTTTAATTTTTATTTTTATTTACTGCTAATAAATAAAGCCTTTGTTTTATATAATTGAAATTCAATTTGTGTTACAACGGTACCCGTTGGTTTTTTGTTTCCGCACAACATTTTTGTTTAAGTACTTATTCAAGATAATGTCGAACAACTATTAAATACGAGGTTTTGAAAAAATCAATCAAGTGTTTTTCGAAATATATTAAGTTAAACAAATTTGTTGAAACATTTTGGTTTAAGTTTTGGGGAGCTTCTCCATAATAAAATTTTTAAAAAAATCAAATAAGCCGTGTTCCAGAAAATCGTGAGAAATAACCATTTTCCCAAAAAGAAAAAAAAAACGATTACCAAGTACCTTTTCCCTTCATTAATCCACTAATTTTTTCAAGTTTTAACTTTTTGGCATAATAAAATGTACCGTTATTTTTTGGTCTCAAAAAATGCAAAAAACCTATGGGCATATATCTATTACCGAAAGAACATTATTATTACCAAGATTGAAGAAAATCTATGCACGCGTTTAGGCGGTGGACTCACAGACAGAGAGATAGATTGAATTGGTGGACCCAATTCATACGTGTTCTCTATCATCGTAATGTAAAGTTTGATCAAAATCTCGAGTTTAATTTGTTTACGAATCCACAACTTGCCATATATGTATGTAGGTAGTATCTAGCAAGTAAAAAGTTATACACATTCTTTTCAATCAAAAATGCAAAAAATAATGCATTCCTAATGATAGGTATAGGTACGTATTAAATAAAATAAAATGAAAAAGTAATCTCAAAATTTATTTTTTAAATGTTAGTAGGTACCTATATCTATCTACATTGGTAGCATATTAGAAAAACGGAAATTTATTGCTTTAATATGGTTATGTAAGAATAAATAATATTTATACGTTGGTAGTATTTTATTTACCTCTTTAATTTTTACTCCAATACGGTTTGAACCTGATTTTAAATCACAAGCATTGTAGGTATTTAAATATCTTATTAAAGGTACCTACTTAAGTATATAACGGGTGATTTTTTTGCTACTTGGTTTTTGACGTTTATATTTTTGACAGATCACACATGACAAATTCCACGAACATTTGACATTTCGATTCAGTATTGTTTGCCATTTCATCATGAATAGACTTACGCCTGAACAACGTTTGCAAATTATTGAAATTTATAATCAAAATTCGTGCTCTGTGAAAAATGTGTTTCGCAAGCTACGTCCGTTTTATGGTCGTCATAATCGACCCACCGAGCAGGCTATTCAGCTCATTGTGACCAAATTTCGCACCAGTTTCACTTTATTGGACATTAATACACCAAATCGTATCCGTAGAGTGCGTACCGAAGAGAATATTGCTGCTGCATCCGCCAGTGATGCTGAAGATCGCGATATGTCCATTCGGCGCCGATCGTAGCAATTGGGTTTGTGTTATTCGACCACCTGGAAGATTTTACGCAAAGATCTTGGTTTAAAGCCATACAAAATACAGCTGGTGCAAGAATTGAAGCCAGGCGACCTACCACAACGTAGAATTTTCGGTGAATGGGCCTTAGAAAAGTTGGATGAGGATCCGTTTTTTTATCGCAAAATTTTCTTCAGCGACGAGGCTCATTTTTGGCTAAATGGATACGTGAATAAGCAGAATTGCCGTAGTTGGAGTGAAGAGCAGCCAGAGGCAATTCAGCAGCTACCAATGCATCCCGAAAAATGCACTGTTTGGCGCGGTTTATGGGCAGGCGGCATCATTGGGGCGTACTTCTTCAAGGACGTTGAAGGCCGCAGGGTAACGGTCAATGGAGAAAGGTACCGTTCGATGATAACAGATTTTTTTTTGCCGAAAATGTAAGAACTGAACTCGGTCGACATGTGGTTCCAACAGGACGGTGCAACATGCCACACTGCACGCGAAACCATGCATCAATTGAGAGGCGAGTTTGGTGAGCAGTTGATCTCACGTTTTGGCGCAGTCAATTGGCCACCACGATCATGTGATTTGACCCCGTTAGACTATTTTTTGTGGGGCTATGTTAAGTCTATTGTCTATTGGGACAAGCCAAACACGATTGCTGCCTTGGAAGCCAACATGGAACGCGTCATTGGTGAGATTCCGGGCGAAATGTGTGAAAAAGTTTGCCAAAATTGGACCTTCAGAATGGACCACCTGAAGCGTAGCCGCGGGCAACATTTAAGTGAAATTATTTTTAAAAAGTAAATGGCAGAAATTTATCGATCCAAATAAAAATTTCATTCACTTTTTACAAGTTTCTGTGTTTTTTTGAATTTTCAAAAACCAAGCTCTTAAAAAATCACCGTTTAGAATTAATTTAATTTGGAGAGTGTAAATTTGAACTGTCCATCTGGGACAGGAACCAAGAAAGTGCATTTACGGTTTCATTGTCCAAAGCAGAAACCATCCGCGCGATGTGGCTTATAGATTTAGATTCTTGTATTTCACCAACTATCAGTGTTGTGTGATGTAGACTAAAAATGTAGACCACATGATTGTCTACATGTAGACAATTCACAATTGTCGACATAAATGTGTCGACAATGTAGACATTGTCGACAATTCGTAAAACCATCATAAATCATAATTTTTCCTATCTGGAACTTCTAATCCTTATCTGGAACTTCTAATCCACTTAATTGTTTTGCTGACGATAGTACTCTGAGCTATTCATATTCGTTTTTAGATGCACCTCCTTGTTTTTCGGATGTGCAACTGGAACGGCAGCGTAAGATAAGCTCATTAAATTCTGATCTTGACAGCATTGTCCAATGGGGAATTAAAAACCGTGTAGAATTTAATGCTTCAAAAACTCAGTGCTGTCTTCTGTCGTTAAAGCAGAACCCACCCCCCATGCCGCTATCCATGAGCGGCACTTGCATTGAAGAAACCGATCAGCTTTCAGTCCTCGGCATGTGCATCACAGACCACCTCTTGTGGAATGAACACATATTTGATGTCGCCAAAAACGCTGCAAAGTGCTTGGGCTTTCTTCGAAGGTGCAAGAAATTCTTCACCCCGTCTGATCTGGCTGTAATCTATAAGGCCTTCATTCGTCCAAAGCTGGAGTATAACTCGCACATTTGGGCAGGAGCTTCCAGAACTCATTTGAATCTTTTGGATAGAATTCAAAATAGAGCTCTAAGAATGATTGGCGATAGAACTATAGTGTAAACATTTACATCTCTAGAACATCGTCGAAATGTTATATGTCTCTCACTATTTTATCGCTATTTTTATAAACATTGTTCCAGCGAAATAGCCAGTTGCATTCCTCCCCTTAAATTTTTCAACCGTAATACTCGCGCTTCTAGGAATGCTCATCAGTTTACCCTTGAGCCCAACTTCGGACGTACTGTCAAGTACAGAGATTCTTTCTTTAGCCGTACAACGCGAATGTGGAATACTTTACCCGGCTCTATTTTCCCCTCCCATTTTGATATTCAGAAATTCAAAACCAATGTGCATCGGTATCTCCTCTTGCATCCTTCCCTACTTTCCTAACGCTCGCACTGTGCTTGTTCATTTTAAGGGTAGTCAAAACGCCTTTAGTGCGCGCATCCGTTTAAAAAAAAAAAAAATTAAAATTTATCAAACCACAAAACATATATGTTAAAAATAAAGAACAAAGTTTTTCTATAATACAAAAACATGTGTGTAAGAACAAGATTGTCGTGAAAAGATCATTTCGTCAAATATATATATCTAGTTCTATGTTTATAAAAGTTCAGGTTTCAAATATTTATATTAAAGATATCGAATAACTTTAATTTCTTTAATCTATTATGATACCTACTCACTAAAATTTAATAGGTCCTTTGAATCACTTCACTGACTGGTTTAATTCTGGTCAAGTTTTAAAATTTGAGGAATTTAGTAATAAAAGTAAAAAATGCCAGTAAGTCTTGCAAATTTGGTTCAAATCAATCAATCAAATCGTTAACAGACAAATTTCTCACATAATTTGGAGGTGTCCGATTTCAAACCTTTTTGCAAAGATATTCGCCCAAACTTTTAAACAGTCCTTGTTTAGAGAATAAATCTAACTCTAGTTAAAGCAGTCATCTAGTTGCGAGCCCTTGTCTAACTTTATCTAAATTTTAAGCACACTACACAACTCTTCTTATTAAAGTATGCAGATCTAACGTTAATCAAACGTATGTTGAACACACCTTATTTTGACAGATAGAGTAATGGAGTAGAATGAAAATTAAACATAAGCACATGAACACATAAAATATATTTATAAATTTATTAAAGCTTGGTAAGATTTTTCAATTTTCCATTAAAAATCGAAACGTCGTTTTTTCCAATCGGTATCTTGAATAAAATTCAAGGTCCTCCAGTTCTTCGAATTCGAAGAATGTATTTTTGGTTTTCTAAAAAGCTCAAAAACTTCAAAAATATTATAATCTTCTTCTTCAGAAAACATTTTTCTTTCATTTGTTCATGAAGCATTTTGCTCTGTTTAAAGTTAGACAACCTATTTAACGTTAAGGGATACTTTTTGTCATTAAAATTATCAAGAATTGGACCCTTACTTCAAAGCTAATTTTTAGAGTCGACTCCCATTTTAAAACTAATTTAGAGTAGGGTTTACATGTTTTAAATAGTGCCCTATTGCAGGTTGAATGAGATGGCATTTAAATATTAAATATCATAAGAATACCATTGAGACATCATCCGATTCAGATGTCCTTGTTTGAGGTTTGCATCGATTCCTTTTGCAAAATTTTTTCATTACCTGTTCCTGCTAAGACTGTTTTCAGCAGTATTTTGCAGAAATTTGTTGCACACTGTGCAAAGAGCTGAGTATTTATTATTGGTTTTCACCAAGAGATAGCGTAGATCTTCATCTTCAAAGGCTTTGTTTTTAGGTCGGCCATACATCTTAATTGCACCCACGCGCCTTAAACTTTTATATTTAAAGAACTTTTTTTAATTTATTCCTTGAAAGTTTTATTTCTATGGAAAATATTAAAACTACCTGTCTGTCGTTGAAGCAAAAACTTTTCGGAATGATTTTATTTGTACGATTTAAGATGTCAAAGTTATTGTTTACATTGTGGGTATATTGTCTACATTGTTGGCATATTGTCTACATTACCGACATTGTGGACCGATTGTCTACGTTGAAATGTAGACAATTAAAGTCGACACGTAGAGGAACAACACTGCGGGATAATTCCAGTAGCCTCCCCACCATAATACCATTTTTCAAATAAAGCTATTCTGCCCGTATCTCTTCTGAATAAAATATATATACTTTCGATTTGTCTGTGTTAATTTGTAGACTATTATATTTGCAGCAATTTTAATTTTGTAGTTTATTTATATCAAAAGCTGTAGATATCTTTGTGATTTGATTTTGAATCAAGATGTCTGCGTAAATCCTTGTGGTAATTTTGATACCTTTAGCCCCGATTCCTGCTTCCAGGTAGTCTGAGTCTGATATATCATCCAGAAACGATGAGAATATAATATATGATATGCCATTTAATTGTATAAATATGCAAACTGTCTAAACATATTGTAAACAGAAATTCTCCTTAACACCATCAGTATAAAGTCTTAAGAGACAAATGATTGATTCATCTGACAACCAATGGATTTACAAAGGCCATAGAAAGGCTAAAGCGCTCACTTAAACAAGAACAGACATAAAACGGGAATTCAAAAGTGGATGCCGGATATCCTTCAGACACTAAAAGCTTATTTCATGTCGACCATTACGGTTTCTAGAATTGCATTTCCTTTCCATATAACTCATGTCCTTTTACTCGAATATTGACTTCGACAGAATTGAGACCTAATGGAAAAATAAAACAGAAACTGCAACTATTGATTTATTGAAACATGAAATCGAAAATTCGAATTCAGTGTTAGATATTGAGGTACGAAATAAATCGAATGCAGTATCTATAATGGAATTGTCACTTCCCGGAAAAGGATGCATACGCAAAAAAAATAACTGGATATATAGGCTTCCTACAAACAAACTGCCTCTCACAAAACCTCCTTCTCACATATTGTATCCTGCCTGCTTTTCCCTTCACAGAGAAATGTACAACAAAAGTCCTTGTGAAATGGTAGAATTGCTTCCAAAAAAAATGAAATTATTCCTCCCTGTTTGGTATTGAGTTACTGCGACCGACAGCGGTTAGGTGGTTTTTGCAAATGCTGAAATTGAAGGATATCCTCTGTAGAAGAACTTTACCTATTGTTTTATATCCTTTGGAAACTTTTTGGGGGAATTTATAGTGCGAGCTTATAACAATCTACCTGCGATCGTATATGTTGTTAGAAATCAACTACTTGGTCATTGTTTATTTTTTAACTCTTTTCTTAACAATAACTAAGTTATAACTTTGTTCAAGTTTTATTATAATATAATAAACTATATATGTATATATGATGGTATAGGTATGTAATGTATGTTATCGACTTTTCAAAGCGCTTGTGCCATTCACTGATGATTGTGGTATCATAAAAAAGGCAAAGTTAGGCGAATGCCAAACAATTGTATAAGAAGTCATTGCGTGCGATGGGGACTGATATAAAAACACACACACACAAAAAGAGTTAAAGGATATAAGAATTCGAATAAGGTTAAATTTAGCTTATACTTAGTAGTAATGGTATAAATTTTATTTTATCTCAAAAGTTTAAGTGAATTATTACATTTTCTGGTCTTGAATCATCAAAGGGTTTTCCGTAATCCTCTTATGGTTTCATTGTTTATATTCGTCGAATATTTATAAGTATAAAGTGTATACTCTTAGAGACAGTTTTACCATTTTCGCCACCTATTAATTTTGAAGGAAAAAGAGCCTATGACGAATAGAAGACCCAAACAAATATCTGAGGTTTTATTTTTGCTAAAAAGATGTGTTTTATTTTTCTTTGCAAAACAGATGTGTAAAATGAATATCCTATCTACCACACTTTCAAACAAATAAAACTTGCGATGTCATTACTTTAAATGAAATTAAAGTTGCCCCTCAGGATGTGGAAAGGTCATGGGCACAAGATGGAAAGTAACTAGGATATGTAAAGGGTGGCACACGAATCGTGCTACAAAAAGAAATTTAAATAACTTTTATTTTAATCGATGTATTTCATTAATTTTTTTTATTGGATTAAAAATAATTTTTTTTTTAAATAACTAATGGTTTTTAAAGATGATAGACGGCAAATGACATCCACGCTCATCGACGCATATGGGGCACCTGATCAGAAAATGTTTCATTGCGGCCTGAAGGGTTGAAATTGGGATCGCCTCAATTATTGTCTTAGTCTTAGTGGACTGCTTCAATTCAGTCAAATCGCTGCATCTTGTTGAAACCAAATCATGCCGAAATGGATACGTCTTCGGCGAAGTTCTGGGTAACAAAAAATCCTTCAAAATCTTTAAATAACGGTCCCCATTGACAGTTTGTATTACACCGTTTTCTTCAAAGAAGTATGGCCCGACAATACACCTTGATGAAACTGCGCACCACAGAGTGACTCGTTCTGGGTGCAGTTCCGTCTCATGGAGCATTTCTGGATTAGACTCACTCCATATACGGAAATTTTGCTTGTTAACATTGCCGTTTAAGTCAAAATGGGCCTCATCAGACATGAACAAACAATTTATCAATGTGTTGTCTTCTTCGGCCATTGCAATCATTTTTCGGCAAAATTCCCGGCGAACTGGCAAATCCTAATGGTTTAACTTGCTTGTAATTTGGACTTTGTACGGAAACAAGTTTAAGTCATCATGAAGTATCCGTTGTAATGACCGTCTGCTAACTCCAATTTGGCCCGATAAGTTCCGAGTCGAAACACTTGGATTTGCCTGTATTGCCGTTGCAACAGCCACGATTGTATCCTGCACCCGAAGATTGGGATCTCGATGATACGGTCTTCGTTCGATGCTTCCAGATCCGGCAAACATGTTCACCAGCCTCATAACGGTCCATCTACTCGGGGGAGTACCGCCAAACTCCAGCCTAAATTCCCTTTGGCCGGAAATGGTTCATTCATTTTGATAAATCTAAATAGTAGCCTAAAAAATATAAAGAAATAATCCGATTACTCACACTGAAAAAAAGTTATTACGTTTTATTTGTGTAGCACGGTTCGTGTGCCACCCTGTATTAGTTCAAATTGCGCACTGTGTACATAAGAAATTGAGAAGACAATAAGAAAAATAACTTTTTACTGTACACAAAACAAATATTGCAATCCAAGGAACATTCATCAATTTTGTGATTGATTAAATTGTATGGACCAATTATTTACGTAAGCTCAGCTTCCGATAGTCATTATTAAAACATAGTTAAGGAACTTTCCATGTTTTTGAAAGAAAACTTGCAGGGGTTATCTTGGTCTAGTCAAAATTAAAATTGTATTGTATAGGTATCTGTCAAGTGAAAGCAATAGAATAGTCTGGCTTGCTTTGATATCCAGTTCTTACAAGCAATTTATCAATTTATTATAATTTTGTCTTTAATTTTTAAAATAAAGTTTAGATATTGTGAATATTTTCTATGAGATCACGATGACCGTATATGGTCTCGACTAAATTATTATCTGAACGATTTTATCAAAACCGTTTTACAATTCGGCGAAGAAACCGTGTTTACAAGATTTGGGTATTCAAACGACTTCACTGTAAAGAAATGTGGCCTTATATGGCTACCTTTAGGTATCACTGTTTTTTTTAGATAAAAAAAGAATTCTATGAATATAATTCCGTATTGGAAAGCACATAGGGATCCGCCTTAGATATAAATCATATATGAAATAAAATTCGCAACTGGATCGCACGTACCTGCGCTAATGTTCGATCACATTGTATGCAAAAGATTCGGCAAAATATATTTTTAGTCTTTTTTCACTTAAAATTCTTTAATTTTTTCTACAACAAAATTGGTATGACAATCCTAAATATTTTTAATAATATAAATGAAATTTCAGAAAGAATCGTACAACCGCTTTGGAAATATTGAATTTTCAAATTCCTTTTTTTTCAAAAATGCAAAAAACTATTTTTTGAAAATGAGTATTATTTATAATTCGAAGAACCTCCTGTAGAACATTTTCCCGGTAAGCCGTTTATCAAAAATTCGAAAATCGATAAAATATGGTTGTTTGGCAGGTACCGTTAAAAACAAAATTTAAAAAAAAATTAGTTCAAAATGTATGCCACACCTAAAGTAGTACAAATACTTTTTTTTATTGAAATCGTAGAGCCTATTCGAGATAATTAAGATTGTAGCAAAAATTGTATGGCAATTACTGTTATTTTTGGTGCTAAAACAACGATTCAAAAATCTATTTTAGACAATCACCTTAAACTCCTAAGCACCAAGTTTGAACAAAATCGGTTTAGCCGCTTAGGCTAGACACGACAGAGACGGAATTCCGGGACCACTTTTTTTGCTGTGTTCTCTATCATCGTTATGTCAAATTTGATTTATAATCTCGAGTTCGATTTTTTTCCAAATGCTAAACTTCACTATAGTACCTATATCGCAAGTAAGAAGTTTATAGAGCGTGATACATATTAAACCAGACAAATTTTCCACATTTGATTGACATGAGAGGCTTGATAAAAATAATTGGTCATTAATTCTAGTTAGAACGTTTATAAAGGCGGACGTCTAAGTAGAAAATCCTTATAATCGACAACAAGTAAAACGAAAGCATATAAGAAGAAATTAATTGGACTAAGGACTGGTTAGGAAAGATTTTAAAATGTCCGTCTTTTGATTTGTTGAACGAATTGGGCTAAATGTGATGCTTTATTCCTGATTTTGAGGTAAACTCCTCATGTCCAGGGTCTTTTTGAAGAAAGCGAATAAAACTCGGATATAGAAAGGAGAATTCGACAATTACCAGTTATAATTATTTCTTTGTATTCAATCAGGTTCTTTTACAATCGTGCAATTTTATATTCTTAAAATAACTAACAAGGTATTCAATATACTAGCAAAGCTTTTATATTTAAGCTACAGGACACAGGAGTAGACTCAGCCCCAAGACGTTTAATTTGAAGAAGGGCACTGGGGAATATTTGGAATTTAAATTCCAGCCTAAGACTAACCCGAGGGAAAATTACTTGGCTCTAAACTAACTCTGAAGAAGAGAGTAGGGAATAGGTGGTTTATAGGAATCTAATTCCAGTCCAAGGCTAACCCAATGGAAAATTACTTTTTCTTTCCCAAAAAGCCCGCCTTAAATGGCAAAACAGTGTACAAAATAAAGTTTCGCGGAATTGATCACCAAGTTGGCTGCCACTAGGGATCAACGGGAATCTTATTCATCAGCAATAACCAAACCCGAAATCAAGTTATGCTTTCGAGTGTACAAGTTTCCTCTCTTCGATACGGGACTGACATTTTAACAGGCTACGTCCTTTGCCGTACGCACAGATCACCGATGACGGTCTGCACTGTTGGCTGCCTTGGTGGCATGGCCTGGCGACGATGGTAGATAGCAGTAACCCGCTCCCCATAACCGAAGTAGACAGAATAGCCGCCGCGTATGATTATGCTAAGCCCAACTGGAATGGGACTGGTGCAGAGAATAAAGAATGGAATGGAAAGACATAACTCGAAAAAAGGCAAATTATTTCCCATGCGAAGTTAATTCCCGTGAATTTGTGCCCCTGCACCTGCACCAAAAACAACATACGGCCGCCAAAACCTTCCGCCTAGGTATAATTTTAATAATAATTTTAACTATATGCCAGTAAGACCTAAGGTCTTTTTAAATACATCTCGCGATAACATATCGCGAAAGATTTTTCACGAAAAAATGATTTTAAACAATTTGTGCAAGGAATCTAACTTGACTACTCTTTCCCAACCATCATTTATATATTTATGTATATGTTCTTGTATCTTGCGAGAACTCATATTTCAGAACGAAAGGCAATAATGTAATTCAAAAGGGTACTGACGATATAAATTACAACACCTTTTCCATCTTTAGGAAAATTTATTTTACTCCATGTCCTTACTCCTTAATCGTTAAAATTCATTGATTCGTGAAAATTGTTGTCTTGGAGGGATGCAGAATTACAACTACCTTTTATCTTTTCTTGAGAAAATATAAATAATTTAAAGTCTGAACTGATGCAGAGAATTAATTTTGATACTGTTCCAATTTGTTTATTTTTTTTTTAAGGATGGGAAATTAAAAAAAAAATATCTTTCCCCATTCGCTTGATGATGCAGGAAATTGAAGTCTAATTTCGGAAACGAACGATGTACGATATAATTTGAAATTTTAATGTGAATTCCTTCAAATATTTCAACAGCCATGTACTGTACATGACAGAAAGAGGTGTACAAGATCTAAAATATTTTAGGGGCAGAAACTAGACTATAATACTTTTCAGAATATTTTGTGGGAGCTAAATTCAAAATGAGAATGTTGAAAAAATTACTAGTGTTTTTTTGAGGCGGATAACTTTAAATTGGTATGGCATTATTCCTTCCTGCGATAGCTGATTTAACAGTTTTTGATTGTTTTGAAATAAGTTTGGATTGGCTTATTGAATATTAACAAAATGACCTACAAAATATATAACTAGCTTGAATGCGTGAAGAATTGAAAAATTTCATCCGAAAAAAGCGTACATAAACCCTCAGTTTCACAGTGCTAATTTAAACTTCAGATCAACAATTTATTCGGTTTCGCCGAGATTATTCTGCCGTTTAAACTTCAGTTCAGCGTTTGTATTGTTTTTTTAAAGAAAGAATTATAGCCGTGGCGCGATAATTATGTGCCTGTCAACCTCGTGGTCGCAGGTTCGATTCCTGCCGTTGTCAATGTCGTCTTATTTTCCATTAAAAAACAATTCTAAAAATTTCCATAATATGAGTTGCTATTTACTCATTACATGCCGTTCAGACATAACGCTAACAACATGTGATTGAGTAAACTAGTATAAATATGACAAAGATATAAATAAAATAATGTGAATTATAAGAGACATAAACAAATTAGACACGGTAATTTTCTCCGCATTAGTTCAGCCGCCATCCCTGGAGATAAATCTGAGACAACAACCACCTCGCGCCACACATCCTAACCCTCTTTCGCTTCTTGCACATGACGCCTACGCTGTTTTTAAAACATATAAAGGGTAATCAAAATCCCTAGAGCCCGTGTAAGATTATAAAAAAAAAAATTGTGAATTCAAATGTTATTGAGTTGCTATAGTGATTTTGGATATTATTTTATTTATTATTCTCGTTCTTTCGTGTTTTTTTGTGTCAGAGAGAGGAAGGGAGGATGAAACCAAAAATATGCTGCCAACTATTTTCATAAAATGCAGTTAAACGAAGTTCAACTGATCTGAAGATCAGATCTCACTATGAAATTGATCTTAAGTTTAAACTCCCACTGTGAAACTGGGGGTAAGTAAATAGAGTCAACTCCGCTTAACTTAAATGGCAACATTTTTTTTAATTAAGGGACGTTTGCTACTAAACCTAAATGAACTTTGAATGAACTGAATAAAGTTTTAACCGGAGTTCTGATAACTGAAAATAATTTGACTTGTCCAATCTAAAAATCCAAGCATGATATAAAATTAAAGAACAAAGTATTTTTCATAGATGATTTGCTCTATTTTTACGGTTGTGTATATTTCAAAAATATAAGTTGTTTTCAAGACCATCAAAATCAACAGCCTAAACAAATTATTGAAAATACGAAGTGTAGTACTCACTGTGTGTTTTTGTGTGGATTGAAAACTCTAATAAATTACTTCAATTCAAATAATATTTTGCTGTCAAAATTGACAGAACAGTCAAAGTCTAGATTACTATTGCAGTGTTATGCCATACTTTTACACGTGTGACAAATTACCATTAATTCATGTCATTAAACCATGGCAAAATCAAAATCATTAATAAGTATTTACAGTTGCACACTAATTGATAATGGCAATCTGCCATAAAAGAATGAGCAAGTTCATTCTTCCTCACGCCATTCCCATTATTTTCAAAATGGTGTCATTGTCCAATTACATGACGCCATTTTCGTCTTTTCTAAAGACGAAATTGATAAATGTTCAAACCATTTGCACGATTTTGTCATTAATGTCAAGACAATGGAAAAAATAATAACAAATTGTCACTCGTGTAAGTCCTGCATTATTCATTGGCCTTCGTCGTAATTATGTGTTTGAGCTAAAGTGCCCTACATACGGTCAATGTTTATAGTCAATATTCATTGAAAGAATTTTCTGTCAAAAAAACATTTCACAAGCCTTAACATTGATAGTTACATTCTTTCTAAATATGGACGAACTTTTATTAATTGATATAGCCTCAAACAACTATGATGTGAAGCTGCAAAGCACTCAGCCATTTTTATTATAATTTTTTTTATATAAACGACACTTTAACTTTGACATAAAAACTGAAGGTACCACCACACGATAAAGAAATTGTCAATAAACATTGAAGACATTGAAGAAAACCAAATCAATTTTGATTCCCTTCAATGTCTTCAATGTTCATTGTGAATGACATTGAAGAGCATACAAACGATCAATATTCATCGAGCAATGACTTGTTCAATAAAAAATGACAATAAAAATTGATCGTGTGTAGGGCTCTTAACAGGCGGGTTTAAATTAACCGAAGCATTTTTGTTATTAGAATTAAGAAAAAATAGACCATAATAAATTTTGTATACAGTTAACCGATATTTTTAGCACAACGATGTTATAATAAGCGGACTTGACTGTACTTATGTAATTTTCAGCAATGGTACGAAATGGCTCTAGCGACGCTACGCCTAAATGGTTTCTCTCTCGTTTTTTCAGCTAAAAATCGTCATTTTATTCAGGTCCATAAGAATTCTTGGTATCAAAACCCAGCTTTCCTGCGCTAATTAGGTATAAGTTGCCTACGTAGCTATATCTGAAAGTGTTCTATTGGGAAAAAATGACTGTTCTGATTATGAAAAGCAAATAATAATGCTTGCTTTTAAAATCAGAATCGAAACCAAAAGCAATCACACATTCATATAAGGTGTTTTCATAAAGGCAGAAATTCTGCACTAGTACAATGCATATGTGCAGCTAACACGAAGGCCTGATATGACTGCGCAATCTGCTTGATCACGATGATATTTGGACGTTTACCAACACTCCAATTAACAGTAGGATTCAATTCAAAATCTGACTGTATGAACACGTCTATTGCCGGATTTAGACGACTGCGAAATTGGCAAAATCAAAATCTTGGCATTTAATTTTTTTGTCGTGCAAGTTGTCGAAAATGAGGCAGTATATTTGTCATTAAAAAACTACAACTGCCAAAAAAATGCTTCAGATTATGGATGTTCATCGATGTTAAGGAAATATCGATTTTAAAATTTAAAAAATCGATGAGGAAGCAAGGAATAAAGGAAATTAGTTAGATAATTATGAACATCGATGATGAGTACAGTGATGATATTTCACTGATGTTTTCTCAATATCGCTTATTACTACTTCAGGTTCAGATTTCATGTGAATTTGACAGTCTATTCGCTTACCTCAATTTACCCAGCTAAAATGCTAGATCTACTTCAGGGCGACCCTAGGTTTAAAAAAACATAGAATTTGTTCACTAGGGTTACTTTTGGCTTTTTAAAAAGCAAGTGGTAACTTCAGAGGTCAACAGTGCTGTGCTATGTAGACTAAAAATGTAGACTACATGATAGACAATTCCCAATTGTCGACAATGAAGACATTGTAAACAATTCGTAAAACCATCATAATTCATAATTTTTCCTACTAAATTTTATCAAACCCCGCAAAACATAAATGCTTAAAAAAAAACAAAGTTATTCTATAATACAAAAACATGTGTGTAAGAAGTCGTGAAAAATTATTTGATCTAAATCTAAACGTATACCTAGTCCTACACTGAACCTGATTTGGTAGTGATATGAATAAAAATGTAGGTATAATTGAAGAAAGGGTGATCAATATACGGTCAACAAAAACTATGTTTTAATTTGACGTTAATTTTCTAGAATTTTTAGTTAAGTTGTTAAATCCACATAATTTTGTCAAATTAAATTATGCGCAATTGTAAAATTTAATGATAAACGATTCTTCAAATTAAATAAACGTATTTATCATTTTAAGATATTCTTCAATTTGACTATATTTGGTCTTCATTTTCAGATTAAATTTTCTTCGAAAAAAAAATAAAATATTCTTCAATTAATTTTTGATGAATTTTCTTCATTTTCACATTCTTCAAATTGAAATAAATTATTCATACTTACATACCTACATTTTTAAATTGATAAAGTTTTCTTTAATTTGATGAATTGTGGTCAGTGAGTTTTGTTCACTTTCACGTTAATTTTTTTTAATTTTAATAATAGGCGTCGCAGTGTTTTTCAAATAAACGTATTTATTCCCTTTAATCCAAAATTTGGTTTTAATTATGAACCACTTTGCACAGCATCAAAAAAATCCTGAAAACAAATTTTTTTCTTTGATTAAAAAACTATACCAATTTGATTTTAGTCTAAAACCATTTTATTATTATAGGCGTGTTTTTTTCTAAGCCCCGGGGAAATTGGACGAAAAAAACGATGAGTAGGATTAACAATTTGCATACTAAATCCAACAACAACTAATCCCCGGGGGTGCTTAGCTTAAACCCAGAGAATTCTCGGGACTTAGCTATTGGAGAGGATTAAAACTGTGCTACCAAAATCTGTTTCACCAAGTTATCGATAAAATGTATAGAATCAATTTTGACATTTTCCGCTTTTGTATTGCCTCTATGGTGTCGTAGATTTTTTCCACCTCGCCATGAGCACAACCTTCTACAGCGATTTTCATTTTTATTATATGTATATTAAAACTTGACTGTGAAATTATTATTAAATAAAAAAGTATTTCCTGAAGTTGATATTCGTTCAATTAACAAGAAAAGAATGAACTAGAAAACAAAGGTTTCTCTTTCTTGTTTTCGGCTGCGTTTTTTTGTACACGTGAGCAACCCAATACAGATTCTCTGCTACATCCTAGGCATACTTCAATCTTCTTAATCGTCGTCCGCTCTTGCTCAGACCTATATTCCTAATGACATAGGAACTGAGCGTCCCGTCCCGAATAAACAACTCGTCCACTAATATCATATCAGCGACCGACGAATGGGGTAGTTTTCAAGTAGTTGAATTCTATGTACCACTGTATTTGTGAAAATTAAAATTAAAAGAAAAACACATCGGCTAAAAACAATTTCCAAAATAATTGATTTCAATTTTCAAATTACTTGATTCACATTTTCTTGTATATATAATAATTAACTTGGTTCTTTTTATGTTATTTTAACAGGAAAGTAGTTTAAATTCAATAAATATATCGAAATAACACAAAACAAATGAACCCGATGATTTTTAGAAGGGTGATGATGAGGCAAACAGTGATGTTTGTTTTCTTCTGCATTACAGCTGTTCTTCAAATGTCATCTTGCAAATTAATAGTGCTACCAAGTATTTCACTAAGCGCCTTGGTCGTCTTTTTTCAACCAATTCCCCCGGGGATTGCAAAAAAACGCACCTTATGTTTATTATACACAAGCATCCGTTTACACGTAGCGGTTCAACTCCTCGCAAGCCGCTACGGTCGATCCAACTAAAAGGAAACTCCCTTGTTTCCACGGCTGTCACTCACCAAGTTTGCCGTTGCGTTGGTACTAAAAAGCTGTCTAGCAAGTGGAAAATTGCACACGATCGACCATCTGAAATACAGTAAAAGAAGTTTTTATAAGCTTTATTTCAATATTAAAGTGAAAACTAAGTATGAAATGAATAAGCAATAATGATGATTTACATATTATTGATATTTTCTTTCAAAAATGTATTAGATTTACTTTACGTTAAGTTTTCTGTAGCTATCATCCTATCGAAAAACACCCGAATCCTCTTCCTCAAAAATTGGAATATTTTCTTTTTTTTTTTGAAAAATCATTAAAGCTTAAAGCATTTGGAACCAGGAACTTGATATCAATCTATAATAAGGTACAAAATTTCATGAGTTTTTATAATCTATGCAAGCCTTTTAAGATTACCAGTTTGAAGCCCATAGGATTCTTATTCTTATATTCTGCTATAGATTTAGACTCTACAACTTCAAGAAGTCGGTAGTTCCTTGAGGCAGCCCAATGCACGGAGAGCAAATGTAGCTTGTTGGTGTTCTATAAGTAATGAAATCTTTCAAAAAAAATCAAAATATTTAAACAAAATTGTAGGTAAAATCAAATAAGAATACGAGGAACACATTTATAAGAAAAAAATCGAATAAAATATGTAAACACTAGAAAAAGCACAGTTTCACATGTAATATTATCTAATTTGTAACATTAATTTAATAAAAAATTGAAAACACTTACTTCCAATTCTCGATTTTCAATTTACATAAATCAAACAAGAGTAATTATGAAAGCAAAAGTCGCGAGAAATGCACATTATTTAAACAAACACGACTTTACCTTCTTTTTCTAAATTTTAAACGCCATTCAAATTAATTAAAATATTCTCCTATGTTCCTGTTTTTTTTTTAAGAATTTTGCTTGATATGACATAAATGACTTACCTTTTGTGGTCTTATTTAATAACTTACATTGATTTCTAAAACTTAATGTAGGCTCTTCTTCACAATATAATTCACTTTCAAACTTTAAATTAATCTTTATACTTTCAACACTTTGCGGATAGTGAAAAAATAATTATTTTTCAACCGAAATAATAATTCTTCAATTTGAAGAAAAAAATGTCAAACTGATGAAAATGCTTTCCTGTATTTCACGAAATTTATTGAATTTGACGAATTGAAAAACTGGTGTGGTTGAAAATATCCTCAGTTTGAAGAGAACATTTTTCTAAATGAAGAAAATGCTTTGCTACTTAACGAAAATTATTCAGTTTGGAGAATATGACAAAATTTTGTC
Organism: Philhelius pedissequus; assembly: GCA_910595825.1. Taxonomy (NCBI): domain Eukaryota; kingdom Metazoa; phylum Arthropoda; class Insecta; order Diptera; family Syrphidae; genus Philhelius; species Philhelius pedissequus. Next base: position 70,692,362 of record OU343160.1, on the reverse strand, counting down.
AAAATGATTATAATTTAAATGCAGATGAGATTTCGTCAAATTGAGGAAAATTTGTTTAAATAACAAGTTTTTAATTCATATACACTTCTGAAGAACACCAGGGCCCATGTTCTGTAACTCAGGCGATAATCCCAGGATACTTTAAGTATTAATGAAGATTTTTTTTCAATTTGAGGAAATTATACATTTGGACAAGGCAGTTGTATAGAATTTTGTTAACAAGAATGGATTTTTTTAAGTGATTATTTTTCATTTTCAAAAATATTTTTTTTTCGTCAATAATTTTTCTATTTGAATAATGTACTAATCTAGACGCAAACGGAAGAAATCTTACCGATTTTGAAGAATAAATCTTCAAAAATAAGAAAAAAATTGTCAACTTGAATTATTGTTTCTTCAAAAATTAACAAAATATTTTCGTCAATATGTTTCAAATACCTATATTGTGCAGTATTCTTATAAACTACCTACATTCTTAAATTAAAAATCAGGCGTTATTTTTTTTTTCAAATCGGTATCTTGAATAAAATTCAAGGTCCTCAAGTTCTTCGAACCGATTTTCTCGAAGAACATGTATTTTTGTCTTTCTAAAAAGCTTAACATCTTGAAAAATATTAGAACCTTCTTCTTCAGAAATTGGTTTTGTTTACTTTTCGTTATGAAATGTCAAACGTCAACTTGAAGAGGTTTAGTTTAAGAAAGATAAGGAAGTGTTTTGCTCTGTTTAAATTTAGACGACCAATTTAAAGTTTAAGTATATAATTTTAAAACTAATTCTTAGAGTTGACTACCATTTTAAAACTCATTTAGAGTAGGACTTAAATGTTTAAAATTTTGCCCTATTGGTTTTCCTCTGATAAAATGGTTGAATTAATGACATGGCTTTTAAATATTAAATCATAAAAAAAGCATTGAGACATCATCCGATTCAGATGTCCTTGTTTGAGGTAGTTTTGAAATCAATATTTAAATTATAATAACTTTTTTCATTTCCTGTGCCGGTTTTCAGGAGTATTTTGAAGTTTTGTTTTACACTGTGCACAGAGCTGAATATTTATTACTGGTATTCACCAAGACATATCTAGCTTAGCTCTTCAAAGCTTTGTTTTAAGTTCGGCTAGGCATAAAATTAATTTTGATTTTATAAAACGTAGCATTATCTCTATTAAATTTAATGTAAATTCTACATACTATGGGCAAATTCCTAAACGCAAATCTTACGCATGCATAATATGCTAAGCAAACTGTCCCTAAAGGCAAACAGAAAAATTTCTGCTAAGCACAATGTCCCAAAACGCAGTTCATTCTTTTTTCTTGTGCAAACTTCATTGCCATTGTGCAAGTTTTAAACTTGTGTTGCGCACTTCACTTGTTTTTTAATTTTTATCGGGTTCGTGCATTTGCTTAGCATGAGACCTGCTTTGCAAATCTTGCGTTTAGGAATTTGGCGTATTAATCTTGTAGGTATACAAAATAATTAATCTATTAATGAATAAGCAAAAATGTATGTTGTTAGCAAGATTATTAAGTAATAAAATAATACAATACATCTTAATAGCAACCACGCGTTATATTATAATTTATTGCTTGAAACTTATTTTTTTATGGAAAATTTTAAAATCGTTGCAGATGACTTTTTCAAAATGTTTTATATGTGATATTTAAGATATCAAAATTAGAGACGTTAGGGGTAAGTGTACGCACTTTCGAATTTAAGTGTACGCATGATTCGGTGTAAGTGTGCCATATATATTGTCTATTTTCCCGCAATACTCTACTATTTCCCACCATCCCTAAACTAGAATTCGGAGCTTCTTTTAAGATGATGCTATACATTTTTATACTCACGGATCAAAAACTGATGATGGGATTGGTGGGGATGTGTACTCAAACAGCCTAATATTAAGTCTCTCTTTCCGTCTTCCTAAATATTGTAGCGTATTCCAGGCGGAAATAATGGCAATTTGAGAAGTCCTTTCTTGGGTCAAGGAAAACTGATATCAGCTACTGATATCCGTATCTTCTCAGATAGTCAGGCGGCTATTAAATCTTTGAAATCGTCCTCTACAAACTTCATTAACTGTTGTCAACTGCCGTTCATCTCTTATGGAGATGGGCGCAGCAGTTCAATGATCACCTATGTTGGCACAGGGATATCCCAGGGAATTGTAAGGCTTATGAACTTGCCAAAATTGGAACGACACTACCTTTATTACCTGACAAGCAACTATAGGTATACACACCGCTACTTGTAAGTTAATGCCGAAACAAGATGCTTTAGAAAGCACAAACCTAAGATGCAAGAATACAACCACCTGTCTGACGACAAAACAATTCTGGTCAAAACTTAATCTGAAACGCTGCAATCGAACCTACTATTTCTCATTCCTGTTCAGGAGAAAATATCGTTTTGAACTGACTAAGAGAACTGACCGTATTGTTTAGCTTGAGGAGTTTTCTAAGCGCACATTCACTTATTCCCACTTCGTCCGCAGCCCACCGCGCTGGTTTAAAACCAAACTGATAAGATGCTTAGCCTTATCCATTTGGCGTTGTTTCACAAATTTTTTCAGGATATTTCCAACATATGTTCGAGGCATATGAAAAAAAGAATAATAAAACATTAAATGTGTTTATTCATAACATGTAATAAATAGAGTTACGGATATATAATATTAAATGTGGAAGTGGCTTAGGAAAAAATGTATATGGATATATAAGTGAAGCGACAATTAGTTTGGTTTTAATTACATCAATAAAAAAAAGCGATTCCTTCAGCCGTATACATGCTAACTATATTCGTAAATAATATATCTACAAACTGACATTTTTTTCCTTTTGCATTCTTTGTCTGGGTAAGTTTACGCACACACTTGCCCCAAATGTTTTGCGAACACTTACCCCCACAGCAGTTTTTTTTAATATTTTGTTTATTTTGGACAAATTAACACCAAACAGAGTAAAATTTTCACTCAAATACAATGTACATATATACAATATATTCAATAAATAATTAGGACTCAATGTGTTAAAATAAAATCACTGAACACTACCACGTTTTTAAAATTGAGAAATATTTTAGTAAAACTAAGCTTTTTTTTGTTTGGCTTGATTTCACAAAACAAACAAATTTAAAGGGCCAACAATAATTGACCCAAGCGAAATACAGATACCTAGTTAATTGCGCATTTATAGATACTTATTATTTATTGTAATTGTCCAGAAATTGACTGTACGTACACTTACCCCAAACGACTCTATTGTCTACATTGTAAACCAATTGTCTAATGTAAACAATTAAATTCGACACGTAGAGGAGCAACACTGTAGGTCAACGAACAAACCTATTTTTTTAATGTCCCCTTTCACACAAGGAAACTGAGTTGCTGGCAACTGGGAGTTTGAAGGCGAGAAGGGCAAGAAGAAAGGGGAATGAAAAAAATCTCCCCGGTCAACGATTTGAAGAAATTTTTTTGACGTTTTGCTTTGCATTCCAATTAGCCCAATCCTCCCAGTCTCCACCTCAGTTTCTTGGTGACAGTTTCTTCGTGTGAAAGGTACAAGACAATTAAAGGAAAACGTCAAAAAAATTCCAGCAACTGGTTTTCCTGTGTGAAAGGGAACTATCATAATTGAAAAACAAACATTATTTTTGATATTGATTATACAATCACAATAAAATTCAGTATCGTCTGAACTAATCATCAGAGTGGGATTCCAGATTGCCAAATACAAACGCCATTAATCTTCAATATATTTACGTATTGTTATGTATTTTCATTGATCATTTTAAGGGTGATCTCGAACCATTTCCCAGAAACTCAATGCTGTCTTCTGTCGATAAAACAAAACCTACCGCCCATGTTACTTTTCATGTTTGGCACTTTCATTGAAGAAACTAAACAGCCGCAGTTCTTCATATTATGTAGGTTTAAATCACATAGCACCACTTTTATAGAATGACCGAGGTTATAAAAATGGAGCCGGCTTTCTTGCACAATGCCTGGCCTTCTGATCTCGCTATAATCTACAAACCCTTTTTCAATTCAAAACTAGGGAAGGTATTTAGATTTTCGTTTACTACTTCCATCCCTTGATCAGCACCCAAATGTATCGACGTATATGTCGCCATGTGCAATCCTTCCCTAAAACAATTCAAACGCAATACTCGCAGTTATAAGAATACTGCACAATTTACTTGGGAAGAAATTTTCAGTAACAACATACCATTTTTAAATTCATTAGTTAAAAACTAATAGCAAGTTCCTAAACACAAACCTTGCTCAAAATATTCTAAGCAAACTATCTCCAAACACAAACATAATTATTGATGCAATATGTAGTTTCACACTGTCCCAAAACAAAGTTCATATTTTTTGCTTGCGCAGAATTCAGCACATTTGTGCTAGTTTTAATGTTATGCTGTGCACTTCACTTGCTTTCCAATTTTAACCGCGTTCGTGGACTTGTTTAGCAAGAGACATGTTTTGCAAATCCTTGCGTTTAAGAGTTTGGCCTAATGTGAGTTTGGTTATTTCCTGCTACGCCTATTCCTGTTTTCCTAAAGCTCGTGCTCTATTTAGTTCAGGACATTTCTGTCTCATACCTCAAAAATGAAGGATTGTGTATATCATTTGTCATCGTTGTTTCACTTTAAGCTTGGAAGTAGATTTTGTGCCTTCCCGCTTATATACCCAGTTTCACTCGCGAATGCGGTAATTTTACCCCAGAAATAAAATAAAGAACATCTGTTATACTAACGGCTAATTTCTTGAGAAATTTTCTAAAATCAATTTAGAACTAGATCTAGTAGGTCCCAGCTTATCTGTAGAGCTTAATTTTAAAAATATTTAGAAGTCGGGTATTTCTTCACTTCATATAAAGTCAAACTAAAACTATTTTTAAGTTTTAAGAACTTTGTTTCCCAGTTTTTAAAACAAAGATCTAAGGAATATTTTTAAACTTTTTATTCACCGGTAATTTTTTTTTACCAAAAATTCTCATATGCCTTTCTTCAACATAATTTCATCTTCATATTCGAGAAAAATCTATATCCAATCGGCGAGACGAAAAACAAAGTCAATTTTAACAATATCAAAACAAATTAAAAACTGATTTTATTGAATATAGAAAGAATACATCAGATAGACTGGTATTACACGACGACTTATGGTCGCGACTTTTTTCGAACATAATGAGTGCGAAGAAAATTGCCCTGTGAGTCGCGGGCCAAGCTTTCGGCGACGCACTTTTGACGTTTCTCCTCACACTCATTTGTTACTGAAGAATACGCTTTATTTCCTATCCTTGCGTGTGCTGGTAATATCCACAGATGAGCCATACGAAGATAGGATACTTTCATTCGGTTGACCCTCCCAAACCCATTTGTAAACAATGTTGTATTGTAAATTTGGCTTTTGTAACCATAAATAGATTTGAAATCAAAATGGCTCTTAGCTTGTTAGGCAAACCAAAATGTATGCCGAAATTTCCCATCTTTGCGTTACTCATCTGTGGTGATTTCAATGTGACATTATAGATAATATAATACAAATAAGTATTTATTTACTTTTACTCACAATCAGCCCCAAATTAATTTTTCAGAATCTAGAAATATTTTTGACAATTGTTATAAATGCTAATTTTAAACAAAAAAGAAAACGAAATTCAAAGTAAAAGAAAACAGTTAAACTTGAGTCTTGACTCTAAGGTCAGGTGTGTAATAGCGCGCGCCTCAGCGTACGAAATTTCAAAGAAGAATTCGAAGAAAAGTCGCGACTCACAAGTTGTGGTGTAATACCAGTCTTATGTACCTAAAACACTAAACAATAATTTTTTTTGCCGAAAAAACAAAATCAGTTTAACCGAGTTCTAACGCGCTAGATTTGAGGATCCAGATAAATCAATGTTCTAGCTAAAACAAAATTCTAAATTCGAGTTCTAAGGCGTTAAAAGTTTTTGAAGAAATGAGTTACTCAACCAAGTTCTAATTTTTCGTTAAACCGAGGCCAAATTCCTAAACGCAAGATTCGCAAAGCAAGTCTCATGCTAAGTAAATGCACGAACCCGATAAAAATTGAAAAGCAAGTGAACTGCGCGACACACGTTTAAAACTTGCACAATTCCATTGAATTTTGCGCAAGAAAAAAGAATGAATTGCGTTTTGGGACAGTGTACTTAGCAGAGATTTTTCTGTTTTCGTTTAGGGTCAGTTTGCTTAGCATATTATGCGCAAGATTTGCGTTTAGGAATTTTCCCCGAGTTTTAGAGGTTAGAAAGAACTTTCTCAAGAAATTAGCCGTATATTATTTACCGGGAGTATTAATGATAAGAAAGAGACTAGAGAAATGCCAAATTATAAAAGTTACGAGTTACAGGTTTACCTAATTTTATTATGAAATATTTGTCAGCTTCCATTGGCTGTGGGACATTTGGTAATCTCTTTTCAGCTAAAAGATTGGGGCAACATGCAACTATTTTTTTAAGTCAAACTACCCGATATTGTAAATTTCCTTTTTTATTTTGCACTCTAATGACCTGTGAGGTTATCTAACTCTAAAATATGGAAAGCTTCCAAAGTATTCTTATTCCAAAATATGTACATAAGTACCTGTCTGACCCCCTCTTGTGCTAGCACTTAAGCAGATTGTAATTAATGACAGACTGGCCGGTGTTTCTCAGTTATCGATTTTTGGGCCGCTACTATTTTCTTATCTCTTGTAAAGCAAACTGCGCAAGTAGACATTTCTCATTTTTACTTGCGATTATAGGTACTAAACGGTGATTTTTTAAGAGCTTGGTTTTTGAAAATTAAAAAACTTGTAAAAAGTGAATGAAGTTTTTATTTGGATCGATAAATCAATTTCTGCCATTTACTTTTTAAAAATAATTTCACTTAAATGTTGCCCGCGGCTACGCTTCAGGTGGTCCATTCTGAAGGTCCAATTTTGGCAAACTTTTTCACACATTTCGGCCGGAATCTCACCAATGACGCGTTCAATGTTGGCTTCCAAGGCAGCAATCGTGTTTGGCTTGTCCCCATAGACAATAGACTTAACATAGCCCCACAAAAAAAAATCTAACGGGGTCAAATCACATGATCTTGGTGGCCAATTGACTGCGCCAAAACGTGAGATCAACTGCTCACCAAATTCGCCTCTCAATTGATGCATGGTTTCGCGTGCAGTGTGGCATGTGGCACCGTCCTGTTGGAACCACATGTCGACCCAGTTCAATTCTTGCATTTTCGGCAAAAAAAAATCTATTATCATTGAACGGTACCTTTCTCCATTGACCGTAACCCTGCGGCCTTCATCGTCCTTGAAGAAGTACAATGATGCCGCCTGCCCATAAACCGCACCAAACAGTGCATTTTTCGGGATGCATTGGTAGCTGCTGAATTGCTTCTGGCTGCTCTTCACTCCAAATACGACAATTCTGCTTATTCACGTATCCATTTAGCCAAAAATGAGCCTCGTCGCTGAAACGGACGTAGCTTGCGAAACACATTTTTCACAGAGCACGAATTTTGATAATAAATTTCAATAATTTGCAAACGTTGTTCAGGCGTAAGTCTATTCATGATGAAATGGCAAACAATACTGAATCGAAATGTCAAATGTTCGTGGAATTTGTCATGTGTGATCTGTCAAAAATATAAACGTCAAAAACCAAGTAGCAAAAAAATCACCCGTTATAAGGCAAGTTATGCATACCTAAAAAACAAATTCTAACAATCAAACATGACATTACGATCATAGGGACGCCTAAAAAAGTGATCGGCAAAAAATGTCTGTATGTATAATGAGCTACAGCCTAAACGGCTTAAGCAATTACCTTGGAATTTGGTATGTGTGATTTTTTGGCATTCCTCAGCGGGGAAATTGAAATTTAAAAAATAGCGGTACCTGCCATACAACCGTTTAGGAAAATCTTATTTTTCTCGAAAGCGGCTCCAACGATTTTGATAAAAATTTTGGAGAATTTTTTTTGTTGGCAATAGCTATCATTAAGTCTGAGTCAAGTTTACAGGAAAAGTCTATTAACGGCACATGAAAGGTATGGGTTTTTTTTTAAATTTTTGGCTTTCTCGGTAACGGTACATTGGATTTCTTTCAAATTTTATATCTGAAAAGATCTAAGTAGCCGAACTGATTCTCCATATCAAAATTTTGAATAGCTTTTTTTTTTAATTAAAATTAATTTTTAAAACTTTTTTCAAAAATCAATATTTTTAAAACTAATAAAAAAAATTATTTTAAATTTTATAATAACATGTATATTAATCAACTCTAAAAAAAACTACATACCAAAATTTCAACAAAAAAAATTTGTTTGCAAAAAACTAAGAATATAAAACCGGATTTCATAAAAATCCGTCCTACAATTTTTGAGATACTTTTTCATAAAATTTTCATTGATCCGTAACATCGAATGGTGTTCCTCGTTTTTTTGCTAAGAATCGATTAAAGTGATGGTTTTGGCAGTTTTAATAAGTTTAAAAAACAATTTTCTCAAGCCTATACAATATTCACTTTCATTATGTACATACTCGTACATGTATGTATATATTTACATTATTACCCTCCTAATATACTAAGAAACAATCAAGGATAACATATGATAACTATAGGCCAGCTACCTACCAACAGCGTCAGTGAGCAACACTAAAGTTGTTAGCTACAAGAGCAAGTTTGTACGATCCAGTTGTGCATTTTATTTTAGTTGATGTTCCATTTTTGTTTTCTTTCATACAAACCTTGGCCAGGAAATTAGAAACAAAACAAAGCTGTCAGGCCTACTTATTAGGGAAGAGCCAACAAAAACCTGATAAAAACACATAACCCAGATAATAAGAACAATATATCGATCTCACGTTTTGTGGTACAAAATATTATTTTTTATTAATTATAAACTAATTCTAAATTACAATGATTCTTAAATATAGTACATATTACATACTAGCCAATTTACACTTTTAAGATATATAATGCATTATTCTAAATACCAGCTATCTTACTATTTACATGTGATTAAGAATATAAAATGTTTTATTGGTTATTTACAAAAAGGATCACTCATACACTTGAAGTTATAATATTATTCAATTAAACTTATTCTCACTTAAAATTATTTTAAAAATTTTATAAAAACATTTTTACATAATATTGACAATTGGCATCTTTTATATTTTTAAATTATTAAGGTGATGCCACTTTATTAGAATGGCTCTTTTTGTGAGTGTACAAAGTGATGAAATAAAAACTAATTTAAAGTATTAGGTTAAAGAAATTTGCAAAAGAAAGTAAATAAGAAAATACATTTTTTAAACAATAATAATTTAACTTATTTAAAAAAAACTAATAAAATTTATTATACAAGGTCCAAATCAGGACTTAAACTTTCCATTTTAATATGGTCAAAGTTTAATTTATATGCTAACAAAAAATGGCTTCATAGATTTTCATTCGAATTTTAATGGACAAAATATTACATAGTAAAAATAGATGATTATATTAATATATTATTTAATTGAACTAAACAAAACATAAACAATATGGTAGAATGGCGAATTTGTTGCTGAAAGCGGGATGCGCGGCACTGGCAGGTAGAAACATCGTTGGGAGTTTGGAAAGATTAACGAATGAGTTTGACGATTATGATGACGAAAACAATCAGCATGTAATTCTGATTCCATATTTATTGTGAGTGGCATGGCGGATGTTTAAATTCGGGTTAATTGGGAGTCCGAACAATTGTGTTTGTGTATTTGGAATATCCACAGTTGAATTCATAATTTTGGTATTACGTTTTGGCGGGTCGAAGCTTATGTTGACAGCAGGGTTTACACAAGTGACGTTTTGTGAAACTTTAGCAAAAACCACAAGTGTAACATCATGTGAATTAAAGATGGTAACCACAGTACAGTCTTATAGTTCCTTGGCACTTAATCATATACATTGTTTTCAAGACTCTTGGGCCGGTGCTAGATCCATATATTTTCAGCATTCAATAGAAACCATTGTAATAAGGGTTGTTGAATTATAACTAAACAGGTTGTACGTATCTAATTCAGTTTGATTCAAGAGTATCAGCACTTTTCATTGATTCTGCTTACAAATAGTATAGAATGGGTGAGTTTGAAGACCGGGGCCAAATAGTGTGGTAATTCATATGTATGTACTGCACATAATCTTTTCTTTGAATAGCTACCAAGCAAATAGTTGAAGCTTGTTTGAATCCAAGGCCTGATAAAGATGCACTTCAAATATGGTAAATACTTCACCACCAAGGACAAAGGTGTTTTTTTAATTCTCTCGTACTTTGCGCGGTTGTTTCAAGCCTATTATATACATAAGTCGCTTGCTTCTGCGAATTGTATACACTATCTCATATTCTGTGCGGTTGTTTCAGACTCAGGTATTTACCCCTTCTGTTGGTAGTTGAAGTTCAACTTTACCCAGCTCTTCATGACGTTTATCAGGAATGATAATGTGTTGCTTAGTGGACAGATATTGTTAATCAACATGGCTTGTTTAATTCCTCCGTTTGAAGTTGAAGTTCAATTTTACACAGCTGTTCATGACGTGTGTGAGGGATAATAATGTGTGTTGCTATTATATCTTCAACATGGGTTGTTTAATTCTTCCGTGAAAGCGGTACGATTTCAAAATGTTGTATCATTGGAATTGGTCTTCTGAATGGCTTAGTTATGTTCGAGGTTACATGTTTTATTGGTGACAGATTTGTTAGAAGCTTTATTCTGACTTTTTTCCTTTAACAGTTCCGCGTGTGTTTAATCCATCACTCCGAAAAGTATATGTCGAATTGCGTCTATGAAACTTTAAGGATAAACGACTCATTTCATGATTGCCAACGATGAATATGGCATTTTTCTTGACAACTGCTCCTGGATATTCTGAAATCCGTTAAGATATTCTCATCAACAAATTTCACTGATCTGCTAACATCATCATATCGTTTGATATTATGTTTTGCTGAAGGCTACAATACACCAAGACGATTTTTGCAGCTTCACAACTCCTTGCTCTTCAAATATATTCCCAGATAGGTACGCCAACATTTTCAAATCAGGAATTAAAATTAAGTTAAAACTATAATACCTAGTAATAATAGTGAGTTTAATTTAATGGTGATTAGTTTAATAAAATATATTTTTACAAAGCTTACAATGTCACAAAATATAAAAGACTTTTGCCGTTAAACAAAAAATTACACATATTTAATTAATATCAATATTTTAGGTGTTGATAATAAACTTACAACTATTAATATACATTTTTGGTTTCTTAATTTTTTTTAAATATTTGTATTCTTAGATTTAGGATTATTATTTAAAGATTTATATATCTTTTAATCATAATTTAAATTTGGAATTTTTGCGTCTAGCGAAATTTTTTTTGAAAAATTCTTTTTCGTTAAATTTTGTATTCAACTTCACTCAACTTCTATTAAAATTTTAAATAATTATCATCTTTTTCAAGAGATGTCTTTTTTACTTACTGATGCCTGCCAAATATGTTATTCTTTTATTGCTTTTCTTTTATTAATCATAAAAAAACTCGACTTATAAAACATCTCATATAACACTTATTCAGCTTTTATAAAATTATGTTATAGAAATTCGAAAAGCGAAATCTTTTATAAAAAAAAATAAAAAGAATTATGCAGTTGTCAATCAAACAAGTAATCTTTTTTTTTAGTTTTTTTTATAGGTATGATTAATTTAGCACTTAGCAATGTAGAGCGAAAAAAGATTATTTTATTAATAATTTACTTTAAATTTGTATTATTTTCATGTATTATGTTTTTACTTGTAGTAAAATACCTGTAGATACTCGTAAATCGCTCGCCTTACTTGTTTGTTGTGTTCAGTTTCTCCTTTTACATACATTTTTTTTATTTATTTACCAAGATTAAAATATATGTTTATTTACCTTTTAATGATTGAAAGTTTTCTAATTTACCGAATATTTTACCAATAATTTCAGAAAAAAGGCTACAAAAAACTTTCTTGCAACAGAAGCAAATATATTGTAGTTTCTTGGAGGAAAATCAAGGCGCTTTGGGAAGAGCTTGTCTTGCTCCTTGATTCAACAATAGGTCCAAAGAATTTTCTACAAGACTAGATGGTAAGCTTTTTGTAAGATTGTAATTTTTATTTTTGACAAATTTTGTTTAGGTTTTTGATAATTAGCGGTACTCCGCCGCTCACACTTATAAATTATAAGTCGACCCCAAAAACCAAATTTTCGAAAGCTTACAAGAATCAGGTAGTTTTGAGAGACTGTAAATGTACAAACTTATATTTAAAACTTGTTTTTTTTTTCAAGGGATACCGATTGGGCAAGTGTTCCCCATTTTAAAGAACATCGAGGAAAATTTGGAAAAAGCCAAAGGGCCGGTTGCAAATGAAGTCTTGAAAAAGTTCACTACTGTTTTCAACTTAAATCAGGGACTAAAAATACTTGAACAAATAAATTCTGTAATCAATGGCGACATCAACTCCAGACTTCCCGATAACATTGAAGTCAATGACGTCGACAGTTTTAAATGGGGTCCACTCGTTTCTGCTGAAGTAGAGAGGTCCTTTAGCTCATTTAAGACGCTTCTTAGAGACAATCGAAGGAGGCTGTTACCTGAAAACTTTAAAAAGCTATTGGTAGTTCAATGCTTTTATAATTAAAATATCAAGTTGTTTTTCTTTTCTATTTATTTAATAAATGCCTTTTTTTGCCTTTTAATTGATTTTTATTTGCCTTTTTTGATTTTTTTAGGTCACAAAAATCCTTTCCCTGCTTATAATATAATATAACAAATAATTTATTAACAGATGACAACACACATCGTTGGATGGATCTACATAATCATTGTTATAAATGTGAGTAAAGTGCATTTGTAATTTTATTTTTCGTCATATTCTTTTTTTTATATATACTCGTACCATGAATTCCGCAACAATAAGAAAGAAAAAATCATTTTCTTCTTATCGTATCTCCATTTTTAATCTTTAATAAATTGTTATCTTCTGTCTTAAATTAAACGTCATATCTATGAAAATTAATTAGGTACGTTACGTGATGTCAGAAACCTAGACTTGGCGGAATTTCCTCAAGAGTTAAAAACAACGTTAGAAATCCGGGGATTGCCGTCGATTAATTGACAAATGGTCAACACTTGTTAAACATAAATTCGGAACTGAAAAATGATCCATTGTTTTTAGAAGCGTTCTTTCCTCATCCTTCTGAACAGTTAAGACCTATTGCTGAAGAACTAAACTATTTCCCGGGTTTGGATGGTTTACCAACGCTCGTAAATGAGTCATATGAAAATTTCTGTGCTCATAATCTACTAAATTTCAAAAGACATTGATCAGCTTCCTGTATTCAGCGAAGGTTTTATATTTAAGAAGAATGAGTTAAGGTTCGTTGATATGATATACTAACAAGGGAATTACGCCTTTCCTAAAAGTATTTCACTTTATGTATCAGGCTTTGGAAATTTTAATATACAATCTGGACCATAGTCAACATTTATTACTAAACCATAAACATTATGATAAAATGGATATTTTAATGAGTTTTATACCCAACTTCATTTATGCGCAGATTATCCGAATATATCTATTGCCATTCAACGCATAATGCAAGACCTTATACATACCGAGAACAATAATGTAGGAGGACGTGAGTGGAAACCTTATACCATAAATCAAGATTGAAATGATCTTTGTATTGGTTACCAATCATCTGAAGAATTGCAGTATAACCAGATCCGAGTGTAACGTCATGGAATTGTTAGTGACAATTTTGCAAAAAATATTGAAGGTCACTTAATTAATGAATGAATAATGAACTTCGTTCAAAAATATTTGCTTGTTGTTCCTAGACTTGAGTCCAGCCCTATTCGTACTGATATGACTTTCTTACAAGGTCAATTTATTATAGGATCACCAACAGATTTAGCTTCTCAAATAGGTGTCTGGTGACTTCAGATTCTTTTTATTTTGTTTCTGGAGCTCCGTTATTTTTTCCGGTCTCATTAGCTTATTTATGTGGTAGTTTCTTTTATCGTATAAATAAGTTTTTATCAACTGCTAGGAGCTGAATTTTCTTTCCTAACTCAGTTCCTGATCAAGCTCAGAAGGGATTTCCCACCATTACTCCCAACCACCAAATTTTTTTTGGAGAGAAACCAAACAAAAAGGCTCGCAATTGGTGCTAGTATACGCGAAAAACTGGACAAAATAGTTGCCAGCATAGACAAACTCTTTGGACAATTTGTCAAATCTTTTCCAAAGACAAATTAAAGTTCGCAGTTTTTTTCTCTCCAGACCAGTACAGAGAACCAGAATTCAACGAACCAAAACCAAATAAAAAAAACTAAATCAGGAGTGTAATTCTGCAATAGTTGATAATTAGTAGCCAAAATCATTAGCTAATCAATTCGTAAAACAATTATCAACTATTACTATCAAAATAAAAATTAAAATTAAATAAATATTTTTAATTGAAAGATACATATGCATGGGAATCTTCCTTAAGAAATGTATAAGATTCCATAATTTTCGAGGGATAAAATATACCCCCTAGAAATATGTATATATCCAGCTCTTCAAACAACCACTTGCCTTGTATCAGGATCCAGCTCCTGCCAACTAAGTACTATCTTTGAACCTGAAAATTAGAAAATATTATTAAAATTTATTTTTAAGAAATTAATAAAATTATTTTTAAAATTCCATGAACCTGCAACGTAAGGCTTTTCAAAGGGAAAAATTGAGCTATGTATTATCTGATCAGCTTTCGCCTAATGTTTTCATTTCAGACATTATTTCCACTTTACTTTCCATAAATGAAAAGTAAAGTGGAACAGAATTTTATTGATTTTATATTATATATGCACGAATGCAGCCATCAGCCAAAAGTAAACAATTGTGCTAAGTATCAGTGCAATTTAGTATAAAAGTCGAATTTGGAGATTTATTTAAAAGCTCTGCAATTTTGTTTTTAATTTATTTTATTTTACAAGTTATTTTAGAATAACCAGCTATCCGACGACAAATATATACAACAGTTGACTGCAAATTTTTCTAATGAGTTCTGTTTTGATTGTTCCAGTTTTGACTAGCCTGTCCGAATCGTTTACAAACATAATTTGGATAGTTTAGTATCCGAGATATTTTATCTAATGACTATGTGAACGTGTTCATTTTCAAGCTTTATGATTAGAAATATATTTAATTCACATTCATTTTGATTTGATAACTGATTTATTTATTAGAATAAATCCAATTCATTACCTCTTTTTGCTTTATAACAAGTAAGAACACAATTCTCACGACTTAAATAGATACCTACGTAAAATGAACCGTGTTTGTTCGAGGTGTGAGATTCGATGTGTATCTGCGAAAGTGCTAGGACGCGTTTTTGGCTAGTGCAGTACAAAAGGAATTTTATCAGAGTTTTTTCGAGTGTTTCAGATTTCTTAACCGCCTCAGTGAGTGGGAAAGAGATGAATATACTGAGCAACACCCGAATGCCGACTGGTAATGCAATAATTGGCTATGCCTATAACAAAAGTCCCGTTACAAATATTGTGACCTGTCTGGGAAAAATTTCATCCGATTCCGAAGCGGTGCTAAAAAAACTTTTGTCCGACGATAAAGACATGACAACCATATTAGGTCGGAAAAGACTTCAAGTCACCTCGATTAGAGTGGACAAAAAACAGACGGTTGAAATTCCAACGTCGTCGTCAGAAAACCGATTCGCAATTTTAGGCAATGGCCTAGAGGACGAGGATGATGATATCCTCCATACACATACCAATGAAGGCAGCGGTAATGTGCCTAACGGAAACAACAATAAAGCAACTAGCTTAAATAACAACAACAATACTTCCAACAACAGCAGCAATCATAGTGGCAGCAGCAACGTTATTAAACAATCAATTTTTCTTTCTTCTTGATAAACGTCATTGGACAATTGTATTAATCCTAATTATTTCATTAGAACTGATTACTTTTAGATATTCAAATATGTATCATAATCAACATGGTCGGCAGTTAAATCTTCCGTTGGTTCCCTCAAGTGATTTTACTCACGAACCTCTTCGACCAGCCCCGTCTATACCTTGGAACTTACTTAATGATCGACCAGAAGAAGTCCAAAATCGATTTGGAACAGATTATACAGGGTGTCTGGTGGCAGATTTATGTTTTTAAATACGAAGTTTTCAAAAAGTAATTAACGGCCCGGGGGAAGATTGTGTCATTGGAACCAGTTATCATGCGGATTTCTCAGTCACGATGTCGCAGTGGTCAAGTGAGTATCGCGTGTTCCCCATTTATTTTTATTTTTAATTGCTATGGATTATTCTCGACAAAGTACCGACTTTATTATTTAATATAAAATTGGGATGAACATCAATCAAAATAATTCATACTAATTTTTGCAGCACGCAGGGGGTTTAATGTATATTGAATTATCAATTCACCGAAAAAAAGCTTGTTCAATTCAAAAGTGGTGGTAATTGTAGAATTACCTAAGTATGTCTGTGTTTGAATCAAGCAACGTTTCATACTCAAATTTACAATGACTGCATTGTTGATATTTTTTCTTGTAAGTATCGCAAACATATTTGATTTGAGCATGTGTGTAGTTGATTCAAATAAGTATTCATTTCTGAGCAACAATTTTATTGTTGATTTCATACTTAGTCAAGCATTATCATGATAACAAGAAAATTAAGCCTTAAATTGTTTAATTGAATACGTTTATGTTTAAAACAAGCTAATTTTCGTGCTAAATTAACAAATCCTTCATTTTCGGTATATTTTTTTTAGTAAGTATCTCAAAAATGTTACATTTTAGACTACTTATACTTAATTTTAATATGAGTTTGTATTGAATTAACAACGTTGTTTCTTCTTTCATTGTTATTTAGTCACAAACGTGGTAGTTAGAAAATAAGAATTAAAATTAAGCAATTGAATACGTTTCTACATAAAACAAAAAAAGTTCCGTGCTTGATCGACAAAGCTTTCACCATAGTTGAATGTTTTTATTTTTTATTATCATAAAACAGCTTCATTCAAGCATGTAGCGACTTTAAATTAAGGGAACACGCCTAAAAACAACAAAAATTTAGGATTAATTAGGCGATAAGTGTTATAAATTGTACTTTAAAAGCTAGTAAAAAATATTAACTGAGTTCTGGTATTGTTTAATCTAGATAGTTCACTAATTTTTTACTACATGTTCTATGACCTTCGATGTTCCCTCTCATTTTCATAAATAAACAAAAATTTCAAGAATATTGACGCTATTCTTGGAGAACAACTGTTTGTGCTTAGTGATTTCAAGAAAAAGAATAGACTTGGGGACTCATCAAGATCCATATTAATAGATTGTATTTCGTCCTGGCGTATCAGAAATTACAAAACTGTTTCCCGAAGGGAGAAAAAACACAAGACCGTTTTTGCGAAGATAAAGTTATAAGCAATCCCATAAATTATTTAAAGATACATACATATGTTTTTAACGTTTTCTTTTATTAATATAATACATATATACTTTGCTCCACCGCCGAAAGGAACTAGAGATAATCCTTCGGGACGTCTTTACAGTCGGTTGTAATGCGAAAAGGCGCTACAGGCAAATTGGAATTGGTTTTATCGAAGACCAGCCTCCTGAGAAGACATTTTGTTCAATCTTGGAAATTGAAGAACCCGAAGAAACCAAAGTAACTCTTGGTAAGATATTTTAATATTAATAAAATTGTTTTTACAAAAGTTTTCCGCAACAACCAACAAAAGTATGTCCGACCACTGATTTAGTAAAAATGTCTATTTAAAAAAAAAATCCACCTTAATTTAGGTATACTTAGCTAAAAATGTGAAAAAGTGCGTTTTTTACCATTGCCACCTGAAAAACATTGTTCGACCAGAGGTTTTGTTGATGGTAAGACAAAAGCATTCATTGGTCCAATGAGATAGGTAAACCTAGGGTCACCTCCCGTAATTTTGAAGTAAGTAGGCATTTTGTTTTTGTATTGCTTTTTTTAAGCTCTGTCTAGCAGGTCATATGATTCATTGTGTATGGAAATCTGTATCTTTTGAAGATTTTTTTAAACAGATTTATATACTTATACCATATGAAAACATATACCACCAGAAAACTTCTCAACAAAAACTTTATATCGGAAAATCTTGATTTTTTTTCTCGGAAACTATATAACAAACACACTTTTCTATAGTTAATATTTAAATTGAATGATTCATGTTCACTAAAAAAAAGTTTTGTAATCATGTTCCACCTAATGTGAAATGGCTGGAATCAGACAAAAGCAAATCCGAACTCTAAAATTCGCAGAAATTTTAAGCAACTAGCCACTTCTAAAGCATTCCGCTGGAATAACTTTGGTATGTTCATAAATATTCACTCTCCTATTGCAAATTATTCGTTTAAATACATGTATTTCAAATGTTCGTTTAAATACATATATCCGAACGACAAACACAACTTGTCAATTAAGAGGTAGAAATTTAAAATTTAAATCGTACCTAGTTACAGTCCCATTCTTCATAGATATTTATTATTGTATCGAACCGCACTAGTATTTGTAACTCTGCGGTCGATGTATAGATTTTTAAATTATATAGGTAAAAAAACCTAACGAAAGAATGATCGAAAGAACTTGTATATGAATTTTATATTCAGTCTGGTACTAGAGATGGCCCGAGAAGGATGATGAACGCCATGGATAAGCAGATAAAGAAAGTGGTTTTTATAACTTTTTTCCATTTTAACTTTTGTGTATTATTTTATTGTGAAGGTTTTGTTCTTAATTTTCAGTGAAAGATAAGTGATGGACTGAGCTACGATACATTTGGACAATCGAGCAAAATTTGTATCAGCGACCTACAAATAATCTTTAAAAATTAATTTATAATGTGATGGAAATTTTTATTCCATTAAAAAAAAACGAAAGTAGTGATGGTGCGCGGAAAGAATATGTCATGTATAATATACGCATATATATATATTATTCGAGAATGAGGCGAACGAATGTGCGCAAATATTGCACACGAGAAGGAAACAATAATAAAAAATTATTGCATCTGAGATTGGAAAGTGCTACAAAAATCACGTGCGCACCAACGTTGGTAAAATTTTAAAATTTTCCCTTTAGAGAAAAAACGAAAGAAAACGGTAAGCGTTTACTTAAGTAACATATTTTTTACATACATATTTTTGTTCAACATGAACAAACACGAAAAACAAAAGAACGTATTTGTACTGGCAAATGCGCAAAATCCAAACAAACAACCATATAAATTTGTTATTTACATACCCGCCAAGATCAAAATGAGCTTCATCTGAAAAGATGATTTTTTTTGGAAAAATCGGCATCTTCTGTAAGTCGATCGCAGGCCCACTTAGCAAAGCGAAAACGCATTGGATGGTCAGTTGGCTTCAACTCCTGAACCAATTGGACTTTGTATGGCATCATACCAAGTCTTTATGCAAAATTCGTCTCAATGATGTTCAATTGTTGAGAACGACACGGTGAATTGATGTTGATGGCGCTTCACGCACACTTTCTGCCACATCAGCAATATTCTCGGGTGAACGAACTGTTTTTGGCTTTTCACGCTTTGGTTTATCGATGAGGATGCCAGTTTCTTTCACTTTTTTCACAAGATAACGAACATACGGAGCTGACGGTGCTTCTCTTCTTCCAAAATCCATACGCAATTTTCGCACACATTCTGTAACATTACCATGATTTTCAAAGTAATGTCGCAATATTTCCCAGCGTTGTTCAAGCGTATACACAACCGGGTCCGCCATCTAACTTTTTTTTTTGAAGTTCGCATTATCAGCCGCAGAGCTGATGTCGTTTGGCCACCTCGGAGCTGCGATTTGACACCGTTGGACTATTATTTATGGGGTGCCGTAAAATATAAGTGTCACGCCGACAAGCCAGAGACAATTGACGCTTTAAAGGACAATATTCGTGAAGCCATTGGTGAAATACAGCTGCACACAATCGATAATGTGCTTAACAATTGGACCGATCGTGTAGGCTACTGCATGGCCAACCGAGGCAGCCATTTGAATGAAATTATTTTCCATTATTAACCGGAAGGATTGTACTTTCAAATAAAAAAAGAAATTTGAGAAAATATTCAGTAGTTTTTTTTTTATAGCATTTCCAAAAAAAAAAGTTATTTGTCGGACCCGTTAAAATTTATGTATACACATAAGTATACGAGAAAGAACCGGAAAGACTTCTCGTTTGGCATTGAATTTGTGTACAACAGTTGCACACATTTATTGGCGCGGCGGTGTGGCTTACTTGAATTTGGAAATAAAATTCAATTCAAGTTCATTTCGCAACCAATCAAAACAAAAACAGGAGAAGATTTTTTAAAAGAGAAGAGAAAGAAAAATGTGAAAGATTATCAGCGAAGGTCAAAAGCGAGGGAGTAATCTAAACGATTCAAAAATAATAAGAGAACGTAAATAAATAAAAATCACCGTCCACTTGTTGCGAAGGGTGCTTTTTTTGATTTATATTTTGTTTTGTTGTTGTTTTGTGCTGTGAAGGAATTTATTCCGGGATGGATTCGAAAGAGTAAAATGACCAACATATTTATATGTGTCGTTTTTACGGAATTTTATTGCGGAGCTAAACGTTTGAATTCTTTTTTCTCGAAAGAATTTTTTCCTTTTTTTGGGTGCAGGTGAAGGTTGTGCGGAAGGGTGAAGATGTTTGCATTTTGTAAACATACGAAAGAGTGATGGAGGCATTCGAGATTGAAAACACGAATGACCTAGATACATATGTACATATATACCTTCATTGCCAAATTGAATATTCAAATGGCATTGAAAAATTATTTTGTTGTGAAGGATTGTGAAACAGCGAAGGAGGCAGTGGGTATGCATATGCGTAGTCATATACATATGTATAATTGCCTGAATCTATATTAGAATATTTTTGTGATGCGAAAATTGGTGATTGGCGAAAGAATGAAGGAGGCAGGCATTCAGCATAAATATGCGAATGGCCATTATTTAAACCGAGATTTGGCGATGGACGAAACACCGAAGGAGGCATAAATATGGGAATGACCACCATACAAATTGGAATGAGAAGGAAAAGACGAGTGCCCGTCAAAATAATTTTATTTTATATATAGGTATATACATACATATATTTGTTATATTTTGGTTTTTCAACGATTTTAAATTAAAAATTATCTTATATAGATTTCCAATATGAATTTCTAGGTTTGGTATGTTTTTATATACAAACAATTTCCTTTCAGGTAATGTTGTTATGTTGCGTGTTGTTGGGAAGGACGGAAAGAAGCACTTTCGCATTAATATGCGAATGGCCATAATTATTTACTTTGAAGGATGGTTGTGAAAGATTGAAGGATTTATGATGTATTGTTGCGCAGGATGCAAGGAGGTACCTAAGCATAAATATGCAAGTGACCACAATTGCTTATTTTTCCTTTGAGAATGATTGTGAAAGAGTGCAGGGTTTGAGATTTGTATGGGATTGGATGTGTGAAAGGAAAGAGTACAAGATTGTTGTCGTTAATGTGCAGGCAGGAGATAGATTATTGGAAGGGTGAAGGTACCTCGAAAAATGATCCCGCATCTTGCTCGAGTGTGTACGTGGGAATGTTTCTAGGACGGTATCCTAGACCGCTGAACCATATGGTGAGCTATTTGGATGGAGTAGATATTCGAAAATGTGTGAATGGGATTTATGGCATTCGGGGAAGTAAACGAGATGGTGACACCCAAGACAAAAGACACAGTGGTGTGAATGGTCAAGTGCAGTGTGTGGGCAGAGTGTAGGCAGACAAAAAGCACGAATGTGAACATGCGAAGGAGTACCCGCGGACAATAAGACTGCGGTACATATAAAAGAGAAGGAGCACCTGATATGGTACTGCCCAAGATTTGGGGCACTTGGGCTGAAGGCAACACAAGATGCCGTGAAGGAAAGGCAATTGTGTCCCAATTCTCTCAAGACAGGACACACAATGAAGGACTGCTTTCAAAGACCTTGTATGCGCTTTCCAGGCAAACCAAAACATAATTCAGTGGTTTGCCCGCAGGAGATGCGTAACGTGGAGGCGAAGGTCTGCACAATGCAGAAAGATAGCTCACGAAAGATTAAGATGGATGTCAATGGAGGGAAAGTCAAGAAAGACTGACTAACTAGGCCACGATTGAAACATCCAAGACTGGAAGGGATCAGGAGGGAAGGATGAATGGAGGCGGAGATCAAGGACAAAAGAAGGTCTTGGGAAGAATAGGGTCAAGGGTGACAAGAATCAATAGATAATATTAAAGATTATTTATACTTTTATTTGGAAAGGTGTTGGGTTTCCACCAACATAATAAAATTCAAGCACCGAAGGAAAGGACAACATTAGAAGTACCGACGGAAAACACCACAAGCTACACATAACAATAAAAATCCACGCGCGTATAGCGATAAAGATGGCATCCTAACAAACAATGGATCTGTGGCGGACACTATCGGCCAGTGTGAACGCACACCAAATCAAAAGCCGAACGCAAACCACTTACCCAACATCGAACAGGCCCAACCAGTAAGCCAACTTAAAAACTGTGAATATATGTTGGCACTCATGGTTCGTTGGCTGGTGTCTGGTCTTGTGGCGGCCATTCCATTTTTTCATCATTCTTCTTCGCTCAACCACCAACCAGATAACAAGACTTTTCCGCCAAGCACCATACAAAAATTAGCATAAAAATTCTATTTCTTTTGGGCTATTATCTTTAAAATATTTAATTGTATTTAATCGTATTTAAATTGTTGTTGCGAGTCTAATGGAATATTAAATTATTTTGTGAATCTCAACACGGTCTTCTCCTTTAATCCGCCGAATCAATTTAGGGTGCCGCAAAGCGTGCCTAGTGGAAGTAGTTCGTCAACGTCACCGGCACTACATAGTGTCCCCTTTCCTGCGAGGTACGTGGCCGTCCGTTGTGTCTCACCAGACGCAAGCAACACCAAACGATATCCAGTGCACATCAGACGAGCCAGACTGTCCACCCAAAGATCAACAATTCATACGCAAATTTTATTATAACTGCAATAAAGCATTAGTTCCAATTTGTATTCAAATATATAATATTTTCACGTTACTAAATTATTTGATCACTTTTATCAAATTAAATAAACAAAATTAAAATAGCAAACCTTAAACGACCGATCACATAAAAACCAAAAATAGAACTTAAAGAAAAATTGTAAATAAACTGAAACTATCATATTTAACTATCCTTCTCACTTTTACTAATTCTCATATTTCTTAATTGCAATAACTTAACGAAACATTTATGATTGCATCTCACTCTTATAAGAACATAAAAATAAAGAAATAAGAATTCCGATAAGTAACTATGTACCTAATGCAAAACTAAATTTAAAGTAATTCCCCTAGCAAAGGTTATTGACACTTTACATAGAATCAGCTGTAATAATTTAAATAATGAAAATACAGTAAAACCAATTAGAAGCTTTCTTGGTAGGAAATTCCAAATTTTCAATTCAATTGCATATTGTCAGTTTAACTCGCTACAACTTAGCTTTAAATAAAAATAAATTTATA
The DNA here is from genome assembly GCA_910595825.1 of Philhelius pedissequus. Lineage (NCBI taxonomy): Eukaryota > Metazoa > Arthropoda > Insecta > Diptera > Syrphidae > Philhelius > Philhelius pedissequus. Next base: position 70,668,667 of record OU343160.1, on the reverse strand, counting down.
ACGTTATATAAAAAAACACTTTTATTTGTCATTATACATTCGACTTAATTTGAGGTGGGCCACCGTGCTTCTCTGATCCCCACATTCTGAGGCATTCCTTTTTGCAGCAGGGATACGACCCAGGAAACAGATGAGCATATTTCGTTTCTTAAAACGAAAATATTCAACCATTCATCATGTCACTAGGCGACAAAAATTTAAATAAACTTACAGAATTTTTGGTTTATTTAAACAATGTTAAGTATAGTTTTAAGAGGTTTTTGGCCGCAGTAGATCTTTGTTTTCATTTATTTAACTTGCAATGTCCGTTGTCATGCTCCCAATTTTGGACGTTTATTGACCTCAAGATATTAAAATATAAAAAAACAAAACACTTAAAAACTATTTGTAAGAACTTGTTGTTTGGACCTTTCCCAGAAATTTTTGCATAAACAATATGTCCAAATTCATTGATTTTGTTACGTATGGCAACACTAGCCATCCGAGTTTTCATATATACATTGTTAAATGAAATGTAAATAGTTAGTTCTCGATCGGTCTTACACCGAGAGAGACATGTTTAAGCTCAGAAGAAACGGAGAATTAATAAATGTGGTTTTTTTTTGTATATTTTTCCCACAACAAAATTCGTTTTGTTTCATTTTAATCGGAGATTGAACATTATGGTCCTTCGAGCCGCGATTTTTCAAAAAAAAAAAAGTGTTGAAATCGAAAATCGGGAGTTTGTGTTAAAAGTGTTGATAGGAATTATCCACTAAATACGCAACAGGAGAAACGGAGCAACACCTGGAGGTTTTGTGTGTGTTCTTTGCAACACAAGGATGTGTGCAGTTCAATCACGCACACAAAGGGAGTTTTTTTTATATATATATATTTTATTTATATATTGCATTTTTATTTATTTATATTCGTGCCTTACAACCACGAGAGTAAATGGAAATTTTTTATTTATTTATTTTGGAGCATTTTTATTTATTTATATTCGTGCCTTACAACCACGAGTATAAATGGAGTATTTTTTTTTCCTTTTTTATTCGTGCCTTACAACCACGAACAAAGTTGGAGTTAATTGGTGCCTTACAACCACCAAAAATTCCATGCACTTATATACTTAGGAGATGTGTATAACCATGGAAAGCATGTAGGAACATGCACAGGAGAATATAATACTGAATGGAAGGTTTCCATTCAATATTAATTTTAAACACAGGAGTATACAAAAGAGCGAGAAAGCTCAACACGGAATATGTGTAAGTACACAGCGCACACGACGCACACACCATATCAACGAAAAAGAGGGATCTTTTTCGAAAAGTAACCACCACTGGAAAGAGGAGAAGCCATCAAACAGATGGTTGCATAAAAGAGTTTTTTTATTTTTTTATTATTATTGTTGGGAACTTCAAAGCGATCGGTAGTGCGGTAGATACGAGTATTTTTGTAAAAGAACGCAATTAAAAATTAAAATAAAAGGTGACGATGGATAGATTCGACAACAAAAAACAACAAAAAGGTATAATAATAATAAAAGTATAAGTTTTAATTTGAGGTGGGGCCACCGTGCTTTTCTGATCCCCACATTCTGAGGCATTCCTTTTTGCAGCAGGGATACGAACCAGGAAACAGATGAGCATATTTCGTTTCTTAAAACGAAAATATTCAACCATTCATCATGTCACTAGGCGACAAAAATTTAAATAAACTTACAGAATTTTTGGTTTATTTAAACAATGTTAAGTATAGTTTTAAGAGTTTTTTGGCCGCAGTAGATCTTTGTTTTCATTTATTTAACTTGCAATGTCCGTTGTCATGCTCCCAATTTTGGACGTTTATTGACCTCAAGGTATTAAAATATAAAAAAACAAAACACTTAAAAACTATTTGTAAGAACTTGTTGTTTGGACCTTTCCCAGAAATTTTTGCATAAACAATATGTCCAAATTCATTGATTTTGTTACGTATGGCAACACTAGCCATCCGAGTTTTCATATATACATTGTTAAATGAAATGTAAATAGTTAGTTCTCGATCGGTCTTACACCGAGAGAGACATGTTTAAGCTCAGAAGAAACGGAGAATTAATAAATGTGGGTTTTTTTTGTATATTTTTCCCACAACAAAATTCGTTTTGTTTCATTTTAATCGGAGATTGAACATTATGTTCCTTCGAGCCGCGATTTTTCAAAAAAAAAAAGTGTTGAAATCGAAAATCGGGAGTTTGTGTTAAAAGTGTTAATAGGAATTATCCACTAAATACGCAACAGGAGAAACGGAGCAACACCTGGAGGTTTTGTGTGTGTTCTTTGCAACACAAGGATGTGTGCAGTTCAATCACGCACACAAAGGGAGTTTTTTTTATATATATATATTTTATTTATATATTGCATTTTTATTTATTTATATTCGTGCCTTACAACCACGAGAGTAAATGGAAATTTTTTATTTATTTATATTGGAGCATTTTTATTTATTTATATTCGTGCCTTACAACCACGACTATAAATGGAGTATTTTTTTTTTCCTTTTTTATTCGTGCCTTACAACCACGAACAAAGTTGGAGTTAATTGGTGCCTTACAACCACCAAAAATTCCATGCACTTATATACTTAGGAGATGTGTATAACCATGGAAAGCATGTAGGAACATGCACAGGAGAATATAATACTGAATGGAAGGTTTCCATTCAATATTAATTTTAAACACAGGAGTATACAAAAGAGCGAGAAAGCTCAACACGGAATATGTGTAAGTACACAGCGCACACGACGCATACACCACATCAACGAAAAAGAGGGATCTTTTTCGAAAAGTAACCACCACTGGAAAGAGGAGAAGCCATCAAACAGATGGTTGCATAAAAGAGTTTTTTTATTTTTTTATTATTATTGTTGGGAACTTCAAAGCGATCGGTAGTGCGGTAGATACGAGTATTTTTGTAAAAGAACGCAATTAAAAATTAAAATAAAAGGTGACGATGGATAGATTCGACAACAAAAAACAACAAAAAGGTATAATAATAATAAAAGTATAAGTTATAATTTGAAGTGGGGCCACCGTGCTTTTCTGATCCCCACATTCTGAGGCATTCCTTTTTGCAGCAGGGATACGAACCAGGAAACAGATGAGCATATTTCGTTTCTTAAAACGAAAATATTCAACCATTCATCATGTCACTAGGCGACAAAAGTTTAAATAAACTTACAGAATTTTTGGTTTATTTAAACAATGTTAAGTATAGTTTTAAGAGTTTTTTGGCCGCAGTAGATCTTTGTTTTCATTTATTTAACTTGCAATGTCCGTTGTCATGCTCCCAATTTTGGACGTTTATTGACCTCAAGATATTAAAATATAAAAATACAAAACACTTAAAAACTATTTGTAAGAACTTGTTGTTTGGACCTTTCCCAGAAATTTTTGCATAAACAATATGTCCAAATTTATTGATTTTATGTACCTTTTTGGTTCAGTGTATAACACCTCAGGAAAGAAATCAAATTTCAGCACGCAACAACTTGTCATATCTGTAAAACAACAAACAAACAAAAAAAAACAAAAACCAGTGTGGGGCAGTGCAAGGGTATGATCTTTTAATTAGAAAATTAAGAGCGGTCGCACATTCTAAATGTAATTTAAACAATAAGGTACATACATTTGTCACAAATGTTGATAAAAGAATTGTGGCACGAAACAAAAGCCAAAGGATACATAGTGACTGATAATTTAACTCCATTAATCGGTGATTAATGTAAATATTTATTACAGTTGTCGGATTTAGTCACTGATGTGTATGTCGAAACTTATCGCAGGGAGCTTTCCAGAGATACAAAACACCATTTTAAACATAAATCCATGGAAACTCCAAATTGTAAACAAAACGAAATATAAATTTGGAAATTCTATTTTAAAATCACGACAAATTAAAGATGTAAGTGCAAATATTTGCATATTAAGCATATTAAATATAACTTACAAATCTTCGAGGAAGCTGGCGACCGACACGGTGGTATGGCAAGACGGTCTCATGGAGGAGAGCTGGGAAAAATTGTGTTACCGACGTGGAGATGCGGCGCAATTCGCATGAGTGTCCGTTAGGTGCGAATTGCTATATATGTAACCAACCAGACCATTTTGCGGGGGATTGCCGTATGGATCGGCAGTCAACTTAACGGAAAGTAGAGAATTGCAACGGGCAAACTGCATTAACAAGTGTTCGAAACAGTTCATCGTAAGAAGATTGTCTAGACCTTTGCCGAACACATAAAACAATTCGGGACGAATCAACCGTCAGAATAGCCGATTGTGGGACTCGCGTACAAACTAAAAATTACCGGAAACTCTGTTTCCTTTCAAAAAAATGTATTTAAATTTAAAATGAAATTTTCTGTACGTTTCGAATGAATATTGTTTCCATGTCAAGGATTCTCTTTTTCTTAACGAACTTAAGGTAAAGTGTTGAAGAAAAATTATAAACTTGACATAATGGCATATCGAAAAAAGTTAGTTATTTTGAGGCAGATTAGCGTTAAATGGATGTAGTTGACTAAATATAAAGTCCATTTAGTCTCCTGAACGTTCCCACTGTTTTTATAATACTAATTTGGATAAATATGTCTTGTTTTGATTGCACAAAATGTCTTAAAATGTCAACAGAATATTTTGTCAAATTTTGATAAATCTTCAATGTTATGTATTAAAGAAATATTAATAAATGTTTATATAATGTTGTTGACTTTCTGACGTTGTAAAATCGTTCAGTTTTCGTCACACGCTTATTGAAAGTCCGTAGAAACATCTTGTGTAAATGAACTAGTAGCCCAATCAATCAGCTGATTAAGCGATGTCAATTCTTTTTAATTTCCTCCCGCAAATTATGCAAAGTGGAAGCGTAGGATGTGGCGTTGATGGTTTCACATTTTTTTTTTTGTACTCAATGAGCAAGATTCGCTTTGAGTCCCAAAAAACTGTGGCCATGAGCTTCCCGGCAGACGGAATGACTTTGAACTTCTTCGGGGGGTCTGTTCCTTTTTTATGCCACTGCATGGACTCTTGTTTTCTTTCAGGGTCATAGTGGTGAACCCATGTTTCGTCCCCAGTAACAATTCGATCCATAACACCGTCCACATTCTCACTACACATCTCCAAAAGCTCTCTACAGCATGCGATTCTCACTTTTTTTCTGAGGCGCTGTGAGCATTTGTGGCACCCACCTTGCACTGACCTTTGAAAGGTTTAGATGGTAATGACGAATGGTGTGATCATCATTTTCACCTTTATTCTGGCATCCTCAATAACAAGTTTTTCGACTTCTTTGATCATTTCTCCTATATAAGCAGTAGCAGGGGCGCCGGAGCGCAATGCTCAATTTTCACCTTAATTGTCTCAGTTGCCATTATGATTCGTAAATACAATTGAAACTACTACTTGCCTTTTTCATACACTAATACTAAAGTATTTACCCCTTGATCAGCGAAATAAAGTGCTTCTACCACCATTGCATATCGAATTAAGATTAAAAAAAAAATTTGTTAAGGCAATAGATCGCGATGGAAGTGGATTTTTGTATCTGAAAGAAAAATTCCCTAAAATAAGTGATGCAAAGATAAAAGAGGGTATTTTTGTTGGCCCTCAAATAAGGGAGTTAATAAAAGATACAAGATTTGAAGAAAAACTAAGCGATTTAGAAAAATCTGCATGGAAGGCTTTTAAAAATGTTGTTGCCAATTTTTTGGGTAACCACAAGAGTGACAGCTACAGGGAGTTGGTTAGCGAGCTGTTAATGACATATAAAGCTTTGGGTTGCAACATGTCACTTAAGATCCACTTTTAAGACTCGCAGCTGGATTTTTTTCCTGACAATTTAGGGGCTGTCAGCGACGAGCACGGTGAGAGGTTCCATCAGGACATTTTGAATATGGAAAAGCGGTACCAGGGCAAATGGAACCCAAATATGTTAGCGGATTACTGCTGGACAATTAAAACGGACCAACCAGAAGCGAAACATGCGAGAAAATCTTAGATTTATTAAGTAATTTATAAAAAAAATACAGTTTTGATTAACGAGAACTGTGTTATTTCGCAATATTTTAAATTACTCAATAAAATAAAATCTTTGGCCAACAAATTTTTTTTAAACTATTTTTTTTCTCTTATGATCACCAACTAAAGCAAAAAATATCAAAAAGTGTGGCACAAAAAAGTTAAAATTTTGTTGACCAGTGAATTGGGAACGTGTGAATACAACATGTTCTGTAGGATTTACAGAATTTGAAGAGATCACCACTATATCTGACAAACTGATCAATATATCAAAGATTCATATAGGCAAGCTGAGTATTTTACGAGTTATGTTATTGAGCCAGGACTGGACTCAATTAAATTCATCTGTGGGGAAATAAGACAATTTGGGCCAGGTTCTGTCAACTTAAATAAAATCCTCCAATATAATTAGATGCAAAATCCTAGATTTGACCTGAGTATTATCAGGAGACTGATGACTTCATTCCAAGTCAAATCATGTTTTATTACTGTCTTATCAGCTTTTCATCACTCTTATTGCTTCAACAATCAAAGCAAGAATCCTCAAAATGAATCAACTTCACAACGTTAACTTTGAACTAATTCACCGCTGATCTCAACAAATTGGAAATAACTATGCCGGAAGGCCATTGCCAAACTAGCAAACTGGGTGTGTCTACAACAAGATTTATCTGGAAATTCTTTGAAGGTCATCTATTCAGCCCAGATTCCTTTTCAGGAGTCTTTTTTTCTGAGATATGTGAATTTATCTCATTCGTAGTTCCTTCAACATTATTCAATATCACGTTCCAGGAGACGACGCCAGGTCTACCTCACAACCGCTTAAAGCATTATGAATGCTTCCGTAGGATAGCTGATAATATGATGATAATAATCCACCACCACAACAAAACCTCCACCAAAAAACACACCCCAGCACAACCATACAATCATTGACTCTCTAACTCCCACCATCCTCTCATTCATCAATTGCAAACGCCCACCTACTCCTGTTTTCAAAAACAATAACCAACTCTAACATGTCAGACATTACTCTAGTTTCTGATCCTCAGATTTCCAGAGAAATCAAAGAACGGACAGACAAGATGGAACTTGAGACTCTTAAAAAGAGATTATCAGGCCTTGAAGACATTGATGTGCCTGCCGGAGCTCTTTCTTTAGAAGATATGGAAATAAAACTAAAAGAGTCCAACTCCAATTCAGGTCTCAAGATCTTAAGCTCACAAGCACTCCTTGCTACAGGAACGGTCACTCCCACTCGAAAAATCAAAGCTGCCTGGGCACCAACTGTCACCTTGAGAACAAAGAAAACACCCTTGATGGATCATGATGAATCTCAACAACCCAGTACAAGCCGAACCCCAATTGTAGACTCAGATTCAGACTTGAATCTTTTGATCAATATCTGGAAAGCTTCCACTAAGAATAGTTAGTTTCTAGCCATTTATGCAGCTCATCATTTGGCACTAGCTCTTTCAACAATCGCAATGATGACCCACCGCATGTGTGGATTTATTAATAAGGGGTTGATAACCAAAGGGGATGACTACTTGGCGGGCTACCTACAAAGAGCCTTGGATCTCAGTGTGTCCCAATACAAACAATTGATGGATACGACTATTTCCAACATCACTAATTTAGTCGCTGGACATGCGTCCGCATTAAAAACTAGTCAACAAATTTTAACCACTAATTCCCAAAATATAGGAGTCCTACAACAGAACATCGGAAGTCTTATAGGACAGATCACCACTGCAAAAAAAGAAGTCGAGGAGACAGTAAAGTTGACAAAATCCCAATCTAAACCTCAAAATTCAATGCCGGTGTTTACTATCCCTCCTATCCCTATCCAAAAAGACCCCCCTACCCTGTCTCTGACATGTGGAAACAACCCTATTAAGATTGTGTTTTCCGAACCAAAAAACAAAATCTTTATGGGGGCAAAAGCTAAGGAAATTGTAATGGCCAAAAAGGGGCTATTGACCTCGTTAAAGAGAGCCAACTATAAGGGATTAGTTGATTTAGTCAATTATGACCTAATGGATGTCATAGCTTCGAAATATGCATCTGAAGATGTTTCTATAGATGCATTTGAGATAATGGATAAACTGACACCCTAGTGCCTAAGCTCATGTTCTCAGACTCACCATCATAGTTCCGAACCAAGAGATCTGTTACATCAGGACATACTTCAGTAACCATTCAGGGCTTTATGTTTCTTGAACAATCTTCCTAATGTCAGCTCAAAAATTAAATGACTGAGATGACATGGAATCTATGTTCTATCAATCTGTTACCTTTTCTAAGGCTGGAAATCGGTTCTACATCAGTTCTAGGATACTATAAAAAGGACATATACATTTTTATCAAGGGATTACTGTCTGATTTTCTCCCTTACTTGGTGTAACTCCTCTGTCCTTGTCAGGTATAACGGCCGAGACGAGAAGTATAGAAAAACCTGGCTCTTGAAATCGCAATTGATCATGATATCACTCACATTACTGAATTTTTTTAATCTAATTTTTGTTTTTGAAACCCAAAGCAATGGAGATCTTGAAAATTTTCAAAGTGCAATTAATTTTGTAAGTGTTCCATTGCCAATGGCCAGGATAATGAACGTATTAAGTTAAACAATATTTTTCTGAATGGAATTGATGTTATTTCATCTCAAAAAATATAACATACATATACACGGAAAAGTGAATGCAAAAGTAATTCCTCCAATATATTCCGAAGATGACCATAAACTAAAAAATCTTTTCCACCAATTCGAATTGGAGGAATTTTATTCCGGATTTGCAAAGTAAGTAATGATTAAAATTATTATTATTAATATTATTATTATTATTAATATTATTATTATTATTATTAATTAATTTATTAGATACCCCCTCGATAAAAGCACAATTCATAGAAATTTATCAGTAAACGGAACTTTTTTTAACAATGCCCATATTTCATAAATTTATTGTTTTTTCTGTAGATACTAAAATCTCTTAAGAAATTAAAATATTTAAAACAAGGATAAATATGATAAATCAGCCTTCACTTTTTTTTGTGTGTCAAACTCAGTACTTTGTTGAGTATACATACACATTTTATAATACTACACACAAGTGGTTATTGTTTGATGACTTATGAACAAATTGGTGACCTATTAAAATCGTCGACTACAGCTATTAAAAAACATGTTGCGATAGCTGCGTTCTATTTTGTCAAATGTTCATTTGATGCATCTTTAAACAAACTATTAAAATACACCGGTGAGTAAATTATTCTTAAAGTGTCAAGACTCCGAAAATATTTATCAAAACCATTTGGCTAAGAAAATCAAAATGACTATAACACCTCAGGATGAAATCAAATTTAAGCAGGCAACAACTTGTCATATACTCAAAAAAAAAAAAACAAAAAAAAAAACAGTGCGGGGCAGTGCGAGGGTTCGGGATTATGACCATTTAACTAGAAAATTGAGAGCGGTCGCACATTCAAAATGTAATTTAAACTATAAGGTACACGCATATTTTCCGTAGTAACAAATGTTGATAAGAGAATTGTGGCACGAAGTAAAGCCGAAGGATTCATAGTCACTGATAATTTAACTCCATTAATCGGTGATTATTGTAAATATTTATTACAGTTGTCGGATAAGGTCACTGATGTGCAATCGAAACGTTCACGGTAAGATATGACAATTAGAATGCTTATTGAGTTTCTTGAGAAACGGTGCGATGCATTAGAGTCGTGCCAGTCTGAATAGTTTATCCACATCGCGTGGAAAGCAGGCAGGTTCAATTCGAGCGTTGGTAGCTAAGCCGTCGCGTCGGTGGGCAACCTTTGTAGCCAATAGAACTGCCGCTATCTTGGAGGCATTACCCAGAACCGCTTGGCGATATATGCCATCAGAATCGAACCCTGCTGACTGTGCTTCGCGCGGTCTAACACCTTCAAATCTATTCAATCACAGTCTTTGGTAGACAGGCCCATCATGGTTATCTGGTCCAGGAGACCAATGGCCAACATCAACCCTGTCGCCAAATACTTTTCATGCTGAATCACTCAGACGAGGGGAGAAATCAGTCGTAAGGCATGCACTCGTCACGTCGCACGGGAAGTTCTCTCTTTTTGCCAACAATCTCGATGTGAATTTTATTTTAAGTATGTATGCCTTTGCCACGTCTGTGAAGTTGGCAGGGCAACTTTCACCTAGACTAACGGGACCAACGCAGTAATTTGCAGTTTTTTTGCATTTAATTTGCATTTCTTTTCCCGATTTTGCAGTTCTTCAAATAGTGGGTGTTAACAAGTGACCTGCTAACTTCATAGTGAAGTTAGCAGGTAACATAGGGTATCTCGAGAACCAAGCATGCTAGAAATTTGAAGTAAGGCTCAAAATTTGCAGTTTATTTAGCATTTGAAGAAATTTCAGGTCTAAATTTTGAAGTCCCTAACTTCACAGTGAAGCTAGCAGTTCAGAGGATATCGCTAGAGTCTTGAAGTAAAGATCCAAATCCAAATTTATAGTTTATTTTGCATTTCATGAAATTATTGTTCCAAATTCTGAAGTCCTCAATTTGAAAAAAAAATTGCGGGGCGAAGTCAATCAGCAAATTTTCAATCATGGATTTACAGAACGCGTTCATCTTCGAAGGGGAGACAATTCAAGTATTAGAAGACCACATAACCACTGATCTCTAAAATACACTGGATAGTGGATTCCTTATACTTATAACAGTTTGTTTTGAAGCAAATTTAATTTGACACTTGTATCAAGGGCGTGTATCCATGCACACTTCTGTCTGTTTTTTTTACCGAAAGAAAGAAAGAGATAGTTTTTTATCATCAGTAAAGCTTGTAGGTGCGTGTAGCCTTGCACTGTTATAATTTTCCCTCTATTTGCTTCAAGATTCACTATCCAGTGTATTAAAGAGGTCAGTGCACATAACATTTCTAAGATCCCGAGGTGAAACCATTCAACCTTTAATACTAGCACTGCGGGAAAAACACGAGTACTTTATTTTGTTAGACGGCTACAAGCTTAAGACGACATGTGTCTTAAGAGCGGTGCACATATGTTTTAAATGCTTTTTTTGATTCAATCTCCACTATCCTCTAGCGTGTGAGAATTTTTGGATTTTCATTGAAATGTATTTTTACATAAAAAATAACACGAGTAAAACAAACAAAGTGATGCCAAAATTGTCATCAATGATACATGTGTTAAACTTATATGATTCAGTATTAAGTCAATAACTTTTGTTAATTTGAATGGGCTATAGGAGCAATGGATTAACTTGTTACATTTATATTGCACTTTAAAACAAAAAACTACATCAACTCTACAGTACAAAGTCAAAATAAATTTGTTTCATTTGACCTATAGCCCATTAAAATTAACAAAAGTTATCAACAAAAAAGTTCACAATATATCAAAGTATTAAGTCATTAATATATTATAATATCTTAAGTTATTGAAATTATATATTAAGTTATTAAAATTAATTTATTATTCAACACTAAAAAACAAATGTTCTCTTTAATCAAGTATTTTGATTAAAATTCACAGGTTGGAAACGAACTGGTTTAGATGACTACAAATCTTGTTTGACTAGGTCTGGTCGTTTTGGTTATCAATATTTTTACAGGTACTAATTTTAATTGATTACTGCTGTTTTCATATTAGAAATTGCAGTTTTCATATTGACAACCGCAGTTTTCATATTGCCAACTGCTGTAGTCTTATGGACAACTGCACTAGTCAATATGACAACTGCGGTAGTCAAAGGGACAACAGCAGTAGTCTATATGACAAATGCGGTAGTCTATATGAAAACTGCGGTTGTCCTATTGACAACCGCGGTTTTACTATTGACTACCGCAGTTGTCATATTGACTACCGCTGTTGTCCTTTTGACTACCGCAGTTGTCATATTGACTACCGCGGTTGTCCTATTGACTACCGCAGTTATCATATTGACTACCGCGGTCGTCCTATTAACTACCACGGTCGTCCTATTGACTACAACGGTCGTCCTATTGGCTACCACGGTCGTTCTATTGACTACCGCGGTCGTCCTATTGACTACCGAAGTTGTCATATTGACTACCGCGGTTGTCCTATTGACTACAGTGGTTGTCAATAAGACAACTTGTGATTCAATTCCTTTCAAAAAGTTGTCATATTGACTATCAAAGTTGACATATTGACTACGGAGTTGTAGAAAAATTTCGGTTGTCATATTGACTACTGAAAATTGTCCTATTAACTATCGCGGTTGTTGGGTGAAAATCGACTATTTAATTGTCAAATTGACTACCAAAATAGTCAATAGGACGACTTTTTTGGTTCTATGTGTGTTAGTGTAAAAGAACTTGGTAAGCACCGACAAAAATTGGATGCATGTACACTACACTTCTTAAAACTTTCCGTACGTTTTAGTTAAAAGTAGCACTCTGGCAACGCTGTTATAAGATTATTGGAAACTCTGTGGAACAAAACGAACCGACATAAAGTTGTTTTTCTTACAAAGTGTCGGTCGAGTTCGTTGACTTGCGCATTAATTTTGAGTGCTGCTTTCAATAATGAAGTGTTAATAAATAAATAAAAGAACAGAAAAAGGTGAGTAATCTTGTGGCAGAAACTATCGGCTAGTGTGAACGCACACCAAATCAAAAGCCGAACGCAAACCACTTACCCAACATCCAACAGACCCAACCAGTAGTACCAACCTAAAAACTATGAATATATGTTGGTACTCATGGTTCGTTGGCTTGTGTCTGGTCTTGTGGCGGCCATTCCCTTTTCTTCATTCGACCACGACACTTCATTCCAATTCTCTTGCTATAGAAAATAAAAAAAAAGTAAAATCATTTGTAATCAATATAGCCCTAGCTCATTGTTTGTAGATAATCAATCTTGCCATAACGTTAACTCCTATAAAATAAAGATTGTAATCGTCTCATTTGTACGTGTCCGGTGGGTACACATAGACAACATACCAGCACACATAGTGTCCTGCTGTCTGGGTGGCACGTGGATGTGCCAATATCGAAGAAACCCAGTGCACATCAGATGAGCCAGACTGGTTCAACCAAAACTGGTGACCCCGACGTGATTGCGTTGTGCACAAGGAGCAGTGGACCCGTCGGCACCATCTCAGCTACACAAAACCTCCTGAGAGCTCTGTCGATGGCATTAATACAGCGACAGGTTTCGCTGCCGCGTCGCCACACCCAGAAGTTCCGTGCCGCAAACAGCAGAACCACAACGGCATTTTCCATTTCGTACAACGGCATTCTTTCACCGCCACGGGTCAAGAAGTCCCGTATCACAAACCGTGCTACAGTTTCGTCAAATTACGGTGCGACATCATCAAGCAGCTGTATCGGCAGACAATACAACGGCACGACCCAATTGCCTGTATTACATCATCAAGCAACATTGGCCGCATTCATCAATATATTATTTTTTTTTTCATGTGCATATTTTGTAATAAATTTTCTGGCAGCGCTTCTCGCTATTAACCTCTTTAAAATATACTTGATTTTTCTTCACAGTTTAGTTTTGTTACTAACCATTCATAAACTCGCTAATTTATTCAGTTTTTAACTAAGATAAGTCGGGTAATTCATTTTTGGTATTTTCTTTTATACAGATAAAAGTTTTTCTGTGGCAAACCGAGCAAAATGCCCGACCGTACTGGACCAGGCACAAATCAACAGGGGGTTATGGAGAATCAAAGAATTGTCAGACCCCGCCAGTCCTGCAGGGAGTCAGACCGAGTCTTCGGGAAACCAAGTAAGTGCTTTGGCATTTAAAAATTTGACTTTTTGGCCAGACAATCCGGACGTGTGGTTCCGCATTTTAGAAGGGCAGTTCGCGGTAGCCCAAATTAGGTCAGATAGTACCAAGTGTTTTACGGCACTCGGTTTTCTTGACTCGCGTACGATAAATTTGTGCAGGGACGTTATAATGAATCCGCCCGGAAGCGGTTTATACGAGCATCTCAAGTCGACCAGTCTTTCGCGCCTCATCGAGCCCGAGGATATTCGTTTTCAAAGGCTATTACATTTAACGGTTCTAGGCGATAAAAAACCGAGTGAGCTTTTGAGACAAATGCGAACGTTGGCCGGGAATCAATTTCAAGAATCGGTGCTTAAGAGTTTGTGGCTTCAGCGTTTACCGCAAACAGCTCAAGCAATTTTAACGTGCTCTAATGATGATTTAGATAGTTTAGCCAAAACGGCCGGCCGATCGGATTTTAAATTTGGTACCCAATTCGAACGAAGTTCTCGCGATAACTAACAACAGTATTCGCGAAGTCGGTCAATCCTTCCAGCAAGAAGGTAATAATACTTCAACGCTGAAGGATTTGCAGACAGAGGTGGCGGCCTTATGCCGACAGCTCAGTCAACGCTCTAGCCGAGATAGATCTGCGTCTCCATGACCGTCTTCAAGTTCTCGTGAGCAATTCAGTCGGCGTATGTGCTGGTATCATCGTCGTTTTGGAAACGAAGCTCGTTGGTGCGATCCGCCTTGCTGTTTCAGAAGTAGTAATCGGGATTTTTCGGGAAACGAAAGGCCCAGTCGTTAGCGGCTTGCGACTCGGGCACTCTCTTTGCAAACCGCCGCCTTTTCGTTAAGGATTCAACGAACAAGTTAACGTTTTTGATCGACTCAGGGGCAGACGTTTCAGTTTTACCCGCGACCGCGGCAATTAAAAAACGTCACCCGAGATCAAATCAACTTTTTGCAGCAAACGGCTCTCCAGTTTCGACTTACGGTCGCACTCGTCTCTCACTAGATTTAGGTCTACGCCGAAAATTTTCGTGGGTTTTTATATATGCAAACGTAAGCAAACCCGTTCTAGGCGCAGATTTCCTTCGAAATTTCGGACTTCTAGTTGATTTGAAGAACAGTCGTCTTGTGGATCCGCAATCCAATTCACTATCGTTAGGCGAACTTAAACAAGATTCAACGCAAAGACTTTCGGTTTTAAATCAATGCTCGATCGATGACAATGTTCGCCGATTAATAAAATAGTTTAATATAGTTTCAACAGAGAATGTTTTTATACGTCCTATTCAGCATGATATCAAACACGCCATCTTGACCGGGTTTACACGACCTATCGTCAGCAAACCGCGTCGTCTGCCTCCAGACAAGCTGAAAGCAGCAAAGAAAGAGTTCGAATTTCTGTTGCAACAAGGTGTTTGTAGACCAAGTAGCAGTCCTTGGGTCACACCTTTGCATCTAGTTCAAAAGAAAAACGAAGAATGGGGACCTTGCGGCGACTACCGTTTGCTAAACGCGGTTATTCAACCCGACAACTACCCGGTATCGCACATTCAGGATTTCGATCATCAATTGTATGGCCAGACGGTTTTTTCTACCATAGATTTGGTACGCGCTTATCACCAGATACCCATCGAGAAATCGACATTCCGAAAACGGCAATTACCACTCCGTTCGGACTTTTTGAGTTCACCAGAATGACGTTTGGTTTAAGGAATGCTTCCCAAACGTTTCAACGTTTTATGCATTCGATTTTTCGGGATCTTCCTTTCTGTTTTGTTTACATCGACGACATTCTGGTGGCCTCAAAAGATTTAGCCGAACATTTACTTCATCTCAAAGTCTTATTTCAACGTTTGGAAAAATTCGGATTGGTAATTAACACGGAAAAATGTAACTTT
The DNA here is from genome assembly GCA_910595825.1 of Philhelius pedissequus. Taxonomy (NCBI): domain Eukaryota; kingdom Metazoa; phylum Arthropoda; class Insecta; order Diptera; family Syrphidae; genus Philhelius; species Philhelius pedissequus. The sequence goes on along the minus strand of OU343160.1, from coordinate 70,652,934 downwards.
GCTAAAGCTAACGTCACCTTCCTCGGTCATCTTATATCGGCAGAAGGAATAAAACCTCCGCCTAGCAAAGTCGAAGCGATCGCAAATGTCAAACCTCCTAAGAACATCTCCGAACTGAGGCGATTTTTGGGAATATTAAATTTCTACCGGCGCTTTATACCTAAAGCTGCCGAGATACAGTTTCCGTTGACGGAACTCCTCAAAGGCAAGAAAAAGGAAAGCGACAAAACGATTATCGAGTTATCGGCGGACGCGCTCTCCTCCTTCGAGCGATGCAAGGCTGAACTATGCCGAGCCACACTCTTGTCTTTTCCAATGCCCGACGCGAAATATTCTTTATGTGTCGATGCGTCAGACTTTGCAATCGGAGCCGTGCTACAGCAATATCATCGTGATAGTTGGCAACCTATTTCATTCTTTTCTGTCAAACTTAACCAGGCTCAACGTAAATGTAGTACTTACGACAGAGAGCTTTTAGCCGTATACCTTCCAATTAAACATTTTCGATATTTCATCGATGCTCAACCGTTCACTATCCTCACGGACCACAAGCCTCTCACTTTCGCCTTCCGGCAAAAGGCATCTAAAGCTTCACCTCGACAACTTCGGCATCTGGATTTTATCGGTCAATTTTCTACCGACATCCAATACATTCCCGGCAGAGAAAACGTGGTCGCAGATGCTCTGTCAAGGTTAGACGAGATAACTTTGCCAGCTCAAATAGACTTTTATAAAATCGCCCATGCACAACTAAGCGATCAGGAGTTACGCGATTTGCACTCCTCCGAAACGTCTTTGCGATTTGAAAAATTCAACATTCCGAACTCGAACAAATCAATTCTATGCGACACTTCAACCGGTACACCTCGTCCGTACATACCAAAGGATTTTCGAAAACTAATTTTCGACTCGGTTCACGGGTTAGCTCATCAAGGAGTGCGATCCTCCGTCAAATCAGTAACCAAAAAGTACATTTGGCCAGGCATAAAACAAGAGTGTCGAAATTGGGAAAAAGCCTGTATGGAGTGCCAGAAATCCAAAATTTCGAAACACGTCAAAAGTCCACTCGGACAATTTCCTCCGGTTTCCAGACGCTTCGAGGAAATCGACGTCGATTAAGTAGGGCCTCTTCCACCATCGGAAGGATTTCGATACCTGCTCACTGTTATAGACAGGTATACGCGTTGGCCAGAGGCAGTCCCAATCTCTGATATTTCAGCCGAAACAGTTTCAAACGCATTGTTCACAAATTGGTTTTCGCGATACGGTATGCCGTCTGTCATAATAACCGATCAAGGCTCGCAGTTCGAATGCGGTTTATATAATGAACTTTGTAAACGTCTCGGTATAGAACACCATCGCACCACCGCCTACAATCCAAAAGCGAACGGATTTATCGAACGGTGGCATCGAACGCTCAAGGCATCGCTCAAATGTCATAACGACGTGCAGTGGACTAGAAAATTGCCACACGTTCTAATGGGGCTCAGAGCCATTTATCGCGAAGATCTCGAAGCCAGCGCGTCTAAGCTAGTTTTTGGACAAAATATTCGATTACCTTCGGATTTCTTTTTAAATAACAACTCGGTCGTTCCTCAAGCGGAGTTCGTCAAAGAACTACACAAGCATTTCGATTCCGTTCGACCAGCCGCGCCTTCGCATCACTGCCATCATAAGCCTTTCGTCTTCAAGGAACTAAAAAATTGCGCTCGCGTTTTCGACAGGGTCGACGCAGTACGTAAACCCCTTCAGCAACCCTATGAAGGACCTTTCACAGTTCTCGAACGTGCCGAAAAAACTTATAAAGTCCTCGTCAACGGTAAAGAATCGGTTATCGGCATCGACCGCCTTAAACCCTGTTTTTCGGAAGCGGGCACGGAAGATTGCTCACGACCCACAAAATCGAAACCCATCTTGATAAAGAAAGTAACTTTTGCGGAGAACAACACTTCCTTAACATCTGATCAAAACACGCGGACAGGGCGAACAATTTTTCGTCCCATCAGATTTCGTTAAGCGCAGATCCCTGCACTCAACTGGCGGGGGAGTGATGTGGCGGACACTATCGGCTAGTGTGAACGCACACCAAATCAAAAGCCGAACGCAAACCACTTACCCAACATCGAACAGACCCAACCAGTAGTACCGACCTAAAAACTATGAATATATGTTGGTACTCATGGTTCGTTGGCTTGTGTCTGGTCTTGTGGCGGCCATTCCTTTTTCTTCATTCGACCACGACACTTCATTCCAATTCTCTTGCTATAGAAAATAAAAAAAAAGTAAAATCATTTGTAATAAATATAGCCCTAGCTCATTGTTTGTAGATACTCGTAATCAATCTTGCCATAACGTTAACTCCTATAAAATATAGATTGTAATCGTCTCATTTGTTTGAAACTAATTGTTGATTTTATTCGTGGAAAATATCAAGAGTGCGTACGTGCCCGGTGGGTACATATAGCCAACATACCAGCACACATAGTGTCCTGCTGTCTGGGTGGCACGTGGATGTGCCAATATCGAAGAAACCCAGTGCACATCAGATGAGCCAGACTGGTTCACCCAAAATCTCACAGAGAAATGTTTCTTTATTTTATTGGCTACTATTTGTTTTATCAAAATGAATGCTTGGGACTTCAGTCAAAAAAATTATTTTCCGTCTAGCTATTTAATTATTGATTTAAAATCCGATCAAATCCTTAAAGGTTGGTATTTTTGTTATGCTCTGAAAATGGCTGCTTCCAAAATTTCTACTCATTTAAACGCCATTTACAAAGAGTTAATGAAAATAATATTCATACAAATCTCACATCTAATGAAACATTTAGAATGAAGACGAAGTGCGTTGTTGCTAATTGTGGTTCGCGTAATAGTCCTTTTGAGAAAGGTGTATATTTTCACAGAGAAGTTAATTTTAATTAAATTTGAAAAAATATAACTAAAAGTTATTTATTTTAGTATACATATATCGAAACGGTGAATATGAAAAAAAAATGGATTAAGGAGATCCTTCCTTTAATAAATTTGCAGGATATACAATATCTTTCAACAGATATGGTTATTTGCAGTAAGCATTTTGAATGAGTGTTTCAAAGGAATGTTGGTAAATTTCATTCAATTGCTTCCAAATGCTGTTCCAACGATTTTCCCGAATTCGATTAAACAGGAAAAGTAAGTGTGTTAGTGTAAAAGAACTTGGTAAGCACCGACAAAATTTAGGTGCATGTACAGTACACTTCTTAAGACTTTCTGTGCGTTTTAGTTAAAAGTAACACTCTGGCAACGCTTTTATAAGATTGTTGGAAACTCTGTGGAACAAAACGAACCGGCAGAAAGTTGTTGTTCTTACAAATTGTCGGTCGAGTTCGCTGACTTTAAATAATTAATTTTAAGTGTTGCTTTAAATAATGAAGTGTTAATAAATAAATAAAAAAACAGAAAAAGGTGAGTTATCTCACAGAGAAATATTTCTTTATTTTATTAGCTACTATTTAGTTTTATCAAAATGAATGCTTGGGATACGGAAAAAAGGATTTGGATAGTGCAGTGATAAAGTATTTGCATTATTTTTTCCTTTGTATTGTTACGGTAAAATTTATCGTGACAAAAACTATTCTTTTAGTATTCCGAATCTCTGTTCCTGCCATTTTATCCCTCTTTTCTCTACAGGTGTTTCCGTGTTTCCTTGGATTTACTGGGAGAGAGTAGGGCAGCCATGGGCTATCAGCCATTGGCACTCTATCTCAATATATTTAAGAAATCGAAAATCGATGCAACTTGTGCATTAAATGGAATAGCGCAATACTTATCTAACGTCATGGTGACAGACGAGCGGTCTGTTGGAACCACTTTCATAAAAGAAAAGCGCGGTAGACATTAGGTCCTCGATCGCTAGATGTTACTCTTTTGAGAATGGCTTAGTGCCCGACCTAATTTTAACATTATTAATGTAAAAGTTGAAACGTTATCAACGTATCCCTAATCCCCCAAAATCCAACAAAAACTCACCGAAGTAGGTTAATGTTTTATCGCGAGTAGAAAATACTTTCCAATTTACATTTTCGAATTTTAAGTTACTAGTTAATGGTCTTCTCTTTTTTTGTCGCTTAAGTTCTCTTTTTACTTTCGGGTTCGGGTTTTGGAAAGTTTGGAGAGGTAAAATGGTTTCACAATTTACTCCGAAGTTAGTTTGTTCGATTTTTAGTGCTTTCGTCTGGTTCTCTCAAAAAGTTAGAAAATAGTGGGAAAATGGTTGAATGAGTTCATCGTGTTCGCGCGCTCCTGGAAGTGATACCAGCGATCGGCGAATTCCACGATGACTTGCGAAAACTAGGGTTTATGTGCGAGTAAGTAGGACCGCTGGATTTCGTCAACGGTGGCACTGTTCTGCAGCATAGCTGACAGTTCCTTAAAAGTAAACAAGATAGAAGTCCGCGAGTTATATCAAGGTCAGGGAACCAAAACCCAACGGATGTTCCCATCGCCAGAAAACCAACGTCAGCGTCTTGTATAATGCAATCCAACACCCCAATTGTATTGCCAATCGACTGGAGTTCAACGGCAAGGAAACCCTGACTCAGCAAAATAGGTCATTATCGTAAAGAATATAGAATATAAAATTTAGTCTGAGATCAACTGTTGTAGTGAATAATTGTATTTAATTTTTATAATCGAAATAAAGTTTTTTTATGATTTACCTTTCGTGTAAGAACTTAATTGGCGCAGTCGGTAGGATTTCAATCCGAAGATTGGAATTCATCTAAATACATAGATAATTAAAAAGTGAAAAAGTGACATACAAAATTAAATTTAAATTAATATTGAGTCGCCGGAATCAAATCTTGAAATCCGTTTCGCTTAATTATCAAGGAAAGGACATAAAAAGATAAACATAAAAGTAATAAGTTTCGAAGTGAAGTGACCTACCAGTCGGAATAAACTATCACAAAAAAAAAAAGTGAAAATGCAAAACACAGAAGCAACAAGTCATGATCCAGCTCAAATCCAAATTCCTGTTCCAGCAATGACCATAACGATTACGGAGAACTTCCCAATACACATTAACGTCATTTATCAGAGAGGTCGAAATATTTTTGCCTCATTTTATCGGGACACCCTTGGAACAATACGTATTACACAGAAACGTAATAAATAAAATACAAGGACCAGCGCTACAAGCGATTAGAACTTTAGGACCTAATACAACGTGGGAAAGTATCAAGGCAGAATTGGTGCGGAATTTCGGAGTGAGGGATACCTACTACAATCTGCATCATCAAGCTCTAAGTCTGAGATCAACTGTTGTAGTGAATAATTGTATTTAATTTTTATAATCGAAATAAAGTTTTTTTTAGGATTTACCTTTCGTGTAAGAACTTAATTGGCGCAGTCGGTAGGAAATATTTTAAATAAAGTAACCGGTGCTAAAACAAGTATAACAAAAGCTGGTGAAGGAGTTAAAAGTTTATGTAATGATGTTTCAAATAATAATATTGTAGATGATATTAAAGTAGTAACTAATAATATTAATGATAATGTAGTAACACCATTGGGTAAAGTTATTGAACCTTTAGTGAATGCGGTTAATTAACCCTCAACATTAGTTACACAAGGTGAAACTTATGTTGAAACTATAATAGAATATGTTAAGAGTTTGTTTCCCTTTCAATTGAATTTTGCTGAAATAGGAGGAAAAGTTTATACAATTATTTCAGAATTAGTTGTAAGTTTTTTGAATGGTAATTTTGGTAATTATATGAACTCTTTTTTAAATATTTTACTAACTATGGGTATATTTACGACTGAATGGATATCTAATAGAGGAGAGGATATAACGAATCTTTTCAAACGGATAATGGGATATCAAACACAAGCTGATTTTAATAATGACGATTTAATAGAACAGGGGCAAATCGTGTTATTGGAAGAAGATCAAAAAACTTTATTAGGATTATTGTTTGGTCGTGTTTTAACAACTTTTGGTGTATACACACAAGGTTGGTGGCAGAAAGGATATAAATGGTTTATCTCTATTTACAGTTGGTAAAGGTCTGTCTACTATGAACAGTAGTATTTCATTTATTAGGAATAGTTTTAGTTGTATTAAACATATGTTAGAAATGATTATGGGATATGAGAATGATGAAGTTAGAATTAGACATATGCTATCAGGACAGAGTGAATTATTGGATAGTTTTATTAAGGACGCACAGGAGTTTTTAAATAATTTTAATGATTCTGTAATGACAAACATAAAAAATAAAAGTAAATATTGGATTACAGTTTGTAATGCTTATCAACTGCAGAGTTGTATTATGAGATTGGGGCATAGTTCCGTTGGGAACGTTCTAATCAATTTATGTCGAGATCATGGGCCTATTTACCCTAGGGCTAAAAGGGCTACAGCCCGGGGCGGCAAGGCTTGCGCCGCCCCTCACAATTGGGCCATTTATAATATTTTTTTGAAGCGATTAAACTTTCAAAACATATAAGCAAAAGGGCGCAAGCCGCCCCTAGCAATTGGCCGATTTATAATATTTTTTTGAAGCAATTAAACTTTCAAAGTATACAAGCAAAAGGGCGCAAGCCGCCCCTAGAAATTGGCCAATTTATAATATTTTTTTGAAGTGATTGAACTTTCAAAACATACAAGCAAAAGGGAGCAAGCCCTTTGATTTGCATGTTTAGTGCAAGGCAGAATGTGCACCTTCTAACAATGTTGCAGCTATTTCACATGAAACCAATGCAAGGGCTACTTTATTTTGCGATCTGAAATTAGGACCGTTTTCCAGTGCCCCCAGGAGCATCACGTAATTTTTTGAATTTAAATTTTACCCGCTCAATTTCTTATTTTAAAAAATTTTGATATTCAGGTATCACCTCAAATATTGACCGACGTGAACACGGACTGAGACTTAAATTGGTAATGACAAAGAGAATCCGTCCTACGGTAACCTCTTGCCTAACCGAGTCAAATTTTCTTTGTCATCACCAAAAATTACTCAGATTAGAGGTTTCCTACCGATAGTTCAACGGCTCGCACAAATACCGGAAAATGAAAATCCGTAGCCTATCCGAAACACTACCATTTACTACATTCCTATTAGCAGCTCAGAAACAAACCTATTCTGTACTCAACCCTTAATTCCAACTCCTATTGTGAATCGCCCACAATCTGTCCGCCGCCTTACCCTGAGTCATGTTGTCCTGTTTCTTATTTAAAAACCTACTTCCCTTTCAAATCTATCCCTATAAGTGAAGTGAACCAGCAGTCGTTCACCGTTCATCATCCCTGCTCCTTCCTCGCATCATCCCATCAAATCTTTTCAGAGCTTTATATCCTACGAGTATACCTGCTTCGCTCTGGCACCCTATCAGCCCGTCGTATTTACAACTGCTGTCAATACAAAAAAATAAGTCATTCGCGCATCGTGGTAGTATTTGGTTCTGGGTTAGACAAAAATTTGTCCTTAATAAAAAAAATACAAAATAAGCTTGTGCCGACAAAACAAAAAAAGGTGAAACAACAAAAAAGAATAATAAAATATAAATTACGAGTGGAACACAAAGAACAAGGCAAAAAATATATATATATATATATAGACCAATAGTGTTTGAAACCGTAATAACAAAAACCCTAGTCACGGTCAGAAGGCGACCCATCAGTAGGCGGTCGCCGGACGCCACCCACATCCCTATCCAGGGTAACTCCCTACAGAAGCGTCTGGCGTATCCTGGATCTCATGCGGACGATCGATCGACCAACCTAACCACATGTCGAGTGCCAAGGAGCATGCCCCGCTATATGGGTGGATTCCAACCCCTCCCGGCGTAAGTAGGTAGTCGTAGCAACGCTACTTATTATCTCTGTACACAACTAGAAACATCCATATTATACAACTTTAATCTTTTTGTTTATAAAGATATTTTCATCTGGTGCATACAAGGACCCCAGGGGTGTCCACAACAATATTAAGTAAATGTTTGAAACAAGAAGCCTTAATTAGTGATAATTTACAAGATCCATTTACCTTACAGGCTAGAAGTTTAAATCATATGGAACGAGAAGATGTGAGTTCGGAATGTCCATCTGAATATTTAGAAGCTCAAGTGGCTCAATTAGTGGCGACTATTCAAGAAAATTTCTCCAAAGTTAGAATAACTGGTAAAGCCAGTACGATCAAGGGAACTATGAGTCCTTGTAGACATATGTATAAATTAAAGAAAACAGAAGGTATTTTTGATACGAGTTACGACTATTTTATAACTCCTATTATAAATACATATAATAAATTAACTGATTTTATAAGTGATTGGATGTATTTAGGATTAAGATAAACTACTTGTTCATCATATTGTACTGATGAATGGGTTTTGAAAAGGTGTAGTGCTTGTAAAAAGAATTATTGTTCAAGATGTGCTGATGTTAAGGATGAGAGATTAGTTTGTAAAGAATGTGTTTCTTTATTGGAATTAGTTGGACTTCCTTGGTTAGATTTTATAATAGGTTATGTGCTAAATTGTACATGGTCTGTATTAGGTGTTTCTAGGTTTACAGGTATATGTAATTCATTAATTAAATATTTTTCAGGTTATGATTTAATATTACCTTTGACTGTAATTAAATTCATTTTAAGTTGCTTAAATGCTAGAAAGTATTTGAAAGATAAATTTAATTCGAAAACTGAATGGGACCCGAAGATTATTCCTGAAGAGGAGATATCCGAAACCCAAGGACCTGCTGAATTTAAGTCTACCGATAGTATAACTTCTCTTTTGAAAGTTGGTGGAATACCTAAAAATCAAAAGAAAGGTAGAAAAAAAATGTATGAAGAACGGGAGAGTGTTAAAATGGATGAAATTATAACGGTTGAATATGATGATACTAAAAAAAAATCTAACTTAAGCTTAGTTGATCAAGTTCTTGGAAACATGACTGAACCTGCAAAAGAAATGGTTCAAGAAACTGAGATAGGAAGAAACATTATAAGCAAATACTTGGGAATTTAGGGGTTAAGCAAAATCCTAATGGGAAGTGTAGACATAGTGAGCTATTTAGTAACATTAATGCAATGTTTTATAATGGAGTTTGGACTCATAGAAATAATTTATGGCAAGCATCTGTTTGTCAGGGTGAAAATGATTGTCCTTTGAAAGAATTATCAGAAGATCACCATATATTTATTGAAGGTCATTTTTCAGAAAATGAACAATTTTATAATAAATTCATAATTGAATTGCAAAATAAGAAACTTACGCGCCAAGAGTTTGAAAGTAGAGTACCTTGTTATTATTGGCCAGATTGGTATATTGGAAGTGAGATTAAGTCGGAAGCTGAACATCTAACAAATGGAAGTTGGTGGACTAAAATATCAGATTCTGCTCCAAGTTGAGTAAAGAAGATAGTTAAAGTAATTGCAAGTTTGGGTTTTATTTATTTAACCGTTAAATGTTGTAAAAAATGTATTTATATGGTGAAGGACTTTTTATTTTGTATTCTAGGCTGGAACGTAGAAACTCAAATAAATTTTGAATATGATGAGCATGGGAATAGGAAAGCTTCGAAAAAATCTCGTAAAATAAGGCGAGGATTAAGTCAAACTAATGGTGGATTGAGTGTCGATGATGATAAGCAGAATTTATATTATGTTAATATTATAAATAAAATTTCTAATAATTTTGTAAAAATAAGATTAAATGATTATAAAGAAATTATTGGTTTGGGACTATATGGTTCAAGAATTTTAATTCCTAAACATTATAGAATTCCAATAGAAAATGATGAAACTGTTGAGATAAGATTTACTAATACTAAGCATGAAACTGTTAAAGTTAATAAATCGAATTTGAAGATAGTAGACTTTTCTAATCAGGATGCAGCTATAATGGAATTTAGTAAAGCAATTTCTTTTTGTGATATTCGAAAGTTCTTCATAAATGAAAAAGATATGGAAGATTTTACAGAGCAAGAAATTTCTTTAATTATTCCTCATGCTATAGGTGAATTGGAGGAAATTGATTTGGAAATAACGGGTTTTAAAGAAGAACATGAAGCTTTTGATGCCTATACTAATAAATTCTATTATTCAAAAGGAGTATTAGAATATAATTTCCAAGAGAAAGGAGTCTGTGGTAGTATACTGGTGCGTAAGAGTGGCCATCGTCCCTTAATTGGAATACATATAGCAGGTGTTGAATTGGCAAATTGAGGTGTTGGGTTAGTTATACATCGAGAGACTTTAAATTATGAAGAATGTTTTGATTTTGCACCAATTCCTTATTTATTAACTGAAGACGTTTTAGATTTTGGTGATGAAGTAAATGTTGAATATATTGGTAAGATAGATAAACATTTAACTCCACATATGCCAGTTAGAACTGAAATAGTTCGTTCAGTTATAAATGATTTGTTTGAAGGACCAAATGAAGTTCAACCAGCCATATTGAGTAGTAAGGATCCAAGATATCAGGATTTAGATAGCCCATTAGTTTGTGGTGTTAAAAAACATGGTAAGCCTACATTAGATTTTGATCAAAAAATTGTAGATATTGCTGCTGATTTTTGGAATATACAATTTATGAAATTTGAATTTAATTTTGCACATAAGCGAAAAAATCAGAGTATTCACAACAGAAGGATCAGAACTAACAACAAAAGAAAAAATATATAAATGTGTAGAATGGTATAATAAGTCAGTACATTCAGTAACCAAATTTAAACCAATAGATGTCTTAGAAGGTAGAGTAGACAAAGAAAAGGTTAAAATAAACATCGAGAATATAAAGGACAAGGCTATTGAAAAACTCAATATAGACAGGGAAGAGTATGTTGAAGAAAGAGAGGAAGGTTTAGTCAAAAATTATAAAGCACTTAGGCATAAAGAGGAACCTAGATATAGAAAGCTAAAACTAGATAATATACACCCTTCAAATATAAAAAGGCCAAATAAATTTTCAGGTCAAATGGATAGTATTAGCTCTTCTTCTCACAACAACTAGTGCAACATTGACCATAGAAAAAATAGCTACAAATAGTGGATTTGTAGAAATAAAATTTGGAAACGTCGAAATAGTAAGAACCTATGATGTTATACTACATATTATACACCCAGCAGAAGTTTTGAAGATAATTGCATGCCTCGAAGAAAACATTTCAAATATTCAAATTGAAAACGGAAAAGAAATTTTAATTCATGAGTTAGATTCACTTAAATATAAAATTTATACTATTATTCCACACAGACACAAAAGAGGGCTTATCAACATAGTAGGTACAGGTTTAAAATGGCTATATGGAACGATGGATGATGATGATAGACAAAATATTGAAGAACACCTGAAAGTCATCGACGAAAATAACTATAATATAATAACTCAAAACAATAAGCAAATATTTATTAATGATAATTTTAACCAAACATTTTTGACTCTAAAAAGAACAATTGAAAAAGATAGATTTAAGATATTATACCAATTTAACAATATCAAGAAAGAAACTGTTAAGATGAATAATACAATTGTGTATTTAGAATCATTATTAAAAATTGGAATTTTAAAAGAAAACATAGAGCACATTCAAAACAATATTGCTTCAAGTAGAACAGGAATAATGGGAAACAATATTTGAAGTAAAGAGGAAATTATTAAATATGACATAAGTTTCGAAAAGTTAAAAAATATAAAAATTGGTACAGCCTTGTATGAAAATGAAAAAATTATCTTTGTAATTAAAATACCTAATGAAGTTATAAATACAAGAAAATATTTAGTTACCTCTCTAACGAATAAGTACTTCGAAGAATTAGTAATGGATGATGAAGAAATTGTAAAAATAAATGAAACTGTTTATAAATTTGAAGAAAACATAGATTTTAAGAATTTAAAGAAATCCCAATTATGTTTACATAATAATATTTGTATGAAAACAAAAAATTCCCGAACTAAGATTTATGAAATAGAAAACGGTCTATTATTACTAAAGAATGTTAAAAATATTAATTTAACAAGTACTTGTGATGAAAGAATTACACAACTATATGGAAACTTTTTATTAAACTTTAACAATTGTAAACTAAAAATCCAAAATGAAACCTATGTTAATAGAAAAAATATATTCGAAGAAAGATTAATTATGCCTTATGAAATAAACCTTAATACAACTGAAGAACAACTCAGTTTCAATGATATTGTAACAAAACAAATAAAAATATTGAAAATATTAACGAATTAAAATATAACCATAAAAATCATATCATGTTAAATATTTATACTGGAATTATCATTGTATTGTTATTTATAAGTCTAATGATTTATATTTGTATAAGATTTAAAAAACTCAGACGTACATTCTATACAACTCAGGAGAGTTTCCATCTTAAGGAGGGAGAAGTTATATCAAGGTCAGGGAACCAAAACCCAACGGATGTTCCCATCGCCAGAAACCCAACGTCAGCGTCTTGTATAATGCAATCCAACACCCCAATTGTATTGCCAATCGACTGGAGTTCAACGGCAAGGAAAACCTGACTCAGCAAAATAGGTCATTATCGTAAAGAATATAGAATATAAAATTTAGTCTGAGATCAACTGTTGTAGCGAATAATTGTATTTAATTTTTATAATCGAAATAAAGTTTTTTTATGATTTACCTTTCGTGTAAGAACTTAATTCGCGCGCTCCAATTGGCTGAAAGCGCAGGGAAAAAAAGAGAAAAATAGTAGGCTCCAACAGACGAAAAAAGTTTGATGAAAGTTCAAATCTACAGAGGAGAGGAAATTGGAAAAGGATAAGTTTTTTAAGTTTTTTTAAATTTGATTGCTAAATTTTACATATATGTATTTCGTTCGTTAATTGTTCACAAAATTGTGCACTTTATTTTGGTGAAATTCGGTTAGTTTTTGTTCCGTTGTTTTTCCCGAATTTGCAGGACTCGCGGCCCCGCTATTAAAATCCGCTTTAGTTCTTTCGGACCAAACTGATAACGTTTCATCTTCTTTGTTCCACTTTGAAGTTGTAAAATCAATTTAAAAAGATCTTGGGTTTTATCCCTCCGCTTGCAAGGTTTCCCAAGCAAAATTATAAATAAAAATATTCTTCATTTGATATTATAATTTTCATTCTTTTATTTAAAAATTTTCTTTCGCCGACGCTCTCCGCTTCAATTGCTGGCGCCTTTTTTTTAAATCAATTTTCAGGTATACGGCCCTGGAGTAATAACAAAGTATTAAATTAATTCGATTCTGAATTACAATCATTAAGCGAACCCAACCCTTGCTGAGTATAGCTGTGGCGGCAGCACTTTCTATTGTCGCTGCTTATTACAACTTTTAATTCGCCTATCTCAACTTCTAGTCTTGAAGTTTAGTTGACAGTTCATTTTCTAATTCGTTAACATTAACTAAATTGTGCCGGTCGAGTTGCTTTCGTTTCTTTTTTATTTAAATTACATAGTTTAATTAAATATATAATTTAAGAGATTCGCGAATTTAAAGGGGTAATAATTGGCGCCCAACGTGGGGCTTTGTTTTATAGTCGTGTTATATACACGAATATAAGTACGAAGAAGTACCTACATTCTATTCCGCGGTGAAAGAGAATACATATTTTACAAAAAACTGAGTGTGTGCTGGGCTAGTGGTGTCATTTTGTTTAGGGAAGTTTTTGTATACATTGTTGTGACAAATTTACTTTGCTTTTTTTTATTTCTCTCCCTACAGCTACATAAATATAATCTGAGAGTTTTCAGTGATTTTCTGGTGGCATTTAATTATCTATAAATTGGTTGCAAATTGGTACTGTTTAAGTGAGTCCCGTTTACCGGCATTGGATTACCTTCGGTAAAAAAAAGCTACATACATACAGACATAGGTATCCAGAGAAAAACAAATTGAACAGCAGAAAAACAGTGTAGATGACATGTAAGGTGTCTAATAGAAGGTTCCAACAGACGTAAAAGTATGCTTGGAGTTCTTCTGGTCGAAAAAAATAATGAAGTCAATTTTTGAGAGATCTCATTCAAGAGTAGTCAAAAAGAATCGAAGAAATTAATTTTTAGGTGATTGTTATAGAAAAAAGTAATTTTAGTGATATTTTGGAAAAAATATAATTAAACATAAAAAGGTGAAAGGAGAGCTTGAGGAGAACAAAATTAGTGGAAATTGGAAATTGGAAAAGGACAAGTTTTTTTAAGTTTTTTTTTTTTAATTTGATTACCAAATTTTACATATATGTATTTCGTTCGTTATTTGTTCCCAAAATTGGGCACTTTATTTTGGTGAAATTCGGTTAGTTCTTGTTCCGTTGTTTTTCCTGGACTCGCGACTCCGCTATTAAAATGCGCTTTAGTTCTTTCGGGACAAAGGGATTACGTTTCATCTTCTTTGTTCCACTTTGAAGTTGTAAAATCAATTTAAAAAGATCTTGGGTTTTAGCCCTCCACTTGCAAGGTTTCCCAAGCAAAATAATCAATAAAAATATTCTTCATTTGTAATCATAATTTTCATTTTTTTAATTCTTCAGATTGAAATTGACTACAACATTTTGAAGCCTTAAAACAAATCACAGCTGTTCCAACTTTGGCCAACATTCATAGAAAAGATAATTCCAATTTTTCTACGGAAATTAAAAGACAAGGTCATTAGCTTTATTCAGTCTCCGACCGGACAGCACAGAATAAACATGGTTTTTTTCACCGCAAGGTTTTTCCCAAATAACATAGTTTCTTTTCTTTCGGAATTAGTATAGTGAAAGCAGCCGAAATATGATTAAAAACAAAAAAAGTAAAGCTGATAAAAAAAAAGAAAAATAATAAAAGTGTGAATTTAGTTTACAATGTAAATGTATGGGTAACCAAAAGATAATAACTGTGGAAAAATAGGGTTCTTTATTCATGCGGTTATCCTAATCGTAAATTTGTATTTGTAAACATAAATCGGCATACCGATATTTTGGATGAACCGGCAAGAGAACAGTAATAATAGTTGATAATAAAACAGTACCTACGGCTATTCCAATAACGGCAAATATTTGTTTAACTAAGTAATTTGAGAAATTAGTCACGAAAATTTTAATCGATTGCTATTGTTTAAAACTTACGCGCTTTGTTCGTACTGTTTTCGCTGCACGTTTTTTTGAAGCCGGCTAAAAAAACGAAATGGAAAACCTCTGTTAAAGACGCACCGGGCTCATTTTTTATACATTGTTCTTCCGTGTCAGAATATGCGCCTAAGATCGAACTTTTGAGGCAAAAATATCTTAACAAGGGACTAACATTACAGCATCTCATACTAATAATCGGGAAAAAAAAAGAATACTTGGAAAATTTTTTCACTTTTTTCGATGGAATTTTGTATTAATTTTTAAGTACTACCTTCCAATTATTTCACATTTTGTTCTTAATTTTAACTATCCTTCCTTTTAAAAAAATTTTAAGAAATACAATATCTTTCAACAGATATGGTTATTTGCAGTAAGCATTTTGAATGAGTTTTTCAAAGGAATGTTGGTAAATACATTCAATTGCTTCCAAATGCTGTTCCAACGATTTTCCCGAATTCGATTAAACATTAAAAGTAAGTGTGTTAGTGTAAAAGAACTTGGTAAGCACCGACAAAAATTAGATGCATGTACAGTACACTTCTTAAAACTTTCTGTGCGTTTTAGTTAAAAGTAGCACTCTGGCAACGCTGTTATAAGATTGTTGGAAACTCTGTGGAACAAAACGAACCGGCAGAAAATTGTTGTTCTTACAAAGTGTCGGTCGAGTTCGCTGATTTTAAATAATTAATTTTAAGTGTTGCTTTAAATAATGAAGTGTGAATAAGTAAATAAAAGAACAGAAAGAGGTGAGTTATCTCACAGAGAAATGTTTCTTTATTTTATTGGCTACTATTTGTTTTATCAAAATGAATGCTTGGGATTTCAGTCAAAAAAATTATTTTCCGTCTAGCTATTTAATTATTGATTTAAAATCCGATCACATCCTTAAAGGTTGGGATTTTTGTTATGCTCTGAAAATGGCTGCTTCCAAAGTATCTACTCATTTAAACGCCATTTACAAAGAGTTAATGAAAATAATATTCATACAAATCCCACATCTAATGAAACATTTAGTATGAAGACGAAGTGCGTTGTTGCTAATTGTGGTTCGCGTAAGTCCTTTTGAAAAAAATTTTAAAAAAAATATCTAAAAGTTATTTAGATTCGTATACATATATCGAAACGGTGTATATGAACAAAAAAAATTTTTAAAAATTTGCAGGAAATACAATATCTTTCAACAGGTATGGTTATTTGCAGTAAATATTTTACATGAGTGTTTCAAAGTAATGTTGGTAAATACATTCAATTGCTTCCAAATGCTGTTCCAACGATTTTCCCGAATTCGATTAAACAGGAAAAGTAAGTGTGTTAGTGTAAAAGAACTTGGTAAGCACCGACAAAAATTAGATGCATGTACAGTACACTTCTTAAAACTTTCTCTACGTTTTTGTTAAAAGTAGCACTCTGGCAACGCTGTTATAAGATTGTTGGAACCTCTGTGGAACAAAACGAACCGACATAAAGTTGTTGTTCTTACAAAGTGTCGGTCGAGTTCGTTGACTTGCGCATTAATTTTGAGTGTTGCTTTAAATAATGAAGTTTGAATAAGTAAATAAAATAACATAAAGAGGTGAGTTATCTCACAGAGAAATGTTTCTTTATTTTATTGGCTACTATTTGTTTTATCAAAATGAATGCTTGGGATTTCAGTCAAAAAAATTATTTTCCGTCTAGCTATTTAATTATTGATTTAAAATCCGATCACATCCTTAAACCCAAGAAACAATTTCTAACCTGATGTACAAAATAACTGCGGTTAAAAAATAACTGCTAATAACTCAGGTCATAATAAGGCTATAAATGAGTTATTAAATTACGCTGGTTAATTTCACGCTATAAATAAACCCAGTATTACGTTAAGGTTTGTCTGGGTAAAAATTTCACTCGAAAATAACGTTTTAGTCATAATTTAGTTTAAAAAATACCATTTTTAAACTAAAAGGTGTATTTTGGATAATTATTAAGACTTTTTGGAACCCAGGTTACAACTCGGTATTTTTTAAACGCATTTCTAACCACTAAATTGTTATTTATTGGTTACAAATTAACCAATTTAATCCTCAGTTTAAAATGAGTTTTTAAATAACCCTTTTTAAAAAAATAAAGTGTTATTTGTTGGTTAAAAATTTATCAATTTAATACAAAGTTTGAAGTAAGTTATAAAATAACTCAAAAATAGTTATTTTTGGGTTAAAAATTAACCAAATTTTATCGAAAGTTTGAAGGAAGTATTTTAATAACTCTTTTTTAACGCAGATAATTATTTATAGGTTAGAAATTAACCAAATCTATTTCCAAGTTTAAAGTGAGTTTTTAAATAACCGACTTTTTACGCCGATAGTTGCATATCGGTTTGAAATTAACCAATTAAATCCTAAGTTTCAAGTAAGTTTTAAAATAACCCTGTTTTTTACACAAATTGGTTTTAAATTAACCAAATTTAATTCAAGGTTTAAAGTAAGTATTTTAATAACTCTTTTTTAGCCCAAATTTTTCGGTAAAAAATTAACCAGTATTATTGCAATTTTGAAAGAAGTATTTTTTTACGCTGATAGTTGCACATCGGTTTTAAATTAACCAATTAAATCCTAAGTTTCAAGTTAGTTTTAAAAAAAAACCTTCTTTTTTACACAAATTATATTTTATTGGTTAAAAATAAACCAAATTTAATGCAAGGTTTAAAGTAAGTATTTTAATAACTCTTTTTTCAGCAAAAATAATTACTTATAGGTTAAAAATTAACCAAATATAATTCTTTAAGTTAATAATTAACTCTTTATTATCCTACTTACAACTCCAGTAATAAATATTTGTTAAAAATTAACCAAATCTAACTCTTTACCAACCCTGGTGAAATTTCAACTTGTTCTAGCTGCGTTTCAACTATCCAAACCAACAACATTCCACACACACACTCTCATCAGGTGCAAACACAATTCACCAATTCACTCGCACGCTCATCATTCTCATACATATGTCTCTCATTTTCCCTCTCAGTCAGTTCTGCATTATGCTTTGGCTAGTTGCAATTGACAATTAGTGGTGAACGGTTTTGTTTTCGTTTATTGTGCGTGGAAAATTAAAGAAAAATAATTAAAAGTGTATTAAATTCGTGTGAAACATTTTGAGGTAAGTTATTTTAATTATATTTAAATAATTATCTTTTATATTTTGTGTTATAAAGTGTGAATAATTAAAAACAAGCAAAATAACTATTTTGTTAAAATGTTTCTTTTTTTAACTTGTTTACGGTAACAAAATAACTCTCAAAGTGAAAAATTAACCTTGAGGGTAACAAAATAACTTTCATAGTGAAAAAATAACCTTCCAAAATAAAAAAAGCGTAACAAAATAACTCTCAAAGTGAAAAAGTAACCTTGAGGGTAACAAAATAACGCTGAGAGGTAAAAAATTACCAAAAAAAAAACACGTTTCATGCTGCACATTTTTTTCTTCCTTATAGTTGTCAATGTCATTCCGGGTAGTAATATTTAAGCTTGTCGGTATAAACTTCGTCGAACAAAATGAATTCTATTATTAAAAACAAAATATGTAGTAGGACTACATTTAAAAGAAAAGTTAAAAAAATTATATCACAAATGCGTGAAAATGAAAAAATAAAGAATCGTGAACAAGAGATTCTTAACATGGATTTTGAAGAGCAGCCATCACACCTTCCAAATAGGATTTGTGAAAATGATAGTGATAGTGACAGTTCTAAAGACAATAGTTTCGCGCTCTCAAATAATCTTAAAACTAATCCAGAAGAATTGAAAAAAAACTTAGTAAAATGGGCTATTCAACATAATGTACCTAATGTTTGTTTGAGAGATTTGCTTAATATTTTGCATAACTTTCATTCTTATTTACCATTAGATCCCCGAACATTTTTACATTCTTCCGTGGCAGTTGAGACAAATTTTATTGAAGTTCCACCTGGTAGATACTGGCATTTCGGTTTGGTTCGTACTTTAACAAAAGTTTTTGAAAGTGTTGATACGTGTCGCACAGAAATATTTTTGGACTTTAATATTGATGGCATTCCTGTTAGCAAAAGTTCAAAGGGTCAGTTTTGGCCTATTTTGTGTTCACCAGATGGTTTTCGTTTGCCGCCGCTGGTAATAGGTGTTTATTACAGAATGGCAAAACCTTCAAGTGTTAATGAATTCCTACGATTATTTCTTGAGGAGGCTAGCACCATTGAAGATGTGAATATTGGTTCGAAAAACATACATTTTAAAGTTAGAAATTTCATTTGTGATGCCCCCGCTCGCTCTTATTTAAAAGGGATTAAAGGACATAATGGTTATTTTGCGTGTGAAAGATGTAATGTAGAAGGGGATTATAATTACAAATCTCACTAAATGTGTTTTCCAAGCTTATCAAAATCCCTTCGAACGAATGCTTCTTTCCGGGCTAGGTTACACGAAGATCACCATACTCAACCATCTCCATTAGAAAAACTCCCAATCGATATTATTATGAATTTTCCACTAGATTACATGCATTTATTGTGCTTAGGTGTTATGAAAAAATTATTGGTTATATGGATTAAGAATAGATCTCTTAAAACAAAGCTTTCGGCCAAAAACATTGAACAAATTTCTGAAACCTTAGTATCATTACGAAAATGCACTCCATGCGACTTCAATAGAACACCTCGTGGACTTGATGTTATTAGTTTTTGGAAGGCCACTGAATTTCGTACGTTTTTGTTGTACTTAGGTCCGGTTGTTTTGAAAAATGAAATTCATGATGAAGTATATGCCAATTTCATGGAACTATACTGCGCTGTTTCAATTTGTTTGAGTAAAAATAAGCATGTTTTTATTGATGTCGCACAGAGTTTATTCAAATCATTCATACAGAACTTCGCTAAAATCTATGGATCTGAAAACATAAGTTATAACGTTCACAACTTATACCATATTGTAGATGATGTAAAATACCATGGACCTTTAGATAATATAAGTGCTTTTAAATACGAAAATCGTTTACAATATTTAAAACGTCGAATAAGATCTGGAAATAGGCCACTGGAGCAAATTGCAAATAGGATTATCGAAGATTTTGACAATATAGATTTAAACGATGAAGATTCAAACGAAAGTCATATGCTTTATATGAAAGATAAAAATATAATATACAAATTAAAAGATTGTTGTGGGGTCTATAGAGCAATTCAGCTTAAACAATTTGTTCTGAAGTCGTCGTATGCAGATAGTTATTTTTTAACAAAGTCAGAAGAAATTGTTAGAATGGAATTTGCAACTTATCGACATGGCAGCCCAGTTATCTATGGTTCAAGCTTAAAGCAAAAACAAAATTTTTACGAGAAACCGTTTTATTCTAAATTTGTAAGCGTTTACAAATCAAATGAAGAAGAAAATGTGCCTCAATTTTGGGATTTAGAAAATATTTCCTCCAATTTTTTTAAAATAACCTTACCAAACACGGAATCTGTTTTCTTCCCTTTAGTACATTGTTAAACAAAATGTATTGTGTAGTAGAGACAGTCGAGGCTGAAGAGAAATTCGTGACGGCAGTTCCCAAAAGTTAGATTCTCGATGGAATGACGTTATTATGGCCAAAGAGCAAGAAGGACTCTGGTTTAGGTCGGAAAAACTCTATCCAGCCATCCGAAGACTGGCAAAAAATGGGCTGCAAAATACTTTTTGACAACATTGGTAAGATACTTATTTATCTATCTATTTTATTTTTCATAACTATATGGTCAACAAGGGTTTTGTTACAGAAACCAGACTGTATTTCAAAACTTGTATGCCTTTCATGCAACTAATCCTTATAAAAAATGTTGTTTTTCATTTGAAGATTCCTCGGAGCAAGCCGTGCAAAAAGAGAGGGATGCCGAATATTTGTCTTCCGAAGACAATTCAGAAGAAATAACACTGGCAAAAAATTCGGAATTATTAACGGACCTGAACACCTTAATGTCAACGTTAATTCCCAATTCTGGTAAGCTTTAATGTTATTTACATCTTGGCAAACAATTGTTAATTTTCTCATACATTTAATTTTTAAGACAATACCCCGTTCACCCTCTCAGAAGATGATGTGACGATAACAAACGTGACCTCTGAGGTGTATAATATGAATAATGAAGGTAAAACTAATTAATTAATGGCTTATACTATTCGCTATTTTATTATTACGTTTATTATTATATTATAACATAAGTTAACATTGTAATTTTAATAATGTTTTTAAGTAAATTACAATGTTAACTTAATATCTTCTGTACTAACTGCCTCTAACGACCTACTGCTGTTATAATAACTATTTTAACTTTTCATACATAGGACTCTCTACCAGTCAATTTAAGGAATTGACTTCTAAATTGGACTTGGTCATCGAGAATCAAAGCTCCGCCGCAAAAAAAATTGAGAACCAACAGGTAATGTTGGAGAGCTTCATGGCAAAAACAGAAGCCTCAATTAATTTGTTGGTGGAAAAATTTTGCCAAAAAGTTGGGGAAGAGCAAGTTGAAGATCTCCTCCTTGATGAAATATTTCCACTATCTTCAAAGGAGCAAATTGAGGATGTTGAGGAAAAAATTCGAAAAGATCTCCATTTCAAAAAACAATTGGTAAATACATTCATATACATATATATTCTTTTTATGAAAGCGTCGATATACCAATTTATATCGCAGAGGTCAAAATACTTTTTTGAATTCATTTGTTCATGTACATTATTTAAAAAGTGAAACCTCTGAGATATCATTTTTCTGAACTTGCCATATGTTTTAACTACTTTTAAACAAAATTTTAAATTAATATATTTGGCCAGTTCATATTTCAGAGATATCAGAGATCTCCGCTTTCTCACAAAATTTTGAGTTTTTATTTGTGTTTATATTTCATTATCTTGCTCTGTCAAAGTGACGGAGAAAATTACTGAGCGCTCTGGAATATAAACTCGCCAATTAACTTTCGTAGTCAGTTTCTTTTTTTTTATTTTTCATTTTCAATCATGATAAAAGTTTCTAAAAGCTGACAAATGTACATCAAGTCACAATAATTTTCAGTATTATATGATATGAAAGAGTACACAATAACATCATTAATATGAAAATGTCAAAAGAAATAATCATTAATAATTACAATAGTAAATAATAAAAAAATGCCTTTTTTACATTTCAATATTGAAAATGAAAAAATTATTTGAAAAATCTGACTACAAAAGTTAATATATAGACTTATTATGTGAATTAATTGTTACAACGAATATTTTCGCCGATGTTATGCATTTCGAATGAATTCAAGGTGCATCCATTTTTAATTGTTTTTAAGATGCATTTTGCATTCTTTCATTCGTACGTTCTTACGAAAATAATAATAAATAAATACTAAAAGAAACAAAAAAAAAAGTTTGCTTACATTTTGTACCAAGAAATACAAAACGATGTGCAAATGGACTAATTTCACAACCCATACAAAAGTGGATTGAATAGGTTCAGAAAACGGAATGAACATCAATTTTCGTTTTCGAAATTCGAACGGATTGTGGAACACATAAATTCAATTTCGTCATATGAATTCACAATAAGTGGAATGTAGAACATGGGTGTTTTTTTCTTTTTCTCTCTGCTGACATATTAAATAGGAAACGATGAAAATTGAAATTGAGTTTTGTTTCATTAAGGAATTATAGAAGAAGTAATCCCTGAAAGCATTCAGCCTACGAGATAGTCTGGTTGTTTTGTATTTTATTTTTTATTAAAGTGAAGGCATATAGAACATTTTGTATCGTTTTTGTTTTATACTTATTAACTTAATTAAAATTAACTAAATTTTTTTCAAACTAGCTTTTTCGAGATTCCATGCTTAGTTCTATTTTTGTTTAAAATTTTCAATTAAAGTATTCTATACAATGAAAACCAAATGGATCTAGAGGACTTTTACTTATCAATTACGATTACGATTACCTATAATTGATTTCAATAAGAAGAATATAAGAAACAGGAACACGTACATTTTATCATAAGAAGTTTCTTATTGTTTTAATGATTGTATTTTAATTTTTAATATTTTGAAAAGCATAAGTTCTAGAACCATTTCATTTATAGTGTTTAACAAAAAATTGTACTTAGTAAAGTAAAATTCAGAAAAATTACATTTTGAATGTCGTTAATGTTGCCGTTATTTGTAAATAATTTGTTTTCTATTTTAAGATAATTTTTTATCAGATTTCCTAAGCGGGGGAAATAGATCCTCCTCTTACACAATTCTTGTGCTCACAAACTACATGCAGTAGCATTTGTTTGCTTCTTATACGAATCGCCCTAACACACTTTTTAGTACATTATTCTTAATACATATATTTTTTTCATTACAGGTCCGTAAATTGAGCACATTTGGGGGGGTGAACGGGATGAAGACGATCCGCACAATATGCAGATGCATTTTTGCTGACTCGCTCCTAGCGGAGTTTTCCTGGCAAGGAACAACCATAAAGAAGAGCTTCAACAAATACGTCAATATCTTCGGTGCTATTATGGAAGCAGTGAGGACCAGATACCCCTCATTTAGCGACGTTGAGGGGTCAACGTTTTTCAAAAGCTTTTTGAAGCAGGCGCCTTTCAGGCTTGGCAAACAGAATTCGTAAGTTTAAAAAAAGTGAGTTTTTGAAAAATATTTTATAAAATTATTTTACTATTAACAGAAATACAAAGTCCAATAGTTCATCCGATGGCCTTGATCCTGAATCCAATTCATAATAGTTTTAAGTTAAGTTTAAGTTAATTTTAAGTTAAGTTTAAGTTAAATTTAAGTTTAATTTTAATTTAATTTAATTTTAATCAATATACTATATTATGTATATCTACTAATATAATCCATTAAAATTAATTTAATTAATTCATAATTTGATTGTTCTCCTTTAAAGCATTTGACTTTCAGCTGGGAAGAATTTCGCAATGACATAAATCATGGTTTGCAGCATACAGGTAAGCAAACGGTTATAAAAAAGCCGTGAAGAAAACATTTGCAGGTTTATAAAAACTGTAGATAAACGGTTATACAAAGCCGTGAAATAAACTTACCACAGGTTTTATAAAAACGGTTGGTAAACGGTTATAAAATAGCCGTGAAAATAACATATTACAGGTTTAATAAAAACTGTATGTAAATGGTTATAAATTAGCCGTGAAAACAACATATTACATGTTTAATAAAAACTGTATGTAAACGGTTATAAAATAGCCGTGAAAACAACATATTACAGGCTTTATAAAAACTGTATCTAAACGGTTACAAAAAAGCCATAAAACAGCATATTACAGGTTTTTTTAAAACTATATATAAACGGTTATATAAAAGCCGTTAAAAAGAGGTTTTTAAAAAACCCATTATTTGGAGAATATACTGGGTTTTTTTAAAAACCATAAATATATTCTAAAAAGCAGTTATTAATTAACGGTTTTTAAAAGTTTTCTTGTTACCACAATCCAACGGACGTTATTTAGTTACTGACCATTTTCGGTTATGGAGACGTTCCCAGAGCGTCTTTAAGACGTCTTTTTAACCAATTTGTAACCAAAAGGTTTAAATAATCTGGGCTAATATCCGGTTTAATAACCGTTTTCAAACCAAAAATTGTTATTTGGGGTGTTGACCTTTTTTTTTACTTCTGTTTTTATCTAAACACGAAAGATTTCTCGTATATGTGTGCCCAAAGGTCTTACACCTGTATCCAGTTTTGTTTCTCTTTAAGTGGCCGCTCGATATAACGAATGTGATAGATATAGTAATTGACCTCGAATACATTTTATCATGGTTATAATACTGGACGTCCACTGTACGTTGAATTGTGAATATGTAAACATATATAAGGAATCTCCAATAACCCACAACCAAAATGTTAAAAATTCAATTCTATAACTATTGCTTGTTTAAACTGTGTATATTGGGATCTTCTTGAATGATCCAGATGTCGTCTGTGTCGCTGTTTTCACCTTTGCAGAGATTAGTTTGTGGACGCGGGCAGAGAAAGAAAGGGGAAAAAAGAGTTGAGGTAGTTTAATTTCATTTCCTACAACATTAAGGAGTAAAAGAGAGAAAACCAAATGTGATTTCTTTTTTGACATCACATGTTTTATTTTTTTATCTTTTAAGAGGATGAGGCAAAGAGGAAAATAAAGTTGATCATTCATATATACGATAACATTTGAATGTGTTTTGTTTCTCGTTTAATTTGTGTTTGGAGCAAATTTATTAATTTAGCTGCTTTTTCATTCATAAACATTCTTGAATTACGTACTTACAATGCTACTCACTTACTATAGTTTGGTACTGAATATTGTTGGGGTATTTTCATTGCGTTTATAAGTCTCATGCATAAGTACAATGGTAGTTTGTAGGTTTGTTTATGGTTTGGATTTTATTTATTTCATTCTAGGTACCTATTTGGATTTGGTGATTTTTGTATGGCCTTTGTTTCAATAAGTAGGATTCGTTATTAATACCATTACTTTCTTAACTCGTAACGAATGATTTCGGATTGAATGTTTTTTGTGACATTGTGTGTTTTGCTGGGCAGCTATAAAAAAAAAACCAATATACCTACTGTTGAGTGACATTGCACGAGGGAAGAAAATGATCCTTTCCCTCAGTCAACACGGCTAAAGAAAAAAACAAAAAAAGCCTAAACCTTTGGAATGGAAAAGGGGCCAGCGATCGTGTGATCGAGTCAGTCTACTTTTAGCCACGAAAAGGTGCGGTCGCTGGTCAGCTTCTATTTTTGTGAACCATTACCTTTTTTTTCGGGTAATATTTTCAGAAGTGCGATTTAGGAACCACGTGCTGTGCCAAAGAAAAATTAACAAAAAAAATAACATAAGTGTGCTCTACATTTTTTTTTACTGTCCCACAAACCCTTAAGGGTGTGTCGTGTACGGTTTCCCTTACCGTAGATATAAAAAAAAAAATTAAATCAGCGCAGGGCGCGTCGTCGCCGTCGGTCGGGTCGTAGACGTAGAGAAAGGAAAATATAGCTGTGTACTAAAAGAGAAAAAAAAATAGATATACCTACCTAAGTAGTGCATCTAACCAATTTTCTCAGTGATATTTTAATCTAGCGTTTTCGAATTATTGCGTTTCATAGATATAAATGTGTATTGTGTGTTCATCTGGAAGGTTACAGTTTTAAAAAAAAAAGAGGAAAACAAAATTTTCGTTTCTGTCTGTATTTGTATTTGTTTTGTCTTGTCGTGTCGCTCTTATATTGGCTTCCAACCATCGATGAACAAAAAACAAAAGTTGTGTATCTTTGCTCTTGCTGTCCCTGTAACTTATAAGGAATTCATAATTCCAAATATTCCCCTACCAGTTTAAAAGTGATATATGTGAAGTTGTTCTCTTTTTTCACTTCTGGTGATAGACAAAAAAAAAAGAAGAAAAAAAACTTTTATTTTTAGCTTATATTTTAAGTCGCTGCTGCTTGGTGACCGTAACACAAATCTATTATTATACTGTCTATATTTGTCATGGCAATCTTAATAAATTATCTTATAATAATTCAAATTATGAGTACGCTATGTACTGAAGTACTATTTCCGATCAGTAATACAGTGGTCTGGAATCCACTCAATCCAGATTTCATATCCTGCAAATATCCTTCTGCTGTCCCTCAGTTGAGATATGCCACCAAAGTCATCGGATCCACCCCAATATTGAGGGATGATTACCTGATCGATGGTTTTCTATGCCTCGGAGTCAGACTAAGTACTAGATGCTCCACTGGATGGTTAGGTTCAAACAACATTGAATATCTAGAGTAGGGTTGCCATTCGTCCCGACACGTCGGGACATGTCACCGTTATCAACAACGGTGTCCCGACGTCCCGACGATCTATTTAATGTCCCGACACATTCCAGTAGCTTCGAAATTATTTGTGTAGCATATCTGAGAAGTGTAGTTTCAAACAAACATGCGATAACCGTTATGCATACACTTTCCAAATGTCATTCCAGTAACATTGCGTGAACATTTCCAGTTATCTCATTGCTCGCTTTAATTTTGCGCGTGTTTGAGTTTCGTTCAGTCGGTATTTTATAATTGTTTCACTCTTATTCATAGTTGTTTAAAATTAATATTAAGTGTTTATAATTATAATGGCTCCACCGAAAAGAAAATGTCATTTCAGTGATGAATACACTAAAGAATGGTCTTTTATTAAGAAAGGAAGGTCAAACGAAGAAGCATTTTGTACAGTTTGCAAGATATACATTTCTGTGAGTCACGGAGGTAAAGGCGATATAAAGCATCATAATGAGACAACTGGACACAAAACAAAAATGTCGTCTGCATCCACATCACGTAAAATGGACAGCTTTTGTGTAAAAATTGATTCAAGTGAACATTTGTTAGTATGTGCAGCTGAACTTACAACAGCATACAAAGTAATCAACCATCATCAAACGTTTAAATCACTGGACTGCTTGAGTAAACTTGATTCTTTAATGTATCCAGATTCAAAAATAGCAGCAAAGCAATCTACGGCCCGAACAAAAGCAACTGCTATTATTAAGCACATTCTGGCACCTTATTCTTTATCACAGTGTGTTTCGAATTTGGAAAATGTCTCATTTTATGGAATCGGCACCGATGCAAGTAACCACAAAGCAGAAAAACTATTCCCGATAGTGATTCAATTTTTTGACGTGAAAGAAGGTATAAAAACAAAATTAATTAGATTTCAAGCTCTACCGGATGAAACTTCAGAAACTATTACTAAATATTGTCTCAAATCGCTTAAGGACCTGAATATTTCCTCTGAAAAGTTAGTGGCTTTCTGTGGCGATAACACAAATACAAATTTTGGTGGAGCTCAAAGAAGTGGGCTCCGCAATGTGTTTTATAAACTTAAAACAGAACTTAAAAGAGAAATAGAAGGCGTGGGCTGTCCTGTCCACATATTGCATAATTCAATATCATTAGCTGCAGATACACTTTCCATTGATTGTGAAATAATTGTCATCAAAATTTTTAAATATTTCTCAATTTATACAGTCAGAACAGAGAGACTTAAAACTTTTTGCGAATTTGTAGAAGTCTCATTTCAAACAGTATTATCTCATTCGCGTACCAGGTGGCTCTCCCTGATGCCAGCCATCGATAGGATTTTAAAGATGTGGGAACCACTAAAAGAATTCTTTGAAAATGAAACAAATGCACCGAATCTATTACTTGAATTTTTTAGAAACCCCTTGGCGAAGGTCTATTTTTCATTTATACATTCCCAGTCTTTTCTCTTCCATAAGCATACATTAAAAATGGAAAAATCAGACATTACTATCATTGAGGTCAAGGAGCTCATTGAAAATATCAAGAAAATACTCCAAGAGAGTAAAGTCTCAAATTTTATTGGTATGATGGCTAAGCAATTAGTAAATGGGTTCAAAACAAAAAACCCCGAACTAGAAACTGAAATAAAAAAATTTAAAGAGGAGGTGATAAAATTTTACAATATTGCCATTGATTATATTGAGAAATGGGCGTCACAATTGGATCATTTCAAATCATTCGACTGGATGAATTTAACCAAACTTCCGGAGTGGATTCAAATAGAGGAGAGCATTTTACACTTGAACGAGAAGGGGATATCTATTAACGGCGATCAGTGTTTTCCTGAATTTATTCACTTAAAGGACATTATTGCAGAAAATATAGAAAGCGAAGAATGGAAAGCACAAAATATCAGTGAAAGGTGGGTGCAGGTTTTTTCAACTGAAAAGTCACACGAGCTTAATCAATTCAAGAAAATTTGCCAATACATTTTCAGTATTCCTGGCCATAACGCAACTGTAGAGCGCGTATTTTCCTTAATGTCCTCTCAGTGGACCGACGAACGGAACCGATTGGCAGTTGATACGGTGGAAGCTATTCTTCAATGTAAATTTAATTTCGACATGACCTGTGAAGAATTTTATAAATTCGTAAAAGGAAATCAACAGCTATTATCTCAGGTGAAGTCATCTGATAAATATAAAAATGAATAATAACTATACTGGGTTCCTACATATATGTATGTTATGTACACTGCAATTATTAAATAAATAATTAATAATTTAAATAATTTTGAATTTGTTATCATTTAGTGCTTAATTAACCATAAAAATTATATGTCACCAAAATGTCCCGACGAGGTCTCGAGAAAAAATGGCAACCCTAATCTAGAGGAACATTTTGCGCCGACTGAACTGCAGTGTTTAAATTCAATTCATAATTATATTGAAGACACGACAGAGACCAAATCTTATCCACCTCCCAGGTGTACTTGGTTGAAGACATCAGTAGATCTGGAAGATCACATACAGATCCGGGCGAAGTCAATGATGTATGATCCGTATAAAAACCTCGCAGTATCAGAGCTTTTCATTAAAACAACCTGTGGGTCTAACCTATGTCCAACTATCAACCATGGGTTAGTTTGGCTTCCGAATCAACACAAGCGTCCGGAATGCAAAGCTAGACACCTTGATAAAGTTGTTTTCTTTGTTCAAAGTGTTAATCCTGAAATCTTAGACATTTGGAGTCCGGACTTCAACGTCCCATCAGGACACAAGATATGCATTATGAGTTTTTGTAATACAACTGGGATACTTTTTCACGACGGTACTTGGATCGGATTACCACCAACCCCGATATCCTCTATTACCCAGCTTAGCTACAACTTTCAAACAGTGGAGGCTTGCAATGCTAGCTCTCATCTAAACTTAATGGAACAAGAGTATTCAGTACATGTCGCGAAACAGAGCATACTTGATAAATTCATGGAAGTTGAGTGTCTTAAGACTAGAGAATCCCTAATGCTCGGACAACCTATTTCTAGGGTACAGCTCCAATCTTTGGCCCCAAGAACAGCGGGACGCCATCGTGTGTATAGATTGATTAACGGAACAATTGAAACTGGAGTCAGTGATTCTAGATATGTTAATCTTATTCCTCATATTAAACAATCCTGTAGTTGTTAAAGATGCAAACAATAAAATAATAAAATATAATTATTGGGTCCCTGATGATCTGCATCATGTAATCGATGGTCCTAATGGTCTCTTTCTACATAATAATATCTTAGGGTATCATAACTCAGACATCACAGAGTATCAACACGTCTTAGCTATCAGTATGAAACGGAAAGTGGTGTTACCCGGTTTACAGTTGTATAAGATGCATCAAGAGTTAGAGGATGGTCATGCGACACATTATAACAAAATTACTACCAAAGATATTAAATTGGGTAAATGGTTTCATTGGCCGAAATTCTTAAGCTGGATTTGTTATATCGGAATAGGCATCTGTGTTCTTATAATGATGGGTGTGTTATGGAAGTTTAATTAATGTTCGTCTTCTATCTTATGCTCTTCTCATAAACGAACAAATATTGGAAGGGAATTAGATGCTTTTTATCGGGCGATAAAGACTTGAAAAAAAACTGTAACACAAATTGTCAGTAATTGCGTACAACTATTGTAATCCAGTGTAAAATTTTAATAACCCTTTTAACATCTATATAAATAAATTGAATCAACAAACTCTTTCTCTTTATTCAACCTTAACCGCTGCAAGCGATTTAATATAAAATGTGGCGAAATTTTGATGATTGGTTCGATGGCGATAATGATATGTATCGAATGGAGGATCACTGGTCTAGTCCATGGCTGTCGGATGAGATGAGTGATATAGATTCACAATTGGCCAACAATCAAGAACTCGCTAAGATCCCGTTTTATATAAACAATCAAGACTATTCATTGAATTATCCCTTAATACTAGATCCCCTAATGTCTTTTTTAGACTTTCTTAAAACTGGTAAAACAAACTCTCTGTTTTATCAAAAAAGATGGGAGAGTGATAAGGCCTGGATGATAAAAATTAGAAAGAACTGGAGTGAGCTGAAGGCCCCAATTTGGTTCCATAAGACCTTAAGCTCCTTATGGTCCAGCGAGAATATCAATTTATCTGATATAAAATCTTTGATCCATGAAAGTGACAACTATTCAAGAAGAACATTTTCTGTAATTCAAACCTATTTAGAAGAATGGATTAAACAAAGAATAGAGTTCATGTCCCGATCAATCAATAGAGCTGCAACTTTAGAGTATGGAGCACATATGTTAGATGCATTAAAGTTAACTTAGATTATGAATGCTTCACCGGACATTTACACTCTACCTCTGGTCTTTTAAAAATCTCAGTCACAAGGAATCATTGCTTCTTAGAAGTTCAAAATAGGCATTATCTCCTAGATAGAAACTACATCCTATTATTAAGTGATATAGTGTCTCAACGGTTCCTCTGTTATCTGGCCAGTGTTTTGGCTCAGGTCTTAAAAAGAGACAATTATCCGACCTGATACGATTTAAAATTGCTCTTTTCCATGGGAGACTCCATCACCCAAAGGTTCTGAAATAAAGGATACAACTCTCTCGCGCTCTGGGAAGCCCTCGTTATATCAGAAGTATTAATGAGGGAAAAGGATTCTGCTGTAGATAACACCACTTTTAGACAAAATATAACCAAGGAATTTATCAATTCTCAGACAGAGGAAGACACCTGTTACCTCAAGGCATTTTTAGAAAACATAACCATCCCCTGGCTAAGATCACGACCACTAACCTCCATTTTCCAGCTATTTGGGTTATACAGAATTTGGGGACATCCCACTATCAATGAAATCGAGTCAGTAAAAAAACTCCAGTCCGTGGCTTGTACCCCTCGACCGGTGAACTATGAGTATATAAATCTAGTGACGTGTAAATGGAGAGAGTATTTTTGTTTAAATTACTTCAAGAAACATGGAAAATTGCCTAATACGAAAGTCTCAGAAACGGCACCAGATTCGGTACTAATAAAGGCCTTAAAACAGAATATATATGTTCACACAAAACAGACCGGTTACAATCTAGACGACTGGTCATATGTCACATTCCATCAAACCTTTAACATTCCTGAGAAACTAGAACTCTCTGAAGTAGTAGCAGTTAAAGCAACCTCGTTAACTGAGGAAGAATTGGCAAGATGGTGTATTAAACAGGGGACGATAGGGCCGTCTGAATTAAGAAGCGTGATCATTCAATGGTTGGATACCAACTACAACAATCCGGAACTATTCCTACGATATATTGATGAATATGGATTTCCGCCGGGAGAGACAGTAGTGGGATTACACCCGAAAGAACGAGAGCTGAAAATTTTTGCTCGTCTCTTTGGGCTGTTAACCATTGGAAAAAGATTATATGTAGTACTCACTGAGGCTTTGATTGCCTCTCATCTTTTTCCTTACTTCCCGGAAATAACAATGACCTATGATGCAATAACATTACAAAACAAAGTGCATCAGAACACGAAATCTACATCTCCATTTACACAAGGAAAAACAATAGACACACAGTTATCACCAACATAGACTTTGTGAAGTGGAACAGCAATATGAGAGAAGAGGAAACCAGAGACCTCTTTCAGGATTTTGATCACCTCCATGGGCTCACCCACTGCTTTACTAGAACCCATTCCATGTTCACAGATGCCACACTATATTTAGCAGATGGAAC
This sequence comes from Philhelius pedissequus, assembly GCA_910595825.1. Lineage (NCBI taxonomy): Eukaryota > Metazoa > Arthropoda > Insecta > Diptera > Syrphidae > Philhelius > Philhelius pedissequus. The sequence goes on along the minus strand of OU343160.1, from coordinate 70,620,256 downwards.
TATCAACCCTATCAACAAATCCGGGAACTGGATCAATAGTCCAGCGGTATGGACAAACCATTTAGGTGGAATAGAGGGTCTTCGACAAAAGGGATGGACAATATTTACGGTAGTCATTTTGAAATATGTGGCAGAACTTCTGGATGTAGAATGTCAGCTAATGGGGCAAGGATATAACCAGGTATTGATTCTGACATATGTTACAGACAGTGATCGCGAACTGGGGCAACTACACGCCAATTTCATAAAAAAGCTCTCTGAGTTTCTCAGTTTCATAGGACCACCATTGAAAGTTGAGGAGACTTGGTCATCTTCTCATTTTTTTATCTACGGAAAATATCCGGTATATCAGGGTGTTCCCATGTCTCTCAGTTTAAAGAAAATTTGTAGGGCGATGCGATTAACAAATGATAAACTTCAAAACCTTGAGTCCACTTGCTCCTACATAACTGCCAATGCCTCAGCGGCTACAGCCTCAGACCATGACCCTGTCATTTCCTATATCTTAGGATCGTTTGAGACATTGGGTGCAATTGATCTTCATATGTCCAAGCCTTTCTTCCTGAAAAATCCAATTCAAGTCAAAATTGTAGACAAATTCTTAATCCCCAGTCAAGGAAGACCTCTCCCCGTGATTATGAATGTAGATACTTATTCCAGAGATATGATCAATAACCAATCAATTAACTATCTGGTGACTATTGCGCCTCTCCCGTGTATTTTAGGAGGATTGCCGTCATTACAATTAACAGACTTAGTAAATCATGAATTTCCTGATCCTCTTTCTCTCGGATTGTGGGGATTGAAATTTCTTTATACTCAATTACCGGAAGAACGCTATCTTCGGGGATCAATTAGGCGCATGGCCCACCCTCTGATTTCTCCAGAGCGAAACAATGAGATGATATGTGAAGACCCGACCTCTATAAACATCCTACGGTGCTCTTCAGCAAGTGAAAAAGTAAAAAGATTGGTCTTTGAATTCATCTCACAGGATCTCCCCATTAAGAATAAGGCGTTCAAAGAATACATGCAATATGCTAAGGTGGGGCAGTCTGCCCTTAGTGATTTGGTAGTGACGATGCTCCCCTTCAATCCCCGAGTAGCAAACTCAGTACTAAGTTCGACTATTTCTGGAAGGGCTCTACAAATAGTCAGCAAGGTCAACAAAACTGGAACTCTTATTGGGATGATGAAAAAACATAGAGAAGGGTGGAATAAAATCTGGGATAATGACCTCCAAGAAGATTGGAACTTTGGAATGGGTAGCAGACCGAGGTTCTTCAACTTTCAACAGCAATTTGGCAAGTTTGAGGACAATTATCTCAAAGCAGTAATCTATCAAGCCTTCCAATACAGAAACGTGTTGTATGAAAATATGGAATACTGTGCGACACAATATGCTCAAAAATTGAGGACAACATCATGGCGACTCTCAGTAACAGGAGTTACGGTGGCCGTCCCTCAAGAACTGTTAAGCTTCCATGAGTATACGGGGAAGGGGTGTGATTTGGAACATCACCCCAATCCTGATATGGGATATTTTCGATTGATGTCTACACTTCCAATAGACTATTATAATAAACGGGACTTGTCCCTCCAAAACATTCCTCTAGGTCCGTTCACTCCTTTTTTGGTACTTCAACACAAAATAAAATCAAATATGAAGGAGGTGAACTCAAAGCTGTGGCACCTGCATTACTCCAAGGTGTTTTAGATCTCCTTTGTTTGATAGGATGGGGAACAGAAAAGCATTCAAATTTCTCTGAGTTAATCCAAACTATATTTGGGTCTATGACAGATCTGGATGCTAATCTATGCATACCTGCAACTTCAACCATCTCGGGGACTGTAGAACATAGGTGGCAAGATAAGAGGACAAGCCACTCGTCTACCATCTCAGTATTGTACCATCTTCCATCATATTTAAACATAATGCCTTACCATTTCAAACCTCAGCACGGAGCTGAAAATGTTGATTCGGACAATTTCAATATATCCTTCCAAACCATATATACTTGGGCTTCTTGTCTGTTTGCTTGCCAAATATTGTCTCATAAAGCATTTCGAAACAAATGTTTACACCTACATATCTCTTGCAGAGAATGTGTGATGCCAATATATGAAGGGATGCTAGAAGTATCAGAACTTAGTGAGGAAATTTTGAAGATATACACTCCTCAACCCCTCAATCCGTATTGCTGGATTACCAAAGAATCATTGTTGATGACCATGAAAAACAATCCAGAATCCTTACTCCCTGTCTTGTCTTCATTGGATGAAGTAGCTAATAAAGATGATTTATTTCTAAGGTCACTGTGTGATTTTTATTTTTCAGAGTTCCCCATTCCTCCGGTGGGGCAATCCTTTATTCCTCAAGTACATATGTCTTCAACTGTAATTCCGGTAAATCTTATAGCTCATATCGATATATTTCAGTTTTTACAATATCTGATCTATTATAGGATCTCAGAATATATATTTCACCAATCTCACAATATTATCAAACATGTACATCTTACTTCTGATCAGTTGTTTCATGATGCTAAACAGGTAATTAAAAACACTCCACCAGTGTGGTATAGAGGTATGGTATCTCTCTTGTTGAATCTAGCTTCATGGAATAACGTTCGTTCATTACTACCCACGTTGCAGCTTCCATTTGGGTCTCCACCCTCAGATTATGAGGTGTGGACATTTTTTAAGAGAACTATAAAGATGGTGTTAAAATCTCAAATCACTCTATCAGGTTATCTGAATTGGTGCAACATCACCGTTAGCTCAACATTGCCATTATCTAGAAAGTTCATATTCTCTCCGTTGATCCCTGCCATCTCATATAAAATATTAGTATCAGGACTCCAAATTATTTGTAAAGATTCTCTCTCCGTGATAGTACTAATGAGACAGTTATTTTGTGAATCAAGAGGATCATACAGCTTGAGTGCCAATACTAATCTATTGTCTGTCATTACGTCTACTCATCCTGAGTTAGCATTCAGTTCAGCTTATTTATCTCTCAAGACAGCTACTAGATTTCTTCAACACAATACGAGATGGATCAACTAGCACAATCTCTCAAAATAGAATATCTCACCCAAGGAGATTTCAAAGCAGGGATTCGATATAATTCAGCGACGTTAGGGACAGTAATGTTGAGTAACGGAATCCTTTATATTCCGAGGTTGAACATGGTCTGGGATCGTAATATGTTACTGCTTTATAAAGACACTGCAACCGCCCGGTTCCATACCTTATTTTCGATCGAGCATAGACAATTTGATAAGTATGATCGCCATCACTATGCTTATCAAGTTAGGCTATATGAGATCGGGGATCGTTTAATGGAGCATGATACGATCTCGGGATTTGAGACAATGGGTATGTTAGAACCTCTATCATCTCTTAGATTAGCGGAGATTGCTAATCTACATAGACCTTTAATTCCGACATTTCCACACTTTCGTGAGCATATTGAGGCAAAATTCATGGAATTAGATAGATTAAATCCCGCTGCAAGAGACTTCTACCAATTAGTCAATGGTATCTCTGATAAACGAATTTTATTAACTTATTACGGCTCTTTTCGCCATTGGGGTCATCCGTTTATAGATTACATGACAGGTCTAGAGGCCTTATATAAAAATGTAACTTCTACTGCGAACCCTATTGATGAATCTTATGCTGAATTATTAGCGTCAGACCTTGCTTTCAAAAGAGAATTTCACTCTAAATACAAATGGTTTATAAATGGAAGCCTATTACCAAACAATCATCCGTTGAAAGAACATGTGCTCAATAACACTTGGCCTGCAGCAGATCTAATTGTAGATATGCCTCATTCGTGGCATTTGCTACCACTAACCCCTTGCTGGAGTATACCTGAGGTTGTTCATCCGACTATCATTTATTCAGACAAAACTCACTCGATTCAACTGAATGAATTAGTCACTCATCTACTACTCCATCCAAACAAACCAATACCAACTCGGAAAGTGTTGACGACTCTTCTATCTACTCCAAGCACCAATTGGCCTGAGTTTTTACGAGAGGTTGATCAAGTAGGCTTATCTTTAGATGATCTTATCATTGGGTTAAAAGCAAAAGAAAGAGAGATCAAGTGGAAAGGCAGATTTTTTGCACTTATGAGTTGGAGATTAAGAGAATATTTCGTTTTCACTGAGTACTTGATAAAGAAGAATGTTATTCCTCTTTTCAAAGGTCTAACAATGGCAGACGATCAGACAACTCTGATAAAAAAGATGTTGACCAATACAACCGGACAAGGGGCCCAGGACAACAATCACATCACTCTGGCCAATCATATCGACTACGAGAAGTGGAACAATTTTCAGAGACTAGAATCTACTGGTCCTGTTTTTAAGGTAATGGATCGATTCTTTGGATTCCCTAATTTATTTTTCCGTACTCATGAGTTTTTTAATAAGTCCCTGATATATTATAGTATAAAAACCTCGCAGTATCAGAGCTTTTCATTAAAACAACCTGTGGGTCTAACCTATGCCCAATTATCCACCATGGGTTAGTTTGGCTTCCGAATCAACACAAGCGTCCGGAATGCATAGCTAGACACCTTGATAAAGTTGTTTTCTTTGTTCAAAGTGTTTATCCTGAAATCTTAGACATTTGGAGTCCCAACTTCAACGTCCCATCAGGACACAAGATATGCATTATGAGTTTTTGTAATACAACTGGGATACTTTTTCACGACGGTACTTGGATCGGATTACCACCAGCCCCGATATCCTCTATTACCCAGCTTGGCTACAACTTTCAAACAGTGGAGGCTTGCAATGCTAGCTCTCATCTAAACTTAATGGAACAAGAGTATTCAGTACATGTCGCGGAACAGAGCATACTTGATAAATTCATGGAAGTTGAGTGTCTTAAGACTAGAGAATCCCTAATGCTCGGACAACCTATTTCTAGGGTACAGCTCTAATCTTTAGCCCCAAAAACAGCGGGACGCCATCGTGTGTATAGATTGATTAACGGAACAATTGAAACTGGAGTCAGTGATTATAGATATGTTAATCTTATTCCTCCTTCAGGAAACAATCCTGTAGTTGTTAAAGATGCAAACAATAAAATAATAAAATATAATTATTGGGTCCCTGATGATCTGCATCATGTAATCGATGGTCCTAATGGTCTCTTTCTACATAATAATATCTTAGGGTATCATAACTCAGACATCACAGAGTATCAACACGTCTTAGCTATCAGTATGAAACGGAAAGTGGTGTTACCCGGTTTACAGTTGTATAAGATGCATCAAGAGTTAGAGGATGGTCATGCGACACATTATAACAAAATTACTACCAAAGATATTAAATTGGGTAAATGGTTTCATTGGCCGAAATTCTTAAGCTGGATTTGTTATATCGGAATAGGCATCTGTGTTCTTATAATGATGGGTGTGTTATGGAAGTTTAATTAATGTTCGTCTTCTATCTTATGCTCTTCTCATAAACGAACAAATATTGGAAGGGAATTAGATGCTTTTTATCGGGCGATAAAGACTTGAAAAAAAACTGTAACACAAATTGTCAGTAATTGCGTACAACTATTGTAATCCAGTGTAAAATTTTAATAACCCTTTTAACATCTATATAAATAAATTGAATCAACAAACTCTTTCTCTTTATTCAACCTTAACCGCTGCAAGCGATTTAATATAAAATGTGGCGAAATTTTGATGATTGGTTCGATGGCGATAATGATATGTATCGAATGGAGGATCACTGGTCTAGTCCATGGCTGTCGGATGAGATGAGTGATATAGATTCACAATTGGCCAACAATCAAGAACTCGCTAAGATCCCGTTTTATATAAACAATCAAGACTATTCATTGAATTATCCCTTAATACTAGATCCCCTAATGTCTTTTTTAGACTTTCTTAAAACTGGTAAAACAAACTCTCTGTTTTATCAAAAAAGATGGGAGAGTGATAAGGCCTGGATGATAAAAATTAGAAAGAACTGGAGTGAGCTGAAGGCCCCAATTTGGTTCCATAAGACCTTAAGCTCCTTATGGTCCAGCGAGAATATCAATTTATCTGATATAAAATCTTTGATCCATGAAAGTGACAACTATTCAAGAAGAACATTTTCTGTAATTCAAACCTATTTAGAAGAATGGATTAAACAAAGAATAGAGTTCATGTCCCGATCAATCAATAGAGCTGCAACTTTAGAGTATGGAGCACATATGTTAGATGCATTAAAGTTAACTTAGATTATGAATGCTTCACCGGACATTTACACTCTACCTCTGGTCTTTTAAAAATCTCAGTCACAAGGAATCATTGCTTCTTAGAAGTTCAAAATAGGCATTATCTCCTAGATAGAAACTACATCCTATTATTAAGTGATATAGTGTCTCAACGGTTCCTCTGTTATCTGGCCAGTGTTTTGGCTCAGGTCTTAAAAAGAGACAATTATCCGACCTGATACGATTTAAAATTGCTCTTTTCCATGGGAGACTCCATCACCCAAAGGTTCTGAAATAAAGGATACAACTCTCTCGCGCTCTGGGAAGCCCTCGTTATATCAGAAGTATTAATGAGGGAAAAGGATTCTGCTGTAGATAACACCACTTTTAGACAAAATATAACCAAGGAATTTATCAATTCTCAGACAGAGGAAGACACCTGTTACCTCAAGGCATTTTTAGAAAACATAACCATCCCCTGGCTAAGATCACGACCACTAACCTCCATTTTCCAGCTATTTGGGTTATACAGAATTTGGGGACATCCCACTATCAATGAAATCGAGTCAGTAAAAAAACTCCAGTCCGTGGCTTGTACCCCTCGACCGGTGAACTATGAGTATATAAATCTAGTGACGTGTAAATGGAGAGAGTATTTTTGTTTAAATTACTTCAAGAAACATGGAAAATTGCCTAATACGAAAGTCTCAGAAACGGCACCAGATTCGGTACTAATAAAGGCCTTAAAACAGAATATATATGTTCACACAAAACAGACCGGTTACAATCTAGACGACTGGTCATATGTCACATTCCATCAAACCTTTAACATTCCTGAGAAACTAGAACTCTCTGAAGTAGTAGCAGTTAAAGCAACCTCGTTAACTGAGGAAGAATTGGCAAGATGGTGTATTAAACAGGGGACGATAGGGCCGTCTGAATTAAGAAGCGTGATCATTCAATGGTTGGATACCAACTACAACAATCCGGAACTATTCCTACGATATATTGATGAATATGGATTTCCGCCGGGAGAGACAGTAGTGGGATTACACCCGAAAGAACGAGAGCTGAAAATTTTTGCTCGTCTCTTTGGGCTGTTAACCATTGGAAAAAGATTATATGTAGTACTCACTGAGGCTTTGATTGCCTCTCATCTTTTTCCTTACTTCCCGGAAATAACAATGACCTATGATGCAATAACATTACAAAACAAAGTGCATCAGAACACGAAATCTACATCTCCATTTACACAAGGAAAAACAATAGACACACAGTTATCACCAACATAGACTTTGTGAAGTGGAACAGCAATATGAGAGAAGAGGAAACCAGAGACCTCTTTCAGGATTTTGATCACCTCCATGGGCTCACCCACTGCTTTACTAGAACCCATTCCATGTTCACAGATGCCACACTATATTTAGCAGATGGAACTATCAACCCTATCAACAAATCCGGGAACTGGATCAATAGTCCAGCGGTATGGACAAACCATTTAGGTGGAATAGAGGGTCTTCGACAAAAGGGATGGACAATATTTACGGTAGTCATTTTGAAATATGTGGCAGAACTTCTGGATGTAGAATGTCAGCTAATGGGGCAAGGATATAACCAGGTATTGATTCTGACATATGTTACAGACAGTGATCGCGAACTGGGGCAACTACACGCCAATTTCATAAAAAAGCTCTCTGAGTTTCTCAGTTTCATAGGACCACCATTGAAAGTTGAGGAGACTTGGTCATCTTCTCATTTTTTTATCTACGGAAAATATCCGGTATATCAGGGTGTTCCCATGTCTCTCAGTTTAAAGAAAATTTGTAGGGCGATGCGATTAACAAATGATAAACTTCAAAACCTTGAGTCCACTTGCTCCTACATAACTGCCAATGCCTCAGCGGCTACAGCCTCAGACCATGACCCTGTCATTTCCTATATCTTAGGATCGTTTGAGACATTGGGTGCAATTGATCTTCATATGTCCAAGCCTTTCTTCCTGAAAAATCCAATTCAAGTCAAAATTGTAGACAAATTCTTAATCCCCAGTCAAGGAAGACCTCTCCCCGTGATTATGAATGTAGATACTTATTCCAGAGATATGATCAATAACCAATCAATTAACTATCTGGTGACTATTGCGCCTCTCCCGTGTATTTTAGGAGGATTGCCGTCATTACAATTAACAGACTTAGTAAATCATGAATTTCCTGATCCTCTTTCTCTCGGATTGTGGGGATTGAAATTTCTTTATACTCAATTACCGGAAGAACGCTATCTTCGGGGATCAATTAGGCGCATGGCCCACCCTCTGATTTCTCCAGAGCGAAACAATGAGATGATATGTGAAGACCCGACCTCTATAAACATCCTACGGTGCTCTTCAGCAAGTGAAAAAGTAAAAAGATTGGTCTTTGAATTCATCTCACAGGATCTCCCCATTAAGAATAAGGCGTTCAAAGAATACATGCAATATGCTAAGGTGGGGCAGTCTGCCCTTAGTGATTTGGTAGTGACGATGCTCCCCTTCAATCCCCGAGTAGCAAACTCAGTACTAAGTTCGACTATTTCTGGAAGGGCTCTACAAATAGTCAGCAAGGTCAACAAAACTGGAACTCTTATTGGGATGATGAAAAAACATAGAGAAGGGTGGAATAAAATCTGGGATAATGACCTCCAAGAAGATTGGAACTTTGGAATGGGTAGCAGACCGAGGTTCTTCAACTTTCAACAGCAATTTGGCAAGTTTGAGGACAATTATCTCAAAGCAGTAATCTATCAAGCCTTCCAATACAGAAACGTGTTGTATGAAAATATGGAATACTGTGCGACACAATATGCTCAAAAATTGAGGACAACATCATGGCGACTCTCAGTAACAGGAGTTACGGTGGCCGTCCCTCAAGAACTGTTAAGCTTCCATGAGTATACGGGGAAGGGGTGTGATTTGGAACATCACCCCAATCCTGATATGGGATATTTTCGATTGATGTCTACACTTCCAATAGACTATTATAATAAACGGGACTTGTCCCTCCAAAACATTCCTCTAGGTCCGTTCACTCCTTTTTTGGTACTTCAACACAAAATAAAATCAAATATGAAGGAGGTGAACTCAAAGCTGTGGCACCTGCATTACTCCAAGGTGTTTTAGATCTCCTTTGTTTGATAGGATGGGGAACAGAAAAGCATTCAAATTTCTCTGAGTTAATCCAAACTATATTTGGGTCTATGACAGATCTGGATGCTAATCTATGCATACCTGCAACTTCAACCATCTCGGGGACTGTAGAACATAGGTGGCAAGATAAGAGGACAAGCCACTCGTCTACCATCTCAGTATTGTACCATCTTCCATCATATTTAAACATAATGCCTTACCATTTCAAACCTCAGCACGGAGCTGAAAATGTTGATTCGGACAATTTCAATATATCCTTCCAAACCATATATACTTGGGCTTCTTGTCTGTTTGCTTGCCAAATATTGTCTCATAAAGCATTTCGAAACAAATGTTTACACCTACATATCTCTTGCAGAGAATGTGTGATGCCAATATATGAAGGGATGCTAGAAGTATCAGAACTTAGTGAGGAAATTTTGAAGATATACACTCCTCAACCCCTCAATCCGTATTGCTGGATTACCAAAGAATCATTGTTGATGACCATGAAAAACAATCCAGAATCCTTACTCCCTGTCTTGTCTTCATTGGATGAAGTAGCTAATAAAGATGATTTATTTCTAAGGTCACTGTGTGATTTTTATTTTTCAGAGTTCCCCATTCCTCCGGTGGGGCAATCCTTTATTCCTCAAGTACATATGTCTTCAACTGTAATTCCGGTAAATCTTATAGCTCATATCGATATATTTCAGTTTTTACAATATCTGATCTATTATAGGATCTCAGAATATATATTTCACCAATCTCACAATATTATCAAACATGTACATCTTACTTCTGATCAGTTGTTTCATGATGCTAAACAGGTAATTAAAAACACTCCACCAGTGTGGTATAGAGGTATGGTATCTCTCTTGTTGAATCTAGCTTCATGGAATAACGTTCGTTCATTACTACCCACGTTGCAGCTTCCATTTGGGTCTCCACCCTCAGATTATGAGGTGTGGACATTTTTTAAGAGAACTATAAAGATGGTGTTAAAATCTCAAATCACTCTATCAGGTTATCTGAATTGGTGCAACATCACCGTTAGCTCAACATTGCCATTATCTAGAAAGTTCATATTCTCTCCGTTGATCCCTGCCATCTCATATAAAATATTAGTATCAGGACTCCAAATTATTTGTAAAGATTCTCTCTCCGTGATAGTACTAATGAGACAGTTATTTTGTGAATCAAGAGGATCATACAGCTTGAGTGCCAATACTAATCTATTGTCTGTCATTACGTCTACTCATCCTGAGTTAGCATTCAGTTCAGCTTATTTATCTCTCAAGACAGCTACTAGATTTCTTCAACACAATACGAGATGGATCAACTAGCACAATCTCTCAAAATAGAATATCTCACCCAAGGAGATTTCAAAGCAGGGATTCGATATAATTCAGCGACGTTAGGGACAGTAATGTTGAGTAACGGAATCCTTTATATTCCGAGGTTGAACATGGTCTGGGATCGTAATATGTTACTGCTTTATAAAGACACTGCAACCGCCCGGTTCCATACCTTATTTTCGATCGAGCATAGACAATTTGATAAGTATGATCGCCATCACTATGCTTATCAAGTTAGGCTATATGAGATCGGGGATCGTTTAATGGAGCATGATACGATCTCGGGATTTGAGACAATGGGTATGTTAGAACCTCTATCATCTCTTAGATTAGCGGAGATTGCTAATCTACATAGACCTTTAATTCCGACATTTCCACACTTTCGTGAGCATATTGAGGCAAAATTCATGGAATTAGATAGATTAAATCCCGCTGCAAGAGACTTCTACCAATTAGTCAATGGTATCTCTGATAAACGAATTTTATTAACTTATTACGGCTCTTTTCGCCATTGGGGTCATCCGTTTATAGATTACATGACAGGTCTAGAGGCCTTATATAAAAATGTAACTTCTACTGCGAACCCTATTGATGAATCTTATGCTGAATTATTAGCGTCAGACCTTGCTTTCAAAAGAGAATTTCACTCTAAATACAAATGGTTTATAAATGGAAGCCTATTACCAAACAATCATCCGTTGAAAGAACATGTGCTCAATAACACTTGGCCTGCAGCAGATCTAATTGTAGATATGCCTCATTCGTGGCATTTGCTACCACTAACCCCTTGCTGGAGTATACCTGAGGTTGTTCATCCGACTATCATTTATTCAGACAAAACTCACTCGATTCAACTGAATGAATTAGTCACTCATCTACTACTCCATCCAAACAAACCAATACCAACTCGGAAAGTGTTGACGACTCTTCTATCTACTCCAAGCACCAATTGGCCTGAGTTTTTACGAGAGGTTGATCAAGTAGGCTTATCTTTAGATGATCTTATCATTGGGTTAAAAGCAAAAGAAAGAGAGATCAAGTGGAAAGGCAGATTTTTTGCACTTATGAGTTGGAGATTAAGAGAATATTTCGTTTTCACTGAGTACTTGATAAAGAAGAATGTTATTCCTCTTTTCAAAGGTCTAACAATGGCAGACGATCAGACAACTCTGATAAAAAAGATGTTGACCAATACAACCGGACAAGGGGCCCAGGACAACAATCACATCACTCTGGCCAATCATATCGACTACGAGAAGTGGAACAATTTTCAGAGACTAGAATCTACTGGTCCTGTTTTTAAGGTAATGGATCGATTCTTTGGATTCCCTAATTTATTTTTCCGTACTCATGAGTTTTTTAATAAGTCCCTGATATATTATAGTATAAAAACCTCGCAGTATCAGAGCTTTTCATTAAAACAACCTGTGGGTCTAACCTATGCCCAATTATCCACCATGGGTTAGTTTGGCTTCCGAATCAACACAAGCGTCCGGAATGCATAGCTAGACACCTTGATAAAGTTGTTTTCTTTGTTCAAAGTGTTTATCCTGAAATCTTAGACATTTGGAGTCCCAACTTCAACGTCCCATCAGGACACAAGATATGCATTATGAGTTTTTGTAATACAACTGGGATACTTTTTCACGACGGTACTTGGATCGGATTACCACCAGCCCCGATATCCTCTATTACCCAGCTTGGCTACAACTTTCAAACAGTGGAGGCTTGCAATGCTAGCTCTCATCTAAACTTAATGGAACAAGAGTATTCAGTACATGTCGCGGAACAGAGCATACTTGATAAATTCATGGAAGTTGAGTGTCTTAAGACTAGAGAATCCCTAATGCTCGGACAACCTATTTCTAGGGTACAGCTCTAATCTTTAGCCCCAAAAACAGCGGGACGCCATCGTGTGTATAGATTGATTAACGGAACAATTGAAACTGGAGTCAGTGATTATAGATATGTTAATCTTATTCCTCCTTCAGGAAACAATCCTGTAGTTGTTAAAGATGCAAACAATAAAATAATAAAATATAATTATTGGGTCCCTGATGATCTGCATCATGTATTCGATGGTCCTAATGGTCTCTTTCTACATAATAATATCTTAGGGTATCATAACTCAGACATCACAGAGTATCAACACGTCTTAGCTATCAGTATGAAACGGAAAGTGGTGTTACCCGGTTTACAGTTGTATAAGATGCATCAAGAGTTAGAGGATGGTCATGCGACACATTATAACAAAATTACTACCAAAGATATTAAATTGGGTAAATGGTTTCATTGGCCGAAATTCTTAAGCTGGATTTGTTATATCGGAATAGGCATCTGTGTTCTTATAATGATGGGTGTGTTATGGAAGTTTAATTAATGTTCGTCTTCTATCTTATGCTCTTCTCATAAACGAACAAATATTGGAAGGGAATTAGATGCTTTTTATCGGGCGATAAAGACTTGAAAAAAAACTGTAACACAAATTGTCAGTAATTGCGTACAACTATTGTAATCCAGTGTAAAATTTTAATAACCCTTTTAACATCTATATAAATAAATTGAATCAACAAACTCTTTCTCTTTATTCAACCTTAACCGCTGCAAGCGATTTAATATAAAATGTGGCGAAATTTTGATGATTGGTTCGATGGCGATAATGATATGTATCGAATGGAGGATCACTGGTCTAGTCCATGGCTGTCGGATGAGATGAGTGATATAGATTCACAATTGGCCAACAATCAAGAACTCGCTAAGATCCCGTTTTATATAAACAATCAAGACTATTCATTGAATTATCCCTTAATACTAGATCCCCTAATGTCTTTTTTAGACTTTCTTAAAACTGGTAAAACAAACTCTCTGTTTTATCAAAAAAGATGGGAGAGTGATAAGGCCTGGATGATAAAAATTAGAAAGAACTGGAGTGAGCTGAAGGCCCCAATTTGGTTCCATAAGACCTTAAGCTCCTTATGGTCCAGCGAGAATATCAATTTATCTGATATAAAATCTTTGATCCATGAAAGTGACAACTATTCAAGAAGAACATTTTCTGTAATTCAAACCTATTTAGAAGAATGGATTAAACAAAGAATAGAGTTCATGTCCCGATCAATCAATAGAGCTGCAACTTTAGAGTATGGAGCACATATGTTAGATGCATTAAAGTTAACTTAGATTATGAATGCTTCACCGGACATTTACACTCTACCTCTGGTCTTTTAAAAATCTCAGTCACAAGGAATCATTGCTTCTTAGAAGTTCAAAATAGGCATTATCTCCTAGATAGAAACTACATCCTATTATTAAGTGATATAGTGTCTCAACGGTTCCTCTGTTATCTGGCCAGTGTTTTGGCTCAGGTCTTAAAAAGAGACAATTATCCGACCTGATACGATTTAAAATTGCTCTTTTCCATGGGAGACTCCATCACCCAAAGGTTCTGAAATAAAGGATACAACTCTCTCGCGCTCTGGGAAGCCCTCGTTATATCAGAAGTATTAATGAGGGAAAAGGATTCTGCTGTAGATAACACCACTTTTAGACAAAATATAACCAAGGAATTTATCAATTCTCAGACAGAGGAAGACACCTGTTACCTCAAGGCATTTTTAGAAAACATAACCATCCCCTGGCTAAGATCACGACCACTAACCTCCATTTTCCAGCTATTTGGGTTATACAGAATTTGGGGACATCCCACTATCAATGAAATCGAGTCAGTAAAAAAACTCCAGTCCGTGGCTTGTACCCCTCGACCGGTGAACTATGAGTATATAAATCTAGTGACGTGTAAATGGAGAGAGTATTTTTGTTTAAATTACTTCAAGAAACATGGAAAATTGCCTAATACGAAAGTCTCAGAAACGGCACCAGATTCGGTACTAATAAAGGCCTTAAAACAGAATATATATGTTCACACAAAACAGACCGGTTACAATCTAGACGACTGGTCATATGTCACATTCCATCAAACCTTTAACATTCCTGAGAAACTAGAACTCTCTGAAGTAGTAGCAGTTAAAGCAACCTCGTTAACTGAGGAAGAATTGGCAAGATGGTGTATTAAACAGGGGACGATAGGGCCGTCTGAATTAAGAAGCGTGATCATTCAATGGTTGGATACCAACTACAACAATCCGGAACTATTCCTACGATATATTGATGAATATGGATTTCCGCCGGGAGAGACAGTAGTGGGATTACACCCGAAAGAACGAGAGCTGAAAATTTTTGCTCGTCTCTTTGGGCTGTTAACCATTGGAAAAAGATTATATGTAGTACTCACTGAGGCTTTGATTGCCTCTCATCTTTTTCCTTACTTCCCGGAAATAACAATGACCTATGATGCAATAACATTACAAAACAAAGTGCATCAGAACACTAAATCTACATCTCCATTTACACAAGGAAAAACAATAGACACACAGTTATCACCAACATAGACTTTGTGAAGTGGAACAGCAATATGAGAGAAGAGGAAACCAGAGACCTCTTTCAGGATTTTGATCACCTCCATGGGCTCACCCACTGCTTTACTAGAACCCATTCCATGTTCACAGATGCCACACTATATTTAGCAGATGGAACTATCAACCCTATCAACAAATCCGGGAACTGGATCAATAGTCCAGCGGCATGGACAAACCATTTAGGTGGAATAGAGGGTCTTCGACAAAAGGGATGGACAATATTTACGGTAGTCATTTTGAAATATGTGGCAGAACTTCTGGATGTAGAATGTCAGCTAATGGGGCAAGGAGATAACCAGGTATTGATTCTGACATTTGTTACAGACAGTGATCGCGAACTGGGGCAACTACACGCCAATTTCATAAAAAAGCTCTCTGAGTTTCTCAGTTTCATAGGACCACCATTGAAAGTTGAGGAGACTTGGTCATCTTCTCATTTTTTTATCTACGGAAAATATCCGGTATATCAGGGTGTTCCCATGTCTCTCAGTTTAAAGAAAATTTGTAGGGCGATGCGATTAACAAATGATAAACTTCAAAACCTTGAGTCCACTTGCTCCTACATAACTGCCAATGCCTCAGCGACTACAGCCTCAGACTATGACCCTGTCATTCCCTTAGGATCTTAGGATCGTTTGAGACATTGGGTGCAATTGATCTTCATATGTCCAAGCCTTTCTTCCTGAAAAATCCAATTCAAGTCAAAATTGTAGACAAATTCTTAATCCCCAGTCAAGGAAGACCTCTCCCCGTGATTATGAATGTAGATACTTATTCCAGAGATATGATCAATAACCAATCAATTAACTATCTGGTGACTATTGCGCCTCTCCCGTGTATTTTAGGAGGATTGCCGTCATTACAATTAACAGACTTAGTAAATCATGAATTTCCTGATCCTCTTTCTCTCGGATTGTGGGGATTGAAATTTCTTTATACTCAATTACCGG
Source organism: Philhelius pedissequus (assembly GCA_910595825.1). Classification (NCBI taxonomy): domain Eukaryota; kingdom Metazoa; phylum Arthropoda; class Insecta; order Diptera; family Syrphidae; genus Philhelius; species Philhelius pedissequus. The sequence continues at coordinate 70,604,076 of OU343160.1, read as the reverse complement.
AAGAACGCTATCTTCGGGGATCAATTAGGCGCATGGCCCACCCTCTGATTTCTCCAGAGCGAAACAATGAGATGATATGTGAAGACCCGACCTCTATAAACATCCTACGGTGCTCTTCAGCAAGTGAAAAAGTAAAAAGATTGGTCTTTGAATTCATCTCACAGGATCTCCCCATTAAGAATAAGGCGTTCAAAGAATACATGCAATATGCTAAGGTGGGGCAGTCTGCCCTTAGTGATTTGGTAGTGACGATGCTCCCCTTCAATCCCCGAGTAGCAAACTCAGTACTAAGTTCGACTATTTCTGGAAGGGCTCTACAAATAGTCAGCAAGGTCAACAAAACTGGAACTCTTATTGGGATGATGAAAAAACATAGAGAAGGGTGGAATAAAATCTGGGATAATGACCTCCAAGAAGATTGGAACTTTGGAATGGGTAGCAGACCGAGGTTCTTCAACTTTCAACAGCAATTTGGCAAGTTTGAGGACAATTATCTCAAAGCAGTAATCTATCAAGCCTTCCAAGACAGAAACGTGTTGTATGAAAATATGGAATACTGTGCGACACAATATGCTCAAAAATTGAGGACAACATCATGGCGACTCTCAGTAACAGGAGTTAAGGTGGCCGTCCCTCAAGAACTGTTAAGCTTCCATGAGTATACGGGGAAGGGGTGTGATTTGGAACATCACCCCAATCCTGATATGGGATATTTTCGATTGATGTCTACACTTCCAATAGACTATTATAATAAACGGGACTTGTCCCTCCAAAACATTCCTCTAGGTCCGTTCACTCCTTTTTTGGTACTTCAACACAAAATAAAATCAAATATGAAGGAGGTGAACTCAAAGCTGTGGCACCTGCATTACTCCAAGGTGTTTTAGATCTCCTTTGTTTGATAGGATGGGGAACAGAAAAGCATACAAATTTCTCTGAGTTAATCCAAACTATATTTGGGTCTATGACAGATCTGGATGCTAATCTATGCATACCTGCAACTTCAACCATCTCGGGGACTGTAGAACATAGGTGGCAAGATAAGAGGACAAGCCACTCGTCTACCATCTCAGTATTGTACCATCTTCCATCATATTTAAACATAATGCCTTACCATTTCAAACCTCAGCACGGAGCTGAAAATGTTGATTCGGACAATTTCAATATATCCTTCCAAACCATATATACTTGGGCTTCTTGTCTGTTTGCTTGCCAAATATTGTCTCATAAAGCATTTCGAAACAAATGTTTACACCTACATATCTCTTGCAGAGAATGTGTGATGCCAATATATGAAGGGATGCTAGAAGTATCAGAACTTAGTGAGGAAATTTTGAAGATATACACTCCTCAACCCCTCAATCCGTATTGCTGGATTACCAAAGAATCATTGTTGATGACCATGAAAAACAATCCAGAATCCTTACTCCCTGTCTTGTCTTCATTGGATGAAGTAGCTAATAAAGATGATTTATTTCTAAGGTCACTGTGTGATTTTTATTTTTCAGAGTTCCCCATTCCTCCGGTGGGGCAATCCTTTATTCCTCAAGTACATATGTCTTCAACTGTAATTCCGGTAAATCTTATAGCTCATATCGATATATTTCAGTTTTTACAATATCTGATCTATTATAGGATCTCAGAATATATATTTCACCAATCTCACAATATTATCAAACATGTACATCTTACTTCTGATCAGTTGTTTCATGATGCTAAACAGGTAATTAAAAACACTCCACCAGTGTGGTATAGAGGTATGGTATCTCTCTTGTTGAATCTAGCTTCATGGAATAACGTTCGTTCATTACTACCCACGTTGCAGCTTCCATTTGGGTCTCCACCCTCAGATTATGAGGTGTGGACATTTTTTAAGAGAACTATAAAGATGGTGTTAAAATCTCAAATCACTCTATCAGGTTATCTGAATTGGTGCAACATCACCGTTAGCTCAACATTGCCATTATCTAGAAAGTTCATATTCTCTCCGTTGATCCCTGCCATCTCATATAAAATATTAGTATCAGGACTCCAAATTATTTGTAAAGATTCTCTCTCCGTGATAGTACTAATGAGACAGTTATTTTGTGAATCAAGAGGATCATACAGCTTGAGTGCCAATACTAATCTATTGTCTGTCATTACGTCTACTCATCCTGAGTTAGCATTCAGTTCAGCTTATTTATCTCTCAAGACAGCTACTAGATTTCTTCAACACAATACGAGATGGATCAACTAGCACAATCTCTCAAAATAGAATATCTCACCCAAGGAGATTTCAAAGCAGGGATTCGATATAATTCAGCGACGTTAGGGACAGTAATGTTGAGTAACGGAATCCTTTATATTCCGAGGTTGAACATGGTCTGGGATCGTAATATGTTACTGCTTTATAAAGACACTGCAACCGCCCGGTTCCATACCTTATTTTCGATTGAGCATAGACAATTTGATAAGTATGATCGCCATCACTATGCTTATCAAGTTAGGCTATATGAGATCGGGGATCATTTAATGGAGCATGATACGATCTCGGGATTTGAGACAATGGGTATGTTAGAACCTCTATCATCTCTTAGATTAGCGGAGATTGCTAATCTACATAGACCTTTAATTCCGACATTTCCACACTTTCGTGAGCATATTGAGGCAAAATTCATGGAATTAGATAGATTAAATCCCGCTGCAAGAGACTTCTACCAATTAGTCAATGGTATCTCTGATAAACGAATTTTATTAACTTATTACGGCTTTTTTCGCCATTGGGGTCATCCGTTTATAGATTACATGACAGGTCTAGAGGCCTTATATAAAAATGTAACTTCTACTGCGAACCCTATTGATGAATCTTATGCTGAATTATTAGCGTCAGACCTTGCTTTCAAAAGAGAATTTCACTCTAAATACAAATGGTTTATAAATGGAAGCCTATTACCAAACAATCATCCGTTGAAAGAACATGTGCTCAATAACACTTGGCCTGCAGCAGATCTAATTGTAGATATGCCTCATTCGTGGCATTTGCTACCACTAACCCCTTGCTGGAGTATACCTGAGGTTGTTCATCCGACTATCATTTATTCAGACAAAACTCACTCGATTCAACTGAATGAATTAGTCACTCATCTACTACTCCATCCAAACAAACCAATACCAACTCGGAAAGTGTTGACGACTCTTCTATCTACTCCAAGCACCAATTGGCCTGAGTTTTTACGAGAGGTTGATCAAGTAGGCTTATCTTTAGATGATCTTATCATTGGGTTAAAAGCAAAAGAAAGAGAGATCAAGTGGAAAGGCAGATTTTTTGCACTTATGAGTTGGAGATTAAGAGAATATTTCGTTTTCACTGAGTACTTGATAAAGAAGAATGTTATTCCTCTTTTCAAAGGTCTAACAATGGCAGACGATCAGACAACTCTGATAAAAAAGATGTTGACCAATACAACCGGACAAGGGGCCCAGGACAACAATCACATCACTCTGGCCAATCATATCGACTACGAGAAGTGGAACAATTTTCAGAGACTAGAATCTACTGGTCCTGTTTTTAAGGTAATGGATCGATTCTTTGGATTCCCTAATTTATTTTTCCGTACTCATGAGTTTTTTAATAAGTCCCTGATATATTATAGTATAAAAACCTCGCAGTATCAGAGCTTTTCATTAAAACAACCTGTGGGTCTAACCTATGCCCAATTATCCACCCTGGGTTAGTTTGGCTTCCGAATCAACACAAGCGTCCGGAATGCATAGCTAGACACCTTGATAAAGTTGTTTTCTTTGTTCAAAGTGTTTATCCTGAAATCTTAGACATTTGGAGTCCCAACTTCAACGTCCCATCAGGACACAAGATATGCATTATGAGTTTTTGTAATACAACTGGGATACTTTTTCACGACGGTACTTGGATCGGATTACCACCAGCCCCGATATCCTCTATTACCCAGCTTGGCTACAACTTTCAAACAGTGGAGGCTTGCAATGCTAGCTCTCATCTAAACTTAATGGAACAAGAGTATTCAGTACATGTCGCGGAACAGAGCATACTTGATAAATTCATGGAAGTTGAGTGTCTTAAGACTAGAGAATCCCTAATGCTCGGACAACCTATTTCTAGGGTACAGCTCTAATCTTTAGCCCCAAAAACAGCGGGACGCCATCGTGTGTATAGATTGATTAACGGAACAATTGAAACTGGAGTCAGTGATTATAGATATGTTAATCTTATTCCTCCTTCAGGAAACAATCCTGTAGTTGTTAAAGATGCAAACAATAAAATAATAAAATATAATTATTGGGTCCCTGACGATCTGCATCATGTAATTGATGGTCCTAATGGTCTCTTTCTACATACTAATATCTTAGGATATCATAACTCAGACATCACAGAGTATCAACACGCCTTAGCTATCAGTATGAAACAGAAAGTGGTGTTACCCGGTTTACAGTTGTATAAGATGCATCAAGAGTTAGAGGATGGTCATGCGACACATTACAACAAAATTACTACCAAAGATATTAAATTGGGTAAATGGTTTCATTGGCCGAAATTCTTAAGCTGGATTTGTTATATCGGAATAGGCATCTGTGTTCTTATAATGATGGGCGTGTTATGGAAGTTTTATCAATGTTCGTCTTCTATCTTATGCTCTTCTCATAAACGAACAAATATTGGAAGGGAATTAGATGCTTTTTATCGAGCTTAAGACTTGAAAAAAAACTGTAACACAAATTGCCAGTAATTGCGTACAACTCTTGTAATCCAGTGTAAAATTTTAAAAACCCTTTTAACATCTATATAAATAAATTGAATCAACCAACTCTTTCTCTCTATTCAACCTTAACCGCTGCAAGCGATTTAATATAAAATGTGGCGAAATTTTGATGATTGGTTCGATGGCGATAATGATATGTATCGAATGGAGGATCACTGGTCTAGTCCATGGCTGTCGGATGAGATGAGTGATATAGATTCACAATTGGCCAACAATCAAGAACTCGCTAAGATCCCGTTTTATATAAACAATCAAGACTATTCATTGACTTATCCCTTAATACTCGATCCCCTAATGTCTTTTTTAGACTTTCTTAAAACTGGTAAAACAAACTCTCTGTTTTATCAAAAAAGATGGGAGAGTGATAAGGCCTGGATGATAAAAATTAGAAAGAACTGGAGTGAGCTGAAGGCCCCAATTTGGTTCCATAAGACCTTAAGCTCCTTATGGTCCAGCGAGAATATCAATTTATCTGATATAAAATCTTTGATCCATGAAAGTGACAACTATTCAAGAAGAACATTTTCTGTAATTCAAACCTATTTAGAAGAATGGATTAAACAAAGAATAGAGTTCATGTCCCGATCAATCAATAGAGCTGCAACTTTAGAGTATGGAGCACATATGTTAGATGCATTAAAGTTAACTTAGATTATGAATGCTTCACCGGACATTTACACTCTACCTCTGGTCTTTTAAAAATCTCAGTCACAAGGAATCATTGCTTCTTAGAAGTTCAAAATAGGCATTATCTCCTAGATAGAAACTACATCCTATTATTAAGTGATATAGTGTCTCAACGGTTCCTCTGTTATCTGGCCAGTGTTTTGGCTGAGGTCTTAAAAAGAGACAATTATCCGACCTGATACGATTTAAAATTGCTCTTTTCCATGGGAGACTCCATCACCCAAAGGTTCTGAAATAAAGGATACAACTCTCTCGCGCTCTGGGAAGCCCTCGTTATATCAGAAGTATTAATGAGGGAAAAGAATTCTGCTGTAGATAACACCACTTTTAGACAAAATATAACCAAGGAATTTATCAATTCTCAGACAGAGGAAGACACCTGTTACCTCAAGGCATTTTTAGAAAACATAACCATCCCCTGGCTAAGATCACGACCACTAACCTCCATTTTCCAGCTATTTGGGTTATACAGAATTTGGGGACATCCCACTATCAATGAAATCGAGTCAGTAAAAAAACTCCAGTCCGTGGCTTGTAACCCTCGACCGGTGAACTATGAGTATATAAATCTAGTGACGTGTAAATGGAGAGAGTATTTTTGTTTAAATTACTTCAAGAAACATGGAAAATGGCCTAATATGAAAGTCTCAGAAACGGCACCAGATTCGGTACTAATAAAGGCCTTAAAACAGAATATATATGTTCACACAAAATTGACCGGTTACAATCTAGAAGACTGGTCATATGTCACATTCCATCAAACCTTTAACATTCCTGAGAAACTAGAACTCTCTGAAGTAGTAGCAGATAAAGCAACCTCGTTAACTGAGGAAGAATTGGCAAGATGGTGTATTAAACAGGGGACGATAGGGCCGTCTGAATTAAGAAGCGTGATCATTCAATGGTTGGATACCAACTACAACAATCCGGAACTATTCCTACGATATATTGATGAATATGGATTTCCGCCGGGAGAGACAGTAGTGGGATTACACCCGAAAGAACGAGAGCTGAAAATTTTTGCTCGTCTCTTTGGGCTGTTAACCATTGGAAAAAGATTATATGTAGTACTCACTGAGGCTTTGATTGCCTCTCATCTTTTTCCTTACTTCCCGGAAATAACAATGACCTATGATGCAATAACATTACAAAACAAAGTGCATCAGAACACTAAATCTACATCTCCATTTACACAAGGAAAAACAATAGACACACAGTTATCACCAACATAGACTTTGTGAAGTGGAACAGCAATATGAGAGAAGAGGAAACCAGAGACCTCTTTCAGGATTTTGATCACCTCCATGGGCTCACCCACTGCTTTACTAGAACCCATTCCATGTTCACAGATGCCACACTATATTTAGCAGATGGAACTATCAACCCTATCAACAAATCCGGGAACTGGATCAATAGTCCAGCGGCATGGACAAACCATTTAGGTGGAATAGAGGGTCTTCGACAAAAGGGATGGACAATATTTACGGTAGTCATTTTGAAATATGTGGCAGAACTTCTGGATGTAGAATGTCAGCTAATGGGGCAAGGAGATAACCAGGTATTGATTCTGACATTTGTTACAGACAGTGATCGCGAACTGGGGCAACTACACGCCAATTTCATAAAAAAGCTCTCTGAGTTTCTCAGTTTCATAGGACCACCATTGAAAGTTGAGGAGACTTGGTCATCTTCTCATTTTTTTATCTACGGAAAATATCCGGTATATCAGGGTGTTCCCATGTCTCTCAGTTTAAAGAAAATTTGTAGGGCGATGCGATTAACAAATGATAAACTTCAAAACCTTGAGTCCACTTGCTCCTACATAACTGCCAATGCCTCAGCGACTACAGCCTCAGACTATGACCCTGTCATTCCCTTAGGATCTTAGGATCGTTTGAGACATTGGGTGCAATTGATCTTCATATGTCCAAGCCTTTCTTCCTGAAAAATCCAATTCAAATCAAAATTGTAGACAAATTCTTAATCCCCAGTCAAGGAAGACCTCTCCCCGTGATTATGAATGTAGATACTTATTCCAGAGATATGATCAATAACCAATCAATTAACTATCTGGTGACTATTGCGCCTCTCCCGTGTATTTTAGGAGGATTGCCGTCATTACAATTAACAGACTTAGTAAATCATGTATTTCCTGATCCTCTTTCTCTCGGATTGTGGGGATTGAAATTTCTTTATACTCAGTTACCGGAAGAAAGCTATCTTCGGGGATCAATTAGGCGCATGGCCCACCCTCTGATTTCTCCAGAGCGAAACAATGAGATGATATGTGAAGACCCGACCTCTATAAACATCCTACGGTGCTCTTCAGCAAGTGAAAAAGTAAAAAGATTGGTCTTTGAATTCATCTCACAGGATCTCCCCATTAAGAATAAGGCGTTCAAAGAATACATGCAATATGCTAAGGTGGGGCAGTCTGCCCTTAGTGATTTGGTAGTGACGATGCTCCCCTTCAATCCCCGAGTAGCAAACTCAGTACTAAGTTCGACTATTTCTGGAAGGGCTCTACAAATAGTCAGCAAGGTCAACAAAACTGGAACTCTTATTGGGATGATGAAAAAACATAGAGAAGGGTGGAATAAAATCTGGGATAATGACCTCCAAGAAGATTGGAACTTTGGAATGGGTAGCAGACCGAGGTTCTTCAACTTTCAACAGCAATTTGGCAAGTTTGAGGACAATTATCTCAAAGCAGTAATCTATCAAGCCTTCCAAGACAGAAACGTGTTGTATGAAAATATGGAATACTGTGCGACACAATATGCTCAAAAATTGAGGACAACATCATGGCGACTCTCAGTAACAGGAGTTAAGGTGGCCGTCCCTCAAGAACTGTTAAGCTTCCATGAGTATACGGGGAAGGGGTGTGATTTGGAACATCACCCCAATCCTGATATGGGATATTTTCGATTGATGTCTACACTTCCAATAGACTATTATAATAAACGGGACTTGTCCCTCCAAAACATTCCTCTAGGTCCGTTCACTCCTTTTTTGGTACTTCAACACAAAATAAAATCAAATATGAAGGAGGTGAACTCAAAGCTGTGGCACCTGCATTACTCCAAGGTGTTTTAGATCTCCTTTGTTTGATAGGATGGGGAACAGAAAAGCATTCAAATTTCTCTGAGTTAATCCAAACTATATTTGGGTCTATGACAGATCTGGATGCTAATCTATGCATACCTGCAACTTCAACCATCTCGGGGACTGTAGAACATAGGTGGCAAGATAAGAGGACAAGCCACTCATCTACCATCTCAGTATTGTACCATCTTCCATCATATTTAAACATAATGCCTTACCATTTCAAACCTCAGCACGGAGCTGAAAATGTTGATTCGGACAATTTCAATATATCCTTCCAAACCATATATACTTGGGCTTCTTGTCTGTTTGCTTGCCAAATATTGTCTCATAAAGCATTTCGAAACAAATGTATACACCAACATATCTCTTGCAGAGAATGTGTGATGCCAATATATGAAGGGATGCTAGAAGTATCAGAACTTAGTGAGGAAATTTTGAAGATATACACTCCTCAACCCCTCAATCCGTATTGCTGGATTACCAAAGAATCATTGTTGATGACCATGAAAAACAATCCAGAATCCTTACTCCCTGTCTTGTCTTCATTGGATGAAGTAGCTAATAAAGATGATTTATTTCTAAGGTCACTGTGTGATTTTTATTTTTCAGAGTTCCCCATTCCTCCGGTGGGGCAATCCTTTATTCCTCAAGTACATATGTCTTCAACTGTAATTCCGGTAAATCTTATAGCTCATATCGATATATTTCAGTTTTTACAATATCTGATCTATTATAGGATCTCAGAATATATATTTCACCAATCTCACAATATTATCAAACATGTACATCTTACTTCTGATCAGTTTTGTTTCATGATGCTAAACAGGTAATTAAAAACACTCCACCAGTGTGGTATAGAGGTATGGTATCTCTCTTGTTGAATCTAGCTTCATGGAATAACGTTCGTTCATTACTACCCACGTTGCAGCTTCCATTTGGGTCTCCACCCTCAGATTATGAGGTGTGGACATTTTTTAAGAGAACTATAAAGATGGTGTTAAAATCTCAAATCACTCTATCAGGTTATCTGAATTGGTGCAACATCACCGTTAGCTCAACATTGCCATTATCTAGAAAGTTCATATTCTCTCCGTTGATCCCTGCCATCTCATATAAAATATTAGTATCAGGACTCCAAATTATTTGTAAAGATTCTCTCTCCGTGATAGTACTAATGAGACAGTTATTTTGTGAATCAAGAGGATCATACAGCTTGAGTGCCAATACTAATCTATTGTCTGTCATTACGTCTACTCATCCTGAGTTAGCATTCAGTTCAGCTTATTTATCTCTCAAGACAGCTACTAGATTTCTTCAACACAATACGAGATGGATCAACTAGCACAATCTCTCAAAATAGAATATCTCACCCAAGGAGATTTCAAAGCAGGGATTCGATATAATTCAGCGACGTTAGGGACAGTAATGTTGAGTAACGGAATCCTTTATATTCCGAGGTTGAACATGGTCTGGGATCGTAATATGTTACTGCTTTATAAAGACACTGCAACCGCCCGGTTCCATACCTTATTTTCGATCGAGCATAGACAATTTGATAAGTATGATCGCCATCACTATGCTTATCAAGTTAGGCTATATGAGATCGGGGATCGTTTAATGGAGCATGATACGATCTCGGGATTTGAGACAATGGGTATGTTAGAACCTCTATCATCTCTTAGATTAGCGGAGATTGCTAATCTACATAGACCTTTAATTCCGACATTTCCACACTTTCGTGAGCATATTGAGGCAAAATTCATGGAATTAGATAGATTAAATCCCGCTGCAAGAGACTTCTACCAATTAGTCAATGGTATCTCTGATAAACGAATTTTATTAACTTATTACGGCTCTTTTCGCCATTGGGGTCATCCGTTTATAGATTACATGACAGGTCTAGAGGCCTTATATAAAAATGTAACTTCTACTGCGAACCCTATTGATGAATCTTATGCTGAATTATTAGCGTCAGACCTTGCTTTCAAAAGAGAATTTCACTCTAAATACAAATGGTTTATAAATGGAAGCCTATTACCAAACAATCATCCGTTGAAAGAACATGTGCTCAATAACACTTGGCCTGCAGCAGATCTAATTGTAGATATGCCTCATTCGTGGCATTTGCTACCACTAACCCCTTGCTGGAGTATACCTGAGGTTGTTCATCCGACTATCATTTATTCAGACAAAACTCACTCGATTCAACTGAATGAATTAGTCACTCATCTACTACTCCATCCAAACAAACCAATACCAACTCGGAAAGTGTTGACGACTCTTTTATCTACTCCAAGCACCAATTGGCCTGAGTTTTTACGAGAGGTTGATCAAGCAGGCTTATCTTTAGATGATCTTATCATTGGGTTAAAAGCTAAAGAAAGAGAGATCAAGTGGAAAGGCAGATTTTTTGCACTTATGAGTTGGACATTAAGAGAATATTTCGTTTTCACTGAGTACTTGATAAAGAAGAATGTTATTCCTCTTTTCAAAGGTCTAACAATGGCAGACGATCAGACAACTCTGATAAAAAAGATGTTGACCAATACAACCGGACAAGGGGCCCAGGACAACAATCACATCACTCTGGCCAATCATATCGACTACGAGAAGTGGAACAATTTTCAGAGACTAGAATCTACTGGTCCTGTTTTTAAGGTAATGGGTCGATTCTTTGGATTCCCTAATTTATTTTTCCGTACTCATGAGTTTTTTAATAAGTCCCTGATATATTATATTATAAAAACCTCGCAGTATCAGAGCTTTTTATTAAAACAACCTGTGGGTCTAACCTATGTCCAACTATCCACCATGGGTTAGTTTGGCTTCCGAATCAACACAAGCGTCCGGAATGCATAGCTAGACACCTTGATAAAGTTGTTTTCTTTGTTCAAAGTGTTAATCCTGAAATCTTAGACATTTGGAGTCCGGACTTCAACGTCCCATCAGGACACAAGATATGCATTATGAGTTTTTGTAATACAACTGGGATACTTTTTCACGACGGTACTTGGACCGGATTACCACCAGCCCCGATATCCTCTATTACCCAGCTTAGCTACAACTTTCAAATAGTGGAGGCTTGCAATGCTAGCTCTCATCTAAACTTAATGGAACAAGAGTATTCAGTACATTTCGCGGAACAGAGCATACTTGATAAATTCATGGAAGTTGAGTGTCTTAAGACTAGAGAATCCCTAATGCTCGGACAACCTATTTCTAGGGTACAGCTCCAATCTTTAGCCCCAAAAACAGCGGGACGCCATCGTGTGCATAGATTGATTAACGGAACAATTGAAACTGGAGTCAGTGATTATAAATATGTTAATCTTATTCCTCCTTCACGAAAAAAATCCTGTAGTTTGTTGTAAAGTACGTACCTTACAACTTTCTCTTATCATTTCCCATTATCATTCCATCCAACTAAACCCATACTTACTTCAAACCATTGCAACTTCAAATTCCCACAGTCATCATTTCCTTTTGATTGACCAATATTCCATATTCATCATTTACTTTAATTGCCCAACTACAAACCACTTCAAATTCCCATATCATCATTTTCATTTTCTATATCCAACGATCAATGCACTCCCTTACTTTTCCAACCTATTAAACGTGCATTGAACCCAAAACTCATTTCATTGCCCAACTCTTCTAAATCTCCATATCATTATTTTATATATCCAACGATCAATGCACTCGCTCACTTTTCAACATATTAAACGTGCATTGATCTCAAAAAACCAATCGCGACTGTGACCAGGCACACTTGTGCTCATGTTGCATATTTTTTCCGCTTTCGAGTCGGGTAGCGAGGCAGACATCGGACACTGTTGTTTTCGGACTGTCGTCGATAAGGTCGCATAATAGCATTACTAATTCTTTTATTTTTAACGGCATACTAATTCTTTATTTATTTTTTTTTTCATATATTACGACAAAGAAAACCTCCAAGTAAGGAGTATATTATATAAATACATGTAAATTCGGAAATTAGATAATAAGAAAACAAATAATAAACAATAAACTAAAAATACAAATACAAGTTTCGTTTAATGTGGCACATAAGACTATTCACTAAAAAGGTAAGACCCCTTTCGAGGATCGTGCTTCTCGAAGCAAAAAAGAATAAAATAGCACAACAAAAAATTGGTGTCAGATGTGGGGTTTGCCTGAAAAGTGTTTGTGTCAAGTGAAACAAAAATTAAAAAAAAAAAATCCAAAAGAAACTCAAGTGAAACAAAAATTTAAAAAAAAAATCCAAAAGAAACTCAAGTGAAACAAAAATTTAAAAAAAAAAATCCAAAAGAAACTCAAGTGACGCATTAAATAAATAAGAACAAGTGAAAAATACAAAACTGTACTAAAAAAAAAAAAAAAAAAAAAAAGGGACAATTAACCAACCCAAGGGGTTGCAACGAAAACAAAAGACAATCAAGTCATCTCTAATCTACAACATCTTTAACATCTCTCATCTTTAATCTACTACATACATCTCCAACATATTCATCTTTAGCCAACCATCATCTCAACTTTAATTATTTAATTCATAAAATAAAAAGAGGCAAGAATTTAAAAAATAAAATATATTAGATACATATTGATTTTTACCAAAATATTATTACCTACTTTTACTATTACTATTATTATCATATTTATCATTACGACCCCTTTCAAAAGCTCTTCTCACTGAAGCTATAGAGACTGCTGTACTAGAAGAGAAAAATGAATTCAGTTATTTGTCCCAAACTCCTACTACCTCGTTTCATTCTAAATCTAGAAATTTAATCTCATGTAATTATTGCAAGAAAACCGGACATAGCATCGAACAATGCTACTCAAGGAAAAACAAAGAACAGCTTCCTTCCTTCAAGAGTGAGGTTAAAAAAGTTACAATTACTTGTAGTTATTGTAAGAATCTAGGACATCATATAAACGAATGCAGAAAAAGAGAGTATAACAACAGTAGAAAACAAAACAATACTAATCCAATTCCCTCTTCCTCAACAAATAAACACACGGAAAACATTTCAGAGGCCGGAACCAGTGGCAGGCTACGGACTCAAACTTAATCTCATCTCGCCACATCTTTCAAATAAACTTAAATAATAAAATAAGTAGAGTAGACTCAATAAAAGTTTCATCCGAAACCTTGCTAAATCCTCAACCTGCGAAATTTCTCATCGATGGTGGTAGTGAAATTTGTCTGATTAAAATAGACAAATTAAAACCAGAACTATCCATCGACTCAAACATTATTCACTCATTATCTGGAATTACAGATTCCGTGATTCGTACTAAGGGTGTTATATACTTACGCATAAACCTACCCAAAAATATTACTATTTCTTAGCCCTTTCACGTTGTAGATAAAAACTTCCCTATAAGCACTGAAGGAATCATAGGTAACAATTTTCTCGATGATCATAAGGCCCAAATCGACTATGGGACTAAAATGCTTACATTCTCTTTTAAAAATTTCATTATTGAATATGATTTAATACCTACTAAATTTAGCCACTATCCCACCTAGATCCGAAACCGTAGTCCCTGTTCTTAAAGAAGTGAATGTGGACAGTATATGCCTCTCCCAACAATTTTCTAATGGATTATATATTGGCAACAGCATTACTCCTGCCAATAGTTGTATCTCCTACATATCCGTCGTTAATTCTTCTGAATCTCCTATTGAATTTAATACCGAAGACCTTGTATTCGATGAGGTCTCCAACTATAACATTTTACGAATTCAAAATTATCCCGACTCATATGACAGAATCCAAGCTATAAAAGAGTCAGTCGTGACAGATCACATGTCGAAGAATGAAAAAGAATCGATACTAAATCTGTGTATCTTGTATAGCGAACTCTTCTATCTAAAAGGAGATAAGTTAACTCATACCTCTTCTGTACAACACCCAATCCTTACCCCACATCTGACACCAATTTGTTTTGTTGTGCTATTTTATTCTTTTGATTCGAGAAGAACGATCCTCGAGTGGGGGTCTTACCTTTTTAGTGTTATAGTCTTATGTGCCACATAAATTAGACGAAACTTGTATATGTATTTTCTATTTGTATTTTTTTAGTTTATTGTTTATCTTTTACATTATTTGTTTACTTATTATCTAATTTCCAAATATACTCGTATTTATATAATATACTTCCTTTTTTTTTAGAAAGGAATTACTTGGAGTTTTTTCTTTGTTCGTAAGATATGGAAAAAAAAGTAGAAAATAAAGAATTAGTATGCGATTATGAGACCTTATCGACGACAGTCCGAAAACAACAGTGTCCGATGTCTGCCTCGCTACCCGACTCGAAACCGGAAAAAATATGCAACATGAGCACAAGTGTGCCTGGTCACAGTTGCGATTGGGTTTTTGAGATCAATGCACGTTTAATATGTTGGGATCAATGCACGTTTAATAGGTTGGAAAAGTAAGGGAGTGCATTGATCGTTGGATATAGAAAATGAAAATGATGATATGGGAATTTGAAGTGGTTTGTAGTTGGGCAATTAAAGTATGGAATATGGAGTATTGGTCAATCAAAAGGAAATGATGACTGTGGGAATTTGAAGTTTCAATGGGTTGAAGTAAGTATGGGTTTAGTTGGATGGAATGATAAGGGGAAATGATAAGAGAAAGTTGTAAGGTACGTACTTTACAACAGTATTATGGTATAAAAATCCTGTGTGGAAAGCACCTGTGTGGTGAAAGACTGTGTGGCGAATCCTGTGTGGAAAGCACCTGTGTGGTGAAAGACTGTGTAGTGACAGCCTATGTGGCCAATTTTGTGGGGAAACACATGTGTGGTGAGCAACTGTGTGTGCTTAAACATACCTAATACGCTGAAGACTTCACCGGGACGGTTAACGAAGTAGGATGGCCGAATGTTGAGTGACATTGCACGAGGGAAGAAAATGATCCTTTCCCTCAGTCAACACGGCTAAAGAAAGATACAAAAAAAGCCTACCCCTTTGGAATGGAAAATGGGCCAGCGATCGTGTGGTTCGAGGGAGAAGGGCGAAATGGAGTCAGTCTACTTTTAGCCACGAAAAGGTGCGGTCGCTGGTCAGCTTCTATTTTTGTGAGCCATTACCTTTTTTTTCGGGTAATACTACCTACCTATTCAATTATCAATATTTTTATTTTTTTAATATTATTAATTTATTTTGCCTGTAGGTAGGTAGGTACGCTGCCACAAAATAAATATTTCATTGACAAGACAACATTTTAGAAAATTCAAAACAACTAGGTATGTATTGTGTTGTGTGTAAGAATCTGTACAAATCTGCGCGCTCAAAATGCTATATAAAAATCTTAAAAAGCTAAGTAAGTTGTCCAAAAGCAGCTCAGTCAAACTTTCAAAAAATCGAATCGGAGCTAAATTAGCATTAAGATAAGTAAGAGACAAATGTATGTGCTTTCATACCTACTTAACTAATTTTTTTTTAAATAGGTGGCATGTGGTGCTTTGCTGTTGGTTCAAGCTGTAGGAACCTACCTATTTACAAGTCCACAAAACAAAAATTTATATTTACTTTATTTTTAACCTAATAAATAAATAAATATTAAATGTAGCTAGGTGTAGGTATATTAGAATTTATTGGAAAATAAAAACATGAACAAAATTAAACAAAAAATCTGCATTTTTACATGTGATATATTAAGGTGGTATATTTGGGGTGTGTGTATGTAGGTATTTTGGTACAATTGGATGAAATACCTACATAATAAACAAAAATCTGACTAGGTTTTCATCAATCTCAGAACATAGGTATACAATAATAGAAGCTGAAGCGATTTTGTTCAAACATTGTAGGTAGGTGCATACTGCATACAGACTTACATACCTATTTCATCATTAAAAACATCCAATCGAGTGGTAGAAGAAAAGCGAACGTTTTTTAATTCATTGATTTTCGCCCATTGAGTGAATATTATACTGAGCTATTGCTCCTATTTATTGGTCGAAAATCGAATTCGATTTTTTTGAATAAAATATTCAATAAATGTGTGATAATAGTTGAATGAACTAGGTAAGCTTTCAGTGGAATACTCCATTGAGTATTCAAAATGACGACAATTTGATATAAGATAATGTTAATTTCGTTTTAAACACAATTGAATTTAAAATATTAACATAATTTAATTTGGTTTTAAAAAGATATGAATGATAAAATAAATTATTTTTTTAACGATAGTTTCCAATACGATTTTATAAAGTCATTACGAGTGTTGTGATAAATTATATATTGAGTTGGGTCAAAACAATATAGGCACATAGGTACAAAAGTACAAAATCAAACTTTCGAGTTACCAGATTCAAAAGTTATATCATTTGTTTTAAATTAGGTATTGTTGCGATGTGCAATAACATTTAAATTTATTGGATTTACAAATCTAATAGTAAATTTAAAGAAATCGTTACGAGCCTGTATGTTGTTATGACCCATGTTATTATTTTTTTTTTTTGGAAAATCAAAATGTATTGAAAAATGGTATGCCTTCAAAACAACATCATATGCATGGATAACTCCAACGTTTTGAATAAAATTAAAATAAGTTCCGTTAACATATTTTGCAAAATAATTACCGCTGCTAAAACATAATCTTTAATCAACTTATCATCTACCTACTTTTTACTTGCGATTATAGGTAGTATAAGGCAAGTTATGCATTCGTGGAAAAAACTTAGTCTATGGAGTTTTTTAGGTATTGTGCAGAGGGGAAATTGAATTTTTTTAGCTCAAAACATAACGGTACCTGCCATATAAAATTCAATATTTCGAAAACGGGTGAGCGACTTTTTCTGAAATTTTAAGTTTATATTATTAAATATTTAAAATGTTCATACATTTTAGAAAATTTTAGAAATTTTTATATAAAAAATTAAGTTAAAAACTACTTTAAAAATACCATTATCCGTTTCCATTAAGAATATTTTGCATATAATGTAATCGAACATAGGAGCAAGTACGTGCGATCCAGTCATGCATTTTATTTTTTTAAATCCTTGAAAAGACTACACACTAAATTTTAAAATTCAAGGAATTGGTACATGAGTATGTAAACACCTACATACAATATATATTTAAGTCGAGATTATGGATTTTAATCATGTATAAAAAAAAAAAAAAAAAAAAAAACCCTAACACAAATCTACAACTATCTCTCCTTTTGGTTAAAATGATTTTCGCTACCTATCTTGGACTCTTGCCGGTGTTCAGTATATTTGGTACTGAGATTTTAATCCCTAGTAGCAATGCAGTTATTTGGACCCCACTAAATCCAGACTTTATTTCATGTAAATACCCCTCTGCTGTACCACCGTTAAGAAATGCGACTAAAGTGGTTGGATCAACCCCTATCCCCAGAGATGATTATCTTTTTAATGGTTTCCTTTGTCTTGGGGTACGTCTCAGAACTAGATGTTCAACAGGATGGCTAGGTTCGAATAATATTGAGTATTTAGAAGAACACTTTGCTCCCACAGAACTCCAATGTCTAAACGCGATTCACAATTATATCGAAGATACCTCTGAGGCGAAGTCTTATCCCGCTCCGGCTTGCACTTGGTTGAAAACGTCTATGGATTCTGAAGATCATATACAAATTCGAACAAAGTCGATGATGTACGACCCTTATAAGAATCTTGCAGTTTCAGAGATTTTCATAAAAACTACATGTGAATCAAATTTGTGCCCTACAATACATCACGGCTTATTTTGGCTCCCGAACCAACATAAACGTCCTGAATGTATCTCTAAACATCTGGACAAAGTAGTATTTTTCGTCAAGAGTGGAAACCCAGATATATTGGAAATCTGGAGTCCAGACTTCAATGTCCCTTCTGGACATAAGATATGTATCATGAACTTTTGCAACACTACCGGGATCCTCTTTCATGACGGCACATGGATTGGATTGCCCCCTACACCGATATCATCCATTTGAAGCTTGTAATATTAGTGCCCATCTTAATCTCATGGAACAGGAATATTCGGTTCATGTAGCCGAGCAAAGTATTTTAGATAAGTTTATGGAAGTAGAGTGTTTGAAGACCCGAGAGTCATTGATGCTTGGACAGCCGATTTCCAGAGTGCAGTTGCAGTCATTAGCTCCACGAACAGCAGGACATCATCGAGTATACCGATTGATTAACGGGACCATCGAGACAGGAGTTAGTGATAATCGGTATGTAAATCTAATTCCCCCCTCTGGAAAAAACCCTGTTGTGGTCAAGGATGCCAATAATAAGATCATCAAATATAACTACTGAGTACCACATGGTGTAGCCATGTGATTGATTGCCCAAATGGATTATTTCTTCATAACAATATATTAGGAGGGTAATGTATTCCTATACCTACATAGATGGAACCTTGGTATGCAAATATATACATACCGTGAATGTCAAAAGTAAGTAACCACCCATATGGTTTGTTGAATAATATACAATATAAACAACAAATTAAAGAAAGATCGATTTCCAACAATATAAAACAAAAGCTTTATTATAGCAGTAAATCAAAATAAACATAAAAATTCAAAATTAATCTTATTTTCACTAAGAAAAAACTAAACATATTCCATATTTTACATGTCAAAAGTAAATAAACATCTGTTATTTCTTAAATAAATATATTCAATTAGTACTTCGTTTGGCTCTCTTTAGACTTTATAACTTCTTTAAGTCTACCTGGCATGGATAGAACAAAGTTATTTGTAACATCAGAACATATTTGGGACCATTCTTCAACTAAAGCCTTTTTTAAATCTTCTTTGATCTCTATAGTCCTTTTACGAATTTGAGTGTCAAAATGATCACATAAATGGTTATGGTGTTTAGGTCCGGCGATTGTGAGGGTGTTCGAGCTGTTTTGGACCTCTATAAAGCAATCATTCTTTAACGAGCCGCGATGTATGCTTAGGATCATTTTCTTGTTGAAAGATCCAATTGCTAAGCAAACCCAATTTGTCTACGCTCGGTTGCACGTTGTTCTTTAGGATGTTAAGATAGTCTTGCTTATTCATTGTTCTTTTAATGAAGACAAGATTTCCGACCAGAGATGCCGCCATACGCCTTCACTGAACCACAAACATGTTTCACTGTGTTTCTTACATTTTGTTCACTAAATCCTTTATTTAGCTTTTTATCTTTTTTAGTTTTCAAATACGTTTGAAATTTTCCATTGTTTTAAATTTTTCAAATTTATCAATATTTTTTTCCACTGAAACAAGGTTTCTATTAACAATTTGTCCATTTTCCCTATATGATGTTCCTTTTTCTTCAAATCCACAATAGATTTTTGCATTTCCAATGAAATTTCACTTCTCATTGATAAAAAGTAATTTTGCACTACTGTTAGCTTTTAAACACAACTACAGCTTACAACCTGAAGCGATGTAAAAAGAAAGATTTACCTCTACCGCAATAACTATTAAGTTTTTTTTTATATTTTATTAGTGACAAATGTACTAGTTTTATTTTGAATTTTTATTTACTGCTAATAAATAAAATCTTTGTTTTATATAATTGAAATTCCATTTATGATTATTTATTTTTATTAAATTGTATATTATTCAATTAATCATATGGTTTTTACCCACTTTTGACACTCACAGTACCTATATAATAAAATTGAAGGATATAAGTGGTAGGTAGCTATATACATATAAATAATCTGATATGATTGGTGAAATATACATGATATTCATGTGATGTTTAAAGATATGTACATTTAAATGTATAATAACCTACATGGTACCTATTATATAATATGTATGTTTTTGTAGTGACCGCACTACAGATCATCCTACCTCATATTCATCCACGGTGGTCCCTCTTCACACGAACCACATCTGCATCCTATAATGACGATCGTTTCTCATTTATTTATTTCGTAAGATTTTGCCCACCAACAATACTGACGAATCGTATGTGTATCTCCATATAAACATTTCATCGGTAGGTACACTCATTCTGCCTGATAGCTGACTAACATACAATATGCATATGTAGTTCAAGTGTTCTTGGCAGTGGATATCTGATATCCACTACCAAGGGCAAACACCGCAAATATGGGTCAGCACAGCACTACGCAGAGTGAAGTGTCAAATATCACGAACCGAATGAATAAATGAATGAATGAAAGACGGAGGTACACTGCACCATATTGAGGGCAGACTTACGAGGTATGGAAGTGACGAAATAGTAATTGTCATTGGAAATAAATGCGGTGTGTGTTAAAATACGAATGACATGCACCGCAGGGCAGAAATATGTGTTTTGTGGCGGGGAGAACCATTATGGGTGAAGACTCTTCGTGTTTTAAAGAATGGTTGAAGAGTCAGAGTTAATAGGACATTCAAACAAACAAGGTCGCAGCCCAGCAGCAAGACAGCGGGCCTTTGTCTTTAAATAAAATAAAATAAAATAAACGAATATATTTCAAGGAAATAAATAAATCTTTTAATCTTTTAACTCTCCGATTCCACTCTTCCCGTTCATACGGAAGCACGGTAGCGAATCGTAACATTTTCAGTAACGGAAACAGCAAAGTCTGTATATAGGACAAAAATTGAAACGCAAAATTAAAGAAGTAATATTATTAATATGTGTGTGTAGATGGTCCGAATAAAAGTTTAATTTAAAAAAAAAATTAATGATAAAATAAAGTGGACTGCGCTATTCTAAGAACGCACTCATATTGTTTTATCAAAATTGTTTTCTAACATTTGTATTACAACGGTACCTGTAGTTTTTTTGTTTCGGCACACCCATTTTTGTTTAAGTACCTATTCAAGATAATGTCAAACAACTATTAAATACGAGGTTTTGAAAAAATCAATTACGAGTGTTTTTCGAAATATATTGAGTTAAACAAATTTTTTGAAACAGTTTGGTTTACAATACTGTTTGAGTTTTTGGGAGCTTCTCCATAATAAAATTTAAAAAAAAAAATCAAATAAGCCGTGTTCCAGAAAATCGTGAACCATAACCATTTTCCAAAAAGAAAAAAAAAAACGATTACTACCTTTTCCCTTCATTAATCCACTAATTTTTTCAAGATTTACCTTTTTGGCATAATAAAATAGTAGGAATGGGGACACTACAGTCTGGGAATTCCGAGCCAGAAAGTGATAGCACTATGTTTGAGTGAGATAGGTGATAAGTAGTTAATTTTGCGGTAACGGCAATGAGTTGTGGTGAGACGATAAGGATTTAGTGTTATGTTGGCGGCGAGTAATTGTTTGAAGTTTGTTTGGCGGCATGTGACGCGTGCGGCCGGGGGTGGCGCTTGTATAAAATGATAATAATAATAATAATAATTATTCAAAAGCGGTTGTAGTTTGAAATTTTCAGAAATGATAAGAATATAAGAATTTCAATGTCTTATCAGTATTGATGTTTTGAGGGTAGGAGCGCGTGCCAGTGTGAGTTATAGAAATGTGTAATGGCGTTATCACAATATGTTTTTTATGATTCATTGTAATTTGTGTTTTGTATTTTGTTTAATGGGTTTATATGCCTACATACATATGTGAGAAAAAAATTTAAATTCTAGCAATGATTGCGGTAATCATTAAAAAAAGGGTAGAACGTTTGGCTTAAGTGTTTATTTTTAGAACAGCTCTGATATAGAGAACATTAATTGGGGAAGTAGAAAAAACAATATGTTTTGGTGTGAAAGATTAAGGGAAGGAGAAACATTTTGTATCTGTGAATCTGGATGGTTGGACATAAAATTTACGGATGTAATATTCTATAATGACACATTAAAATTGATGCTACATCCAGAATATGGAAGCGTATGTTTTTATGATTCATTGTAATTTGTGGTTTGTATTTTGTTTAATGGGTTTATATGCCTACATACATATATAGTCTTCCATTCTTTTTTTTCTAGTAAGAATACTTAAAGAATGTAAAAAAAGAAACAAAATCTAATGTCCGTTGGAAACATATTTTTTCGGACGCGCAGCTGTTAAAATACCACGGTTAAAATAAAAAAACTTAAATTCAGTCGACTAATATGATATGGATTTAAGTATTACATTCCTTAGTCTTTATCATTCCCACAGTTAAAATAAAAAAAACCTAAATTCAGTCGACTAATATGATATGGATTTAAGTATTGCATTCCTTAGTCTTTATCATTCCCACAGTTAAAATAAAAAAACTAAATTCAACCGACTAATATGATATGGATTTAAGTATCACATTCCTAACCGTAAAAATTTACATATTTTCAAACATTTTCAAAATAAAAAAAAAAAAAAAAAAAAACCTAAATTCAACCAACTGATATGATAGGGATTTCTGGAATTATCACATTCCCAACCATAAATTCTAATTATAGATGAGATAGTTATTAGTCTTTATCATTCCCACGGTTAAAATAAAAAAAACCTAAATTCAGTCGACTAATATGATAGTATCCGAAAAAAATAAAAACCACCAATTAAACAACTGATATATGCATTCCTTGGTTTTTTCCTCATAGTTATCAAAAAAATTGTGTCTTATATGGAAAACCATATGCATTTAGGGGGTTTAGGTTTATGTTGAAATGAAAAAAATGTATAAAAAGACCAACAAATTTTGTATTCCTTCAAAACAAAATTCAAAGTTAAATAAGATACTTGTAGTAATGGCTTTCCCAATAATTAAAAATTATCTGGAAGAATTCGCTAGGGGCTGTTGGGAGTACCAGCCCCTACAAGATTACATTTGGAGTCAGATGGCTGAAGATGGCACACTAGCCCATCAGATAGCCGTCTCTAAACTAGTTGATGGATTATATCATCAAGCGATTTCAGGGGGGTTTGACTTAAAACCCCCTCCTGAAATTATTTTAAAGCTCTCAAACATCGTACTCAACTAATTAAAAATAAAATAAAAAAAAAAATAAATAAATACATAATCTTTTATTACATAAACTTTTAAATAATTTCAGATTGAAAATTTTTTTTGGGTGGTATAACTCCTACGTCTTTTATTCTTATCTCAGCGATTTCAGGGGGGTTTGACTTTAAACCCCCTCCTGAAATTATTTTAAAGCTCTCAAACATCGTACTCAAATAATTAAAAATAAAATAAAAAAAAATAAATAAATACATAATCTTTTATTACATAAACTTTTAAATAATTTCAGATTGAAAATTTTTTTGGGTGGTATAACTCCTACGTCTTTTATTCTTATCTCATTTACATTTATTAAGATACATTCAATTGATATATGCATTCCTTGGTTTTTTCCTCATAGTTATCAAAAAAATTGTGTCTTATATGGAAAACCATATACATTTAGGGGGTTTAGGTTTATGTTGAAATGAAAAAAATGTATAAAAAGACCAACAAATTTTGTATTCCTTCAAAACAAAATTCAAAGTTAAATAAGATACTTGTAGTAATGGCTTTCCCAATAATTAAAAATTATCTGGAAGAATTCGCTAGGGGCTGTTGGGAGTACCAGCCCCTACAAGATTACATTTGGAGTCAGATGGCTGAAGATGGCACACTAGCCCATCAGATAGCCGTCTCTAAACTAGTTGATGGATTATATCATCAAGCGATTTCAGGGGGGTTTGACTTAAAACCCCCTCCTGAAATTATTTTAAAGCTCTCAAACATCGTACTCAACTAATTAAAAATAAAATAAAAAAAAAAAAATAAATAAATACATAATCTTTTATTACATAAACTTTTAAATAATTTCAGATTGAAAATTTTTTTTGGGTGGTATAACTCCTACGTCTTTTATTCTTATCTCAGCGATTTCAGGGGGGTTTGACTTAAAACCCCCTCCTGAAATTATTTTAAAGCTCTCAAACATCGTACTCAACTAATTAAAAAAAAAATAAAAAAAAATAAATAAATACATAATCTTTTATTACATAAACTTTTAAATAATTTCGGACGCGCAGCTGTTAAAATACCACGGTTAAAATAAAAAAACTTAAATTCAGTCGACTAATATGATATGGATTTAAGTATTACATTCCTTAGTCTTTATCATTCCCACAGTTAAAATAAAAAAACTAAATTCAACCGACTAATATGATATGGATTTAAGTATCACATTCCTAACCGTAAAAATTTACATATTTTCAAACATTTTCAAAATAAAAAAAAAAAAAAAAAAAAAACCTAAATTCAACCAACTGATATGATAGGGATTTCTGGAATTATCACATTCCCAACCATAAATTCTAATTATAGATGAGATAGTTATTAGTCTTTATCATTCCCACGGTTAAAATAAAAAAAACCTAAATTCAGTCGACTAATATGATAGTATCCGAAAAAAATAAAAACCACCAATTAAACAACTGATATATGCATTCCTTGGTTTTTTCCTCATAGTTATCAAAAAAATTGTGTCTTATATGGAAAACCATATGCATTTAGGGGGTTTAGGTTTATGTTGAAATGAAAAAAATGTATAAAAAGACCAACAAATTTTGTATTCCTTCAAAACAAAATTCAAAGTTAAATAAGATACTTGTAGTAATGGCTTTCCCAATAATTAAAAATTATCTGGAAGAATTCGCTAGGGGCTGTTGGGAGTACCAGCCCCTACAAGATTACATTTGGAGTCAGATGGCTGAAGATGGCACACTAGCCCATCAGATAGCCGTCTCTAAACTAGTTGATGGATTATATCATCAAGCGATTTCAGGGGGGTTTGACTTAAAACCCCCTCCTGAAATTATTTTAAAGCTCTCAAACATCGTACTCAACTAATTAAAAAAAAAATAAAAAAAAAAAAATAAATAAATACATAATCTTTTATTACATAAACTTTTAAATAATTTCAGATTGAAAATTTTTTTTGGGTGGTATAACTCCTACGTCTTTTATTCTTATCTCAGCGATTTCAGGGGGGTTTGACTTAAAACCCCCTCCTGAAATTATTTTAAAGCTCTCAAACATCGTACTCAACTAATTAAAAATAAAATAAAAAAAAATAAATAAATACATAATCTTTTTCTGGAATTATCACATTCCCAACCATAAATTCTAATTATAGATGAGATAGTTATTAGTCTTTATCATTCCCACGGTTAAAATAAAAAAAACCTAAATTCAGTCGACTAATATGATAGTATCCGAAAAAAATAAAAACCACCAATTAAACAACTGATATATGCATTCCTTGGTTTTTTCCTCATAGTTATCAAAAAAATTGTGTCTTATATGGAAAACCATATGCATTTAGGGGGTTTAGGTTTATGTTGAAATGAAAAAAATGTATAAAAAGACCAACAAATTTTGTATTCCTTCAAAACAAAATTCAAAGTTAAATAAGATACTTGTAGTAATGGCTTTCCCAATAATTAAAAATTATCTGGAAGAATTCGCTAGGGGCTGTTGGGAGTCCCAGCCCCTACAAGATTACATTTGGAGTCAGATGGCTGAAGATGGCACACTAGCCCATCAGATAGCCGTCTCTAAACTAGTTGATGGATTATATCATCAAGCGATTTCAGGGGGGTTTGACTTAAAACCCCCTCCTGAAATTATTTTAAAGCTCTCAAACATCGTACTCAACTAATTAAAAATAAAATAAAAAAAAAAATAAATAAATACATAATCTTTTATTACATAAACTTTTAAATAATTTCAGATTGAAAATTTTTTTTGGGTGGTATAACTCCTACGTCTTTTATTCTTATCTCAGCGATTTCAGGGGGGTTTGACTTTAAACCCCCTCCTGAAATTATTTTAAAGCTCTCAAACATCGTACTCAACTAATTAAAAATAAAATAAAAAAAAAATAAATAAATACATAATCTTTTATTACATAAACTTTTAAATAATTTCAGATTGAAAATTTTTTTGGGTGGTATAACTCCTACGTCTTTTATTCTTATCTCATTTACATTTATTAAGATACATTCAATTGATATATGCATTCCTTGGTTTTTTCCTCATAGTTATCAAAAAAATTGTGTCTTATATGGAAAACCATATACATTTAGGGGGTTTAGGTTTATGTTGAAATGAAAAAAATGTATAAAAAGACCAACAAATTTTGTATTCCTTCAAAACAAAATTCAAAGTTAAATAAGATACTTGTAGTAATGGCTTTCCCAATAATTAAAAATTATCTGGAAGAATTCGCTAGGGGCTGTTGGGAGTACCAGCCCCTACAAGATTACATTTGGAGTCAGATGGCTGAAGATGGCACACTAGCCCATCAGATAGCCGTCTCTAAACTAGTTGATGGATTATATCATCAAGCGATTTGAGGGGGGTTTGACTTAAAACCCCCTCCTGAAATTATTTTAAAGCTCTCAAACATCGTACTCAACTAATTAAAAATAAAATAAAAAAAAAAAAATAAATAAATACATAATCTTTTATTACATAAACTTTTAAATAATTTCAGATTGAAAATTTTTTTTGGGTGGTATAACTCCTACGTCTTTTATTCTTATCTCAGCGATTTCAGGGGGGTTTGACTTAAAACCCCCTCCTGAAATTATTTTAAAGCTCTCAAACATCGTACTCAACTAATTAAAAATAAAATAAAAAAAAATAAATAAATACATAATCTTTTATTACATAAACTTTTAAATAATTTCGGACGCGCAGCTGTTAAAATACCACGGTTAAAATAAAAAAACTTAAATTCAGTCGACTAATATGATATGGATTTAAGTATTACATTCCTTAGTCTTTATCATTCCCACAGTTAAAATAAAAAAACTAAATTCAACCGACTAATATGATATGGATTTAAGTATCACATTCCTAACCGTAAAAATTTACATATTTTCAAACATTTTCAAAAAAAAAAAAAAAAAAAAAAAAAAACCTAAATTCAACCAACTGATATGATAGGGATTTCTGGAATTATCACATTCCCAACCATAAATTCTAATTATAGATGAGATAGTTATTAGTCTTTATCATTCCCACGGTTAAAATAAAAAAAACCTAAATTCAGTCGACTAATATGATAGTATCCGAAAAAAATAAAAACCACCAATTAAACAACTGATATATGCATTCCTTGGTTTTTTCCTCATAGTTATCAAAAAAATTGTGTCTTATATGGAAAACCATATGCATTTAGGGGGTTTAGGTTTATGTTGAAATGAAAAAAATGTATAAAAAGACCAACAAATTTTGTATTCCTTCAAAACAAAATTCAAAGTTAAATAAGATACTTGTAGTAATGGCTTTCCCAATAATTAAAAATTATCTGGAAGAATTCGCTAGGGGCTGTTGGGAGTACCAGCCCCTACAAGATTACATTTGGAGTCAGATGGCTGAAGATGGCACACTAGCCCATCAGATAGCCGTCTCTAAACTAGTTGATGGATTATATCATCAAGCGATTTCAGGGGGGTTTGACTTAAAACCCCCTCCTGAAATTATTTTAAAGCTCTCAAACATCGTACTCAACTAATTAAAAAAAAAATAAAAAAAAAAAAATAAATAAATACATAATCTTTTATTACATAAACTTTTAAATAATTTCAGATTGAAAATTTTTTTTGGGTGGTATAACTCCTACGTCTTTTATTCTTATCTCAGCGATTTCAGGGGGGTTTGACTTAAAACCCCCTCCTGAAATTATTTTAAAGCTCTCAAACATCGTACTCAACTAATTAAAAATAAAATAAAAAAAAATAAATAAATACATAATCTTTTTCTGGAATTATCACATTCCCAACCATAAATTCTAATTATAGATGAGATAGTTATTAGTCTTTATCATTCCCACGGTTAAAATAAAAAAAACCTAAATACAGTCGACTAATATGATAGTATCCGAAAAAAATAAAAACCACCAATTAAACAACTGATATATGCATTCCTTGGTTTTTTCCTCATAGTTATCAAAAAAATTGTGTCTTATATGGAAAACCATATGCATTTAGGGGGTTTAGGTTTATGTTGAAATGAAAAAAATGTATAAAAAGACCAACAAATTTTGTATTCCTTCAAAACAAAATTCAAAGTTAAATAAGATACTTGTAGTAATGGCTTTCCCAATAATTAAAAATTATCTGGAAGAATTCGCTAGGGGCTGTTGGGAGTACCAGCCCCTACAAGATTACATTTGGAGTCAGATGGCTGAAGATGGCACACTAGCCCATCAGATAGCCGTCTCTAAACTAGTTGATGGATTATATCATCAAGCGATTTCAGGGGGGTTTGACTTAAAACCCCCTCCTGAAATTATTTTAAAGCTCTCAAACATCGTACTCAACTAATTAAAAAAAAATAAAAAAAAAAAATAAATAAATACATAATCTTTTATTACATAAACTTTTAAATAATTTCAGATTGAAATTTTTTTTTGGGTGGTATAACTCCTACGTCTTTTATTCTTATCTCAGCGATTTCAGGGGGGTTTGACTTAAAACCCCCTCCTGAAATTATTTTAAAGCTCTCAAACATCGTACTCAACTAATTAAAAATAAAATAAAAAAAAATAAATAAATACATAATCTTTTATTACATAAACTTTTAAATAATTTCAGATTGAAAATTTTTTTGGGTGGTATAACTCCTACGTCTTTTATTCTTATCTCATTTACATTTATTAAGATACATTCAATTGAAATAAGTCTTGAGCGCGTTCATTTTTCTCTTTATTCTTTTTAAATTTTTGAGGTGTATTAAGTAATTCTGTGTCACCAAACGGACAAAGCGATGGATATTCACCCTCTCTCCTCTTTAAAGCATTTGAATGAGGTGTAATCATTCCACTCAGTGTTAACTGTCCTCCTATAATTAAATTTTAGAATAATATAATTTATTTTTTTTTTTTTATTTTTTCAACATCATGGTAGATTAATTTTTGTTTGAATATGAAGAGATTGTGGCACGTGAAGCAGTATGGGATATTGCACGTTACGGAATAAAATTGGATATGTTTTTAAAACTCTATATCAAGAAGTCTCTTAGTCGGGGTTGACCTATGACTATGATACGTTTTGCTTACCAGGTACACATCAACAAATAAGATTGCGGCTAAATTTAAAATAAAAAAATGTGTGATCTAAATGTATTTCAGATCACAATAAGTCACTGAATTCATCGAATCCTTTTGCATCTAACTATATCAACTGTGAAGTCTGTTTTGTCCGCAAAAAGGGTTTTCTAATAGGAACGGTTAGATTTAGGTGCATACATATGTACTTAAGGGCAAGTTTTACATTCGTAAAAAAATATCGAACTCGAGATTTTGATTAAACTTGACTTTAGGCGGACCCAAAAATGGATACAGGTAAATTGTTATTTAAATGAATACAATATCTAAAATAAATGTTAAAACAAATGTGTTTTTTCTCAATATCAGGTGCGTCGATAATCAGTCAACGGAAGCAATTAAGTGGTTGATTTTGGAAGAGCAAAGTCGAAAAATCAACATAAAACATGCTGCTAAAGGACGCGAAGCCATAATTAACGGAGTTAAAGTCGATGGTTTCTGCGAAGAAAATAAAAAGTTTTTGAGTTTCATGGTTGCTACTATCACGGTCATCCTGCTTGTCTAAAACATAAACGAGACGAGCCTCTATCTGATAAAGAACAACACGATACGTTGAATTATAGATACGAGAGAACGATGGCCAAAACAGCACGTTTGAGATCGTTTAATTATGAAGTGATCGAAAAGTGGAGTTGTGAATTTGAGACCCAACTAAGTTTTCTAAAAGATGAAGAGTTACATTTCTTAAACAATCACCCACTAGTACAGAATGCCCCGTTAAATCCACGAGATGGTTTCTTTGGAGGAAGAACTGGGAATACATTTAATTACTACAAGTGTAAGGAAGGTGAGCAAATAAAATACATTGATGTATGTTCACTATACCCCTGGGTATGTAAAAATGGGAAGTTTCCCATTGGACATCCAAAAGTTCATACAAGTAATGATGATATTTGCTCTAATATGCAACTTGATGGCATCAATGGGCTGATTAAATGTAAAATTCTGCCACCAGAAAACTTATTTCACCCTGTCTTACCCCAAAAACAGAACAATAAACTAATGTTTTCATTGTGTAGAACCTGTAGCAGTGAAAAAACTAAGGAAAGAGTTTGTACCCATTCTGATGATCAGAGGGCCTTGTTAGGAACATGGGTGATTGACGAAGTAGTAAAAGCTATTGAAATGGGTTATAAGCTACTATCTATAATGGAAATTTGGGAATACGAAGTAATCCAATATAACCCTACTATAGGTTCTGAAGGATTATTTACCTCAATGATGAATAAATACCTTAAAATAAAGCAAGAAGCTTCAGGGTGGCCAAATATATGTTTATCTGAAGAGGATAAAAACAAATATATTACGGATTTTCTCGAGAAGGAAAAAATCAAGTTGGAATACTCCGAAATAACAGATAATCCTGGCAAGAGATCACTTGCCAAGCTGATTTTAAATTCTTTTTGGGGTAAATTTGGACAAAGAGAAAATCAACAAAAAACCTGTATTATTAATAATCCTTCAGATTTGTTTGATTTGCTTACTCATCCATCTATAGAAGTTTCACAAATTCTACCAATTAATGAAAACAATATTGTGATAAGCTTCGAAATGAAAGAAGAAGCAGTTGAAACTCTATCAACTGTTAATGTTTCTATTGCCGCATATACCACAACTCAAGCTCGCCTGAAATTATATAGCTACTTAGAAAAACTTCAGGAAAGAGTTTTGTACTACGACACTGATTCCGTTATTTATGTTTGTCGTCAAGGAGAATTCGATCCACCTACTGGAGACTTTATCGGTGATATGACAAACGAACTGGATTGCTATGGTCAAGGAAGTTACATTACCGAATTTGTAAGTGGTGGACCAAAAAATTATTCTTACAAAGTATACAGCACAAAGGATAAAAAAGAACACACTGTCTGTAAAGTGAAGGGTATCTTCCTCAATTATGAATCTTCCCAAAAAATTAATTTCGATTCAATAAAAGAATCGGTTTTAAATTCTTCTATACAAGAAGATTCTGAAGAAAGTATTGTCATAAAGTCTAACAATATACGACGTACCATAGAACATCAGGTAGTTACTGTAGAAGAAGTCAAGACATATAAACCAAGAGCTGAAAAACGTCAATTTTTCGACGATCACAGTTCTCTGCCGTACGGATATAAAAGAAAAAAACCCAACCCACCATCATCATCATCATCATAATAATCATTATAGTAATAAAAAGTCGCACTTTATGCAAATATTAAAATAAAAAAAAATAATTTAAAATTTTAAGCAAAAGTTTTTTTTTTGTTTTATTTGAAAATATTAAATACAATTTTTAGCTTCTTTAATGTATCTGCTCAAAAGATAAACATTCTGGAGTGCACATATTTTTCCATGATACCAACATTTCAAAGTTATATCTGGATAAATTCTTTTTAGTTCTTTTAAATTAGGACACTTATAGTTAAGATCGTCAAGGTTAATGACTTCAACATTTTCGTTATTAATAAGTTTTTGTAGCCAATGTTTCTTTTCTCTACCCTTCACGTAAACAAAATTTTTAATTTTTTTTCGAAGATATGACTTAACTTTGCAAAAATCTGTATCTCCTCCATTCCAGGTAAAACCATGATGATACTCACGCAACCAATGAGCTAGTCTTTTGAGGGGTGACGGAAGAAAGTTAGAGTGAAATGGTGGAGTAAGTATGAAATGTTGGTGATATCCATTAAAAAGCACAGCCATTTCCTTTAAGATAAACTCATTGTTGATTCCTCTAAAACCTTGAAAGTCTACAAAACAGGTATCCATGTTTAGATCTGTTCTAAGCAAATGCACTTTTTCTACTGAAAAAATATAGATTATGACACCAATTTAAATAAGTTTGTTAACTTCTCCAGCCAATGGATTGTACTCGATTATGCGATCATGAAGTATTAAACAATACATAGTTGTTGAAGCAGGAATCGAAGTTAATGTTTTAAGTTCAATTTTTACATCCACAGGACCCGTTTTGATTGACTCATTTTGATGAGAACAATCAATAACCAGAATTGGGGCGATATCTTTAAACTCTTGTCGCGATAAAAGTGGATTTGATTGTTGTTGATAATACGATTGTTGAAATTTACTATACATTTCATAGAGAATAGCATATCGATCCAGTTTATATTTAACATTTAAATCTTCGCGAGGGTAAGATTCGGAATTTAAATGTACTTTTACATTGCTCACATCACAATGATCAAATATGCTAACATCTTTATTTCGTTGATTTTTTCTATCAGTTTGTAGAGCAATGATAATATATCTTGGTTTCTCAAGCTGAATTGAAGTTTTAACTGTCCATACATGATCAGTGGTGGTTGGTAATGTTGGATATTCGTACATTTCCCAATTTCGAAAATGAATTTGAATTGGATTTGATTGTATTTGTTTCAATAATGTAAGTTTATTCGAATCAGATAAGGTAATGTGTGGTACTCTCCACTGTAGTTTAAAAATCGAAAGTTTTAATTCTTCGTTGTCTTTAGAAAAATAAGCATTCTCATTAGATCGAGTACGAATTAAAATCAATTCATGTCTTGCATTTGTTATGATCTTTTTATAATCTTCAGCAAATCCTAACAGATATTTTAATTTTATACAAAAATTAAAAGTACCCAATGCAAGAGAAAAAGTGCTGCTGCTACCCCCAGTCCATGATCCATTTTCCAAGCTCTTACTTTCATTTTCGTTTAAAGAAATATAATTTTTTAAGGTCGATGTTATTCCCACATTTTTATTGTTGTCAATGTTTACTCCATTCAGTTCATATTGTATTTCTTCAAAAAGAAAAGCCATTGCATTATTAGTTAATTTTCCTGTTGAAACAGTTCCATCTGCTTTTGTTAGACTCCCTTCTATATAAATATAGCTTTCACTAGGTAATATACATAAGTCTTGTTGTTGTATGGGAATACGTATTTCATCACTCGGATTGAAGGACTGATGAAATGGTGAGTAACAATGGTACTCAAACTTAGATATGCTATTATCAAAGATGGGTCCTTGAGTAATATTTAATATATCGTTCATATTGTAAATTTATTTTAATTTGAATCCCAGTGACAGAAGATAGGCTTTATTTTCAGGTGATAACTTAAGTGTTGACAGTGTTGATGTTCGGGAAGAACTAGTTAAATGGTTACCTTTGATATCTGT
Source organism: Philhelius pedissequus (assembly GCA_910595825.1). Taxonomy (NCBI): domain Eukaryota; kingdom Metazoa; phylum Arthropoda; class Insecta; order Diptera; family Syrphidae; genus Philhelius; species Philhelius pedissequus. The sequence goes on along the minus strand of OU343160.1, from coordinate 70,570,332 downwards.
TAAATAATTATTGTAGATTATCATTATTCTAATATTGGGGTTAAATGTAATCGAACAGTTATTCTTTCTCCTCTAAAATTTATTAAGTCTCCGTTCTGGTCCACTAGTTTTAATGTTATAGTACTTACTCGTTTGACATTCACAGGTAAATAGATGACATTTTTTGGAACTTCAATGATTTTATACCCTGACCCTGTTTCTGGTGAGAATTCATGTATTGTATGCATAGGAGTATTATTAAAATAAGAGCCAGTAATGATATTACACTCGACTCGTATTACATTTACCTTGTTTATGTCAACAGGTAAATCTGACAAATGAGTTTTATTACCTTCGAGAACACGTTTACTGAAACCCAATAATTTTCCTATGGTTCTGTTCTTATTGAAATATATGTTCTCGTTGCATTGGATTTGACATTCCATTGTGTTATTATTTGCTTCTATTGCAATAATAATGGAGGATTTTCGCAATAATAATTCTTCGGATATATATTCTGCAATAGCATCAATTTCATACGATCCTATTGGGATTTCAATTTCAAATTCGCCCACATGAAACAAATTATTATTCGCATCAACATTCGGTATAGAGTTGTACGTGTGAAAATCAATCAATCCACAAACATAGTCTTTATCCAAGTTCAGCGGTGGAAAATATTCAGCTGATAGAAGGGAAGTTCTCCCGCTCAGTGTAAGTGTCATTGCCATGATGATGATGAAAAACACAATGAAAGCTAATGTATATAAAACTCTTTATTTATTGAAAATAACATTCATATAAAAATCTTAAACATAAATGACCACAGTTAAAAGAGTCATAATCTTGGTATTTTGTATAATTATAATTAATTTTTTCACCCAAATAATTAATAATTTCAATAGGAGGTTGAAGATTTCCAAAACTATCAAAATATTCAATTTGGTTGCCTTTTTTATAATACGCTACCCAGTGTGTTCCAGGGCCAATTGATGAGTCTAGATTTACAATTCCACACTCGTTTTTCAAAGGTTTAGTTTTTGGTAAATTATCTCTCATGAAAACTCCTCGAAAATTCGGAATGAATTTCCTTGTAAAATTTCTCAAATCTATTTCATTTAATGTACGATTGGGTAGCGAACTTAGAAGTTTTTTGGCTGTGGATTTAAATAAAGTCCAAACCCTTTTCTATAAGGTTTAAGGTATAAGCCCTGACCTACTGCAATGGATTCCATTTGTTGATTATGACGCTTTTTCTCCTCTAAATCTTTTTTAGCAATGCTAATATCGTTGACAGCTTTTGCTACGCCTGCAGCACCTCCCGTTAAAGCTCCAAGAGCTGAAAGTCCAGCAAACAACGGTACAAGAAATGGAATTACACCACCAATTTTCGGTACAGAAATAACTCTGGGTGTCTTAATGTTATTACTGTTTTTTCTTACTGTTTTCTCAGCAGATGATATGGCTATTTGGATTGCCTTTTCCAGATTGAAGGGTCTTTTACGTTTAATATTATTTCCAATAACTGTTATTATTTTTCTAAATGAGAGTTGCTTAGCATTTTTACCTAAATTTGACTTATTGTCGTTTTCTTTTTTATTTTTCGCTTTTTTCTTAGGCTTTTTGTCTTTATTCTTAGAACAACCCATACCGAATTTTGTTTTTGCCTTCAAAAGATTGGTAACCAATAGTGCGTTTGCCTTTTCACCTATACTACTGTCTCCGGATTGAACTCGTTGCCAAGCTTTTTCAGTTAAAATCCTATCGGCAATGTGTCGATCAGATGTATTTTTAAATTTAGAATAAGATATATCGTGTTCCTTGCACGCTTGATCAAGCAAATTAATTCCCGGATCCCCTCGAGCTAGACGTTGTCGGAGTTTTGTTCCAGGTCCACAGTATTGATAACCAGGTAAATGTAGTTCAAGAGGTAGTTTGTTTATTAAAGTATTTAATAAACCTCTTCCTTTCACAATGTTTGATCGACTGATAGATTTTTTGGAATAATCAATCATTTTAAATGATTATCTTAGCGTAAGAATGGTTGGATGTCATATGACACTTTTAAAATATAAACTTGTCATTTATAGGAAATCATTTAGTTTTAATAACTATGCGTTTCGTTAAACAACAATGTCAGTTACCAGTAATAAATATGGAACTGTCTAACAATATTGAAAGAAAAAAACATGGTAAACTATTCTCTCATAGTATAAGAGGGTTAATTACTGGTCCCTCAAATTGCGGAAAAACAAATGTCATGATGAGTTTGTTACAACATCCAAATGGATTAAAATTTGAAAATATCTATATATATTCTAAATCCTTACATCAGCCAAAGTATGAGCTTTTACGAAAAGCCATAAAACCTATTAAAAATATGGGTTTCTTCACTTTTGCCAATAACAGTGATGTTATTTCACCCGAAGAGGCTAAACCAAATTCTATATTTATTTTTGACGATATTGCCTGTGAAAAACAAGACACAGTTCGAGTTTACTTCAGTATGGGACGGCATCATCATATTGATAGTTTTTACTTATGCCAAACTTATACAAGAATACCCAAACACTTAATTCGAGACAATGCGAATTTACTAATCATCTTCAAACAGGACGATATGAATCTAAAACATATATATAATGATCATGTTAATTCAGATATGACATTTAATACATTCAGAATAGTTTGTGCAGAATGTTGGAAGACAAATTACGGATTTGTGGTAATTGACAAGGATAGTCCTTTGAATGAAGGTCGTTATAGAAAAGGCTTTGACTGTTTTCTTAAGTTATAAAACAAATAACACTTTTGATTTAATACCATATGTATAGAAATGTTCTATGAGAACAGTACAGAGCAGTACAGCGAGCAGATAGTAGCAGTAAAAAGCAGTTCCACCCAGATTGAGACCCAGTATTCTTCAGTTAAGACCAGTAATCTCAATATCAAATTCAGTTTAAAACTTTTTGAACGATTCTTTCAACAACTTCGAAACTTATTAACCACTTGCCTCTGTAGGAAGAAATAAATGTTTACATTATGATGAATATAGATGTAAAACTAACAAAGGAATTAATTAAAACTACAGATGCTCTACGAAAGAAATACAAAGCTCTTAAGATCGGTAGGGAAGCTTACGAAACTCAAATTGAAGAAACTCTTAAACCTCTTACGAAACCACTAAACGAATTAGTAAAAAAATCAAATATCAAATAAGATCAACATAACCTTATAAATGGTCCTTTAAAGAAAATAAAACTCAATTTTGAACATCCTCAATCACAAGAAAATAATGATTATGATAAGAAGAAACATTTTCATGAAGAATTCACCACCCCCAAAACTTCTATTGATGATGATGATGATGATTCACCAATTTTTTCCGTCGATAGTAATACTACTCCAAAAAGAACAAAGAACAAGTCAAGCCATAGTAGTAGTAGCTTTGCAGAACGCTTGTCACAAGAACAATTTCATGACACACCTAAAAAATATATAGATCTATTTCTAAATAATTCCAACACCCTTGATAAAACGTATGGTGTACATTCAAAAGATGGAAAAATGTACATCGGTAATAGTGAGTTAAACCTTATCGGTAAAGATATAGAAATTAAAAATAAAACCTTCGAAGGAACAAATGGGTTATATGAGCTTATATTTAAGAAAAACCCTGATAAACAAGTTTACACCAATGAAGATTTAAAAAACTACAGGACTATATTACATGACACTAATGCTCATAGAATTGATCATAATTCACAGAGACAAGTACACGGCAATAGAGGTTATAAGTATAAAAAAATTATAAGTAAATTATTCGGATTAAGAACAAATACTTCTAATACTCCATCGCCATCATCTTCAACACTACAAATATCTTCAGGAAATGGAATAATGCAATTATCAAATTTGAAAAAAGACTATATATTTTGGGATAATCCCAATGAACTAATAGATCGATTGAGACTTCTTATTGGTTCACAACAAGCTGGACACAACAAATTATTTCAATCATTGAAGAACTTAAAGAAGCCAATATTATCGAATAATAATAAAAAAAATATGAGTGTTGATAAATTTGGTCGTTTCTCAAATAGAACCCCACCCAGAGGACCAAGAGGAAAACAAGGAGAGCAGGGACCACCAGGTGTACAGGGAGAGCGAGGTTTGACTGGACCAGCTGGAGAGGGATTCCTCCAAACAGAAAGCGGAGATTACAACATACACTTTAAACGGTTAAAAAATGTTCAAGAACCACAAGAACAGGAAGACGCTGCTACCAAAAAATATGTTGATGAAACATACGAACAACTTAAAGAATACATCCAATATGGAGTAGTTGAAAAATTTGAGAAACTACTGTTTGACACAATTGATAATAAGAAAAAAAAATCTGAAAATGAAATTGAAGACAATTCTATTAATTATTAAAACTTAAAACCAGTCATTATATAACTTTAGTCTTTAATCTATCTCCTCAGTGTGTGTGTGTGGAGAACTCAATCATTATGTCTAACATAGATTTTTTATTAATTTTTGATGAAATTCTACAGTTTCTGAAAACAAATCATCATAATATACTGGAAGAACATCATGAAGAGCTTCTGAATTGTGTAATCTTTTTGAAAAGATTTATGAATGTATCTACTACTACAACATCAAAACATGGATGTCATTTCGATAACTGTCCATGGTCTTCAAACTTATGCAAAAATGGTCCAGATACATGCGCATGTTACATGCTTGAAAATAGACTGTTAAAAATAAAAAAACTGATATCTTTGTATAAAAAAAAAAGATTGAAATAGTATGACTTAAACTTGTAGTTATTATATAGAAATATTTTTAATTAATAAAATGCATGAACAAATACTTTGTTTTTATCATTCAATAAAAAGATGAGTCAGAGAAACGTTGTTGTTGTTGAAGAACTACATAAGCCTGCTCGAAGGAATTTTCCAAAAAGACGAGTAATTATTAAGGGTCTAGATGATTTATGGCAAGCCGACCTAGTCGAGATGGTTGTGTATTAACCCGAAAACGAAAATTATCGATATCTTCTCACAGTTATTGATACATTTTCTAAATTTGCTTGGACGGCTCCTATTAAAAATTAAACAGGAACGAGTGTCACTCAGGCTATGGAAGATATATTTAATAAAGGTCGTCACCCAAAAAATTTACAAACAGATGATGGAAAAGAATTTTTCAATGCATCGTTTCAAAAACTTATGAAAAAGTTTCAAATCAATCATTACTCTACATTTAGTGTTCTCATAGCTTCCATTGTTGAACGATTTAATCGTACCTTGAAAACTTGGATGTGGAAAGAATTTAGTTTAAATGGTTCATATCGTTGGATTGATATTATAGAACAACTAACAAAAACGTACAATAATTCCAAACATCGTACGATAAATATGAAACCATCTGAAGTCAATGCTGCAAATGAAAAAATATTACTCTCCAAGATCTATAATCACATCAAAATACATATTACTCCAAAGTTTAAAACCGGGGATTTTGTCAGAATTAGTAAATACAAACATGTTTTCGATAAAGGATACACACCGAATTGGACCACAGAAATCTTTAAGATAGCCAAAGTGCAACGCTCAAATCCAATAACGTACCTATTGGAAGATCACCAAGGACATTCCATTAAAGGAGGGTTTTATGAGCTTGAACTACAGAAAACTAAGTTCCCCGATACATATCTAGTCGAGGAAGTGCTTCAAAGGAAAAAAGATCGATTATTTGTTAAATGGCTCGGCTTTTCAGACGATCACAACTCTTGGATTCCTATACCTAAAATTAATAAATAAGACACATCTTTTTGTAATTTTTTTTTTTAATAAAAATCTTTATTGATATATACACTTATACATTTTTTTTCTTAAGAGATATTCATATGGTATGATTGTTTTAATGATTTGAAATTCAGTAATTCGACATCAGATTTGTATGCGAGATCCTCCTTCATAAAGACCTCAACTTCTCCATTACTTAATACTCTCTCAGTTTCATATTCATGATACTCATAACATTTAATGCTTAGAGTGCGCAAATTATAATTGCTATCATACGAACATCGAACAGTTAGTGCCTTATCTTCATCAAACTCAAGCTTAAAATGTCTATAAAAAACATCCTTACTTTGTATAATTCCTGATATTTCAGTTTCTTTTTTAATTAAGTCTTGCCTAAAACTCTCGATTGCTTCCTCTACGGTTACTATTTTTTTCTCCTCCAAAATTGTATTTACCACCGTTCTTGCTGTTGTTGAAGTCACTGTTGTATCATTTTGAAATGATGTTGTATCGGTTGTTGTTGTTGTGGTATTAAGCAAATTTTTACCATTTGTAAAGGTTAACAAACGAAACGATAAACCTATCTGCACAGTATCATTATTAGGTAAACTCAATGAAAAAGAGAGATTGTCAGTTATGTTTGCTTGTTGCAAATTTATATCCACAGGTAATGGCAAAGTAGCAATTAATGAAGGACAAATTAAAAGCAGACATAAGACTGGTGAGTAAAACAACATTTTTTAAAAAAAAAAGATGTTTGCTATCCAAAGGTTTGTCATAAACTAATAAACATTACACTCAAATTTTAAATTTTATATAATTTTTATTCTATCTATATTCATCTCTCACATCTTTTATTCTTATCTCATCTTGTATATATTAAAATACATTCGATTGAAATGATGTGTCATGAACTCGTTCAACTGTCTCTATTTCTATGTGATGACTGTCTTTTTTCTTTTTAAGTTTTTGAGGTTCATTAACTAATTCAGCCTCACCAAATGGACAAAGCGATGGATATTCACCCTCTTTTCTCTTTACAGCATTCGAATGAGGTGTGATCGTTCCGCTCAATGTTAACTCCCCTCCTATAATATAATTTTATGTTTTATTCATTTCATTTTACTTTTTTTTTTTATGAAAAGTAATATTCTCACCTAAAATTTTAAACCGTACATGTTGCATAGATTGAAACTGCAACTTAAAACTCAGAATAGGCGATACGGTCTCACCATTTCTAATATGAAACAAAACGCATTCGCTTCCATATTCTGGCTGTAGCATCAATTTTAATGTGTCATTATAGAATATTACATCCGTAAATTTTATGTCCAACCATCCAGATTCACAGATACAAAATGTTTCTCCTTCCCTTAATCTTTCACACCAAAACATATTGTTTTTTCTACTTCCCCAATTAATGTTCTCTATATCAGAGCTGTTCTAAAAATAAACACTTAAGCCAAACGTTCTACCCTTTTTTAATGATTACCGCAATCATTGCTAGAATATAAATTTTTTTCTCACATATGTAATTAGGCATATAAACCCATTAAACAAAATACAAAACACAAATTACAATGAATCATAAAAAACATATTGTGATAACGCCATTACACATTTCTATAACTCACACTGGCACGCGCTCCTACCCTCAAAACATCAATACTGATAAGACATTGAAATTCTTATATTCTTATCATTTCTGAAAATTTCAAACTACAACCGCTTTTGAATAATTATTATTATTATTATTATCATTTTATACAAGCGCCACCCCCGGCCGCACGCGTCACATGCCGCCAAACAAACTTCAAACAATTACTCGCCGCCAACATAACACTAAATCCTTATCGTCTCACCACAACTCATTGCCGTTACCGCAAAATTAACTACTTATCACCTATCTCACTCAAACATAGTGCTATCTCTTTCTGGCTCGGAATTCCCAGACTGTAGTGTCCCCATTCCTACTTAAAATGTACCGTTATTTTTGGTCTCAAAAAATGCAAAAAACCTATGGGCATATACCTATTACCGAAAGAACATTATTATTACCAAGATTGAAGAAAATCTATGCACGCGTTTAGGCGGTGGACTCACAGACATACAGTCAGATAGACGGAATCGTAATGTAAAGTTTGATCAAAATCTCGAGTTAAATTTTTTTACGAATCCACAACTTGCCATATATGTATGTAGGTAGTATCTAGCAAGTAAAAAGTTATACACATTCTTTTCAATCAAAAATGAAAAAAAATAATGCATTCCTAATGATAGGTATAGGTACGTATTAAATTAAATAAAATGAAAAAGTAATCTCAAAATTTATTTTTTAAATGTTAGTAGGTACCTATATCTATCTATATTAGAATCATATTAGAAAAACGGAAATTTATTGCTTTAATATGGTTATGTAGGAATAAATAATATTTATACGTTGGTAGTGTTTTATTCACCTCTGGTCTGAACCTGAATTTACATAAGAAGCATTGTAGGTATTTAAATATCTTATTAAATGTACCTACATAAGTACATACCTACCTATCTTCAATGCCACAACACTTTTATCAGACAAAAAGAGTTTATTTAAATTCATAGGTATGTAGGTATTTAAAAATTGCTTGAATTACACTCATCACAACTCAATTACTTATCTACGGCACCAATTAAATTGAATTTAATATTTTTTTTAAACTCAAAACAAACCGGCGGACAAATTTATTTTCAAACAAATTTAATGCCGAAACGAAAAGTGCAGTAAATCAAGATCAAAAACTGTTTTTTAACACAAGACGAACAAACGGCAAACATTTAATCCACTCATACCTATATATATAATCATAATAATGCCAAAACCAAAACTAGGTCGAACGGGATACAATTCCTTCAAAAATCTTTATACATGCATATGTATGTATGTAGGTAGATTCTCCAATTTTAAATAAATGTTAGGAAAGAAAAATACACAAAAAAAGGTATATTTTCTTTTCTCTGAAATCTACCTGAATATCGGCAAAAATTGATGCGCTAAAGAATAGGCTTAGAGAGTTAAGACTCCCAAATTCTGATTCTTTTATAGAGGGATATGCTTTAACTTTAGAAAATGTTAAAGCAGATGCATTCTTCTACCTTTCGGTTTTCACTTAAAAAGGTATAATTTTTTCTCTTGCTTTAACTTTAGAAGATGTTAAAGCAAATGCATTCTACTCCCTCTTGATTTTCAATTAGGTTATACACATTTGGAAATGAGCCGAAGATAGTAATTCTTATAGAATCTACCAGGTGGCTCCCCGGACGTTCCTCTTCATGATAGTACTATAGTGATGTATATACAGTAAGTAAAATTTCTTTTTATTATCAAAATGTAGGAGGTATAAGAACTAAATTAGACTATTTATATTTGATGTTTGCATCTTGTGAATATGATATAATACTGTTAACAGAAACTTGGTTGACTTATAATCATTTAACATCTGAATTGTTTGATTCTAGAAATTATACAGTTTTTAGAAAGGATAGATGTAGTTTATTAACAGGTATGGAAAGAGTAGGAGATGTTTTGATTGCCATACGTTCTTCTTTATCATGTAAACAAGTTGATTTATTTTCAAGTATTAATACCTATGAATTTGATATTGATCAATTAATTGTAACACTTTTTTTTAATAATAATATTGAATTATTTCTTATATTAAGTTATATTCCACCAAATAGCTCTCTTGAGGTGTACAATATGCATTTTAAAAATTGTAAAATTATTTTGGAAAATCTTAATAACTTACAACATGTTTTATGTTTAGGAGATTTCAATCAGGGTAACATTAACTGGATTCTAGATTTAGATGATAAATATTTAATTCCATACAAGGTTAATTCAGAAATTGAAGAAAACATCATTGATTTTTACAGTCAATATAATTTAATTCAAATCAATACTTTTTTTAACGATAATTTGAGATTACTTGACTTGATTTTTGTTGATAAAGAATTTGATATTTGCATTGAAAAATCTGACTTGCCACTTGTCAATAATTCTATGCACCATGTTGCGTTAGAAGGTAACTTTCATTTTTATGATTTTATTAAGAAAAATAATGTTAATAATACTTTTGTTCCAAACTTCAGTAAACCTAACTTTGATGCAATGAATGACTATTTTGTTAATTTTCCTTGGGCTTCTTCTTTCTTATACGAAAGCGATATACAATTAGAAATCGCTAATGAAAATCTAATGAAAGCTATCAAAGAAGCAATACATCGATTTGTTCCAAGTAAGACCTTGAAAACGAGTTCAAATTCTGTATGGTTCAACAAAAGATTAATAAATCTCAAAAATAAAAAAAGTAAGGCTTTTAAATTGCATAAAAGAAATTTTAACAGCGCTGAACTAAGAGAAAATTATATTGTCATCCAACGCGAATTTCATATCTTAAATAAATTTTTATATAACTTGTATATGTTCACGATCGAATTTAATATAAAGAATAATAGTAAATGCTTTTGGAATTTTATCAATTCTAAGCGAAAAACTACTGGTTATCCAAGCTGTATGAAATTCCAAAATTCAACAACCAGTGATATTCATTTAATATGCAACCAATTTGCTAGATATTTTCAATCTGTTTACTCGTTAGACTGCTTTTCAAATCACGAATTACCAATTGTTTCGAAGGTTTTTGATATAGGCTCTATGGTCTTGGATGTCTCTGAAGTAGAGGAAGTACTTCTTGAACTTGATGCAAGTAAAAATGAAGGTCCTGATGGTATTCCACCTTTAATATTGCTTAAATGTGCTACTTCACTGGCTAAACCACTTACTAACATCTTTAATGCATCACTATCTGGGGGAAAATTTCTAGACTGTTTGAAAATATCGTTTTTAACCCCTATATTCAAATCTGGATCAAAACAAGATATTAGAAATTACCGGCCTATTAGCAAACTTTCTGCAATGCCTAAATTATTTGAAAAACTTGTTTGCAATAGGTTATCTTTTCAACTAAGAAATTATATATCGGAATACCAACATGGTTTTGTGTCAGGTAAATCAACAGCTACTAATTTATCGTTGATGACTTATTACATCATAAATAATTTTGAAGATCACATACAAACAGATGTTATATTCACAGATTTTGCAAAAGCATTTGATCGTGTGAATCATAGAGTGCTTTTACACAAATTGTCTTCGCTTGGATTTCATTCTAAGTTACTGAGTTGGTTAAAATCTTATATCTCTAATAGGACTCAGATTGTAAAAATTGAAGATTGCTGTTCTGATAATGTATTTGTGTCATCTGGCGTACCTCAAGGTAGTCATTTGGGTCCATTATTATTTCTATTATTTATTAATGACATACCTTCAATTTTTATATCTTCCCCATGTCTTTTATTTGCAGATGATCTAAAGTTGTATCGTAAAATTAAGTGTTTATCAGATTGTCAATTACTTCTTGAAGATTTACTTAGATTAACTGAATGGTGTAAAAGTAATGATCTTCATCTTAATGTATCTAAATGTCAAGTTTTGTCTTTGGTTTCTTAAAGAGAAACACAAGAGAATTCAAAGATCCTCATTCGCTCAAATCTCTTTTTAACTCTCTAGTAAGATCTGTTTTGGAATACTCGAGTATAGTTTGGAATCCTTTTTACAGAAACTCGTGTAATAGAATTGAGAAAGTTCAAAAAAGCTTTACTAGATATTTGTTCTATAAATTAAATTGGCGAATTGACATGCCAACTTACAATACAAGGTGCTTATTATTTGGTATAAAAACTCTGGAAAGTCGACGTTCTTGCTTCTCTGTTATGTTTATCAGAGATATTTTAACGTATCACATAAAATGCCCACATTTATTAAATCTTATTAAACTTCGAGTTCCTCAAAGAAATGTTCAGGATTCTAATATATTATATGAATTTTTTCATCGGACTAACTATGGCCTGAATGAGTCAATTACTCGTTGTATCAGGGAAACTAATGCTGTTTGTTATAGAATGGACATTTTTAGAAACTGTTCAAGAGAAACTTTTAAATTACATGTTTTAAACGGAATAATTTTACAATGAAGTAACGAATCAATTGTAATTGTTAAGTTTATTTAATTAAAAATTTGTTATTTATTTAATAATAAACTAATGTATAATAATTATATCTAAGTCTATAAGAGAATATTATCTCTGATTGATGATAAATAAATAAATAAATAAATAAATAAACAATGGAATATGCCAACTACAACTAATTTACCGTACGATCCACACACATACGTAGTTAGAATATTTGTGTGTTGTTCTCTTTTGTTATTTGATCTGCTCAGTGCTCAAGCTCATTCTATTACAAGCAGTTCAAGTTGGTTTCGGTATCGGTATATTTAAAATCGATTTTTTTTTGCAAAAGGATAGGATAGTGCACAAAATATAATAAGTAAAGATGCTGAATCAAGCATAAATCCAAAAACAATCGCCGATACTCCTATATTGGAAAATATGTATTTGTTTGATTTGGAGTTGTTTGAAGTTGTTAGCAATTTCGAGTTATAAAAGAGTGTTGTGCCATTGTTGGCAGGTAAGTTTTTATATATTTGTGGGTTTTGTGCTTCTCTAACGTGTTAGTTTAAAAAAAGACCTATGCGGCGTTAAAAAATTAACTAGGTACCTATGCATGATTTTATTTTTATAACTTATCTATTTCAAAAAAATTAAAGATCAGAAAATAATCAAAGTAAAAGTATTCGATTTTTATTTAGTTATTTCAGTGTCGTACAAACTGTACCTACCTATTGCGATTTGCAAAATGAATTCTTGTTCTACAAAAATCTCACTTTGATTATATTTTCGGAGTCTTGCAAACTGAAATAAGCTTTTTTCTAAAAAAAAAATTACTTAAAAGAAAACTATAGTGCATATTATTTAAAAAAATTTAATACATATCGGTTGTGTTTGGATGAAACATGTTAACTCCATAAAATAATTTGCGTACATACGCCGACCTTACATCGGGCTAGAGCCTAAACGTGTGCATCAATTTAAAAAATTGTTCCGAAGGACAATATTCATAAGCATTTTAAATTTAAAGAAAATAGGTAAAGCGCAGATTATTTTATGGACTTGTTATGTTTCTACCAAACACAAAAAACATATACTTTTCATGTAAAATTTCTTCAAATGTAGTGTGGTGCTTAATTTGGCTAAATTGAAATTTCTTTCGCCAAAAAACGATCAAGGTACAAACACAAACTGCATTTTTTTTTATATCAGTTCCCATGAAGTTTTTTTTTTAGACTTTTAGTTGATGATTATTAATGAAACTCACCATTTATCTACATTTTTTTACCCAGTTAAAAACAAAAATGAGTGAAATTTCTGTTTTATTTGACAAAAGATGTTCATTTAAATTTTTAACTGGGTAAAAGAATTTTTAATAAACATTTTAATAGCTGTTGATTTGTTGAAATGTATTTATTAAATGAATTATTAACTTCAGCTTCTATTTTTCTTTAAATTATTACAAGATACATATATACATGATTTACTATATAGGCATAGTAGGTACGATAAATGGCAAGTTTCATTAATAATTACCAACTTTTGCATTTATGCGGCCTTTTTTAGTAAAATGCTATAAAACTCCAGGCACATGTTTTGTATGGGAAATTTCAACTGTTCGGTAGTATATGTAACGTCAACCGATTTGAACTAAATTTTGCATTGTTTTTTACTCTGACCACCAGTAGAGCAGTAGGGGGTGATGGAACGGATCAGATTTTACATTTTCCAAAAAAACGCCATCGTAATGTATGTAGGTGTATCCAATCTTATATGGTTTGAGGTACGAGTACGGTAACTTTGGCGCCAAGATATAATAACGGTTTTTGGTAGAGGGGCTTAATACAAGAATTTTTTACTATGGGCGGGGGGGGGGGGGGGGTGGGTCTATCTCACCTCGTTTAGGCGAGAGGGGTAGTTTTATAAAATTTACTTAAAATCTAGAAAAAAAAATATTTAAAAACAACGGCAACACAAACACTTAATAACCGCATTAACTGTAATAAAATCACAAAGGTATATATGAAATTTACGATGCAAGCAGTGAGATGCCTAAGGGGGGCATGCTGCCCCCCTGCAACCCCCCTGCTTGGGCTCACTATAGGCTTTGGGGAGGGTGAAAATTTTATTATATGCAAAGTTTCTTTAAAATTAAAGAATCTTTTGGGTTTAAAGAACAAGTATAGTTTTACTATTTTTCAATTACATATCTTAAAAACTAGAAGACATAAAAAGAAGTAGTTTTCTGTGTTTAATAAAAAAATAATTGGAGCAGTTAACTACATCAATTATTTTTTTATCCATATCCATAATCATGAGATAAATAATATTCAAAGTGATTTTTGTAACTTTATTTTCATAAATTTTGACTTTGAAGTCAATTATTTAAAAAACTATTGACTAAAACAACTTTATTTAAAATTAATTATAAATTGTAGAGTTCTGACTTTTGAAAAAGGTATAATTTATAACTGTAAGTGTTGCCGTTCTTTTTTAATATTTTTTTTAAAGATTTTAAGTAAATTTTTATAAAATTGCCCCTCCCGCCTAAACGACCATAGTAAAAAATGCTTGTATTAAGCCCCTCTACCAAAAACCGTTATTATATCTTGGCGCCAAAGCTATCGTACTCTCCCCTGGTTTGGCCTAAGATAAGTCCGTTTTCAAATGCATAAAACTATTCAGTATTGTTGGAATTGCATTCCTACATTGAATAGATATTAAATTGACTTCACAAAGATGGACTAAATTAAACCAAGTCCATCGCTTGACTTAGAACTTATTTGCCTGCATCTGACAACACTATAACTTATTCTTATTTTATTAGATCGTGGCCTTACGAAACGGAGCTTAGTTCTGCTCAGGCCGGAGAATATATCAAAATTTTTTTCCCGATTCCGAGCTTGGTCTGCAGCTCGAATTCGAAGATGAGTTGCTGAACTTTTCTTTTTGTCTGCGAGTAAGCATCAAGGACAGTGAAAATATCTTTTTATTGCATTGCACTTTCCAAAATGACATTCAAAGAAAAATTGAAGTTCAAAAGGGTAAGAGCTTGGAGTATAAAATAACCTACCAACCATCGATAATTGCTGTTGGTGAAAGCATTTTAACCATTGAGGATTTTTTATATATTTCGATGGTACTCTTTTAGAGTTCACTCATTTTATTTCATGCTTGGGTACACGTTTTAAGATATTTTATATTTTTGATTTGGAATATCCAAAACAATGTAGTCTTATTTGAAGATTTATCCAAAGTTATATATATGATATCGATGGTAATTCTTGTGAAAAATTTTCTTCATTAATGAGATTCATTAATAATTTAAAAAAAAATAATTTTTAAGTTTTATGAAAAACATTAATAGTTTGAAATGTATATCTGTTTTTTTGTATGTAAAAATGAATTCCAATTTTATAATTTTAAATTATATGGATTAAAACCAAACAGTTTCGTTCAATGTTCTCAAAACCAATGTCCACAAAGTTTCAATTCCTTTTCTCATTTTAAACGACACTTATTAACAACACAAGAAAATCTAAAACATATTTCAAAAATTAACAATTTTAAAAACACTGAAACTAAAACTGTACCAGATGTATCTCTTGTAACAGATGAAAATAATTCTATAGAATGTAAATTAGATTTAAACGAATGTAAAAAGTATTTGCAAAATAAATGCTGTACTTTTTTAAGTAATTTGTATGCCAAACCTAATCTTTCGAGAAAAAATGTATCTGAGATACAGGATGCTACGCAATCTTTAATTTCATCCATAGTTAACACTTTAAGTGAGTTAGTCTGATCTGAAAATAATTTGCAAAATCGAACAGAAATTTTGGAAATCTTTCAAAATCCTTTTTTCTGATTTTGGCACAGAATATAAATATATTAAATTTTTGGAAAATAATAATTATTTCAAACATCCAATTGAAATAACTACTAATAATGAGATAAGACCTAAAATAAGTAACTTTGAGCCATGTTTAAGTCCAGGTAATATTCGAATTTATTTAATACCAATTAAATTTCAAATACAGAAATTTTTTGAATTAACAAATGTTTATAAGGCAACGATGGAAAATGTGAAATTTCTTCAAAAAAGCAATTTGATTTCCAATTTTATAAGTGCAGATCAATTTTTGGAACGAAAAGAAGCATTTAAAAAAAAAATCGGTAATTCCATTTTTTTTTGTATTCTAATGACGTAGAGCTTACTAACACTTTGGGAAGCCATTCTGGTCCAAATAGTGTAAATGGTATTTATTATTGTTTTCCAACTATTCCACAACATTTTCAATCGAAATTAAAATACATATTTTCTGCAGGCTTTATAAGAACAAAAGACTACAGCGAATTTGGGAATGATAAATGTTTGTACGAGCTTGTAGAAATATTCAAGCACTTGGAAGAAAATGAAATAGATATAAATACAAACAATATGGTCTACAAAGTGTACTTCGTTCTTGGGTTGATATTGGGTGATAACAAAGACTTAAATACAATGCTCGGACTTACAAAATCGTTTAACAACTTCTATTATTGCCGAAACTCTAAACGGCATAAGTCTGACATTAAAGTAGATGTTGTTGAGCATACAGATTTTCTTAGATCAAGGGATAATTACTCAAATGACTTGCTAATAAGCGATGTTCAAAAAACTGGAATCAGAGAAAATTGCATTTTCAATAAACTGAAACCATTCCATGTAATTGATAACTTCTGTTTTGACGTTATGCATGATTTATTTGAGGGCGTTTGCCACTATGATCTGAGTGAAATCCTACTTGGTCTTTTAGAAAAGCAATATTTAAGCATTGATGTTTTGAATTTTCGAAAACAGATTTTGAGTTATGGTGAATCCGAAATAGGTAATTATTCTAAGGATATCATATTTGAGCTTTTAAACAAATCGAAATTCAAATTTAGTGCTAGGGGAATGATGACATTCGTTCATTGTTTGCCAGTTATGATAGGAGACCTCATTCCTCCAAACGATGAAATTTGGATATTTTTTACGAGTCTCATTAAAATTATAGATATTATGTTCAACATCGGATGCTTGTAGTATCTACAAATTAAGCTGTAGATTTGACGACTCAAATTGCATTTTGACAACGAAATGTTGTGAATAATACAACAAAAAGCTGAAGGTTCTACAAATTGAGTTGCAGATTTGACGACTCAAATTGCATTTTGACAACGAAATGTTGTGAATTATACAACAAAAGGCTGTAGGTTCTACAAATTGACCTCTAGCTTTGGCGACTCAAATTGCATTTTGACAACGAAATGTTGTGAATAATACAACAAAAGCCTACAGTTTCAAGAAGTAAGTATTGTGTTTTTACAGATTCTGCTGCACATTCAACAATGAATGCTTTAGTATCCACAACTTTACTAGTTGTAAGATGTATAACAAATGTTGCAATTGTAACCACTAGTTTTGAAATTCATATCTCTGTGAAATTGAAAACAGATGTTGTCGGGTCGATTATGCCAATTAAAGCAGTCGAATCTACAACAGTTTTCAACATATTTACAACAAATTTCTTTGGGTGTACCTAAATAATGCAAGTGTAATGTTCAAAGTATGTATATACCTACTTGAATCATTAAAAAAAACGAACAAACATTCTAATTTTCTACCGTTATTTTTTCGAGCACATGTATACATTTTATATTTGAGTCATTCTTTGTTCAACATTTGAATAAGGTATTTTTGTTTTGCGAAATAACAATGGCGACTAAGCATCCACTACTTCATTCCAAACACAACAATGTTTCAATATTTTGTTCGTTTGAGAATTTGGTATCCACCAATGAAAAAAGCATCACTTTCTTAGAAGAAGTTGGCATAATTCCATCAAAGATCTCAACTCCCCCATCATGTTGCATCTTACCAATGAAAGTGGAAAATTATAAGCAAAGTAAATTCGGCTGGATTTGGCGGTGCTCAACAAAAAGCACAAAAAAAGGTGAGCAAAATTGCACAAACATTATCAACCCATCCATAGGCACATTGTTTTCATGGGCTACAATGTCGGCTAGAGATTCGGGAAGTTCTAGCTATTATTATCTCGCTCGTCATTAAAATACCAGTCAATAGAGTTTTTCAGGTAAAAAATTTAATCATAAACTAAAATTACTAAAGTTTTGTATTATTTTATCACTTTTAATTTAATGTAGCATTTAATCGCCTGGCGTCATCACGACGATAAAAGTACACTGAGTAAACCAACAATAATAGACTACTATAACTATTGCCGTGAGATAACCGAAATTATTGCCTCACACACTGATATTAATATCGGCGGCGAAAGAAAAACGGTGCCAATCGAAACTAAAAAAAAAAAAAACAAGCACTCATATATAAATGTATGTGGGTTTAAGTTAAATTGAAATATTTTATGACCTTTAGTCCAAAATGCGTTTCGCCCGGACACGATAGTTGGGCTCATCAGTTAGATGCTATCGTGTCGCTCTAAGACGCACTATTTTTTGGTCGATGACTACCAACTCTAATAAAATTTTCAGCACATACATACTGAAAATTATATTTTTCTAGGGGAATTTGGTCAAATTCATGCAACCAGAATGTGGGTTTATACAATTAAACAAAAACTACAATTCGAAATTCTTCATGCTATCACTCACATTATTGATTTTTTCGAATTGGATTTTTGTTTTTGAAACCCAAAGCTTAATATTTTATTATATTTATCTAATATATATAAATTAAAGTTTAGTTTTGTGTACGTTCGTTAACCAGCCAAACCGGTTGACCGATTTTCTTAATTTTTTTTAAAAAATTAAAGAGGAATGAGGGTAGAAGGTTTAGGACAAAAAAAAAATTTTAAAAAGTAAGGAAAATTGGATAAAAAGAAATGAAATTTCATTTCGATAACTTCTCTATATTTTTCCTTAAAAAATATCATAGTAATTATTGTTTCTATATTCAGAAAAAAAAATAATTAGCAAACTAAATTTCATTTAATTCTTTAATTTTAATTCGAGAACTTTACAGATATCAAGAAGTCATATTATTTTCTGATTTTACAACCATCAAAGTCGTGTAAATATTTAAATCATACATTTAAAAAAATAAATGGTCTATGTAATCTCTAAAAGATTCAAATTATGAATTGACTTTTCAGATAAATAAACATCCTTTGAAAGGAGCACCAGATTTTCCAGTAACAAGAGCACCACTTCCAAGGAATTACTTTCAAGTATTCAAATTCAAGCCAGTGTAATTGTATGTAGATTAAATAGGGTGATTTGAAAAAAAAAACAACTGGAAATTTTCAACATTTAACATCAAGGTAATTTTGAATTTGTAAAATTGAATTAAATTGTTGGCGTGGCCTTTGACAGTTCTTCTTAAGAACTATTCGGAGTAGTGTGTTTTGGTATTTTTGATATCGCGGATGTAATTACTCAACATTGTCACTTAAGTGCTCTTTGAGAATTTGGACTGAATTACAAAAAATAATCCATGCAAAATGTACCCCTAACTGCCAAATGTACTTTGAGCCTGGGACAAGTTTAATCAAATTAATTTTTTTGCAAAAAAATAATAAATTTTTAAGCACATCGAAAGTTTTCGGAAATATAAGAAAATATAGAGTCAAATGTGCCAAAGTTTACCAGTATCAAATTCAAGTCCAGAGTTTTGACCATTATTTGTTCTTTGCGCATTTAAGTAATGGTAGTAGTAAATAAGTGAGGAGTTTATCACCACCTATTACGAGAAATATATTATAGAATTCGGTGATGTATCTTTCGCCAGATACTAAACGAATGCAACTGGTGTACTATTAACCAACATTGGAGTTAATATCTAAAACACCATCTTCATAAATTTAGTAACTCAACTCCACAAATCAAGGGGAAGGTGTGTCAAAAAAGTGTTTGAGCTTCCACTTAAAATTATTATTATTATAACCACCGGCATCATAATGAACGAGTGCTAATTCTGTGAAATGCACTTGATAATAGAAAAAACAGAAATTTTTTTTTAAAGTAAGTAAAATTTGTATTTGTGCGTGAGTATAGTATTTTGCTGAAAAAGTGATAATTTTACAAGGCACCAAAAACCAAAACAAAACGAAAAAAGTAAGTGCAGTGGTGCAGTTTTTTCAACTTTATTGTGCAGTTTTGAAAATACAATTAAAAGTGAATGTTTGAGTAGGCACCAAACAGCAAAACTTACTTAATTTTTGTGTTTATGGGTGTGTCAAAATAGAAATAACATAACGAATTTAAATTTCTTTTTGATTTTTATCAAAGGTGTTGTTTAACGAAAATAAAATTACTTATGTCAAAAATAGGATTTTTTGTTGTTTGATTTTTTTGGAACTATTTCGTGGTCAATAACAAAATAAGTGCATTTTTGTGTGTGAATATATAGAGAAAATTGTATTGTATTGTTATTTGATTTTGTTTTGCTTATTGCTTTACCAAATCTGCTTTGAAATTAATTTATTTGTAGATGAATAATGAAAAGAGGCAAATGTATAAGAAAAAGATTAATGCACTTAATTCTATTGGATCGGCTTGCGAATCAAAAATAAAGGATATTGTAAATAATTTAGTTGAGGAAAGAAATTCTCTTCGTAGGCAAGTTGAAGGTACAGTTATTTAAATTTAATTTCTTTCTTGATTCTTTTTTATGAGTGTTCATTAATATTGTAGAGCTAGAGAAGCAAAGAAACAATGAGAATAATGAAGAAATTGCATTAGAACAAGTATTTCATTCCGTTGGTTCGGCTTTCGATGGAAATAATGGCAATATTGGTACATCAAATGATTCATGTGCTAATTTAACTCAACTCCAAATTCATCTTCGTTTGGTAATTAAGTTATTTCTTATGAAAATTATTATTCCAGTTTTGGAATAATTGAATTTTTTTTTACGTAGCGGATTTGTTTGAAAGCGAACCATTGGAATTAGATAGTGATTTGATAAATGCGTCTAAGCTTAATTCTTCGTTCAATGTTTCGTCATCAAAAGCTGCAAATGTTAGGCAGTTACAAGCCGAAAGTGTTCCATCGTCACAATTGATGAATATTTCGTCTCAATTGTCGATTGCTCAGCAAAATCGGTTAGCTGCTATTGACCGCTTAGGAAAAAGGAAGCGGATTATTGCATTAATTGGATCATTCAAAAAAAAAAGGGGAAACATTTCAAAAAATCCGAAACGTTTACAATGCACTATATGATCAAGACATTGACTGCGAAATTGTGTTGATGTTAATTTTACGCGGTGATGTTTTGGTTAACACTCAGACTCAAACAATTGCAATGAAAAATACCGCTTTGCACAAATCATTATCGTTGTTAAAGTAAATTTTTATTTAGTACATATAATAAGTTTTGTAAGAACGATATACAGAAAATGTTTTTTTTTTTACTTTTAAATAAAAATCACAAATTGAATGATCATTTCTTAGTTGTTTTTTTCTGAATGCGTTTATTTTGTAGCACCTTCATCTTTCCTTCAAAATATCTTTACATATTTAATCAAATACAAGCAATATTTTGTTTATGAAAGCATGAAAATTGAATTCATAAAAGCAAGTAGAAATATTTTGGAAATTAATCAGATTTTTTTTTTAACTTTAAAGAATGCCACGTTGTCAACGAAGTAATATTGGTCGCCGTACGAATAGACTTATTAGAGAAAATCATAATAGGCAAAATGAAACTATTGAACAGCGTAATTCACGTAATGATCGTAATCGTGAACAGATGAATCGTTCGCGTTCGCGTTCGAATCCGCAAGGTGGTGAGCAGAGAAGGCCTAGAGAACGGCCGCTTAATTTGGAAAAGGTTGCCTTTGCATATGATCCCACTGTCGATTATAGTGTCCATAGGAATGTTGTAATCGGTGCAATGGACGTTTCATGTCCCAGTTGCCATGCTTTAAAATTTAAGAACGAAACGGTAGGCATGTGCTGTCTGAGTGGTAAAGTGAAACTACCAGAATTGCGTGCTCCTCCCGAGCCATTGAAATCGTTACTTAACGGTGCTCATCCGCTTTCCAATCAATTTTTAATGAAAATACGATATTATAATTCATGTTTTCAAATGACATCATTCGGCGCTACAAAAATAATTCGAGAAGGAAATTTTTTGCC
The DNA here is from genome assembly GCA_910595825.1 of Philhelius pedissequus. NCBI lineage: Eukaryota > Metazoa > Arthropoda > Insecta > Diptera > Syrphidae > Philhelius > Philhelius pedissequus. The sequence continues at coordinate 70,548,343 of OU343160.1, read as the reverse complement.
CACGTTTAAGGTAAAGTCATCATATCGTGATGAATATATTTATCAAAAATCTATGTGAATATTGTTATTATATTGATGATTTTACTGTACAGATTCAGGGACAAATTTATCATCTCGCTGGTTCACTTTTGCCGTGTCCAAATACTGATTTCAAATTTCTTCAGATATATTTTATTGGAAATGTTGATGAACAAGTTAATCAACGATGTGCGATTGCAACTCAGACGATGAGAGAAATAATTGGGGATCTTCAAGAAATGTTCCATTTGCATAATGAATTGATTCGACTTTTCAAGGGTGCACTTGATCGTATGCGTGCAGATGATCACAAAATTGTTATTTATGCTGACAAAAGACCTGCTGGCGAACATGCCAGAAGATATAATGCTCCAACAATGGATGATGTGGCTATAGTCATAGTTGGTGATCAATTTCAACCACGTGACATTGTTCTTCATCGCCGAAATGAAGGATTGCAACGTATATCAGAAACGCACCGTTCATATGATGCTTTACAATATCCGATTTTATTTCCATATGGTGAAGATGGATATCATTTTAATTATAAAATGCTTAATCCTGTGATTGGTAAGTTTACGTCTAAATAAAATTTTTGAATATAGTCCTCAGAACTTTTTGTTTTTCTTAGGTTTAGAAGGAAATAAAAAAGTTAGCGCCATGAATTTTTATTCATATCGATTGATGCTTCGTCCAAATGAAGAACATTTTATTCTTAAATGTCAAAATCTTTTTCATCAATTTGTAGTGGATATGTATGCGAAAATTGAAACGGAACGTTTAAATTATCTCAGATATCACCAGAGACAATTACGCTGTGAAGAGTATATTCATTTACGTGATGCTGTGCACAATGATGGAAATTTAAATGATATTGGCCAATTGGTTATTTTGCCATCATCATACACTGGTAGCCCACGTCACATGCACGAATACTCCCAGGATGGTATGACATATGTACGACGTGATGGTCGACCAGATTTGTTTATAACATTTACGTGCAATCCGCAATGGACAGAAATAAAAGACCATTTACTTTTAGGCCAAACACCGATTGATCGACATGATATAACAGCGCGTGTGTTTAGGCAAAAGTTAAAATCGTTAATGGATTTTATTGTGAAACATAAAGTTTTTGGTGGAGTTCGTTGCTGGATGTACTCGATTGAATGGCAAAAGAGAGGTTTGCCTCATGCCCATATTTTGATATGGTTCGTCACAAAAATCACAACCAATCAAATTGATAGTATTGTATCTGCTGAAATTCCGGATAAAACAATTCACCCTGAATTGTTTGAGGTTGTGACTAAAAACATGATCCATGGACCGTGTGGCGTTTTAAACCCTCAATCACCGTGTATGATTGATGGCAAATGTTCTAAGCGATTTCCTAAAGAATTGCTTCAACAAACAATTACTGGTCATGACGGTTATCCATTATATCGTCGTCGCGCAACAAATGACAATGGAAAATCTATTCATTTGAAAATTAGTAATCAAGAAATCGAAATTGATAATCGTTGGATTGTGCCATATTCGCCTTTGTTGTCTAAAACATTCAAAGCGCATGTAAATGTCGAATTTTGTAATTCCGTAAAATCGATAAAATATATTTGTAAATATATAAACAAGGGGAGCGATATGGCCGTTTTTGGCGTTGCAAATCAGAACAATAATGATGAAATTACTCAATATCAAATGGGCAGATATATTAGTAGTAATGAAGCAGTATGGCGAATTTTATCATTTCCGATTCATGATAGGTATCCAACTGTTGTTCATTTGTCTGTCCATCTTGAAAATGGTCAACGAGTCTATTATTCTCCTGGAAATGCGGAAGTAAGAGCAGAACGCCCACCGGAAACAACATTAACCGCATTTTTTAATTTAAGTTCAACTGATCAATATGCAAGAACATTATTATATTCAGAGGTTCCTCAATATTATACATGGCAGGCATCAAATAAAAATTTTTGTAAACGTAAACAAGGAAATCAAGTTGATGGTCACCGTGATATATTTCAAGCAGATGCTATTGGCCGAATTTATACGGTTCATCCAAATACTGAGGAATGTTATTTTTTGCGTTTACTATTAAATAATGTTCGTGAGCCAACATCTTTTGCAGATTTACGAACCATTGATGGGTATTTATGTCCTACATATCGAGAAGCATGCAGGCGTTTAAATTTACTGGAAGATGATCAACATTGGAATAATACTTTAGAAGATGCAGCTCTTACGGCAAATCCACATCAAATGCGTACATTATTTGCAATTATAATATCTGCGTGTAGTCCGACGAATCCACATGAGCTATGGAGAAATCATTGTGATCATTTGTCAGAAGATATTTTACATACAGTTCGTCGTGTAAGAATGAATCCACAATTGGATTTTACACCAGAATTGCATAACGAAGCATTGATCATGATTGAAGATTTGTGTTTAGCAATGTCAAATAAATTGCTATCACAATTAGGTATGATTTCACCTGATCGTTCAATGCATGACACTTTCAATTTGCAAATACATTAAATCAATATGTTCAAAGAAATGTTCCATTATTGAATGAAAAACAAAAAGAAGCTTACTTTAAAATCATGGACGAAATTAATGCTGAAAATGGTGGATTTTATTTTTTGGATGCTCCTGGTGGCACCGGTAAAACATTTTTACTGTCATTGTTTTTAGCTGCTATACGAACGAATAAAGGTATAGCGTTAGCTCTTGCATCGTCTGGAATTGCGGCAACTTTATTGGATGGTGGGCGAACCGCTCATTCGGCTTTAAAATTGCCTTTAAATGTTCATATTTTGGAAGCGCCAACATGTAACATTTCAAAAAGATCAGGAATGGCAAAAGTATTGCAGCAGTGTAAACTAATTATCTGGGACGAATGCACTATGGCGCACAAGAAATCATTAGAAGCATTCAATCGTACATTACAAGATTTGAGAGGTAATAATCGTCTTTTCGGTGGTGCATTGGTGTTATTTGCTGGTGACTTCCGGCAAACACTCCCAGTTATTCCTCGATCTACTGCTGCTGACGAATTAAATGCTAGCTTAAAATCTTCAACGTTGTGGAAATATGTGAAAACACTTTCTCTCACCGAAAATGTAAGAGTGTTATTGCAAAATGATCCAACAGCGGCAGAATTTTCCAAACAATTATTGAAAATTGGAAATGGAGAATTGCCTCTTGATATTGATGGTCAAATTACATTGCCAAATAATTTTTGTTCGTTATCAGAAACGACTGCTGCGTTAATACAAAGCGTGTTTCCTGATATTGTAAATAACTATCATAATTATGATTGGTTAAGTCAAAGATGTATATTGGCATGTACAAATAAAGATGTTATTAGTATCAATGCGGAAATTATAAACAGAATACCAGGTGCAAGTGTAACTTATAAATCTATTGATACCGTCATGAATCCGGATGAAGTTGTCAACTATCCGATCGAATTTTTAAATTCATTGGATTTACCAGGTATTCCGCCACATTATTTACAATTGAAAGTTGGTATTCCGATAATAATGTTACGAAATTTAAATCATCCAAGATTATGTAATGGCACCAGATTAGTAGTTAAACGATTAATGAATAATGTAATTGAAGCGGCAATTTTAACTGGTAAATTTAAAGGCGAAGATGTTTTAATACCACGTATACCAATGATTCCACCTGATTTACCATTTGAATTTAAACGTTTGCAGTTGCCTATTCGTATTGCTTTTGGAATGACAGTTAATAAATCTCAAGGTCAAACGCTAGAAATCTGTGGTATACATTTGGAAAATCCAGTTTTTTCTCATGGCCAACTTTATGTTGGTTGTTCACGTGTTGGTAAACCATCCGCCTTATTCATTTATACGACCAACAATGGAAGAACCAAAAATATTGTTTATGAAAAAGCGTTGGAATAAAAAATATTAAATAAGGCACGTATAAGACAACTAAAAAAAACTATTTTTTTTACGCCCTGCGAAGCGGGCGGGGGTTTTGCTAGTATTTTATAAAAAAACAAACACTTATTTAATAATGTATGTATTTGCATATACTTGAAAATATCTTAAATTATTTGATTTTCATTTAATATAGATTTTTCAGTTAGTTCGGGTTGGTTGTGTGCAGGTGCTGGGTCACGGCCGGCGTCAGAAATGTAAAATTTATTAGATATGTTGATATCGCTAGCGATACAAGAGTTCCACCAAAATTTTCCAAGTAAGTGATACATTCATTTTGTTATCAAATAATTCAAAATATCAACGGAATAATTTGAATTAATTTTTTTTTTTACTGAAAGCTTTTTATTTTTATTAGTTTGATTATTTGCTGAAATGTTATTCGATTTAAAACGTTTTTGAATATTTACTTTTATTTTAACAAAATTCTTAAATCTATTAAAAACATTTGTGCATTTATCCAATGAAAAAAAAGTACAATTCAAAATCCATCATGTCCATATTTTTTTAATTAGATTTTTGTTTTTGAATGGAAATCTAATTATTTTCATATTAATTTGATTATTTGCCGAAATATTATTCAATTTCAAATATTTTTCAGCATTTTTCATTCTGGTAGTTGAATCGCATAAAAGTAGCAGTAAGCTTTTATATTCAACATTGGTTTTGATTATCTTTACTTGAATTTACTAGACAAACTAGCACAATTCGTCGTAGAAATGATCTGAAAAACTAAGATAATAATAAACTATGAGAACTAAATAATATTCTTTTTTTTACTTTGGTGTCAGACGTGGGGTATCGCCTTATGTGATACCACGCCATGCTAAGCACTTAAAGCGCCTGAAGCTTAAAAAAAAACCACCACTTTTAATGACGCAAGGAAGAAGCAACGCTTGCGTTTCGCGAAAGATCACATGAGCTGGGATGTGCAAAATGGAATGACCATAAATGATTGGCGGAAGGTTATTTTTTCCGACGAAAAAAAATGTAACCTAGATGGGCCAGATGGTTATAATTATTATTTCCATGACCTGAGGAAAGAGGAGCGGTTTTTAAACCGTCACCATAGCAGAGAAGGACGCGTTATGGTCTGGGGCTCAATTTCATTTTATGGCGCTATAGACTTGGTAGTCCAAGATACCAAAATGACTGGGAAAACCTACAAAGCCTTGCTTGAATCAGTATTCCCCAAAATTAGCGAGGTGTTTGGACCAATTCCATGGATTTTTCAGCAGGACAACGCTCCCATACACACAGCCCGAGAGGTAAAATCCTTCATTGCGAACCAAAACGTCCACTTGCTGCCTTGGCCACCATATTCCCCGGACCTAAACATAATTGAAAATGTGTGGGGCTGGCTTACACGTAAGGTATATATATGAGGGAGGGAAGCAATACGATGACAAGGAAGCGCTAATTCATGGTATCAAATTGGCCTGGAGTGAGATTTTACTGGACTACTTGGAATCTCTTTATAAATCCTTAAAAGATAGAATTCTTGAAGTTATTTTGAAGGCTGGTGGCAGCACACATTATTAAAAATCTAATAAAAGCTAAAATAAATAACAAATTATAAATAACTGCATTTTATTTTCATTTATTTGATGTGCTTCTAATCTAATGACCCGATTTATGTTCGCATATTCTTGACTCACTTTACAATTTGTCATAAAAGCTCCGTTAGCTTAATCTTTCTTATACCCAAATTTTATATTTTTTCTTAACAAAATAGTCTTTCGATTACCATAGTTGTTTTTTTCTAATCCATCATGTAACGGGAGAAATGTCGATTTTACTTCTTAAAAATGCCTGCAACTAACCTTATGACCGGCAGTGTATATGTTGTTGAAGCAATGCAAACGTTGTTAAATAAGCACAAACGTTTTAAAGGAATAAAGAACAAAGTAAGAGAACAAGAAGCAGACGCACATACTACGCCTAAACCCAAGCCAATGTGCGATATAGATATCAGTTGATTTTCAGTTTTTGTCAAATGTTGACGTGTGGCTCGTTTCGTTCGTGATCGTGGTTGTAAGTATTTACATACAAAACAATATTAGTTCGTCTAGCCCGTGTGCGTGAAAAAAATTAATTAAATAAAAAACCAAAAATATTAAAAAGGAACAACAGAAAAAACAACACGGTTAGCGTTGCGTGAGTTAAGGTCACATTTCATTTTGTAGTTTTATAACTGCAGAAGCCAACGTTAGATATCGTTAGATGCTGAGGACAGCATCAGATACATTGGAATGCATAATGAACAAAGAGATTTTTTATGAATCGTCATCAGTTTACAAGTGAGTAGTTATGATTTGTTAATATGAGAATAATTGTTTTACCATTATGAATTTATAATTGGCGACCGTGACAGGACAACCAATATTTTTATAAATACCAGAATATAAAAAGTATGGTGAATATTGTGTTGTCGCGCGTTTTAATTAATTTAAAATAAATCGCGAACATTAAAAATAATTATCCTTCAAGGAGAAAAAATTTAAATGAAGTAAAGACACAACACAATTCATATACGTAGAAAATCAGAAAAAAATAAAGAAGTATGGTTTTATATTGAATTGTTTAAGTGAAGTGAAGTGATCTAAATTAAAAAGAAAAATAAGCAGAAAATTAAAGTATGCTCTTTTAATTGAAAGATCTCCGCGAAATACTTTTATAGTACATGCTACGCGAAAAAGAACAAATAAGTACCCTAAAAAAATTAGGAGAAAAAAGATTTAAAAAAAGTATCTTTAATTAATAAAGAAAAAAATTTTAAAAAGTATTCCTTAATAAATTGGAAGAAAAGCTGAAGTGAAAAGTGAAGAAAAAAAGATTGAAAAAGTTAAATTAATGAAAAAAATAATAAATTGTTATGTGCAAATTTATTCAATAAAATTAATTTAAAAAATCCAAATGATACTAAATACATAAAAAATAAGAAAAGTGATAAAAGTGAATAACAAATTACAATTACATAGTGAACATTGGTGAAATTATAAAAATAATATACAGAAAAAAAAACAGATAGTGAATTTTATTGAACAATAAAAAGAAGACAATTCAAATAAGCAACAGAAGAAGTTCATCAGCAAGAAATCAGATCATCAAAGTATAAAAATGAATTCCTTAATAATTGTATTACTGACAATCATAATCGCATCATCACAAATTATTGACTACACTAGAGACGACTATATATTGATAGAGAATGGGAACGCAGTAATTTACGATATTTATGGAGATATTTTCCATGTGACAAATTTAACATATTACAAAACTATTTTCGAGACTAATCGAAATATATTAAACACAGAATCAGAATTCAAAACGATACATTCAAGTAACTCCTCTATTTATATTAAAATGAATCAAGACGTAGACATTGACCTTATAGAAATGTTATTAAGCCAATTGGAAATAAAAACTATTAGACAAAGACGAGGGATAAACGAACTAGGTACTATATGGAAGTGGATTGCTGGAACACCAGATCACGATGACCATTTATTTGTTACAAACAAACTTTCTGAACTAGTTGACAATAATAATAAACAATTCATGATAAATTCTGACATATTTAAAACTATGGATTATTTAAAGAAAACAATTTCTTTAACCCATAACGATTCCAAATCAAGAATGGCTAAGCAAATAAACAAATTAATAATAACTGACCTGCAAAATACTATTCAATCAATTACATTAGCTAAAGCTGGAATATTAAATACCGGCATTTTAAACTTAAAAGACATTCAACAAATTATAAATCATGAACATGAAAGCATGACATTGACCGACCTTATGGACGTATCAAAATTTAAAATTTTACAAAATAAAGACGCGATTGTTATTTATATAAAATATCCAATAATAAAAATAATTGTGAATTATACGAGACAAGAGCTGTAAGTCAAAAAGACGGTAAATTAAAAATAGAAAAAGAAATAATTAAATGTAATAATACATATTCAAATGTTGAAAATTGTAAAGTAGAATTAAGAAATACTTTCTGTAAATTATCCATGAAACAATCTTGCTTATCTAAAATGTTGAATAAAGAACATGGAGAATGTATTAAAATAAAAGAAAAGAATAAAAATATAGATGTAATTAAAGATGGTGCTATTTTGTTATCTGGTAATCACACAGTAGATAATAACCCTATAGAAGGAGTTTATTTAATAATTTTTGAAAATGAAGCTGTAATAGATAACGTCACTTATGAAAATCCATCTTATAAAATATGGAATTATATTGGAACAACACATGTTAATAATTATATAATTACAAAATTTATGGAATCAAATAATGAAGATCTGAAATTCAAAAATATAAATTTAATGTCTAGAATTGAAAGGCATATTGAAAATCATTCAATTTCTATTGTCCTCTTATTGGTAATAACTATCTTAACATATGTTATACTTTCCAAGTATATTAAAATATTAAAAATCAAGAAATTAAATGATAAGCAAAATCGAGACGACATCCTGTTCGACAACATAAACAAAAGAGTTACATTTCTCACCAAACAGTTTGATGAAGAAGCGGGACGTTCTTCCTGAAGAAAGAGGGGAGTTAAGGAACGTTATTTACATTAGAAATTTTATTAAATTTGTGTCTTCATATGCCAAGTAAGAAATAGCCTACTCAGCACTTCCGCTGCAGTTTAAAAGTAATATCATGTTTCGTATACAATATTCAAATTCCAGATATATGACATCATCTTCTCCCACAACACGACAATGGGATAAGACATAAGTAGTATAGCTAAAGATTCCCCCCCACCAGTGGTAAGGGATCTGAAGCTTCTTAGTTATTAAGTTATTAATTAAATAAAGTTTTTTAAAACTTTAAATGTAAAGTTGAATTTATAATTTACATAGCACATAGATACATTATTAAGATGTGTATAGGTATTGCTCCCTAAGCCGTTGAAAAAAATACAAACAGCAGATAAATAGATAGCATGGACGTGGCATTCCTATCGGCACCCTTTTTAAATTACAGTAGTACAGTGGGATTCGATCACAAATAATATTTAGAGTCAGAAAATTGTTAGATTTCACTCTTATCTCAGTTGTTTCTAACAAAAAGTTATTAAATTTTTAATGTTTGTGGTAAATAATTTATTTTTTAGGAACATTAAATAAAAAGTAATGAATTTAAAAAAAATAGCCTCAATTGAGAACATTTTATTAGAAAAAAATTGTAGGTAGTACTACCTACCTACTAAAATAAGATACATATATATAGTTTATTTAGTGATATAAATTTTATCAATTCATTTCATTTTTCAACTTCTCCACGTACTGCTTCCGCCATCGTCACGTCAAACAGCGTTGGAAATAAAAGGAACAAAAAAAGGAAATTTTTTAAGCCAACAATTAAGGACGCGCAGCAGTCCTTCATACTTACAGTTACACAAACCAATGACTTCAACCCGACGATTGATCGAATTGAAGAAAAGGTGAAGGATTATGGGCAGAGTCTACAACCTCTTATTATATTTTGTTCATTTGATACTTCGTTTATAGTATATTTTAATGAAATCAAATACAAATTTTGTACATTGTTGGCAGCTGTAGACACTCATGACGATCATGAATATTGTTGCTTAACAATGATTGTGATCAATCAAGCAGCCTCTTATATTCATACGAGCGCCAGTATTTAAACAGAAACACGGTCGTTGTACATGCAACACGTTTGTCATATTTCAATGATCATAAGCGTTGTTAACGCCAGAATAATTTACGATGATATTGGTAAGAACTTTTTAATATTGCAATCGAAAGAGAAGTTAAACGACTGGAACTTCAAAGAATGCAATACCAAAGTATTTATTTCTTTATTTAAAGATTCTTGGGAACAGGCCATGAGGAAGGAAAAAGAACCCGAGTGTTTGTTTGGGAAGCACCCTTCCATGTATGAGGGTAGCCATTTTGATTTGTCTTTTATAATTTTCTTTATATAATTTTCCCTTTTTGTTGTTTTGCTAACAAAATTAGCAAAATTATTCATATTTAAATAGGTTTTAAGATAAACATATTATGAGTAAAGGTGTGAACTGTTGAATTTTTGTGATATTTTATTCTTACAATTTTCTATCAGTGGGAAAGTTCTATAACCATGCAAAAGGGAAACGAGACATTTAATTCCTTAAGCTGAAGCACAACATATTATTATTTTAGATTGCAGACTTTGATCGAAAAAAAACCAAACAAACAAACAATTATAAAATAAAGTGAACAAAAATTGAATTGGAGCTGCAAATATTAACAATAATTGTTTTGTGGAAATTTGAGAAGTTGGAAGCACCCTCCCATGTATGAGGGTAGCCATTTTGATTTGTCTTTTATAATAATTTTCTTGATATAATTTTCACTTTTTGGTGTTTTGCTAACAAAATTAGCAAAATTATTCATATTTAAACAAATTTTAAGATAAACATATTAAGAGTAAATTTGTGAACTGGTTAATTTGTGTGATATTTAGCTTTTATACTTTTCTAACAGTGGGAAAGTTCTAGGCCACTTGTTGAATACATAAGGACAATCATTGTGTTCGTTATTTGGTTTTTTGATTAGAACAGCAATTAAAATAATTTTGAAAAAGCATTGGACGAATCAGACAGATCGAAAATAGCAAAAATCATAATCAATTAGCTTTTTTGGATAAATTTGACCGATTGCAAATAGTCCATACCATATTTTTGTAACGGTACAAAAAATCGTTTTCCAAAATTACAATTCAGGCTATGTTCGCTATTATGAATAGAAATGTTAAAAGACGGCGTGAATGTATTCTGTGCAAACCTTTTTCAATTAATGAGACACTCGTTTATCTTCAGCAATATAATAAGGACGTACAATCCTATTCTAAAAATTGTATTTTATTTGTGAATAATACCTATCTAGTTTTACAGTTCACTTAGCTTATTAAACAGGCCACAAAATTACGAATACATTCATCTTTCCACTCTACTGTGTCAAATTTTCCCCATAGAAGAAAAAAAGACATTTTAAATTTAAAGTAGGTGGAAAACTTTGATGCGCCGTAATGAAGGACACAACTTAAGGCATGTGAATTGATAGACCGGCGACCGTTAACAGAAACAACAACCGTGAATGATAAAAATAAAAGTAAGTTGCTTAAGTTAATTGCCTCTGTTAATGCACACACTACATATATTCAGTCAAATAAAAATAATCATTGTTATTATGTAATTGTAAAAATAATGGTGAGTATTTTTTTGTTTATCCTTAGATATTTTGAACACTGTATCGAACGCAAGCGTACGAGTTCTGAAAGCACTAATATTAACAAGACGGCAATTCTACATATTCATATTTTACATGTATCGGCTTATATTATTCATTATTATTGTATTTATATTCTACCTATATACGAAAGAGCATACAAAAGAAATTGCGTCTTCCTTTTGTGCAATAGGAGTTTATATTATATTGTTAGTGAGTCTTCATTCGGCATCGGCAGCGGCCAATCGGCTTAGTATAAAAAATAAATATTGGTTTTTTCTTATGCTTTTTCCCAATTAAAATCATTGCGTTTTATTTATATCAAAATACAAAAGTTTCTGGTTTCGGGTTAGTTCGGGTTTAACATGTACACCCTTGAATCTCGCTTTTTTAACATTATTTTTGTAAGCTACTGACGCCAGTAACTATTTTTGGGAGAATAACAAAAACAATCTAAAAGTCGACCTTACAATTTTATCAAAAGGGCTTGATATTTTCGCAGAAATTCTATTGAAGCTCGCCCCAAAAAGCAAAAGTGTAGAATTGACGAAATGGTCGCCAAATCACTTGCAGTAAAAGCTTATTAAGAGCGATAAACTATATTTGTATTGAAGTGGACCTTCTTAAGAGCTAAGGTTTATTGAAATAAGTATTTCAGTCGTGATGCTGATGATGGACTGCATACAGTCTGAAATGCATACAGGTACGTGTTTTTGATCGTTAGTTTTGTTTTTATCTTGTCATTCGTTTAATCGTTGTGATTAATTAAAAGTGAAGTTAAAGTGCAAAAAAAAAAATAAAGTGTTTAATTATTTGTTTATGAAGTAATTCTGTTAAATAATAAATCTGCTTGTGAGCAAATATTATAATTTTCATGACAAAGGGGAATCCTTGCAATGATCATATAGTTAAACTTTGTATCTCCTATATAAAATCGTTTGCTGTATACGCTTTATTACGAGTGATTAACGATATTGCCATTGGAGTGGACAGTATTTAGAGTGTGTGTTCATTGAAGTAAGTATTTCTGTTAAATAATCTATTTTTAAATTTCCTACTCCAATTAGAGCGATGGATAAAGAAACTCCGAAACCGACCCAGGACACACTGGCTCAAATCGCGATCAATGAGCCTGTCATAAAGGAGGTTAGGTTCAAATTGTCCAGCTAGCTGCATGGGAGTTGTGAACAACATTGTTCGGGCATTAACAGTTGACTCCACAGCTGATGTTCGCTGACGAAGCGCACAGCATCCGCAACCTACTTGGAAATATCCCCAAGCCACCAGCAGAGGAATAATATGGCTCACAGTATATTCATATTCATTTATGGCAATGAAATGAGACACATTTTTGCTACCGCTCGCACCCATATAATATATGCGGTATGGATAGCAGCTGCACAGAAGATACTTCCATCCGCACAGACAAGCCGCGCGGCTACCTTTTTGTGCACAACCACCCGCCGCATATACAATCGAACGATCGTCACTTACTTAGTTGTGGCGACGCGACGATAGATATTTGGCTGTGTACAAGATACACAGCTAATACACCCCATGGTATGTATATGGTTAGGTATCGTCATTGAGTGGGTGATTAATGGATAATGGGTACTTGGAATGGGTACTTGGAATTATTTAGGTTGGATAAATACTGCTGCGATTGGGAATACGGATTATAGTTCTTGGAAGAACAATAAACAACGACATTACGCTGCCGCTCCCACTGATCATTGATATTGCTGCTGTTGTCGGCACATTCTTTCTGGTGGGCCGTTGGATTTCAAAGACTTGGGCATGGTATCAAGTGTTGGCCAGCTTCCACTTGTGGACATTTTGGTGACGACGCACTTTTGGTACTTGGATCGTTGGCTGGTAGAGATAGAATTGAATTTTTGTTTTTGAACGACAATCATCATTGGCTGATGATACAGGCACTTTTTTATTTGTTCATTTTAAAGTTTGTGCGTTTTGATTGTCATACTTAAGTGTCCTGTGAATTCGTCCTTTTATTTATTAAGTACAATTTTGTATCGAACGCAAGCGTACGAGTTCTGAAAGCACTAATATTAACAAGATGGCAATTCTACATAATCATATTTTACATTTATCGGGTTATATGATTCATTATTATTGTATTTATATTCTACATATATACGAAAGCGCAATACAAAAGCAATTGCGTCTTCCTTTTGGCAATAGGAATTTATATTATATTGTTAGTGAGTCTTCATTCGGCATCGGCAACGGCTAGTCGGCTTAGTATAAAAAATAAATATTTGTTTTTTTGTTTTGCTTTTTCCCAATTTAAATCATTGCGTTTTATTTATATCAAAATTAATGAGTTTCTGGTTTCGGGTTAGTTCGGGTTTATACAAATTTTAAAAAATAACAATATTTGTGAAAACAATAATGTGTTAGTTCTCGTCGCTTATGTTAAAAGTGTTATGGTTTGCACGAGTTGAAATAATTAATCAATTAAAAATATCTTGACTCCTGTTATGGACGGGACTCGAGATTCGCTAGTGGAGGAGACAATTGAAAAATTGTCAAACCTAGTAGGCAATCAACAGAAAGCATTGGAGACCAATATACTGGCTAAAGACACTGCAGTCCAGAACACGGATGTATTGCACAAGCAAGTTTCTAGTGCAGTCAATCAGTTGTGTTCCATCACCCAAGCTATTAAGAGGTTTACAGATGATTTGAAACCTTCCTCTATGTTCCATCTGCTCAAACAACCACCGCTCCTTACATTTTGAATCTGAACTGGAACCAAGTCCATTAAAGTGATCTTTGGGGATCCATATAATGGCTTATAATATGGACGACATGACGAGAAGTCCGATTGGATGACCTACAACTACACAGAAGTTTTAGCGGATCCTGTCTGTGCATTGCCGTCCACAACGACCACATCCCCGTTATTCACGGCTGCTCTTTTTCATACTCGAGAACCCAGATGTAGATGTTTGTTTACCGAGCACTTCGTTTTCATGATATCTACTGAGTAATAATGTTAGTTGCTCACCCGTAAAATGGTTCACAGATTTGAAGGATAGAAATTACCGTTTTTCTAAGGAAAGTGTCAGATAAGGAGTCTGAAATATTAAAAACAAATCCACTCGGAAGCAAATATGCTAGTAATATTTTCCAACAAGAGCCATCGCCCTGATGTACATGTCGAGGTCCTCCGCTGTAAGCGATCTTCATCTTTCAAAATAGGAAACAGAATAATAAAAAATATTTGGATGTGTCAAAAGGTAGATTTTGATTCGGGGCAAACGCCTGAGAAGTTTCATGGTTGCCACTACGAAAACTATTTTTAAATGACGGTCAAAGGTTACCACACTCTTATATACACTGTTTTAGGTGGTTGGACAGGAATATTGTGATAGAGGATGTTCCAAGTGGCAACAAGTATATTGCATTTGAAATCACATTTAACATAACTTACCCTAACTTGTAAATAGGTTTGTCTATTTGGTGAAATCATGATTTTAATATTATAAATATTCGTATCGAAACGTACATCAGGGTATGAATTTGTCATACTCGTTGGAAGAGTCGTGTTTCGGTTGCATTTTGAGTAGGTATGTACATATGTGTAGGTAATTCTTTCGTGGCCAGCTATAGTAATATTGCGTGGGAAAGAGTTGGTGAAAGGGCATTCAACATTATGTACAACAAAGTAAATTGTACATGGGAGCTAATATATTGTTGCATATTTATAGGTCGTAGATAGACAGAGTCGCAATTCAATATTTGTGTATATTTATTTCAATCTCTTATTATTATGTACGAGCATCAGCTCATTATTATTACTACTCATGGCAAAATCTTTTGTAACGACAGAATCCACAAAAAAGGAGCAAGTTGAGAAGTATTTCAAAAATCGTCAGAGAGCTGTTATTTTCCCCTTAAAGAAGACTAATACACATTTCCTTTTTAAGGAATATACTATACCAGATATGGGCAACATTTGCAACTTCTTTCCAAAACTTAAACAAATAATATTTTATTTTGTCTATTCGCAAAGCAAAAAGATCCATGGAGAGATAAGTACAGCATTTATGCTAATGGCAGAATCATCAATGGTCACCTTGAAATGTATTGAGAGGTTCATAAATCCTGATGTGGTTCCTCAGGCTCTTATGTTTCCTATTATATGGAAGAAACCGTCAGGTTCTTAGATTCAAGTAAGAAACTAAGAACTGAATTAGGAAGCTTGTTGTCTTATTTAAGTATTCTTCGACCTGATGATACAAATTTGTCTAGCAACAATTTTTCAAATTTAAAAAACTTGTGGAACTACCTCAAAATTGAAATAAGCAAGCGGCATCCATTAAACAAATCGGATTTGTGGAAGTTTGTTCAGGAAGTTTGGTATTCAATCCCAACTGAAATATACCAAAGATTGGTGGACTCTGAGTCGTCGAATGACATCAGTCATTTTAAATAAAGGATTTAAAACTAAGTACTAAGTAATTAAATGAAAAAAAAAATGAAAATAAATTTTTAAAACATTTTAAAACGGTATTTATTTACTACACTACATCACAAAATTGCACGTACAGCAATTGAAAATAGACGTCTTTCCTTTATATTATGAATTTACCACCAAAGATGTAAGCTTATCGACTTTATTCGATAAAATTATTATATATAACAGTATATGCAACAAATTATTAGAGTTTTGCTTCATGTGTTTTTTTTTACTGTTAGTAGAATTATTCCAGGAATGCCAAACAATTGTTCGTACATCAAACAAATGTACGTACACTGCTCTCTTTTTTAACTAAATAAAAATAACGGTTCATTTTGAAATGTAAAATGAGTACCTAAATGAAATTTGAACCTGATATTGAGATATCTAAGCTCAGTCCGTTGTGGTGTATTGAACTATTTAATTGATTTTTTTAGTTTTGTGAAGTTTTTTTTTTTTTAATGTGAGCTACGCATAAAAAAAGTTCGTCTTGAGGTAAAACAACTTATTCTTAAACTTAGAAACGATGGAAAAAGTTTCGCTGAGATATCAGCAACTATTGGTAGACCACGATCAACAGTTCAATGTTTTAAAAAATTATTTGAAAAATAAAAGTTTTGAAGTGGCTCCAGGAAGAGGTCGAAGGAAAATTTTGGATGATCATATGGAGCGGAAAATTGAAAGAATGGTAAAGGCTGATCCCAAATTAAGTGCTCCAAAAATAGCTGCTGACATTAAAGCAAATCATGGAATATCGCTTAACTCTATAATATAATGGTCGCACGGTTAAAAAAAACTTATATTTCAAAGGCAAACGTTTGAACTATGTAAAAGCATACGTTTTGAAAACAGATAATTTCTGGAAGAATGTTTTATTTCTCGACGAGAGCAAGTTTAACGTATTCGGGTCCGACGGTCGCAGATTTGTGTGGAGGAAACCAAACACAACATTAGATGTGAAGAATTTGCAATCAACGGTGAAACATGGAGGCGAAAATGTTATGGTCTGGAAGGCTATGGGGTGCAATTTTTTGACCTATGATTTACTATTTTGTCTAATTTTTTGTAGTTTTTTCTTTTCTATGAAATTTGTATTAATTAAGTTTGTTTCATTTTGAGTTCTAGAATAATAAACAATATAGGAAAATGAAAAAAGAATGATTCAAAAGCTGTTTTTTTAAATAATTTAATCTTTCCTTTTGAAGAATCACCTGTACGTACAATTTTTTGATGTAGTGTATTGTGTCAAAGTGTTCTTATTTGTATGACCAGGGTTTTTTATATTAAATTAATAAGTTTCGGTTGAAAATAATAAATAAATTGATATTACCCTGTAATGACGGTTTGAATTTAAAGTTAACATACTAAACTATCTTTTAAAAATATAATATATTCATTTAACAAAAAACAAACGTAACATCAAATAAAAGTAGCCAACCGTGTTGAGTGTTATTATTATTTTGGCCATAGCTGTAGCTACCTACATTTTAAAATAACCAACCTAAAATAAAAATAATGGGCGGTGCTACAATAGAAAATGAGAGCAGCTGCATAAGCAGACTGGACGCCAGGTAGCAATCAATGCGCACTCCTTTAACCATCAAAAAAAAACTTTCACACTAAATGAATATTTTGATCAATAACTACTGAAAAGATTCTTATGTACCTAAATCAAAATAATTTCCATCTGAGTTATACTGAGCGTAATACGTACGCAAGTATACCTACGACGAAGTGCAAAATTTAATCTTTCCACAAAGGTAGTCTATCGGGTTACAAAAAAGGTACACATACATAATTTAGATATATATTGAAGGTAATATCTATCCAGTTTTAATGTTCATTTATGGAATTTTGCGTTCCAACAAAACAAATCCGTAGGAAAATTTAAGAAAAAAAAAACAAAAGTATGCCCGGTCATATTTGAGTACAATAAAAAAAAACTTAATTTGAGAATTAATTTTTTTTTCATTATCCGAACATCGATTTATTATGCATGCGCAAGATATGGTCGGTATTTTACGCTGCCTTAGATTTGTTAAATTCACAATATTTGTAATCGATTAATTAATCACTTTATATTGTTTAAATATATATACGGCACTTACCATACCAAAACCTTTTCAGGCATTTATGTAGTAGAGTAGGTATTTGAGCACACATTATTGAGATCAGTCTTTTATTTCAAGATGGTTCCAGTTTATACGAGTACTTCCGTCCCAGTATATTTTTATTCTTCTCATCGTAAATGCTGTAGCGGCAGAAATATCTGGTTTCCATTGTGATTTAAGAGTTCTTTCACGATTATCACTCAATTTTTTTTAGTATATAAAACTTAATTTGTATTCAAATTATCAAATTCAAAAAGTGATAATTTTAGGTCACCATAAAAAAAGCAATGAATCGACCGCACTACAAATGCACTGTATCGTGGAGCAAAGTATTCTATTCTGTTCTGTTCTATTCTATTCTTATAAACCACACAGCACTCTACCCAAGCGACTGATAGTTGTCAAGGGAGGGGATATCTAGTTAAGTACACACAATCATGAAACAGAAGAATGTGTGTGCACCAGACGGCACGGCCGATGTGCAGTGATGGTACACGTATGGAAAAATCCCTACACGTAGGAATTTTGTCTTGAAAACAGATTTACATTTTATAAAAACGTAGGGATCTTCAGAACTTGTTAAAAACAATTATTTTTTATTTCACAACAGGCCCTAAAACTTATAAATACATATTTTTATATCATAAAATATTTTCTTCGTAAAAATGTTTATAGCCACTCTAAGGCCAGGTGGGTCATTCCGTAATTGGATTATCGTCTGAAATAAAGTGATGCCTTTTTTTGCTTCATGTAAGTCGATAATCGTCAAAACGCTATCGTCAATATCAATAGATATCGTCTTGCATTGATGTTGA
Organism: Philhelius pedissequus; assembly: GCA_910595825.1. Classification (NCBI taxonomy): domain Eukaryota; kingdom Metazoa; phylum Arthropoda; class Insecta; order Diptera; family Syrphidae; genus Philhelius; species Philhelius pedissequus. Next base: position 70,529,674 of record OU343160.1, on the reverse strand, counting down.
AGTTTGTAGGTGACTGTAGTTGAATAATTGAGTTGCAGTGGCTACTTGACATCTTGTTTTTTGTCTATCTGTTGTATTTGCAAATTATAGTTAAAATGTTTCGGCGCAGCAATTTTCTTGTATTAGAAAGGGGAAATGGAAACGCAAGTTGGGAGAAAATACAATCACACCAAAATCATAAATGTTAAAAAAGTAGCCAAGTTCTTCTCTATACAAAAACCTTTGCGTAATAAGTCAGCCGTGAAAAGTAGTGAGATCTAAAAGTACGCCAAGTTCCAAGTTTATTAATGTTAAATATCAAATATCTTAAGTAGAGTAATATGGAAGAACCTCAAAATTATCAGAGAAATGTGTTATAATGTATATCAATTCTATGAAAATGGGGGGATACCAAGCCCTCTGAATGAAAAATCTTAAATTTTAAAAAGTAGTCTTTATCTGAACTTAAAGCTCTACCGCTGTACCAAATTTTATTAATTTACGACAATCAGAAGTGTATCAATTCTAGGAAAATGGGCGGGCACCACGCCACCTGAATGGAAAATCTTAAATTTCAGATATTTTTCCTTTGTATATATGTATATCAATTGATGTACTTACATTTATACATATCAATTTGTAAAAAATATTACAATTAAATAACTAAACATTTTTGTCCAATTATATAACTTTATTCGGACCACATATATAACAATACACAACTTTATTGACATTTATGGCAGTCCATTTGGTAACTCAACAAAAGTTTGAGAGTTTCTGAAATGTACCAAATGCTTTCAAATTATAAGTGATGGACGAGACGATAGTGGTTGAGTTACGTGAACAAATTAAAGACGATCCCATCGACGACCATCGTTTTGACGATTATCGTTTTGAAAATTACGGAATGACGCTCCAGTATTCACGAAGCGCTCATAACTTAAGAAGCTCATACGCCTATTTACGAAGCATTAATAGTGAATATCTATGAGCGCTCGTAAAACGTATGAGCAGCGATAACACTTTACTTCCATTGAAGTAGATTTGCTTCAATTTCACAAAAAAAAACTAAATCTGCTCCCTAATTTGCACTATTGTTAAATTCTTTATATCTACATCACTTTTAGAAATCTTCAATTTAAAAAAAAATCTGAATTTACTTAAAAAATATATTTAAAAAATGGTTTTCCACTCTTTCATGTAAGCCCAAATTCCCTTTTCAAAACAAATAAATACATCAAACTTCACTTCTAACAAAAATTGTACTACAATTTTCTGACTTTCATTATTGTTTTTCTTTTAATTTTCTGTAAAACAGATGTAATGCGTATGGGTTTACCTTCCTTCTTGTCTGTCTGTGCTGGAAATTTAATGTATGTCCTGTCGTTTTCAATTTGCCAAAACGGAATTGGATCAGGGATTGCTGATTTTTTTTTTAAAATTGTAAGTGTTAAAATGTTTGTACATGTTCTTACAACTACATAAAACTAATTTGCAACAAACTATATAAATCAAAATTATGATTTTGAAAAATACTTTCCTTTTCTTGAATCTACTTCACTGTTTGGGTAAAATCTACTTCACTTTAGTTTTTTGAAGTGGTAACGCTGCTAATTAGCGGTCAGTTATGAGCGCTCTCATCGAAAATTTGTTCGCAAACTTTCGATTTTAGACAACTTAAATGCAAATAAAACAAAATTCACAATAAATAAATACACAAAAACAAAACTGAATAGTAAACAAATTATTTCTTTTTCTATGTATTTGGTGAATATGTTTTATATTTTTGTCTTCGCGACAATTAATTAATTATTAAATAAAATGTTAACAAATTCTATTGAGTTTGCGTTTTCCAGGGACCAACTTTATGTATATAGTGTGTATATCTGGAGGCAGACGGGCTGATTTACACGGACAGCAATGATGTAACTATTTATTTTCCCAAGGATAATGAATATTTTCCAGATTGTGTCTTCAAAGAACACTCGTCGACTCGTTTGATACATAAAGGGGTTGAATCTAACTAAAAAAATAATTTGTTTGAAAATAGATATTTTAATTTATTTAAATCTTAAAAGAAACTTACAAATTTCTATTAATTTATACAAATTGTTTCCTAGCAGTTTGTTGTCAGTTTACCGTCAGCTGGCTATCACTTGTTTTTGAAACAGTTTGATTGTGCTGTTTGAGTGTGCCTGATGAAGAGATAATTGTTCTCATTTCCGGGCTTCGAAAAATAGTTATGAGTGGTTAGTGAATAGCACAAATAATTCTTAAGTTATGAGCCTCATAAGCTTAAGAACCACTTAATAGCGGTCCGTGAATACCGGCCTTAATGAGTTACCTATTGTGTTTGTATCAGAGAATATATTATGTCTGCCCTCTCGTGTCAAATTTACTTTCAGTCAATTTAATAATATTATCTCTGGCTGTCATAAGATTTATAATTTGTAATTGCAACTATTACTTTTAATTTTTAATAAAAGATAAAAAAAAGGTTTTAAAGATATACATATGTATATTTTATGCGTATGAAGTGTAATTCCTGCTCTCAGTCAATCAGTAATGGAAGAGTAAATGGGCAAATTCATTTTGAAATGATTGCCCATGAATGTTTTGTACATTGTGTCTTTTTGCTTCATAGAAGGAAAATGAGTTCTTCAGATGATTCAGTAACCTCTGGTTGCAGCAGAAAGTGTAACAAGAATCCTTAAACTTGACAAGTTCCAGAAGAGAGAATTTTAGAAAACAAAGATCTAACTATGCTTGGATGATCACCAAGCACAAAATATGTAAATACTTTTGACAATTCCTTTATATATTTCATTAATATATGTATAAATACTTTGTTTTTTAAACTACTAAATGAAAATTAAAGCAAATAAAAATTAAACCAAAACCTTTGTATATGAAACCTATAGTACTACTACGAGACTGAATTTTTTAGCTAGTAGTTCCGTCGATGAGGGCGCTAGTTTCTCTTTTCTTGATATTGAATTGTTGATGTGGAAGAAGTAAATGTAGGGAGACGGTCAAAACTTATTAGTTCTGACAACAATATAGAGGGTAAGGGAGAAAACCGAATAAGCTGTTCTTGTCATGGCAACCTTCAAAATATGGTGGGTATAAATAAACTGTATCAAGGTTATTGGCATATACATACATGAATTTGAAGTAAGAATGTATATGGATATACATGCATGGATAGGTTATTATAGAATTTATTTTAAATTTTTCTTTCAAATTTTAGATATTTGGTGGATTTTAGGATTTTGAATTGTAGCAACGTTGCTACTTTTCACTTTTTCTATGCGAAAATAACATAACAATGTTGAGATATTTCAATATGTTTTGTTTAGACAGGTACATGTGTACCCAGATACCCACCTACATACAATATGTATGTAAATAGGTACTTTTTGTTCTTTTTCAAATATAATATCTATTGAGAATAATTTAATTTTTTCTCCAGACAGTTTTATTAGGAAATAAAGTAGGTATACCTGGGCAGTATTTTTAAAATTTTTTTTTTGACTAGCGATGTTATAAATGTAGGTACTATATTACAAGTTATGTATTCGAAAAAAATCGAACTCGAGATTTTGATCAAACTTGACATTACTTTGATAGCGAAGACGAAAAAATGGGTCCGCAATTCCGTCTCTCTGTCTGACTGTCCACGAGTTTACAGCCTAAACGTTTTTTCATAAACATGTCCCCAGTTTTTTTATCAGCTTTTTTAAGACGAAAGATGACAGTACCTACCTAGGTACCTGCCAAACTTTCTTTTTGACCAGAAAGGTTAATATTATTTTTCTCAAAATTTTTTTTTCTAACAATCAAATATCACATTACGATCATAGAGAACACCAAAAAAGTGGGTCCCCTAATTCCGTCTGTCTGTCATTCTGTCTGTCTGTCCTCGAGTCTACAGCCTAAATGCTTTGATAGATTGTCTTCAAACTTGGTACATATTGTTTTTTTCGGTAATATGCCCACACGGTTTTTTTTAAGACGTCAAATAACAGTAGCTCACATAAATTTTTTTTCCCAAAAACAAAAATCTTATTTTTTTCAAAAACGGCTCCAACGATTTTTATAAAAAAAAATGAGTTCATTAATGAAGGCAAAGGATACCTTTTAATAATTTTTTTTGGAAAAAAATAGTTTTTTTGGTACCTCTAGTAAAACCATTTTTTGGTTTTCGATTTTCTCGGAAACGATTTTCTCGGAGCAGAAGCTCCTAGAAAGTTTAAACACTATTGTATACCAAAATTTTTCAAAACAAATTATTTTTTTTTAATTCAAAATTTCGAAAACGACTTAAGAGATTTTTTCGAAACTTCGTATTTAGTAGTTTTTAGACATTATCTTGAATAGTTAAAAAAAACTCCCATACAAATGTTAAAAACCGTTAAGAAAAAAATGTATTTCCCAAAAACGGCTCCAAGAATTTTCAAAAAAAAAATTGTTAAATTTTATTTAATTTTTTGGATTTTGAAAAAAAAACAATATTTTGCAAATAAATATTAAATGTTTTGAAGATTTTTTTAAATAATATTTTCAATGTATATATTGTTGAATACTCATTAAACAAAAAATAAGTATAAAAGGACTTGAAAATATATATAATACCTATTAATAAACAATTCTTATTTTAAAAGTCGTCAATTCGATTTATTACGAAATTACTTATCAAATCTGAATTTTCAAAAAAAATATTTTTTTTTTCAAAATCCAAAAAAAATATTAATAGAAAATAAAAAAAATTTTGTCACAAGAACAATTTTTTTTTGCACAACGATTAACAGAAATCTCAAATTTTAAGTGTTAAATTTTTATCATGTTTGTTCATTTGGTAAAAAAAAGTATATTTTATTGAGTAGTGACCGTTGTACACAAGTGTATACCTGGATATTTAAATATTCCCTACAGCCATCAAACAATTTTCATTCTATCTGCCCGCAGAACAACACACACACAACCCGCTCAACAAAAAAATCCTCATAAAAAGAAAACAAAAAAACCTATGAAATAAATAGTTTTCCTTTTCTCCTCTAACTTATAATACATTTCGTTTTAGTTCTCCCATCAATTTATTATCACACTATTTCTCTTCCTACGCATTTTCATAACACACCAACACTACCTAGCCTCCCATTTGGTAGTGGAACCCATGATGAGTAGGAGAACTTATTGCAGGCTGGATGAATTTCATCGTCATGATAGTACTATTAATATCTGTATACTCGTACAATGCCAAAACATAATTTTTTATTTACTTTGTGGATTTTATAGGTGTAGGGATAAAATTCCTCAAGTAGGGATTTTTTGTGTATTTACTAGGGAATTTCTTTTATTTTCTTGTAACATCACTGGCGACATAGCACTCAGCCACATACACTCTAACGATTTGCCCCTAATGAAATCAATTTCGTTTTGTCTATTCCTATTACTTTCTTATTCATTTCTCTACGTTCCGTTCCCACTTGCACTGCGTTTTTCAAAGCATATAGCTAGTACGTCTCATGTATGTATAGATATTACTTCACGAAATGCTATGAGCAGCCGGGCCATCAACTATGCACACATGCCGGTTTAATTTACCAACACAAATGTGTGTGTACAACTGACGTATGGATTGGCTGTAAATTTATCAATTAATTAGCACACACAGTACAGCTGGCAGTTTATAATGGGTAAGTTTACGTTCTATTTCATATTTCAGGGTTTGTATGTTTTACATTCCTGGTCTATGGAAAGATAGATTTATATTTTGAAAATATTATGTACATACTTAAATTTCTTCCGTAATATGGGACACAAGAGAGTATGTTTAATGAGCTAAAGAACGTGACTACACTTCAAGTGAAATGGAAACATAACAACATAGCAGAAAATAAATTCTCAACGAGTTGATTTTGTAAGCAATTAAGAACCAGTCATAAGGATAAAACTGATCCAAAGAACAAAAAAACGAAAATACATATGTTCGTTTTAGTCTAACATGGCTATGTACTCAAAAATATGAAGGTCTATCCCTAAGATGGGTAGTGTATGACTATACTTTATTGAACTACACAGAACAAGTTTCCATAAAAGCATGCAAAATTTGACTTCACACACGCAAGGGAAATTTAAAAAAATATTTCCCCTTAAGCCAGTAGCCAACCCCTGACAAATTCGGTATTAACATAGTGCAGGGGTACGTGCATGAATTGGACCACGTGGGTGATTATAATTTCGTTTTCGCATTAATTTTCATGCTGTTTATACCACAAATAAGCCATAATTATGTTAGTAGTTTATGGTTTATACATATTACAAACTGTTGAACCAGTGACGTTTATAAAACCATCAACAAAATTAGCTCTGCAGAATGTTCCGAAAAATTCAAGGTAGGCACCTACTCTGACTAAATACCTATAATAAATCATTAGAAGAATGCAAAGTGCATTATTTAACAGAATTTGTTAAAAGTTATTCTTTACAAATAAAGCGCCTATGGTTCATTTCTAAGTAATGACGGGTCTGTGCTTTTGAATTTTCTAACGAGACTGATGAACTGAAAAGAAGATAACGAATCAAAAAAATGTGTTTGGAAATAAGATTTAATTTTCTAAACTTGGTTTCTTTTCTCATACACACACACCATTATCAAATAGTCCCTTTAAAACGAGTTATATGAAACGACCTACAGTTTTTATTCGGTTAGTCGTTATTTGGTTGATTGGTAGTTTTTGGAGTGGGAAACGGAGTGAGACAGGTGTCCGATTTCCAAGATTTTTCTAAGCGAACGAAGAAGAAAACTAAATGCACCCAACATTTCATTTTGGCGGGCTGAAAAAAAAAACATGGAATGTTTCATATCCATATGTACCTACGTATTTATGTATGCGTAATACGCACTTTTGTTTTGTTTTGAATTTCATTTCATGCCGGTCGACAGTATTAATGTGTGCATGTTATACAGTAAAAACTCTACTTGCGTACAGCTGGAACAAGCAGCAAATCCATTAAACGGATACATTTTCAAGAACAAACTTCTTTTACGAATTACTTCTACATATTACTTGCCTTGCCTATAAAGGACACTTACATAGGCCCAACGTGAACACGTTTTTTTAAAATATGTAATTTTAACTACGTAGGTACCTAATGCCATTAAGACCTAAGTTCTTTTACAACCAAAATAATAAACATAGACTAGGGAAGTCTTAGGACTTATTCCGGGGAATAATGGCGAAATACTCGTACTATTAAACACAGTTAAGGCTATAGTAAAAAAAAAAATAAAATGCACGACTGGATCGCACGAAATTATCTTATGTTCAATCACATCGTATGCAAAAGATTTCTATTAAGAATCTAAATATATTTTTAAAGTCGTTTTTTACTCTATTTTTTATAATACAGTTACTTTAATTTTTTTCTAAAAAAAATTTTATGAGAATCTTAAATATTAACATTAAATCGGCTTAATCAAAGACAATAAAATTCAAAATTCTGAAATAAATAGGTAGGTACTTAAACTAAATTGGCTCAACAAAAAGTACGCCATTTTATTTCTTGTATAAATTTGAATTTATGAGAAAAACATTTAAAAATCTGTGGAGCTGTTATTGAGAAAAAAAAGTTTTTTTTAACTTTTTGAAAAAAAAATTCAAAAACGCCAATTCATAGGTATTAAGCAAATATGAGGTACATATAGTAGTACACATAACTATAATTTATGAAGAAAAAAAATTATTGAGCAGTTTTCAAAATGTAAATTTAAAATATTTGTTTAAATCCTTTAAAAATACAAAAAAAAAATATTAATTAAAAAATATTGGTACGCAAGGCGTGTTTTTTTCTAAGCCCCGGGGAAATTGGACGAAAAAAACGATGAGTAGGATTAACAATTTGCATGTTAAATCCAACAACAACTAATCCCCGGGGGTGCTTAGCTTAAACCCAGAGAATTCTCGGGGCTTAGCTATTGGAGAGGATAAAAACTGTGCTACCAAAAACTTTTTCACTAAGTTATCGATAAAATGTATAGAAACTTCAAAACTGACATTTTGACATGTCAGATAATTATCAATTTTGTTTGGTTTGGTTGAGCATTTGGTCTAAGTGTGTCAGTTGTTTTCCTGACGGCCACGTCAACCTAACCTAACCTACCTTTTAATATACATTCCGCAAAAACAAATCTATTTTAACATTTTTCGCTTTTGTATTGCCTCTATGGTTTTTTCCACCTCGCCATGAGCACAACCTTCTACAGCGATTTTCATTTTTGCGTTTATTTTTATTAAAGGTATATTAAAACTTGACTGTAAAATTATTATTAAATAAAAAAGCATTTCCTGAAGTTGATATTCGTTCAATTAACAAGAATTGAATGAACAACAAAACAAAGGTTTCTCTGAGAAGACATAGGAACTGAGCGTCCCGCCCGAATTAGCAACTCGTCCACTAATATCATGTCCCCAGTGTCCAACGAATGGGGTAGTTTTCATGTAGTTGAATTCTATGTACCACTGTATTCGTGAAAATTAAATTAAAAGAAAATCACATCGGCTAAAAACAATTTCCAAAATACTTTATTTCAATTTTCAAATTACTTAATTCACATTTTTTGTATAAATAATAATTAACTTGGTTCTTTTTATGTTTTTTTTTAATAGAAAACTAGTTTAAATTCAATAAACATATCGAAATTACACAAAACAAATCAACTCGATGATTTTTAGAAGAATGAGGATGAGGCAAACAATGATGTTTATTTTTTTCTTGCATTACAGCTGTTCTTCAAATGTCATCTTGCAAATTAATAAATAGTTCTACCAAGTATTTCACTTAAGCGCCTTGGTGGTTTTTTTTCAACCAATTCCCCTGGGGATTGCAAACAAAACGCACCTGCAGTATAAATTGGGCAACCTAAACCTATACCTATATTTGTGAAATTTCGAAAGAATCCGTTAATCCATTTATGAGATACCTAGTTGAAATAAAAAAAACTGTCCTATGAAAAGTACCGTTAAGACATTTTAAATTTTTTTTTCGCAATTAAAAATACTACCACTGAAATTAGCAGAGAAATTTTTGTGAACATGTCTCAGGATCAGGATACACCAAAGTATAAGCGTTTTCTTAAATCCAGGATAAATTATGTCAAAATTGGTGATATGTAGGTACCTATACCTTTACAGCAATCATACCTTAAAACACATCCAACCAGGCCCGGGACAGCCTGCATCTATATTTTAATAAAGTCACAATAAAAGCAATTCAAAGTTATTCCTACCTACCTACCTACCTACATTATGCCAAGATAAATTTTAAAAAAACCTTTTTTTTTTAAATTCAATATTTCATAAACGGTTGAACGATTTTTTTCTATATTTTAAGTTAAATTATTAAATATGTACTTAAAATTAACATAGGTACCAATTTTTTTCTGAAAAAAATTAAATAAATTTTATATACAAAGGTATAAAAAATAAATGTAAAAAACGCATTTAAAAATATATTTAACCGTTTACATAAAGATTCTTGTACATACGATGTCATCGAAAATGAGGGAGAAATAGTATTGGTTAAATGTAGACTTTAACCTATAGAGCCTAAAAAGTGAGCCCTGCACTCCTCAGCGCCTCATAGCTACGGCCCTGCATAATTTAAAATGTTATCAAAATATTTAAAGCCGTTTGTGAGAAAAAATAAATAAATACTAAAATATCTGGCTAAAATGCAATATATTCGATTGTGTCGGCGATGATGTTTTTTGCGCATATCTATAGCCAGGCCCACTTTAAAAAATACCTACCTATTACCTATATTGACCTAAACCTACCCTACACGTATAATACATCTGGCCAAATTCCAAGATGCATTTATATTTACCTAATTGATTTCATGCAATTTAGCTCTTTTGTGTCGTCGTCGGGGGAAAGGACAAGACTTTACGATTTTATCATTACGAGTATTATCTTTTTTTTAGTAGGTAGTTAATGGAAAAAGAGAAGATGAATTATTTTAAAGGTTAAAGGTTTGGTGAAAAATAAGAAGTCTTATAAATAAAATATAAAAATAAAATAAAATTTCAAAATATTGGAACAAAAGGAAGAAATAACTTGCATTCTTCGGGGTCGTATCTAAAGTTTAGTAACCAGTACCCGGCCAGTAATTCGGTCACTTTTTATTATTTAATTTGCATGAGAAAATACATTTTTACAATAGTTCCAGGCCTATCTGATGTTCTGGTAAATTTTGGCAAATCTACTAATCGTTGATCTGTGTGAAAAAAAATGTTAAGTCTGTGAAGTTCGTTGTGAAAGTTAAAAGTGCTTTTAAAAGTTCTCGAATGTTAGCCAGAGCCATAATAAAAAGAAGTAGGTTTCAGTGTTATTTGTAAGTATACAAACTTATTTTATCTTTTTTTTTGTATAGATAATAAGGGTATTCATGCAACGATATAATTTTCCGCTTTGCAGAAAGGTAGAACTTTCCGCCAGACGTTCAATACAAGTTGTATTGGACGGTTTCAAGTCTGATATTCACAAAATAAATGCTGGTGTGCCCCAGGACTCCGTACTGTCTCCGACTTTCTTTCTCATTTTTATTAATAATCTCTTATCTGGAACTTCTAATCCACTTAATTGTTTTGCTGACGATAGTACTATCAGTTTTTCATATTCGTTTTCAGATGCACCTCCTTGTTGTTCGGATGTGCAACTGCAAAGGCAGCGTATGATAAGCTCATTAAATTCTGATCTCGTCAGCATTGTCCAATGGGGCATTAAAAAACCGCGTAGAATTTAATGCTTCAAAAACTCAGTGATGTCTTCTGTCGTTAAAGCAGAACCCACCCCGCATGTCGCTATCCATGAGCTGCACTTGCATTGAAGAAACCGATCAGACCACCTCTTGTGGAACGACCACATATTCGATGTCGCCAAAAATGCTGCAAAGTGTCTGGGCTTTCTTCGAAGGTGTAAGAAATTCTTCTCCCCGTCTGATCTGGCTGTAATCTATAAGGCCTTCATTCGTCCAAAGCCGGAGTATAACTCGCACATTTGGGCAGGAGCTCCGAAAACTCATTTGATTTTTTTTAGATAGAATTCAGAATAGAGCTCTAAGAATGATAGGCGATAGAAATATAGTAGAGACATTTACATCTTTAGAACACCGTCGAAATGTTACATGTCTGTCATTATTTTATCGCTATTTTTATAAACACTGTTCCAGCGAAATAGCCAGTTGCATTCCTCCCTTAAATTTTTCAACCGTAATACTCGCGCTTCTAGGAATGCTCATCAGTTTACCCTTGAGCCCAACTTCGGACGTACTGTCAAGTACAGAGATTCTTTCTTTAGCCGTACAACGCGAATGTGGAATACTTTACCTGGCTCTATTTTCCCCTCCCATTTTGATATTCAGAAATTCAAAACCAACGCTCGCACTGTGCTTGTTCATATTAAGGGTAGTCAAAACCCCTTTTGTGCGCGCAAACGTTTAAAAAGAAAAAAAAAACAGTTACAAATATATATATTTTTTGTCGACTTAGAAGTGGTCAAGCTACACTGGATTATGTATATTTGTTCTTTAAATTTAGACAAACGAATGAAAGTACATAGTTGTTAAACTTCGGATTAAAAATTAATAAATGTGTCCACTCAAAAAAGACCATTACGATTTCAATAAAACTAAACCATATTAAAACTTAAAACTAGGAGCGAAAAAGAGAGAAACAGAGTTAATAAAGTCATCTCGTCTCTGTTGAAACACAAGAAAAAGTGTGCAAGCTACAAATTAGAATACATATGCGTATGTGCACGTTTCTTTCGTCCAGGTGGATGAGCGAGAGCTCAATACTTTTATAGACATGATTATTATTTCTCTTGTTAGTCTTCTTGTTGTTGAATGTTGAACTGTCGTATCCATTAAAATGAAAAGAACTGGTTTCTTCGTTATCGATATTGGTTCCGTTACAGTAGCGAGAACTGTTTGTATTTCTTCCGTTAATAACGGAATTATGCAGCCTATGTCCATTACGGGTTGCACTCATAAGATGCTTCCATAGGATGCTTCTATTTTCTGGGACAACGTCCCTATACGTATGCTGCGTCCATTGTGTGCGACACGCCAAGACAGGGCAAGGAAACTGGGAGTAGATGGAATTCGGATAGCTTCTACAACGTGGATGTAGTACGTTTGACTCCCTCTCCAAGTTACACTTTCTTTTGTGTTGTCGGCTTAGTGCAGCAATTTATTTGTATTAACTATTGCACGACTTAAGGCACAATATTAATATTACTTTAACACAACTATTAAATTTAGTTAAACTTTTTTTGCTTTGTTTCAATTTTTCTCTAAATGGAGAGAACACGTCCGTTCACGGCGGGAGCCAGAAGCCAACCAGACTTTCGAAAATGCGGGCTTTTTCCATTCAATTGTGATGCTGTTGAATATAGCAAATGCGTTCAAAACAAGATGGAAAGAATCTCATATAGGCAGCAGAAGTTGAAGGCACAGAACCACTGCAACAAGCAGAAAAAGACCTGTTCACCATTGTAGCATCTGTCGTCCTTGAGAATAACGAAAACCTTGCAGAACATGGAATAAGTGTTCCTGAATTATTTCATAGCTTAGACGTAACAATATCCACCCATGTGCAACCGTCTCAAAATGTAGAAAGGATGGATCTTGTTTTACTGTCTATTAACACGTTTTTTGGCGCTGCAGTTGTCTAAAGCTTTTGGTTTTAATGAGCAAACGTTTTTGCATATGGTACCAAAATTCTAGAACTTCCAAGTCCCATTCTAGAAACCAATCCAAGCAACAGAACTGGCTAAGTTAGGTAAGATTGAAGTGGCTGTCAACGGTGCAGCTGACACACTTAGACACACATGAAACCTCAGATAAACTTCCTTTTCTTTGAACCATTTGGAGCTCCTAATGAAACTTAAGAGACTGGAGATGTCTATATTTTTTAGATCGCTGAGATCATCGAAGAAAAAGTCTCCAAGATGGAGCTTTCGTCTCTGAGATTGTGCAGGCCATGTGTACATGTCTGACTATCCGAGACAATAGTTGATATCACGTTTTCTTTCAGCCAGAGACTTCTCCAATTGCTATAATTTGCGCCCTTTCTAGGGCAGTGGAATCTGTTTTTTTAAACAATTCCTTCCGCTTTGGGCATCCAGTATAACTGGCAGGGTGACCAGCAATGCCACAGGTTACACACGATGCTACGGACTCGTCACTTTTCGGACCCAGATCGCAGCTTCCAGGCTGATGCTCCTTAAGGAACTTAACGCATCTGTAGCACTGCCTTGTGCCCGACCCCTTAACACAATCCCAGTGGATGCTGTGTCTCATTAAGAATTTTATTGTTTTAATTTTTATGAGACTTTCCCTGTCAACCATAACACATAAAAATAAGTGTAAAGGAATATAATTTTGCTTTGACAACCTGGTTTCGCAATTCTTTACTGTCACCTTTAGTGAGGGCTCCAATTTTAAAAGTTCCGAGTTTACGGTATTCCTTTAAGAATGATACTAAATTTCTTCTTTTTCTCAGGAGTAAAAGAAAATGCATCTACATTATTAACTTAAAATTGTTCAAGCAAAAGGCTATGAAGATCAACTTCCCTTACAAATATCTTCAATCTACCAAACTCTCTAGAGTCAAACTTAACAATGTCCATACTTAAATTAGAATATTCGAAAAATTCTACATTCCTTTTTGAAGAAATACCTTTAGTAAAAATTGGCGGACACCAATATTTTCTCGGGATAAAGTTGTAGGTACCACTGTTACTGGGCAAACTGGTGTTATTGCTGCTTTTATTAAGATTGTTGGTGCTGATGTTGCTGCCATTGCTATTTATATTGCTGCTGCTATTGATGATGTTTCTGCTGCTGTTAATATTATTGCAGTTGTCTTTGATGTTAGATGCGATTTCCAGGTCATCGTTTGCATCTCCAAGAATGGCAAAACGATTAGCATTATTCGGAGTGGTAAATGCCGCTTTTTTTTTGGGTTAACAGCCAACGGAGCATGTCGTCTTTTTCTGGCTAAAATATTTGTAAATGCATCTTTGTCGCTTGCAAGCAATCTTTCAAGCACATTTTGAGTCACAGCCGTGTTGCTAAGTACAAAAGATGTTGCATTTACATTAGGTGTCTTTGTTTTCTCTAAGCTACCAAAAATAACGCAGTTGCTAAGGGTAGGGTGACGCTCACTCAGAAATATATTTGACTCTTTTTCACCCACAGCAGAATTATTGCTGTGTTCGATTTCCATTGTGTTGATGTCGGCGTCGTTTGATCACAATAAAACTTTGGCTGCAATGTTTATTTTTCTACCGCATTAAACATTTGCGATAGTAAAATTCAGGAATTTACTGAATTATTTTTAATCCCTTGTTTATCGGGGGGCACACTTGGTTGCTCCAATTTACTTGACTTTTTTTTTTTTAATTTTTATTTATAAGAACACTTGTGAAACTAATCCGTTGGTGTATGCTTATAGAATATGAAAATCGTATTATTTTTGGAAATTTTGTAACTTTAAAATCTAATAATTAAATAAACTTTTCTTCTCAAAAAATTGTTAAATAGGATTGTTTTAAACATAAACTTTATTACCTTTTGAATTAACCTCCTTTAACATCAATGTAAAACCTGACTTATTATAAGAGCTTAATTGCTTCATTTGTATGTTATAAATAAATAAATAAATAAATTCATTTATGCTTTTTAGGTAGGTTAGGTATAAGGAAAGGATGAGTGTTATATTTTGACACGTAGGTACATGTAGGCATCTACATTATGTAGGCATCTCCTTTTAAAATAAAACAAAGTAAAAAACTAGGCTTTTTCCCTATCAAATATGTATATTATGGAAAAAACATAAGTTGAAAGCAGTATAGCGTGCCGTTATTGGGGTAATAAGCACCAAAAATTAATCAGATCGCTGGTGTAAATGCTGAATAGAATCAGCGAGTTAACCGCTCCCTGTAGAAGATGATTTTTAATATTAAAATTGCGGCAGAAGTTGTTACATTGCCACTCTTGACTAAAAAAATTCTTAGATGAGCTGGCTCAGTCTTCGAAATTAACAGGGAACTGGGCCCATTTCGTTCGGCGATTATGGCATTTGCCAAATCAACCAAGGTTCTCAGATCGCCATTCGGTTATGTCGTTCCGGAGCCATAAGTGATGAAGCAGAGCTCTCCTCTCCAGGTCATGATTTGGGCGAATGCTAGCATTCACCTTGTACACTTGCTGGAAAGCAGCCCCCACAGCACATACTTTCTCCTGCGGATCGTCGATTATAGAAATGTCATCGTCCAGGACGGCATCATCTTGGTCTATGACTGCTGTCAGCCTATAGTTTTGTTTGATCAGTTGGTTGATGTTTCTGATCGACGGCTTCATTGCCGTAACCTGCAGATCTCGTGTGTCAGTAAACACAACGCATAAACACAATAATTGTGTTCATCACAATTAAAACCCTGCAAATGCTTTGCTATCTGCTTAATTAGCATTTTACTACTTAACAAAGGGTTTAAAATTTATGACAAGTTAGTAGACTACTATGTATATAGTAAATTGCTAACTAGTATCGTGTTAAGGCCTTAATAATAGGTTTTTTTTTAAAATTTTGCGCCATTGTATATATTCTATTTTAAAAAAAACTTATTTTAATGGCGAATTAATATGCGACGTTATAATATTAAAGTTCCTATGGTCTTCACCTTTATATCACATACGCGCAAGAATAAAATTAAAATTGTTAAAAACAAAACAAAACAATTTTTTTTAAAACTTTTTTATATTTTATTTATGCTTTTTTATGTCGTACAATAGGCAATTGTTTCGGCACGCGCTGTCATCATCGGCGAATTTAAGACTTTCTTAAATTCGCTGATTCTTAAATTCGATGATGACAAGAAGATTAACGGAATTCATTAATTTCCTTGTCATATTGGTATAACAATTATTTGACAAATTTAAAAACATAATTTCAAAAATCCAAAAAAAACATTTTTTCAAGAATGTTGGTATGTATGCTTTATTATTTAGAATTCGAGGACCTCCAATATAATAATTTTGATCGAAATCCGGTTCATGCCGATTCATACTTATTTGAGATTTTATAGTTTCAATTTGATTAATACTGATTCTACCTACTTATATTTACGATTTTGTTTATGTTACGATTTTAAATAATTTATACCACTAATGAGCAGTTAGAATCAAATAAACGAAATGAAATGAAATAAAAATAACTTTTTTAAACGATTTCGAATTTATGAGATGACTCGGGAATCAACAATTACTAAAATCAGTATTAACCGAACAACTTTTGCTCCAGATTCTGAGTTAAATAAAATCAGTAATCAAAGTTAACTTCATGGTAACAGGTTCGATCCCTGCCGTAGTATATGTCCTCGTATTTTTCCATTAAAACAATTTCTAAAATAAAATGTCATACAATGAGTTGCTGGTTTACTCATTACATGCTGTTTAGGCATAGCACTAACAACAAGTGATTGAGTAAAACTAGTTTATCGATAAAATATGGCAACGAACAAAAAAAATAATGCGAATTATAAGGGACATAGATAAATAAGACACGGAAATTTCTCCGCATTAGTTCATCCGCCAACCCTGGAGATAAAATCTGATACAGTAACCACTTTCAGTCTCGGCACATTGCGCCACACATCTTTCCTATCCCTCTTTCTCTTCCTTAACCTCACACCCGCGCTGTGTTGTAACATTTAATGGGCATTATAATCCCTTGAGCGCGAGTAGATTACATAAAAAAAACTGTTTGTTAATGTAAAAAGATTATCAGGATTTTGTCCTTTAGAAACTTTAAATCTTATTTCAATAACAGGTATTTTCGACATGCTAATAATTACATTTTGCTTATTTTTTTGTATACATAGTACATGCAAATGGATATAAAATAAATTAAACCAATATAATAGGCGTGTTTTTTTTCTAAGCCCCGGGGAAATTGGACGAAAAAAACGATGAGTAGGATTAACAATTTTCATGTTAAATCCAACAACAACTAATCCCCGGGGGTGCTTAGATTAAACCCAGAGAATTCTCGGGGCTTAGCTAATAGAGAGGATAAAAACTGTGCTACCAAAAACTTTTTCACTAAGTTATCGATAAAATGTATAGAAACTTCAAAACTGACATTTTGACATGTCAGATAATTATCAATTTTGTTTGGTTTGGTTGAGCATTTGGTCTAAGGGTCCCGATGGCCATGTCAACCATACCTAACCTACCTTTTAATATACATTCCGCAACACAACAACAAATCAATGTTAACATTTTTCGCTTTTGTATTGCCTCTATGGTTTTTTCCACCTCGCCATGAGTACAACCTTCTACAGCGATTTTCATGTTTGCGTTTATTTTTATTATAGGTATATTAAAACTGGACTGTGAAATTATTATTAAATAAAAAAGCATTTCCTGAAGTTGATATTCGTTCAATTAACAAGAATTGAATGAACAACAAAACAAAGGTTTCTCTGAGAAGATCGTTTTCGGCTGCGTTTCGTTGTACACGGGAGCAACCCAATACAGATTATCTGCTACATCCTTGGCATACTTCAATCTTCTTAATCGTCGTCCGCTCTTGCTCAGACCTATATTCCTAATGACATAGGAACTGAGCGTCGAGCCCGAATAAGCAACTCGTCCACTAATATCATGTCACCAGTGACCGACAAGTGGAGTAGTTTTCAAGTAGTTGAATTCCATGTACCACTGTATTTGTGAAAATTAAATTTAAAAAAAATCACATCGGCTAAAAACAATTTACAAAATACTTGATTTCAATTTTCAAATTACTTGGTTCACATTTTTTTTGTATAAATAATAATTAACTTGGTTCTTTTTACGTTATTTTAAAAGAAAAGTAGTTTAAATTCAATAAATATATCGAAATTACACAAAACAAATCAACCCGATGATTTTTAGAAGAATGAGGATGAGGCAAACAATGATGTATATTTTTTCTTGCATTACAGCTGTTCTTCAAATGTCATCTTGCAAATTAATAGTGCTACCAAGTATTTCACTAAGCGCCTTGGTCGTTTTTCTTAACCAATTCCCCCGGGGATTGCAAAAAACGCACCTAATATCGCAAAGCATATGGTATGAATTCAAAAAATTAAAACTAACATCTCCTTTAAAACCAATAACAATAAGAACAATATTTTGAAACGAAAATCAAGAAACGACACAAAATCATGCTCTGGAGCATATAAATTTAAGTACAATGACTGCCACATGTTCTAGTAATAAAAATACTTTTAAATATATGCCTGTAAGACCCAAGGTCTTTTAAATGCAACCTGAATGGCACGGTACTAGTTAGAAGAAATAGAAAGATAGGAAAGAATATTTATTGGCACAGTAGATTTTAGGTATTTGCTTTCTCATTATAATATCACTAGTCACTAGGAAACTACTAGAAAAAAGAAACAACAACTGCGTATTGATTCGTTGAGTTGCAATCATGATCGATGATTTTGTTTTAAGTTAATGAAAAATCAAATATATAAAGTTAGTTTATTCATATTGTTTTTTGTATTCAAAATGTTTTTGTCTAGCAAAAATTAAGTTTCCTTATATTGCACCGACGACATAAGGATAAGACATATCTACAGAGATTCTTTCTTTAGCCGTACAACGCGAATGTGGAATACTTTACCTGGCTCTATTTTCCCCTCCCATTTTGATATTCAGAAATTCAAAACCAACGCTCGCACTGTGCTTGTTCATATTAAGGGTAGTCAAAACCCCTTTTGTGCGCGCAAACGTTTAAAAAGAAAAAAAAAACAGTTACAAATATATATATTTTTTGTCGACTTAGAAGTGGTCAAGCTACACTGGATTATGTATATTTGTTCTTTAAATTTAGACAAACGAATGAAAGTACATAGTTGTTAAACTTCGGATTAAAAATTAATAAATGTGTCCACTCAAAAAAGACCATTACGATTTCAATAAAACTAAACCATATTAAAACTTAAAACTAGGAGCGAAAAAGAGAGAAACAGAGTTAATAAAGTCATCTCGTCTCTGTTGAAACACAAGAAAAAGTGTGCAAGCTACAAATTAGAATACATATGCGTATGTGCACGTTTCTTTCGTCCAGGTGGATGAGCGAGAGCTCAATACTTTTATAGACATGATTATTATTTCTCTTGTTAGTCTTCTTGTTGTTGAATGTTGAACTGTCGTATCCATTAAAATGAAAAGAACTGGTTTCTTCGTTATCGATATTGGTTCCGTTACAGTAGCGAGAACTGTTTGTATTTCTTCCGTTAATAACGGAATTATGCAGCCTATGTCCATTACGGGTTGCACTCATAAGATGCTTCCATAGGATGCTTCTATTTTCTGGGACAACGTCCCTATACGTATGCTGCGTCCATTGTGTGCGACACGCCAAGACAGGGCAAGGAAACTGGGAGTAGATGGAATTCGGATAGCTTCTACAACGTGGATGTAGTACGTTTGACTCCCTCTCCAAGTTACACTTTCTTTTGTGTTGTCGGCTTAGTGCAGCAATTTATTTGTATTAACTATTGCACGACTTAAGGCACAATATTAATATTACTTTAACACAACTATTAAATTTAGTTAAACTTTTTTTGCTTTGTTTCAATTTTTCTCTAAATGGAGAGAACACGTCCGTTCACGGCGGGAGCCAGAAGCCAACCAGACTTTCGAAAATGCGGGCTTTTTCCATTCAATTGTGATGCTGTTGAATATAGCAAATGCGTTCAAAACAAGATGGAAAGAATCTCATATAGGCAGCAGAAGTTGAAGGCACAGAACCACTGCAACAAGCAGAAAAAGACCTGTTCACCATTGTAGCATCTGTCGTCCTTGAGAATAACGAAAACCTTGCAGAACATGGAATAAGTGTTCCTGAATTATTTCATAGCTTAGACGTAACAATATCCACCCATGTGCAACCGTCTCAAAATGTAGAAAGGATGGATCTTGTTTTACTGTCTATTAACACGTTTTTTGGCGCTGCAGTTGTCTAAAGCTTTTGGTTTTAATGAGCAAACGTTTTTGCATATGGTACCAAAATTCTAGAACTTCCAAGTCCCATTCTAGAAACCAATCCAAGCAACAGAACTGGCTAAGTTAGGTAAGATTGAAGTGGCTGTCAACGGTGCAGCTGACACACTTAGACACACATGAAACCTCAGATAAACTTCCTTTTCTTTGAACCATTTGGAGCTCCTAATGAAACTTAAGAGACTGTAGATGTCTATATTTTTTAGATCGCTGAGATCATCGAAGAAAAAGTCTCCAAGATGGAGCTTTCGTCTCTGAGATTGTGCAGGCCATGTGTACATGTCTGACTATCCGAGACAATAGTTGATATCACGTTTTCTTTCAGCCAGAGACTTCTCCAATTGCTATAATTTGCGCCCTTTCTAGGGCAGTGGAATCTGTTTTTTTAAACAATTCCTTCCGCTTTGGGCATCCAGTATAACTGGCAGGGTGACCAGCAATGCCACAGGTTACACACGATGCTACGGACTCGTCACTTTTCGGACCCAGATCGCAGCTTCCAGGCTGATGCTCCTTAAGGAACTTAACGCATCTGTAGCACTGCCTTGTGCCCGACCCCTTAACACAATCCCAGTGGATGCTGTGTCTCATTAAGAATTTTATTGTTTTAATTTTTATGAGACTTTCCCTGTCAACCATAACACATAAAAATAAGTGTAAAGGAATATAATTTTGCTTTGACAACCTGGTTTCGCAATTCTTTACTGTCACCTTTAGTGAGGGCTCCAATTTTAAAAGTTCCGAGTTTACGGTATTCCTTTAAGAATGATACTAAATTTCTTCTTTTTCTCAGGAGTAAAAGAAAATGCATCTACATTATTAACTTAAAATTGTTCAAGCAAAAGGCTATGAAGATCAACTTCCCTTACAAATATCTTCAATCTACCAAACTCTCTAGAGTCAAACTTAACAATGTCCATACTTAAATTAGAATATTCGAAAAATTCTACATTCCTTTTTGAAGAAATACCTTTAGTAAAAATTGGCGGACACCAATATTTTCTCGGGATAAAGTTGTAGGTACCACTGTTACTGGGCAAACTGGTGTTATTGCTGCTTTTATTAAGATTGTTGGTGCTGATGTTGCTGCCATTGCTATTTATATTGCTGCTGCTATTGATGATGTTTCTGCTGCTGTTAATATTATTGCAGTTGTCTTTGATGTTAGATGCGATTTCCAGGTCATCGTTTGCATCTCCAAGAATGGCAAAACGATTAGCATTATTCGGAGTGGTAAATGCCGCTTTTTTTTTGGGTTAACAGCCAACGGAGCATGTCGTCTTTTTCTGGCTAAAATATTTGTAAATGCATCTTTGTCGCTTGCAAGCAATCTTTCAAGCACATTTTGAGTCACAGCCGTGTTGCTAAGTACAAAAGATGTTGCATTTACATTAGGTGTCTTTGTTTTCTCTAAGCTACCAAAAATAACGCAGTTGCTAAGGGTAGGGTGACGCTCACTCAGAAATATATTTGACTCTTTTTCACCCACAGCAGAATTATTGCTGTGTTCGATTTCCATTGTGTTGATGTCGGCGTCGTTTGATCACAATAAAACTTTGGCTGCAATGTTTATTTTTCTACCGCATTAAACATTTGCGATAGTAAAATTCAGGAATTTACTGAATTATTTTTAATCCCTTGTTTATCGGGGGGCACACTTGGTTGCTCCAATTTACTTGACTTTTTTTTTTTTAATTTTTATTTATAAGAACACTTGTGAAACTAATCCGTTGGTGTATGCTTATAGAATATGAAAATCGTATTATTTTTGGAAATTTTGTAACTTTAAAATCTAATAATTAAATAAACTTTTCTTCTCAAAAAATTGTTAAATAGGATTGTTTTAAACATAAACTTTATTACCTTTTGAATTAACCTCCTTTAACATCAATGTAAAACCTGACTTATTATAAGAGCTTAATTGCTTCATTTGTATGTTATAAATAAATAAATAAATAAATTCATTTATGCTTTTTAGGTAGGTTAGGTATAAGGAAAGGATGAGTGTTATATTTTGACACGTAGGTACATGTAGGCATCTACATTATGTAGGCATCTCCTTTTAAAATAAAACAAAGTAAAAAACTAGGCTTTTTCCCTATCAAATATGTATATTATGGAAAAAACATAAGTTGAAAGCAGTATAGCGTGCCGTTATTGGGGTAATAAGCACCAAAAATTAATCAGATCGCTGGTGTAAATGCTGAATAGAATCAGCGAGTTAACCGCTCCCTGCAGAAGATGATTTTTAATATTAAAATTGCGGCAGAAGTTGTTACATTGCCACTCTTGACTAAAAAAATTCTTAGATGAGCTGGCTCAGTCTTCGAAATTAACAGGGAACTGGGCCCATTTCGTTCGGCGATTATGGCATTTGCCAAATCAACCAAGGTTCTCAGATCGCCATTCGGTTATGTCGTTCCGGAGCCATAAGTGATGAAGCAGAGCTCTCCTCTCCAGGTCATGATTTGGGCGAATGCTAGCATTCACCTTGTACACTTGCTGGAAAGCAGCCCCCACAGCACATACTTTCTCCTGCGGATCGTCGATTATAGAAATGTCATCGTCCAGGACGGCATCATCTTGGTCTATGACTGCTGTCAGCCTATAGTTTTGTTTGATCAGTTGGTTGATGTTTCTGATCGACGGCTTCATTGCCGTAACCTGCAGATCTCGTGTGTCAGTAAACACAACGCATAAACACAATAATTGTGTTCATCACAATTAAAACCCTGCAAATGCTTTGCTATCTGCTTAATTAGCATTTTACTACTTAACAAAGGGTTTAAAATTTATGACAAGTTAGTAGACTACTATGTATATAGTAAATTGCTAACTAGTATCGTGTTAAGGCCTTAATAATAGGTTTTTTTTTTAAAATTTTGCGCCATTGTATATATTCTATTTTAAAAAAAACTTATTTTAATGGCGAATTAATATGCGACGTTATAATATTAAAGTTCCTATGGTCTTCACCTTTATATCACATACGCGCAAGAATAAAATTAAAATTGTTAAAAACAAAACAAAACAATTTTTTTTAAAACTTTTTTATATTTTATTTATGCTTTTTTATGTCGTACAATAGGCAATTGTTTCGGCACGCGCTGTCATCATCGGCGAATTTAAGACTTTCTTAAATTCGCTGATTCTTAAATTCGATGATGACAAGAAGATTAACGGAATTCATTAATTTCCTTGTCATATTGGTATAACAATTATTTGACAAATTTAAAAACATAATTTCAAAAATCCAAAAAAAACATTTTTTCAAGAATGTTGGTATGTATGCTTTATTATTTAGAATTCGAGGACCTCCAATATAATAATTTTGATCGAAATCCGGTTCATGCCGATTCATACTTATTTGAGATTTTATAGTTTCAATTTGATTAATACTGATTCTACCTACTTATATTTACGATTTTGTTTATGTTACGATTTTAAATAATTTATACCACTAATGAGCAGTTAGAATCAAATAAACGAAATGAAATGAAATAAAAATAACTTTTTTAAACGATTTCGAATTTATGAGATGACTCGGGAATCAACAATTACTAAAATCAGTATTAACCGAACAACTTTTGCTCCAGATTCTGAGTTAAATAAAATCAGTAATCAAAGTTAACTTCATGGTAACAGGTTCGATCCCTGCCGTAGTATATGTCCTCGTATTTTTCCATTAAAACAATTTCTAAAATAAAATGTCATACAATGAGTTGCTGGTTTACTCATTACATGCTGTTTAGGCATAGCACTAACAACAAGTGATTGAGTAAAACTAGTTTATCGATAAAATATGGCAACGAACAAAAAAAATAATGCGAATTATAAGGGACATAGATAAATAAGACACGGAAATTTCTCCGCATTAGTTCATCCGCCAACCCTGGAGATAAAATCTGATACAGTAACCACTTTCAGTCTCGGCACATTGCGCCACACATCTTTCCTATCCCTCTTTCTCTTCCTTAACCTCACACCCGCGCTGTGTTGTAACATTTAATGGGCATTATAATCCCTTGAGCGCGAGTAGATTACATAAAAAAAACTGTTTGTTAATGTAAAAAGATTATCAGGATTTTGTCCTTTAGAAACTTTAAATCTTATTTCAATAACAGGTATTTTCGACATGCTAATAATTACATTTTGCTTATTTTTTTGTATACATAGTACATGCAAATGGATATAAAATAAATTAAACCAATATAATAGGCGTGTTTTTTTTCTAAGCCCCGGGGAAATTGGACGAAAAAAACGATGAGTAGGATTAACAATTTTCATGTTAAATCCAACAACAACTAATCCCCGGGGGTGCTTAGATTAAACCCAGAGAATTCTCGGGGCTTAGCTATTGGAGAGGATAAAAACTGTGCTACCAAAAACTTTTTCACTAAGTTATCGATAAAATGTATAGAAACTTCAAAACTGACATTTTGACATGTCAGATAATTATCAATTTTGTTTGGTTTGGTTGAGCATTTGGTCTAAGGGTCCCGATGGCCATGTCAACCATACCTAACCTACCTTTTAATATACATTCCGCAACACAACAACAAATCAATGTTAACATTTTTCGCTTTTGTATTGCCTCTATGGTTTTTTCCACCTCGCCATGAGTACAACCTTCTACAGCGATTTTCATGTTTGCGTTTATTTTTATTATAGGTATATTAAAACTGGACTGTGAAATTATTATTAAATAAAAAAGCATTTCCTGAAGTTGATATTCGTTCAATTAACAAGAATTGAATGAACAACAAAACAAAGGTTTCTCTGAGAAGATCGTTTTCGGCTGCGTTTCGTTGTACACGGGAGCAACCCAATACAGATTATCTGCTACATCCTTGGCATACTTCAATCTTCTTAATCGTCGTCCGCTCTTGCTCAGACCTATATTCCTAATGACATAGGAACTGAGCGTCGAGCCCGAATAAGCAACTCGTCCACTAATATCATGTCACCAGTGACCGACAAGTGGAGTAGTTTTCAAGTAGTTGAATTCCATGTACCACTGTATTTGTGAAAATTAAATTTAAAAAAAATCACATCGGCTAAAAACAATTTACAAAATACTTGATTTCAATTTTCAAATTACTTGGTTCACATTTTTTTTGTATAAATAATAATTAACTTGGTTCTTTTTACGTTATTTTAAAAGAAAAGTAGTTTAAATTCAATAAATATATCGAAATTACACAAAACAAATCAACCCGATGATTTTTAGAAGAATGAGGATGAGGCAAACAATGATGTATATTTTTTCTTGCATTACAGCTGTTCTTCAAATGTCATCTTGCAAATTAATAGTGCTACCAAGTATTTCACTAAGCGCCTTGGTCGTTTTTCTTAACCAATTCCCCCGGGGATTGCAAAAAACGCACCTAATATCGCAAAGCATATGGTATGAATTCAAAAAATTAAAACTAACATCTCCTTTAAAACCAATAACAATAAGAACAATATTTTGAAACGAAAATCAAGAAACGACACAAAATCATGCTCTGGAGCATATAAATTTAAGTACAATGACTGCCACATGTTCTAGTAATAAAAATACTTTTAAATATATGCCTGTAAGACCCAAGGTCTTTTAAATGCAACCTGAATGGCACGGTACTAGTTAGAAGAAATAGAAAGATAGGAAAGAATATTTATTGGCACAGTAGATTTTAGGTATTTGCTTTCTCATTATAATATCACTAGTCACTAGTCACTAGGAAACTACTAGAAAAAAGAAACAACAACTGCGTATTGATTCGTTGAGTTGCAATCATGATCGATGATTTTGTTTTAAGTTAATGAAAAATCAAATATATAAAGTTAGTTTATTCATATTGTTTTTTGTATTCAAAATGTTTTTGTCTAGCAAAAATTAAGTTTCCTTATATTGCACCGACGACATAAGGATAAGACATATCTACATCTTTGCAGTTGTGACCGAATTGATACCGAAAATCTTAATTAGTTAATTTAAATTCATCACTGCCTTAATTCAACATATATTGGTACACAAATGTTGGGCGTTTTGGTAGGCGTGTTTAATGTTGGGCT
Organism: Philhelius pedissequus; assembly: GCA_910595825.1. NCBI lineage: Eukaryota > Metazoa > Arthropoda > Insecta > Diptera > Syrphidae > Philhelius > Philhelius pedissequus. The sequence continues at coordinate 70,503,511 of OU343160.1, read as the reverse complement.
TAGAAATATCAATTTAAAGAAATATGTACATAGGTCTACTGGCTGATTTATTGCCACCATAATATGGTAATTCTGCTTCAGTGTGCGACGGCACATTTTGCGGTTTCAAAAGTAAAGGTAAATAAAATACATAAAATATTTTTTTTCATGATATTTCTTTTTTATTCTAAAGATTGAACGTTGAGATTATGTGTGAAACACTACATCATTTAAATGACCACCACGCGAATTGTTGCAAGCATCGATTCTTTTGAGGTAATTTTCGACACATATTGGGCGGTATCTCAGCCATAACTTGACGAATGTTGGTTTTCAAGTGCTCAAGAGTTAAAGGTTTATCTGCATAAATACGGTCTTTCGCGTAGCTCCACTAAAAAAGTCCAGCGGTGTCAAATCGCATGATCTTGGTGGCCAGTTGATATCGCCACGACGAGAAATTACGCGGCCAGGAAATGTCTCTTACAATAAAGCCATATTCGCTCGAATTGTGTGGCATGTGGCACCGTCTTGTTGAAACCACATATTCTCCAAGTCGTATTCTTCAATAGCAGGCAAAAAAAAGTCGGTTATCATATTTGACGGTGACAGTCGCTCCATCGCCGTTTAAGAGGAAATAAGGTCCAATCACACCTCCGGACCAAAGAGTGACTTTTTGTGGATGTAATGGCCTCTCTTCAATTACTTGAGGATTCTCGAAACCCCAAATACGAAAATTTTGTTTATTAACATACCCACCGAGTGAGAAATGTGCTTCGTCGCTGAAGAAAATTTTGGTCGAAAAATCGACGTCCACCGCCTGTTGTTCAAGCACCCATTCGACGTATCTACGACGTTGTGAATGGTCAGCTGGCTTCAGATGTTGTGTGAGCTGGACTTCATATGGATGTAGGTGTAGATCCAAATGCAAAATACGCCTTAATGTACCGTAAGACAGTCCTAATTCCTAAGAACGAAGAGGAATTGACACATTCGGGTCTTCGGCAACACTTTCACATACATTAGCGATATTTTCAGTGGTGCGAGACGCGATGATGCACAGGCCTTACAATATCTGTAACCAACCCAGTCCCTTCAAATTTCTTCACAGTTTTGCCAATTCCTTGCGTAGTTGGACGATTATGTAAACCACAATCTCCTCTTAAAGCACGATATGTGGCTTTGGCAGAATCACCATTTTTGTAGTAGGTCTTAACAATTCTTATGCGTTGTGCGATAGTTAATCGATCCATTTTCGTAAATGTCAGACTTCCATCTGAAAAAAATTGGTTTAACAACTTAGTTTTACAGATGTCGAATTCCAGGCCTATACTTTTGAAACCACAAAATGGATAACCCTTTATATTCGTATATATACGTTTAAAAAGAAAATCAATAAAATGTTTTCTTATGATTTTATGGTTTGGTTTAACAATTACAAATATTTTTTTGTTTTATAAATTAGTAATAAATTTAATTTTGTTTGTATGTATTTACATAACTAGGACCCTTTCATTTATATCTAACCTTTAAAAGCTCATAAATCTAGCGCCAAGCCTCATACATCAAAGTTGGCTTATGGCTTAATTTACCTAAGATCTGAAATTTTGAAATCGACTACACTTCAGTACTTTGCAAATTCCACACGATTCCACACCAAACCCACCTGATGAATGCAGTATAACTACAGCATCTTATTATATTCGTCAAAATTTAAATAAGCTCTTGCATTATTCATTTGCGAGACAAATAATATTAAATAGTTCAACAGGTTGCTGCTTTAAGTTAAGTTAAATTCAAAGCATGCGCTTGGCAGGCTTTGCAGATGAATTGAGTTTTTTACTCATAACTTATGCTGTTCCAATCTCATTTCATTTCCTGCGGGAAATTAACTCAAACTTTATCATACATTTATACATGTTGTGCCGGTTATGTGTGCTTTACTGCAAATATTTTCATACATGCAAATGAAAAGTTGCCACCAAACGTTGGGCGCCATCGTGAGAAACATTTTCATTCAAAATCAGTTTATAACGGTCATCTAAAACAAACGGGTGGTTCAACGGTAATCTTGTTCTTATACACCTCGAAATTACGATTGTTTTGTGATAACAATTTGTGTGTATATAAATTATTGAAAATTTTTCCGAAATAAATTGTCATATAAAAAAAAAAAATATTATGGCAAATCATTAAAGTGTCAACACAGTTTTAATGTGCAAATTACTTGATTTAAAATAAAAAAATATCTAAATTGTAAATAAGTGAAAAATAGTGTGCATAAATGCTTTCAAATGTTCAACGCCATGGATAAACATAAAGTAGAAGTATAACGACCCACAAGGATTAATAAGACACACATTTTGCTGACCCCATTCCACCAGAGTCGCCATCTTCTCCAGAACAAATGGTTCGAACAATTGATTTTTTTTGTCAAAGAAGATACTTTTTGCATTTTTTTTACATTGTCGTAGCAAATTGCTCTCCATGATTAGATTAACTAATGATGATGCTGATTATGGCCTCAGTACTCAGTGTGGCCACTCGGCTTGCTACTGTCATAATGCCACCCCTTAAGTGCGGCACCTTGTATGCCTTCAGTCATTTTTCATTTAATCATAATGGACTGTATGTTGTGTAGTGTATAATATATACCGACCACAGCAGTGAATTTACTCAACTAGCAGAAAAGCCTATCATTCTTTTATTATTTGTCATTTTCTTTTTTTTTTGTATTCTTCACCTTCGTTTATTTGTTCATATCAAAAAATAAATTTGATATACAAGTTTAGTGACTGGACTTAAGGTATCAGTTTAAGGTATGCCAGAGTCTTGGGAAACAAATTAGGGAAAACTTATGTCGACAGGGATCACACTGCCAATTGACAGGTCTAAATAGGATATAAAAATTCTGATCCACAATGTCAGTGTTTCGAATATAATTTTCCTTCTTCGACCTTAGATTGGAATTTGTAAATTATTCATTTTTCTTTAAAAAGAAAAATGAAAGTTTTAATTTGGTCAACATCTTTTTAAAACTTTTTTGTTTTCCTTCTTAACTTTTTTTTTTTAAGAAATTCAATTTTGGAAATATTGAATTCTACTTCAGACATTTTCTAATTTGATTATAAAATATTATATGAGGTATATTTCAGATAGCTAGTAGAAGGTATACAAAATAGAATATCTCAAGAGCAACACATACACACTAAACATAACTGATGAGATGAATTTTAATTAAAATTTATTTGGTAACCTTGCAAGAAGTTGTTCTTTAAAGAAGTATGAAGTAATGCTTTTTTGAGGGTTTATTGACGAAATTTTAGATTTTTCTGGTTATTTCACTTCAAAAATAATGTCTGTCATAAAGGGGATTTTCTGAATATGGGTATGCTGTTAAAGAATTTAAAAAATGTATGGTAAGGAAAAATCCTGATAAAAAAATTATATTTGAGTGTAGATAAAAGACATAGGAGCAGAAATAATGATATTCAATTAACTGGAACATCATATACATTTTTCTTTTATTATATTCGAGTCATATATCATTATACTGTAATGATTATCAGACAAAAAACATAACTGTTAAAAAAGGAGCTAAGTTCTTTAATACAAAAACCTCTACGTAACAAGTAGTAACATAACAAAATACGTCGAGTTCTTATTTGACGAACTTGGGTTGGGGTCAAAATTCTGCCGGGGTCAAAATTCTTTCAACAAAATTCTGCTTTCAAAATTCTGCTTTATAAAATTCTGCTCGCCGAAATTCTGCTTTTCAAAATTCTGCAAATAATAAAGAAAACAATCGTATGTTTGTACCTTAGTGTTCTTTATTATTTGCACAATTTTGCTAAGCGGAGCACACTCTTACTTTGTTAAGAGTTTAATAAGAAAAATATTTGTTTTTGTCGGCCAACTTTTGAGGCAATTATTCAGTTAGTGGTAAGAACGATCTAAAGTCTAAACTGCTGACGAGATTTTCGTCAAACATGGTATTTAAGCGTTTTAGGTGATTCTCTCAAATATATTTTTGAATCGTTTTTTTGCTTAGCCCCAAAAATAACGGTATTTGCCATACAATTTTGTCTACCGTCTTAATTATTTCAAAAACGGCTCTAAGTTTTTAGATAAAAAAAATTTGTATGCACTACTTTAGGTATAGTATACAATTTGGCCAATTTTTTAAAAATATTGTATTATTAACGGAACCTGCCATACAACCATGTTTTTGATTTTCGAATTTCTCATAACTGGCTGTGGGGATCTTGAACAAAATTTTATATAGGAGGTCCTTAAAAAATAAATATACCAACATTTTCCAAAAAAAATAGTTTTTTGGAGTTTTGAAAAAAAGAAAAAAACATTTTTTTGAAAATTAAATATTTCGAAAATGGATGGATTATTTTTTTTGAAATTATGTTTTTAAATTTGTATATTTAAATTTATATTTAAAATTGACTCACTAATTTTTTTTTAATTTTGTATATACAAAATTAAGTAAAAACTATGTTCATTAAAAATATAAATAAAATTAGTGTCGTTCGATGTAATCTCTCTTTCCACGAACATTCCGCTTAAAACGGCACTAGAACTGATAAGCAAACATTGGGACAAAATTAAGGAACATACTCTTATTAAGAAAACAAAATTAATTGAACTAATTCGCTTCTGTATAATCGACAATCACTACTTGGTTTATGGGAACAAAACTTATCAATCAATTCTCGAAGAACTTTTAGACAGTAGCCTTGGAAAGCTGACAAGCAAACCAAAGATTCTGAATAAATTTGTAGATGACATATTCGCCATTGTTAAAGCAGAAGATATCGAGAGTATTCTTGCCTGTCTCAACAGTTTCCACAAAAAACTATAGTTCATAGTTGAGTTCGAGAAAAATAATAGACTACCTTACCTTGACACAGTTGTCATTCGCCAAGGAGATCAGCTTAGTTTAGATTAGTTCCAAAAACCTACTTCATCCGGGAGACTCATTAACTTCCTTTCACAACATCCAAAACAGACAGTTTTTAACACAACCAAAAACTTAATAAAAAGGGTTCTTTCAATAAGTGACAACAACAAAGTAAAATAACAAAATAAAATTCATAGACGTATTACAAAAAAAACGTTTTTCCGCATCCACCTGCCGGAAGAGAAAAACAAAAGACAATTTATAAATCAATCACTTGCATTAAAGAAATAGCTGACCGATTTAAGAATACAAATTGTTAGATACAACTAAATCAGATGAAATCGACAGACACAACCTAACAACTTTACACCAACCTAAAAACAAAAATAGACAAAATATAAAATTCAGACTTAATTTACAAAATAAACTGTAATAAAAAATTGGACGAAAACTGCAACTAGATTTACATATGAACAACAAAACAAATTAAAAAACAGATTGGCAGGACATAAATCCGATATTAAAAGCACCGCACTACAGAAGACAGCACTGGCATCACATTGACATTGCATAACTTTCAACCACTCTCTCAATTTCGATAGTGCGGAAATACATCAAAGAGAAGAAAATCAAACCAAAAAAAGGATCATCGAAACCGCCGAACTGATATGGAAGAAGTAAGTCCTCAATACAAACACCTGGTGGTGATGAGGGGGAAAAATAATGTATACCAAAAATATGACTAGTTTATATAATAATTTTTTTATGTGTCACTTGTCAACTGTACTTTATACTGTGTAGTATCCCGTCGTTCACAAGAACATAAATATTTGTACTATAATAGGTTATCCATTTTGCGGTTTCAAAAGTAAACGTAAATAAAACACATATAAAATATTTTTTTTCATATTTCTTTTTTACTTGCGATTATAGGTACTAACGGGTGATTTTTTTGCTACTTGGTTTTTGACGTTTATATTTTTGACAGATCACACATGTCAAATTCCACGAACATTTGACATTTCCATTCAGAAATGGAATAAAAATTTCATTCACTTTTTACAAATTTCTGTGTTTTTTTGAATTTTCAAAAACCAAGCTCTTAAAAAATCACCTTTTATAAGGCAAGTTATGCATTCGTCGAAAAAAAAAGTTGTGAGATAACAATCAAACATGACATTATGATGATAGCGAAGACGAAAAAAGATGGTCTAAAAATTCTGTCCGTCTGTATGTTTGTCTGTCTGTCAGTCTGTCTGTATGTATGTATAGACACCTACAGCCCAAACAGGTGGGCCGAATTGCTTCAAACTTGGTATATAAAGTTTTTTAAGTATTGTACAGAGAGGAAATTGAAATTTTTTTTAGCTCAAAAAATAACGGTACCTGCCGGTTATATAACCGTTACGTTCAAACCTATTTTTCTCGGTAACGGCTCTAACGATTTTGATTTAAAAAAATCAGTCCAGCTTTTTAGCTACGACGGATCATATGGTTGGAAAAAAATAATTGAAAAATGTCTAAAAACGGTACTTTCCATTGGACCGTTTTTTTGCTATCGACTATCTCATAAACGGCTCAACCGATTCTTTCCAAATTTCACACATATATATATATTTTTAATTAGTATTATTTTGTATTTTTAAAATCATTTAAAAAAAATTAAAAAATTTATATTTCGAAAACTGCTCATTAAATTTTTTTCAAAAATTTTATTTATATGTATTTATTGAATACCTATGAATTGGCGTTTTTGAATTTTGTTTGAAAAATGTTTTCAATAATTAAAAAAAAAACTTTTTTTTTCTCAAAAACCGCTCCACAGATTTTTCAATTTTTTTTCTCATAAATTCAAATTTATCTAACAAATAAAATGGCGTACTTTTTTTTGAACTTAAATTAGTTTAAGTATTTATTTCAGAATTTTGAATTATTTTTTCTTTGATTAAGCCGATTTAATATTTTGTTTTTAATTTTATATTATAATATTTAAGACTGTCATACCAATTTTTTTTAGAAAAAAATAAAAATATTTTGTATATATAAAAAATGAAGTAAAAAACTGCTTTAAATATATATTTAGATTTTCAACAGAAATCTTTTGCATTCGATGTGATCGAACATAAGAGCAAGTTCGTGCGATCCAGTCGTGCATTTTATTATTATAAAGCTTGAACGTTGACATCTTGTGTGAAACACTACGTCATTTAAATGACCACCAAGCGAATTGCTGCAAGCATCGATTCTGTTGAGGTAATTTTGGACCACTTTTCGACACATATTGGGCGGTATCTCAGCCATATCTTGACGAATGTTGGTTTTTAAGTGCTCAAGAGTTAAAGGTTTATCTGCATAAACACGGTCTTTCGCGTAGCTCCACTAAAAAAGTCCAGCGGTGTCATATCGCATGATCTTGGTGGCCAGTTGATATCGCCACGACGAGAACTTAAGCGGCCAGGAAATTTTTCTTGCAATAAAGCCATATTCGCTCGAGTTGTATGGCATGTGGCACCGTCTTGTTGAAACCACATATTCTCCAAGTCGTATTCTTTAATAGTAGGCCAAAAAAAGTCGGTTATCATATGACCATAACGCTCCTAATTGACGGTGACAGTCGCTCCATCGCCGTTTTAGAAGAAATAAGGTCCAATCACACCTCCGGACCAAAGAGCACCCCAAACAGTGACTTTTTGTGGATGTAATGGCCTCCTCAATTACTTGAGGATTCTCAGAACCCCAAATACGATAAGTTTGTTTATTAACATACCCACCGAGTGAGAAATGTGCTTCGTCGCTGAAGAAAATTTTGTTCGAAAAATCGCCGTCCACCGCCTGTTGTTCAAGCACCCCTTCGACGTATCTACGACGTTGTGAATGGTTAGCTGGCTTCAGTTGTTGTGTGAGCTGGACTTTATATGGATGTAGGTGTAGATCCAAATGCAAAATACGCCACAATGTGCCGTCAGACAGTCCTAATTCCTGAGAACGACGAGGAATCGACACATTCGGGTCTTCGGCAACGCTTTCACTTACAGCAGCGATATTTTCAGTAGTACGAGCGAAACGATGATGCACAGGCCTTACAATATCTTTAACCAATCCAGTCTCTTCAAATTTCTTCATAATTTTGACAATTGCTTGCGCAATTGGACGATTTTGTAAACCATAATCTCCTCTTAAAGCACGATATGTGGCTGTGGCAGAATCACCATTTTTGTAGTAGGTTTTAACAATTTTTATGCGTTGTGCGATAGTTAAGCGATCCATTTTCGTAAATGTCAGACTTTCAACTGAAAAAAAAAATTGGTTTAACAACTTAGTTTGACAGATGTCAAATTCCAGCCCTATACTTGTGAAACAGCAAAATGGATAACCCTTTATTTTTCGTGTAACATGAATGTAAACAAGTGTAAGTTTATATTGTTTGTACATTTTGTAAGAACTATGTAATTAATATTTATCAATGCAAATATAGAATTTCATAGTTATTCATCTGATGTCCACAATTCCATCATAAAATTTTAAAAATATATTTAGCCGATTCTATTAAGATTCTTTTGCATACGATGTGATCGAACAATAAGAGCAAGTAAGTGCGATCTAGTCGTGCATTTTATTGTTTCATTGTTGTTAACATAGAATGCCACATCGACCACTCTAATTCTATAGTTTCAAAATGACAATAAGCATAATTAAAAATATATGATTTTCTATTTTTCCCTTTGTATACACATCGAGCTCTACCCCTGTACCAAATTTCATTATTCCACTCTGCGACGCGCCAGTCAGAAGAGCTCCAAATAATTTGTATCAGTTCTATAAAAATAGGCGGGTACCACGCCCCTGAATGGATAATCTTAAATTTTCGATTTTAACTTTTGTATACTACACCACAAGGCCTACCGTTGTGCGAAATTAAAAGATTCTTCGATGTCGGAAAGTGCTCCATAATTTTGATAATCTGTCAGTGAGCCAAACAGTCAGTTACGGTTGTTTGAATTTTTGCAGTCTTGTATCTCGGACCACTAATGCTAAAGAGTTGAAATTTGGTGAGTATTGCCTTAGCCTTGCGAGCTTAGAAAATGCTGCGAGTTTAAAGTTTCTGACTTTATTAGTGATGAAGTTAGAGGGGGGTTGACAATCCTGTAAAACGGGATGAAGCCCGTCTACCAGACTGACATTATTCTAGCTTAATACTGGTTTTTAGTTTGCATTATAATTAAATTGTGTTTGTTTTTTTATTCTTAATTAATTTTTTAGTTTAAAAGTCTTCTTCAATAATTTGAGTTTTATGCCTTAGTGCGGCAGATTCGTATTTATATAAAGCTTCTCAATTAAGGCTACCATTAAGAATGCATAAAACTTCGCTCATATCTATTCACGTTTTCCCAAGAAATCTCACACGGAACTCTCTTAATAAGGGGCATCAACCCATACAAATTATAAATATCTTCTCTTTCCCTAAGGTTACAGAGGTCGCAGAAAATCGTCAGGTCGGGTCTATGTGGTATGAAGTTCAAATTAATAATTTCGCCTCTTAATTTAAATATTAAATTTATCATGTAAAGAGGCATTCAATTAGGAAGGTACGTGTTTTCGTGAAGATCATTCTTTGCTGTGAAGATTGTGCTTCCATCATACAACCCTTATACGTTGCGCGGCTCACTTCCTTCAGGAAGTTCTTAAACAAACTACTTAACTCTTCCGGTCCAATATCAGATTGAATACATATTGTTTCACCGAAACTATTCTCCAGCTCCTCCCACCATTTGACACGGCTTCCTTTTGATACATGCTTGGATAGTCTTCCCTGTTCCATTTCTATGATTTTCAATATGTAGTCAAAATGTAGCTTAAGAATGTCTAAGAACATTGGGGGAATGACGTTTCCAGAAGGAGTTCGTTGTACAAAATAGAAAACGTAAAATTCTCATCATAAAATAATTCAGAACATTTTTCCACCTCTTCAAATTTGGCATAACCCCAAATTTCTGCCCCGTGGAGGCTGAAGTTGACAGGTTGTTTTCATACATCGCTTTTAATACATATACAGGGTGGCTCACGAATTGTGCTACAATAAGAAATTTAAATAACTTTTATTTTAAACGATGTATTTCATTATTTTTATTTATTGGATTAAAAATTAAATTTTATTTTAAATAACTAATGGTTTTTAAAGATGATAGACCGCACCTGACCACAAAATTGTTCATTGCGGCCTGAAAGGTTGAAATTGGGATCGCCTCAATTATTGTCTTAATGGACTGCTTCAATTCAGTCGAATTCCTGGGTTTCGTTTTGTACACTTCCTGCTTGACATAACCCCATAAAAAAAAGTCTGGTGCAGTCAGGTCAGGTGATCTTGAGGGCCAGCGGAAAGCGCAGTTTCTGGATATCAATTTGTTAGGAAATTTTCGTTGGAGCTCCGCCATAACTTGTGTGGCTAAGTGTGCAATTGCTCTATTTTGTTGAAACCAAATCCTGCTGAAAGGGATACGTCTTCGGCGAAGTCCTGCGTAAAAAAGCTCCTTCAACATCTTTAAAAAACGGTCCCCATTGACAGTTTGTGTTACATCTTTTTCTTCAAAGAAGTATGGCCCGACAATACACCTTGATGAAACTGCGCACCACATAGTGACTCGTTGTGGGTGCAGTTCCGTCTCATGGAGCACTTCTGGATTAGATTCACTCCATATATGGCAATTTTGCAATTTTGCTTGTTAACATTACCGTTTAAGTCAAAATGGGCCTCATCAGACATGAACAAGCAATTTATCGTTGTGTTGTCTTCTTCGGCCATTGCAATCATTTTTCGGCAAAATTCCAGGCGAACAGTCAAATCGTGAGGGTTTAACTTGCTTGTAATTTGGTCTTTGTACGGAAAAAAGTTTAAGTTATCATGAAGTATCCGTTGTAATGACCGTCTGCTAACTCCAATTTGGCCCGATAAGTTTCGAGTCGAAACACTTGGATATGCCTGTATTGCCGATGCAACAGCCACGATAGTATCCTGGACCCGAACATTGGGATCTCGATGATACGGGTTTCGTTCGATGCTTCCAGATTCGGCAAACATGTTCACCATCAGCCTTATAATCGCCTCCTCGGGGGAGTACTACCAAACTCCAGCCTAAATTCCCTTTGGACGGAAATGACGGACTGCAAAGAATGTATCCCAGTATCCCAAGCATTCATTTTGATAAATCTAAATAGTAGTCTATAAAATAAAAAAAAATAAGCCGATTACTCACACTGAAACAAATTTGTTACTTTTTAGTTTTGTAGCACGATTTGTGTGCCACCCTGTATTAATAATTTTGAATGACCAACAACAACTTGAGTGTGCTACCACCAAGTTTTTCTCATATTATTTTTGCCTGGAATTATAGCTATTTCACGACTTGCCAAGGTCGATCATCAAATTCCTTTGCTCTAGTGGTGCTGGTCTACTTCAGATAAAATTCATCATAATAAATCAAAAGTTATAGATAATTTAGCAAGAGTATAATGACATTTTTGGCGATTTTCCTAAATCAAGTTCACAAAGCGTGGGAATTATTAATCAAAAAAATTGCTATTATTTTTTAGCAAGCAAAAATAAACAATAAGGTTTCACAACAAAGGAAGTTATTAGCACTTTCGCAAAAACTTACTTTATATCAAAAATTATAAATCAAAATAAAAATACGCTTTGCAATGCTAAAATGTAGCAAAAATGATTTACAGGAATGCCTCGACTTATGTCCGTAATTCGTTCCAGAAAGAGGTGTCGTAACTTGAAATCGACTTAGGTCGAAGCAGAAAAATAAAGGAAAACCAGAGCAAACAGTATAATGTATCGTTATATATAAGTTACGTAAATCTAGTGAAACAGTGAAACAAAAGTAAAACTAAATAAGTAATTTCACATTTATAATTCAATAAATCCTTATGATAGACATTTATTACATGACATCTTCATCGCTTGACAATAATACTTGTAAATTGCCTTTGATTTCACGTTCTGATGGTCCTGTAGTTTTCGTATAGAAGAAAACGAATTAGAATTCGAAGGCTTAAAAAACTATAGGGGTATTCATGATCCGGTGTATATGGTCTTGTATCATTGTAAAAGTGTAAAAGTGTAGCATTTTTTTGCACTACAACAACAAAATATACTGAATGTCAAAATCTAACACTTTTACACTTTTACAATACCCGAACCCTATTGTAACAGAAAAATAAAAGGGTGTAAGATTTTTTTAACACAAACTTAAGCCTTCTTCAGAACAAATGTGAAACAGATTTTGACATTTGCTTCAGTGTTGCTACAGATTAGTAAAGGTGTGTTCACAGTCTGTTGTAAAAAGATAAAATTTTACACTTCTACAAGACTTGGTACACCAGATCGCGAATACCCCTTATGTCAGTCTGGTTTGATCAACTTCTTGCTTAATTTTTTTTATAAAGGTCCGTGAAAAAAATTGCCAGATCTTATGAAATTAGCTCTTTAAAATTGAGCTTAAAAAATGATACTTAAATTCAGTATATGTATATGTGAGGATTGGTCTCACGAATCGGTAAGAATAGACCAAGAAATTTTATTTCATTTTTCCTTTTCATTTTACTTTTTCTATTCTTTTTTTAACTGTCATTTACAAATAGAGATGGCCGATGTGGCTCTAAATTCAAAAAAATTACCAATTATTATAATTCACAATAATAAAAAACCAACTTGGTCAAAAACTTCTAAAATATTATAATTCACAATAGTTCAATTTAATTTAATTTTTTGTTTTCAGTTAAAGTTAAGAAAAATATCATCATTTTGTTGTTTATGTTCTGACGAAACACCGGCTGCGTTGAAGGGCTGGAAGGCTTCAAAACTCATCTGGGACTTTACCATGGGTCGCCTAAGTACTCCGCTTTTGGTTTTGACGTCGGCGACCGATGACTTCTGTTACTCATCCCATCGTCCATTGTTGTGGGTGTTCGTTGTTTTCGTGCATGAGTACGACCTTTCTTATAACGAGGTTGGACTTCTCTTGAACCCATTTGTTGCGAACCTGGTCTTGAAGGCCAAGCAAAATGGCAATAGCAAAGTAGCAAAAATATTGTCTGGGATTAAGAATGAAACCTTCTCGCTTCTTTCTCTATCTGGATCATTTTTTAAAATCTTCAAGCCCGTTTCCATACAATCTAAGAATTATGAGACCTGTTTTGATGTTAATTTTTCTTGGCCAGAATTATCAGCTGCCGGAACCTCCTCTTCTGTATCAATCAATCAAACACTCTTAATTTTGTTCTGCAAAATATATAAACTGAAAAGTTGCCTGTGGAAAAACATCAATTTTCAAATTTAAAATTTTCACGACTTACAAATGCGTCCGGTGTCTTAACTCGAAGCATAAATGACGTAAGTCGAGGTAACGTTCCTACATTTTTCTGACGTCGTAAGTGGAATTGACGTAAGTCGAATCGTCGTAACTCCAGGTGTGCCTGTATTTAAAAAAAATGCCTACAAAATCAAAAAAAATTAGGTGTTTGACGACTTAAATATAATCTAGTCTATTTTGAGATAAAAAGCTTAAAATAATTCATATCTCCATATCAATAGGACATATAAAAAACTAAAATTAGTAATCTCACATGGACTCATCAGTGGACTAGTGAGGACCTTTGTCAATACGCAATTTTTGCCAAGTTCAGTTCATCTTACATAGATTTCGTGAAGAACATCTAGTGTGAACTATATCCAACAAGACTAGAATTCCTAATCATTAAATTGGAATTTTTTGTTTTTTGCCCATGGCCTGGCATTATTTATATAAAAAGTTTTTTTTAATAATACAAATTCTATATACTACTGAAATACATCAGCCAAGTAGAAGACTTAGCACTATAATATTTGGACTTGTTGAATAATTTTTTTTTTTTGTTTTAAACGGATGCGCGCACTAAAGGGGTTTTGACTACCCTTAAAATGAACAAGCACAGTGCGAGCGTTAGGAAGGATGTAAGAGGAGATACCGATGCACATTGGTTTTGAATTTCTGAATATCAAAATGGGAGGGGAAAATAGAGCCGGGTAAAGTATTCCACATTCGCGTTGTACGGGTAAAGAAAGAATCTCTGTACTTGACAGTACGTCCGAAGTTGGGCTCAAGGGTAAACTGATGAGCATTCCTAGAAGCGCGAGTATTACGGTTGAAAAATTTAAGGGGAGGAATGCAACTGGCTATTTCGCTGGAACAGTGTTTATAAAAATAGCGATAAAATAGTGAGAGACATATAACATTTCGACGATGTTCTAGAGATGTAAATGTTTCCACTATAGTTCTATCGCCAATCATTCTTAGAGCTCTATTTTGAATTCTATCCAAAAGATTCAAATGAGTTTTGGGAGCTCCTGCCCAAATGTGCGAGTTATACTCCAGCTTTGGACGAATGAAGGCCTTATAGATTACAGCCAGATCAGACGGGGAGAAGAATTTCTTGCACCTTCGCAGAAAGCCCAAACACTTTGCAGCATTTTTGGCGACATCAAATATGTGTTCATTCCACAAGAGGTGGTCTGTGATGCACATGCCGAGGACTGAAAGCTGATCAGTTTCTTCAATGCTAGTGCCGCTCATGGATAGCGGCATGGGGGGTGGGTTCTGCTTTAACGACAGAAGACAGCACTGAGTTTTTGAAGCATTAAATTCTACACGGTTTTTAATTCCCCATTGGACAATGCTTTCAAGATCAGAATTTAATGAGCTTATCATACGCTGCCGTTCCAGTTGCACATCCGAAAAACAAGGAGGTGCATCTGAAAACGAATATGAAAAACTGAGAGTACTATCGTCAGCAAAACAATTAAGTGGATTAGAAGTTCCAGATAAGACATCATTAATAAAAATGAGAAAGAGGGTCGGAGACAGTACGGAGCCCTGGGGCACACCAGCATTTATTTTGTGAATATCAGACTTGAAACCGTCCAATACAACTTGTATTGAACGGTCCGAAAGGTAATTTCTAATCCAACGAAGAAGATTCAAAATAGCTTTTAACGGCCTATAGTCCAACAAAAAATTGGCGTTTCGTCCCGGCGGTCCCGACTCATCAGTTGACAAAAATTGCGTATTGACAAAGGTCCTCACTAGTCAACTGATGAGTCCATGTGATATCGCCGGGACGAAACGCTAATTTTTGTTGGACTAAAGGCCGTTAAAAGCTATTTTGAATCAATAATTCAACAAGTCCAAATATTATAGTGCTAAGTCTTCTACTTGGCTGATGTATTTCAGTAGTATATAGAATTTGTATTATTAAAAAAAACTTCTTAAATTAGTAATATTACCAAAATTTTATTAAATATTTACCAACAAAATTTTAAAGATCTAGCATTAAACTTTTTCTTTTAAAAATCTATCAATGATAATTCTGATTGGATTGCGAAATCGTAGGGTGGCGTTTATTCAACAGCTTCAGTTTTCGATGACTTTGTCATATATTGTAGACCTGCTTGGAATTTAACCGATGATAGCACCACACAGGGAAATTAGGAGGATTAAATCGTAGGATTTTGGTGGCAAGTATACGACGCCTCTGCATAATTATAACCATTCTATCAGCTGTATCTCACGTATTACATTTGCCGCCCACCGTATCATCTAATTTGAACCACAAGATATTGGTATTGCTCTCTGTTGATGATGATTGCAATACAATAATCGTTTTCAAAAAAGGACGCACCGATGATAGTGCGGTGAGCACACATCGATGGATACTTATGGCTGCTGTTATTTCACATAGTGATTTGTCTGTATTGTCTGAAAAAAAAAGGAATTTTTAGAATGGATGAAGTATGAAGAACCATCACCGCCAGAAACTGTCAAAATCTACTCGTCGCCTTAAATATGACTCTCTGGAACACACAAAAATTACAATTGTCAGAGAATCAAATATATATGTATGTATATGTTTGGAGGTATATGGCTTAATCTTTCTGGTGGATTTCAACCTCACAAAAGTAAACGAGCACCGCACCAATTGGTGCTGTCGTTAAGAGAGATAATGTAATTAAAGCAAAGTGATTAGTCCGACTAACATTCAGTGAAGTGTTAATTTAGCTCGTATTTTAATTAGTGTGGATTAAAATAATGTCTACTGGACAGGGGGCATTTAGACGTTTGCTGGGAAAAAATCAGAAGTCAGTTCTTAAATTTAACAAGGTGTTAATACTTTTTTATTAATGCTTATTTTGCTCTTTGAACGTAACTCGAGTATAATTTTTATCTTAGATACATATGTAAGTATGATAGATGTGTTTTTTATGAAGTGCTATAAATTTGTTTAATAAGTCGTCATAACTTTTTACTTGCGATTATGGGTATCCACTGTAAGGCAAGTTATCCATTCGTCCGTCTATGTGTCTTTCCTCCAGTCAGCAACCTAAGCGTTTCGATAGATTTGCTTAAATCTTGGTACATATTTCGGTAATATGCCCACACGTTCTTTTCATTTTTTTTAAGACGAAAAACAACAGTAGCTGCCATAATTTTTTTTGGCCGATAACAAAAATCTTATTTTTCTCAAAAACGGCTCAAGGGAAAGGGCACCTTTTGATCAACTGAAAAAATAGTTATTTTTGTAACCTCTAGTTCTAGTAGAACCATTTTTTGGTTTTTTATTTTCTGGAAACGGTTAATTTGATTTTTTTCAAATTTTTTTACGCAGAAGCTCTTAGAAAGTTCAAACAGAATTGTAAGCCAACATTTTTCAAACAAAATTAATTTTTTTTTTGAAAACTTAAAATTTCGAAAACAACTCAATAGATTTTTTCGAAACTTCGGATTTGGTAGTTGTTTTGCCATTATCTTGAATAGTTAAAAAAAAACTATTTTTCTAAAAGAGAAAGCAAAGGCACCTATAATATAAATGTTAAAAGAATCTATTTCTCAAAAACGGCTGCAGAAATTTTTATAAAAAAATGTCCGTCTTCATAAATTAGTACAGTCTACTTTTTTATATTTAAAACAATTTTGTATGCGTATTTATTAGCGGTACTTCCCATAGAACCACTTTACATAATTTCGACTTTCTCACTGAAACGATTTAAATTATTTTTTTGTATGCAAATGCTACCTTGAAGTGTTAATAAAACTGAAAATCAAATTTTCAAAAAAATAGTTTTTCGATTTTAAAAATAAATAATTTTTTTTTCAAAAATTGATTTTTAAATAACCAGGTACATACTGTTTTTTTCTGGAAATTTTAATTTATGTATATTAATAACAATTTTCAAATTTTTTTTTTAAATAGTTTCAAAATTTAATATATACAAAATTAATTTCTTAATAAAGCAGATGCAACGATTTTTGAACTTTTTTTAAATTTTGATTTATTTTTATTTTTATTTTATTTATTTCACGAGAATGCTTAACACTGTAAGATACAATATCTTATAATTTAGTATTAAGCTAAATTTACATATTATTATTTTTTTATTATTAATTTACATTATATTATTTAAAAATGGGTTCAAACAATAGGTATACATATAAGCGGGCGTTTAATGTAACTAGACAACCTATCATACCTCTTTAGCCCATAAATATATCGTACAATACTATTAAAGGCAATTTCAAGTTTACCCCTGCTTACAGAGTCGCTATTACAAAACATTTCGCATCCATAGGTTAAAATTGGTATTACCATAGTTTTCGCGAGTAACAGCCGAATTTTAACCGTTGTGAACGAATGGGAGACTCATAAACTTCTCAGTATACCATAAACTTTACCGACTAGTAGGTTAACATGGTTATCCCAAGTTAAACAGTTATTAAATGTCATCACGAGATTTTTTGCAGTTTTAACGTATTAGATCAAAAGACTATTTAAATGAATTGCAGGAAAGTAGGACATATCTAATTGCTTTCTCGCTATAACCAAACACTTAGACTTTTTTGGGTTTAAAACAAGACCATTTGATTCAGACCTTTCAAGGTATTCATTGTCGCACGAAGCACCATGCTCAATAAGACAAAGACGACATATTAAATATATTTGGGCGTTATCTACATATGTGTGAGAAGCACAATTTTTAAAACCTGAAGGAATTTCATCTACATACAATGAAAATAGAAGAGGACCTTGTATTGAACCTTGAGGAACACCGGAAACGTTCGGAAGGAAATTCTAAAGGTTATCACTAACAAGGACTGCTTGCTTTCTGTTTGTTAAGTGTAGATCAATCTTACAGCAGCATTTGAGAAATACAATTTTTGTTTTAGCTTTGTACAAAGGTTTAAATGGTTCGCTGTGTCAAACGCTTTCGAAAAGAAAAAGTAATACTAGAAAAGTCACTTCATCCCTATCAATCGGCTCCTCTCGTACATCGTCAGTTATATTTAACAAATCTGTGATACAGTTGTGTTTCTTAGGAAAGCCCGATTGTTTCGGTTTAAGCATGTTGTTTGCAGCAAGAAATGCACTTATTTGTTTTTGTAGGACTATCACAAATGCTTTTGATAAAAAAGGTAGGTTTGAAATGGGTCTAAATTCATTCCCTTTAGCATTTTATTTATTTTTTATTTATTTATTTATTTCTCTCAACTACACACAAACATTATGCTTCAGTTGAATCAAAAATGTAGGTATAAAATAATGAATAGATAAGCAAAAACATAATTATTTAATAATAAAAAAAATATTAACATTTTAAAAGAAGAATTTAAGAAATGGAAAGATTATATTATAATAATAATTAGGAAGATAACAATTTTTTTTTAAGACTGTTCTTTGACAAGTTAAAATCTATACAATCATAAAAACAATTAAAGTCAATGCACATGACATTTAAAGTTTCATTTAAACCATAATTAGATCTTGCAAAAGAAGTATAAAAAAATCAGAGTTACGATTTATTCTGGATCGAGAATTTATATTCAGCATACTGAGGATGTGAGAGGAACAAATTGATCCAGATAGTAATTGAAACAGGAAAAGAACATTATTCACTTCCCTTTTTTTTTCAGCGTCGATAGGTTTAATAGATTCAAACGATTTTCATAAGACGGAAGACGGTGATTTGGATCCCATGGAAGTTGACGAAGGACGAATAACAAAAACTGTTTTTGAACACTTTCAATTTTATTTATTGAAACATTATACATAGGACACCACACGCAGCTACAATACTCCAAGACGGGACGGACGAGGCCGCAGTAAAGGGTTTTCGATATATAAGGGTCATTTAATTCTTTAGAAAACCTCTTAATTAATCCGAGACGACTTCTTGCCTTACTAGTGATAACGTCAATATGGCAGTTAAATGACAATTTTGCATCAAATAAGACTCCCAAATCATTAAATGTGTCAACACGATCAACCAAGCATTCATCAATGTAATACGAGGAATCAATGGGGTTTTTTATCCTGGTGTACGACATCACTTTGCACTTTTTAGTATTTAGTTCCATTCCATTTGAAACACACCATTCAAAGGCTCTGTCAATATCATCCTGCAGAAACAGATATCCATTTGAGTTCGAAAAGCTATAGAACATTTTGAAGTCATCTGCGAAGATTAGTATTTTTGAGTAGAGAATATTCATACCAATGTCATTAATATACAGGACGAAGAGAAGTGGACCAATATGACTACCTTGAGGAACTCCGGACAGCACATTAATAATTTTAGATAGGCAGTTTTTAAAGCGAACATATTGAATACGATTTTTTAAATACGATTTGATCCAATCAATTATCCACGCTGGAAATCCATACCTTTCCAACTTAAGAAAAAGTATAGAATGACTGACCCTATCAAATGCTTTACTTAGATCAGCGTAAAAAACATCAGTTTGGAGTTTATTTTGTATATTTATATTAATTTGGTTTGTGAATTCGAGAAGATTTGTAGTTGTAGACTTTTGTAGACAAAATCCATGTTGTTCAGGAACGATTAATGACTTACAGAAAAATTGAATATGTTTCGAAACTATATTTTCAAACAACTTTGGTATGCATGAAAGTTTTGCAATACCTCTATAATTCTCAACATTGTTTTTATTTCCACACTTATGAAGAGGTAAAATAAACGAAGACTTCCACAGTTCAGGAAAAACACCAGAAGATAAGGAATAGTTAAATATGTGTGTAATCGCAGCACAAATGTAAGACTTACAAGTTTTAACAAATATAGACGGAATATTGTCAGGACCAAACGAATATGTACTTTTTAAGCCGTCAATATATTGCACTACTTCCACTTCAGACAGCCTTAACGTAGGTATATCACAGTTAAATTGATTTCGGATTAAATTATCACAGTATTTGGGATTGCACGAGGTATATGTTTGTTGGAAAAAATCAGCAAATAAATTACTTATATCTATATCACAGGAAGAGGTCTTATTTTTATATTGCACGGATGTTGGAAAATTTAAATTTTTCCTTTTAGAGTTTATATATTTCCAAAAGTACTTAGGGTTATTTTTAATATTGCACTTTATTTTACTTAAATAGTTCTTATAGGCTGTCCTTAAGGAACTTTTAAATAGTTTTCGATAGTAACAGAACTGATAATAAAAGTTAATTGCGTGTGTTCTCCTCCATTTTTTAAAAAATACGTTTTTTAGGTTTCGTATACGTCTTAAATCTTTAGAAAGCCATTGAACTGATGATGCTATAGACAATTTCTTTTTAACGGGAACACAAAGATTAAGACAGTTTTGCAAGATATCATAAAAGTTCACGACACATAAATTAACATCATTACAATCCATTACACTTGACCAATCCACATTGCAAAAATATTGTTCCAATTTTGCCAAGTGAATTTTCTTGAAGTTGAAATTTTTTAACGAAGACGAATATTTACAGGCACAGTAGATAAAATAGGAGAATTAGGTATCTCTTCAATAATCGGAGTAGGTTTCGGATAGGGCGGTAAAATAAAGGAAGAATGCGAATCTGATGAAAAGCAGCCAATTTTATTTTCATCCTTCTTTTTGCGCTTTGGTGATAACTCCTTATCCTCAATTTCTAGGTTATTGAACAGAATCTCATAATCAGCTAGTTTTGCTTGCATTTTCGTAAGATCATTTGAAATATCCTTAAACAATCTTTTTGTTTTCTTAAACATTTGAAATAATTCGGTGGTTTTTTTATTATTGCATTTTTTACAAAACCAACGCAAGCCATTTCCAATTTTGAGAAGCCCTTCAACCAACTTCACAGTAAGTCCCGCACACTTCATATGAGCAAAACCATCGCATATCCAACACATGCACATTCTTTCACCGTCTCCAATGATTTCATCGCAATGAAGGCAATTCATTTTTATTTAATTTAAAAGAAAAATAAATTTAAATTAACTTGCCAGAAAAATTATGCAATGAAGACAAAAAAAAAGATAGATGTGTTTAGATAATAAGTGCCTAAAAATATGCGAAGGTTATCCCTTGATTTTTTATACAACGAAGTATGCAATACAAATATGTTAAAATACAAAAAAACAAGTAACTCACTCAAATAAAAAACTTCCGCAAATTACAAATACAAAACTTACAAAAAGAGAAAGCACTAACACGAGAGATAAAGAACCAAGAACAAAGAAAAAAAAAATCAAGAGATGATTAATTTAAACACTATTTGCACAAAAAAAAACTATTAATATGCACAAACGTGAATTTCACAATTGAGAATTGATGCTTAAAAGTCTGAATTAGTTGTTATATTTAATTAATTAATGACAAATCAAATAGAAATTAATAACAAAATCAGAGCGAAAAATAAAGCAGCTAAGTAGGATGAAACTCACTCACTTATCTGTTCCGACTGTAGTAACTACTGTCTATTTTTAGGCAAGGGCAACACTTTTTCCATCTTCCACTGATCAGGGAAATTACTTGCAGTTAAAAAAGTATTCAAAATGAAAGTGATGTACGGCAAAACAATTGGCAAAATCATTTTTAAGAAATAGGGATGAATAGCATACAGTCCCACCGCCTTTGATTTGATAGAAAGGATACTTTCTACAACTGCTGTTCTTATTTATCAAGAAGCCTACATTGTATTTAGTGTTCATTGATGTTGGCAAAAATAAGTAAAAAGGGAATAATAATAAAATAGAATTAAATGGATAATACACATACTTAAATGTTTTTATATTGCTTAGTCGTTAATTTGAGGGAAGACACAGATGCACTTTGAATTCTTGGACAAATAGGAATATATCAAACAAAAATTCTAAAATCGTTTGAGCGGTTTTTTAAAAAAAATATTTTTTATGTATAAAATTTTTAAAACAATTTTAGAAACAAAAATTTAAATCGATTTTTCAAATAAAAAATGTATTTGTTTTTTAAAAATGGAAAAACTTTTTTTTGCAAAAATTTGAGTATACAGTTTTATTAACAATTTTAGGGAGCATTTGTATAAAAAAAATTATTTTAATCGGTTCATCCAATATTAAGAAAGTCGAAAATATGAAAAGAGGTTCTATTTGAAGTACCGTTAATAAGTACGCAAAAAAAATATTTTTATAATTAAAAGTGGGCTGTACTAATATAAGAAGACACACATTTTTTTTACAAAAATTCTTGGACCCGTTTTTAAGAAATACATTTTTTTCTTAACGGTTTCTTAAAATTTGTATGGAAGGTACCCTTGTTTTTTATTTTATCTATTCAAGATAGTGACAAAAAACTACCTAATACGAAGTTTCGAAAAATTTGTTGAGTCGTTTTCGAAATTTTGAGTTTTCAAAAAAAAAAATGTATTTCCATAAAATTTTTTTTTTTTCAAAAATTTTGGCTTACAATAGTGTTTAGACTTTCTAGGAGCTTCTGCGTAAAAAAATTCAAAAAAAATCAAACCAACCTTTCCCCAGAAAATCGAGAACCAAAAAATGGTTGTACTAGAGGTACCAAAACTAACAATTTTTTTCCAAAAAAAAAAAATTATCAAAAGGTACCCTATCCCTTCATTAATGAACTGATTTTTTTTATAAGAATCGTAGGAGCCGTTTTTAAAAAAAATAAGATTTTTGATTTTGGCCAAAAAAAAATGTGTGGGAGCTACTGTTATTTGTCGTCTTGAAAAAAATGAAAAAAACGTTTGGGCATATTACCGAAAAACCAATATGTACCAAGGTTGAAGCAAATCCATCCAACCGTTTAGGCTGCAGACTCGAGGACAGACAGACAGACAGACGGAATTGGGGTACCCAATATTTTGGTGTTCTCTATGGTCGTAATGTCATGGTTGATTATTAGTATTTTTTTTACGAATACATAACTTTCCTTATATGTAGTACCTATAATCGTAAGTAAAAATGTTGTCAAGAACGTATAATTCCTGATTTCGCTCTTGTTAGTTCAGCCGGTGTATTTCTTTGACATAAACTACTTTGCGTTTTTTCAATACACATCGGTTGACCGCTGAGTGAAAATTCGTTTTTGTGTTGCGTAAAAAATTAAAACGATTTCTAAATAATACGTTTACACTGATTCCAATCTAACCTTGGACCACGTTGACGTCTTGCAATAATTAATCAGAATGTCCGTGATAATCAAACGAAAAACGTACGTGCAGAGGAAATAAGTGGAGACGTGACCATATTGGACAGCTTCAAACTGCACCACAAATTCGACAAAAAATTATTAGAAGAAGAAAAGTGGTAAATGTAGATTTCAATCGCGCTGCTTTGGAATACGATTCCGCAATCGCATTTACTTGCTCGATGCTCCCGGTGGAAGATGCAAGACATTCGTCATTTAGTTGATTCTCGCAACAATTCGGTCAAGATTTCTTTCGTTGCCAATGGCATCTATGGCATTAATACCACACCGTTTGAAGGCAGTCGAACGTCACATACCGCTTTGAAACTGGCGATGAAGTTTTTCACGGTTGACAAACCAATAACGTGGCCAATTACCAAGAATTCGGCAACAGTGAAGTTAATGCGAGAATGCAAATTCTTAATTTGGGATGAATGCACGATGGCGCATAAACGAGCTTTAGAGGCATTTGACCTAACAATGAAGGATTTACAAAGTGATTCGAGATTAGTTGGTGGGTATATGATATTGCTCAGTGGAGATTTTCGTCAAACGCTTCCCGTCATCATGAAATCTACTACTGCCAATGAACTTAATGGATGCTTAAAACCGTCGTCCTTGTGCCGCCATGTCAATAAGTTGAAATTGACCACAAATATGAGTGGCATTGCAGAATGACCCATCAGCTGCTAAATTCTCAAGACAACTGCTGGCGCTTGGCAATGGCTAATTTTCTGTTGCTGTCTCGATTGGATTGATATTATTCCCGACAAATTTTTGCCAGTTAACAACGTCGAAGGAGAAATTCATCACCAAAGTAAAGTGTTCCCCGGCTCCCGATTGGATTTGTGAACGGGCAATACTACTAGCAGCGAAGAAAAAGAACGTCGTCGGTAGCTTGGTAAACTGTCTTTGTTATTTGTTTTTGCGCCGGAAAACAAATCGAAAAACATTGTTTATCATAGTTTATCATTTTCTCCTTATTTTTATTCCATTCAAGTAAATCACATTAAAATTTGAACTATCTTTATTATAGCTCTGCAGTTGATTTGAAGGCGTTAAATTTGGGCGAGGCGAAATTCGCCTGGTAGGCTAGTTTATGGAATACAAAATTTTGTTTACTTTTAAATGTTTTTGCTTATTTTTTTTTCAATGTTCGGTCAGTCAACATTTTTTAGCTATATTAGTTACATTTACTTCCATAAGTTACATTAGTTACGCGGAAAATGAGATGTAACTAATTGCAATTAGTAACGCGTAACTATATGTGTAAATGACTCGGAGTAATTTACGTTGTCAACACTGCACATATGTGCATTGTGATCCCACGCGAATAGATAATAACTCTTTTACTAAACCAATTAGAGCCTCTAATGAAACGATGTAGCTGGCGAATCTCTTTGTAACTTGATAACTGGGGCCGCCGAAGAAGTATTCTCCCAGATGCAATCTACGTACTTGGGAGAGCGCTGGATAAGATCGAAGGAGCTGAGGAATAGTTTCTTCCTCCTCTTCGTCCATGCAGATTCGGCAAAAGTTGCTCTTTTGGCAAGTCTGCTAATTAGACAGTGTCCAGTTAAGACACCTATTACAGATCCAAGATGTTTTCTGCTGAAAGGGAGCAAACTTTTGAGCGTCTTGGATCCATTATTGGCAAGATCTGTTTAGTAGTCCGTCAGTTGGTGATATTTGTACATTTCATATTTGTCTGTTTTGTAGCGATTTGTTGTAAGTTTATAGGTAGCGATAGTAATACCGACTTCTTCCATTTTAGGTAGAAGGTTCCATTTCTAGCGAGTTCATCGGCTTTGCAGTTTCCTAAGATATCTCCCGGCACCCAAATCAGATGAATGTTAAACTGTTCCACCATCTCCCTGAGAGATGATCGATAGTTGCAGACAGTTATATCGTTTGTTTGTTGAAACAGTGCAAAGTGCTTTGAGGGCTGCTTGATTGTCTAAGAAGATACGGATATCCGATGTGGAAATCACGTTTTCATTTAGCCAAGATATAACCTCTTTAATCGCCAGAACTTCAGCTTGGAACAATTTCCAGGGAGACGCAATAAGAGACAACGATTTTAGTCCTTCTGAGCATACACCGCCATCCACTTCTTCTCCGGGTTTTGAAGCTTTTGTAAAAAAGTGAGCTGATTTATCTTTTAATAATCTCTCATCCTCACAAGCAGATCTTGCTGAGATGGTTACTTGGATGTTCTTTTCGAAGATTAACTGGTGTGTGATGTAACCAGATAGTCCTAATTTTAATCCGAATGTATTTAGGATATTATAATGACCTATCAAGTTGTGGTCTATTGAGAGATGGCTTTGAGACAAATAAGTTGTACTCGCGGCCACTTGTTTTCTTAAAATATCAGAGGCTCTAAGGTATATTTAGGGCTGCCGAAGTGCCGAGGGTGTAGAGCAGAGTGCTCCACTGATACATAAACAGGCTGACACTTATCTAATAATGTGACTTCTTTATCCAATGCGGTCCACCTGCTACCCCATAAGTTACTATCGGTCTTACGACCGTTGTGTACATCAATGAGTGTTATGTGTGGGGATAAGCCAAAGTTTGCAGCAAAATAGTGCAACTGTTGATTTTCTTAGTCTTTCTTGTATATTGGATTTCCAGTTTAGCCTTTTATCTAGTATGAGACCTAGAATCTCATCTGACTATTGATGTGCATTTAAGTGGGGGTATTTTATTTTTCCCACCTGTCTTGGCCATGTGTATATCCTGACCACGTTTTCTGCTTATATTTTTAGTCTTTTGAGAGCATTTTGCATTAAATCTGCGTGCTTTCTTGATACAACAATGTCAATATCATAAGCATAGGCTATCAGAGACAATAGAAAAAGATACTCTTTGTTGATTTGTACTTGACAGTACCCGTAATTGTGGTAATCGCCCATAATAGACATTTAAATTCCTACTTAAATTAGCCAGGCGTATAATAAATATTCCCACTCAAAACTCATTTTGAAACTGTATATTGTGTATCATACCTACCTACTTCTATTTTTAAGCACTCCCTCTGCACTGATTAAAACACGAACTGACCAAATATGCAAATCACGTGACACCTCCCTATAAATATTCGTTTGGACTGCTATTCTTCAATGGCGTATTCTTCTTAAAAAAAACACATAATTCTTGTATCCTTGATGACGAATTCATATGCAAATATTAAATTGGCCAACTGAGACATCTAACTTGAGCAATTTTCAAGAATTTATTTAAATTGTACTCGTATATATATTTTGAGGATTCAATTAGTCATTCTAAATACTACACTTTTGTGTATATTTGAATAAAATAATAGGAGTCCTTCGAGCAAAATGAAAAACTTGAATTTTTAGTTTGTGTATGTACGAGTATTTTTAAAAAAGAAATTTGCTAGTTGATGCAGTGTTGCGAATTTTTGAATTAAAAAAATCATTAAGTTATAAGCTACTAAGTTATTTATGAATTTAAAAAGAATAATTCACAACTTATAAGTGACTTATGAATTATATAAAAATTAATTCATAAGCTAGTTGGTAGATTGGAAATTCTTAAGCTTGTTTTCATTACATAATTATTTAATTATTAACGAAAGTAGTTTTCAAGCTTTTGGAGAATTTTTGACAAAGACTTTGAAATTCGACTAATTTGCAAAGCAAATTCAAACAACAAATATAAATAGGTAATTGTATTTTATTTTTATTTCTTTTTTGTAAAACATATATTTTTGAAGTAACACACATATGTATAAGCATTTAATTTTTTTTTGCGTTATCATATTTTAAGTGAATTGATTTTTTTTATAGTTTTTTTTTTTGTAAAATTTTGTTAAGTACCTAAAAATAATTTAATGTATATTTTCAATAAAACTGAAAAAAAAACTTCCGTTTTCTTAAGGAAGTACTTCGAAACTTTAGGGTCCTGCTTAGTAAGTATAATAAGATTTTGAATCAATTTTTAGCTTTCAAATCTGGTTAGTAAATCATAAAATGATCATGCTAGCTTATAAATTTTCCAATTCATAATTTTTATAACCAGAATTCACCCATTTTTTAATTCATTAGTCACTTCACTTGCTCATGACTTGATTTTTTTTAATTCATTAGTCAATTAATAGGTTTGAATTAATTTTTTTTAAGTCATAAGTCACCACTAACTAGCTTGTGGATTAAAGCCTAGCTTAAGCTACGACTGAATTAAGCTTTTGCAACTTTGAGTTGATGTGCATTTTAAACAGAAAAATATTTTCGTAACGGATTTTAATCCTTGACGTAAAAGGTTTTAAAGGAAAGGACGAGCTTGCTTTCAATTCCATTATTTTTTTTACGTATCCAATTTAACTTTGTTATTTCATGGTTTCATCACAAAGACATTTATGTACATATACATACATTATATTATGACCTATATAAGTATACGTCAAAATAAAAATAGTTGAAACATTGCGAGTCGAATTATTAAAGTTTAAATATTTGAAACTGCGCTACATCAATCATAAGAATCGCAAAATATAAAACGTATGTAGACAGATACTCGTTTTTTTTTGTTTAAAGTTCGATTGACTTTTAACATCTATCAATACTGCACGTACAACAATTTATAGATATATGTGTACCTGTACTTGTGTACAGTAGCTCCCATTGATATTTAAATGGAGCATGCAAAAGGACTATTTTTAGAATAACCTTGCAAAATATGAGGGAGTTAAAAACATACTATGTAGGTGTCATGAAATAGAGGGATTGATACAAAGAACTCAAATTAGCTGGTCCTCAAAGAGAATTCCTGATTAGAATGCAATCAAATTGTGTCATAAAAAATGGAGAGAAAATTTTTTACTTATAATAAGTAAAATTCATCTTGCGATAATGATCACAATATAATGTGACTAATCTACAGGGAGTATATAGCTATTAATTTATGCGGGGTTTTTAGGGCTATGATTTCTGGGATCATCTCTGCTTTGACACTTTTCATGTGTCAATAATATTCAAAAAATTGAGTAATTGAGTGAATCACAAGGTTCTTAGTAGATACAGCTAAACATATTTTCAAAGTTGTTTTGTAATTAATTTTATACATAAACAAATAAAGTTTTTAAAAATACATATGTAAATGCAATTTTTAAGTATTTAGCAATATAAATTTAAAACTTAAAAAAATTTTTTTCTAAAATCATCCACCCGTTTTCTAATAATATTAAATTTTCAAAAAAATGTTTTTTTAGTTTTAAAAATTCAAACAAATATTTTTCAAAAAGAGTATTTAAATGACATTCTTTATAAATATTTTAATCAAATTCCTTTGAAATGGAAATTAGACAGTCGAAAAAAAAATTCTATAGCAGGTACCATTTGGATGCAAGTACATTGTATGTAATTTTTTTATCCCAAAATGTAGTATATAGCTGTGATTGTGCACTGGCTTATTTTTATCAAAATCGTTTGAGCAGTTCTTGAGTTAATTAAAATCAACCTTTGTATTATGAATGAATCAATGAATAATTTCTTGTTTTTAGTTGCACTGTGACCTTAAGATCTATTGTGTCAAAATGTATTGGTGACAAAATGCTACTGCTCATTTACAGCTCTTCCTCCAAATTCATTCCATTGAGGAAACTTAGTATTTCGAGATTTCGAGTATTTTTAGAGAGGTTTGTTCATTCTCTTCTATTTGGTTACAGCCCAGATATCTGTGTCCTTGTTCTATAAGTGTTGCACTATTACCAAAAATTGTGGTCAGGTGTTGTGCCCTCAGCGTTGCAAGACAAAAATACTGAGGTGTCTTCTTAAGTTGCACTGGCCCTTGAGGGTACCCGTTATAATTCTTAGCTTATTCCTACTTAAGCTAATCTACTATTATCTAATCTTTAAGTCTCCTCTACTGTTTTGATTTTATTTGTAATAACATTTTCTCTTAATCCACAGTAGAGCTCTGGAACTATTAGGAATGTTGTTTATCCAATTTTTACCTCTTGATTGCCATAGACACAATTTTCCTCAATGGCGTTAACTTTCGGCTGGAAAATGCTAGTAGATTATCCAATAAGTAGGGAACATTTGGTTCGTATTTCAAAAATTCCTGCCCTAGTCCCTTCGATTGTTCTTCTCGATTCAGTGTACCACTTGATGACATTTGAATTTGATTTAAGGGTGTAGTTCACTAATTCGACTAACCACTATTTTTTTTAACTTGTTGGAAAGTTTTTAAATTTTTCAATATGTCATTTCTTGTGAATTTAAGAAAATTTGTTACTGTGGTGTGGGCTTGCAGATCGAATTTCTTTCGCTAAGACCAATGCACTTTCCCATTTCAATATGTTCATTTTCGAATCTTATGATAGCTTCCAGAGCAGAGCAATCAAGTGAAGTATTACCTCCGTTGCTGCTGTTGGACATGTTTTAAGTGCTCCGGTAATGCATTCACATTGTTTGCTACAAAAATGATTTAAAAAAAATATAGAATACCTGCGGACCCAGCGAACTTCGTCTAGCCCCAATTTAATTTTTCATATAAACCCTAGAAATATATATGCCTATAATAAGGCACATATAGTTCAAATTGCAATGTGATGTATTGGAATTGAATCGAAATCAGTAGAGACTGATATGATAATAAATGTTTTTCTACTTGTGTCCGGCGCAAAAACAAACAACGAAGAAGGTTTACCAATACGCGAACAGGCAACGTACAGCTGACCGTGTGAAAAACAGCGGAGTTCGATATTTGCTCTAGACAGACATACATTTTTCTGAAATTTTGTTTTTAAATTTATATTATCAAATATTTAAAATGTTCATACCAATAAAAAAATTAGTGAAAACGACCTTAAAAATAAATTTAGTCGTTTCCATTAAGAATATTTTGCATATACCGAATGTGATCGAACATAGGAGCAAGTACGTGCGATCCAGTCGTGCATTTTTTTTTTTGAAGTGGCAACGCTATTTCTCGTATAAAAAATGTCGAATAGCACAAGATTTGGGGACCGATGTGACCGTTCCTTGTGTCTGCAAAATAGTTAGAACCATATTTTATGTGAATGTGACATTTTTGAGTTTTTGTTTTATTCATATTCAATAAATTAAATAAACCTCTTTAAATGCTCGATGAGTGTTGTTCTAATTTTTAATTTAAATATTTTATTATTTTCCTATTGTAAACAAAAAAATAACTAACAAACTAATGATAGGTAAATGTAAATGCATATAATCAAGCTATAGTGATCAAGATCGGGTGTCGTACGAAACCCCCCATCCCAAAATCCCCATTGGACAAAATCCCCAACAAATATAATCCAACTAGCCAATATCCCCACATACATAATACACATCAACAAAATCCCCAACGAAACAATCTTTTTTTGCCAAAATCCCCACGGAATCCCCAAGTCCACAGTATCCGGTCCGTGCACATCTTAATTATGTGCACTTAGTTTTCAAAAAAAATCTAATGAAATTCTCTTATTGTGATAGTAATGGGTGTTAAAAAGTAACAGTTTCTAAATAATCAGTTACTATTAATGCATGCACTTTTCGGTCTGACTTTCGTTCTCGTGGTGCGTAGTCAAACTTTTTTGTGAATTGTTGCTTTCCGTTTTATTTAATACTTTAAGAGAAACTTATTTTGTTTGCATTATTTTAACATATTAACTACTTATATTATGGCTATGTATTTGTTTTCTTAAAATAAAAAAAATTTAGTTTACTCTTTGAATTACAATTCATGCAATATAAATTAAGGCAGATATCCCCAAAACAAATATGTTCAAGTAGTGAATCCTGCGATGAATTGGCGTGCGCGATTTCACCGCATGATTCACTACTTGAACATATGTATTTGTTTTGAGGATATTGGCATGGGGATTTTTGGCTTGGTCATTCTTTCTTTGGGGATTTTGAGGCTTGCGTTTTTAATTTGGGGATTTCGGAATTGGGGATTTCACCTTGGGGATTATGTCTTAGGGAAAATGTCACCAACTCATCAAGATCCAGTCGTATATAGATTTTACTTTGTTGTATGTATTGGCATTGAAAAACCTCCAAAAATCTGTGTATATATGTGCTACAAATATGCACGTATATAATGTACCTAATGACATCCTCAGAACTAAAAAAAATTTAGATTAAAAATCTTAGAGAGCTAAGTTTTATGTACCTTTCCCGTTACTTTATTTTTTTCTTACTATCTAAAAACTTGCTTCATTTTTTTAAATGAAATTTCTACGACGGACGTGAACTTTGTGCCGGACTTTTAAAGCCGCCAAAAAAAGTACATCTTTACCAAAATAAATCTCACTACAATAGTCCATTGTTGTACTCTCCTTTACTTTCGAACGGCCATGCATTACAAAGCATTTCCTCCTTTTTTCGTGGTATAATGAAATAACTCAGCATAAACATTTTTAGAATTTCAATGGGAGTTTGTTGAAAAGTTTTTAGACAAGAGGTTTTTATCATTTTGTCATCTCTTTGAGGACCATTTTACTGCCGCTAGATATTATTACAACAAAGAAGAACTGAGTTGCTTTTAACACTGGAATAAAAAAAAAAACAATGTTGAAAGTTCTAAGACCGTCAAACAACTAAATATGTAAATAACTTTCCCCGAAATAAATTTCTAAGATCCAACACATTTATAAAACAAAACTGCCCAAAGGAGAAAGCTTTAATGAGAGGAACATATTATGAAAATTCTTCCTTCATACAGTTTGCAGTCTACTTTTTGTTTCAATGTCAGATAAACATGCAAATAATAATATATTTAAGGAAGGGTAGGAACAATGACAAATGTGGAAGGATTTTGTTTCAACGAAGTTCTTTCATTCTTTACTTTAATACTAGGACTCATTTTTACTTGGAATATAAACGGTGATTTTTTAAGAGCTTGGTTTTTGAAAATTCAAAAAAACACAGAAACTTGTAAAAAGTGAATGAAATTTTTATTTGGATCGATAAATCAATTTCTGCCATTTACTTTTTAAAAATAATTTCACTTAAATGTTGCCCGCGGCTACGCCTCAGGTGGTCCATTCTGAAGGTCCAATTTTGGCAAACTTTTTCACACATTTCGGCCGGAATCTCACCAATGACGCGTTCAATGTTGGCTTCCAAGGCAGCAATCGTGTTTGGCTTGTCCCCATAGACAATAGACTTAACATAGCCCCACAAAAAATAGTCTAACGGGGTCAAATCACATGATCTTGGTGGCCAATTGACTGCGCCAAAACGTGAGATCAACTGCTCACCAAATTCGCCTCTCAATTGATGCATGGTTT
This sequence comes from Philhelius pedissequus, assembly GCA_910595825.1. NCBI lineage: Eukaryota > Metazoa > Arthropoda > Insecta > Diptera > Syrphidae > Philhelius > Philhelius pedissequus. Next base: position 70,470,804 of record OU343160.1, on the reverse strand, counting down.
CGCTTAGCTTGCGAAACACATTTTTCACAGAGCACGAATTTTGATAATAAATTTCAATAATTTGCAAACGTTGTTCAGGCGTAAGTCTATTCATAATGAAATGGCAAACAATACTGAATCGAAATGTCAAATGTTCGTGGAATTTGTTATGTGTGATCTGTCAAAAATATAAACGTCAAAAACCAAGTAGCAAAAAAATCACCCGTTACATACATAGGTACTCTAGGGCAAGTTTTGCATTTGGAAAAAAATCGAACTCGAGATTTTGATCAAACTTGACATAACAATGATGGAGAACACCAAAAAAGTGGGTCCCGCAATTCATCTGTCTGTCTGTAGAATGATCTACAGCCTAAATGGCTGAAGCGTTTGAAATCTATTTCCTTTCGCAAAATATTTTTTTTGGAATTTTGAAAACAAAAAAATATTTTTTTTTTAAATTGAATATTTCGAAAACGGGTTGGTAATTTTTTTTTTGAAATTTTGTTTTTAAATTTATATTATTATATAAGTAAAATTACCATACCATTTTTTTTTTTAGAAAAAAAGGAAAGAAATTTTGTACATAAAACATTAAGTAAAAAATTACTTTAAAAATATATTTAGTCGTTTCTATTAAGAATTTTTTGCATACGATGTGATCGAAAATAAGAGCAAGTAAGATCCAGTAGTGCATTTTATTTTTCGTGTTTTGATTTTATTTTATTCTATTTGTAGGAAACAATTTGTATAAACTAGCATGTATTCACAAGCTGCTTGAATGATTGTGTGATATTCAACTGCAAGATCATTATCTGCAATCGATATGGTATCTAATTTACTTGCATTTATGTATAGGTCTCATTAATGTTAGAATTTGACCCATAAATCGACTGCATCAAAACTTACAAATTGCGCATTTTAATGAGCTTTCGCGCGATATCATCCCATTCAAGGCCTTTGGGCTTACTCGCTTAGATTTCTACATATCTTAACAACTCAAATTCAGGGGCTATTTTTCAGGTCCTTTCATTACCAAATCGTCGGTTCCTCAAAGTCAGGAAAGTCCTTGATCGATTAATTTTTGTTATTACTTACGAACTACTTACTCTACGCAAGGGGCAATTTGCTCAATTTAAATGGTTCAACATAAGTCAAGGATATCACTAACCTTAGCACAGTTTGCAACCTTAAAGCAAAAGAGGATTGGTTTCATTTTATAGCGGTTTGTCCGATCTATAAAGAATTCCGACTTTAGCTTTTTGGTAGCCTTTCATTAAACATGGAACATGTTAAACATATTTTGAATGGGCCAGATTGGAAAACTCTGTACAAGTATATGAAATCAGTTAAAAAATATAGATTATTAATTTTAAATGAATTCCAATGATTAAATTATATAAGTACATATCTACTAAATCTATCATGCTCTTCTAACTTCTTCTATATTATTTATGTAACTTACTTCTTTTTGCTGACCCCAAAATGAGCCAAACAGACAAATGTAAAAAAAAAATGCAAACAAACAAAATTGTAAACAAAATTGTGAAATAATAAATGAATCTATCTATCTATCTATCTATCTATCTGTCATTTCAAAATTGTTTTTTGAGTCTCTTATATGTAATGTCTTGTCGTTTAACTGTAGATCTATTATTTTTATTAGTGACAGTCAACATGGTTTCGTTCAAAATAAGTCTGCCGTTCCAAACTTGTTTAATTTCACTTCATTTTGTATTGACTCATTTGAAAAGGACAAGCCGGTATATTGTGTATTTACTGATTTCGGTAAAGCTTTTGACAAACTGCGTCAAAAAAATTTATTAATAAAACTTAAAGCCTTGGGCTTCAAACTTCAATGAACGTTTTTACTTGCGATTTTAGGTACTATAAGGCAAGTTATGCATTCGTAAAAAAAAAAAATTTTTCTAAGAATCAAACATGACATTACGATCATAGAGAACACCAAAAAAGTGGGTCCCGCAATTCCGTCTGTTTGTCTGTATGTAGAACGATCTACATCCTAAACTGCTGAACCGATTTTGTTCAAACTTGGTGCTTAGGCGTTTTAGGTGAATGTCCAAATTTGATTTTTAAATCGTCGTTTTAGCCCCAAAAATAACGGTACTTGCCATACAAATTTTTCTACCATCTTAATTATCTCGAAAACGGCTATAACGATCTTAAGAAAAATTGGTGTGTGTACTACTTCGGATATGGTCTATATTTTGGCCAAATTTTTTTTCAAATATTTTGTTATTAACGGTACCATTTTATTGATTTTCGAATTTCTCATAAACGGCTCAACGGATTTCGATTAAAATTTTTATACAGGAGTAACTTCAAATTCTAAACAATACAGAATTTTTTTTGAAAATTCAAAATTTTGAAAACGAGGGACGATTTTTTTCCGAAAATTTGTATTTGAATTTATATTGTTAAATATTTAAAATTTTAATACCAATTTCTTTTTTGAAAATGTTTGAGAATTATTATATATAAAAAATTAATTGAAAAACGACTTTAAAAATACATTAAGCCTTTTCTATTAAGAATCTTTTGCATATAATGTGATCGAACATAGGAGCAAGTACGTGCGATCCAGTCGTGCATTTTATTTAATATGAATTGCTTCTTATTAAGAAAATAGAAGTTATGCTGTTAGTGAGTGTAGTGAGTGTTCCGAACAATTTTATGTAAATTCTGGTGTTCCACAGGGAAGCCACTAGGGCTCTTTATTGTTTACTTTATATATGTATAAATGATGTGACCTCGATTATTAAAAAACTCTTCTGTTCTCATTTATGCCGACGATATAAAATTCTTGAAAGAAATATCTCCAATTAATGACTGTCAACAACTGCAAGGAGATTTTCAAAACTTGAGGGAATCGCGCAATAGAGGTTGCTTTCTTTTAAATCTTGACGATTGTAGAACAATGAGTTTTACATGAAAAAAGAAAATAGTTTCGTATAATTACACATTTGACTCTTTTTCTTTACCTAGACCATAACCAAATAAGATATTTTATGCGAAGTTTAGCAGGGATATGCCTCTATATATTGGTGCCCTATCAAAACATATCTCCCATCTTTGCCGACATCGGATGGTAGTCCAGTTTTGTTGTGCTGCCAGCTTGTCATTAAATACTACTCCGGAATTTTTTATTTTAAAGTCATTGGTAACAGCATCAATTTTAAAATTTAGAAATAAAGAGTGGAATAAAAAACTTTGTTCATTACATCCTTCTGCAAAACCCTTTTGGAACATTTATAAAATAATTAAAAAAAAAAACAGTCAAATACCACCGCTCGAGTCATCAGGTATAGTCTTCACTTCTAATGAAGAAAAAGCAAATGCATTTGCAAATACTTTTGCTAATAATCATATTTCACCTTTAAATCTTAACTTCGACCCAGTTCTGACTAACCTCGTAGACACATCTATCAGTGAATTTAATAGAACTGCAATAAACTTTTCGGCTAATGAGCCAATTTTTTCAGAAGATATAGAGTATTTAATATGTGATCTGCGGAACCAAAAATCTCCGGGAATTGATGGCATAAAAAATCAATTTCTTAAAGAACTACCCATGAGTGGATTTGTATATCTAACTGGGGTAATAAATGTACGTTTGAGAAGTCAATATTTCCCATTAAAATGGAAGATAGTAAAAGTTGTCCCAATTTTAAAGCCAGGTACACCCCGAAGTGATCCTGTGAGTTATAGACCGATAAGTCTACTGAGTAGTATGAGCAAGATTTTTGAAAAGGTTATTCGAAGCAAATTAGAATTTTTTCTGAATGATAAGAATGTAATACCAATGCATCAATTTGGTTTCAGGAAAGAGCATAATACGTCGCATCACATTCTTAGAATCTGCAGACATGTGAAAGAAAAATTCAACCAACAAAAATCTACTGGACTAGTTCTACTAGATGTGGAAAAAGCTTTTGATATAGTATGGCATCATGCACTCATAAACAAGCTTATTATGATGCATAGAACTAACAACATGTGATTGAGTAAAACTAGTATACCGAAATATGACAATGGATAAAAAAAATAATGTGAATTATAAGGGACATATATAAATAAGACACGGAAATTTCTCCGCATTAGTTCAGCCGCCATCCCTGGAGATAAAATCTGAGACAACAACCACCTACAACTCCGAATATCGCGCCACACATCTTTCCTATCATTCTCTCTCTTCCTTAACCTCACCCTCACGCCCGCGCTGTGTTGAAACATTTAAAGGGTATTCATAATCCATTGAGCGCGTGTAGATTATAAAAAAAAAGAAAAAGAAAGAATTGCTCTTTACCCAGCAGCAATTTAAATATAAATAACTGTGATATCCCATGGATCAACTCTTTTAAGTACTTAGGTGTCCACTTAGACAAGAAGTTGACCTTTAAGGAACACACACTAATGACAACGAATAAAATAGATATTGGTATTAAACTGTTATACCCGCTTATCAACCGGAAGTCGTTATTAAGTAAACACAACAAACTAATCATTTTTAAGATCGTTTTTCAAGCGATATTATTATATGGATCACCTGTTTGGGGAAACTGTGCTGAAATGCATAAGAAAAAATTACAAATCTTAAAAAATAAAATTTTAAAAATGATTCGAAAGGTCCTATGACATTTTTTAACTCAGGAGTTACACGAAAGGGCAAACGCGTTAAAAATACACAGAAAAATTGAAGTTCGCAATGAATTTTTTTAAAAAAAATGTGAATCAAGTGAAAACACTCTTATAAGAAACCTAATTTAACAAAAAAAAAAAAACAAAAGAATTTATATAAAGGGTCCGCCATATAACTTTTTTTTTTCAACTAGTGCTTATTTCGTGAATGGTAACACTAAGCTCATGTCTGATTTGACATATAATTAGTTTTATCCTTCCGCTGAACGAATATAATTGTGTATACGCTTGAACAACGCTCGCTAAGTGGGCCTGCGATCGACTTAAAAAAGATGCCGATTTTGCCAAAAAAATCATCTTTTCAGATGAAGCTCATTTTGATCTTGGCGGGTATGTAAACAAGCAAAATTGTCGCATTTGGGGCACAGAAAACCCGCTCGCATACATTGAAAAGCCGATACACCCAAAACGAGTCACTTTTTGTTGCGGATTTTGGTCCAGAGGCATAATTTTCTTCGAAAATGAGAAAGGAGTGGCCTTTACAGTCAATGGCGATCGTTATCGGGCCATGTTGAACGAATTTTTGTTCACAAAAATTGAAGAGGAGGATATTGGCAATATTTGCTTTCAACAGGACGGCGCTACGTGCCACACAGCCGAATCTACACTCGATGTTTTGCGCCCTGTTTTTGAAGATCGCATTATCAGCCGCTGAGCTGATGTCGTTTGGCCACCTCGGAGCTGCGATTTGACACCGTTGGACTATTATTTGTGGGGTGCCGTAAAAGATAAGTGTTACGCCGACAAGCCAGAGACAATTGACGCTTTAAAGGACAATATTCGTGAAGTCATTGGTGAAATACAGCTGCAAATAATCGATAATGTGCTTGGACCGATCGTGTAGGCTACTGCATGGCCAGCCGAGGCAGCCATTTGAATGAAATTATTTTCCATTATTAACCGGAACGATTGTACTTTCAAATAAAAGAAGAAATTTGCGAAAACGTTTAGTATTTTTTTTATAGCATTTTCAAAAAAAAGGTTATTTGGCGGACCCTTTATTAAGCAAAAAAAATGTTAATAATATCAAAAATATTTATACTAGGTTTCATTATTGTTTCCTTTCTTGATTATTTCTTTTTATAACTTAACTTATTTATTTGTGTATTTTGTTTTACTTATTTAATTATAATTTACTCTATATTTACATATTTATTTACTGTATTTTTCATATGATAATTTACTTATTTGCTTGTTTATTTATTTTATTACTTGCTTGTTTACTGATTTATTTATTTATTTACTTATTTATTAATAAATTTATTTCTGAATGTATTTATTTATTTACTTGTTTGTTTATTTATTTATTTATATATTTCATTTTTCCTATTATATATATTTATTTATTTATTTACTTATTTATTAATAAATTTATTTATTTATGTATTTGTTTACTTGTTTGTTTATTTATTTATTTATATATTTTATTATGTTCTAATACATATTTGTTTATATATTTATTGATTTATTTATTTATGTATAATTATTTATAATGTTCTGAATAAGTATTCAGTTATTATTAGATTTAAGCTTTACCTGTGATATATGTAATTATAAAAAAATCTCAAATGAAGGTTTTAGTAATCTTTTTCCTTTGATTTTATAAATATTAAAACGTAAGCTTTTCAGAAACCTAATATTGATTTTCCAGTAGTAAGATACAACTTGTTATCATATCTCTGTGCTATGAAATGACTTTAAAATATTGTTAACTATGTAATTCTTCTTTTCGAAACAATAAAAAAGTATCTATCTATCTAAAAAGTCATACTTTGTCAGTTTATATGAAATCAACATTTTCACAAAGTATGTATAAACATAGCGTCTATTTAAAGCAATATTTTTCTCATTTAATTTATGATATCCTTCCACGCTTTGTACAACCAATAAAACTCAGATTCTTTAATTGCTTTCAACCAAAATGTTGACTCTCTTAAATTCTTTATTAAATTATACCATTTTAGTAAAAATAACTTCAGATAATTAAAAAATATAATTATGACTAAATTCATTTAACAAAAAATTAAAACAACAACACCACATGTGTATTTATAGCCATTTTATTGTTTTATTCTCCAATGGTTGCAATTGAATTATTTTCTGTCTGACCTACATTCCTGAAAAATGGTCCTGCTACGCTATGCCGATGCCGTTTTAAACGTGAAATGAATATAAAATCAATATTAAACAGTGGCGGATTTCCAAATTTGCCGCCGTAGACTATTCAATTCTTGCGGCTTTTAGAAATCTGAACTCTTATTTTAAAATGTTATCAATTACATTTATTCAATTGAATAGTAATCTTATGATTTGTATTCTTTATATCAGTTTTTCCTCTCACTAAGCATGATTATTAGCTAGGGGATCACTGTGAATTTCAAGATTATTTTTTATAATCCACGCTTTACTGAGGATTCTATGATTAATAAATTTTGGATATACTATTGAGCTTAAAGAAACTTGCTCTTATGTTCGATCACATTGTATGAAAACGAATTCTATTAAAAATATAAATATATTTTTAAACTCGTGTTTTACTTAATTTTTTATATATACAGCATTTCTTTATATAAATTTATATGATTTTAAGGATACAAAAAAATATTTATAAAAAATATTGGTATGCAGTATAAATTGGGCTATACCTACACCTATATACAGTGATGGAAAAAATAATAGAAACAAGATTCTTCTCTGTCTTTTATTCAAACGAAAATTTTATCCGGGAGAGGACGAAAATTAAATCTGCACAGATTAATTATCAGTAATCTACTCGTATATATATAAAAGAAAGGCGTGTTAGTTACACTTTTAATAACTCAAGAGCTGCTGAACCGATTTGGCTGAAAATTGGTAAGGAGGTAGCTTAGAACCAGGAGACGGTCATAAGATACTTTTTATCCCGTTCAACCGCGTTCCCGTGTGATATGACATAAAGCGTCAAAGAGAATGCAAGTCATTATAAAACGTGGTATAACAAAAACGCATCTGACACTGAATAAAAAAAACCCAAATAACAGCTAAACGTAGTTTTGTCTATGGTCGAGTATGGTTAAAAATTTGATAGTTATAATTTTTTTCAGATATCAATAATCGGTAATAATAAGAGAATGCTTTTATTTGCGATTGATGCTGGTAAATGTGGGTGGGCCAACGCATTTGAGACACTACGGATTGGCAATAGTATACTATTTCCAACGTATCGTACTGCACGTGAATAACTCAATTTAATAGAAAACGATACCCATTGGGATTCGACAATAATTGAAGCCACTATCTGCATCTCCAAGTCAGACACGCACATTATTTGCTATCATCATTTCGACATGCTCTCTATCGAATCTAATCTGTGGCACAAATACAAGGATAAAATGTCAGGCGAAGACATCTCAGTTCCAGAAATCACGATATGAATGAGGAGATACACAATCGGGCTTTACTCTTGATCGAAGACATGTGTTACCTCATGTACGGTAGTTTATTAGTCAGGTTAGGAATGCCAGCGCCAAATCGAGAAATGTATGACACATTTAATATATAATTGAAACGGGAACGTGAATATGATCAGACAAAAAAATTAAGTTTGTGTTACATTAATGAAGGCTATTGATGATGGTTTATATTTCTGGATGCCCATGGCGGAACTGTAAGACATTCCTCATGTCAGTAGTTTTAGCCACTGTATGATATCGAAGTTGCACTTGCTTCTTTTGGAATAGCAGCCACATTGTTAGAAGGATCCCGTACTGCTCAATCAGCATTAAAATTGCATTTAAATCTTCAAACTATTGAAGAACCAACATGTATATTGCAAATAACTCAGAAATGGCCAAAGTTTTATCAGTATCAAAAATCATCATCTGGGACGAATGAACATTAAAAGATCTAAGCAATGACTCAAGATGGTTTTAAGAGCAATGATTTTACTGTCTGCCGATTTCCGGCAAACACTGTCCAAGACCAACGGCTGCCGAATAAATAGCCTCAAATCATCGAATTTTTGGCGCTATGTGTAGAAACTTCAGCTGGCAACAAACATGAGAGTTGCGTTTCTTAGGTCCGTTTGCTGATACGAATCATAAATATTTAGGTTCAACTTAAAACGCTTAGGGGATACTTTTTCCTCTGCGCTAACTGTCACATAAGTTCTTAAGTATAACTTAAATGCTTAAGTTGTGTATCAGTAATCGGGCCATAATGATACATCTGCTGAAGATTTCTCTGAGTAATTGCTGAATATGGGTAATGGTCGAGTTCCTGTCGACGAATCGAGAGATTGATTACATTTCCTGATAATCTCTAGAACTTTATCTCTTCGAAAGACGAACTTATCAACAAAGTGTTCCCAAACATAATTATGTAATAACTGCAAAAATAGTGAATGGTTGAGTGAACGAGCAATTTTAGCGGATAAGAATAACTATGTAAATGACCTAAGCTAAATAATTCAGAATGAGATCATTGGAACAATGCATTCATTCAAATCTATTGACTGTGTAACAAATATGACCGCCACCAACTATCCAATTGAATTTTTTAACTCCTTGGATGTGCCTGGCTTACCACCGCACAATTAAACCTAAAGGTTGGCTCCATAGTAATCTTGCTTCGAAACATAAACCAATCAAAACTGTGCAACGGTACGCGTTTGGTGTTAAGTAAATTGATGAACAATGTGATTTACGCGACGATACTCAAAGGAAAATTCGAAGGAAAGGAAGTTCTCATTCCGAAAATCCCTATTATCTCAACCAATATGCGGCTTGAGTTTAAAATACTTCAATTTCCGACCCGTCTTCTCCATTCGTCATGACTATTATTAAATCACAAGGCCAATCCTTGAAAGTTTGGTTTGAATCTGGATTATCCTTGCTTTTCCCATGGTTAATTATATGTATAATGGGTCGGAAAATCATCTGATTTGTTTGTTCTAGCGCCTGATAATAAAACCAACAATGTCGTGTATTACAAGGTACTTAACTGAAGAGGGCAACCTATGCCCCACAATACATAAACAATAAAGGATCATTATATTACTTATTTTTTTTTTATTAGTATTTCCTAAACAAAAATTGAACTTACTAAAATCCTTATGCTTTTTTATTGAATCTAAGGCGGAACATAGTTCGCCGGGTCAGCTAGTATTAAATAAGTAGAACATTAAATTGTTTAATAAAAACAAACAAAATGGTGAAAAAAACACAAGAATAATTGGTTATTCTGTATTTTATTATATTCTTTTTTTTTGGAAAGAAGTTACTTAACGGTGATCCTGGTTAATAATCTTCTAGTACTTGGTCTTATACAATTATTTTTAAGAACGGATTCACATCTTCGGCCCATGGAATGAACCAGCTTAGCACATGTCTCGGCAGGTATGGAGTACCATACATTTTGAATGTGTGACCATAGTTCTTCCCTATTTTTGGCCCTGGAGTATCCAATCTTTCGTTTAAGTACACCCCATAGATGTGTTATGGGGTTAAGATCGGGGGACTGTGATGGCTAATTCGCAACATTTATTTTATTTTGTTGACAGAGATGGGTGCTTGAGATGGTTATCCTACTTGAATCCCATTTAATCGGGATGTCCTCATCGGCAAATGGCAGCATTACTGTATTAAGGATGCGTATGTAGGCTACAGCACACACTTGATCCCTTATCCAAAAAATTGGGCCAACTCCAGAATCTGTTTAACTGTCTTCTTCGTTTACTTTGGATCATATTCTGAATTTTTTGGTCGTCTGACATTCATTTTTCCATCCGAACCAAACAAATTTATTTTCGTTTCAGCCGCCCATAACACGTTGTTCCAGTTTGAAAATTTCGAAAGAATCGGTTAAGCCATTTATGAGATAATCGAAAGAAAAAAAATCTAACTAGAGATTTTAATCAAAGTTGGTATTACGATGATAGAGAACACCAACAATGTGGGCCCGGCAATTCCGTCTGTCTGTCTGTCTGTAGAACGATCTACAGCCTGAGCTGCTGAATCGATTTTGTTCAAACTTGGTAGTTAGGCGTCTTAGGTGATTGTCCAAAATAGATTTTTGAATCGTCGTTTTAGCCCCAAAAATAACGGTACTTGCCATACAAATTTTTCTACCATCTAAATTATATCGAAAATGGCTCTAACGATTTCAATAGAAATTGGTGTGTGTACTAACTTGAGTATGGTCTACATTTTGGCGGAAGAAATTGTAAAAATATTTTATTATTAACGGTACCTACCATACAACCATGTTATTGCTTTTCGACTTTCTCTTACAGGATCTCCTCCAAATTCTTAATAATACTGCATTACAAAATTTTTTTTTTGAAAATTCAATATTTCGGAAATGGGTTGGCGATTTTTTCTGAATTTTAGTTTTTAAATTTATGTATATTATTAAATATTTAAAATGTCATACCAATTTTTAGAAAAAAATTAAGAATTTTTATACATATATAACAAATTAAGTGAAAATCGACGTGAAAAATACTTTTAGCCGTTTCCATTAAGAATGTTTTGCGTATAATGTGATCGAACATAGCAGCAAATATGTGCGATCTAGTCGTGCATTTTATTTTAGTCAAAATCGTAAAAGCCGTTTTCGAGAAATATAGGATTTACCGTAATGGTTATATGGCAGGTAACCTTAAAAAAATTCAATTTCCCCTCTGTACAATAGCTACAACACTTTATATACCAAGTTTGAGGCAATTCGGCTGACCCGTTTGAGCTGTAGGTGTCTATAATTATGTACATACGGACAGACAGACAGACAAATATACAGACGGATAATATTTTTGGACCATCTTTTCTTTCAATCTCAAAACTTTTTTTTCGACGAATGCATAACTTGCCTTATAGAAACTATAATCGCAAGTTAAAACCTTAGGCCAAATTTGCCGCCCTCGAAAATTTGCCGCCATAGGCTCCAGCCCTCTCAGTCTTCTGGTGAATCCAGCGCTGCTGATATTAAAGCTCAGCAAGGACCAAGGACATTATACGCTCTTAACAATATAGAAATATAGTTTCACCGTCTGGTATCGACAGAAAAACCTCTCTAATATGGTAAATGTGTGGTCCATGATGGCTTGTGGTGTAGTGTGATCTGATAATGTGGTTTGGTCTTATTGTCACAAATTACGTGCACGAGTTACTTCATTTTGAGTACCAACTTCAGTGTAGTTTGAAAAAGTCGTTCACTTTGTATGTTGGAGCCAGATTTTTATGATATCAGCATATTTTTTTTACACATGCATTTTATGTTCTTTGTTGAAACGAGGATTCGTTTCCATAAGTAGATGTGAAGCGAAGATATTATAATTGAAGTTTTAGAGTGATGTGTGATAAAATAAGTAAAATGAGCGAGGTAATTGTGGCAGGAGTTTAATTAACAGCATTATGTTTTTTGATTGCTTTTATGAGTGTGCATCACTTTCGTTTTTATATTTTTTTAAAAGCAGATTCCTTATTAAGTGCTTGTTGGTACATACAGACATTTTTATTTGAAATAAACTGCTCAGATGAAGATAATTTCTTTCGTTCTGTAATGGTGTCCCAAATAAGTGAAAAAAAACTATTCCGTGGTAGGGCTGATTCTGACTAAACGGAGGCTTTCACAAATAAAAAAGATTTCTCGAAACGTAACAGGTGTCAATTGTTCACCATTTATCATTTGATATTTTGAGAAAGATTTATTCTTTTATTGATCCAGTGGCATAAGTATACCGGAGACTCGGCTTGGCTTGGATCAAGAGATGTCACATTATTGATTAATTCATCTCCCATATTATTCATATGTATCAAGGCTGCCTAGGAGCCAACAAAGAGTAACAGTTTTGGCTGATGAATATTGGTAAGGTAACTGTGCACCAGATTTGACTTTGTCTGACGACCAGAAAATTGTTTGAATTCTCACCTAGCTGACTATTCTTGCCTGTTTCACATTTGGTAATACCTTTTCTCTTTAGCGGACTCGTAAAATGCAAACACTTCCGCTTAACAGACACAAGAGTAATTTGGTACTTATTCTTTTTCTTGTAAAGGCAATTTTCACCGAATTCACATATTCTTATCATATCAATTGTGGGAAATAGTCCATGTGAATCGGTAGTGTTATGACATGGAATAATATCGTTTGTACTCCGAATCTGGTGTTCTGTGTAATCCAATGCAACGTCTAAGACACTATGCGTCTCAAACACCCGAACTTTTCCATTTGTAATGAGATAACGTTGAACCACACCGGGCATCTATATGCACTCATCGGCCTGATGAGGGTCATTTATACTCTGTTCAATTTATATTTTCAGTACAGGTATTATGGGAGAGCTTTTTCAAACACACTGGTGCCGGCTGGTGTTTGCATGACAAACAACTTAAGAAATTGCTACTGAAATATTCCCACCATGACGTGTCTTGACTCTCGCTTATATTGTTTATTTACAAAATAAGCAATTTGATTAAGAAGTACCATTAGTCCGTTGATGGAAATTCGAATTCCTTTTTCTATGGTTTTTACTATGAAGCTTTCATAATTGGAGCTTTCTTAGAGCTTTTGAGAGCATATATTTTAAGTTTAAGGAAAAAGGTGTTGCCGCTGTATGCTTTTCTGCTTATATCTTTTGTTTTTTTTTGAAAACGGTTAAAATATATAGATATTTTTAAAGGGAAAATTACTATTTGAGCAAGTTTTTGATGGCGTTCGGTTCACTAATTAATTGCAACTTTAAATTACTAAATATTTTTATTGTTCATAAACATTAAAATAAAATGAAGAATGTTTCGTGTATATAAATATAATATTTAAAATAGTATATGAGTTAATATTATTATTTTTGTGCTGCGTTTATTTACATTTAAAATGGCTTCAAGTTCTTCGAAGGACAGAACTTCCTTATTATACCTTATTTATACGTTTTTTTCTGTGATTTGTTTTCACTTTAAAATAGATTAGGACTTCTTGAGAACTCCTCAAAAACGCGCCTACTATCTTACTTCTTGGTGGTGTGCAGAAAGATAGATTAATTTTTATTTGCACTTAGTTTAAATTTTTTTAGATTTAGTTTACGATGCACATTTTTCTGTTCATGAAATCTAAATTAACAATTGGTAACTATACAGACATTTGTGAGAGAAATATGCCAATTTATAATGCTCACTACGGTAACCATGAGAAATGGAAAAGCTTTATAGAAATAGAGATAGCTATGAAAATATAAATTGAACAGTGTACGTATATAGTAAATCGACTTCACAATGTTTTGTCGGGGCAAATGCTCCCCTACCCAGACAGCACTTATATGTCTGGCGAAAAACAAATACTAAAATAACCAGATGCGAAGGTACTTTACTACACTTTTACTCGCCAGTGGATGTCCATGTGGCCCTACGTTCACCAGCTTTCCCCAGTTCATTTCTCCATTTTACCGAGTTAACCGCTCCCTACTGAAGGCTTTTTTAACATTTAAATCTGCGGTAGAAGTTACATTGACACTCTACCATTTAGCATGTCATAAAGCATTAAAAATTCAGCTTTAAGTTTAGATTTAAGCTACGTTAGTATCACTTGTATTAAGCTAAATAAATAAATAAATTACCATACGGTGATATTTTTGAATAGATCCCTATTAACAAGCTTTTCAAATACCTTGCTGATACTCGGAAGAAGACTTATCGACCGGAGATTCGCCGGATTGGAGTTATCCTTTCCCGGATGCACCACAGCTGTCTTCCACGGTTCCACCAAACGCATACTCTATAATATGCATTATTAAGCGCATTGTTAAATAGTGTGGTATAAATGTCTACTGCTTCCTGAGGTAAATGTCGTAGTACAATGTTGGATTTAAGATCTACTGCTGACTTGTTTTTCCTTTAATAAATTGAAAATGAGCTGGATTGCAGTCTTCGAAATTAACAGGGAAGTGTGTCCATTTCACTGGCGATTATGGGATTTGCCAAATGTTTATCGTTACAGAACCGGTAAATCCATGATTCTCCGATCGCCTTTTCAGTAAGTAGAAGTGGTTGAGCAGAGCTCTGGTTTCCAGATCATGATTGCGGCGAATGCGGGCATTCGCCTTGTAAACTTGCTGGAAAGCAGCCCCACAGCATCCACCTTCTCTGGAGGATCTTCAATTAGCCACATTTCCAATTCGGCGTCAAGCGCTATATCCACTGCTGCATTACCACTCCCACATTTATTCAGTAAAATTGCTAGGCTACAATGACAGGCAGTTCCTGCGAAATAGGAATACCACGATTATTTTTACTTGCTTTCTTTTGTTAAGGTTTTCAATTAAAAATGGATCCGTTGGTTTGTCAAATCTTGAAAAAATTGCAGCTCCTCAAGTCCTTCGAATGGATTTGCTTGAACTTTCTTTATTTTTGGCTTTCTAGAAAGATCAAAATCTTAAAAAATATAAAAATCTTTTTTTTCAGAAAATATTTTTTTTTAAATTTTTTGTCACGAAATATCAACTGCAGAAATTAAAGCTTAAAAAAGATATGGAAGGCTTTTGCTGTTTAATGTTTTCAAAGTTAGATGACCTCTTCATAGCTAAAGTATAACTTTTGTTGTTTAAAATTATCAAGAAGTTGATTATAATTTTAAAACTCATTTCTAGAGTCGACTTTTATCTTAAAACTGATGTAGAAAACGGAACTTCTTATTTTTTGCTTTAAAGGTGAATTACAGAATTGGGAGACATTGATTGTGGTTGAGAACCGAAAACTCAGTTTTATTTCAATAACTATAAAGCTGACAAACCTAACCTAACTTACTTCGTCTTGTGATTTACCAGCGAAAGCTGACACATGCCTTGACATCAATTTTTAAATTCATGCATTGACGTTGTGTAGAAAAAGTGAAAAAAATAAATTGTGTGATGACGTCAGAGATGCATGATGAACGATTACTTTGACCGTGCAATTATAGTTTTGGGGTTTTTACAGAAAACCTGTGCCAATCCTGGGTGAAGTTCAAAAGTTCAACGAACGGGACTAATTATTTCTCTCAGTAAAAGACGTTCCATAATGTCTTCTTTAAATTGGGTATTCTTTTTTATCTTAAAATGTATTGAATTTAAGCTGTATATATAATCTCAAGCCTGATGCCTGTTTCACAATTATCTACATCTGAAAGTGTGATTATGCATTTAACAATGTTAGGTGAGCTTAAATTTGAAGCAATAAAATAAATATACGCACATTGCTAGTATTTACAGTATTACTTTTTACTTGCGATATACAGGTGGCAAGTAATGGATTCGTAAAAACAATCAAACTCGATATATTGATAAAACTTGATTATGATGCTAGGGAAGACGAAAAGCATGAGTCCTGCAATACCGCCTGTCTGTCTGTCCTCGAGTCTACAGTCTACACGGTTGGATGGATTTGCTTCAAACTTGGTACTTGCTGTTTTTTCCGTAATATTCCCCCACGTTTTTTTTTCATCTTTTCTAAGACGATCATACATTTTTTTTTGCAAAAAAAAATCCTATTTTTCTTAAAAACTTTTCTTAAGTGCAGTTCACTTTCTAAAAAAAAAAATATTTTATTTTGTGTACTTATTAACGGTACTGCATTGCATACTCAAATTTTCAAAAACATAGTTTTTCGATTAAAAAAATAAACAATACCTATCTTGTTTTTTTTTATAAATAGGTTTTCTAAAAACCACTTTAACAGCTGAAAAACAACCTGTATTAATAGTTTACCAATTGCTTTTAAAAATAAATTTGGCTTACCTAAATAAAAAAACAGGACCTAGTTATTAACAAACAAATAATTTATTTATAAACAAAACGACAGACTGACAGACATACAGACGGACAGAATTTTTAGACCATCTTTTTTCGTCTTCGCTATCATCGTAATGTCATGTTTGATTGTTATCTCAAAACTTTTTCGACGAATGCATAACTTGCCTTATATATAGTTCCTATAATCGCAAGTAAAAAAGTTCTTATGGATTTTGTGGACAAAAAAAAACATTTTTTGAAGTTATACCTTGGGAGGGTAAGCTCTTCGTTGCGCCAGTCTGTCTGGCTTCCCTTTCTCTCATGCATACGAAGAACTTTTAAAGCTTTTCTCAAATTATTTTAAATAGCTATTTCAACTAAGATTAGTTTAAGTTATCACTTCTGTCGGGCGTCCGTAGACGCACATGTTTTTTTTTTGAAACAGCTCCAACGATTTTTTAATTTTTTTTTTGATATATTCACATTTGTCGAGGAATTCAAAATAAGGAGTACAAAAATCCCCTTAAGTGTGCGCTCATTACAAACAAAAAATAGCTTCTTTTTTCCCTCAAACATATATATTATGTAGGCCCTCATAAATTTATATATATCTATGTATCTATAAGACCACATGAATATTATGTATATTGTACTTGATGGGAGCTATATTAAGTCTGATTGTTTTAACGAATGAATTAAATCATATATCCAACAATTTAACATTGGTTAGTTATAACTTAAGAACGCATTGACATACAGAAGTCGATAATATGTCACAAGTTGCTCTTAGAAAATTTTGAGAAAAATAAAGGTTCTCGGAGTTATTGAACAAAATAAAATAAATTATTATTTTTAAGATGGTTGCATTTCCTTTTCGGTTCCACACTTACAACTTGGTTTTTTTGAACAAAAAATTTCCCCACACAAAAACATAAATTTATTACATTTTTTTTTTTTTTGAAAAAATGTACTACACCCAAATGCTTTCGACCATTTTTCTCCAAATATATCAATTGTACGATAAAAAGTGTCTTAATCTTTTTAGTGTAGAATGACAGGATCTACCACAACTTTTTTTTCAAAAAAACCTATGTTTTTCGAGTAATTTGGAATTTTACCCCCTTTCCCCCTCTAAAATTGTTTGCTCCGCTCCAAATTTAGTACTTTTTAGGAAATATTTAGGACTTAGAAATGAAGCTCTCCACTAAAATTCAGCCTTGTAGTAATTTTTCTAAGTGAATCCGGAAAACCCAGCATCCCGAAAATCCAAAATCCCCAAATCGGAGTCCCGAAAAATTATATATAATGAAAAATTTGCGCAAATTGTTCAATTTATATAATTTTTTCGGGATTCCGATTTCATGAAATGTTATATATTTAACCACTTGATTGTAATTGTCAATTTACTTCTTTGTTTTTGAAGTTTTGTTATTGTTTAATTCTATTTGTTATGTGATTTGTTAAATTCTGTTTGTTATATGACTATTTTCTTTGTATTCAATAAAAATTTCACTGAGCAGACAATTTTGAAGTTTGTTTATTTTTTCTATTTTAATTTCGGGATTTTGGCCTTGTTGGATTTTGTGTTTTCGGGATCCTGGGTTTTCGGGATTTTGGGTTTTCGGGATTCTGAATTTTCGGGATTTTGGGTTTTCGGGATTCTGGGTTTTTGGGATTCTGTATTTTCGGGATTTTGGGTTTTCGGGATTCAGAATTTCGAGATTGTGTCCGTCTCCCAAGATCTTAATCAAAGTTGACATTATTATGATAGAGAACACCAAAAAAGTGGGTCCGGCAATTGCGTCTGACTGTCTGTCTGTCTGTAGAACAATGCACAGCTTAAGCGGCTGAATCGATTTTGTTCAAACTTGGTGCTTAGGCGTTTTAGGTGATTGTCCAAAAATAACGGTGAGTGCCACACAAATTTTGCTACCATCTTAATTATCTCGAAAACAGCTCTATCGATTTTGATAAAAATTGGTGTGTGTACTACTTTGACTATGGTCTACATTTTGGCCAAATTCTTAAAATATTTTGTTATTAACGGTACCTGCCATACAACCATTTTATTGATTTTCGACCATTTTATTGATTCTCGACTTTCTCATATACGCCTCAACGGATTTCGATAAATATTCCTTCGAATTCTTAATAATTCTGCATTTCAAAATTTTCTAAAAATTGTTTTGAAAATTCAACACACATTTCAAAAACGGATGGTCGATTTTTTCTGAAATTTTGTTTTTAAATTTACATTATTAAATATTTAAAATGCTTAAAATGTGCATACCAGTTTTTTTTAGAATAAATTTAAGAATTTTTATATAAAAAAAATTAAGTGAAAAACAACTTTAAAAATACTTTTAGCCGTTTCCATTAAGAATATTTTGCATATAATGTGATCGAACAAATGAGCAAGTACGTGCGATCCAGTCGTGCATTTTATTTTTTATATTTGTAGGTGACATTATACCGACTGAAAATATTTACTACGTATGTACCTTATATTGTATGTTGTAGCACATAAATAGGGCCCTGGAGATAAATTCTATATTGTCGACTGATTGCGAAGTAATTAATTTGATTGGGAGTTGCTTGTCTGTCTGGCGACACCCAAATGACTTGTGAATCATCATGGGCTCCTCCTTTATTATGAGGCTCTTGGCTTTGTGAAAATCAATATGTCTGAGGTCTCATTCAGCACAAATGACAGCAGTGTTTAATCATGCAAAACTGAACGTGACGGTGTTGACAGTGAGCTTGTTGATGCGACATGGCACATGGTGTAATTTCAAAATGTTTGATACATATTTTTTTGGTTGCGTAATGCGTATGCAACGTGCTTAACACTAACGAGTTTGAAAAGTAAATTACATAAGTAAAGGTAAGGCCATCTCAGCAACTGATATTTTTCTAATCGGGAATGTGTTATCATATCAAAGATAACTAGGATTAGACATTTACGATTATGGAGAAATTATTGCATGAAATCATTAACCCTTAGGATTCCTAAATAAGCATTTCTTTGGGTCTTATTATTGAGCTCCTTTTCTATAAGTGAAGCGTGTTTTTAAATAAACAACATCTTTCCCTAAATTTGAAAATACATTTTTCAGCAAACCACGTCCCCTCATTTACAACTCTATCCGTATCTGAGACTATATACCAGACCATCACAACTGGTGCCGATATATTTTTAAATAAATATCTCCAATCTACAAAACACATGTGAAAATGATTTTAACATTCCAATGCATATCCGAGAAACAACCCTTTTCGAGAACATGGCAAATATACAACAAAACCAGATGAAATTTTGGGTTCATTTCCTATTTGAATTTCCAGACACGTATTTGATTTTTATGTTGTTGTTTTACCAAAAGTCATTTCCTTGTTTTCCTAACCGCAGTAAACAATTTTTTTAACATCCTTACGTACAGGGTAGATTAAGCCACTTTATTTAAATAAAAGTTAACGTGATGTAATGCGTATACGCGTAGTAATAAGTTTCGATTTGTATGCAATAAATTTCAAAGCAGCTGTGTGTGATTTTTTCAAATTAATTTTAATAAAGACTAATTTATATGGAGATTACCTTTTTTTATTTCTTTAAGTAAAATTCCATAAACGTTTTGAATCCTAGTACGCTGCTGATGCGAAACGAAAATTTTCGGTGGGATGAAGCGAAATGCTAACGAATACATGAACGAAAAAATTTTCAAAAAAAAAAAAAACAAACCCAATCAGAAAAAAATCAAAAATAAACAAGCTGCGATAAAAGAAAGAACAAAACAAAAACACGAATAAAAACTGAAATGTGATTTTCCGCACAAAATTAATTGGTCTGGCTAATAAATTGCCTGCGAAAAGTGAGTGGAGACTTTTCAAATTTCGTCATGGAACAGCGTACTTCAGAACGAACATTTTCGTTTATGATTTCGTTCTGTCACTTTTGTATTGGATTTTTCGTTTCGCATCACCAGCATACTAGGCTTGAATCAAAACCTTGGAACCTTTGAGAGTCTTATCCAAATTTAATTAGAAGCTTAAAACACGAGCATTCAGACAAATTTCATTTTCAAAAACGGATTTTCCACAAAAGCTATTTTGAACATTCTGTCAAAGAGAGAACCCTTGGGCGATATTAGAAAGCCAACAGGGAAGGTCTCAATAAATTCTGCAGAAAATTTAACTGGTCACTATGTTTTCTATGTATTGGCATAAATTCCAGCGCAGATATGATACATAACAAATTTAATTCTGCAGTGATTAAAAAAATGTATCCCGAATTGGGTGAAATACATATATCAAATCGAAAGAAATAGCATGGTTTGATTCGAGCTGTAAAGAGATCATTAGGTATATAGAAGTAGGTTTCCGATTTCCGGAAGTAAAAAGCCAACCCCACTGAGGAAAACTGAAATAAGTTTCAACAAGCTAGAAAGTCTTGTAACGTTTATATACAGAGAATCTGATTTTGGCATGACCAAAAATGAATAATGCTTCAAAAACTCAATGCTGTATCTTATCGTCAAAGCGGGGCCTTCCTCCAATGCCGTTTTCCATGAACCTCGCTTGAAACCGAACAAATGTTAGTTCTCCATCATCGACCACCTTTAAAGGAATGACCACATATTCGTTTTTCCAAAACACGCTGCATAGGAGTTTGGGTTTTCTGAGAAGATGCAACATGATATTATGAGTAGTAGGTATATGTCTTTTGCTTTAAAAAAAAAACATGTGCGTCGCGAGACGCCCGACAGAAGTGATAAACTGAACTAATCTCAGTTGAACTATTTAATATTAAGATTGTTTAACTTACAAAAAAGCTTTAAAAGCTATTCGTTAATTTGATTAATTTCAAAAGTTCTCCGTATGCGTGAGAGAAAGGGAAGCCAGACAGACTGGCCTTGTAACGCTTTACGTATACGCCTATTTATCAAGCACTTTTTCAGATGATGGCTGGGGCAATAACTTTGTGGAATACGGTTCTTAAAAATATTGAAATTTTTCATCAACTTTTGCATTTAGGCCCGTTTGCTGATACGAATCATAAATATTTATGTTCAACTTAAAACGCTTATGGGCTACTTTTTCCTCTGCGTAAACTGTCACATAAGTGCTTAAGTAGAACTTAAATGCTTATTATTTTTATACCTGCATACAGCTTTAATTTTAAGACCTTGCCCTGAAAGATTGAACTATTAGAACAGACGATATAAGCTCAAAACAACCACATCTTTTCTTTTTAATTAATTTCCAAACATAACTGTTCTTCTATACTGAGCATCGATGATAGGAGTAGGCAGACAATTTTGAATGTTTTTCTTCTGTTTTGAACATTGACATACTAGATATGGACTGCTAGGAGCCAACTGCACGATGGTTCCTTTTGAAAAACGCATCACCAGCGACATTTTCAGTCCTTGCGGTAGTTAAGAATATTATCAAGTCAAACCAGTGCTTAAGGATTTTATTTTTCAAGGAAATCCCTACACGAATCCAAAAATTTCCTTTTCTCTATTTTCTACAGAAAACAATAAACAACTGTAGTATTGTTCTTTGCGGATGAAAGAAATACGAGTAAAGCTAGATCAAATATAAATTAAGTTTTTTTTTACTTTTCGACAAAACGAATAAAATTTAACACACACTGCGTTATAAGTTGAAATTACATTTCATTTTTTGTTTCAACTTTTCAACGAAAGAATAAGATAGATAGATAATTTGATTTATTTTCTTTTTTAAATCATAATTTTACAATTATTAAGTTTTTTAAATCATATATAACTATGAATTTAAAAGCCGTCTGCCCGAGTTTTGGTTATATTTTGTACAATATGAAAAAAAAAATATGATTAAAACGAAACGAATAATTTTTATAGAATTTAACATAAAATACTGCGTAATATAAGTTTAAATTAAAAAAACTTGTATTTGAATATTTGTCACGTGACCAACAACAACGTATTTTGCAGGGTTGAAATGTATTCCATTTATTTCGAATGTAACTTTAAAAGCAATATTTTAGATATAAGTTGAAAGAAAAAGGATTTTTTCTTATTGTCCCCCAGCACTATATCAATTGTTATATTTCTAAGAAACACAAGGTGGCAGGGCTTCTTAAACTATGTGCCAATAGATAGCTCTAGTTTCTTTGCCTAAAATTTGCAGAAATGTAATATCGACAACAGATGGTGCTCCATTTGTGTTTTTCTTTACGCAGCTTGGCCTGAAATAGTCGCTGAAAGCAGGAAACCACATTTCTTGCAAATATTGTATGGAAACGAATCACAACTAGCAGTCCATATCTAGAATGTCAGTGGTTTTGAAATAAAGATTGCAAAGCTTGTATAGCTAATAGGGTAATGATTTGATACATGAAAATAATCGTCATATTGTTATTGTCTGCTTATTAATTTAAGAAAAACCAAATGCATTTATGGAACCAGTCAAATGCAAATGTGACTGATATGTGTAACCTTTAATATTACAGTTTTCTTACGGTTAGTTACGTTCTAGGAATCCAACATGCTTACCAAACATTCAAATCAATATACTGTGTCATTACTGAACATTTCAGATTTCTTGGTACACTCCTTAAAAAGATAAAATTCTTTTCGTAACGAAGCGGTTTACCCGCCAAATAAAAAGTTATTACTTCAAAAAAAAAAAATATATATATATATTTTAAAATGTGTGATTCGAACCCACGCTACCTATCGGGAACCAGACAAACACAAAGACATTTGAAGAGTTTATGGTTAAAACGACATTAAACTAAGCGGTAAAACACTATCGACAAGCTATGAACGCATTTTAGATGGAAAATTTTGAGAGAAAAAATCAGTGTTCACTATATCGATATTTTTCCCCACAAAACTAATATTGACTGTGCCACTTCAGCGTCAATGTTTACAGTGTTAATGCTTCAAACGTTGACGATCACACGAATGACACAAGTCAGTCAATGATGTCCCAAAATGCCATGACGTGCCTTGTGTATCAATGTAATTTTTGATAATCACTGCCAATGCGTTGACACTCTAAACTTTGATGATCACACGAGTTGACCAAATTCAAATGCGTTGACCCTATGACAGAAGAAAGGGCGGTCATTTTTCATGTTTGGTGCGCATGTCAGCCAAACAGTTCAATTTTTTACTGGCCCTAGTGAAGCCTCAAATACAAAAAAAAAACAGCTAGTAAATACGAGTATGTGTATATAATTTGTTTTTATTTTATAAACAAAACCGATTGTGTCAATCTCAAATCTCAAAGCTACGTTGACCGGGTATTAAATTGTGCCATGATAATGTCGAAATATAGTCAATGCTATGACGACTAAACTCTGTTTAATTTATATTATTAGTACAGACCTTATGGGAGAGCTTTTTCAAACACACTGGTGCCGGCTGGTGTTTCCATGACACTCAGGAAACTCCTACTGAAATATTCCATAAATCCACGTACATTCCATCATAACCTGTCTGCTCCCCAGCTGTGAAGAGACCGATCGCCAATTTAATTCTCGTTTAGTGTGGTTATTAAAGAAAAAACACATTGATTCAAAGTTAACATTCCTCTGTTGATGGAAATTCTAATACCTTTCTCTTGCTTTTTGCTATGGAGCTTTCTGAATTGAAGCTTTCTTAGAGCTTATGAGAGCTTATATTTTAAGTTTAAGGAAAAAGGTGTTGTCGATGCGTGCTTTTCTGCTTACATCTTCTTGGTTTCTTTTTTGGAACACTGTTAAAAAGCAGCTATACAATATTTGTTGGCCATTTTTATTAAGGAGAAATTACTATTTGAACAAGTTTTTGATGGAATTCGGTTCATTATTTATTTTTCAATTTTAAATTACGAAGTAGTTTTTTTTTCTACATGGAAATAAATCTAAAAAGAAGATGGTTTCGTGTTTATATTTAAATATTATATTTAAAATAGTGCAGTCGAATTTGAGGTGATATTATTATTTTTGTGCAGTGTTTATAAAAGAAATTAAGCCTTCTGGAGAAATCTTAAGAGATCGCGAATACTATCTCACCTCTTGGTGGTGTGGAAAAAGATAGATTTAATTTTATTTAGATTTAGTTTAATTTTTTTTAGATTTAGTCTATCTGTTCATGAAATCCAGATTAATAGTTGGTAACCCTACCGATATTTGGGAGAGAAATGTGCCACTTTATTATGCTAACTGTGGCAACCATGGAAAATGAAAAAGCTTTATAGAAATAAAGATAGTTTGTTGAAATCCATAATAGTAAGGGTGAAAGGCAAATATCCTATCTTCCCTATACTGAAAATATAAATTGAAGAGAGTATAGTTCTAACAACTCTGTCAACGCGTCCCAATTACGTTGACACAGTCAGTACACGGTCATCGAAATGGGTCAATCCGCTGACCCATAAATTCGAGTCAACGTAGGTGTCAACGTTCTCGTCAACGCATTGACAACATTTTTCATTGACATTTTTTTGACTTAGCTGGCTGTTATACTTTGGCAGTTTTATCAAATATTTTATATACACCACAATGACTTGTCCTATTTTTCATATAATTCTTTTTGGAATAAAAATTAAATAAAAAAAAATATGCTACTATTTTTCAAAATTTATTGTCTCTTGGAAAAAAATATAAAAAAATGTACTGCACATATGTTGATGTCTCCAGAGCTGGACATACTATAGTCTCAAACCACAGCAGCATATTCATACGATGCATCAGCAGCGTATTTTTTGTTATCTTCCCTCGTTGTCACAATATTGTTTGCTGGCTGGATAATAATCAACTCACAATTTATTCCCACCTACTCGTAATTATAATTTAGTCGTTAAAAAGTCATTGTGTTAAGCATTGCTAGCGCATAACTACACCATCTGAGGCCCGTAGCAAATTTTTATTTTTTGGATGGGGCCCACCTGCGTCCCAGTAAAAATAGTCACGTTGGAATTTAATTTTAATAAACCACTCATGTAAGTAGTTGCCCAAAACTAATAATAATATTTTAATATAAAATAGTTTTAATATTATTTTCAGAGCGTAGCATAAAATTCTTTTCTCCGAGCTTTTTGTTCCGCAAAAGTATCTATAACATCATCAAATTTAAAAGATCGGGCCATTGAATTTTCAACTTGGCTATTACGTAGACTGTCTTGTGCCATAGAGTTTCTTAAATAAGTTTTTATTAATTTTAGTTTCGAAAATGATCTTTCAGTACTAGCTGTAGTCACAGAAATTGTAACAAATAACATTAATTTCAGGAAGTGTGAACGACATAAAACGATTCTTTATTATCAATAAGTCAGCAAGTTCTCTAATACACGAAGACTTTTATTATTTCATCTCTGAAAGTCGACCGAAAAGTGAGAATTTCGCTGGCAAATGATTCAGATATGTCTTTTTTATATACATTAACAAATTCTAGAGCTTTTTTTAAATAAATCAGTGTCATTTAAAATTTGCAAAGTGGAAGGTTGTAAAACACTGACATTATAAACAATTTTATTCATTGAAATGACACTGAAAGTACCGTCACGTGAATTTGAAAAATGTATATGTAAATCGATAGTTAATGGTACGCGTTGATTTAAGCTGAAAATTATGTTAATTTTTTTGATGAATTTAAGTGCATTCAATAGGAAATTGCGTGATTTAAAAGAACAATATTTTTACCCCCTATTAAACCGTTCCAATTGGCAAGTTATACCCTTCCGGCCAAATAAGTTTGTCAGCAAAATTTTCGGTTAATTTGCGAAATTTCCAATCGAAGATACATTTTTGCTTTTTTATAATAATAAATAAATTTTATTTAACATATTTTCGGCTTAGTAAGTCAACGCGTAAAAAGTTGATTTTATTCATATAACGGGTGATTTTTTTGCTACTTGGTTTTTGACGTTTATATTTTTGACAGATCATACATGACAAATTCCACGAACATTTGACATTTCGATTCAGTATTGTTTGCCATTTCATCATGAATAGACTTCCGCCTGAACAACGTTTGCAAATTATTGAAATTTATTATCAAAATTCGTGCTCTGTGAAAAATGTGTTTCGCAAGCTACGCGAAGCCGTGCATCAATTAAGAGGCGAATTTGGTGAGCAGTAGATCTCACGTTCTGGCGCAGTCAATTGGCCATCAAGATCATGTGATTTGACCCCGTTAGACTATTTTTTGTGGGGCTATGTTAAGTCTATTGTCTATGGGGACAAGCCAAACACGATTGCTGCCTTGGAAGCCAACATTGAACGCGTCATTGGTGAGATTCCGGCCGAAATGTGTGAAAAAGTTTTCCAAAATTGGACCTTCAGAATGGACCACCTGAAGCGTAGCCGCGGGCAACATTTAAATGAAATTATTTTTAAAAAGTAAATGGCAGAAATTGATTTATCGATCCAAATCAAAATTTCATTCACTTTTTACAAGTTTCTGTGTTTTTTTGAATTTTCAAAAACCAAGCTCTTAAAAAATCACCGTTTATAAAGTTAACTATCGACTTACATATACATTTTTCAAATTCGCGTTGAAGGGACTTTCAATGTCACCAGCTTCTAGCCTATTTGGTTAACAAAATGAGGGAATTCCCCGACCGTCACTAGCTCGCCCGCGTTACCAATGTACCGCGACAAAAAATGAGGCAACCAATGGATGCGTTCTGAAATTCACATCTTTCTTTCTTGAATGTGTTGAATGATTCGTTTGAATTTTTATATGGTCTTTAGTTGTCCCCCACTTGTATTGATTTTATGTACTTACAAATATTATAATTTTTAGGTACTTAGGTGCAAAATTTTGTTAAAAATGTTAGGTTATGCCTGAGCTCGTGGCCTCCCGATCCGGGGCCCTCTTGGTTAGGGTTAGGGGCCCGTGGCATTTTTCCAGCCATGCCGCCCTATACTTACGCCTCTGATTGATAGTATGAGAGTTTCGTGGTGTTAAATGACAGGACCTTTTAATTTGAAAGGGTGCCACGATGCCACAAACTCTCAAAAACAGAACAAGGTAAATTTATTATTACATTCTATGAAAAATGTTTATTAATTTATTTCGAGTTCACGTTTCTGGTTGGCAAAGTTCGTGCCTCTGGATTATAATTGCGAAAATTATACAAAAGAAACAAATTAATTATTAATTGTTTTGTATAATGAGAAAAATCAACTTTCTGAAGTTGAAATAAGAATTGTTTCAAGGATATATTTTAAGGTGTACCTATTGAGATTGTAATTTTTTAATTGTTATTTAGAATTTTCACTCTCGGTATAGTACAAGGTTTGCATTCGTAAAAATAATAGAATTCTAGTTTTTGTTCACAACTGATATTTCCGTAGTGACAGAGGAGACGAAAGAACTAACCTCCTTCTACATGTCAGTCCCCATAAAGGGGTTTAATTAAAAGTTGGGAACTTGGAACATATAAGTGAAGTAGGATAGTTGACAGCTTGATTTCAAAACAAAAATTAGCCTCGCAAAACAATTTGAAAAAAATATTTAAATAAATTTGCTGCCTAGGGGAATATGAAATCTTGAAAATTATCAAAAAGTTATTAACACTCCTTCACAAAATGGAGATAATCAATCAATTATCCTTTTGCAGTTGGTAATTCATTTATTCAAGGAATACTTTCGTGATAACATAAACATTATTGAATTGTATCATACTTCAAGGGAATGTCAATGTTTCGACTTCATTGTCAAAACAATTTTGTGCTCTATTTTTTTTTGAGAATTTTTTTAATGGAAATTCGGAAAATTATAATTTCTCTCAACATATTTAATTCATCATCAGGTTTAATAATATTCGCTTAAATTCCTTTAAAAATATTTCGTAATGTATATCTGATATGTTTTGAACTATTAACTGTAGTTCACTTGAATAAAGGCAGACATAAAATTGCACTCAACGTTGTGTTATGGCCAGTGTTGTGCCATGTAGACTAAAAATGTAGACTAAATGATAGTCTACATGTAGAGAATTCGATGTCGACAATATAGACATTGTAGACTATAGTAAAACCATCATAATTTATAATAGAATTTGTCAAACCACTAAACATAAATTAAAAAAAAAAACAAGTTCTTGTATAATACAGGGTGGCGCACAAACAATAAATAATTTAAATAACTTTTATCTTAATCGATGTATTTCATTATTTTTTTTATTGGATTAAAAATTAAATTTTATTTTAAATAATTAATGGTTTTTAAAGATGATAGACCGCAAATTACCTCCACGCTCATCCACGCATATGCGGCACCTGATCAGAAAATTGTTCATTGCGGCCTGAAGGGTTGAAATTGGGATCGCCTCAATTATTGTCTTAATGGACTGCTTCAATTCAGTCAAATTCCTGGGTCTCGTTTTGTACACTTTCTGCTTGACGTAACTCCATAAAAAAAGTTTGGTGCAGTCAGACCAGGTGACCTTGGGGGCCAGCAGAAAGTGAAGTTTCTGGATATCAATTTGTTTGGGAATTTTCGTTGGAGCTCCGCCATAACTTGTGTGGCTATGTGTGCACTTGCTCCATCTTGTTGAAACCAAATCCTGCTGAAAGTGATACGTCTTCGGCGAAGTTCTGGGTAAACAAAACTCCTTCAACATCTTTAAATAACAGCCCCATTGACAGTTTGTGTTACATCGTTTTCTTCAAAGAAGTATGGTCCGACAATACACCTTGATGAAACTGCGCACCACACAGTGACTCGTTCTGGGTGCAGTTCCATCTCATGGAGCATTTCTGGATTAGATTCACTCCATATACGGCAGTTTTGCTTGTTAACATTGCCGTTTAAATCAAAATGGGCCTCACCAGACATGAACAAACAATTTATCTATGTGCTGTCTTCTTCGGCCATTGCAATCATTTTTCGGCAAAATTCCAGGCGAACAGGCAAATCCTGAGTGTTAAACTTGCTTGTAATTTGGACTTTGTACGGAAGCAAGTTTAAGTCATCATGAAGTATCCGTTGTAATGACCGTCTGCTAACCCCAATTTGGCCCGATAAGTTTCGAGTCGAAACACTTGCATTTGCCTGTATTGCCAACGCAACAGCCACGATTATGTCCTGAACCCGAACATTGGGATCTCGAAGATACGGTCTTTGTTCGATGCTTCCAGTTTCGGCAAACATGTTCACCATCAGCCTCATAATCGCCTCCTCGGGGGAGTACTACCAAACTCCAGCCTAAATTCCATTTGGACGGAAATGACGGAGTGCAAAGAATGGTATCGCTGCACTATCCAAATTCTTTTTTCAGTATCCCAAGCATTCATTTTGATAAATCTGAAAAGTAGCCTATAAAATAAAAAAAAATAAGCCGATTACTCACACTGAAAAAAAGTTATTACGTTTTATTTTTGTAGCACGATTCGTGAGCCACCCTGTAAAAAAAACATATGCGTAAGGACAAAATAGTCGTGAAAAAATCATTTGATCTAAATCTAAACGTAAGTTTACCTAGTTCTATGCTTATAAAAATTTTGGTTACAAATATTTAAATTAGATAATAAATCCAAAAACCTTAAATTATGGGAGAAATCTGTTATGATAAACCTACTGATAGGTCCGCTGAATAACTTCACTGGCTTACTACTAGTCAAGTTTTAAAAACCTTTTAAATCTGATGATTTAGTAATAAAATAAAAAAAAATGTCAGTAAAACTTGCAAATTTGGTTCAGCAATTAAATCATAAACTGATAAATTTATCAATTTTTAAATTTGAAGATTTCACTTCGTCGGCTTTTTTGGTCGTGATAATTTATTAATGAAAGATATTCATTAGTTTTCCCAACGTTTCGACTGAGTTTTCAGTCTTCTTCAGGGGCACTTAACCATGAAACAAAATAAGAGAAACATTTGTATTTTTACATTTAGTTGTTATGATTTTACACTTACAATTATATGAACGAAACTATTATTATCAAATTACATATATATATATAAAAAAAATTAAAAAAAATGTTAGTTTTGTGATTGAATATTTAATTAAAGCACTTCTTCTTAGTTAGAAGTTTAGTCAACAACTGTTTAATAAAATTTTCTTTTAAAGGAGCAACAAAACTATTTATGTATGTATGTATGTATCGCAGTTATGTAGAGACTAGGGAACAGTACGCCGACGAGATACACTGTGTATCCTGCTTCCTGTTCATGTTATTTTTGTTATTCAAAATGTGCAAAGTTTCTAACGTATATCGTTTCGATGTATGTTTTTCCGTTTGAAGAATTTGCACATTTTTAAAGTCTGGAGCATGATTTCTTTCTAAGCCGTGACTAGCAAGAGCTGTTTTTTGAGAACTTTTGGACTTAATATCAGATTTGTGATTTGAGATCCTTTGTTTTAAAAGCTGCTTGGTAGTGTCAATACTTAATTAAAACATTAATGACTGGAATGATTTTATTTGTGAGACTTAGATCTGAAAGTTATTGTTTACATTGTCGACATATTGTCTACATTGTCGACCGATTGTCTACGATGAAATGTAGATAATTAAAGTCGACGCGTAGAGGAACAACACTGGTTATGGCTAGATTTTTTAACAAAGTTATATGTTGACGGTAAGCAGAAACAAAAATTACAAAAATTATTTTATTTTGCTATCAGACGTTTTTCAAAGTTAGCAAAAATACTTAAAAAAGTAAGCATTCAAATCAGTTCACATGAATAAAGGCAACAGCAAAAATTGTGGAAAAGCTTTACATTTTGATTTTATTGATTTTTGTTTTTTTGGTAATTATTATATAAGCAATAATAAAACAAATAATTTAGTAGTGGGGATGACCAACGTTTTTTGAAATTAATTCAAAAATCTGATCTGCAACAAAAATTTTATATAATTCGGTGGTATTTCGGGCCAACTAAATCAATGCCATGCATAAGTAATTCTATATTCTTGTACTGCCTCCCTCCTTCGGTTGCTTGCATTTACGCATGATTCGAATTTGATTTTTGATGTGGAATAGCTGGCTTTGGAGGGAATTCGAATGACTTTACGTCGATCAGATTGTGAGATGACAGTAGATGCCTTCGTTTGTATCGTTTTCCATAGGAAAAAAAGTATCTTTTAAATAATAGTCAACACAAGTTGCACTACGCTCAATTTTTACTTGGAAAAAAAATTGAGCTCGTGATTTTAAACAAACTTTACATTGATGGAGAAAACCAAGAAACTGGGTCCCGCAATTCCGTCCGTCTATCTATCTGCCTGTCTGTAGAACTATCTACAGCCTAAACGGATGCAGCGATTTTCTACAAACTTACTAATACTTAAGTGTTTTAGGTGATTGTCTCAAATAGATTTTTGAATTATTTTTTTAGCCCCAAAAATAACGGTACTTGTCATAAAATTTGTGCTACCATCTTAACTATCGCGAAAACGGCTCTAACGGTTTTGATGAAAAAAAGTTTGTGCGCTACTTTAAGTATAGTCTACATTTTGATCAACATTTTTTTTAATATTTAGTAATTAACGGTAATGCTCAATAAAAATTCTTACAAAGGAGAAGGTCCCTTTAATTATAAATATTATTGCTTACCAAAATTTTCGACAAATATTTGTCTGTAGTTTTGAAAAAAAAATATTTCAAAATTCAATATTTCGAAAACGGGTAGATGATTTTTTTTTGAATGAAATTAATAAATATTTAAAATTTTCATACCAATTTTTTTTTTCAAAAAAATAAAGAAATTTTGTATCTAAAAAATTGAGTAAGAAACGACTTTGAAAATATATTTAGATTCTTAATAAAAATCTTTTGCATACGATGTGATCGAAAATGAGAGCAATTACGTGCGATCCAGTTGTAAGTTTATTTTTTTTTTAATTTGGCAGTTTGAATAAGCATCCGAATGGTGTAAACGTCTATTTTTGCCTTATCGGCTGTATTAATTTTTTTTTTAATTTCAAAATTTTATTTTTATTCAAAATTTGTCTAATTTTCTGAACAATTTTTCACTGTAGTTTTTTTAAAGAATTATTGACGTATAGAAGTAACGTAATTTCACAACTGCTTTTAAATAAAATGAACAAAATCTGATTGCTAACTTTTTCGTCGCTTTTTGAAAACTTCAGATAAATCTCGAATCTTGGTACAGCAAATTTCCTTTATTCAAGTAAACCGCAGTCTATATGTATTTATGAGATCGCGGATGATATTCATATTACATAAAGTTTAAATCTTCGGAACTTACCGCGTTAAATTTAAGAAATTGATAATATTTCTTAAATTTAACGCGGTAAGTTCCGAAAATTTAAACTTTATGTAATATATGTATTTAATCTTAATATTTTATTATACATAATGATTTTTTTTTCTGATTTCCTTAAGTAGGTATAAGGAATATTTTTTCCTTGCATAAAAAGGGGAAAATATTCATCCAGGAAAATAAAAAAACCTACGCAGACTTATGAAAAAAATGCTCTCTTTTTTTTTTTAGAAAAGGCGCTGTGAAAATACTAAAATAGAGATTTGACTTAGAGTAGATTTATACTTAATTTCCTATAAACTTAAATTCTTTAATAATGAACATGATTTTTTTTTCAAAAATCCAAAAAAATATTATTCGAAAATTTTGGTATGCAGTCTATTATTTAAAATTTGAAGGATCTCCTACATACACATTTTGATTTAAATTCGTCGAGCCGCTTGTGAGAAAGTCGAAAGTTAAAAAATGGTTGTATGGAAGGTACAACGGTACCTAATAAAAAAAAATATGATTTTTTTGAATCAAAATCTGCAGAGCTATTTTTGAGATAATTATGATAGTAGAAAAAATTGTATGGTCGGTACCGTTATTTTTAGGGCTAAAAAAACGTTTCAAAAATCCATTTGAGACGCTTAAGTACCAAGTTTGAAGAAAATCGGTTCAGCCGTTTAGGCTGTAGATCGACCTACAGACGGACAGAAATTTGGAATTGTGGGATCCACTTTTTGGGTGTTGTCTGTAATCGTAACGTCAAAATCTCGAGTAAGATTTTTTTCCTACGTCGTCGCAAGTAAAAAACGAATAATTCCTAAAATATTATAGGGTTGTAATGGAGTAATTTTAATAGATTGTGGTTCATTGTGAACATAGTGTTGACTTTTAAAGAATATTGTGGTCCAAAGAAAGGAAGCTGTGCCATTTTCGTAAATGTCAGACTTTCAACTGAAAAAAAAATTGGTTTAACAACTCAGTTTGACAGATGTCGAATTCCACCCCTATACTTTTGAAACCGCAAAATGGATAACCCTTTATATTGTTAGCTTTAATTTTGTATGTATGAGGCTTACAAAACAAAATCTTTCAATCTTCTCAATCAAAGTTAAATAACACTCGAATGAATATTCTCCAGTACAACGTGTGGAGGAAGATTGATTCTACATGATGTTGGTAATTGGTTGTGCAGGCACGTTTGATTTATGGACCTTTTATGGAAGAGGATATTGGAAATTGTATTTATTTAAAAACTTATTGGAAAAACCTATATATTGACGCATGTTTGCTCTTATCTAAATAGCTTAGATAAAATTTATCTCTAAACAAAAATTATCAGTATTTGATCATACAAACATATTTATTATAGGTTTGTTGTGGGATATTTGAAAAAATGTAAACTATCCGAAACGTCAATAAATTATGGCAAAATGTCTTATATTAATACATATAACTAAGCCTAATGTGAATACCTTGCGTTTAGAATTTAAACCCTCGGTGGACTTATCCACACTATCCAGGATCAGATAACCTATGGTTAATTCCCTTAAGCAATGCAAGTACTATCCCAGTGCAATTTATGTATGTAGTTATGAATAAGACTGTTTGCTGAAGAATAAGGTCAATCTAACCCTTTTTCTGATCCATTGATGGAACACAAATCCTTGGTACACCCCTCTAGCCTGCAATTGCAAGTGCAAATATTGGCAGATTAAATCAATGATTGAGAGATTTTCAAAGCCATGGAAAACTGTAAAGAGAGAGGTGGACGTCCAGGAGAACAATCTGAGGGTGCTGGACTGAAAATGGAAGAAGAAATGAGATGGTCTCTGTTTGAAATTTTATAACGGGTGATTTTTTTGCTACTTGGTTTTTGACGTTTATATTTTTGACAGATCACACGTGACAAATTCCACGAACATTTGACATTTCGAGTATTCATTATTATCATTTCAGTATTGTTTGCCATTTCATCATGAATAGACTTACGCCTGAACAACGTTTGCAAATTATTGAAATTTATTATCAAAATTCGTGCTCTGTGAAAAATGTGTTTCGCAAGCTACGTCCGTTGTATGGTCGTCATAATCGACCCACCGAGCAGGCTATTCAGCTCATTGTGACCAAATTTCGCACCAGTTTCACTTTATTGGACATTAATCCACCAAATCGTATCCGTAGAGTGCGTACCGAAGAGAATATTGCTGCTGCATCCGCCAGTGTTGCTGAAGATCGCGATATGTCCATTCGGCGCCGATCGCAGCAATTGGGTTTGTGTTATTCGACCAGCTGGAAGATTTTACGCAAAGATCTTGGTTTAAAGCCATACAAAATACAGCTGGTGCAAGAATTGAAACCAGGCGACCTACCACAACGTAGAATTTTCGGTGAATGGGCCTTAGAAAAGTTGGATGAGGATCCGTTTTTTTATCGCAAAATTGTCTTCAGCGACGAGGCTCATTTTTGGCTAAATGGATACGTGAATAAGCAGAATTGCCGTATTTGGAGTGAAGAGCAGCCAGAGGCAATTCAGCAGCTACCAATGCATCCCGAAAAATGCACTGTTTGGTGCGGTTTATGGGCAGGCGGCATCATTGGGCCGTACTTCTTCAAGGACGATGAAGGCCGCAGGGTTAGGTCAATGGAAAAAGGTACCGTTCGATGATAACAGATTTTTTTTGCCGAAAATGCAAGAATTGAACTCCGTCGACATGTGGTTCCAACAGGACGGTGCCACATGCCACACTGCACGCGAAACCATGCATCCATTGAGAGCCGAATTTGGTGAGCAGTTGATCTCACGTTTTGGCGCAGTCAATTGGCCACCAAGATCATGTGATTTGACCCCGTTAGACTATTTTTTGTGGGGCTATGTTAAGTCTATTGTCTATGGGCACAAGCCAAACACGATTGCTGCCTTGGAAGCCAACATTGAACGCGTCATTGGTGAGATTCCGGCCGAAATGTGTGAAAAAGTTTGCCAAAATTGGACCTTCAGAATGGACCACCTGAAGCATAGCCGCGGGCAACATTTAAGTGAAATTATTTTTAAAAAGTAAATGGCAGAAATTGATTTATCGATCCAAATCAAAATTTCATTCACTTTTTACAAGTTTCTGTGTTTTTTTGAATTTTCAAAAACCAAGCTCTTAAAAAATCACCGTTTATAAGTCTTCAATGGACATATCTATACATTTTCATGTTGGGTGTTTGACCTTTACCATTAATCCCCATTACGACCCCATCTTGCAATTGGACAAACGTCACCTTCGTTCGAACTTTGATCCATGGTTCAGTAATCTTATAATTCACCGATTTTGGGTAGCTTACCCTAGAAAGCTAACATTCGTCAAAATGGCACACATCGATCAAATATTTACTCCCTTCCTTACTGTTTGCCTTACATAACCGTGCTTTCACGCCAACTGAGCACCCGCCGATGGTTTGACTCGCGTGGTGGATGCGTTTTTCTTGTAAGAGCTATTATTTATTTTATATGTACAATTTACTCGTCATTTTTAATAATATTTCCTAACAAAATCTTAGTATGACAGTAACTTTTGATCCAAAAAAAAATGTGCTATGAAAAATGTAAATTTAGTATTAAGAACTGAGATAAATATTTATTTTCACTTTAATTTCCTTTTATTTAAAACCCATTTTTGTATAAATATTATTACCTTTAATAAAAAGTAATAACTTATTAAAAACAAAAATTTTTAAATGTTCGCAAAAAGTCGAATGATTAGCTATTCATTGCATCCAGATAACTACATTAGCTTTCTATGGTTAAGTGAGGTTCAACGTTGGTCCAAATTTTGATTTTTGGGTTAGCAATTTAATCTTACCGATTTCAACTCAACGATTTAATATCACCAATTAGCAATCAGCTTAGCGAACCAAATTTATTTCTTGTCGCTAGATAATTCTAGTTACTTTTCTAGTGACTTTTTACAAAAACATGATGTTACATCCCTGGCATTCGAGTTTGGCACTTAACGATTTTCGATTGACTCTTTTTTAACCACGATTACTGAACTAAATTCGAAACTATATCCCACCATAGAAAGAAGACCGAAACGAGTGTGGTTGCGAGTTAGCGGAGCGGGTATATGTTTTAGAAACTAGATTAGACTAGATTAAGGAATCTAAATTATCAAGCGATACAATTATTCGTATAAGAACTAACTGTATTAATTTTGCTGCCAAATTAGTAAAAGAGATTCAGAAAATGGTTTCAAGTAATTACAATGCCTTAAAAAAATTGAATTATTATCTCAAAACCTTTTAAAGATAATTGATCTTGCAAAAAAAAATTAGGGAAAAAATATAACAAAATATAAATCAATGGACGAATAATAATTTCGAAAAATCGCAAGAACTTCAAGATAGTATTAAGTTTAAGCTATAAAACGCAGCTGGAGGTTAATACTTAAGAAGAATTATTCCAACTTGCTAGGACAGTAATGTCTCTTCCTCATTGCGGAAGTGGAACGCATTTTAAGTATGATGAATATTGTTAAAAATAAGCTGAGAAAAAAATGTCAACGAAAACTTTGAATTCAATAATGCTCATTAGAGATCAATTAAAAATACAAAAAAAAAGTTGTCATAATTACGAAATCCTCAAAAATGTTCCTTTAAAAATAATTTTATATAATGTTTAAGATATTGAATCCAATGAAATTGATGAAGATGCAATGGATATAAATATTTGTGATTGGTTATTTTTATATATATATTTGAAGAATTTTCAGACAGAATTAGTTTTTGTTTTTAAGATTTTTTATGTTAACTTAATGCTTATAAGTTTTGTTTTTTGCTATAATACATAATACATTTTTTGTTAAAATTAATTTTTTTTTGATATTTGTAGGTACTGAACATTTTTTCTAGCGACTTTTTCCCAAAATTTTACCGTATCTAGCGAATCTTTGAGGTCCATCTAATGACTCTTTTTTTTCGGCTTGCGGAAAAACTGTTCACTGTAAGCATTTGTAGTCATAAACCTATTTCTTAATTCAATTGCACGAAACCTTTCACGACGAGATTTAAGATAAAATAAGATTTAATTTTATAATATTGAAGCTAACTGATTTTCAATTACTTAATGTATTAATTTTTAATGTAACCTGATGTCATGAAATGCTTTATTATGTGTATTTTTAGTAATCAATTTTTATTTATCATAAGCTTATTATTAACTTAATATATATCCTCATCATAATTTGACACAAATTTGACAAGAAAGGCGAGATCTAGTTACACGCACTCGTGATTGCTTCGATTTTGAAAATGTGAACGCTCAATCATGCGGCTTTTAAAGCCTGCTGGATGGACCATGAATATCAAAATAAATTGATGTTTAGCTGACATGACAATCATATTTCAGTAACAGGCCGACTCCACTGGCCATACAGATGTCTAACCAAAGAATGCATTTTTACTCACTTTTTCTTCTACTTTTTTCATCACATTCCCCATTCAACAAAAAATAGACACATATATGAAACGTCAATCTATGGCAAAGCTTTGAACAGCGCTCATGTCATCTTTTCAATTATTTCCCTCCGATATTCACGACACGGCTCAACTCAGCATCGGTTATCGATTCGGCATACTTAAAAAATAAATTATTTTGCAAGATTAAAATATTCACATACCTACCTTAATAAAAAGACAAATAATACACACTTGCTTTATACTGAGCTTTGTAATATGCAGGCGCAAACACATCTATTATGCACATGCTACCATATGCACGTAGAATGCTCGAACCAGGATCAAGTGTACGCGTAGTGCAATATAAGATTAAAGCTATACTCACTAACTCACTTCATAAGGCACATACATATGGACGGTGTTTAGTAGAAGAGAGTGGGAACGCTAGAAGAATCGTACCAAGATGATACCGAGAATATAAAATACTGTGTAATGTATTCTATCTCAATCTTTCGCCGACTGAATCCTATGCGTTTATGTGTTTGTTTTTTATCGTGACGCATTTTCGTTTCATCGAGTTTCAAATCAAAATGGCGCGAAATTTTAAACGAATAATATGTTAAATCATTTTTAGTATGATACTAGGTTACACAGAGGATTTTGCTAATTTTAAACGAGTTTAGTATCGTGTTATCTTCTTAACATTTTACTAAAGTTAAAACCACCGAAATGCTACTTTAAATTTTTAGTATCGTACTAAATCCACATGTCATTCTAATAATATATCGGCTTTGCACGCGGGAGGCTCAGGTTCGAGTCCTGCTGGTGTCAATTTTTTTTTATTTTTGTAAATATTGAAGTTAAAATGATGAAAATATAAACATCGAATACTTATTTAGAGCATATGTTGGGTTTCTATCAACATGTAATCAATTTACAACGCATAAACACAATAATTGTGTTCATCAAAGCTCAAACCCTACAAATGTTTGCTATCGGCTTAATTAGAATTTTAATAGTTAACAAAAGGTTTAAAATTTATTAAAAGTTAGTAGGCAATTATGTATATAGTAAATTGCTAACTAGTATCGTGTTAAGGCCTTAATAATAGGTTGTTTAAAATTTTGCGCCAATAATACGAGTATTAAAGAAGTTTCACTTCAAATAGAATGCTCTTATGTTCGATCACATCACATATGCAAAAGATTTCTATTAAAAATCTAAATACATATATTTTTAAAGTCGTTTTGTAGTCGAAATAGATTCAAACTTGCCGAACACACTGTAACTTGTGTTATTTTAATTATCAATTACCTTACATTATATACATAATCATGTCTCGCCACCTAAAAGCCTAACGACCCGAAATGTCATCAAATATATAAATAATGTATGATGAGAAAATAAATGAGTCGATTGTTAATCTTTAACCAAAGCAGATCGTTGTTATCTTTCACATTACTACAGTTTTATCAGAAGCGGGATCAGCCCATCGAGCTTAATGATCCGACTGTACAGATTGAGTGTACACATACAAGATCACGTTTTGCCAAGTAGTCTATCGCTCCGCATAAGAATCTTATAAGAATTATAAGCAATGTTTGAGGAATGGGAACAGTTTTTAAATTCGGCCACAGTTTCTCGATTTAAAACCATCCTCGCGTTATTAAATCTCTCGACTAAAGGTACTAAAACAGAATTAAAGATTCGATTGCAACAGGCAGGCGAGAATATGTCGGAGGACGAGCTTCGTGCTTTGTTGCAAGAAGAACCAGCTTCAAGAAACCTAGGTCAGAGTGGTAATGAATCTACGATCCGTGAAGATCAAGGGTTGGTACTGGAGAGGGAAGTCAGCAGTGAGCAGGAAGAGGCAGACCTCGACGAGGAGCTAGCGAAATTGCGAAGGATCCACCAAAAGAAGGAAGAAATTATGATGCTAAGGCGGCAGATTCGGGACTTGCAGTTAGAAGAAGCAGAGTCAATTCCAAGATCGCACGCAAGTGGTAGTTTTAGAGATGTTGAAGATGCTATGCCTACATTCAGTGGTGATGATAACTACCCAATACAGCGTTGGATTGAACAATTTGAAGAGCTCTCACAGGTCGTCAAGCTGGACGAAGGGAATATGTTCGTTTATGGGAAACGTCTTCTTTCTGGAACTGCAAAATTATATGTAAGAACAATAAAAGTATCAACTTGGTTTGAGCTGAAATGTGCATTGAAAAGTGAGTTCAAAAAGGTAGTTACTAAGTCAGATATTTATAAAGAACTCGGTAAGCGCAAAAAACGTCGTGAAGAAACTACGCAACAATATGTGATACACATGCAAGAAATCGCATCTAACAGTAACGTTGAAGACGAAGATTTGATTGAGTTCATTATTAAAGGTATTCCAGATTCAGAGGTGAACAAAACTATTTTATATAGTGCAAATAATCTTGCTGAACTTAAAATAGCACTTCGCAAATATGAAAAACTTAAACAAAACTATACAGAGAGACAAACAAAATATGTTCCCTTGAGCTCTAATTATGCACCGAACAAAATAAAAAAAAATATAAATGCTGAAGTTGTTCATGAACAAAGTGTACCTGTAAAGTTTGAGAAAAAAAGCATCACTTGTTTTAAATGCGGAAAACAAGGACACATGTCTACAAATTGTTCATATAATGATACAGTTATGGCTTTGAATCAGACCACAGGTGCCTGTACTAAGTCAGCCAGTGAACATGCCAAAGAAAATTTTAATTTATCGCAAGATTTAATACGAAGCCAGCGAGGCACTAATGATTTCGAAAACTACATCAAATATCATTGGAAGTACAAGGATTTGGAAAGCACAATGGTGTTATTAACGTTGCTAGATTCTGGTAGCCCAATCAGTTTCATTCAGGAAGGGTATATTCCACCTGTCATTTTATCAAAACTAGACGAAACAACACAATCGTATTTTGGAGTCAACAGCAGCCCTCTTATTACACTTGGAAGTAGAGATTTTATTGGAAAGACGGGCTTGGCACTTCAAAGAACTGATACGGAAAACGTCAGCAGCAAAACACGGCAAACATCATTCGAAGGCCCTTTTCATTGTGATTTGACTTCAGAGGATTGTCCGGATGGAAATTGCTCAGGTGATAACTTTGTTAAACAAATCTTAAATATCGATATAAGCGGGAACTGCGGTGAGTTTGATCTTAACATTAATAAAAATATACCTATATTTGTTGATCAAGAGGTAAAAGAAATTGTTAAACCAGCATATTTTCAATCAAATGATCGGTTACCGTCATCAGATTTTAAAATGACCATTGTTCTGAGCAAGGAGTCCCCTTTTAGTTGTCCTCCTAGGAGATTACCCTACGCTCACAAAATTGAGCTACAAAAAATTCTTGATGAATTATTAAAGAAGGGAATCATTCGAGAGTCAAACTCTCCTTATGCATCTCCAATAGTCCTAGTGCAAAAAAAGAATAAAGAGCTGAGGCTCTGTATAGATTTTCGCGAGCTAAATAAAATAACATTGCGTGACAATTATCCCTTACCTCTTATTGAGGACCATCTTGATCGTCTCAGAGACAAACAATATTTCACAACATTGGACCTTAAAAATGGGTTCCATCACGTTCAACTTGCTGAAGAGTCTATGAAGTATACTTCATTCACTACCCCTTTAGGCCAATATGAGTATACACGCATGCCTTTTGGTCTTAAAAATGCCCCTTCCGTTTTTGAGCGGTTCATGAAACACATTTTTAAGAATTTGATCAAAGATGGTAAAGTTATAAGTTACTTGGATGATATTCTCATCGCAACATTATCTATTGAAGAACATTTAGTCATTTTGAAACAGGTTATTGAAGTTATTGTTGAAAAACGTTTGCAACTCCGGTTTGATAAATGTCTATTTATGCAAACGGATATTACGTATTTAGGCCACAGAATTTCTAAAAATGGGATAAGACCCAATGATTACAATCTTAATGCTGTACGTGATTTTCCTACACCAGTTTGTGTAAAGAATATGCAAAGCTTTTTAGGACTTTGCTCTTATTTTAGAAAATTCATTAAAAATTTTGCTAATATTGCTAAACCTCTTTACGATTTGTTGAAAAGAGATACACCGTTCGTATTTGGCGTCAAAGAAATTGAGTCTTTCAACAACTTGAAAGAGAAGTTGCTTGCTTCACCCGTACTGTCTATATACAGTCCCCATGCAGACACAGAATTACATTGTGATGCAAGTGGTGTAGGCTTTGGAGCTGTCTTATTCCAAAAGCAGACAGATGGAAAATTTCATCCGGTGTTTTATTTTTCTAAGCGAGCAACTGCGTCAGAAAGCAAATTCCATAGCTATGAGTTAGAAACACTCTCGATAATTTACGCTTTAGCAAGATTTAAGGTATATTTGACCGGCATCTTTTTCAAAATAATAACCGATTGTCAAGCGTTAACTTTAACCCTAAATAAAAAAACTTTGAATCCCCGTATTTCTCGGTGGGCCTTGGAACTCCAAAATTATGACTATGTCGTGGAACATAGAAGTGGGAGTCGTATGGCTCATGTTGATGCCCTTAGCCGCTCATTTAATGTGCTAATTTTAGAAGATGAATCGTTCGAGTTTGCTCTTGCAGCAGCTCAAAGACAGGATTCCAAAATCATTTCTATCGGATCCGAGCTAGAGAAAGCTGAAAGTCCGCATTTTGAAATGATAGATGGCCTTATATATCGCAAATGCAAGGACAAAGTTTTGTTTTATGTTCCTTACCAAATGGAAGAACAGGTGATACGTACCCACCATGAAGCAATGTGCCATTCAGGGGCAGATAAGTGTTTTGCATATCTATCGGGAAACTATTGGTTTCCAAAAATGAAAGAAAAGATAAAAACGTACATAAAGTCGTGTCTGAAGTGTATTTATTTTTCACCTCATTCGGGAAAGGTAGAGGGCATTTTACATTCTATCCCTAAGGGTAATATTCCTTTCGACACTCTTCATGTCGATCACCTTGGACCCCTTCCAAATTCTCTTTCTAATAGAAAACATGTCTTTCTTGTTATCGATGGTTTTACAAAGTTTGTAAAGCTTTACCCTGTCAAAACGACAAAAAGCAAAGAGGCCATTGCCTGCTTAAAGTCTTTTTTTGAAAATTATTCAAGGCCTAATCGCCTCATATCCGATCGTGGCAGTTGTTTCACGTCAAATGAGTTTAAAATATTTTTAGAAGAACAAAATGTAAAGCACATAAAGATTGCCACACACTCTCCCCAATCGAATGGTCAAGTCGAGCGCATTAATCGTGTTATAGTCCCTATGCTAGCCAAGGAATGTGATGCAAATACTAATAGCGGTTGGGATAAGCAATTAACAAAGGTTGAGTTTGCTATCAATAACACAGTCAATAGAAGCACTGGCTTCACACCAAGCATCCTGTTGTTTGGAATCCATCAAAAAGGAGAGCTTTGTGATCGGGTTTTTGAGCATCTTCGAAATTCTTTTGGGAAGAAAGACATCTCTCTTGGGGATATAAGAAAGGAGGCCCTTGAAAGAACAAATAAGAATCAATTGATTAATAAAGTTTATTACGACAGCCGCCATAAGAAACCGATATCCTACAAAATAGGTGAATATATTTTGATCAAAAACGACGCAACCATTCCTGGCGTCAATAAAAAGTTAAATGCAAAATATCGTGGTCCGTATGAAGTAAAGAAGACCCTTCCTAATGACCGTTACCTCATTGGAGATATTGAAGGCTTACAATTGACACGGCTACCATACAAAAGCATATCATCACCAAGCAATATGAGACCGTACAATGTGAAGTTTAATGACGATGCTGAAGAACCATTAAGTGATGTTGATTTAGCTGAGGACGTTCATCATAAGTAAACTAGTAGTTCAAGCGTCCAAGCCTATTTTTCTCAAAAATATTACACAATAATTAAAAAAAAAATAATTAAAATTTATTTAAATGTTTGAATTTTTATATTACATAAATTATTTGAATTGTTGTATATTAACTTAAATATTAACTTTTTATTAGAATATATAATGTAATCGGGAC
This sequence comes from Philhelius pedissequus, assembly GCA_910595825.1. Taxonomy (NCBI): domain Eukaryota; kingdom Metazoa; phylum Arthropoda; class Insecta; order Diptera; family Syrphidae; genus Philhelius; species Philhelius pedissequus. Next base: position 70,426,658 of record OU343160.1, on the reverse strand, counting down.
GATTATGCTATCAGGATGGCCGAGCTGTAGTCGAAATAGATTCAAACTTGCCGAACACACTGTAACTTGTGTTATTTTAATTATCAATTACCTTACATTATATACATAATCATGTCTCGCCACCTAAAAGCCTAACGACCCGAAATGTCATCAAATATATAAATAATGTATGATGAGAAAATAAATGAGTCGATTGTTAATCTTTAACCAAAGCAGATCGTTGTTATCTTTCACATTACTACAGTTTTTTACTAAATTTTGAATATATACAAAATTTCTTTAATTTTTTTCTTAAAAAAAATTGATATGACAATCTTAAATATTTAATAATATAAACTTAAAAAAAAAAAATATTAAATCGACTTAATCAAAGAATAAATAATTCAAAATTCTGAGATAAATACTTAAATTAATTTGAGCTTTAAAAAAAAGTACACCATTTTATTTCTGGAACAAATCTGAATTTATAAGAAAAAAAATTAAAATCTGTGGAGCGGTTTTTGAGAAAAAAGTTTTTTCTTAAAACTTTTTCAAAACTTTTTTCAAACAAAATTCAAAAACGCCAATAAAATAAATATAACTATAATTTTGATGAAAATTTAATGAGCAGTTTTCAATTTTAATTTTAAATAAAATTTATTTACATTTTTTTTAATGCTTTTAAAAATACAAAAAAAAATATTAATTACAAATATTGCTATGCAGTATAAATTGGGTTACCTAAACCTATATATGTTTGAAATTTCGAAAGAATCGGTTAACCCATTTATGAGATAGTCAAAAGCAAAAAAACGGTCCTATGGAAAGTACCGTTTTTAAACATTTTTAAATTTTTTTTTCAACCATGTAATCGGTCGTACCTATAAAGCTGCACTAATTTTTTAAAAATCTAAATCGCTAGAGCCGTTTCCGAGAAAAATAGGCTTTAACGTAACGGTAATATGGCAGGTACCGTTACTTTTTGAGTTAAAAAAATTCAATTTCTCCTCTGTACAATACCTAAAAAACTCTAGCCACCCGTTTGGGCTGTGAGTGTCTACACATATGTATATACAGACAGACCGACAGATTGACAGACAGACATACAGCTCCGCACAGATTTTTTAGACCATCTTTTTTCATTTTCATCGTAATGTCATCACAATCAAACATTGTTGTATGAAAACTTTTTTTGGCAAGTAAAACTATAGTTGAGGAAATTGAAAAGCATAATTCAAAAATCCAAAAAAAATTCATTTTTTTTAAAGTGCACCAAAAATAATAGTAGGTACTACAACTTAATTGTTCTTTTCCTTTATTTAATTATCATTTATTTTTTAACAAATGTTTTCATACTGAAAACTAAATTTCACACTCAAAAGTTAAACGAAATAAACCGACACATTCCAAGTATCTTATACAAACTGCTTTTGTTATTTCATTGCTCTTATATTTACTTAAATTATTCATACATTTTTGAGCAAACCCAAAAACAAATTTAAGTCCTTGACACATTCCATTGGCTTTCAACTCACTTTAAACCTTAAAGAGCCTTTCAAATAAGATAACAAAATTATTTCTCAATTGAATAGGCACAGTGTACACTTGTGGCCGCCTAATAGTATTTGCGCTCTGCGATACATTTTCCATATCAATAATTGAAATTTCCAATTAAATTATAAGAATAGAAAAGCACCCGAATGAGAAAATCAAAAGTCTAGCCTACCGCATGAGGTAGGTATTTTTGAATGGGAGGCTTATGGAATTTATGGAATTCGTTGTAGAGTTTACTTCTTTTTTTTTGTGTTTGAGTATCATGATTCACTTTGAGGTTTCCTTTCTTCGTCGGAGTAAGGAAGATATTCGATACGGCACATCGACACGTCCTTTATAGGATTTGGGTGTTCTTTTGGCAAGGGTATCTATACTTATTTGTTCACACTACCAAAAAGTTTTATCGGTGCCTTTCCTCCGGAATTTCAAATTCCTTCGATCTGTCAGCCATTTTTTCTTCCTTTTCGAAATAAAGGATCCATTAGCGTTAACCTTTAATGAAGCCCTGAAATGCCCTGAGATATCATGTAGCCATCTATGATGATGATATCCTTGTTAAAAAGTATTCTCGTTTCTAGGACGTGATTCGAAAGCGGAATCATTATATTTTTTTTTCGTATAAATATTCCACATAGGCTTTGGAAAAATCAATGGTGATAATAAAAATCTCTTTAACAGGAACTTAGAGATACCAAGAAATCTTTTGGAAAGGTGATTAACACCTTATGTATCCGCAATTGCTATTGAGTTTGTTGTCCTGCCAACGGCTATTGGCAAAGAAAAAGAGGTTGCGGGGTGGTTTTAATGATGTTCATGTCAGAAGTCAATTACTTTTATTACAATTTCCTGGAAACAGGATTATTTTTTTTTTGTTTTGAATTGTCTCTGATGAGTTCGAAAAAGTTTGTAATTGTCTGTGAGCAGGAAAAGAAAATTCGGAGAGTTAATTTTTTTCTTCTTGTCCACTTGATTAGACGAATGAAACTCAAATGGAAGGAAATTGTTAAGTTTACGATCATACATACATATATATATAAAAAGGAAGGACAAGACTATATAAAAGCCAATTTGCACAAATTTGTATAAGTTAAAAAGAAATTTGGTGGTAAACTCGTACAGAATCAGACCCTAGTAACTTACACAAATCTCAATCATTCTATGTGGGCGTTTTGTCGATCATGCTAATGAGTAATTTGTCACTTCTTTGCAGTACGTAGGTACAAATGGCGGCCCAATTAGAGGGCTCGAGTGCACTGTTTTGACACCATAACTCGCTTGATATATAAATAAAGTGGCATTTTTAATATTGCTTGCGGATTTACCCCTAACGGATAATTGCCTTTACTGGTTGACTCAGAAATTTATAAAGCCCAGTCCCTCAGGGTGTTCGGTAATTACCATCCCCCGTTGAAAGCAGATCATATGCTCATTTCAAACATAGTTATCAGTTGTGGTTGTGGAACGTACCCCCAATTGGATAAGCAGTCTCACCTCAACTATAAATAAATATACCAAGCTCGGTTCATCGCGGAGTAATCGATTCACCAATCTAGCGGAACAAAATACAAAAATGAAAGTCATGCGAATCGTTTCAAAATGATGTGGCTTATTTTTCAATATAGTAAGTAACTGTTATTCATATTTTGTTTTTCGATCTCTTTCGCTGATAAGAAAATATTAAGCTTTGAAGTTAGCAGTTGATGAAAGCAACTTAGCGCCAGCAGATTAAAGATGTTTTTATGCAATTTCGTTTAGATATAACGGGTGATTTTTTTGCTACTTGGTTTTTGACGTTTATATTTTTGACAGATCACACATGACAAATTCCACGAACATTTGACATTTCGATTCAGTATTGTTTGCCATTTCATCATGAATAGACTTACGCCTGAACAACGTTTGCAAATTATTGAAATTTATTATCAAAATTCGTGCTCTGTGAAAAATGTGTATCGCAAGCTTTTATCGCAAAATTGTCTTCAGCCACAAGGCTCATTTTTGGCTAAATGGATACGTGAATAAGCAGAATTGCCGTATTTGGAGTGAAGAGCAGCCAGAGGCAATTCAGCAGCTACCAATGCATCCCGAAAAATGCACTGTTTGGTGCGGTTTATGGGCAGGCGGCATCATTGGGCCGTACTTCTTCAAGGACGATGAAGGCCGCAGGGTTACGGTCAATGGAGAAAGGTACCGTTCGATGATAACAGATTTTTTTTTGGCGAAAATGCAAGAATTGAACTCGGTCGACATGTGGTTCCAACAGGACGGTGCCACATGCCACACTGCACGCGAAACCATGCATCAATTGAAAGGCGAATTTGGTGAGCAGTTGATCTCACGTTTTGGTGCAGTCAATTGGCCACCAAGATCATGTGATTTGACCCCGTTAGACTATTTTTTGTGGGGCTATGTTAAGTATATTGTCTATGGGGACAAGCCAAACACGATTGCTGCCTTGGAAGCCAACATTCCGGCCGAAATGTGTGAAAAAGTTTGCCAAATTGGACCTTCAGAATGGACCACCTGAAGCGTAGCCGCGGGCAACATTTAAGTGAAATTATTTTTAAAAAGTAAATGGCAGAAATTGATTTATCGATCCAAATAAAAATTTCATTCACTTTTTACAAGTTTCTGTGTTTTTTTGAATTTTCAAAAACCAAGCTCTTGAAAAATCACCGTTTATAAAGTGTAACGGTGCGTCTTTTGGAATAATTTTATTTTCTTGAATAGAATTATTTGTGGGTAATAAGAAAACGATTCCAGAAGATAATTGTTTCATTAAATATTTTTTTATAGTCTCTTAAGTTCAACGTTAAAAATTGGACAGGATTTTTTTGATTGAATTTTCGACTGGAATAAAATTAAATAGTTCCGCCGAAATCCGACTTGAAAATTGTAAAAATTAATTCTGTGGAGTGTTGGCTTTGAGGTAAAATAAACACTTTTTGCGCGTTTTTGCGACACTCATACAATTATTTTCAATTTTCAGAATTGCCTCCCTAATATTGCGAAAGGAAATTTTTGAAATTTGGCGGCAAATCGATAAAACAAAAAAGGTTGATGTCGTTAGAGCAATTATCATAGAAAATTTTGAGCTTCCTGAGCTGTCTGAAGATTCTAATAAAAAACTTAATACTTCCGTAAAAATTTTGCTGACCAAAATTGGTGAAAAGGGGTTAAAAAGCGGTAGGTGTGATAACCAATTTTTAGCTGCAAACGCAGCCTGGTTAGAGGAAACTTATACGTTGCCGGCATATTTAGAGGAGAAATTTCAAAAAAAAAGTTCGGAAGAACTAGAAAGTCTTTTGAGGAATGCTGTGAAAAATCTAAAAAAAACGTAAAATTCCAAATTTAATTACATCAACTATCCCTAGGGAAACAATAAAAGCTATTGAAGTTGTGCTTCGCAAACTGTGCTTCAGCAAATATCATAAAGAAAGCTTCATCCAGTAAAGATACTGAGGTAAAAACATTATTCAAACATCTCATATACCTCTTTCTCCCGATGAAGCATTGGCTTAAATGATTGTTTTACATCTTTCCAAGCATCAATAACAAGGTCATATGCCAAAAAATCAACGTAAATAAAAAATTATTTTCTCTGCTCTTAAAAAATTGCTAAACGCAAAAAAGAAATGTTTTCCCACACACATTTTTTTTTTTTTTTTTTTTTTATTTTATAATCTACGCGCGCTCATGGGAGTATGAATACCCTTTAAATGTTTCAACACAGCGCGGGCGTGGGGTGAGGTTAAGGAAGAGAAAGAATGATAGGAAAGATGTGTGGCGCGATATTCGGAGACTGTAGGTGGTTGTTGTCTCAGATTTTATATCCAGGGATGGCGGCTGAACTAATGCGGAGCAATTTCCGTGTCTTATTTATAGATGTCCCTTATAATTCGCATTAATTTTTTAATTCTTTTTGTCATATTTTATCGGTATACTAGTTACTCAATCACATGTTGTTAGTTCTATGCCTAAACAGCATGTAATGAGTAAACCAGCAACTCATTGTATGACATTTATTTTTAGAATTGGTTTTTAATGGAAAAATAAGAAGACATAGACTACGGCAGGAATCGAACCTGTGACCATGAGGTTGACAGGCGAACACACAACTATCGCGCCACGGCTACCCCCAAACACATTGAGGTCACTAAAGCACATGCTAAGAGTCAACTTCAATCCTTGGTTGATCATACCATAGAACGACTTTATTTTGGTCAGGAATTGAAACTAAGTGAACTTCAAGGTGGTGAAAAATATCTTAAAATGTTGATCAAATGGGGATGCGATGGAGTTCAGCAATATAAATGATAAAAATACTGCAAGGCGTTTTTTCCGGGCTGCATAAGAAAGTTCAGAAATGACTGGAGTGTACACATTATTTTATTTTAAATGTATTTGAGAGCAATGTATCTGAAACAATAAACCTTTATTTAAAGTAGTATCCATGGTACACAATTCTAGTGAGTATTTACAAAGTGCTTTTTCATGGAAAAGACATCATTGCATCTTGTATTCTTTCTATAGAGGCTAAAAATAAGGATACAAGAAAATATAGAGAGATGTCCACAAGGAAAAATTCAAGATTGAACACAAACACAGATCTCTTAAATTTGCTGTTGATTTTTTCAGATCCATATATCACGTTCCAAAATGAATACGTGGCATGATACTAAAACACAATTCCTTTCTTTGTTATAGATAGATAGACAGTTTATTGATTATGTTTAAATTTTACAATGGTTGTTACCGCACTTTTTACAATATAGTGATTTGATACAATGTATCTTTCAACTAAAATAGTATGTATATAAGTTTTATAATTTATCAATAAGGTTTATATAATTATGTCCGGAGGAAAAAACAATAAAAACCTCCATTTAATGTAAGAATATAATAAAATCTTAAGCTAATGACTAGTAAGGGTATGAAGTGTAACAGGTTAACAGATGAACCAATAAATGAATAAGTGATAATTTTTTAACAATAAGTATGCATAAATATATAATACATTAAATAAATATGTAAATAATTGAATAAATAGAATAAAATAAAATAAATAAATAAATAAATAATTTAAACAAAAATAATAACAAGTAAATAAATAAATAGATAAATAAGTAATTAACTAAATAAATAAATAAGTAAACAAACAAGTAAACATATAAATAAATAAATAAACAAATAATCAAATAAACAAAGAAATAAATAAATAAATAATTAAATAAATAAATACATGAATTAATAAAGTTTACATTAATACATAGATAACACAGGTAAGAAAAATAAAATAGAATTTTTTAATTTTGATTATTTAGTTCACTAACCAAGTTGTTCTCAGCAAGATCAAGTCGATCAAAGAATTTTGTTGTGAGTTTAATTATTCTATCTTCGATCAATTCGACAATCGCCTTTACGTGGAGATCAAAAGTGGAATGATGCCAGGGTAGATTGAGCATCATTTTTAAAACTTTATTTTGAGCAACTTGTAGTTTTTGTATATGAGTTTTAGCTGCGTTATTCCATACTGGACAACCGTACAAAAGAATTGCCTGAAATATAACCTTACAAATTATCGTTTTATTCTCGACTGAAAGTAAAGACTTCCTATTAATAAAAGGGAACAGCAGTTTGGTTGCTATCTTGACTTTATTTAGTGATTGTGAAATATGGTGATTGAATGTTAATTTAGAATCAAGGAAAGAGATAACATATTTCACTTGATTGTCCCAAGAAACCGCTCTACCTAAGATTTGCAAATTATTGCTTGGGAGATAACAAGCTTTTCTTTTTCTCGTGAAAAAGATGGCTTGTAACTTGTCAGCATTAAGTTTGATTTTCCATCGATTGTAATATTGGTATAATATTCTCATCGCATTATTTAAGTTCGTCTCAATGTTGAAACCAAACGTATGCGAAGAAAGTATTGCAGTGTCGTCAGCAAAAATTGCTGCTTCACAGGATGGTAATTTTGGAAAGTCAGAGGTATACAGGTTATACATGGTCGGTCCGAGGACTGATCCTTGAGGGACACCAAAATCAAAATGTATTAATTCTGAAACACTACTATTTACGTGTACCATAAAACATCTACTTGAAAGAAAACTTTGAACAATTTTACACAGATAAGGTGGAAAATTGAGAGAAATCATTTTATAAATAATACTATTGTGCCAGACTGAATCGAACGCTTTTTCGATGTCTAACAATATCATTCCAGTAGACATACCTTGGGAGCGATTGCTTTTAATTAAGTTACTTATACGAAGCACTTGATGAGATGTACTGTGTTATCTTCTGAAACCAAATTGTTCATTTGGATATAAGTTGTTATCAGTTATTATTTTAACAATTTTGTTTTTAATTATTTTCTCGTATATTTTGCTGATATTGCTGAGTAAACTGACTGGTCTATAACTTTCAGTCCTAACAGAGTTTTTGCCGGCTTTGAGAATTGGTATTACTTTACCTGTTTTCCAAGTAGTAGGAAAATATTGCATTTTCAAGCAAGCATTTATGACGAATGTAAGGAAGATTATTCCGATTTTAGGCAACATTTTAAAAAAAAGATTTTTAACTTGATCAAGCCCACTAGATTTTCTTGATTTAAGCTTGTGAACAACTGCAGCTACTTCTTCTTGAGTAGCTAAAATATTTTGTGGTGTGTCAAAGATCATCTGGTTTAAGTTTTGAACAGTTGTATCTACCAGATGATCTGTTGAAACATCGCCTAGGTATTGTGCTATAGAGTGGTTTTGGGAGAAGCTAAGAGCAAGAGCATTTGCATTTTCCAAATCGAATCGTTTTTTAGAAAAGGAACCTGTCGATGTTTGTTTTTTACAATTTTTACAATATTCCAGAAAGGTTTCGCATTTTTCTCTAAGGAACGTAGTTTATTATTCCAGACGAGATTTCTTTTGATTAATAATTCATAAGAGATTTGGCGATTTAAATATGTAACGATATCAGGAAAAATAGGTTGGCGATATCTTTGCCAGTTTCTTCTTTGAATGTTTCTATTTTTTATAAGTTCCAATATATGCGGCGAAAGACTTTGTTGAAATGTTTTTTTATTTACTTTTGGAACAGAACGATTAACAGAGGCAATGATGTCTTGAGTAAAGTTATGCACAATATTATCAACTTCGTTATTGCTGCTTACACTTTCTAGACCAGTAGTAATATTTCGAAGTTTACTTTTTAAAATTGACCTAAAACGTGTCCAGTTTGCATTTTTAAAATCTAGGTAATGTAGTTCTTGTTTTATTCCCGACCAAAGAAGTTTACATAAAACAGGATAATGTTAAGAGCTGAGCTCATTTAAAGTAATTGGTGAGGTTAATTGACTAGACACGTTTGTTACAAAAATATCGAGAACAGAGGGACTTCCACGAGAACTATTGGGGGCATAAGTAGGACTAGGAGGAAACAACACATTTATTGGTAAGGTATTGGACAGATTATATAAAACATTTCCAAAAGAGTTTGCCCTAATGCAACCCCATTCTCTGTGTTTGCTATTGAAATCACCACCAATAAGAAAGTCTCCACTTACAGCGAAAAGTTTTCTCAAGTCATGATTCAAGCATAATCTTTTTTGAAACGATGATGAGCCACCTGGAAAATACACGCAATATATTTTAACTGTCCTACGATTCATTAATTGGACTTCAATACCAATATTTTCTATTAGTTTAGTTTGAATAACTGGCAAAAGCGAATGTCGAATTGATTTTCGGATGAGAATTGCAACTCCACCACCCTGTCTTTCAGTTCTATCAACTCGATAGCACTTATAATTAGGTGAAGTCAAGTGAATATCATTATCAAGCCAAGTTTCCGTTACTAAGGCAACGTCAATCTTGTGCCTGTTTAAGAAATAAATAAATTCTAAACCTTTGTTATAAATACTTTTAGCATTCCAAGTAATAATTTTTATATATCTATCTATTACGTTATTTATCATGATTGTACAAAAACTTAGTTGCTAAATGTGCGATAACGTTGAATTGATCTAATTTAGTTTTACATGTAGATAATTTAATAACCATTTCCATAAGCAGCGAATTTAGCTCTTCGAAGGAAAAAAGTGTTCCACTGTTGTAGTTTGCATCTGTATGCACGTTGTTGTAATTTGGAGAGTGAGGAAGATTACCTGAAACATTTGATGAGAGTGTGCTTACATTACTCTGCACAGTGTTTGATGAGCATTGTTGCTGTCGTGGTTGAGGGAGAGACGGGAAATCTTCCATAGAATGTAGTGAGATTTGTTGATTTAAAATATGATGACCAGCACCGAATGATGCTGTTGTTGCTGCTGCTGCTGGCAATCGCGATGATCGTGTAGTTAAGAGAGTTCTTGAATGTGTTCTCTTCGCTAATTTATCTCTCAATTGCAAGTATTGTGATCTGTTTCCGCACGTAACGTCAGAAGCTTTATGGTTGGCATTACAATTTGCACATTTAGACATTGTGGGGTTGACACATTCAGCAGCCTTATGTGAGCCAGCGCAGTTGGCACAATATGTTTTTACGTGGCAGTTTCTTTCGCCGTGACCAAACATTTGACAGTTGTGACATTGCGTGACTTTACCTTTAAGCTTTCTTTGAAATTTCCAACTTACCTGGGTATGAAACACAGAGCGATAGTTTTTTTTCAATTCATTTAGCTTAATTGAACCATTTTCAAGCGATATTATGTAAAAAGTGTCTGTATAAGATTCATATTTTTTTGTTATGGCCTTAACATCTAAATACATAAGACCGAGTTTAATGAGTTCAGTTTTAAGATCATTTACATTAATTTCTCCCAACCCGTAGAGAATAACTTTGAAAGCTATTGGCAATTTTCGTCCTTTAATTTAGCCAACACTTTTAGATACGATTCTAATAAATCACATTGAATTTTGATACCGATGGATAGATTTTTTATGCAATAGTTTTTAATATCTAATGAGCTCATCATTTTGTGAACATAATCACTTGACTTTTGCAAAAGTTTAATTGGTGGCACATAAGTTATTTTAACACTACTTGGCGAGATAATATCGTCCATTTCTTCAATGTCATCATCAGCTTCAGCTTCAGGCTGACATTGTAAAGGGGTCCAAAATTTGGGGCCCTTCCAATTTTGCGGAATGTTTTTGAAGTTTTCCATATTGAAACAATGTTTTTTATCTGAGGACAATAAATTGTCCTCAGACTTGGGGGATCTTACACGTTTGGGAATGATTGTATAGAACTATCAACACAAAACACGAGTGAGATAAAGACGTCTTTCACAGATAAAAGCTCCGACTTGACTGGTTTCTTTGTTATCAATCGATAACAACCAGGAGGAATTTTTGGCTGATGAAGAAGAAAGCAAATAGATAATTTAACTACAATTGTATAATATTTTTTTTAAGGAATTTAACATTTTATTTATCTAATTATTTTTATATATCATAAACCTGAATAATGATATTTAAACAATGTCTTAAGTATTATTCCAATAAACTTAAATTATTCCAAAAACGTATTTTACAAACAAACAAAAAAATCATCTTTTTTTCTTATCGTGAAATCGATAATAGTTTGGTTATTTTTCGTTAAAACAGTATTATTTCAAGGAAGGATCGTATAAAACATCAAATCATTAATTTAAAATATGATTTTCATATTCAAAATAATTTTGTTCCGCTAGATTGATGAATCCGACCACTGTGCATTGTCTTCAGTGTACTACGTCAGTGGAGACAATGTAGGTTGCATAGACATCAGAAATTTGGTGTGAGCGTGTGACAGTTCAATGCACTTACGACTTACCTATACGTGGCAGTTGTCCGACATTAAGATTGTTATATATTAAACGCGCTCAAAGAAATGTATTGCTTCTCGAAGTATGCATCCCTTAAATTACTATAAAATTGACTTGAACTCTAAGCTTTAAGTTTTACAAAAAAGCGCTGAACAATAAAATCTGAAAATAAGAACTTTACCCATAAAGTTGGAGCATGTTTGATTTGCAACTCTAAGTTTCATCGAAACAAACTTGGTCTACAGACAGAGCCCATGCGAAATTGTTCAACAAGGCGAATTTCAGAAGTACTTGCGATATAGGTACTGTAGGGCAAGTTTTGCATTTGGGAAAAAATCGAACTCGAGATTTTAATCAAAGTTGGGTCCTGCAATTTCGACTGCATGTGTCTCTGTCTGTTTGTCTGTCTGTAGAACTCTCTACAGCCTAAACGGCCGAAGCGATTTTATTCAAACTTGTTATTTATGCGTTTTATATGATTGTCTAAAATAGATTTTTGAATCGTTTTTTTTGTTAGACCCAAAACTAACAGTACCTGCCATACAATTTTTTCTATCATCTATGTTATCTCGAAAACGGCTCTAATGATTCTGATAAAAAAGATTGTGTGCACTATTTTAGATATACACTACATTTTGGTCAACATTATTTTATTAACGGTACTTGCCATACCATTTTTTATTTAGAAATTTCTCCTAAACGGCTTGACGGATTTCGATAAAAAAATTTATGTAGGAGCTCCTTCGAATTAGTAATAATACTGCATACGAAAATTTTCGAAAAATGTATTTTTGGATTTTTGAAAACATTTTTTTTTGAAAATTCAATATTTCGAATGATTTATGATTTGTTCCGAAATTTTGTTTTTAGATTTATATTACTAAATATTTAAAATGATCATACCAATTTTTTTTAGAAAAAAAATAAGAACTTTTATACATAAAAATTAAGTAAAAAATTACTTTAAAAATACATTTATCAGTTGCATATAATGTGATCGAACATATGAGCAAGTAAGTGCGATCCAGCCATGCATTTTATTTTATTAAGAATCGTTGGAGCCGTTTTTGAGAAAAATAAGATTTTTGATTTTGGCCCCAAGAAATGTATTGGAGCTACTGTTATTTGTCGTCTTAAAAAAAATTTAAAAAATCGTGTGGGTATATTACCGAATAAGCAATATGTACCAAGTTTGAAACAAATCCACAGAATCGTTTAGGCTGCAGACTCGCGGACAGACACACAGACAGACAGACGGAATTGGGGGCCCACTTTTTTGGTGTTCTCTATGATCGTAATATCATGTGTTATTGTTAGAATTTTTTTTTCGAATGTGCCTTATACCTAGTACCTTTAGCAAGTAAAAATTACGTGAAGGATAATGAGGTGTACCTAGGTAGTCCCTTAATTTTTTTTTATTTTAACTATATGCCTGTAAGACCTAAGGTCTTTAAAATGCAACGTGAACTGCATGGCACTAGTTAGAAGGATAAGAAATATAGATAGATAGGAAAAAATTGTATGTGGGACAGTGGATTTGAGAATCAGGTATTGAGCATCTTATTTTAACCCACGGGCGGCATCCAAATAAAATTGGAGGTTTAGAAAAGAATGCGCCTAGCGTGGGAATCGAACCCACACGTCTAAGTTAGCAGTCAAGCACTCTATCCAGTGCGCGAATGTATTGCTTGATTCTCTACTTGCACTGCTTATTTGGGGTCAAATTTAACAACATTTATTACCTTATGTAATAATTATGTCTTCATCCTTCTTTTCTAAATAAAATAGTTAAAAAAAAAACAGTTTACCATAAAATAAAGCAAAGTATAAAAATTGTCAATTCTAGAAAAAAAACGGCATTTTTTTTTAATTAATCAGGGAATATACGATAAAGACAGGGTGTATGATACCACTTCAAAAAATTTATTTTACTTCCTGAATAAAAATGTATCAAATAATAATTAATTTATTTACTGAATCGCCCTAATCCAAAAAAAAATATATTGGGGATTATTTGAGATTTTTGGAGATTTTGGGAAAAAAGATAGTATATTGGGGATTTTACTCATAGGGCTTCTTTCCGCATGGGGAGTTTGTCTTGTTGGATACTTTTTTTGGGGATTTCGTCCGTTGGAGATTTTATTTTTTGGGGATTTCAGGTGGCTCCCATTTCCAATTATCTCTCTGCGCTGACGCTAAATCACCGTTGACCAAATTATTTGGTTTATTGATATTTGCAGCCATTAGCAACCAAATTAAAGCATCATACGATATGGTGATTAATTTTGCGCGACTGGTATAAGCTGCAACTTTCAAACAGTTTCTTGAGTTACCCTGTCAAGTATTGATTGTAATTTTATATTCAATTATTTTGGGCATTTTTAATATTTTATTGAGACAATCCCTTATAAAAATTATACTCACATCGAGAAAGGATTTTTTTTATCCGAGAAACAACATTTTGTTTACAACATTGGTCTTAATTTATTCATGGGAATTCTTCCTCTGTATATGATTGAGGCTATAATTGAATTAAAGCCTCCCTATACTTATGTATGCAATGCAGTAAGCATGAAATATATTTCACTTTTCCACTCCTTTGTATTTAAATTTTCCACAAAATTTCGATCCCTTAACAGGTGTAGTATGTAATCGTATGTTTGTACGTATGTAGGTACACTTCTGGTTATGATTCAATGATTCCATATTGTGAGTTTGATTAAATTATTTACAACGTATAGTATAAGTTTCAAATAAAAGACAAAGTAAGCTAAAATAACAAAGGAACAAAAGTCAACAAAAATCTGTGGAACTGCCACGCTTTCACTTTGCCTTATTAGCATAAATCATAAAGTTGTATATAATGAACATGTAATTCGCATATAAATTATTTGTGATATGTGTGTGTGGTAAATTAATAAAAGAATATTTTCAAACTCTGACATAACGAAAAGCACACGACAAAAACCGCTGAAGCGATTTTTGTCAAACTTGGTAGAATTGAAGATTGTATAGATACTTTTCTAAACATTTTTTTACCATTCTTCCATACATAGTTATTTATAGCAAAAAAGGTAAATAATAATTATCTGCAATAGGAATGTGTTTCGCTTATTCTGGTCCTTAAAATTCTAATAATAATATAATTATAAATCAGGTTAGGTTAGGTTAGAAGGGGTGGTGAAACGACAAGCCCTCTCACCTCATTCGGATCTCAATTGATCGAATGCGGTCCCCAGGGTAGGAATGGAGGAATTTAAGGAGTGGATTAAATTGGAACATTTAGGTCTGAGTTTGGGAGGCCTCCTTAAACCATCCTGACCTTTGAATAAATTTCACGATATGTTTAAGTGGCTTATTCGAGACATCGCCCAGTTCGTCGAAGACGTAATTTCCGAGGGTTTCTTTCTTTGTTCTGGTTAGGCTTGGGCATTCACCTCTTCCGCCTCTTCATCCATACAACGTCTACATAGTCAGATGTGCTGATGCCCATTCTGGTCATGTGGGTTCTATTAAGTTGTGATCCGTTAGGATGCCCATTAGGAGGGACAGTTGAGGTCTGTTAAGCCTAGTAAATAATCAGTTTTTTCCTTAGAGATTTCTGTCCAAATATTTCTCGAAACCCGACAGCTGTCAATTCATGACCATTTGACGTTTGCAGTTTTGAGGAAAGTTTGTTGAATTCTTAAATTTTCTTGAGTCAGTTGCAACAATATCCCGGAAACGATTTGGCTCGGTTCAAGTGATGATCGGGATTTGGCCAGTTCGTCTGCGATTTCATTTCCTTGTATGTCACTATGTCCTGGGACCCAGATTAGGGTGACTAAGTTCGATTCGCTAAGTATAGTTCATTGCGGCATTGCGGATCGCTAGTTTTGACTTTGTGATTATTGAGGAAATGGCTTTGATTGTCCCCTGGCTGTCTACGAAAATATCTATATTCCTGTTGACCATTTTGCATGCCGAGAGATTTTTAGCCGCCTTACTTATTTCTAGCACCTACGCCTGAAATACTGAGCAATGATCTGGAAGTCTATATGAATTCGCTAAAGGAGGACTTTTCGAACAGATTCTTGACCCTACTCCCGTTTCCGCCAACTCTTTTCTAAGTAGGCCAAGTGGGGCTAAAGAAAAGAACGTTTCAAGGGCTGCGGTCGGTGTAGTTCTCATAGAGTTGGTTATACCCATACACTCCAGTCTATGTATTTTCGTCATGGCATTAAGATTGGTTGTCATTTCCAAGGCCGGTCACCAGACCAGATTGTGTACCTATATCCAATGTATGGCTTGGACCCCATCTTTTACCAAATAACCTACTACAATGTGTAGAAAGCTGTTTTAGCTTTTTCTCCCTTTCTTTTATGTTCTCTTTCCAGTTTAGTTTACGATCTATAACTAGACCTAGATATTTAGCCGTGCAAGTAATGTGTAGCGGCGCGTCCCATTTATGATGGGGGGCTTTTGTTTGGAATGTTACGTTTTCTCGTGAACAAAACTGGTTCGGTCTTTGATGGGTTTATTTTTAATCCACATATATTGGGCCAATTACTGAGTTTGTCAAGGCGGTTCTGAAGAATTTCACACAGTATGTGGGTGAATTTCCCTGATACCAACAGCACTATGTCATCATCATATGCAACAACTTTGACCCCAGTTGGACTTAGCTTTATTAAGATCTGGTTAACGACCAAAAGCCCTAAAAAGGCGGATAGTACACCCCTTTTTGAGTACCTCTGCATGTCTTAACCTTGAGTTTGCAGTTGCCCAGTTCTCCATTAACGATCCTGGATTGAAGCATAGAGTCTATCCAATTTGACAGTAGCGGGTCAATGCTACTTGAGTCTAGGGCTTGTCGAATTGCTTTGCTTTCAACATTGTTAAAAGCCCCTTCTATGTCAAGAAATGCACCCAGTTGTATAGACATTCTCGTTAAAATCGGAAAAAGTAAATTACGAGTGCTGATTAATAACACTATTTTTTGTGCGAAAAAACTATTTGATCTATCATAGGGACAAGTTTGTGTGATCAAGCAGTCTTGTATTTTATGATAATTTACTTTAAAAAGTTGCTTTGATTTAAGAAAAAGTTTTCCAATAGAGACGAGCAGATGTTAATAGTCTGTGGACGGCTGGACTCCATTTTGTTTAAGCGTCCGTCTGTTATATATATATTGCTACTGAAATCAGTCAATTACACCAAATCATCATATCAAGTAACACGATTCAGCTGCACTCCCAATTGGTACAAAATTTGTTATAAAATTGAGACATTTAAATATTTCCTCTTTCCGAAAATGATTTTGAGAGACATTCGTGTAGTGCTGTTAAAGAAGAAATCAGATTGTGCACACATTCGGAGTCTAATCTGACTTGCATTCCTTCCTAGAAGGGCGAATATTACAATTGCTTTGTCAAATTGATATATTAAAGGGGAAGCGATAACAATTTCTTGGGTGACCCTGCGCCTTCAAAAGCAATAATTTCTTTCAGAAAACCGAACATGCAATGGAAATTTCCAATGCAGACCACAAATTGCATGAAATAAATTATTTTACGAAATCGGTTTTACCATTTTTTTCTTACCATCTCTGTGGAAATAAATACAGAAATGATTTAACTTTTATGGCCTTTTCGATTGGCCGTCCGGAACTGTTCTGACCCCAACAAAATGACAGTTATTACACTAAACAGAACAGAAAACGATTATGGATTTCATTTCAGAATCGAAAACAGAATCACTAATTCACTCACATAATTAAAATGTCAAAATCATCGGGTTGATTTGTTGTGTAATTTCGATGTGTTTATTGAATTTAAACTGGTTTTCTGGTAAAATTACATAAAAAGAAGAAAGTTATAATTATTATTGATACAAGAAAATGTGTATCTAAACTGAAATCAAGTGTTTTGGAAATTTTCTTAGCCGATGTGATTTTTTTTTTAAATTTAATTTTCACAAACACAGTGATACAAATAATTCAGAATCAGCAAATTGTTTCCATGTATTTTATTGGGGGAACATGTTCCGGATGGCCAATCGAAAAGGCCATTAATATTATATCGACTGACATTTGTGTGCTTTTTACCTTTACATGTGTATATGGATGGGTTGAGTTGGAATTCCAGGCCAAGAATGCAAATACAATAGGTGTTGTTTGCTTGGCACTCTGATTGTCAATAAGATTTCATGAAATAATTTGCCCACTGAACGAAGAAATAAAAATGTCTGCAATAATTGCGGAAATAAAAACAAAAGTAAAAATTGCTTGTGGAAGCGCAGGGTGAGGTAAACCGAAAAGTACAATTTCAAATTTGTCGGTTAACCTGGCAAATTAAAATACTAAATTTGGCCGGTGTCACGGGGTATGTTGACTTCTATAAAGCACGTCACTTACGGATTATTATCATAGACTTTGTTACTTAAGGAAACCTGCAAAACTTATAAAGTATTTTTTGTATCGAAAGCCGTTGTAGGTTTTCAAATGAACGCTAATGCCATACATTAGCGAAACGCATTTAGTTTGGACTACAGGTGACAAAAATGCTTTTAACTTTCAATATGATTATTATATTGTTGTTAAACATAGTTTAAGGAGTTATTACATAATTCTTGCTTTAGCCTTGTTAAATTCATAAGAATTCATTAGGGACGTCATGTAGTATGTACGTAGAGAATAATTTAAAGCTTTAAGCTGTTTTAGAATATTGCTTATGTTGTTATTTGCAAACTGTTTTTTTTTCTCACAAATATAACTATTTTCTTAACTTTAGGCATTATAATGCAATCTTTTGCGTGCAACATATACAATTACAGATATATATCTTTATGATGAATATTATTCATATAAAAATTATAAATAACACAGGTGCAACACAGTGGAAAAAAAATTAGTTGTGAAATATTTCATGTGTTGGAACTTTTAAATGTTTTAATGAAATTACTCTGCTACATTCAAAATTCAGTAGGTTAGAAAATTTGTAAGCACCCTAGGTGCGGACGCAGGATTTTGTGGATGAAGGAAGGATCTCAGTCAAAAGGTTAGTTAACTAACATATATTAATAAATAGTTTGTTTGCTTGTTTCGTAACTTTTATTTATACATTAGAGTTGCAATAAGAAAAGCACAAAACGAAAAACATAAAATAAAATCTCCAGCTATTAAATGAATTTTGTTTATTGGGCTTTGGAAATATGACAAATAAGATATATTTTAAATTTTTACTTGCAATATATATAAAAACATACTTAAATATTATGTAGGTGCTATAGGGCAAGTTTTGCATTTGGAAGAAAATCGAACTCGAGATTTTAATCAAACTTGACATTACGCTGATAGAGAACACCAAAAAAGTGGGTCCCGCAATTTTGTCTGTCTGTCTTAAAGACTGAAGCGATTTTCTTCAAACTATGTACTTAAGTGTTTTAGGTGATTGTCTAAAATAGATTTTGAATCGTTTTTTTAGGCCCAAAACTAACGGCACCTGCCATAGAATTATTCGTACCATCTTAAATATGTCGAAAAGGGCTCTAACTAATTTGATTTTAAAAAATCTGTGCACTACTATACATAGGTATAGTCTACTTTTTGGTTAAAATATTTTTTACATATTTTGTTATTAACGGTACCTGCAATACAACCATTTTTTTAGTTTGATCTTTCTCATAAACGGCTCGACAGATTTTGGTCAAAATTTTTGTGGAGAAATAATTTTTTTGTTTTGAAAATGGTTGACAAACTTTTTTTATTTCAGTTCTTAAGTTTGTCTTATAAATTTATAAAGTTGTCATACTAATCATTTTTTTAGATAAAAAATCACGAAATTTTGTATATAAAAACTTAAGTAAAAAATATATTGAGCTGTTTTTACTAAAAATATAGTGCTTGGATGTGATCGAACATAGGAGCAAGTGCGTGCGTTCAAGACGTGCATTTTATTTTTTTTTTTGTAAAAAGAAAAATCATATTTTAAAAAAAAAAACAGCTTCAACGAATTTTATTTTAAAAAAATCAGTTCATTAATAAAGGGAAAAGTTACTTTTTGGTAATTTTCTTTTTTGGGAAAAAATAGTTATTTTTGGAACATTTTTTTTTTCGAATTTTGACATAATCTTGAACAGTTAAATAAAACAATGGTACCTCCCATACAAATGTTAAGAATAAAACGGCTCTAAGAATTTTGATAAGAAAATATGTGTGTTCTTATATTAGTGCAGTGCACTTCCCATAGAATCACTTCCATATTTTCGACTTTCTCACTATTGGATTAACTGATTCAAATTAGTTTTTTTTATGCAAATGCTCCCTGGAAGTGTTAATAAAACTGCATACTCCAATGTTCAATAAAATGTTTTATCGATTTTTAAGAATTATATATATTTTTTTTTTTCGGAAAACTGTTTTTTTAAACAAGTCACTGATTTTTTCGAAATTGAAATTTTGTATGTATATTGATTAAGTTAATTCAAAATGGCATTTTAAACTTTTTTCTGAAAGAGATTTTAAAATTTTATAAATAAGAAATTATTTTTTTTAAAAACACCGCTCCAACAATTTTTGATTTTTTTTCATATATTTATATCGATCCAGGTGTTAAAATTGGGTCTCTTTTCCCTCAAACTTTGACAGTTAAGCAATCTAAAAAGATTTTATTATGAATATCATCCATTTTTTTTGGGGCGTGGGGGTGAGGTTAAGGAAGAGAAAGAATGATAGGAAAGATGATTTATTTCTTCCTTATTAAAGAATACTATAGGTTGTCAGCGGGGAAGGTATATACTACTTTGTTTTGCCGCCATTTTGGTAAGCATTAGTCTTGACAGTTCATATTTTGGCAGGCGTGAAGAAAACACGCCGCAAATTTATTATGGAAAAATATTCGATAAACCAACGTGTTTTAATCGTTAAAATATTTTATCAAAATCAATCATCGATTACTGTGACGATGAGAAAGTTACATGAAGTTTTTGGGAGGAACAACGTGCCAAGAAAACGCGCTATTTATCGTGTAGTGAATGCTTTCAAAGAAAGAGGATATGTAGGTGATAGGCCCAAGCATGGACCACAAAGTACTGGAAGATCGGCTGAAAATATTACTGTTGCTCAAGGAAGTGTTCAAAACAATCCATCAACCTCAATTCGACGCCGCGCACAGGAGCTTGGTCTTCAAAGAACAACTTTGGCCACAATTTTGCACAAGGATTTGCATTTGTTTCCATTTAAGATTCAGTTGACACAAGAGCTTCTTCCACAAGGCCATTAACTCCACCGTACATATACCAATAGGATGTTACAGCTGGCCCACGACAACCCCGATTTTCACGAAAAAATGGTTATGAGTGACGAGGCACATTTTCATTTGAATGGATATCTGAATAAAAAGAATAGTCGGTTCTGGCCAATGGAAAACTATCAAATTATTCATCAGTCACCAAAACGCCAAAACTGCATGCTTTGGGCTTGCTTAACATGTGGTATCAACAAGACGGTGCCACATCGCATACAGCCAGGATTACAATGGAATTAATGCGAGACCTCTTTCCACAAAAAGTTTTTTTAAGAAATGGTGATGTTGATTGGCCTCCACAGTCGCCTGATTTCACTGCTCCGGGCTTCTTTTTGTATGGATATCTGAAAAGTAAGGTTTATGCAAACAAACCAGAAACGCTTGAGCAACCCAAACAAAATATAAATAAAAGATGAAATTAATGAAATACCGCGTGAATGTGTGAGAATGTAATGAAAAATGTGCTCAAAAGGGTTCACATTTCTGAGACTAACCGAGGCGGACATTTACCTGATATTGTATTCCATACATAATTACCGACATTAACTATAACCTTTATCAATATAAGATCCATTCTCTTTCATTTATGCAAAAATTATAAACAAACAAAGCAGTATACCTTCCCGGTGGACACCCTATATATAACCCCTCATACTGTTATATATGTAAATGTTTATCTTTAAAAATCACATGAATATTATGTAAATTGCACGTAACCTATAAAATTAAATGCATATTTACCTACCACCCTGTGCGCTGGGGCGCACACATGTTGCTTAAAATCTGAAAATAGAAAATAAATATTTTGCAGCAACTGAATTTCAATAATTGTCTTTCTTAAATTAATATAAAGATCATTTCATTCATCCACATTAGTACGCGGCATTTAGACGCTTACATGGAAATAATTCCAACAACGCATTTTCCACAATTACGCTCCTGGTATCATGTTGGTGAATATGTATTATTTTTTTGATTTTACCTTTGGGATGGCGAAACAACAATAAACAGATTCAAAGAATTTACATATAACGAAATCTAACTAATTTATTTCACAAACGAATAATTAATATATTTTGAAATTTTGAACAAAAACTTGAAGTAAGCAGCTTACATGTTAAATCCAACAAAATCTTATGTCCTTCGGGCTTATATATGCCCAGAGATCTTTGACGCTTACCCCTTAGTCCGGAAAAAGCTATGTAAATGGCACAAATTACGCCTTTTTTATCAATAGTTTGTATGAAAATCTCATTTTTTTTATTTTTTTATAATGATGCCCGCACTAAAGGGGTTTTGACTACACTTAAAATGAACAAGCACAGTGCGAACGTTAGGAAAGTAGGGAAGGATGCAAGAGGAGATACCGATGCACATTGGTTTTCAATTTATGAATATAAAAATTGTAGGGGAAAACAGAACCGGGTAAAGTATTCCACATTCGCGTTGTACGGCTAAAGAGAGAATCTCTCTACTTGACAGTACGTCCGAAGTTTGGTTCAAGGGTAAACTGATGAGCATTCCTAGAACCGCGAGTATTAAGGTTAAAACATTTAAGGGGATGAATGCAACTGGCTCTTTCGCTCGAACATTGTTTGTGAAAATAGCGATAAAATAAGGAGGGACATATAACATTTCGACGGTGTTCTAGAGATGTAAATGTTTCCATTATAGTTCTATCGCCTATCATTCTTAGAGCTCTATTATGAATTCTACCTAAAAGGCTCAAATTAGTTTTGCGAGTTCATGCCCAAATGTGCGAGTTATTCTCCAGCTATGGACGAATGAAGGCCTTATAGATTACAGCAAGATCAGACGGGAAAAAGAATTTCTTGCATCTTCGAAGAAAGCCTTAACACTTTGCAGCGTTTTTGGCGACATCAAATATGTGTTCATTCCGCAAGAGGTGGCCTGTGATGCACGTGCCGAGGACTGCAAGCTGATCAGTTTCTTCAATGCATGTGTCGCTCATGGATAGCGGGATGGGTGGTGGGTTCTGCTTCAACGACAGAAGACAGCACTGAGTTTTCGAAGCATTCAATTCTACGCGGTTTTTTATTCCCCATTGGACAATGATGGCAAGATCAGAATTTAATGAGCTTATCATACGCTGCCGTTCCAGTTGCACATCCGAAAAACAAGGAGATGCATCTGAAAACGAATATGAAGAGCTAAGAGTACTATCGTCAGCAAAACAATTAAGTGGATTAGAAGTTCCAGATAATAGATCGTTAAAAAAATGAGAAAAAGGGTCGGAGACAATACGGAGCCCTAGGGCACACCAGCATTTATTTTGTGAATATCGTGAATATCAGACTTGAAACCGTCCAATACAACTTGTATTGAGCGGTCCGAAAGGTAATTTCTAATCCAACGAAGAAGAGATTCATCGATACCAAATGCACGCATTTTCGATAAGAGAGCTTGATGCCAAACTCTATCAAATGGTTTTGAAATATTAAGTGCAATAATCTTACTTTCTCCAAAAATATGTAAAGATTTGTGCCACTGTTCGGTGAGATATACCATCAGATCACCAGTGGACCTATTGCTACGAAATCCATACTGCCGGTCATTAAGGAGTTTTCGTTCTTCAAGATATTTCTTAAGCTGATAATTAATCAGCGTTTCCATGACCTTGGAAAGAAGGGACTTAAGTACAATTGGACGGTAATTAGAGGGTGGATCTTCTTCACCCTTTTTAGGGACAGGCATGCTCGGCAAATGCTGTTTTCCATCTACTCGAAAAGAGACTTGTAGAATAGGACAGATGAAAAAGCTTACGCAGTGGTTTTGCTAGTGTTGAAGAACACCTCTTCAAAACGATGGGAGGGATACTAGCCGGGCCAGCGGATTTGTGTATATCAAGGTCTTTAAGGACTTTAGCAACTGTATGAGTGCGAAAGAAGATTCGTTCCATAAAATCGTTTACGCTCTCAAGTACTGGAGGAGTCATAACACTTTCTGGCAGCTTCGAATTAACAGTGAACTGCGCTACAAGCAAATTGGCTTTTTCGCGAGAACTGACAAAAGGGGTGTCATTTAAACCGATCGTTGGAACCGAAGAAGAATTTGAACTTCGAATATTTCTTACAAATGTCCAAAAATTCGTACTTCCTTTGGGACATTGTAGTATTTTTTGCCTTAATTTTTGGTCATGCAAAAATTTGGTTCCACGAATATGAACGTTGCAAGTCTTTCTAGCTTGTTGAAACTTTTTCCGGTTTTCGGCAGTGGGGTTGGCTTTATAATTCGGATACTTACTTCTCTAACCCTAATAACCTCTTTACAGCTCGAATCAAACCATGCATTTACTTTCGGTTTGATAGATTTTACCCTATTCGGGATAAAACTTCTCATTCGGTGAAGAATAAAATTTGTTATCATATCTGCGCTGGAGTCTACGTCAGTTTCTTAGTTCTTAGCTGTAATGGCGTCTCTTATTTTCGATTTGATTTTATTTTCGTTGAATTCCTCCAGTGATTCCAAAAATTAACGCGTGATATAACTTAACTGGTATTCAGCTTTTAGTTGCTGATATTCGCTGAATTCAGTCAAATCGAAAATTTCAGTTTAAGTGAATGTTTAATTCAATTAGATTGCTTAATTCTATTATCATTTCAGTTCAAAG
This sequence comes from Philhelius pedissequus, assembly GCA_910595825.1. Classification (NCBI taxonomy): domain Eukaryota; kingdom Metazoa; phylum Arthropoda; class Insecta; order Diptera; family Syrphidae; genus Philhelius; species Philhelius pedissequus. The sequence goes on along the minus strand of OU343160.1, from coordinate 70,402,405 downwards.
CATTATACTTCCTTACTTAACATGCTCTCGCCCCGTGACACGGTCTTATACTCGGTCTGTGATACGGTAGCCTTTCATCCTCCTATCAAAGCATTAGGTACTGAAACTGATATTTATATTTAAAGCTCTCAAGTGACTCTAATTGTTGAAATTCTATTTTTTATTGCAATTTATGTATTTAATTTAATGTATAGAAGGTGCCAGCAATTTCTCGGAAACGTTTAGCAGAATAGGGTTGATTTTAGTCTCAATTGGTTAAAATGTTCAGGAACACATTAAATAATTAGTTGCCTTTAAAATTTAAATTTTATCACTTTCATTATAATCTGCTGAGTAGGACTGTATATTATATACGGCTTGTTAGACAAATCAATTAAAATGGAAAATGATAAGAAAAAAACATTAAATGTACGAATAGTTCCTTTACGAGAGAGCAAATTCTTTATTTAAATGATTGCGTAGTAAATATAAGGTCGAGACCATTTTATGCAGGCTTTATTTTTGTAAACAATTTTTTTTTTTATGGAATGTCATAGGAATTCAATTCCGATTTCAAATAATTTCTGTATTCAAAAGTTCATCTAAAAAAATACCTAGGTACTAATCAATATTGCTGCGAGTTAACATCCTCATTTAATTTGATGATTAATTCATCAAATCAAAAGCAAATCAATACAATTTTATTAAGACCATAGTCCATCAGACGTAAACATCCTATTGGATATTAAATTATACATAAGTCCATGAGCTCTGCTTGGTAAGCAAAATCTCATCAGAGTAAAACCTTGGATGTGATCGACAATCTATTGCATTATATTATTGTATACATACATACTTATATCATGAGATGAGTTACAGGGGCGTATACAGCTTCACTTCTCGGGGGAGGTCACTCTCAAAAAAATCAATGACCCCCTCTTCCCTGATTACCCCCCTGATGAGATATTAAAGATACTTTTGGAGAATAAATATTAAGTTAGTCTAAAACCTGATGTGAAACCAGATGGAAGTTTAATTTCCATATTATCAAATAAAGTATAACCTTTTTTAAAAACCACTAAAGTTTAAATAATTATTAATTCTGCGTTTCTTCTTCACAAAATTATACTGAAGGTTTTTCGCAAATAACCCAACTCGAAAAATTCTCCATTCATCATCTTATGAAGTAGCTATCAAATGAAAGATTAAAATATGAAAGGGATAATTATATACAAAAAGAAAACATAATAAATCACCAAAAATTGTACTATCAATAAAGGCAAGAAAGTTGGCATAGGAGATGAAATAAATACTGTTCCAGGAATTCACTTCGTACAGCCTATTAGCAACGATGATACAGACAGTAAGTTGTTATATCGGATGTCAAAAGCGTATAGGGTGTCTGAATAGTATTTGCGGTAATAATGGGTTATCCATTTTGCGGTTTAAAAAGTAAACGTAAATAAAACACATATAAAATATTTGTTTTCAGGATATTTCTTTTTTATTATAAAGTTTGAAAGTTGACATTATCTGCGAAACACTACATCATTTAAATGACCAGCACGCGAATTCTTGCAAGAATCGATTCTTTTGATGTTATTTTCGACCACTTTTTGACACATATTGGGCGGTATCTCAGCCATAACTTGACGATTGTTGGTTTTCAAGTCCTCAAGAGTTAAAGGTTTATCTGCATAAACACGGTCTTTCGCGTAGCCCCACAAAAAAAAGTCCAGCGGTGTCAAATCGCATGATCTTGGTGGCCAGTTGATATCGCCGCGACGAGAAATTACGCGGCCAGGAAATGTCTGTTGCAATAAAGTCATATTCGCTCGAGTTGTGTGGCATGTGGCACCGTCTTGTTGAAACCACACATTCTCCAAGTCGTATTCTTCCATAGCAAGCAAAAAAAAGTTATCATATGACCATAACGCTCCGAATTGACGATGACAGTTGTTCCATCGTCGTTTTCGAAGAAGTAAGGTCCAATCACAACTCCGGACCAAAGAGCGCCCCAAACAGTGACTTTTTTTTATATAATGGCCTCTCTTCAATTACTTGAGGATTCTCAGAACCCCAAATACGACAATTTTGTTTATTAGGCGCCAGTTATAGCGTTCATTGAAAACTTTGACTATCAATTCTGAGGCAATTAAACAAATATAACTGTTGTCGTTTTGGTACCAAAATGAAGGTAATAAGATATATAAAATTTGTTGTCGAAAAAATATTTCATTTGCTCTACAACTTTCTTATAAATCTCGACATCAGTTTTTTTATTTAAGTGTCTCAGAATTGATAGTCAAAGTTTTCAATGATGGGTTTCAATGAAAGCTGTAACTGGCGCCTTAACCTACCCACCGAGTGAGAAATGTGCTTCGTCGCTCAAGAAAATTTTGTTCGAAAAATCGCCGTCCACTGGCTGTTGTTCAAGCACCCATTCGACGTGTCTATGACGTTGTGAATAGTCAGCTGGCTTCAGTTGTTATGTGAGCTGGACTTTTTATGGATGTATGTGTAGATCCAAATGTAAAATATGCCATAATGTGCCGTAAGCCAGTCATAATTCCTGAGAACGACGAGGAATCGACACATTCGGGTCTTTGGCAACACTTTCACTTACAGCAGCGATATTTTCAGTGGTACGAGCGAAACGATGATGCACAGGCCCTACAATATCTGTAACCAATCCAGTCTCTTCAAATTTCTTTATAATTTTGACAATTGCTTGCGTAATTGGTTTAACAACTTAGTTTGACAGATGTAGAATTCCAGCCCTATACTTTTGAAACCGCAAAATGGATAACCCTTTATTTGGCTTTTGACAATCACGACACAAATATTTCAAGTTCAATTTGAAATAGGTACCTGCTCTTCAGGAATAAGAAGAAAAGAAGATTATCATTTTTAAGTCCAAATCAAGTTCACCATTGACTTTCACAATTAAGAGTTTCTAAAAGAATCACTTTGAACTTTGAAGAAATGTGTTTGGTTGTCTCGGAAGAAGACTTATCGACCGGAGATTCGCCAGATTGGAGTTGTCCTTTCCTTTTTTTGGGAGAGGATGCACCACAGCTATCTTCCTCCGCACTGGATAATATGCATTATTCAGCGCGTTGTTAAACAGTGTGGTATAAATGTCAACTGCTTCTTGAAGCAAATGTCGTAGTGCTGCTGACCTCTTTTTCTTTAATGAATCGAAGATGAGCTGAATATATATATTTTCAAATGTGTGAGTCGAACCCACGCTTACTATCGGGAACCAAAGTTAAAGTATAGCGCCTTGGACCGCTCCGCGAACCAGACTTATGAACGATGGCTGGCAAAAACATGTTTTATACTTCTTGTATAGTAAATTTGCATTCATTTAAGTAGTTAAAATAAAACCAGGCGGACACTTCAATAAGAGAGAAGTAGTTGTAATATTGCATTCAATTAGAATTACATTAACTTTGTTTATATCAAAAGGTTAATCAGATAAGTTTATGACACCATCTTTAAGAATACGTTTACTAAAACCCAATAATGTTTCAATCGAACGATTCCTATCGAAATATATTTTCTCTCTGCTTTAAAATTCAATCTCCATTGCATTACGAGTATTATTGTCTTCCATTCTTAGAGATATAATAGAATTGTGCATTAATAATTCATTAGCAATATAGTATAATGCAATATCGACAATTTCAATTTCATGTTCTCCGATAAGAAAGTAATTGTTTTGTTTATCAACATTGGGCATTTAATTATATGTTTGAAAATCAACTAATTTACAAACGTATAATCTTGCTCCAGATTCAAAGGTTTAAAGGTACTAGGTACCTCAGCTCAAATTTAATATTATATTTCTCATTAACTCAATAGTTAACAAATTATTACTACTCATCATTCAACTTGCAAATAGCCTGGTGGCTAAAGCATGCAACTATCAATCCAGATGTGCCCAGTTCAAATCCAACAAATTCGCCAAGTATTTTTATTTCATAATTTAATTCAGAAAAAGGAATGCCCACCGTAACGCGTTACGTAACGCATCAGTTTACCCTCCCATAAAAATTCTAGCAATCAAACATGACATTACGATCATAGAGAATACCAAAAAAGTGGGTCCCTCAATTCCGTCTGCCTGTCTGTACGTGAAGAACGTATGTTTCTGCACTAGTGTAAGAGGTTGCAATTTTTTTCATCTAACGATTGAGTTGAGTGAAAAGTTGAACGATGTTGAATGAGCGCGTTCTGCGCACGTAGTGAAATACCGGAAGAAGTACATAAGTTTCCCAACTATTGTTGAACAAACTCAAACCCAATAATAAACGCATAATAAAATGAATAACATGTCAACAAATGGTAAGCTGTAACATATGTAGTTATCCGAAATTCTATGTACACTGATAGGTACATCACATCTACAGCTAAAAAGTTTAACGTTTCAGAAAAATATGCAATCGCACCAATAGCTGCATCGATTTTAGTCGTTTTAACCAATATTTTATTTCAAAGAAGTGAAAAATTCGGTCGTTGTAAGCATCCTTGACTCTATGTATGTTTTTTATATCCTGTTACTTCATTTGTTAAAATCTTGTTGTGCTTTCGCTATAAGAGAGAAATTAAGAGAATCCAAGAAGCGCTCAAATAACTGAAATAACTACCAAATTGAATGTGACAGCTCGCAGAATGCTACGAAATTAACCATGCCTGAAATAATTTGTTGTACATTTTTATAGAATTGTATCTGATACTCAGTAAAATATCTGTCGCAGATACACCACCGTGTAATGAAATTTCACAGCACGCGTAAAAAAATTAAATAAAAACATAAAAAATGCCTTCCATACAAATTTGAAGCAAATCCGCAAATCACCTTAGGCTGTAAATCTGCTATATGTGTACCTACCATGATCATCTGAAGCATGTGCACCTACTTATCTAAAAAAAAAAGAAATTACTTACAAATAGCTGCTGAAATATTGACAAACCAAACAACAACAAAAAACAAAGAAGAAAAGCAAAAATAAATATTTAGAAAAAAAATATAGAAAATCACAAGAATTAATGGTTCAATGCAATCGCAGTTAATGATATCTTCTAAAGGACGCATTTATATTTATGTTCAACTCAATTGTACACACATGCATAAATAGTTATTCGCAGATGGCAGAACTGCCAAAAATCAAGGAAATATTTTCCATTTTCTCTGATTTCTCCCAAAAGACTATAAAGCAATTTTACGATGAAAATATCCAATTTCCCAGAATTTGCCCTATTGGGCCTCGAGAGGTTGAAATGTCATTGCCTCAGTTTTTTCTTTAGGCTCCTGATACTCTTATTCATTTATTGTCTTCGAAAAAAAAAGATATTTGAAGTGTCCTTGAGAGAAGGCTTTGAACAACCATTCCATTTTCAATAAGCTGTATAGTTTTGAGTGGGAGGAGATTGATGACACGCAATGACGATTTGAAAAGCTGGGTGCAGGCGTGCGTGAACTGTAAGTATACCTAAATTACATTCATACATACGAGTATATATCGATATCAATATAAACATGAAGAGTCAGGCCTCCACGTCAAATTTCCTTGACTTACCGAAATATAATCTCATTTTCTGTTTCAATGAATCCTTCTGCATATAAAAACAATTGTTTTGAGGACATAAAGATAATCGGAAAATAGCTATCTATTATATTTGGCATTTCTTTGCTCATAAACGTTTTGCCTTCCATAAAAAGATTTAATGAAAAAAATCATATTTATCGTTAAACATCAGCCCTCGGAAATAAATACATACAATTAGGATATTCGATATGTATTGCTTTATACAATCCCAGTAGGAAAAAATTAAACATTAATTGAGGAAGGACATGCTTTTTCCTTGATGAATGGAAGCTGAACCTGCCACTTTTTAGCTGATTCATTTGATGAATTTAACATGGGCGTGTCATTGGCGGGAAGAACATGCCACTTTCGTGAAGAAAATTCACCACGGAAATCACCACTTTATTTGAAGTTGTTTATTCACCAACACACTATGGCAGCTATGTAAATGCATTCGGATCATTCATCAGCTCAATATTTTCGATCAAATAAGTAAGAAATAAGGGTGTGTCGAATTGCTTCAAACTTGGTATATAGAGGTGTTTAGGTATTGTACAGAATGCAAATTTTGTTTTTAGCTCAAAAAATAATGGTTCCTGCCATATAACCATTAAGTTAAATCCTATTTTTCTCGGAAACGGCTCTAACGGTTTTGATTTAAAAAAAAATCAGTGCAGCTTCTCAGGTACGACCTTTCATATGGTTTAAAAAATTTTTTTTAAAATGTCTAAAAAACGGTACTTTCTCATAAATGGCTTAACCGATTCTTTCGAAATTTCAGACATATATAGGTTTGGGTTGCCCAATTTATAATGCGTACAAATATTTTTAATTAATATTTTTTGTATTTTTTAAAGCATTTAAAAAAAATTAAAACATTTTATTTTGAAAACTGCTTAATATTTTTTTTTTTTCAAAAATAATAGTTATATGTATTTGTTGAATATCTATGATTTGGCGTTTTTGAATTTTTTTTTATTTTTTTTTTTCAAAAAATTTAAAAAAAAAACTTTTTTTCTTCTCCAAAACCGCTCCACAGATTTTTAAATTTTTTTTCTCATAAATTCAAATGTATCCAAGAAATAAAATGGCGTACTTTTTTTGGAACTCAATTTAGTTTAAGTATTTATTTAAGAATTTTGAATTATTTTTTCTTTGATTAAGCCGATTTAATCATTTGTTTTTAAGTTTATATTATTAAACATTTGAGATTCCATTTTTCTTAGAAATAAATTAAAGAAATTGTGTATACATAAAAAAATTAAGTAAAAAACCACTTTAAAAATAGATTTAGATTTTTAATAGAAATCTTTTGCATACGATGTGCTCGAACATAAGACCAAGTACGTGCGATCCAGTCGTGCATTTTATTTTTTATGTACACGCGCTGGTAAAACTTTGTTTTATTTTTCGGGTCGTACTTAATTTCAAACTCAGAACCGATTTAATAATCCAAATCAAGTAGATAAGTAGTATTGAAATGACACCGTTTTGTGAACACACCACTTACACTTACGTATGGTTTTCTTTTTACTACTTACTTTACTTTCTTGATTAAAAAATAAATTAAGTATTTTAATAGCTATTTTCATAAATAAAAATCCTCTAAAATTTTATCAGAGCCTTAAATCTTTTTAATTTCAAAAGAAATGCCAAAAATCGAAAAAGTGTTGGTGCGTGACAGCTTTTGTTGATGTTGTTTCTTGTTTATGAATTGAAAAGTTTATTTTGAAGAATTTATTTATTAGAAGAAAGTAAAAGCTTAAATAATTCTTTTCATTAGAATGCACTTTTTTATGAAAAAGCTTGTGAATATTTAACTAGCTATGGTAACTTACTTAAATGTAATCATTGGAATGGAATGGCGGCTTCCTGTATCCTGTGAACCACGAATAGGTATTCGGGCGGCACAGCGAAATACTAGAAATACTCTTCATCTTTATCTTCTATTTTTCTAATAAGAATTAAATAAGTAAAATATTATTATTAACATGCAAAGTCAAAGTTGAAGAATGTTTACTTATTGGTTTTGTATCTCCAAAAATTGAAAACTAAAGCTTTATAAAACAAACTTAGTCAACTTATTAACTGCATCTGCCATTGAATGAATGAATGAATGGTTTTGGGTTATTGATGCACTGCGACCTTGAGATCTATTGTGCCCCTCTACAGAACTGGATGAGATATCTCATTTAACAGTACGTCCTCCAAGCTAGTTCCATTGCGGAACTTTTTCTTTATTGGGTTAAGTCCCAAAAATTTGTATTTCTGGTGAATGATGGCTTCACAACTCCTTTGTATGTGGTCCGGTGTTACATCTGACATTTAAATGACACTTAAAATTTAATGAACCAAAGTTTCAAAACTTGCGTAATTTATAAGCGCTTGGTGAAACCAAAAAGTCCCATTCCAAATCTTAGAAGCCTGTGAAAAATTTACAAAAAAAAAAGAAATGGCTACCACATGAAGAGGATTTCATAGTATGTCGTAGAAATTCGTTAATTTTCATTTCACACTTTTAGGAAGTACGTGAACATACCTTATATTTCCTTCTATATATGAAAAATTATAATGGCATTCTATAATGCCGTGGGGACTCATGGTAGTTTGTGATTCATAGATTTATTTAATCTAATATTTATTAATTAGAAAATAATCAAATAACTCTTTAAACACAAACGTAAATACGTATATATTGTTATTAATTGAAAAAAATTGCACATTTTTTGACAACCTGAAATTAAACTAAATAATTTATTTTGCCTTTGCATATTCCAAAAAAATATTTTCAACTTTAATCCACTTCATTGAATAGTTTTAGGAAAGTTTATTTTGATTTTGAGTTTTCTAAACACAATATCATAATGGAGAATGAGGTGGGTATTTTATTAAGGTTTGAATATGAATTTTCAGTGAATACCATTTCATAATCGGAAAAAAGTTTTTTTTTCGCTTGAGGGTAGTTTGAATTTGAAACAGTGGTTTCAGAGGTTTATATCAATTCCATAAAAAAATAATTGAATATAAACAAAAAGTTTGAAAATTTAGTGATTTTAATCCTAAAATAAAACCATAAGACCATATGGTTCAAATGTCACACATAAAATCAACATATATTATTATGCTTTCATCGAAAAAAGATTTATATTTGAAAAAATAAATATTTTCCAGCCGATATCTGAATAAGCATTCTATAAAACTTTTGGTATCACATCACAAATTAATTAAATCGCAGTTCGCAAGCGGAAAAAAAATAAAAATATTCAAAACAGAATTTCAACTATGTTTATTTGTGTTTTTGTTAATATATGTATTTTATACAGTAATTTTATGTGAAATAAAGGTGTTAGGAAGTAAAAGAGACTGCTAGAGATAAATACCCCAATCACCAGCGTTGCTGAAGAGAAATATTCAAAAGTAGTACAGAAGAAAAAATTCAACAGAAGCAATTTGTTTTCGTTTTATTTATATTTGAGGAAAGTTAGATACAAAATGAAGTTACTTCGAAAAAATTCCGACAAAGCTCAATTTTGGAGAGAGCTTCATTTTTATGTCCTTAACATTGCCTAAAAGTACCCTAAATTTAAAGGGGGGAGAGGGGGTAAAATTAATTTTTTTTTTCAAATTACTCGAAAACCATAGGTTCTTTTGGAAAAAAGTTTTAGGTATACATTCTAGCTCATGTCATTCTATACAAGAAAGAGTCTCCAGGGCTTAACTCATTATCAAGCCATCCGAACCTACTTTCAAAGCACTTGAGACAGCGCCGTATTTTTGGTACCGAAATTTGACGAGTCTCGCTGTCCTCGGTAATCTCAAAGGTCTCGGTGGTTTGATTTCGGTTTTCGCTAGAAGAAATATTTATTTTTATTTAATTATTATTTTTTAGTACCTACTCATGTTCAAATTTTATAATATTCACACGTTTTTTTTTTGCGAAATATTCTATGCGCGTTTAAATATCAAACCACATGATGCACATGGTTATACCCAGATAGGTGAACTATGAAAATCCAGAGGATAATATAATGTACGATTTATGTATGCATGGCGTTGGAATAGAAATCGCTCATTTTCAGACTTTGCTTCCCCCTCAGGAAAAAGATGAGTTTATGATATTTAGGGGACTTAAAGTCCCCTAAATATTATCAAAACGTCAAAATATAGTTTGTTGCCTACCTATCGAGCCATGAACTTTGAAAATCCATTGAAGGATGCCACCAATTTAAATGGATTAATTAAACTTTAAAAAATTCACATTTTACCTCAGAAAATTCGAAATTTTTCTGACTAAGGATGAAATCAAGACCGAGGCCGAGACGAAACGAGCGCACATTAAAATTTTCACGAGAAAAAGTTGAGACCAAGATCGATACGAGACTTTTGGTAGTCTCGTCTGGACATCTTCAAAATCGAAAAATTTCATTCTCGTTTCATTTCTCATCACGATCATGGTCTCACCTTTTTTTTTGTGCGAAGTTTAATGTGCAGTCTCGTCTCGGTCTCAGTCTTGGTCTCATCCTTAGTCTTGGTTTCTTTTGTGTAATAATATATTAATACAGTCAAAATCGGTTATAACGACATCGATTATAACGAAATATCGTTATTATTATTGTGAACTAATTTCTAAGTCCCGACCAAAGTTCATGCTAATTGTACTAACAAAATATCGGATTTAACGATATCAACGATATCGAACTATCTCATATAAACAGTTTTAAATTGAAAATTAAAAAATATATCGTTTATAACGAATTTTAAAACAATAAGTAGGAATTTCAAATAATAAACTGTGAGGATTTCCCTTTTTCTTTGTTTTTTTTATACATGAATTTCGCATTCTGTTTCTGAAAGGAACTGGGATAGTCGTATTTTATATAAAAATAAAATGCACCACAGGATTTCATGGATGAATAAGAATATATAAAAAAAATTCAAAATTCGTTAGAGCAGTTTTTTAATAAATTAATTTTTTATGTATAAAATTTTGAAAACATTTTTTAAAAAAATTGAAACGCCATTTTGAAGATATTTTTATTAATAATTTTAGGGAGAAAGTCGAAAATATGAAAAATGATTCTATGGGAAGTACCTTTAATAAGTACGCAAACAAAATATGTTTATACTTAAAAGTGGACTGTACTAAGCTTAGAACACACAAATTTTTTTATAAAAATTCTTGAAGCCGTTTTCGAGAAAAAACATTTTTTTCTTAACGTTTTTTTTAACATTTGTATGGGAGGTACCGTTGATTTATATCTCAGGAATGTAGTTTTTTTTAACTTTTCAAGGTAATGTTAAAAAACTACCAAATACGAAGTTTCGCAAATATCCATTAAGTCATTTTCGAAATTTTGAGTTTTCAAAAAAAAACTTACAATAGTGTTTAAGCTTTTCAGGAGTTTCTGCGCAAGAAATTAAAAAAAAAATCAAATCAACCGTTTTCCAGAAAATAGAAAACCAAAAGTAAAAATTTTTTTCCAAAACATCATTAATGAACTGATTTTTTTGTATAAAAATCGTTGGAGCCGTTTTTGATAAAAAAAAGTGTATGGGAGCTACTGTTATTTGTCGTCTTAAAAAAAATGAAAAAAACCTGTGGGCATATCTATTACCGAAAAAACTATATGTACCAAGTTTGCAGCAAATCCATTCAACCGTTTAGGCTGCAGACTCGCGGACAGACAGACAGACAGATAGACAGACAGACGCAATTGGGTGACCCACTTTTTTGGTGTTATCTATGATCGTATATTTCATGTTTGATTGTTAGAATTTTTTTTTGCACGAATCCATAACTTGCCTTATAGTAAAACGGTTAAGTGTGTTAGTTTTATTTTTTTCCAAATGAGTTCAAAACGTAGTTTTTACGAATTGAAGAAAATCTGCAATAATTTCAAGGTTCGAAGCTGGGGAATCCAATAAGAGTTTGTAAGCAGATTTTTCTGTATGGGCTTTAACAATCTCTACCATTTTCAAAGACCGAGATAAAATTAAGAAGAATTTCGAAAAATCCAAAAAATCGATGCAGTTACTATCCCGACATAAAACAATAATTTCGACAGCAAAATCACAGATTACTTTGTAAATAAAATTAAAGTTTTACTAAAATAAAAAACTTTGTCTACTTTTTAATAAAGAATAAAGAAATGGAAAATCGGTTAGGTATAACGAAACACCGGATATAACGAATAAATTCCCCAGTCCTGTCGAGTTCGTTATAACTGATTTTGACTGCATAATTATTAACAAAAATTATTAATTAATAATATTTTTTTCCAAAAAGGCTTAAAATCAACTTTTCCAGAGCAAAAAATAAGTTCAAAAGAAATTAGAAATTTCTGAAGTAAAATTTGAATTTTGTAGGGGTTCTTAAATCTATTTAAACCGTAGCCATCCTTCAATAGATTTTAACAGTTCATGACTTGAAAGGTATGCAACAATCTGTATTTTAGTGTTTCTGTAATATTTCTTGCAAGTGTCACCTAAAAGTCTTTAGTCACTTTTTTCCGAAGGGGGAAACAAAGTTTGAAAAATGAGCGATTATAATATTTCGCAAAAAAAACTTGTTAATATACAGGGTGTCCGACGGGAAGATATACTACTTTGTTTTGCCGCTATTTTGGTAAACATTAGACTTGACTGCCATATTTGGCAGTAGAGAAGTAGACACGTGGCAAATTTATTATGGACAAAATTCGATAAACCAACGCGTTTTAATCCTTAAAACATTTTATCAAATTCAATCATCGATTACTGCCAACAAAATGTACTATTTATCGTGTAGTGAATGATTTCGAAGAAAGAGGGTCCAAGCATGGACCAAAACGTACTGCAAGATCTGCTGAAAACATTACTGACTGATTGATTGATGGATTGATTGATATTATTTTATTTTTTATTTATACAAAATTTATACAAAAATCTTTATAGCATGGCATAATGCCGTCTGCCAGATTGACAATATAAAATAATAAATTATTATCCTTAAATTTTTAAATTGCCGATGTTAATTTACGATTTGACAATAATATGTATAATGTTTAATTAATTATTTAATAATATGGAACTTATTTTGTTTTTCATTTTTCATTTTGAATTCTTTTATCTATATTATAAAGCTATTTTGCAGTACTCATAGAGTCGTGGGACATCCATCTCGTTCAGCCGCATAATAACCTGATCCTCCGATAAGAAATTACTTCCAAATACGCTTCTTCTTGTTTCTCTAAGAGTTGGGCATCTTTCAACGAAGTGAATAACATCTTTCTGTTCCGCTAGATTGCATATACTGCATTCCAATGGTAAATCTACTCTATGGGGAATAAAGTTTAGGTTGAGCAATTCACTTCGAAGCCTGACCATTGTAGCAATCTTTTGAACGCTGCGCTGTTTGAATCGGGAAAGTAATTTTTTTTTCTTTAAGGTTGTGGTTGAGTCTACTGTAAATTGATCTTAACAACGACCCAGATGCTTCAGCAATGTATTCTGCTCTACATTGCTCGTCTACTTTTTCTATTATTTCATAGAGATTTCTTTTACTGCTCGGTATATCTTCAATTTATATAACATTACTGCTGCTCAAGGAAGTATTCAAAACAATCCATCTACCTCAATTCGACGCCTTGCTCAGGAGCTTGGTCTTCAAAGAACAACTTTTGCCACAATTTTTCACAAGGATTTGCATTTGTTTCCATTTAAGATTCAGTTGACACAAGAACTTCTTCCACAAGAACATTAACGCCGCCAATAGGATGTTACAGCTGGCCCTGATTTTCATGAAAAAATCATAATGAGTGACGAGGCACATTTTCATTTGAATGGATATGTGAATAAACAGAACAGTCGGCTCTGGGCAATTGAAAGCCCTCAAATTATTCATCGGTCACCTTTGCACCCACTTAAAGTTACAGTATGGTGTGCAATTTGGTCAGGAGGAATCACTGCACCTTACTTCTTTGACAATGAAAAATATCGTGATATGATTGAAAACTTTTTAACGCCACAACTGCATGCCTTGGGCTTAATTAACATGTGGTATCAGCAAGACGGTGTCACATCGCATACAGCCAGGATTACAATGGAATTACTGCGAGAGCTCTTTCCACAACAAGTTATTTCAAGAAATGGTGATGTTGATTGGCCTCCACGGTCGCCTGATTTGACTAGTCCGGATATCTCTTTGTGGGGATATCTGAAAAACAAGGTTTATGCAAGCAACCCAGAAACGCTTGAGCAACTCAAACAAACTATTCGTGATGAAATTAAGGAATTACCGCGTGATATGTGTAAGAATGTAATGAAAAATGTGCTCGAAAGGGTTCGCATTTGTGAGACTAACCGAGGCGGAAATTTACCTGATATTGTATTCCATACAAAATTGCCGACATTAGCTATAACCTTTATCAATATAAGATCCATTCTCTTTCATTTATCCAAAAATTAGAAACAAACAAAATAGTTTACCTTCCCGGCGGCCACCGTGTATTACTGGTCTTTTACCTCTCCTCTAACTAAAGCTATCTACATAAATTATTTTATAACAATGTCTTTCGACCTAAAAACTATTTTGATATAAATGCTTGTAATTTTTAATGCTGCAAAACTTGTAAAAACAACTTAGTAAGAAAAATTGTCTGCTATTTGTTAAATGTCTCTCTCTCTTGTGCCTAACATTACGCTATTTAATACCTCTTTTGTTTTATATGTGAAAATCAAAATGGTATTGTAATTCTTCACTTTTTATTACGAAGCATTTGAAAAATTCTCTCAAATTGAATGCATCTTTAAATATTAAAAAAAAAAAATTGACAAATTAAGTCACGAAATACTTGGACTCAATGATCGTCATACATTAATACGAGTAATATAGATGCTATAGAATCATGCTCAGAAATAACCGTTGAAGTCAATTTAAATTTAAGTATGATTCTGGCATACCTCAAGTGAGCCATCTTGGAACTTTGCTATTTATAAATGAATTTCCATCTATTCTACAACATTCTATGACAATAATCCAAACGACGTAAAAGTATTTCGATTAATTAACTCCATCACTTTTTTTCCACATAAATAGACTAGAAAGTATTTGAGGAAGATTTCAAGAATTTTTTCTTGATTTTTTTTCCATCCATACACTCAAAAAAATATGCAGCAAAATTTTAAGGTATATGTTATCCTTTTTAATATTATTAAAAGGAGAATGTGGATATACAATATATTTCATAACAATTGATGTTTTGTTTATTTGTTTGTCGAATTTCAGCCATTTGACAATGGTACCTAGAACAATTAAAAGTGCGCCATCTCACCTACTTTTACCCTGTATAAAGCCAATTGAATGAATTTGTGACCTTTAGTCCAAAATGCGTTTCGCCCAGGTACTACAGCTGGGCTCATCAGTTAGATGCTGTAGTACCTTTCTAAGACGCATTATTTTTTGATCGATATGTACCGACTTTAATAAAACTTACAGCGATTACTCACTGTAAATTATATTTTTCTAGGGGAATTTGGTTAGCGAAACGCATTTTGGACTAAAGGTCACAAATTCATTCAATTGGCTTTAAATCCACACAGTCCACTAAAACAAAAACAAAAATAATATAAACATATTGTTTGCGTTTTCTTCAATTAATTTACCCTGTATACTTACAATACACTTTATTCCGATTATCATCATCAACAAAATATTTTTTTTTTCAACTTTGCTAATCGATAAATGCAGGTTCGCAGTAATAAACTCTTGATACAAAATTGAATGTAGATTTTATTCATTTATAAATTCCAAAAGGATTGTTACTCACTTCTGCAACAATGCCTTTCTAAATTCGCCTTAGGTATATGTTACGTTGGCATTAAAACATACCTACTGATAATAGCAATAAAGTTTGATTTATATATATGTTGACTGTATATTTACAATACAGTCTATCCAGTAGTTTACAAGAATGTTATTTTGTTCATCGTTTACCTTCATTCCCAAAAGCGAAACACTCGAAATGGAATTAAAGAGAAAAACAAGTGATTACCTTGCATCCGCTCCGCCATTGATATAACAGATACATACATTGTTTGTGAGTTACAGCATTTGCGTGTGAATAAAACATTTAAAGCGCTATAAAATGATATATGTGTAGCATCGCTGTAAGTCCTTTCATGATGGTGTGCTGGTGTGCTAGATGGTGAAGGCTTGCAATAAAAGAATTCAGGTCAGTGCAAGTGGCATTCAAAATTTTACTTAGATATTCTTCAATATCTGAAATTTGGACTTCACAACAAAAAAAAAAAAAAAAGTACAAGGACAACCAAGTGTAGTGATAAATTCAGAGGAATTAAAAGAGTTCGATGTGTAAATTAATAATGGGGTATCGATTCTAAAAATGTTCAATGTGAATTTAAATTTGCACTTTAAGAATTCACTCGTTTCAAATATTGCAGCCATTATTTCAGTTTTAATTTATCTGATGTTACGATAACAGTCATATTCAATAGAATTGGCTTAAACACCTATCAACGTTTGAATAATCATTTAATTAAGACTCTATTCGACGTTACGTAAATTCATTTTCATAAATTATTTTCTGACGCATTTTAGTTACAATGAATGCCCTTGTGTCAAATAAAGTACCAGTTTTTATGTTGCGTAATTAATTAAAACGTTTTGAATACAATAATATGGTACGTCCACGAAGTAATTTGTGCCGATTACTCGGAAAGTTGCAGCTAGAAGAGTAGCCAGAGCTGCTCAAACAGATAATGAACGACCTGATGTTAATGCGGTTAGTCGGAAGCGTATTGCCCGTGTGAGAACTGCACAACGAATAAATTACGTGCGTGGTGCATTTACGTATGATTCAAATCTGAATTACTGTTGTGTGTAGTCATTGCAAGGCATTCAAATTTAAACATAAAACTCTGGGATTGTGTTGTGCAAAGAAGTTTACGAGATATATACATATAAGATGACGCAGTGCTGCGATCAATGCCATAACCCGATACATTGCGTTATACATTGACATATGCTGTGCGCGATTTGACAGGTGTCCTTTTCACATTATCATTTTCTATTCAGCAAACGAGCTATTTTTCTTGCTGCAACTGATTCGAGTTTTGAGTATTATTACACTGATTCCTATCTAACCTTGGACGACGTACACGTCTTGCAATAACTAAGCAGAATGTTCGTGATAATCAAAGGCAAGAGGTGCGCGCAGAAAATATAAATGGAGACCTGTTTATATATCACAGCTTCCAACTGCACAATCACCCTCAAAAATTCGACAAGAAGTAATTAGAAGAAGAAATGTGGTGAATGTAGACTTCAATGCTGCTTTTGTATACGATTCCGCAATCGCATTTACTTTTTCGATGCTCCTGAAGGGACAGGCAAGACATTCGTCATTTAATTGATTCTAGCAAAAACTCGGCCAAGATATCTTTCGTTGGCTGCATCCTATGACATCTATGGCATTGCTACCACATTGTTTGAAATGTCGAATCACACATTCCGATTTGGAGCTTGCGATGCATTTTCTCACGGTTGACAAGCCAATGACGTGCACAATGAGCATGAATTCGGCGAAAGCGAAACTGATGCGAGAATGCAAAATCATAATTTGAAATGAATGCACGATGGCGCATAAACGAGCTTTCGAGGCAGTTGACCTAACAATGAAGGATTTACAAGGTGGTTCGAGATGATTTGACGGGTATATGATTTTACTCAGTGGATGTTTTCGTCGAAGGCTTTCCATCATCCAGAAATCTACTGCTGCCAATGAATTTAATGCATGCTTGAAATCGTCGTCTTTGTGCCGGCATGTCAAGAAGTTGAAATTGACCACAAATATGAGGTCGCATTGCAATGGCCAAATTTCTGTTGATTTCCCGACTTGATTGATATCATTCCCCACAAATTCTTGCGAGTTAACAACGTCGAAGGAGTAACTCATCGCCAAAGTAAAGTGTTAACCGGCATTGTAAAAAATTATAAAAATCTCAGCGAAGAAAAGAGGATGTCGTTGGTAGCTTGGTAAACAGTCCTTGCTGTTTGTTTTTGCGCCGGAAAATAAATTGAAACACATTTTTTTAATATCACTCTCTACTGATTTTTATTCCTTTCAAATAAATCACATTGGTAAATTTGAACTATTTGTGTTTTATTATAGCTCTGCAGTTCATTTGAAGGCGATAAATTGGGGCGAGACGAAGTTCGCCTTGTCCGCTAGTAAAAGAATTTAAAAAATGTAACCATTTTTTGCAAAACTGAAGCCGTCTATCATTTAAGTCGACATTTCCGGCGTTTAGACCGAAATCAACTATTTTTGAATCCCTGCTTTTATGGAGAAACTGCGTTCAGTAATAAGGCTCATACTTGGATCAATGGACAGATCAATAATTAGAGAGTATGACATTATGTCATTTAAGGCAATCTACATCCAAATTTAATAAATAAAGCAGAACCGCACTCGGCGGAACTGCCCAACTCTGCGCGGTAAAATATTATTGAAATATTACTCGCATGAAATTGTATGAGCTATACCGCACTAAGCTACTACTGAACTTCACAAAATTTCATACGAATAAGTTGTGAAGTGTAATTCTTTCAGTGAAATTCCGCCGAGTACGTGGTCTGACCTTTATTATCAATGCTTTACATTTGCAGCGACGGTACTTGCCATTAGGGCTGTCAACGAGACCAAGACGAGACCGTATTTTTGGTACCGAAATCCGCCGAGTCTCCCTGGTTTGGTTAATTATTTTTTTAGTACTCATGTTCAATTTTTCAGGGTGTCCGCCGGGAAGGTATACTACATTGTTTGTTTATAATGTTTGATTAAATGAAATAGAATGCGGCAGCGCACACGAGATGAACAATTCTGGTGAAAAAAATATATAAATTGTGCATTTATCTTTTGTGTTAGTATTTCCATTGTAAACGGTGATTTTTTAAGAGCTTGGTTTTTGAAAATTCAAAAAAACACAGAAACTTGTAAAAAGTGAATGAAATTTTTATTTGGATCTGCCATTTACTTTTTAAAAATAATTTCACTTAAATGTTGCCCGCGGCTACGCTTCAGGTGGTCCATTCTGAAGGTCCAATTTTGGCAAACTTTTGCACACATTTCGGCCGGAATCTCACCAATGACGCGTTCAATGTTGGCTTCCAAGGCAGCAATCGTGTTTGGCTTGTCCCCATAGACAATAGACTTAACATAGCCCCACAAATAATAGTCTAACGGGGTCAAATCACATGATCTTGGTGGCCAATTGACTGCGCCAAAACGTGAGATCAACTGCTCACCAAATTCGCCTCTCAATTCATGCATGGTTTCGCGTGCAGTGTGGCATCTGGCACCGTCCTGTTGGAACCACATGTCGACCGAGCTCAATTCTTGCATTTTCGGCAAAAAAAAAATCTGTTATCATCGAACGGTACCTTTCTCCATTGACCGTAACCCTGCGGCCTTCATCGTCCTTGAAGAAGTACGGCCCAATGATGCCGCCTGCCCATAAACCGCACCAAACAGTGCATTTTTCGGGATGCATTGGTAGCTGCTGAATGGCCTCTGGCTGCTCTTCGTCGAGCCTCGTCGCTGAAGACAATTTTGCTTGCGAAACACATTTTTCACAGAATTTTGATAATAAATTTCAATAATTTGCAAACGTTGTTCATTCGTAAGTATATTCATGATGAAATGGCAAACAATACTGAATCGAAATGTCAAATGATCGTAGAATTTGTCATGTGTGATCTGTCAAAAATATAAACGTCAAAAACCAAGTAGCAAAAAAATCAAATCAATGGTATTTTTGTTCTGACTCTCAAAGGCAGGAAGTTGTGTGTGAATTAGTGTTCCACCTCGTTCTTCTACTCAAAACTTGGCGGAAGTTTCATTCCGTTTCTTTCGGCACACTTCTCGTCCTTCTCCTACAAATTCATTACTCTGGCGGAAGAATTCATCTCGTGTGCGTTTGATCCCAATGGATCTTATATTGATAAATGTTTTATTTAATGTCGGCAATTATGTATGGAATACAATATGAGGTAAATGTCCGCCTCTGTTAGTCTCACACATGCGAGACCTTCTGAGCACATTTTTCATTACATTCTTGCACATATCACGCGGTAATTCCTTAATTTCATCACGAATATTTTGTTTGAGTTACTCGAGCGTTTCCGGTTTGTTTGCATAAGAATTGCTTTTCATATATCCCCACAAAGAGATGTCCGGAGCAGTCAAATCAGGCGACCGTGGAGGCCAATCAACATCACCATTTCTTGAAATAACTTGTTGTAGAAAGAGGTCTCGCAGTAATTCCATTGTAATCCTGGCTGTATGCGATGTGACACCGTCTTGTTGATACCACATGTTAATCAAGCCCAAGGCATGCAGTTGTGGCGTTAAAAAGTGTTCAATCATATCACGATATCGTTCCCCATTCACAGTTACCGTTACGCCGTTTTCATTCTCATAGATGTAAGGTCCACTCATTCCTCCTGACCAAATTGCACAACAGACTGTAACTTTTAATGGATGCAAAGGTGACTGATGAATAATTTGAGAGTTTCCATTGCCCAGAACCGACTATTCTTTTTATTCAGATATCCATTCAAATGAAAATCTGCCTCGTCACTCATTATGATTTTTTCATGTCATATCCTATTGGCATATGGACGGCGGCGAAAATGGTCTTGTGGAAGAAGCTCTTGTGTCAACTGAATCTTAAATGGAAACAAATGCAAATCCTTATGCAAAATTGTGGCCAAAGTTATTCTTTGAAGACGAAGCTCCTGAGCATGGCGCCGGTGTCGAATTGAGGTAGATGGATTGTTTTGAACACTTCCTTGAGCAGCAGTAATACTCGTATTTTCAGCCGATCTTGCAGTACATTGTGGTCCATGCTTGGGCCTATCACCTACATACCCTCTTTTTTTGAAATCATTCACGACACGATAAATAGTGCGTTTTGTTAGCACGTTGTTTCTCCCAAAAACTTCACGTAACTTTCATGTCGTCACAGTAATCGATGATTGAATTTGATAAAATGTTTTAACGATTAAAACACGTTGGTTTATCGAATTTTTTTCCATAATAAATTTGCCGCGTGTATACTTCACGACTGCCCATCTGTCAAGACTAATATTTACCAAAATGGCGGCAAAACAAAGTAGTATTCCGGCTTCCGGCTTCCAGCTGCGGACACCCTGTGCTAAATATGGATTTTGAATAGTGCTGTCAAAATTAATCCACTTTTGGAGCCGTGGAAACACTTTTTGAGATTAGTAAATCTACAAGAGATTAAAGTTCGGTGGAAACGTAGTATAAGGTTTTCTCTATTATACTATGTTCCCAGAAACTTTCGAGATTTCAAATTGGTGTTCACACCGCCTAATCCACCATTTCGTCTCTCAAAAGCACAAACAACAACTGTTGTTTGTGCTTTTGAGTAATATACGATAAGTTTTGCATTTAAACAAAATGGCCTCGAAATTTTTATCAAACTTGACATTTCGATGATAGAGAACAAGGAAAATTTGGGTTCCGCAATTCCGTATCTCTGTCTGTCTGTAGATTGGTCTACAGATTGGACAACTGAAGTGGCTTTCTTTAAACTTGGTACTTAAGCGTTTAGGTGATTGTACATACAATTTTTTCTACCATCTTAATTATTTCAAAAGCCGCTGTAATGATTTTGATTAAAAAAAAGCATGTGCACTACTTCATGTATAGTCTACATTTTGGTTAAAAACCTTTTTCTTTACATATGTATTTTGTTATTAAGGGTACCTACCTGCCATACAATTTTTTTTTGATTTTCGACTTTCTCAAAATACTAAATAATACAAAATATTTTATTTAGGAGGTCCTTTGAATTCCAAGTAATACTGCATACCAACATTTTTGAAAAATATTTTTTTTTTTTTGAAAATTCAATACATATTTCGAAAAAGGGTGCACGATTTTTTTTTGAAATCATGTTTTAAATTTAGATTGTTAAATGCTTACAATTGGCATAGGAAGCAATATTTTTTTATAAGAAAATTAAATAATTTTTTTTATAAAACAAATAAAAGAATTTTTACTGATAAAAAATTATGTAAAAAATGACTAAAAATATATTTAAACATTAAAATATATTTGAACATAAGAGCAATTCGCATTCGAGCATTTCGTTTGATTCAAGAAACTGTTTTACCAAAATAAATAAAATGCATGAATGGATCGCATGTACTTGCTCTTAAGTTCGATCGCATGGTATGTGTGTAAAAGATTTTTAGTAAAAATGGCCAAATAAATTTTTAAAGTATTTTTTTACAAACTTTTTTATATACAAAATTTCTTTAATTTTTTTTTCTTACGAAAAATTTATTATAGCTATTTTATGTATTTAATAATATACCTAAGCTTAAAAATGAGAATTTCGAAGAAAAACCGCCTACGTTTTCGATATATTGAATTTTCAATAAAAAAATGATTTTTATTTTCTAAAATCCAAAAATTTAGTATTCAGTATTATTTGCAATGCAAAGGCCCTCCTGTATTCAAATTTTGGTCATGTGTCTAGCCGCTTATGAGAAAGTCGAATATAAAAAAAAAGGTTGTATGGCAGGTACCTACAGTTAATAACAAAATATGTATACAAGTAGCGCACTGATTTCTTTTTAATCAAACTCGTTAAAGACGTTTTCGACATAATTAAAATGGTAGTATAAATTGTGTGGTAGGTATCGTTAGTTTCGGGGCTAAGAAACGATTCAGTAACAGGTACCGTTAAAAAAATGTTATTTAATTTTTTTTGTTGGCCAAAATGTAAGCTATACCTACATAGTAGTGTTCGTATTTTTTTTAAATGAAAATTGTAATATCCGTTTTCGAGACAATTAAGATTCATTTTTTTGCTACTAAAAATTATATGACAGGTGCCGTTATTTTTGGGACTAAACGTAACACCGTTAATGTCTTCAAATGCCGTAATATTAAGTACATATCATGATTAATTGCAATATCCTGCCAACATGTCAACAAAACACACACATTAAACGGTTATAATGTCATCATTCAAACGAAATCAAAATCAGTTTTCAACCTTCGTTCCATCATTATACCGCTGGTCGTTCCATGTTTATTATTCACAACAGCTTTTCTGGCGTTATCAATTCCTGAAATGACCACACATTTAACCGATAATTATCGAAACGTGTCTCCTCCGTTTGTGCCAACAGTTATATTGTTGAGTTTTTTTTCTCTGTCTCAAATAAACACAGATATATTTTTCCTTTTCCTACCCCGCCGCAGGCTGTACACTGGAGGAGTATTGATATAAGTAGGTCGACCACAAAAAGGTCCTTTATACTTTTCGTGAAATGAGCAAAGTTTTGTTGTTTTTTTTTAATTGGTGGCAATTTTGAACATAATGCTGGCTTACACAAAACATAAGCTTATTTGAAATGTTGGTTATATTATAATAAAGCTTTTTACTACCTTTGCTGTCTCAGGTTAATTGCAATTTATAGCCGGAGGGGAAAATGCAAGAATCACTGAATAATAAATGAAGTTAATTTGTAAGCAATGACAAAATACCCCCCAAAGGTAATAAAATCTAACATCCCCCCTTCCAAGGTTATGGTTGTTTTTTCAAAGGGGAATTATAATTACTAGAAAGAATGAGGCATGTTTTTTTCTGTCCGTCTTGTTGTTCTTAAGATCCAATTCCAATAAAATGTAACAAGAGATGAAGCAACCAATAAAACATAATATATTACGCATACGCCACAGTGTACTTTGATTAAAATAATGGCTAGATATAAAATTTAAGCACTTGCTGCGCCTTTTGGTGTAATTTTGGTTAATTTGTTTCTTTTTATTTCGTTTTTAATGAAACAAATTACTTTCGGCCAAATAGATAGAGATTATTATGTAGTATCACTTTTCATTAAATTCTGTACTGGGAAAGTTTGGAAATAAAATCGTTAAAAATTTGCCATTTCATTAGAAGGTTTCCAATGACATCGTAAATTATTTTGTCATTGAAAGCAAACAAATAGACATTAAAACTGATAAGAGCATAAAATTAAATTTATAAATCTTTGTTTTTTTTTTTTACTTAGTAACAACATTAATATAAAAACAACACTTAAAAAGGAAACAAAAATAAATTGAGAATGATTTTAATTTGTTGACTTAATACATTTTCACCCCGAGTCACCAACTCTCTGGAATTCAAATCAAAACATGAAATGTTTCCAATTGCTCAATATAAGATACAGCATTCATGTTGGAGTTACTATGGTTTTTGTTCCATTAATTTTAACTCGTGATTTTAATCAAAGTTGACATTACGATGAGAGAGAACACCAAAAAAGTGGGTCCCGCAATTCCGTCTGTCTGTTTGTCTTTAGAACGATCTACAGCCTAAACGGCTGAACCGATTTGGTTCAAACTTGGTGCTAAGGAGTTTTAGGTGATTGCCCCAAAATAGATTTTTGAATCGTTGTTTTAGCGCCAAAAATAACTGTTCTTGTCACACAAATTTTTCTACCATTTGAATTATCTGTAAAACGGCTCAAACGATTTTGATAAAAAATTGGTGTGTGTACTACTTCAGATGTGGTCTAGATTTTGGCTAAAATATTTTTCTTAAATATTTTGTAATTAACGGTACCTGCTATACAACCATTTTATTGATTTTCGACTTTCTCATAAACTGCTCAACGGATTTCGATCAATATTTTTGTACAGGAACTCCTTCAGATTCTAAATAATATTGAATTTCAAAATTTTCAAAATGTATTTTTTTTTTTTTTTGAAAATTTAATATTTCGAAAACGGGTGTAGGATTTTTTCTGAAATTTTGTTTTTGAATTTATATTATTAAATACTTAAAATGTTCAGACCAATTTTGTTTTAGAAAAAATTTAAGAATTTTTATATATAAAAAATTAAATGAAAAACGACTTTAAAAATACATTTAACCGTTTTTATTAAGAATATTGTGCATTTGATGTAATCGAACATAGGAGCAAATACGTGCGATCAAGTCCTGCATTATATTTTATTTCAATCATGGTCTGAAATTATATATATTTTTCAAATGTTTCATATGTAATTATGTGCATACTAAACGTCAGACGATATAATTAACTCCTTTTCTCCTTCAGGGCGAAGGATTTACAGCTCATAGAGAACCACAACTTATAACTCTCAAGTATTTTTACTACCTGCTGTACACACATTATAAATAAAATGCACGACTTCGTACGATCAAACTTGCTCTTGTAGCACACAACTTTAACGTAGCTAACCATTGAGGTTTAGTTAGTTAGGTCTAGCTAGAAGAGTAAAAAAATGTATCTACATTATAAAGATGGAACCTAAGTATGTAAACATGTATGTACATATACTTATATAATAACGAAAATGAAGGATTTAGGTGGGTAGGTTGCCATAGTAGGTGCAATTCATACATAACATTCATGTGATTTTTACCCAAGCAACACATAAACTCTGGAAGAGCTCTTCGAAAAAATTTATCAGGTCTTAACAATCTCTTAAATCAATTTTTTTTTTTTAATACCATTGCACTTAATAATCTGTTAATTTGATCTCTGAAAGTGTTGTTTGTTTCAACGATAAGAAAAATTCTTTCTAACATCTTAAAAACATCTTTAACAAAAATATTTATTATGTCTCTTTATAGATCCTCTTTTAAACCTCTTTACATGAAAGAAGTTCAGAGTGCATTAAGAATATTTTATTTTTCTCTTTCAAATATTATATTGCAGCTATTTTATTAATGGTTTTATTAAAACATCTTTATATAAATGCTTAACATCTCATCTTCAAGTAGTGTAAATTTTATCTTTATGGAAGTTTATTAAAAAAAACTTTTTTGTTTCGTCTTTGCCTTGTATTGGTAAATTTGACTTTATAACGATGAATAAATGTGAAATCAAACAACAATTATATGTGGTTTAATGAAACTACACACAGATGCAAAAATAGCAGTTTCACAAGCGGTACGGCAAATCTATATAGCTGCCGAAATTCCCCATCTTGTCTTGCTCATGTGTGGTTATGAAAAGAGATTATATCAGATATGTCATAATGACTTCTTAATGAACTCTTTAAGCAGTCGATATAAAAATGGAAAGAAAGAAATTACATTTTCAGAGCAGAAAATAAAACTAAAAAATTACAGATTTTTTAGCGGTTTTTTTAATCCATTAATATATCGTATTGACATACGTACATAGGTACATGTTCATATATATTTTGTTCCGAAAGTTCACTTCTCACTTTATTAACTTATTACCCAATAAAATTATTCAAAACACAATATGGAACCGCGTTCAATAATAAAAATGAGGCAGCCTGTGGCAATATTCGTGATGTCGCCATATTGGTTGCAATAAATTTCAGTACAAATTATTATTTATGTGATTCAAACAATGATTGCATATGAATTTATTACAATATCGCACTAATTTACTACACAATGCTTCACTTATAATTGTAAGTTTCTGCCAAATCCGTGGTTTTTTTTTGATTTTTTACTATCCATAATGTTACTAACTTTGTGGCGCATTTATTTAAACGATGTAGAATGTATGATTTCAAAATAAATCTTTTTTATCACATCAAAACACAGATATACAACACTAGAAAAATGAGTTTAGGTTCTATTATAAATTGTAAAATAAATCTTGTAATGAATGTGGTGAAAAAATTTATCTTGATTTTACATTTTATTTAAATTCATTTTTTTTTTTCGTTTCAATTGTATTAAATTTGCTTTTGTGTAAAAGAGATATTTTTTATTCCATAAACTATTCACTCAAACGAAAAACATCTTAAAACCATTTTTAAAAGATCTATAATAAGAACTCATCGTTCTATTTAGTTGGGCCCAGCCCTTTGGTCCCTTTTGGGTCTTAATGACCTTTTGAAGATATTGAAAAGAGTTGAAAGCTCTTCTGAAAGTAGACTTCAAGCTATTTGAAAGAGTCGATTGTGTTGCTTGGGTAAAGACATAATATGTATATATAAATGTATGAGGGCCTAAATTGTATTTAGTATTCAGTGACGTGCGCATGATATTTTAAAAGCTTTTAATAGTGCTTGGCATCAAAGCCCTCTTATCAAAAATGCTTGCATTTGGTATCGATGAATCTCTTATTCGTTTTATTAGAAATGAGCCTTTTGCTTGACGGTTTTTAGTCTGATATTCATAAAATAAAACTCTTTTTCCCATTTTAATATGATCTCTTGTCGTTGTCTTAAACTTCTAATCCAAAATACTGTTTTTCTGACAACAGTACTCTCAGATTTTCATATTTGTTTTCAGATTCTGGTGATAACACAATAACGAAATTAATTGCACCTCTCGAACACATTCGAAAGTAATATTTCATGTCTTTAATTCTTTCATCGGTATTTGTAAAAAATGCTACAATGGAAAAGATAGATATATTCCACCCCTAAATCAATTGAACCATAATACTCCCTTCTAGGAATGCTCATCAGTTTAGTCTTGAGTGCAACTTCGGACGTACTGTCAAGGATATGGATTCGTTCCTGACATTTACGCAAATGGATCCCAAAATTCGCACAACGCATAAAAATCGTTAAAACCTACTACCAAAATGGTGATTCTGCCACAGCCACATATCGTGCTTTAAGAGGAGATTTTGGTTTACATAATCGTCCAACGTGAAGAAATTTAAAGAGACTGGATTGGTTACAGATATAGTAAGGCCTGTGTATCATCGTTTCGCTCGTACCACTGAAAATATCGCTGCTGTAAGTGATAGTGTTGCCGAAGACCCGAATATGTCGATTCCTCGTCGTTCTCAGGAATTAGGACTGTCTTACGGCACATTATGGCGTATTTTGCATTTGGATCTACACCTACATCCATATAAAGTCCAGCTCACACAACAAGTGAAGCCAGCTGACCATTCACAACGTCGTAGATACGTCGAATGGGTGCTTGAACAACAGGCGCACAGAAGCACATTTCTCACTCGGTGGGTATGTTAATAAACAAAATTGTCGTATTTGGGGTTCTGAGAATCCTCAAGTAATTGAAGAGAGGCCATTACATCCACAAAAAGTTACTGTGTGATTGGACATTACTTTTTCGAAAACGACGATGGAACGACTGTCACCGTCCATTCGGAGCGTTATGGTCATATGATAACTTTTTTGCTGCTATTGAAGAATACGACTTGGAGAATATGTGGTTTCAACAACACTGTGCCACATGCCACACAACTCGAGCGAATATGGCTTTATTGAAAGAGATATTTCCTGAACGCGTAATTTCTCGTTGTGGCAATATCAACTGGCCACCAAGATCATGCGATTTGACACCGCTGGGCTTTTTTTGTGGGGCAACGCGAAAGACCGTGTTTATGCAGATAAGCCTTTAACTCTTGAGCACTTGAAAACTAACATTCTTCAAGTTATGGCTGAGATACCGCCCAATATGTGTCAAAAAGTGGTCGAAAATTACCTCAAAAGAATCGATGCTGGCAACAGTTCGCGTGGTGATCATTTAAATGATGTAGTGTTTCACACATAATCTCAACGTTCAAACTTTATAATAAAAAAGAAATATCATGAACAAAAATATTTTATATGCGTTTTATTTACGTTTACTTTTGAAACCGCAAAATGCATAACCCATTATTTATGTACACGTATTATGGCAACCCTATCACTACCAACTTTTTCTTTAAAATTATTCCTGTCGAACAAATGAATAATGAATCTCATATTTGCATAAAACAAAACAGACCTACATAAAAATTAACAAAAATGTTTATGTTGAAAATGTTCATAGCTATTTTACCTATGCATGAAACATCGGCCCGAAATGTTTAAATATTTGGTAAACAAGTAATATGGTTCACCTAACATGAAAACACAGATTGCGCTCAAGGTAAAGCCACAAAATGAACAACTTTTTTCCATTGGATGTAAGTTAAAAAAAAAAACAAAACAACTCATTATAAACTCTCGAAATATGTCAGGTACCATAGTACCATGTTATGCCTTAAGGATTTGCAACCCTTTGTTTAAATTTAAGCAAAACAAAAATAAATGGATTCAAAATAAATGTTGCCTTAGGTAGCAGATGTTTTCGTTTTGCTCCAGCATGTCATAGAAAGTTAACATAATTATTATTGTTCGCATGCATTCTAATTTTACAAAATTATACTTAGACTTTCTTGCTGTTAACAAAAGTATTCGATATATATTCCTTTCATTTACCAACTACAGTATTAAATCTTATCCAGATTGTCTGGATGAGATTTAAAGGAATTGAAATCTTAAATAGCATTGAAAACTTTATAATTATTGTCTAAGGTAGGTGACAAAATATTCAATTAAAAAGTATTAAAATCCCAAATGAAGCATAGCCAAAAAGTTTTATTCGGCGAAATTTCTTCATTTGAACATTATATTTCTTTTTTCAAACTATTTTCACTTATTCCGATCGGAAGCCGACGGCATCAAGCTCCATCTCCATACTTCCGTCCAGTGGAGGTACTTAATTGCGATAGCGTGTGTCTATCACTCCAGCACTGTTAACTAAATTATATCAAGTTTTAGCCTGATGACACAAAAAAAGTCTCGCGAAAATTAGGCTTATTTTTTTCAATTTGTTCTACGATTCATGAAATGGTTTGCTGAATTTATATCATCTTATCAGAACACCCCTCGGACTTTAGCTTTTTTATAATATATTTATGTAGTTATAGTTGCTTCATTAAACCTATTACTATAACATAGCCAGAAGAATTTAAGAATATTTATCGTGTGGTAGCAAGTGTCAACACACTTATTAATTTGTAATTTTAGTTTGAAATAGTCATATTGGTAATAACCGTAGGTAAGATACATAATCATAGCTATTAGTGAATTCGACCAATGTGATATAGCCACAATTCAACTAATTTTCGCAATTGAAGCTATTAATGAATCCATCGAAAGCAAATTGAACGAATGTCGGTAACACATTACCTACACCACCGACATTTTGTTCAACTAATTTGGTATTACCAAACCCGCAAACCTTTCGCACTCCATATAAATTTTCTCATTTTATTTCCGCGCAAATTGTGTGGTGAATTTGTGTATTGATGTGCTTTGTGTCAAAAAATGATATTGTATAGCATAAAAATTTAAGTGAAAATTAGAACATTTATATTTTGGGAGAAGAGAGCGGATGCATTGTTTTTTTATTATTTTTGTTTTATTTTTATGTTAATAAGTTAAATATGTAATTCCCTCTCTTTGTAATTAGTATTTGTATTACTCTGTGAATAATTATATTTTTAAAATTATAAAAGTCTTTGTTTTGTTTTATTTATTTTGACTTTATTTTTTATAATCTTTGCAATAAGGATTTTAAATTTGAAAAATTATTTAACTAAATAAAAATCGACCACAAATTTGTTCATTTAACAAATTAATTTGTTTTCTTTTCTTTTACTACAATTTAAGATTGCGTGTGACGTTTAAGATGTCAACAAATAACAGCAGCGACTATATAGTTCGGAAAATGGAAATGTAGTTCATAAATCGATAGTACAGTTCATTCGACGAGTTCACTAATTGAAATAAACGCGAACGCGAATCTACTGCGAATCTCTCCAGCTTCCTGAAAGTAGAAAATTGCGAATTCACTAATCGGCATGAATATTGTTATAGTTTACCAAAATTCGATAACTACGGTACTCTCTGCCATCCGTTGGCCCTTTTATTTTGTATAGATATAAAACCAAAGTACTTTCATCTTAATGGACGCCTAAGTGGCCATCTGTAACGGAACCGGTGTTATTAAAACCTCGCCGACACTTACAATTACTATCATTTCAACCGCAGGCCTATAGATACATGTGGCTGATCCTGGCAACAGGATGTCCAGGCTACGGCAGCTTGCAATGCTTGGTTTATGCACAACTTAGATCGTCGGAGGTTGTTCTTGCCAAAGTAGCACTAACAAAAAGAATTCGTTCTAATTGTTGGGGTGTTATTGCTTTAGCAGGGGAGGGTCGAATGTGTTGCTGGCCCTCCAGAGGATTTACATTCCATTGTATCTCAAGGATACAACCCTGGGTACTGCTTCCTCCAATATAGTGCAGGAGTATTTCATTCGCGATTTACACAAAGACGGGAGCCGATTATAGAACCTATAATTATGCTTGCCACTAATATATCTGTCTGATGATAGTACTATGGTTTTTATAAACAACTTTTATTTACTTCTTACATGCTTTCTTAATTTATAAACAATTTTAATTTTTTTGTAGGGGGAATTAAAATTCATCGATAATCTCGTTTAGTATATGGTTTTCCTTGCTTATGCCATTTTCTTTTTAAAGACGTTTAGATGGCGTTAATTTACTATATGCCAAAAATAAATAAATTGTTACAAAACATAAAGTACTTACAACAATTTCTGTATAACTTTTTTCTGAGCTCTTGGAATTTGTCACATTTTTACAGGTTTTGAGAATAAATTTATTTAAATGTGTGAGATGTGCTGCATTGTGTCTTTTTCTTCTTTTAATGTAAGCCATTGTGTAAGCAGTCGACCGCACTACGTACAATATTTTTTTTGTAGCCCAACAATAATCAACAACAATTATTGACAATTCACAAAAAAAATCACGGCAGAATTACTTTTGCTTAAATACTTTTTTATTCGACGAGGAGTTTCATTCGTTCTGCAAAAAAATTCGTCGTCTAATAAAAATACTCAAGCGGGCCATTTAGCCAATTTCTTTGCAGTAGACGGAGGTCTATGGCACATTTTCATAAAAAGTTCTTTTCAGAACTTAAATTTTTTTTCAGAGAGATATAATTATTTAAGAGAAATCGAAAAAAAAGTTGTCAAAAAATGTTTTTTTCCAAAACTTAAAAAAAAATAATTTTCTATTACTTAAAAAAAATATTTTTTTTTTCAAAAGTACCAAAAAGTATTTTCCAAAAAGTATAGGATACCCCGCCGCCTTATAGGAGCGAAAATCTCAATATTTATTTGTGCGTGTGTAATTCCAAAAAATTCAAATTTATTCGGCGGGATTTAATTACGCGGGATTTCATGGCGCGGTATTACGTAACTTCAGTCAAATATTTCAAAAGGCTCTGAAAATGTCAGTAAAATTTATGAAACTTTTAATTTTAACACCAAATTTTATTAAATTAAATGACATTACTCTATACGTAAATTTTAAAATATCATTACTTTGTTTCTTGGGAACAATACTGGTACAGACTAATAGACTAATAGTGTAGTTAAAGATGGTTCTAGCTGTAGCTTTTCGGGTAAGCTTTTGTCCCACACACCTACAACTAACCGATCTCGAATCATCTCATCTTTGAGAGAACCGTAATTGCAGGTTTCTGATAAGCGGTAAATTGCGATTCACCTTCTTCTTGAAAGATGCACCGAGATTTAGCTAATTCGAAACCGCAGTGATTGAGTGGAGATGAGTCAAATTTTCTTTTCTTCAAGAGTTTTCTCAATGACATCAGTGATCCTATGCACTTGGTCAATTGTCCAATGCTTGCTTCTAAATCCGAAATGATGTTCAGGTATAAGGCGCTTTTCTTTTATTATTGGCTGCAGGCGCAGAAGTAATATTCTTTCAAAGACCTTAGATATTACGGACAAAAGTAGAATGGGTCTATAAGATTTCTTATCATGTGATGGTTTTCCTGGTTTAAAAACCACTATAACTTCCGCAACTTTCCATTGGCTCGGAACGAACTTTAGCCTTAGAGTTTCAGATATTATATAAAGAAGAATAATTAACTCTTTGCGATTAAGCATTTTGAGGACTTCGGCCGTAATTAAGTCATATCCCGGAGCTTTCTTATTCTTAAGCTTTCTTATTTCTCTACTTAATTCGGCAAGGGTAACATTTCTTGTGATGAAATTTTCGCTTGAGTTAGAACGTATATTTAAATTTTCGTTGAGTCCTTGCCTATCAAAACGTTTTAATGTGTTCTCCAGGTAATCCGCGAAAACTTTTGCTTTCCCCTTGTCGCTTTTTGCTCATTCTTAATCGCAGACGCTGGGAGCTTTGGTTTCTTCGTTACTTTTACAGCTTTCCACAGTGAGTAGTTGGATTGTTTTCTGCTGTCAAGCTTTCAAGATAATTTCCAAATTTTGAATTCTTCTATCGTTTTTTTTTTAGTAAATTACACAAGCGATTTAAATTTACCTTGTGTTGATGAGCTCGAGTTTGTTGCCATTTCTTACGTGCTTTTCGTTTCTCTTTTACTAAATCTTTTATTTCCTGCGGTTATTTTAGGTTTTTAAGGCGAGGCATTTCTCTTTGGTACGGGGTGTTGTTCCATGCGGCTTGTTGTACGATATTGACGAAGTAATCTACTGCGTCTTCAAGTTCGAGAGGCGTTTGTAGTGATACCTTTAATTCAACTTTATCCTCCATATCATCTATATCTTGAAGTCATTGATTAACAGTTTTTGCCTCTTTGAACCATGAACACTATTTGGTGAAAACTTCGATGAAAATAATTAAAGAAAATTACGTGCAGCAAATTCGTTGTACAAAAATTTCATGAAATATTTCCTGTGCTCTCACTAAATGAATGTATCAAAATAAATTTATTTAAAAAAGTGTTTAAATGCCAAGAAAAAAAACATAATTTACAAAACAAAACCATAAAAAAATTCATAAGAATTAATTCATATTTATTGAATAAACTTTCTTCGCTTTTTTCACTGATTCTAAACTTCAACTTGCACTTTCATCCGTCTTCGACAAAGATCTCATTGGCACTGATTAAATGAAATAATAAAACATTTCTAAACGATCGCAGAAAAAAGAACAAATTAAAAACGTAAACCGTTATAAAGTAACAAAAACAGAAAAGTACTTGCTGCGCTAATCAGGCTTGTCAGATGTGGCGATTTAACTCCAAACCGACGATTTGAAATTTATTTTTCCGACTAAAAAACTTGTTTGACGATGTACCCTAGAAAGAAAAAGCGATATTTTTCGTTTTTGGCGATTTTAATTTTTTGAATCGAAATCCTAATACTTTTTTTATTTTTCTAATTTGTACTTAAACTTTATGGCGCAAAATTTAAAACAGCCTGATGTTAAAGGCATAGCATGATACTACTTAACAGTTTGCTAATACTAAAGCACTTTACTAATATTTTTGCTAATTTTAAACACTTTTTAACCAGCGCCATACTAAATCTATTTTCTTAATAAACAACAACTAAACATGCCTAAAATAGTGCAAAGAAGTAAGCGAACATACATTTTTGCGGTTTGTAAATGTAAGAGAGGCATATGGATTTAGTAAGATACTAAACAAATAAAGTAGCAATTTTGTAATTTTAATCTTAGTAAAATGTTAAGAAGATAGTACGATACTAAACTGGTTTAAAATTAGAAAAATCCTCTTTTAGGCTAGTATCGAACTACAAATCATTCAACATATTACTAAATGGACTAAAATGCTGCGCCTATATCTTTTCCATTCCTGCATGCTGAATGAAGTCATCGAAATAGTAATTCTGAACGCAGCCATTTGAGATCGATTTCTTTCTCCTCCTCAAAATAAATGACGTACGTCAAACGTCAAACCAAATATCTGTGCCACAAATAAGCCATACTAAGATCGGAAACCTTCGTACGTTTCACCTCCCAAAACCCATTTTCTTACATTGTTGTATTTGTAGCTTTGAAACTCTATCCATGAATAGATGGGAAATCGAAAAACAAAACAAAAACAAATTACTAGGGCCGTGTTGTCTATGTGTCTATAGGAAGAGGAACAGAAAAGATTCTTGTGTGCGTTTTTATCAATTTTTCTATTGAAAGAGGAACAGAAAAGTTACTTGTGTGCGTGTTTTTGCTTGTAGGCAAATGTCAAATGAAAGCAGAGGTTTCGGGTCTTTATGTTATTAGTTTATGATCTGTGCAATGCAGTAGCAGTTGTAGACACTCAAATTCTAACTGTTCTGTGAAGTTCCTTTTTCATATGATTGTACGTATACATTAGTATGATATGTTTTTGTTGTGTTTTGTTTTTTAAATACATTTTTTGACTCCAAAATTGCAAGTTGCTTTAATTTATTTTAATTTACGATTTTTGAGTTTGGTGATGTAAGGATGGAAAAGTTTTTAATTTGGCGATTTCTTGGCGATTTTTAGCGAAATCGCTAAACTTAAAGAAAAAATTAGCGCTAATAGATATTTTTTTTTGTTTCGTTTTGTTCCTCTTTTAATAAAAGAAACACACAGTGCTCAGTGCTACTTGCGGGCTCGTGGTGCTGTGCAGAACTTTTCCACACTGAAATCACAATGTATTTGCATGCGAAAATTTACCGAGGAAAAAGGGCATTACTTAGCCAATAGGAAATCATTACTTTATTTTCCCATATAAAAGTAAGGAATGAATTCATTGCTGTTTTCACCAAAAATTTTCATCAAGGAAGAAATTTGCCACTGGGATAGTTCAACATATGTTTTACATTAAAACATACATAGGTACTATACACAGTACACTAAGTTGCACTGAGAAATTACGCATGTTTCTTTATTCGTAAAAGGTCGGAATGGATTATACAAATAAACATTTGCGGTATTTCTGTAGTAGCTAGTCTCATTCATAGGTTTTGGATCATTCTGATATATTTATTTAAGTACAGTACCAAAAAACACAGTCAAACAGTGTCGTAGTGTAAAACTCCCAGGGTGACATATTTTTAAAAAAATTGTTCTGGTGCTACTTCACTGTCTTGAATTGGATATTTTACCAAATACATTTACTGAAGTCTACATGATATATGTCAATACAAAAAAGACACAACTAATACAGACTGAATTTAACATCATAGTAAAATTACTGTCATTTTTTTTAAATTAAAATGTTGGTTTTTATTACTTAAGGAACGCAAATCTTTCTCTACGAACCTTCATCACAGTTTCACAGCAGGAGAAAGTAGCATTTAAGTTTGTCAATATTAGAGACTGAGGCCTATTGTCATGGTACACACTTATATGAACAAGTAGCACTTAAGTGTGTTATATTGTCTACTTAATTACCAATTACTTGGACTATAAAATGGTGCGGCAATATGGGAAAATTAAGTGGCACTTATTCCGGAAAGTATCAAATATCTTCAAAATGCTACTTTTTACACTCGAAAC
Organism: Philhelius pedissequus; assembly: GCA_910595825.1. Classification (NCBI taxonomy): domain Eukaryota; kingdom Metazoa; phylum Arthropoda; class Insecta; order Diptera; family Syrphidae; genus Philhelius; species Philhelius pedissequus. Next base: position 70,366,615 of record OU343160.1, on the reverse strand, counting down.
TAATGTTCAGATCTCGTTTCTAGGAAGGAAAAATGTGTTGTGTTTCCTTCGAACCGACAAAGCGACGACGGCAATATCGTATCTAATATAAAAATTTTCCGCACTAGCAAAATGCCGCTGAAGGCAAGTACCTACCAACTTTCTTGCTCTTTTGTATAAGGTATGTTTGTGGAGAAAATCTTTTCATTTTTCATTGACTTAGGTATGCAAACTTGTATTAAGCAAATAGAAAATGAAATAAGAAAAGAAAATGGTCATTCTGGAAAGTTATGCTTACTTAACTGATTGTTGATTTTTCCGTAAATAAATTCCCTTAGATTTGAAAAAAATATTTACAAACCCCATCTACAAAGAACAAATATCTAACTGTGTTCAAAAATAGTCTGACAGCGTATAAGCACTAACCAACTGCTGTTGTGTGTCTCTCTGTCATAACACCTCCAATATTTGCACAAAATGCCCCGATAAATATATTTCTAAAGTATTTATGTTCCTATATTATATCTATTTTTTTTCTAGTTAATGTATCTGAAACCGACAACATGTGTGTATTTTCATAATCCATTGCCAACAGCTAAATGCCAGAAGCTCCATAGAACCCAGAACTATCGAAACTTTTATGTTTGCAGAATTTTCCCCAAATTTCATGACATTGATTGAATGCCAAAGCTCCTTACGTGCACCCACAAGGAACACGATTCTAGAAGCAAGAACAAGTCAAATCATCATAGATAAGCTGTACATACATATTTCATATATATATATATGTATGGATATGTATAATTTTGCCAATAATATTCACCAGAGCATACAATTTTGCACTCCTCTTATCCCTTGAGCCTCGGGAACTCTTGAAAAAGGGTTGCCATTTAAAGCTAATTGTACGACTCGAATTTAAACGTAGATGTGTGAAAAATGTATAGTAATTCATCAATTGAGAATGGCTGGGCCGGTTTGGCTCAAATTTTTTTTCAGTTCTTCGTAATTTTTGTAAAACCTTTCGGAAAAGTCGAAAAATTGGAAAAATCGATAATAATTTTTGGTATAGAATTTTATGTACATTTTTTTTCCACAAAATTTTGTATTTCATCGCATGATTTGATAATTTGGCTAATGTAAGGCTGAAAAATTCATTGTGAACCTTGGAAACACCGCAAGAAACGTTTTGCGTGCAATGTGGACGAGGGAAATAATAGTTGGCTCTCTGTGCTGCAATCAAAGCTACAGCCCGATTGATGGCGTTATTACTTTGACTAAGACTAGGTTGTATGCAATGTGACAAGTGTCCTTTTTGCATTGTCATTTCTATAGAGAAAATATTCTATTTTCTTGCTGCAATTGATTCGAGTTTAACGTATTATTACACTGATTCCTGATAGTCGTATATCTCACATCTCATTCAGGGCCGGCCTCAGCGAAACTTTGGCCCTGTGCAAGATTTGTAGAAAATGCGCCCCTTATTATATTTGCACACATTCATTATATAATTATATATCTTATTACCTTCATTTCGGTAGCAAAACGACGTCAGTTTTATTTGTTTAAGAGCCCTAGAATTAATAGTCAAAGTTTTCAATGATGAGTTTTAATGAAAGTTATAACTGGAGCCTATTAGACGATCAAACCTTGGACGACGCACGTACACGCCGAACCGTCGAACTGTACATTCTGGTTTGAAGTTGCCGACACATCCTTGGTTGACAATTCAACGTGTGGAATTGCCAGGAATTCGGCATATAAATTGATGCGCGAATGCAAAACAATTATTTTCTTGACCGAACGTTGAAGGTTTTACGAGGTGATTCAAGATGATTTGCTGGCTATGACATTGCTCTCCGGAGATTTTCATCAAACACTTCCAGTCATCCCGAAATCTACTGCTGCTGATAAACTTAATGCATGCGTGAAATAGTAGTCCTTGTGGTGGAATGCCCAGAAGTTGAAATTTACCACGAAGATGAGATTTGTATCGCAGAACGACCCATCGGCTGCTGAATTCTCCAAACAACTGATGACGCTTGGCGGATTCTTGTTTATGTTTCGACTGGATTGATATCGTTCCGCGCAAATTTTTGAGACTGATACTGCTTCACATCGTCTTCGAAGGAAAAAATCATCACCAAAGCTTTCCCCGGCATGGTACAAAATTATAAAAATCTCGATTAAATTAGTGAACGGGAAAAACGATCAACGAATAATAAAGACGTGTCAATAGCTTGAATTCATCACTCAAAGAAAAATCGCAGGGGAACTGCATTCCCACAAATCCGTTGACAGCTTGACCGACGACGAAGAAGCGACCGAAACTATTCGACGGAGTTTTTGAATTCGGTTTATGTGCCGAATTATTTAGAGCTAAAGGTGGGATCGATCACAATCATATTGCGGAATCTAAATCATCCGAAACTGTGCAACACGCGGTTGTCCGACGAGAAACTTAAATATGTGATTCAAGCAACGATCATTTGGGGCAAATTCAAACGATTAGAAGTTCCTATCCCACAAAATCTGATTATTCCAACTGATGTTACATTTTAATTCAAGCGGATTCACTTCCCTCTTGTCCGGGAGTTCGCACGGTCAGCTGTACGTTGCCTGCGTTCGCTTGCTGGCAAAACAAATCGAAAAACATTGTTTATCATATCGCTCTCTACATTCAAATAAATCACATTGAAATTTTAACTATCTTTATATTATTATCACCCTGGCTCTGAAATTTATCTGAAGGCGCCAAATTTGGGCGAGACGAAGTTCGCCGGGTCCGCTAGTCCTATGTAATTATTTGTGTTATTCTTGAAACAGATTAGACCAGCACAAGCAACTTTAACAACTACAGGGGTCGTCATTATCTCAAAATAATTAACGTCAGTTGTTGAACACATACTAGACCAACACCAGCAACTTCAACAACGTCATTAGGCCAAAGTCCTAAATTTGCTAATGCTGGTGGATTACTCACGACTTTCCTACGAAGATATCCAGTGGTAACATAAACTGCAAAAAAATATGTATGTATGGCACTCCTAGCTGCGTTTGTTTACAGAAGAAATGTCAGGCAGATAGTAATTACGGTACTGGTTGCAAAATAGACGATACTGCTTTTTTCACGTTGGCTTCATAAAAAGTGTTTTCCAGAGATTTTTCAATTTAAAATTGGTGAATTGTCAAACTTTGAAGAATAGCATTATTAAATGCTTTTAAAAAGAATGAAAACTGTCAAAATTTGGAAAGTTGTTTCAACTCTAAATGGTTGAGCACCATGAAGACGGAATCAACTGGAAATGTATAGCTGGAATTCATTTGGTGTTGAAAGATTTGGCCAACTATTAACATTGGTTTGAAGCTTCTTTGACATTTTAACATTACGTTCACGATTAACTCAAAACATGGAATTGTAATAGGTTCATGCTATTGGCAATACCAGAGTGCTGCTAAGGTTGCAGCTCAAATTGCAATACTCCATTATGTTTAACCATTAAATCTGGATAATTGTGCAGATCAATGAGGCATTAGCCATTATCATAGCAGCTCGCGTTTAATTTACCTCCCATAGAAAACTTTCTTCAAAATATAGCGAAGGAAAAATTTAGCCAATCTATAAAAGAGGCTTTACATGCATCTTCATTTTTCACCTGCATCGACATCTGCAAAAAAGAGGACACAAAATAAAAAAATTATACTTGTGCGATAGAGAAGGGAGACCAAAATTCAGATGATCTTCATGTATGAAGATTATAGGAGGTATGAGTCTTGACGATGGCAGATTATAGTGAAGATGTTCATCTTCATTATAGCATTTTCATCTGCACCAAAATTTGTTCCGTTCAGGTAACGAATTATCAATTTTTTTTTTACCATTTCACCTCATTTTGCTTAAACACAACGAAAAAAGTCCAAATTTTATTTACACAACCATCAGTCAAAGAAAACAAGATTATAACCCTTCTTTGTTTTTTTTATTTTATTGATGGCACCAGATATCAAAAATCTGCAAATTGTTGTTATTTGTGGACTAATTAATTTTGATCTCTGGTGACGTCAATAAAATAGGACAAAGAAAGAAGTGTCGTAATTTTGTTTTCTTTTATTCATGTTACACAACTACATAGCTGAACGCTAAGAACATTTTATTGTGGGATGTGTCAAGAAAGCGATAGCAGAGTTAGATGAAGTTATTAGTATGTGTACCCTGTCTTACTCTTATGTTTGTTTTATATTATGGTCCTGCTCTACTTTTCTTCAAATCTGCAGATGCAGATCCATGTAAAGCCTCCTTAAAGCTTAGAGTTAAATAACTCAGGAAAAAAAATGGTTGGCGAATTTTGTAAGTGATGTTTGTAATTATGTATAAAAAAGTCTCCCGAATTCACGAACCGTTTAAAAAAATCCCTTATCAAATTTCCCAACCATTTTAAAAAATGAAGAAAGGGAATTTAAGGGTTTAAAAAAATCCCTTATCGAATTCCCCAACCGTTTTAAGCAGAATGGTGTATGTTATTGCCATTTTACCCCTGTCTACTGTATGAAAATATATAATCTGCCAATTAATTTGATAGTGGAGATTTTTAACGTGTTTTTTTATAATAAATTAAGGATTTTATTTTTAACAACTTAAAACACAAATTATTTATTTTAGCTTAAATGTACATTTCGGAAGCTATGCTTCCATCGTCAGTAAGCTCTATAAAATCTTTAATTTATTAATCTGCCAAAATGTAACTCACGAAGTAATTGTTGTTCGGTACATTCTTTTCGAGCTAAAATTTGACAGATTCCTTATACCATTTGTGAACAATTCTATATTTAAATTTTGAAGTTTTGTGAGGCAAATGATTTATTACAGCCAAATGAAGGAATCAAGTGGGCAAAATCGCATCATCACCTCCACGCGGTGCCTGCTGGATAGCCGAAAGGTGAACTAACGACGAGCCTTAGATCCATCGGAATCAAAGGTGGTAGATACCTGAGTTTTCTTCACAGGAACTAGGAGCAGGAGGAAAGATGCGCTCTGAAGATCCAACCACCAACACGATCTACACGTCATGCACAGGCCTCACAAACCGGTCATGAAAGGGAAACGAAGTTGTGATGAAAAACGCAAATTATGCCTCGGATGACCAAACCAATAATGTTGACGACCCCGCGAACGCTAAACAGGCCGCGCAAAGCGGAACAGTTAGCCGAGACCCTCGCCAGTCTCCAAGATGATATTACAGCCCTCCAGGAGATGCGGTGGGATGGACAGGGCCTGAGAATTACAGAAGACTGTAATTTCTATTATTGAAAATGCCACCTCGATGGGAGATGACCCTTGTTTGGGTGCGGATTCGCTGTCAAAGGAAGACCTAGGCAAAACGTCTTGCCCTTTCGCGAACTCAGCGAGAGAATGACAACGATTCGCATTCAGGACAAATTCCACCACCTAAGCCTAATAAGCGCACATGCGCCTACAGAAGAGAAAGACGACGCTACCAAAGAAAGCTTCTACGAGCTCCTCGCCAAAACTTATGAGCAGTGTCCCAAACATGACATTAAAATCCTCTTGGGAGATTTTAATGCCGAAATTGGGAGGGAGGACATCTTTGGTATGATGATCGGAAAACACAGCCTGCACGACACTACCTCCGATAACGGACTCAGGCTCATCGATTTTGCAGCGAGAAAAAACATGGTGCTGAGCAGCACACGATTACCACGCCCCGACATCTACAATGGCACATGGCGATCCCCAGACGGTCGAACCTGCAACCAAATCGTCCATGTTGCGATGGATGGAAGACACTCCTCTAGCATTATGAATGTCCGTAAATATCGACTCGTGACCATTGATAGGCATAACTTCGAGGTAGTCAGTGAATTTATCTACCTGGGTACTGCTGTAAACACAGGCAACAACATCAGCGCAGAAATCAAACGCATGCTAACTCTGGCTAATCGCTGTTTCTTTGGGCTGAGTAAGCAATTGAGGAATAAATCCCTATCGAGAAGAACCAAGGTGACACTGTATAGAACACTTATCATCCCGGTCCTGCTATATGGTGCAGAAGCATGGACTCTCTCCCAAGCGGATGAAAAGTCACTTGGAGTCTTCGAGAGAAAAGTTCTGCGTACGATCTATGGCCCTGTCTGCGTAAATCAATAAAACAACATTTAACGAAGAAGATACAACGACGAACTATACGAACTGTACAGCGACATAAGCCTAGCCAGAAAAATCGAATTCAACGACTTAGATGGCTGGGCCATGTAGAGCGGATGGACATCGACGCTCCAGCTCGTAATGTCTTCAACGCCAAACCAGAGGGAGCCAAAAGCCAAGGTAGACCTCATCTCCGATCGACCAGGTAGAGGGAGACCTCCGACAACTTGGAATGCAAAATTGGAGACGGCAGGCTAGAGATCGAGCCGGCTGGAGGGGCATACTAAGCAAGGCCCAGAAGCACCACGCTCTAGTAGCGCCATCATAAGTAAGTAAGTAAATGAAGGAATCGATTTTAGTTGATTAAATCACCATTTTCCATCATTTCATATACAAATATGTATAGTATATCTACTTCAACTTGACAACTTGGCAAAGAAGGAAAATAATTTTCTCACTCATGAACGCTTTCACACATAGTAGTCACAGCTAGTTTTTAGAAAAAGCTCAAACTGGTTAAATCTGGCTTTTTGGAACTACATAGGTACTTGAGAAACAAAGCCAAATTAAAAATAAATTCAAATCAACATTCCAAACTCTATTTTTTTTAAATTAAATTTAGGATTGCAGCTACACAAACTCAAAACAAAAAAATGACATTTATTTACTGACTTATGGCAACCCTGTATTAAAGTAGAAAATAATAAGAACGAGAGCTGAAATTTTTCATTATCCTCTCGCATAAGAAGGATAACATTCCCTTACCAGTTTCTCATCCTTTAATAAATATTTTGCTGCAAAAGAAAATAATTCCTTTAATTTGTCTGTTGTTGTTTTGTTTGTTATTTCCAGATAACCACAGTAGCAGAAAAGGGTGGTGATACAAATGCAACCCATTTAACAGCCGATGAACTGGATAGCATTAATCAGAGTGTTGAGCTTCAGTGTCTTGTGCAAGAACACGTTGAATATTCTTTGCACGGTAATTCCAGTGAATTTTGTTCAACATCATTTGACTCCATCTTGTGTTGGCCTCGGACACCTCGAGGGACATTAGCCGAATTACCCTGTCTCGATGAGTTTCAAGGCATTCAATATGACAGTACACGTAAGTATTTCAGAAATTTACCAGACCACATAATATAAACTATTTATATAATCTAATTAAACCTAAAAGAGGTGACGACGGTGTCAGCTCATCTCATTGGGAAATAAAAAAAGGACATTATTTATTTAAGAGGTGTGTGTATTTGACGAAGGAATGTACTTGAAAATAAACATCACTTGCGAACAGCAGTTTGCTTAACTTACCAAGTCCACTCAGTAGGCAAATAAAACCATAAAAAAATTCATAACATCGTGAAGGATCAAATGGTCGTGTTGTTGTTAGGAAAAAACAAAAAACCATTTCAAAATGCAGTGGTGTGGTATATCATGCTTTTGTCAAATTAACCCTTAATTTGTATTGACTACCACTAAAAGAATGAACGAAAATAGCTGAAATTAAATACATAACGAAAAATACGAACTCTGTGGATGAGAACCATTTCAGTGAAATGGAGATACTAAACGAAATGATTAAGTCTTCAATTACTAGATTTAGAAACCAAAAGTGGAACTCTAAACTTCAGAGCTTGAATAAAGGTACTAAGCCATTCTGGAATATTGTGAAATTAGTTAGAAAGAAAAAGGTACATATTCCCACTTTTAAGGTAAATAATATGATTTTACTAACTAATGAGGAAAAAGCAAATGCATTAGCTTGTGAATTTTGGTCTACTAATTTTCTTACCCTAAACGTCACAAGCAGTAGCCAATGCAATTGCTTGATTCTAGATCTTTGACGTATCAAATGATTTAGTATCAATTAATGATATACGCTGTATTTTACGTGCATTAAAAACCACCAACTCACCTGGATTTGATGGAAAGAAAAATATGTTCCTTAAAAACCTACCTGCTGTAGGTGTTAGGTTTCTTAAAACAATGTTCAATGGGTGCCTTAAATTAGGATATTTTCCAAAGTAGTGGAAGATGGAAAAAATAATTTCTATTCCCAAGCCTGGTAAAAATGCCAGTATGCCTAGTACCTACCGGCCTATAAGCTTACTAAGTTCTTTGAGGAAGTGCTTAGAGAAACTTATCAAGAATAAAATAGTTACACATGCTTATGAAAATGAAATATTACCACCTGAACAATATGGATTTCGAAGACACCATAGCTCTGTCCAGCAAGTTCACAGAATAGCTAAAGATATAAATGAAAACTTTGTAGAAGGAAACAGTACGGGTATGGTTCTTTTAGATATTGAGAAAGCTTTTGACACTGTTTGGCATGAAGAGTTAATCCATAAACTTATTTCTTTAAGAGTTCCTCTTTACATAGTAAAAATAATATTGTCCTTTCTCACAGATCGAACTTTTAAGGTATCTCTTAATAACTGGTGGTCTGATGAGATAAATGTTGTAGCCGGTGTTCCTTAAGGTTCTGTACTTGGGCCTTTATTATATATTCTGTTCACCTACGATTTTCCAAAACTCCAGAATTTTAAAACTGCTGTCTTCGCAGATGACACATATTCATCAGATTCAATTGGCTTAAATATTGAAACCAATTTGCAATCTGATCTGTGTTCTGTCCAAATTTATTTTAAAAATAAAGATTAATGCTTTCAAAACTCAGGCTATCTTCTTTACATAGAAAATCTACCTTGGCATTATTCTACAGATGATCTTCATAATATGGTACAATTAGCAAAAGTACCAATGCAAATTTTAAAACTATATGAACGTTAAGTTGTCTCATGCAATTCTTCAGACAATAATTTAATTGCTAACTTAACTACTTAAAGTATTGTTATTATTTTAATGTGTATATAATTTATGTACATTTTGAGTAGGAATGTACATGTACACACATATATAGAGATATATCAATTTGATTGATTTGTTTTATTGTTAAATGGTTTTTTATTTGTTAATTTATTTTGGAATCTAATAATGTTATTTATTTATTTATTATTATTTTTTTGGTCAAAATATTTCTTTTTAATTTGTTTGGATATATTTATTATTGTTTATTTATTTACTTATTTATTTATTTATTTATTTATACATACATATATTTATATATTTTATCATTTGTTTATTTATATGTATTTAAACATATGTGATATATTTATATTTAAAATTATTATTATTTGCAATACTTCTGTGAACAACATCTTAGTGAAGCTACCTGCTCTCCACTTCTCTCCCCTCATCGATATGTACATAATTATGTTCATTTATTATTACATGGAGGTGTTTCTTGGAGTTTTTCCTTCTAAACAATATTTAATCTGTGATATTATTCAAAAATATATTATTAGTTATCAGTAGTAAGGTAGAGTTATACCATATCTCTGGAAATTTTGCAATATAGTTTAAAGAAAAAAATATTATAAACATTTGGCTACAGTAAAGTCTATAACTAACTAACTAAATACATAACGACTTTAATAATGCTTATTGGTTTCCTCTGTATTTGAATCGATTTGCAATGTGTTTTATTAAAAAAGTTTGATTAATTTGCTTTTCATTCTGAGATGATTAAATGGATTTCTTTATATTTGAAGCACCCAACCCAAGTAGTATTGATTGATAACAAAATTTCTTGACCTATTCTGCTGTTCAACAAGGGAGTCATTTTGGTCCCTCGCTTATCATAGTTTGGATTAACGATAACGTAATAAACTCCTCCTTAGTTGTCAGTGCTGTTCCTCGCGCCTTTAATTGTCTACATTTTAACGTAGACAATCGGTCAACAATGTAGACAATGTGTCGACAATGTAAACAATATGTCAACAATGTAAACACTAACTTTTATATCTTAAATCTCATAAATAAAATCATTTCATAAAGTCTTTGCTGCAACGATTCCAATATTTTCCGTAAAAAAATATAGAGTAATTCCCAGGGCTGGCAGACATACGTCATTTTACCATAGCTGAATTTCTACTTGCGATTATATGTACTATAAGGCAAGTTATGCATTCGTCGAAAAAAAGTTGTGAGATAACAATCAAACAAGACATTACGATGATAGCGAAGACGAAAAAAGATGGTCTAAAAATTCTGTCCGTCTGTATGTATGTCTGTCAGTCTGTCAGTCTGTCAGTCTGTCAGTCTGTCAGTCTGTCAGTCTGTCAGTCTGTCAGTCTGTCAGTCAGTCAGTCTGTCAGTCTGTCAGTCTGTCAGTCTGTCAGTCTGTCAGTCTGTCAGTCTGTCAGTCTGTCAGTCTGTCAGTCTGTCAGTCTGTCAGTCTGTCAGTCTGTCAGTCTGTCAGTCTGTCAGTCTGTCAGTCTGTCAGTCTGTCAGTCTGTCAGTCTGTCAGTCTGTCAGTCTGTCAGTCTGTCAGTCTTTCAGTCTGTCAGTCTGTCAGTCTGTCAGTCTGTCAGTCTGTCAGTCTGTCAGTCTGTCAGTCTGTCAGTCTGTCAGTCTGTCAGTCTGTCAGTCTGTCAGTCTGTCAGTCTGTCAGTCTGTCAGTCTGTCAGTCTGTCAGTCTGTCAGTCTGTCAGTCTGTCAGTCTGTCAGTCTGTCAGTCTGTCAGTCTGTCAGTCTGTCAGTCTGTCAGTCTGTCAGTCTGTCAGTCTGTCAGTCTGTCAGTCTGTCAGTCTGTCAGTCTGTCAGTCTGTCAGTCTGTCAGTCTGTCAGTCTGTCAGTCTGTCAGTCTGTCAGTCTGTCAGTCTGTCAGTCTGTCAGTCTGTCAGTCTGTCAGTCTGTCAGTCTGTCAGTCTGTCAGTCTGTCAGTCTGTCAGTCTGTCAGTCTGTCAGTCTGTCAGTCTGTCAGTCTGTCAGTCTGTCAGTCTGTCAGTCTGTCAGTCTGTCAGTCTGTCAGTCTGTCAGTCTGTCAGTCTGTCAGTCTGTCAGTCTGTCAGTCTGTCAGTCTGTCAGTCTGTCAGTCTGTCAGTCTGTCAGTCTGTCAGTCTGTCAGTCTGTCAGTCTGTCAGTCTGTCAGTCTGTCAGTCTGTCAGTCTGTCAGTCTGTCAGTCTGTCAGTCTGTCAGTCTGTCAGTCTGTCAGTCTGTCAGTCTGTCAGTCTGTCAGTCTGTCAGTCTGTCAGTCTGTCAGTCTGTCAGTCTGTCAGTCTGTCAGTCTGTCAGTCTGTCAGTCTGTCAGTCTGTCAGTCTGTCAGTCTGTCAGTCTGTCAGTCTGTCAGTCAGTCAGTCTGTCAGTCTGTCAGTCTGTCAGTCTGTCAGTCAGTCAGTCTGTCAGTCTGTCAGTCTGTCTGTCAGTCTGTCAGTCTGTCAGTCTGTCAGTCTGTCAGTCTGTCAGTCTGTCAGTCTGTCAGTCTGTCAGTCTGTCAGTCTGTCAGTCTGTCAGTCTGTCAGTCTGTCAGTCTGTCAGTCTGTCAGTCTGTCAGTCTGTCAGTCTGTCAGTCTGTCAGTCTGTCAGTCTGTCAGTCTGTCAGTCTGTCAGTCTGTCAGTCTGTCAGTCTGTCAGTCTGTCAGTCTGTCAGTCTGTCAGTCTGTCAGTCTGTCAGTCTGTCAGTCTGTCAGTCTGTCAGTCTGTCAGTCTGTCAGTCTGTCAGTCTGTCAGTCTGTCAGTCTGTCAGTCTGTCAGTCTGTCAGTCTGTCAGTCTGTCAGTCTGTCAGTCTGTCAGTCTGTCAGTCTGTCAGTCTGTCAGTCTGTCAGTCTGTCAGTCTGTCAGTCTGTCAGTCTGTCAGTCTGTCAGTCTGTCAGTCTGTCAGTCTGTCAGTCTGTCAGTCTGTCAGTCTGTCAGTCTGTCAGTCTGTCAGTCTGTCAGTCTGTCAGTCTGTCAGTCTGTCAGTCTGTCAGTCTGTCAGTCTGTCAGTCTGTCAGTCTGTCAGTCTGTCAGTCTGTCAGTCTGTCAGTCTGTCAGTCTGTCAGTCTGTCAGTCTGTCAGTCTGTCAGTCTGTCAGTCTGTCAGTCTGTCAGTCTGTCAGTCTGTCAGTCTGTCAGTCTGTCAGTCTGTCAGTCTGTCAGTCTGTCAGTCTGTCAGTCTGTCAGTCTGTCAGTCTGTCAGTCTGTCAGTCTGTCAGTCTGTCAGTCTGTCAGTCTGTCAGTCTGTCAGTCTGTCAGTCTGTCAGTCTGTCAGTCTGTCAGTCTGTCAGTCTGTCAGTCTGTCAGTCTGTCAGTCTGTCAGTCTGTCAGTCTGTCAGTCTGTCAGTCTGTCAGTCTGTCAGTCTGTCAGTCTGTCAGTCTGTCAGTCTGTCAGTCTGTCAGTCTGTCAGTCTGTCAGTCTGTCAGTCTGTCAGTCTGTCAGTCTGTCAGTCTGTCAGTCTGTCAGTCTGTCAGTCTGTCAGTCTGTCAGTCTGTCAGTCTGTCAGTCTGTCAGTCTGTCAGTCTGTCAGTCTGTCAGTCTGTCAGTCTGTCAGTCTGTCAGTCTGTCAGTCTGTCAGTCTGTCAGTCTGTCAGTCTGTCAGTCTGTCAGTCTGTCAGTCTGTCAGTCTGTCAGTCTGTCAGTCTGTCAGTCTGTCAGTCTGTCAGTCTGTCAGTCTGTCAGTCTGTCAGTCTGTCAGTCTGTCAGTCTGTCAGTCTGTCAGTCTGTCAGTCTGTCAGTCTGTCAGTCTGTCAGTCTGTCAGTCTGTCAGTCTGTCAGTCTGTCAGTCTGTCAGTCTGTCAGTCTGTCAGTCTGTCAGTCTGTCAGTCTGTCAGTCTGTCAGTCTGTCAGTCTGTCAGTCTGTCAGTCTGTCAGTCTGTCAGTCTGTCAGTCTGTCAGTCTGTCAGTCTGTCAGTCTGTCAGTCTGTCAGTCTGTCAGTCTGTCAGTCTGTCAGTCTGTCAGTCTGTCAGTCTGTCAGTCTGTCAGTCTGTCAGTCTGTCAGTCTGTCAGTCTGTCAGTCTGTCAGTCTGTCAGTCTGTCAGTCTGTCAGTCTGTCAGTCTGTCAGTCTGTCAGTCTGTCAGTCTGTCAGTCTGTCAGTCTGTCAGTCTGTCAGTCTGTCAGTCTGTCAGTCTGTCAGTCTGTCAGTCTGTCAGTCTGTCAGTCTGTCAGTCTGTCAGTCTGTCAGTCTGTCAGTCTGTCAGTCTGTCAGTCTGTCAGTCTGTCAGTCTGTCAGTCTGTCAGTCTGTCAGTCTGTCAGTCTGTCAGTCTGTCAGTCTGTCAGTCTGTCAGTCTGTCAGTCTGTCAGTCTGTCAGTCTGTCAGTCTGTCAGTCTGTCAGTCTGTCAGTCTGTCAGTCTGTCAGTCTGTCAGTCTGTCAGTCTGTCAGTCTGTCAGTCTGTCAGTCTGTCAGTCTGTCAGTCTGTCAGTCTGTCAGTCTGTCAGTCTGTCAGTCTGTCAGTCTGTCAGTCTGTCAGTCTGTCAGTCTGTCAGTCTGTCAGTCTGTCAGTCTGTCAGTCTGTCAGTCTGTCAGTCTGTCAGTCTGTCAGTCTGTCAGTCTGTCAGTCTGTCAGTCTGTCAGTCTGTCAGTCTGTCAGTCTGTCAGTCTGTCAGTCTGTCAGTCTGTCAGTCTGTCAGTCTGTCAGTCTGTCAGTCTGTCAGTCTGTCAGTCTGTCAGTCTGTCAGTCTGTCAGTCTGTCAGTCTGTCAGTCTGTCAGTCTGTCAGTCTGTCAGTCTGTCAGTCTGTCAGTCTGTCAGTCTGTCAGTCTGTCAGTCTGTCAGTCTGTCAGTCTGTCAGTCTGTCAGTCTGTCAGTCTGTCAGTCTGTCAGTCTGTCAGTCTGTCAGTCTGTCAGTCTGTCAGTCTGTCAGTCTGTCAGTCTGTCAGTCTGTCAGTCTGTCAGTCTGTCAGTCTGTCAGTCTGTCAGTCTGTCAGTCTGTCAGTCTGTCAGTCTGTCAGTCTGTCAGTCTGTCAGTCTGTCAGTCTGTCAGTCTGTCAGTCTGTCAGTCTGTCAGTCTGTCAGTCTGTCAGTCTGTCAGTCTGTCAGTCTGTCAGTCTGTCAGTCTGTCAGTCTGTCAGTCTGTCAGTCTGTCAGTCTGTCAGTCTGTCAGTCTGTCAGTCTGTCAGTCTGTCAGTCTGTCAGTCTGTCAGTCTGTCAGTCTGTCAGTCTGTCAGTCTGTCAGTCTGTCAGTCTGTCAGTCTGTCAGTCTGTCAGTCTGTCAGTCTGTCAGTCTGTCAGTCTGTCAGTCTGTCAGTCTGTCAGTCTGTCAGTCTGTCAGTCTGTCAGTCTGTCAGTCTGTCAGTCTGTCAGTCTGTCAGTCTGTCAGTCTGTCAGTCTGTCAGTCTGTCAGTCTGTCAGTCTGTCAGTCTGTCAGTCTGTCAGTCTGTCAGTCTGTCAGTCTGTCAGTCTGTCAGTCTGTCAGTCTGTCAGTCTGTCAGTCTGTCAGTCTGTCAGTCTGTCAGTCTGTCAGTCTGTCAGTCTGTCAGTCTGTCAGTCTGTCAGTCTGTCAGTCTGTCAGTCTGTCAGTCTGTCAGTCTGTCAGTCTGTCAGTCTGTCAGTCTGTCAGTCTGTCAGTCTGTCAGTCTGTCAGTCTGTCAGTCTGTCAGTCTGTCAGTCTGTCAGTCTGTCAGTCTGTCAGTCTGTCAGTCTGTCAGTCTGTCAGTCTGTCAGTCTGTCAGTCTGTCAGTCTGTCAGTCTGTCAGTCTGTCAGTCTGTCAGTCTGTCAGTCTGTCAGTCTGTCAGTCTGTCAGTCTGTCAGTCTGTCAGTCTGTCAGTCTGTCAGTCTGTCAGTCTGTCAGTCTGTCAGTCTGTCAGTCTGTCAGTCTGTCAGTCTGTCAGTCTGTCAGTCTGTCAGTCTGTCAGTCTGTCAGTCTGTCAGTCTGTCAGTCTGTCAGTCTGTCAGTCTGTCAGTCTGTCAGTCTGTCAGTCTGTCAGTCTGTCAGTCTGTCAGTCTGTCAGTCTGTCAGTCTGTCAGTCTGTCAGTCTGTCAGTCTGTCAGTCTGTCAGTCTGTCAGTCTGTCAGTCTGTCAGTCTGTCAGTCTGTCAGTCTGTCAGTCTGTCAGTCTGTCAGTCTGTCAGTCTGTCAGTCTGTCAGTCTGTCAGTCTGTCAGTCTGTCAGTCTGTCAGTCTGTCAGTCTGTCAGTCTGTCAGTCTGTCAGTCTGTCAGTCTGTCAGTCTGTCAGTCTGTCAGTCTGTCAGTCTGTCAGTCTGTCAGTCTGTCAGTCTGTCAGTCTGTCAGTCTGTCAGTCTGTCAGTCTGTCAGTCTGTCAGTCTGTCAGTCTGTCAGTCTGTCAGTCTGTCAGTCTGTCAGTCTGTCAGTCTGTCAGTCTGTCAGTCTGTCAGTCTGTCAGTCTGTCAGTCTGTCAGTCTGTCAGTCTGTCAGTCTGTCAGTCTGTCAGTCTGTCAGTCTGTCAGTCTGTCAGTCTGTCAGTCTGTCAGTCTGTCAGTCTGTCAGTCTGTCAGTCTGTCAGTCTGTCAGTCTGTCAGTCTGTCAGTCTGTCAGTCTGTCTGTCAGTCTGTCAGTCTGTCAGTCTGTCAGTCTGTCAGTCTGTCAGTCTGTCAGTCTGTCAGTCTGTCAGTCTGTCAGTCTGTCAGTCTGTCAGTCTGTCAGTCTGTCAGTCTGTCAGTCTGTCAGTCTGTCAGTCTGTCAGTCTGTCAGTCTGTCAGTCTGTCAGTCTGTCAGTCTGTCAGTCTGTCAGTCTGTCAGTCTGTCAGTCTGTCAGTCTGTCAGTCTGTCAGTCTGTCAGTCTGTCAGTCTGTCAGTCTGTCAGTCTGTCAGTCTGTCAGTCTGTCAGTCTGTCAGTCTGTCAGTCTGTCAGTCTGTCAGTCTGTCAGTCTGTCAGTCTGTCAGTCTGTCAGTCTGTCAGTCTGTCAGTCTGTCAGTCTGTCAGTCTGTCAGTCTGTCAGTCTGTCAGTCTGTCAGTCTGTCAGTCTGTCAGTCTGTCAGTCTGTCAGTCTGTCAGTCTGTCAGTCTGTCAGTCTGTCAGTCTGTCAGTCTGTCAGTCTGTCAGTCTGTCAGTCTGTCAGTCTGTCAGTCTGTCAGTCTGTCAGTCTGTCAGTCTGTCAGTCTGTCAGTCTGTCAGTCTGTCAGTCTGTCAGTCTGTCAGTCTGTCAGTCTGTCAGTCTGTCAGTCTGTCAGTCTGTCAGTCTGTCAGTCTGTCAGTCTGTCAGTCTGTCAGTCTGTCAGTCTGTCAGTCTGTCAGTCTGTCAGTCTGTCAGTCTGTCAGTCTGTCAGTCTGTCAGTCTGTCAGTCTGTCAGTCTGTCAGTCTGTCAGTCTGTCAGTCTGTCAGTCTGTCAGTCTGTCAGTCTGTCAGTCTGTCAGTCTGTCAGTCTGTCAGTCTGTCAGTCTGTCAGTCTGTCAGTCTGTCAGTCTGTCAGTCTGTCAGTCTGTCAGTCTGTCAGTCTGTCAGTCTGTCAGTCTGTCAGTCTGTCAGTCTGTCAGTCTGTCAGTCTGTCAGTCTGTCAGTCTGTCAGTCTGTCAGTCTGTCAGTCTGTCAGTCTGTCAGTCTGTCAGTCTGTCAGTCTGTCAGTCTGTCAGTCTGTCAGTCTGTCAGTCTGTCAGTCTGTCAGTCTGTCAGTCTGTCAGTCTGTCAGTCTGTCAGTCTGTCAGTCTGTCAGTCTGTCAGTCTGTCAGTCTGTCAGTCTGTCAGTCTGTCAGTCTGTCAGTCTGTCAGTCTGTCAGTCTGTCAGTCTGTCAGTCTGTCAGTCTGTCAGTCTGTCAGTCTGTCAGTCTGTCAGTCTGTCAGTCTGTCAGTCTGTCAGTCTGTCAGTCTGTCAGTCTGTCAGTCTGTCAGTCTGTCAGTCTGTCAGTCTGTCAGTCTGTCAGTCTGTCAGTCTGTCAGTCTGTCAGTCTGTCAGTCTGTCAGTCTGTCAGTCTGTCAGTCTGTCAGTCTGTCAGTCTGTCAGTCTGTCAGTCTGTCAGTCTGTCAGTCTGTCAGTCTGTCAGTCTGTCAGTCTGTCAGTCTGTCAGTCTGTCAGTCTGTCAGTCTGTCAGTCTGTCAGTCTGTCAGTCTGTCAGTCTGTCAGTCTGTCAGTCTGTCAGTCTGTCAGTCTGTCAGTCTGTCAGTCTGTCAGTCTGTCAGTCTGTCAGTCTGTCAGTCTGTCAGTCTGTCAGTCTGTCAGTCTGTCAGTCTGTCAGTCTGTCAGTCTGTCAGTCTGTCAGTCTGTCAGTCTGTCAGTCTGTCAGTCTGTCAGTCTGTCAGTCTGTCAGTCTGTCAGTCTGTCAGTCTGTCAGTCTGTCAGTCTGTCAGTCTGTCAGTCTGTCAGTCTGTCAGTCTGTCAGTCTGTCAGTCTGTCAGTCTGTCAGTCTGTCAGTCTGTCAGTCTGTCAGTCTGTCAGTCTGTCAGTCTGTCAGTCTGTCAGTCTGTCAGTCTGTCAGTCTGTCAGTCTGTCAGTCTGTCAGTCTGTCAGTCTGTCAGTCTGTCAGTCTGTCAGTCTGTCAGTCTGTCAGTCTGTCAGTCTGTCAGTCTGTCAGTCTGTCAGTCTGTCAGTCTGTCAGTCTGTCAGTCTGTCAGTCTGTCAGTCTGTCAGTCTGTCAGTCTGTCAGTCTGTCAGTCTGTCAGTCTGTCAGTCTGTCAGTCTGTCAGTCTGTCAGTCTGTCAGTCTGTCAGTCTGTCAGTCTGTCAGTCTGTCAGTCTGTCAGTCTGTCAGTCTGTCAGTCTGTCAGTCTGTCAGTCTGTCAGTCTGTCAGTCTGTCAGTCTGTCAGTCTGTCAGTCTGTCAGTCTGTCAGTCTGTCAGTCTGTCAGTCTGTCAGTCTGTCAGTCTGTCAGTCTGTCAGTCTGTCAGTCTGTCAGTCTGTCAGTCTGTCAGTCTGTCAGTCTGTCAGTCTGTCAGTCTGTCAGTCTGTCAGTCTGTCAGTCTGTCAGTCTGTCAGTCTGTCAGTCTGTCAGTCTGTCAGTCTGTCAGTCTGTCAGTCTGTCAGTCTGTCAGTCTGTCAGTCTGTCAGTCTGTCAGTCTGTCAGTCTGTCAGTCTGTCAGTCTGTCAGTCTGTCAGTCTGTCAGTCTGTCAGTCTGTCAGTCTGTCAGTCTGTCAGTCTGTCAGTCTATCAGTCTGTCAGTCTGTCAGTCTGTCAGTCTGTCAGTCTGTCAGTCTGTCAGTCTGTCAGTCTGTCAGTCTGTCAGTCTGTCTGTATGTATGTATAGACACCTACAGCCCAAACCGGTTGGCCGAATTGCTTCAAACTTGGTGTATAGAGTTTTTTAGGTATTGTACAGAGGGGAAATTGAAATTTTTAGTTTAGCACATAAAATGACGGTACCTGCCATACAACCGTTACGTTCAAACCCATTTTTCTCGGAAACGGCTCTAACGGTTTTGATAAAAAAAAATCAGTATGGGTTTTTAGCTACGACCGATCATATAGTGGAAAAAAATTAGAAAAATGTCTAAAAACGGTACATTCCATAGGACCGTTTTTTTGCTTCCGACTATCTCATAAATGACTTAAGCGATTCTTTCGAAATTTCACAAAAATATAGATTTTACCAATATTTTTAATTAATATTTTCTTGTATTTTTAAAATCATTTTAAGTAAAAAATTAAAAAAAAAATACTATTCGAAAACTGCTCATTAATTTTTTTTTCAAAAATTATTTTTATTTGTATTTTCTAAATACCTATGAATTGGCGTTTTTAAATTTTTTTAAAAAATATTTTCAAAAAGTTTAAAAAAAAAAACTTTTTCCCAAAAACCGCTCCACAGATTTTTAATTTTTTTTTTCATAAATTCAAATTTATCCAAGAAATAAAATGGCGTACGTTTTTTGAGCTCAAATTAGTTTAAGTATTTATTTCAGAATTTTTAATTATTTTTTCTTTAATTAAACAGATTTAATATTTTGTTTTTAAGTTAATATTATTAAATATTTAATATTGTGATACCAATTTATTTTAGAACAAATTAATGAAATTTTGTATTTGCATATACAAAATTGAGTTAAAAATGACTTTAAAAATATATTTAAATTTTTAATAGAAATCTTTTGCATACGATGTGATCGAATATAAGAGCAAGTTCGTGCGATCAGTCGTGCATTTTATTTCTTTTGAATGGATACCAAAGAAAGTAAGAACGAATAGACATTACGAATCTTCAAACCTGGGGCTTTTCGGAGATAATCAGTGTTAGAAGTACATAAAAATCATACCCAATTACGTTATTTTATCAGCTGATTCTTGTACATGTTTAAGGAGATAGTGCCTTAAACTTTGTTTGACACTTGGCAGACAACTAGAGTGGGTTCTTTGATCTGGCAGACACCTTAAAGCTGGCAAAATGGCCCCATTCACGTTATTTTACCAAAGCTTGTTCTTATGTATGTTCTTCAGACAACTATTTAACAATGTTTTGTATTGTTTTATTACTTATTAATCCTGCTAAAAAAATACATTTTGCTTATTCATTAAATAAGTTAATATTTTTTCATACAAGATAAGAATGTAAAGCATTTACATTAAATTTAATAGAGATAATGCTACGTTTTATAAAATCAAAATTAATTTTGTGTCTGGCCAAACTTAAAACAAAACCTTTGAAGACCTAAGCTATCTCTTGGTGAAAACCAATAATAAATACTATGGTCTTTGTACAGTGTGCAACAAGTCTGCAAAATACTCCTCAAAATTGGCACAGGAAATGTAAAATGTTATTATAATCTAAATATTGATTTCAAAACTACCTCAAACAAGGACATCTGAATCGGATGATGTCTCAGTGATATTTTTATTATATTTAATATTTAAAGGCCATGTCATTCAACCATTTTATCAGAGGAAAATCAATAAGGCTAAATTTTTAACATCTAAGCCCTACTCTAAATGAGTTTTAGAATGAGAGTCGACTCTAAAAATGAGTTTTAAAATGATATACAGGGTGGCGCACGAATCGTGCTACAAAAATAAAACGTAATAACTTTTTTTCAGTGGGAGTAATCGGCTTATTTTTTTTTATTTTATAAGCTACTACTTAGATTTATCAAAATTAATGCTTGGGATACTGAAAAAGGGATTTGGATAGTGCAGCGATACCATTCTTTGCAGTCCGTCATTTCCGTCCAAACGGAATTTAGGCTGGAGTTTGGCGGTACTCCCCCGAGTAGATGGACCATTATGAGGCTGGTGAACATGTTTGCCGAATCTGGAAGCATCGAACGAAGACCGTATCATCGAGATCCCAATGTTATAATCGTGGCTGTTGCATCGGCAATACAGGCAAATCAAAGTGTTTCGACTCGAAACTTATCGGGCCAAATTTGAGTTAGCAGATGGTCATTACAACGGATGACATGATGACTTAAATTTGTTTCCGTACAAAGTCCAAATTACAACCAAGTTAAACACTCAGGATTTACCTGTTCGCCTGGAATTTTGCCGAAAAATGATTGCAATGGCCGAAGAAGACAACACATTGATAAATTGTTGTTCATTTGTGATGAGACCCATTTTGACTTAAACGGCAATGTTAACAAGCAAAATTGCCATGTAAGGAATGTATGTAATGCAGAAATGCTCCATGAGACGGAACTGCACCTAGAACGAGTCACTGTATAGTGCGCAGCTTTATCAAGGTGTATTGCCGGGCCATACTTCTTCGAAGAAAACGGTGTAACACAAACTGTCAATGGGGACCGTTATTTAAAGATTCTGAAGGAGTTTTTTTTACCCAGTACTTCGCCGAAGACATATCCCTTTCAGCAGGATTTGGTTTCAACAAGATGGAGGAAGTGCACACATAGCCACACAAGTTATGGTGGAGCTGCAACGAAAATTGCCAAACAAATTGATATCCAGAAACTTCACTTTCCGCTGGCCCCCAAGGTCACCTGGTCTGACAGCACCAAACTTTTTTTATGGGGTTATTTCAAGCAGAAAGTGTACAAAACGAGACCCAGGAATTTGACTGAATTGAAGCAGTCCATTAAGACAATAATTGAGGCGATCCCAATTTCAACCCTTCAGGCCGCAATGAACAATTTTCTGATCAGGTGCCGCATATGCGTGGATGAGCGTGGAGGTCATTCGCGGTCTATCAACTTTAAAAACCATTAATTATTTAAAATAAAATTTAATTTTTAATCCAATAAACAAAATTAATGAAATACATCGATTAAAATAAAAGTTATTTAAATTTCTTATTGTAGCACGATTCGTGCGCCACTTTGTACTTTAACGTTAAAGAGGTCGTCTAAATTTAAGCAGAGCAAAACACTTATCTTTCTTAAACTAAACCTTTTCCAGTTGACGTTTGACATTTCATAACAAAAAGTGAACGAAAATGTTTTCTGAAGAAGAAGAAGATTATAATTTGTTTTCAAGATTTTGAGCTTTTTAGAAAGCCAAAAATATATGTATATAAAGTTCAAGCGAACACGTTCGAAGAACTTGAGGACCTTGAATTTTATTCAAGATACCGATTTGAAAAAAAAACAACGGTTGATTTTGAATTGAAAAATGTAGGTACGTGAAAGCCGAAGGGTAATACATCTAATTCCAATTGCTGAACAATTCGTTTCTTTATATGAAACGAATTATAAACGGTGATTTTTTAAGAGCTTGGTTTTTGAAAATTCAAAAAAGCACAGAAACTTGTAAAAAGTGAATGAAATTTTTATTTGGATCGATAAATCAATTTCTGCCATTTACTTTTTAAAAATAATTTCACTTAAATGTTGTCCGCGGCTACGCTTCAGGTGGTCCATTCTGAAGGTCCAATTTTGGAAAACTTTTTCGCACATTTCGGCCGGAATCTCACCAATGACGCGTTCAATGTTGGCTTCCAAGGCAGCAATCGTGTTTGGCTTGTCCCCATAGACAATAGACTTAACATAGCCCCACAAAAAATAGACTAACGGGGTCAAATCACATGATCTTGGTGGC
The DNA here is from genome assembly GCA_910595825.1 of Philhelius pedissequus. NCBI lineage: Eukaryota > Metazoa > Arthropoda > Insecta > Diptera > Syrphidae > Philhelius > Philhelius pedissequus. Next base: position 70,344,778 of record OU343160.1, on the reverse strand, counting down.
CAATTGACTGCGTCAAAACGTGAGATCAACTGCTCACCAAATTCGCCTCTCAATTGATGCATGGTTTCGCGTGCAGTTGCGAAACACATTTTTCACAGAGCACGAATTTTGATAATAAATTTCAATAATTTGCAAACGTTGTTCAGGCGTAAGTCTATTCATGATGAAATGGCAAACAATACTGAATCGAAATGTCAAATGTTCGTGGAATTTGTCATGTGTGATCTGTCAAAAATATAAACGTCAAAAACCAAGTAGCAAAAAAATCACCCGTTATATAAAAATCTTTTTCTACAATTTTAAAAATCTTATCTAAACTTATATAAATGTATGAATATATTTTTGGTGTTCTTGTGCTTATGTTTAATATTCGTGGATTGTTTAAAATTTTGCGCCAATATTTTTGCAAAAATGATTGAAATCGGACCAAAAAAAATAAACATCTCCAAATTTTGTGAGAAACTTGTCAATTAACGATTTATTTACTGAACCAAATTTGCAAGATTTACTGATTTTTTAAAAATTTTATTACTAAATTCCAGTACAAACCATTGAAGTGATTCAGTGGACCTCTCAAACTAAGGTTTATCATAACAGATTTCTCTCATAATTTAAAAATTTTCGATATCTCTAATTTAAATATTTGAAAGTTTTATAAACATAGGACTAGATATACCTTTTGGATCAAATAATTTTTTTACGACTATCTTGTTCTTACACACATGTTTCTGTATTATAGAAGAACTTGGTTATTTTTTTTTAACATTTATGTTTTGGGGTTTGATAAATTTTAGTTCGAAAAATTATGAATTATGATGGTTTTTCGAATTGTCTACACTCTAAAAAAAATCGTGTAATTTTACATAGAGCGAGGAAACTTGTTGGCAACCATAATTGCATTATTTTTACAAAAGTATTAATCCTACATATTTAATGTGTAAATGTTAAATCTATTATGTGTAATTTCAAATAAAGATTGAAAGTAAAAATGTACATTTCTACACCTAAGATGATTGAACTTATTGTATATATACATAATTTATGTTTAAAATTCAAATGAATTTAAGCAAAAAAAAATTTCATACATAAGCATAAAATGTGTAAATTTAAACTTTTTTATTAAAATTTATAGCGAAATTCGACAAACAATGTTTAAACTCGCAACAAAATTTAGTATGAACGCGCTTAAAATTAGACCTTATTTATGTGATTTCGCTATAAAAAAAAACAGCTTATTTTAAATATCAGCATAAAATGTGTACTACTACCTACTTGGGTTGGAGATGCTTGCTCCAAAAACGCAATTCAAAAAAAACACAAGTGAAAATGGAGCACTGACAAAATCCCTAAGAGACGATCTCAACAAAAAAAAAAAAAAAAAAACAAAAAAAAAAAAAACTCCCCAAGAGAAAATCTCAAAATAAGCATTGCAGGTAGTAAATAAAGAGTAATAAATCAATAAAAGGGCGATTTTATTGCTTGAATCACAACTCGCAATGCTTATTTGGGGTCAATTTTAACAACATTTATTCCTTGTATGTAATAATTATATAATGATTGTCTTCATCCTTCTTTTTTTATAAAATAAAAAAAAACAGTTTATCATAAAATATAGCAATATATAAAAACTGTCAATTTTAGAAAAAAAAACAATTTTTTTGCACATATGCACACAACTTTTTTTACACGATTATTTGATGCAAGAAGATTTTATGGTCTTAGTTCGCCAAACGGTCTGATTACGAATGAAATTGAAATGAATAATGAACTTACAAACATATCATCATCGTCACAAACGAATTGCAAATTTACACATAAAATATGTAACTTACATTAAATGGTAGTAAATATAAGCTTTGATTGATTAATTACAAACACTTTATGTTTAGTTTTCATAAGGTGTTTGAATTTAAACAATATTTGTGGGTGTAATGTTTAAACATTATTAGTTTCATACTGAACAATGGTGATTGAAAGGTACACAGAGGGTGAACATTTTCAACAAAAGTTTGTAATATCCCACATAATGTGTACATTTTTTTTACATTTTGTCGTGTGTATAAATACGCAACTTGCCTACTTTTACATTAAAAATTACATACAATTTCGTGGTAAATTTACACGCAGTTTTTAGAGTGTACAATGTCTACATTGTCGACAAATTTATTTATTTATTTATTTCATCATCTATCGAGTTTCCTCTTACAGATTGCTTAAGTCTAACTTAATCTATTTCATATAATTTTAATTTGTATTTTTATTAACGTTTTCAGTTAACTGTAATTTAAATACATATCTTTCAAGACTTGAGTCTACATTGAAATCTAATTCATTATATACTTTCATACATCTTGTGAATGGTTCATTAGAACCATGAATCTATGCAAGGGAATATAAAAAAATTTTCTTACTCGAACATTTCTTCCTGGAAAATAGATATTTAAAAGATTTAAAAGATTAGGACATTTTATATGGTATGACAATATATCATAAACAAACATTACACAATTAACAACCCGACGATTTTCCAGAGTAGATAATCCAATCAAAGCACATCTGGTAAGATAGCTTGGCATTTCTTGCAAATTCCATTTCAATTGCTTAACTAAAAACCTTGTAAATGCTTTTTGAACTTTTTCAATACGATTTTTTGAAACCTTGTAGAATGGATCCCAAATAACTGAAGCATATTCGAAATGTGGACGGACAAGGGAAGTATATACAGATTTTGTGGCATAGGGATTAGAAAATTCAGAACAATTTCTTTTAAGAAAACCTAGCATTGAATTTGCCTTTGCTATAACAAAATCCATATGCAAGGAGAAACTCAGTTTTTCATCAAACACAACCCCAAGATCTTTAACTTCCGAAAGTCTATTCAAAGTTTTATTTGAAATATTATAATCATACAAAATAACTGTATGTGATCGATAAAATGAGAAGGTGTTACATTTATTTATATTAAGTGAAACAAAATTGTTTTCACTCCAATCTACTATTTTATCTATATCATTTTGAACTTTAAAACAGTCATTCGTGCTTTTTACTATAGAAAATAATTTTAAGTCATCTGCAAATGACAAACAACTTGTATATTGCAGTAAAGAAGGTATTTCATTCACATAAATTAAAAACAACAGAGGGCCTAGATGGCTTCCTTGAGGGACACCAGATGTAACAAATAATATCTTTGACGTACAATTGAAAATTTTTACGATTTGTCTCCTGTTAACTAAGTAACTTGACAACCATTTAAGAAGAGCCGAATGAAAGCCAAACTGTTTAAGTTTTTTTATTAATAATGATATGCAAATACTATCAAAAGCTTTTTTAAAATCTGTATACAATACATCCACTTGATAACCTGATTCTAGGGCATCAGAAACATATTTAATAAAAAGTGATAAATTTGTGGTTGTAGATCTGCCACTTACAAATCCATGTTGAAAAGGAGATATCTGTTCTTTTATAAAAAAATATATTTTCTGTTTTACAATAAGCTCAAATAGTTTTGGTATAGCTGAAAGTTTTGAAATCGGCCTATAATTTTCAATTTTATGCTTTTGTCCTGCTTTAAAAATAGGAGTTATATACGAAAACTTCCAACTATCAAGAAATATTCCATCTGAAAGCGACATATTGAAAATTTTTTGAAGCGGCTCTGATAATGAAACACATTGCTTTATTAAAAAAGGAGGTATGCCATCTGGACCGGAGCTTAAACTTGAATTCAGTTTTGAAATTCCTTGCATTATGTCTTCAATAGACAGATAAAGGCAACCGAGATTCATATTTGAAAGCAAGTTTTCCTCATAATAAGTATCCGGAAGAACAACAGAAGAATGGTCCATATACACTGTTTCAAAAAAATCTGCAAATAGATCGCACGTAGAAGTTAAGTCAGAAGAGGTTTGGTTGTTAAATTCCATATTTGTAAAAACACCAGAATTTTGTTTTTTAGAATTTATAAATGTCCAAAAGGCTTTAGGATTTGTTGTAATTTGAGATTATATGTTCATAATATATTGTTTATATAAAAATCTATTAAGAAAATCATATTCACGGCGTAACTGACAGTAACGCTTTCTGTCACATTCCACTTTCGATTTTGTATATACCTTAAGGCTTTATTTTTTACATTTTTAAGATTTCTGAGTCTATGATTATTCGAAGGTAATTTAAATATTGGTTTCTTTCTTTTAGTTGGAATGAATTTCAAGAACCCATCGAATAAGTAATTTAAAAAGTTATTATAGACATGTTCAATTTGAGTTCCAGAAAGAATTAATGACCAGTTTAAAGACGCAAAATTTCCTTTTGCAAAATTGAATTCATTTGTCAAATTACTTATTGTATTGTACACAGGATTATTATTATAAACTCTTAATGAAATACAAGTTGCTTTATGAAAAACAGTATTTGTCACTAATGGAAAACTAATCTCATTGACATCATAAGATAAGTTATTAAAAGTAAATACCAAATCAAGAAATCTTTTCATTGAATTACAAACAGTATTTATCTGAATAAGATTTTGTGATAACAAAGAATTTACAAATAAAATTTCATGATCTTTTTTAACATTATATGGTAACATACATTTTTCATCTTCTGAATAATTCCAATGAACATTACATAAATTGTAATCACCCAGAATGCATGGTATTTGATGATCAAAAAGATTTTCGATTATATTAAAATTGCATTACATTAAATTTATGTCGACAATTGGCAATTGTCTACATCGAATTGTGTGCATGTAGACAATCATATAGTCTACATTTTTAGTCTACGAGTACATGGCACAACACTGCTCCTTCTATACGTGAATAAATAAAAAATAGATTTTTTTTTATAATTAAATGCCTTGATGATTGTAAAGGTTACTCTATATATTATAAAGTATAAAACTAAAAAAAAGTGATGCCAAGGTCAAATGGAAACCTCTTTGATAAGCAAATGATTGATTTTGCATTTTAGACACAATTAACACCTTTCAAGGAATGGTATAATATGTATTTTGGTGGGTTCACGTTCACTGGTAAAGTCAGAATTTATTTAATAATGAAATTTATTTATTCATTTTTAGTGTTTTCAACATTTGGTTACTTTAAATTTTTGGTATTAAAACTTCATGAAGTAAAAACTTGGAATACTTTTAGATCTCACTTATTTTCACGACTGACTTGATGCATTGAGGTTTTGTATAGACGAATTCGGCTCTTTTTTTTAAGATTTTCATGTTTTTGGGCGAATCTCATACCTGTATGCAAAGATTTTAATAGTTTGCCATGTCGACATCTCAATTCTAACCTCTGTAACCGCAATGAAATCCAGGATGTCACTCACTTTTCGGAAACATGTCCGATTCAACAGGACAGAAGCTGCAATGGTTTTATTTTTCAAGGAGATTTCTCACTTTTCTGGAAGTGAAAAAGATATTAAAGTGAGAGTGGGGCTCGAAATGCCCTGTATAACTCTATATCGCAACAATCTCTCAGACTAATTTTAAAACTATGAATTCTTAGTTATTCTTATAGTTATTAATTATTTCTTACTTGTTATATAAATAAGTATTATAGGGCAAGTTTTGCATTTGGAAAAAAAATAATCGAATTAGAGATTTTAATCAAATTTGAAATTGCAATGATAGAGAACACCAAAAAAGTGAATCCCGCAAAGACAATTTCCTAGGTATAGGGGATCCTAAAAGTAGTAGTTAAGATCCATACTACCCGCGACGAAATTTTCTAGGGATTAGTCATACGTTATAAGGAATGATTGTAACGGGTGTAATTTTTAAGAGCTTGGAGCTTGAAATAATAATAACGGGTGATTTTTTTGCTACTTGGTTTTTGACGTTTATATTTTTAACAGATCACACATGACAAATTCCACGAACATTTGACAATTCGATTCAGTATTGTTTGCCATTTCATCATGAATAGACTTACGCCTGAACAACGTTTGCAAATTATTGAAATTTATTATGTGAAAAATGTGTTTCGCAACTGCACGCGAAACCATGCATCAATTGAGAGGCGAATTTGGTGAGCAGTTGATCTCACGTTTTGGCGCAGTCAATTGGCCACCAAGATCATGTGATTTGACCCCGTTAGACTATTTTTTGTGGGGCTATGTTAAGTCTATTGTCTATGGGGACAAGCCAAACACGATTGCTGCCTTGGAAGCCAACATTGAACGCGTCATTGGTGAGCTTCCGGCCGAAATGTGTGAAAAAGTTTGCCAAAATTGGACCTTCAGAATGGACCACCTGAAGCGTAGCCACGGGCAACATTTAAGTGAAATTATTTTTAAAAAGTAAATGGCAGAAATTGATTTATCGATCCAAATAAAAATTTCATTCACTTTTTACAAGTTTCTGTGTTTTTTTGAATTTTCAAAAACCAAGCTCTTAAAAAATCACCGTTTACAAGACAGAAATATTTTTGGAATTAATTTTTATTATTATAATCTGGTAGATATTTTTACTGGCAGTTATTTTTACTTGCGATTATAGGTACTATAAAGCAATAGTTATGTATTCGTAAAAAAAATTTTTTTTAGTAATTAAACATGATCATAGAGAACGCCAAAAAAGTGGATCGCCCAATTCCGTCTATCTGTCAGTCTGTCTGTCTGTCCTCGAGTCTACAGCCTAAACGGTTGATTAAATTGGCTTCAAACTTGGTACATATTGTTTTTTCGGTAATATGCCCACACGTTTTTTTAATTTTTTTTTTACGAAGACAAATAACAGTAGCCCATAAATTTTTTTTGCCAAAACAAAAATCTTATTTTTCTCAAAAACGGCTCCAACGATTTTTATACAAAAAATTAGTCCATTAATGAAGGATACATTCTGATAATTTTTTTTTTTGGAAAAAAATTGCTATTTTTGGTACCTCTAGTAGAACCATTTTTTTGGTTTTCGATTTTTTTGGAAACGGTTAATCTGATTTTTTTGAATTTTTTTACGCAGAAACTCCTAGAAACACTATTGTATACCAACATTTTTCAAAAAACTATTTTTCTAAAATACAAAACAACTGGACCTTCCATACAAAAATTAAGAAACCGTTAAGAAAAGAATGTTTTTCTGGAAAACGGTTCCAAGAATTTTTATAAAAAAAAAAATGTGTTCTTATATTAGTACAGTTCACTTTTAAGTGTAAAAATATTTCTTTTTCATATTTTTGAATATCTCAATATTAGATGAACCGATTAAAATAAATTTGTTAATACAAATGCTCTGTAAAATAGTTAATAAAACTTCAAACTCAAGTTTTCAAAAATTTTTTTTTTTGAAAAATCGATTTTTCAAAAAACAGTCACAGAATTTTTTTTTAATTTTAATTTTATATGTATATTAATAATATTTTCCAAATGGTGTTTCAAATTTTTTTTCTAAAAATGTTTTCAAAATTTTATATTTTTCCTCAAACTATGACGACTAAGCAATATAAAAACATTTAAGTATGTGTATTATCCATTTGTTTTTACCTTATTATTATTCCCTTTTTCCGAATTTTTGCCTACTAATGTAGACCCTCATACATTTATGTATACATACATATATGTGTCTAGGAATCACATGAATCTTATATATGCATAGTACACCTAATTTATAAAGTTATATGCATATATAGCTACCTACCGACATCCACATCCATCATTTTCATTATTATGTACATGTTTACATACTTAGGTTCCATCAATATGTCTATATATGTGGATATATTTTACTCTCCTAACTTACATAATTAGAATCCATAACTTAGATTTAAATATACATTTGTAGGCAGGTACCTATGTTACTATTCATTTAATCATTAATTCCACAATTCATTATACTAATAATCGAGGTAATCTTACCTACATAGGCTTTACACATGCATATGATAACTACACCTCACTAAGTAAACCTCAATGGTTACATAAAAGCATAAAAACCTACATAAAAGTTGTTAGCTACAAGAGCAAGTTCGTACGATCCAGTCGTGCATTTTATTTAAATTTGATTTCCGGCATATGTCCGCCGTGACTACGAGTCCATTCGATCAGTCCAATTCTTACTACTTTGTCCATTAAATCTGGCTTTACGGAGTCAATGATGGCTTAAATATTGGCTTCCAATGCTTCAACAGTTGCTGGTTTGGCGGCATAAGCCAATTACTCAATATAGCCCCATAGCGGAATTAAGATTACCACTTCGGGAAATAAAGCTGTCACCAAATTGATTTTGCAGTACAATTATGGTTAAGTTTCCCACCTTCTTGGAACCAAATGTCCTTTAAATGGATGTGTAGCTGATTAATTTTTGTAAACAAAAAATCAGTCAAAATGGCCTGATAGCACTCGCTATTCATCGTAACGGCAGCTCCTTCCTCGTTTCGAAATAAATAAGGCCCGATGATGCCGCCAACGTGTAAGCCGCACGAAATAGTCAATGTAATAGTATTTCGTTGCATTGTCTTCGCTCTATATAAAGAAATGAGCCTCATTATTAGGCCGATTATGTAGACCGATCAAATAGACGAAGTGCTCTATGAACTTCTTGAACAGATTTATTTTTTTCAAAGTAAATTTTCACAATTTGGAAGCGTTGCTTCGGCGTTAAACGATTCATGATATATTGTCAAGACTTGTCAATTGACTGAACTCAACTGTCAACAAGGTTTATATACTCAACTATTAAACCATAGATAACAACCATCGAAACTTCTCACTGGAAATAAGAGATGTTCACAGTTTTTTTTTTAATATTTGTATGTACCTCTCCCAAAATCTCGCATCTTTGACAAATAAAATATCACATGCGTTAAACCTGTCGAACAAATATTTTTAAACGACTCGTCTCAAAATTGCCTAAATATTAATATTATTGTTGTGTATATCCATTTTAACAGTTTTATTTCAGTTTTAATTTATAAAGAGGGTGAAAAATATTAATGCTAGACAAATCTGTGTGAAACAACCTTTAAGGAAAATGAAGCCTGCAACTCTAACTGCTTTATAATTGAAGTAGTTACGGACTTTAAATACCTTAGTATGCTACGATTGATCAAAATATGAGTTGGACGCAACTCATTTCTCGTTTGAAACAGTTCTTGCGCTCTTCTATTATAGGTATTTCTATCGGTTAAAAAAGTGTTGTTCTAATAAAACACTCAAAACTGTTTACCATGGAATCTTCCATTCAAAACTCCAATATGGGATTAGTGTTTGGGGAGGTGCCTACATGTCCAATCTAAGGCCAATAATCATCCTAAAAAAGTGCGTCATAACCAAAATATTTCATTGTTTAGATCAGTGTTTTTCAAAGTTGACAAGAATTATTTGGGGGGTCGCGGTCGCAAACCGGTAAGATTAAAAAAAACATAGGCTGTAAGCCTTGTACTAAAAAAAAAAATAAAATAAAACACAACATTTTTTTGTGAGACGAGAATGTCTGTTTATTTTTCTAACAAATGTTTAAATCTTGGTTTAATCTTCGAGACATTAACATATAAATCATTTTCCATATCGAGCCTATTTCTCTTCTTAGGTTTTATATCTACCATTGCAAACAATGTGAGTTCGCATAGGTATGAAGAGGCAATAAATCTAACAATTTTAAAGCCTATTTTGCCAGCTCTGGATATTCACCTCTTCTCCTTATCCAGAAATTATTAATGGTTTTTAAATTGTATTCCATTCTAGCCTACGGGGCGTTCAATATATTCTCGTTATCGGGGTGAAGCTGTGGTTATATATATAAATTGACTTATTTATCAAGTAATACTATTATTTTAGTGCATTCATGTAAAATTTCATATAAATGTAATTATTAATTCGCGTTTTATCTCTAGTTAAACAGAATCCTAATGGCAACTGACACAATGATGGTGAAAATTGAGCATCGTGCTGTGATTAAATTTCTCACCAAGCAAGGAAAAAGTAAAAAAACTATTCATGAATAGATGGTGGCTGTTTACCAGGGTTCCGCACCATCATTATCAACTGTGCAAAAGTGGTCAAGTGCGTTCAAGAGAGACAGAGAGAGCATCGAAGACGACCCCCGCTCCGGCGCCACGGCTACTGCTTGTACGGGAGAAAGGACGGATGCCCGAATAAAGGTGAAAATGATGGCAGAGATTACCAAGCTTTCTACTGGTACCATTCACACCATTCTTCATGACCATCTTAACCTTTCAAAGGTCAGTGCAGGGTGGGTGCCACCAATGCTCACAGCGCCTCAGAAAAAAATGAGAATGAGGACGGTGTTATGGATCGAATTGTTACTGGGGACGAAACATGGGTTCACCACTATGACCCTGAAAGCAAACAAGAGTCCATGCAGTGGCATAAAAAAGGAACAGACCCTCCGAAGAAGTTCAAAGTCACTCCGTCTGCCGAGAAGCTCATGGCCACAGTTTTTTGGGACTCAAAGGAATCTTGCTCATTGAGTACAAAAAAACAGGTGAAACCATCAACGCCACATCCTACGCTTCCACTTTGCATAATTTGCGGGAGGAAATTAAAAAGAGTTTCCAAGGCTTCTGCGCGAGATTGTGTTTTCGAAGAAATCCAACACCCACCCTATAGTCCAGACATTGCCCCTAGTGATTATTTCCTGTTTCCGGATTTGAAAAAATGTCTTCTTGGAAAAAGATTTTCGGATGATGAAGAATAAATGGGTATTTTGCAGAAAAAGAAATTTATTTTTTTGAGAGTTTAAGAAAGCTTATCTCAAGATGTACCAAATGCATTGATGTTAGGGGAGATTATATTGCAAAATTAAAACAATTTAAATTTAATTCGCATTTTCCTTCATATCGGTACCGAGAATATATTGAACGCCCCTCTGCAGCTAAATCTATAACTATAAGATTTTCTATCTCTTCGCCGATATTAGATCGCGAACGGCGAGTTAAGGCGTTATATTCAAAAAAGGATTTAGTATCCATCTTTGTCAATTCCACCTTCAGGATCTAGATCTGGAAAGTAACTTAATAGTTTCTCCTCCAAATTATGCAAACTCTGTATCAGAAATGTGAGGCCTTACTGATATCGACTCATCTGATGAAATTTCTTCGAGAAGCTTTTGAACGCAGAGAAAACAATCATGTATTTTGTTTGCAAAGACTCTGAACACACACTTAGTTTTCCAAGGAATCCGTTGATTTTGTCTTTTCCAGATAATATGCTTTATTCTCTCCCTTGGATGTTATTACTCACGATGTTTAAGTGGTCAAAAAGATTAGCGAGAAATGGTATTTTTTATAGCTAAGTACAATCAGAAAAATGATTTGAATTTCCAGATTTTGAATATTTTAAGAGCATCAATAATTCAGATTTTAATTTTAGAACTCGATATATAATTAGACTGGGTATGAAAGGGGTCCAGTGTATATGTCACATTTAAAATAACTGACAAAGTATTTCTTGTAATGGGGGGGGGGTCACCAAAATATTTTTACTAACAAGGGGGTTGCGAAAAACATTGGTTTAGATCTTAGAAAATGCTTCCAGTTAGACATCTATTTTATTTTAGAGTCACTAAAATCTTTTATATGTGGGGTGGATATAAAACGTATTTTACGTAGCATTTCGCACTACTCATTATAGAAACTCCTACCCAGTTGTGTTCTGTAAACTTTTTATTTATCTTTCTCTTGATATAAGAGAACTCAAAATAAATTTTAAAAAAATGTTAAATCATGGCTTCTTGATTTTGATCACGATGAGATAGAAGATTTACTCACCTGCATTGCATAAATGTTAAATTTAATTATTTTTAATAATAAATATATTATATAAGTTTAATTGTTAATTAAAAAAAATGATTAATTTTGTTTTTTTTTTAAGTGATATCTAAAACTATTTTTAGCTTTATAAGCAAAAGAGAATAATGAATAAATAAATAAATAAATAAAGAGCCTCGTGGACTCGTCTACTGAATGAAATCCATCTCTTTCCACTAATTTAAAAAGAGGTAACTTTTTTGGTAACTGCCTTAAGCAAAACCTTTTAATGGGCCGATTTGACTCGAACTCTTTTTTAGTTGTTCGTAAAATCCCCAGGAGAAGGTTTTTGTGAAAGAAAATGTTGGGTAAGCCCTCCAGAAAAGTCGGGAAACTTTAAAAGTCGAAAATTGATTTTTTGTATTTAATTGTGTATGCAAATGTTCCGGAATGGCTTTTCGAATGAAAAAATAGAAAATTCTTAGGGGAAAACTCGAAAAATTCTAAAAAAAACGCGAACATTTTTTTCTCGATGATATATAGATAAATTTAAAGTATGATGTAATGATTTTGGACAATGTAAAGGTGGAAAATTCGTTGTGAAGCTTGGAAAATTTTGGATAATCCTATTGATATTATAAATGTAAAAGCTTGGATGGATGGATGGATGGGTGGGATGGATAGATGTTTTTTGCTCAATAACGCCCAAACGGCTGAACGGATCAGGATAAAATTTGGCACATGGACACACACATACTTGATTATCACATAGGTCATTTTTATCCCGAAAAATGGAACCGAACAGTTCCTAAGCCTATATAGGAGAGGCTTATATATGAACAAAATATATACTTGGTTGCTTGTTCCGCATTCATGCCTCAACCATTGAATGTATTTTAATGAAATTTGGTAAGCAGCTAGAAGATTAGCCATGATTTATTTTTCCCAACTGTATTTTTGTAGTTCTTACTTTTTGAATCCAATATTAAATCTTCGCCTTGTTCGCGAACATTATCAAACACGATGAACATCGAAGCCAACGAACACGACAAAATCTAAATTTTTGGCCAACAGCAAGCGGCTCGCGAACCAGCCCACATACAAGAATAGCACAGCGAGCGCGAGCATGCTAGGCGAGCATGTTCGTTGTCTGTGCCTACATTCAAAGACCGAAGGGTTTTGAATGAAATTTTGTAGGTGGATAGATGATTTCATTAGATTCACGTGGGTCCATAGCATCTCGTGGACTCGTCAACTAAAACTAAATAAAATCCATCTTTTCCATCTAATTTAAAGAGAGGTAACTTTTTTTGGTAACTGTCTTAAGCCAAAACAAGTTTTAAAATTGATGTTACATACAAGTTTTAAAATTGATGTTACATACAATATCCGTCTTCCTGATGCCATTTTCTCCTGCAATTCTTTGCGACAGTATAAGGAAGCTAAAGCTACTTTATTAAGCATGAAGTACATAAGAAACTGGAAATAAGAGAAGAAACCTTATTGAAAATAAATTTAACGCAGTTGATTTGGTCTAATTAATAGTCTTTTACTAATGAGATTAATTTTATTGGATTCTTCTCTTCTTAGTCATTTTTGACGTTCGCATTTCGCAATAAATTAAATGCAGTGATACTATTCCTTTTACAACTTTAATTAACTTAATTTAATGATAACACAGTATTGTAAAATTAATTTTTTTTAAAGTCAACTCCTTATTTGGAACATAATATATTAATCGAGAACGAGTGGCCTAAAAAGTGACTCTACAGAAAAAGTCAGAGTTGTGGTTGAAATAAGGGGGAGACTAGCTCAAGATGACATTACTATTTCTTTAAAGCCAGAGTTATAAGATTATTTTTTTCAATCTTAATTGCATTTTATTTTTAATGTCTTCAATGGTCTGAACCATTTTATCTTTTGACCAAGAACGCCTGGTTGGAGTCCTTTTATAGTCGTTTGGCATTCTAAATTTTTATCTAAATCAAACTTGACATTACGATGTTAGAAAACACCAAAAAAGTGGGTCCCGCAATCCCAGCTGTCTGTCTGTCTTTCTGTTTGTACAACGCTCTACAGCTTAAGCGGCTGAAACGATTTTCTAAAATAGATTTTTGAATAGTTATCTAATGATTTTAATAAAAACAAGTGTGTGCATGGATATAGTCTATATTTTGGTTAAAATTTTTGTTTTAATATTTTATTATTAAAGGCACCTGCCATACAAACATTTTCTTCAATTTGTAATTTCTCACAACCGCCTCAACAGATTTTGTGTAAAATGTTTATGTATGAGGTCCTTTCAGTTCAAAAATTTTCAAAAATATTTTTTTTGAATTTTTGAAAAAAAAAATATTTTTTATTTGAAAATTCAATATTTCGAAAATGGGTGGACGATTTTTTTAAACACAGATTGTAAACCTATATTATTAAGGGCCAATTTTTCAATAGTCAGTTAGTATATATTCTCCAGATAGATCAAAAATCAGTTTTTCAACAAACAGATACAGATACAGCTTAATCTATGAATAAAATTATCTGCTCATCTTAGAACGGAATAAGGAGTCAAATGAGGAATAAAATAAATATCAATTTTCGAAGTCGAAAACACTTTGAAAAATTATTACTTTGAAAAAAAAACGTTAAACAAAAATTAATTTCTATGAAAAAGTTCGATACTCGAAATAAAATTGACGTTCAAATTAAATTATTCTTTAGATTGTTTTTTCTTGATTAAAAAAATTGATGTTGTTATCCGGTTGTTTAATAGTCAAGTAAGTTTATTCCTCTGGCAACTAACCGGATGTTTATCTGGAGATTAAAAAATTGTCATACAAAAAAAATTGTTTACTTAAAAAATTAAGTAAAAAAATACTAAAAACATATTGAGCTGTTTCTACTAAAAATATTGTGCTTAAGATGTAATAGAACATAAGAGCAAGAACGTGCGATCCAGTTGTGTATTTTATTTTTTCGTAAATTAATACAAAATACTAACTTCATTGTAAAATGGCATAATGTAAACTTGGACGGTCAAGTTTACTGTCACCTTGCCCGGAACTGTTTAAAATGGTTTCAATGATGAATTTCAAAAAGGTACTTCAACACTTAAAGTCACATATAAGTTATAAAGTACGTAAATAACTGTACCCGTCAAATACCGTATGAAAGAACTTCCTAACAATGATATAAGACAACGAAATCTTGTTTGCGAAGGGTGATTTTTCCGTTTGCTCTTGTAAAAAGGCAGTCGCAAGGTGAGAAAAGCTGCAATTATCGTTGGAATTGTAAAACTGTGTATATGGGTGTTCTCAAAAGAACTGAAACGATTATGGTTACCGAGAAAAGGCAAGTATGCCATCTTACCTGGATATGGCATCTTGAGCTAGACTCATCAATACGTATCGTATTAAGGATGAGTGTTTCGTGTTAAAATAATTTGGCACCAAACCGATGCCGTCGCCAATTCGTCGAAAGCTATCCACCACCAATCTTTTATCTGTTCTTTTTCAATCAATAATAACACAACTAAAAATAAAATCCTTGGTGGAACTCATACTCTTTTTAATTTCACTACAATTTATTATTTTATTTTGTGCAAGAAAATAATCTTCAAAACAACAATATCATAAATATTCATATTTTTTCTTATTTCTAGAAAATGCCACCCGATTTTGTTATGACAATGGAACATGGGAGAAGTACACAAACTATGATTTCTGTCGTCACCTGCCTGCCCCATCATCAGTACCGGAATTCGATCCAATCATTGAATTACCAACCATCATTTATTACGTAGGATACACCATCAGCCTGGTGTCTCTGACATTGGCAGTCATAGTTTTTATATATTTTAAGTGAGTTCTCTTATGAGCCAGTTCCTTAATAAACAAAATGTCCTTATGTACACAAAGCAATCCTTTAATACCCCCAACCAACCAAAAAAAAAAAATAAAAACAACAACCTTAAAACATCATTTTTCCCTTCCGCAAACCAACACACAAATTGAATGTATCTCTATTTTGACCTCATATTTTGGTTTATCCGAATATACTTTAACAGAGAATTACGATGTCTGCGAAACTCCATTCATGCGAACTTATTTTTTACGTACATAATGTCAGGCTTACTGTGGATCCTTACATTGTCTGTCCAGGTAAGTTAGAAATATATTGCCTGCTCTGTGTAATTCTCCCGAAGGAACAAAACAACAACAACACAAAAAATAATGAAAATGGGAATGTGATGAATGTTGGCCCTTTGACACGATAAAATATTTATCAGCAATTGGGTCTGTTAGAAGCTTCTTTTGTGGTAGCCGACAACGTGCCTTCATCGTCGTCGCCTTAATTCAGGATTTGGTAGTCAATATTAACCTCTGCTTGATATTCTTTTCCAGATTTCGATGCGAACTGGATTGGGAGGATGTATCGTCCTGGTGACAGTATTTCATTTCTTTACTTTGACAAATTTCTTTTGGATGCTTGTTGAAGGTAATATTTACTTTTATACCTGCCCTGTACTATTTTTATTATACAAAATACAAACATTAAGGGGCACATTCGATTTTATGATTTTTTTTATTTGCTTGCCAGTGTACTTTTGTTGATTGACAAGGATTCGTAAGCATACGAGCTTAGTACAATTATTATATATTATTTATATATTTAGAATAGGAAACTCCACACAGAAAAGCAAAGAAGTTGTAGTTTGCTGTCCGGAAAAGCTTAGCGTCACTATATAATGTTATAGATTCGTACATTTTTACTTGCGATTATAGGTGCTAAGGCAAGTTATGCATTCGTCGAAAGAAAAAGTTTTGAGATAACAATCAAACATGACTTTCCGATGATAGTGAAGACTAAAAAAGATGGTCTAAAAATTCTGTCAGTCTGTCAGTCTGTCAGTCTGTCAGTCTGTCAGTCTGTCAGTCTGTCAGTCTGTCAGTCTGTCAGTCTGTCAGTCTGTCAGTCTGTCAGTCTGTCAGTCTGTCAGTCTGTCAGTCTGTCAGTCTGTCAGTCTGTCAGTCTGTCAGTCTGTCAGTCTGTCAGTCTGTCAGTCTGTCAGTCTGTCAGTCTGTCAGTCTGTCAGTCTGTCAGTCTGTCAGTCTGTCAGTCTGTCAGTCTGTCAGTCTGTCAGTCTGTCAGTCTGTCAGTCTGTCAGTCTGTCAGTCTGTCAGTCTGTCAGTCTGTCAGTCTGTCAGTCTGTCAGTCTGTCAGTCTGTCAGTCTGTCAGTCTGTCAGTCTGTCAGTCTGTCAGTCTGTCAGTCTGTCAGTCTGTCAGTCTGTCAGTCTGTCAGTCTGTCAGTCTGTCAGTCTGTCAGTCTGTCAGTCTGTCAGTCTGTCAGTCTGTCAGTCTGTCAGTCTGTCAGTCTGTCAGTCTGTCAGTCTGTCAGTCTGTCAGTCTGTCAGTCTGTCAGTCTGTCAGTCTGTCAGTCTGTCAGTCTGTCAGTCTGTCAGTCTGTCAGTCTGTCAGTCTGTCAGTCTGTCAGTCTGTCAGTCTGTCAGTCTGTCAGTCTGTCAGTCTGTCAGTCTGTCAGTCTGTCAGTCTGTCAGTCTGTCAGTCTGTCAGTCTGTCAGTCTGTCAGTCTGTCAGTCTGTCAGTCTGTCAGTCTGTCAGTCTGTCAGTCTGTCAGTCTGTCAGTCTGTCAGTCTGTCAGTCTTTCAGTCTGTCAGTCTGTCAGTCTGTCAGTCTGTCAGTCTGTCAGTCTGTCAGTCTGTCAGTCTGTCAGTCTGTCAGTCTGTCAGTCTGTCAGTCTGTCAGTCTGTCAGTCTGTCAGTCTGTCAGTCTGTCAGTCTGTCAGTCTGTCAGTCTGTCAGTCTGTCAGTCTGTCAGTCTGTCAGTCTGTCAGTCTGTCAGAGTGTCAGTCTGTAATTCTGTCAGCCTCTCTGTATGTATGTACCTACAGCCCAAACGGGCTGAATTATTTCAAACTTGGTATAAAGAGTTTTTTAAGTATTGTACAGAGGAGAAATTGAGAATTTTAGGCGCAAAAAATAACGGTACCTGCCATATAACCGTTACGTTCAAACATATTTTTCTCAGAAACAGTTCTAACGATTTTGTTAAAAAATAATATGCATGACTGGATCGCACGAACTTGCTCTTGCAGCTAAAAACTTTAATGTAGCTAACCATTGAGGTTTAGTTAGTTAGGTGTAGTTATACTGTGTAGGTTTAAAGCCTATTTAGGTAAGATTAACATGATTCTTAGGATAATGAATTGTCGAATAGATGATTCGAGGAATAGTTACATAAGTACCTATCTACAAATGTTTATTTAAATCTAAGTTATGGATTTTAATTATGTAAGTTAGGAGAGTGAAATGTATCTACAATACATATTGATGGAACCTTAGTATGTAAACATGTACATATAATAATGGAAATGAAGGATGTAGGTGGTTAGGTACCTATATACATACAACTTCCTAATTTAGGTGCAATATGCATTACATAAGATTCATGTGATTTATAAGGACGCATATGTGTTTATAAATGTATGAGGGCCTACATTGTATTTAGTAATTAGTGACGTACGCAAAAATACGTTAAAAGGGAATAATAATAGGGTAGAAATAAATGGATAATACACATAATTAAATGTTCTTATATTGCTTAGCCGTTATAGTTTGAGGGAAAACAAAGACTCAATTTGAATTCATGGATAAATAAGAATATATCAAACAAAATTCCAAAATCGTTGGAGCGGTTTTTTTAATAAATTAATTTTGTATGTATAGAATTTTGAAAACATTTTTAGAAAAAAAATTTAAACCCCATTTTGAAGATATTATTAATTACATATAAAATTAAAAAAAAAATTCTGTCACTGGTTTTTGAAAAGGTTTATTAACAATTTTGGGGGCATTTGTAGAAAAAAAATTATTTTAAACAGTTCATTCAATATTGAGAAAGTCGAAAATATGAAAAGTGGTTCTTAGGAAAGTACCGTTAATAAGTACACAAAAAGAAATATTTTTATACCTAAAAGTGAACTGTACTAATTTAAGAACACACACATTTTTTTATAAACATTCTTGGAGCCGTTGTCGAAAAATAAATTTTTTCTTAACGTTTTATAACATTTGTATGGGAGGTACCGTTGTTTTCTTATTTTAGAAAAATAGTTTTTCCAACTTTTTTTTTTGTTTTTGTTTTTGTGGACTGTATGGGTTAAAGCCAAAATATTACTGGCCAGACCACGGGCATAACATACATTTAGGTGCACGAATTTAACTAAATTCCCCTAAATAATATAATTTGCAGTGTGTAAATGCTGCAAATTTTATAAGAGTCGGTAATCATCGACCGAAAAATATTGCGTCTTAGAAGGGTACGATAGCATCTAACTGACGAGCCCAACTATCGAGGCTGGGCGAAACGCATTTTGCACTACAGGTCACTAAAAACGATGTTTCGAAAATATGTATCTATTGAGTCGTTTTCGAAATTTTGAATTTTCAAAACAAAAAAATTAATTTCCAAAAAAAATTTTTTTTTAAACATTTTAGTATACAATAGTGTTTAAACTTTCTAGTAGCTTTTGCGTAAAAAAATTCAAAAAAAATCAAATAAACCGTTTACGAGAAAATCGAAAACCAAAAAAATGGTTCGACTAGAGGTACCAAAAATAACAATTTTTTTCCAAAAAAAAATTATCAAAAGGTACCCTTTCTCTTCATTAATGAACTTATTTTTTTTTATAACAATCGTTGGAGCCGTTTTTGAGAAAAATAAGATTTTTGTTTTTGTTCAAAAAAAAAATGTATGGGAGCTACTGTTATTTGTCGTCTTAAAAAAATAAAAAAAAAAAACTTGTGCGCATATTACCGAAAAAACAATATGTACCAAGTTTGAAGCAAATCTGATTAACCGTTTAGGATATAGACTCGAGGACAGACAGATTGACTGGCAGAATTACAGACAGACAGACGGAGTTGGGGGACCCACTTTTGTGGGTTGATTGTTAAGAAAAACATTTTTTTTACGAATACATAACTTGCATTATAGCACCTATAATCGTAAGTAAAAGTCAGTGCAGCTTTTTAGCTACGAAATTAGAAAATTGTCTAAAAATGGTACTTTCCATAGGACCGTTTTTTTGTTCTCGACTATCTCATAAATGCCTTAACCGATTCTTTCGAAATGTCACAAATATAAAAGTGTAGGTTGCCCAAATTACACCGCGTACCAATATTTTTTATTAATATTATTATATTTTTGTATTTTTTAAAGCATAAAGAAAAAAAATTAAGAAAAAAATTCATACTTTGGAAACTGCTCATTAAATTTTTTTTCAAAGTTATATGTATTTGCTGAATACCTATGAATTCGCGTTTTTGATTTTTTTTTAAATGTTTTCAAAAAGTAAAAACTTTCTTTCTCAAAAGCCGCTTCACAGATTTTTCAAATTTTTTTCTCATAAATTCAAATTTATCGAAGAAATAATTAGTTTAAGTATTTATTTCAGAATTTTGAATTATTTTTTTTTTGATTAAACCGATGTAATCTTTTGTTTTTAAGTTTATATTATTAAATATTAATATTGTCATACCAATTTATTTTAGAACAAAATTAAAGAAAGTGTGTATATATACAAAATTGAGTTAAAAATGACTTTAAGAATATATTTAGATTTTTAATAGAAATCTTTTGCATAAAATGTGATCGAACATAGGAGCAATTTCGTGCGATCCAGTCGTGCATTTTATTTTTATATATTGAGGCTATTTTATTTGCAAAATAAATTACATAGCTCATGTTTATAAATACTAGCATCCATGCCCTGTCAATAAAAAATCCTTATTTCACGCCTTATCCACGACTTATATCAGCCATATAATAGAAGTTAATCGTAAGTCTTTTGCAAAAATTTGTTTCAAAATGAGAGTCGACTTTTTGATAATTATAAACGAAAAAAAGTATACTTTAACGTTATAAAGGTAGTCTAACTTTATAACCAGCAAACTCTTCTTCATCTTTTTTGGCATCACATTATATTAAAGTTAAAAATTAGTTTTTGAAGAAGATTTATATTGAGTTGGTTGAAGTGTTTAAGATTGCCAAAAGTTAGATAAGGGCTCGCAAATAAACGAATTCTTTAACTAGAGTCCTTTTTACTTGAGATATGGGTACTATAGGGCAAGTTTTGAATTTGGAAAAAAATCTACCTCGAGATTTTAATCAAACTTGACACTAGGTTGATAGAGAATACAAAAAATTGGGTCCCGCAATTCCGCCTGCCTGTCTGTCTGCAGAGCGATCTACTGCCTTAACAACTGAAACGATTTTCAACAAACTTGTTACTTAAGCATCTTAGGTGATTGTCTCAAATAGATTTTTGAATCGTTTTTTTTGCCATTGATAATTTGTCTACCATCTTAATTATCTGGAAAAAAATTATTAATTAATTAAAAAAAATATAAAAAAAAAACTGTGTGCATTTTTTTAGTCGTATAGCCGACATTTTGTTCAACATTTTTTTTACATATTTTGTTATTAACGGTACCTGCCATACAATCATTTTTTTAATTTTCGAATTTCTCATAAATGGCTTGACATATTTCGACCCAAAAATGTATGTAGAATTTCCATCAAATTCTAAATAATGCTGCATACCAAAATGTTCGAAAAATATTTTTTTTTGGATTTTTGAAAATACAATATTTCGAAAACGAATAAATATTTCTTTTTCGAAATTATATTTTAAAGTATATACTATTAGTTACATAAAGGTTCCATACCAAAATTTAATCAAGAAAAATTAAACAGATTTTTTATATCTATGTATAAAAAACGAATTTAAAAATATATTTAGCACGACTGGATCGTTCGAACTTACTATAGCAAGAAAATACATACATCCATCTGTTTAGGATTTATACTTGCGAGAAAATACAGACAGGTAGAATCTTGACACATAATTTTTTCGTCTTCGCTATCATCGTAATGTCAAGTTTGATCAGAATCTCGATTCCGATTTTTTTATGAATCCAACACTTTTCATATAGTACCTAAATATAATATCGCAAGTCAAAATATGGAATTTTATAATGTTTTGCATATGAACTGCGACTGGCGAATGTTAAACAAACTCCAGAACAAGATTCATCAAATATTGTCTTTGCTTTTTAACAAAATTAATGAATGTCGTTTACTGCTTAAATTCAAAGGAATTATCGTTTGTTAATTTTGGCGAAATTCTTGAAAGTAATTTTTAAAAAAACAGGCTCTGTCTGATTGAACTCAAATGAAAAAAAAAAAGATTACCTGAAAGGAAATTTATATTTTCTCCATTTTCGATTTCCAATTTACAGAGCAGAAGTGTGAAGAGAGGATTCCCTTTCATCTAAACGATATGCATGGTAATATCTCTATTGAAAATCTGAGGGTTTGTAAACACCTTTGAAATCGAAAGAAAATAAATTAAAAATCGCTCTAGTATGAAAGCATTATCATCAATTTAGATTATTTTGGAGCCCATTGAAAACATAAGCTTTCTAAATTAATTTCGATTTAAAAAAATTTGTCTGTCTGTTGGTCTGTCTGAGTCTAAAGCGCAAGAGGGTGGATGGATTTTCTTCAAACTTGATCCATATTGTTTTAAATATAAATTTTTGTTTTACACGAAATATTAAGGTACATCCCATAATATTTTTTGGCCAATAAAAAAATCTTATTTTTCCCAAAAATGTCTGCAAAGATTCTTATAAAAAAAATCAATTCATGAATGAAGCGAAAAGGTACTTTTTGGTAATTTTATTTTTGAAAAAAAAACGGTTATTTTTGGTAACTCTAGTAGAAACATTTTTTTGTTATTAATTTTATAGAAAAGGGTTCGTTTGATTTTTTTTAAATGTTTTATGATAAAGCTCTTTAAAGGTTAAAGAGTATTGTAAGCCAACATTTTTCAAACAATTTTGTTTTTGGAATTTAAAAGGAAGTGTTTTTTTTTAACTTAATATTTCGAAAACGACTCAACCGATGTTTTCGAAACTTCGCCATTAGTAGTTTTTTGACATTATCTTGAATACTTAAAAAAAACTCTTTTATTAAAACAAAAAAAAAAACAATGGTATTTCCCATACAAATGTTAAAAAAAACCGTTAAGAAACTAATTTTTTCCTCAAAAACAGCTCTAGGAATTTTGATAAAAAACATCGTGTGTGTTATTAATTGAGTACAGGCCACTTCGAATTCAAAATATATCAACAATACATATTTCCCATAAGAACCTTTTTTTTTTTAAATTGAATTTTCGAAAATGAGACACTTAAATTTATTAAAACTAAAATTTTATATTTATATTAATAATTACTTTAAATTATAAATTAATTTTTCCTTAAAATGTATTTTTTTTTTATTTTATACATTAATAATAATTCTTTTTTTTTTTAAACCGCCCAACGATTTTGGAAATTTTTGTTTGCTATATTCTTATTTATCTAAGATTTCAAATTGGATCTTGTTTTCCTTCAAACCTTAATATCTTAGTAATCTAAAAATATTTTTCATTTGTATCAGCCAACCTATAAATATATTTAATTTTTGCACATTTTTTCTTTAACTAAACAACATACATAAGTTATTATACAGGAGCCCCGAAAGTTATCGTAAGGCGGGTACAGGGTAATAGGGTAGTTTATACCTGTATTGGAAAAAGTAATACAAAAAATCTATCTGGCTTGGTTATGCAATAATTGCTATATTTAGAAAAATTATGAATCACAAATTTTCGAATTTTGAAGTGTTTTTATTTTTTACTTAATCATAAATAACCATATTATTAATTCCAATCACAAATCCAAAAAAAAATATTGTCAGTTTCGTAAGAAAAATAAAGTTTTAATAATTCATGATTCAAAAAAATTGTGTAACCTAACTTTGACAATTCATATTTAAAAAAAATGTAAAATAAAACACTTCAAAATTTGGAAATTTATGACAACAGTACTTAAAAATGTTGCCCAGGATATTCATTTTCATTACTTTTCTAAATATGGCAATTATTGTATAACCAAGCCAGATAGATTTTTTGTATTATTTTTTCCAATACAGGTATAAGCTACCCTATCACCTGTAATCGCTTGACGTTGGCTTACGGGACACCCTGTATACAAGAGCAAGTTCGTACGATCCAATCGTATATTGTATTTGATGTTGCTTTAGAAACTTCTTCATTTCATTAGGTAGTCTCTAGACCTGATCAATTGTTGAGTCGTATGTCCGGAAACCAAACTTATAATCCGGATCTATTGGTTTTTTTTTTTAGGGGCAAGCCCGAAATTGTTCTATAAAATTTTGTTTTTGTTCGGCGCTTTTCCCAATTTTGGAATAATTTCCACCTCTACACCTATATGGTAACAAAGTTTGATTACTGATTTTTGATTGGTATTCAATTCTAACTAAATAAGATTTGTAATTATTTGTAACAACTGGGATAGTGAGACATTTCTTAAATAATTAAGTTCACAAATGACCACTGGAGTCAAAAGGTTCAAATGTTTCCTCCACGTATTCAGCAAAATAAATCTGCTTTATCCTTATCTATGTTAGGCCAGTCACCATTATTTCTTTCAATTGGTGTAGAAAGTATTTAAGGCTTTTTATGCCTTTTATAGCTTTCCAGAGAGAGATTTCATTGAAATAAAAAAATTGATTTTAATAGCAAATGGTAACTAAAATGAAATATTTTGTTTTGACAAAAAAAAATATACGTATCAAATAATATCCATTAGGTAACAAAATGTCATCAATTTTATTTTTTTTTTGACTATAATTATTTGAAATATGGTTTATAAAAAGCAATAAATGGCGCCTTAACAATCCTCAAAAAAAGTCACATTAAGCCAAGGCAGAAAAAAAGCCGCCAAGAGTCAATAATAAACAGACAAATAATATTATTCACATTTGAAATCACGGCATACATGATACACCCTGACTAACATTTAGCACGAGAACTAAAACCAAACAAATAAATACAATTTTATCGATTTGACTCCAACAAGAAGTACCGAAAATATAAGTATGTAATACTTTTATATACGCACAGTTATCTAGATATATGGGTATTCCTATCTTTCGATTCCTTCGAATTAGTGCCGTGCAATTCACGTTGCATTTAATAAGACTTTAGGTCTTAAAGGCATGTAGTTAATATTATGTATTATTATTATTATTAATTTTCATTTTCAAATAAATTAAATGTATTTTTTTCCTATTAATTAACTTTTGTAAAAAAAAGTCTATGGCGCAAAATTTTAAACGATTTAGTAATACGTTAAATCGTTTTTAGTATGATACTGGGCTAAAAACAGGATTTTGCTAATTTTAAACCAGTTTAGCATCGTACTATTTTCTTAACATTTTACTAAAGTTACAATCACAAAATGGCTACTTTATTTTTTTAGTATCGTACTAAATACATATGCCACTTTGACATTTACAAACGTCAAAAAGTTATGTTCGATTACTTTTTTGCACTATTTTAGGCGTTGTTTGTGGTAGTATCATGCTAATCCTTTAACATCAGGCTGTTTAAAATTTTGAGCCTATGTCTTTGTTGCTTATATGAAATTTCGTTCTTAGACCAACTAAAATCTTACAATCACATTTTTTATTTAACTGAACTGTTTATATTAAATATTAAAATGATTTCTGGATACCTGCATTCTATAAAATTGAAAATAGACACATGTTTATTATGAAAATATAATTTTTTATATTGCGGCTGACTACTGGAAACTCATGTGGCCGACCTCTGGAGTTTTAGGGACCGAATTCAAAAGAATCACACTTTCATTTAATTTTTTTTAAATAATTAGTTTTTTATGGCAAATTGACTGAAAAAAGTAAGAATTTCAAAATTAAAACATTCCAAGAAATCAGATAAACTAAATTTTATATGAAAAACTTGAACAACTGAACTTTAAGGCACAGTCAAACGAAAAAAGTTATGTGGCCGACCACTGGCCCCATCACCTTATTACACCTAATTACAACACAATAATAAATAAATTAAGTTTGTAAACCAAGCGTAAATTATTTCGAGGCTTATTGCTAATTTGCCTAATGTTGCAGAAGAAAAATGTAAACAAGCGAATATTTTTTGTTGTTGTTTTCCAAAAATAGAAACATGTCGTCAGTCACAATGATATCATGTGCGAAATCAAGGAAGGGATTTAAAAATTACTAAAATCACTTAGGGGTTCACACATTTTAAAACTTTTGAAGATTTCTGTGTCAAAGTGATGAAGATTCGCAATTATATATACTTATGTTTTAAACTGCATGTAGGAATCAGTATTTAAATATGTATTTGTTATCCCTATAGCAGAAAAGAGGAATTTAAATGTTTTGTCACCATTTGTGAAATATATTAATAAAATATGCTAATTGTAAGAAAGCAACAAAACTCCCCTAGGACACTCACTTAATAAATTTGTTTTGGAAAAAAAAAATTGACAACATTAAAAGAAAACTGGAATATTCAACATGGGATTGCACTTAATTTTTACTTAGGATATTAGATAATGAAGTATATACATAATTATTGGATTCGTTAAAAACAATAGAGATAGACCGTATTTTTGGTACCGAAATTCGCCGAGAGTGTTTCGGTTTTCGCCAAACTATTAGTTAGTTTTCATGTTTAATTTTAATTATATTCACAAAAACTAATATTCTATGCGCTTAAAATATGAAACCACATATTGTACTCAGATAGGCGCACTGCAAAAATCCAGAGAAGCATACGTGCGATTTAAGTATGCTGTCGTTGGAATAGAAATCGTACATTTTTCAGAGTTTGTTTCTCTCTCCGGAAAAATGTCAATTTAATACACTTAAAGCTGACACTTGGAAAAAAAATATTATCGAAGCGTCAAAGTATAGTTCGTTGCCTACCTGTCAAGCCATGAGGTGTCAAAATCCATTGAAGGGTGGCTCCGATTTAAATGGATTAAAAAACCTCTACCAAATTAAAATTTTATCTTGGAAATACGGCTCTACAAAGATATTTGATAATATTACTTTGCAGCCTATTTTTAACGTTATCACACACATCAAAAAAACATAAAGAAAAACAAGACTAAGGATGAGACCAAGGCCGATACCGAGACTTGGTTAGACGAGACCGAGACGAGACTAAAATTTTAAGAAATTAAAATTATGATTATAGCCAAAAAGCCAAAAGCTTTCCTGATTTTATAATTTTTCTTCTAATGCGATAAGTTGATTTTTTCTTATTTAAAATTCAAATGAAAGAACTTAAGAAAGTACTCTCCAACATTATATCAAATAAAAGTAATGTCCCCCAGGGGTCCATACTTGGACCATTGTTGTTTTCCCTTTATTTTAATGTTCTTTCACGACAATTAAGCATTGCTCCATTCGACTCTATGCTGATGAAGCCCAGTTATATTTTAGATGTCCTTTGGGATTAATTGAATACTCTGCTACCTGTAGAAATGAAGACTTAATAGAAATTGAATTATGGTCACCACAAAATAGCTTAATGCTCAATCCTTAAAACAAGAAATAGAATAAAAGACGTATCCTATTTCCCTAAATTCGAATCTATTATATTGTTGGTAACCAATGCTACACTAAAAATAAGATATAATTATTAATTATATTACAGTATGAAGCAACTCATTTATACAAACGAACTGAAACTAAATAGATTTTGTAAAAAAAAAATGTAACATCCTTGAATAATGGTCCCTGCCTACGTACAGTTTTGTTTTTCATTTTCTCGGAAATAACTTCAACTAAGTATGTTTTCACAATGAGTATTATATTGAAATATCTAATTGTTTTAAAATCCCGAACAAAAGCTTCAAAATTCTATTTTATTTTTTATGTTAAAGGGTCAAGGGGTTATGGCCAATTCATATACCGTCCAATCCCCATAAGACTGTTTTAAAGTTATGTCTGTTTTTTTTTTAATATTTTAGTTGATAAAACACATTTACTTATTTATAAGATTTACTCATTTTTTTTTGCATTGGCTTTTTTCGACTGAAAATACTATAAGAGGAGTAACGTTGTTAAGGGATCGATAGGCAGAGAGTTAAAAGACAGCTTAAATCCTTGTTATCAGCAAAACTTTCCAGGTCTGATTTGGTTATCGTAACAATAGGTCTACGAGTGATCTGATGTAAATTAACTTTCGCGCCGATCAATGCTAGTTGTATTGGACTGAAAACAACAAGGTAAATTCTGTTGTGCCCATAGTTCCGTTTTGTCTCCGACTCTCTCCCTTATATTTATAAATGATCTAAAACTTCCAATCCATTAAAATGTCCTACTAAATTCACATCCTTGTTCTTCAGATGTGAAAGTCCAATGGGGGAGTTTAATGATCTAAAAACAAAAACACAAATTGAACGGCGGTATGCATGGAGGGTCTGAGAAGTTTTCAGTTGGAATGGCCACATACTCGATTTTGTCAAAAATCCTGCGAAATATTTGTTTTCTACGGGGATGCAAGTACAGATCCCATCAGGCAGTAATCTACACATCATACTGATATCTCTAAATATTGAATATAAATTAACATGCATATTTAGAGTCGTGCTATTATACTCATAACATTCCATGATTCTTTTGAATAGTATTCAAAAAAGCATTACAAATGATAACAGATAATTTGCATCCTTTGAACACCAACACAATTATTCTTGCCTTCATTTATACAATTGATATTTTTAAAAACAGCGAAACTGCTCTTACTTCACGCAATGCTCACAAGTTAACTCCCTAGCAAAAATTCAGAAGAACTGATAAGAGGAGGGAGTAAGAATAAGAATTGTCCATTTACGTTGAGTTAAAACAATGTTTCGAATTGCTTCTCCATGAAAAAACAAAACATTAAATTAATCCTGTTCAATTTTCAGTAAATCCGCCTTCGCTGACAAATAAATAAAGTGAACGACTGGATCTTACGTACTTTCTCTTATGTTGGATCTCATCTTAAGCATAAGATTCTTAGTAGAAATGTTTAATAAATTTTTTAGATACAAAACTTCTTTAATTTTTTTTGTCAATTTTAGGTATTTAATAATATAATCTTTAAAAAATAATTTCCAAAAAAAAATCTTCCATCTGTTTTTGATTATATTTTTCAAAAAATCCATCAAAACATTTTTCAAGATTGAGGTATGCAGTATCATTCAGAATTTGAAGATCCTCTTGTACAAAACGTTTGATAAATATCCGTTAAGCCGTCCACGACATATTCGAAAATAAAAAAAACTATTATATGCCAGGTGCCGTTAATAAAATTTCAATTAACATTTTTATAGACCAAATTGTTGACTATACCTATGTTGGCCTATTACTCTTTTATTAAAATCTTTAGAGGCGTTTTGAGATTTACCGTTTTTGCCGCAAAAAATTGCAGGTTCCGTTATGTTAAGAGCTAAAAAAAAGATATATACCATGTTTAAACAAGATCTCTTCAGCACGTTAGGGTGTAGAGTGACCTATAGGCAAACGGAATTGCGTGACCCACTTCTTTGGTGTTCTCTATAATCGAAATTTCAAGTTTGATTAAAATCTCGAGTTCGGTTTTTTCGCAAATGTAAAACTTGCCCTATAGTATATATAACCCAGATCACAGGGCCCTCAGACTTTACTTATTTTCTGACAGATAAAATGCACAGTACACATAATAAAGGTAATATATACCGGTTTTCATTTTCGTTTAAGTTCGCGCATGTGGCAAAACTCAGAGACACTGGTGTCAAATTTGGCATGCGCATAGGCTTAGGCATGGGCCAAACTGCGAGTTGTAATATCTGTTACTGCTACTTTTAAATAACAGTTATAAATTCCTGTTACTGAAATAACAGCTATTTAACAAAAATTGTCAATGAAATCACTGTTTTAATAAACTATTTTCCACTACCATTTTAAAATGAATTAGTCATCATTTTTCATATATATACCGCTGTTTGATTTGACCAAAATACAAATTTAGAAATGTCAAATGTTATTTCAATAACAGTTATTTTTGATCTACTGTTACTTCTTACTGAACACATCTTATTGAAATATTCACCCATTCATGTTTGCATTTGAAAATTTCAAAAATGATAGTGCATGTGCCAAATCTCAGAGACATTTTGCCAAATATGACAACCGAATTTTGACAACGCCTAATAAGGTATCAGAATATAAGTAAAGTTAGCAAAATTTTTACGTGCATTTAGGACCTGGTACCTGAGAATTGTCCGTCACGTCGGCCCAAGCTAGCTGGTATGCATACGTTAACTGTACGTTTTAACACTACTCTACCCCATACATTTTATCCATCAGAAAATAAGTAAGGTCTGGTCCCTGCGATCTTGAACAACTACCTATATTATTTATTTATTATTTGTTTATTTGAATTTATTTATTTCATCATTTGTTGTTTACAATTTTCTTGGACTATTCATATAAGCAAGGGCAAAAGCCGTCAGCCATGATTGACAGTTTAGATCATTTAAATTACATTTGTATTTTAGTAAAACAATTAACAGATAAGTAAGGTATAAAACACATTAATAATTGCGAAAATATTGATTGTATCTTTTATTTGAGCTAAGATTTAATCTCAGGTTAAGACTATAAAGCAGTTTATAGTAATTAGCGAGTGAAACAATACTATTTTTTTTCAGCAGTGTCTGTGGTTTTTTATTCAATTTCAATGATTTGTAACATAATTTGTAATGAGAATTTTCTTCAATTACATATTTTCGATGTTTGGCAATTTTAATTATTTACAACATAAACGTTTTAATCTTTTATATATTGAAACCTGAAGGCAAGGGCATCAGAGACGTACTTGCAAAGAGTCGTCCAGTTCAATCCGTTCAGAATCTGCAGTACTTCTTCCAGAGATAGAAACGATTTGTTCCAATGGCGCCTTCTGATTTCCTGGAGAATCGGACATTTCCCAATCAAGTGGAATACATCTTCTTTCTCGCGCAGGTTGCGAAGCGTACAGAGTGATGGTAGGTCGAGCTTATTGGGTCTGTAGTTAAGAGGTAGTAATTCCCCTTTTGTTTTAAAAATCAAGCTTATTTGATGGGTGCTGTAGTATTCGAGGAAATAGTTCTGTTCTAAAAGACAATGGTTCAGGCCTTTGTATACCACCCGACTCAATGAGTTAGCGGCTTCCTCCAAAAATCTTGTATGCAATTTTTCATCCAGTTTTACTAGTATACCCTCCAGTGCCGATCTCCACGTGGATCATCCTCCCGTCTAAGAGAAAATTCTACACCTAGTTGTTCGCTTAGTTCTCTTCATTTCGCAAAGAAACCTGATTTGCCTCTAAGCAGGGACAGAAGTACAACTTTTGGTAAGCCGTGATCAGGTTGTTTTATTATTTTCAATACATATTTGAAGCGCAGCCTCAGTGTAACCAGATGTATTAATGGCAATCCCATTATAACATATAGCATATAGGTGGGAGTAATGGTTGGAAGCCTGAAGATATGCTTTATGAAGTACCTTTGCAGCTTTTCCACTTCTTCGTGATTTTCGTAACCACATACCTGACTTCCGTAGCACATTACTGATTGGGCAGTCGCTTCGAAAAGTTTGTACTTGGTGCCAATTGCTACCTCTTTTCTTGGAATAGCATTATTCCAAGCACAGCTAAGAGCTTTTTTAGCATCTTTCACCTTTCCTTGAAGATGGGAACCAAAGGTAAGTGGCGGGGTGAGGCTTATGCTAGGATAGCGGTATTGTTTAACTACCTCCAAGATATTCGATCCTATGTTCCATTTTTCGTCCCTTGTATACCGCCCAGTATAATTACGGAATATCATAACTTTTGATTTAGCAGGGTTTATTTGCAGATTGCATTACAATTATCGCTGAGCCTATTTATCATAAGTTGTAGCATGTTTGGCGTTTCAGCAAGTAAGACTACGTCATCAGCAAAGATCAAGACTTTTATATTAATACTGTTAAGGTTATTCCTCAGGAAGACACTCCAAAAGATCATCGAGAAATAAGGTGAAAAGAATTGGACTTAGTTGGCAACCCTGTTTGACACCCGAGGATGTGATGAACCAATTTGACATTGCCGATCCATCCCATACCGCCGTTCGATTGTTTTTGTACATATTTTCTATTAATCGAAGCATCTTAGTAGATATTCCTATGTTGCTGAGTTTTAGTAGGAGAGCTCTTCTATCCACTGAATGAAACGCTGCACGGAAGTCAATAAAGAAAGAATAGAGTTCCCTACCGCTACCAAGATATGATCTCCCAATATTTGTGAGCACAAAAATATTGTCTATAGTTGAGTAACTCGCCCTGAATCCAGCCTGGTATTCGCTCAACAGCCCATGGGTTTCAACCCATATGGATAGTCGTTCCAAAAAAATGCTAGTTAGAAGCTTTAACAGCGAATTAAGGAATGAGATGCCTCTGTAGTTCCCTGGATCAGTAGGATCACCTTTTTTAAAAATGGGAAATATAATGTTCTTTTGGAAACTAACAGGAACTATTCCTGTGTTGCATATATTTTTAAAACCATCATTCAGAAACTGGATAAAACTGAACGTGGCATTGTTATAGAATTCAAAGGATATTCTATCTTCTCCCGGTGCTTTGTTGTTTTTGCTTTTCCCAATGGCACGTATTACTTCTTCCGACGAAATATCTTTATCTAGTTCTTCTACTTGGATGTTTGGTAGTGCAAAGAAGTGAGAGGTTTTACCAATATCAGCATTCAACAGGGTATTGAAATGTGTTGCTAGGACGCTTGTGTTCATGTTGTTACTAATTATATTTTTGGAGCCATTAAGCAATCTAATCAGCTTCCAGTAGGTTTTTGAATCTTTTGTTTGACCAAGTTTGTTTATTATTCCATGAATAAAGTTCGGTCGTTTCTGGCGCCATAGTTCTTTGTATGATCTGTTGCTTACCTGGAACATTTTTTTTGATAGTTGTGTATTCATGCTCCTATTCTACTACGAATGAGGAGAACAACTTGTAAGATGGCTTGAAGAAATGAATTTGAAGTTCGGGAACTAGTTCTTCAAAAAGAAAGACAGCAGGAAATGGACGTGGATATCACCTAATGGAAAGACAAATAATGAAATAGACCTTATTATGACAAACAGAATCGAAACAATCCAAGACATATCTGTTCTAAACAACGTAAGATTTGACAGTGATCACAGATTAGTCAGAACAGAGATAAAAGTAAGCCACAAGACATTAAGAAGAAATCGTCAGATTTATTATATTCCAAGACTAATACCCGAAGAAAAAATATTAAGCTACAACGAAGCAATAAAGACAAGGATCAACCAGCTTCTAGAATCTTCAAAAATAAATCATGACTTTCAAAATAAGTATGACGAGCTAGAAAACATTATCAAAACCACATCAAAATATTCAATTATGAACGTTAAGACTTCGAAAGAAAAAAATATCAGACGAAACCATGGCCCTTATTTCAAAAAGAGATACTTCACGGACTAAACCACAACTACTTAACCAAGAAAAAACAGAGCTTCATGAGTTAAGAAAACTATAAAATCAGAAATAACGAAAGATATTCAAAAATTTAACGAAATCATGATTAAATATACGCTTAGACAAACTAAGTCAATAAAAAACACAAAGACATTGTTAAACAATCAACAAGAGTGAATAATTAGTCTGAAGAACCAAAACACAGGCAATATACTTAAGGTGGCGCTACAGTCCGGGGTGGACCAGGAAATATAACAAATAGAAAAGACCTTAATGAAAATGCCACTCTATTTTTTGAAAAACAGTTTTCCTTGACCAAGATATCTACAGAAGAAGAAACTATAGATGACACAGATCCCCTATTGACACAAACCCCTATGTTTAACAAAGAAAATATTGAAAGGCCCAGAGACGATATGAAAAAGGACAAATGCACTGGAATTGATGGAATATCAGCAGGGGGTGGCCGTGACGCGATAGTTGTGTGTTCGCCTGTCAACCTCATGGTCACAGGTTCGATCCCTGCCGTAGTCTATGTCTTATTATTTTTCCATTAAAAACCAATTCTAAAAATAAATGTCATACAATGAGTATAAATAAGAGACGGAAATTTCTCCGCATTAGTTCAGCCGCCATCCCTGGAGATAAAATCTGAGACACCAACCACCTACAGTTTCCGAATATCGCGCCACACGTCTTTCCAATCATTCTTTCTCTTCCTTAACCTCACCCTCACGCCCGCGCTGTGTTGAAACATTTAAAGGGTATTCATAATCCCTTGAGCGCGTGTAGATTATAAAAAAAAAAAAAATATGGTAAGAAGTCACTTTCCAGCATCTTAACGAATATGTTCAACACAATAGTACAAACCAAACAAATCTCTAAACAATGGATAGAAACAACTATAACATTAATATATAAAAAAGGCGAGAAGGACGATATGAATAATTATAGACCCATAAGCAACATCTCGACAATTTACAAACCCTTCTCAAAACCGCTGTACAGGACCATCAAGGAAGATTTTAACAACAAACAACCAAGAGAACTGGCTAGCTTTAGAGAGGGTTATTCAACAACAGACCACTTACAGAAGATAAATCAAATAATTGAGAAGTCCATCGAATTTAGACAACCTGTTTACTTTCTATTTATTGACTTTAGTAAAGCATTTGATTCTGTTGAACACGCAATGATATGGACTTCCCTGAAAAACCAAAAAATTAATCCAATTGCCATTGATATAATTAAAACAATATACGAAAACAACACAGCTCGGATAATAACACATAGTTTAGGACGAAAATTTAAGATAACCACTGTTTAGTACAGTCCTAGAAGACATGTTTCAAAAAACGAACTGGAAGACAAAACATGGAATAAATATATGTGGACAAGTTCTTAACAATTTAAGATTTGCTGACGATATAGTTCTTATTTCTTCAAAACCTACACATATACAAGAAATGTTGACGGATCTCACAAGAATATGTATGAATTATTGACTAAGTATAAACGAATCAAAAACTAAAGTCATGACGAATCACATGAGAGATGAAATTAGTCTGGACGAAGGAAAAATCGAATACGTGGAGGACTACATATATTTGGGACAAATAAAATCATTTAAGGACCAAGAAAAAAAAGAAACTGACAGGCGCTTCACAAACGGCTGGAAGCAATTCTGAAGCCTAAAACATATTTTACAATTAGACCAAAGTAAAGAGACACAGAAAAACATCCTAGACTCCGCTATCTTGCCGACTTTAACCTATGGACTTCAAACATTAAGCTTGACTACAAAAACTACAGATCTGCCAAACAAAAATGGAAAGAAAAATCCTTAACATAAGACCCAGCCAAAGAGTAAGAAATGGAGACATCCGAATCAACACTGGAAGAATAGACGTAATAGAAAGAGTAAAAAGACTGAAATGGAGTTGGGCAGGGCACATATCAAGACTACAAGATCAAAGATGGACGAAGATAACAACAATATGGAAATCAGTAGAAACGAGACCAGTAGGACGACCCAAGAAAAGATGGAGTGACGATTTATCCCATATAAATGGAAATTGGTACAATGACGCTAAAAATAGAGATGTATGGACCGCCTTGGGGGATTCTTATGCCAGAAGTTAATTTCGAGAGAAAATCTTTTTTCATTTTTAATTTTCAATTTTTAACTTTAATTTTATTTTTTTTTTTAATTTTATTTAATATTGTAATTTTATTTTAAATGTAATTTTGTTTTTTTTTTTTTATAATTTTACTAAACAATAATTATTGTAAATAAAATAAAAGGCAATAAAAAGCTTATAATAATAATAATAATTCTAAAACTACCTATATAGCAGGGAAAAAGTACAATTAGATGACGACTTTTCCCTAAGCGAAATTTGAGGTAAGATTTTTATATCACGACAAAGCAATACTCTCCCTCTAAAGTTAATAAAAGAATATATGTATTCTACACATGTTTATAGGAAATGTTGCTGAATCCCTTAACTTTCTATAAGCTGAATATCCTTGTAATGAGTTGAGATTTGAGAATTGTTCTTCTGAAGAATTATTTGAAGAATCTTTCTAAGTCTATAGGTACTTGATATTTTTGAGTGTGCTTCAATTTAGAAAATTAAAGTTTAATCTACTTGTTTTGCACAACCAATAAATGGCATTTATATATGTTTATTATTATTTTCAGGACTCTATTTATATATGCTGGTCGTTAAGACCTTTTCCGGTGATAACATTCGTTTTAATATCTATGCACTCATAGGATGGGGTAAGTATCACCGATTTTTTACGTTTTTATTTTGTGTACGTGCATACTATGTGTTATCCTTTAAGAAATTTCACTTTAAATGAAAAGGAAAGGAAATTGATTTTGAACTAACTTCCGTTTGTGTCCAGAGAGTACGTTGAGTACCCATAGGGTATCTATATGTACAGAACATGGATCCTGTGACATTTGATTTCGATTCCTTGTTTTTGCTTTAAATTATTAATTAAATGTTTGTGTTTCCTCCTACAGGGGGGCCAGCTGTGTTTGTGACTATTTGGTCGATAGCAAAAGGCGTTACCACTTCATTCACGAGTGCACAGGTAAACATTTATTTAAAGAAAATATTAAATGAAACCCGATAACCGGAACTCATAATGATTTTTTTTTTAACGAAAAAATGATTTTGTATAAGGTTGCTGATAAATATTTGTTTTAATTTTGTTTTAATGTTTTTTTTTTTTGTAGGTCGATATTGGATGTCCATGGATGCATGAAACAGTTGTCGATTGGATATTCCAGGGACCAGTCTGTGTGGTACTTATAATGAACTTGATTTTTTTGCTGCGAATAATGTGGGTAAGGTTGTTTATTATTCTGTCATTTTACAACAGTACATGTTTTTGGTTTTTGAGAGGTTATCGCTTTTTTATATTATTATGTCTGTCAATAAAAATCTATATTAAATTTTTACTTAACATAAAACTGATTTCGGTTAACGGGTGCTCAAAGTAAGCGGCTCTAAAAAAAAAATAAGAAAACAAATAAAACACAATAAATTTCACCCAATACATACTTATAATCTACACCTACTTGTGTAGACAGAAGTGTGTAAAATAATAAAATGTTGTATTTCAAAATACGGCCTATGGCTCCGGTTTTAGAAAGTGAGCTGACACCCATATTAGATACCAATATTTTGATAGTCCCGCAAGAAGGGAAACCATAATTTTTTTAAAGGAGCAGTGTTGTTAGATTATTATGCTATTCTTTAATTAATGTTTTCTTACTAATGTACTTAAAAAATAATTGTTGTACAATTTTTACACGAATTTTATGAATTTTTATATCATTGCTAGTAGATTAGGTTAAGGTTAGGAGGGGCTTGCACAGCTCAAAGGCTGCTGCGTATTCGGGGTCTTATTGTTTCATTGTGATCCCCTTTCACACAGAAATGCCTTTAACTAATATTTCCTGTCATTTACGAACCAGCCCCTTACTCTCCATATATTTTTTTCATATTTAGCATTTGTACCTGACCTCAACTAGGCCGTCCTGTTCATCGACAAACCTGTTTCCAAAGAGTTAGAGGCGATTTGTTTATAGATTTGGACAGTCGTAGAGCAGGTATTTAATGGTTTCTGTTTCGTCAACATCTTGACATCTCCGATTGTACGATTTAAATACACCAAATTTCAAAACGGGTTACTTTAAGTTTTCAACCGTAATCATCAATTTTTCTGAAAAGAATCGAAAATTTGCATTCTTAGCAAGATTTGATCTATAGTACGCATACTAGCAAGATTTGAAATTTCTCTAACGTCAAATTCTAATCTTCCATTTTATCTTTATGAAAATCGGATTTAAAGTTTCGTTTTTATATTTACAGTGGTCACATAATATAATTCGAATTATTTTTTGACAACTAACACGTAAATAAATAAAATGTACGACTGGATGGTACGAACTTGCTCTTGTAACTAACAACTTTAGTGTAGCTAACTACTGACGCTGCTAGTAAGAATAGGTTCCTTTGCAGGATTAAAGCCGATGTAGGTAAGATTACCTTGATTCTTAATATACTGAATTTTGGAATACATATGATTCAAGGAATGGTTACATAGGATTTGAATTGTAAAAATTAAGAGGGTAATATGTACCTACATATATATAGAGAACCTATGTATATAGACATATACATACAGAAATATGTATAAATGAAAGTGAATGCTGTATAAGTGGGTAAAAATCGTTTTTACTTATAAATACTGCCAAAACCATAACTTTAATGGGTTTTTCGAAAAAACCAAGAACACCGTAAGATGCCGGGGATCAATGAAAATTGTATAAAAAAGTATGTCGAAAATTGTATTGGATTTTGATGAAATCCGTTTTTTTTATTTTAGTTTTTTGAGTTTATTAATATACATGTGACTGTAAAATTTAAAATTCTTTTTTTTTTGAAAAAAAAGAAGTTAAATTAATTTTAAATATAAAAAAAAGTTATTTACAATTTTAATATGCAGAATTAGTTTGACCATCTTCTCAGATATAAAATTTGACAGAAATCCAATAGACCGTTACCGAGAAAGGCAAACATTTTAAAAACCGTTATATGAAAAGTACCGTAGACTTTTCCCGTATACCTACTTAATTTATACTAAATGATAACTATTACCAACAAAAAAATTATAAAACATTTTTATCAAAATCGTTGGAGCCGTTTTCGAGAAAAATAAGATTTTCCTTCAAGGTCATATGGCAGTTACCGTTATTCGTAGGCCTAATAATAAAATTGCAATTTCCCCTCTGAGGAATGCCAAAATAATCACACATACTAAATTTGTGTACGCCGTTTAAGCTGCAGCTCGTTATATATACAGACGGACTGACTGACAGACAGACATTTTTTGTCGATCACTTTTTTAGGATGCTCTATGATCGTAATGTCATATTTTATCGTTAGAATTTTTTTAAAGAATGCATAAAACCTGCATAACTTGTACGTGTAATCGCAAATTAAAGCAACATTCCCAATCTTGCTTTCTAATAGCGCACGAAAATTCGTGTTTTCTTGTTGACAATGTATAAAGAGAGAACAAAATTCACACTTCATATGAGTTAAACAGTATTGAAATATTGGAACCAAAGCTGAACCACGAATGTACGATTGTTAATCCAGTTCAACAAACATTAATTAATGTCAATGAAATTATAAAAATTCAGATTGAATTTTTATTTTTCGAAATCAGAAAAATTACCTATTTTAGTTATGCATTCGTCGAAAAAAAAAGTTTTGAAATAACAATCAAACATTACATTACGATGATAGCGAAGACGAAAAAGGATGGTCTAAAAATTCTGTCCGTCTGTCAGTCTGTCAGTCTGTCAGTCTGTCAGTCTGTCAGTCTGTCAGTCTGTCAGTCTGTCAGTCTGTCAGTCTGTCAGTCTGTCAGTCTGTCAGTCTGTCAGTCTGTCAGTCTGTCAGTCTGTCAGTCTGTCAGTCTGTCAGTCTGTCAGTCTGTCAGTATGTCAGTCTGTCAGTCTGTCAGTCTGTCAGTCTGTCAGTCTGTCAGTCTGTCAGTCTGTCAGTCTGTCAGTCTGTCAGTCTGTCAGTCTGTCAGTCTGTCAGTCTGTCAGTCTGTCAGTCTGTCAGTCTGTCAGTCTGTCAGTCTGTCAGTCTGTCAGTCTGTCAGTCTGTCAGTCTGTCAGTCTGTCAGTCTGTCAGTCTGTCAGTCTGTCAGTCTGTCAGTCTGTCAGTCTGTCAGTCTGTCAGTCTGTCAGTCTGTCAGTCTGTCAGTCTGTCAGTCTGTCAGTCTGTCAGTCTGTCAGTCTGTCAGTCTGTCAGTCTGTCAGTCTGTCAGTCTGTCAGTCTGTCAGTCTGTCAGTCTGTCAGTCTGTCAGTCTGTCAGTCTGTCAGTCTGTCAGTCTGTCAGTCTGTCAGTCTGTCAGTCTGCCTGTATATGTATGTATAGAAACCTACAGCCCAAACGGGTGGGCCGAATTGCTCGAAACTTGGTCTATGGAGTTTTTTTTAGGTATTGTGCAGAGGGGAAATTGAAACTTTTTTTAGCTCAAAAAATAACGGTACCTGCCATATAACCGTTACGTTAAAGCCTATTTTTCACGGAACTGGCTATAACGATTTTGATTAAAAAAGTCAGTGCAGCTTTTTAGATACGACCGATCATATGGTTGAAAAAAAAATTTAAATGTCTAAAAACGCTACTTTCCATAGGACCGTTTTTTTTTGCTTTCGACTATCTTATAAACGGCTTACCCGATTCTTTCGAGATTTCATACATATATAGCCTTAGGTTGCCCAATTTATACTGCCTACCAATATTTTTAATTAGTATTTGTTTGTACGAGTATTTTGAAAAAAAAAAATATATTTTGAAAACTGCTAATTAAATTTTTTTCAAAAATTATATTTATAATGTATTTGCTGAATACCTATGAATTGGCGTTTTTGAATTTCTTTTTTAATTTTTTTCAAAAAGGTTAAAAAAAAACTTTTTTTCTCAAAAACCGCTCCACAGATTTTTAATTTTTTTTTCTCATAAATTCAAATTTATCCAAGAAATAAAATGGCGTACTTTTTTTTGAGCTCAAATTAGCTTAAGTATTTATTTCAGAATTTTCAATTATTTTTTCTTTGATTAATCCGATTTAATTTTTTGTTTTTAAGTTTATATTATTAAATATTTAAGATTGTCATACCAATTTTTTTTAGAAAAAAATTAAAGAAACTTTGTGTACAACAAATAAAGTAAAAAATGACTTTAAATATATATTTAGATTTTAAATGGAAATCTTTTGCATACGATGTGTTCGAACATACTCGTAAGAGCAAGTTAGTGAGATCAAGTTGTGTATTTTATTTTTATAAAAATCGTTGGAGCCGTTTTTGAGAAAAATAAGATTTCTGTTTTGGGCCAAAAAAATGTATGGGAGCTACTGTTATTTGTCGTTTAAAAAAAATTAAAAAAACGCGTGGGCATATTACCGGAAAAACAATATGTACCAAATTCGAAGCAAATCTATCTAACCGTTTCGGCTGTAGACGCGAGGACAAAAAGATAGACTGACATACAGACAGACAGACGGAATTGGACGACTCACTTTTTTGGTGTTCTCTATGATCGTAATGTCATATTTGATTGTTAGAATTTTTTTTGCACGAATCCATAACTTGCCTTATAGTAGATAAATTAAAGATTGTATTTAATTAACTAAGACACAAATTATTTATTTATTGCTCAAATGTACATTTCGGAAGCTATGCTTCCATCGTCAGTAAGCTCTATTTAAATAATAAATTAAA
Source organism: Philhelius pedissequus (assembly GCA_910595825.1). Taxonomy (NCBI): domain Eukaryota; kingdom Metazoa; phylum Arthropoda; class Insecta; order Diptera; family Syrphidae; genus Philhelius; species Philhelius pedissequus. The sequence continues at coordinate 70,303,736 of OU343160.1, read as the reverse complement.
TTATTTAATTGATGTTTTAGTTAATTAAATAAAATCTTAAATTTATTAAAATAAAAAAAAAAAGGTTAAGAATCTCCACTATCAAATTAATTATAGTAGATACCTATAATCGCAAGTAAAAATATATCTATTAAAAGAACATTTTCTCCTCTTATAAATTCTCACTAAAAGAGGTCCTGATAGGTATCTTCTAATAATACATATTTCCTCGTGGGGCTTTTGAATATGTTTAACGCTTATTTACTTTAAGTCTGATGTTCATTGTTTAAGTAAATGCCAACATTTTAATACAATCTTGTATTCATTTTACTACTTCAGGACTTACATGGTCTTTTACAATTTTTTTTTCTATGAAGCATTTAAGGATTTTTATTAATTTTGTATTTTATAATAATATTTTACCACGCCAAAAGGCTTAAAAATGTACATCACTGAAATATGTACTGGTAATGTGTATAGTTGAACGTACTTTAAGAATATTAAAGAATTGTCTTTCCAAGGAAACAAGGAAATTCCCATTTTCGTTGGAAATGGATGCTGTTATTAAGGCATCCGGAATAAGCTAATAAAATATTCACTTGTACGCAGCCTTCGCAAATTGAATTCCAGTTAGATACAAGTCAACTCAGACGCAGCTGTACTATGTTTCTCTAAGTTGAATGGAAATCCACAGAAAGCTCCTGTGAAACACAATAGGTAGCAAGGCAATAGATTTCATCCCTAACAATCACATAGGTATATCCTATACTCGTACTAAATTCCTAAGGTTCAATTGAAACAAAACAAAGAATCATTTCTGGCAGAAGTTTTAAACGAAATAATTTTCAGTTTCATGCAAACAATGGAATTCCTGGTTTCTATTTCAACGTGAAACCAACTTCTAATGTATTTTAATTGTTCTATGAAGCATTCTTTGTATGTGTTTTCATATACTACCTACCTACAATAGAACGCGTATGCAAAATTAACCACATATGTCTTTAGATGATAGGGAATGGCAGGAACTTATTGCAAAGTTTTCATTACGATATATCCTGGATGTAAGTAATTATACTTTTCTCCAGGTAACTAAGGAATGGATGTACGGGGTTTCCTTCCTTCAACAGGCGATATAAATACGCCCTCTACTGTGCAGAGTTTCTTCATGTCTTCATGAGTTTGTGTTGTCCTTTATGACCGCATGTGGAGAGCTTTAGTCATCCTTTTAGACAAAAAGTGTCAAGTCTCCCACTTACTATTATACAAAAACATTCCTCTCATATTTCTAACATACGTCAGTCATCCTTCTAACGTGTTGATGAAGAGCATAAGTAAGCGTCGGTATGATAAGCAAGGTAAAGTCGGTACAGCGTATAAAGTAAAGTAACATGAAGATTTGAAATCGCGCAATGATGGAATATTGTTGCACGGGAGAAGCACTGTTGAAAATTTATACGTATACAAGAGCTATGTCTGCATTGAGATGAAAGATACTTTAAATTACATCATCTCATTAATAAGTCTTAGTATAATGATAAAATGTTGAAAACTTGAAGACGTCTCAAGGTGTGTGGAGCTCAGCTGCAATTTTAATGGCGTTATACGCATAATTTTACTTTAAATGTAAGTAAGTAAAGATGAGTAGAACAAGGGTGTGAAATAATGCGATTTTCTGTGGTATCGCCCTCTTTTGTTTATTTACTTATCACTGATGTACATACCTATATATATGAAATCATATAAGCCCTGCTAGTATGTAGCTATAGCTTGTCTGAAATGAAATTATTTTTATACATCTTTGAAATTGATGAGAATGGTGAGAAGAATAATGTGGTTTTGTTTATTTTTCTTTTACATTAGGGGAAGATATAATATGATTTATGTAAGAACAAAAATAATCTAATGGACCGATTAAATGATCAATTTTTAGAAAATTGTACCTCATCAGTCATTTAAAATTGCCATTGTGCAATTAAAGGGTATGTTATGGTAAGATTTACGACAAAAAAAGACATTCCTAAATTGGGTCTTAAAATTTTTCTTCTGATTATAATGTTTGGTCATTACTACTTTCATTTGTCTAATTCTATGTAGCCGTTTTCACTTTCATGAAGTTACAAATTCTACGTTACCAAACAATCAATCGGCATATCAATTTCCACTACACATCGCATTAATTGACGCGTTAACTGCCACCTCAGCTTAAATTGAATTTTCAAATTCAAAACGCTTTTACTGATAAACAGCAGGTATGCATAGGATCGTCAGTGAGCAGACACGTGACCATACGATTTACAGTGAAAGCACAACATCATCATCAATTCAAGCAACATGCCATATTACTTACATGAGATGAGTTCTTCTGCACCCTTTACAATTCACACTTTCATGTTACTGAAAATATATCAAGAGGAGATAACATTTGCGATGGAAAGGTATGAACTTCTGCCACCCAAGATACCAATCTAATGTACATCAGGGAGTGTCTAAAAGCATACTACTGACTGAGTGCGTGACGCACTACTTAGGGGTTTGGCAGTTTATACCCTAGTGCCCTAAATCTTGTGCCTTTGGTTTCAACCAGGGCCGGGGACCCTATCCCACGAAATTTGTGCCTGTGGTTTCGACCAGGGCAGGGGACCCTATCCTATCCCGCTTTCCGCTATCACAATCTGCTTGTGATAGTTTGTTGCTTTCGTGAAAGTGAATGTTTGTTTTTTACCCGAATTGGCGAGCCAAATTGTTTTTTGGGGGAAGGGTAACATTGTGATGGCATATCATAGCAACAGTAGTAGCAATAGTTTTCTTAGACAACAGTTTTCTTGGACACCAGTATATTGGGTGATTCCTTAGCGGTTTTAAATGATTTTAACTCCCTCCATGATCATCTGTCCCGCTAAAAAAAACCCACATGAACAAATCATATGCAGCATACATTTGCATGGTGTATTTAGTTTCTCAACAATGGCCGTACAAAATTGAACTGCTCCTCCGAAACGTGAGCTAAATTACGAAAGAATTCAATTGATAAAGTCAATATGCCACCTTATAGTCTATTTTATTTCGTTTCGGCTATATAGCCATCATCAGAAAATTCGACCTTTATATAAATTTTTAATATAATTACTGAAATTTTTTAAAAATAAAATAAACAATAAAAACAAATTTCAATTTAAATTTCTACAAATTTTAACAAGTGAAGAGTCAACAAATCCACAATTATCAATTAGTGCTACGTCATGTAATTTGTGAATATAGATTGCGACTTCCATATGCTTAATTGTCTGTATCCTTGCATTTCTTTTAATAAGGATATGCTATCAGTCATCACTCCATGTTGTTTCTGGTTTCTTCTTAATTTACCCATTGCATTATTTTCTTGGTGTATATGTTTGCTAAAAGCCGTTTTTTGAGCCTTATTTTGTATATCCGGTTGATGGGCTCTAAATCTTTTCTTGAGAGAACGTGAGGTTTGACCTAAAAATACTGCATTACATCCACTACAGTTTAGCTTGTAGATTCCTGATTTGTCAAGTTGTTTTTTTTTTGTTTTGTGCTTTTTACTGACTTTATCAATTTAATTTAATAGCGAGTTTCATTAAAGAAAAGATCTGCTCTTTCCGACAAAAGATTTCCTTTTTTTTTAATTTGCTCCAACAAAAAGAGCAAATCTAGACCAAATCTTAAAACGAAAGGTTGGATCTCTGATGGGTTGGCAGATTTGATATGAATGCACACATAGATGTAAAAGTCTTCTGTCAATTGTCAAATAGAAAATATTTTGTAATTAATTTGTTGTGAACTAGTGCCAATCCGTGCTAAATAATAAAGAAATAATGGACGAAGAAGTTAATAATTTTTATTTTATAAATTCAGTGGAGTTTTTGATTGCTTCGTCTTCCTCGTCATCTGATAATGAAGATGTATTTTTTTTTCAGAAATGTGCGTGAGTCATTCACAACTATTACAATTAAATCTGAAAAAAAAGTTTAATTGAAAAGAACAAATCTGGATTTTGAGATGACTACTTTGAAATTTGAATGAAACTCGCTATAATCCTTTTAAGCAAATATCGCAGAATTGTGGCATGGTACTGATTTCGGTAGGAAATTTCCATTAAAGTTAATTGCCTCAGTTCTAATAATTCTACATCGCAAAAAAAAATCCTCAACGAACCCCATTTAGCAGCTATTCTGGATAAAAGAATTAACGAAAATAAACTCAAACCTCAAAGTGGCAAATATGACACCCGTTTACGCACAAATCACTTTCAAACAACACTTTCAGTTGCGTGGTGTGACGAACCGAAAAGTGCTCTCTGAAATTTTGCTTTCTTGAAAGTAAAAAGTCCCTTTCAGAAAGCACTTTCTTTTCATTGTGTTACAGCACCTTAAAGAACACCATAGAAACATTTCAGGAAATATTGTTGAATAACGTTTCTGAAATGTTTCCAATTTGCTTAAGAAACATTTCAGAAATGTTTCTGTTTCTGAAATGCTTCTCCATAGTTACCAATTTATGGAGATGAAAAATGATGTGAAATTCTGCTTCATTGAACATTCGCAGTAGCCAAGGGTAGACGAATGTATGTACTTAAAACGACGTGTCGCACTGACCACCTTGGCCATTCTTAAATTGGAGATCTTACTGCCTATATATTCTCTGGAGTTCTGATGGGGGTAAAGACTCGATTTCTTCATCTTGTCAAACTCACGTCTTATCAGAAATTAGTGACCCATTTCCGTCCAACTCGCGTTTACATTACCTAAAGGATTTGGATTTTTTTGTATTAAAATGGTAGTATCGATATTAGCTCGTCACAAAATTAATAGGCCCTAGCGTGGTAGCCGTCGAAGCGGAGAATTCTCCGAAATCGTCCAAATCGGAGAATATTTAATTCGAGGTAATCTTCCGACAGCTGTGCGGAACATTTCTCCGACAAATCGGAAAATGTTCCGCTCCGACGTTTACCTCGATAGGGCAGAATGACACATGGGTTAAAATGTGCTAGAAGCCAAGGGTTAAAAAAATAATCAAGCAAGCCCTAAATAACTGTAGCTGAATATAAACAAAGCCAGAGGAAAATTACGTAGAAATAATCAGCTTTATTTTCATTTTACACCCACAAAAATGTAACAGCTTCCCCTTGGGTTGACTTTGTTTTATAATTTGACATTAACGGCTTAATTTACATTTCCGTTTTTTTACATAATGTTTTGTTTGCATACATAGCTGTTTGCCTTACAAATAAATTAAAATTATTAATTTTGCAACTTCACAGGAATTTGTAACAATTAAATCACCATGCATATTTTTTCTTCTCATAATACGAGTACACATCCATAGATGTGTATATGTATGTATTAGCAATTAATGAAACATGAAATGCTGTATCAGTGTTTTTTTTTTTTTTTAATTTTTAATATGTAAAGAGGGATATTTATTATAATTTTCCAACGTGCGTCGTCGTCATCTTTGTCGTCCTGAAATTAGCATTCACCACACGTCCTTGTTGGTTTTTAATTAGTGTTAATTTGAAATTTCCATTAGGAGCAAATTCAAAGTCAGCAGTTTGAGCACCTGTTAATTGCAGTCTTTCAGTCGACTTATTAAATTTTAATTGTAATCTTTTGACATTTTCAAATTTCATAAAACTAAATATACATATGCATACATAACTAAACTATCCATGCTGTAATATAGCTCTTTGTTCTAAATGCAAAACTGAGAGTAAGAATATTGTAGCAATTTGAATCTGAGCTAAGAGAATCCTTTTTTGAGAGAAAAAGCCATTAATTATAAAACAGTTTCAGTAAATTGCCTTTGTTTTTTTTTTGTTTCCTTTGTTTCATGTGGTTTCAGGTGCTTATAACAAAATTACGATCTGCAAATACCGTGGAGACTCGGCAGTACCGAAAAGCAGCTAAGGCTCTTCTCGTCCTTATACCTCTGTTTGGTATAACTTATCTGGTTGTTCTCGCAGGACCAAATGAAAAAGGCGTTATGAGCAATATATTCGCCATTATTCGTGCAGTGCTCCTCAGTACGCAGGTAAGTTGCTATGGCTTGAAGATTTATTTTAATTTCTGCCCTGGGGAAATGCAACAACTAACTTGATTTTTCTTTTGTTTCTTGTTTTTTTTTTTTTTTGTGGTAAATTTTTCTCGTGAATGGTCTGCTGAATTAACATGGCTGGATGGCTGGGTTTTGTGATAATGGATACAAATTATTTAGGGATTTTCAGTTTCGTTATTTTATTGTTTCTTAAATTCAGAAGTTCGAACTGCTTTGCGGCATTATATATCAAGGTGGCAAGATGAACGAAACATTCGAATAGGACAGCTGAGGCAGAGCCGGAGGTGAGTTTAAAATGAAAATTCAGTTTTAATGTTTTGAATGAGAGTTTTTTTTGGTTCGTTTTTGTTTGAATTTGCTTAGCACTGAAGTTCAACAACGATTTTTTTTAGCATGTTTTAAATTTTATTACAAAAATTGATCAATCATCATTTTGAATAATAAAATATTTTCGTCACGATGGTTAATTTATCTGTGAAATGAAAATCAAAAATCACTCACTATGTATTTCATAGGCATTCGGTAACGACAAGAGTAAATGAATTTTGATGATTCGAACTTTACGATATCGACATTTTGGATATTTCATATAAACGCGCAGAGCCTAAAGCCCAGTAACTTACATATTAATTTCATTGTTTCCAAAGCTAATTCTTTACTCGGATTCATCAAAAGAAATTCAGTAGAGTTTAAAGACCCTTATACGCTTAAATCTTTATATTGCAGTATTGTGCGTCCTGTTCTTGAGTATAACTGTGTTGTTTGGAGCTCTGCAACTGAGTTTAATAAAAAGAGAATTGAAAATGTTCAAACAAAATTTCTCAGATTTGCCCATCGGAATTTTTTTGAAAATAATGTAGCAGGCTTTCATCATGCTTATAATTCGAAATGCCTATTATTTGTAATACATACTCTCGAGGCGTGAAGAAAAAATGTATAGTGTCATGTTTATTCGTGATATTTTGACTTCAACTGTTGATTGTGAGAGTTTGCTTAACTGCTTGAATCTGTATGCTCCATCGATTTCATTATGAGCCAGACCGTTATTGGCAATTGATTCCCATCATACACTTTATGAACAGCGAGAATCAATTTCGGCAAGTTTTAATTTATTTAATATGTTTTATTCTACTTTGGATATATCAATGTCTAGAAACTTATTTAAAAGTCGATTATTAGCTTTACTCAAAAATTTTATTATTTGTTTCTTCCATTTTTTTTTTTAATTTTATATAAATATGTAATATGTATTTATAAACTCAATTGTTATTAGATACTTAATTTGAAATCTGTTGAATGTAAATTCGTAGATTGGTTACTTAAATAAACAAGTACTCAGATCGGGAAAAATATTATTTCTCATACAATTTTTTCCCCAGAACAAATTTTATCTGTAATTTTTCCCGACTAGTACTCACCTCAGCGTAAAAGAAAAAAAAATTGTTTCGAACTGTACATACAGAAATCTCCACTTAATTTTTCCAAGACAAATGATGTTCGAATCATTATTTTGCTAGACAAATTAATGTTTTTGTACGTTGTGCCTTCTATCACCTCATAGCGTATCCTCTGTTTAGGTTTAGCAATATTTAAATATATTATGAGTTATATGACCAGAAAAAATTATTGAAAAAAGTGGGTAGGTAAATTAGTTGCAAGAATTTAATCGATTCAACATTTGACAGTAGCGTAGCTATAATGAGAATGAGTACGTACAATGAGGACATACTTTAAATAAAAGTACGAAAATACTTCTGATATTTATTTGGTGTTTTATTATCCAACTATGCGTTTGCATAAATTTGAATAGAAGGGAATTATAAATTAGGGAAAATCAATGTGGTTAAAGCTAAAAGCAATAGGATTTTCTGTGCCAAACTAATGCCGTGCAATTTAGGTTGCATTTAAAAGACCTTAGGTCTTACAGGCATATAGTTAAATTACGAAAAAAAGCTGAGAAAATCGAGAAATGTAATAAATCAGTAAAAAAAACAATATATCGAACCGTGACAAATTAATAATTTTGCATATATAGGCATATTTAATTTACAAAACATAATGTACCTATGTATAATGTATATGGAAAACGGATAGAAACACTCAAACGAACTTGCGTTATTTTTGTTAAATGTTGTTTAATCTTTGGCGTAATTTTTCGCATTCATTGTAAATATGTACTTGAAAATGGATATATTTTTTAAGCATATTTGATATCTACATTACAAATCTTCTTTATAAACACAAAGGTAACTCAACATGAAATTTAGAACAAAGCAAGTTAAACAATGTACATTATTTCTGTTAAAAACAGTCACTAACAATAATAGCATCAGTGAGTGTTCTTATATTCCCTTACTCAAGTTTTCTCAGAGACGCTACTGTTCGCATTGAAATTGTATGTTTATCTCCACAACTTCAAAATTTTGCTTGTGAAAAAATATGTAGAGATAAAATTGGCGTTTGCTAGAACTGAGTACTAGATCTAAAGAATGAATTGGATGAATTTATATACTTGTTTGTGAAGTCTAATATTGATGTTGTTTCTGTTTCCGAGACTTGATTTCAACCAGGTGTATAATGATAACATAGGGTGATGGAGCCAGTGGTCGGCCACCTAACTTTTTTTTAAATTTAGTTGTTCGAGTTTTTGATATAAAATTTAGTTTATCTGATTTTTTGGAATATCTTAAGTTTGAAATTCTTGTCTTTTTGCAGTCAATTTGCCACAAAGAACGAATTATTTCAAAAAAAATTAAATGAAAGTGTGATTCTTATGAAATCGGCCCCCTAAACGCCAGAGATCGGCCACATGAGTTTCCAGTAGTTGGCCTAAATATACAAATTAATATCTTCATACTAAATATGTGTTTATTTCCAATTTTATAGAGTGTAGGTATCCAGAAATCGTTTTAATATTTAATATAAATAGTTCAGTTAATAAAAAATGTGATGGTAAGATTTTATTTTGTCTAAGAACGCCATTTCATATTAGGTTCAAAGACATAGACTTTTTTTTTTAAAAAGTTAATTGATATGAAAAAAATACATATTTCAGGCAAACGTTATTAAACATTGCTTTAGATAAAACAACAAAAAAGTAACTTAAATTTACATTTATACTCATGAAAAAGTTGGTTTTCTAAATATGTTTTCTTGTTTCTGACCCGAAACATTATTGGATATTAATTTAATAATAAAAGCCGTTTTCGATTGCATCTGGCCACTTTCTGACCTACCTAAAACCTACTTGCCGGGTATAGTTTTAACAGAGTAACGAGGCCGCCAGAGGAAGCAACACTAGTTGTACTAAATGCTTTCATTTGCACTGAATACAGAATAGTTAGCATCCTAATGGTTACCTATTGAATACATGAATCGTCTCCCAACGTCTTCGAGGCATCTATTTTTCCTAAATACTATTTTAACTCAGGAATTACTTCGTCACTGTCGATTGTATTGAAAACTTCTAAGATGTTTGAAGAACCCATAGTAGCCAGTCTTCCATCTGAGAATGGGTTATTGAAATTCTCTTTTAAAATGTTTGGACCGTTTTTAACAAACCTGATGATTTTTTGTAAGAGTTCACGCAAATTTGTATTCCTTGGTCGCATTAGGGTCTTTATTAGAATCAATTGTCAGTATAAATTATTATTATTATTTCGGTCTTGTAGATTACTTCTAGGAAACACGAATTGACTATTTCAATTTGAAATTTTTATCTAATTTTGTCCAGTACTGAAGAAAGTGGCTCTTTCATGTAGATAGTGGGCGGTGGGGGCGAGCTCGGGAGAATTGAAAACAAACCCCCCTTTAAATTATTAACAAACAATATTTTTAAAGTTGTATAGTCAAAAACAAAAAAGCTATAAATAAATAAAAACAAATCACAAACTTCATCTACATTAAATAGTTTGGCGATTTAGTTCTTTTTAAAAATCACCTCCACTATTTTTACTTGCGATTATAGGTACTATAAGGCAAGTTATGTATTCGTAAAAAAAAAATTTTCTAACAATTAAACATGACATTACCATCATAGAGAACACCAAAAAAGTGCGTCCCGCAATTCCGCCTGTCTGTCTTCAAGTCTGCAGCCTAAACGGTTCGGTGGACTTGCTTCAAACTTAGTACATATTATTTTTTCGGTAATATGCCCACACGTTTTTTTCATTTTTTTTAAGACAACAAATAAAAGTAGCCCCATACATTTTTTGACCAAAAACAAAAATCTTATTTTTCTCAAAAACGGCTCCACGGCTTTTATAAAAAAAAAATCAGTTCATTAATGAAGGAAAAGGGTACCTTTTGATAATTTTTTTTTGGAAAAAAATAGTTATTTTTGGAACCTCTAGTACAACCATTTTTTGGTTTTCGATTTTCTCGGAAACGGTCAAATTGATTTTTTTGAAATTTTTCACGCAGAAGCTCCTAGAAACTTTAAACACTATTGTATACCAAAATTTTACAAACATTTTTTTTTTTTTTGGAAATAATTTTTTTTTCAAAACTCAAAATTTCGAAAACGACTCAATAGATTTTTTTAAAACTTCGTATTTGGTGGGTTTTTGAAATTATCTTGAATAGTTAAAATAACTATTTTTTTAAAATTAAAAACAACGGTGCCTCCCATACAAATGTCAAAAAACCCTAAAATTTATTTCTCGAAAATGGCTCCAAGAATTTTTATAAAAAAATTTGGTGTTCTTAAATTAGTACAGATCACTTTCAAGTATAAAAATATTGTTTTTGCGTACTTATTAACGGTACTTCCCATAGAACCCCTTTTCATATTTCCGATTTTCTCAATATTGGATGAACCGAATAAAATCTTTTGTTTTTATAAAAATGCTCCCTAAAATTGTTAATAAAACTGCATACGAAAATTTTCAAAAAAAAAACGTTTTTGGATTTTTAAAAAATAAATAATTTTTTTTTTTTGAAAAATCGATTTTTCAAAAACCAGTCACAGAATTTTTTTGAAATTTGAATTTTATATGAATCTTCAATTAATTTTATATGTATATTAATAATATCTTCAAAATGGCGTTTCAAATTTATTTTCTAAAAATACATTTTATACATATAAAATTAATTTATTAAAAAACCGCTCCAAAGATTTTTGATTTTTTTTTATATATTCTTATTTATCCATGAATTCAAATGGCATCTCTGTTTTCCCTCAAACTATAACGACTAAGCAATATAAAACCATTTAATTATGTGTATTATCCATTTATTTCTACCTTATTATTATTCCCTTTTTACGAATTTTTGCCTACGTCACTTAATACAATGTAGGCCCTTATACATTTATATATACATATGTGTCTTTAAAAATCATATGAATCTTATGTATGCATATTGCACCTAAGTGATGAAGTTGTATGTATATAGCCACCTACGTCCTTCATTTTCATTATTATGTACATACATGTTTACATCCTTAGGTTCCATCAATATGTCTATATATGTAGATATATTTTACTCTCCTAACTTACATAATTAAAATCTATAACTTAGGTTTAAAGATACATTTGTAGGTGCCTATATAACTATTCATTTAATCATTAATTCGACAATTCATTACTAATATTCGAGGTAATCTTACCTACACAGGCTTTACACCTGCATAGGATAACTAAAATACACCTAACTAACTAAACCTCAATGGTAACATAAAAGCCTAAATATCTACATAAAAGTTGTTAGCTACAAGAGCAAGTTCGTGCTATCCAGTAGTGCATTTTATTTTTCTATCGAAAAGGCACATTTCAAACGAAAGCGAAAAATTGCTTTTGGTCTCGTCTTAATAAACGCAAAATTTATCAAGCTGTTACTTCCCTACACACTGCCTTTGATGACTTAAACCTACATATTTAACACCATCTTGATAACCTCTATTTTTCCAATGGAATGAAATGGAAGAATGCTAACAAAATTCCCATTCCTAAGAAATCTTAATGTATATGTATAGAGTTCCGATCGATAGCCGCATTAAAAGTTCCTTTTAAAGGTTTCTAAAAAGGCCGTCCTCAAGTAGAACAAAATTATCTGTCGTCCTGCAATGTGCTTAGCACTTATCAGTCTGGTTTTCGTCCGCAACGAAGATGTAAATCCGTCTTACTTCTAGTTACCTATATAATAAGAACTGCTATGGATGAGGACCACATAACACTTCAAGCCCTCCTAGATTTTTTGAAGGCTTTTGACACTGTAAGCCATTCTATTCCTTGAACAAAATTGAAAAATACCTATGAGTTCTTAATCGAATCGTGTCACTTGATACTTTCATATCTTAGTGGAAGGCAACAATGTTTTATCACAAATGGTCGCCCATCCAGCTTTATGAATGTTTCGAAAGTTGTGCCACAAGGCTCTATACTTGGACCAATTCTTTTCTCACCATATATCAATGAATTTGCACTTGTAGTAAAGAACTGCTAAACAAACTTGTATGCCGATAATGTTTACTTGCGCCCTTCACTTTCCGAAGTAAAAATACGACGGAAAAAGTTAAAAATTTTAAATGTTTCATTAAGGACGTTTTTTTTCTAAATTCGTATCATTGGCAAACCAATGACTAATAGCTTAACTAGTATTTTTCGAGATTTTGACCAGAAAGAAAAAACCTTTTCTAAAAGTAGTGAAATAACACAAAAAAATCAAAAACATAATCGATTTAAGTTTCTAACACATTTTATTTCTATATATATATTTCTATTTCTAAAAACATATGTCAAAGTCAAACAACCCTGTTTATGAACTCATTTATTCGAAAAATTCGTTTTATTTTTATTTTTGTTTAATTTTTTTGTGATTTTAGATAGAAGTTCTTGCATTTGTCATTTGTTTATCAAAAAACACTGCAATTGTATTCTTGCTAATAGTTTAAGCCATTGAAAAATCCATAACACAGTTTCCCAAATGCTTCTCCAATTAAAGAACATTTTGTTTATGTATCTTAAAACTATTCGTTAGCTATTCGAGCCTTAATACATCTGATACTAACCTAAAATATACTGCTTAGTTTTATTTTTAATTGAATTTGTTGAATTTTAAAATGCATGTGGTCGTAATGAACTCGAGCCTGACTGCTTGAAATATTTATTCACATCTTATTTTCAAAAACTTTTGATTATGTCTTAAAATACATACAATAATTTTCTAGATAACCAATAATGGAAGTGCAAATAACGACCCAACCTCAAGTAAGGCAACATTTCATTTTTGTTTCTTACCAACTAACTCAAACAAATATTACAACCATAATTTGTTACTAAACGTGCTTGATAAAATTTATTTAGAAATGTCGTTGTTATATCCTTTTATCATTTATAAATTTAGAGTTGTTTTAAATATTTAAACTTATCGAAGAGCTTTCATATTTCATTAAAAAATTGCATTGCTTTTACAGTTACATACTCAGAAGAAGTTTTTTTTTCAGTAATACGCTTAGTTAAAAGTAGACAATAATCTTGCTTTTTTATTCATTGCATAAGTTTGTCATAATTAAAATAATCACCAAAAACTTGTTAAACTATCAGAGGCGAAGCGTCCATTAAACTCGATTCCTTACGTCTTACCTTTTGAAAATCTCATCCTTAACAACTTAAGCTTCTGACAACATGAATCTAGTTTAACCCTACACCTGTACACGCTGTCAACATTAGTATAACAACCCTTCTTTCAGTGCTTCTCTATAAACATGTTTGCTTTTCAACTCCTAAGCAAACATTAAACAAAAACTATACCAGCAACAAAATAAAACGCAATGTCTCGAGTTATAAAGTTTCTGGCTGGATAGAACAAATTTGTTTTCTTTCATCTCCTTTCATATACTGTTCAATGCATTTGATATTTCTCTGTTCAATACACGGTTTCTTATGTAAGAAAATAACCCGGTTGTTCATCGACTTTGTTTTGGTGATATTGTAAGTATCCCTCCTGCTATTCATTCTGAAAAAGAGTCTGAGCATATGAATCATATGTGTTGCTTATAGTCTGGTACTACACTTTGAAACTAGATGCTTGGTCTGGTATTACACGTTGAAACTAGACAACGTAAGTGCAAGAGGGAAAGACAATTCGAAAATATGAGACGAAAAATAACTGCCGTGTGTCGCATGGGGAAATTTTCGTTGCAACAATTTGACGTCTTATCTTTCGAATTTTTTTTCTCTCTTGCACTTATACATTATTCAAAAGTCGTATGCATCTAGATTCAATGTGTAATACCAGACATGCGACTTTTCGAACATCTGCCGTTGCATGAATAAATACCCTTAATTGTTTATTCGGCAAAATGGCGAAAATAATTTAGAAAATTATTGTGGCGGAACATATGCAAATCATACTTTAAACAGTGTTGGGGTATTTCGTCATTTACCCTTAGAAAATTGAAAAATAAGTCGAATAAACCTAATTTTTTATGAAAACATTTATTTCAATGCCCCCAACATGTCCTTAAAAATATTCTTAATTTTATCATTAATCTTCATTTTAAAAAAAATTAAATTCAAGTGGTATTGTCCCCTATTTTTTTTTTTATTTCTTGAAAATTGTCTATTTACGAGGAGACTTATCAGCACAAAAATGAAAACTTATAAGCTTTTACAGAAAAATTATGAAATGATTTTTACTTGCGTCGAAAAAGTTTTGAGATAACAATCACACATGACATTACGATGATAGCGAAGTCGAAAAAAAGATGGTCTAAAAATTCTGTTGGCCTGTCTGTCTGTCTCTCAGTCTTTTTTGTATGTATGGCACATACAGCCCAAACGTGTGGGCCGAATTGCTTCAAACTTGTTATATAGAGTTTTTTAGTTATTGTACAGAGGGGAAATTAAAATGTTTTTTTTAGCTCAAAAAATAACGGTACCTGCCACATAACTGTTACATAAAATCCTATTTTTCTCGGAAACAGCTCTAACGATTTTTATTTTAAAAAAAACCAGTACAGTTTGTACGCTACGACCAATCATATGGTTGGTCAAAAATATTTTAAAATGTCCAGAAACGGCACTTCCATAGGACCTTTTTTTTTGCTTTCGACTATCTCATAAATGACTTAATCGATTCTTTCGAAATTTCACACAGGTATAGGTTTAGGTTGCCCAATTCATACTGCGTACCAATATTTTCAATAAATATTTTTGTTGTGTTTTAAAAGCATTTAAAAAAAACTTTAAAAAGTTATATTTTGAAATTTTTTAAAAAAAATTTTAGTAATATGTATTTGCTGAATATCTATGAATTGGAGATTTTGAACTTTTTTTTGAAAAAAAATTTCAAAAAGCTTAAAAAAAAACAATTTTTCTCAAAAACTGCTCCACAGATTTAAAAAAAAATTCTCATAAATTCAAAATTATCCAAGAAATAAAATGGTGTACTTTTTTTTTGAACTCAAATTAGTTTAAGTATTTATTTAGAATTTTGAATTATATTTTCTTTGATTAAGCCGCTGTAATATTTTGTTTTTAAGCTTATATTATAATATTTAGGATTGTACTTCCACTTTTTTGTAGAAAATATTAAAGAAATTTTGTATATATACAAAATTAAGTAAAAATCGACTTTAAAAATAACGGGTTATCCATTTTGCGGTTTCGAAAGTATAGGGCTGGAATTCGACACCTGTCAAACTAAGTTGTTAAACCAATTTTTTTTTAGTTGAAAGTCTGACATTTACGAAAATGTATCGCTTAGCTATCGCACAACGCATACAAATTGTTAAAACCTATTACAAATGGTGATTCTGCCACAGCCACATATCGTGTTTTAAGAGGAGATTATGGTTTACATAATCGTCCAACTACGCAAGCAATGGCAACATTGTGAAGAAATTTGAAGAGACTAGATTGGTTACAGATATTGTAAGGCCTGTGCATCATCGTTTCGCTCGTACCACTGAAAATATCGCTGCTGTAAGTGAAAGTGTTGCCGAAGACCCGAATGTGTTGATTCCTCGTCTTTCTGAGGTATTAAGACTGTCTTACGGCACATTATGGCGTATTTTGCATTTGGATCTACACCTACATCCATATAAAGTCCAGCTCACACAACAACTGAAGTCAGCTGACCATTCACAACGTCGTAGATACGTCGAATGCGTGCTTGACGGTGACTTTTCGAACAAAATTTTCTTCAGCGACGAAGCACATTTCTCACTCGGTAGGTATGTTAATAAACAAAATTGTCGTAGTTGGGGTTCTGAGAATCCTCAAGTAATTGAAGAGAGGCCATTACATCCACAAGAAGTCACTGTTTGGGGCGCTCTTTGGTCCGGAGGTGTGATTGGGCCTTACTTTTTCGAAAACGACGATGGAACGACTGTCACCGTCAATTCGGAGCGTTATGGTCATGTAATAACCGACTTTTTTTGCCTGCTATTGAAGAATACGACTTGAAGAATATGTCGTTTCAACAAGACGGTGCCACATGCATGCCACACAACTCGAGCGAATATGGCTTTTTTGCAAGAGACATTTCCTGGCCGCGTAATTTCTCGTCGTGGCAATATCAACTGGCCACCAAGATCATGCGATTTGACACCGCTGGACATTTTTTTGTGAGGCTACGCGAAATACCGTGCTTATGCAGATAAACCTTTAACTCTTGAGCACTTGAAAACCAACATTCCTCAAGTTATGGCTGAGATACCGCCCAATATGTGTCAAAAAGTGGTCGAAAATTACCTCAAAAGAATCGATGCTTGCAACAATTCGCTTGGTGGTCATTTAAATGATGTAGTGTTTCACACATAATGCCAATGTTCAAACTTTATAATAAAAAAGAAATATCATGAAGAAAAATATTTTATATGTGTTTTATTTACATTTACTTTTGAAACCGCAAAATGGATAAACCATTATATAAAACACTTCGTCTCGCCCCAATTTAACGCCTCCAAATGAACTGCAGAGCTATAATAAAACACAGATAATTCAAATTTCAATATGATTTATTTGAATGGCTTAAAAATAAGGAGAGAGTGATATGATAAACAATATTTTTCGATTTGTTAGCTATCGACGACTTCCTTTTTTTTCACTGCTAGTATTGTCCGTTCACAAATCCAATCGAGATTTTTATAATTTTTTGCAATGCCGGAGAACACTTTACTTTGGTGATGAGTTTCTCCTTCAACGTTGTTAACTCGCATAAATTTGCCCTGAATGATATCAATCCAGTCGAGACAGTAACAGAAATTTGACCATTGCCAAGTTCTTGAGAACAGCCGATGGTTCGCTCTGCAATGCGACTCATATTACTTGTCAATTTCAACTTCTTAACATGGACACATGGCACAAAGACGACGATTTCAAGCATGCATTAAATTCATCAGTAGCAGAAAATTTTTGGGATGACAGGAAGCGTTTGACGAAAATCTCCGCTGAGCAATATCATATCCCCACCAAATCATCCGGAATCACCTTTTAAACCTTCATTGTTAGGTCAACTACCTCCACACCTGGTTTATGGGCCATCGTACTTTCATCTCAAATTATGAATTTGTATTCTCGAATCAATTAAGCAATTAAGACGAATTCTTGGTCATTGTGCGCGTTATTGGCTTGTCAATCTTGGGAAGATTCATCGGAAGGAATGCGCAGTCCGACTGCCTACAAAAAGTGTGGCAGCAATGCCATAGATGCCATAGATGCCATAGATTGCAACTAGCAACGAAAGAGATCTTGGCCGAATTGTTGCCAGAATTAATTAAATGACGAATGTCTTGCATGTCACAGAGAAGCAAAACATATTATTCACACTAATAAAGCAATAACAAACATGTGAGTGCATTTTTGGCTATAACTCCGGTTCTAGGCATCGGACAGCAAACAGATTTCTTATATGCACTCTCCAAACATGTCTTAAGATCTCCTGAAAATTTTATTCAAATCGATCAAGCTAAAAAAAAGATGATAGCGCACAAACATAATTCGGATTGTTCTTTATGTAAAGAAGAGAAGATGTATTACATGCTAGTCAAATTTAAAATTAATTAAAATAAACACAGTTTTAAATAAAATAACACAAAATAAAACAAGAAATTAAGTAAAAAATTGCGGATAGCCAACAATGCACGTCAATCAATAACAAAACCAAGTTGTGTGTCATGTGGTACCGTCTTGTTGAAACCACATATTCTCCAAGTCGTATTCTTTAATAGCAGGCAAAAAAAAAGTCGGTTATCATATGACCATAACGCTGCGAATTGACGGTGACAGTCGTTCCATAGTCGTTTTCGAAGAAGTAAGGTCCAATCACACCTCCGGACCAAAGAGCGCCCCAAACAGTGACTTTTTGTGGATGTAATGGCCTCTCTTCAATTACTTGAGGATTCTCAGAATCCCAAATACGACAATTTTGTTTATTGACATACCTACCGAGTGAGAAATGTGCTTCGACGCTGAAGACAATTTTGTTCGAAAAATCGCCGTCCACCGCCTGTTGTTAAAGCACCCATTCGATGTATCTACGACGTTGTAAATGGTCAGCTGGCCTCAGTTGTTGTGTGAGCTGGACTTTATATGGATGTAGGTGTAGATCCAAATGCAAAATACGCCATAATGTGCCGTAAGACAGTCCTAATTCCTGAGAATGACGAGGAATCGACGCATTCGGGTCTTCGGCAACGCTTTCACTTACAGCAGCGATATTTTCAGTGGTACGAGCGAAACGATGATGCACAGGCCTTACAATATCTGTAACCAATCTAGTCTCTTCAAATTTCTTCACAATGTTGCCATTGCTTGCGTAGTTGGACGATTATGTAAACCATAATCTCCTCTTAAAACACGATATGTGGCTGTGGCAGAATCACCATTTTTGTAGTAGGTTGTAACAATTTGTATGCGTTTTGCGATCCATTTTCGTAAATGTCAGACTTTCAACTGAAAAAAAAAATGGTTTAACAACTTAGTTTGACAGATGTCGAATTCCAGGCCTATACTTTTGAAACCGAGAAATGGATAACCCTTTATTTACGTTTTTTACGTTCTAATTACAGGATTTCCTGAGTTGGCACGATTTTTGGCAGTTTTTTTATTCCAAAAAAAATACCATTTTTCTTAGCAGTTTTTGTGTTTCAAAAATTCTGCTAAAACCACTATTTTAGCAGGATTTGAAAATTTTCATTGGTCACACTGATCGTACTAAATCCATATGCCACTTTGACGTTTATAAACGTCAAAAAGTTATGTTCGCTTACTTTTTTGCACTATTTTAGGCGTGTTTAGTTGTAGTTTATTAATAAAAGAGATTTAGTATGGTGCTAGTTAAAAAGTGTTTTTTTCCGCTCATTTTTGGCTAAATGGATACGTGAATAAGCAGAATTGCCGTATTTGGAGTGAAGAGCAGCCAGAGGCAATTCAGCAGCTACCAATGCATCCCGAAAAATACACTGTTTGGTGCGGTTTATGGGCAGGCGGCATCATTGGGCCGTACTTCTTCAAGGACGATGAAGGCCGCAGGGTTACGGTCAATGGAGAAAGGTACCGTTCGATGATAACAGATTTTTTTTGCCGAAAATGCAAGAATTGAACTCGGTCGACATGTGGTTCCAACAGGACGGTGCCACATGCCACACTGCACGCGAAACCATGCATCAATTGAGAGGCGAATTTGGTGAGCAGTTGATCTCACGTTTTGGCGCAGTCAATTGGCCACTAAGATCATGTGATTTGACCCCGTTAGGCTATTTTTTGTGGGGCTATGTTAAGTCTATTGTCTATGGGGACAAGCCAAACACGATTGCTGCCTTGGAAGCCAACATTGAACGCGTCATTGGTGAGATTCCGGCCGAAATGTGTGAAAAAGTTTACCAAAATTGGACCTTCAGAATGGACCACCTGAAGCGTAGCCGCGGGCAACATTTAAGTGAAATTATTTTTAAAAAGTAAATGGCAGAAATTGATTTATCGATCCAAATAAAAATTTCATTCACTTTTTACAAGTTTCTGTGTTTTTTTGAATTTTCAAAAACCAAGCTCTTAAAAAATCACCGTTTAGTTTATTAAGAAAATCGATTTAGTATGTTTCTAATTAAAAAGTGTTTAAAATTTGGAAAATATTAGTAAAGTGCTTTAGTATTAGCAAACTGTTGAGTACAATCATGCTATGACCTTAACACCAGGCTGTTTAAAATTGTGCGCCATAGTTTTCGATATACATAACTGCAAAACACTCTTATCTATGTACATACCTGTCTTGTTGCTCTTTAAATTTAAAGTTAAAATTTAGATTCATTCAAAGAATAGGTTTGAACGTTTAAAGAAATATATGATACTGAAAATCTCAAACTATTCATTATTATATGTACCATATTGGAAATCAAACTGTTTTTGTATTTATTATTTCTTGTTTAATTGTAATCTTTGGCAATAAGGATCTTATGCCAAAACGTGATATGAATAAAATAGAATACCTGCTTACAACTCAACATTTGCAAACAGGTGCTAAATTTAATGTGAACACAATGAACAAACACTTACATATTCATGAGTATACTTCTTATTTTACTAGGTTGTTGTTGGTTTCACCAGTGCACATGAAACACCTAAGATATTGGAAACCTTTTCTATAAATACCAAAGTGTTTTTTTTTTTTTTTTTATTTACTTGCCCCCAAGAGCCTCGATCTTACATTATTATATGTATGTATTGTTTGGTTCTACCAAATTAATAGATACTTATTCCTGAGGTTTCAGGTAGGGATGCGCTTCAACTTAGGAGTTTACCGTTGAGGTGGCCAAAAACAACACAAATTCAAATTAAGCTCAAACAACTTGAATGTTAATTTATTTACTTACTTTTTCTATTTGTCATTTTTTCCACAGATTGATTACACAATATTATAAAATGATACGAGTAGCAAGCATTTTTTATCTGCTTCGTGGTGTTCGTTTTGGTTTTTTGAGTTTTTTTTAGGTAGATCCCATATAAAATCCTGAACTTTACAATGTAAAAGCTTTAGATACGTTGGATTTTGCTGATTGTCAATTAGGTATAATATAGTGCACACTCGCTCTACCCCACTTTGGGCTGTCAGGGTTCAGATTGAAAACAATAATCGTCAGTAATCCGAATAAGGCTAATGTGATTGACACAAAAGATAAATCCTACTTAATTGGCTTCTCCTATAATAAAAATCAATTTTACTGCTCCTACTTATCATCGATGCTGACAGATTATCTATTTGCTTTTTTCTTATTTAGTTGGTAATGTGGATGTATTGATGTAATTGACGTTGCTTTATAACTCTATTAACTGTCCGTCATCAAAGATTAAGTACAGATACGTCAAAGTCTTCTGAGGTATTACATTGTATACCTTTGAAATCCTCAGTAAGTAATTTTCTTTAAAGACACTTATTATTTATAGTTCCGTTTATTACCTCTCAATTGTAGAGTTGACAATGTTTCAAAAGAAAAACAAGTTTTTTGTCCCTATAGAACATAACTCTGAAACTCTTACGTAGATGAAAACAATATAATCCTAGAAATGAACAATCATACTTTACTTTCATCTTGACATCCTTTAGATCTTCTGTCAGAGGACATTTAAATTAATTTTGCCTACAATTTGGTCCATGACTGCACTTAATTGAGTCGTTCAGAATCCATTATTGTGGTTGCTTTTAGCCATTTCGTTTATTTAATCCAAGTCAGTTCAGAATTTGCTCCATTATTTTAACATCCTTCCTCACCAGTGATTACCAGCGATACAGAAATGAGGGATAGTATAAGGTATACTATATGTTGGTGTCGTCACAGGGAAGAAGATTTATTCAGGTGATAAACATATCAAGAGTTTTGTGGTTTTTTTTACATTACATACATATGTATGTATATGACAAGTTGGTTACCTTATTTATACATGTGTTAATGTCGAAAGTGGTACCGCTTTCCATATTTTTAGACTCAATTATTTTCCTTTTAAGTGAAAGTGTTTCGTGGGGAATTTCGTATTTTGTGCGGTTGAGTCATTTTAAGAAATTAGATTAATGGTTGGTTTTAAGCACCTTTAATGGAACTACAAATATGCTATAAGGACTTTAAAATAAAATGCACGATTGGATTGCCCGAACTTGTTCTTATGTACGATTTGCATACGATATGCAAAAGGTTTCTATTAAGAATCTAAATATATTTTCAAACTCATTTTTACTTAATTTTGTATATACAATTTCTTAAAATTTTTTTTATTAAAAAAAATGGTATTACAATTTTTAATATTTAATTATATAAACATAGAAACAAAATTTCTAAAAAAACATTATCATCGTGTTTTCAAAATATTTTTTTTCTTCAAAAATCCAAACAAATTGTATTCGAAAATTTTGGTATGCAGTATTATTTGTAATTATAATTTCAAATTTTGATCGAAATACGTCGAGCCGTTAATAACAAAATATTTGGAAAAAAAACTTGACCAAAGTGTAGCAACTACACACCTAAAATAGTGCACACACTTTTTTATCAAGACCGTTCGAGACGTTTTCGAGATAGGTAATGGAGATGGTAGAAAAAATTGTATGGTAGATACCGTTAGTTTTGGACCTAAAAAACGATTCACAATAAAAAAATATCGCTTCAGCCGTGTATGCTGTAGAGAGTTCTACAGACAGCCAGACGGCACCCACTTTTTTGGTGTTCTCTCTCATTTTTTTTTTAAATTTAATTATATGTCTGTAAGACCATAGGTCTTTTAAATGCAACCTGAATTGCACGGCACTAGTTAGAAGTAATAGAAAGATAGGAAAGAATTTTTGATTTTGATTTAAATCTCGAGCTCGATTTTGTTTCCAAATGCAAAACTTGCCCTATAACAGAGTTGTAAAAGAATGCAATCATTTTGGAATTTAAGTCATTTGATTTATCTCCAAAAATGTGTAACTCATGAATTTACTTAAAGACTTCAACTTCAAAATACGAAATCACCATTCATTTTGAATTCATTAATTGGGAATTCATTTTAGGTTATTTAATGAGTGTATTCAAATGAATGCAATCTTCTGTAATTTTAGTGACGTCATTGAAGTCATTCTGAAGTCAAAAAAAATTGCAGTCATTTTGAAGTCATTGAAGTCATTTTTAAATCATATGACAGTCCTTTTTAACTATTTAAAGTTCAACTGTCAATAATAATAGATATTTTAAATAAGCTTACTATTTGTTATTAAAATAAAATGCACGACTGGATCGCCCGAACTTGCTCTTATGTTCGATCACATATACATACACATATGTACCTACATACATAATACCTATGAAATTTATTTTGTTCATAAACGGCTCGACAGATTTTGATCAAATATTTTTAAAGGAGGTCCTTCAAATTATAAATAATATTGCATACCAAAATTTTCGAAAAATATTTTTTTTTTGGAAAATTCAATATTTCGAAAACGGGTGTATGATTTTTTTGTTGAGTCTTGTTTTTAAGAGTATATTATTTAATATTTAAAATTGCCATACCAAGTTTTTTTTTTGAAAAAAAATTAAAAAAATGAAGTAAAAACAACTTCGGAAATATATTTATATTTTTAATAGAAGCCTTTTGCATACGATGTGATCGAACATAGGAGCAAGTGCGGGCAATCCAGTCGTGCATTATATTTTAATAGCGTATAGTAAGCTTATTTAAAGTATTATTATTCACAGTTGAACTTAAAATAGTTAGCAAGGACCGCAATGACTTCAAAATGACTTCAATGACTGCAAAATGACTTCAATTGATTTTGACTTCAAAATGACTTCAATGACCTTAGAAAGACTTCAATGACGTCACTCAGCAGAAGATTGTATTCATTTGAATGCACTCATTGAATTAACTAAAATTAATTACCAATCAATGTATTCAAAATGAATGGTGACTTCATATGATTGAAGTCAATATGAATTAGTTTTCCAGTCATTTCAATGAATGCATTCCAAAATGATTGCATTCTTTTACAACTCAGCCATATAATACCTATATCGCAGGTAAAAATGTTAAATGTGGAATTTACTCGTATAATAAAAAAAAAAGTTATTTACAAAAAAAAAAAAAATAGATAAAAAGCAGATTTTTACTGTCTGACTTTAATTAAATTTTTGAGAAACAGAATTTTGTTGTCGTAATGAAACTAAGCGATAAAGTAAGCATAGTGCGTGTATGTTAATATTCAGAAATGAAGGAAAGCTACAATTTTTTAAGACATGAGCGGAAAGAAATTTCATACTACATGTTGATAAGGCGTTTCAAAATTTGGTACTTACTTGATATATTCATTTTATCTATAATTTTATCCAAATTGTTTAGTTACGTATTAAGTAAATCAGTTTCTCTCTTTTTCGAATAACAGCTTTTCAACCCGATTCATGCCGATTCCCTTAACGACCGTATTTTTGTTTCAATCATTATATTTTTTTTACTTGAAAAACTACTATGCCCATAAAATAAAAAAAAAGCTTTCAAAATTAAAATCTATATATAAAAGCATAATTTATTTTTCAAAACAAAAAAAAAAAACAAGCACATATAAAATAAAATACACGATTGGATCGCCCGAACTTGTTCTTATGTTGGACCATATTGTATGCAAAAGATTTCTATTAAAAATCTAAATATTATTAAATAAAAACAGTACGCCATTCTATTTCTTGGATAAATTTTAATTTTTGAGAAAAAAATTTTAAAAATCTGTGGGGCGGTTTTTGAGAAAAAAAGTTTTTTTTTTTTAAACTTTTTGAAAATATTTTTCAAAAAAAAATCAAATACACCAATTCATAGATATTCAGCAAATACATAACTAAAATGTTTGAAAAAATATTAATGAACAATTTTCAAAAAATAAATTTTTCAATTTTGTTAAATGCTTTTAAAAACACAAAACAAAATATTTATTAAAAATATTGGTACCCAGTATGAATTGGAAAACCTAAGCCTATACATGTGAGAAATTTCGAAAGAATCGGTTAAGTCATTTATGAGATAGTCGAAAGCAAAAAAATGGTACTATGGAAAGTACCGTTTTTAGACATTTTTCTATTTTTTTTCAACCATATGATCGGTCGTATCTAAAAAGCTGCACTGATTTTTTTAAATCAAAATCGTTAGAGCCGTTTCCGAGAAAAATAAGCTTTAGCGTAACGGTAATATGACATGTATCGGTATTTTTTGAGCTAAAAAAAATTCAATTCCCCTCTGTATAATACCTACAAAACTCCATATACCAAGTTTGAAGCAATTCGGCCCACCCGTTTGGGCTGTAGGTGTCTACACATACATACAGACGGCCTGACAGACAGGCATACAGCCGGACAAAATTTCTAGACCATACATTTTCGTCTTCGCTATCATCGTAATGTCATGTTTGATTTTTATCTCAAAACGTTTTTTTTTCCGCGAATGCATAACTTGCCCTATAGTACCTTTAATCGCAAGTTAAGATAATAAATTTCTAAAACTATCAGTAAAACGCAAACAACTTTCACAAAAAACACCCCAGTTCATACTGTACTTATAATGTCGAAAGACTGTGTAATAAATTGGAAATTCTCTAGTCTCCATCGAACTAACAACCCACCAAAAGTACTTAATGACTGCTGATCACTTAAATGCACTAAAAACTAAACCGACGACGCGCGAATATGTATTAAAACTTAATTAAAGTTTATGGGAGTGCATTTAAGCTAGAACTAACCCTTTCAATAACATCTTTTTTTTCTACCCCCGTGACTCCAAAGGCTGGAAAGCGATAAAGTGAGAAACAAGTTTTTTATGCATTTTCGACGTATTACCCTTAATGTCGCTTGCGAAAAATTAAGATATTATCAAAATAGGAAACGCAGTAGGTTGATTTTTTCTTGCGATATACATATAGGTATTATATGGCAAGTAATCGGAAAAAATCGAACTCGGGATTTTAATCAAATTTTAAATAGTGCGACATACAAACATTTACGAATAAAATATTTTAGATTTTTGAATTTTTTAAAATTTAAACAGTTAAATAAATAAAATGCCATACGAATATTTTTTTGAAAAAATTTAAAGCATTTTTATTCATAAAATATTAAGTAAAAAACGACTTTAAAAATATATTTAGTTCTAACTACTAAGATTCTCTTGTGCCTAAGATATGATCGAATATAGGAACAAGTACGTGCGATCCAGTCGCGTGTTTAATTTTCATCGATACTATGAACCAGCTGAAAAAATGTCATCTAAGTCACTGGCCGTTTATATAGAAAAATTTGTATGTCATTCCTCACGACTCCAACGATTAAAAAAAAAATATGTTCATTAATGTAGGGAAAAGGTACTTTTTGGTAATTTTTCGGCTTTCGATTTTCTGGAAAATGGTTCATTTGATTTTTATAAAATTTTTAATACAGAAGTTCCCAGAAAGTTTAAACATTGATGTAAACCAAATTTTTTCAAAAATCTACCCAATAGATTTTTTTTAAACGTGTCGTATTTGGTAGTTTTTGACATTATCTTGAACAGTTAAAGAAAACTATTTTCCTAAAATAAAAACAACGGTACCTCCCATACAAATGTTAAAAAAAAATGTATTTCTCAAAAACGGCTCCAAGAATTTTAATAAAAAAAATGTTTTTGTTCTTAAATTAGTGAGTCCACTTTTAAGTAAAAAAAATATTTTATTTTACGTACTTATAATGGTCTTACCATTGAACCACTTTTATATTTTCGACTTTCTCACTATTGGATGAACCGATTAAAATTATGTTCGTTATGCAAATGCTCTTTTAAAGTGCTAATAAAACTGTATTTTCAAATTTAAAAAAATTTTATTTTCGACTTTTAAATAAATAAATAATTTTTTTAAACCGATTTTTTAAAAACCAGTCACTGAATTTTTGCTTGAAATTAAAATTTTATATTAACATTATTTATTACTTCGGTATAGCGTTTTAATTTTTTTTTGCAAAAATATTTTCAAAATTTTATAAATAAAACATAATTTAAAAAAAAACGCAAACGGTTTTCTTATATATTTTTGCTTATTCATATTTGTTCAACAATTCAAATGTCATCTTTTTTTTCCTAAAAACCATGAACCTACCTAGGTGGCATTTATGGGTATATGTTCATATTACTCTCCTTACTTCCTAACTTTATATTTATTCAACAATTCATTATACTAAAAATCAAGTAATGTTACTTATATCGTCTTAAAACCTGCATAGGTTTAAGATCTAGCTACGAGTACATTAAAGTTGCTAGCTACAAGACCAAGTTCGTACGATCCAGACGTGCGTCATTCACAATTCTGCAGACTATTAAGATTGGTAGATTAACTGAATAAATTACTAAAATATATTTTTAAAATATATTTCGATAGGAATCTTACGATTGAAACATTATTGGGTTTCAGTAAACCCATTCTTAAAGCTGGTATCATAAATTTATCCGATTTACCTGTTGATATAAACAAAGTTAATGTAATTCTAATTGAATCCAATATTACATGTATGTAAGTCTTATTGAAGTGTTTGCCTAGTTATATTTTAAATACTTAAATCAATGCAAATTTCCTATACAAAAAGTATAAAACCTGTTTTTGCCAGCTATCGTTCATAAGTCAGATTGCCCGAGCAGTCTAGGTCCCTAGTAGGGTTGCTTAAACATCGATTGCCGTCGCTTTCGATAGTATCGATAGTGTTAAGATAAAACTATCGATACTATTCGGCCCCTTGATCTGATTTAACTTACCACGTAGAACAAAAACAATATTTGATAACACTCTCTAATGAATTCTTTTCTTAAGACGCGGAAAATAAAAATTAATGAAAATATTTGGAATAATATATTTAACTAAAAACAAAAACATAACATTACATACATTAATTAATACTTCATAAATTAGTAGTAAAACAAAAATAACAGATTATTAAATAGGTTTTTTAAATAACTCTCAAACGTAAGTATTTATTAGTCATCTAGTATATCGCAATTATTTTTAATTAAAAGTGTGTTGTGCAGATTTTTAACTTTAAGTTTTCTTCTGAGTTCAGACATGGCTAGTCGAGCCTTAGAAAAAATTCTTTCGGGTGGAACCGAACCCGACGGAATGCAAAAGAAATATCTAGGCATGCACAGGACCATCGAACTCGAAGAAATCAGAATAACAACAAATATGATTCATAAGAGATATCACACTATAAACAGCGAATCAGAGATAAAATATAATGCGTCTCATAAGTATGCACAAGCGTAAGTTAATGACAATGTGTCTTATTACTTATTTTGTCACATACTTGTGCATTATTGTGAGATTTGCTGTCAATTAATTATATTTCAATTTTGGTATCTTTTATCTCGTATGAATGCAATACTTGTAAGGTCAAAAACTATCGGAAAAACAATCGATAGTTTTCTTTAAACTTTCGATGTACGCGATATTTTTTTGCTATCGATACTATCGATGTTTAAGCAACCCTAGACTCTAGATCTTTCAAAATTGCCTGCCTCCTCCTATCATCGGTGTTCAGTGTAGAAGAAGAGTTGTGTTTGAAAATTAATTAAAAAGAAAAGATTTGGTTGTTTTGAGCTTAAATCGTCTGTTCTAATAGTTCAATTGTTAAGGTTAAGGTCTTAAAATTGAGGTAAAACTTGAGGCTGTATGTCGGTATAAAAATAGTAAGAATGTGTCTTACTATATGTATAGCTTAAAAGGGTTTTTTGACATTCTATGGCCCGTTTGCAGATATACACCTTAAGCATTTAAGTTCTACTTAAGCACTTATGTGACAGTTTACCCAGAAAAAGTAGCCCATAAGCGTTTTAAATTGAACATAAATATTTACGATTCGTATCAGTAAAAGGGCCTAAATGGAAAAGTTAATGAAAAACTTCAATATTCTTAAAAAACAGTATTCCACAAGTTATTGCCAAAGCCATAGTCTACAAAAGTGCTAGCATAAGTAAATCGAAAAATAGACGTATACATAAAGCTTTACGGAGCCATTCTGTCTGGCTTCCATTTATCTCACGCATACGGAGAACTTTTGAAATTAATCAAATTAACAAATAAATTTTAAAGCTTTTTTTAAGTTAAACAATTTCAATATTAAATAGTTCAACTTAGATTAGCGTTGGTTATAACTTCTGCCGGGCGTCCCGAGACGCACATGTTTTTTTTTTTAATCCCAATCAATAATTATTATGTAAATGAATGTTTAACGTAAAATTTCTATTTCTAAAAAAACCCCTTACTTCAAGAGTTCTAAAAGGGAAAAAAATATAAGAATATGGGAATATACCCACACAAATATTGTTTGTATTTACTCGAGGAAGCTAAGCCTTAACTATTCTGAGTAACGCAAAACAAACATACTACATTCCATTTTTTACATAAATTGTAATCCAAAGTCCTTAAACATTTTTCAACTTTTCGAGATGAAAACACAAAAGTGCTTTAAAATTTTTAAAATGGCAAAAGGGATTTTGTTATGGATTAGGTTATCCTTCTTGAAAAAAACCTTCATCAATTGCTCTCTTTAGAAAACGAATCAAATAAAGCTTAGCTGCGGTTAATCCTTACCAATTGTGATAGTAAGCTATTTCCATGATGAAAATAATATAAAATAAGAAGAAGTTTATTGTGCCGCTAAGACAATTTATGGCAATTTAAGCGAGCTAGCAATTTTGTTCATTTTGCAGATTTAGCTTATTCATTTGAATAAACTAAAAATAAAAATTGCACCATGTTTTGTTGTTTATTTTTAAATAATTTTCTTTCTTTCGGATTATCTATATATGTTTTTCTTATAAGTGACAAAAGACACTTTATTTAATCAAAATAAAACCAAAATATCTTACAGATTTACAACGAAAAGTATTAGTCAATCGAAGGAATACTCCCCAAGAACTAGAACTGAAAGTATTAGTATTAGGTAAGTGTCTTTGTATATATGTAAATGTTGTATTATATAAATGGTACAAGAATCGTTTATTTGAATGTTTTCTTTCAAATTATGTAACCCGGCATTTAATAACTGTTATTGCAATAAAAAAAATATTAATGGTTTTTGCCATTTTGGCTTGATTTTTTTCTTATTTTTTCGCCTTTTTAAATCAAATTTATGTTTGTATGGTATTAGATTTTATTTGGAAAGCTAGCTTTTTTTCGTATTGTGTTTTTATATATTTTGTTTTCTTATGAAGTTTGGGAAATCCAATATTGTTCACTTTTTGAAAACAAGAAGAATGCTCAGTTGAGATCAGAGTAAAGGCGTCACATCGAAAATGATAATAAAAATTTTATTGCAGAAACTAAAGCAAACACTTTTTGTGGTAATCCTTATCTCTGCGTGGTTAAGTAGTTGAGTGAGGAAAGAATTCGGCTACAAAATAAGCTCTTTCGATGTTCTTCTATGAAAATCGTATGTGTGCCACAATTTCAGAAAAATATTTTTTCTTTTCTGTGGTAGGTAAGGTATAAAGCTTTTTTACTTGCGATTGTAGGTATTATAAGGAAAGCTATGCATTCAAACTTGGTACATAATGTTTTGTCGGTAATATGCCCACACGTTTTTTGAATTTTTTTTAAACGATAAATAACAGTAGCTCCCATACATTTTGTTTTGGCCAAAAACAACAATTTTATTTTTCTCAAAAACGGCTCCAACGATTTTTATAAAAAAAAATCAGTTTATTAATGAAGGGAAATAGTACCTTTTGATGATTTTTCTTTTGGAAAAAAAAACCTCTAGTAGAACCATTTTTTTGGTTTTCGATTTTCTGGGAAACGGTTAATTTGACATTTTTTTGAAATTTTGTACGCATTTATTTGAAAACTCAAAAACGGCTCAATAGATTTTTGCGAAACTTCGCATTTGCAAGCTTTTTTGGCATTATCTTGAATAATTAAAAAAATTATTTTCCTGAAATAAAAAACAACGGTACCTACTATACAAATTTTAAAAAACCGTTAAGAAAATTTGTTTTTTGAAAACGGCTCCAAGAATTTTTATAAAAAAATGTGTGTGTTCTTAAATTAGTACAGTCCACTTTTAAGGATAAAAATATTTTTTTTGGCGTACTTATTAATGGTACCTCCCATACAACCACTTTTCATATTTTTGACTTTCTCAATATTGGATGAACTGATTACAATAATTTTTCTTATACAAAATGCTCCCTTAAATTGTTAATAGAACTAAATACTAAAATTTTCAAAAAAGAAGTTTTTCGATTTTTAAAAAAATATTAAAAATTTTTTTTTGAAAAATCGATTTTTCAAAAACCATCAGTCAGAATTTTTTGAAATTTGAATTTTATGTATATTAATAATATCTCCAAAATGGCGTTAAATTTTTTTTTTTTTAAATGTTTTCAAAACTTTAAAATTAATTTATTAAAAAACAGCTCTAACGATTTTTGATTTTTATAAAGTTATATGCACATAGCTACCTACCCACCTACATCCTTCACTTTGATTAGTATGTACATGTTTACATACTTAGGTTCCATCCATGAAAACACTTCAAGATTAATTTTTAATCTACTTAATTTAAACCGGATTATCTTCAGGTGAAAACGTTGTATTACACGAATGCGATTTTTAACTCAATCTCAATTTTTTCAATCTCAGCACGTGTATAAAAATGCAGGCTGCATTCACTCAGTACGTTGGTAAAAAAGTCTCCCAAATTCACGAAACTTTAAAAAAAATCCCTTATCAATTTCCCTAATCATTGTAAGCAAAATAGAGTGTTAGTTCCGTAACGTAGTTTTCAATTTTACCCAGAAAGCTTAGATTTGCTAACGAAACGAAAAAATTATGTTTTTGCAAACTTCCATCAGTTATATTTAATTTAATCTTGTTTTTGTCCATTGTTAAAAATTTCAATAAAAACGCAGACATTTGTCATGTGAATCATGACGATACATTTCCGTAATAATAAAATCACTCCCGTTTTAGTTGTTTTTCTTTGATTTCTCCAAAATTAAACTTTAATGCTTTCTTCTTTCGCGGGCAAAAAACATCGTTCGGACTTTGAAACTATTATTAAATAAAAAGGTTCACAATATAAATTTTAATTACCTATATATCCTACTAATCCTACTAATATTATAAATGTGAAAGTTTCGATGGATGGATAGATGGATGGATTTATGGATGTTTGTTGCTCAATAACTCCGGAACGGCTGAACGGATCTGGATGCAATTTGGCACAGAGATAAATTATAGTCTGAAATAGCACACAGCATTCTTTTTATCCCTGTGAAATGTATGGTTCCCGTGGGATATATTTGTTTTAATTTTCCATGGGGCTAATAATAACAATCAAAACTGCTAATTCTACAAATAGCCAACATTGCTTTTGTTCACAAGAAGCCAAAAAGCAAATATACATACTCACATACACACACGCATGCACACACAAATTTTCAAAAATCACTCGATTGTCACATACATAGGTACTTTTATCCCGAAAAATGGAACTGAACGAGAGAGGCTTAAATATGAATACAATTACGAGTATATACTTGGGTGTTGGCTCCGCATTCATGCCTCAACCATTGAATGGATTTTAATGAAATTTTGTAAGCAGCTGGAAGGTTAGGTTGATTTATTTTTCACAACTTTATTTTTGTAGTTCTCACTTCTTGAATGCAATATAAGATCTTCGCTTTGTTCGCGAACACGACCATACACGACGAACATCGAAGCCAACGAACACGACAAAGCGAGACCATAATTATATCAGATCTAATAAGAATCTGTTATTAAAGTGAATTCGATTAAGCTTCTATTACTACTAGTAATGTGAGCGCATAATGGCTGAATTACAATGCCGCGTTGGTTGTCGCTTTGACAGATTTTCTCTCAACGAGAAAGTTTCAACATAGCAATTTAGGTATACTGTTTAAAATGACGCGTAAGGTACTAATGTTACGAGTCGTAATTAGCAAGTACACAAACCAACGTAACATAAGCTACAGCAACGCTCTAGTTAAACAAAATTAGCTTTTGCGCGCGTTTTGACATTCAGGCATTGCATTTTTCTACATCCCATAGTATTTATCCCACACTAACATTTTATACATTGACATACTAGATATGGACTGCTAGGAGCCAACTTCGCGTTTGATCTCTTCTCAGCTAGGACCATAAGAGCGCCACCCAGCTCCCAGCGGAAATCACGAATATTATCAAGTACCAGTGCTTAAGGGATTTTATTTAAAGAAATCCATACACAAATCCAAAAATTTCCTTTTATCTATTTTCTACAGAAAAAATGGGCAACTATATTATAGTTCTTTGCGGATGAGCGGAATACAATTAAGGCTAGATCAAATATCAATTTATTTTTTCTTTACTTTTCGGCGCGACTAATAAAATTTAGCACACGCTCTTAAGTATAAATTACATTTAAGTTTTTGTTTTAACATTTCGACAAAATCAATAAGATCTATACGATTTATCATAACTGCAAGATATAAGTTAAAGTGGTAAAATGGTAAATGAGCTGTCAAAATTAAAAAGTTTACCAAAAAATGGTGAACTTTTCCGTAAAATTTTGTGTGGGAAAGCTTACAATCTGAATTTGTTAAATGAGGAAAACTCTTGACATTTAATTTTGACGTTTTATGTGTCATAGTCTTGGTATAACTATCTCTCTTCCTCGTATTATTTTTGGCAGACATTTTAAATGAGAGTAAAAAACAAACAGTTATTAGACAAGTTAAAATATAGGAAGAAAAAGAATCATTAACCACGTTTACAAGTTGATTTTAAGGTGCGTTCATGAAACATGTGTGGTAAACTTTTCCATTTTCCAATGTGGGAAGGCTTGCACGGTCTCATGAATACTCCTAATGTATAAAGCAGATACTGAACTCGCATATATCTACTATTTCCATCAACCATCAGAAGTGAATTCGAGCCGCAAACCTCAATGGTTAGTTATTTCTTCCATACAAGTATGTATGTATTTATATATGGAAAGTACATGGCTTTATATTAGTTTTAGTTTTTTAACAATTTTCTGGCTGATGCAAATAAAACAAAAAGCATGGTAATACAAAATTATTATTTAATTTTTTATATAAAATTTTGCATTTTTTAAGAACAAAAATCGCAGCCCTTAAAAGCACTTCTGAAACTTAAAACTAACAAAAGAGAAACAATTTTCTAAATAAATTGATTTAAAATAAAGAACTAATTTAATTGGAAAATTAAAATTAGATTTTTATTTATTTTATTTCGAATTGAACTCTAAAAGCAATCTCTTTCATAAAATGAAAAAAAAGGAATTTTTCTTATAGTCCCCCAGCACTACAGCATTGTTTACTTTCTATAAACAATAGATGTCAGCACTTCTCATATACAAGATAACAATAGATGGCCCTAGTTTCTTTGCCTGTTGACTAAATATGGTGCTCATGCCAAGAGTGGCAATAGATGGCTTTTAAAAAGTAATACTTTTGTTTGCTACTTGCTTTGAGGGGCGTAAAATCCTTCTCCGCATTTTCAATAGAGCTTTTGTTTGGAACTGACAATCGACTAGTAGTCCATGTATATTATGTCAATGTACCCCACACCAGTCGCGAGGCTTAATTATGTTCATTTCGTTCATGAACGCCTAAATTTTGGTCAAATTCTACACATTATTTCGTCAGCCTAACCACCCGCATAATTGTTTGACTTGTCCCCTAATTTGAGTTACTTTCGCACAATCTTTCTCAGTTTTCAACTCGTGCAACTCTTGTGTGTCCTCAATTTATTGCACCTTAAAACTTAGGGAGTAATAAGAATAAATAAACAAAAAAAATAATAAATTATAAATGAATAGATAAAATAAAAGAAATTTAACAAAAAATAAATAAAAGAATCAAATAACAATATAAGTCTTTAGGTGGTATGAAGTGCTGGCAAGTTTCAGCCTTTATTATTTCATTAAACGTCGGTCGTCCATTTTCATTCTACTCCATCTTTAGATGCAAAAATTTACAACCTTTTACACTTCTGCACAAACTTGCGTTCATCACAACAAAATGAGTTGGGAGCTCCATACACATAGTTGACAAAAGTAGTGAAATGTTGAATAACCTCGTACACCTAGTTAATCAACTCGTTTAATTGTTGGAGAACTCCGTACATCTTGTTGATCAACGGATGGACGCACTCATCCAACGCAACGCACAACATATATTTTCACCTCAACGGCAACCAACACCAAACAAAATTGAAAAAGTTGATCAACGAGTTGAACAAATAATGTGCAACACATTATCTTAAAAGCGTTTCTCAAGGCGTTAAACCAAAAGAACTCGAGCAATTCGCTGAGCAACTATCTCCAACCGGATTAAATTCGTTGGTTGGGTTGAATGGAATTGAGGACATCGTACATTAGAGTTGAATGTGTTCAAATTGAAATTAGTGCGTTAAACGCCTAGTGGCGAGCGGCACATTAAGAAAGTCGATTTTTTAGGTTTTTATGTTATTAATGCTTGAAACAGCCCGTTTCAGCTGATGCACTACCATGTGGTAAAACTAAGTTTGATCATGAACTTGGATATTTATTTGAAAACATTTGCTCGTCGATTCCTAGAGTGCCATTTGAAGCATTTGAGTGCCACAGTGCCATATAAATTAATAAGTGCCAAAAGTGCACGATCGTGCCACTTCGGCAACGTTGATATGGGATAGTTCTTGTTTGTTGGATCTATTCTATTCGTGCTGGAAGATTATGAACAAAATGGGAATTTCGTTTAAATTTACTTGCTTTGAATTGAGTTCTTTGTTGAGTGGATGTAACAAAAAGATTCTCCCGTAAACTGTAAATTCAATTTTGTAGTGCGTTTCGTTTGTTTAAGTAATAATTTTATAATTTGTAGCTTGGACGTAAAATTTAACATAAAAAATGGCATTCTGAAGTCACACTTTTCCCACAAATATATAAACTATGTGAACTCGTAATTACTTATACCCTAACAACTTCATCCGTTGAAAAATCTTTTTCAACACTTAAAAGAATAAAGACGTATTTGAGAACTACAATTGGCCAGAATAGGTTATCAGAACTGCCAATGATTATCATCGAAAAGAAACTTTTGCGAGAAAAACGGTTGGAAGATTCTTTCTATCAAAATGTAATAAAAATGTTTAAAAAAAAACGAAGAATTGAACTTGAGTATTAATTATAATAAAATTAATGTAATCTTGAACTTAAACTTGAACGACCGCATTTCTTATTCACGCGTCGCCACTGCCCCAGACTAACATTTTATACATCACACCTAATTGAAGTCTGATGGAAATTCCTAATTTCACTTTACTTGGCTTAAAGTCATCTGTCATGTCATGCCAACGCGTCCGTAATGCTTGTTAAAGTAATGTAAGCATCTCTAACGCAAACGCGCTATTGCGGAAATCAGCCTTAATACTTTCAGTTTGGTGGAGAACTTCACAGCGACCTTTTGTAAATTGCTGTAATTTGTGTGTATCCTCACTAGTTTTGTTAATTGATATACGTATTCCATTTTTTCTTCATTTCGAAAATGAAAAAAAACACGATTTTTCTGCTCTTGATTGGAACAACAAATAATATTCGAGATAATGTGAAATACTGAGAAAAAACATCGCGTGCTCAAGTTTTTGACGGCACGACATTTGTGAGATCTCAGTTTTCCGAACTGACATCTCGAAAATTGGGCTTTATTCATTGCTTCAATCAATGAATCAAGATCTCTTGACTTACAAAAAAGGAAAAATCCAAACTGTTTAAATTATCAGATTTTGTCTTAAATTTGAGAAAAAAATTAAAGATAGGCGCTGAAACCTGCAATACGAATAAAGATGCCAAGCATTTCATGTCCTCTTTGTTTGCCTTTACTCTAACTGATAATATTGCATAAGCACAGCTTCTATATTATTTCTATAGAGCCAATTTTTAATCAAAATAAAATGCAACAATGTACGGACATCCCTTACGATTTAATGTTCTCCCTAACCCATCCTACACGTCCTTAGATTTTTGTCACATCTTGTGCTAACCAGCATCTACAAAAGTATGTATAAACTGCCTTACATCACATCTTCAATGGTTTGCCATGCTATTACCCATATTAATATAGTAAGAGCAACTAGGAATGTACTGGACGTGCGATGTCGTGGTAAATTTTACTTTAAGAAGACCTTCATTGACAATTTTCTTCGACAGTGGCATACCATAAAATCTAGCTTTGAAAATGATTATGTTTGTATCATTAGCTTGTTCCAGTCGCATGTAGTGACATATTTTCTAGAGCGAGTAAGCATTTTACTTAATACTCAGACGTTTTCTTTCAAGACATAAGTTCTTGAAGGTAGGGTAAAAGTAATGTCATAATTAGAATTGGCTGTCCTATTGTTATAAATTAAAACAAATAGTTCTGTTTTTTTATATTTTTTTTTTCGAAGACGGTAACTAAGGATAAACATTTTTTTTTACAATAACTTGTAATTAAAAGTTCGATTGCAATGTAATTACAGTTATTTAAACATTACTATAAAATGTAATTAATTAATTTCTTTTGTCATTGACTTATTAATTTCAATTAATATAAATATGTTTTAAGCTGCACTCTAATAAATCTATATTTTTCCAAACAACATTTAAATATTTTCAATTATTATGTTCAAGAAATTCATAAGTACATTTTCTTTGGTCAGCAAATGCTTAGGATTTCTTGTAAAATCATTC
The DNA here is from genome assembly GCA_910595825.1 of Philhelius pedissequus. Taxonomy (NCBI): domain Eukaryota; kingdom Metazoa; phylum Arthropoda; class Insecta; order Diptera; family Syrphidae; genus Philhelius; species Philhelius pedissequus. The sequence goes on along the minus strand of OU343160.1, from coordinate 70,265,971 downwards.
GATTTTCTGGAAAGCGTTAGAGTTGATTTTTCTTAAATTTGAAATTGGAGAATCTTCTACAAAGATTAAATAGTGTTTGAAATAAAAAATGTTTTTTTTTGAAAACTCAATAGCGTAAGCGATACAGTTATTGACACACGTAGGGATTGTTTACAGTTGACACAGCTGGCATATTATATTCGATATGGATATATGAAACTCTGAGTACATTTCTAAATACCTTATTCACTTGATTTTCGTGCTATTTGTATTAGAAGTGAGTAAGAGAATCGTGATATTGTTCAATTTTGATAGTTCTAAAACCCTATTAAAATATATAGTAATTGACACTCATGTACACCTATTGACACCATATATTTCCATATATTTTTACAATTATTGACATATCTTCGAATAGACAGTTAAATCATTCATTTTGTTAAACCTATACGTTGCCTTATCATTAAGATTTAAAAAAAAAAAAACAAATAAAAAAATAAAAATAGCGCTTATATTAATTTGTGTAGGTACGCTTTTGGCCATAATTAAAAATGGATTTCATCCCTATTAAAAACTCTGCTGGCATCACTTAAAATGGCCAAAGATATTCTGGTCCAAATAAACCACGATTATTTGATGTCTTGTATCCAACTGTTGCTATGGCCGATGCATATATTACCAGATCTGGTGTTCTGAAGCTTATTGAAGAGTGCCGGCTCAACAACGCCCAAAAGCATGTCTTCCGAGGAAATGCTTTAATGAGGCACATCCTTTTTTACTTGCGATTATAGGGTACTATAAGGCAAGTTATGCATTCGTCGAAAAAAAAGTTTTGAGATAACAATCAAATATGACATTAGGATGATAGCGAAGACGAAAAAGGATGGTCAAAAAATTCTGTCCGTCTGTATGTCTGTCAGTCTGTCAGTCTGTTAGTCTGTCAGTCTGTCAGGAATTCAGACAGGCTGGCGCCGGCCGTAACGCGTTACGTAACAAATCAGTTTATCCCACAAAAAGTTATCACTTCAAAAAATATTTTTTTTCCAAAAATCCTTTTTTCAAATATTTTGGAATGCAGTATTATTTAGAATTTGAAGGACCTCCTATATGAAAAATCTTATCGAAATGCGTTGAGCAGTTTAAGAGAAAGTTGAAAATCAAAAAAATGTAAATGGTTGTATGGCTGGTAGCGTTAATAAAAAAATATATTATAAACAAATTTGTGTACCAAAATGTAGATGTATAATAGTTTTGGGGGTTGCCGTGGCGCGATAGTTGTGTGCTCGCCTGTCAACCTAGTGGTCGTAGGTTCGATTCCTGCCGTTGTCTATGTGTTCTTATATTCCATAAAAAACCTATTCTAAAAATTATCATAAAATGAGTTGCTGGTTTACTCATTCCATGTTGTTCAGAAATAACACTAACAACATGTGACTAGGTAAAGTACTCATAAATATGACAACGAAATAAAATAAAATAATGCGAATTATAAGAGACATAAATAAATAAGACACGGTAATTTTCTCCGCCTTAGTTCAGCCGCCATCCCTGGAGATAAAATCTGAGACAACAACCACCTACAGTCTAGGAACATCGCGCCACACATCTTTCCTATCATTCTTTCTCTTCCTTAACCTCACCCTCACGCCCGCGCTGTGTTGAAACATTTAAAGGGTAGTATAATCCCTTGAGCGCGTGTAGAATAACAAAAAAAAAAGTTTGAAGAAAATCTCTTCAGTGGTTTAGACTGTAGACGATCTGGAGACAGACGAATTGCGGGAAACACTTTTTTGGTGTTCTCCATCATCGTAATGTCATGTTTCATTAAAATCTAGGAAAAATTTTTTTCCAAATGCAAAGCTTTCCCTCAACTTAATCTCAACGGTACAATTGGATATAACGTACATAGATATGAGAAGAGAGGTGGTCAGATAAGAAGCCACCAAAAGTCTTAATTTCTACATATTATATGTACACATGTGTATATACACATATGCTAAAAAACCTACCCATCATATTGGAGATACCAATTCCGTTTGTAAATATCTAAGCCTTTACATACATACATACATGCATATGTCCGTATACAATATACATAAGTTACTGTATTGACTTTCAACAACTTAATTTTGCTTTAATTTAATTGACACATTTGTGCATATTATTTGAAAACCTCCTTACGCCTTTTCTGATGCATATATCCATATGCATACGCCAGAACTTTTGTAGACGATGACTGGGGCGATAGCTTTTTAGAACACTGTTTTTAAAAATATTGGCGAAAAATTTTAAACGATTTAGTAAAATGTTAAAGCCACTTTTAGCAATTTACCAAGCTAAAAAATTTATTGAGCTAATTTTAAATGATTTTAACATTTTACTAAGGTTAAAATCACGGAATGGCTACTTTAACTTTTAGCAATTTGCTAAATCCATTATAGAATCTGATGGTATATCAGCCTTGCACGCGGGGTGCCCAGGTTCGAGTCCTGCTGGTGCACAATTTTTTTTTTGTTTTTTTCTTGTAAATAATGAAGTTAAAATGATGAAAATAGAAATAACTTATACCTTTTTAGAGCACATGTTGGGTTTTCATTAACATAGTTATACTTAATTTACAACGCATAACAACAATAATTGTGTTCATCAAAATTCAAACCCTACAAATGATCAGCTTTCTGCTTTATTAGCAATATACTAGTTTAGAAAAGGTTTAAAAATTTTGAAATAGTTATTCAATCAATATGCACTTGGAAATTGCTAACAACTAAAATGTTAAGCCCTTAACTATGGGTTCTTTAAGATTTGCGCCATTGATTTTTTTCATCAACTTTTGCATTTATAATATCAAAAAACAAATAAAAATCGAAGAAATTTGTTCTTTTAAACTCTCTAAGATAAATATATTGTAGGACACATTCTTGTTATTTTTATACCGGATATAGCCCCAAGTCTTACCTCAATTTAAAGACCTTGTTCTCATAGATTGGACTCATGGATTTGACTGACGATATAAGCTCAAAACAAACACCACATCTTTTCTTTTTAATGAATTTTCAAACATAACTGTTCTTTTACACTGAACATCGATGACAAGAGTCGAACTAAGCATCACTGTTACCACTGGGACTCATTTGAGTCAAAAGGGACTCGATTTTTTTTAGGTTGGCTCAGCTACTCATCTTTTTTTTTTATTTGACTCATTTTTTTAAGAAGGAGTCAATTTATAGTTTAAAGCAAATAAAATATTATAAAAAGATTCAATAGTCTGAAATACGTTTCTATTTCCTTTCCTTCCTTTGGATAAAACATATAAGAGTTTTGGATTGTTGTTTTAAAATTAATTTTTTGTTTACTTTTTATAAAATGTGTTCTTAAGACTTTTTTAATTTTTTTTTATAATATTCTTGTAAATTCTTCTCTTCGAAATTACTTCGTTTTTTTGTGATATATGTATGTAATTCATTTAAATTCAATTAACTTAATAGTGTTTATAGTATAGGAAAATAAGATATTCACTTCGAAAATATTCCGACAGAGCTGAATTTTGGTGGAGAGCTTCATTTTTTCGTCGTAAGCATTTTCTAAGAAGTACCCTAAATTTGCAGCAAAGCCAAACATTTTAGAGTGGGGGAAAGAGGGTAAAATTCATTTTTTTCCAAATTAATCGACATCCGTGGTTTTTTTTTTTGAAAAAAATTTGTTGGTACGCATTGTAAAACTGGAAAAAAATTATTGAAAACATTGGGGCGTAGTACATTTTTTCCAAAATGTGTAATAAATTTATGTTTTTGAGTGGGGAAATTTGTTGTTTTTAGTTATGTTTTTAAAAACATGTTCTATTAAAAAAAAAACAACAAGTTTTAAGTGTGGAACCGGAAGAGAAATGCTGCCATCTTAAAAATAATAATTTATTTTATTTTGTTCAATAACTCCCAAAACCTTTATTTTTCTCAACAACTTGTAGACAGTACACTTATCTACAAAATGACAGATTAACGACTTCTGCGTGTCAATTCGTTGAATGAATTTGATATTTTTTGTATGTTATCAAAGTATTTGTTTTAGTTATTATCAAAAAAGGTATTATTATAAACTTAAAAGAGATTTTTATTGGAACTCATTTATTTTCAAAATGACCAATTTTTTAGCCTTGGGACTCATTAAAAATTAAACCTATGGTAACACTGCTAAGCATGCAATTTTGAATTTTTTTCACCTGTTTTGAAATTTGTTTGATAAATCTTCATATTGTCTACTTATTAATTTGAGCATGCGCTCAAGGGATTATGGACACCCTTTTTATGTTTTTAACACAGCGCGGGTATCCGGTGAAAGAAGAGAAAAAAGGATATGAAAGATGTGTGGCGCGATGTACTGAGACGGTGGTTGTTGTCTCAGATTTTATCTCCAGGGATGGCGGCTGAACTAATGCGGAGAAAATTACCATATCTTATTTATTTATATCTCTTATAATTCGCATTATTTTATTTATTTTGTTGACATATTAATGAGCAGCTTACTTAATCACATGTTGTTAGTGTTATGCCTGAATAACATGGAATTAGTAAACCAGCAACTCATTTTATGTCAATTTTTAGAATATGTTTTTAATGGAATATATGAAGACAGACAACGGCAGGAATCGAACCTGTGACCACTAGGTTGACAGGCGAGCACACAACTATGGCGCCACGGCCACCTTTTTATTGTTATTATTAATCTTCTTTATTAATGAAGTTAGATTTACATAATTACAATTTTTATAAAAGAAAAAGCATGGTTTTATTTTAATGTCTGCCGATCGATTGACAATTCGAAATGAAATTAGACAATAAAAATAAAAAAGAAATAAAAAAAACTAACTAGACAAATTGTTACAAATAAAAAAAAATTAAATATTCATAATATGACATGTATATGTATGTACATAATAATTATTAGAAAAACAAATTGTTGAAAAATTTTAAGAAAATTTATTCCAAAAAACTATTGCGATACTTATAAGCATGAATACACTACTGTGATAATATCTTCCAACCGTGAATACCATTTAAATAATCCGAAGGTTCTTGAAGCGTTAGAAAGCCTTGGGAGAAATACAGATTTCTAAGTTCAAATAAAATTGGACATTCTGCTATGAAGTGGAAAATGCCTTCAGGTACATTTAAATTACAGATACTACAAGATATCCTTAGATCCTGTCTGTGCGGCATAAAATTGAATTATAGAGTTTCAGTCCTCATTTTAAATATAGTGCTAATTTCGTTATTTGTCAAACTGTCACTGAAATAATTTTTTGACCCTAGAGAATGATTTAGTGTTCTATACAAATATCTTGACTCAGATAGTCGCGCCCTATTTAGACAGCTTTCATAAAAACGTTGATCTATCTGCGATATGCAGTCAAAAAACTTATTTCGCCAATCATCTAAGTCTTCAAGAGTTAAATGAAGTTCCACTCCGTGTTCCTCAGCCAAGTCGAGCCAATCTTTGAATGGTGATAACTTGCATCTAAACTTGCATATCAAATTAGTTGGTTCTGGAGGTTAGCGTTAGAACGCTTCATTATTTTGACTATAAAGTCTGCATTAGCTTTGAGGTTTTTCAAGTAAATTTGAGTCATACCGGTTTCTACATACATAGCATACGTGGGGATCGTAGTGGGAAATTTGAATAAGCGCTTGAAGAAAAAACATTGCAGACGTTCGAATTCTTCGACTTTTTTTAAGTCCAAAAACCTGAATTGCATAGGAGAGGCATGCATTGATATTGACTTTGAAAACTTTAAATTGCAATAGAACCTAAGCCATATGAGATTTATTGCGGTTTTTGCATTAATCCAACTTTTGTTCTACATGTGGTCGCAAATTAAGATTGTATGATAGCAAGAACCCTAAATACTTAAATTCACTGACAGCTTCTATTGTCTCACCAGATACTTTCCATTTTTCTGCCGTTAGCCTTCTGCTTGCTGTGAGCTGAAATATCATTATTTTCGATTTTGCGATTAATTAACGAAAAACCAAATGTTTTCATGGAACCAGTCAAAATTAATTGGCTTATATGTGTAATCTTATCAATATTACAGTTTTTTAACGGTTGGTAACATTCTAGGTATCCAATTTTTTAAGAAAACATTCATGCCGCTATTCATGAGCGGTAATTGCATTAAAGAAACCGATCAGCTTTCGGTACTTGGTATGAGTATCATAGACCACCTCTTGTGGAATAAAGACATATTTGATGTCGCCAAAAATACTGCAAAGTTTTTGGGCTTTCTTCGAAGATGCAAGAAATTCTTCTCACCCTCTGATCTGGCTGTAATCTATAAGGCCTTCATTCGTCCAAAACTGGAGTATAACTCTCACATTTAGACAGGAGCTCCCAAAACTCATTTGAATCATTTGGATAGAATTCAGAATAGAGCGCTAACAATGATTGGCGATAAAACTATAGTGGGAACATTTACATCTCTCGAACACCGTCGAAATGTTATATGTCTCTCATTATTTTATTGCTATTTTTATAAGCAATGTTTCAGCGAAATAACCAGTTGCATTCCTCCCCTTAACCTATTCAAGCGTCTTACTCGCGCTTCCAGGAATGCTCATCGGTTTACCCTTGAGCCCAACTTCGGACGTACTGCGAAGTACAGAGAATCTTTCTTTAGTCGAACAACGCGAATGTGGAATACTTTACCTGGCTCAATTCGCCCCCCTCCCATTTTAATATTCAGAAATTCAAATCAAATGTGCATCGGTATCTCATCTTACATCCTTCCCTATTTTCCTAATGCTCTTACTGTGCTTGTTCAATTTAAGGGTAGCCAAAACCCCTTCAGGGCGCGCATCCATGTAAAAAAGTCAATATACTCATTCCTGAAAATTTCAGACTTCTAGGTCCACTAAAATTATTTTAGTTGATAGTGCGTTATGCGTTACGTAACGAATCAGTTTACCCTCCCATAAAAAGCTATCACTTCAAAAATAATATTTAATATATAATATAAATTTTTTTTGTCTGAAAATTCAATGATTTTTTTGAAATAAGAGTCTTATACGCATATCAATATACATATTCTTGAAGTTGGCCTTTTAGTTTTTTTTTTTTTTTGCTAAAAGTTTTCTCAAGAACAAGTTACTTTCTGTTCTTTACGTCATTTTATTTTGCTATGCAATATTTCATTAATATTTCAATTACATTTTCAATACAGATAGAAAAAAATATCTTTCATCATAAAACACATAAACATATCCGTAGGTGTACAGTAAATATTCGTTAATTTAAATAAAGTATTTTATGCAGAAATCACAAGTTATGTGTATTGTTTCCCAAGCAGATACTGCTCTATTGACAAAACTGACCATTTTGGTTATAATAATATTTTATTAGTCATAAATATAAGCAATAAACCTACGAGTACATACATACATACTCAAAGTTGTGACTTCCCTGACACCTGACTCCTTTAACAACAAAAAATATATTGTCAACTTCTATAACTAACTACCTCCGAAACGAATATAACGAAAACCTCAAAAGTTTTCTTTGGAAAAACTTCCTCGTAGACAGTTGCTGCTCATCACTATTCTTGCAAAGCATTTGTACCACAGTATGAGAAATGAATTATTATTGTTCTGCCTTATGCTGCAAAATTTGATGAAATTTCTGAATATCTAAACAGTGTCTTCGTTGGACTTTTGGCACATTCATTATTGTGTTATCACAATATTCCAAGTTTAGTTGGTAAGGAATTTTCCAAATTGGTCTACGTTGTTTGGATAAAATTGATGCTATAGTCTGGTTGATTTGTTGCATGCAAAGTTATCAGGCTATAAATAGAATACCCGTCTCGAACTCATAACAATACAAGGATTCAAATGTTAAGACATGAGTTTGCACTGTGCAATTAGAAATTGTATAATTAAGTTTGAGTTTTTTTGTCGAAAGTGCCAACTGACGATACATTTTAGTTCCCATTAATAAATGAGTGTTTATTTTCTTGTAGTTGCTATTTTAAGTAGTTGTGCACGTTTGTTATAAAGGTTTGAGAATGAAAATGTGAAGAAAGTAATTCTAGTTTTTTTTTCTAAATTGGATTTGTATTGCTATTCAACTTAGCAACAATATTAGCATAAAATATACAAAATTTAATTAAAATAGTTACAATGCCTTAACAGACGGGTGAATTTTTTTTTTTTGTAAATTCATTTTTATTTAATATTAACTTATAACTATCTTAAAGCTAGACAAAAATGTTTAAGACTAGCCTAATTATCAATAACTTACAACTAATTTACTGGCCCTTTATGGGCGCTCTAAATTAAATTATAACTCTTAGAACTAATGTCTTTCGACCTAAAAACTATTTTAATTAAATCTAATTATTTTATTTTTTAACCAAGGAAACTTATTAACAAAAAAACTTGGTATCTAATCACAGACGGGTGAATCTATAAAGGGTAGATCTACTACAACCAATTATTTTTTCGTCAAATTTTGGAAAAAAAAAAACTATAAAATTGGACCAATAATTGATCTTTGTTGTAAACCGTGCTAAAAAAAAGTGTGGCTCCGAACTCCTTAAGTAATGTTGATGCATACCTATAGACATTCCACTTGAAAAAATAGCTACAGCTCCAACAAAGAACCTCACAAAATTCCACTCTAAAATCCTGTTTACTCTGTTCCCTGCAGCTTTGTGATTTCTAATATTGGTGAAACGAAACGAGGTATAAAAACGCGCTTAAATGAACATATTAAAGGTATTAAAAACAACACTGTCATAAGATCGACAATATGTAACATCTGGCCTATACACGAAGATCACTTCATCCATTTTAATCAAGACGCAGATCAATCACAAATTAAAATTTTTGTGTGCCAAGGATCGTCAAAAAAGCAATTGAAATTCCATGGTTTTCCATTAGTAAATTCAGATTTTAATGCCGAAATTGATTTTTTTTTGTGACAAATGGAACACATTTTCAATAGATTTTTTTTGTATGCTGTTGACTTCAAATCCAGTAGTTGTCAAACTAAATGCTTCCAATTGTACCAGCGCATAGTAGTGTAAGTAAAAATAGGGGTATAGATTCACCGAAAAATACGGATCTGCGAATTCGATTCAGAATAAAAAAAATCAATTTTGTTTACGCAATGGATGGATTTGACTGTCGAAATCCGTGTTTTGTCAGATTTGTATCAAAAATGAATAAAATTCTTGCACCAATGGAAACCCACATAAGAGACATACATATTTCAATAGAGATTCGAGCTTTAAATTATACCCAACGTGGGATCCTCTCATAAGCAAACCCAAAATAAAGCAAATCAACAAACCTGTAGCCGATTTAGTGAGCTTTCTATGTGCCCAAGAATACATGGACTCAACGCAACAAGAACCTAGAACGAGTACTACCACCCACAAGCAATCCAAGTACAACAACATGTACGATGTACTGGTACTGTTTGAGAGCGAGAGCAAAAAAACAATAACTTAGACAAAATCCATCAAATGTCAGTCTCAAGCCGTGACCACAAAGTATGAAACTTCTTCGAAACGTACGTCGCGTCGTCGGGTAAAAAGAAATTTTAAAATTATTCTAACATTTAACGCAGTAAGTTCCGAAAAATGCAAACTTTATGTAATATGAAATAAACGAAAAACCTAAGATCTCATAAGGTGAATCCAGTCCACTTTCTCCAATTAAAGCATCCCTAGTAATATAGGAATCATTCACAATGAAGTCAAATGAACGTATTCAGCACATTTCAAATGCTACTGAAGTTAAAGTAAAACAAAAAATTCATTTCCTACGATTAAGGTCCCCGTCGCAAACCGACTGTTACAGAGAAACATTATGTATTCGTAAACGGTTGGATGGGTTTGCTTCAAACTTTGTACATATTGGTTTTTCGGTAATATGCCCACACGTTTTTTTCATTTTTTTTTTAAGATGGCAAATAACAGTAGCTCCCATACACTTTTTTTAGCCAAAACAAAAATTTTATTTTTCTCAAAAACGGCTCCTACGATTTTTATAAAAAAAAATCAGTTCATTAACACTGGAGTACACGCGCGGCCTACTATAGTAGACCACACTAACAGTTTTGTTCATAACTTAACGGTTTTTCATGTAAGAGCTGTGTCATTTTAAATAAGCCTTCTCAACTAAATTTTTCAACAGGTCAGAGTCTCTCTTGATTTGTTCGCTAACCCATATTTTTATAGTTAAGTGTCAAAGTCAATTGTCTACCATAGTAGTCCGCGCGACCGTTTGTGTAAAATTAAATTATTGCACCAGTGCCCATAAAAGATCAACAAAAAAATTGATTTGTTCCGATCACCATGCTGTAGTGTGTCTTCAATGCTTGTAATGAAGCATTACAAACTTCACCACCTGACCCCCACCGCATCCCCTGAGCTGCAATAATGAAGAAACAACCGAATTACGGCAATATACTACAAAACGCTATTGTAACCCTTTTTCCCCTTTTGCTGACACCTCCCCGCATACGCAGCTGATATTTCCATAACTACTTACCCGCACCGTAGTATACCAGCCTAAACAAAATAAAAACATCATCCGACATACATATCTACCATACCTACCATTTCCATACAAGATGCCCCTATCCGCCTACGTTCCTGCTATAATAGAAATACCTACCCGATCGACAACATGCTCCTATAGCATGTCCACTCCTTGCATCATCATCAACGACTGATAAGCACAGAGTGCTTATCCGCGAACAATCTATAGCCACCACACAAAAGACAACGTGGTGAATAACGAATATGCATCTCTATTAAATGGTGAAATCTCCACTGATGATAGCATCGTGACGACGAACCAGGGACCTCGTTGGTGAATTCTAAGTACGTTATTAATAAATAGAACACCCCGGCCACCTTCGTATCCCCACGATGCAAATAAGACATTAACCTTGGAATGTTAAGAGGAGAATTTAAAGGAGAATTTATTTGCCGCATCACCCGCTAAACCATCAAAATTATACAATTAGTAAAATAGTAAAACAAACCATAATTGGTGACGTGGCGCCGACAGCACATTGTATGGTTTATTAAACTTTACCACCATACAGCTCACACTTAGTCCGACAGGAAAGTAGGATAAGTAGAGCCCGTACAAGCTACAAAAAGCATCGAGGAACTGTGCCAGTGGCAGTTCACATTGGACAATATCATCGAGGAACTGTGCCAGTGGCAGTTCACATTGGACAATATCATCGAGGAACTGTGCCAGTGGCAGTGCTCATTGGACGATAGCCAAAGCCAGGGTAAAGCCGCCAGTATCCGATGTCAGCCAGTAAAAAAGGTAAAAACAAATAAAATAAATAAAATAATAGGTTTCCCCCCACCAGTGGTAAGGAACCTTATATAATACAAATAAGAAAACCGCAGATAGCCGGTGCAAACCGTAGAGAGCCGGTGAAAACCGTTGAGAGCCGTCGTAAGACGTTGATAGCCGGTGAAAACCGTAGATAGCCGGTGAAAACCGTTGAGAGCCGTCGTAAGACGTTGATAGCCGATGCAAGCCGTAGATAGCCGGTGAAAACCGTTGAGAGCCGTCGTAAGACGTGGGTAGCCGGTGAAAACCGTTGAGAGCCGTCGTAAGACGTTGATAGCCGGTGAAAGCCGTAGATAGCCGGTGAAAACCGTTGAGAGCCGTCGTAAGACGTGGATAGCCGGTGAAAACCGTAGATAGCCGGTGAAAACCGTTGAGAGCCGTCGTAAGACGTTGATAGCCGGTGAAAGCCGCAGATAGCCGGTGAAAACCGTTGAGAGCCGTCGTAAGACGTGATAGCCGGTGAAAACCGTAGATAGCCGGTGAAAACCGTTGAGAGCCGTCGTAAGACGTTGATAGCCGGTGAAAACCGTAGATAGCCGGTGAAAACCGTTGAGAGCCGTCGTAAGACGTTGATAGCCGGTGAAAACCGTAGATATCCAACAAGGACAACTTTTACCATACGAAAGGAACCTACTCAGCCTACCACCGTATTACCGAAGCCGATACCTGGATCAGCCTTAACAGGGAATTACTTCAGCCTAAGCGAAGAACTCTAAGATACCAGAACCTTCAAAACATCGCTTCCGTATATTGTAAAGGAAATGTATTTTTGTTTTATATATATATTATTAATAATTGGAATTTACAAATAAATATCATACTAAAGTGGTTATACGAATAAAGAACCTTTAAACTAAAGCTTTTTTGTACTTACTTTAGTTAGAACCCTGGAAGCCGACGAGCGAAACCTCAGCCTTCCACAACAAAGTACATCACATGCTATAAAAATTAATTATTTTATATATATATATAAATTATCTTAAAAAATATGAAGCATTGATTTTTGAACAACCATTTTGGTCTTTTCTTGGTACTGAAAAAGTAATTTTTACTAAATTTCAATTTGCTAACTAATATTTATAAATTCAAACTATTAAATGATTAAGACAGTAATTAAATATAATATTTAAATGTTTGTTTCATTTAAATGTTTATAAACTAAAAAGATAACGGCATTTATAAATGGTCTACCATAGTAGGCCATGCGAGTATCGGTGTAAAAAAATAGGGCGCGTGTACTCCAGTGTTAATGAAGGGAATGGGTATCTTTTGATAATTTTTTTTTGGAAAAAAATTTTTAGTTTTGGTACCTCTAGTACAACTATTTTTTTGGTTCTCAATTTTCTGGGGAACGGTTTGTTTGATTTTTTTTAATTTTTTTACGCAGAAGCTCCTAGAAAGTCTAAACACTATTTTCAACCAAAATATTTGAAAAAAAAAAATTTGGAAATTATTTTTTTTTTTGAAAACTCAAAATTTCGAAAAGGACTCAATAGATTTTTTCGAAACTTCGTATTTGGTAGTTTTTTGACACTATTTTGAATAGTTAAACAAATTAATTTCCTAAAATAAAAAACAAGGGTACCTCCCATACAAATTTTAAGAAACCGTTCAGAAAAAAATTTATTTCTCAAAAACGGGTCCAAGAATTCTTATAAAAAATGTGTGTTCTTATATAAGTACAGCCCACTTTTAATTATAAAAATATTTTGTTTGTGTACTTATTAACGGTACTTCCGATATAACCACTTTTCGTATTTTCGACTTTCTCAATATTGGATGAACCGATTAAAATAATTTTTTTAAACAAATGCTCCCTAAAATTGTTAATAAAACTGCATACTCAAATTTTTCAAACAAAAAGTTTTTCTATCTTTAAAAAACAAATACAAATTTTTTTTTGAAAAACCGATTTTTCAAAAATCAGTCACAGAATTTTTTTTTTAATTTGAATTTTATATGCATATTAATAATATCTTCAAAATGGCGTTTCAATTTTTTTTCTAAAAATGTTTTCAAAATTTTATACATAAAACATCAATTAATTAAAACACCGCTCCACCGATATTTGATATATTCTTATTTATCCATGAATTCAAATTGCATCTTTGTTTTCCCTCAAACTATAACGACTAAGCAATATAAAAATATTTAAGTATGTGTATTATCCATTTATTTCTATACCTTATTATTATTCCCTTTTTACGTATTTTTGCGTACGTCACTAAATACTAAATAAAATGTAGGCCCTCATACATTTACTCGTATATATACATATGTGTCTTTAGAATCTCATGAATCTTATGTATGCACAATATTGTAATGGCCCCTGAATTATAAAGTTATATGCATATAGCTACCTACCCACCTACATTCGTCATTTTCATTATTGTATGTACATGTTTACATACTTAGGTTCCGTCTATATATGTATGTAGATACATTTTGCTCTCTTAAATTACATTATTAAAATCCATAACTTATATTTAAACATATATTTGTAGGTAGGTACCTATGTATGTAACTATTCCTTGAAACATCCATTCGACAATTCATTATACTAAGAATCAAGTTAATCTTACCTACATATGCCTTAAACCTGCATAGGATAACTACACCTAACTAACTTAACCTCGATGGTTATAGCTACATTAAACTTGTTAGCTACAAGAGCAAGTTCGTGCGATCCAGTCGTGCATTTTATTTTTTATAATTTTCTGACGTTTATTAATGTGATCCTTTTATTTTTCTTTCAAACAAGCAATGCGTTTGGTTTTACCTGCGTTCCTGTCTGTCTGTGCTAAAAATTGAATGTGATTAAAAGCCAAATACGATATGAAAAGATATTTTGTAGTAATCAAGAATGTGGATAAAGATTCGTAGGCAAAAATATAATTTTGTAAAAATATCGTTAAGCACAATTTATATTTTTTTCCAAAAAAAAAAAAAAATATCTGGCAATCAAGATTTCATCAAAAGTAGTAAAAATGAAGTGTCTGTGTCTGTGATGTGGTTCAGTAAACATTGAAGAAGAAGTTGCACATATTTCGGCAAGGTTATTCTTATTCCCATTTTCATTCTACTTTCAAATGTTCTGTTGCTGTTTTTTTTATAATCTACACGCGCTCAATGATTATACTTCATTTAAATGTTTCAACACAACACAGCGCGGGCGTTTCCCTTATAATTAGCATTATTTTTTTATTTGTTGCATAATTTTATTGGTATACTAGTTTTGCTCAAACACATGTTGTTAGTTCTAAGCCGAAACAGCATGTAATGAGTAAACCAGCAACTCATTATATGACATTTATTTTAGAATTGATTCTTAATGGAAAAATAAGAGGACATATAGACTACGGCAGGCATCGAACGTGTGACCATGAGGTTGAGAGGCGATATATCTATCGTGCCCGTGGCGCGATAGATATATCAAACTTATTACGTTTGCATACAATACACTTTGCAAAAGGAACACTTTGCTACAAGAATAACAATCAAACACCTATTGAACAAATTATCAAATTGTGACTAATTTATTCTCCTTATTATTTCTTCACTTCATTTTTATACTTCATTGAATAAATATCGTTTTTGATTATAAAATATAATTTCGGATTTTTATTCTTAAAGAAGATTTTTTCTCTAAAAGGTTATGGGCCCAGACGATCGTTGATGGAAAGTTAAGGAACATAATAATTTAATTTTCTCTGTTTGCATAGTAATTATATATCATTGAAGATAACAATGGCTGGATAAATGTTGAGCATTGATAAACTTGATGCAAGCAATTACGGTAGTTGGAAAATTCAAATGAGAAGCATTTTGATTTTTCAAGATTTATGGCCGTACGTATCTGGAGAAAAATTGAAGCCCGAGGATGAAAATGAATTGGCAGTATGGCGTATTGCAGATGAGAAGGCGCTTGCGATGATTTTTTTGAGCATGAAATCGACGGAACTGATTCATGTAAAGAATTGTAAAACTTCGAAGGAGGCCTGGATTCGTCTCAATGAAATTTTCCAGCCAACAGGTCCTGCGAGCAAGATTAGTCTTTTCAAAAAATTGACATGTAAAATGGCAGGGACAATTACGATGGCATGTTATTTAAATGAATTTTATAGCATTTCTGAAAAACTAAGGGAAATTCAAGTGGTAGTTCCAGAGGAACTCTTATCAATTATATTGCTTTGTAGTTTACCAGACCGTTTCGATAATTTTGTAGTAGCTATGGAAAGTCGAGATGTGATGCCATCGCTTTCTGTCCTAAAGGCAAAATTACTTCAAGAAGACGCAAGGAAACTTGAAAAGGATATTGAAAATGGTGAGAATCATATTTTGGCAGCAAGCAGCAAACGTTCTTTCAAGCCATCGAAAAATAAGAAAATGTTGAAATGTTTTTCATGCGGAAAAGTTGGTCATTTCGCTTCAAAGTGTCTTGGAAAACAATATGGACATCAACAAACGGCTTCTTATGGTTTATTTCATGTACAAGAATCAAGAGTTGTTAATTTTGGGGAATGGTGCTTGGACAGTGGGGCTACATCCCATATGTGTTCCGAGAGAGAATTGTTCATTAATTTTAAAAAAGATTTTCAGCAACGTATACATTTTGCGGACGATAAATTTCTGTTGGCCAGTGGCATAGGAAAAGTTATACTAGAATTGGAGTCTGGAAGTGTGGAGTTAAAAAATGTGTTCTATGTTCCAGAGCTCAAAGCCAACTTCTTATCAGTGAGTAAGATAACTCAAAAAAATCACACGGTTGAGTTCGCTGGAAGAAACGCTTTTATTAAGGATGCAAAAGGGAATATAGTCATGAAAGCTGTTCAAAACCGTGAGGTTTATGTAGTCAAACCAAAATCGATGGTATTAGCATTGACTGCAAATCAAAATTCATCAGTTAAGTGGCACGAACGGTTTGGGCATATTAACTATTCAAGTCTTCAACAAATGTCTTCCTCAAAAATGGTCTTGGGACTTGATAACATTAACATCAGTAAGAACCTAGATTGTATTGTCTGTGCTAAGGGAAAAATAACAACAAAACCGTTCCCTAAGCATTCGACAACAAGATGCAAGGATATTTTAAATGTTATCCACAGCGATATTTGTGGCCCAATGCAGGTAACTTCTTTTGGAGGAGCAAGGTACTTTGTTACGTTTATCGATGACATAAGCCGAAGGATATTTGTTTACTTCATGAGGACCCGTGATGAAGTTTTTGATGTATTTAAAAAATTTAAATTGATGGTAGAGTGTAAAACGTCAAAGAAGATCAAAATTTTGCGCAGTGATAATGGCAGTGAGTATTTAAGTAATAAATGTTCATCATTTTTAGAAGCCAGTGGTATCCTGAGACAACTGACAGTACAATATTCACCACAGCAAAATGGGGTTGCTGAGTGGCTAACCGTACCTTAGTTGAAATGGCGAGGTGCTTGCTGCTGAACGCAAATCTTCCTGAATATCTCTGGGCAGAAGCAATTAATACAGCTGCCTATCTGAGGAATAGATCATATAACAAAAGTCTTCAAGAAAAAACAACTTATGAAAGTTGGTATGGAAGAAAACCCGACGTATCACACTTAAGAATTTTCGGAACAAAAGCTGTGATCCTAAACAAAAAACCAGGTAAATCTAAATTTCATGCAAAAGGAGAATAATTTGTTATGGTTGGTTATTATGAAGCCAAAAACAAGGAAAGTGGTTAAAGATAGAAATGTGCTATTTTTTGAAAATTCTTTTACTGCTATAAACAATGACAATATTGAGACGCTAACCATTTTTCCTTTTGAAAAAGTTTCATCAATATGTGAACCCTTGCAAAATCCAAACAAAGTAAATGAAGTAATTCAAGATTTGGATGAAAATAGCATGTCGAGCCAACCAACAAATGTGGAACGAACTAAGAAAAATAAACGTGGTCGTCCTAAAATAATTAAAACTGGAAAACGTGGAAGGCCAAGAAAAGATTACAGCGTCGTTGAAACTATAAATTTCGTACAAGTTCCAAATACTCTTACTGAAGCACACGCAAGTAAAGATGTGGACGAATGTGAATCAAATGGTACCTGGGAATTGGTGGATCGTCCAGATAAGGTATAAATGTAGACTAGTCGCTAAGGGATGTTCACAGAAATATCAAGTAGATTATTTTGAAACGTTTGTACCAGTAATAAGGCATTCAACAATTCGTTTGATTATTGCCCTCGCTGTCGAATATAAGCTTTTGCTACACCATATCGACGTTACCACAGCATACCTTCATGGTGTTTTGGAGGAGGAGGTTTATATGAAACAGCCTGAAGGTTTCGAAGACATAAACAATCCGACCAAAGTTTGCAGGCTAAAGAAATCCATTTATGGACTTAAACAGTCTGGTAGGGAGTGGAATAAACGATTGAACGAAACTTTAATCAAAAGAGGTTTCAAAAGGTGTGTTGCTGATAGTTGTGTCTACGTTAAAAACGAAAAAGGTGACATTGATATTAGTGGTGTCTACGTAGATGACATAATTTTAGCATGCAGTTCGAAGATATCGATGGATATAATAAAAGGACTTCGAATTTGACACCGTTGACGAGGGACCTTTGAAATACTATCTTGGCATCGAGATTGAAAGGGAGGGTGATAGGGGCTCGATATAAATTTGTCAAGAGAACTATATTCCTGAGCTCTTAAAAGATTTGAATTAGGAAACAACTCGAAAATGTTACACCCCATTGGATCCTGGAATGAAACTCAACAAGACGACAGACATCGACACAAATAAAGTTGACCAAAAGCTTTACCAATCACTTATCGGAACCCTGATGTATTTGTCCATTTCAACTCGACCAGACAAATCCAAATATGGATCATATGAGCGCGCTTAAGCATTCAGTGCGTTATCTTTCTACCACTATTTATTCAAAATTACACTTCAAGAAAACTTCAAAAGATCTACTTGCATATGTTGATGCTGATTGGGCTAATAATGTAGATGACAGCAAATCATACACCGGATTTACTTTTATTCTTGCTGGAGCTTCGGTATCGTGGCAATCGAAGAAACAAACGTCTATAGCGCTAAGTAGCACCGAAGCAGAATATATAGCAATTTCTCAATGCAGTAAAGAAGCTCTTTATTTGAGAACTTTAATCTCTGAGCTAAATTTTGTAGAGCTTGTACAAAAACCAACATTAATTTTCAATGACAACTTGGGAGCACAACTTGTTAAGAATCCTATTCATCACCCAAGAACGAAACATATAGATATCAGTTACCATTTTGTTCGAGGTTTATTTGAAGATGGTATAATAACACTGCAATATACCAATACAGAAGAAATGACGGTGGATATTCTAACAAAGAATTTGGGAAGAACTAAACATATGATGTTTTTTAATATGCTAGGAATTTACATTGTTTAAAATTAGTATTAATTTGAGGGGAAGTATTAAGTTTGCATACAATACACTTTGTAAAAGAAATACTTTGCTACATGAATAACAATCAAACACCTATTGAACAAATTATCAAATTGAGACTAATTTATTCTCCTTATTATTTCTTCACTTCATTTTTATACTTCATTGAATAAATATGGTTTTTGATTATAAAATATAATTTCGGATTTTTATTCTTAAAGAAGATTTTTTCTCTAAAAAAACTAATTTGGAAATATTTGATTAGAATTATGATTTTGAAATCTACTTTCTTTTCTAGAATACACTTCACTTTTTGGGTCAAATCTACCTCGCTTTTTTTTGAAGTGATAACGCATTAACGTGGAAATCAGATTTCCAAATTATTTAGGCTGAGCGACAACAAAGATAGATCTGTGGACCGCTTCTTTTTTCTAAAAGATATTATTCAGCAAATTGTTTTAAAACACGATTGTGTCTAGCCTTTCCAGTTTTATTTTATTTATATTTTAAATTAGCCAATTTTGTACTAGACAGCTAATTGTGATTTTGCTTTTGATTATGTTTATTTATATTTTGCGGAAGTGCTTAAGTGTACATTCTTATACAATCTTTTCAGTATACAACATTTAAAAATTTTAAGAATTTATTCATAACAAGAAAATTTCGTTAAAAAAAAATAAAATCATCCGACGAAGAAAATGTTTTTAATTACATTATGTACTCGCATATTCGAATAAAAATATGAAATATACTACCCCATAATCCGTCACACCATAACGACAGAATTGAGTTGTAAGAATGAAACAAAGAGTCCGAGAGGGATTTAAGATCCTTTTTATCGCCGAGGCGGGTCACACAAGGTAAAAACTGAAGCATATTCCTTCAAACAAGGGTGCATGGTCTTATCGTTTTACACAAATCATTATTCCTTAACGTTATCGCTCATTAAACATAATGTCGTATCTTTAAAGACAATCATGATATATGTATATAATAGGGCACTACTTAATATCTAAGCTCAAGTTGCGGCAGCAGTACTTGATGAATTAAACCTTGTGAATCTACTCCAAAAATCGATGATGTAACCTGAATCTTGTATTATATTTACAGTTTCTCTCACGAAAAATCGCAAGGTTCTTGATGAAATAGGTATATATATACAAAATCCTAAAAACAATCTAAAAGTTGTGTAGTAGTACCCATCAATACGATGAAGGTTTTCAGAATACTTATTATGATATGCCCTCCCAGTAAAACTACGTCCAATGACAAATTCACACCCTAGGAGTTTTTATGCTTTATGATTCTTAACGAGTCATTAAATTTTTAAAACTTTTTCTATTTATTTTTTGTATAAAGTTTCATAAACATAAGTAAATTTAATAGCGCACACATTTCCCCTCAAAGGCTCGAAACCATAAAAAAAAACAACTTTAAGAATAACATCATAACTTTGTAATTTCTTGCGAGACTCCCAAGGGTATTTCATAGTCCTTGTCTTAATTTATGTTCTCAATTTTTTTTAACTACCATATGTGCTGATGTCATGTAAAACAACCTTATAGAATAGTATACATTCTTGCGGGTACTTATGTACAACACTGACATTTGATTTTATGAGAGGCCATTTATTATGAGTGGACTATAATTTGTGGAGGAATTTCCAACCTCAGGATTTCAAGTTGATATTCTTCTTAGATTTTGATTAACGTGAAAGTTACGTGATGTGTTTGTTCTTCTATCTATTTTAGGTTCGCAAAATAATATTCATAAGGATCCTTTTTTTAAATAATTCAAGTTACAAATTGAAATCTATTTTTATTATTTATGAGTTGTTGTATTGTTTGTATCGTGTGGTTGAAATAAATTGAATTATGTACATTCGATATTTTTACTATCTCTCTCCTTTAGTTGTTATTCTGTTTATTTTTCTTTTGGTATAAAATATAAAATTACGTATACGCCAGAGTGTACCTATTCATTAAATTGTAACCACTTTAGCTTTTATAATTGCTTTATGAATTTTAATTAGATTTTTTTTTCAAAATTTATGCAGACCGCTCACAACATATTATGGCAAGGGAAAAAGAGAATCGAGTGTCTCCTCAGCGACTACTACTACACTATTGGGTCAACATCCGCCGATGTCCCTACAACGAGGATCCAATGGAGCTCTTCATATGCTTCCATCGCCCCGGGCAATTAGTCCTTTAATGAAGGTATGTGTGTGGGTTTTTTTTTGTTCTATTCACACTGGTGTATGTATGTTTTATGTGATATCATATATGCCATTCTATTTGAAATGCCACCGGATACTGGGGAAAAGATATTTTATCTCGTTTTTTGTCTTCCTATTAAATGAGAAGCGAAAAGCGTTTCCATTGTCGTTTGCATTATTTTCACTTTATGTGCTTAATTGCATTTTTTTTATTCATCTTCTTTGGTCTTTCCTCTTTATGCACTCATGTGGATTTACGCAGCAAGGACTCGAGGAAAATGCTGTATAACAAACGAAAATCAATTGTGGATCACAATATGGACTTTCTGGCAATATAAATACATAATTTTAATTTGTAATTATTTGAATGTAAATGTTTGTAAGTAAGAATATTATAAATAAAATCAAAATGTAAATTAAGAATAAAATTATTAAAAATATTATATTATGTAAAATAATAAAGATTTAAATCAGAAAATAAAATAATATCGGAGTTTTCATATTTTGGATTTTATGGATTTTTGTAATTATGTGCGATTATTTTTTTTTTAAATTTATTCTTCATTTTACTTGCTTTAAAAGTCACTGAATGCGTGCTTCTACTATCAAGACAAAAGGAAAATCCGCCATCTTAATCAATCTATTTGTAATGACGTATGTAGTTTGATGTATAGAGCTATGACAACTGAAGGCTGTATTCTGGCGGCCAAACCTTGAACTAGGATATATACACTTGATGACAGAAACTGTCATAAAAAGCAT
The DNA here is from genome assembly GCA_910595825.1 of Philhelius pedissequus. NCBI lineage: Eukaryota > Metazoa > Arthropoda > Insecta > Diptera > Syrphidae > Philhelius > Philhelius pedissequus. The sequence continues at coordinate 70,244,221 of OU343160.1, read as the reverse complement.
TTCATTTGATTCGAAAAGTGTTGATTGCAAATTGTTATTACAAACAATTAAACAATAATAAAATTAATATTTTTGTAAAAGAAAATGTTGAAACATTTAATTAAAACAATTTTACAATAAGAATTGAACTTCGATTGTATTATAAATTTTAATAAAAGTGGGTGTGATTTCGTGAGTGGTCTTATCTTGGATGAAAATTTATTAAATAAAAAAAAACCGTCGGTATACAAGCAGAAGGCACTAAGTCAAAAAACATAGTTTTGAGTAAATTGATTTTTAAGTTTGGTATTTTGTCTTTGATCCCACAAAAAACACTATTGGCATAATGACATTATTTTCAAATAGCAATTTTAATCTTTTGACAGTCCAACTTAAAAATATTGCAGTTAAACTAAAAAATATGCTGACTTAGTGCTTTTTTGCAGAACTGAAAAATATGAGCAGTATCAAAAATATTAAAAAGGAAAAAAACATACGATATTTTTTAATGAATTGAATAGACTTATTTAGTGGGATAATAGAATAAAAATAATATAAAGTTAGAAGATTTACTCAAAAAATAGTAGGTAGTTATATATAGGATAAGTTTTATAGTTATTGGTAATACAATAAAAAAAATGAATAGACATTATTCAATGTCGTTTTAGTTGCGAAGGCAATGATTCAAACCAAGGATGGAAAATTTCGGGAACCACTTTCTTTTTTAGACATTTTAATTAGATTTTGTTTGGGTTTCGCCTATTTTTGGAGGTTCTTTATGTAATTTAGGCCAGTTTTTTATTGCATAATATTTTGGAACAGAGTTCCTACCTCCACGAAGAATCTTAAGAACATTAACATCCCTATTAATAAAAAAACGCTTAGTCCACCTTTAGTCCATGGACTTACAAAACCACGTTATAAAATTTCGTATTTATAAAAAAATAGAACAAAATCTACTACAATAAGTAACAACTCTACCTCTTTTTATTCTATGTCACTGTAATTTTGCTCTTAAATGTAAATTCTTAGTCCATCGCTAGACCACCTTCTTCCATGATCTAGCGAAGGACTAAGTCGGTAAAATTCAAATACCAGTAATTGTTTTTTTATTAAAAGTATTTCGCACTTAGTCCACGGAATAAGTCCTAAAACTTCCCTAGTCCATGTTCATTAATTTGGGTGTATTTAAAATCATCTTTTAAATTATTTAAATTATATTTAAATTTAAGAACTCCTGGTTTGTTCTGGCCAGCGCATGTATACGAAAATATAGACAGTCCTACAATATTTTCGGGTAATTGGTGTATGCATTACAAGTTTTACATCGGAAGATGTCTTTTTATATTTATTACTTAGTAAACCGTGATCTCTCTCTCTTCGGTACAAAAAAAGGATAAATTATATTCGGTACCAATTCAATTCCAATTTGATTTGTAAGTCATTATTTAAATTTACAAATGTAGCTTTGTGCACAGTTAAAAAGCATTGAGTCACATTTCTCACTCGGTTGGTATGTTAATAAACAAAATTGTCGTATTTTGGGTTTTGAGAATCCTCAAGTAATTGAAGAGAGGCCATTACATCCACAAAAAGTCACTGTTTGGGGCGCTCTTTGGTCCGGAGGTGTGATTGGACCTTACTTCTTCGAAAACGACGATGTAACGACTATCACCGTCAATTCGGGGCGTTATCGTCATATGATAGCCGACTTTTTTTTGCCTGCTATGAAGAATACGACTTGGAGAATATGTGGTTTCAACAAGACGGTGCCACATGTCACACAACTCGAGCGAATATGGCTTTATTGCAAGAAACATTTCCTGGCCGCGTAATTTTTCGTCGTGGCGATATCAACTGGCCACCAAGATCATGCGATTTGACACCGCTGGATTTTTTTTTTTGTGTGGCTACGCGAAAGACCGTGTTTATGCAGATTAGCCTTTAACTCTTGAGTACTTGAAAACCAATATTCGTCAAGTTATGGCTGAGATACCGCCCAATATGTGTCAAGGAGTGGTCGAAAATTACCTCAAAAGAATCGATGCTTGCAACAATTCGCGTGGTGGTCATTTAAATGATGTAGTGTTTCACACATAGTTTCAGCGTTTAAACTTTATAATAAAAAAGAAATATCATGAACAAAAAAATATTTTATATGTGTTTTATTTACGTTTACTTTTGAAACCGCAAAATGTATAACCCGGTACTTATTTTTTTTAATGACAGCCAAAATGCACTAAGTCAACTTAGTGCGCTTTAACAGTATTAAATATTACCTGACTAAGTGCATATTCTAACTTCAGATAACTCATGTTTAAATGTCGAAATAGCTTCCGGCGTATATTCAGTACATAGATATCATCATTTTGGATCACTTTGCATCAAAATGTAAAAAACCTAAAAAATGGCTTAGTACCTTCTGCTTGTATACCGACGAAATATGTTATTTGAAAATACTTATTTTTAATTAATATTCTTTGTTATTTTTCCTAAAAAATTGATTGTAATCTTAAGATTAATCTCTTCGATTTCGGGAATAGTGTTAGCTGGTTTTCATTTTCTGTTTGAAGAAAGGAAATAACAATTATATTTTATAAATTCATATTTGTTAAAACTTACATTTTTAAAGAATTAGATGATTTCCATCTTTATGGGCGAACACATTTTGTCGTCATCAGGTGGAACTCGGTCCCAGCATAGACGGTGAGCACAGTTCCCGGAATTTTTTTTTATATTTTGACGTAAAAAATTACGTGAAGGATAATGAGTTGTACCTAGGCAATTCCTTAATTTTGTTCTTCCTGCTAAAAATCTGCATAAATAACTGGAATTATATTAAAAGGAATATTTTTGTTTATTATAAATAAATACAAAGTGAAATATGCATAAATAATATCCTGAACAAAATATTGTAGGTAGTTTAATTACATCGTACTTACGGCTGACTATATTTCGCTTTTTTTCTTTTTCATTTTTTTTTTACTTCTGCTGATGATTTCTTAAAGCACTGAAATTACAAATAAAGAAATAATATTAAAAAAGTAATCTACGTCTAATTTGCTTGAAACATAATCAATTTGTATTAATAAATTAATTATTTTACATAAGTGCAAGCACATGTATTCCGTATGGTTGTCTATTGTTAGTGTATATATACTGTTGCTTCAGTATACCACTAGGTATCACATTTTGACTTTTCTTAGTTGTCAATACCACAACCTGAGTGGACATTTACTTTGTCCCCTTTTCTGCAGAATACAGATCACATTTAGTTATGTACTTCACGAAACTTCATATGAGAACACGATGCCACCAGCATAGATCATGATTTGGCATTAGTATTAAAACAAAGGCGTCAGTACTTTGAAATAAGCAATAGATCCGATATTGGAAAGTTTAGTCGCCAGCCAGTATAAGCTTTTTGACGTGAATTTACCTGTACTGGCTAATCTGCCACCAGAAGCCGTAATTATACCTGCTGATTTATTTTTCTTTTTATTTTGCACATTGCCTGGTCTAAGACCTTTTTTATATCAATAGCGTCGGTAAGATCTAGAAACGGTATTGACAACCATGAAAATGTGGCTGGTGTTGATTTGAAGTCCTTGGAATCTTACTAGAATCGTATCGGTAATAACAATATTGTACTTTATGGGCTTGTCCCTAATATGTTTTGGATTTCCGAAAAAATATTTTTTTGAAAATTCAATATTTCGATACCGGGTGGCAGAGTTGTAAAAGAATGCAATCATTTTGGAATAAATTCATTGAAGTCACAGGAAAACTAATTCATACTGATCAATCATATGTATTCACTTAAAGACTGCGACTTTAAAATATGAAGTCACCATTCATTTTGAATTCATTGATTGGGAATTAATTTTAGTTAATTCAATGAGTGCATTCAAATGAATGCAATCATCTGCTGAGTGACGTCATTGAAGTCTTTTTAAATTCATTGAAGTCATTTTGAAGTCAAAATCATTTGAATTCAAAATCAATTGAAGTCATTTTCAAGTCATTGCAGTCCTTTTTAACTATTTTAAGTCCATCTGTGTTGATTTGAAATATGAAAAGTATATTAACACTTTAAACAATAAATTAATATTATTTTTGTGGACTCTGTGAATTAATTACTAACCAAATTAACCTAGAAAAATAAAATTTGCAGTGCGTCATCATGGTAAATATTATTAAAGTCGCTAAGCATCGACCAACAAATATTGCGTCTTAGAAAGGTACTACAGCATCTAACTGATAAGCCCAACTTTAGTCCCTGAGCGAAACGCATTTTGGACTACACGGCGCTTTAAATAAGTTTACTATATCTACGTTATTTAAAAAAAATTGCTTATTTTTCATTGAAAATAAAAAACGGACGATCCAGTCGTGCATTTTATTTAACGTATAGTAAGCTTATTTATTATTAAGTATTATTATTCACAGTTGAATTTAAAATATTTAAAAAGGACTGCAATGACTTCAATTGCTTTTGACTTCAAAATGACTTCAATGGCTTTAAAAAGACTTTAATGACGTCACTGAAATTACAGAAGATTGCATTCATTTGAATGCACTCATTGAATTAACTAAAATGAATTCCCAATTAATGAATTCAAAACGAATGGTGATTTCATATTTTGAAGCTGAAGTCTTTTAGTGAATTCATGAGTTACACATTTTTGGAAATAAATAGAATAAGATAAATTCCAAAATGATTGCATTATTTTACACCTCTGCCGGGTGGATGATTTTTTTTTTGAAATTATGTTTTTAAATTTATATAATTAAATACTTAAAATTGGCTTGTGCTTGAATAGAATTTAAGAGCAAATACTCGTGTAATTTATTTTAGTTGTAGACATACGTACATATATTTCTGTATTTATTTCTTGTCTTCTCAGAAGAAATAAATGGAAAAAAATAAATTTGAGGTTTCGTGACAATTGTGGACAATTTATCGTGGACAAATTGCTCAGAAGACATTGAATCTTGATAATAAGTTGCTTATTTTCATGATATATTCCAGAATTTAATTACAAAACAAGGCTATACCTATTCTTAATTACTAAAGCATTTAGCGCTCCTTGAAGAAATATGAAGAATGTTGAAGAAACCTACATTTCAGTAATAGTGTCCGCAATAATATCCGAAATAAATATTTCGAATGGAATAAAATACAAAGATGATGGCTTATGCCTCACCAGACTACTTGGAATTTCAACGGAATCATATTTCAGTTATGGTATTTGTTAACAATTGGAATACACAAACGCAATTTCCAAGTCCTTTCATTTGTTATATTGAACTCAATTCACTTCATCATTCTGTTTTCAGCATAATACACTTCACAGCGCTTTAGATCTATAAAATGTTCAAAAAGCGTGCTTTGTATGCTTTCTGAAAAAGAATTTTCTATAAAAATTTTAATTATTTCAACTGCATTAAATCTCTGGCTTAACCAAAAGGATTTTCCTAGATACTTCTCAGCTAGGTAACTATAACCATAGGTACTATAATGCAGTATCAACTTTAATGAGTATCTGAGATTTAATGTAAGCATAAGGCTTAAAAGCTTATAACAAAAGTATAACATGTGCAAAACCAACTAACAGTCTGTTTTATAATCTTTTAATATTTTGCCAAAAAAAAAAAGAAAATATGGAAAACAAGGATGATTTTGAATGGCTATAATGTGAGTTTCGTACAGGATTCACTATAGCATATCTACGTCAACTTTACTTTATTGAATGTCTTTAGAGCAAACACTGCATGTGATTAAATTGAAAACTTGATATTCTGCCGAAAATAAAAAAACAGGAGCGCATCTACACTTTCCACTGTACGTGAAGAATGCCATTTAATTAAACTTGATTATTATTGCAGGTATTTTGGAAATAAGATTGACGTTTGACATATACAAAACAATCTGTATTATAAAGGGTGTTTTTTTTAGACGTGTGGCATTAATATTTTGGCCAAGAATTTAGCTTCATTATAAAGAGAAGGGTTTGCCATTATGTTTTAAAAAGATTTCGGGTAAGTGGACGCTGCGTCTGGCTTGAAAAAATTCCAGTCGAGAGGCCCAATTTTTGATCACTTGTTGCAGCAATTTGGGGTCGTATGTCAGTAATAACGAGCCGAGTGTTCTCTTCCAAGGCGTCAGTCGTCAGTCGTCTCAGGCTTATCTGTTTAATTAAGCGATTTCACATAACACCACGAAAAATAGTCCAGCGGTGTCAAATCGCACAATCCTGGAGGCCACCTCACAGGTCCACGACGCGATATAATGCGCTCACCAAAAGTTTCATTCAATAAATTGATTGTTTCGTGGCCTGTACGGCATGTACCGCCGCGGCGCGCCGTCTTGTTTTAACTAAAAGTCGTCCACTTCAACATCCTATAATTCAGGCACAAAAAAGTTATTAATCATGGCTCTGTAGCGTTTCCCATTGACTGTAGCATTATGGTCGGCTTAATTGTTGAAGAAATATGGACCAATGATTCCCTCTCCTCTGCCCATAGAGCTTACCAAACAGTGACTTTTTGAGTATGTAATGGCGTCTCAACAATCAATGGCTTCTGGATAATGATTACTTCAAATACGACAATTTTGGTATTTAACGCACCTATTTAACCAAAAGTAAGCTCCATCGCTGACCAACATTTTCTTGTGAAAATCGTGAAAATCGGGATCGGTGGCCATGTCGTGTTGGGCCCATTTACCGAACGTGCGACGCGTTTGATGGTCGTTCGGTTTCAATTTTTACCCCAGTTGGATTTTGTAAGCTTGTAAACTAAGATCCTTCCGCAAAATATTCCAGAAAGTGGATGGGCACATCTCCAATTGTTGCACTCGATGGCAGATAGACTCATTCGATACTCTGTTCCACAGAGTCAATTGCGTTTTCGGTGCGCACTGTACGGCGTCTCTGAGGATGCGCATTATAGAGTAAACGTGGTACGAAACCGATCCATGGTTGCTCGAATTACCGACTCTGCTGGGCGATTATTTCAACCGAATATGCGTCGCGTCCTGCGAACCTAACCATTATTTTGGTAATAAATTTGCACGATTTGCAAAAGTTGTTCAGGAGTAAGTCTATTCATTATGAGATGGCAAACCAAACTGAGCATAAATCATAAGTGACAGCTGTCAAAAAGACAAGCTCCGAAAAAAGTATATCCAGATTGAAAGCCACACGTCTAAAAAACAAACACCCGTTATAAAGAATATCAGAAATGCAAAAATCTTAACATCACAAACTATTTTTCAACATTTTTCTTATAAAATATAGTTAAGGAGCAAATAAATTTTATGATCTGATTACAATTAATCAAAAGTACTCTCTTTCTCTCATACTGTTTCAAACTGTTATACTGAACAAAAAAAGAGGTAAAAATATGTTTTACAGAAATTTTATGTGTAAGTTCGTACATTTTTATAGATTTCGAAAAGGTTTTGTCTGAAAAAGCAAGAAGCCGGACTCAGTATTAACTTCAGGCCTGAAGAGATCTACATCTACTTACTTACTTACTTACTTATCCGACTCCCGATCCATGGAGGGTCGCTGCCTGACATTTTGCGGTATCTCAAGTCGTCGAGACCAAGCGATCTTGCGTCTGTAACCGCCTGGTCCCTGTAGCGGAGGTTCGGTCTTCCTGGTCGTCTCGAACTTGCGGGCTGGGATTCGAAGATTTTCTTGGCTGGAGCTTTGTTGTCCATTCGCTCGATGTTGCCGGGTCAGTGTAGTCGACGCGCTTTGGCTCTTTGGACTACATCCACATCTTGGTTCAGCTCGTACAATTCTCGATTGAATCTTCTCCTCCATTCGGCCTCTTCGCATATAGCACCAAATATCCTACAAAGAATTTTTCTTTCGAAAGTGCCCAGTATCAATTCCTCTTTTTTATTTATCGTCCAGCACTCGGCGCCGCGCCGTAGAGTATAACTGGTAAAATTAGCGTTTTCTATAGCGTGAACTTTGTCTTTCGAGACAGGAGTTTTGAACCCATTTGTTTGGCCAAACCGAAGTAGCAGCGGTGTCCTTCGTGGAATTGATGTTTGTTCCGATATAGCTGAACTCCTTGACTACCTCGAAGTTACTGCTACCAACAGTGACGTTTTGTACTAGGCGATGGACAGATGAGGCTTTTTTGATAGCATATATTTATTGGTTTTGTCCTCATTCACTTCAAGACCAATGCATTTCGCCTGTTCATCAATAGCTGTGAATGCTTCAAGTACAGCTCGCGATCGCCCGATGATATCGACGTCGTCCGTATAACCAATCAGTTGGGAAGACCTGTTGAAGATAGTGCCTTCCAGGTTAACACCACTCTTGCGTACTATCTGCTTCAGGACTATGTTGAAGAAGTCACATGATAGCGCATCTCATTGTCTGAACCCTGTACACATATGGAAAATCTCAGATGAGCTGTTTCCCATTTCCACGTTGCACTGCGTATTTTGTAACGTCATGTGGCATAGCTGGATCAGTTTTTTCGGGATCCCGAGTTCCGACATCGCCAATAGAAGCTCTTGGCGACTTATGCTATCATATGCGGCTTTGAAGTCGATGAAAAGATGGTGCGTCTCGACTTGAAATTCGTTGGTCTTTTCCATGATTTTCCCCAATGTGAAGATTTGGTCTATCGTTGATCTGCCTGGCCTGAAGCCACACTGGTACGTGCCGATGATAGTGTTTCAGAAAGGTTTTAGATGCTCACATAGTACGTTGGATAGGATCTTGTAGGCAATATTAAGCGGGGATATGCCTCTGTAGTTTTTGCAGGACATAGGATCGCATTTTTAGCAGATTGGACATATGGAGCTATTTGACCAGTCTTCGAGCATGTTTCCGCCTCCCACACTTGGTTGATGAGCTGGTGCCAGCGCCCTACTAGCACATCTCCTCCATACTTGAAGAGTTCCGCAGGTAGGCCATCCGAGCCGGCGGATTTGTTGTTCTTAAGTTTGTGGATGGCTTTCTTTACCTCTTCAGTACTGGACGCTGGGACTGGATCTTCATTGACTGGTCTCATGCTTCTTTGTTCTCCATCTACTTTAATAAAAATATTACATTCCTTCAGGGCGCGGAAAATTTGAAACCGAATTATCATCGTTTGCCTTTAAATTTCTGTGAATGGGTTTCGACCGAGTTGAAATGGGATTTTTGCAAAAAGTACCTACTTGCTTGGAAAATCCTGTTGACTTAGGTCTTAGGTCGAATTTTATTTTCGATCGGAACAAACATATAATTATTTGAATGACCATAAACTGTTATAAATTGGCATGTATCTATTGTAGACCCAGCTAATCTATTGTTATTTATATTCCCGACGATTATCAAATTGTCAACATACGTTTCCTATAATACACCATACAAAAACAAAATGTATCCTCTTAAAGGAAAACGAACAAATTTATACACACAATCATAGTTTTGTTGGAGTTAAATTACCTATCACATACATGACCATACGCCCCAGTCAAGTATCCCCGTCTGCAAATAATATCCCTTCTGAAGTTGACACATTTCATGTCATAGCATTTTTTTACACAAAAAAATCCATCCAAACTTTTGAATTCTATTTTAGAAAATATCCTTCCGCATATGAATGCATACATATTTAGAGGATATACACACCAAAAAGACTGCAAATCGTCCAAACTTTTCTCATATCTATTTGAAAGTTTGTTTTAAAAATAAACAAACTAGCCATCTAACTATAGTACCAGATATAGCACTTATTCCAAGTCATCTCAGAATTTTAATCCACAACTTCAAAGTGTGTCAATATTTAAGGATTAAAGATCCTAATCACGTTATATATTTTGTTCATCACAAAGGAAGAGTATCTCCTGAATATGGCAGCTAGGGGCGATATTTCACATAGTCATACTTGTTCGTCCATTGCCTAAGCGGAAGTCCCAGAAAAGTGTAAATAAATATAATAGAAGAAGAACAAAATCCTTTTGGCGAGAAACCGAGAACCACATTGATGTGTGTGTTTATTTATTATTTTCTTGTTTACGTTGATGCTTTTGTTATTAATGTTTGAGTTGGATATATATAGGCACTTTTTGTCCTTCCTGGTTACCCCTACTTCTCATCGATTCTACTTTTTGCCTTTTGTAGAAGTGAACATTAAGAAAAAAGAGGTGATGACAGTGAAAAATTGCTATGGGTTATTTGAAAACAATGGAAGATATTTTTCTTGGATATCTGTCCGCCGCTCATTGCGGGACAGCAAAATGTCCTCTGTGCTAATGAATTGCGTATCTTTTGTGGTTTTTGTTGAAGAATATGATGGTTTTACTTTTGGGATCTTCAAATAAAACCTTAAAGAGCAGTTTTCGAATCAAAATAACTATAAATGGAGAATAGGCTAACTAATTTATCCTTTTGTAGGGTTCCGAATATAATTGTGGCTTAAATTAAAATGGACGAATCTCAATTTCAGACCCATAAGCTATAAGACGTTCTTATTAGGAACCAAAAGGGGTGGCCTTGGCGCAATAGTTGTGTGCTCGCCTGTCAACCTCGTGGTCACAGGTTCGATTCCTGCCGTTGTCTATGACTTCTTATTTTCCATTAAAAATCAATTTTAAAAATTGCCATAAAATGAGTTGCTGGTTTACTCATTCCATGTTGTTCAGGCATAACATTAACAACATGTGATTGAGTAAGCTACTCATAAGTATGATAACCAAATAAAATAAAATAAAATAATGCGAATTATAAGAGACATAAATAACTAAGACAGTGCAATTTTCTCCCCATTAGTTCAGCCGCCATCCCCGGAGATTAAATCTGAGACAACAACCACCGTCTCAACACGTCGCGCCACACATCTTTCTATCCTTCTTTCTCTTCTTTCACCGGATGCCGCGCTGTGTTAAAAACATATAAAGGGTATTCATAATCCCTTGAGCGCGTGCAAAATGATAAAAAAAAATAAAAAAAATAAACCGACTTAGAACATTTATTTTAGTATTAAATTTTATTGTACAAATGTTCGGATACCCTTATCTTATATACCCCGTTATTGAATAGATCGTCGTATTAATTTTTGTGAGCAGGTCCAAATTCTGGCTTTAAAATACTGCTTTTCAAAATTCTGCTTTTAAAATATAAATTCTGCTTTTCAAAATTCTGCGTTTTTACTTTTTTACGATTTTCAAAATTTGACGATAAACAGTGTGTTTTGTTCGCACGTTGTTTCGCCAAAAAATTTCACATAAATTTCTTATCGTCATAGTAATCGATTGAATGTCAACGATTAAAACACGTTGGTTTATCGAATATTTTTCCATAATAATTTGCCACGTGTCTACTTCCCGACTGCTAAATAATAATTGTCAAGACTAATGTTTACCAAAATGGCGGCAGAACTAAGTAGTATACCAGTCCGGTGGAGACCCAAGATGCTAAGTTTATTTTTAAAGTCGTTTTCGCTTAATTTTTATATATAAAATTTCTTAAAATTTTTCAAAAAAAAAAAAGAAATTGGCATGAACATTTCAAATACAATAATAATAATAATAATACAATAATATAAATTTAAAAACAAAATTTCAGGAAAAATCTGACACCCGTTTTAGAAATACATATTACTGAATTTTCAAAAAAAAAATAAAAATATTTTTTTTTTTTTTTCAAAAATCCCAAAAAATATTCTTTGACAATTTTGAAATGCAGTGTTATTTAGAATTTAAAGGAGCTCCTGTATTTTGATCGATATCTGTTAAGCCGTTTGTGAGAAAGTCGAAAATCAATAAAAGGGTTGTATGGCAGGTACCGTTAATAACAAAATATTTTAAAAAAAAATTGACCAAAATGTAGACCCAAAGTAGTACATACACCAATTTTTAGCAAAATCGTTAAAGCCGTTTTCGAGATAATTAAGATGGTAGAAAAATTTTCTAGGGCAAGTACCGTAATTTTTGTGGCTAAAACGCTTCAAATATCTATTTTGGATAATCAGCTAAAACGCCTAAGCACCAAGTTGAAACAAAATCGGTTCAGCCGCTTAGGCTGTAGATGGTTCTACAGACAGACGGAATTGCGGGACCCACTTTTTAGTGTTCTCTATCATCGTAATGTCAACTTTGATTAAAATCTCAAGTTCGACTTTTTTGCCATATGCAAGACTTGCCCTATAGTACCTACATAATATCGTAAGTAAAAATGAGTTTTCCTTAAATTTCCAAATTCTCCTCAAACAAAACAAACATAACTAAACTAATGTGTATATTAAAAATTCCCATTTTCCGAAATGAAACATTCACCCGTTAGCTAAAACGAATCGTAAATATTTAAGTTTAGCATACTCCTCTCTACATTGGAACATATAGGATGGTACTTTTGCAGCGCTAAGTAAGTACCTAAACAGATTCAGTTGGTACTTTATTTGGATAATAAATATTTATGACTACATGAGCACTTTTGTGATAGCTTACGCGGAGGAACAACTAACAATAGAAGTTAAATTTAATGACGATGAAAAATAAAATTCTTAAAGCCAAATTTTTACTGGAAACATAAGATACATTTATTCGTTTTGTATTTCTGCAATATATTAAAGATCATTATCCATTGTATAGTTTTACATATGAGTATAAGGTAGAATGAAGAACCCAGTTTCTACCACATCCTTAACTTAAATGCATCCTACAACATAAATAATAAATTGACATTGATGTAATTTCCGTCACTCAAGCTTCAAACGAAGAAAAACAAAATAATTGGAGAAGGCAGTGTGACCAATGAAATATATCAAATTCTGCTAAAATAGTGGTTTTTGCAGGATTTTATGACTAAAAAACTGCAAAAAAAATGCTCATTTTTTTTCGGAAAAAAACTGCCAAAAATCCTGCCAACTCTGAAAATCATGTAATTAAACCGCAAAAAACGTTAATATTATGCCTGGAACAATCGAACTTGTTTTAGGGTGACGTATAAAATACTGAGTATATATTTTTTTGTAGTTTTTTTTACTTTAGTATGTCGAATCTTAAATAACTAATCAAAACCAAAAAAGAAGTTGTTTATTTTGTTAAGTTTATTTAAAAAAAGGAAACAACCTTACAAAAAGTTTTTAATCCATTTCGCAACAAAAAGAAACAAAATAACTCAGCTATCAGAGTATGTTAATCTAATTAAGTAAAAGGTATTTATATAAATGTTTTACTGCAAAAGTTGTCTGCTGGATTTAAAGCATCTTCAAAAATATTACAAGTTTCTTGTTCTTCTTTAATGGTAAAATTAAATTTCGATGAAGCAACTTGTTTAATTATATTAGGAGGAATAATGAAAGAATCACAACATTTTACAGATAAATTATCTCGGATAAAAAGTAAACTATTTTCATTCCATTCCTTCGTTGGTCCTAAATTTAAACACACTTTTAACTGCAGAATTTGAGATAGGCAAAACTAAAAACGAGTTGACAACTCCTTGTGAGGGTTTTCATTGGATGCATCGGTGAACCTTTTTACCTCGGACGAAAATCAACATTATTTTCAATATTCTCCCATTTTTTTAGATTTATGTTCTTCCATTGCGATTCAACTTTGGAAATAAGTTCAGGGGGTCAATTCCAGATCTGTGAAGATGTGAAGTGATAAATCTTATCACGCTTTCACGTCTAATTCGATTCTCGATTCGTGAAAAAGTGAAGTTAAATGCCAAACATTTTTCATATGATAATTTTTTTATCACAGTCAATTGTTTTGTGAAGAAAATGTTTCTAATCGAATATTAAGAAGAAAAACAGGATTTGGCACATGACAAGTAAGCAACAATTATATTTATACACAAATTTATTTTGGTAGTAAGTTATATTTGTGTTAATTCGAGTAAATAACGAAATTGTTAAATCAACAGATTCACAACAGCCGACCACAGTGGTTTAATTTGTATGGAAAGGGCGGTCAAAACTCAAAATTCCATTTTAGATGATAGAATATAAAAAAAATTGTTAAGAAAGTGATTTATTGTAAATATTATTTAGTTTTATTAACAATTAAAGCAATAAATTCAAAAAATATTTTTATATAGTGTGGATTTTTGTGTTTTTTTTTCAAATTTCTTTCGTTAGAAAGCAAAGGGTATGAGGGAAGAATTAATCTATTTAATAAATCAGTGTTTGTTGTCAGCCTAGATATTTCCTGTGTTGTTCGTTCGGAAAAATTTTACATCTTTGTTTTTCACCTCTGCTGCCTCTTCAGTTAATTGGCCTATAGGCCACAATTTGTCCTCCGTGAATGAGAACTTTGTGTATTGAAGCTGGCAATTGGCACGAAGGGTATTCTGCAACAATTTCACGAGTTGTATCTTGCCGCAACCAAAAGTTTCAAAGAATCATTTGAATTAAGTTTTTTAACTTGTAGATTGTCTCTAGACTGGCAATGCCTCAAGACACAAGCGATATCTTTATCTACTTCAACGATTTTAGCAATACATCTCCTCTTAGTTCGAGACGAGCTTTACTAAAAATGTGTTTTTTAGTCTCCCTTGACTATTTGGGGACTTTTTTTCTTATGGTTCCTCCTGTGCTTGATAGAATCAAGCCAATAACAATTTGTAGATAAAACCGTTATTTTTTTAGGAACAAGCCTCCCACTTTCTATGAAAGGACTGACATAACGTACTTATATTTTTCTTGGCCTCCAAACTTCCAATTTGGTAAGTTTCCTTCAAAATTGTCCACGTTTCATTAATTTTGGCAACACTGCGACCTTTCTTCGACGTTTGCTAAATATTTAAAATATCAATCCGCTTTATCATATTGCTAAAATCTAAAAAAAATAGTGTAAAACAGTGTTTGACTTCGGGTCAAAATTTTACGATTTGCGCAAATTTGCGCAAAAAAGGTAGTGTAAGCTCGTAAAGAGGAAAGATAATCCTAAATTATTTTATATAAATTATTGTGGGATTTTATGGGAATTTGATGTTTCGGCTCTTGATAAAAACACAAAATGTGAAAAAAAACACAATATATGACCTCTATTGAGGTCAAAATAAAATATATATATATTTATTTTTCAAAGAAAACCATTAAGCTATCGTTATACATTATTTTATTACTCACATCAATCACATTTTTTCCAAAACTAACCTTAATAACAGACCAAAAATGGTTAAACCGCAATGTCGTATTTTCAGATTAGGGTTTTTTATAAAATTGGGAAAAACACTCAACTTCGTGGCGCGACTGACTGCCAATTACTAATTTTATAGAAAAAATCTTACTGTCACTATATTGTCCCGTTATCATAGATAACTATTGCATTAAAAAAAATTAATTTATTAAATCTTGAAATTTTGACTTTTGGCCTATGGGAGAAACCACTGCGACTGATTGTTGGAAACTACCCATTGCAAAAATATGCAGAGCACTTTACCATATTTAAATGGTTTTGAATCGCACTTATAAGTTGAGTGCTTTTCAACAATGCTCTCAATTCAAGTATTAAATCTATGCATAAATGTTTTGGGAATCTATAAAGTTCAATAAATTGCTCCTAGTTGTAACTTCGAATAGATTCTGCCCATCTCGAAGCCGCAATATCGTCACATGAAAAAATAATAAATCTTACTTAAAACAGAGATACTACTGAATATAATATAAAACCCACAATTGTTCAGTACGAAGTCTTTAATTAATTTATTAAACGAATTATTATTCCGGACATTATTCTTAAGTAAATTTAGAAACTGAAATGAAATATTTACCTTTCCCAACAAAAAATCTAATCAGAAATGACAGAATTTATCATTTAGTACTTTTTAGTACAAACTTTATCACAATGAGTTCTAGAATCGCATTAGGCGTGTGCGTGAAGTTGGAAAATGATAAACCTCTGTGAAAACTGAAATGATATTTTTTTATCACTTCATAATTTCACAGATCGGGAATTGAACCCCAGAATTAATGTTTTTATCTTTATAAAAATCGTTTTATGGTTACTTATGAATCCGGAAACATTTTTTAACAGAAAACGCCTTTGACTTTTCAATTCAGGGATATTAATTGCATTAATAGTTCTGAACTATAAAGCGATGCCATCAACTACCCATGGAATCAATGTTATGCTTACTCCACTGCCAATGATAAGGTTAACTACTTTCAATCTCTGGTTCTTGAATTATTTGAAAAACATGTTCCTATTAAAACTGTTTCAGTGCGTAGCAAAAGCTGTCCCTGGTTTACATCGGAGTTTAGTAGTGCTATTAGATATCGGAGAAAAATGTATGCTAAATTCCTCAGATATAAATTGGGAGTTTTTTTGCCGCTCAAGAAATAAAGCAACTTTTGTGATTCGCAGAGCCAAGAAAAGATTTTTTATATCAAAGTTAGATACAAATCAACCTTGTCGTCGGCTCTGGAATATCCTTCGTTCTATTGGAATAGGGAGAAATCAAGTAGTTCATAACTTTCCTGACCCAAATAATCTAAATAGGAGCTTTATAGCATCTGGAATTCCACAAAATGACTTTATGTTGAATAATGAAGTACATTTTACACCTACAACGGAACTAGAATTTGAGGTAGTGTCTGAGTATGAGGTGCTTCAAAGCTTGAAGTCAATTAAGTCTGATGCAATTGGGGAAGATGGGGTGCCTGTTAGTTTCATCAGAATGATTAAGATGCATATACTACATCATTTCAAGATTGCTGGAAGTTAGCTAAGATTATACCGATAGCTTAGAACAATAACCCTATTTCCTGCTCTGATTTCCCCCAATTATTATCTTGCCTTGTCTGTCAAAGGTTTTTGAAAATATTCTCGCAGCACAGATCACTAGTCACATTGATCGATATAATTTGTTATCTTTATTTCAATCAGGTTTCCGTGCTCATCATAGTTGTCAAACTGCGATGATCAAGGTACTTGATGATAATCGTATTCAGTATGATCCGGACAATGTGACTGTTCTGTGTTTGCTGGATTTTTCGAAGGACTTGACAGAGTAAATCATCAAATACTTTGCTTGAAATTAAAGAGATACTTTGGTTTCCATGACAGAGCGGTGCAATTGATAAAAGATTATTTATCTAATAGAAGTCGGAGGGTTAAGGTTGATCAGGGGATATCTGAATTTCTGAATCTGCAAATGGGGGTTCCACAGGCCTCCATTTTAGGACCAATTCTATTTTGTCTTTTTATTAATGATTTACCAAAAGTTTGTTCAAATGTTTCAATTCACTTGTACGCTGATGATGTGCAAATTCATTTGTCTCGTCCTATTGGCTTACAAGATGATCTTATTTTTAGGATAAATGAGGAGCTCCTTGCAATCTCCAATTGGTCTCTTAACAATAGCTTAACATTGAATAAATCTAAATCACAATTGATTGTGATTTCTAAGAAGCAGATAAATACTTTGTTTTTACCTTCTTCAGAATTAGCTTACGTTTATGAAAACTGTGAATATTCTCGGTATTAAGATAAATACTTCTCTATCGGCTGAAGATCAGGTGAATTCTACCATTGGACGAATTTATGGTGGACTGCGCAAGCTTTGGCTATTTTCAGACATAACGCCTGAAAAGACTAAATTGAGGCTTGTAAAAACACTGCTTGTTCCTCTAATTGACTATGCCAATGTTGTGTATTGCAAACTTGATTCCCATTCTCAGCATAAACTTCTTTTTGCGTTCAATGATATGATAAGGTACATTTATGGACTAAGGAGACATGAACACATATCACATTACCATAAACTGGTCCTTGGATGCTCTTTTCAACATTTCCTTGATGCAAGATGTTGTATCTTTATGCAAAAGATCATTCAGAATAGAAAGCCACCTTACATTTATGAAAAACTTTCTTTTACTCAATCTATTAGAACTATTAATCAGTAATACCATCTTACAACTACTTGAATTCTTCGCGCCTATTTATTGTTTATGTAACTAAACTATGGAACTCTCTTCCAGTAACAATGAGGAAAATTATAGGTACTGCAAATTTTAAGAAGGCAATTACACTACACTTTTCTTAACCTAAAAGTAAAATTGCAAATATGGCTCTTGATAACCGGGATGGGGAAGGGGAGAAGGGGTAAGGGACTTATAGCAAAAAAAAATTATAAATTATAAATTACGTGTTCATGGAAGAATAAAACAGGTTTTTTAGTTTTCTTTATTTAAATTTTAAATGTGTATGTATATAAAGAACTTTTAGTTTAGAATTTAAATTTGTATATACATATGTATAATGTTTAATTAATATTTTTTTCTCTCATAAAATGTAACCAAGTTTAACGGTTCTATAAAAGACTAAGTCTTACTTGAACACCGAATTGATATAAACTTTGAAACTTTAAACTTTGAAAACAAGTTTACCTGTTGCAAAATTCGTATGTTTGATTAAGTTTTAATTTTTTAAAATAATATTTTGTTTTAGATTGGAGAAATATAAAAACCTGCTAGATTTGCAGCTAAAACCAAATTTTCTGCTAAAAAAAATTGCCGGCAGGGTTTGAAAAAATAAAATGCTACAAGCAAACTTTTCCGGCTAAATTTAGCAGGAAAAATGGTAAATTGGCCACACTGATTATGGGTAATATAAATCAAGTAATGCATTCGTTTTACCAATCAAACATTACAACATTACGATCATAGAGAACACCAATAAAATGGGTCCCGCAATTCCATCTGTATGTCTGTCTTTCCTCGAGTCTACAGCCTAAGCGGTTGGATAGATTTGATTCATACTTGGTCCATATTATTTTTTCGATAATAATGCCCACACGTTTTTTACATTTTTTTTTAAGATGACAAATAACAGTAGCTCTCATATATATTTTTTGGCCAAAAACAAAAACTTTATTTTCCTCAAAAACGGCTCCAAAGATTTATATATTTTTATATGGGAATTTTTAAAGCAGAAGCTCATAGAAAATTTAAACACTTAAGTTAGCAAAAAAATTTCCAAAAAACTAAATTTTTGGAAGTTAATTTTCTATTTTGAAAACCCAAAATTTTGAAACCGACTCAATATTTTTTTTCTAAACTTCGTATTTTGTAGTTTTTTTGTCATTATCTTGAATAGTAAAAAATAATTATTTTCCTTAAAA
Source organism: Philhelius pedissequus (assembly GCA_910595825.1). Taxonomy (NCBI): domain Eukaryota; kingdom Metazoa; phylum Arthropoda; class Insecta; order Diptera; family Syrphidae; genus Philhelius; species Philhelius pedissequus. The sequence goes on along the minus strand of OU343160.1, from coordinate 70,225,145 downwards.
AAAAAACAAAGGTACCTTCCACACAAATGTTAAAAAACCTTTAAGAAAAAAATGTATTTCTCAAAAACGGCTCCAAGAATTTAAAAAAAAAATGTGTGTGTTCTTATATTAATACAGTCCACTTTTAAGTACAAAACTACAGTAAACCCTCGATATAGAATCTCGTTCGAGTGAACTATCCAATATATAATAAACACACGAAATTTTATACACTGAGTTTTTTTCAGAATGTTCCATCTACAATGCGCCCATAGCTTGTCGATAGGGTTTTACCTTTTAGTTTCATGTCGTTTTAACCATAAACTCTTCAAATGCGTTTGTGTCTGTGTCCTATTTCTTCAAAGGATTCTTTATGATATGCATGATATTGATAATATTGATAAGGTCATTGAATGGGCGGTACATAATAATGCACATTAATCTGACATTTTGGTTTTATAACATTTAAGAAAAAATTGTCCAAAACAATTTAAAATTAAAAAAGACACAAAGGAAAGTGACGAATTATTTTTCCACATTTTAAATTTTTGTTATACGAGTGCAAAACCTTATTTCTTCCTTCGTACCTGACAGTTAATATTAATTAACACTAAATCCTTTTGTTGTTGTTTTATGAGTTGTAGAGCTTCATTTTATATTGTTTTTTTTTGTTATTAACGTGATAGCAAATGTTCTTTTTTTTGTTTTATTGATGAAATTCAAAGAAAATTTAAATACTTATGTCTTTTGTCAAGCCTCACTTATTTAATGTTTGTAAAATTGCTTATTTACACTTAAGAATTATAAAAAAAGTTGTGTGTACTTTTATTAAATTAATCTTTGAAAAACTAATAAAAATTCTCTCTCGAAATAGTGAACAATCTCGAAATACTGAACATGCCTGGTTCTTATTACTTCACTATATCGAGCGTCTACTATATTCTATTTTGCGTACTTTTTAACGGTACATCCCATAGAACCACTTTTTATATTTTCGACTTTCTCAGTATTCGATGGCCCGATGAAAATAATTTTTTTATGCAAATGCTTTCTAAAAGTATTAATAAAATTACATTCTCAAATTTTCAATAAACAAAGTTTTCGATTTTTAAATAATAAATAAAATTATAACTTGGTAAAATCGATATTTACCAAATTTTTTTGAAATTTGAATTTTGTATATTAAAAATATCTTCAAAATGGCGTTTCAATTTTGTTTTCTAAAAATGTTTTCAAAATTTTATACAAAAAAAAATCAATTTATTAAAAAACCGCTCCAATGATTTTGAATTTTTTTGGATAATTTCTTATTTATCCATGAATTCAAATGGCATCTTTGTTTTCCCTCAAACTATAACGACTAAGCAATATAAAAACATTTAATTATGTGTATTATCCATTTATTTCTACCTTATTATAGGTATTTAATTTTTACGAATTTTTACGTACGTCACTGAATACTACATACAATGTAGGCCCTCATACATTCATATAATACATATGTCCTTAAGAATCACATAAATCTTATTTATGCATATAGCATATCCACCAACCAACATCCTTCATTTTTATTATAATAAGTACATATTTACATATTTTCACTGCTAATTTTCATAATCAAAATACATAACCTAGGTTTATATATACATTTTTAGGTACCTATGTATCTATACCTTGAATTGTCCATTCGACAATTCATTATACTAAGAATCAAGATAATCTTCCCTACATCGGCTTTTAAACCTACATAGGATAACTAGACTACGTACCCACTAAACAGCGTCAATGTTTAGCTTCATTAAAGTTGTTAGCTATAAGAGCAAGTTCATACAACGCATTGTATTTTTTTGAAGATGCTATATACATACATACATTATGCACATCGAAATGGAAAATAAAGAATTTTCTATTTACACAGCAATTCAAAAATCATCCTGTTTCATCACAATCGAAGAATCGGAATTCTGTAGGACTCTTCAATAGAATAAAAACAGAAATAAATATCTTTCCGAATATGTACAATGCATATTGTGCATATAAACAGGTATGCGAATATTTATCTATAGAAACACATCCGCACTGGAAATTCCAATAAACTTCAAAATTCAGTGTGAATGCATTATTTTCGTATCACGTTAATAGGAATGTCGTTGATATTTTTTCTCATAACACGGATAGAGGTAGGTCTTCAGATATCCGGATCCGGATATAAGCTGTAGATTGGGATAGTGTAGGTGGTGGGACTGAATATTTCTACGAGTATTAAAAAAAAAAGTATGACATTGATATAATAGAGAAAAGTTGATTAAATTGGAATAAATTCTTCTTTTTAAGTTTAATCCCTTCTTTATGGTAGTATAAGCTTTATAAACTGCACAATGAAAATAAAACGCTTGCTCTTTTTGCAATAAATCCTCATCTATTGTTAATAAACGATGAATTTCTTTCCTGTGAACAAAGGGAATTTGGTAAAGTTATCTTTTATGATTCAATTGAAATTGCTTCCCGCGAACCAACGCAACGCAACGCAATGGCCGGCGCAAGTTTACAATGTTGATGAGCCGTATCATATCAAAGAAAGAAACGACCACATTTTCTTTATGAACCCTCATAAATATTGTTATTGTTATAACGTGAACTTTTGTGGTAACGTCAATTTAAGGCAGACACAATTTTAATAAGGAAAAATAAAAGCAACTACAAAAAATGTCATATTATTTAAGATCAACCATGCGACGTAGAAAATATGAATTATTACTGTATCTAAGTATTGTGTGTGGTAATTTTATTATAACTTAAGTAAATGAGATAATTTTGTTAATAATTAGTGGTGTTCACGATCTGGTCTATTTTAAAAGTTATTTTCTTACAACAGACTGTGAACACAAGTTTACGAATCTGTAGCAACACTGAAGCAAATGTCAAAAATCTGTTTGACATTTGTTCTGAAATATCGTAGTTTGTGTTAAATAAATCACACCAAAAACATAAATGTTAAAAAAGTAGCCAAGTTCTTCTCTTTACAAAAACCTTTGCGTAACAATGTAGAATTTAATGCTTCAAAAACTCAGTGCTGTCTTCTGTCGTTAAGGCAGAACCCACCCCCCATGCCGCTATCCATGAGCGGCACTTGCATTGAAGAAACCGATCAGCTTTCAGTTCTTGGTATGTGCATCACAGACCACCTCTTGTGGAATGACCACATATTCGATGTCGCCAAAAATGCTGCAAAGTATCTGGGTTTTCTTCGAAGGTGCAAGAAATTCTTCTCCCCGTCTGATCTGGCTGTAATCTATAAGGCATTCATTCGTCCAAAGCTGGAGTATAACTCGCACATTTGGGCAGGAGCTCCCAAAACACATTTGATTCTTTTAGATAGAATTCAGAATAGAGCTCTAAGAATGATAGGCGACAGAAATATAGTAGAGACATTTACATCTCTAGAACACCGTCGAAATGTTACATGTCTGTCATTATTTTATCGCTATTTTTATAAACACTGTTCCAGCGAAATAGCCAGTTGCATTCCTCCCCTTAGATTTTTCAACCTTAATACTCGCGCTTCTAGGAATGCTCATCAGTTTACCCTTGAGCCCAACTTCGGACGTACTGTCAAGTACAGAGATTCTTTCTTTAGCCGTACAACGCAAATGTGGAATACTTTACCCGGCTCTATTTTCCCCTCCCATTTTGATATTCAGAAATTCAAAACCAATGTGAATCAGTATCTCCTCTTGCATCCTTCCCTAATCTCGTAACGCTCGCACCGTGCTTGTTCATATTAAGGGTAGTCAAAACCCCTTTAGTGCGCGCAAACGTTAAAAAAAAAAAAAAAAAAAAAAACAAGTCAGCCGTGAAAAGTAGTGACATCTAAGTTTATGGGAAAGAACCTCAAAATTTTCAGAGAAATCTGTTATTTAATGATTACTGACTTCAACTGTGTTGGTTTACTTTTCAAATTTTCTTTTATTATAACGGGTTATCCATTTTGCGATTTCAAAAGTAAACGTAAATAAAACACATATAAAATACTTTTTTTTGTCATGATATTTCTTTTTTATTATAAAGTTTGAACGTTGACATTACGTGTGAAACACTACATCATTTAAATGACCACCACACGAATTGTTGCAAGCATCGATTCTTTTGAGGTAATTTTCGACCACTTTTTGAGACATATTGGGCGGTATCTCAGCCATAACTTGACAAATGTTGGTTTTCAAGTGCTCAAGAGTTAAAGGTTTATCTGAATAAATACGGTCTTTGGCGTAGCCCCATAAAAAAAAGTCCAGCGGTGTCAAATTGCATGATCTTGGTGGCCAGTTGATATCGCCACGACGAGAAATTACGCGGCCAGGAAATGTCTCTTGCAATAAAGCCATATTCGCTCGAGTTATGTGACATGTGGAACCGTCTTGTTGAAACCACATATTCTCGAAGTCGTATTCTTCAAAGCAGGGAAAAAAAGTCGTTTATCATATGACCACAACGCTCCGAGTTGACGGCGACAGTCGTTCCATCGCCCTTTTCGAAGCAGTAAGGTCCAGTCACACTTCTGGACCAAAGAGCGTCCCAAACAGTGACTTTTTGTGGATGTACTGGCCTCTCTTCAATTACTTGAGGATTCTGAGAATCCCAAATACAACAATTTTATTTATTAACATACCCACCGAGTGAGAAATGTGCTTCTTCCAGGAAGAACATTTTGTTCGAAAAATTGACGTCAACCGCCTGTTGTTCAAGCATCCATTCGACGTATCTAAGACGTTGTTAATGGTCAGCTGGCTTCAGTTGTTGTGTGAGCTGGACTTTATATGGATATAGGTGTAAATCCAAATGCAAAATTCGCCATAATGTGCCGTAAGACAGCGCTAATTCCTGAGAACGACGAGGAATCGACACATTCGGGTCTTCGACAACACTTTCTTTTACAGCAGCGATATTTTCAGTGGTACGAGCGAAACGATGATGCACAGGCAATCAATTCAGTCTCTTTAAATTTCTTCACAATTTTGCCAATTGCTGGCGTAGTTGGACGATTATGTAAACCATAATCTCTTAAAGCACGATATGTGGCTGTGGCAGAATCACCATTTTTGTAGTAGGTGTAACAACTTTTGTGCATTGTGCGATGGTTAAGCGATCCATTTTCGTAAATATCAGACTTTCAACTAAAAAAAAATTGGTTTAAAAACTTAGTTTAACAGATGTCCAATTCCAGCCCTATGCTTTTGAAACCGCAAAATGGATAAAGGGTTATACTCAATATATTTATATACGTCATTATTTAATCAAATGTGTTCCTCTTAAGATTATTCAAATTACAAGTTTTTTGTAAGAAAAAGGCAGAGTGATGACTTGTGCACGAGAACTTGAACTCTTTAATAATACCAAAGTAAGAACAGAAAACCACTTCTCTACTTCTACGGTTCTTTTCAATCATCATTTTATAATAACTTTTTATTTTACTCTTCAATTATGGTTAGCATTGCATGCATAAGCTAGTTCACGATCAAGTACTCGTCAGCACAGTCTGTATGACATGTACGTCCGTGACAGACAACACCAAAAAAGTGCGTCCCCCAATTTCGTCTGTCTGTCTGTCTGTCCTCGAGTCTACAGCCTAAGCGCATTGATAGATTTGCTTCAAACTTACATGTTGTTTTTTCGGTAATATGCCCACACGTTTTTTTTTTCATTTTTTTTAAGACGACAAATAACAGTAGCTCCCATAAATTTTTTTGGGCAAAAACAAAAATCTTATTTGCCTCAAAAACGGCTCCAACGATTTTTATAAAAAAAAAATTAGTTCATTAAGGTACATTTTGGTAATTTTTTTGGAAAAAAATTGTTATTTTTGGGACATATAGTCGAACCATTTTTATTAGTTTTTGATATTTTCGGAAACGGTTAATTTGAGTTTTTTGAAATGTTTTATGCAGAAACTCCCAGAGAATTTAAACACTATTGTATGTATACTAAAATTTTTCAAAAAAAAAATTCTTGGAAATTAATTTTTTTTTGAAAACTCAAAATTTCAAAAACGTCTCATTAGATATTTTCAAAAATTCGTAACTATTTTTCTAAAATAAAAAAAACAATGTTACCTCCAATATAAATGTGAAGAAAACGTTAAGAAAAAATGTATTTCTCGAAAACGGCTCCAAGAATTTTTATAAAAAAAATGTGTGTTCTTAAATTAGTACAGTTTACTTTTAAGTGTAAAAATATTTTTTTGCGTACTTATTTGGGGTACTTCCCATAGAACCACTTTACATATTGTCGATTTTCTCAATATTGGATAAGCCGATTAAAATAATTTTTTTATACAACTGCTCCCTAAAATTGTTAATAAGAGTGCATACTCAAATTTTCAAAAATAAAAATCTTTTCGATTTTTAAAAAATAATTTGAATTATATTAATAATATCTTCAAAATGGCGTTTCATTTTTGTTTTAAATGTTTTCAAAAATTAATACGTTAAAAATTAATTTATTAAAAAACCTCTCCAACGATTTTTAATTTTTTGATATATTCTTATTTATCCATGAATTCAAACGGCATCTTTGTTTTCCCTCAAACTATAACGACTAAGCAATATAAAAACATTTAAGTATGTGTATTATCCATTTATGTCTATACCATATTATTATTCCCTTATTACGTATTTTTGGGTACGTCATTAATTACTAAATACAATGTATATGTACATATGTGTCCTTATAAATCACATGAATCTTATGTAATCCATATTGCACCTAAATTATGAAGTTGTATGTATATAGCTACCTACCCACCTACATCCTTCATTTCCATTATAATATGTACATGTTTACATACTAAGGTTCCATCAATATGTATTGTAGATACATTTCACTCTCCTAACTTACATAATTAAAATCCATAACTTAGATTTAAATATAAATTTGTAGATAGGTACCTATGTAACTCATCCTCGAATCATCTATTCGACAATTCATTATCCTAAGAATCAACTTAATCTTACCTAAATAGGCTTTAAACCTGCACAGTATAACTACACCTAACTAACTAAACCTCAATGGTTAGCTACATTAAAGTTGTTAGCTACAACAGCATGTCTTGCGATCCAGTCGTGCATTTAATTTTTTTTTCAATTTAACTAAATTTTTTTTAGAAAATTGCCCATCCTGGCCAAACGGAGGGAGATAGACATCCTTCCCCCTCCCATAGTAAAAAAGGCTTGTTTTTGACCGCTTTAAAAAATACGTTATTATCCTGCCAAAATGTTAACTGAGATAGAATTTGTATTACATAAAAAAAATTGTATCAATTATTATTTGCTCCGAAAATTAATAGATCCACTTAAATATGAAGATTGCAAATAAAATGTTAACCAGAATTAGAACTATATCCTTTTATATACCCAAATTTTTCTCGTAAGGGGATTAACTAAGAAATTGTGCAACACCTTGAACTAATAACGAAATATATCACACATTCAATATTCAAAACTACTTTATACATAAAAGTAAGAACATTCTTATACATACCTATATATACGTAATATAAGGCACAACCAGTCGTGTTGAAGGAGGTAAGATTTTGAAATCTCAATTTTTTATTATGAATAAATTATGATTTTTTTATTAAAATATTTGAGGACAGAGTTCTGTTTTCAATTTGAAATCATGCATGAGAATCGAGCATAAATATGCATGAATTATGTAAATATGCATAGGTATATGTGTAAAAAGATTATTGAACAATATCGTAGCATCTAAAGCTTCAAATAAGTAATTCTTCTTTTGATATGCTTATATCTTCAATATCAATAACAATACCTGAGTGAACAGCAAGAATTCACATTTAGCCCACGACATAATGCCCCACACGTTAACCTAACAATAACAATGACAAAGTCAAAGCTGCTCTGCTCTTAGGACCTCTTGTATAAAATTACTTAAACAACAATTTCTAAAACTTCCTGCGATGGGGGTGGGGGAGAATGGGAATCAAGATTATGGATTCTCCCTTGAGATTGCATCAAAGTTTTACATATTAAAAATTCATGAGATGAATTGCTTTGTAACGAGCCAACAAGTCTCATTATATATCCTGGAGGCAATCGCACTGGTGCAGACAGCATACGAGAGAGAATACGTTATACATCACTACCGCACCAGAATGAAATTAATGTTATGTACCTACCATGAAAAGAGTTTGGTAAATGTAAGGCAAGTCGAATTTAAAAATGCAATTAACAAAAGAATTAACCTGCTATATAAAGGTTTTGGCTCTGGGACCTTAGCACCTTATTTACGAGTAGTGGACTTTAATAAAAATTAAATATGTACATACATATGTTTGTATACCGTCTAGGATGTAGGAACAAACATGGTGATTAAAGTCTATAATTAGTTTCACTTATGCCTATGATAGAAATTGATTTAAGTTTTAACTTTATTTATTCAAAGTCTGGGAAAATATAAAATTTTTTCGAGGTAATTGTTAATATTTTGTTTAAACTTTACTTAAATCCTCGAACGCACTGATAGAGATTAAATCGCTTTCAAACGAGATAATTGAGTTGCCAGTAGTTGTAGTAGAAAATAAGGGGAAGGGGAAGAAGTGAAAGATTTAAAGAAATTTTTTGACGTTCCCTTTTTTAGACTAAGTGCACTGTGCTTTCAAATCAAGAAAAATTAAGAGGAAACGAAAAACTCCCGATGTTTTTTTCCTCGTATACAGAATACAGTTCTCTATGATCGTAATGTCATGTTTGATTGTTTTTTTTTCGCACGAATCCATAACTTGCCTTATAGTAATTACCTATAATCGCAAGTAAAAAGAAAACGTCAAACAAATCTCCAGCAACTGGTTGCCCTGTTTGAAGGGGGAATTATCTATCTATACACTGTCTGAAAGAAGAGTATTTAGGGTTACCTCCCTTTTTTTCGAAAAGAATTTCTATTTAATCGTTTTTTTTTTATAAAAGTTAAAACACAACTATATTTTCCACATCACTATGAGTTAAGATAAAAGGTGTGTTTTTGAAGGGTATCGCCAATAGGTCTAATCGCTTTCAAATAAAAAACAACCAACAAAAATTATTCATTATCACATTTGTTTTCTTTGGTGGCGATATTTGGCCCTTGGAAGTGTTTTCGTTAAAAAGTCTGTAAGCTGTTCGTTCACCTATAGGAAAAATAACAGCTACTTGCTTCACAGTTTCAAAACTTTAAAATAAATATACCTTTTAAACATACATTTTATACAAAAATACTTTACTTCACATTAATTAAAATCTATGCAAATATTATGTTCTTCTTCAAAGAAAGCAGCTTAAAATTTTGTTCCTGCATTTTAACTTATTTTCCACACATTAAAAGAAGTGCAAAAAATAAAAACACTCCACGATAAAACTTTTTTAAAGCTCTTAAATTAAAAGCAGGTCAACAGAAAGCCAAGGAAAAAAACCGAACGAGTTAGCAAATGGACACCGGTAACTCTGAAAGCACATCATTTAATGGGGCTTGAATAGCAGCAGCAGCCACAAGCCACAGCAAAAGCAATCCAATTAAGTCCACATCACAATTAGATGTGCGCTCAATAGGATGTTGGGCATGCGTCAGATGCAATGAATTTTTTTTAGTATTTTATATATTTACGGGCGGGCAAACACTTTTTATGGAGAAATTCTTTCAACTTAGTATGGTGAATAAATATGACACGCTACTGATTTTGAAAAGCTTTCCCATAAGACGTGTGTACTGCCTATTATTCTGGGACAGAGTATATTAATATTAAATATACATATATTAAATATATATAAAAGAGAAATGTCATCCGTGTGTGCGCTCATAACTCGAAAACGGATGGTTCAACTTTCATGATTTTGGGCTTTATGAATTCGTATTGACTCAAGGAAGGACATATGATACTGGAGGAAAATTGGAAATCAGGGATGAATCTCTTTTTATGCATATCTCGAGAATGATTCCTTCGATTTTCACTATTTAGCGCTTGATAAATTCGTATTGGCTCAAGAACAGTCATAGAATAATGGAGGAAAAAGCTGTTCACGATTTAGAGCTTTTGGCACTAGGAAGGGCATATAGGACACTGGATGAAAATTCCGGAAAATTGGTAATCCTGGAATATCTTTTGATTTTCAAGATTTTTGGATTGATGGATTTATGTTGGCCTAAGGAAGCAATATGAGGTGTCCTTTTCGTTTCGTCATTCAAATTGAATTGCATTTGTTATTGCGTGCGGTCAAATAAAATTCAATTAAATTAGTTTTTTTAAAACTTTCATTGTGCTCAAAGTATTTGTATGTTTATCAAGTGCGATTCATTGTGATTTCAATCAATTTTATTTTTGTATATAATTTCGCTTTTGAAAAAATTGTGAAAAGTGAGATAAAAATACCGATTTTGATTTCGTTAGGGTGCAATTGAATTTGGGTAATTTGCGAATCATTGGAAATTTTTATGATTGTTGTGAGTTAGACGAAACCAAGGATATTTCGAATGATTTCATTTCAATGTAGTTTGGTATCTGATTGCAGAAAATTTTCATTTGTCCATTTAGTGATTGATTTCAGTAGATCGAAGTCTAATTTGTGATTCCATACGAAGATAATTTGAAACTCGGTACATTTTTCCGATGAATTTTAATTTTGTTTGATTTTCGTAACTTAAGCGAAAACCAAACAAAAATTAATGATGCCACCAGTAAGAAGGTCAAACCTTTAACGTCGCCGTCGTAATGCACAACGTATGGTCACTGTTCGTGCAAACGACACTACAGACGAACACTCAGATCGAAATGTACGCAATGGAGCGAACATGTCGCAAATTCGAGAAAATTAATCTCAAGAACAATGTGTAGTCGTCCAAAGTTCAAAACTGCATCGGAAACGGATCTGCATTCGCACGATCATCAAATTGCCATTGCAGCTGACAGACGTCCAGCTGGCAATCACGTACGTCAATTCAATGCGCCGATAGTGAATGAGTGTGGTATTATATATGTTGGTGACTCCGTTTGGAACCGTGGTATTGTATTAAATCGTGATATTGAGGAAATAACGGTGAATTACACCGCCTATCTAAGATCCAACCATCATACGATGCACTACAGTACCCACTAATGCTTTGGTGAGGAGATGATGGTTACCACACAAATATCAAATTGTTTAATACCTTGAACATTGAATGGTATGTAAATTTGTTTTGACAAACTTTCGGATTGAATTTTAATATTTCCTTCGTGTTTTAGGCCAGGTACTAAATAAAAAGGTCAGCTCGATGATTTTTTACGCATATCGACTCATGATTCGCACGGCTGGCAACTATTTGCTAAGGTTTCGGCATTTACTGCAACAATACATCGTTGATATGTATGTAAAAATAGAAACAGAGCGCGCCTTAACTTCATCCCATTCAACCAAACAAAACTTCGCTCCGAAGCTGTGATTTTTAGCACTTGAAAGGAATTGAACAGACCTATGCATTAGTGTAAAATTCGCCGATTTAATTTTTTTGAAGATTTTTGAAAAAAGTCAAGTCAAACCCCTTGCGGAAAAAAATTGTATTTTCAAAAATGTTTCCCAAACCCATTTATATATACATGAAATGAAAGGTCTATCAAATACCTATCCACACCTGAAAACCAAACGCTTCTGCAGCCTCTGGTTCTGGAGATATTCCAGTCCAAAATTGTTCCCGGGATTGTCAACCAACCTGCATTTGGTTTGCTTTGGAAGCTGATATCTCGACAACCAAGCCTCAGAAAAAGCTACGGTTTTCAGCACTTGAAAGGGATTTCACAGGCCTTTCGAGTGGTATAAAATTCGCCGATTTAATTTTTTAGAAGATTTTTGAAAAAAGTCAAGGCTACTCTTGCGGGAAAAAAATTGTATTTTCAAAAATGTTTCCCAAACCCATCGATATATACATGAAAAGAAAGGTCTATCAAATACCTATCCACACCAAACGCTTCTGCAGCCTCTGGTTCAGGAGATATTGCAGTCCAAAATAGTTCTCGGGGTTGTCAACCAAACTGCACTTGATTTGCCTTGGAAGCTGATATCTCGGCAACCAAGCCTCAGAAAAAGCTACGGTTTTCAGCACTTGAAAGGGATTTTACAGGCCTTTCGAGTGGTATAAAATTCGCCGATTTAATTTTTTTGAAGATTTTTGAAAAAAAGTCAAGTCAAACCCCTTGCGGCAAAAAATTGTATTTTCAAAAATGTTTCCTAAGCCCATTGATATATACATGAAAAGAAAGGTCTATCAAATACCTATCCACACCGAACGCTTCTGCAGCCTCTGGTTCTCGAGATATTGCAGTCCAAAATTGTTCCCGGGATTGTCAACCAACCTGCATTTGATTTGCTTTGGAAGATGATATCTCGGCAACCAAGCCTCAGAAAAAGCTGCGGTTTTCAGCACTTGAAAGGGATTGAACAGGCCTTTCGATTGGTGTAAAATTTAGCGATTTAATTTTTTTGAAGATTTTTCAAAAAAAGTCAAGGCTAACCCCTTGCGGAAAAAAATTGGATTTTCAAAAATTTTTCCCAAGCCCATTGATATATACATGAAAAGAAAGGTCTATCAAATACCTATCCACACCAAACGCTTCTGCAGCCTCTGGTTCTCGAGATATTGCAGTCCAAAATTGTTCCCGGGGTTGTGAACCAACCTGCACTTGATTTGCCTTGGAAGCTGGTATCTCGGCAACCAAGCCTAAGAAAAGGCTGCGGTTTTCTGCACTTGAAAGGGATTTCACAGGCCTTTCGAGTGGTATAAAATTTGCTGATTTAATTTTTTTGAAGATTTTTTAAAAAAAGTAAGTCTAACCCCTTGCGGAAAAAAAATTGTATTTTTAAAAATGTTTCCCAAACCCATTGATATTGCAGTCCAAAATTGTTCCCGGGATTGTCAACCAACCTGCATTTGATTTGCTTTGGAAGCTGATATCTCGGCAACCAAGCCTCAGAAAAAGCTACGGTTTTCAGCACTTGAAAGCGATTGAACAGGCCATCGAAGGCCTATCAAATACATATACACACCTGAAAACCAAACGCTTCTGCAGCCTCTGGTTCTCGAGATATTGCAGTCCAAAATTGTTCCCGGGATTGTCAACCAACCTGCATTTGATTTGCTTTGGAAGCTGATATCTCGACAACCAAGACCCAGAAAAAGCTACGGTTGTCAGCATTTGAAAGGGATTAAACAGGCCTTTCGAGTGGTATAAAATTTGCTAATTTATTTTTTTTGAAGATTTTTGAAAAAAAGTCAAGTCACCCCTTGCGGAAAAAAATTGTATTTTCAAAAATGTTTCCCAAACCCATCGATATATACATGAAAAGAAAGGTCTATCAAATACATATCCACACCTGAAAATCAAACGCTTCTGCAGCATCTGGTTCTCGAGATATTGCAGTCCAAAATTGTTCCCGGGATTTTCAACCAACCTGAATTTGATTTGCCTTGAAAGCTGATATCTCGGCAACCAAGCCTCAGAAAAGGCTGCGGTTTTCAGCACTTGAAAGGGATTTCACAGGCCTTTCGAATGGTATAAAATTCGCCGATTTAATTTTTTTCAAGATTTTTGAAAAAAAGTCAAGTCTAATCCCTTGCGGAAAAAAATTTGTATTTTCGAAAATGTTTCCCAAACCCATTGATATATACATAAAAGGAAAGGTATATCAAATACCTATCCACACCTGAAAACCGAACGCTTCTGCAGCCTCTGGTTCTCGAGATATTGCAGTCCAAAATTGTTCCCGGGATTGTCAAACAACCTGCATTTGATTTGCTTTAGAAGCTGATATCTCGGCAACCAAGACCCAGAAAAAGCTACGGTTTTCAGCACTTGAAAGGGATTGAACAGGCCTTTCGAGTGGTATAAAATTCGCCGATTTAATTTTTTTGAAGATTTTTGAAAAAAAGTCAAGTCTAACCCCTTGCGGAAAAAATTTGTATTTTCAAAAATGTTTCCCAAACCCATTGATATATACATAAAAGGAAAGGTATATCAAATACCTATCCACACCTGAAAACCGAACGCTTCTGCAGCCTCTGGTTCTCGAGATATTGCAGTCCAAAATTGTTCCCGGGATTGTCAACCAACCTGCATTTGATTTGCCTTGGAAGCTGATATCTCTACAACCAAGCCTCAGAAAAGGCTGCGGTATAAAATTCGCCGATTTAATTTTTTTGAAGATTTTTGAAAAAAAGTCAAGTCTAACCCCTTGCGGAGAAAAAATTGTATTTTCAAAAATGTTTCCCAAGCCCATTCATATATACATGAAAAGAAAGGTCTATCAAATACCTATCCACACCTGAAAACCAAACGCTTCTGCAGCATCTGGTTCTCGAGATATTGCAGTCCAAAATTGTTCCCGGGATTGTCAAACAACCTGCATTTGATTTGCTTTGGAAGCTGATATCTCGGCAACCAAGACCCAGAAAAAGCTACGGTTGTCAGCATTTGAAAGGGATTGAACAGGCCTTTCGAGTGGTATAAAATTCGCCGATTTAATTTTTTTGATGATTTTTGAAAAAAAGTTAAGTCTAACCCCTTGCGGAAAAAAATTGTATTTTCAAAAATGTTTCAAAAACCCATCGATATATACATGAAGAGAAAGGTCTATCAAATACCTATCCACACCTGAAAACCGAACGCTTCTGCAGCCTCTGGCTCTCGAGATATTGCAGTCCAAAATTGTTCCCGGGATTGTCAACCAACCTGCATTTGATTTGCCTTGGAAGCTGATATCTCTACAACCAAGCCTCAGAAAAGGCTGCGGTTTTCAGCACTTGAAAGGGATTTCGCAGGCCTTTCGAGTGGTATAAAATTCGCCGATTTAATTTTTTTGAAGATTTTTGAAAAAAAGTCAAGCCTAACCCCTTGCGGAAAAAAAATTGTATTTTCAAAAATGATTCCCAAACCCATTGATATATACATAAAAGGAAAGGTATATCAAATACCTATCCACACCTGAAAACCGAACGCTTCTGCAGCCTCTGGTTCTCGAGATATTGCAGTCCAAAATTGTTCCCGGGATTGTCAAACAACCTGCATTTGATTTGCTTTAGAAGCTGATATCTCGGCAACCAAGACCCAGAAAAAGCTACGGTTTTCAGCACTTGAAAGGGATTGAACAGGCCTTTCGAGTGGTATAAAATTCGCCGATTTAATTTTTTTGAAGATTTTTGAAAAAAAGTCAAGTCTAACCCCTTGCGGAAAAAATTTGTATTTTCAAAAATGTTTCCCAAACCCATTGATATATACATAAAAGGAAAGGTATATCAAATACCTATCCACACCTGAAAACCGAACGTTTCTGCAGCCTCTGGTTCTCGAGATATTGCAGTCCAAAATTGTTCCCGGGATTGTCAACCAACCTGCATTTGATTTGCCTTGGAAGCTGATATCTCTACAACCAAGCCTCAGAAAAGGCTGCGGTATAAAATTCGCCGATTTAATTTTTTTGAAGATTTTTGAAAAAAAGTCAAGTCTAACCCCTTGCGGAAAAAAAATTGTATTTTCAAAAATGTTTCCCAAGCCCATTCATATATACATGAAAAGAAAGGTCTATCAAATACCTATCCACACCTGAAAACCAAACGCTTCTGCAGCATCTGGTTCTCGAGATATTGCAGTCCAAAATTGTTCCCGGGATTGTCAACCAACCTGCATTTGATTTGCTTTGGAAGCTGATATCTCTACAACCAAGCCTCAGAAAAGGCTGCGGTTTTCTGCACTTGAAAGGGATTTCATAGGCCTTTCGAGTGGTATAAAATTCGCCGATTTAATTTTTTTGATGATTTTTGAAAAAAAGTCAAGTCTAACCCCTTGCGGAAAAAAATTGTATTTTCAAAAATGTTTCAAAAACCCATCGATATATACATGAAGAGAAAGGTCTATCAAATACCTATCCACACCTGAAAACCGAACGCTTCTGCAGCCTCTGGTTCTCGAGATATTGCAGTCCAAAATTGTTCCCGGGATTGTCAACCAACCTGCATTTGATTTGCCTTGGAAGCTGATATCTCTACAACCAAGCCTCAGCAAAGGCTGCGGTTTTCAGCACTTGAAAGGGATTTCGCAGGCCTTTCGAGTGGTATAAAATTCACCGATTTAATTTTTTTGAAGATTTTTGAAAAAAAGTCAAGTCTAACCCCTTGCGGAAAAAAAATTGTATTTTCAAAAATGTTTCCCAAACCCATTCATATATACATGAAGAGAAAGGTCTATCGAATACCTATCCACACCTGAAAACCGAACGCTTCTGCAGGCTCTGGTTCTCGAGATATTGCAGTCCAAAATTGTTTCCGGGATTGTCAACCAACCTGCATTTGATTTGCTTTGGAAGCTGATATCTCTACAACCAAGCCTCAGAAAAGGCTGCGGTTTTCTGCACTTGAAAGGGATTTCATAGGCCTTTCGAGTGGTACAAAATTCGCCGATTTAATTTTTTGATGATTTTTGAAAAAAAGTCAAGTCTAACCCCTTGCGGAAAAAAATTGTATTTTCAAAAATGTTTCAAAAACCCATCGATATATACATGAAGAGAAAGGTCTATCAAATACCTATCCACACCTGAAAACCGAACGCTTCTGCAGCCTCTGGTTCTCGAGATATTGCAATCCAAAATTGTTCCCGGGATTGTCAACCAACCTGCATTTGATTTGCCTTGGAAGCTGATATCTCTACAACCAAGCCTCAGAAAAGGCTGCGGTTTTCAGGACTTGAAAGGGATTTCGCAGGCCTTTCGAGTGGTATAAAATTCGCCGATTTAATTTTTTTGAAGATTTTTGAAAAAAAGTCAAGTCTAACCCCTTGCGGAAAAAAAATTGTATTTTCAAAAATGTTTCCCAAACCCATTGATATATACATGAAAGGAAAGGTATATCAAATACCTATCCACACCTGAAAACCAAATGCTTCTGCAGCCTCTGGTTCTCGAGATATTACAGTCCAAAATTGTTCCCGGGATTGTCAACCAACATGCATTTGATTTGGTTTGGAAGCTGATATCTCGGCAACCAGCTGATATCTTTCAACCAACTTGAAAAGGATTGAACAGGCCTTTCGAGTGGTATAAAATTTTGCTGATTTAATTTTTTTGAAGATTTTTGAAAAAAAGTCAAGTCACCCCTGCGGAAAAAAAATGTATTTTCAAAAATGTTTCCCAAGCCCATTGATATATACGAGTACAAGAAAAGAAAGGCCTATCAAATACCTATCCACGCCTGAAGACCAAACGCTTCTGCAGCATCTGGTTCTCGAGATATTGCAGTCCAAAATTATTCCCGGGATTGTCAAACAACCTGCATTTGATTTGCTTTGGAAGCTGATATCTCGGCAACCAAGACCCAGAAAAAGCTACGGTTGTCAGCACTTGAAAGGGATTGAACAGGCCTTTCGAATGGTATAAAATTCGCCGATTTAATTTTTTTGAAGATTTTTGAAAAAAAAGTCAAGTCTAACCCCTTGCGGAAAAAAAATTGTATTTTCAAAAATGTTTCCCAAACCCATTGATATATACATGAAAAGAAAGGTCTATCAAATACCTATCCACACCTGAAAACCGAACGCTTCTGCAGCCTCTGGTTCTCGAGATATTGCAGTCCAAAATTATTCCCGGGATTGTCAAACAACCTGCATTTGATTTGCTTTGGAAGCTGATATCTCGGCAACCAAGACCCAGAAAAAGCTACGGTTGTCAGCACTTGAAAGGGATTGAACAGGCCTTTCGAATGGTATAAAATTCGCCGATTTAATTTTTTTGAAGATTTTTGAAAAAAAAGTCAAGTCTAACCCCTTGCGGAAAAAAAATTGTATTTTCAAAAATGTTTCCCAAACCCATTGATATATACATGAAAAGAAAGGTCTATCAAATACCTATCCACACCTGAAAACCGAACGCTTCTGCAGCCTCTGGTTCTCGAGATATTGCAGTCCAAAATTGTTCCCGAGATTGTCAACCAACCTGCATTTGATTTGCTTTGAACGCTGTAATCTCGACAACAAAGCCTCAGAAAAAGCAGCTGCGGTTTTCAGCACTTGAAAGGGATTGAACAGGCCTTTCGAGTGGTATAAAATTCGCCGACTTAATTTTTTTGAAGATGTTTGAAAAAAAGTCAAGTCTATAACCCCTTGCGGAAAAAAAATTTTGTATTTTCAAAAATGTTTCCCAAACCCATTGATATATACATGAATGGAAAGGTATATCAAATACCTATCCACACCTGAAAACCAAACGCTTCTGCAACCTCTGGTTCTCGAGATATTGCAGTCGAAAATTGTTCCCGAGATTGTCAACCAACCTGCATTTGATTTGCTTTGAAAGCTGATATCTCGGCAACAAAGCCTCAGAAAAAGCTGCGGTTTTCAGCACTTGAAAGGGATTGAACAGGCCTTTCGAGTGGTATAAAATTCGCCGATTTAATTTTTTTGAAGATTTTTGAAAAAAAAAGTCAAGTCTAACCCCTTGCGGAAAAAAATTATATTTTCAAAAATGTTTCCCAAACCCATTCATATATACATGAAAAGAAAGGTCTACCAAATACCTATCCACACCTGAAAACCGAACGCTTCTGCAGCCTCTGGTTCTCGAGATATTGCAGTCCAAAATTGTTCCCGGGATTGTCAACCAACCTGCATTTGATTTGCTTTGGAAGCTGATATCTCTAAACCAAGCCTCAGAAAAGGCTGCGGTTTTCTGCACTTGAAAGGGATTTCGCAGGCCTTTCGAGTGGTATAAAATTCGCCGATTTAATTTTTTGATGATTTTTGAAAAAAAGTCAAGTCTAACCCCTTGCGGAAAAAAAATTGTATTTTCAAAAATGTTTCCCAAACCCATTGATATATACATGAAAGGAAATGTATATCAAATACCTATCCACACCTGAAAACCAAATGCTTCTGCAGCCTCTTGTTCCCGAGATATTACAGTCCAAAATTGTTCCCGGGATTGTCAAACAACCTGCATTTGATTTGCTTTGGAAGCTGATATCTCGGCAACCAAGACCCAGAAAAAGCTACGGTTGTCAGAATTTGAAAGGGATTGAACAGGCCTTTCGAGTGGTATAAAATTCGCCGATTTAATTTTTTTGATGATTTTTGAAAAAAAGTCAAGTCTAACCCCTTGCGGAAAAAAATTGTATTTTCAAAAATGTTTCAAAAACCCATCGATATGTACATGAAGAGAAAGGTCTATCAAATACCTATCCACACCTGAAAACCGAACGCTTCTGCAGGCTCTGGTTCTCGAGATATTGCAGTCCAAAATTGTTCCCGGGATTGTCAACCAACCTGCATTTGATTTGCTTTGGAAGCTGATATCTCTACAACCAAGCCTCAGAAAAGGCTGCGGTTTTCTGCACTTGAAAGGGATTTCGCAGGCCTTTCGAGTGGTATAAAATTCGCCGATTTAATTTTTTGATGATTTTTGAAAAAAAGTCAAGTCTAACCCCTTGCGGAAAAAAATTGTATTTTCAAAAATGTTTCAAAAACCCATCAATATATACATGAAGAGAAAGGTCTATCAAATACCTATCCACACCTGAAAACCGAACGCTTCTGCAGCCTCTGGTTCTCGAGATATTGCAGTCCAAAATTGTTCCCGGGATTGTCAACCAACCTGCATTTGATTTGCCTTGGAAGCTGATATCTCTACAACCAAGCCTCAGAAAAGGCTGCGGTTTTCAGCACTTGAAAGGGATTTCGCAGGCCTTTCGAGTGGTATAAAATTCGCCGATTTAATTTTTTTGAAGATTTTTGAAAAAAAGTCAAGTCTAACCCCTTGCGGAAAAAAAATTGTATTTTCAAAAATGTTTCCCAAACCCATTGACATATACATGAAAGGAAATGTATATCAAATACCTATCCACACCTGAAAACCAAATGCTTCTGCAGCCTCTGGTTCTCGAGATATTACAGTCCAAAATTGTTCCCGGGATTGTCAACCAACATGCATTTGATTTGGTTTGGAAGCTGATATCTCGGCAACCAGCTGATATCTTTCAACCAACTTGAAAAGGATTGAACAGGCCTTTCGAGTGGTATAAAATTTGCTGATTTAATTTTTTTGAAGATTTTTGAAAAAAAGTCAAGTCACCCCTGCGGAAAAAAAATGTATTTTCAAAAATGTTTCCCAAACCCATTGATATATACATGAAAGGAAATGTATATCAAATACCTATCCACACCTGAAAACCAAATGCTTCTGCAGCCTCTGGTTCTCGAGATATTGCAGTCCAAAATTTGTAACGGGATTGTCAACCAACCTGCATTTGATTTGCTTTGGAAGCTGATATCTCGGCAACCAAGACCCAGAAAAAGCTACGGTTGTCAGCACTTGAAAGGGATTGAACAGGCCTTTCGAGTGGTATAAAATTCGCCGATTTAATTTTTTTGAAGATTTTTGAAAAAAAGTCAAGTCTAACCCCTTGCGGAAAAAAAATTGTATTTTCAAAAATGTTTCCCAAGCCCATTGATATATACATAAAAGGAAATGTATATCAAATACCTATCCACACCTGAAAACCGAACGCTTCTGCAGCATCTGGAATTCGAGATATTGCATTCCAAATTGTTCCCGGGATTGTCAAACAACCTGCATTTGATTTGCTTTGGAAGCTGATATCTCGGCAACCAAGCCTCAGAAAAAGCTGTGGTTTTCAGCACTTGAAAGGGATTGAACAGGCCTTTCGAGTGGTATAAACTTTGCTGATTTAATTTTTTTGAAGATTTTTGAAAAAAAGTCAAGTCACCCCTGCGGAAAAAAATGTATTTTCAAAAATGTTTACCAAGCCCATTGATATATACGAGTACATGAAAAAAAAGGCCTATCAAATACCTATCCACACCTGAAGACCAAACGCTTCTGCAGCCTCTGGTTCTCGAGATATTGCAGTCCAAAATTGTTCCCGGGATTGTCAACCAACCTGCATTTGATTTGCTTTGGAAGCTGATATCTCGGCAACCAAGACCCAGAAAAAGCTACGGTTGTCAGCACTTGAAAGGGATTAAACAGGCCTTTCGAGTGGTATAAAATTCGCCGATTTAATTTTTTTGAAGATTTTTGAAAAAAAGTCAAGTCTAACCCCTTCGGGAAAAAAATTATATTTTCAAAAATGTTTCCCAAACCCATTCATATATACATGAAAAGAAAGGTCTATCAAATACCTATGCACGCCTGAACACCAAACGCTTCTGCAGCATCTGGATCTCGAGATACTGCAGTCCAAAATTGTTCCCGGGATTGTCAAACAACCTGCATTTGATTTGCTTTGGAAGCTGATATCTCGGCAACCAAGCCTCAGAAAAAGCTGCGGTTTTCAGCACTTGAAAGGGATTGAACAGGCCTTTAGAGTGGTATAAAATTCGCCGATTTAATTTTTTTGAAGATTTTTGAAAAAAAGTCAAGTCTAACCCCTTCGGGAAAAAAATTATATTTTCAAAAATGTTTCCCAAACCCATTCATATATACATGAAAAGAAAGGTCTATCAAATACCTATCCACACCTGAAAACCAAACGCTTCTGCAGCATCTGGTTCTCGAGATATTGCAGTCCAAAATTGTTCCCGGGATTGTCAAACAACCTGCATTTGATTTGCTTTGGAAGCTGATATCTCGACAACCAAGACCCAGAAAAAGCTACGGTTGTCAGCACTTTAAAGGGATTGAACAGGCCTTTCGAGTGGTATAAAATTCGCCGATTTAATTTTTTTGAAGATTTTTGAAAAAAAGTCAAGTCTAACCCCTTGCGGAAAAAAAATTGTATTTTCAAGAATGTTTCCCAAGCCCATTGATATATACATAAAAGGAAATGTATATCAAATACCTATCCACACCTGAAAACCGAACGCTTCTGCAGCCTCTGGTTCTCGAGATATTGCAGTCCAAAATTGTTCCCGAGATTGTCAACCAACCTGCATTTGATTTGCTTTGAAAGCTGATATCTCGGCAACAAGGCCTCAGAAAAAGCAGCTGCGGTTTTCAGCACTTGAAAGGGATTGAAAAGGCCTTTCGAGTGGTATAAAATTCGCCGATTTAATTTTTTTGAAGATTTTTGAAAAAAAGTCAAGTCTAACCCCTTGCGGAAAAAAAATTGTATTTTCAAAATGTTTCCCAAACCCATTGATATATACATGAAAGGAAAGGTATATCAAATACCTATCCACACCTGAAAACCGAACGCTTCTGCAGCCTCTGGTTCTCGAGATATTACAATCCAAAATTGTTCCCGGGATTGTCAACCAACCTGCATTTGATTTGCTTTGGAAGCTGATATCTCGGCAAACAAGCCTCAGAAAAAGCTGCGGTTTTCAGCACTTGAAAGGGATTTCACAGGCCTTTCGAGTGGTATAAAATTTGCTGATTTAATTTTTTTGAAGATTTTTGAAAAAAAGTCAAGTCTAACCCCTTGCGGAAAAAAATTGTATTTTCATAAATGTTTCCCAAACCCATCGATATATACATGAAGAGAAGGGTCTATCAAATACCTATCCACACCTGAAAACCAAACGCTTCTGCAGCATCTGGTTCTCGAGATATTGCAGTCCAAAATTGTTCCCGGGATTGTCAGATTGTCAACCAACCTGCATTTGATTTGCTTTGGAAGCTGATATCTCGGCAACCAAGACCCAGAAAAAGCTACGGTTGTCAGCACTTGAAAGGGATTGAACAGACCTTTCGAGTGGTATAAAATTCGCCGATTTAATTTTTTTGAAGATTTTTGAAAAAAAGTCAAGTCTAACCCCTTGCGGAAAAAAAATTGTATTTTCAAAAATGTTTCCCAAGCCCATTGATATATACATAAAAGGAAATGTATATCAAATACCTATCCACACCTGAAAACCGAACGCTTCTGCAGCATCTGGAATTCGAGATATTGCATTCCAAATTGTTCCCGGGATTGTCAAACAACCTGCATTTGATTTGCTTTGGAAGCTGATATCTCGGCAACCAAGCCTCAGAAAAAGCTGTGGTTTTCAGCACTTGAAAGGGATTGAACAGGCCTTTCGAGTGGTATAAACTTTGCTGATTTAATTTTTTTGAAGATTTTTGAAAAAAAGTCAAGTCACCCCTGCGGAAAAAAATGTATTTTCAAAAATGTTTACCAAGCCCATTGATATATACGAGTACATGAAAAAAAAGGCCTATCAAATACCTATCCACACCTGAAGACCAAACGCTTCTGCAGCCTCTGGTTCTCGAGATATTGCAGTCCAAAATTGTTCCCGGGATTGTCAACCAACCTGCATTTGATTTGCTTTGGAAGCTGATATCTCGGCAACCAAGACCCAGAAAAAGCTACGGTTGTCAGCACTTGAAAGGGATTGAACAGGCCTTTCGAGTGGTATAAAATTCGCCGATTTAATTTTTTTGAAGATTTTTGAAAAAAAGTCAAGTCTAACCCCTTCGGGAAAAAAATTATATTTTCAAAAATGTTTCCCAAACCCATTCATATATACATGAAAAGAAAGGTCTATCAAATACCTATGCACGCCTGAACACCAAACGCTTCTGCAGCATCTGGATCTCGAGATACTGCAGTCCAAAATTGTTCCCGGGATTGTCAAACAACCTGCATTTGATTTGCTTTGGAAGCTGATATCTCGGCAACCAAGCCTCAGAAAAAGCTGCGGTTTTCAGCACTTGAAAGGGATTGAACAGGCCTTTAGAGTGGTATAAAATTCGCCGATTTAATTTTTTTGAAGATTTTTGAAAAAAAGTCAAGTCTAACCCCTTCGGGAAAAAAATTATATTTTCAAAAATGTTTCCCAAACCCATTCATATATACATGAAAAGAAAGGTCTATCAAATACCTATCCACACCTGAAAACCAAACGCTTCTGCAGCATCTGGTTCTCGAGATATTGCAGTCCAAAATTGTTCCCGGGATTGTCATATAACCTGCATTTGATTTGCTTTGAAAGCTGATATCTCGGCAACCAAGACCCAGAAAAAGCTACGGTTGTCAGCACTTGAAAGGGATTGAACATGCCTTTCGAGTGGTATAAAATTCGCCAACTTAATTTTTTTGAAGATTTTTGAAAAAAAGTCAAGTCTAACCCCTTGCGGAAAAAAATGTATTTTCAAAAATGTTTCCCAAGCCCATTGATATATACGAGTACATGAAAAGAAAGGTCTATCAAATACCTATCCACACCTGAAAACCAAACGCTTCTGCAGCATCTGCTTCTCGAGATATTGCAGTCCAAAATTGTTCCCGGGATTGTCAAACAACCTGCATTTGATTTGCTTTGGAAGCTGATATCTCGACAACCAAGACCCAGAAAAAGCTACGGTTGTCAGCACTTTAAAGGGATTGAACAGGCCTTTCGAGTGGTATAAAATTCGCCGATTTAATTTTTTTGAAGATTTTTGAAAAAAAGTCAAGTCTAACCCCTTGCGGAAAAAAAATTGTATTTTCAAGAATGTTTCCCAAGCCCATTGATATATACATAAAAGGAAATGTATATCAAATACCTATCCACACCTGAAAACCGAACGCTTCTGCAGCCTCTGGTTCTCGAGATATTGCAGTCCAAAATTGTTCCCGAGATTGTCAACCAACCTGCATTTGATTTGCTTTGAAAGCTGATATCTCGGCAACAAGGCCTCAGAAAAAGCAGCTGCGGTTTTCAGCACTTGAAAGGGATTGAAAAGGCCTTTCGAGTGGTATAAAATTCGCCGATTTAATTTTTTTGAAGATTTTTGAAAAAAAGTCAAGTCTAACCCCTTGCGGAAAAAAAATTGTATTTTCAAAATGTTTCCCAAACCCATTGATATATACATGAAAGGAAAGGTATATCAAATACCTATCCACACCTGAAAACCGAACGCTTCTGCAGCCTCTGGTTCTCGAGATATTACAATCCAAAATTGTTCCCGGGATTGTCAACCAACCTGCATTTGATTTGCTTTGGAAGCTGATATCTCGGCAAACAAGCCTCAGAAAAAGCTGCGGTTTTCAGCACTTGAAAGGGATTTCACAGGCCTTTCGAGTGGTATAAAATTTGCTGATTTAATTTTTTTGAAGATTTTTGAAAAAAAGTCAAGTCTAACCCCTTGCGGAAAAAAATTGTATTTTCATAAATGTTTCCCAAACCCATCGATATATACATGAAGAGAAGGGTCTATCAAATACCTATCCACACCTGAAAACCAAACGCTTCTGCAGCATCTGGTTCTCGAGATATTGCAGTCCAAAATTGTTCCCGGGATTGTCAGATTGTCAACCAACCTGCATTTGATTTGCCTTTGAAGCTGATATCTCTACAACCAAGCCTCAGAAAAAGCTGCGGTTTTCAGCACTTGAAAGGGATTGAACAGGCCTTTCGAGTGGTATAAAATTCGCCGATTTAATTTTTTTGAAGATTTTTGAAAAAAAGTCAAGTCTAACCCCTTGCGGAAAAAAAATTGTATTTTCAAAAATGTTTCCCAAACCCATTGATATATACATGAAAGGAAAGGTATATCAAATACCTATCCACACCTGAAAACCAAACGCTTCTGAAGCCTCTGGTACTCGAGATATTACAATCCGAAATTGTTCCCGGGATTGTCAACCAACCTGCATTTGATTTGCTTTGGAAGCTAATATCTCGGCAACCAAGACCCAGAAAAAGCTACGATTTTCAGCACTTGAAAGGGATTGAACAGGCCTTTCGAGTGGTATAAAATTCGCCGATTTAATTTTTTTGAAGATTTTTGAAAAAAAGTCAAGTCTAACCCCTTGCGGAAAAAAAATTGTATTTTCAAAAATGTTTCCCAAACCCATTGATATATACATGAAAGGAAAGGTATATCAAATACCTATCCACGCCTGAAAACCAAAAGCTTCTGAAGCCTCTGGTACTCGAGATATTACAATCCGAAATTGTTCCCGGGATTGTCAACCAACCTGCATTTGATTTGGTTTGGAAGCTCATATCTCGGCAACCAAGCCTCAGAAAAAGCTGCGGTTTTCAGCACTTGAAAGGGATTTCACAGGCCTTTCGAGTGGTATAAAATTTGCTGATTTAATTTTTTTGAAGATTTTTGAAAAAAAGTCAAGTCT
Organism: Philhelius pedissequus; assembly: GCA_910595825.1. NCBI lineage: Eukaryota > Metazoa > Arthropoda > Insecta > Diptera > Syrphidae > Philhelius > Philhelius pedissequus. The sequence goes on along the minus strand of OU343160.1, from coordinate 70,199,090 downwards.
AACCCCTTGCGGAAAAAAAATTGTATTTTCAAAAATGTTTCCCAAACCCATTGATATATACATGAAAGGAAAGGTATATCAAATACCTATCCACACCTGAAAACCAAACGCTTCTGAAGCCTCTGGTACTCGAGATATTACAATCCGAAATTGTTCCCGGGATTGTCAACCAACCTGCATTTGATTTGCTTTGGAAGCTAATATCTCGGCAACCAAGACCCAGAAAAAGCTACGATTTTCAGCACTTGAAAGGGATTGAACAGGCCTTTCGAGTGGTATAAAATTCGCCGATTTAATTTTTTTGAAGATTTTTGAAAAAAAGTCAAGTCTAACCCCTTGCGGAAAAAAAATTGTATTTTCAAAAATGTTTCCCAAACCCATTGATATATACATGAAAGGAAAGGTATATCAAATACCTATCCACACCTGAAAACCAAACGCTTCTGAAGCCTCTGGTACTCGAGATATTACAATCCGAAATTGTTCCCGGGATTGTCAACCAACCTGCATTTGATTTGCTTTGGAAGCTCATATCTCGGCAACCAAGCCTCAGAAAAAGCTGCGGTTTTCAGCACTTGAAAGGGATTGAACAGTCCTTTCGAGTGGTATAAAATTCGCCGATTTAATTTTTTTGAAGATTTTTGAAAAAAAGTCAAGTCTAACCCCTTGCGGAAAAAAAATTGTATTTTCAAAAATGTTTCCCAAACCCATTGATATATACATGAAAGGAAAGGTATATCAAATACCTATCCACACCTGAAAACCAAAACCTTCTGAAGCCTCTGGTACTCGAGATATTACAATCCGAAATTGTTCCCGGGATTGTCAACCAACCTGCATTTGATTTGCTTTGGAAGCTCATATCTCGGCAACCAAGCCTCAGAAAAAGCTGCGGTTTTCAGCACTTGAAAGGGATTTCACAGGCCTTTCGAGTGGTATAAAATTTGCTGATTTAATTTTTTTGAAGATTTTTGAAAAAAAGTCAAGTCTAACCCCTTGCGGAAAAAAATTGTATTTTCATAAATGTTTCCCAAACCCATCGATATATACATGAAGAGAAGGGTCTATCAAATACCTATCCACACCTGAAAACCAAACGCTTCTGCAGCATCTGGTTCTCGAGATATTGCAGTCCAAAATTGTTCCCGGGATTGTCAGATTGTCAACCAACCTGCATTTGATTTGCCTTTGAAGCTGATATCTCTACAACCAAGCCCCAGAAAAAGCTGCGGTTTTCAGCACTTGAAAGGGATTGAACAGGCCTTTCGAGTGGTATAAAATTCGCCGATTTAATTTTTTTGAAGATTTTTGAAAAAAAGTCAAGTCTAACCCCTTGCGGAAAAAAATTGTATTTTCAAAAATGTTTCCCAAACCCATCGATATATACATGAAGAGAAAGGTCTATCAAATACCTATCCACACCTGAAAACCGAACGCTTCTGCAGCCTATGGTTCTCGAGATATTGCAGTCCAAAATTGTTCCCGGGATTGTCAACCAACCTGCATTTGATTTGCCTTGGAAGCTGATATCTCTACAACCAAGCCTCAGAAAAGGCTGCGGTTTTCAGCACTTGAAAGGGATTTCACATGCCTTTCGAGTGGTATAAAATTCGCCGATTTAATTTTTTTTGAAGATTTTTGAAAAAAAAGTCAAGTCTAACCCCTTGCGGAAAAAAATTATATTTTCAAAAATGTTTCCCAAACCCATTCATATATACATGAAAAGAAAGGTCTACCAAATACCTATCCACGCCTGAAGACCAAACGCTTCTGCAGCATCTGGATCTCGAGATATTGCAGTCCAAATTGTTCCCGGGATTGTCAAACAACCTGCATTTGATTTGCTTTGGAAGCTGATATCTCGGCAATCAAGACCCAGAAAAAGCTACGGTTGTCAGCACTTGAAAGGGATTATACAGGCCTTTCGAGTGGTATAAAATTTGCTGATTTAATTTTTTTGAAGATTTTTGAAAAAAGTCAAGTCACCCCTGCGGAAAAAAAATGTATTTTCAAAAATGTTTACCAAGCCCATTGATATATACGAGTACGTGAAAAAAAAGGCCTATCAAATACCTATCCACACCTGAAAACCGAACGCTTCTGCAGCCTCTGGTTCTCGAGATATTGCAGTCCAAATTGTTCCCGGGATTGTCAAACAACCTGCATTTGATTTGCTTTGGAAGCTGATATCTCGGCAATCAAGACCCAGAAAAAGCTACGGTTGTCAGCACTTGAAAGGGATTGAACAGGCCTTTCGAGTGGTATAAAATTCGCCGATTTAATTTTTTTGAAGATTTTTGAAAAAAAGTCAAGTCTAACCCCTTGCGGAAAAAAAATTGTATTTTCAAAAATGTTTCCCAAACCCATTGATATATACATGAAAGGAAAGGTATATCAAATACCTATCCACACCTGAAAACCAAACGCTTCTGAAGCCTCTGGTACTCGAGATATTACAATCCGAAATTGTTCCCGGGATTGTCAACCAACCTGCATTTGATTTGCTTTGGAAGCTAATATCTCGGCAACCAAGACCCAGAAAAAGCTACGGTTTTCAGCACTTGAAAGGGATTTCACAGGCCTTTCGAGTGGTATAAAATTTGTTGATTTAATTTTTTTGAAGATTTTTGAAAAAAAGTCAAGTCTAACCCCTTGCGGAAAAAAAATTGTATTTTCATAAATGTTTCCCAAACCCATCGATATATACATGAAGAGAAGGGTCTATCAAATACCTATCCACACCTGAAAACCAAACGCTTCTGCAGCATCTGGTTCTCGAGATATTGCAGTCCAAAATTGTTCCCGGGATTGTCAGATTGTCAACCAACCTGCATTTGATTTGCCTTTGAAGCTGATATCTCTACAACCAAGCCCCAGAAAAAGCTGCGGTTTTCAGCACTTGAAAGGGATTGAACAGGCCTTTCGAGTGGTATAAAATTCGCCGATTTAATTTTTTTGAAGATTTTTGAAAAAAAGTCAAGTCTAACCCCTTGCGGAAAAAAATTGTATTTTCAAAAATGTTTCCCAAACCCATCGATATATACATGAAGAGAAAGGTCTATCAAATACCTATCCACACCTGAAAACCGAACGCTTCTGCAGCCTATGGTTCTCGAGATATTGCAGTCCAAAATTGTTCCCGGGATTGTCAACCAACCTGCATTTGATTTGCCTTGGAAGCTGATATCTCTACAACCAAGCCTCAGAAAAGGCTGCGGTTTTCAGCACTTGAAAGGGATTTCACAAGCCTTTCGAGTGGAATAAAATTCGCCGATTTAATTTTTTTGAAGATTTTTGAAAAAAAGTTAAGTCTAACCCCTTGCGGAAAAAAATTGTATTTTCAAAAATGCTTCCCAAACCCATTGATATATACATGAAAAGAAAGGTCTATCAAATACCTATCCACACCTGAAAACCAAACGCTTCTGCAGCATCTGGTCCTCGAGATATTGCAGTCCAAAATTGTTCCCGGGATTGTCAAACAACCTGCATTTGATTTGCTTTGGAAGCTAATATCTCGGCAACCAAGACCCAGAAAAAGCTACGGTTTTCAGCACTTGAAAGGGATTTCACAGGCCTTTCGAGTGGTATAAAATTTGTTGATTTAATTTTTTTGAAGATTTTTGAAAAAAAGTCAAGTCTAACCCCTTGCGGAAAAAAAATTGTATTTTCAAAAATGTTTCCCAAACCCATCGATATATACATAAAGAGAAAGGTCTATCAAATACCTATCCACACCTGAAAACTGAACGCTTCTGCAGCCTCTGGTTCTCGAGATATTGCAGTCCAAAATTGTTCCCGGGATTGTCAACCAACCTGCATTTGATTTGCCTTGGAAGCTGATATCTCTACAACCAAGCCTCAGAAAAGGCTGCGGTTTTCAGCACTTGAAAGGGATTTCACAGGCCTTTCGAGTGGTATAAAATTCGCCGATTTAATTTTTTTGAAGATTTTTGAAAAAAAGTCAAGTCTAACCCCTTGCGGAAAAAAATTGTATTTTCTAAAATGCTTCCCAAACCCATTGATATATACGAGTACATGAAAAGAAAGGTCTATCAAATACCTATCCATGCCTGAAGACCAAACGCTTCTGCAACCTCTGGTTCTCGAGATATTGCAGTCCAAAATTGTTCCCGGGATTGTCAACCAACCTGCATTTGATTTGTTTTGGAAGCTGATATCTCGGCAACCAAGCCTTAAAAAAAGCTGCGGTTTTCAGCACTTGAAAGGGATTGAACAGGCCTTTCGAGTGGTATAAAATTCGCCGACTTAATTTTTTTGAAGATTTTTGAAAAAAAGTCAAGTCTAACCCCTTGCGGAAAAAAATTGTATTTTCAAAAATGCTTCCCAAACCCATTGATATATACATGAAAAGAAAGGTCTATCAAATACCTATCCACACCTGAAAACCAAACGCTTCTGCAGCATCTGGTCCTCGAGATATTGCAGTCCAAAATTGTTCCCGGGATTGTCAAACAACCTGCATTTGATTTGCTTTGGAAGCTAATATCTCGGCAACCAAGACCCAGAAAAAGCTACGGTTTTCAGCACTTGAAAGGGATTTCACAGGCCTTTCGAGTGGTATAAAATGTGTTGATTTAATTTTTTTGAAGATTTTTGAAAAAAAGTCAAGTCTAACCCCTTGCGGAAAAAAATTGTATTTTCTAAAATGCTTCCCAAACCCATTGATATATACGAGTACATGAAAAGAAAGGTCTATCAAATACCTATCCACGCCTGAAGACCAAACGCTTCTGCAACCTCTGGTTCTCGAGATATTGCAGTCCAAAATTGTTCCCGGGATTGTCAACCAACCTGCATTTGATTTGCTTTGGAAGCTGATATCTCGGCAACCAAGCCTTAAAAAAAGGTGCGGTTTTCAGCACTTGAAAGGGATTGAACAGGCCTTTCGAGTGGTATAAAATTCGCCGACTTAATTTTTTTGAAGATTTTTGAAAAAAAGTCAAGTCTAACCCCTTGCGGAAAAAAAATGTATTTTCAAAAATGTTTCCCAAGCCCATTGATATAAACGAGTACATGAAAAGAAAGGTCTATCAAATACCTATCCACACCTGAAAACCAAACGCTTCTGCAGCATCTGGTTCTCGAGATATTGCAGTCCAAAATTGTTCCCGGGATTGTCAAACAAACTGCATTTGATTTGCTTTGAAAGCTGATATCTCGGCAACCAAGACCCAGAAAAAGCTACGGTTGTCAGCACTTGAAAGGGATTGAACAGGCCTTTCGAGTGGTATAAAATTCGCCGATTTAATTTTTTTGAAGATTTTTGAAAAAAAGTCAAGTCTAACCCCTTGCGGAAAAAAAATGTATTTTCAAAAATGTTTCCCAAGCCCATTGATATATACGAGTACATGAAAAGAAAGGTCTATCAAATACCTATCCACACCTGAAAACCAAACGCTTCTGCAGCATCTGGTTCTCGAGATATTGCAGTCCAAAATTGTCCCCGGGATTGTCAACCAACCTGCATTTGATTTGCTTTGGAAGCTGATATCTCGGCAGCCAAGCCTCGGAAAAAGCTGCGGTTTTCAGCACTTGAAAGAGATTGAACAGGCCTTTCGAGTGGTATAAAATTTGCTGATTTAATTTTTTTGAAGATTTTTGAAAAAAATTCAAGTCACCCCTGCGGAAAAAAAATGTATTTTCAAAAATGTTTCCCAAGCCCATTGATATATACGAGTACATGAAAAAAAAGGCCTATCAAATACCTATCCACACCTGAAAACCAAACGCTTCTGCAGCATCAGGTTCTCGAGATATTGCAGTCCAAAATTGTTCCCGGGATTGTCAAACAACCTGCATTTGATTTGCTTTGGAAGCTGATACCTCGGCAACCAAGACCCAGAAAAAGCTACGGCTGTCAGCACTTGAAAGGGATTATACAGGCCTTTCGAGTGGTATAAAATTCGCAGATTTAATTTTTTTGAAGATTTTTGAAAAAAAGTCAAGTCTAACCCCTTGCGGAAAAAAAATTGTATTTTCAAAAATGTTTCCCAAGCCCATTATATCAAATACCTATCCACACCTGAAAACCAAACGCTTCTGCAGCCTCTGGTTCTCGAGATATTACAATCCGAAATTGTTCCCGGGATTGTCAACCAACCTGCATTTGATTTGCTTTGAAAGCTGATATCTCGGCATCAAAGCCTCAGAAAAAGCAGCTGCGGTTTTCAGCACTTGAAATGGATTGAACAGGCCTTTCGAGTGGTATAAAATTCGCCGATTTAATTTTTTTGAAGATTTTTGAAAAAAAGTCAAGTCTAACCCCTTGCGGAAAAACATTATATTTTCAAAAATGTTTCCCAACCCCATTGATACATACATGACAAGAAAGGTCTATCAAATACCTATCCACGCCTGAAAACCAAACGCTTCTGCAGCATCTGGTTCTCGAGATAGTGCAGTCCAAAATTGTTCCCGGGATTGTCAACCAACCTGCATTTGATTTGCCTTGGAAGCTGATATCTCTGCAACCAAGCCTCAGAAAAGGCTGCGGGTTTCAGCACTTGAAAGGGATTTCACAGGCCTTTCGAGTGGAATAAAATTTGCTGATTTAATTTTTTTGAAGATTTTTGAAAAAAAGTCAAGTCACCCCTGCGGAAAAAAATTGTATTTTCAAAAATGTTTCCCAAACCCATTGATATATACATGAAAAGAAAGGTCTATCAAATACCTATCCACACCTGAAAACCGAACGCTTCTGCAGCCTCTGGTTCTCGAGATATTGCAGTCCAAAATTGTTCCCGGGATTGTCAACCAACCTGCATTTGATTTGCTTTGGAAGCTGATATCTCGGCAACCAAGCCTCAGAAAAAGCTGCGGTTTTCAGCACTTCAAAGGGATTTCACAGGCCTTTCGAGTGGTATAAAATTTGCTGATTTAATTTTTTTGAAGATTTTTGAAAAAAAGTCAAGTCACCACTGCGGAAAAAAAATGTATTTTCAAAAATGTTTCCCAAACTCATTCATATATACATGAAAAGAAAGGTCTATCAAATACCTATCCACGCCTGAAGACCAAACGCTTCTGCAGCATCTGGTTCTCGAGATATTGCAGTCCAAATTTGTTCCCGGGATTGTGAACCAACCTGCATTTGATTTGCCTTGGAAGCTGATATCTCTGCAACCAAGCCTCAGAAAAGGCTGCGGGTTTCAGCACTTGAAAGGGATTTCACAGGCCTTTCGAGTGGAATAAAATTTGCTGATTTAATTTTTTTGAAGATTTTTGAAAAAAAGTCAAGTCACCCCTTCGGAAAAAAATTGTATTTTCAAAAATGTTTCCCAAACCCATTGATATATACATGAAAAGAAAGGTCTATCAAATACCTATCCACACCTGAAAACCGAACGCTTCTTCAGCCTCTGGTTCTCGAGATATTGCAGTCCAAAATTGTTCCCGGGATTGTCAACCAACCTGCATTTGATTTGCTTTGGAAGCTGATATCTCGGCAACCAAGCCTCAGAAAAAGCTGCGGTTTTCAGCACTTCAAAGGGATTTCACAGGCCTTTCGAGTGGTATAAAATTTGCTGATTTAATTTTTTTGAAGATTTTTGAAAAAAATTCAAGTCACCCCTGCGGAAAAAAAATGTATTTTCAAAAATGTTTCCCAAGCCCATTGATATATACGAGTACATGAAAAAAAAGGCCTATCAAATACCTATCCACACCTGAAAACCAAACGCTGCTGCAGCATCAGGTTCTCGAGATATTGCAGTCCAAAATTGTTCCCGGGATTGTCAAACAACCTGCATTTGATTTGCTTTGGAAGCTGATACCTCGGCAACCAAGACCCAGAAAAAGCTACGGCTGTCAGCACTTGAAAGGGATTATACAGGCCTTTCGAGTGGTATAAAATTCGCAGATTTAATTTTTTTGAAGATTTTTGAAAAAAAGTCAAGTCTAACCCCTTGCGGAAAAAAAATTGTATTTTCAAAAATGTTTCCCAAGCCCATTATATCAAATACCTATCCACACCTGAAAACCAAACGCTTCTGCAGCCTCTGGTTCTCGAGATATTACAATCCGAAATTGTTCCCGGGATTGTCAACCAACCTGCATTTGATTTGCTTTGAAAGCTGATATCTCGGCAACAAAGCCTCAGAAAAAGCAGCTGCGGTTTTCAGCACTTGAAATGGATTGAACAGGCCTTTCGAGTGGTATAAAATTCGCCGATTTAATTTTTTTGAAGATTTTTGAAAAAAAGTCAAGTCTAACCCCTTGCGGAAAAACATTATATTTTCAAAAATGTTTCCCAAGCCCATTGATACATACATGACAAGAAAGGTCTATCAAATACCTATCCACGCCTGAAAACCAAACGCTTCTGCAGCATCTGGTTCTCGAGATAGTGCAGTCCAAAATTGTTCCCGGGATTGTCAACCAACCTGCATTTGATTTGCCTTGGAAGCTGATATCTCTGCAACCAAGCCTCAGAAAAGGCTGCGGGTTTCAGCACTTGAAAGGGATTTCACAGGCCTTCGAGTGGAATAAAATTTGCTGATTTAATTTTTTTGAAGATTTTTGAAAAAAAGTCAAGTCACCCCTTCGGAAAAAAATTGTATTTTCAAAAATGTTTCCCAAACCCATTGATATATAAATGAAAAGAAAGGTCTATCAAATACCTATCCACACCTGAAAACCGAACGCTTCTGCAGCCTCTGGTTCTCGAGATATTGCAGTCCAAAATTGTTCCCGGGATTGTCAACCAACCTGCATTTGATTTGCTTTGGAAGCTGATATCTCGGCAACCAAGCCTCAGAAAAAGCTGCGGTTTTCAGCACTTCAAAGGGATTTCACAGGCCTTTCGAGTGGTATAAAATTTGCTGATTTAATTTTTTTGAAGATTTTTGAAAAAAAGTCAAGTCACCCCTGCGGAAAAAAAATGTATTTTCAAAAATGTTTCCCAAACTCATTCATATATACATGAAAAGAAAGGTCTATCAAATACCTATCCACGCCTGAAGACCAAACGCTTCTGCAGCATCTGTGTTGTTTCCAAATTTAAAACAAAAACAGCTTTTTAGAATTTTATAAATTTAATTTTAACTAGCAAATGTAATGAAAAGTTAGACAAAGAAATAAAAAGAAAATTAAATTTTAAAAAAGACTAAAAAATTCTGCTGCTTCTTCTGTGCTCTTTTCAATTTTTCTGATAATTTTTCATCAACAAAATAATAAAAAAACAAACTTGAAATCAATGAATTAAAGAAATTAAAATTAAAAGTACAGTAATTAAATTCAAAGTGTTTTGAAATATATATGTCATGAGCGGGTGATTTCGGCGACAACATTCTCCCCCCCAGTGAGGGATCAGGATCCTGGTTCTTCACTATTTAAATTCTTGTCGACGTCAAGCACCGCTAATTTAACCACTGGTCTGTCATATACTCCATTAGTAGTTTGTACAGATGCCCGACGTACTTGTCCGTCTTTTGATGCGATAGTTCTGATGACTATTCCTTTTGGCCAGGAATATCTAGGTAGGTTTTCATCTACGATTATGACTATGTCTCCTGTCTTCACCGTTTCAACTCTATCGAACCATTTAGTTCGTCTTGTTAATGTTGGCAAATACTCCCGAACCCATCTTTTCCAGAAGATGTTTGATATTTGTTGACATTTTCTCCAACTCTTTCTTGACATTAGATCTTGACTTTGAAATTCTCCAGGTAGTCGACTGCCGTCTGAGGATCCTAACAAGAAATGGTTTGGAGTAAGTGCTTCGTCACTCTCATCGTCTATAGGTATACTTGTAAGAGGGCGTGAGTTGATTATTCCTTCAATTTCGATAAGTGTGGAAAGAAGGGTTTCATCTGTTAATCGTTGATTCTGCAAAACGGCTTTTAAAATCTTTTTAACTGATCCGATCAAACGTTCCCAACTCCCACCCATGTGGGGTGCTGATGGAGGGTTGAAAAGCCATTTTAAATTAGATGTGGTGAATTTTTCCGCAATATCTTTAAGTTGGATTGACTGGAATGCTTCCTTCAATTCCTTATCAGCTCCAACAAAATTAGTCCCATTGTCTGAATAAATTTCACTTGGAGTTCCTCTTCTTGACATGAAGTTCCTAATGCATAATATGCAAGAATCTGTGGTAAGTGTGTGTGCCACTTCAATGTGAATCGCTCGAACAGTCAAACAAGTAAACAGAACTCCCCATCTTTTTACTGAGTTCCTTCCGACGCTTACTAAAATTGGGCCAAAGTAATCCACTCCAACAAATGTGAATGGACGGTGAAAGGCACCCAGTCTGGCTTTAGGCAATGGAGCCATTTCAGGACATCTCGGTGAGGCACTTCTAATTTTGCACCCAAGGCATTTTTTGCGGACAATCTTGGCCAAAGATTTCAAACCAGAAATGTAAAACCTTTTTCTGGCCTCATTAATGATGGTATCGGTACCTGAGTGCTTATACTTCCGATGATAAAAATCAAGAATAAGGAAGCTCACCCTATTTTCCCGAGGCAAAAGTATTGGGCGTCTTAAAGATTCTTCAGCAAATTCAGCATTATCAATCCGACCCTTCATTCGCAGAATTCCATCTTTATCGAAGTACGAAGAGCATTTGTAGAGCTGACTTGACTTAGAAAGCTTTTTTCCATTTCTGAGGAGAATCAAATCGTCTTCGTATTCCATATTTTGTACCATTTTAAATATGACGACTTCTGCTGATTGAAGCTCTTCTGCCGATAGTGAACCCATCATCAAAGGTAACTCTTTCTTTTTTCTTCTGCAATTTGTAACAAATCTGATTCCGAAGGCAACTGAACGATGAAGGCGTTCCCATTTTGAGAAACGATATGCGTTTATCAACGGACCTGTATCGATGTTCACGTTTTCCAAAACCATTAAATACTTGGGTCGTAATTCTTCCTTCAGCAGATCTTTTGATATAGTAGATTTTTCTTCAGGCCACTTGTCCTCAGCTTCATATAAGAAACTTGGACCTTTTAGCCATCTGCTATGCTGATCAAAACTCGGTATTTTGGTCCACTTAGTAGCTTCGTCTGCCACATTCAACTTGGTAGGCACCCACCTCCACTCCTTTCGCGTTGTATTCGCCTGGATATCTCCAACACGAAACATGACAAACTGTTTGTACTGTTTAGCATCTGAACGTAACCAATGAAGTACATTTTGAGAGTCAGTCCAGAGAACCCGTTTGTTCAACTTGAATGCAAGGGTTTTGGATAACGTCTTAGCCATTCGGGAACCTATTAGCGCTGCCTGAAGCTCCATTCTTGGGATGGACATTGGATGTAACGGAGCGACTTTGCTTTTAGCACCAACAATAGAACATTCCGTTGAAGTCCCATCACAAAATCGTAGGTATGCAACTGCTGCCATGGCTTCCTCACTAGCATCGACGAAGACATGTAATTGGATTATAACATTTTCTTTTGAGATCAATTCTGAGAAACATCTAGGAATGCGTATATCTTCTACCTTTGGAAGAAGTCTTCGCCAGGTGTGCCAATTTTGTACGATTTGTCCTTCTATTGTCTCGTCCCAACTGATTTTTGCTCGCCAGACTTCTTGCAATAGAACTTTGATTCTTATTAAATAAAATGCCAAAAAACCCAAGGGATCAAATATAGACATAAGCAATCTTAATAGCTCACGCTTAGTTGGCATTTTAACTCCAGTAAGAATATCATTCTGGGTTTTTATGAATTTTATCGAGAAGGTAAAAACATCATCATCAGGTATCCACCAAAGACCTAAGACCTTAGTTAAACTATAGTCGTTATTAAGACTGTCTAGAGTTCTTCCATTAGTAGAGAGTGGCTGGTCTAATGCTTCCAACACCTCGGGAGAATTTGATACCCAATTCCTTATGTTAAAACCAGCTTTAGAATGTACATACCGGATATCCTTTGCGAGTTGAATTGCCTCTTCGGGGGTTCCAACGCTGTCAAGAAGATCGTCTACATAATGTCGCTCCAGAATCGCCTCAACAGCTCTAGGATACTTGTCTGCAAATTCTTTGGCATTTGTATTTTTGACGTATTGTGCGATGCTAGGTGAGCAAGATGCGCCAAAGGTCAATACTTCCATTTCGTACACATCCGGTTTGCGACTTGTTTCACCCTGACGCCACAAAAACCTCTGTGAGCATTGATCCTCCTTTTTAACTCGAACTTGGTGAAACATCTCTTGAATATCGGCCGCAATGGCTATCTTATTAGACCGAAAACCTTGTAAGACATCTGGAAGACTTTTCAACTGGTCAGGACCTTTGTGCAACATGCTATTCAGTGAAACTCCATTTGAAACGGCCGCTGCGTCCCATACCAATCTTTGTTTGTTCGGTTTGTTTGGATTTTTCACAACAAACGTTGGCAAGTACCAAGTCTTTGGATGAAATTCGTTCAAGTATTTCATGTCACACCGTTTGGCGTACCCTTTATCTATAAGACTTTGTATTTGATTGTTGATTGATGTTAGTGTTGTTGGATCCTTGGTGATTTTTCTTTCCAGGCAACATAAACGCTTAAAAGCCATTTGATAACTTTCTGGCAAATTGATCACATCGCTTTTCCAAAGCAAACCGCACTCGAATCTATCTCCAATTCGCTTTGTTTCAGATACCAAAACTTCCTTTGCTCTAATTTCCTCAGCTGATTCTGGCTTGTCTTTTCCAATGCCACTATCTTCCAAAGCAAAGTAATTGTTAACTATTTCATGCAGATTTTCATCACATTCACAGCTTTCATAAATGTGGTATACACCGTGATTGCCTTTATCGCAAGTATTACCTCCACTTAGACACCAACCCAACCTTGTTTGTATTGCTACAGGCTGATTCCATGCACCCTCTCGAATTTTCAATGCTAGAGATAAGCTTTCATTATTGAGTCCAATGAGTATTCCGCATTGCGCTTTTTTATACGATGGTAAAGGCAATCCTTTCAGATAAGAATACTTTTTCAACAAATTTTGAGGCTGAAGTGTCTGTGTCGGTAAATCCAAGGAATTTACTGTGCGAACATCTTGAAGAGCATACTTTTCTTTACTGTACTGACCAGAAATAAGAACTGGAACAACTCGAGATGATTCTTCTAAGCGGGTAGTGTTGGCTGTCCATTTCAAACAAAGAGGCTTTGGCTCACCTTCCAAGCTCAGAGATCTTGCTATTTTGTCCTCTAAAAGTGTCAACGAAGATCCGCTGTCTAGAAAAGCAAAAGTTTCAATTTGTTTTTCCTTTCCGTGCAAGGTCACAGGTATAATTCGAAACCAAGCTTTCTGATCATCTCGCTGGTGTGCGTTGCAAACTTTCATGTCCGTATTTTTCTGCTCCCTGAGTATATTGTGAAGTAGATTGTGATGATTAGCCTTGCACCCATCGACTGAACATCCTCTCAGTTCTCTACATTTAAACTTCTTTGGATGCTTCAGACAAACACATAATGCCTTCTCGTTCACTACCTTCCACTTCTTGTTAATGCTCATCTTTGCAAAAATATCACAGTCAACCAACTTATGGTTCTGATCGCATGCATAGCATTTCCCCTGCACCAGCTCCTTAGTACTGTGACTTTCCAAATGGCGGTTCTCCTTTGTATGTGCATGTACATAACCTGGTCTCTTTTCCTGCTTTTCTCCTTCCACAGCATACCTGGTAACTTTTGTGGCCGCCTGCGCTCTTCTATGTAGCCATTCGCCAAGGTCCTTGATGTTAGGCCTATATTCGACCGAAAAGCTCATTGCCCATTCTAACTTCATAGATGATGGTAACTTGTCGACCAATTCTTTAAGCAAGGTAGGGCTGTTTAGATACTCTGCTAATTTTGACGCTTCCATTGATCTTGTCAAGTTTTTTACCACTAAAGCATATGAAATAATACTTTCCAAGCGTTCCATCCTTGGTGAGGGCTCGGCCTTCGCCTTCTTTATGAGATCTTCAATTATGTACTCGGGTCTGCCGAATATAAAACTCAAGGTTTCAATAACATCTGGAACTTCCTCTGGATGTAGAAGTTGATACTTCACTGCCTCGTAAGCCTTTCCTTTCAGAGCCGTTTGTAACCTCAGCAAATTTTCGTCATTGGTATAGTTGCACATTTTAGTACTGTTTTCATAAGTACTAATAAAAATTGGCCACTCATCAGACTTACCGGAGAATGTAGGCAAAGGTCTCTCCAAAACTTTCCTTGGCGGGGGATGAGCTTGATGTGCAACATCCACAGCAGATGGTCTTCTATGTTGAATTTTCGCGACAGAGTGAACACTGGACGTCTGTACCCATTTTGCGGTACGATGGTATCTTGTGACACTGCTAGCTCCATCTGATTGTTCATCTTCATGTTTTTTGAGAAGTGCAAACTTTTGCTCTAGATACAACGCTTGTTTGACAGACTGTTCCTTAAGCAAAATCTTCTTCTCTTCCAGTAATTTCTCTTCCATAAGCCTTTTCTCTTCAAGCAATTGTAGCTCCAACACAATCGCTCTGGCACGACTTCTAATGGAGTGCTCACTTCGCACACTTTTAGTGTCTTTACTGTTCAAAAGAATTTTCTGTCCGGTATTTTGCAGTTCAATTACAGATGAATCTGCATTATTTTCAGTGGAAGTTTTCTTGACGCATTTGGCACACTCCCAAGCTCTTTTCTGTACATCTGCGTCCACCTTTGCGCAGCTAAAATGCAGCCAAACGTTACACTTGTCACACTGCACCATGTCTTCCATCTCGTTAGGCTCCAAACAAATATCGCAGTCTCCTCGTATCATTTTCTTCAGGATTTTCTTCGTTAGCACAGAATTTTTTAGAATGTTGTTTCCAAATTTAAAACAAAAACAGCTTTTTAGAATTTTATAAATTTAATTTTAACTAGCAAATGTAATGAAAAGTTAGACAAAGAAATAAAAAGAAAATTAAATTTTAAAAAAGACTAAAAAATTCTGCTGCTTCTTCTGTGCTCTTTTCAATTTTTCTGATAATTTTTCATCAACAAAATAATAAAAAAACAAACTTGAAATCAATGAATTAAAGAAATTAAAATTAAAAGTACAGTAATTAAATTCAAAGTGTTTTGAAATATATATGTCATGAGCGGGTGATTTCGGCGACAACAATCTGGTTCTCGAGATATTGCAGTCCAAATTTGTTCCCGGGATTGTGAACCAACCTACATTTGATTTGCTTTGGAAGCTGATATCTCGGCAACCTAGCCTCAGAAGAAGCTGCGGTTTTCAGCACTTGAAAGGGATTTCACAGGCCCTTCGAGTGGTATAAAATTTGCTGATTTAATTTTTTTAAAGATTTTTGAAAAAAAGTCAAGTCACCCCTGCGGAAAAAAATGTATTTTCAAAAATGTTTCTCAAGCCCATTGATATATACGAGTACATGAAAAGAAAGGCCTATCAAATACCTATCCACACCTGAAAACCAAACGCTTCTGCAGCATCTGGTTCTCGAGATATTGCAGTCCAAAATTGTTCCCGGGATTGTCAAACAACCTGCATTTGATTTGCTTTGGAAGCTGATATCTCGGCAACCAAGACCCAGAAAAAGCTACGGTTGTCAGCACTTGAAAGGGATTGAACAGGCCTTTCGAGTGGTATAAAATTCGCCGATTTAATTTTTTTGAAGATTTTTGAAAAAAGTCAAGTCTAACCCCTTGCGGAAAAAAAAATGGATTTTCAAAAATGTTTCCCAAACCCATTGATATATACGAGTACATGAAAAGAAAGGTATATCAAATACCTATCCACACCTGAAAACCGAACGTTTCTGTAGCCTCTGGTTCTCGAGATATTGCAGTCCAAAATTGTTCCCGGGATTGTCAAACAACCTGCATTTGATTTGCTTTGGAAGCTAATATCTCGAAAACCTAGACCCAGAAAAAGCTAGGGTTTTCAGCACTTGAAAGGGATTGAACAGGCCTTTCGAGTGGTATAAAATTCGCCGATTTAATTTTTTTGAAGATTTTTGAAAAAAAGTCAAGTCACCCCTGCGGAAAAAAATGTATTTTCAAAAATGTTTCCCAAACCCATTCATATATACATGAAAAGAAAGGTCTATCAAATACCTATCCACGCCTGAAGACCAAACGCCTGCAGCATCTGGTTCTCGAGATATTGCAGTCCAAAATTGTTCCCGGGATTGTCAACCAACCTGCATTTGATTTGCTTTGGAAGCTGATATCTCGCCAACCAAGCCTCAGAAAAAGCTGCGGTTTTCAGCACTTGAAAGGGATTTCACAGGCCTTTCGAGTGGTATAAAATTTGCTGATTTATTTTTTTTTAAGATTTTTGAAAAAAAGTCAAGTCACCCCTGCGGAAAAAAAATGTATTTTCAAAAATGTTTCTCAAGCCCATTGATATATACGAGTACATGAAAAGAAAGGTCTATCAAATACCTATCCACACCTGAAAACCAAACGCTTCTGCAGCATCTGGTTCTCGAGATATTGCAGTCCAAAATTGTTCCCGGGATTGTCAAACAACCTGCATTTGATTTGCTTTGGAAGCTAATATCTCGGCAACCAAGACCCAGAAAAAGCTGCGGTTTTCAGCACTTGAAAGGGATTGAACAAGCCTTTCGAGTGGTATAAAATTCGCCGATTTAATTTTTTTGAAGATTTTTGAAAAAAAGTCAAGTCTAACCCCTTGCGGAAAAAAAATTGTATTTTCAAAAATGTTTCCCAAAACCCATTGATATATACATAAAAGGAAAGGTATATCAAATACCTATCCACGCCTGAAGACCAAACGCTTCTGCAGCATCTGGTTCTCGAGATATTGCAGTCCAAAATTGTTCCCGGGATTGTCAAACAACCTTCATTTGATTTGCTTTGGAAGCTAATATCTCGGCTACCTAGACCCAGAAAAAGCTACGGTTTTCAGCACTTGAAAGGGATTGAACAAGCCTTTCGAGTGGTATAAAATTCGCCGATTTAATTTTTTTGAAGATTATTGAAAAAAAGTCAAGTCTAACCCCTTGCGGAAAAAATTTTGTATTTTCAAAAATGTTTCCCAAACCCATTGATATATACATAAAAGGAAAGGTATATCAAATACCTATCCACACCTGAAAACCGAACGCTTCTGCAGCCTCTGGTTCTCGAGATATTGCAGTCCAAAATTGTTCCCGGGATTGTCAAACAACCTGCATTTGATTTGCTTTGCAAGCTGATATCTCGGCAACCAAGACCCAGAAAAAGCTACGGTTGTCAGCACTTGAAAGGAATTATACAGGCCTTTCGAGTGGTATAAAATTCGCTGATTTAATTTTTTTGAAGATTTTTGAAAAAAAGTCAAGTCTAACCCCTTGCGGAAAAAAAATTGTATTTTCAAAAATGTTTCCCAAACCCATTGATATATACATGAAAAGAAAGTTCTATCAAATACCTATCCACACCTGAAAACCGAACGCTGCTGCAGCCTCTGGTTCTCGAGATATTGCAGTCCAAAATTGTTCCCGGGATTGTCAAACAACCTGCATTTGATTTGCTTTGGAAGCTGATATCTCGGCAACCAAGCCTCAGAAAAAGCTGCGGTTTTCAGCACTTGAAAGGGATTGAACAGGCCTTTCGAGTGGTATAAAATTCGCCGATTTAATTTTTTTGAAGATTTTTGAAAAAAAGTCAAGTCAAACCCCTTGAGGAAAAAAATTATATTTTCAAAAATGTTTCCCAAACCGATTCATATATACATGAAAAGAAAGGTCTATCAAATACCTATCCACGCCTGAAGACCAAACGCTTCTGCAGCATCTGGTTCTCGAGATATTGCAGTCCAAAATTATTCCCGGGATTGTCAAACAACCTGCATTTGATTTGCTTTGGAAGCTGATATCTCGGCAACCAAGACCCAGAAAAAGCTACGGTTGTCAGCACTTGAAAGGGATTGAACAGGCCTTTCGAATGGTATAAAATTCGCCGATTTAATTTTTTTGAAGATTTTTGAAAAAAAAGTCAAGTCTAATCCCTTGCGGAAAAGAAATTGTATTTTCAAAAATGTTTCCCAAGCCCATTGATATATACATGAAAAGAAAGGTCTATCAAATACCTATCCACACCTGTGTTCAAGTCTAATCCCTTGCGGAAAAAAATTGTATTTTCATAAATGTTTCCCAAACCCATCGATATATACATGAAGAGAAGGGTCTATCAAATACCTATCCACACCTGAAAACCGAACGCTTCTGCAGCATCTGGTTCTCGAGATATTGCAGTCCAAAATTGTTCCCGGGATTGTCAAACAACCTGCATTTGATTTGCTTTGGAAGCTAATATCTCAGCAACCAAGACCCAGAAAAAGCTACGGTTTTAAGCACTTGAAAGGGATTGAACAGGCCTTTCGAGTGGTATAAAATTCGCCGATTTAATTTTTTTGAAGATTTTTGAAAAAAAGTCAAGTCTAACCCCTTGCGGAAAAAAAATTGTATTTTCAAAAATGTTTCCCAAACCCATTGAAATATACATGAAAGGAAAGGTATATCAAATACCTATACACACCTGAAAACCAAACGCTTCTGCAGCATCTGGTTCTCGAGATATTGCAGTCCAAAATTGTTCCCGGGATTGTCAAACAACCTGCATTTGATTTGCTTTGGAAGCTAATATCTCAGCAACCAAGCCTCAGAAAAAGCTAAGGTTTTCAGCACTTGAAAGGGATTGAACAGGCCTTTCGAGTGGTATAAAATTCGCCGATTTAATTTTTTTGAAGATTTTTGAAAAAAAGTCAAGTCACCCCTGCGGAAAAAAAAATGTATTTTAAAAAATGTTTCCCAAGCCCATTGATATATACGAGTAAATGGAAAGAAAGGTCTATCAAATACCTATCCACACCTGAAAACCAAGCGCTTCTGTAGCATCTGGTTCTAGAGATATTGCAGTCCAAAATTGTTCCCGGGATTGTCAAACAACCTGCATTTGATTTGCTTTGGAAGCTAATATCTCGGCAACCAAGATCCAGAAAAAGCTACGGTTTTCAGCACTTGAAAGGGATTGAACAGGCCTTTCGAGTGGTATAAAATTCGCCGATTTAATTTTTTTGAAGATTTTTGAAAAAAAGTCAAGTCTAACCCCTTGCGGAAAAAAATTATATTTTCAAAAATGTTTCCCAAACCCATTCATATATACATGAAAAGAAAGGTCTATCAAATACCTATCCACGCCTGAAGACCAAACGCTTCTGCAGCATCTAGTTCTCGAGATATTGCAGTCCAAAATTGTTCCCGGGATTGTCAAACAACCTGCATTTGATTTGCTTTGGAAGCTAATATCTCGGCAACCTAGACCCAGAAAAAGCTACGGTTTTCAGCACTTGAAAGGGATTGAACAGGCCTTTCGAGTGGTTTAAAATTCGCCGATTTAATTTTTTTGAAGATTATTGAAAAAAAGTCAAGTCTAACCCCTTGCGGAAAAAAAATGTATTTTCAAAAATGTTTCTCAAGCCCATTGATATATACGAGTACATGAAAAGAAAGGTCTATCAAATACCTATCCACACCTGAAAACCAAACGCTTCTGCAGCATCTGATTCTCGAGATATTGCAGTCCAAAATAGTTCCCGGGATTGTCAAACAACCTGCATTTGATTTGCTTTGGAAATTAATATCTCGGCAACCAAGACCCAGAAAAAGCTGCGGTCTTTAGCACTTGAAAGGGATTGAACAAGCCTTTCGAGTGGTGTAAAATTTGCCGATTTATTTTTTTTGAAGATTTTTGAAAAAAAGTCAAGGCTAACCCCTTGCGGAAAAAAATGTATTTTCAAAAATGTTTCCCAAGCCCATTCATATATACATGAACAGAAAGGTCTATCAAATACCTATCCACGCCTGAAGACCAAACGCTTCTGCAGCATCTGGTTCTCGAGATATTGCAGTCCAAAATTGTTCCCGGATTTGTCAAACAACCTGCATTTGATTTGCTTTGGAAGCTAATATCTCGGCAACCTAGACCCAGAAAAAGCTACGGTTTTCAGCACTTGAAAGGGATTGAACAGGCCTTTCGAGTGGTATAAAATTCGCCGATTTAATTTTTTTGAAGATTTTTGAAAAAAAGTCAAGTCTAACCCCTTACGAAAAAAAATTATATTTTCAAAAATGTTTTCCAAACCCATTCATATATACATGAAAAGAAAGGTCTATCAAATACCTATCCACACCTGAAAACCGAACGCTTCTGCAGCCTCTGGTTCTCGAGATATTGCAGTCCAAAATTGTTCGCGGGATTGTCAAACAACCTGCATTTGATTTGCTTTAGAAGCTAATTTCTCGGCAACCTAGACCCAGAAAAAGCTACGGTTTTCAGCACTTGAAAGGGATTGAACAGGCCTTTCGAGTGGTATAAAATTCGCCGATTTAATTTTTTTGAAGATTTTTGAAAAAAAGTCAAGTCTAACACCTTGCGGAAAAAAAATTGTATTTTCAAAAATGTTTCCCAAACCCATCGATATATACATGAAGAGAAGGGTCTATCAAATACCTATCCACACCTGAAAACCGAACGCTTCTGCAGCCTCTGGTTCTCGAGATATTGCAGTCCAAAATTGTTCCCGGGATTGTCAAACAACCTGCATTTGATTTGCTTTGGAAGCTGATATCTCGGCAACCAAGACCCAGAAAAAGCTACGGTTGTCAGCACTTGAAAGGGATTGAACAGGCCTTTCGAATGGTATAAAATTCGCCGATTTAATTTTTTTGAAGATTTTTGAAAAAAAAGTCAAGTCTAACCCCTTGCGGAAAAGAAATTGTATTTTCAAAAATGTTTCCCAAGCCCATTGATATATACATGAAAAGAAAGGTCTATCAAATACCTATCCACACCTGTTTTCAAGTCTAACCCCTTGCGGAAAAAAATTGTATTTTCATAAATGTTTCCCAAGCCCATCGATATATACATGAAGAGAAGGGTCTATCAAATACCTATCCACACCTGAAAACCGAACGCTTCTGCAGCCTCTGGTTCTCGAGATATTGCAGTCCAAAATTGTTCCCGGGATTGTGAACCAACCTGCATTTGATTTGCCTTCGAAGCTGATATCTCTGCAACCAAGCCTCAGAAAAGGCTGCGGTTTTCAGCACTTGAAAGGGATTTCACAGACTTTTCGAGTGGTATAAAATTCGCCGATTTAATTTTTTTGAAGATTTTTGAAAAAAAAGTCAAGTCTAACCCCTTGCGGAAAAAAAATTGTATTTTCAAAAATGTTTCCCAAGCCCATTGATATATACATGAAAAGAAAGGTCTATCAAATACCTATCCACACCTGTTTTCAAGTCTAACCCCTTGCGGAAAAAAATTGTATTTTCATAAATGTTTCCCAAACCCATCGATATATACATGAAGAGAAGGGTCTATCAAATACCTATCCACACCTGAAAACCGAACGCTTCTGCAGCATCTGGTTCTCGATATATTGCAGTCCAAAATTGTTCCCGGGATTGTCAAACAACCTGCATTTGATTTGCTTTGGAAGCTAATATCTCAGCAACCAAGACCCAGAAAAAGCTACGGTTTTCAGCACTTGAAAGGGATTGAACAGGCTTCGAGTGGTATAAAATTCGCCGATTTAATTTTTTTGAAGATTTTTGAAAAAAAAGTCAAGTCTAACCCCTTGCGGAAAAAAAATTGTATTTTCAAAAATGTTTCCCAAGCCCATTGAAATATACATGAAAGGAAAGGTATATCAAATACCTATACACACCTGAAAACCAAACGCTTCTGCAGCATCTGGTTCTCGAGATATTGCAGTCCAAAATTGTTCCCGGGATTGTCAAACAACCTGCATTTGATTTGCTTTGGAAGCTAATATCTCAGCAACCAAGCCTCAGAAAAAGCTACGGTTTTCAGCACTTGAAAGGGATTGAACAGGCCTTTCGAGTGGTATAAAATTCGCCGATTTAATTTTTTTGAAGATTTTTGAAAAAAAGTCAAGTCACCCCTGCGGAAAAAAATGTATTTTCAAAAATGTTTCCCAAGCCCATTGATATATACGAGTACATAAAAAGAAAGGTCTATCAAATACCTATCCACACCTGAGAACCAAACGCTTCTGCAGCATCTGGTTCTCGAGATATTGCAGTCCAAAATTGTTCCGGGGATTGTCAAACAACCTGCATTTGATTTGCTTTGGATGCTAATATCTCGGCAACCAAGCCTCAGAAAAAGCTGCGGTTTTCAGCACTTGTAAGGGATTTCACAGGCCTTTCGAGTGGTATAAAATTTGCTGATTTAATTTTTTTAAAGATTTTTGAAAAAAAGTCAAGTCACCCCTGCGGAAAAAAAAATGTATTTTCAAAAATGTTTCCCAAGCCCATTGATATATACGAGTACATGAAAAGAAAGGTCTATCAAATACCTATCCACACCTGAAAACCAAACGCTTCTGCAGCATCTGGTTCTCGAGATATTGCAGTCCAAAATTGTTCCCGGGATTGTCAAACAACCTGCATTTGATTTGCTTTGGAAGCTAATATCTCGGCAACCAAGCCTCAGAAAAAGCTGCGGTTTTCAGCACTTGAAAGGGTGTTGTGCTGTTTTATTCTTTTTGCTTCGAGAAGCACGATCCTCGAAAGGGGTCTTACCTTCTTAGTGTATAGTCTTTTGTGTCACTTAAATTAAACGAAACTTGTATTTGTATTTTTAGTTTATTGTTTATTATTTGTTTTCTTATTATCTAAGTAAAAGGATTCCCTCCGAGGGATCCTAAAAGAAACGCGAACGCCTGCCCACTAGGGGCAGGCCCAGCGGTTCGACTTACTTAAATTAAACAATCCGTTATTTATTAAAATCAACTGATCTTTATTAAAACGTCCGACCTGTTTTAAGACTAACTTAAGACTAACTCTTCCCACACTTAATAAACCATATCCCAATTCCATTCGCCGCACGATGATTCGCAGCGTCAGCGACCTTGAAGGCTTCCGTGCATTTACCTCAAAATGCGCTGATACATGATCCTCGCCAATCGTGGGAACCTACAACTTGCTCGAACATGATTTGCTGACCTGGCAAATCATAACGGGGTGCATGTAAATGCGGCGTGTTAACTCCTCCCCCTTCAAAGATCTACGTCCCGTAGATCAGTTGTGACGTCAGAATTGCAGGACTGGTTTGGTTGATTCCGTGGGGTAGGATACTGACATCTGATAGGAAACAAATGCGCTGATGTTTGTATTGGTGGAAAGTTGATTTTCGGGTGCATCTTCCTCCAAAGGTAATGTATAGTAATAACGAATAATAGGATAATCAGAGCTTCTGCGATAAGAGAGATTTTAAATCTTTCGTCCAAGATACTAAGACGTTCGATGTTCGTTAGACCGATATTGTGGACATAGCCCAGATCTACTTTGTTGTCCTCCTTGGTGATGCTCGTCAGTACTGGAGGAAGGGCTTGTAGAGCTGTTACAGTGTGGCTTCGAAAAGTTTGGTTATTCGATTGTACCGTTTCGTTTTGAATCTGTAGGATAAAGGTCCCCTCCAGAAATCTCTGGATATTATTGGACTTGACCTCACCCTTAAAATTAGTCAGGAAGATAGTGTCCGGATTGATGAGTTCAATAACCTCCCTTGTGTTTGTACGGTATGCGCACGTTGCCGAACCTCCTTTTAATAGTTTAGCCACGCAATGATCTTCAGGTACCTTTTCTAATGCTGTTTCGCTACAAACTGTCGTGTTGCTTACCGAAAGGCAATTGTCTATGATGCCGTACATCTCTTCGTGGTTTACAAGCATTCTTTTAAAATTAAGATCGATTTGCTTGTTCTCTATGATCGATGCTCTTGTTTGTAGGAGGTTAAATTCATCTTTTCTAACCTTAGGCATTGATAATATGTAGAGCAAGATCGTCTCGTTCGTAAAAACTGCTGGTGTACCATACTCTATTGCCTCGATCTCGTTAGCATACGGTAAAGTTTCAACTTCGTTGATAAGCCTAGTAATTTCTTCCTTATCCAGTAGATTGGTGTTAATCAGACCTTTTTTCGCAATCTGGCAGGCACGTATTATTTCATTTATTTCTCCTTTGACAACGAGTATTTCATTTATAATGTCCTGTTCAATTCTGCCGGAAATCGTATCCTTTATACCATCGGTTACTCTGCTTATGAGAAGGTTGATTTTTCCAGTTATTTCGGCAGTTATTCCGAAAATTTTGCTGTTTATCTTGTATTGTTGATTATTGTTAAGCGTAATTTGTTCTTCAGTTCGAAGGATCTGATCCCAGTCTGCGGCATCAGGGTTGCCCGCTATCCACTTCCAAGCACTTCCTATCCAGTTTATTGATCTTGTTTTCCTAAGCGATTTACCTTTCAAGAGATCTATACGCTCCTTAGTTTGTTTGAGGTGGTACTGAATTAATGGTTTGCGATCCTGTTCTTTAAGATTGGTATCTATAATTATTTCCAATTTCGACAGCATTTCTTCGAAATGGCCAAGGTCAATCACGTGTATCAGCTTGAAGTTGCCGTCTATTATCCATCCTCTGCCTTCTTTTAGGGAAATAAGTGGTGCTTTGTAGTCGAAGATGTTTACGCCCTCAGCGATTGTTGCCATCATAATGGTTAGTCTTATTTGTGTAGGAAAGAGATAATTTTTTAAAATTACAAGTTATACAAGTTATATTATGAAATATTGATTAAGCTGAAACAATTTTATATTATTACACTAATAATAAAAATAAGTCCTATGGAATTAAAAATCATTAAATAATGGAAAAAGATAAAAATTAAAAGTATTAATAAGCATATGTAATCATAGGTAATTATTTAAAAAAAGAATTTTTTTTTTTATTAGGTTTTTTGGGGTTTATGTATTAAAGGATACAATCATCCTTCCCTCTTTTTTTTTTTTTTTTTTTTTTTTTTTTTTTTTTTTTTTTTTTTTTTTTTTTTTAAATATATATATATATATATATACTAATATTGTATATATTTTATAATTCAAATTATATTTATATATTTCATATATATATTGTCAGTGGTGGAATGTACATTTCATTAGTACTTAATTTTGTGTTTTATGTATATACATAGGTATGTGATTTTTCCCATAGTTTTGGGATATACAATTTGTTGTACTTTATTGTACATTTTGTTACATTTGTAACATTTTTTGAATGTGCTTTCTTTGTTATAGTGCTAGCTTTCCCATTTGGGTGTATGGTGTAGTGTGTGCCTTATAATTTATGCATTTCGAACTTGTGCCTTATGTATTTTGCGCCCTGTGTCTGTTATGATAGTAACTTTATTATCCCTAGCCACCACTTCCTTCCGGTACAGTGGTTTATGTTTGCCCTGAATCCTCTTGAAGGTAGTGTAAACTATATCACCTTTTTTGAATTTCTTAGGGATTGTCCTATTTTTATTAAACCATGCATTTCTGGTTTTTTGTTTTTGTCGTAGCTTTTCCCTAAGCTCTTGGTTAACGTTTACTCTGAAATTTGCCATATTTTGGAAGTCCACTCTGGTACTTCTGTTAAAAAAATATATCAGATGGTTTTCGTTGAGTAATAGAGTGGATCGTGTTGTTATAACGATCAACAGAGATATTTATCAGTTCCCTTAGTTTAAGCTCTTTGTATTCAACTTTCAAGCATCGGTAGATTTCTAGAATGGTTGAGTGGAATCTTTCCACTTGTCCATTAACTTCACTCCGGTTGACGGGAGTCTGATACATTTGAATACCTAGCACTTTAATGAAGTTAACCATTATGGGACTAAGGAAACTTCTCTCATTGTCCGTGACAAGTATCTTTGGGACAGTGAACTAGTGAAGAATTTTTATCACTTTATCTCTTAGATGGAGAGAAGATTTATTTCTTATATGGAATAATTTGGCAAATTTAGAGAACTTGTCAATGCATGAAATAAATTTTTCCCCTTGGATTTCCATAATGTCCATATGAAGTATTTCACAGGGATATGACGGAATCGGGGTAGGCTGAAACATTGGAGTTGCAGGATGCCTATCGTATTTATTGGTAAGACAGATGTCACAGGACTTCACATAGCGTGTTATTAAGCTGTTCATTTTTGGGAAATAATATTTCTCGAGAAGTTGTTCTTTGTTTTCTCGAGCATTCCTGTGTGCTCTTTTATGTTCTTTGCTAATAAGTTCCCACACTTGGTTTTCGTCCTTGACATCCTGCACCAATCTTTGGGTTAGTCTGATCTTATAGTTGGAAAAGGTTTCCAAATAGACATTCTGCAGTAGCTCCATACACGGTTCCGGAATCTTAATACCGTTGATAATACTAGGCTGTAGTCTCGCTTTCAGAATGTCTGTCAAGGCTACTTTATCTAAATAAGGGGTTGCAAAATAGTGTCTCAAGTATCCGGGGTGCGGTTCCTCATGAGAGTCAACCTGCTGATTTGACACATTTATAATTATCTGATTCCGAAAAACGTTAAGGAGTACCTCGACGTGCGGAACCAGGTCTGTCGCGTCCTGCTCTGCACTATGCATTGTTTCATTAGCAGATTCAGTGGAAGACGTCTCATGGTCTGGGGGTTCTGTGGAGGAGCAATGCTCCAAAGCTGTGTCAGTCTGGGATCTATTGTCACTTGTTAAAGAATTTTTTTCAGAGGCGGTTTCGGTTGAGGAATTATTGTGTAGCGAATTCACTTGACATTCCATTTCAGCTTCAGCTGAGACGGTTAAGTGTTCGTTACCAATTCTAAGCCTTGAGAGTGCATCCGCTACGACATTTGATTTACCGGGTTTGTAAATCAATTCGCAGTTATATTCCTCTATCCTCGCCTTCCAACGCTTCAGCTTCGCATTGTAATTACGGTTGCCTAGGGCATAAGTCAGCGGCTGATGGTCGGTGAATATGCGGATTTTTTTTCGCTCCGTAGAGATAAGATCTTAGGTTGTCTAAAGCCCAGACTATTGCCAACATTTCTTTCTCGTTTGTAGCGTAGTTTTCTTCAGTAGAACTCAGGGATCTGGAAATGAAGGCTATGGGCTTTTCCTTGCCAGCTTTTTCTTGAGACAAGACTGCGCCAATTGCTATATTTGAGGCGTCGGTCGTGAGAATGAATGGTATGTTGAAGTCCGGGAACGCCAGGACTGCAGCAGAAGTAAGGAGTATTTTTAATTCGTTGAAAGCCTTCAACGCACACTCATCCAATCTGACGGGGATTTTTCTTGATTGGTTAGCTTTAACTTGGGCATTCTCTCCCCTCGTTAAGTTAGTCAGGGGTTTGGCGACCTTGGCGTAGTCTCGAATGAATTTCCTGTAATAGGATGTAAGTCCGAGGAATGATTTAAGTTCCTTCAGATTTATAGGAGGTTGTATGTTCTGGATCGCCCCAATCTTACCACTATCTGGTCGTATACCATCAGGTGTTATGACATACCCAAGAAATTCTACGCTCGTGTCCATGAAATGGGTTTTTTCGAGATTTACTTTCAAGTGGGCTTCATCGAGCCTCTTCAGTACCACTTCAAGATTTTCCAAGTGTTTCTTACCATTTTCACTAAAAACGATTATATCGTCGATATAAACATAACATATTTTTCCTATGAATGGCTTGAGCACATCATCGATTGTACGTTGGAAAATAGCTGGTGCGTTCTTGAGCCCGAAAGGCAATCTCAAAAGCTCGTATTTGCCATTCATAGTCGAAAATGCTGTTTTTGGGATGTCTGAGGGTTTCATAGAGATCTGATGAAATCCCGAAGTTAAATCTAGAGTTGAAAAGTATCGCGCATTCCCTAGACTAGCAAGTGTGGCATTTATATCCGGTATTGGATATGCATCGGAAATTGTGACACTGTTCAATCTTTTATAGTCAATGACCATCCTAAATTGTTTTTCACCGTTTGCCTTGGGTTTTTTGGGCACCACCCATATTGGAGAATTATAAGCACTCCTTGAAGGTCTTATAATTCCTTCATCGAGAAGTTTATTTATTTCATCCTCAACTACATCTCTTAAGCTAGATGGGTAGGGATAGCTCTTTGTGTATACAGGTTCGTCTGTATTAGTTCTAATTTCAGCCTGAATTGAAGAATCAATTACTTCGTTGACATTAATTGGCCCAAAGAGTGAGTTGTATTTCTCGACCAATGACTGTAACTCTTGCTTAATTTCACTAGTAAGATCTTCACTAAAGACTACATTTACTTGTCGTGATATTTTTTCTTTCAATGGAATTTTAATACCGGAATTTATTGTGAGCAAATTATTTTTCCTATCAATGACAGCTTCAAGTTCTTTCAGCGTGGCATCCCCAATAATCCCATCAAAAGAATCTAACCCCGGGAGGACAAAGAATTTGATTATTGTATCGTTACCGGCTTCAGTGAAGAATCTTCCCTTGACATATTCTGAGATTGTAATCTTTCCCGCAGCGGACTGTACACTAAATGGTTTTTCAAGTGAAATAGTGGGTTGGTTGATTTTTGAACTTACGAAATTCTTGTTGGCCCCCGTATCAACAAGGAATTTCAGCAAGGCTCCATCCTTGGTTGTGTACTCTATGTATGGTACGCTGGATGACCCCTTGTCATAAAATTTATCTCCTCACAAGCAGCCTCTTCTGCAGAAGCAGAATATTCCTCTAAATCAACTTCATTTTCCACTTCTATATTATACAGACGTTGCTGCTTGTTAGGAAAGTTTTCGGAAGTCGCTCTACGTTTAAACGGATTTTGTGATTTTGGGCGATTTATATAGTTGACCTGTTTGCTTCGAACACTTCGGTCAACTTCCATTTTCGGCAATGGTTTTGGCCCAGTCCTAGGAGGACCATTTTCGCGAGGAGAGCTCCAGGCGAACCTATTAGGTCTCTCTGCAGAATTCTGTTGCGCCCTTCTCGGAGGTAAATAGGGTTTAAATTCTAAGTTCTTGAAGTTCTGGTTCAGAGGAGCGGTAATTGTATTAGAAAAGGAGTTGACATGAATAGAGTTACTTCGGTAATTGAGATTTTGTATCTCTAAGCAAGCGGAATATGCTTCCGGGAGGGTCCTAGGCCGCTGAATGATAAGCATTCGTGAAATATCGCCGTTGAGGCCACGCACAAATACATCTAGAGCCCCATTTCGGTACGTGTCTACCAAAGCCGTGACGGTTTCTTGGCTGTATGTCTCAGTTTTAATCTTGTTGATCATCAGCGAAAGCTGATGATTAACAGACGCATAGAACTCATCTAACTTCGAGTTCTTCTGCGTAAGCTGGTTAAGTTGGTGCTCCAGCGTACGCATGTCTCTTTTATCTGCATAATGCAGAGAAAGGCATTCCTTGATGGCCGCCCAATCATTATCAAAAATGTTATACGAAACAAGTGCAGCATCTGCACTACCCCTAACCTTCTGGCGAATATGTTGTAGTATCGCCCTGTAAATCGGTTTGTTTTTGACTATGTCATAGTCTTTTAAAATCGCTTCGACAATATGTATCCAAGATACATATTGCGTCGGATTACCATCAAACACTCTAAGCTCCTTAACGCAGTCAGGCAATTTACTAATTTCTTTGAGCTCAGCCTCTGTTTGTGGAGGAATGAGCTCAGGGCCACGGCTAACGTCATGAACCGCCACCGAAGGGACAGTTGAATTTGCCGAACTGGCATTATCTTCGATCACCTGGAGCCTCCTATCGAGACCCTTTATTTGGCTTATTAAATTGCTCACGGCACCGGTTAGTTCCACTATTTGCTGTGCTACTTGATCCATTGTATAATACGTTAGATAAATGTGGACTTACCTTACTTCAGACACAGGCACACAGTTTTCGTGAATGATTATTTATTATTTTTAATCTCAAGCCTTTTTATCTTGCAATATTTAAATTTCTTTTCTTTTTTTTTTCTTTCACTAAGGCACACACACACTTTTCTGAGAATTTTTCTCAGCAATTATTTGCTATTTTAGCTTTTGACTAATTTTCTTGCACAATATATCAACGATATATAATTTTTTTATAGCACTTGTAATTTTTTCTTTTTATAATTTGGTTGAAATTTTTTTTTATTTTTACAAATTTATAAAATTTTTTTTTTTTTTTTTTTTTTTTTACTAATTTTTTCACATAAATTTTCAATTAAATATTTATTCAAATTTTAATTCAATTTTTCTGTTTGTTGTAAATTGTTTCCACTCACAGTATCATTACTATTTTTCAAATTATATCGATTGAGTGAGGATAGTGTTTTATAAAGGACAAAAAAAAACCGGTTACTAAAAATTCACGCGGCGTGTCCACCTTCAAACGGAAACCGGTGTACGTGGGGGAAGCCGTGTTAATCCCGTTTAGTCCAGATTAGTGGACCTACTAATGGCACGGTCGACACCACCACCCCATCCCTAAGCCTTCTAGAATATCCGTATGTTCCCATGTTAATACGGAAAGGTTGTATCAGGGATCCAAAATAGTCAACTGTGTTCCCATGATAACAGTGACGTGCACCCCATAGGACGTATTGGTCCTGATACAGATTCACAGGCAATAAGGATAAGGATCTTTGACACCGGTCCCTGCTCGGGCGCCAGTAAAAGGATTCCCTCCGAGGGATCCTAAAAAAACGCGAACGCCTGCCCACTAGGGGCAGGCCCAACGGTTCGACTTACTTAAATTAAACAATCCGTTATTTATTAAAATCAACTCATCTTTATTAAAACGTCCGACCTGTTTTAAGACTAACTTAAGACTAACTCTTCCCACACTTAATAAACCATATCCCAATTCCATTCGACGCACGATGATTCGCAGCGTCAGCGACCTTGAAGGCTTCCGTGCATTTACCTCAAAATGCGCTGATACATGATCCTCGCCAATCGTGGGAACCTACAACTTGCTCGAACATGATTTGCTGACCTGGCAAATCATAACGGGGTGCATGTAAATGCGGCGTGTTAACTCCTCCCCCTTCAAAGATCTACGTCCCGTAGATCAGTTGTGACGTCAGAATTGCAGGACTGGTTTGGTTGATTCCGTGGGGTAGGATACTGACATCTGATAGGAAACAAATGCGCTGATGTTTGTATTGGTGGAAAGTTGATTTTCGGGTGCATCTTCCTCCAAAGGTAATGTATAGTAATAACGAATAATAGGATAATCAGAGCTTCTGCGATAAGAGAGATTTTAAATCTTTCGTCCAAGATACTAAGACGTTCGATGTTCGTTAGACCGATATTGTGGACATAGCCCAGATCTACTTTGTTGTCCTCCTTGGTGATGCTCGTCAGTACTGGAGGAAGGGCTTGTAGAGCTGTTACAGTGTGGCTTCGAAAAGTTTGGTTATTCGATTGTACCGTTTCGTTTTGAATCTGTAGGATAAAGGTCCCCTCCAGAAATCTCTGGATATTATTGGACTTGACCTCACCCTTAAAATTAGTCAGGAAGATAGTGTCCGGATTGATGAGTTCAATAACCTCCCTTGTGTTTGTACGGTATGCGCACGTTGCCGAACCTCCTTTTAATAGTTTAGCCACGCAATGATCTTCAGGTACCTTTTCTAATGCTGTTTCGCTACAAACTGTCGTGTTGCTTACCGAAAGGCAATTGTCTATGATGCCGTACATCTCTTCGTGGTTTACAAGCATTCTTTTAAAATTAAGATCGATTTGCTTGTTCTCTATGATCGATGCTCTTGTTTGTAGGAGGTTAAATTCATCTTTTCTAACCTTAGGCATTGATAATATGTAGAGCAAGATCGTCTCGTTCGTAAAAACTGCTGGTGTACCATACTCTATTGCCTCGATCTCGTTAGCATACGGTAAAGTTTCAACTTCGTTGATAAGCCTAGTAATTTCTTCCTTATCCAGTAGATTGGTGTTAATCAGACCTTTTTTCGCAATCTGGCAGGCACGTATTATTTAATTTATTTCTCCTTTGACAACGAGTATTTCATTTATAATGTCCTGTTCAATTCTGCCGGAAATCGTATCCTTTATACCATCGGTTACTCTGCTTATGAGAAGGTTGATTTTTCCAGTTATTTCGGCAGTTATTCCGAAAATTTTGCTGTTTATCTTGTATTGTTGATTATTGTTAAGCGTAATTTGTTCTTCAGTTCGAAGGATCTGATCCCAGTCTGCGGCATCAGGGTTGCCCGCTATCCACTTCCAAGCACTTCCTATCCAGTTTATTGATCTTGTTTTCCTAAGCGATTTACCTTTCAAGAGATCTATACGCTCCTTAGTTTGTTTGAGGTGGTACTGAATTAATGGTTTGCGATCCTGTTCTTTAAGATTGGTATCTATAATTATTTCCAATTTCGACAGCATTTCTTCGAAATGGCCAAGGTCAATCACGTGTATCAGCTTGAAGTTGCCGTCTATTATCCATCCTCTGCCTTCTTTTAGGGAAATAAGTGGTGCTTTGTAGTCGAAGATGTTTACGCCCTCAGCGATTGTTGCCATCATAATGGTTAGTCTTATTTGTGTAGGAAAGAGATAATTTTTTAAAATTACAAGTTATACAAGTTATATTATGAAATATTGATTAAGCTGAAACAATTTTATATTATTACACTAATAATAAAAATAAGTCCTATGGAATTAAAAATCATTAAATAATGGAAAAAGATAAAAATTAAAAGTATTAATAAGCATATGTAATCATAGGTAATTATTTAAAAAAAGAATTTTTTTTTTTATTAGGTTTTTTGGGGTTTATGTATTAAAGGATACAATCATCCTTCCCTCTTTTTTTTTTTTTTTTTTTTTTTTTTTTTTTTTTTTTTTTTTTTTTTTTTTTAAATATATATATATATATATATACTAATATTGTATATATTTTATAATTCAAATTATATTTATATATTTCATATATATATTGTCAGTGGTGGAATGTACATTTCATTAGTACTTAATTTTGTGTTTTATGTATATACATAGGTATGTGATTTTTCCCATAGTTTTGGGATATACAATTTGTTGTACTTTATTGTACATTTTGTTACATTTGTAACATTTTTTGAATGTGCTTTCTTTGTTATAGTGCTAGCTTTCCCATTTGGGTGTATGGTGTAGTGTGTGCCTTATAATTTATGCATTTCGAACTTGTGCCTTATGTATTTTGCGCCCTGTGTCTGTTATGATAGTAACTTTATTATCCCTAGCCACCACTTCCTTCCGGTACAGTGGTTTATGTTTGCCCTGAATCCTCTTGAAGGTAGTGTAAACTATATCACCTTTTTTGAATTTCTTAGGGATTGTCCTATTTTTATTAAACCATGCATTTCTGGTTTTTTGTTTTTGTCGTAGCTTTTCCCTAAGCTCTTGGTTAACGTTTACTCTGAAATTTGCCATATTTTGGAAGTCCACTCTGGTACTTCTGTTAAAAAAATATATCAGATGGTTTTCGTTGAGTAATAGAGTGGATCGTGTTGTTATAACGATCAACAGAGATATTTATCAGTTCCCTTAGTTTAAGCTCTTTGTATTCAACTTTCAAGCATCGGTAGATTTCTAGAATGGTTGAGTGGAATCTTTCCACTTGTCCATTAACTTCACTCCGGTTGACGGGAGTCTGATACATTTGAATACCTAGCACTTTAATGAAGTTAACCATTATGGGACTAAGGAAACTTCTCTCATTGTCCGTGACAAGTATCTTTGGGACAGTGAACTAGTGAAGAATTTTTATCACTTTATCTCTTAGATGGAGAGAAGATTTATTTCTTATATGGAATAATTTGGCAAATTTAGAGAACTTGTCAATGCATGAAATAAATTTTTCCCCTTGGATTTCCATAATGTCCATATGAAGTATTTCACAGGGATATGACGGAATCGGGGTAGGCTGAAACATTGGAGTTGCAGGATGCCTATCGTATTTATTGGTAAGACAGATGTCACAGGACTTCACATAGCGTGTTATTAAGCTGTTCATTTTTGGGAAATAATATTTCTCGAGAAGTTGTTCTTTGTTTTCTCGAGCATTCCTGTGTGCTCTTTTATGTTCTTTGCTAATAAGTTCCCACACTTGGTTTTCGTCCTTGACATCCTGCACCAATCTTTGGGTTAGTCTGATCTTATAGTTGGAAAAGGTTTCCAAATAGACATTCTGCAGTAGCTCCATACACGGTTCCGGAATCTTAATACCGTTGATAATACTAGGCTGTAGTCTCGCTTTCAGAATGTCTGTCAAGGCTACTTTATCTAAATAAGGGGTTGCAAAATAGTGTCTCAAGTATCCGGGGTGCGGTTCCTCATGAGAGTCAACCTGCTGATTTGACACATTTATAATTATCTGATTCCGAAAAACGTTAAGGAGTACCTCGACGTGCGGAACCAGGTCTGTCGCGTCCTGCTCTGCACTATGCATTGTTTCATTAGCAGATTCAGTGGAAGACGTCTCATGGTCTGGGGGTTCTGTGGAGGAGCAATGCTCCAAAGCTGTGTCAGTCTGGGATCTATTGTCACTTGTTAAAGAATTTTTTTCAGAGGCGGTTTCGGTTGAGGAATTATTGTGTAGCGAATTCACTTGACATTCCATTTCAGCTTCAGCTGAGACGGTTAAGTGTTCGTTACCAATTCTAAGCCTTGAGAGTGCATCCGCTACGACATTTGATTTACCGGGTTTGTAAATCAATTCGCAGTTATATTCCTCTATCCTCGCCTTCCAACGCTTCAGCTTCGCATTGTAATTACGGTTGCCTAGGGCATAAGTCAGCGGCTGATGGTCGGTGAATATGCGGATTTTTTTTCGCTCCGTAGAGATAAGATCTTAGGTTGTCTAAAGCCCAGACTATTGCCAACATTTCTTTCTCGTTTGTAGCGTAGTTTTCTTCAGTAGAACTCAGGGATCTGGAAATGAAGGCTATGGGCTTTTCCTTGCCAGCTTTTTCTTGAGACAAGACTGCGCCAATTGCTATATTTGAGGCGTCGGTCGTGAGAATGAATGGTATGTTGAAGTCCGGGAACGCCAGGACTGCAGCAGAAGTAAGGAGTATTTTTAATTCGTTGAAAGCCTTCAACGCACACTCATCCAATCTGACGGGGATTTTTCTTGATTGGTTAGCTTTAACTTGGGCATTCTCTCCCCTCGTTAAGTTAGTCAGGGGTTTGGCGACCTTGGCGTAGTCTCGAATGAATTTCCTGTAATAGGATGTAAGTCCGAGGAATGATTTAAGTTCCTTCAGATTTATAGGAGGTTGTATGTTCTGGATCGCCCCAATCTTACCACTATCTGGTCGTATACCATCAGGTGTTATGACATACCCAAGAAATTCTACGCTCGTGTCCATGAAATGGGTTTTTTCGAGATTTACTTTCAAGTGGGCTTCATCGAGCCTCTTCAGTACCACTTCAAGATTTTCCAAGTGTTTCTTACCATTTTCACTAAAAACGATTATATCGTCGATATAAACATAACATATTTTTCCTATGAATGGCTTGAGCACATCATCGATTGTACGTTGGAAAATAGCTGGTGCGTTCTTGAGCCCGAAAGGCAATCTCAAAAGCTCGTATTTGCCATTCATAGTCGAAAATGCTGTTTTTGGGATGTCTGAGGGTTTCATAGAGATCTGATGAAATCCCGAAGTTAAATCTAGAGTTGAAAAGTATCGCGCATTCCCTAGACTAGCAAGTGTGGCATTTATATCCGGTATTGGATATGCATCGGAAATTGTGACACTGTTCAATCTTTTATAGTCAATGACCATCCTAAATTGTTTTTCACCGTTTGCCTTGGGTTTTTTGGGCACCACCCATATTGGAGAATTATAAGCACTCCTTGAAGGTCTTATAATTCCTTCATCGAGAAGTTTATTTATTTCATCCTCAACTACATCTCTTAAGCTAGATGGGTAGGGATAGCTCTTTGTGTATACAGGTTCGTCTGTATTAGTTCTAATTTCAGCCTGAATTGAAGAATCAATTACTTCGTTGACATTAATTGGCCCAAAGAGTGAGTTGTATTTCTCGACCAATGACTGTAACTCTTGCTTAATTTCACTAGTAAGATCTTCACTAAAGACTACATTTACTTGTCGTGATATTTTTTCTTTCAATGGAATTTTAATACCGGAATTTATTGTGAGCAAATTATTTTTCCTATCAATGACAGCTTCAAGTTCTTTCAGCGTGGCATCCCCAATAATCCCATCAAAAGAATCTAACCCCGGGAGGACAAAGAATTTGATTATTGTATCGTTACCGGCTTCAGTGAAGAATCTTCCCTTGACATATTCTGAGATTGTAATCTTTCCCGCAGCGGACTGTACACTAAATGGTTTTTCAAGTGAAATAGTGGGTTGGTTGATTTTTGAACTTACGAAATTCTTGTTGGCCCCCGTATCAACAAGGAATTTCAGCAAGGCTCCATCCTTGGTTGTGTACTCTATGTATGGTACGCTGGATGACCCCTTGTCATAAAATTTATCTCCTCACAAGCAGCCTCTTCTGCAGAAGCAGAATATTCCTCTAAATCAACTTCATTTTCCACTTCTATATTATACAGACGTTGCTGCTTGTTAGGAAAGTTTTCGGAAGTCGCTCTACGTTTAAACGGATTTTGTGATTTTGGGCGATTTATATAGTTGACCTGTTTGCTTCGAACACTTCGGTCAACTTCCATTTTCGGCAATGGTTTTGGCCCAGTCCTAGGAGGACCATTTTCGCGAGGAGAGCTCCAGGCGAACCTATTAGGTCTCTCTGCAGAATTCTGTTGCGCCCTTCTCGGAGGTAAATAGGGTTTAAATTCTAAGTTCTTGAAGTTCTGGTTCAGAGGAGCGGTAATTGTATTAGAAAAGGAGTTGACATGAATAGAGTTACTTCGGTAATTGAGATTTTGTATCTCTAAGCAAGCGGAATATGCTTCCGGGAGGGTCCTAGGCCGCTGAATGATAAGCATTCGTGAAATATCGCCGTTGAGGCCACGCACAAATACATCTAGAGCCCCATTTCGGTACGTGTCTACCAAAGCCGTGACGGTTTCTTGGCTGTATGTCTCAGTTTTAATCTTGTTGATCATCAGCGAAAGCTGATGATTAACAGACGCATAGAACTCATCTAACTTCGAGTTCTTCTGCGTAAGCTGGTTAAGTTGGTGCTCCAGCGTACGCATGTCTCTTTTATCTGCATAATGCAGAGAAAGGCATTCCTTGATGGCCGCCCAATCATTATCAAAAATGTTATACGAAACAAGTGCAGCATCTGCACTACCCCTAACCTTCTGGCGAATATGTTGTAGTATCGCCCTGTAAATCGGTTTGTTTTTGACTATGTCATAGTCTTTTAAAATCGCTTCGACAATATGTATCCAAGATACATATTGCGTCGGATTACCATCAAACACTCTAAGCTCCTTAACGCAGTCAGGCAATTTACTAATTTCTTTGAGCTCAGCCTCTGTTTGTGGAGGAATGAGCTCAGGGCCACGGCTAACGTCATGAACCGCCACCGAAGGGACAGTTGAATTTGCCGAACTGGCATTATCTTCGATCACCTGGAGCCTCCTATCGAGACCCTTTATTTGGCTTATTAAATTGCTCACGGCACCGGTTAGTTCCACTATTTGCTGTGCTACTTGATCCATTGTATAATACGTTAGATAAATGTGGACTTACCTTACTTCAGACACAGGCACACAGTTTTCGTGAATGATTATTTATTATTTTTAATCTCAAGCCTTTTTATCTTGCAATATTTAAATTTCTTTTCTTTTTTTTTTCTTTCACTAAGGCACACACACACTTTTCTGAGAATTTTTCTCAGCAATTATTTGCTATTTTAGCTTTTGACTAATTTTCTTGCACAATATATCAACGATATATAATTTTTTTATAGCACTTGTAATTTTTTCTTTTTATAATTTGGTTGAAATTTTTTTTTATTTTTACAAATTTATAAAATTTTTTTTTTTTTTTTTTTTTTTTTACTAATTTTTTCACATAAATTTTCAATTAAATATTTATTCAAATTTTAATTCAATTTTTCTGTTTGTTGTAAATTGTTTCCACTCACAGTATCATTACTATTTTTCAAATTATATCGATTGAGTGAGGATAGTGTTTTATAAAGGACAAAAAAAAACCGGTTACTAAAAATTCACGCGGCGTGTCCACCTTCAAACGGAAACCGGTGTACGTGGGGGAAGCCGTGTTAATCCCGTTTAGTCCAGATTAGTGGACCTACTAATGGCACGGTCGACACCACCACCCCATCCCTAAGCCTTCTAGAATATCCGTATGTTCCCATGTTAATACGGAAAGGTTGTATCAGGGATCCAAAATAGTCAACTGTGTTCCCATGATAACAGTGACGTGCACCCCATAGGACGTATTGGTCCTGATACAGATTCACAGGCAATAAGGATAAGGATCTTTGACACCGGTCCCTGCTCGGGCGCCAGTAAAAGGATTCCCTCCGAGGGATCCTAAAAAAACGCGAACGCCTGCCCACTAGGGGCAGGCCCAACGGTTCGACTTACTTAAATTAAACAATCCGTTATTTATTAAAATCAACTGATCTTTATTAAAACGTCCGACCTGTTTTAAGACTAACTTAAGACTAACTCTTCCCACACTTAATAAACCATATCCCAATTCCATTCGACGCACGATGATTCGCAGCGTCAGCGACCTTGAAGGCTTCCGTGCATTTACCTCAAAATGCGCTGATACATGATCCTCGCCAATCGTGGGAACCTACAACTTGCTCGAACATGATTTGCTGACATGGCAAATCATAACGGGGTGCATGTAAATGCGGCGTGTTAACTATCTAATTTCCGAATTTACATGTATTTATATAATATACTCCTTACTTGGAGGTTTTCTTTGTCGTAAGATATGAAAAAAAATAAATAAAGAATTAGTATGCCGTTAAAAATAAAAGAATTAGTAATACGATTATGCGACCTTATCGACGACAGACCGAAAACAACAGTGCTCGATGTCTGCCTCGCTACCCGACTCGAAACCGGAAAAAATATGCAACATGAGCACAAGTGTGCCTGGTCACAGTTGCGATTGGGTTTTTGAGATCAATGCACGTTTAATATGTTGGGATCAATG
Source organism: Philhelius pedissequus (assembly GCA_910595825.1). Classification (NCBI taxonomy): domain Eukaryota; kingdom Metazoa; phylum Arthropoda; class Insecta; order Diptera; family Syrphidae; genus Philhelius; species Philhelius pedissequus. Next base: position 70,160,142 of record OU343160.1, on the reverse strand, counting down.
CACGTTTAATAGGTTGGAAAAGTAAGGGAGTGCATTGATCGTTGGATATAGAAAATGAAAATGATGATATGGGAATTTGAAGTGGTTTGCAGTTGGGCAATTAAAGTAAATGATGAATATGGAATATTGGTCAATCAAAAGGAAATGATGACTGTGGGAATTTGAAGTTGCAATGGGTTGAAGTAAGTATGGGTTTAGTTGGATGGAATGATAAGGGGAAATGATAAGAGAAAGTTGTAAGGTACGTACTTTACAACAAGGGATTTCACAGGCCTTTCGAGTGGTATAAAATTTGTTGATTTAATTTTTTTGAAGATTTTTGAAAAAAAGTCAAGTCTAACCCCTTGCGGAAAAAAATTGTATTTTCTAAAATGCTTCCCAAACCCATTGATATATACGAGTACATGAAAAGAAAGGTCTATCAAATACCTATCCACACCTGAAAACCAAACGCTTCTGCAGCCTCTGGTTCTCGAGATATTGCAGTCCAAAATTGTTCCCGGGATTGTCAAACAACCTGCATTTGATTTGCTTTGGAAGCTAATATCTCGGCAACCAAGACCCAGAAAAAGCTACGGTTTTCAGCACTTGAAAGGGATTTCACAGGCCTTTCGAGTGGTATAAAATTCGCCGATTTAATTTTTTTGAAGATTTTTGAAAAAAAGTCAAGTCACCTCTGCGGAAAAAAAATGTATTTTAAAAAATGTTTCCCAAGCCCATTGATATATACGAGTAAATGGAAAGAAAGGTCTATCAAATACCTATCCACACCTGAAAACCAAACGCTTCTGCAGCCTCTGGTTCTCGAGATATTGCAGTCCAAAATTGTTCCCGGGATTGTCAAACAACCTGCATTTGATTTGCTTTGGAAGCTAATATCTCGGCAAACAAGACCCAGAAAAAGCTACGGTTTTCAGCACTTGAAAGGGATTGAACAGGCCTTTCGAGTGGTATAAAATTCGCCGATTTAATTTTTTTGAAGATTTTTGAAAAAAAGTCAAGTCTAGCCCCTTGCGGAAAAAAATTGTATTTTCAAAAATGTTTCCCAAACCCATCGATATATACATGAAGAGAAAGGTCTATGAAATACCTATCCACACCTGAAAACTGAACGCTTCTGCAGCCTCTGGTTCTCGAGATATTGCAGTCCAAAATTGTTCCCGGGATTGTCAACCAACCTGCATTTGATTTGCCTTGGAAGCTGATATCTCGGCAACCAAGCCTCAGAAAAGGCTGCGGTTTTCAGCACTTGAAAGGGATTTCACAGGGCTTTCGAGTGGTATAAAATTTGCTGATTTAATTTTATTGAAGATTTTTGGAAAAAAGTCAAGTCTAACCCCTTGCGGAAAAAAAATTGTATTTTCAAAAATGTTTCCCAAACCTATTGATATATACATGAAAGGAAAGGTATATCAAAAACCTATCCACACCTGAAAACCAAACGCTTCTGCAGCCTCTGGTTCTCGAGATATTGCAGTCCAAAATTGTTCCCGGGATTGTCAACCAACCTGCATTTGATTTGCCTTGGAAGCTGATATTTTGGCAACCAAGCCCCAGAAAAAGCTATGGTTTTCAGCACTTGAAAGGGATTGAACAGGCCTTTCGAGTGGTATAAAATTTGTTGATTTCATTTTTTTGAAGATTTTTGAAAAAAAGTCAAGTCTCCCTTGCGGAAAAAAATTGTATTTTCACAAATGTTTCCCAAACCCATCGATATATACATGAAAAGAAAGGTCTATCAAATACCTATCCACACCCGAAAACCAAACGCGTCTGCACCTTCCGGTTCTCGAGATATTGCAATCCAAAATTGTTCCCGGGATTGTCAACCAACCTGCATTTAATTTGCTTTGGAAGCTGATATCTCGGCAACCAAGCCTCAGAAAAACTTACGGTTTTCAGGACTTAAAAGGGATTGAACAGGCCTTTCGGGTGGTATAAAATTTGCCGATTTAATTTTTTTGAAGATTTTTGAAAAAAAGTCAAGGCTAACCCCTTGCGGAAAAAAATTGTATTTTCAAAAATGTTTCCATCGAGATATACATGAAAAGAAAGGTCTATCAAATACCTATACACACCTGAAAACCAAACGCTTCTGCAGCATCTGGTTCTCGAGATATTGCAGTCCAAAATTGTTCCCGGGATTGTCAAACAACCTGCATTTGATTTGCTTTGGAAGCTAATATCTCAGCAACCAAGCCTCAGAAAAAGCTACGGTTTTCAGCACTTGAAAGGGATTGAACAGGCCTTTCGAGTGGTATAAAATTCGCCGATTTAATTTTTTTGAAGATTTTTGAAAAAAAGTCAAGTCTAACCCCTTGCGGAAAAAAAATTGTATTTTCAAAAATGTTTCCCAAGCCCATTGAAATATACATGAAAGGAAAGGTATATCAAATACCTATACACACCTGAAAACCAAACGCTTCTGCAGCATCTGGTTCTCGAGATATTGCAGTCCAAAATTGTTCCCGAGATTGTCAACCAACCTGCATTTGATTTGCTTTGAAACTGATATCTCGGCAACCAAGCCTCAGAAAAAGCTGCGGTTTTCAGAACTTGAAAGGGATTGAACAGGCCTTTCGAGTGGTGTAAAATTTGCCGATTTATTTTTTTTTGAAGATTTTTGAAAAAAAGTCAAGGCTAACCCCTTGCGGAAAAAAATTGTATTTTCAAAAATGTTTCCCAAACCCATCGAGATATACATGAAAAGAAAGGTCTATCAAATACCCATCCACACCTGAAAACCAAACGCATTGCAGGCTCCCGTTCTCGAGATATTGCAGTCCAAAATTGTTCCCGTGATTGTTAACCAACCTGCATTTGATTTGCCTTGGAAGCTGATGTCTCGGCAACCAAGCCTCAGAAAAAGCTGCGGTTTTCAGCGCTTGAAATGGGTTGAACAGGCCTTGCGGAAAAAAAATTGTATTTTCAAAAATGTTTCCCAAACCCAACGATATATACATGAAAAAAAGGTCTATCAAATACCCATCCACACCTGAAAACCAAACGCTTCTGCAGCCTCCGATTCTCGAGATATTGCAGTCCAAAATTGTTCCCGGGATTGTCAACCAACCTGCATTTGATTTGCTTTGGAAGCTGATATCTCGGCAACCAAGACCCAGAAAAAGCTGCGGTTTTCAGCACTTGAAATGGATTGAACAGGCCTTTCGAGTGGTATAAAATTCGCCGATTTAATTTTTTTGAAGATTTTTGAAAAAAAGTCAAGTCTAACCCCTTGCGGAAAAACATTATATTTTCAAAAATGTTTCCCAAGCCCATTGATACATACATGACAAGAAAGGTCTATCAAATACCTATCCACGCCTGAAAACCAAACGCTTCTGCAACCTCTGGTTCTCGAGATATTGCAGTCCAAAATTGTTCCCGGGATTGTCAACCAACCTGCATTTGATTTGCTTTGGAAGCTGATATCTCGGCAACCAAGCCTCAGAAAAAGCTGCGGTTTTCAGCACTTGAAAGGGATTTCACAGGCCTTTCGAGTGGTATAAAATTTGCTGATTTATTTTTTTTTAAGATTTTTGAAAAAAAGTCAAGGCAAAAAAATTGTATTTTCAAAAATGTTTCCCAAACCCATCGAGATGTACATGAAAAGAAAGGTCTATCAAATACCTATCCACACCTAAAAACCAAACGCTTCTGCACCCTCTGGTTCTCGAGATATTGCAATCCAAAATTGTTCCCGGGATCGTCAACCAACCTGCATTTGATTTGCTTTGGAAGCTGATATCTCGGCAACCAAGCCTCAGAAAAAGCTGCGGTTTTTAGCACTTGAAAGGGATTGAACTGGCCTTTCGAGTGGTATAAAATTTGCGGATTTAATTTTTTTGAAGATTTTCTCATACATTTTCTATATGATGTTTTCATTGACGCATTTTTCATTTATCCCACCATAATCCAGATTTATGTGTCTCCAGTCTGAAAGTTCCTCAGCATTATTTGTATATTAATATACATTTCCGCAACTTTTAGTGTTGAGAGAAATGTCTGGAAAACTACACCAGGTCACTGTATATATAATCTAGATTATAGATTATATCTGTGGTAATAAGTTAAAAGAGCTTTTTGCCTATATGTTCAGTTTTCTTTTAGTCCGAGTCTCATTTCTCTACGCAAAATATTAACCGTTTGATTTAAAAAAAATTTGAGTAGCTTAAGTCCTTAACGACAAACATTACATTTGAATAATAACTTGTCTATATTGAGTCAAATCTTAAAAAGAATACATATTTTTTAAAACAGCTTAAGTCGTGACATAAGCTCTTATGAAAAATTGAAATGAAATATATTCATCGCTTAGGTCAACATAAGCCTTTTTAAACTTGTAGTCGATTGAACCATTTTTGTTCTTATTTCGATTTAATCCATTTTAAAAAATTGGGTTATAAGCCAAGTCCAATTTTAAAAAACAGCTTAAGTAACATAAGCTGTTTTATTCCTTAAAACGTCTGCAAAATGGTATGGTTAATTCGAAATAAGCTATTTTTTTTTCAAATGTAACGGTCATTTGTGAAAAATTCTTCGAGCAGGTAAGCTCTTTTAAAGACACTATTTTTCAACAAACAAATTTTGTTGTTACTTCGGTTGCCTTCTATAGTGGTTAATTCATAATCAGTCCAAACAGTTTTTCAGCAATCACAATATCGATGACAAAGGGATGTACTAAGATGAAAATGTCAAAAAGAAAAGAAAGATCCTTACTTTTCATCTGAGTTCAGACAGTATCAGTGAGAATAGTGTTATCAGTGAAAAAGCAAGACAAGCTGCAGCTCTTTTGGAAGGAGATTTATCTGATCATCAGGAACAAATGGTGAAGAACAGTGTCAGTGAAGTGATTACCCAAAAGAACCTGAAAGCATCGAACAAATCCATGAAATAGTTTTTTTTTTCAAATTACTACTTCCTTGAAATCTATGGGAAGAGAATATCCGTTTGCCAAAAATGTTTTCGTTCAAGTTTGGCAGAAACTGATCATTTTATTAAAACAGTTGTTAGGTAGAAATTGATTTCAAATGGAACTAAAATAGAAGAGAGGATTCTAAGCAAGAAACTTTATTATCCAACAAAACCAATACTCAAAAATAAAATTAATTACGAGAGCATAATAAGCAGTTTTCCATCGTATGAATATCACTGCAACTGTAGAAATACGGCCCAGAAATGTTTCCATAGTAGTCTTACGCTTCTCGTACACTGAAAACGAATCATTGGCCGATTTTGTGTTGGAACAATTCGGACGACTGTCTCGGATGTTCTCCTGCATACATTTAATCTGTTATCGGATGATTCCGTTCTTGGGTCAAATGCGAATTTTCATACAAGCTTGCAGGCAAACTGACGAGAAATCCAAGCAAGTTTGGATGTGTCGGTTTATCAGTGAATAACGGACGTTACCGGACGATTTCGGTTTAAGTGGTGTACGTGTTCTCTTTCGTCTACATACGTTTGGTTCGATCGGCCGAGTTTGGCAGACGTCGCCCGAGCAAAATACCATTGAACCCTTACGGACTATATTGGCTTCGATAAAATGTAAAAAGAGAAGTTTATAATAATATGGCGAAAAATTGCTAACGATAAAAGTAAATTCGTCCGGCAAAATATTAAATGGTGGCGGTTTACCAAAGATTTTGGAATTGTTCAATTCAAAACGATCCTTGAAGAATATGAGTCCTTCAAGTAGTTAAATATAAAAAAAAACTTTAATATTATTGAAATTGCTGCTAATTTAAGCCTAATACCATCAGCAAGGAAAAAAAGATTTGCTAGAGTTGCTGCTAGTGATAGATAAATCATACATATCAATATGTAAGTTAAAGGTAAAAATGTTGTCTAAAAGAAAAAGTCTTAATAATTAAAAACAATGAAACCAATATTGAAGAAAAACTATAAGTTGTAATGAATTTAAAAATAATACTAGTTTTGAAAGCTTGTTAATTTTATGTTTTGCTTATTTTTTAATTACCTAACTTATTTATTTTTTCAAAAGAAATTAAAAACTCGATAAAAATTATAAGTTTAAAAACCCCCTTTGGTTTTTTAAAAAAAGATTATATTTATTCGTCACGAGCGTGCTTGGTTGCGATGTTAATTACAACTGATTGAGCCAAATTGAATGAGTTTTATGACCTTTAGTCCAAAATGCGTTTCGCCCGGACACGATAGTTGGGCTCATCAGTTAGATGCTATCCTACCCCTCTAAGACGCAATATTTTTTGGTCGATGATTACCGACTCTAATAAAATTTACAGAATATACACACTGCAAATTATATTTTTCTAGGGGAATTTAGTTTACATATTGTTTACGTTTTCTTCTTCATACATAGTTACAACTGATTTTCAAATATAAAAATTATATTAACTTAGTTTACGTACAGACGTTTGTTCTTATATATCATGTTACAGGCAGAGGAATTGTCAAAGTGCTTGCGGATGCACTTTGGGTTCTGCGGGAATAAAAATGAAATTGAATATTAGATCAAGTATTGCATAGAGGAAAATGTCAATGACTTATAATTCTATGGGAAGGAATTTAGGTTGGGAACTAAAAGTTAATTTATAATTATAAAAACAATAAAAATTAAAATAAAATGTTTTTATTCCTATAGCTTACGTAATTTGTTAATGTCCTTTGTGTTTTTTGAAATAGCTTAAGTTGACTTAAGTCTCAAAAATATTACAAAGGAAATCCTTAAAACATCTTATATGACCTAAGCTGGATTATTGATTTGAAGAGCATTTTTTTAAAACAGCTTAGGTCTCTTTAATTGTCTTTTTAAACAATTGATTTAAAGTTTTTTAACGAAAAAAAGATGAGGTAATGTGACTATTACAAATATCTATTCTGAAAACAAATTTCATTATCCTGACAAAAGCACTTTTTTTTAATAAATAAAATAATCATTTCAAGAAATATGTAAATCTTGTTTTGCTCATAACGAAAAATTACAAAAATTGACTTAAGTTGTTTTAACTTATTACCACAGATATATACAATGACCAGGTGGCTACTTATGATCCATTTATTATATATACATTACCAGAGGCTGCAGAAGCGTTTGGCTTTCAGTTGTGGATAGGTATTTAATAGACCTTTCTTTTCATGTATATTAGTCCAAGAAATCAAAATTATATTTTGATGCACTGTACATTGGTTTGGATTGTGGAATACAATACCAGATTCGGTTTTTATATACGATATAGCTTATAATCGAACCACATTTTCAACTCCGAATTTCACCAACGAATAGTGTTTGTGTACCAACTACGTTGTTTTAGGAGTATTCTAAACTGTATTACCAGCATTCAAATTTCTTTATTTCAAGAGGAAACTGTTATTTTTTTAAATTCAAAAATATTTTAGAAGGGAAAAACTACTTGAATATTGATAAGAACAAAACTTAAATAGGTTATCGATTTTATTAAGAATCAAATAAAAATTAAATTATTTCCATTACGTGATTGAAAACAAGAATTTTTGTTTTGTTTAGTTCACCTTGCCACACATGTACTGGTTACTGGTTTTCGTTCCGAATTAATTTAATACATATTAGGAATTCAAGAAATTGTTCGGAATTGATGACAAAAATATGAGTTAAAAAAAGAACTGGTCAGTTTTATAATCGATGTCTCAAATGAAAGATGGCGTATATCGTTAGTTCAAAGAAAATTAGAGGCCAAACCGAAGTTCAAACTCCACAATTTAGATAATTAATGCAACAACAACTATAATTCCATTCGGGATTAGCTTAACTGTAATTCCGGGTAAAACTGGTGTTATCAGCTATTCTGAATTACCTCTTTGTTATCAATGGTTTGTTAAGAAATGTACAAAATGTATATCAGGGTATTATGGGGAAAGTGCGTAGAAAGCAACATTTTAAAAATTCTTAACATTGTGGAAGGACATGAGTTTGTTCCAACGTTCAAGTGAAGACTTTTGGTTTATAAAATATTTAAAGGAATGAAAGATTTTAATAGCAAAGGTTTTATTTTGTTTGACTCTTAAAAGATTTTATTATGCTTGCATGTTAGATTGCGTTGAATATTCCAAAAAAAAAAATTGACAATATTGAAGACGATATCAAAAAATGAGCTTCCATCTCGATCCCCATTAAATAAGATTAAATATGTTATTCTCATTATAGGTACTAGGAAAGATTTCCGAAACGTTTAGAGAGAAAAAATCGAACTCGCGATTTTAATCAAACCAGGCATTAGATAGGATGATCGGTATGTCGGCATGTCTGTCTGTAGAACGATCTAAACGCCTAAACGGCTGCAGCGATTTTCTACAAACTTGATATTTAAGTCTTTTAGGTGATTGTCTAAAACACATTTTTGAATCGTTTTTTTAGTTCAAAAACTAACGGTACCTGTCATACAATTTTTTCTATCATCTCTAACTCTCTAACGATTTTGATTAAAAAAAATAAAGGGTTATCCATTTCGCGGTTTCAAAAGTATAGGGCTGTAATTCGACATCTGTCAAACTAAGTTGTTCAACCAATTTGTTTTTCAGCTGAAAGTCTGACATTTACGAAAATGGACCGCTTAACTATCGCACAACGCATACAAATTGTTAAAACCTACAACAAAAATGGTGATTCTGCCACAGACACATATCGTGCTATAAGAGGAGATTATGGCTTACATAATCGTCCAACTACGAAAGCAATGGCAACATTGTGAAGAAATTTGAAGAGACTAGACTGGTTACAGATATTGTAAGGCCTGTGCATCATCGTTTCGCTCGTACCACTAGAAATATCGCTGATGTAAGTGAAAGTGTTGCCGAAGACCCGAATGTGTCAATACCTCTTCGTTCTCAGGAATTAGGACTGTCTTACGGCACATTATGTCGTATTTTGCTTTTGGATTTACACCTACATCCATACAAAGTCCAGCTCACACAACAACTGAAGCCAGCTGACCATTCACAACGTCGTAGATACATCGAATTGGTGCTTGAACAACAGGCGGTCGGCGATTTTTCGAACAAAATTTTCTTCAGCGACGAAGCACATTTCTCACTCGGTGGGTATGTTAATAAACAAAATTGTCGTATTTGGGGTTCTGAGAATCCTCAAGTAATAGAAGAGAGGCCATTACATCCACAAAAAGTCACTGTTTGGGGCGCTCTTTGGTCCGGAGGTGTGATTGGACCTTAGTCACTTTTGGTCCGCAGGTGTGATTGGACATTACTTCTTCGAAAACGATGATGGAACGACTGTCACCGTCAATTCGGAGCGTTACGGTCATATGATAACCGACTTTTTTTTGCCTGCTATAAGAATAAGACTTGGAGAATATGTGGTTTCAACAAGACGGTGCCGCATGCCACACAACTCGAGCGAATATGGCTTTATTGCAAGAGATATTTCCTGGCCTCGTAATTTCTCGTCGTACCGATATCAACTGGACACCAAGATCATGCGATTTGACACCGCTGGACTTTCTTTAGTGGGGCTACGCGAAAGACCGTGTTTATGCAGATAAACCTTTACCTCTTGAGCACTTGAAAACCAACATTCGTCAAGTTATGGCTGAGATACCGCCCAATATGTGTCAAAAAGTGGTCGAAAATTACATCAAAAGAATCAATGCTTGCAATAATTCGCGTGGTGGTCATTTAAATGATGCAGTGTTTCACACTTAGTGTCAACGTTCAAACTTTATAATAAAAAAGAAATATCATTTTATTTTATTTACGTTTACTTTTGAAATCGCAAAATGGATAACCCATTATGTTTAGTACTAGTCTACATTTTGGTAAACAAAAATTATTTTGTTATTAACGGTACACCTGCCCAACACCCATTTTTCCTGATTTTGGACTTTCTCATTACCGCTAAACGGATTTCGATCAAAACTTTTTATTTAGGAGATACTATTATATCTAAATAATATTGCATACAAAAATTTTCGAAAAAATTTTTTTTTTGGAAAATTTAATATGTACAGTAGACGCTCGATATAGTGAATCTCGTTAGAGTGAACTATCCAATATAGTGAACGCACAAAGGGTACTCTGAATAATGAACAAGAACAATCTCGATATATTGAACACTGATTTTTTTCTCAGAATTTTCCATCTACAATGAGTCTATAGCTTGTCGATAGGGTTCTACCGGTTAGTTTCATGTCGTTTTAACCATAAGCCCAAAGGATGCTGTTATTTGAATGGGCGGTATATAATAATGCAGATTAGTCTGACATTTTAGTTGTAAAACAAAGTAATAATAAAAAAAGACACAAACGAAAATGAAGAATTATTTCTCCACATTTTAATTTTTTGTTAGACAGAGTGGCCCACGAATCGTGCTACAAAAATAAAACGTAATAACTTTTTTTTTCAGTGTGAGTAATCGGCTTATTTTTTTTTTTATTATTATTTTATAGGCTACTATTTAGATTTATCAAAATGAATTCTTGGGATACTGACAAAAGGATGTGGATAGTGCAGCGATACCATTCTTTGCAGTCCGTCATTTCCGTCCAAAGGGAATTTCGGCTGGAGTTTGGCGGTACTCCCCCGAGTAGATGGACCATTATGAGGCTGGTGAACATGTTTGCCGAATCTGGAAGCATCGAACGAAGACCGTATCATTGAGATCCCAATGTTCGGGTTCAGGATATAATCGTGGCTTTTGCATCGGCAATACAAGCAAATCCAAGTGTTTCGACTCGAAACTTATCGGGCTAAATTGGAGTTAGCAGACGGCCATTACAACGGATACTTCATGATGACTTACACTTGCTTCCGTACAAAGTCCAAATAACAATCAAGTTTAACCCTCATAATTCGCCTGTTCGCCTGGAATTTTGCCGAAAAATGATTGCAATGGTTGAAGAAGACAACACATTGATAAATTGTTTGTTCATGTCTGATGAGGCCCACTTTCACTCAAACGGCAATGTTAACAAGCAAAATTGCCGTATATGGAGTGAACCTAATCCAGAAATGCTCCATGAGACGGAACTGCACCCAGAACGAGTCACTGTGTGGTGCACAATTTCATCAAGGTGTATTGTCGGGCCATACTTCTTTTAAGAAAACGGTGTAACACAAACTGTCAATGGGGACCGTTATTTTAAGATGTTGAAGGAGTTTTTTACAAAGAACTTCGCCGAAGACGTATACCAGCAGGATTTGGTTTCAACAAGATGGAGGAAGTGCACACGTAGCCACACAAGTTATTGAGGAGCTCCAATGAAAATTCCCAAATTGATATCCAGAAACTGCACTTTCCGCTGGCCCCCAAGGTCACCTGACCTGACTGCACCAGACTTTTTTGTATGGGGTTATGTCAAGCAGGATGTTTACAAAACGAAACCCAGGAATTTGACTGAATTGAAGCAGTCCATTGAGGCGATCCCAATTTCAACCCTTCAGGCCGCAATGAACAATTTTCTGATCAGGTGCCGCATATGCGTGGATGAGCGTGGAGGTCATTTGCGGTCTATCATCTTTAAGAAACATTAGTTATTTAAAATAAAATTTAATTTTGTGAAATACTTTTTTGAAAACTGCACAAATTTTACAACTTTAATTCAACTCATGGATCAAAATCTCATACGAATGACTAAGCTCTTTTATATACAAAACTGGCTTAGCAAAATTGTGAATTCCGAAAAGGGCATAATCAAAGCTCTAAAAGATCTTAATGTTTACGATGTTGTATCACTCATTGCCTTGTCATGACAAAAAGTATCCGTGGTTGTGCTTCACAATTGCTGGAAGAACATTTTATGTCCAAGCTCGGATGAGGAGATTGATGAGGAGGACGATATTCCTCTGTCACTTCTCCGTAATCAAGACGATAATGAACGTTGTAGCAAATACGGTGGATCTTATGAGGAATATTTTCCCAGAGGTAAAAAAAATTTTCAATTGCAAAAACAGTTTTGTAAGCTATGAAGTCTTACATCATTTTTTCAGACTGAATTCACTACACATAATTTGGAGTCCTCGAATAATGCGGAGTAATTATTCAACCTGAAAATATTGATAGCAACACAGTTGAAGAAATCAAAATTGTGGAGAATGATAGTGATGAAAATGTAAACTCAGAAACTCAACTTCAAAGAGTGAATCATTACAAAGCTGTCGGAAATTTTGACAATTGCATCCAATGGACAGAACCAAATGGCATTGACAACTTTAAAGTATTAGTTCTAAGAAGTTTACGGCAGAGGCATTCAATCATAACCTTCAACGCCCAAAAAAAAACCATGTTGACAATTTTTCCTCTTAAATATGATCACAAATATTTGTATGTACTGTTTATGTACATAATTTGAAAAAAAAATTAATAAGAGTCTATTCCTAATATGTATATTGTATAGGAGCAGGAGGTGTAAATGAAGTTAAGTCTGTTTTTTTTTAAGTTTGAAATAAAATAGTGAAAAATAGAATTGTACTTTCGATTTACCTAAATATTTGTATGAAAAAACGTATTCGATGTAACGAATTTTCGATATAACGAATTGAATCTGGACATTGTATCATTTGTTATACTGGATCACCTCTGTATTACTAAATCGCTTAAAATTTTGCGCCCTTGTATTTAAGACGTCATCGAACATAAGAGCAAGTACCTGCGACCCAGTCGTGCATTTTATTTGATTTTCGACTTTCTCTTGAATTTTGCTTAACGGATTTCAATTAAAATGTTTGTGCATTTGCCGTGAACCATTCAATTAGAATTAAGTTACAATTTCCACTTTGGTGCAAGTAGTTATAAATTTTTCTATGGTTTTCTGTTTAAGAATTCATGCTTTTCTAGAGCTTTTGAGAAAAAATAATTCAACTAAGTGCTGTCGTTTGGTCTGTATATGTTATCATATTTTCTTTTTTTATATAGAAATCCCATTAAATGCAATTACCATATTTTTGGTTAATTGTCCTTTGGGAAGAAAGGCTATTTGCGTGAATTTATAGGAGAATGCGACTTGGTAAATGATTTTAGGCGGATTTTTAGGCCAACTGCGGAAAACTATAAAAAAACACACACCTTTTATCTTACCACTTGGTGGGTGTGGAGAAAGATAAATGTAATTTATATCTGTCAAAATATTTATGATCTTATTTGTGTTTCATTAATAGTGTAATAAAATTTTCTTTGCCTAATTTATAGTTAAGTAATTTTAGTTAAATAAGTAAATTAGTAGTAAAAAAGTTAATTTTTATTGTCTATAATTTGTGTGTTTTAATCAACAGAGGGTAACCCTACGCACTTTTATCTCTCATTTGCGGCGATTTATAAATTCAATTCTGGAAACCATGTAAGAGCTTTAAATAGGGACATAGTTCTGCAAGCCCGGTACTGACAATTTATTTTTTGGACAAAGTATAGTGACTGACAAGTGTCAACTAATCGGTTGTGTATATTTTTGTTTTGTTGAAATACAGAAGGAATCTACAATTTTGTACCGAATCCGGTGGTGTAAGGTGGAAAGCACTGGAACTTAGATAATGTTCTAACTTCTAACAATGTGCTAGCATGTTACTTCCTCAGTATCGTTGTATGGAATAATAGTACGTAGCGTATAGATGAGAGGTAAACACAAATGCACAAACTCCATCAAATGCATTAATCGATACGAATCATTGGCAATTCCCAAGGACTTTTGCTGTGATTGAAGAACAATCGACATTTGAGAAGCCTTAAATTAAAGACGAACAAGACCGAAAATGATCTCGTTTAAACCAACAAGCCTCTGCTAACATTTAAGAACAAAACTTCACTATTTATGGCAGCAATTTCTATGGTAAAAAATTGTAGTGTGCCGCTGGGGAAGAAACAAACTCCCCACTTCGTTAGAATGAGTCGCCCACTAATATATCAGGTTCGTAAAGTCTCCCTAAATCATCGTAGCTTCGATACGATTTTGACGAAATCTTATGGAAGCTAAAATGTTAGCTGAGAGGAGTTAAGTTTCGAAAATATGTAGTGGTTGATTAAGAATCTCAAAAACCTTCGACAATGCTTTTCAAGGTTTCGACAAGCATAATCAACCCTACAACTAAAATTTTACTGTAAGTCCTGTGCGCTTACTGTAAAATGTTTTAACCAAATAAAAGAACCTTAATTCCAAAGCTATGAGTAAAAATGTTATGATTAAAATACCTTAAGAATTTGGTGCAATATAATGGGCGTTTTTGTTTTTTCGTTCAGAGCAAAGCACTGAACAGTTTCCGAACACATAAATTATGCACTGAACTTGTTCCAAACAGAGCGAGCTCTGAACACTGATATGTTTTTTTAAACACACTTAAACGACACAAATCAGAACACATTTTCATTTTAATCATAAAAAGCAATATAACACAAAACCTACCCTTCTTGTAGACTGATACACACCCAGATACAGAAAATCAACTAGCGATCACCTTCTTTCGCCAACTTATGTATCTAATTATTTTGTTCTTGCTATTTTCCTTCTTAACACACATGGTATTTGGCGCGTTCAGCAATTTATACTCACATGCTCAGTCAATTATCTTCGAGCACGTCGAGTGCGATCTAAACATGTTCATAACGAAAAAAGAAACACACATTTTTAGCTCTGTATGCTCTGAGTTAAAAAGAAACACAAACAAATTTTTTGATAACTCAGACTCTGCTCTGAACTAAAAAAGAAAAATGCCTAATGAAAACACCAGCGCAAAGTAATCATATTCTCAACTATATACATTTTCCGGAATTAATAATGTAGACACAATTATCCTTTTTACGAACTTATGTAAAAAAAAAGAAATCACATAGAATGGAAAGCTATTATTGTTATTTTTTATTACTACCCTGCCTTACTTCGTTGGACCTAGTTCTGATCCTTCTTAATCCTTAACTTATACTCACGACGACACTACACTCAATAATTCCTTTTCTTGATTAAAATAAAGTGGAAAATTTAATTAAGATAAAACTCCCAGCACCTACGACAGCAACTACCAACGATCTCCATACTTTTTGAAAATTATGTTTGGTCTAAGTGGAGTTCTTCTTGGTCAAATGTAACTAGAAAAAGCTCCTAAAGATTCTGTTTTCCTGTTTCCGGGCTTGTCTAATCATATGTTATGTTGACACATTTTGAGAGAACAAATCCGGTATATAGGTAAGGGAATTTCAAAGGGTGCACATTGCACAAACCCTTACATGCAATACTGTAGAAATAAGGCATAGCAATTTACCGAACCCTATATAACTCCTGTTCGTTCCCAAGTGAAAATGAAAAAGTTTTTAATTGGCAAAAGGAAATGAGGTTTGCATCTGAGTATCTACAAGTACCTTACAACACAGTTATGTATATGAACATAGAAATTTTGGGACGGGGATTGTGGGGGTCTTAATGTTAAGGATACACTGAACTGAAGACATTATTTGTGTCAACTGTCGACAGTCGACACGACTTGTTGCGGTATAACGTAGTATAAGATGCAGTTCTTGACTGAATAAGTATAACTGCAGCATATAGTATAATAAATATGCATGGAACAAAGAGAAAGTGAGAGAAAGGGGGAATGGGAATTTGTTTCGTTTGGTATTTTGAGGAGTCTAATTGAAGTTGTGTTTTGCTTGTTAAGTGGAACAAGTAAATACTAAACCACGTAACATGTGTGACACTTCACTGGTGCATCTTTTTGTCTACTCATTTGAAGAGCGAAAGGTTCTTTTTTTACTTGCGATTATAGGTACTATATAAGGCAAGTTATGCATTCGTCGACAAAGAAACATTACATTACGGCGATATCGAAGACGAACAAAGATGGTCTAAAAATTCTGTCCGTCTGTATGTCTGTCTGTCTGTCAGTATGTCTGTATGTATGTATAGACACCTACAAACCAAACCGTGGGGTGGCCGTGGCGCGTTAGTTGTGTGCTCGCCTGTCAACCTCGTGGTTGCAGGTTCGATTCCTGCCGTTGTATATGTCTTCTTATATTCCATTAAAAACCAATTCTCAAAATTGTCATAAAATAAGTTGCTGCTTTGCTCATTAGATGCTGTTTAGACATAACACTAACAACATGTGATTGAGTAAACTAGCATATCCATAAAATATGACAAAGAACAAAATAAAAAAATAATGCGAATTATAAGGGACATACATAAATTAGACACGGTAATTCTCTCCGCATTAGTTCAGCCACCATCCTTGGAGATAAATGTGAGACAACAACCAGCTCTAGTCACAGAACATCGCGCCACACATCTTTTCTATCCTTCTTTCTTTTCTTCCATCGGATGCCCGCGCTGTGTTAAGAAAAACATATAAAGGGTATTCATAATCCCTTGAGCGCGTGCAGTTATTAAAAAAAAAACGGGTGGGCCGAATTGCTTCAAACTTGGTATATGAGTTTTAGGTATTGTACAGAGGAGAAATTGAATTGTTTTTTTAGCTCAAACAATAACGGTACCTGCCATATAACCGCTACGTTCAAACCTATTTTTCTCGAAAACGGCTCTAACGATTTTGATAAAAAAAAATCAGTGCGGCTTTTTAGCTACGACCGATCATATGGTTGAAAAAAATTAGAAAAATGTCTAAAAAGGGTACGTTCCATAGGACCGTTTTTTTGCTTTTGACTATCTCATAAACGGCTCAACCGATTCTTTCTAAATTTGACACATATACATATATTATACCGCGTACCAATATTTTTAGTTAGTATTTTTTTGTATTTTTAAAATCATTTAAAAAAAAAATTATATTTCGAAAACTGCCCATTACATTTTTTTCAAACATTATATTTATATGTATTTATTGAATACCTATGAATTGGCGTTTTTTGAATTGTTTTTGAAAAATGTTTTCAAAAAGTTTTTAAGAAAAATATTTTTTTTAAGAAAGTTTTTAAGAAAAAACTTTTTTTCTCAAAAACCGCTCCACAGATTTAAAATTTTTTTTTCTCATATATTCAAATTTATCTAAGAAATAAAATGTATGTATTTCAGAATTTTGAATAATTTTTTTTTGATTAAGCCGAATTAATATTTTGTTTTTAAGTTTATATTTTTAAATATTTAAGACTGTCATACCAATTTTTTTTTTGAAAAAAATTAAAGATATTTTGTACATATAAAAAAATTAAGTAAAAAACTGCTTTTCAATGTTCGGTAATGTGCTTCTAATGCACTTTTAGGCGCTATTGTGCATTCGTCACAGATGATGATTTTTGATGCTGATAAAACTTTGGACATTACTGAGTTTTTTGCAATATAACATATTGGTTCTTCAATAGTTGGAATTTGTAACGGCAATTTTAATGCTAATTGAACTGTATGGCATCCTTCTAACAATGTGGCTGCTATTCCAGAAGAAGCAACTGCAGCCGCAATGTTGGATCTCGCACGAACAGTGGCCAAAACTATTTACATGCAGAATGTCCCACCAGTACCACCAGGGGCATCCAGGAAGATTAAAGCCTCATTATGTACCTCCTCATTCATATCAATTTCTGACACGAATTTGATGTAAAAGATCTTCTGACATTTTATCCTTGTATTTAAGTAACTACAAAGGCGATCAACTTGAGTTCACAAGAGCAGTAACACTCAATTACCTTCGATTTCACAATTTGAAGCAGCCTCATTAAGAACTTACTGTCAAACGAAGCATTTCAGAGAGCCCAGGTTACCGCTTTCCAAAAAAACTACCATTTGTTTTTTAAATTGTGCGCGCATTAAAGGGATTTTGACTACCCTTAATATTATGTTCAAGCACAGTGCGAGCGTTAGGAAAATATAGAAGGATTGAAAAGGATATACCGATTAACATTAGTTTTGAAGTAAAGCATGGTAAAGCATTCCACATTAGCGTTGTACGGCTAAAGAAAGAATCTCTGTACTTGACAGAACGTCCGAAGTTGGGCTCAAGGGTAAACCGATGAACATTCCTAGATGGGCGAGTATTATGGTTGAATAGTTTAAGGGGAGGAATGCAACTGGCTACTTCGCTAGAACACTTTTTTAAAAATAGCGATAAAATACCGAAATACATGAAACATTTCGACGAAAAATATGTGTTTATTCCATAATAGGTGATCTTTAACACACATACCTAGGCCTGAAAGCTTATCGGTTTCTCCAATGCAAATTCCGCTAATGGATAGCGGCATGGGGGGTTGGGTTTGATTTAACGACAGAAGACAGCAGTAAGTTTTTGAAGCATTAAATTCTACGCGGTTTCTTATTCCCCATTGGACAATGCTGTAAAGATCAGATTTTAATGAGCTTATCAGACGCTGCCGTTGCAGTTCGACATCCGAAAAACAAGGAGGTGAATCTGAAAACGAATATGAAAAGTTGATAGTACTATGGTCAGTAAAACAATTGAGTGGGTTAGAAGTTCCAGATAAGAGATCATTAATCAAAATAAGAAAACATGTCGGCGACAATACGGAGCCATGGGGCACACCAGCATTTATTTTGTGAATATCAGATTTGAAACCATCCTATACAACTTGCATTGAACGGAAAGGTAATTTCTAATCCAACGAAGAACAGAGTCATCGATAACAAATTCATAGATTTTCGATAAGAGAGATTGATGCCAAACTCTATCAAATGATTTTGAGATATATAGCGCAATAATTTTACTTTCTCCAAAACGCTGTAAAGATTTGTGCCACTGTTCGGTGAGATATACCATAATATCATCAGTGGACCTATTGCTACGAAAGCCATACTGCCGGTGTTTAAGGAGCTTTCGTTCTTCAAGATATTTCTTAAGCTGATAATTAATCAGCGTCTCCATGACCTTGGAAAGAAGGGACGTAAGTGCAATTGGACGGTTATAAGACGGTGAACAAGATGGGCTTTTTTTAGTTACAAGCTGGACAAATGCTGTTTTCCATCCACTCGGAAAGCGACCTGTAGAGTAGTACAGATGAAGAAGCTTACGCAGTGGTTTTGCCAGCATTGAAGAACACCTCTTCAGAACGATGGATGGGATACTCTCCGGGGCACCGGATTTGTTTATATCAAGGGCTCTGAGGATTCGAGCAACAGCACGAGTGCGAACGAAGATTCGTCAAATGCCGTGGCGCGATAGTTGTGTGCTCGCCTCTCAACCTCGTGGTTGCAGGTTCGATTCCTGCCGTTGTCTATGTCTTCTTATATTCCATTAAAAATCAATTCTTAAGATTGTCATACAATAAGTTGCTGCTTTGCTCATTACATGCTGTTTAGGCGTAACACTAACAACATGTGATTGAGTAAACTAGCATACCCATAAAGTATGACTACGAAATAAATAAAATAATGCGAATTATAAGGAACGTAAATAAATAAGACACGGTAATTTTCTCCGCATTAATTCAGCCGCCATCCCTGGAGATAAATCTGAGACAAACACCAGCTCTAGTCTCAGAACATCGCGTCACACATATTCCCTATCCTTCTTTCTCTTCTTCACCAGATGCCCGCGCTGTGTTAAGAAAAAAACATATAAAGGGTATTCATAACCCCTTGAGCGCGTGCAAAGTTATAAAAAAAAAATCGTTCATTGACTGCTTCGAACGAAATTTACTCCTCGTGATGGTTAGTTTAGGTAAGGTTAGGAGGGGCGTGCGCACAGCGCAGTTCAAAGGGTGCTGCGTACACGGCTCTATTGTGATGCCCTTTCACACAGAGATATTCCGAAATTTCATTTACAAACCAGCCCGTACTCTCTATATATTTTTTCATATTTACCATTGGTATATGCACTATATGCACTAGGTCCTCTAGCTCATCAACAAACCTGTTTCCGAAGTGTCGTAGACGATTTGATTGTAGATTCGGACAGTCGCATGTGTTTAATCGTTTCTGTTTCATCAGCGTCTTGACAGCTCCTGCAGAAGTCGGGTGCCAATACACCCAGTCTAGTGGACATTGTTCATATGGCCCAGTGTCCTGTTATTACACCTATCAAGGTTCTGATTCCGTATTTACTCAGTGATAAAATATACTGGGTTTCCTTTTCACTGATTCTACACCAACACAGTCACTCCTGGATATCCAAAAGTTATTTATTTGCTCTTTCATTTTTATGTCTATTTTCCTTTTCACTACGCCAAACGGGACTTGAGGACTTATACCCAATAAGTTGCTGCTGTCCCTATTTGCTATTGAACCCTTCCTTGCCATTTCATTTGCTATATCATTCACTTCTACATTGCTGTGTCCAGGAACCCAACAAAGTTTGACTCGGTTAGAGTCACCGATGACATTCAGAATTCAGTAGGCTTCGGCCCTTTGTCACTGTTTTGGATCTTATTGTCTCGCTGGTTAGTGCTTTGATAGCTGCTTGGCTGTCCACGAAAAATGTGATGTGATCCCTGATGAGATCAGTTTTCCCCTTTTGATCATTTTAGCTGCTTTTTCTCTCGCGTAGATTTCAGCCTGAAAGACCCTTCATTCATGGTGATGTTTGTGAAATCAAACGCTATATACATATTAGTGTTTGATTCTTAAATTTTTTTAACTCAATTGCAATACTTAGTTCAATGTGTTTTTTACAATTCAATTTGGTTAACAATACGATGAGTGTAGGGGAATATAGGTTAAGTGATTGAAAACGCACATAGATGTGGATTAGATGTTGTTGACTTAGGGTCTACTCCCATTACAATGGTGACGGGTAGTGACGCAACTCATCAGTACCATGTTCCGTAGTTAGCCTTTATGGTTATCGTTCTCGGATGTTAAATTTCATTGCTCAAATTTTTTAGTTTATTATTAAATTTTAACATGATTCTGTTTTTTAAATAAATGTCTCAGCCTAAATCCTTAAAAATACCTACAGTTCTTAATCTTTGTTGGTAAACTTAAGTTGCTCACCCTTCACCGTGCATAAGCCCTTGGTATGGATGAGGTATGACTACAAACACATTTCTTAACGATTATTTGACATGCTATCCTTTAAAACTTTATATTTTTTTTGTCCATAGTTCGTTTTTGCATATTCATATTCTTCATGTCATAAAATTGAAATACTTTAACCATACCATCAAACAGTTGCAATATATACTGTCCGCAATGCGGCATCCCCAAGGCTTCAACTGTACCTACATAGTACTAATTTATCGAATATAAAAGTAGGCTATAAGAGCTTTTTCATTTTAGGGAGAACTTTAAGAAAAATGAAAAATTTAGCTTAGTCCATTCTATTATCGTGTCGCTATCGCCACAGGAAGTGAATGTCTTGAATCAAACGAACATCAAAATGCTTTTCAAAAGAGGAAATTGTTATGCTCAGATCCAGATGTGTCGGATGCAATGAAGACCAACATAAAAATTGTCTATTCAGAAATATCATCACTGATGGCAGGCGCATACATAGGTTCTGCTCTCCATCCTCCAAGAGCTTGTTGAGTTTATATCAGATATACAAAAATGTGTTCTCTGTATATTAATTGAAAATCTATGTATATAACTTTTTAGTATCTTTAAATATGACTTGCCCTTGCCTAGGTACAATGTGAGTTTATAAAATAAATTTATCTACTTTATGCAGTTTCGAAAATTTAAATTCTATAAAATCCAATCAAGGAAAAGTTACAGAGGAAAATTCAATTAAAAATGTACATTGTTATTCAGAGGCTTGAAATAAAAAAAAAACATTCCTACTGGACATTTAAGTTCCAGGATAAATAATAGTAGATATATGTGTGTGGATGCGCCTACTCTACACCATACTTTATGCCAGAGAGCTATTTGCCAAATCACGTGAATAAATACCAAACAAACAAAGAATATTTAATCAAATCATCAGGCTACATGAGTACAGTGACCATTCGAATGGTATAGCAAAGCCACACAGATTGAAGAATTGCATGTATCACGCGCTGCGGATTGGACGAAGCGCGGGTCAATTCACCACATGAATCCAATATATGCGTCGACTGGTGGATTAAATTGAGTTAGTTTCGTCGTTTGCAAATCAAATTTTAACTTGCATCGCAACCTCTTGAGCTGCGTTGCCAAATATAAAACCATGTGCAAATCACCAAACCCGGAGTCTATATTTAAAAAAAAAATCTAGTTAGCGGGCGTGATTAATTGGCATCATCTGATATTTGGTCATTTATGTTCTTGTACATGACCCACAACCCATTTGGCATGAAAAGAGCAGAACAAGGAGAGGAGCTTTAAGGTACATTTTGAGGTTTTAAAGTAGGGCTTCTGTTGATTTTGAATTTTGGCGGCTGGATTGCTGTTGGCGTGTCCAGGTGTGGGGTGGATTTTGTAATTATTTGGTAGTTTAAAGCTCGTTTGGGATATAAGGCAATGGGGAGTTGTTAGCGCCTACACCTCAGATTTATATGTGACTTGTGATGGACTTGTTAGGGGCCGAGTTCCGAAGGCACATACTTGATCTTATGTTAAAATGGTGTCAAAAATAAAACGGGTGGAATAAGAGTCCATTTTGTATGTCGCGAACTTGAAGAGGCGATAGAGGCATACTCATATAACATGGATCAGTAATTAGAGTATTCCAAACATGGCACGACAAAATTCAGGAAGGAAAAAAATTGCTGTTTTAACAAAAATAGGAGAAGAAAAAAATGCTCTTTTTGAAACTTTTAGCCGTATTTAGAGAAAAAAGAAAAAAAAAGCGAACAGAGAACAAAGGTATTTATTTGGCAAAAACCCTGAATATCATTCCACAAAGCAAATACGAATAATTTTTCGGCAAGATACATATTGTGCCGTTAATTTTGGCATTCAAAATTTTTCGAAAAAACAAATGATGGTCAACTTCAAAATGTATCCTTGGTTGAATCTCATTTAATCTGTACAAAAATTCATTGTTTTCATTCTCATTGTCACTATTTCAAAATCAGAAACAAAAAAATCTCGACTGAAAAGGTGAAGTATCTTAAGTCAATTTTGATGATTTTTCAGGAGAGCAAAGGAAAAAAACAAAAGCTGACTTCCAAAAAATTTTTCAAGTGTAGAATTTGTTGAACAAAGTACACATTTAGATGTCAAATTTTATGTTTTTTTTTTAATTTCTTTTAAAAAGATATTTTGAATATTTCGCACGTTATAAGGAAAACCATGACTTAAGATATTTTGCATTTTCTTTAAATTGTATTTTATATTACTTTCCAAAATCTTAAGTTGAGATAAGATATTTTTCCTTCTGTTTTCGAAGGACGTTTCCAGTTCTTATGTCCATTTAAGATGATTTGCGTGTCCAAAAGTGGAAAAAAAGAGATTTAAGATGATATGTTCTAGTTTTTATTTTTAAAACGTTTTGTGATGGCTTACTTGGCAAGTTTTCTTTTATTACCTACCTAATTAATCAATTTTGAAATGAAAACTTGCCAAGTAAACCCTCACAATTAAAGCTAGTAATCATTAAATAACAGATTTCTCTGATAATTTTGAGGTTCTATCATATTACTCTACTTAAGATATTTAATATTTAACATTAATAAACTTAGAACTTGGCGTACTTTTAGATCTTACTACTTTTCACGGCTGACTAGTTACGCAAAGGTTCTTGTATATAGAAGAACTTGGCTACTTTTTTAAATTTATGTTTTTGGTGTGATTTCACTACTTTTTGCAAAGATTTTTTTTTATCAGGAAAAGTGGTTGGAATAAACGCTCAATGAGAGCCTCACAAGGAAACGTAAATTTATAATGTATGCCTTTTGTAGTATGTACTACCAGTCCTACCACTCCACCAATTTTCATAAGTTAGAAGTGCTCCACAGAAGTGGTGGATGAAACGCAACTGCATGAACAATTTCATAATTTCAACTTTTTCTTTGTATACACCTGGAAACTGACCGCTATACCAAATTTTATAATCCTGCACCAATTGGAAGTACTGTCAATATATTTAATATTAATTGCGTGAAAATGGTTGTTTGGCACCCGCACTCGATATAAAATTTCAATTTTTACTTGCGATTGATTGTAGGTAATCAAGGCAAGTTATGTATAAACATTTTTCTTTCTAACAATCAAACATGACATTACGATCATATATAACACCAAAAAAGTGGGTCCCCTAATTCCGTCTGTCTGTCTGTCCTCGAGTCTGCAGCCTAATTGATTCGGTGGATTTGCCTCAAACTTGGTTATTGTTTTTTCGGTAATATGCCCACACGCTTATTCATTTTTTTAAGACAACAAATAACAGTAGCTCCCATACATTTTATTTTGTTCAAAAAAGACTCAAGCAATTTTTTATAAAAAAAAAAATTTAATCAATGAAGGAGGGTACCTTTTGATAATTTTTTTTTGGAAAAAATTTGTTATTTTTGGTACCTCTAGTAGAACCATTTGTTTTGTTTTGTTTTCGATTTTTTTACGCAGAAGCTCCTAGAAAGTTTAAACACTATTGTAAGCCAAAATTTATCAAAATAATTTTTTTTTTTGGAAAAACCAAAAGATTTTTTCGAAACTTCGTATTTGGTGGTTTTTTGACATTATCTTGAATAATAAAAACAACTATTTTTCTAAAATAAAAACAATGGTACCTCCCATACAAATGTTAAAAAACCTTTTAGAAAAAAATTTATTTATCGAAAACGGCTCAAACAATTTTTATAAAAAAATGTATCTGTTCTTAAATTAGTACAGTTCACTTTCAAGTATAAAACTATTTTTTTTGCGTACTTTTTAAGGGTACTTCCCATAAAACCACTTTTTATATTTTCAACTTTCTCAATATTGCATGAACCGATTAAAATAATTTTTTTTTATACAAATGCTCCCTAAAATTGTTAAAATTAAATAAAGCAGACAGAATTTTTTTTTTAAATTTGAATTTTATATGTATATTAATAATATCTTCAAAATGGCGTTTCATATTTTTTTTCTAAAAATGTTTTCAAAATTGTATACATAAAAAATTAATATAATAAAAAATCGCTCCAACGATTTTTGATTTTTTTTGATATATTCTTATTTATCCGTGAATTCAAATTGCATCTTTGTTTTCCCTCAAACTATTACGACTAAACAATATAAAAACATTTAATTATGTGTATTATCCATTTATTTCTACCTTATTATATTTGTGTGTACTAATTTACGTCACTGAATACTAATTACAATGTAGGGTAGGCTCTCATACATTTATATATACATATGTGTCTCTAAAAATCACATGAATCTTATGTATGCATATTATACCTATGTCAGAAGTGCTGCTTATAATTGGTATCAATTCTATGAAAATGGGCGGTTGCCAAGCCCCCGAATGTAAGATCAAAGATTTTAAAATGTTGTCTTTGCTGGTACTTAAGACCCTACCGCTGTACTAAATTTCATCATTCTACGATTAAATCGACGATCTAATCTCTTAACGTAGAACCTGATAGTTTTTTCCATTGTTTCATAATTTCTTCCTCCCCAAACTTGAGCAGCATGCATAAGTACCGACTCTATGACTGCTTTGAACACGAACGATTCTTAATGCTGTAAGCTATATGTTTATTCTTCATGCCAGATCTCCATGCAATATTTATAGAAATTTTGGCTTTTGTAAGCTTTGTTTTCAAATTTATTTCCATACTTATGATGCTTTTTAGTTTCCAGCTGAGGTAGGTAGTAGCGCCTATGGGTATGCCATGACGATGACGATTCATAGTATACTTCATATTTTCGTCGCCTCGTAGGTACTCGTACTTGGCGGTTAGCCTCGTAGACTATTGATGATAGGTAGTAGTTGGTTGATATTTGGTAGTTGGTGGAAAGTTTTGCAAAAGTTTTGAAAGTTTTATGGGAAACAACCGGTATATCATATTAAAATCAGAATCGACACGAGCTGACTTCTTGGGTAGCGTTCCTCTTAATCGTTTTTATCCATTTCAAAATAATTCAGCAAAAGACGTTGACTGTTTACTTTTGTTGATAAATTCCAAATTCAATTCCAAAAATGTGTATTTTTGTTTCGAAATGAGACTATCCAAACATATTTTCACGAAATTAGGTTTGGAACTAATTGAATACCCAACAAACTCAGCCATTTGAAATCATTTTAAAATGTGAAAACAAATCACTTAATTTTAGATTAAATTACTTTTTTTTTGTAATTTGGGAAATTACTTCATTTTGAGTGTAATAAAAATGTATAGTATAAAGAATTTGTTACTTGTAACTGGTTAAATTGTAGGCTCATAGATTACACTTATCCCAATTCCCTCCCAGTTATCTACGCCAAAGCAACGCACTACTATACTAGTAGATGATAGAAATCAGTTTTCAGAAATCTACTGAGCAACCTTTTAGTACTTCAAATTAAAAAATAAAAGTGGCTCCTGGGAACACTTGGACATAATAGAAAAGGATAAAGTATTTAAAAAGTCATGCCCTTGGGAATTTTTGGCATGACGTCACGAGTAATGAGTGCGATTTCAAGTAATCCCACAAAAAAACATAGCTTAGGTCAAATCTCACGACTTTAGAGGTCATGTTAAATAGCTTGTATTAAGATTATCAAATGCTCAACTCGTTCAACTCAACTCGAAAAATGTTCTTTGTTGTTTCATGCGAGTATATCATCTACTTTGGACAAAAAAAAAATCGCTACAAACAACCGGTCATATTAAAGCAACATGGTTGCCATGAACCACTAAAAACAAGTGCGTTTTTTGCAAACGGTTAGGCAATTTTTTTTTTAAACTTAAGGATAGGTACAGCGTTTTTGCTCAAAGGTCACCATAAAATTAATTTTTTGTTTCTTAAAAAAATCCTTCAAAATCAAAATCCCGTCGGGCGGGTAGTTCACATCCGTTCAATTTTAGCATTTTAGATATTTGAATATTAGATTTCCTTAAATCCTTAAGCATAAAATACATACATAAATGAAGCATATCCCACAATTTCTGCTTACATCGCAACCCTTGAAAAAACAAGACTATCGATAGAAGATGTGCTCGTAATTTTCAGTGAAATGTAAGTAAAAGTTTAAAATGCTACCTCAGAAAACAACAACTTCCGGGTATTTCAATTAATTTGCAAAGCTTCTAGCCTCTATACTTCTGAATTTTTATATCTAAAAAAACATGTATTCCTACCTAAGATAAGTAGATAAGTCCACAGGTCAAAAGAATAATTTTATCCGCTGAGATGGGTCAATAAACCTGTAGTCTTATGACCTTTACCCTTCGTTAAATTCCAATATTCCCTTCTTTTTTGCAAGACATCTTCCAACTTAACCTTTTATGTCGGACTTATATTATTATATATACTAGTACTAAGGTATTTCAAATATATTTAAAAAAAAAAAACTTCCAAATAAGATTGAACAACCTTATCTAATATGCATACCCACAACCTCTTAACCAGAACCCCATTAAACATTTTCATTCTGAAATATTTAAAACTAATTTACAGATGTCTACTTTGCAATCATCAATCATCATCTTTCTTTCCGACAACTTGAAAGTTCCCTCAAAAATATAAACACAAATTTATTACTTATTTGCATGCTTTGTTGATGATGCTCTATTCGTTTATAGATGCTTACCTTCGGAAAATCATTTTCCAGCAAGTCAAACAGAAACAAAACCGTTCTATCACACTTAATTTAAAAAAAAAACATCCCATTCCCTGTCACTGAAAATAAAAACAAAAAACTCCAACAGAAATAAATGTGTAACAGGTTAGACCTATAAGCTTCGATACCCTTCACCACACCACCCAACTCCCAAAAAAAAAAAAACATCCTCTGTCTAAAGGTTGCTTTTAAAAGCCACAAAATGTCACCCAAAATCAAACAAACAAACGACCAAATTGTCGTATCTATAGAGTATATGGCAAATAAAAGTATAATGTATAGTTGTTGTTGTCTGGAACTTGGCCAAAAACCGGAACTCAACCACACAAACGGAAACTTTCGAGTTTCGTTTGACGTAAACGGTAGACGCCATTATCGAAGACAACGTTGATGTTGACAATGACGATGATGAACGTTTCAACTAAATTATGAACAAGCCAAGAAGCCTACCCAGAAGTGGATTATTTTAATATGTCAAGGGTTAGCAGTCCATGTCCTAACTGAAAAAGAATATTTGCATTATATGGTTACTCGACCTCAAGCATCAGAGTTAAGCAACCACAAAGTAAGCACATCAACACTGTAAACTAAAACACTTAAATGGAAAATGTATTTCAAGATTTTCGTATAAATTTTGCATCCCATAGATGGCACTTAATATGCTCTTTGAAGTTGTCTGTAGGTACAGGTACTTACAACAACTACAACTTAATTAATATTCATAAATAAATTTTATGAAATTATATTCACAGCTTACATAGAATACATAAAACAGTTTTCGTAAAAGA
Organism: Philhelius pedissequus; assembly: GCA_910595825.1. Classification (NCBI taxonomy): domain Eukaryota; kingdom Metazoa; phylum Arthropoda; class Insecta; order Diptera; family Syrphidae; genus Philhelius; species Philhelius pedissequus. The sequence continues at coordinate 70,131,826 of OU343160.1, read as the reverse complement.
GGACTCTTTAGAAAGCGGCTTTTGCAATTTTATAGACTAAACTTAACTAAAATGTCTTAGCTAAAGAAGTAAAATGTGCGCTAGCTAGTATGTTGCATCACATCCTAAAAGATGAATATAATATGTATATTAAAAAAATGGTACAGTTATGTAAAATTAATTGTTTTATTTTTACTTTACTAAAATGAAGAGCATACCTGCAAGCAATAGTACACAGATTTTATTTTATCAAAATCGTTATAGCAGTTTTTTTTTTTAGTCTAGTCTTCGAGATGATTAAGTTTTATGGCCGGTACCGTTATTTGTAGGGCTAGAAGCATACTTAATCAAATTAGTGTGTGTACTTATAAACACTTGCTTTTTATTTTTCAGGACATACCACTTATAACTCAAAACCGTTTTAGTAATCAAACATCAAGTGCTTATGTCGTTTTTATTTGGCAATCCAGAATCCTTCAGGACTCTTCTGAAAGCGTTCACTTGGGAAAAAATGACAGTTCTAATTCTGAAAAGAAGAGAATTTTGCTTCTGGATTTGAACCAGAAGCACTCACACATTCATATATTTGAACGTCAAACTCGATTGTTGCCATTTTTTGTATCATAATTGTGCAACTAACATTTTTTTTTTTTGAATTTGAATACTCTCAAGTACACAATTATTTTTACACATACAATCTCATTAAAATTCAGAATCGTCAGAATCATATTAAATTGTTCAGTTGGGATCCCGGATCGGAGAAGAATTCCGGATTGCCAAATAAAAACGCCATTAGTTTTGAAATGACAGAATTTTGTATATAACACTTCCGAGAGTTTGTAAGATTTTCTTTAGAAATTTTTGTAATTGTTATAAACATCATACGACTATTTAGTTTATTTTGTTAATTGGTCTACTTTGACAAAAAAAGTATGTGTACTACTTTAGATACGTTCTACATTTTGGCCAACAAATTTGCTTACATATTTTGTCATTAACGGTATTGATTTTCGACATTTTCATAAACGCCTCAACTGATTTCGATTTCGATATTCTTATACAGAAGTTCCTTCAAATTCGTAATAATACTGCATTTCAAAATTTTCAAAAAATAGTTTGTTTTTGGATTTTTGAAAAAAAAGAAAACTTTTCAAAATTTTCGAAAAATAGTTTGTTTTTGGATTTTTGAAAAAAAAAATATTTTTTTTTTTTGAAAATTCAATATTTCGAAAACGGGTGACTATTTATTCTGAATTTTTTTTGTAAATTTATATTATTCAATATTTAAAAAAAAAATTGAAAAAATTTAAGAATTTTTATGTAGAAAAAATTAAGTGAAAAATTACTTTAAAAATATAAATATTTAGCCGTTGCTATTAAGAATCTTTTGCATATAATGTGATCGAACATATGAGCAAGTACGTGCGATCCAGTAGTGCATTTTATTTGATATTGGAGGGGGAGTGTGCCTCCTCCCGTTTTCATTTTCAATTTCATAAGAAAAGTACTAACAATTAAAAAAAAATATTAAAAAATAACGGTAATAAATACAAATAAGAGTTATAACTTTTTTAAAGCCAATAATTTATTGTATTAGTTAATTCTTAAATTAAGCGAAATCTATGCTTAGTTACCTTGAAGACGTTTATCTTAATAATAATTTCTTTTTAAACCAATAAATACCAAATACTAAATACTATGCATAGTTTTTGAAAAAAAAACGGGTTTTAAAATCAAACTTTAGAAAGAAAACGTTAAAATAGGTTTAAAGTGTAATTTTTCAAAACTGTTCAATTATATAATCCTTTTATGTCTTTTAGTTTTTGAAAAAATTGAAAATTACTATAACTATTTTTTTCATGAAAATTTTTTTTTTGTGTATGTACGGTGATCTCACTTTGAGGGGAGAGTACGATAACAACGGTGCTGCAAAATAATAACGTATTTTTGTTTAAGGCGGGAGGGGCAAATTTCTGAAAAAATGACTTAGAATTAAAAAAAAATAATATTTAAGAACAATATTTTGCTTACTTGTTGAAGCCTTTTATCTTAAAAAATATTATATAGCTATATATGAATATTATATATGAGTACATTAATTATGCATATAAAATTTGTATGGCTTACTTTATTTTCATGAAATTCTGTAGGCCCACGTACAAAATATTTGCCTTATATTTCCTTCCTTTCACTTGTATTTTGATAATATCTTGGATTCATATCAAAACAGCGAATTCTTAATTTTCTCGACATCGCGATATTTCATATGAAATTATTCGAATTATTTTCATTCATCATTCGAAATGATGTCTCATTTCACATATATGGGACTTTTCAATTAATACTTTACTACTACTACTCTACGAAATTCAATTCAGGAGGCCCGAGCAAAAGCCAAAATGTATTATAATGTGTGACTGTGTATTGTATGTACGTGTAAATATAGACTCGAATTAGAATTAAATACTTTTTATGTATCTGTTGTTGTAGCACTCATCATTCGAATGAATTTGTAAAGTACTCGTACTAGATAATTGTAATACGATTCTATATACTACTGAAATTACTCAGCCAAGTAGAAGACTTAGCATTATATACAAATCCAATTAAATATAATGCTAAGTCTTCTCATTGGCTGAGTAATTTCAGTAGTATATAGAATTGTATTATAAAAAAAACACCTTCTTATTAACTATGTCTGGCCAAAAACAAAATCTTCCAATTTTAATGATTAAAATTTTATTCTTGTTGGTTATAACGGGTGATTTTTTTGATACTTGGTTTTTGACGTTTATATTTTTGACAGATCACACATGACAAATTCCACGAACATTTGACATTTCGATTCAGTATTGTTTGCCATTTCATCATGAATAGACTTACGCCTGAACAACGTTTGCAAATTATTGAAATTTATTATCAAAATTCGTGCTCTGTGAAAAATGTGTTTCGCAAGCTACGTCCGCAAAATTGTCTTCAGCGACGAGGCTCATTTTTGGCTAAATGGATACGTGAATAAGCAGAATTGCCGTATTTGGAGTGAAGAGCAGCCAGAGGCAATTCAGCAGCTACCAATGCATCCCGAAAAATGCACTGTTTGGTGCGGTTTATGGGCAGGCGGCATCATTGGGCCGTACTTCTTCAAGGACGATGAAGGCCGCAGGGTTACGGTCAATGGAGAAAGGTACCGTTCGATGACAACAGATTTTTTTTTGCCGAAAATGCAAGAATTGAACTCGGTCGACATGTGGTTCCAACAGGACGGTGCCACATGCCACACTGCACGCGAGAAATCATGCATCAATTGAGAGGCGAATTTGGTGAGCAGTTGATCTCACGTTTTGGCGCAGTCAATTGGCCACCAAGATCATGTGATTTGACCCCGTTAGACTATTTTTTTGTGGGGCTATGTTAAGTCTATTGTCTATGGGGACAAGCCAAACACGATTGCTGCCTTGGAAGCCAACATTGAACGCGTCATTGGTGAGATTCCGGCCGAAATGTGTGAAAAAGTTTGCCAAAATTGGACCTTCAGAATGGACCACCTGAAGCGTAGCCGCGGACAACATTTAAGTGAAATTATTTTTAAAAAGTAAATGGCAGAAATTGATTTATCGATCCAAATAAAAATTTCATTCACTTTTTACAAGTTTCTGTGTTTTTTTGAATTTTCAAAAACCAAGCTCTTAAAAAATCACCGTTTATTTCACATTGTTTTTTTGTCAAAAAAATCATGTAAGTTGAAATGAACTTAACAAAAATTGCGTATTGGTAAGGCGCTCACTAACCACGACGAGAAATTACGTGGCCAAGAAATGTCTCTTGCAATAAAGCCATATTCGCTCGAGTTGTGTGGCATATGGCACCGTCTTGTTGAAACCTCATATTCTGCAAGGCGTATTCTTCAATAGCTGCCAAAAAAAGTCGGTTATCATATGACGATAACGCCCCGAATTGACGGTGACAGTCGTTACATCGTCGTTTTCGAAGAAGTAAGGTCCAATCACACCTCCGGATCAAAGAGCGCCCCATATAGTGACTTTTTGTGGAGGTAATGGCCTCTCTTCAATTACTTAAGGATTCTCAGAACCCAAAATACGACAATTTTGTTTATTAACATACCCACCGAGTGAGAGATGTGCTTCGTCGCTGAAGAAAATTTTGTTCGAAAAATCGCCGTCCACAACCTGTTGTTCAAGCACCCATTCGACGTATCTACGACGTTGTGAATGGTCAGCTGGCTTCAGTTGTGGTGTGAGCTGGACTTTATATGGATGTAGGTGTAAGTCCAAATGCAAAATACGCCATAATGTGCCGTAAGACAGTCCTAGTTCCTGAGAACGACGAGGAGTCGACACATTCGGGTCCTCGGCAACACTTTCACTTACAGCAGCGATATTTTCAGTGGTGCGAGCGAAACGATGATGCACAGGCCTTACAATATCTGTAACCAATCCGGTCTCTTCAATTTTCTTCAAAATTTTGCCAATTGCTGGCGTAGTTGGACGATTATGTAAACCATAATCTCCTCTTAAAGCACGATATGTGGCTGTGGCAGAATCACCATTTTTGTAGTAGGTTTTAACAATTTTTATGCGTTGTGCGAAAGTTAAGCGATTTATTTTCTTAAATGTCAGACTTTCAACTGAAAAAAAAAATTGGTTTAACAACTTAGTTTGACAGATGTCGAATTCCAGCCCTATACTTTTGAAACCGCGAAATAAACACCGCTAGACTTTTTTTTTGTGGGGCGCGCAAAAGACCGTGTTTATGCAGATAAATCTTTAACTCTTGAGCACTTGAAAGCCAGCATTCGTCAAGTAATGGCTGAGATACCGCCCAATATGTCTCAAAAAGTGGTCGAAAATTACCTCAAAAGAATCGATGCTTGCAACAATTCGCGTGGTGGTCATTTAAATGATGTAGTGTTTAACACATAATGTCAACGTTCAAGCTTTATAATAAAAAAGAAATATCAGAGAAAAAAAAATATTTTATATATGTTTTGTTTACGTTTACTTTTAAAACCGCAAATTGGATAACCCGTTATTAGGTATCTATTGGCATGTGAACATTTTTCATTTCCGTGAACTTTCTAAATTTAAATAAAAAATGGATCTCTTCCATTTTTTTACACTTTCATAATTTGAATGATCATTCGATTATTTTGATCAATAGATATAGAATACTAATATCTCAATTATTGAAATCGATCGAGTATACCCATCACTAGAAGAAATTCAAAAATCAACTGAGCTTCAGAATTTCAATTCTTTTTTAAATATACATATATGTTTGTACATTAAAGATTTTTATACAAAAAAAATAAAAATTACTACTGAGAATAGGCAAAGCATTTTATACGAGTTTCAATGTGTAATGTGCGTTGTCAATTTGATTTTCTTTTTCAAGAATGCAAAAGTCCCTACATTTTTTCAGAATTTCGAAAAAAAAAAATAACTTTAAATGGTCTTATAAGGATTAACCATCATAGTCCTTGTTAGCCTTGGTACTGTAAGAGGACACCTTGTAAAAATTGTAAAATTCGCAGTTAAATAATAAACTCATAATTTCGCATTAACCCATTATTTATATTCTTCAATTTCATTTCTAACTGACTTATATTTTTCAGAACTCATTTTACAGTTATGTTGAGTTTAATGCGACCCGAGGACTCCAAGAAAACACATCGGTATCGGTTAAATAAACAGTTTTCCGAGAATCACCAATATGTATTTAAATCTCATTATCGTGAAACGTGAAAATCCATTCTCTTTCAATGCCCCTCACTCGATAAACCTATAGACATTTCAAACAGGTTGTTTGATTCTAAAAACAGAAAAAAAATCCTGCAATAAATCTACACCACACGTGACACGACAGAAATAATTTCACAAAGCAAAGGACACGTCGTCGTTGTCGCTCTTGAAATTCCATTGTAGGTAAGTACCATGAACCAAATTTTAAGTTTGAGTCGATAAGAATTCAATAAAATGTCTTGTGATTGTGAGTTTGCTTGACACCAGCACTCTACCCCCACATAATGCCATTGAACCCATACACTGACATTGGTCTTTTACTTAAAATTGAAGATACCATGTGTAAGGATTCAGGTGAGTGTATATACATAAAAAAATAAACCTTGTTTTTATCCTTGTGTTATTTTATTCCTATTTCCTTTTTTTTTATTGTTGTTCCATCCGATTGAAAGGACCCTTACAGCACAAAGACATGACATGAAATTGGAAATAAGCCAAAAGCCTAGATACGAGTATACCTTCCTACTGTTTTCTTCTTTTTTTTTTGCACCAAATCAACGAAATTAGGTAAACGGAACTTCTTTAACATTTCACAATGTAAGAAGTGTAGGATCTTTAAATGGATTCTGATGGACAACGAATGGGAGCAGCAGAACACACCAGAAGACGATTGGTTTTTCAAGAAAGAAAAAAATTCTTCTTACAAAGTCTGACTCTCGGACGGGACGAATATCGATTTAGAAAAACTGAACAATTTGGATGAATGTGTGATGATGTTTCATTTTGCCATACAACATTCATTATACAATAGAGAGTCAAGTCGTCTCTCAGGACAAACAAAAAAAAAACTCTTGAAATTCAATTTAAACTTTTTCGAATGATTTAACTTTAATTGAATATTCTAGGAGTTTTTCTTCATTGGATATAGGTTGCCTTGAAGTTCGTTTATTTGAGGGGGTTAATATTTGGCATAGGTAGGTTCTTGGAGTGCTGATGCTTTTGGCTTTGTTGCCAAATGTACTCACTGCAATTGATATAAAACTAATAAATTTACAGTTCAATTGTAAGGCATGCGGAATGGAATTAAATTGAAATGTACATAAGTTGAATAAATAGTGTTTTGCAATATAAGAATGACGGAACCAATGACTATAGTAGTTGAATATACATTGTTGAAAATTTTTAGCCACATTCTAAGGGTATGATTCTTCAATATTCACAGAGCAATATCTGGGCATATTGTGCTATTTTGTGTTGGATTCATTAGTCAAAAGTATGGTAAATTGGGATTAATTGTTTGGTCGGAGTTATACAGGTTGAAGTAATCTGGCCTAAGGCGAGATCCGTAGGCAACATCTGGCTAAAATGTTGTTGATGGTTGAATTAGTTTTTCCCAGTCGTACGAAAAATTTACGATTAGTGTGGAATTTGTAGACGATAAAATAAGGAGCTTGGGCCTGGGAAGAGACTTCAACTAGGAATCCAACCCTTCCTTCCAAACGGAGTCGAAAAATTGGAATGGGAGGCTTTAAACAAAAATATTCCCACAGAAGAACATAGTGAGCTAGGCTTTTTAGTATCAGCATTTCCAGAAGCTTGATGACATACCTTAACTTTTTACACAAATTGCTTTTTACACATTGTTGCGTGAGGGCAGAAATACTGCTATTATTATTTGCTTGGAAAATGCTGTTGTATGTATAAAATTATTAAGAATAATGACGAAAGTTGAGATTTTGTCTGATCCGCGTGATATTTTGAAATCTCCGCGTTGGATAGAATAGTTAAGAGCTAACGTCTATCATTGTCAATCGTGCAGACTGTTCGATTTTCTTAAAGTTGGAAGATTTTGAGATGTCATTCTCAAGATTTTATTGCATACATTTGTGAAAAAGCCACAAGTCTTGAAACTGTTTTCAAGGAAGTCCGTTTTTCCATATCCGCAGATAGCACTATGTCATAATGTTGCAGTTGGCCAAGTTTAAGAGCTTTTTTTCGACCAATTGCTGTATTCTGAAAAAATATTATTCAAATTTCAAAAGTTTTGGTTTAAGTTTCAAAACAAAGAAGTATCAGTCGATTTAGATGAGGTTACAACCAAATGTTTTCGAGGACGCCTGGAAGATCAACTTGACATTGACTTAGGCGAATTCAAATCCTTTATTGAAGTAGAAATGCTTATAATCTTTGGCCAAATCATGGACGCTCTAACAGAAATGTTTGAACACATTTACCTTGGAACCGAATGGAATATTCAGTCAACTATGAAAGATGTTAGGACCAATCATTGCCATCATCTCTTGTAGCGCAGCACTGAAGTGATCACGCCGCAAGTACTGATGTACTAATGTATATTTTATACATACATAAGTATCCCATATACCCTATTTAAATGTGTAGCATTGATTTGTTTACTCAATATTATATTAAATAAACAAATGATTAATTATTATTACATTTTATAATTTTGTGTTTAATAAATTAAATTTCCAAAAAAATGCACTATGTTATCGGACGGAGTTGAGTCCTTCAAACAAACAGTCTCCCATCTGAAAATATTGAAGCAATTCTGCTTATTGATCCTAGGAGTTGGTGGTAGTTGTTGATGCCCAAGTATCTGCTAGTGCTGTGGTACATCTCAAGGACAACTTGCAACAGTCGCTGCTTGCGGAAATTCGTCCACTTAGCCTTGCTACCCCCGTTTTCGTTGGCTAAATTCATAGGAATTAATTGTTGCACCTGCGTCTGAATTTCAAATGGAGCACGGCAATGCTGGAAATGCAAATATGGGCGCATATATTGCAAGGGATTGGGTGAATAAGGAATTTCCTGTTTGATTGTACGGTAAGAATAGCCTTATCACATAAGATGGATGTTGTGTGGTGCTTGATTCTGAAGATGTTGAACATTAACGTTTTTTTAACTCGGCCCGAATCCTGCAAATAGATAGAAACATAAATTATATCTTAAATGTTTGAATTTGATAATTTATATGACGAAACTTACATCATAAACTACCTTTGCTTTTTAGTGTAATTTCATTTGCTGCAAAACTCTAGAAATATCACCTCTTGGACACAGATGAGAAATATCAGGATGGGAAACACACTCCAAAACTCATTTGCTTACATTGTTGTATTTCAATCCATGAATAGATGTGAAAGCCAACAGAAAATGTGGTGTTGTCCAGATGCAAAAATATCAGTTCTAACTTACACAGATGCAAAATATCAGTTTCATAACGGTATTGGCTTGTAGGAAAACCAAAATAGCTACCGAAATTTCACATCTTGGTATAGCTTATCTGTGATCTTGGACTTGGACAGGAAACAGAAAAATAACAATCTGTCAAAATTTAGCTTGCGGATTAATGTGCCGGACATTAATTGCCTGCGCTAAATTCTGACAGATAGTGGGGGTACAGTAGAAACCAAACATTTTATTTTTTAGCTGGAGCTACATACCTCTCCGCTAAAATGCTTGGCTAAATTTTGGAGAAAATTTTGTATGGGAGCGAAATTTTAGCTCGAACTGCGTACTATACTTTAGATGCGAAAGTTATTGTTTACATTGTCGACATATTGTCTACTTTGTCGACATATTGTCTACATTGTCTACATTGTCGACCGATTGTCTACGTTGAAATGTAGACAATTTAAGTCGGCACGTAGAGGAACAACACTGCTTATTATTATTATATGTTGGTTTAATTTATAGAAAATGTTATCTTAAATCTCTAAAAATAGCATATTCTTACCAAATTGCTATTGCTACTTTAATAAATTAAAAAAAATAAATGTTTTTGTATAACACTGCACTGCGAAAATCCAGAGAAGAGTAAGTAGGAGTTATGCATACCTGTCGTTGAAATAGAAATCGCTCTTTTTTCATTGTTTGCATCCGCAATCCCTCCCCCTCCTGAAAAGTTGATTTTACGCCTTTTGGATGACATTTACCAAAAAATGTATTATCAAAACGTCAAAATATAGTATAGTTGCGTGCTCGCCTGTCAACCTCGTGGTTGCGGGTTCGATTCCTGCCGTTGTCTATGTCTTCTTATATTCCATTAAAAACCAATTCTAAAAATTGTCATAAAATAAGTCGCTGGTTTGCTCATTACATGCTGTTTAGGCATAACACTAACAACATGTGATTCAGTAAACTAGCATACCCATAAAATATGACAACGAAATAAATAAAAATAATGCGAATTATAAGGGACATACATAAATAAGACACGATAATTCTCTCTGCATTAGTTCAGCCGCCATCCCTGGAGATAAATCTGAGACATCAACCAGCTCTAGTCTCAGAACATCACGCCACACATCTTTCCTAGCCTTCTTTTTCTTCTTCCACCGGATGCCGCGCTGTGTTAAGAAAAACATATAAAGGGTATTCATAATCCCTTGAGCGGCCGCAAAATTATAAAAAAAAAAAAAAAGTTGCCTACCTGCTGAGCCATGAACTATCAACAGTGTTGTTCCTCTACGTGTCGACCTTAATTGTCTGCATTTCAATGTAGACAATGTGTTGACAATATAAACAATAACTTTGATATCTTAAATCTCACAAATAAAAAATTTCAGTCTTTCCTGCAACGATTTTAATATTTTCCATAAAAAAATAAGTTCAAGCCATGTCATTCAACTATTTTATCAGAGGAAAACTAATAGGGCAAAATTTTAAACATTAAAACCCTAATCTAAATGAGTTTTAAAATGGAAGTCGACTCTAAAATGAGTTTTTAAAATGATATACTTCAACGTTAAAGTGGTCGGCTAAAATTAAACAGAGCAAAACACTTCCTTATCTTTCATAAACTAAACCTTTTTCAGTTTACGATTGACATTTCATAACAAAAAGTCAACAAAAGTGTTTTCTGAAGAAGAAGAAGATTATAATATTTTTCAAGATTTTGAGCTTTTTAGAAAGCCAAAAATTTCGAGCAAACCCGTTCGAAGAACTTGATGACCTTGAATTTTATTTATGATACCGATTTAAAAAACGATCTATTTTTAATTGAAAAATGTATATGTACGTGAAAGCTGATTGGTTAAACAGCCAATTCCAATTGGTGAACAATTTGTTTCTTTATCTAAAACGAAATATGAAAATCTTTTTCTGAAATTTAAAAATCTTACCTGAGCTTATGTAAATGTATGAATATATTTTTAGTGTTCTTGTGCGTAAGTCTAATTTTCGTTCTGTTCCATAACTCTATCTTACAAAATAAGGTGTGCTCATTATAAGTTTGATTAATATAACCCTAAAGATCTACTTTAATTAGATTGAAACAAAGTTACACAAAGGCTGGCGACTAGACGATTGCTTTAACTAGAGTTGCGGGCGTATTCTCTAAATCAGAATTGTTTAAAATTTTGCGCCAATATTTTTGCAAAAATGATTGAAATCGGACCAAAAAAATAAACACAACTCCAAATTCTGTGAGAAATTGTCAGTTAACGATAATTACTGAACCAAATTTGCAATGTTTACTGAAAGTTTTTAATTTTATTACTAAATTCCTCAAATTTAAGAGTTTTTGAAGTGAGAACTTCTATAGGCACGGTGTGCATTTTTCGGTACGGGTAAAAAGTATAGATTCATAAGATGATAAAATCGACATGATAATGATGAAATATCGATGTTAAAAGAGAAAACACAGATCTATCATTCAAAACATCGATATCAATATGGTTTAATTGAGAAGAGGTCGATGCTTCTTTCACTGCCTAAGTGCCTACTGATCAGGTGATCTCTTTCAAACAATGAGAAAATAAACAGCAAAATTACGACAAAGCATAGAAAATAAGCATGTATAGCTTGAACCAAATTACTTTGCCAACGTATCGCGAGTCGGTTGCGCAGAGAGAGGATTCAACAGAACAAAAGTGGTGCGCAAGAGATTATGAGTGCAATGCCAGAGATGTAATACATACTATTTTGAAAACTGCACAATAAATCACGATCATATCTCATGTAAATAAAGTCCATCTCTGGAAGGTGATTGTGTGTATGAATATCTTTTAAAATTACGGATGCCCGGTGTGGTTGAACGTTGCCCCATCTCAAATGGAAAGGATTCGGGTGTTTGAGAGGCAATGTCTTAGACGTTGCCTTGGATTACACAGAACACCAGAGTCGGAGTACACAAGATATTATTCCAACCAGGTTCTATATAACGGAGCCAACATAAACAGAATAGATAATTTTTTGTTTAAGCTGATTCGGGGTCACGTTGCAAGAGCGATGTCATCAACTAACAGCTTAATTTTTGGGGCTTATTATTAAGTGGCTACATCCCTCCCGAGGCATTCCTCTATTAAGACAGTCGAGGGCTGATACAGGATAGAATGGCGGTTCCGCTTATATACCACGGCAGCCGTAAGACTGTAGATAGGTGACTCCTGTATGGTGAAGACGTCATCGCTCAAGGTGGAGAGGAGCGCCTTCGGTTTAGTAGGACTGTGTCCGATCGGAACCGAAGGGATAGGGCGAAACAGGAGAACCAGTTCTGGTGGCTCTCTGAACAGCGTCATAATATTTAAAGTCGATGAAGATAGTATATCTTGGCCGACTTAAATAGATTTAGGGCAATTAGGTATAGGGAACAGTCGGGGGGGCACCAAAAAAAAAATTAAAAATATATATGTATGCGGGGGCATACGTGCATGTATCTGCGTGTCTGTACATGTAACGGGTGATTTTTTTGCTACTTGGTTTTTGACGTTTATATTTTTGACAGATCACACATGACAAATTCCACGAACATTTGACATTTCGATTCAGTATTGTTTGCCATTTCATCATGAATAGACTTACGCCTGAACAACGTTTGCAAATTATTGAAATTTATTATCAAAATTCGTGCTCTGTGAAAAATGTGTTTCGCAAGCTACGTCCGTTTTATGGTCGTCATAATCGACCCACCGAGCAGGCTATTCAGCGCATTGTAACCAAATTTCGCACCAGTTTCACTTTATTGGACATTAATCCACCAAATCGTATCCGTAGAGTGCGTACCGAAGAGAATATTGCTGCTGCATCCGCCAGTGTTGCTGAAGATCGCGATATGTCCATTCGGCGCCGATCGCAGCAATTGGGTTTGTGTTATTCGACCACCTGGAAGATTTTACGCAAAGATCTTGGTTTAAAGCCATACAAAATACAGCTGGTGCAAGAATTGAAGCCAGGCGACCTACCACAACGTAGAATTTTCGGTGAATGGGCCTTAGAAAAGTTGAATGAGGATCCGTTTTTTTATCGCAAAATTGTCTTCAGCGACGAGGCTCATTTTTAGCTAAATGGATACGTGAATAAGCAGAATTGCCGTATTTGGAGTGAAGAGCAGCCAGAGGCAATTCAGCAGCTACCAATGCATCCCGAAAAATGCACTGTTTGGTGCGGTTTATGGGCAGGCGGCATCATTGGGCCGTACTTCTTCAAGGACGATGAAGCCGCAGGGTTACGGTCAATGGAGAAAGGTACCGTTCGATGATAACAGATTTTTTTTGCCGAAAATGCAAGAATTGAACTAGGTCGACATGTGGTTCCAACAGGACGGTGCCACATGCCACACTGCACGCGAAACCATGCATCAATTGAGAGGCGAATTTGGTGAGCAGTTGATCTCACGTGATCATGTGATTTGACCCCGTTAGACTATTTTTTGTGGGGCTATGTTAAGTCTATTGTCTATGGGGACAAGCCAAACACTATTGCTGCCTTGGAAGCCAACATTGAACGCGTCATTGGTGAGATTCCGGCCGAAATGTGTTAAAACGTTTGCCAAAATTGGACTGGGCAACATTTAAGTGAAATTATTTTTAAAAAGTAAATGGCAGAAATCGATTTATCGATCCAAATAAAAATTTCATTCACTTTTTACAAGTTTCTGTGTTTTTTTGAATTTTCAAAAACCAGGCTCTTAAAAAATCACCGTTTATATGCGTACGTATATGTATGTGCGAATGTACGTGTATGGGTGGGTTGCATGTTGGTGTGTGTCTGCATGCATATAAAAAATAAACAAAAAAAAAATATTTAAAAAACGAAAAAAAAAATGCTGCTGTGGCTGTTCTAGTTTTTAAGTAGTTTTAAGTATTATTAGGTATTTTAAGTAGTTTAAGTTATTTTTAGTTAGTATTAGTTAGTTTTATTTAGTTTTAATTATTTTTAATCTATATTTAGGTTTAGTTTATAAGTAAAAAAAAAAAAATGAGATAAGATACCAAGTTTTTTTTTGTAAAAGTTTCCTTGGAAAAATAAAATAAAATAATTAGATTTAATTAAAATAGTTTTTAGGTCGAAAGACATTAGTTCTAAGAGTTATAATTTAATTTAGAGCGCCCATAAAGGGCCAGTAAATTAGTTGTAAGTTATTGATAAGTAGGCTAGTTTTAAACATTTTTGTCTAGCTTTAAGATAGTTATAAGTGAATATGAAATAAAAATGAATTTACAAAAAAAAAAAAAAATCTTTTAAAATTAATGAGATGAGCAAATAAATTTGAAAAGAGATGCGCAGTTGAATTGATTCAAGCTATTATATCAAAAGCGCCTAGATAAGTATGACGTATTTATATAAAGTGTTGTTTATATGCATGTATAATTATCCGATTCCGTATAGTTAAATGTGCGCATAAGTATTGTGCATTTTTTGATGTTTTGATTAAATTATTTACAATTATCGATTTAAGAATTAATGTATTAATGTATAAAATGATATAATTTTCTCATATTGGAAAAAGAATAAAATAAAAAAAAGCATGTTTTATAAAATATATTTCTTATAATAATATTTCCGTCCGAAATTATTTTTTTTTTTTTTTTTTTTTTAATTAGAAAGTCGGTAGTACATAAAGAATTAAATTCTTTTAATTTGTACTTAAACATTATATTAAATAATTTTGATTAGATATATTTAAAAGAAATTTACACAATGTAGGTATATACAGCTATAATTATTATGAGAGAATATTATTTCAATTAAATAAGTTATTCCTTTGATTACTTTTAACATATGATAACAGTAATTTTTTTAACTTTATGCTTGAAATTACTAAGGGAATTGACAATGGTAGAGAATTCCACAATCTTATAGCGTGAACAAAGAAAAGTCGTTGGCTATTTAAATATTTAAAGCGAGGAAGAATTATATTTTGCGTTCGAATAGAGTTTGCGAAGATTATTTTCTCAAACAGGTATGATGGTTGGTGACTTTGAATAATTTTGTGAAGGAAAATGCAATTTCGTATGTTAATGTGTTGTCTAAGAGTACATCCAGTTATAGCGGATTTTCCAATAAGAGGTGTTATTTTGAAAAGCCCGCTATTTCGGTAGCTGTCACCTTTGAAGCTGTCATTTTTTGACATTTGACAAGTAGAAACTACGCTATTAATAAAAATGGAACGATACACGCTTCAACAACGCATTGAAATTATTAAAATTCACTATAAAAATGGTGAAAATTTGGCAGAGACGGTTCGTAAAACTAAAACATTTTTGGGTCGTCGTGAAGCACCTTGTCGGACCGCAATACAGAAATTGGTGGACAAATTCGAGCTGTTGGGACAAGTTAGTGATGTGAAGAATAAAACCCGTGCACGTCGCTCAAGAACAACTGAGAATATTGCTGTTGTAGCCCAAAGTGTTGAAGAAAACCCAGGTTTGTCCATTCCTCGTCGTTCTTTGGAATTAGGCATTCCACAAACGTCATTACACCGTATTTTGCATAAAGACTTGGGTCTTAAGGCTTATAAAGTTCAGTTAACACAAGAACTCAAGCCGGCTGATCATCAACAACGTCGTGTCTTTGCTGATTGGGTCCTTGAAATGCATGAAAATGAACCGGAATTTCATCGAAAAATCATCTTGACTGATGAGGCCCATTTCCACCTCGGATGCTACGTCAACAAGCAAAACTGTCGCATCTGGGGCTCGGAAAACCCAAGAGTTATTGTTGAAAAGCCTCTCCATCCCCAACGCGTGACTGTTTGGTACAGTTTATGGTCCCGCGGGGTCATTGGACCTTACTTTTTCGAAAATGAGGCTGGAGCAACAGTTACGGTCAATGGATTGCGCTATCGAGAGATGATTAATGATTTTTTATGGCCTGAATTGGATGGTATTGATCTGGACAACGTTTACTTTCAACAAGACGGCGCTACGTGCCACACAAGCAATGAAACCATCGATCTTTTACGGGAAAAGTTTCCGGACCGTGTTATCTCTCGAAGAGGTGATCACAATTGGCCACCGAGATCTTGTGATTTAACACCTTGCGACTTCTTCCTTTGGGGCCACGTGAAAGATAAGGTCTACGCCAACAGCCCAGCGTCGATTCAAGACCTCAAAGATGAAATTCGTGAGGCTATCGAGGACATAGGGCAGCCACTTTGCGATTTGGTTATGGAAAATTTCATAAAAAGAATATGGTCCTGTAAGCGTGGTCTTGGCGGCCATTTGGCTGATGTTGTGTACCATTATTAACGGCATACCTTCCTCTTTATAATGAAATAAACATCCGATCATTTATCTCCAAAAATGCCATTTTTCTTTGAATATCAAAATAACACCTCTTATTGGAAAACCAAATATTAGAAGAGAATCTCGAAATGTGGTCAAATTTACGAAGTCCATATATAAAACGTATTGTAGAATTAAATGCTAGTTTCAACTATCGGAAAGAAGATATATCAGGATTACAATAAACAACTGAAAAGTAATTAATAAATGGAATAAAAAGAGCTCTCACCAGTTGTAATTTAGTAAAGACCGGAACAACGTTAGAAGAAATATAAAGCTGACGCAGTCCACCAAAGATTCGTTTAACAACCATGTTAATATGACTTTCGCAGGAGAGTTTACGATTAAAAATAATTCCAAGGTTGCTTACCTCTTCTACATATGGTACGGTATTAGTATTTAAAAAAAGGGCTGGAATACTAGATGTATCAATTAGATTCTTAGAAATTATTATCCCCTCCCTTGGATTTGAGCGGATTCAATTTTAGTTTATTAATACAAGCCCAATGATATATTCGCTCTAAGTCTTCGTTTGTTCTTGCCACGCAGTCTTCAATTAGACGAATGGGTCTTGAAAATTTAATTTGTGCATCATCAGCATAAAGGTGCATTGTTACATCTTGGCAAACATCAGGTAGATCATTAATGAAGAGGGAAAAAAGTAGTGGACCTAAAATGGACTCTTGAGGAACTCCACACTTAACTTTCAAAAATGAAGATACACCAGAGTCTGTACACACCTGTTGAAACCTTTCATCTATGTAGCTAGCAATTAGAAGTAGGGAATTTTTACTAAAGAAAAAGTTGTGTTTGAGCTTGCTAACAAGCATTTTATGATCAACACTATCAAAAGCCTTTGAAAAATCTAGCAGGCATAAAATTGAAATATTATTATTATCGAGTTCATATCTTAATTCTTCCACAATATTCACAATAGCTGTTGTACAGCTATGGTTTTTACGGAAACCCGACTGGCAAGTGGTGAGTAAATTGTTGTTGTTAATATGCTCGTTTATTTGATCCCGCATTAATATTTCAAAAACTTTTGACAGACATGGCAGAATACTTATAGGTCTATAGTCATCAGGTATACTTCTATTGGAGTTTTTCGGTATCGGAATCACTTTAGCATATTTCCAAACTGCTGGGAATTCGGATCTCATTATGCAGCAGTTTATAATGTGGGTAAATGTATAATAAATGTGAGGCAAAATCATTTTAATAAATTTTAAAGATACCCCATCACAACCTATTGCATTGGACTTTACTTGTTTAATTGCGAATAATGCTTCAAACTCAGAGATGCAATGAAATTCAAAAGAGTCTGGGTAAAATTCTTCATCATCTGAAGAATTAAGCAGATTCCAGCTTAGGTCATTAATGTTGTCGGTGTTATTAACACTATTATTTAGAAAATAATTATTAAGGTGATTTGAGTCTAGATCACATTTGAATGAAGTTTTTTCAATAACTCTTAATGATTTCAGATTCTTCCAAATAACCGAACTACTTTGATTAGGCTTTAGTTTTGTTAAGAAATAGGCAGCTTTCGCTCTTCTTACCTCAGCAGTTACTTTATTTCTCAAGTGGGTGTGTATTTGCCAGTTGACTCTGCTACGACTTCGGCGCCATCTGATATACAGTTTATCTCTAATTTTGATGAGATCTTCTATTTGTTTGGAGAACGAAGGTACCCTGCGATCTTTAATTCTTTTGGTTATTAAAGGAACATGCCGTTCAAATAAGAACTGAATCATGAGTTGGAAAATTTCAACTTTATCATTGACTGCGGCCACGTTCCAGCAAAGATGCCATGGCACACTTGCAGCATCTCGATATAGTTCATTTTGATTGATTCGATTAAAATCTCGATAGTTAAATTCAGACGGGTAAGGTCGCGAATCAAAAGAAATATCAAAAGAGACAAATAACAAATCATGGTAGCATGGGATACCAGGCATACCAAATTGATTGAAAAATTTAACCAAGTCTGATGTAAGCACAAGATCAAGAAGACTTGGCGCGCAGCCAGGACAAAAGTGGGTTGGAACGTTAACAATTACAATATCAAGCCCAACCATAGAACAGTAGCTTTTAAAAGATTGAGAAATGCAATTATCAATTAGAAGGTTGGCATTAAAGTCACCGCAAATAATTATATTAGTATAGTTAGGAGAGTAAACACCAAGGGATATTATTTAATATTTATTTATTTATTTTTGTTGCTTTATATTATTTTCCTATATTTGTATATTGCATTTTAAGACATTTAATTATTCGATACAAGCACAAGAACATATGGGGGAACTTGAAAAAAAAAAAGAAAATTACAAAATCAGCTTAGGTGTCGTGTAAGCGATATAGAGATGAAATACATTTAAATTTTTGATATGATATTACAAGTAATTTTACCACAAACTAATAACTTAAAGACCATAAACCTCTGCTTTCATTTGACATTTGCCTACAAGCTGAAACACGCACACAAGTAACATTTCTGTTCCTCTTCCAATAGACACATTGATAAAAACGCACACAAGAATCTTTTCTGTTCCTCTTCCTATAGACACATAGACAACACAGCCCTAGTAATTTGTTTTTGTTTTGCTTTTCGATTTCCCATCTATTCATGGATAGAGTTTCAAAGCTACAAATACAACAATGTAAACAAATGGGTTTTGGGGGGTGAAACGTACGAAGGTTTCCAATCCTTATTATGGCTTATTTGTGAATTTTACTATGAAAAATTGCTGTTATTTCATAATTTAATGTTTTCACTTCTATCGGCAGTCCTAAGGACTGTTTTCGTTTTTGTTTTTTTTTTTTTTTAAATTGACCAGTAGCAAGCCAATGAAGTGGTTCAGTGGACCTGTAAAATTTTAGTAAGTAGGTTTATTATAAAAGATTCCTCACATAATTTAAAGTTTTTGGATATCTCTAATTTAAATATTTGAAACTTTTATGAAAATACTCGTAGTACTAGACATACGTTTAGATTTAAATCGTTTTGGCGCAGTCAATTGGCCACCAAGATCATGTGATTTGACCCCGTTAGACTATTTTTTGTGGGGCTATGTTAAGTCTATTGTCTATGGGGACAAGCCAAACACGATTGCTGCCTTGGAAGCCAACATTGAACGCGTCATTGGTGAGATTCCGGCCGAAATGTGTGAAAAAGTTTGCCAAAATTGGACCTTCAGAATGGACCACCTGAAGCGTAGCCGCGGGCAACATTTAAGTGAAATTATTTTTAAAAAGTAAATGGCAGAAATTGATTTATCGATCCAAATAAAAATTTCATTCACCTTTTTCAAGTTTCTGTGTTTTTTTGAATTTTCAAAAACCAAGCTCTTAAAAAATCACCGTTTACCACAGTATGAGAAATGAATTATTATTGTTCTGCCTTATGCTGCAAAATTTGATGAAATTTCTGAATGTCTAAAGAGTGTCTTCGTTGGACTTTTGGCACATTCATTATTGTGTTATCACAATATTCCAAGTTTAGTTGGTAAGGAATTTTCCAAATTGGTCTACGTTGTTTGGATAAAATTATTATAGAAGAACTTGGTTCTTTTTTTTTAACATTTATGTTTTGGGGTTTGATGAATTTTAGTAAATGGTTTTACGAATTGTCTACATTGTCGACAAATTTATGTCGACAATTGGGAATTGTCTACATCGAGTTGTCTATGTGTAGAAAATCATGTAATCTACATTTTTAGTCTACATGGCACAACACTGACTATAAAAATCCATTGAAGGATGGCTACGATTTAAATGAATTAAAAAAACCTCTACAAAATTCAAATTTTACCTCAGAAATTTCGATTTTTTCCGATTTTATTATTTGTTTCACACGAAGTTCCACACCCCGCATTTTTCTTACTAACAAATTGCTGAGACACCGTACCCTATCTTTTCAATCTGAACATTCGTCTTATCTTACATCTTCTTACTACCAAAAAAACAAGAAAGAAACTCAGGATAACATCAAACGACACTGCACATTCAAATTTTCTCGGGAAAAGGCTAGACCGGGGACAAGGGCGAAACCGAGACGAGACTGTAATTTTTGGATTTTGGCGATACCGAGGCAAGGCTAACAACAAAAATTTTAAGGTCTTGAAGGCATTCTATACAAAATATTGTCAAAATTCTGCCCTTATGGTAAAATTTTCTTACAGTGTTTAACTTTGCGAAAAGGTAATATTGAATGGAATTTTCAAGACTCACCCGTCTTTATATTGAAAAAGTTCATTCATAAAAAACTTGTATATAATTGACATCGGTTTTCCTCTAACAAAATATTGTAGAAGCTACACGAAAGTGACCGGAATAACTATTCCAAATTGTGATTTTGCACTTCTAACTTCGTTCAGGTACCTAATATTGCGGAAAATTTACTGAATTTACTTTCTTTCACATTTCAGTTTTCATAGGTCCAGATGAAATTCATTTCCACTTTTCAAAGTTTTACGGGTAATGATCCAATGGTTAATTAATTTAAAGTCAAAGACCAATTGATTTAACTTTTAATGATAATGTGTATGAGTTTACTGTTTACGTTTGTAGCAAATGAAATCGTTTTCTTACTCAATTATATCCGATTTAATAAAAAGAGAAAACCAACAACATTCCTTAAATTTATTTTCCGTTTTCCTTTTCTGCAATGATTGACCCCATTAAGCCTGATCGCTGGTTTCTGCCTCGGAACTCCGAAACGAAACACTTTGTCCTTTTAAAAGTTTGTTTTGTCAACATTATACATTTATACAAGAAGTCGATTTTCCTTAAAATACTTCTATCAATGTATTTTTCTCTCTTCCTCTTTTTCTGCAATGGACAAGGAAAAAGTTATAGTTGTTTCATTTAGGATGTGTGAGTTTACTTGTGTCCTGTTGTACCAATAAATTATGTAAACACATACAAAACTTCCTCGATTTCCAACAACGACTGTGCCTGGATATTATACGAGTCGAGTAGATATGTATTACTTTTTGGAAAACTTATGAGTTTTTAAATCCCTCTATACACTGTTATATAGGTTTGCTTCATTTACTTTGGAAAACTAATCCAACTGACATAAATCTAAATTTAACCCTTTTTGGATCCTGATCCTATATATACGAATTCGAATATGTACTAACCTAGGAGGACAATAAAACTCGCTAGGAGAAAGTTTATCATTTTTGCTGTTTTATTTTCTCTCCACTTAGACGCTTTGGCACGTTAAAAGTTTTCCAAATGCCGAAACTATTTGGTGGTTCACGTGCATATATGTACATATTATGTCTGATATATCCTTTTAGGAAAAATTCACACAAGACTAATTTTTTTTATGGTCTGGAGATTCTTTTTTTTGATATCAAAGAGCCTTTTACCTTCGATGAAAAAGGTTCCTTCTCGATTACATAGAAATCTTTTGTGAAAGTTTTTTTTTTTTGTGTAAGGGTACAATCCGTTGAGGATTAGGGATAGGAAATGTTGGGAATGATGGTGATGATTGGTTTTTGAGACTTTATATCTTTTGGATGAATGGTTGCATGAAGAATAGAAAGATATAACCTATTTTTTTGTTGTGCTTCAAATCAGAAATGTAGGTATTGGCAAACTTACATCGGATAATAGTTTCTCCTATAAAGCGATAAAATATTATGTATATTATATGGGAAAAGTGAAAATACTTATATCTAATCTTCTGTCTTGAAAAATTTTATGAAATATTTTTGAAAGTTTCTATTTAACTATTTGATTCTTTCTTTACTTAAAGTGCAGTTATCACATAGCTCGCTCACTGGGCTAAAATATCTTATGTCTTTAAATCAGAAGTGCTACGCCTAAATTTGGGCAGATATTAACTTAAATGCAGCACTTCTGCTGAGTTTTTTGGGAACATAACTTAGTCCTGTGATTATGAAAAAAAACGTCACGGCCTTCACGAGAAGTCAATAGCCACACGAAAGATGTTATTATTCTTTAAGCATTAGAAAATCAATATAAAAGAGCGATTTTTTCCAAACGATGAATTAAAATTCCTAGTTGGTTCCATAGATTTCATTCCTTGCAGGAGGTAAACTTGGAAAGACACTATTATATTATCGGTGTCAAGGTGATAAGAATGTATACGTAAAAATAGTGGCCATGAGCAACCTATAGGTGATTTGGACTAATTAGCGCTGAAGCTCGATGTTTTGGGACCATTACTTCTATTTATTTATTTATTTGTTCATTCATCAGTGGATTTGATTTAACAATCTGCTGATAACATAAATAGGTATCTATTTACATTAATTTTAATTTACTTATTCTAGCTCAACTTGAATGAAATACCTATATTTTGAACAAAATTTCTCACCTTTATATAGAAACAGGGGCGTACCCACCATATTTGCAGGATGTGCAAATACACAGGGCGCCAAACTTTGAGGGCGCATTGTCAAACCATAATACAAAAAACAATTATGGATACACATACTTTCATTCTTCAAATCTAAGTTGGTCTAACCAGCTACCTATGCCTATGCATTTCTAAAAGTTATTTGAACGCAATAATTATTTTCCATAGACGATATTTACAATATTAAAACAATCCTCAATATTGTTGTTAAGATCGAACCTTTAAGAAAGAGTTCAAGACTGATTTCGCAGTGTAAACGCTATCAAGAATTCAATCACACGGAAACTTATTGCAAGAATGAACCTAGGTGTGTAAAGTGGGGCAGAAATCATCTTAGTAAAGACTGCACCTCAGATAGCAAAAGGGCAGCAATGTGCATAAATTGTAATAAATGTCATCCGGCGAACTATAGAGGCTGCGAAGTAGTAAAAGAACTACAAAAACGGCGATCAAAATTTACGCAGTCACAAAGAAAACCACCAAGCCAAGAAGAAAAGCAAGTTCTTAAGACACCTAAGAGGATAAATGCTTAAATACCCAAAAGAAAAGAGGCTCAAGATCAATCAACACAACCAGAGCAAACACCAAAGAAAGGTAGTGTACACACATATGTCCAAATAACGGCTAATAACATACCTTTACAAAAAGATACTGCTTGTGATCCACTCACGAACGTCGTAAACACAATCCTTTCGAAAATTGAGGAGCAATGTGGTACAAATAAACTTATATTTGATAGGCTAACTAAACTCGAAAACAGTTTTCGGCCAAAACGCCCTACAAAAAGAAAAACATGATGGAAAAGCTCAAAATAATTACTTGGAATGCCAACGGATAATGGCAAAAATGATTATGCATGAGAAAGATATTGATATTTGTTTGATATCGGAAACGCATGTCAAGAAACAATCAAATAATAAGATCAATGGATATTTAGAATACCACGCAACTCATCCGTCGAACAAAGCAAGAGGTGGGGCATCTATATTTATAAAAGAATGCTTCGAACACACGATGGGCCCAAAAATAGAGGCTGAATCAATGCAATTAATCGGTGTACAGGTTAGAACTCAGAATGTTGTACTGAATGTATCTTCCATATACTGTCCTCCACGATGTAAAATTGAAAAGAATGAATTTATGAACGTGCTAAAGTTACTCAAACAAAATTTTATTCTTGGTGGTGACTTTAATGCGAAGCACAGCTTTTGGGGATCTAGAGTTATTTCTCAAAAGGGTCGAATGCTCAACGAAGCGGGAATGGAAAATAATAATGATTTTCATTCGACTGGCAACCCGACTTACTGGCCGACTGATCCATCGGAAATACCTGACCTTTTTGATTTTTTTGTGGTCAAAGGAATACCCTTAAATAAAATTAGCAAAACAGAAAGCTTTGATCTTTTCTCAGATCATTCAGCTACTATTCTAACTATGAGCGAAAATCTTGTTCAAAATGAAAAACCACCCACGCTAACCAATGGGAAAACCAACTGGGAAGGTTTTAAGAAAGATATAGAGGATAAGGTTGAATTAAGGGTATCACTACAAACGCCTCTCGAACTTGAAGACGCAGTAGATAACTTCGTCAATATCGTACAACAAGCCACATGGAACAATAACACGTACCAAAGAAAAATGCCGCGCTTTAAAAACTTAAAATATCCGCAGGAAATCAAAGATTTAGTAAAAGAGAAACGAAGAGCACGTATAAGAAATGGCAGCAAATTCGAGCTCCTTACACGAGCTAAATTTAAATCGCTTGTGTAATTTACTAAAAAAGACGATAGCAGAATTCAAAAATTTTGAAGCTGGAAATTATCTTGAAAGCTTGACAGCAGGAAAACAATCCAACTACGCACTGTGGAAAGCTGTCAAAGTAACGTAGAAACCAAAGCCCCTAGCCCCTCCGATTAAGAATGATCAAAACGAATGGACAAAAAGCGACAAAGAGAAAACAAACGTTTTCGCGGATTACCTGTATAACACATTTAAACCTTTTGATGGGCAAGGACTCAACGAAAATTTGAATATACGTTCTAACTCAAGCGAAAATTACATAACATGAAATGTTACCCTTGCCGAATTAAGTTGAGAAATAAGAAAGCTTAAGTATAAGAAATCTCCGGTATATGACCTAATTACGGCCGAAGTTCTCAAAATGCTTCCTCGCAAAGAGTTAATTAATCTTCTTTATATAATAAATGCCAATCTAAGGCTAAAGTACGATCCGAGCCAATGGAAGGTTGCGGAAGTTATAATGATTCTCAAACAAGGAAAACCATCACATGATAAAAAATCTTATAGACCCATTTCGCTTTTGCCCGTTATATCTAAGATCTTTGAAAGAATATTACTTATGCATATTACTAGCAAGCATTCGACAATTGACCAAGTGCATAGCATCACTGACGTCATTGTGAAAACTCTTGCAGAACAGAAAATTTGTTCGGCGGTCTTTCTAGATGTGTCGCAAGCTTTTGATAAGGCGTGGCACGAAGGCCTAAATTTTAAATTAAGACAAATTCTGACTGAAGCACTTTATACGTTTCTAAAAGCATATCTAGAAAAAAGACTTTTTAGAGTAAGACATGGAAACGATTACTCGGATCTCAAAGATATAGTGGCTGGGGTACCACAAGGAAGTGTTTTAGGTCCAATATTGTACCTGTTATTTACACGTGATATACCTCAAACAGAAGACACTATTGCCATGTTTGCTGGTGACACTACAATACTAGCAGTGGGCCAAACGATAAATGATTCTGCGACAAAATTAAAAAAAGCTCTGAATAATGTCAATGATTGGACAAAAACATGGCAGATATCGCTCAACGAAGTAAAATCAGTCCATGTAGATTTTACGTATAAGAAAATTAATAGATTACCGGTATTTGTTAATACGGTCCAAGTTCCGTTTGCTAACGAAGCAAAACATCTCGGAATGACTCTAGACGCGAAAGCAAAATGGAAACCCCATGTTAAAAAGAAATGCAAGGAGTTAAATAATAAACTCAGAGATATGTTCTGGTTGCTCGGGAGCGCTCTAAGCTTAGTATCGAAAACAAGCTAATTTTGTACGGACAGGTGATTAAGCCTGTCTGTACTTACGGTACACAACTCTTGGGTTGTGCGCGAGATTCTAATTTAAATACCTTACAAACATTTGAAAATACATTCCTAAGATCATTTGTAAGCGCACCTTGATACATTAGTAACGAAGAGAGACGAATTCAGTACGCCGCCTTCGAAGGACTAAGCCTTCCGATCTGGTGCACTAAACGAGAATCCGCTTTAAAATTGCGGTATAAGCAGAAACTATCACCGGATAGTTACCTACAACACGCTAATTAAATTCGATAAAAATAAATTTCTAGATAAGTTTCAACTTAGTTGCAATCGAGAGCAGCCGGTGATTTTAGTGCAGTAAGAATCTCACACTCCTATGAGCTCGCGTTTTTCAAACCTACACCAAGGGAAACAAATTATTTCCCAATAATTCAAATTAAATAATTTCATCTGCTCACACAAAAGACCATTCATACAATTACACCAGAAACTACATAGTATGAATAAGGTAAAAATAAAAAATACCAACAAGATTACGTTGGTGCAGGATGGCAAAAACCAAAGCAAAAAATCGCACCAAGGCTGTGCCAGATAATTTCTTGCACAAGCACTCAAAAATGTTCATAGGGTAAAATCTCAAAATAATAAACTCAGTCTACAATTCCTTTAGAACCGTTTGAGTTCCTTGTTTTTATAAACGATGTAGGTACCTTACATTCTACGAAACTCATCACGTTTATTATTTGCAGATGATTTGAAAGTATTTAGATGTATAAAAAGTGGAACCGATTGTGTTCTTCTCCAAGACCAAGATGACATCAGAAACCTTTCCAATTGGTGTAAATCAAATCATTTAAGCTTAAACATTCCTAAATGTCAATGTTTCTATTTCACTCGATGTAGGATTCCAATTGTTTATGAATAGCATTGATAATCATTTTCTTGAAAAAGTTTTAATGATAAACAAAATGAGATGAAACCTTGAAATGCCTTCTTATAAAGTAAGATGCCAGCTTATTGGCATCCAGACATTAGAAGATCGCCGCAAGATGTTTGCTTTTATATTTGTTCATGATATTTTATCGTATCATATAGATTGTCCTGTTCTGTTAGCTCCGATAGATCTATATGCCCATTCTCATGATCTCGGAACTCGAAATTTGTTCCATTAGATTACTCATAGATTTAATTATACCTCCAATGAGCCTACAACTTGCAGTGTCGGAGAAATCAATAACGCTTCGGGTTATAAAGATTTTAACTTTCATTTGAGCAGAAACGTGTTTAAAAATATGCTAAACTTATACTATTTAACAAATTAAAAATATTATTCATTTATATGTGTTTGAGTTTTTTAATACATATATTTTACGCTTTCAAATTAGCTATTTATTTTTTTAGGAAAGTGAAGGTGGAAAGCAAAAAGTGTGTGAAGTGTTGTGAAAAGTGTTATTAATTTGAATATGAACATTGAGTAATGGGGCGCTAAGCGTAGAGCGTGCACAAGGCGCTCCTTTAGCTCGCACCGGCCGTGTATAGAAATAGGTTCGGAAATCGTTCACCTTCTGATTTCAAAATACACGTGTTATCTTTTACGGAAGCGTGCACGATTTGTCATCACAGAAGGATGGTCGAATCATACAGATACCTATGTCTTAATGTAACCTTCCAGTGAGTATCCAACCAATTTCTCCACATAGCATTAGAGGTGCCTAGTATAATCCATCATATCCTCTCATAAGAGCTGATATTACTTCTTTTTTTTTGATCAATGGTCAAGGTAGGACCAGAAAAGCTTTGGCCCTACAACTTTTGTACAGGGCCCATGTTCTGTAACTCAGGCGATAACTTTTCCTCAATTAACGCCTCTGAAAAATGGGTTTCTGTAAGTTGAGGAAATACGATTCTGAAGGTTTCCTGAATATTATTCTTCATTTTTGGTGATTAGAATCTGAACCTTCCGATAAATGTTTACTGGGGTCTCGGTGTTAGAACACACATTATTAGATTTATATACGCATGTATTATAATACGAATTCAAATGTTATTTTAAAAATTAAAAAAAGTCGAAATAAAAATTGTAAAGAAACTGACGTAGATATTAACAGTGCAGTGTGAAATTAAACGAGCATTAAAAATATCTTTTGAAGATAAATTTAAATTAATAAAAGAGGTGGAGAGTAGGTCAAGAAAAATGTGGCTATTAAGTATAGCATTCCGGCAAATCCATTCGTCAGTCAAGTATAGCAGTATATTTTAAGTAATTACAACAACTGCCCTTTTTTTATTCGCTAATAAATATTACGTAATTTATATTGATTTGTTGTTTTACTTGATAACTCTAAGTCTTGATAACTCGAATTATTTTTTTGGCAAGAGATGGTTCGAGTTATCGAAGTTCGATTGTATTTCGCTTTTAATAATAGAACTTAAAGAAAAATCATTAACGCGAAGATCAATAAACTACCTGGGCCTGGGGTACAGGTTTTTAACATGCATCTGTTCCCAATTGTCAAGCAAAGATGACGTAGTCAATTTTGTTCAAATAATGGTTAACTATAAAATGAGAAGCTGGAGAAAAAAATTGATTGTGCTCGCTATGATGTTTAAAACAATTTTTTAACAGAAAAGAAAAGAAAAGAAAAGAAAAGAAAAGGTCAAGAAATTTCACTTCGACTAGCCATCAAGATCAAAAGATAGTATAAACTTAGCTTTCTTTTTCAGAAGTAAGATTAAGAACTACGTCAAGACCTATAGAGAATTCATAAGCTCAAAACACAACATCGCTTAACTATCTAACTGAAGCGCCCTTGACACATTAATTTAGCACACAATTATCAAAATCTTTGATCTTCGAATATTGAGTCTTCTCATAAAATATGTGTTTTATTGAACAAAATCTTACCTGTGTATATTAATTTGAATCAACCCATAATTATGCCTACACACGGTGGCAAGACTTTTCGATTTGAATCGGCCCCTGCTGATCTATCTTAAATATTCACTTTAAATATTGTTTTTTTTTAGGCATAAGTCAGGCATAAATAAAAACCTCATGACAGAGATCCCAGACAAAGATCGAGTTGATTGTTACCTTAGAGCTCATTAAGTAGTCATGAACACATGACGACCTCAAATAATTTTTAAATCTGTTTGTTGGTTTTTGCTAGAATGAGGACTTAATTTTTTAAACGATTGATTTTTTTTTAGTATTGGCAAGACCTTAATAAATTACATTAAAACAAACAAAATGACAAAATAAAAGACGGTATGTGATGTACCTTCGGTCGGATGGCTGTTGTACGCTCGTCGGATTGTAAGACATAACTAAGATACAATCCAACTTTAGATAGAAAGTCATTCTGTACAGTAGCCGTTATCGTAATGGTTAGTGTTTTGGACTCTTACCTTAAATCAAGAAAAAAAAATTGTATATATTATACATGAGTATATTTATCCCCAAAATTTTCTTCTCATCGACACATAATTTATTTTTTTATATTTTAGGGTAGTTTCACAGGTGGTTGTCTTCTTGGTTCTTTTCCAGTCCAAATATCTAAGCCGTAAGAAATTATTTTTTAACGGTTGTTATGTATTAAAAATTCTATTCAAATCTATTGAAAAAAATATTATTTAAGGAGAAATGTCTGTTGGGCAAACATTTTTTTCCATATATTGTTATTAACTGTACCTGTCATACCATCATTTTATTGATTTCCGAGCAAGTACGTGCGATCCGGTCGTGCATTTTATTTGCTTGCGATATATGTACATAGGTACTATAGGGCAAGTTTTGCATTTGGAAAAAAAATCGAACTCGAAATTTTAATCAAACATTACGATAACTGAGATACCAAAAAAGTGGGTCCCCATAATTCCGTCTATCTGTCTGTCTGTAGAACGATCTTCAACCTAAGCGGCTGAAGCTCTTTTCTTCAAAATTGGTGCTTCAGCGTTTTAGGTGGTTCTCTCAAATAGATTTTTGAGCTGCGATACAATTTTTTTCTAAAGTCTTAATTATCTCGAAAACGACTCTAATGATACAAAAAGTGTCTGCACTACTTTACGTATCACGTTATCCATTTTGCGGTTTCAAAAGTATAAGGATGGTATTCGACATCTGTCAAACTAAGTTGTTAAACCAATTTTATTTTTTTCATCTGAAAGTTTGACATTTACGAAAATGGATCACCTAACTATCGCACAACGCATAAAAATTGTTAAAACCTATTACAAATGGTGATTCTGCCACAGCAACATATCGTGCTTTAAGAGGAGATTATGGTTTACATAATCGTCCAACTACGCACG
Source organism: Philhelius pedissequus (assembly GCA_910595825.1). Classification (NCBI taxonomy): domain Eukaryota; kingdom Metazoa; phylum Arthropoda; class Insecta; order Diptera; family Syrphidae; genus Philhelius; species Philhelius pedissequus. Next base: position 70,101,782 of record OU343160.1, on the reverse strand, counting down.
CAATTGGCAAAATTGTGATGAAATTTGAAGAGACTGGATTGGTTACAGATATTGTAAGGCCTGTGCATCATCGTTTCGCTCGTACCACAGCAAATATCGCTGCTGTAAGTGAAAGTGTTGCCGAAGACCCGAATGTGTCGATTCCTCGTCGTTCTCAGGAATTAGGACTGTCTTACGGCACATTATGGCGTATTTTGCATTTGTATCTACACCCACATCCATATAAACTCCAGCTCACACAACAACTGAAGCCAGCTGACCATTTACAACGTCGTAGGTACGTCGAATGGGTGCTTGAACAACAGGCGGTGGACGGCGATTTTTCGAACAAAATTTTCTTCAGCGACGAAGCACATTTCTCACTCGGTGGGTATGTTAATAAACAAAATTGTCGTATTTGGTGTTCTAAGAATCCTCAAGTAATTGAAGAGAGGCCATTACATCCACAAAAAGTCACTGTTTGGGTCGCTCTTGGGTCCGGAGGTGTGATTGGACTTTACTTCTTCGAAAACGACGATGTAACGACTGTCACCGTCCATTCGGAGCGTTATAGTCATATGATAACCGACTTTTTTTGTCTGCTATTGAAGAATACGACTTCGAGAATATGTGGTTTCAACAAGACGGTGCCACATGCCACACAACTCGAATGAATATGGCTTTATTGCAAGAGACATTTCCTGGCCGCGTAATTTCTAGTCGTGGCGATATCAACTGGCCACCAAGATAATGCGATTTGACACCGCTAGGCTTTTTTTGGTGGCGCTACGCGAAAGACCGTATTTGTACAGATAAACCTTTAACTCTTGAGCACTTGAAAACCAACATTCGTCAAGTTATGGCTGAGATACCGCCCAATATGTGTCAAAATTGGTCGAAAATTACCTCAAAAAAATCGATGTTTGCTACAATTCACGTGGTGGTCATTTAAATGATGAAGTGTTTCACACATAATGTCAACGTTCAAACTTTATAATAAAAAAGAAATATCATGAAAAAAAAATATTTTATATGTGTTTTATTTACGTTTATTTTGAAACCGCAAAATGGATAACCCTTTATAATCTTAATCTACATTTTGGTCGAAATTTTTTTAAAGATATTTTGTTTTAAAAGTACCTACCTGCCATACAACAATTTTTTTGATTTTCTCATAAACGGATCGACAGATTTTGATCAAAACTTTTATGTAGGAGTAGTTTGAATTATAAATAACTAGCTGACCCGGTGAACTCTGTTCCGCTTTAGATTCAATAAATAAGCAGATTTTGGATTTTATTAAGTTCAATTTTTGATTAGGAAATACAGATAAAAAATTAAGAATTTTGATGATTCTTTATTGTTTTTGTATTTTGGTGCATAGGTTGCCCTCTCCAGTTAAGTACCTTGTAATACACGACATTTTTGGTTTTATTACCAGGCGCTGGAACAAATAGCTCAGATGATCTTCCGACCCATTATACATATAATTGACCATGGGAAAAACATGGATAATCCATGTTTTGAATGGAAGGCGGATCGGAAATTGAAGTCTTTTAAACTCGAGCGGCATATTGGTTGGGATCATCGGGATCCTCGGAATGAGAACTTCCTCGCACCTTCGAATTTTCCTTTGAGTATCGTCGCGAAAATCACATTGTTCATCAATTTACTTAACACCAAACGTGTAAAGTTGCACAGTTTTGGTTGGCTTATGTTTCGATGCATGATTACTACGGCGCCAACCTCTAGGATTAAATTGTCCGGTGGTAAGCCAGGCTCATCCAAGGAGTTTAAGATTTTAATTAGATAGTTGGTGACTTCATCTTCATTATTTTGTTACACAGTCAATAGAATTGATTTGAATGAATGCATTGTTGCAATGATCTCATTCTGAATTATGTAGTTTAGGTCGTTTACATCCTTACTCTTAGCCACTAAAATTACTCACTCACTCAACCATTCACTATTTTTGCAATTAGGAAATAATGACGTTTGGGAATACTTTGATGATAAGTTCGTCTTTTGATGAGACAAAGTACAGAAATTATGAGGAAATGACATCAGTCCGCTCGATTCGTCGACAGGAACTCGACCATTACCGATAGTCACCAATTGCTCAGAGAAATCGTCAGCAGATGTATAATTAAGGCCCGTTTACTGATAAACAACTTAAGCATTTAAGTTCTACTTAAGCACATATTTTTTTTTAATAATACAAATTCTATATACTACTGAAATATATCAGCCAAGTAGAAGACTTAGCACTATAATATTTGGACTTGTTGAATTATTGATTCAAAATAGCTTTTAACGGCCTTTAGTCCAACAAAAATTGGCGTTTCATCATCACACTAGATGTTCTTCACGAAATCTATGTAAGATGAACTGAACTTGGCAAAAATTGCGTATTGGCAAAGGTCCTCACTAGTCAACTGATGAGTCCATGTGAGATCGCCGGGATGAAACGCCAATCTTTGTTGGACTAAAGGCCGTTAAAAGCTATTTTGAATCAATATTTATGATTCGTATCAACAAACGGGCCTAATAAATGCAACTCTCATGTGTGTTGTCAGCTGAAGTTTCTTCGCCACAAATTCGATGATTTGAGGCATAACTGACAGTGTTTGGCGGAAATCACCAGACAGTAAAATCATTGCTCTTCCAAAACATCTCGAGTCATTGCGTAGATCTTTTAATGTCCATTCGTTCCAGATGATGATTTTTGATGCTGATAAAACTTTGGCCATTGCTGAGTTGTTTGCAATAGTACATGTTGGTTCTTCAATAGTTTGATGATTTAACGGCAAACTTAATGCTGAATGCGCAGTACGGGATCCTTCTAACAATGTGGCAGCTATTCCAGAAGAAGCAACTGCAACAGCAATGTTGGATATTGTAGAGTGGCTAAAACTACTGACATGAGGAATGTCTTACATTTCCACCATGGTGATGGATCCAGGAAATATAAACAACCATTTCCATAATCAATAGCCTTCATTAATGTACACAAACTTCCTTTTTTTGTGTGATCATATGCACGTTCCCATTCCAATTCTCGATTAAATGTGTCATTCATTTCACGATTTGGCGCTGGCATTCATAACCTGACTAATAAACTACCGCACATGAGGTAACACATGTCTTCGATCAAGAATACAGCCCGATTATGAATCTCCTCATTCATCTCAATATCTTGATTTCTGGAACTGAAACGAATTTAATGTAAAATATCTTCTGACATATTATCCTTGTATTTGTGCCAAAGGTAAGATGGATTCGATAGAAAGCATGTCGAAATGATGATAGCAAATAATGTGCGTATCTGATTTGGAGATACAGCGAAAACGGCTTCAATGATTATCAAATCCCCATCGGTATCGTTTTCTTGTAAATTAAGTTGTTCACATGCAGTACAATATGTTGGAACTATTATACCATTAAAAATCATTAGTGTCTCAAATTTCGTTGACCCACCTGATTATTACTGATTATTGATTTCTGAAAAAAAATATAACTATCAAATTTTTAACCATACTTGACCATTGACAAAATTACGTTTAGCTGTTATTTGCGTTTTGTTATTCATTGTCCGATGCGTTTTTGTTATACCACGTTTTATAGTGACTTGCATTCTCTTTGACGTTTTATGTCACGTCACACGGGAACGCGGTCGAACGGGATAAGTATCTTATGTCCGTCTCCTGGTTCTAAGCTACCTCCTCACCAATTTTCAGCGAAATCGGTTCAGCCGTTCTTGAGTTATTAAAAGTGTAACTAACACGACTTTCTTTTATACAGCTAACTAACAGACCCGGCCGCGCGTTGCTGCGACTTTATTGTATTGCGTTCCATTATTAGATATTATGATTAGTATTGTTAAGGAAGTGATTGGGAAAGATTCTAGTTAATAGCAATCACTACTTTCCATTAATTAAGAACTAAATGATGAACAATATTACTCTTTAATCTGTCTTTAGTTTAAACAAATAAATTGTATGGTTTTCCAACGCATGAGCATGCAACATACAACTGCCCATGGGAGAAACACGGATTCTTAAAGTCCAAGCCTTAGGTTGTCATTTTCTGCCCTTGCGACTTATTTATTGTCATCGCGAAAGCCAAACGTAGCTTTTTGAAATGTATTGTTAATACTGATGGAATCATGGGTATTCGAAGTTATAAGAGGACTTTTCCTTTAAACTTTAAAGTTAATATAGTTGCTTCAAGTACATTTGCGGTAATTCTTCTGATGACTAATCGTACACGGCTGCAAAATTTTGGTGGATTTAAGTTACGCAAAAGAATGACCGGTGAACCAATTTTCAGATAGAAATTGTGTGGCGGCATTCCTGGCATATCTAGAGAATTTAAAAATTCAGTCGGAAAACTGACGATCTCATTTTCATCAATAATAGTATTATAAAATCACCAGGCAATAAAAATTTTAAAAGAATAAATTTGATGTCTCAAATTTACGTTTTTACGCTGATGAGGACAATAATGGTAAGAACACACAACCAATGTTATGTATATTAATTTTCTAATATTTTTCTTTGATTTCAGGGTGTCCTAAATGAAAAAAAAGTCTCAGTACTGAGGACGAAGCGAGGGAAGCATCTTTAAAATTCGTAAAATAATTGAATGAAATAAAATTAAAGTTAAAGTGTATACCTAAATCATTTTTTTCAGACACCCTGTAATGAAAATATATTTTATGTCTGGTATGTTGTCTCCAATCGCAATTTTGAAAGTTTCATGAAATTCGGTCCACAATCAATAAAAATATGACTTAGCAAATAAGAGTACGTACGTACACATTCAAATTTAAATAGTTTTACTGGAAACATAATCAACTTCGCTGCTGATCAGTGTTGCCAATCATTAAATTTTCTTCTGTGAATTATACAATACGAAATTTGTACACGAATTTCCCATAAATGTAAATAAATCGTTTGGTTCTGAAAGCTGAATTTCCCTTTTAAAATACATTTTTTGTTTATTTTTATTCTGAGACTGATTCTATTTTTATTAAACTATTTATATAGTAAATAAAATTTATGAAGTGTGAGCCCTGATTGACTCACAACAACAACCCAGAGAATCGTACATATCTTTTCTTTTCACGTTTCTCCTTTTTTATATTTATATGGAATATAAAAAAAATGGACAACTGGATCGCACATACTTTGCTTTATGTTCGATCACATCGCATATTAATGATTTCTATTAAGAATCTAAATATAAAAATATTTTTTACTGAATTTTATATACACAAAATTTCTTTAATTGTTTTCTTTAAAAAAATTGATTTGGCAATTTAAAGCATTTAATAATATAAACTTAAAAATGATATTTCAAAAAAAATTCATTTAGACGTTGTCGAAATATTGAATTTTCAAAAAAAATTTTTTTTCAAAAATCCAAAATAAATATTTTTCGAAAATTTTCAAAAACTATTTTTTTTTCAAAAATCCAAAATAAATATTTTTCGAAAATTTTGGTATGCAGTATTATTTATAATTCGATAAAAACTCCTATGTAAAAATTTTAATCGAAATTCGTCTAGGCGTTTATGACAAAGTTGAAAATAAAAAAAATTGTATGGCATGTACCGTTAATAATATAATAATAAAAAAAAAATGTTTGACCAAAATGAAGACTATACCTAGAATAGTACACACACTTTTTTTTATCAAAATCGTTTTCGAAATAATTAAGTATAATAATTATTAAAAACTATCCTATCTTAGGAACACCCGCAAAATAAAAACATGAAAATCGGTAAGATAGTTTCGGAGTTCATTCAACACATCAACGTGACACGAGATTTATATATAATAGATAAAGATACTGCATACCAAAATTTTCGACAAAATATTTTTTTAGTTTTTCAAAAAAAAAATTGTTTGAAAATTCAATATTTCGAAAACGGGTTAATGATTTTTTTTTAAAATTTGTTTTTACATTTATATTATTAGGTAAATATTTAAATTTGCATTCCGAATTTTTTTTTTTTTTAAATTACGTAAAGAAATTTTGTATATAAAAAAATAATTAATAAATTAATTTAAAAACATCTTCAACCGTTTCTACTAATAATCTTGTATACACGATGTGATCGATCATAAGAGCAAGCACGTACGAGGCAATCACCCAAGACACTTAATAAGTTTGAAAAAAAATAACTTGAGTTTTTAAGTAAGGCTCTAGATCGACCGAGAGACAGACGAAATTGAGGGAACCACTTTTGGCATCGTAATCTAAAACAGGTAAGTCTTAATTATCTCAAAAACGGCTCAAACGATTTTGATAAGGAAAATTCTGTGCACATTTGTTTGTATATTTTACATTTTGGTAAAACAAATGTTAACATAAAGTGTTATTATCGGTACAGTTTTTTTTTTTGATATTCAACTATCTCATTAACGGGTTACGGCTTAAGCGAAACATTTTTATAAAGAAGTTCCACAAGATTCTATAACAATATGCAGATACAAAATATTAAAAAAAGAAAAAAAAATGTTTTTGAAATTAAAAGAAAAAAAATCTCAGATTATGTCGTTTTCATTTTTCCTATCCGCATATCCAAAAAAAATACCTACTAGAAATTATTATGGTGGTATACTTAACCTGGTTAAATTTTTCTTTTCAATTGTGGCATTAAGTTAAGTTAAGTTTAAAATTTAAAAGTCTTCATCATTTTCCTAACAATCACAATGCACTTGACCATTTTAAGGGTATACAAAACCAGTATATATTATGTGCCTACGAAAAATAGAAAACTTAAAAAAAAAAACGTCAGTCCCTATTAGAAAATGTTTTAGAAATAAGAAAACAATATCAGAGAATGTTCTAATTTAAAATCAATAAAAAAAAATAAAAAAACAACAAATTGTTAGAATTTTCAAAGTAGGCTTAATTTTGTCCGTTATCTTATCAAGCCATGAATTATTATACTTTCTCTTAAATTTCTAACGAAAAAAAATATATAGGTGTGTACATATATATAAAATATAATTCATACATGCGTCTAAAATGTCATTTATCTATTTGTATATTATGTACATACGTCATACATTTTGTGTGACAGAGCTTTCTCTTTCGATTTAAATAAACATACAAAACTTTTTCATAAATTATCCCATACGAATTCTCAAAAAAAAGGCAAATCTACATAACAAGCTGGCTTATCGGAATATTAAGTCACATGAACGCCTTCCCCTTTTATGTTTGGATATCGTTAGTCGCCAATAAAACGATTATCAAGGGTTCATGTTTGCAAAATCTCATATTCCTATCACCACTTTCCCTTCAATTAATATATTCATATGTACTTACAGGGTATTTCCAAGTTAAAGTCAATATTTGCTTCGGGAAATGTTTCTTGGGAGTGTGTTAAGAATAAAATCCACCACTGGATTTAATTTTCGATCATAAAATAAATTTTTAAAATCGATTTTTACATAATTGTTATATACAAAATTTCTTAATTTTTTTTAAAATCTGGGTATGACAATAATTGAGAGTATAAATTTGAAAAAAAATGTTTCGACAATTTTTTCGAAAATTTTGGTACGCTGTATTATACTAATAAAATTATTTATTTATATTTTAATATTGTTTAGTTTTATTAGTTTAATTTTATTTTAAACTTTTTGTTTTATAAAAAATTGTATCGGAATCTGTTCAGCATTTAACTATATGTCTGTAAGACCTAAGGACTTTTAAATGCAACCTGAATTGCATGGCACTAGTTTGGCACAGTGGATTTGAGAACCAGGTACTGACTGTCTCATTTTAATCCATGGGCGGCATCCAATTAAAATTGGAGGTATAGAAAAGGATGTACCTAGCGTGGGGATCGAACCCACACGTCTAAATTAGCAATGAACCACTTTATCCACTGTGCCATTGCCACCCACAATGCCCTTTGATGGGAAATGCAGTTTACGCAGACAGTTTAAGCTTATCTTACCGTGTTACTCACATACAATTACTGAGTAATATTTGTATGTTTTAGCCATTCGACTTTGGAATACTCTCCCAATACATTTACAAGTAGTTGATTGTCAATAAAGGAATTTTTAAGTTCACGCTACTCTCACACCTCTCAAATTAAAAGTATTCCCTATAATTAATATTAAATATTATGTATATGTATGCATTTTTTACTATTTTCATTTTGAATAATGTATTTCGGTTTAAAACTATGTAAGTGATTCATGTTTAATTTTTGTTTTCATTTCCTTTTGCTTATATATTTTATATATTTTTTTTTCTTTTTTGCTTTCTATTTTTTTATTATATAATTTATAATTCAGAGCTGGGATACCAATTAAAAGATTTATTAATATTTTTATCTCTTGTTAATGTTGATCTTAAACAACAAAAAAACAAGTAAATAAAAATAATTATCATAATGTCAAGTTTGATCAAAATCTCGACTTACATTAAATTTGTAATTATTTTATTTTTAATTAACTCGTAAATACATATTTTAAATTCTTTAATCCAAATTTTGTCACTCATGCAAAGGAAATTGCATCAAGTAACAAACATTATACGGATTAAAAATAAAATGTGTGACTGGATCGCACGAACTTGCTCTTATGTTCGATCGCATCGTAGGCAAAAGATTTTTATTAGGAATCTAAACATATTTTTTTAAAGTCGTTTTTACTTAATTTTTTGTATGCAAAATTTCTTTAATTTTTTTTCTAAAAAAAATTGGTGCAACAATTCTTAACATTTGATATTACAAATTGAAAAACGAAATTAAAAAAAAATATCCACACGATTTCGAAATATGTATTGAATTTTAAAAAAATAAAAAACTATTTTTTTTTCAAAAATCGAAAAAAAAATATTTTTTTTTTCAAAATCGAAAAAATATATTTTTTCCAAACTTTTTGGTATGCAGTATTATTTATAATTCAAACTATTTCCTTTATTAAAATTTTGATCGAAATCCGTTGAACCGTTTATGAGAAAGTCGAAAATAAATATAATTGTTGTATAGGAAGTAACAGTTAATAATAAAATATGTAAAAAAATTCGTTTATCGAAATATAAACTGTAAAGAAAGTAGTGCACACACTTTTTTTTATCTAAATAGTTATAGTGGTTTTCGAGATAATTAAGATAGTGGACAAAATTGTTTCGCAATTACCGTTATTTTTGGAGCTAAAAAAAAAAACGATTCAAAAATCTATTTGGCTTAACCAAGTTTGAAGAAAATCGCTTCTGCGGCTTAGGCTGTAGCGCGTTGTACAATTAGACAGACGGAACTGCGTTCTCTATCATCGTAATGTCAAGTTTTATTAAAATATCGAGTTCGATTTTTTTCCACAAGTAAGAACAATATGCCGTTAAGCCACACCCCAACTATGAAACCAGAATCAGATATTAGGGAAATCAATGAGTTGGAAAGCATTATCAGAGTGACTGCCGAGCATGGGCCGGAAGCGAAAATAATTTCTTTAGTAGATGAAAACAATATAATAAAAAAAGAATATTACTTTCATTGTTTCCCACATCCAATGACAGAACGACAGAGAAGCCATGATAAAAATATTGCACGGTTAGAAGGCGCAGTCCAAAAAACTAAACATTACCCCGCGATCTACTACCGAACTAAGTACCAGAAGAAGACTTAAAAATGTATTAATTTTATTTAAAGTCTATTGCATTTACGGAAATTATATTAATTTAATTTCTTCTAAAAACATACGTCCAAGAGCAATTCCACAAAGTAATGAAAATTATATTTTAGTTGGAAACCCCCTATGAACGGATATCTTCAGATAAAATTTAAATTTCATAACTAACATAAACAGCACGTGCAGAAAACATTTTATGGAAATATCAAATAACTTCCCCCCTATAGCAGGACCAGCCAATTTCGCAAATCAGCGACAAACATTCTACTTCTCTCCCCATAACATCAACATGGCATGGCATACCAATTATCCATATCCATTCTGTCAACAATTTTCATACCGCTCGCCAAGTTCCATCCATCATTGCCAGCTCATTATCATCTTCGGGTACCAACAGCCCAACTCACTTAACATCATCATCTGTCAGCAATGTCAGGACCACTAATAATCATCTGCAACTGCTCTGCTGTTCCACCGACTTTTAGCAGAAAATTAGGTTCACATCAGCATTCCGCTTCCCGCACTCTTGGGCGAGTTGAAAGAAAATATACAATGAGAGCTTCGCACACCACACAATGGCCGAGTTTGCCAACCTCAACCCCAAACAAGATTTTCATTCTAACTGACAGTATGCCATGATGAAAATGCTTGGACTGAAGGTATGATGTTCTATTTAAGCATTTGGATATAAAAAATATATATAATAAAATTCCAAATTAAAAAACAAAATTAAATCAAAGCGATGGGTTTTTTTAAGAAAACAATAACACAATGTATACTCGTACATTATGTTATTGTAAGCTTGCCGATATAAAGAAATTAACTTTGTTTCTGGGGTTTTTCTATTGCGCGCCTAATTTTTTTTGAACGATTTGGGACACAAGTAAGGTCGAACATTCAAATTGTTTTTGATACAATTTTTACTTGGGGTTCCCTAAAAATTCCATACTTTGGTATTTTTTGCTCACCAAGTGAGATATCAAGAATATGCGTACTTGGTAAATCCGCAATAAATGTGAAGACCGTTACTGAGTATTTGTGAATTATTTGATATAAGTAAAAAAAGTTTCATGCTACCACAGAATTTCACTAAAGTGACAGATCAGAACAGTCATTTAAACGTCAGCTGTCAAAAACTAACAAAAAAAACTGCAGAATTTTCGGGGCTTTGTTGTTTGTTGATTTGGTAAGTTTTTTTAAATCTAAGCACCTATAATAATTATTGAAACAAATATCAATTTTAAACAGCAAAAGATGGAACGAAATCGAACTCGAGACTCGGGTCATAACAATAAGGAAATGATTCACTAATTATCTCGATAACAAGTTTAATTCAAATTAAATGCGCGTCTTGGTCGCACTTACTTGGTCTTATGTTCGATCACATCGTATCCAAAAGATTTCTATTAAGAATCTAAATGTATTTTTAAAGTCATTTTTACTTTATTTTTTATATATACAAAGTTACTCTAAAAAAAATTGGTATGACTCTCTTAAATATTTAATAATATAAACTTAAAAACAAAAGATTAAATCGGCATAATCAAAGAAAAAACAATTCAAAATTCTGAAATAAATACTTAAACTAATTTTAACTCAAAAGAAAGTACGCCATCTTATTTCCTGTATAAATTTGAATTTATGAGAAAAAAAAATTTTAAATCTGTGAAGCCGTTTTTAAGAAAAAAGTTTTTTTTTTAACTTCTTGAAAATATGTTACCTACCGCATAAACATTTCTATTTTCGACTAACTCGTTAATGGCTCTGCCGATCTTGTTCAAATTTTTTGTGGAGTATGTCCTTCCAATTCTAAATAATAATTAAATTTTCGATAACTTAAATTTTTTTAAGTGTTAATATGTCACTGTAAATTTGTAAAATCTACTGCATAATAATGTTACTGACCGTTTGTAATCTACGAAGGGTTTGGCAGATATACTGGGCAAGGGCGGATATATGATTTTTTCTGGGGGGCACAAGGAGCGGATGAGAAAAAAAAATCAGCAATGACCGTTATAAATAAACTTGAGGTATCATACTTCAAGTCAAGTTTATTTCTACAAGTTCAAGAAGTTCTCGTATGTATATGAAGGCCAAAACAATAGAAAAATGAAATGTTTAGTAAGGAATCTTCTTTTATGTTTCCTGCTAAAGACTTCATTAGCGCCAATTGACAAAGAGTTCTAATATTTGGCAGCACCGTTGCTCTTTTGTAGGCATCTGCTTGAGACACTGGTATATTTTCGCTCATCTATTTCCAAATCTTTAGCTCTCCTTCAAACCTAACAAACAATTAAGGTCTTCTTTATATACTTCAGCGCCTTGCAAAACATCCTCTACATCTTTGTCGCTGAAGTTATGGGACAACAACTTTTGCAACTTTCCAATTCTTTGGATGGGAGCGCTATGGAACCTGGATGACATTTCACTTAACATATAATCTAGGAATATATACTGAAAGTCGGTAATATTCTTCAACTGATTGAATCTAAATGTTCAGTCGATTTGTTTGACGGCCGGAGATTCTGCGGACCGTGATTACGGCATACCAATTTCATTTGCGCTGGCATCAGCCTGATTGAAAAGTTTTTTTTGACCAAGGACGTGCGATCCAGTCATGCATTTTATTTTTATTAAAAATGTTGGTATGAGTATCTTAAGTATTTTACAATCAATATAAATTTAAAGACAGAATTTCAAAAAAATCGTTTACTTTTTTTCGCAATATTGAATTTTTTTTTTAAATCCAAAGCTACTTTTTTCAGAAAATTTTGGTATGAAGTCTTATTAAGAATTCGAAGAACCTCTTATATAAAATTTGTTAACGAAATACGTGGAGCCGTCTATGAGAAAGTCGAAAATCAAAAAAAAAAAATGGTTGTGCATATGGCAGAGAGCAGTTATATAATAAAAAAAATATGTAAACATTTTTTGAACCCAAATGTAGACTGTACCTATAGTAATGCACATAGTTTTTTATCAAAATCGTTAGGGCTGTTTTTGAGATAATTAAGATGTTAGAAAAAATTGTATGCAAGTACCGTTATTTTTTAGGCTAAAAAAACTATTCAAAAATCTATCTAGAGACAATCACCTAAAACGCTTAAGTACAAAGTTTGAAGAAAATCGCATCAGCCGTGCAAGCTGTAGATCGATTTAGAATTGCGGGACCCACTTTTTTTTTGTTATCTCCATCATCCTATGAATTCAAGTTTGATTAAAATCTCGAGTTCGATTTTTTTCCAAATGAAGAACTATAGTATCGACATCGATATCTAATTACATTTCTATATAAACTATCGATAACATATATGTAATTCGGCCACCTTTAAGACAGTTTTATCCGGAATAAGAGCTAAAGTTCCATATTCCTTACACTTAGCTATGTGCGCCAGAAGGGAATAACTAGTTGTCAAATATGAGGAAGCTGCAACCAATTCAAACAAATTAGGTGGCCAAAAATCGAACTCAAATCAAAACAACAATACGATGCCACATTTCACACAACATACTCACCGTTTTATTTGCAAGAAATAACTCCTGGACAAGTTAACTCGCATTTTCGCAATATAAACTAACCACTCTATAGCGATTGTGTCGAAAATTAATCGAAAATATAAATAGGTAGGTATATATAAGATATAGTCTATAATAATGAAGATTCCCATCAAACCAATAATTGTAAAATTATGAAAAAAATATAATCTGCTGCACAGACTGTTTCAAAATAATTTTCATCCATCTACCATAATCTACTCTAAGGCCAGTTTGCTGATAAGAAGATCACAAATCTTTGACTCTAAACTGTCCGAACAGTGCATCGATAAATATTTTACTTGAAGTAAATATACTGTATAGTCGCTCAAGACAAGTTGGCGGGTTTAAATCATAATCATTCCGTTGAGTGCACAGTAAAAAATAAAAACGGTACTTGAAAACTATATAGTTGTTGTTGCATATTTCTAAATTACATAAATCCTTAAACAAAACAAAAAAAAAATCTATACACAAATCCAGAATTTATTGAAATTGAAACTTTAAGCTTCAATATCTTGCTAACATAATCCAGTATAAAAATCTCTGAAAATAGTCTTCATGTTCCTTTTATCGCAAAATGGATTTACATATTACATAAACATAAATCAATCATCTAGTAAATCATACAGTCATCCCTTCCTTCGACCCAGTTTTTATTACTTGTCCCAAGTGAATCCGTTTTTCAATATTGCAAGACTAACAGGAGATCCGGAAAAGCCCTCCTCGTGAATGATTCGCAAATACTTTTCCATCGATTGTTTGTCGTAATTGTAAACATTGCAAGCAACATCGGTTACAGCAACGGCATCGGAGGAGCAAGCGTTCTGTTCTAGGTTCTCCTGGGAATCGGGGTCATTGGGGTGGATTGAAGTGGATTTATATGTTGTTTTTTGTTTGCCTCCATCATCATCCAACAAGAAAAATAAAAGTGAATCTTTTTATTTCCCTTTTTTTTTTAAGTTAAAATCGAAATAATAATAATACAACAAAATTCTTATCAGTGTTGGTTTGAAGTGTCATGTTCATGTATAAGTGATGTTTTTTTAAGTTTATATAAATGTACACTTAAGTGCTTAGAAGAGTGAGCTATGATCATGAAGGTGTCCCTGTCGATTTGGTAGGAGATAGAAATTTAAAGTGATTTTATGATGCTTCATGAGAGCTATCAGTTTGTATCTGTACACACACGAAATACATATCCTATTCAAGAATCTTTTACATGAATACCTTCAAATCTATAGGATATGAAATCAATATATATAGTTTGATTTGATATACATAGGTATGTTAAGGTTCTTGAATTTTTGGAGGGTTAAGTAAATAAATAACTCGTTAAAGTAAATAACTCGTGGTACGGGTTATTATCTCGTTCTTCTGTTTCTTACTGCTATTTGCGTTGTATTTGAAGGAAAAAACAGCATCAGGAATCAAAAGCGACGCCATTAAGAAAAAAAAATGCATTTCTATACAAACTATCGATAACAAACACGTAAATCGCGCCGGTAACACAGTTTTCTACGGAATAAAAGTTAATCACCGAATATTCTCTGCTTCGCTGAAGCGAATTGAATGCAAAAATGTTATCGAGAATTATTATTATTATTATTAATTCTTTATTTTTCGATATATTTACATTATCGATATCCATAAGAATATTTTTGCATCACAAAATTTTGGGGTCTGCCTAGTTGAATACTTTAAGTTTTTTATACAAATGAGTAGGTTTAAGTTTTAAGCAACAGAGAATATTAGACCATAATAATTAAATAAATTATTGCAAATTCATTGATTTTAATTTAATAAAATATAAATACAAAAAGATAAATTTACAAAAAAAAATTATATTTTGTTCAATTTCTTTAATTTTAAAATTTTAATTCAATCTATGAAACTGCTACGGTAACCTAAGGCATGATTCATATAAAAACAAAGAATTTTCCAACCTGAGCGACCATTTAGAGATCTTAGAGATCTTTGATCTTTAGAGAATTATTAGCGACGCCAACAGAGAGAAGAAAATTGACTATCTCATACAAACTATCGATAACTTTAAAAAGGTTATACCGAATAGATCAACAGCCCGATTCTCCCAAACATCACTGATGACTCACAAGTCAGAAGCAGAGGTGAAATAAATTTTGTGACCTTTTCGGATTCTCCCCCAAAGTCACAACTTGTGAGAGTCATAAAAACAATCGAAATTGTGATCTACTTCAGAGTAGGTCACAACTCACAAATAGTTTGAGTTTCGACATTTCGATGCGACATTCGATACAATATTTTGTGAAACAATTTATTTTATATCCCAACAAGAAATACACAGAAATATGAAACTTTAATTTGAGATGGAAACTTCAGCAGAAGGAAAAAGTGTCAGAGCTGCCTAAATAAACACTTTATCAGTAGTCACACAATAGTGTGATTGCCTGTAGGTATTCTGTTCATTCAATACCATTCCAGATCAAATATAAATGCTTTTACATTTTCTTGTTTGAAAATTAATGAAACGGATTCTCTTTGATAGTTGTTTACTTGTTATAACAAAAATAAATTCATTTATACATATTGGCTTATCTTCATTATTACATCTATAATAAATAATCCGCATCAATTTCAATTTTTATTTTGTTTTTAATATTCAGGTGTTCCAATAATGCCACTACGCAATTCACCTTTAGCTGTGGTGAGTTTCGTTGTGAGTTTTCTTGTGACTATTGGGGGAGAATTCGATAAATGTTATCGAGTCACAATAATCCTCACAAGGAATAGTCGCAAGGGCCTGTGACTTGTGATTCGTCACAAGGTAGAGAATCGGGCTGTAAGTATCAAAAAAAGGAAGTTAGTTGCTATTGCGTTTACGTTTTAATTCTAAATTGTTTAGTGCATAAGTCCTTTCTTTTTGATCAATTACCATCTTGCTTGGATATTTACGGGCAGTTTTTTAGTGCGAGTTAACTACTAAAGAATGTTATTCTAGTCAAATTAGATCTCAAGTTAACTTTGGATTAATTGAGTACATATTTTTGAAAGATGTTTGTCAAATAAAAATTCTTCAAATCATAGTGCGAAACTATAAAAATGTGTTATTGTCTTTATTTCGATAGAGAATTGGCAATTCCTAAAGTATCGTACATCGATTTGGACAAAATTTTATCATTTTACAGTTAATTCTCCGTTGAAAAATGTATTTCCAGTTAACTGGGGGCAGTGGCGTAACTATAAGGTGGCAGGGCTGGCAAAATGACACGGGCACCCGACCAAAGAGGGCCCCGGCTAGAGAGGCCACGCGCTCAGAAATAACCTAACATTTTTAACAAAGTTTTGTACCTAAATACTTAAAAATTATAATATTTTGAAGTACTTAAAAGCAATCAAAGTGGGGCACATCTAAAAGCCATATACAAATTCATTTCTTGTCGCGGTACATTGGTAACCCAGGCGAGCTAGTGACGGTCGGGGAATTCCCTCATTTTGTTAACCAAATAGGCTAGAAACTGGTCACACTGAAAGCCCGGTCGTTGACTTAGTAAGCCGAAAATATGTTAAATAAAATTTTGTATTATAAAAAAGCAAAAATGTATCTTAATGTATCTTAATGAATTATAGTTTATCGATAGGAAATTTCGCAAATTAACCGAAAATTTCGCTGACAAATTTCGTTTCGTCGGAAGGGTATAAAATGCCTATTTAAACTCTTTAATAGAGGGTAAAAAAATTGTTCTCTTACATCACCCAATTTCATATTGAATGCACTTAAATTCATCAAAAACTGCGGTAAAGTAAAACATTTCTTGTTTCTTATAATAATACATTTTATTTAACACATTTTCGGCTTACTAAATCAACGCGTACCCACCATTAACTATCGATTTTCATATAAATTTTCCAAATCCACGTGACGGCACTTTCAGTGTCCTTTCAATGACTGAAATTGTATTTCAGTATTTTGCAACCTTTCACTTTGCAAATTTTTAAAAAAGCTCTAGAATTCGTTAGTATATATAAAAAAGACATATCTGAATCATTTGGCAGCGAAATTATCAGTTTTCGGTGAACTTTCAGAGATGAAATAACAAAATTCTTCGTGTATTAGAGAACTTGCTGATTTATTAATAATAAGGAATCATTTTATGTCGTTCAGCTTTCATGAAATTAATGTTATTTGTTATAATTCATGTGACTACAGATAGTACTCAAAGATCATTTTCGAAACTAAAATTAATAAAAATCTATTTAAGAAACTCTATGGCACCAGACAGTCTAAGTAATTTGCTATTATGTCTATTGAAAATTCTATGGCCCGATCTTTAAAATTTGATGATGTTATAGATACTTTTGCGGAACAGCAAACTCAGAGAAAAGAATGTTATTAATAAAAAATCTAATTGCAAGTAAATTGTAAATTATAAATATTTGTATAAACCTATGCTCTTGAAAATAAAACCTAGAAGATATTTAAATAAAATGCACATAATATTGTTAATAGTTTTGGGTAAATACTTACATCAGTGGTTTATTAAAATTAAATTCTAACGTAACTATTTTCACTGGGATGCCGGAGGGCCCCATTAAAAAAATCGGCCACGGGCCTCAGACAGTATAGTTACGCCACTGACTCGGGGCTAATTTATTGGCAGAATTAAATAACTATGGTTTAACTCAGAGTTAATCCAGCCTCTGAAAACTGACGGTTTCTCATTTGTTTGTCTTGTTTTTCATCTTTACGAATGCTTAGAAACTTAGCTTCTTTTCCTTGACAAATTCACTTTTTTGATACGCTCCTTTTTGCAAAAATATTTTACATGTGTAGAGTCCCCTTTACATAACTCGCATTTGGTGGTATTCAGAGTTGTATGGTAAGTTCTTGTGTGATATGGTGGTTTCTGTTTGTTTTCCTTTCGCCCAGGATTCATTGTTTCCATGAACTGGAATCTCTCCTCAATAAACTGCAATAGTGGTTCTATGTCTTGGATTTCACGGGGTTTTGCTAAGGATTGTTCATATAACCGTTGTGACTCTTTGTCTAATTTTTGGAGGATGATATATGCAACTAATATTCCCCAATTTGTTGTGTCTACGCCTAAATTTTGTATCTCTGAGATGCATTCTTGTGTTGTATCTAGGATCTTCTTCAATAAGTTAGCTGATTCTGTTGTGATTGTTGGTTGATTCATTAATTTCTGAATGTATGTTGTGAAGATCAATGTTTTGTTCTCGTAACGCTGTTCAATTAATTTCCAGGCTGTTTTGTAGTTATCTGCTGTGACTTGTAGATGTTTAATGATGCTACCTGGTCCTTCGGTTAAATGCGTCTTCAGGTACTGCATGTTCTGGATCGAGTTTAATTGTTTGTTATTATGGAACAGCGTTTTGAAGAGATCATGGAACGATGGCCAAGAGTCATAACGTCCATCGTATGTTGGAGTGTTCATTCGCTCAAGTTTGAGCTTGTTGTTGCTGCTTTCCTGTTGCTCTCTTTTATTTGTTTTTTCTTTCGTCTCGACTGCAATTTCTTGGTACATAGTTTCTATTTCGGCGTATTCATCCTGTTTCAGGTAGTCTGATTCATCTACAGAGATTGCATTTGCTATGATGTCATCGTGGTTTTTCATGATGTCACTCCAATACTGATCTAATGTTTTTAAGTATTGTTCGTACGCGAGATTGGAGAGTGATTGTGTTAACCCTTCCTTCAGCTTATTGTATAAGCGCACAAACATGGCTATTTTGTTTGTTTGTCGCTTGTATCGTTGTTGTTGTGAATTGATGTCTTGATTAGTTAGGACTTCTTCTTCCATATTTGTGTTCACTTATATGTCGCTTTGCTTGAGATTTGCTTGCTGATGAGTATCCTTGAGAATCTGTTGTTTTGTTTGAGATTTGCTTGCTGAGTATATGTTGTTTACTTGAGATTTGCTTCCCTGAGAATCTTTTGTTTTTCTTGATATTTGCTTGCTGAGTATATGTTGTTTACTTGAGATTTGCTTCCCTGAGAATCTTTTGTTTTGCTTGAGATTTGCTTGCTGAGTATATGTTGTTGTTGTTTGAATCGATCTTACCACGGGTGGGGGATCGATCAAAGAGAGAGAACACGTCTTTTTTGGTTATTAAACTTATTCTCATTTATTGCCCAAAACTTAAGTGTGCTTATGCTAAATTTTATACTTACTTTTCCATTATTTTCTATAATATTGTTACCTAGATAAATCCAACATATTGCTTACAATTTAATTTTACTTATTTCGAAATCTATTTCCATCAGTATATTGCTTATAAGCAATACTCTTTTTCTTGACCTATTAAAATATATGAATATACGGTAAGCCATTCAGAACATGAATAACAAAACAAACAAAATTAATTAATATTAATTGATGACCCGGCGCTTTAATGCAATGCAATAACCAGTTGAGGAGTTATGCTGTGAGTCAGTTGCTGGATGGCGTTGGACTTTGGTGTTCTATTTCATGTTGCTGTTGGTTTGTACTGTTGATATTATCAACAGGTATAATAAACATCTTCTTCTCGAAACTTATCGTAATCTAAATTTTTAAATTTAAAGTCTATGCCTCCGTAAAATCAGAAATAGATACGATGTTGGGGCTCACTATGAGTTGTGAGAAGTTTCTGAGAGAGAATATACTGTTATAACTGCCTACGACCTAGGGTGTTCTGCAAGTTTCTTGAAATATTTTAGAAAGCAACTCAAAGTAGTCGAATTTTGAGTAATGTTGGGGAAATAATTGAGTGCATTTTAGGTTACATGGGTTACTACACAGATTTTTAAGAGTAGCATTTGATGAATTCTCTTCAGGCTCTTACGCTATTTTCAATGTATTTCTTTGACCACAACAATATATACCAGCGGAATCGTAAGTGTAATATTTTTCCTACGATATGACAATGCTTTTGATTCTTCTTGTGTCTATCTCCACCAAGCCTGAGCAATTGTCCGGTCGATATCGATTTCAAAAGTTCCATAGATCTGGATATTTAAGCTTTTCATATTTGTTAAGCCCAGAAAATTTCCAGCATATGTTTTTGTACTAATTGACCTGACGAACTTTTGATAACTTCATCGTCATCACTGAATTACTTTTTAGCATCAGGTGAACAGGAAGTTTTCGTCAACAGGTAATTGCTTCTGTGATGGCTGTAATTTTTCAAATTGGTTGTAGCTTTACTCATGTAGCTATGTGGCAGTTCCTAAGAAAGTATCCGAAACAGACACTCCTGGCTCCCAGAAATTACGCCAAAATTTGTTTTTGGAAAAAACGCCAGAAAATTCTTAATACAAAATCTTGGCCTTTTTTCAAAAAAAAAAAATAAAAAAAAAACAGAAAAAAAATTCGGGTTTGTGTAAATTGTTCTTGCAATTAGGTTAACGGCTTACAAAAAGCTAGGCGCGTAAGGCAACCCACCAGGCTCTGCTTGGCCCAATAAAGGATTTGTGGTGGGTACAAGTTTGGGTATATACAAATTTTGTTAGGATTTGAAGATTTCTTTTTACTACTTACTTACTTATCCGGCTCCCGATTCATGGAGAGTTGCTGCCAGACATATTGCGTTCTTCCATCGCACGCACCCTCCAGTCGTCGAGGTCAAGCGCTCTTGCGTCTGTAACCGCCTACACCCTGTAGCGGAGTTTCGGTCTTCCTGGTCTCGAACCTGGGGGCTGGGATTTGAAGATTTTCTTGGCTGGAGCGTTGTTGTCCATTGGCTCGATGTGGTCGAGCCAGTGTAGTCCACGCTCTTTGGGATCTTGGTACAGCTCGTACAATTCTCGATTTAATCTTTTCCTCCATTTGCCCTCTTCGAATATAGGACCAAATATCCTCGGAAGAATTTTTCTCTCGAAAGTGCCAAGTATCAATTCCGCTTTTTTAATTATCGTCCAGCACTCGGCGCAGTATAGTAGAACTGGTAAAATTAGCGTTTTGTATAGCGTGCACTTTGTTTTTGGAGACAGGAGTTTTGAACCCATTTGCTTGGCCAAACCGAAGTAGCAGCGGTTCGCTAGGGTAATTCTTCGACGGATTTCCACTAAGGTGTCGTTCGTGAAATTGATGTTTGTTCCGAGGTAGGTGAACTCCTTGACTACCTCGAAATTACTGCTACCAACAGTGACGTTTTTCCTAGGCGACTTAAAGATGAGGCTTTGTTTGTTGATAGCATATACTTGGTTTTGTCCTTCAAGACCAACGCATTTGGCCTGTTCATCAATAGCTGTGAATGCTTCTTCCTGGTCTCGAACCTGGGGGCTGGGATTTGAAGATTTTCTTGGCTGGAGCGTTGTTGTCCATTGGCTCGATGTGGTCGAGCCAGTGTAGTCCACGCTCTTTGGGATCTTGGTACAGCTCGTACAATTCTCGATTTAATCTTTTCCTCCATTTTCCCTCTTCGAATATAGGACCAAATATCCTCGGAAGAATTTTTCTCTCGAAAGTGCCAAGTATCAATTCCGCTTTTTTAATTATCGTCCAGCACTCGGGGCAGTATAGTAGAACTGGTAAAATTAGCGTTTTGTATAGCGTGCACTTTGTTTTTGGAGACAGGAGTTTTGAACCCATTTGCTTGGCCAAACCGAAGTAGCAGCGGTTCGCTAGGGTAATTCTTCGACGGATTTCCACTAAGGTGTCGTTCGTGAAATTGATGTTTGTTCCGAGGTAGGTGAACTCCTTGACTACCTCGAAATTACTGCTACCAACAGTGACGTTTTTCCTAGGCGACTTAAAGATGAGGCTTTGTTTGTTGATAGCATATACTTGGTTTTGTCCTTCAAGACCAACGCATTTGGCCTGTTCATCAATAGCTGTGAATGCTTCAAGTACAGCTCGCTTGTAGCGGCCGATGATATCGATGTCGTCCGCATAACCAAGCAGTTAGAAAGACCTGTTGAAGATAGTGCCTTTCAGGTTAACACCAATCTTGCATACGAGTACTATCTGCTCCAGGACTATGTTGAAGAAGTCACATGATAGCGCATCTCCTTGTCTGAAACCTGTACATGTGTGGAAAAGATCAGATGAGCTGTTTCCCATTTGCATGTTGCACAGCGTTATGGTATCATGTGCGGCTTTGAAGTCGAGAAAAGATGGTGAGTCTCGACTTGAAATGTGTTGGTCTTTTTCATGATTTGCCTCAATGTGAAGATTTGGTCTATCGTTGATCTGCCTGGCCTGAAGCCACACTGGTACGTGCCGATGATAGTGTTGCAGAAAGGTTTTGGACGCTCACATAGTACGCTCACATAGTACGTTGGATTGTAGGCAACATTAAGCAGGGATATGCCTCTGTAGTTTTTGCAGGACATAAGATCGCCTTTTTTGTAGATTGGGCATAAGGAGCTATTTGACCAGTTGTCGGGCATGCTTTCCTCCTCCAACACTTGGTTGATGAACTGGTGCATGCGCCCTACCAGGACATCTCCTCCATACTTGAAGTGTTCTGCAGGTAGGCCATCCGAGGCGGCGGATTTGTTGTTCTGAAGCTTGTGGGTAGCTTTCTTAACCTCTTCAGTACTGGTCGCTGGGACTGGATCTTCATTGACTGATCTCATGCTTATTTGATCTCCTGTTGCTTCCTCTACATAATGCCCACTAAGCAGTTGCTGGAAGTACTGCTTAAACACGTCTACAATTTCCTGTGCTTTGGTGACTAGATTCCCTCCGCTATTTCGAAGAGCTTGCGTGCCAGTCCTATAACCAGATGACAGTTGCTTGGCTGTTTTGTAGAACCGGCGCGGCGGGTGTTGGTGGCAGTGCAAGATTCCTCGAGATACCTGAGCTGAGAGGCTGCGGATGCTCTTTTCTTTCTTCGCAGGTTTTTTTTCTCGTTCCTTCTCTTTTCACTGTACTCCTCCCTTGCTGCTCTTGTTTTCCGTTGCAGCATTAGCATTCGTGCATTTTCCGTCTCTTGCTTTAATACCGCGCATTCATCGTCATACCACGGGTTCTTTTTCTTTGGTAGCCTATGGTGGTCTTGGCTGTCTCCTTAATGATGTTGCGAAACTGGTTCCACTGGCCATTGACGATTGTGACTGGGGGTACGGCAGAGAGTTTACCGCTTAATTTTTCACTGTTGTCTCTGGCTTTCTCGCATGTGCTAAGGCAGGCGATGTTGAATTTCTTCCTTTGGACTGTCTTCGCTTTCTTTTCATTTGATAGTCGGGCTCTGAACTTTGTCACAACAAGAAAATGGTCAGATTCCACGTTTGCACCTCACAAGTTTCGCACGTACAAAATGTTTGATGCGTGCTTTGCGCCAATTAGCACGTGGTCGATTTGGTTGGCGGTTCGACCATCTGGAGATCGCCTGATTGATGTGTGTATCCTTCGCCAGGGGAACATAGTGCTAATTATCACCGTATTACAAGCTGGAGCAAAGTGGAAAAGATTTCTGTTTAAAAAGTTACAAAACAAATTTGCATATACACAAACTTGTACCCACCTCAAATTTTATATTGGGCCAAGCAGGGGAGTTGCTTACTCGCCGAGCTTTTAGTACACCGCGGACCTAATAGCAAAAAACACTTCACACAAGCTCGATTTTTTCTAGCTTTTAAAAATTTATTGTTTAAATTTGAAATCTATTTTATGTTTTGAAGAAAAATTTCACAATATGTTATGTGGCCCCGCCCCGACCAAACACGCAACCCACACATTTCGTCTTGTTTGAAAATACATAAAAACATTTTATTGCCTTTCTTCCAAAACGAAATTCCTTAGACACACATCTGTAAACAACAGCTAAGCCTTCTCATGGCTTTGTAACATGTCATAATTCATAAATAATAGTCCACTCTATAGTCCCAGAACCCAGTGTCTTGTTGGCCCCTCTTTTTCATCTTCATAAATTCTGTCAGCATATGACAGTATTGTAGGCCGATTACATCTTCCAGGTAGGCTCTAGAACCGTTAACATCCCGTCAGCATTTTAAACATCTTCGTAGCGAAGTCTCATATTTCTCTCATTCACCTTTAAGTTCGAATTTCTTTGTTGTAAAATCCAGAAGGCAACAGAATTTTTTTAATTTAAAATGTTTGTTTTTACATTTCAGATGAAGCAAGCTTCATTGATCGTGTTTGTTTTCCTTTGGACCTCAATCCTTGGAGCACAAATTATAAACTCAACTTCGGAAACAACAGCAAGAACTGCTAAACCAAAAATAGACTATGAAGCTAAAGCCATAGACCTACTTCAACACGCCAATCTCTACATGAACGATCACTACTCAAAGCTCCGCAGTCTTTTTCTTAATTCAACAAGAAAGTTTCATCATATAAATGACCAATCGCAACATATAAGCGACGTACAGAATAAACATCGAGCATTCGCCAATCAACTGGCCTACAATTTAAGTATAATTCCTTTGGCCGAAATCAAAGACGACATTCTTCGACGACAAGTGAAGATCCTTGGCAAATTACAACTAAACGGTCTTGAGAACGATGACTATGAGAAAGCAATGCACCTAATCAAAGTAATGATGTTATTAGCCAAGGCAAAAAACGTTTGTCACTATCGAACTGGCATAAATGTTTGCAACTACACAGCATACATGCCAGATATCTACAATATTGTCTCGAAGACACGAATTCTAGATGAATTGAATTATTATTGGACGAATTGGCGCAATGAAATAGGAGTCCAGGGAAAAGAGGCATTTATTGAGTTTGTGCATTTATATCGAAAAGCCGCAGCGTACAATGGTAAAGTGATGAATATTGGAATTTGAAATGTTAATTCAATTTTTAATTTTATTGTACAGGACATGTTTCGGCTTCGAAGACCTGGTATCTCTACTATGAGGAAGATGATCTATTGAGGGAGCTGGAAGGTGTGATGTGGGAGATTATGCCACTCTATGAGGAAATGCACGCTTTTATCAGGAATGTCCTGCGAACGAAGTACGGTCAAAACATTATGGCTGATGATAGTCCGATTCCACATAATCTCATGGAGCAAGTGCTGCAACATGCTTGGAAGGCCAAGAGCATATTTAATCCACCTTTCCCAGACAGAAAACTGCCTGCTATAAAGGAAAAAATGGACCGAGAAATTTTCACAGCAAAGAGAATCAATGAATTGGCATCCGGTTTTTTTGAATCACTGGGACTAAATCATTTTTCTCCGTAAGTCAAACAACAAAAAAAACTTTAACTACTATCTAAGTCGGTAAATAATTTCTCAATAAGTCCTTTTTATACTGTCTAAAACAAGACGTGCATATTAGGATCAAACTATTATTATTACAAATCCTTAAATAAAATATCTAGCAAGGTTCTTATATAATTCAATTTCTATATACTACTGAAATTAATCAACAAAGTAGGATAGAAAATTTGGATTTAAATCGAACTTGTTGAATTATTGATGGATCTAGTCCACAAAACTCGCGTTTCGTTCCGGCAATCTCACTTGGACTAATCAATTGATTAGTGAGGGCATTGTTAAGACGCTATTTTGTAATGTTCACTTAATCTTACATGTATTTTTCAAATAAAAGCAGAAAAAAATTTCGGGGGGTTTTAAAAAAATATATTAACTAAATATTAACGAACAATTTTTTTGTATGCACTAGTTGGCCCCAGTATTTTTCCTCTACGTGTAGACTTTAATTGTCTACATTTCAACGTAGACAATCAGTCGACAATGTCGACATTGTGGACAATGTAGACAATGTAAGCAATAACTTTCACATCTAAGTCTCACAAATAAAATCATTCCAAAAATAGCGCGGTTTAATTTAATAAAATGCACGACCGGATCGCACGAACTTGCTCTTATGTTCGATCACATCGTATGCAAAAGATTTCTATTAAAAATCTAAATATATTTTTAAAGTCATTTTTAACTTAATTTTGTATAAGCATATACAAAATTTCTTTAATTTTGTTCTAAAATAAATTGAGACGACAATAATTAATATTTAATAATATAAACTTAAAAACAAAAGATTAAATCTGTTTAATTAAAGAAAAAATAATTCAAAATTCTGAAATAAATACTTAAACCAATTTGAGCTCAAAAAAAGTACGCCATTTTATTTCTTGGATAAATTTGATTTTATGAAAAAAACAATTTTAAAAATCTGTGGAGCGGTTTTTGAGAAAAAAAGTTTTTTTTTTTTTAACTTTTTGAAAATATTAAAAAAAAAAATTCTAAAACGCCAATTCATAGGTATTCAGAAAATACAAATAAATATAGTTTTTGAAAAAAATTTAAGGAGCAGTTTTCGAATAATAAATTTTTTAAATTTTTTTCTTAAAAATGATTTTAAAAATACAAAACAATATTAATTACAAATATTGGTACGCGGTATAATTTGGGCAGCCTAAACCTATATTTTTGTAAGATTTCGAAAGAATCGGTGAAGCCATTTATGAGATAGTCGAAAGCAAGAAAACGGTCCTATGGAAAGTACCGTTTTTAGACATTTTTCAAATTTTTTTTCAACTATATTATCGGTCGTAACTAAAAACGCACACTGATGATTTTTATCAAAATCGTTCGAGCCGTTTCCGAGAAAAATAGGTTTGAACGTAACGGTTATATGGCAGGTAGCGTTATTTTTTGAGCTAAAAACAAATATTGCAATTTGCCCTCTGTACAATACCTAAAAAACTCTATATACCAAGTTTGAAGCAATTCGGCCCACCCGTTTGGGCTGTAGGTGTCTATACATACATACAGATAGACTGACAGTCTGACAGACAGACAGACAGACTGATAGACTGATGGACTGACAGACTGACAGACTGACAGACTGACAGACTGACAGACTAACAGACTGACAGACTGACAGACTGACAGACTGACAGACTGACAGACTGACAGACTGACAGACTGACAGATTGACAGACTGACAGACTGACAGACTGACAGACTGACAGACTGACAGACTGACAGACTGACAGACTGACAGACTGACAGACTGACAGACTGACAGACTGACAGACTGACAGACTGACAGACTGACAGTCTGACAGACTGACAGACTGACAGACTGACAGACTGACAGACTGACAGACTGACAGACTGACAGACTGACAGACTGACAGACTGACAGACTGACAGACTGACAGACTGACAGACTGACAGACTGACAGACTGACAGACTGACAGACTGACAGACTGACAGACTGACAGACTGACAGACTAACAGACTGACAGACTGACAGACTGACAGACTGACAGACTGACAGACTG
The DNA here is from genome assembly GCA_910595825.1 of Philhelius pedissequus. Taxonomy (NCBI): domain Eukaryota; kingdom Metazoa; phylum Arthropoda; class Insecta; order Diptera; family Syrphidae; genus Philhelius; species Philhelius pedissequus. The sequence goes on along the minus strand of OU343160.1, from coordinate 70,074,393 downwards.
GCAGACTGACAGACTGGCAGACTGACAGACTGACAGACTGACAGACTGACATACTGTTAGACTGACAGACTGAAAGACTGAAAGACTGAAAGACTGACAGACAGAATTTTTAGAACATATTTTTTCGTCTTCGCTATCATCGTAATGCCATGTTTGATTGTTATCTAACAACTTTTTTTTCGAGGAATGCATAACTTGCCTTATGGTACCTATAATCGCAAGTAAAAAGGAGTACAACTATTGACAAGATTTTGATTTGAGCGTCTTTTCCCAATATATTTGGGCGTTATTTCCTAATATTTGGAGAGTATTCCATTACTAGGGCGATATTTCCAACTAGGGGTGTTCTTTTCATTTCAATTTTCATATTTGATTTTTGGGCGTTCTTTGTTTAAAAAATAGAAAGATAAGAAATAACGCGCAAAACGAGAAAAGATACAACAACAATTTGTTCTGAATTTTTTTAAGTGATATTTCCAAATCGATTTGGGCGTACTTTCACGGCGAATGATGATCTTTTAACTTTAGAAGTGTTCCTGTTCATAGGGAATCGAAATATTGAAAATTTGATATTTAGTATTTAAAGGCCACGTCATTCAACCATTTTGTCAGAGTAAAAACTATATCTCTGCAAAAAGGAAAACAACTCCAAATTATGAGAGAAAATTGTCAGTTAATGATTTGATTACTGAACCAAAGTGCCAGGCTTACATGAATTTTTTAATTTTATTACTAAATTCCTCAAATTTTAATTCTTTTTAAAGTTGACCAGTAATAAACCAGTGAAGTGATTCAGTAGACTTATATCAAATGCTCAGTGGACTGAAATTCAGAAGCAAATAAACAAAAGATATGCAGCAACAAAGTCATTGCGATTGAATCGAATTCATATATGCAAAAATACAAAAAATTGATAAATTTATAATTTGTACATACATTTATTTTTCATCTTTTAAGTACAGATAAGAAATGATTTAGCGCTAAATATTTGCATAAAACTATTGAAGTTATACAAAATATCACATTATTGTAAATTATCTAGCAGATTTAAGGGCATAATTAAATATGTTGGTCATCTTCGAAAAAAACTGTACGACTTTTTTAAGTTAATAATCTAATTGAACAAAAACAATTAACTAACAAAAAATATCCAATTACATTCTTCTACGAATAAGAATATTTATAAAATTGGTTTCAAGTAAATCGGTGGAATACTTTCTGAGATAAGCGCGGACGAACTTAATATTTGTTTCGTCTTTATTAGGGCTGGCATCGAAACAAGCTCAGGCGAGACTTTTGTTAGTCTTGTCTCGGTCTCGTCAAAATCGAAAAATTTCAGTCGCGTCTCGGTATCGGTCTCGGTCTTGCTTACCCAAGTCTTGTCTCTGTCTTGGTAGAACATTTGAATCTGTAGTCCCGTGTCGGTCTTGGTCTTGGTCTTGATCTTGGTCTTGGTCTCATCCTTAGTCTTGGTTTCTTTCGTGTTATTTGATAGTAAAAAGATGTAAGATAAGATGCGAGTTCATATTGAGAAGATTAAGTACGGTATCTAAGAAGTTTGTTGACTAGAAAATGCTTTTGCTTTTGATAGTTAATGGCTTGTAAAATAGGCAACAAATTTTGTTTTGAGGTTTCGATAATATTTATTTCCAAGTGTCCCTTAAAAGTCTTAAAGTTGCCTTTTCCGAAGGGGAAACAAGGTCTGAATAATGAGCAATTTCTATTCCAACGCAATGCATACATATATCCCTTTCTGGGTTATTATAATTAAACCAACAAAAATTTCTTCTAGCGGAAATCAAAACCAAACCACCGATAACAGCAAGACTCTCGGCGAATTTCGGTACCAAACATACAGTCTTATCGCGGCTGTTTTTAAAGAACCGCTTCTATTCTCGGTATCGTTACCAGCTCTAGTCTTTATGTAATAGTGTAATAATATGTTTTTTTGAATACATGTCTATGAAAAAAATTAAAAATACATTTTTAGTTAGTTACAATATTTTATAAAATAAAATCCATGTGCCTAGGAACTATTGCCATTATATTTATAACGTCCTCATAGTCAACCTCAATATCCCCACAGATGTTCGGCAAAATCAAACCGTTCAGCTCAAAAATGAAAAAGATCGCTCACTTGACGCCAAAGATACCGGAAGTATTTTTTTTTTTTTTATAATCTACACGCGCTCAAGGGATTATGAAAACCCTTTAAATGTTTCAAAACAGCGCGGGCGTGAGGGTGAGGTTAAGGAAGAGAAAAAATGATAGGAAAGATGTGTGGCGCGATATTCGGAGACTGTAGGTGGTTTTTGTCTCAGATTTTATCTCCAGGGATGGCGGCTGAACTAATGCGGAGAAATTTCCGTGTCTTATTTATAAATGTCCCTTATAATTCGCATTAATTTTCTTATTCTTTGTCATATTTTATCGGTATACTAGTTTTACTCAATCACATGTTGTTAGTTCTATGCCTAAGCAGCATGTAATGAGTAAACCAGCAACGCTGGTTCCGCCTGTTCCGCCTGCGGAACATTTTCAATTCGAAAAGAAAATCATGTAAGCATATTTTTTTTAATCATCTGGCAATTCTTGGGCAAATATACCTTAGCACACTTTTCTTTTTTTACTGGGTCCAAGAAAGGAACATAGATAGACCGACGAAAATATTTTCCGGATCACCTTCGTAATTATCTAGGTTCCTCTGGCGACTGGCTTTTAATAAATGTGTTTGCAAATAGGGAAGTGAATTTTTGTATACTCTTATTTCAGTAGGTGAAAAGGAAATAGTTTGATACAAATCCAGATTTATTTTTTTGCCAAAAAGTGGACAGGCAAAGGGCTAAAATCTTCGGTTTTTAGTTTTACATTAGCTGCGTTCATGGCCGTTGTTCCGAAATAATCCTTTCTTTTGTTATTGAATTTTGATCTTTGTTTTAATTTACTTTTGTCTTTTGTTTTTGTATTGACAGTTGACGTTAATTTGAGTGATCTATCTTGTTCTAACATGACGACTGTTCTGATTTGTGACTAATGATGTGTGCATTCGAATGGAATGAAATAATCGATTATAAACGATTCATTCTCGAGAAATCTCGCTACTTTATCTGAAATAATTCGATTGATGTCTCATCTCTCATTTTAGGATTTCTCAGTTTATACTTCACTACTACTACTATTTATGCGTAATGCAATAAAGAAGACTCTATCAAGAACCAAACGATATTGTGATGTGTGAGTGTCTAGGCTTAGTGTGGATTGTATGTACGTGAACGTGCATATGTAGGTTCAAAGTGGAATTAAAGACTTTTTTCTATAAGTTGCCGTAGCATTCATCATACGAATGAATTAGTAAGATAGAAATAGCAATCAGACTGTTCTCGAATACAGTTGATTGATCACTCCAGATACAGGTTGGTAATACAAAATCTACTAGAAAGGAGACACTTCCTTTGTTGACTACAAAAACACGAAATTTAAATTTTCAAACATAACGTACTTTTATTTGCAAATTTTAAAAATCGAATGCATTTCGAACTGACATGCAGCTCATCAGCGAAACTCGACACTAAAACAATAACTAGAAAAAACAAATCAACCAAATATATGGGTACACAGTCTACAAGTGCAAGCAATTGGATTAAAAATTAACGTTACAAATATGATTTAAGTTAATGAGAATAAGGGAGACACAATGTTCCATTCTTAGCTTTGAAAATTAAAAGAGACTCAAATGCATCAAGCTTTTTTTCATTTTGCACGCTCTTTAACAAACGGACTCATCGTGGGTCATTGTCGTAAAGCGATTAGAAGACATGAGCAGCAACCGATGATCGATTCAATTGCTTATGCTTGATGCAGCTGATGTGTTCTTTAAATCTTGTTTTTATACTCCGATTCGTCTGTCCTATATATTTTTTTTGTTGCAATCTCTACAGCTGATTTCATATTATACCACTCTTCTCATTTGTTGGTGTGATATCCTTGGTTGAGCCGAGAATGTTTTTCAGCTTGCCGTTGTTGTTGTAGGCGATCTCCAGGGTCTTCCGCACTTGATTGGTGATTGCAGGTATGTAGGAAAATGATATACGATATTATTAAATACTCTTAATTTTGAAAATTAGTGTTTTTGTTTGATTTCCCTTAAGCGGACACCTCACTTAGGCGGACAAAAAATTCTGCACCATGGATGTCCGTCCAAGGGAGATTTCACTGTATTCCATTTTATTTGGATCTTTTGATTCAAGTTTTAGTTTTTTCTTTGGCTTTAATCTGAGAAAGAAAAACAAATCAATTGTTGATTTTTTGCATTTAGGTATTAGACACATGCTCGGTAATAGCAACTTAGAAGTATACAAAATCAGGTTGCTGCGGATCGTTCTTTTCTTGCTTTTCTGCCGATAGATTTACAAAAAGAACACGGCTACTGTAAATGGCCCCTGATAACTTCTAGGTTGTTTTTTTTTTTTTTGATTTTAGATAATCGCTTTAAAAATGCCATAATTCTAAAAATGTGGGAAATACCTCTGAGATCTCTGAATATTCTTCAATAAGACTATGATCATCCTGAGCAAAAATCGGCAATATTTTTGATGAGGTTATGATAATGTGTGAAACAAATTAAAAATCGTGGTCAGTTTCTAACTGATTCAGAACCAAGTTAGCGAATACACGCAAAATAAATAAACCAACCAACAATATATAAAACAAAATTTGTGATTTTATCATGTATTGTGATTTTTTTTAAATAGACATTTCTGGGATACATACGCTCGAAAAATTCCCGACGAAGAGTCCGGAGAAGATTGTAAAGCAGTTGTTTTTTATTTCCCTCCAGACGTCGGTCTGAGATACTGCCCAAAAGTTGACTTTAAAAAATTCCTGCAAATGCACGGCCATATGAGTGAGCTGCAATATAACTTATACAAAGCTCATCTGCCTGTAGGTCTTGATCGGGAGGCTTGTCCAGGATTTGGCAGTGCTATAGGCGAATCTGCTATTGTGTCAGCTGGAAGTCCAAGACATCTAGACAAAATTGGATTGATTGAGAATTACACACTCGACAGTGAGTTGACTATGAATCGACTATTTCGATTGGTAAGTACATTAATGGCTTTAAAAGTTTATAAAATTATTTGTTTTTTTTGTGTTTGTTACTTTTAACAGGGTGTTCACACTCTAATATCTGTTCCAATGCACTTTACCAATGAAAAATTTATTGTGGACTCGATAGAGGCACGTATTAATCCGGACGACTTGAATTGTGGTTACTGGAAAATTCAAACTAAATATGCCGGTGTTGCTCCGCCAGAGGAGCGAAATGAAGATCACTTTGATGCTAGTTACTCTCTGTATAAGGGCTTGGACCCTATGAAACAGAATACTGCGTAAATAATTCTAAAAAGTATTATTACTGTCAAAGTTTAATTTTCTTATTTTTTTTTCATTCAGAAAAATTATTTCCGAGATCCTGGGCTATCAAATCTATAGGGGACTTTGCATTGCTTCAAATCAGTATGTTCCTGGGGATGTCACTCGTCCTCTGCACAATTGTGATTATTATGGACAGGAACGGGCTGGGAAGCTTTTGAAGTGAGTTAACAATAAATTAATTGGAACTTAAAAAAAAATCAAATGCCAATTCATTATTCAGGGACATCATGAAATTGGGCTCGACAAAACATTGGCGAGATGCAATGGAATTAGTGACAAAAGAAAGAAAACTAAGTGGCAAAGCTATTATGGAGTATTACGAACCTTTGTATGATTGGCTTAAGGCAAAAAATAAGCAAAATGGCGTACAAGTTGGATGGGACGCGAGTGCTACAAGTAAGTATAGCAGTTTAAGACTACGTTTTTTTAAATTATTTTAATTCACAATATTTTTTTTCAGACTGCCAAAACAAAAATTAAAAGTTAATTTAATTTAATTGTATTTGGTTCTTCATCCAAAATGGATAATTCATATAAATTTTAAGAATTTATAATTTGTAATTATGCAATTCCGTGGATTGATTAATCAAATGAATTTTTATACATATACATTTTCAATTAATTTTGTGAGGAACTAAAAACAGTCAGTGGTCGGATTTATTCTAAAAATAAATAATTTTGCTGCTGGAAAAACGAACAACGGAAAACAAGGAACCATATGCAATCTGTCAAAGAAAGATTGTCAAATCATTGGGATGAACCGATTTCTCAAGTTACTGCTGGAACAAAAAAAAAATGCCTCTCAAATACACAAGAAGATCACACGATTCACAATCACACTCCATGATTTCTCAACCGACAACGCCGACAACGTTCGTTCATCCACCATTAACTACATAAATGTAATTGATTCAGATTCAAAAATTAAAAGTGAATCAGGAACTCATATTTTTTGTGTGTATTAGTATTTATCCCTATAGTTTGCGTACAGGAACTGAAGCTTAAAGAAAAAAATTCTTTGTTTAAAGCTTAAAAAACCGGTCTCTCTGACTGGTTGTCTTTACAACCTTAGTGGCTGAAGTGGCATTTAAGCGGTTTAGGTGATTGACTAATATTCATTGTCGAATTGTTTTCTTAGGTCCAAATCTAACGGTATCTGCCATACAATTTCAATTATCTCGAAAGCGGCTCCAACGATTTTGATAAAAACAAAGAATGTGCACTATTTTAGGTATACACTACATTTTGGTCAATTTTTACTTGCGATTATAGGTACTATAAGGCAAGTTATGGATTCGTGCAAAAAAAAAATTCTAACAATCAAACATGACATTAGGGAACACCAAAAAAGTGGGTCCCCCAACTCCGTCTGTCTGTCAGTCTGTCAGTCTGTCAGTCTGTCAGTCTGTCAGTCTGTCAGTCTGTCAGTCTGTCAGTCTGTCAGTCTGTCAGTCTGTCAGTCTGTCAGTCTGTCAGTCTGTCAGTCTGTCAGTCTTTCAGTCTGTCAGTCTGTCAGTCTGTCAGTCTGTCAGTCTGTCAGTCTGTCAGTCTGTCAGTCTGTCAGTCTGTCAGTCTGTCAGTCTGTCAGTCTGTCAGTCTGTCAGTCTGTCAGTCTGTCAGTCTGTCAGTCTGTCAGTCTGTCAGTCTGTCAGTCTGTCAGTCTGTCAGTCTGTCAGTCTGTCAGTCTGTCAGTCTGTCAGTCTGTCAGTCTGTCAGTCTGTCAGTCTGTCAGTCTGTCAGTCTGTCAGTCTGTCAGTCTGTCAGTCTGTCAGTCTGTCAGTCTGTCAGTCTGTCAGTCTGTCAGTCTGTCAGTCTGTCAGTCTGTCAGTCTGTCAGTCTGTCAGTCTGTCAGTCTGTCAGTCTGTCAGTCTGTCAGTCTGTCAGTCTGTCAGTCTGTCAGTCTGTCAGTCTGTCAGTCTGTCAGTCTGTCAGTCTGTCAGTCTGTCAGTCTGTCAGTCTGCCAGTCTGTCAGTCTGTCAGTCTGTCAGTCTGTCAGTCTGTCAGTCTGTCAGTCTGTCAGTCTGTCAGTCTGTCAGTCTGTCAGTATGGCAGTATGTCAGTCTATCAGCCTGTCAGTCTGTCAGTCTGTCAGTATGTCAGTCTGTCTGTCTGTCAGTCTCTCAGTCTGTCAGTCTGTCAGTCTGTCAGTCTGTCAGTCTGTCAGTCTGTCAGTCTGTCAGTCTGTCAGTCTGTCAGTATGTCAGTCTGTCTGTCTGTCAGTCTCTCAGTCTGTCAGTCTGTCAGTCTGTCAGTCTGTCAGTCTGTCAGTCTGTCAGTCTGTCAGTCTGTCAGTCTGTCAGTCTGTCAGTCTGTCAGTCTGTCAGTCTGTCAGTCTGTCAGTCTGCCAGTCTGTCAGTCTGTCAGTCTGTCAGTCTGTCAGTCTGTCAGTCTGTCAGTCTGTCAGTCTGTCAGTCTGTCAGTCTGTCAGTATGGCAGTATGTCAGTCTATCAGCCTGTCAGTCTGTCAGTCTGTCAGTCTGTCAGTCTGTCTGTCTGTCAGTCTCTCAGTCTGTCAGTCTGTCAGTCTGTCAGTCTGTCAGTCTGTCAGTCTGTCAGTCTGTCAGTCTGTCAGTCTGTCAGTCTGTCAGTCTGTCAGTATGTCAGTCTGTCTGTCTGTCAGTCTCTCAGTCTGTCAGTCTGTCAGTCTGTCAGTCTGTCAGTCTGTCAGTCTGTCAGTCTGTCAGTCTGTCAGTCTGTCAGTCTGTCAGTCTGTCAGTCTGTCAGTCTGTCAGTCTGTCAGTCTGTCAGTCTGTCAGTCTGTCAGTCTGTCAGTCTGTTAGTCTGTCAGTCTGTCAGTCTGTCAGTCTCTGTCAGTCTGTCAGTCCGGCAGTCTGTCAGTCTGTCAGTCTGTCAGTCTGTTAGTCTGTCAGTCTGTCAGTCTGTCAGTCTGTCAGTCTGTCAGTCTGTCAGTCTGTCAGTCTGTCAGTCTGTCAGTCTGTCAGTCTGTCAGTCTGTCAGTCTGTCAGTCTGTCAGTCTGTCAGTCTGTCAGTCTGTCAGTCTGTCAGTCTGTCAGTCTATCAGTCTGTCAGTCTGAATTTTGAATTTGAATTTTATATGTATATTGATAATATCTTCAAAATGGCGTTTCAATTTTTTTTTTCTAAAAATGTTTTCAAAATTTTATACATACAAAATTAATTTATTAAAGCTGTTTATTGGAGCTGTTCTCCAACGATTTTTGAAATTTTTTTTTTTGATACAGTTGCAACTCGATTACCCGATAATCAGAAATCCCGGATAATTGAACTTTTTTTTTCTCAAATAAAAAAAAAACAGAAAATGATATTTTAATTTTTATTTTTATTGAAAAATAAAACGAAAAAAAAAACATAAAATTAATTCATAAAACTTAACAATTCATTCAGTACATATTGTTGTTGGTATATCCGTTACAAAATCACAAGATTGATTATTAGGAACTTCAAGAAAAACTTTTTTTAAAAAGTTTAATAATTGTTGTATTGTTGATTGCCGTTGTGATTTTACACGTTGTTTTTCTTTGAGTAAATTAACGTTAATGCGTTAAACTTGCATTATATCCTGTTGTGTTATTCCAGGACAATTCTAAAAACTCAAAAGTGCAGAACTTGCCTTAATCGCATCAACTATTGGCATTTTTGAAATTTCTGCATCATCGGATTCATCAGAAAGGAATTCCGGCTCATTGTCAAGAGGGTTATTTATCATCTCCATTATTTCGTTCTCTGATAAAACAGCAAATGGTGAAGCATTCGCATCTGGGGCCACCCAATTTCTTATTGCATTGGCATGAAAATCAAAAATAATTGGTGAAGCCTCGTCAATGACATCTTGATCTGAGGAAGTGTAGAAATGTCGATGATGTAAAAACTTAAACTTTTTGATTTCGATAAAACTTACATTCTTCCTCAATTTCGGGACAGAGTAAATTATGCCAAACATTTTTCAGAACAATGGTGGTAACGAAATTCCAGCACTTAGAAATACCCCATAAAGTATTCCTGATGCTAAAGGACTTACAAAAATTGATCCTGTTTTCTGAGCTTACTAGCTTTCGAATAATCTATTTGCGATAATGGCACTTTAGGCTTCGAATAACGCCTTGGTCCATTGGCTAAATCAGAGAAGTGCAGTTTGGTGGAAAGTACCTCACTAGTATATTTGCGGCTTTAAAGTCATTAAAGTCTGGGTGGACTTGACAGTTATCCAAGAGCAATAAAATTTTGGAGTTCCTGTCAAGATTGTTTTTTTCCCGGTGCTCTTTTACTTCAGGGACAGAGTTTTTAATAAACCAATCAAGGAACAATTTTTGGGTTACCAAAGCCCGCTTGTTGGCTTTGTAGATAACTGAAAGCTCTCCAGCATTTTTTAAAGCTCTTGCCCGAGCGCTTTTACCAATAACCATCAACTTGCATTTATAAGGTCCTGGAGCATTAGAACAAACCTATACAGTGAGCCGTTCCTTCGATTCCTTATATCCTTTAACTGAACGTTCGTCGTTGCATGCCAAAGTGTTTTGGGCAAACATTTCCAAAAAAGGCTGGTTTCATCAGCATTGTAAATTTGCTCATTACTTAAATTCTCTGTTTGAATGAGTTCATAAAATTCTTCTACAAAAAGCGTAGCAGCTTCGAAGCCAGCAGATTATTTTTCCCCTATCGCTTTCAATCAATGAATACCATGGCTGTTTTTGAATTTTCCCAGCCATCCTTTAGAGTATACAAAGTCAGAGGCTATGTTAAGATTTTCATGAACAAATTTTGCTTTCTCCATTATCATCTTCCCCGAAATTTGAACTCCTCCAAATCGTTCCTGTCGAAACCCTTCATACGTTACTTCGTCCACTTTGGCATTTTTAGTTTTTTTGAGAGTTTTGCACCTCCAATCCTTTTATAGTGAAGCTGTCTGCGAAAAATTTGAAAATCTTGTCTTTATTTTTTAGAATATCATACACTGTTTGGGTGCCGATTTTATATATTTTAGCCAATATTTTCACAGAAACACTATTTTTACAATGTTCATTAACTTTTTCCTTAATTGACAAGACTTTACGCGATCTTTTATTTTCACTTAACAAAAAAGAAGCCATAATCACGACGCGTAACTTCAGATTTTCCAACCAAAACTGAACAAAATCCATACAAATATAAGAAACAAAACAACATTCAACCCGAAAAATTTATTATCCCGTTACTTCTTTTTGCGTGTCTTTTAAATGCAATGCAACAGATACCAAATTCCGTTGGTTTTTATATGTGAAAAAAACTTGTTCGGTCTTGTTCTGATGTTACGGATAGTAGAGCTTATTATGGATATAAGAGATTTTATGTTAAATATTTTCATCACGGTTAATAGAGCTTCCCGGTTAATCGAATCCCGGATAATAGAGTTTCAACTGTATATTCTTATTTATCCATGAATTCAAATTGCATCTTTGTTTTCCCTCAAACTATAACGACTAAGCAATATAAGAACACTTAGTTATGTGATTTATCCATTTTTTTTTTTTTTTTTTTTTTTTTTTTATAATCTACACGCCCTCAAGGGATTATGAATACCCTTTAAATGTTTCAACACAGCGCGGGCGTGAGGGTGAGGTTAAGGAAGAGAAAGAATGATAGGAAAGATGTGTGGCGTGATATTCGGAGACTGTAGGTGGTTGTTGTGTCAGATTTTATCTCCAGGGATGGCGGCTGAACTAATGCGGAGAAATTTCCGTGTCTTATTTATGTATGTCCCTTATAATTCGCATTAATTTTTTTATCCTTTTGTCATATTTTATCGGTATACTAGTTTTGCTCAATCACATGTTGTTAGTGTTATGCCTAAACAGCATGTAATGAGTAAACCAGCAACTCATTGTATGACAATTATTTTTAGAATTGGTTTTAATGGAAAATAAGAAGACATAGACTACGGCAGGGATCGAACCTGTGACCATGAGGTTGACAGGCGAACACACAACTATCGCGCCACGGCTACCCTCATTTATTTCTACCTTATTATTATTTCCTTTTTACGAATTTTTGCGTATGTCACTGAATACTAAACACAATTTTGGCCCTCATACATTTATTTATATATATGTGTCTTTAAAAATCACATGAATCTTATGTATGCATATTGCACCTAAATGATGAAGTTGTATGTATATAGCTACCTACCCACCTACGTCCTTCATTTTCATTATTATATGTACATGTTTACATACTTAGATTCCAGATACATTTTACTCTCCTAACTTACATAATTAAAATCCATAACTTAAATTTTAATATACATTTGTAGGTATGTAACTATTCCTTGAATCATCCATTCGACAATTCATTATAATGAGAATCAAGGTAATCTTACCTACATAGGCTTTAAACCTGCATAGGATAACTACACCTAACTAAGTAAGCCTCCATGGTTATAGCTACATTAAAGTTGTTAGCTACAAGAGCAAGTTCGTGCGATCCAGTCGTGCATTTTATTTCTTTGTATTTTTGGTATTCCTCTTCGCTCGGAAGATATATGTTTCTAGTTATTTTTTTAAATATTTATTTATGGCTTGGTTATGCTAAGTTTTTTTTTTAAATTGAGTGATTTTTGTTAAATTTAAGAGCAAGTGGGTCAAGTTGTTACACTTTTGTGGTTTAAGTTGTGACAAGTGACAATAGATTTCGTTCATATTTTCAAAGACATTTTTGGGAACAAAGACGATGGAAGTGGTGTTATATGTTTATATTTCGTTTTGTTTAATTTTTTCTTTATTTTTTATAAAATGTCCATTTGACGTATATCGTTGTCAAAAAAGGCTGAAGAGAAAAGAGGTCTCTCATGTGTTTTACTGGCTTGCTAATTAGTTAAATTTGTATGCATATGTATATCTAATACTGCGTTTAGAATATCTAATTAAAATTTTAAAATTTTATAAGTTCTGCCGCTGTATGTGCTAAATTTTTGTTGTTAATCTTGTTTATAAATTGCTAGTTTCTTTAAAAGAAGATTGCAGTTTTTGTTAGAATATACCTCAACCTCGGTCTATGTTACAACTTTCCCCGCTTATGGAGCAAGTCTAAAAGTAATACTTTTACAAATTTTGATCAGTATTTTGTTGGCTTTTTTATACGATTTCGTAGCTGAAGACTTTCTCTTTAAACAAAAAAAAAGTTTGGCTAACTCATTCTCTAAATCTTAATTACAGCATCAATTTTAGTAAAAAGTGTTACTTTTAGCCCCGGTCTCCCCTACCGTTTTTTATTTTTTATTTTAGGAATATAATTAGTTTTCTTAACTATTCAAGATAATGTCAAAAAACTCCCAACTACGAAGTTTCGAAAAAATCCATTAAGACATTTTCCAAATTTTGAGTTTTCAAAAATTTTGATCTACATTTGTGTTTAGATTTCCTAGGAGCGTCTGCATAACAAATTTGAAAAAAAAATTAAATGAACCGTGTTTCACAAAGTCGAAACCAAACAAATTATACTACCAGAGGTACCAAAAATAACCATTTTGTACCAAATAAAAATTACCATAATGTTCCTTTTCCCTTCATTAATGAACTGATTTTTTTATAGAAATCGTTGGAGCCGTTTTTAAGAAAAAGAAGATTTACCTTTTTGGCCAAAAATATGTATGGCAGGTACTGTTATTTTTCGTCTTAAAAAATAAATAAAAAAATGTATGTGAATATTACCAAAAAATAATACTTATGTAGGAACCAAGTTAGAGGCAAATCCATCCAACCGGTTTTGGCTGTATGCTCGACGATAGACAGACAGACAGACAAGCCGACAGACGAAATTGCGGACTTATTTAGTGTTCTCTATGGTTCAAATATCGTGTTTGATTGTTAGATTTATTTTACGAATGAATAACTCACCATGGGTAAGAAATTTCCTGACCATTTTCGACCAATTACTGATTAATGACAAAATTTTGGTTGCTGCAAATTCTTGTTACGAGATTGTTATCTGTTAGAATGTCAAGAATTTATGTTATTCTGGACATACATTCTCTTAGAGTAAAGCTTAATAATCTTCCCTCAGTTCCTTTCTTACCAAATTTGTCCCATTGTAGAAATTTCCATGACCACATTCATTAGGGCCAGGAGATATGTGATCTTTACCTATATTGCTGCATTGTGATGCATATAAGTACATGCGATCTTTTGAACTACTGATTTCCCTGAGTAGCCTAGTAATTCTCTTGACACTTTGTGCTACATTATGTCATTATTTTAATGAGCATTTCTCGAATTCATCTAAAAATAGTAAATTGGGTACACACTAAGCACTTTTTTACAAATCTTTCCAACGAATATTTTTTTTCTACCAATTTTTTTTTTGCGTGGATAATTGTAAAACCTTCAAAAGGCTCTATGAGGACCGAAAAACGCGTGCTCATAGGAGTGTGAGATTCTTACTCTTACTGCACTAAAAACACCTCCTCCTCCCAATTGCAAATAAGTTGAAACTTATCTAGCAATTTATTTTTAACGAATTTAATTAACGTGTGGCAGGTAACTATCGGTGATAGTTCCTGCTTATACAGCGATTTTAAGGCGGATTCTCGTTTAGTGCACCAGATCGGAAGGCATAGTCCTTCGCAGGCGGCGGACTAAATTCGTCTCATCGATAATTTCGATTATAGTGCTATTACAGTGTTGTAATAGCCGTTTTCTATGATTTCGTGCAAATTTTTTATTTCATCGCGAACCGTGGGAATCCCGAGATCTCTGTGGAGTTCCTCGTTTCTAATGTACCAAGGTGCGCTTACAAACGATCTTAGGAATTTATTTTCAAATGTTTGTAAGGTATTTAAATTAGAATCTCCAGAGTTGTACACGGTAAGTCCAGACAGGCTTAAGCACCTGCCTGTACAAAATTAGCTTGTTTTCGATGCTAAGCTTAGAGTGTTTCCCGAGCAACCAGTAAATATCTCTAAGTTTAGTATTTAACTCCTCGCATTTTTTTTAACATGCGGTTTCCATTTTAATTTCGCGTCTAGAGTCATTCCGAGATATTTAGCGTCATTAGTAAACGGAACTTGAACCGTATTAACAAATACCGGTAATCTATTAATCCTTTTATACGTAAAATCTATATGGACTGATTTTACTTCGTTATGTTTTTGTCCATTCACTGACATTATTCAGAGCTTTTTGTTATTTAGTCGTATCACCATTTATCGTTTGGCCCACTGCTAGTATTGCAGTGTAGCCAGTAAACATGGCAATACTGTCTTCTGTTTGAGGTATATCACGTGTAAATAATAGGTACAATATTGGACCTAAGACACTTCCTTGTGGTACCCCAGCCACTATATCTTTGAGATCCGTGTAATCGTTTCCATGTCTTACTCTAAAAAGTCTATTCTCTAGATATGCTTTTAGAAGCGTATAAAGTGCTTCAGGCAGAATTTGTCTTAATTTAAAATTTAGGCCTTCGTGCCACACCTTATCAAAAGCTTGCGACACGACTAGGAAGACCGCCGAACAAATTTTCTTTTCTTCAAGAGTTTTCTCAATGACGTCAGTGATCATACCAAAAATGTTTGTTCCTTCTTTTACTACTAAGCAACGAAAATGAGTGGCAGTTAAAAACTAATTTTTGCTTTGGGCTTTGTCACATTTGGTTTCTTGCATCTATTGACCCTCATCTCTTTTTTAAGTAAATTATTAAACAAAAAACATCAAACACAACATCATCGTCAAATTTAACTTAAAAACATCTAACATTCCGTTTTCATCTTAACTGTCAACTTTGAACATTTTGATGATGTCGCATAATAGCTTTTTAACTTAACTAATTTGTCTAAGCATCAAGAACCATATGTCACTTGCTCGCTTAATATCAAAATGTTTAAAATCCCTTCTTGCGCCTGCTTTCAGTTTTGTAAATTAGGGCAGAGATACCTCCCCTCCGATAAGGTCATATAGGTATCTAATTTAAATGAAATCAGTTTAATTTTTAAATATCATTATTTTTTACACGAAAAATCTAATATTTCTACCCTAAGCGCTTCCTCCCTCAACGTAGTAAAAACAGAGGAGCATACACTAATAATAAGAACAACACATTTTTACAATACCCAGCTAATTAGATTTTACCCGCTCTAATCTAATTTCTACTTTACACAATTAAATTCCTCTAGTTAGCAGAGCATTGTGCCATTTTGTACTTGAGTGTGATCAAAGGGAAATGAAACCAACGCTACCTGGTACATCTACTTTCAACCATAGAGCATCATTTCGACAACAACAAATAAAGCTTTGAGTAAGGTGTGTACTTTATAGCAGTTAGGTTCATGATTTCAATCTTAAAGACTTGTCGAATTATAACTCTCGTCTAATGTCATCAGTAAACAAGATGGAAAGGATAAGGGCGGAATCTCTTATGGCACACACAAAATGTTATCAGGCGTCACTCAGGAGAGAGAGAGAGAGTGGCAGAACCCAATAACCCAAATTTGACTCCAATTACACGATTGCCTTCTTGATTTTTTGGGAAATTTTCTCAATTCTTCTAACATGAAGGAGCAAACACTCTTTTGATAACATTTGTCCCTTAGCTATTCTGTTAAAATATCCCAAGTTGTTTTTTTTTGGGGGGGGATTACATATCATAGCTTTTTGTTCGGCGGCTTACCGGAAAACTGGCCCAGTCATGCGCTCTAATTTTTACCGAAATAAAATTCCTATACTTGTTTAGCCTACTTTTACAGAGAAAAGGATTTTTGAATTTGAATCATATGTTCTCAGCGAATTCCGCTTCTGCCTGCGATGATGGTTGAAAGGACTATGTTTATGTTTTTATGCCACGCTCTGTGCTGCTTTTTGTACCCACATACGTTTGTGTTGTGTAAAATCTAAAATTTAGGTATGTACAACAGTACATCTGTGTT
Source organism: Philhelius pedissequus (assembly GCA_910595825.1). NCBI lineage: Eukaryota > Metazoa > Arthropoda > Insecta > Diptera > Syrphidae > Philhelius > Philhelius pedissequus. The sequence continues at coordinate 70,058,087 of OU343160.1, read as the reverse complement.
GGCGCGATAATGATTGCTTTTATTTGGGCTCTAAAGTCCTATAGTCCTTCGTACTGCTAATAATGGAAATTAGGACGATGGTGATATGGTGACGGTGTAAGTGTGTGTTGGTTGATTTATCTGATTGGGCTTCGGAGTGAAAAGTTGAAAACATTTGACATATAAATGTTTTGGGTTGAGGTGAGCTCCAGCTACGGGGTTAGCATAGGTAGTTACGGAAGGCACCACAATCGAATTTTAATGACTTGAGATTTTTGTTTTATTATTGTGGGAATGTGATGGAAATTGCGGTGAGTGATGAGGTTGGAAATAGAAAATACACCTTCTAGGACATTGGACATAAGACAAAACATTAATTTGAGCCTTCAAAAAAAGATTTGCTAGTGGTTTCGATTCCAATTTCAGGCAGTAAATAGTGATTAAGTAAAATATGGTAGGTAATCACGTTAATGTAAGATTTAAAAAAAAATAGTTCAACAATTATTACCAAAAAGTATATAAGAAGATATGATAGTAATACTGACAATAACGTTAGGTTTTATCACCAATTTATGAGCGCATTGCCAGAATCTATTATTATTATTTATTGGAAAGTATTTCTTTTAAAATTTAACTTAACAATTACACCTCAACAAAATTATAATATGTTTGCCAAAAATGCTAGTTTATTTTCTTTTTAAGGCCATGGAAGGCAGAGTCGGGAACGTACGAGTTCTCATTTTATTTGGTTTTTATCGATCATATCACTTTTTTGGAAAAAGGGCCAATTTACTTTTAGGACGTGTCAGTTGGCGGACATTGCTTGTAATCATTTATCGTAAATTATTTTCTTATGAGTCAATTTCATCAAAATCGCCCAGTCGCTATGTATACACTAATGTATGAGAGCATACTAGCTATTCAATGACGTACAAAAATATTAGTAAAAATGAATTATATATAAAGGTAGACATAAATGTATGATACACATACAAAAATCTTTCTAGATTGCTTAGTTGTTCAAGTTTGAAAAAAAAAAGAGATACCATTTGAATTCCTGGATAAATCAGATATATCAACAAAAATCGTTGGACCATAGACCACTTAGATAGCATGCGTTGCTTAATGTATTCACCTGACTAATTGGTCCAAGCGTAGGAAATACGAAATATTTATGCGTCGCATTCCGCCGGCCGTCGCTGTTTACTTTTGGATTATTTGGTGATTTTCTAATAAGTTTGTAATTTAAGCTTTCGTTAGTTGGCAAATGATACAATTTGAATTTGAAAAAAGGATTTGTTTTTGGTTTTCAATAATGATACTAAGTTTAAAAACAAAGTAATATACAATGAGAACTCGAAATTACAGTGTTCTTGATCTGGAAAATAAGGTTGAAGGTTATTAAGTGTTGCGAAGATGCACATTTGTCTCAGAGAGATCTTGTAAAGAATTTTTGAGCCCGAAGAAGGACTATAATTCGAAAAATTCGTACAAAACATATGAAATCATCTGTATATTTAGCCGAAATTGACGTCTTGACATTCAAATGGTTTTGCTTACCTAGACAAAAGAATGTGCCAATTTCTGGTACAATTCTTCAAGTAAAACTACTGGCTATATCAACAAATTTAATGGTATATTTTCTGGAATTTTATAGGTGGTATATGCACATTGGTATATATATTCTTAACAGATATGTATGCATGAGGGAAAACCTTTCTAAGTGGACCGGTCCGATTAAAAAGGAACCTATACAATCGGACCACCTCCTAATTGGACGCTTTTCTTCGGTCCCAAGGGTGTTCCAATTTGACAGGTTTTACTGTGTTTAAATTTGAATTTCAAAATAATTCAGTGGTTGGTTTTTGAAAAATCGATTTTTCAAAAAAAAAAATGTTTTTATTTTCAAAAATATATAAAACTATTTTTTTGATAAATTGAGTATGCAATTTTATTAACACTTCTATGTAAAAAAAAAAATTCATCCAATAGTGAGAAAGTCGAACATATGAAAGGTGGTTAAATGGGAAGTACCGTTAATAAGCACGCAAAATAAAATATTTGTTTACTTTAATGTGGAGTGTGGAATAATTTAAGAACACACACATTTTTTTAATCAAAACTCCTTGAGTCGGTTCTAGGAAATAATTTTTTTTCTTAACGTTTTTTTAACATTTGTATGGTAGGTACTGTTGTTTTTTGTTTTAGGAAAATAGTTTTTTAATTCTTCAAAGGAAATAATACATACGAAGTCTTGAAAAAATCGATTATATCGTTTTAGAAATATTTAAAATAATATCTATATATATATAATTAAATAAATAGTTTGAAACATTTTGGGACACATTAGTGTTTAAACTTTCCAAAACCACAAGAATAATCATTTTGTTTTCAAGACAAAACTACCAAAAAGTACTTTTGCTCTTCATTTAAGAATTTTGTTTATTATAGTCGTTGGAGCCGTTTTTGAGAAAAAATAAAATTTTTCATTTCGGTAAAAAACATAAATGCTAGATTGGATCGCACGTACTTGATGTACAAAATTTCTTTTTTTTTTAATTGGTGTTGCAATTTTAAATATTAATAATATAAATTTAAAAACGTTGCGAAATATTGAATTTTCAAAAATAATATTTTTTTTTTTTTCAAAAATCCAAAAAAATATTCTTTCGAAAATTTTTTATTTTTTTTTTCAAAATCCAAAAAAATATTCTTTCGAAAATTTTGGTATGCCTTATTATTTTTTTTTTTTTTAATTTTAACTATATGCATGTAAGACCTAAGGTCTTTTAAATGCAACCAGAATTGCACGGCACTAGTTTGGCACAGTGAATTTGAGAACCAGGTATTGTCTCATTTTTAACCCATGGGCGGCATCCAATTAAAATTGGAGGTGTAGAAAAGAATACACCTAGCGTGGGGATCGAACCCACAGGTCTAAGTTAGCAATCAAGCACTTTATCCACTGCGCCATTGCCACCCACATTTTAAATTCGAAGGATCTTCTATATAAAAATGTTGATCAAAATCCTTAAGGCTGTTTATGATAAAGTCGAAAATCAAAAAAATGGTTGTATGGCAGGTACAGTTAATAACAAAATATCTAAAAAAAAAATCCTCCAAAATGTAAACCATATGTACCTAAAGTAGTGCACACACTTTTTTAACAAAATCGTTAGAGCCGTTTTTTGAGATAATTAAGGTCGTAATAAAATGGTATGGCAAATAGGTACCGTTATTTTGGCGCAAAAAAAAACGATTAACAAATCTATTTGGGATAATCACGCTTAAGTACCCAGTAAATCGCTTCAGCCGTTAAGGCTGTAGATAGTTCTACAGACAGATGGACGGGCACACGGAATTGCCGGACCCACATTTTTCGTTTTCTCTATATCATCGTAATGTCAAGTTTGATTAAAATCTCGAGTTCGGTGTTTTAAAGAATCCATAACTAGTAATTAGTACCTTCATATATGTCTCAAGTAAAAATAGTTTATTTTTTATTGAGAGTTTGTAATAATTGTGAATAGGAAAAACATAATAAGTTAGTAATACATAATAATATACTGAAGGATCGACAGTAACTATCTATACCGACGGCTCATAGGTGGATACTGGAGTTGGTGCACGGTATTTTTCAGAAAACCTTAAAGTAGCAAGTTCCGCTAGGCTACCTGATCACAGTAGTGTCTCCTAGGCTGAGGTCCTGGCAGTGAAAAATGCTGCTGGAGATACCACAAACTGATATCACCTTTTTTATCGACAGCCAAGCTGCAATAAAAGCGACTGCGGCTGCAGTTATCAAGTCAAAATTTGTAACTAGCTGTCGCGGAGAGCTGAAGGTTCTTGGCACAAAGCACAACATTAGTCTCTGCTGGGTCCCGGGTCACAGTAATGTACCGGGCAACGAGAGAGCTAATGAGCTGGCGAGGAAGGGTTCAAGACTTGACAGTACCCAAGTAGACCCGTCGATTAAGATCCCACTCTGTGTCATAAAGCAGAACATTGGAAAGAAGATTCTTTTAAAAACCAATGAAAGATGAAACGGACTCGCCACCTATGATACAACCAGGAAACTAACTTTGAAAAGAAAAGAACAGAAAGTATTACCCACATAAACAAGAATTCCCTTCGAACTCTTGTAAACATACTCACCGGACATAATCTACTGGCAGAAACTACTAAAAAGAAAATGGGGCTTAGTAATGATAATCTATGCAGAGGTTGCAATGACGAAGACGAACAAGAGGACACCACTCATTTCCTATGTCATTCCCCAGCACTTTCTCATATAAGGCACAAATTCTTGGGCAGCTATTTCTTCAATAATTTATAAGAGCTCTCGAATCTTTCACGCAAAAGCCTGTTGAACTTCATAAAAGCCTCTAAATAGCTCGATGATGAATGTCCATAGTAATCGTAGGTTATACAAATCGAAGTCGGGGTATCACAACGGATCTACCTTGATCTAAGTGTGCCAGTAACAAGTTCAACTGCAGCCAATTTACTAACCTAAGTTAATAATAAAATATAAAACCTCGAGCAATTATGGAAGAGTAAAAGAAGGAAAATCATATTTAATTCACAATAATGATTATCTACATTCTACACAAAACACAAGCAATTTAATCATGCAAAGCATTGTCCTAAAGTGTTGTCTACTCTTTTTTCTGGGAATTAAATTACGAATTTAAAAATAACACAATAAAAATTGAAATAAAAGAACAAATAGTTTTTATGATTTCGTTGCCATTATTATTGATAAGTATTTAAGGTATTCTAATTTACCGTCACAAATAATGGTGCCATTCATTAACAGATTCATATCAAAAGTTGTATTTGGGACTTTATTTCTAATATTTTCCCATTCAAATCAAAAACCCTAAGTTCCCACTATTTTTTTTACAAAGCCCACAAAAGACATATTTGCCTCTCCATGGGGAAGGCTTCTGCGCAAAATAACTTCCCCATCACACCCCAAAATAACCGTTTCAAGTTCACTTTATCCCAACAGATTGCGCTGCTATCAGATACTCCTTTCAATACATCTCAGGAAAAACACTGGGAATTTTTATCGTTTTACCTAGAAAAAGGATTACGTCAATCCTGCCCAATATAGGATTCAGTAGCCGACTAACTTTTCAGATGAGCTGAAGTCCTCGTAGGTTCGCACAGTTTTCGAAATCAATACATACATACAACCAACACAGTATACACACACATCAAGTAAACACACACATATTAAGTGGTACATACATAAATAAGAGAAAAAAAATTGTAATTACTTTTCAAAAAAAAAAAAATAATAATAAAATGTAAAAAGAATTGTTGCTAATTCAAAAACAGAAAAGTCCCAAACAGTGATGGTGGCAAATAAGTGAACAAACACTTTAAGATTCTTCCAGCTTCCAGCTGCAAGTTTTCCCCTTTTCTGCGAGATAATAAGAAGTGAGTTTTTGAATTTTCTCAAAGTGCGTTCCGGCTGAGATAAAAAAGTCCCTTTCATTTTCATGTCGGTCATAGATTGAGCGTTAGCCAGTTTGAAAAGTCGAAAGTTGAAAATTGAAAATCCTAGAAAAGTGTTGGCAGTATATAAAAGAAAACGGAAAAGGATTTCGCTCATTCCAAAAAAATGTTGGTGTACATGCAATATTCATATGTATCCACTGGCTAAATCGGTCACAAGAGTTCCATGGCAAATTGTTTCGACAGCCTCGTCGTAGTCGTCGTCGGTAGTATAGAATTGTCGCGTTTATTCGTTTTTGGGTCATAAAGTGACACGATATCGTGGTGGTGCCATGAGTAGCAGCAAAGTGGGGTCAATGCGGTAGCTGGACGCGGCGCGCAAGCAACAATCCGCATAGCTCATAAATTTCAACTCCCTGAATAATTAAAAACTGTCTCTATGTATTTCGAAAGTCCAAACATTACAAAAAGTCGAGTCGGCCATAAGTTGTTTTGCGAAATGAGAATTTGTGTTTCTCTCGAGTTCTGTGTTAAATATATTAGTGATCGCAGCTTTTACATTATCTAAAGCATACGGTACAAGCCCGGAAGTGCTTGTTTGGGTTTATTACATTTTGTTTTACCTCAAATCTTATACCTCAAATGTGAAGCCCACGCAAAGATACTAGATCAAGAATAATTTTCACTTGCTATTAGTCCTGCCTGCCAGACTGCCAACATGCTTTGTGCCAGTGTATGTAAAGCTCAATCACCCCGGAAAACGAATTAATATTTAAAAAAGGATTTCATCTTGCTTCCTATTTTTATTTCTCTTTCCTTGTGACTTCCTTGCCCTACAAGCTCCGCGCTGCCTCAGTGGCCGCCAACTACGCCGCTCCGTGGTTCTCGAGCTCAGATGTACATTTTTATTCAGGACATTCATTTTCATACTCTACTAGTAGCTCTACCTGTGTCGCGTTATTAAGACCAACAACTCCCAAACCACCCAAGACCTAGAGAGAAGGATAATAAAAATGCATCAACACCGTGGCGACGGTGGTGGTCGACGAGAACGATGTTTTAGTTGTGGTAGTTCGAAAAGGATAACTCAGGATGCAGGGTGGCCCAGCAACAGTGGGTGTGGAAATTGCAACAGTGGCTTCTCCACTATCTCATCATTCTTTAGTAGCAGTACGGTTAGTTACTGTACCACCTTCCTTTTAACAACAACCAAATAATAAAAAAAAAAGATATTATTCATCATGCGCGAAATTTGTTTGCCTGTGTCGTGTAAATAAGGTTGCCATACAAAAAAAATACAAAACAAAAAACTTGGTATCCTTCTTCATACTGCTGCTTCTGTATTTTTCGCTTTTTCGGATTAATCTTGGCGTGAGTAATAAGTGTAAATTAATTTATAGTGTTTTTTCCATGATAAGTGTTATAATAGATGTGCGTACAAAAAAAAAATAATAAAATAAAATATATCTAATAGTTATTATAAATAATATGTATTTTTTGTTTTAATTAAAAACTAAAATAGTGATTAAGTGTTAATTATGTATTAATAAAATTTTTAAAAATCTTCAGAGTTTGTTCGCTGCTTATACGATCTTCCGCTTGTTAATAATTAATATAGAAAAAACACACGTGATTTTCATCAGCTTGTTAAAGAAATTTATAATCAAAATATATAAAACAAAAATTAAATGTAGTTCAAATATTTAGAAAAAAAAAATATCTATTACCTAGTGAAAAAAATTAAAAAAAAAAATATTGTTCCATCATCAAATTGTTCTGTTTTATAAATGCATAGAGAAAATTTATATAAAATATTAATAATTAATTGATTGAGAATAAAAATAGTTAAGTGAAATTTGTGAATAGTGAATAGTGAAAAGTTAAATTTTAAATATTAAATTAAATTAATTAGAATTTAAGACAACGAACGGATTATTATTACAGTGGATACCAACTTGGTTACCAGCTAAACAATAATGTGAGTATTTAAATTTTTAAATAAAGGTTGTAATTTTAAATTGTCACCCCTTAAACAATTGTCAACTATCAATGGACAATTATTGATAAATATTTCGATAAGAGTTTTGAACATTTGACAAATGACAAATTTTAAAATATATCAATTGATATTTGATAATCGTTTGGAGGAAGTGTAGTTGTTATTTATTTATTTTTAAGAACAATGGTTTTTTTATAATTATAAAAAATTAAATGATGAAAAGTAAAATAGTATAATTTATTTATAAGGATTGCTAATTAGGGATAAGGAGTTTAATATCCTATTTATCGATTTTTCGTATGGAGTCCTCTCTGGAGTTTTATTTAGTTCATTGTTTATTAGTTGCTTAGTACGGAGTCTCATGTTTAAATTAAGTTTGAGTGTTATCGGGTCTAATTTAATTTTTAATTTTAGTGGGGCAAGACCCCCATTTATTTGGCTTAATACAAGCTATTTTCTTAATCTAACTTAAAAACTAATAAACTTTATAGCTAAAACTTAAATTAACTAGTTGGGGGGCTAAGGAGACGAAGGTTTAGGCAGGGAGTAGTGATATTAAAGTCAAAACAATAGGTGTTAGAATTGACACTCCTCAGCATTCGGTATATGGGTTCATTGGAGCCATAAGAGGTTCGATGGGTGGGAAGATAGAAGAGGCGAGGATTACGAGTGTTACTAGGGTTAGTATTTAGAAAGATGGATTCAATTAGGGCTCCGCAGTCAATGGCACCTGAAAAGATTCGGTGAATGAAGGGAATGTCAAATATTTCTCTTCGATCTTTCAGCCTATTCAGGTTGAGAAGTTTGATTCGGTCTTGATAAGGAGATTATATTAAAGGTTTACTCGAGTAAACCTCGAAGAACAAATCGAACGAAACGGCGTTGAATGCTCTCAATTCTGACATTGTGCACTTGTTGGTAAGGCGGCGAGACTCGACAAGCGTATCCAAGCAGCGGACGAATAAATGATATGTAAGGGGATCGGGTAACGTAGGGGTCTGCAAATTCCTTGGACCATCTTTCCACGAAGCCATGTGCTGAATTTACCTTGAGAATTATATCGTCGATATGTTTGAGAAAATTCGGCTTATTGTCGCAAATAATCCCAAGGTCACGGATCACCTAAACGCTGGAAATGGTTTGACTGTGTAGAAGATAGAGACTGAGAGGATATTTGATGCGTTTACGTGAGAAGGTTATTGATTGGTACTTGGAAATATTAAGCTCCGAACAGTTTTTAGAGCACCATATTGAAAAATTGTCGATGGGAAGAGTCTTCAGAAGAAGAAATTGCCTTATACAACTTAGTATCGTCTGTGTAGAGTGAGAGGGAGGAATGTTTAACTATCATTTCAATGTCGTTAATACTTAGAATGAAGAGGAGAGGGCCTAAATGGCTGCCTTGGGGAACACCGTATGTAGCTAAAAAAAAAACGGCTTGATAAGACGTATCTGAACCTATAGCTGTAAAAACGGTTTACTAAATAAGAAGAAATTCATCTCAACAGAATCGGTTCAAGGCCGAGGGTGAAAAGTTTAAAAAGAATAAGTTCGTGGGACATTTTATCGAAAGCTTTACTAAAATCTGGTGAAATAACATCGACAATAGGAAGAATTTACACTGGGTTGCGTAAACTTTGGCTATTTTCTACCATAACTCCAGTTGAAACTAAACTTAGACTAGTTAAAACTTTACTTTTGCCTTTAATAACCTATGGTAATACCGTATACTGCAAACCTGATTCCCATTCGCAGCACAAACTCCGTGTCGCCTTTAATGACCTGGTTAGATATATATATGGATTTCGGAGATACGAGCACATATCACAATATCATCGGCTTGTCCTTGGATGTTCCCTTCAGCAATATCTTGATGCCAGGTGTTGTACGTTTCTGCACAAAATTATCCACAATAAATTACCCTTATACATTTTTGAAAAACTAACATTCGCTCAATCCCATAGAACCTTAAACCTCTTGCTTCCAACTTTTAACTACTTGAACTCTTCGCGGCTCTTTATTATATATGCAACCAAGCTATGGAATTCTCTTCCCTTACATATTAAAAGAATAATAAATGCCTGAAACTTCAAAAATGCGATCTCTTCTGAATTTAGTTAAACCTCTTCACAGTATTATTTATATATAGTAATTAACAAGGGAAATTAAACAGGTTTTTATTTATGTAATATTAATATGTGCCATGTATTATATATTTATGTATATTATGTTATTATTTCTTAGGTTAAGTATAATTGAATAATTGTTGCTAACTATCCAAATGTTAAGTACTATAAAAGACTAAGTCTTACTTGTACATCCTTATTAAATAAAATTGAATTGAATTGACCTCTTTTCCATTCTCCAAGCCTGAGAGGGAAAATGAAACAAAGTCAACGAGGTTTGTTATTGCTGACCTGCCTTTGAGGAACCCGTGTTGTCTAGGGTAAATGGGAGATCTGCAACGAAAGCTCAAGTTTTCATACAAAATGCTTTCCAATATTTGGGGTATATGCGATAGTTTAGCGATGGGACGATAGTTTTTCACATCACACTTAGGAACTTTTTTGTGAATTGAGGTTTTAAACGCCGTTTTTCATACTTGAGGGAAATCTTCTTTGGATATGGACACACTAAAGATTTTTGAGAGGGAAAAAGAAAGAGTGGAGGAGAATTTCTTTAGAAATATGACAGGGATAACATCGGTGCCAGGAATATACTCATCATTTAAATGATTTAACTTTTCTTCAATAAGATAGGAGTAACAAAAAAAACGCGGGAGGAAAGGACTAAAATAGAAATGCGGTAAAAACGAGAAATAAGCAGTGTCAGGAACAAAAAAATCATCCATGAAAGATTGTTTAAAGTAACTTGCGTAATATTCTGCTATAGGTAGCGCTTCAGATGAAGTTTTGTTATTGAAAGAAAGGGAGGATGGGTATCCGTCAGATTTTCTTTTGTGGTTGACAAATTGATAAAAAGACTTAGGGTCATTGATAATGTTAGATTTCATTTCGATTAAATAGCGTTGGTAAAGGGTGCTGAAAAGCTCGCAGAAGTGTAGATAAGAGCCAAGGTAAGCTGAATAGTTGGTAGGAGATCGAGTGCGAAGGTAGATTGCCCACAATTTGTTCATTTTATTTCCTAGAGTACGGTGCCTGTGATTATACCAAGGTGGAGAAGTGGAAGAAGTTCTTAGTCTAGAAAGGGGGCACCAGCAAATTTAATTTAATAAATACAAATCATGCAACATGTAAAAAACAAAACCCGAGTGAAATGTATACACAGAGTGTAACACTTTTTTAAACTAAGACGTAAATGGAGTATAAATTAAGGTTTGAAATGTTAATGTCAACTCAAAAATCAAACAGAAACTTTAAAAGGAAACAGTAAGCTGAACACAAAAATTTGAAAAAACAGTTAAGTGACTTAAATCTCTCAACTATTTCCATTCATATGGTGTTTTTGTGTTGGTTAATCGGCAGGAATGGAGAAGGTCCACAAATCTTGCAGAATCCAAAAGGTGAGAGGAATCTTTTTAAGGCAAGACATAATTTTGGATACATTTTCACTTCCTTCAAAAATTAATTAGTTACTCTTGAACTATTTTAGTTTTTGAATGACAGATATCCTTTGGCCCAATGGATTACGTTGTTGGCAAATAAAAAAATATTAGAAGCTACTAAAAAATCCTTTTCTAAATGGGTGTGTTTTTTATACGTGTGATTTTCAAGAAGAAATAAAACGCATAGAGTTTAATGTTATTGTGAAGAATTTAGGTTTTTTTTTTACACTTCAGATTCTTTGCTGTAGTGAGCTTAGAGCAAGCTTCAACTACAGTCAGAGGCTCATCATAAGTGCATGTGTTAGTGGTTAGTAAAATAATGCAAGCTAACACATGCAACAAATAAAATATAAAACAAAATTAAAAAGTATACAAAATTAAACAAATTATACAACATAATACAAGGACATCTATTGTTAAAAATAAAACAATATCACGACCGAAGAGCACTAGTTCGAAACGAAGTTTTTAGTCTTAATTAACTTATGTTAAAATCGATAGATGAATCGTTTAAATTAAAAAGCTTGCACATACGGTTCAAAGGTTCATGCAAGCCACAGTTAGTTCTATGGAAATCAATCTGTAAGAGTTCAACTCTTCGTAGGTGGTGAGATCCTCCGCGGTAGTTAATGCCGATGCAAGCTAACAAATCAGGAGCATCTATTTGACCATTAATGAGTTGATGAAGGAATATGAGATAATTATTGACCCGTCTTTGATATATAGATTGGATTTGAAGAAATTGGATTCTGTGTTCATATGGTGGTACGAGTAGATAGTATAGTAGAACGGGTCAGTCCAAGGAAGGCCCTTGAGAGCAAAGCGAATGAATTTATGTTGTATTGATTCAATACGACTTTTATGTGTTTCGTAGAAAGGGGAAAGGTATTGTGAGGCGTATTCAAGATGAGGACGTACATAAAAATTGTATAAAGAGACAGTAACATTTGAATCGTTAAATTCCTTTGCCCAACGTTTAATAAATCCAAGCATATAGCTGGCTTTCTTAACAATGAAATTTATATGTTCCATGAACTCAAATCTAGAGCTAAAATGAACACCCAAGTCCTTGAAGCTTGAGATATGACCTAGTTTGGGCTGCGAAATAGAATAATCAAAAGAATTTGGCAAATGTTTTCTTGAGAAAGTAATTGCTTGGCAGGGTTTAAAGTAAGGCCATTTTTATTACACCAAACAGTAAAACTATCAATATCGGCCTGAAGAAGATGGTGGTCATGGTTTGTTTTTATTTTCTTGAAAATTTTCATATAATCTGCAAATATGAGAATCTCACTTGAATGTATACATGATACGAAATCATTTATAGCGAGAATAAATAGAAAAGGGCCCAATTGGATTCCCTGAGGTACACCAGAATGGGCAGTGAATGGACTTGAAAGACTATTACGGAATTTTACCAGGTAGGATATACTTTCAAGATACGATTTGATCCATGCTATAAAAAAGGGTGGGAAACCGAAGGATTTAGTTTGAATAAAATAATATTGTGGCTCTATTGATCGAATGCATTAGAAAAATTAGTATATATACAGTCAATTTCATTTCCACTTTCCAAAGCCTTCGAGTATTTATGCACGAAAGAAAGAAGATTTGTCACTGTTGATCTTTTTTGTACAAATCCATGCTGTTTTTCACTTATTAAAATCCTGCCATGAAAAGACAGGCTTTCACAAACAACTTTTTCAAAGGGTCTTAGGAATACAACATAATTTTTATATAGGCCTATAATTTTTTATATCAATCGCCTTTATATTTTTATATTTTATATTTTCGCCTTTTTTAAAAACGGGAGTTAAAAATGATTTTTTCCAAGAGCAAGGAAATTTGTCTGATTTAATAGAGAGCTCGGAAAAAATTTAAGGGGTTGAACTAGAATATGTCTACACTGTTTTATAACTATTGGGGGAATGCCATCAGGGCCAGAAAGTAATCATCATTGTACGAAAAAGATATTCTAAAATAGGGTTTTCATCCGAAGAAATACTGTTAGAATTTGCTTGGGCATATCTATCTTTTTAAAATATTCTTCATCAACAACGACAGGCGCCTCAACGAAAGAGTTACGAAAATTTTTCTCAAAAGCGTTGCAAATATCGGCGGTTTCACGTAACGAGTAGTTTTCATAAATAAAATTCGCCGGATAACCATCTGAATTTTTCTTTGAGTTAACGAGTCTCAAAAATAATTTAGGGTGCTGTTTCAAGGAGCTTCCCGTTTCATTTACATAATTTGTATACAAAGTTTTTGCAAGGGTTTGAGCAGGCCTTTGTTAATAAACAAAATTGACGTATTTGGGGTTCTGAGAATCCTCAAGTAATTTAAAAGAGGCCAATACATCCACAAAAAGTCACTGTTTGGGGCGCTCTTTGGTCATGAGGTGTGATTGGACTTTACTTCTTCGAAAACGACGATGAAACGACTGTCACCGCCATTTCGGAGCGTTATGGTCATATGATAACCGACTTTTTTTTGCCTGCTATTGAAGAATACGACTTGGAGAATATGTTGTTTCAACAAGACGGTGCCACATGCCACACAACTCGAGCGAATATGGCTTTATTGCAAGAGACATTTCCTGGCCGCGTAATTTCTCGTCGTGGCGATATCAACTGGCCACCAAGATCATGCGATTTGACACCGCTCGACTTTTTCTACTGGGTCTACACGAAAAGCCGTCTTTATGCAGATAAACCTTTACCTCTTGAGCACTTGAATACCAACATTCGTCAAGTTATGGCTGAGATACCGCCCAATATGTGTCAAAAAGTGGTCGAAAATTACCTCAAAAGAATCGATGCTTGCAAGAATTCGCGTGGTGGTCATTTAAATGATATAGTGTTTCACAGATAATGTCAACGTTCAAACTTTATAATAAAAAAATTGAGAAATACATTTTATTATTAAATGAATACTGACCAAAATTTGGTGTGTTCACTGATGGCCAAGGTTTTAAAGGCTTTCGTATTGATCATAATGAAAAGAAATCTTGCCAAGTATCTTTTAATTTGTAGTTGCCTCAATTTTATTCTACATTAAAAGTTTTTATTAAAACTTCTTGAGGTAAGAATTTAACCTACTTTTAGATCTCATTTCTTTTCACGGCGAAATTTTTAAATACAGATATTTTGTATAAAAGAACTTGGCCCTTTTAACATTAATTTTGTTATCTTCATGAAAGAAAATTTTATAAAGTCCGTTGAAGTCCATATGGTTTCAGCAACTCGATTTAATAAATAACAAATACGTAAATGTTTCATCAAAATCACCAAATTGGTCCGGGTAATATTGAATTATTACCTCCTCTCTCCCTTCAACCTTAATGGCTTACAACTAAATAATTTATAATGTTATTTCCAATATGATGTACCCATAAATAAGCTTTGCCTTCACTAAACTTTTGAAACTTGAAAAACTAACATATAAAAATCCAACTCAACCCTAATGTAATTCTGTATAGACAGACCTATGTAGATCTACAAACTAAACCTCTTCTTAAATCTTCTTTAAATTGACGTAGTTTACTGATAAATGTATGATTAAAAACTTTTTCATTTAAAATTATATACAAATATACTCCATAAACACTATAGGTATTCACGTACATACAACTTAAAAGTAAGTCACAATGCAGATTTTCATAAACCCTAACCTTTTATCTATGGGCTGTATTGTGTAGGGTATGGCCTATCCGTTAAATGCTATTTATACTTTCAAAATATTATATTCGGTCACATCTGAAATAAACCTCAGTTAATTTAAAATAAAAACTATTGCGCTTCCCCTCCTAGTCCTAGTCTCTAGTCCCTACCATGAAAGTACACACAATATCAGTTAACATTATTTTTAGCTGGGTTACGGTAAGTATTTTATATAGGAGTGGAATGTGAAAGACACACTCCTCTTGCCGGCATCGTCCTTGGATGTACGTACATTTACAAAAATATGTTTGAGTTTCTGTGTGAGTGTTTGTGTTTTTTTATTGTGAATAGGACACGAAAGGAGGCAAAAATATAAAATACTCGTACATACATAATATAAATGTATGTATAATATTTCCATTTCCATATTATTTTATGCAAAATAAAATATAATACATACCTAGCTATTATGAAGCTCCATATGGGGAAAAATAAATCTCCACTTCACCATGTGCTTTGTGCACCGAAACCTAGGGTTACCATAATGAAATGTCAGATATGGCATATAAAAATATAATGATTATTATAACCAACTTCTGTATAAGTATATAAATAATTAATTGTTATTATTTTTAAGGAAAATATAAATATAATCTATATTGTCTTAATTCTTTGACAATATTATATAAGCTAAAAACAAAAACTGTTTTATATATAAAAATAAAAATCCACTCCTTTTGCAATCTGCAATCAAAATCTAACAGATCCAATTTTTGTCAAAAAAAAAATCAAAAAGCTTCACTGAATAATTCGCAAAAGCTAATATTCCTTCGGATTATATGAATCTATCAACAAAAAATGGGCTAATGCATGTCTGGCGTATCTATATTCAATATTAATTTGAAACAATCTCAGTCATATTCAATAGAATTCGTTACAATGCATCTTAACGAATGAATAGCATTTTTTAGTGCTCCATACAACGTTGCGTAAATATTCATATTCATTAAACATTTTCCGACCCACTTTAGTTATAATAAGCTTGTGCAAAATATTAAAAGTAATAAAAGAGAAATCTATTACGTTTAACTATTATGAATCAACCTGTTTGCCAAAAAAAAAAAAAATGCACTACTGGATCGTACGAACCTGCTCTTGGAGCTAACAATTTTAATGTAGCTTAACATTGATGCTGTTTAGTAGGTAGATAGCCTAGTTATCTTTTGCAGGTTTAAAGCTTGATTTTTAGTATAATGACTTGTCGATGGACGATTCATAGTTATCCACAAATGTATATTTAAATCTAGAATATGGATTTTAATTATGTAAGTTAGCAGAGAAATATGTACATACATACATAGATGGAACCTATGTATGTAAATACATATATAATTATGATACTCAAAATGAAGGATGTAGTTTGTTTTGCAATATGCATTCATAAGATTCATGTGTATTTTAAAAACGTATATGTATATATAATTGTATGAGATACTACATTGTATGTAGTATTCATTGACGCTCGTAAAAATTCGTAAAAAGGGAATAATAATAAGGTAGAAAAAAATGGATAATATAATACACATAATTTTTTATTGCTTAGTTGTTATAGTTAGAGGGAAAATTGAGATGCCATTTGAATTCCTATATAAATAAGAATATATAAAAAAAAATTAAAAATGGTTGGAGCGGTTTTTTAATAAATTAATTTTTTATGTACAAAATTTTGCAAACATTTAAAAAAAATTGAAACGCCATTTTGAAGATATTATTAATATACATATAAAATTTAAATTTCAAAAAAAAATTCAGTGACTGGTTTTAGTAAAATCGATTTTTCAAAAGAAAAAAATTGTATTTATTTTTTAAATGGAAAAACTTTTTTTTTTGAAAATTTCAGTATGCAGCCTTATTAAAACTTTTAGGGATCATTTGCATAAGAAAAATAATTTAAATCTGTTCACCCTTTTGTGAGAAAGGCGAAAATATGAAAAGTTGTTATAAGGGATGTACCATTAATAAAAAAGTTTTATACTTAAAAGTGGACACTACTAATTTAGGAACACACACATTTTTTATAAAAATTCTTGGAGCCGTTTACATTTTTTTCTTAGCGGTTTTCTAACATTTGTATGGGAGGTCCCATGCCTTTGTATTTTAGGAATATTAGTTTTTTTTAACTATTCAAGATAATGTCAAAAAACTACCAAATACGAAGTTAAGGAAAAATCTATAAAGTCATTTTCGAAATTTTGAGTTTTCACAAACAAAATTGTTTGAAAAATGTTTTCTTACAATAGTGCTTAAGCTTTCTAAGAGCTTCTTCGTATAAAATTTCAAAAAAATAAAATCAACCATTTCACAGATAATCAAAAATCAAAAAAATGGTTCTACTAGAGGTACCAAAAATAACAAGTTTGTTCCAAAAAAAAAAATTATCAGAAGGTACCCTTTCCCTTCATTAATGGACTGATTTATTTTTATAAAAATCATTGGAGCCGTAGATAAGATTTTTGTTTGTGGCAAAAAAATGTATGGGAGCTACTGTTATTTGTCATCTTAAAAAAATGAGAAAAAGCTGTAGACTCGAAGACAGACAGACTGATGGACTGACATACTTAGAGACTGGCAGACAGACGAAATTGAGTGACCCACTTTTTTGGTGTGCTCTATGATCGTAATGTCATGTTTGACTGTTAGAATTTTTTTTGCCTTATATTGTATTAGATACCTATAATCGCAAAAAGAGGTATAAAGAGGGATTTCTGTTAGGTATAAGTTTATTAATTATTAATATACAAAGCAACTTTTTTTTCCTACAATTTAGTAATTAATTTTTTATAACAACTTATCAATATACCTGCGTGGTATTAAACTTTGCGATACGATACTAAAATATCCTTATGATGCTATTGATCTAAATGTCCTTAGGTTTAAATGCCTCTATTCAGCGTGACATAAATTTTATGAATATCATTTCTTAAACGCGTTTATGAATAAGCTGTCTTTTTATATATTTCTAGACCATTGAACACAATCTCTAATACGTAGTATTTAGTTTTTTTGAGAGAATTGAAAACATTTATTTTGTGGGCTTACTATAAATTGCACACCTTGATTTTCAATTTTATCAAAGAAACTTTTACGAAACATTTCAGAAACCAAACAAAAAAAAAAACATTTCTGAGACGTTTCCAAAATTTTCTTTGGTGCGAACACAAATATTTAAAAATATTCTGAATCATAGAATACAGGGCTAGTTACAGCAGTATACCATCCCCATCCCTAGCGTACCATTCTATTTTGTATTTGAATTTGACATTTTTTCACCTCGGCGGAGTGACATAGATATGTATATGTTAAATACTTCTTGCCAAGCTCCCATTTGGGCTCAATTTATTCACAATATATTAAATTTTAAATCTCTTTTTGAAATAGGAAACATTACGTATATATTTATATTAGATTAGATGTATATTTCATTGTTTTTTTTTGCATTCAAAATTGATTTCAAAGCTTACAATTTAAAAGTTGGGCTGTGCAATGTGTCACATAAAAAGGTTGTGAGTGATGCGTAACTTAGCGTGGCATCATTTTAATATTGATCTACATTATCAAACAGGTGTTGATCTGATTTATGAACGAATCCATAAGCTAAACAACAATTTTTGATTCAAAATAGCTTTTAACGGCCTTTGGTCCAACAAAAATTGGCGTTTCGTCCCGGCGATCTCACATGGACTCATCAGTTGACTAGTGAGGACCTTTGTCAATACGCAATTTTTGCCAAGTTCAGTTCATCTTACATAGATTTCGTGAAGAAGATGAACTGAACTTGGCAAAAATTGCGTATTGACAAAGGTCCTCACTAGTCAACTGATGAGTCCATGTGAGATCGCCGGGACGAAACGCCAATTTTTGTTGGACTAAAGGCGTTAAAACCTATTTTGGAGCAATAATTCAACAAGTCCAAATATTATAGTGCTAAGTCTTCTACTTGGCTGATGTATTTCAGTCAGTAGTATATAGAATTTGTATTATTAAAAAAAAAAAAAAAAAAAAAAACTTCTTATAACAATTTTTTAGCAAACTATGATATCTCTGATAATCCTTTGATTGTCGAGCTAAATGTCTAATAGAAAATTTCTTCTTAATTAAAGCGCTATTTAGTGTTTTTTTTTTGTTATTATTTATTAAAAAGTGCTTGTATTTATTTATCAACGTATTTATTTATTATCTAACTAAACTATTTATTTATCAAAACTGTTTATTATTATTTGTTTGTTTACTAAATAGTTTGTTTTTGTTATTTATTTATCCATTTATTTATTTACTATTATTTAATGGACTGTTCATTAAATTATTTATGTATGTATATAGTTATTTATTTATTTACCGGTTTTGCGTTATTATTTATTTATTCATGTTATTTATTTAAATGCTATTTATTCTTGAATGAAACAATTTTTTGTATATTTTCCACATGAAGTAAACGGCAATGAAGCTTTAATTTGAGATGAAAAGTTCAGCAGCGACTACGAGAGAGGAGGAAAAATGGTCAGAGCACTATGCCATTCAGATCAAATATAAATCCTTTTTACATTTTCTTGTTTGAAAATGAATGAAACACTGAGAACGGATTGTCTTTGATATTTGTTTATTTGTTTAAAGAAAAATAAATTCATGTATATAATAAATATTCATTCAGGGGTAAATTTAATTTTTAAATAAGCTTTTCTTTATTAAATATCCAAATAATTTTCAAATTTTGTTTTGTTTTAATATTCAGCTGTTCTAATAACGCCATTACACAATTCACCTTTAGCTGTGGTGAGTTTCGTTGTGAGTTTTCTTGTGACGATTGGGGGAAGAATTCGATAAATGTTACCGAGTCACAATAATCCTGACAAGGAATAGTCATAAGGGCTTGTGTCTTGTGATTCGTCACAAGGGGGAGAATCGGGCTGTAAATCACAATTTGAAGGAAAAAATTAATTTCGAGGCGAAAATGGAGTAAATGAAATATCGATTATGGTCAGGTTACGTCAAGAACTTTTGCAATTAAACTTTATACCACATAGGAAAGATATATTTATACATATTTGCTCTTTGTGTAACTTGAATGAAAGATAAAATACTTATCATTTCTTGGAAAAATGTCCTATCCTAAAAGATATCAGACGAAGTGATTCTTGACAGAAAATCAAAAAAATAGCAATGCTTAATGAAGTTGAAATACAGAAATTATATCCATGGTCCACGTTCTGTAACTCAGGCGATAACTTTTATTCGCTTACGTCTCTAAACAAATAGTTTTCTGTGAGTTGAGGCAATACCTTAAATTTTTAATTTTTTTGACTTGGATTTTCCAATGGAAGGCGATAAATTGAAAAAGTCATTTTAACAAAACAAACATATTTTTTTGTTTCTACACTACCTTTATCGATTCGAAAGTTTCAGAACATGGGTCCATTCATAATGTAAACTTGCTTTAAAATATAGAGACCAAATCATGTGTGAGAGTTTTCGAATAGCTGTAGATATTTTATTTCATAATTATCTTTTTTTGTATGTCAGTAAAGTTATAAAATTATCGAATATGTTTCGATGAAAAGTATGTCTTGTCAAAACTAGGCAGACGGCATAAAGCCAACATTTTTAGAGATAGATATTTTATTTCATTCTTTAAACAATATGAATTCTATAGGTGCTACCGCTCAGTTTACACAGAGATTTGATATTTATGTATATTATATCTTTCTACTGAATAATTTGTTTTAGCATTTTTATAATTTAATTCTGCACGGGAAGTTACATTCTGAAAGAAAAATTTGACAAAAACATTCAATTGAGAAAAAAAAACAAATATTAATAATTAAGGTATTTGTAGTAAAATTTAAGAACTATTTAACAATGTTAAAAAAATATACACATTTTGTAAATGCAAATAAAATATAATATCGAAAGTCGAAACGAAATGTCAAAACTCAAACTATTTGTTAGTTGTGACCTGCTCCAAAATAGATCACAATTTTGATGGTTTTTATGACTCTCACAAGTTTTGACTTTGGGGGAGAATCCGAAAAATTCACCTCTTCTTATGACTTGTAAGGTATTAGTGATGTTGGGGAGAATCGGGCTGTTAATCTACAATATAATCATTACAAAATTTTATACTCCACCTTCTTTTTACTTGCGATATACATAGGTACCTACTATGGGGCAAGGTATGCATGTGGAAAAATAATCGATCTCGAGATTTTAATCAAACTTTGTATTACAATGAGAGAGAACACGAAAAAAGTCCGGTAGATCGATCTATAGGTTAAAAGGCTTAAGCGGATGTCTCAAAAATATTTTTGAATCGTTTTTTTAACCCCAAGCGTAACGGTACCTGCCGTACAATTTTGTCTACCATCTTAATTATCTCGAAAACGGCTGTGACGAGTTTGATAACTGCACCACTATAGTAGTTCCTGTATATAACGGTCCTACCCACTTGACGGATTGCTATCAAAAAAAAAATTATATAATAGGACCTTTTGTTTTTGACGTTTTTTTAAATTCTGTATATTATATTGTTTAATAATTGCCATACCAATATTTTTTTTTTTGATTAAAGAATTTTTGTTTGTAAAAAATAAGTAACAACCGACTTTAAAAATATATTAAGCCGTTCCTATCAAGAATCTTGGGCATACATTTCGAAAGCAAATAAGAGCAAGTACGTGCGATTCAGTCAAAAATTAAAATAAAAGACAATAAAAAATAAATAAAATGAAGTAAAATAAAATAAAATAAAATAAAATAAAATAAAATAAAATAAAATAAAATAAAATAAAATAAAACAAAACAAAATATACTAGCATCTTCTCAGACAACATTAGGCGTCGGGCCAAAGGGATATTCAAATTAATTGTAAAGCTGTCGAGATCGATTCTTAAGGTAGAACTAAGTATCTCCATATTTTACGAAATATCCACAGTATTATTTACATGTATACTAATTAATTTTACTCCTTACAATACAACCTCTTGTTAAGAACGCTGAATGATTTAGAAAAAAAAAGTCAAAATCTCATTTTTTCTATCAAATTTGCGTCACTAATTCCATTTTATCACAAATAATTAGTGTTTAATGACAGAAATATTGGCATTTTATCTTGGGAACAAATGCCGCATAACTCTCAAAAAATAATTTGCGTTGAACTATACCACAGAAATGTCAACATTTAATTTAATTTTGATTAGTAGTAAAAATGGCAGTTGGCTTAACAGAAACCACATTGACGCAGAGTAGTAAGAAGCATATCGAAATGTCCGCCTATCTCACTCTCTGCCAAAGATCCTAGTGATCTGGTAACCACACACACAAATAGCCTGACGATTAATATAATAAACTGCAAATTGTGTAACCATTAAGGAATGAAATTCAACCAAATAAGGGTCTAAGTGAGTTAATATTAGTATATCAGCCATTTCTACCCAACCTAACCTAATGAATTTTTCCATTATCCGTGTTTTTCTCTAATAATTCAACACTCATAATTTTTATTTGATTTTACACTTATATTTATGCGAGCTTGACATGAAATGAATACATTTTTGGTCCCCAAAAAACTATAGTTCTCTAATGGCTTTTAAAATGTTGACAGTGGTATGTACCTACTCGTATAAAAACTTGTGGTAACCCTAGCCAGAAGGCAAATGCTCCGCAATTCAAAAAAAATTCCTACCCATATCTTTCTATTTAATGGAGCATAGGAGAATTGAGGTTGGCAGCACAGCTTGGTAGAAATTTATTCAATCTCAACTAGGTCCGGCCTCTGTGGTGAGGGTAACCTCATCAAGAGCTCACTTGGACAACCTACAACATGCGGGGCTATAGAAATAAATTCTTTTCTAAGTTCCAAAAGATGAATGAATATTTCAAATTATGTATTTTTATTTTATCATTTCTACACGAGATGGTTATGGTTTGGTTATATGTTAATGTAGGCGGGCACTGGAAATTTTCGGAATCAATACTCAATGTCAGAAAACACAATGTGACAAAAAAAAAAATCAAACGGATCGCACTTAACTTAGAAATCCTACCTTCAAACATATGCTCGTATAAGCATGTGTGAACAGCTGTAAAGCCACTGAAATTGATTAAATGCCCGCATTGATTTCCTTGTTCGACACTCCTGTTCGGCTGAGCTGCTAACGTGAAACGATAGCCGAGTTGCAGCAACGGTGGGAGTCGTGGGGTGGCGCGGCGGCCGGCGCGTGTGGCCCCTTACATTTTGATTTAGATATTAAACCCTTTTGTTGATTTATTAATCAATACCATTTGACACGGAGACAAGGACGAAAGACGAACGATACGAAATCGACTTCAATCTAAAGAAACAAGTCAAGTAAGTGTTAGCTATCTATAAGATATTGCTTTTTTTGTGTGTCTGTCTGTGTTGTTTCGATAACTGGATGGCATACGGTCGGACGACAAGACAAATTGAACCTCTGGGATTGGTGTAGCGACAACAACGACTTTGTTTGTTGATGGAATTATTTATTTAGTAACTGACACAATATGGCGATATAGAGTTGTATTATGTAGTACATTTGTTAGTTGATTGTTAGCCGTTCATTTTGTTTTTTCTCTTTTTGATAGCCCCACTAGGCCACTTTTTGTCAGTCAAACAGGAAGGACCCACTCAATTTTGGGGGTCTTAAGGAAACTTATTGGGCAAATATTCGAATAAGTATAGGTATTCACAGTTAAGTCACCTAATAGTCACGAATTCCAGATACGTTGGTATGTAGCTATATCCATTTAGTCGTGTTTATGGACAACTTTTAGAAAATCTAAAAATTAATATTCATGGGGGAGTCGTTATTTTGACAAGTAATGGTTCTACCTGTATGTACATTTTTTGTTGGTGGAAGTTAAGGTGTATACGTATAGCTATAGTTAAATTTAGTTTTGTTGTTATAATAAAATATTGATTTCTTTCCGTTTTTATTGAATTTTATTGCTGCATTTAAGCTCTATACACAAAAGCTAAGAGGGTTATTACTATTAGACCCTTTAGTCCAGCCAGCAGGTGATTTTATTTATTTTAAGTAATTATTTGAAAAGTTCAAAGTGTCTTATAATATAGTAATATAAGTCTATAATAATTTATAACTGTGAAACTAATGAATAATAGTATGTCACATGTCAAAGCTAACGGATAACTTGCCTGTACATACTTCATAAGCCAAAACCGTTTACAACTACAAGCATATAGGGTGTTTTTTCTTAAAGTGGATATTCAAATAATAAGGCATGGACAAATATTTTTGATGTTTATATGTAAATGGATTTGATGTTTGAAGTGACTCCGAGCTTTTAGCCGCAACATCTAGCGTAACAGTCTGTACATGAGAAAATCTATAGGTAAAATTTTATCATCAACCTGGAAAAGTTATGTTTTTAAATAAAATGCACGACTGAATCGTACGAACTTGTTCTTGTAGCTAACAAATTTACTGTAGAAACACTGACGCTGTTAGTAGGTATAGGTATTCTAGTTTAGTTATCCTGTGAAGTTTTAAAGCCGAAGTAGGTAAGATTAGCTTGATTCTTAGTATAATGAATTGTCGATGCATGATTCAAGGAATGGTTACAAATGTATATTTTAATGGATTTTAATTATGAAAATTAGCAGGATAATATGTACCTACATAAGCTATATATACAGGGTGCGGCACAAAATCTTGTTTATTTGGTTATCGCGTCAAGCGGGGCGGGGTGGTCGGATGTGGGTGTGGAGCGTCTCATTTTTTAGGGGATTTTCTAAAGTTTCATCTACGGTGCAGTCAGTCCACATCATCCATTGGACGAAAGAGCAACGCGCATTTGCCTGCGAGGCCTACTTTTCCAACGGTCGTTCCATAATTTCCACTCAACGTGCTTTCCGTACTCGCTTTGACATCATTCCCGGAGGTCGCGTTCCTGGTCGACAGTCGATTGTTGTCGACGATGATGATGATGAATGAAGAATTTTTTATCCCAAAACTCGATGAACTGGACCTTGGTGACGTGTGATTTCAGCAAGATGGAGCCACGGCCCACACAACACGAGTATCAATGGATCTTTTGAGGGAACATTTCCACGGTCGTCTAATCTCCTTGAGGGGCGACTTTATGTGGCCGGCGCGCTCACCTGATTTGACTCCGTCCGATTTTTTTTATGGGGTGACCTCAAATCTATTGTTTACATTGATCGGCCTCGAACCCTATATCATATGAGGGACAACATTCGTGAAGCAATAGCGAACATACCCATCGATATGCTTGAAAGAGTTCAGCGGAGCTTCGAAAATCGGGTATCTCAGTTTATTGAAAATTGAATTATGGAGGCCATCACTTGTCCGATACGAACTTTAAAACCGTGTAATGGAAAATTTAAATTTTGTGTGACAAGAATAAAAAAGTTTCGTAACGGTATGTCAACTACTTTTGGTTTTATTACTTTTAAAATCAGAATGTTTTCGTGCCGCACCCTGTATATATATGGAACATAGGTATGTAAATATGTACATACATACCATATGTATATAAAGAAAGTGAAAGTTCTAAAACCATCACTTTAAACGGTTTTTCGAAAAAACAAAGAACTCCATTAGATGCCAAAGACCAATGCAAATTTTATAAAATAGTATCTCGCAAATTGTAGGACGGATTTGGATGAAATCCTGTTTTTTATTTTTAGTTTTTTTAAAACAAAGTTTATTTGTATAGAGTTTTTAAAAGTTTATTAAAATACACGTGGCTATAAAATTTAAATAATTTTTTTGATTAGTTTTAAAAATATTGATTTTTCAAAATAAAAAATTTAAAAAATTAATTTTAATTATAAATAAAAAGTTATTCAAAATTTTCATATGCAGCATTAGTTTGGCTACCTAGATCTTGCAAGATATAAAATTTGACAGAACTCCAATGTACCGTTACCGTGAAAGCCAAACATTTTAAAAACCGTTATAATGTACCGTTAATAGACTTTTCCCGTAAACTTGGTTTAGATTAAATGACAGCTAGTACCAACAAAAAAATTCTTAAACATTTTTATCAAAATCGATGGAGCCGTTTTCGAGAAAACTAAGGTACTAAGGCGGGTACCGTTATTTTTAGACCTAAAAATAAAATTTCAATTTAACCTCTGAGGAATGCCAAAAGAATCATACATACCAAATTGAAGGTAATCGCTGAAGCCGTTTAGGTCGCAGCTCGTTATGCTGACAGACTGACAGACAAACGAACAGACATTTTTTGTCGATCACTTTTTTAGGCTTCACTATGATCGTAATGTCATGTTTGATTGTTAGGTTTTTTTTTACGAATGCATAACTTGCCTTATATTACCTATGCATAATCGCAAGTTAAATCGTATGTTAAAAAAATTAGTTAAAAAAGAAAAAAAAACTACGGGAAAACTCACGATGCCCTATATGTTATACCTTTTTGTAAGCCCAGAAATCTCTATTAATTTTTAAACTCAAAATTTTGCAAAAAAAAATAAATGTCAAACCCACTTTTTTGTTTAAGTTTACGTAATTAAGTACTTACTATTATTAAAATTTAATACCCTTGTTATTTTAAGTTAAAAACAGAACTAGGGCTGACAACGAGACGAAACCAGGCGAGAATTTTATTAGTCTCGGCTCGGTCTCGTCAAAATCGAAAAAATTTCAGTTTCGTTCTTGTTCTAGGCTAACCAAGTCTAGTCCCGATTTTGGTCTCGCCTTTTTCTCGTGAAAATTTGAATGTGCAATCTCGTCTCGGTCTCAATCTTGGTCTCATCCTTAGTCTTGGTGTCTTTCGTGTTTTTGGTAGTAAAAAGGTGTAAGATAAGACTCGTGTTCAGATTGAGAAGATAGAGTAGCTACGGTATCTCAGCAGTTTGTCGGTTTTTTTTTTAAACCATATGTCACCCAAAAAATCTAAAATAAACTTTTTCCTAAGCAAAAAATAAAGTCGAAAAAAATTCGAATTTTCTGATGTAACATTTAAATTTTGTAGATGTTTTTCAATCCATTTAAATCGCAGCCATTCTTCAATGGAAATTGACAGCTAATGACTTGATGGGTAACAAACTATATTTTGACACTTCGATAATATTTCTTACTTACGATTATAGGTACTAAGGAAAGATATGTATTCGTAAAAATTTTTTTTTTCTAACAATCAAACATGACATTACGATCATAGAGAACACCAAAAAAACATCAATTCCGTCTGTCTGTCTATCTCTCATTCTGTCAGTCTGTCCTCGAGTCTACAGCCTAAACGCTTTGATAGATTTGCTTCAAACTTGGTACATAGTGTTTTTTCGGTAATATGCCCACACGTTTTATTCATTTTTTTTAATACGACAAATAACAGTAACTCCCATACATTTTTGTAGGCCAAAAACAAAATTCTTATTTTTCCCAAAAACAGCTCCAACGATTTTTATGAAAAGAAATCAGCTCATTAATGAAGAGAAAGAGTACCTTTTAATAATTTTTTTTCGGAAAAAATAGTTACATATTTTTAGTACCTCTGCTAGAACCATTTTTTTTTTTTTTGGTTTTCGATTTTCTCGGAAACGGTTGATCTGATTTTTTTTAAATGTTTTACGCAGAAGCTCCTAGAAAGTTTAAACACTATTGTATACCAAAATTTTTCAACAAAAAAAAAATTTTTCGAAATTAATTTTTTTTTGTTGAAAATTCAAAATTTCGAAAACGACTCAATAGATTTTTTCGAAACTGCGTATATAGTGCTTTTTTGACATTATCTTGAATAGAATGAGTTGTATGACCTTTAGTCCGAAATGCGTTTCATCCGGGGATGATAGTTTGTCTCATCAGTTAGATACTATCGTAACCTTTTAAAATGCAATATTTTTTGGCCGATTATTACCGACTCTAATGAAATGTACAGAATATACACACTGCAAATTATATTTTTCTACGGGAATTTGGTTAAACTCATGCACCCAGAATCTTGAATAGTTAAAAAAGACTATTTTTCTAAAATAAAAAAACAACGGTACCTCCAAGAAAAAAATTATTTCTCGAAAACGGCTCCAAGAATTTTTTTAATATGTTTTTTGCGTATTTATTAACGGTACTTCCTATAGAACCACTTTTCATATTTTCGACTTTCTCAATATTGGATGAACTGATAAAAATATTTTTTTTATACAAATGCTCCCTAAAATTGTTAATAAAACTGCATACGAAAATTTTCAAAAATTAAGTTTTTCGATTTTTAAAAAATAAATAAAAATTTTTTTTTGAAAAATCGATTTTGCAAAAACCAGGTACAGAATTTTTTTTAAATTTGTATTTTATATGTATATTAATAATATCTTCAAAATCACGTTTCAATTTTTTTTTCTAAAATTTTTTTTTTAATTTTAAACACTAAAAATTAATTTATTAAAAAGCTGCTCCAATGATTTTTGACTTTTTTTTTATATATTCCTATTTATCAACGTATTTAAACTGCATCTTTGTTTTCATTATTATATGTGCATGTTGTACATATGTAGATATATTTTACTCTACTAACTTACATAATTCAAATCGATAACTTAGATTTAAGTATACATTTGTAGGTAGGTATCTATGTAACTATTCATTTAATCATTAATTCGACAGTTCATTATACTAATAATCGAGAAAATCTTACCTACTAAGTTGTTAGCTACAAGAGCAAGTTTGTATGGTCCAGTCGTGCATTTTATTTCTAAGTGTCATCTAAAAGTCTTAAAGTCACCTTTTTGCGGAGTGGTAAGCAAATCATTCTGCAAAATTGAGCGATTTCTATTCCAAGGACATGCATAGATACGCAGTGCGCCTAATAAAATTACTATACATATATTAAATAATTAAATACAAAATATTTCTTACAACGAAAACCGAAACCAATCCACGGAGACCGACGAAACTCTAGGCAAATTTAGGTACCAAAAATACGGTTTTGTCTCGGGCGCTTTACTTGTACTTTGTGGAAATTTGTTAGGTTATAGACGCCATGTTGTCAAAGCAGCATCTGTCAAATTCGTTGTAAATTGTTTAATGTTTAACGTAGAAAGTCAATGTATTTACTAGAGATGTGACGGATATCCGGTATGTATTCGGTATCCGGCCTATCCGGCTCCATTTTTAATATCCGGTCGGAGCCGAATAATCTTTTTGTATTCGGCCGAATACCGGATGGTCGTTTTTCTCACTAAGAAAAATTACAAAATGTTAAGTTTTATGATCTGATTGATTTTATTTCATATAATAAAGATATGCTATCAGCAATTTAATATTGTACGTTTTCTACAGCCACATTATGGTGAATGAAAATTAGTTGTTCTGCATTCATGGGTACTTTTATTTATTTATTTTTTAATTTTATGTACTTTCATCAATTAGAGTTTATGATAATAGAGATAAGACTAATTCATTATACATTTAAAACAGAAAATAAAAAATGTAATATACAATAAATAATAATTATTAACATTAGTACATAACTATAATAGTTTGTTAGTTTAATTTATTAACTCGACCAATTATTTTTATGACTTTCTTCTTTATGCAAATAAAATAAATTTACTTCATATTTTTACACTCCGTTTCGTTGGATTTTCCCAACTTCTTCAAGGGTTGTTTGTTTAAACATGAAATATTAATATTTTAAATTAATTAAATTAAGCATAAATGGATTAATTGCAACGACTAGAAGTCGTTTTTCATTGTTGTTCAAAACAAGATGTTATTATTGTCTTGCAATTCATTATGTTTTATTGTAAAATAAATAATAATTAACAAACAAAATCAATGTAAACTTCTAACATTTCGTGTCAAAATAAACAATCGATCCAACATAAGCAACGCAAAGCGATTTTAATGTATAAGGATCATTTAAATCAAAAGCGTATATGAAACCAAACATGGAGTTTGCTTTATTAACGAGAAACTCGATGTGGTTAATAAAGTTTGGATTCAAAAATAACTGTAAAATCTTTTTAAATAAATAATAAACGTTAACGTTTCTTTTCGTATACAATGTCAACAACCCTACTATAGGAATATTTTTTTTAAAAATCCAGAAAGTAATGAACTTCTCTTCTCAACTAGCAACCTCAAACTTCATCCAGTATATGAAATGATCGAACATTAATTACAGCAAATGCGCACATATATTTGCAGTGTAAAAAAAAGAATATCTTGGAAAAAACATGTTTAAGTTGGTTTTACTTGTACCGCTCTGATTTGAGTATCTGACCACCAAATTATTATACTTTTCATAAGGTTTTTTTAATAATACAAATTCTATATATACGAGGGGCGTTCAATATATTCTCGGTTTCGGGGTGAAGCTGTGGTTATATATATAAATTGACTTATTTATCAAGTAAAATTTCATATAAATGTGATTATTAATTCGCGTTTTATCTCTAGTTAAACAGAATCATAATTGCAACTGAGACAATGATAATGAAAATTGAGCATCGCGCTGTAATAAAATTTCTCACTAAGCAAGGAAAAAGTCAAAAAACTATTCATGAAGAGATGGTGGCAGTTTACCAGTGTTCCGCACCTTCATTATCAACTGTGCAAAAGTGGTCAAGTGAGTTCAATAGAGGCAGAGAGAGCATTGAAGACGACCGCCGCTCCGGCGCCCCGGCTACTGCTTGTACGGTTGAAAGCATCAAAGAAGTCGAAAAACTTGTTCTTGAGGATGCCCGAATAAAGGTGAAAATGATGGCAGAGATCACCAAGCTGGTACCATTCACACCATTCTTCAGGACCATCTTAATCTTTCAAAGGTCAGTGGAAGGTGGGTGCCACGAATGCTCACAGCGCCTCAGAAAAAAGTGAGAATCGCATGCTGTAGAGAGCTTTTGGAGATGTGTAGTGAGAACGCGGACGGTGTTATGGATCGAATTGTTACTGGGTACGAAACATGGGTTCACCACTATGACCCTGAAAGCAAACAAGAGTCCATGCAGTGGCATAAAAAAGGAACAGACCCCCCGAAGAAGTTCAAAGTCACTCTGTCTGCCGGGAAGCTCATGCCCACAGTTTTCTGGGACTCAAAAGGAATCTTGCTCATTGAGTACAAAAAAAAAGGTGAAACCATCAACGCCACATCCTACACTTCCAATTTGCATAATTTTCGGGAGGAAATTAAAAAGAAAAGACGGGGTAAACTCGCAGAGGGTGTGTTGCTTCTTCATGACAACGCTCCTGTTCACAAGGCGCGAGTTTCCAAGGCTGCTGCGCGAGATTGTGGTTTCGAAGAAATCCAACAACCACCCTATGGTCCAGACCTTGCCCATAGTAATTATTTCCCGTTTCCGGATTTGAAAAAATGTCTTCGTGGAAAAAGATTTTCGGATGATGAAGAACTCAAGTCGGCAATAAATGGGTATTTTGCAGAGAAAAAGGAAATTTATTCTTTTGAGGGTTTAAAAAAGCTTATCTCAAGATGTAACAAATGCATTGATGTTAGGGGAGATTATATTGAAAAATAAAAACAATTTAAATTGAATTCGCATTTTCCTTCATATCGATACCGAGAATATATTGAACGCCCCTCGTACTACTGAAATACTTTAGCCAAGTAGAAGACTTAGCACTATAATACTTTTCATTAGGGCAGATATCTGGCCGGCGAATATTCGGCTATCCGGCCTAGCTGCGGGCTAAAATCACTATTCGGTACAACTCTAGTATTCACCTAAACTTTGACGTTAACAAAAATCGATGTCAGCGCATAAGATATTGTAGATAATTCGCTTGACGTAAGTTCATCCATGTTTGTCCCAAAATGCATTAATGCAATTAATATGTACAAATCAAAATTTCTTCCAATTGATGTCAAAGCGTTGACAATTTATCGTTGACGCAGAAATCCGCAATCGCAATGACTTCTAAAACTGTGTCAATGACAGTTTTAACGCCGCTATCAAAATTTTGACAGCGTTTCACATTGACGATTACCTTCGGGCAGATCACCTAAGGCAGTTTTGTAGTCATTTTCGCGTCAAAATGTCATTAAAGTTGGGGATCTTACCGTAATGAAAGTCAATATATGTACATTTGGAAAACCTGTAAAAAAGTTAAAATATACGTAACTAGGCTCATATGTAGTACCTAAACCTACAAAAAACAAAGGTAAATTCGTTAGTTAATAAATTTTTATCTCATAAATCATTACAATAATAGCAACCTTTGTCATAATATTTTTGTATTAACTCAATTTCTCCCTAGATATACCTTCCTCTAGGGATGTCATAATAAAAATCCTCCGAAAAACAGTAAAGCAAAAAAATATAATAACACTTTTATGTTCACATACATAGTTACATATACCTACGTACCTAAGAACAGTATATAGGCTGATGGAGCCAGTGGTCGGCCACCTAACTTTTTTTTTACGTTTGACTGTCCGTTAGAATTCAGTTGTTCAAGTTTTTGATATAAAATTAGTTTATCTGATTTTTTGGAATGTCTAAATTTCGAAATTCTTGATTATTTCAGTCAATTTGCAATAAAAAAACGACATATTTCAAAAAAATGAAATGAAAGTGTGATTCTTATGAAGTCGGCCCCCTAAACTCCAGAGGTCGGCCAGATGAGTTTTGAGTAGTCTTTTAAATAAAACAACAACAAATACAATTTTATAAAATATATATTTGTATTTATACTTAAGAAAAAATTGGTTTTCTTAATATGTTTTCTTGTTTCTGAAATGTGTTGCCATTTCTATGGTATAGCATAATATTATAATCAGTTTTCAATCTATTGAATGTGCCTACATCAGCAAGCTACGTAATGTGGGCGGTCAGTGTTTGGGCGGTGCTTATACAAAATAATGAAATTATTACTGCTAAGCTCACTGCGAAAATGCGTTTCATTATTGGCCGTTTGATATTAATTAAAGCTGTTTTCGATCGCATCTAGCCACTTTCTGACATAAAACCTATTTGACATAGTTTTAACAAAGTTACTAGGCTGGAAGGAACACAAGTTGTATAAAATGCTTTCATTTTCACTGAATACAGAATACAGAATACAGAGTAGTTAGCCTTCTTTTGGTTTCTTAATGAATCATTTAGCAATTTGTTGTATCATTTGGGAACCAAGCCAATACTTGATTTTGAAACCATTTCATTATCAAAATACATGAAGCGTCTCCCAAAACGTCTTTAAGGTATCTATTTCTCCTAAATATTATTTTCCAGGAACTGTTTCGTCACTGTTGTTTGTATTGATAACTTCGAAGATGTTTGAAGAACACACAGTAGCAAGACTTTCATCTTAGAATGTGTTACTGAAATTGTCTTTTAAAATGTTTTGCACCGTTTTTACTAAACCTGATGATTTTTGTTAGAGTTAACATTTGTCAAAGGTCTATGGAAAACTTTAAAAAAAAATTATTTCTTGGCAGCACATTAGAATCAATATTTATTATTATCTATTACTAGCAGATACCCGTGCGATGCTACGGACCCACGGGAATCTAATGAAATCATCTATCAACCTATAAAATTTCATTCAAAATCTTACAGTCGTTGAATGTAGGCACAAACGACGAAAATGCTCGCCTAGCATGCTCGTGCTCGCTGTGCTCTTCTTGTATGTCGGCTGGTTCGTTAGCCCCTTGCTGTTGGCCAAAAATTTTGATTGTGTCGTGTTCGTTGGCTTCGATGTTCGTCGTGGATGGTCATGATCGCGAAAAAAGCGAAGATTTAATATTGGATTCGAAAAGTAAGAACTAGAAAAATAAAGTTGGGTAAAATAAATCATGGCTAATCTTCCATTAAAATCCATTCCATGGTAGAGGCATGAATGCGGAACAAACAACCAAATATATATTTTGTTCATAGGAACTGTTCGGTTCCATTTTTCGGGATAAATCGAGTATGTGTGTGCCCATGTGCCAAATTTTATCCAGATTCGTTCAGCCGTTCCGGAGTTATTGAGCAACAAACATCCATACATCCATCCATCCATCCAAACATTCACATTTATAATATTAGTAAGATTATTATTTCGGTCTTGTAGATTACTTCTAGGAAACCCAAACTCCTGCATTGACTATTTCAATTTAAAATGTTTACCTAATTTTGTTCAGTACTGAAGAAGTGCCCCTTTCGTGTAGTTATAAAATATTCTTTGCTCTTCGTTGTTTCCATTTTTAAAGTCCTTTATGACTAAATATTAAGAAATTTTAGAAATTTGTATAACGTATCCATGATCCTTTTTTTTAGACATCGTACATGTTTGACATTTGAACATGTTTTATTTATGAATTGCGAAATTCTTTTAAAGGTGTCTTACAAGAGCAATTAGGTATTATAATGGCGAGTGCAGTGAATACTTCTTACGAAAAGCAAAAAACTTGTCAATGCTAGTGGAGTACGTTGCAAGTTCTCTGTGAGTAAAAACAACGTACGGAAGTTAGTTAATTTAACTGTAACTCACTTATAGATCCATTTACAGTAATATTTACTAACAAATTTAATATATTTGTAACTTATCTAGGTAAAACTTACATAATGTAATCCCAGCCCTTATACTAAGCCCAATATCCCGACATAAGAACACGTGTCTTCT
The DNA here is from genome assembly GCA_910595825.1 of Philhelius pedissequus. NCBI lineage: Eukaryota > Metazoa > Arthropoda > Insecta > Diptera > Syrphidae > Philhelius > Philhelius pedissequus. The sequence continues at coordinate 70,023,779 of OU343160.1, read as the reverse complement.
ATAGTCGGCCACCCAATATCTCTTAACGTTAACAGGCAGCCGACTACTGAAACCATGGAATATTTTTTGAGTATTTTGGTATAAATAAATAGAAAATGAAATTCCCTTTAACTTTTCATACTCAGTTGAAAAAAAAAACAGAAATAAAGTAGTCTTCAGTAGTCGGTCGGTAGGGGGCGGGGGGGGGGGGGGAGAATTGAAAAAAATTGCCCCTAAAGTCGGCCCTTATAAATGATTAACAAACAATATTTTTTAAGTTTTATAGCCAAAACCAACAAATATAAGCTATAAATAATTGAAAAACAATCACAAAATTCATCTACATTCCATAGTTTGGCGATTTTAACTCTTTTTTTAAAACTCACCTTCACTTTTTTTACTTGCGATTATAGGTACTACAGTCCTGTTGAAACCAAATATTGCCAATATCCTCATCTTCAATTTTGGTGAACAAAAATTCCTTCAACATGGCCCGATAACGATCGCCATTGACTGTAACGGCCACTCCTTGCTCATTTTCGAATTATGCCTCTGGACCAAAATCCGCACCAAAGAGTGACTCGTTTTGGGTGTATCGGCTTTTCAATGTATGCGTGCGGGTTTTCTGTGCCCTAAATGCGACAATTTGCTTGTTACATACCCGCCAAGATCAAAATGAGATTCATCTGAAAAGATGATTTTTTTGGCAACATCGGCATCTTCTCTAAGTCGATCGCAGGCCCACTTAGCGAGCGTTGTTCAAGCGTATACACAACCACATTCGTTCAGCGGAAGGATAAAACTATTTATCTGTCAAATCAGACATGAGCTAAGTGTTACCATTCACGAAATAAGCACTAGTTGAAAAAAAACGTTAGATGGCGGACCCGTTATCAGGCAAGTTATGCATTCGTAAAAAAAAATTCTAAAAATCAAACATGACATTACGATAATAGAGAAGCCTACAAAAGTGGTCGGCGAAAAATCTCTGTCTGTCTGTCCGTCTATATGTATAACGAGCTACAGCCTAAACGGCTGAAGCGATTACCTTCAAATTTGGGATTTGTGATTATTTTGGCATTCCTCAGAGTTGAAATTGAAATTTTATTTTTATGCCTTAAAATAACGGTACCTGCCGTATGACCTTGAAGGAAAATCTTATTTTTTTCGAAAACGGCTCAAACGATTTTGGTAAAAAAATTTGAGATTTTTTTTGTTGGTAATAGCTATCATTTGATATGAATCATGTTTAGGGGAAAAGTCTATTAACGGTACTTTTCATATAAAGGTTTTTTTTTAAATTTTTGGCTTTCTCGGTAACTGTTCATTAGATTTCTGTCAAATTTTATATCTGAGAAGATCTAGATAGCCAAACTTCTTCTGCGTATTAAAATTTGAAATAACATTCTTTATATAATTAAAATTAATTTTATAGTCCTATGTATATTAATAATCTCTACAAAACTGCGTACCAAAATTTCAAAAAAAGTTTTGTTTTCAAAAAACTAAAAATCAAAAACCGGAATTCATCAAAATCCGTCCTACTATTTTCGAGATACTTTTTTATAAAATTTTCATTGATCCGTGACATCTAATCGCGTTCTTTGTTTTCTCAAGAAACTGATTGAAGTGATCGTTTTAGCACTTTTTATCAGTTTAAAACACGATTTTCACCCACCTATACACCATACACTTTCATTATTATACATATGTAGAATAATATAATAATATAAATATGTACATAAATTTACATACCTAAGCGCCATCTAGTAGATACACATTACTTTCCTAATTTACATAATTAAAATCTTTTTAAATATACATTTGTAGGATTGTACGTCACCATTCCTTTAATCATATGCATTCGACAATTCATTATACTAAGAATCAAGGTAATCTTACCTACTTCGGCTTTAAACCTGCACAGGATAACTAAACTAGAGTGGTTAGCTACTACTTTACACATTTTAGTTGTTAGTTACAAGAGCAAGTTCGTACGATCCAGTCGTGCATTTTATTTTTTCTATCGAAAAGGCACATTTCAAACGAAATCGAAAACTTGAGCCAAACATGCATTTTTTACAAGAAAACCAGTAGCTACAATGAAATGAAATGTTGTGCCAGGGAAGAAAAATTGTTAACCTTTTGGAAAGTATTTTTTGCCGGGAGGTTAAACGAAAACATTTGCTATTAACTTGCACTTTAGAACGAAGTGGTCGACTACTAGAGGTGGCCGACCTCACATGCCATCACCCTATACACTTAGGTTTGACCTGGCAAAAAAAAATCATTCATTAATTATGTTAAATAGGTATCGCAAGTCATATCTACCTACAGCCAGCAAAACATTATTCACAAAGTACAATCAAAAAATCAAATAGCCGCACTTTAGCATGCATAATTCCCTAAATTCTACAGCCAATCCAGAGCCAGACAAACAGGAGCAGCTAAATTTCATGTTTTGGTCACGAATAGTTCATAATATACTTACGTACCTAAATAACGCTATCAGGAATCAGGATCGAAATAACACACCAGCAACCACAACTAAAATCACCACAAAGGTGTGTTCGCAAGTATACCGTACCTTTGTATGTGAGTATGTATATATGTATACCATACCAACCAACATCCATAGATGATTATCTTCATGACAAGGCGAATGACTACAACACAGTGGATAAGCCGATTGACATCCTCTGCAAAGCAAAAAAGGGCAAGCACGAATTCCATTAGGTATACAGACAAGAGAACCTCTAAAATCCTTTGCCTTTTTCAGATTCAGATTCAGATTTTAACAGAATACAATTGTACGAAAAAAGAAATCGTAGATGAGCCTTAAGTGTAGGACTATACGACCGAAAAAATAGTCAGATTCAGAATCATAGACAGAGAACAAACAAAACCAAAGAGGCGACACAGCAGTAAAGCTTTTTCCTTTCCGTGAAAATTGTACAGAATTGCGAACAAAACTTAATACAGAAAAAAAGATTCCTTGAACTCTTAGCCCCTCTCTGCTGCGTGGCTCCAACGCAAAGCAAAGTCGAACAGTTTACACTCCGCAGGGCTGTTGAGTTATGGCTTCTGCTGTGTACCTATAGAGCTGTGTTCATGTGCGAGTGTGCCTCCTCTATATAAGACCTGATCCTGGGACATCAAGGGAGGGCAAGTTTGTATTCACCACATTTTTTGTTTTTATTCGGTACGAATGTGTTTCTGTACGCTCGAATGAATCGTAGATATAGGTATACCGTCAAAGGATGCGCAACGGCAGCGGAAAATATACAATTCTCTTTCCTCTATGCCATACCGCCTCGCATCGTCAAAGGATAAACTGCTTCGTTATTTCTCCATGGCCAGGCCACCTTCGCACACCGCACTCCGCAATTTACACCATCATCATCTAATCTAGTCTGTGCCTGTGGAAAGGATCTAATTCATTCATTTATTCGTGTGTGCCTTTATGGTTGGATTTGTGAGCCAAAATAAAACAAAAAGCTTTGTTTCACGCAAGGATTGCCATTGTCGAGTTAACCTTGATGTTGTCTTCCTGTATACACACAACCTATCAACGAACAAGACGCCGACGGCTATAAGAATGACGATGACGAAGACCGACGATGTCATATTGCTCGACGCCAAAAAAGTATATATACAAGAATTAGAACAGGAAATCGAGCAGAACACAAGACCTTCTCTACTTAGATCAATCCTTCATTGGCTTATTACATAATTTAGAAAAGGAAAGTCCAGGTTCGTTTTGTTGTTGTTTTTTTTTTATTTATTTAACCCTAGTTTACATCCTGGGGTGTGATACACCCCAGACGACTTTTAAATGCTTGTAACTTTTTTGAAAATCAGTTTTTCGACTTGGGATAAAAAATCAGTGAACAAAATTCTTTTTTATGAATATTTTTCTTCTTTATTTTATCAAAGAGCTTCAACTTAATTTTTTGGAAATTTCGTGTGAAAAAAGGTCGTCCACACTTGCCTGGGGTGTGTTACACCCCAATGATCAAAATGTGAAATAAATCAATTTTTTTAGTGTTTATTTTATTTTTCATGAATTATAAGTAAATTATAATTAACATTTCGATGCGTAACATTATTCTGGTATAGATGGAAGTTCTGGGAGACATTTAGTACAAACTGTATTGATGTGGCGATGACAAATGTGTTTTTCACAAACATCGCAAGTTGATCTCGATTTCCTGTCGTCTGCTCTCGGACAAAGATGGCATCTGGCCTGAAAATAAAAAGCTTTTTAGAAACGTTTTGTTTTTTTTATAGCTTCTCGTCAACTGAACGAAAAACCTGCGATTGTCTTCCCATAGTGCGGAGAGCATCAACACTAACTTTGGATAACCTTTTTTCTATAGAAGGATGCGAACGATCATCCAACTCCATTTCCATTAGTTCTTCTGCAAGTTGGATAAGCTTTTCGTTTCTAAATAACTTTATATTTTTTGAAGGAGGGTTAAAATGGCGAAAAATAATAACTGTGGCTAAAGCTGAAACATCCAACAAATTGTAAAATACAACCATGGGCCACCGATTGGTTTGACGAGAACATGAATATAAAGATACCATTTGGTCAAACACGTCGACTCCTCCTTTTGTTCTGTTATAGTCCAATATCATGAGAGGTTTATTTTGAGGTCCGAAAACTGCTTTTTCAACAATGTGCTGTGTTGAAAGCAGCACAACTTGTTTCCTGGGTTTTGGAACATATGAAACCAATGCCATGTTCTCCGAAAACCCGAAAAGTGAAGAATAAAGTGGACGGTATTGTTTTTTGTTGTTTATTTTGATTGGTATATCATACTCATTTAGAAGTTCCTTGACAACAAATGGTTTGGGAATGTCGCGTTTGTTCTTGCGAATAGTCCCAAGAAGAATAATTTTTTTGTCCAATAACTTTAGTGCCAAATTTACAGAAGTGAAAAAGTTATCCACTGTAAAAATCCTTCCGGTGTGAAAATATCTTGGCATCAATGACATCACAACATCGTATCCACGGCCAAGATCTACACTTTGATCACTACTGCCAGTGTATATTGAAAGTTGCAATGGATATCCAGTTGAACTCTCATTGAGCCACCAAAACTTGATACCATATTTAGCAGGTTTGCTTGGCATATATTGACGAAACTTACAGCGACCACGAAAGGCTTTCAGTTGCTCGTCAATGGTCAAATTTTCGGATGGAATGTAATTTGATGTCAAGGTTTGATTCAATTCTTTCAAAAAGAATTCAACGGGCTGGAGAATGTTTTTTTTTGCGGCTGACTGTCCTCGACGGCCAATTGAATCATCGAATCGCAAAAATAAATTCAACTCCTCAAAACGTGTAAATGACATCACAGCGCGAAGAATTGTATGGCCATGTATTGGATCCCAAAGTGTACGTAGACGGCGGTGACCATCTTTCATTGCTCCAATGTAAAGCAAAACCCCAAAGTATGCCTGCAGTTCATTCATATTTAAAGGCTTCCAAAAACGTTGCTTTGTTCGCTTTGCATTTAATTTTCTGTAGACATCAGTGGCCTTTTCATTTGTCCGTTTGATGATTTCGTTTCTCATATCCAGGTTAAAAATTCGATTAAAAATTTGGATAAGGGACGAGTGTTTCAGATTAATCGTAGGTCCAACAGTTCCACCAGGCTTGAAAACATTGCTTCCTTGAACACGAGACAGAGCTGCTGTCTCCGGGTATTTCATCAATTTTCGACCATTATGAGCAAGAAAAAATACGTCATTTGAAACTGGCGTCGTTGATTCTTGATCAATATCACTTCCAACTTCATCAGGTTCAGGCAAACTTTCAATTGGTCCCAACATCTCTGCCGCAGTTTCATCGATGTCCTCATAATCCGCTAGGGAATACATTTATTGAAAGAACGATTTATAGAGAATATCAAAACAAAATATTTACAATTGAGTTCATCATTTGCCAAAAAATCTGGATCATTTTGTTCGTCATCTCCACCAGCATCAAATGGATCAGTCTCACCTTCATCATTTGATTCCAAATCAAAGCTATTGCCCTCCCTTCTTCATCACCTTTATTATATTTTTTCAATAATTTATATAAATTAGACACTAAAACAAATTATACATTTACAAAGATCTTTCTTTTAACATTTACGTTAGAAAACAATATTTTCATACTTACTTTTTGATACATTCCAAATTTTATTTGCACTTCTCTACAAAATCGTTTTAAATTTTGCCGAACAATACACGTGTTCATAATCAGTAACAATTATTCCAATGTCAACTCGATTGAAAAAAAAAACGTAAACAGCACCAGAACATTAATTTAAACAGTTATATGCGCTTAAAACTGTTGGGGTGTAACACATCCCAGGCAAGAAAAGTAGTAATTTTTTTGGGGCTGTAAACTAGGGTTAAGCAAAGTTAAGTATTTCTCGAAACAATAAAAATACACTAACAGTGGCAGCGATACCGGAAGAATTTGTGTGACACATTTTTTTTTTGGCGCAGAAAATTGGATTATTGCTAAAAGTCTAGATTACACAACACATATGTGGCTCCATTGTACTACAGTTAGAGATGTAAGGAAAGGAGTGAAGCTGTAGGGTACACTTCCTTTAACCAACCTTAGTTCTAATAATGAATTTATGGATGTCCTTTTGTGGCAACGACGAGGCATAGCCCAGTTCAATCAAGAAATGTTCTGTAAAGACTGATTTCTTGTTCCGGCTAGGGCGGGGTATTCACATTAATGAAGATTGATAAGGTTTTCTCCACATCCTTATCTTGACACCCTCTAAACAAGGCAGATGTTCTGATAGTCATTTCCTACCATATGGGTTCACATTCGACTGTTACCCATTATGGACCATGATGTTAAAGCATACGAAGTTTCTTTGAGAGCACTTATAATTAGTTTAACTAGAATCTGGAAAGAATGGGAGAAAAGATTCCACCTTGTGGCATACATCTACTTTAATTTTATTCTCTTCATTTATTAGTCCCATTTGAAGCATATAATCAATCCCGTTACAATCCCTTCTAGAGGGTGTTTTTTTTTTGACGTGTGGTTTTCAATCTGGCAATACTTTTTTCGGAGTTAGTCTTTTTGACAGCTGTCACTTGATTTATGCTTAGTTTAGTTTGCCATTTCATAATGATTAGACTTACTCCTGAACAATTTCAATTCAATTCAATTTTTGCAAATCGTGCAAATTCATTACCAAAATAATGGTTCGGTAGACGAGCTTTGGTTCCACCAAGACGGCGTTACTTGCCATACAGCCAACGAAACAATTAATTTATTGAATGAAAGCATTGGCCAACAGCACGCGAGATAGGTAAAATCTTTAAGAGTAAGTCTATTCATTATGAAATGGCAAACCTAACTGAGCATAAGTCAAGTGACAGCTGTCAAAAAGAGCAACTCTGACAAAATTATTGCCAGATTGAAAATCACAAAAACGCCCTATATGTTAAGTTATGCTCCCAGAAGTTCCGTTTTAATAAATTAAGCCAACATGTGTGTTTCTAAAGGTGTTATGGAGTTTTTCAGAAGGGCCATTTGCTTATTAAGCCAGAACTCTTAAGCTTAATAATTAGTGATGAGCCAACTACGTAAGTTAAACAGAATATATGGCTCACCAAACCTACGATACGTAGGAAATATCACCCCTTCTATAAGGATTGATAAAGTTCAGCAAGATGATGGCTGTACAGTCAAAAATTTCTTCACAGCCATCAAAGAAGAAAGCACTGCAAAATGACAATAGAATTATCTACTAATATATCAGCTTCTTAAAGGTTTCGGTAAGGTGATGTCGACGCTAAAATTACTTACGGAAACCTTATCGAAACCGAGATGTTAGTCGGATACTTACGTAGTGCCCCTTAATCATTAGGGAAACCGAATATATCCCAGTATATTGTGCCTAGATTTCTTGTTGCTCCATACTCTTAAGTTGGAAACGGGCTTGCGTTGTGAACTGTTTGAACAAGCTTTCTGATACAAATTAATCACGAAAACAAGGATTGTTAAAGTTCAATTTTTTTAATGGTAATTTGAAACTGTATGTCTAAAATTTTTTTCTGTAATCCTTGGTGTAAAGTTTAGTGTGTTGGACTTGGAATGGAATTCCAACAACTGCAATATAAAAAGAAGTACCAAGAATAGCTCTTCTTTGAAAAAGTACTACTCAGTTCTCACCGTAATCCCTTGGATTCTGCAAGAAATTGTAGGTCCCCTCCAATGTTTGGGAGTTCTGAGTCAATAGCTATACCTTGGACCTCCACAATCTTTTGATTAAAATATTATTTATAAAAATGGCCGCATTAGTTGTTATTGGCTAAACATATAATGTAACGAACTTACGCAAGAAGTTCTTACGCATAGGTACCTGTATCAGGAGTTTTACCAATACAAATTCATTGTCCTTATTTAAAAAATAATAAACCTGATGGTTTCCGTTGCCAGGATTATTTAAGTAGCTAGTTTGTACATTTTTTTATAAATTAGTTATGTTGCCAAAACTTGACATTGAATAATTTTGTATTCTTTACAGTTGATTTGATGCAATGAAACAAAGGTCTGTGCCAATTTTCAGATGTTTGGGAATTTTTCCGAACATTTAACATTTCTTTTCTAGATTATTCAATACCTAAGTCAACTACTTGCGACCAAGTTACGTTCTTAATTTTGCCTCCGAGTCTTCAATATAAATTCATATAATATGTGTTGAACGTGCGTCACTACTGTACGCGTAATTTCAAATTTTATGCTTCTGTAGTTACGACAAAAACCTATTTCGATTTTTTTTGTTTTTAGTAGTAATATAGGTGTCGGTGAGATGTTGTGCGCGATTATGACGGTGGCGGTGGCAGCGACGACGCACGATACAGGTTGCCTAAGGAATCAGCAGCATTATGTAATAAGAACACTCTGTTGCTCTCTATCGTCAAATTTGACATAAGGATTTAATCATGGCAGTGGGAATATCCTTATTGCCCCAATGGGATGCATAAGCACTGTCGCGTTCTCATAAAATATTCAAAAAACAATGCAAGGTAAATGAGTTGTGGCTTGAATAATTAATAAGAAACCAGTTTAATTGCTTTTAGTTGTTATGCTTTATACCCGATATACATATATAAAGGGATACCTAGGTGTAGAGATGATCCGAATTGGAGGGACGAGGCATTCTTTATTTCGAAGAGTGGATAACTGACATTCTTAATCCGTAAAAGGAATGTTCTTTTTCTGCTAAAGCAATATTGGCAGAGATAGAGAGAGTAAATTTATTATTATCACAAGATTGGATAAGCAGATTAGAAAATATAATTGAAGGGCGCTCTGCAGAACTACTAGAATAATTAATTTGGCGATAGCAGAAGGATATACGAGTACAATAGATTAAATTATTTTGTACAAGAAAATATTTCAGTGGTATGTGTCTATCTGTTGGGCTGCAGAAGATATGTCTGCGTAGAATTTCTTTAAGCGTGAGTGTTTCTTGCGGACACTCCCACAAATATTGTTGATTTCATACTTTTAGTATTAAAAACTAAGTAGTAGTGTGGTTTGATGTGTTCACCACCAGGGGCCTGTAACACAAAGCTACAAGTCAAAAGCTACTTGTAATATAATGTTAATCTTACAAGTGTAGATTATTCCTGTAACACAAACAAAAACTTTACATTTGTAGAAAACAAAAATTTCCCTACACTTGTATACATTTTGCTTGCAAGAGCACATTCAAAGAAAGATAAGCCAACGCGGAAGCATCTTAATAAACATAAAATCCACGAATGGATCGCAGAACTTGCTCTTATGTTCGATCAATTCGTATGCAAAAGATTTCTATTAAAAAGCTAAACATATTTTTAAAGTCGTTTTTTACTGAATTTTTGTATGTATACAAAATTTCTTTAATTTTTTTTCTAAAAAAAATTGGTATGACAATCTGAAATATTTAATAATATGTAAACGGTGATTTTTTAAGAGCTTGGTTTTTGAAAATTCAAAAAAACACAGAAACTTGTAAAAAGTGAATGAAATTTTTATTTGGATCGATAAATCAATTTCTGCCATTTACTTTTTAAAAATAATTTCACTTAAAAGTTGCCCGCGGCTACGCTTCAGGTGGTCCATTCTGAAGGTCCAATTTTGGCAAACTTTTTCACACATTTCGGCCGGAATCTCACCAATGACGCGTTCAATGTTGGCTTCCAAGGCAGCAATCGTGTTTGGCTTGTCCCCATAGACAATAGACTTAACATAGCCCCACAAAAAATAGTCTAACGGGGTCAAATCACATGATCTTGGTGGCCAATTGACTGCGCCAAAACGTGAGATCAACTGCTCACCAAATTCGCCTCTCAATTGATGCATGGTTTCGATTATGACGACCATAAAACGGACGTAGCTTGCGAAATACATTTTTCACAGAGCACGAATTTTGATAATAAATTTCAATAATTTGCAAACGTTGTTCAGGCGTAAGTCTATTCATGATGAAATGGCAAACAATACTGAATCGAAATGTCAAATGTTCGTGGAATTTGTCATGTGTGATCTGTCAAAAATTTAAACGTCAAAAACCAAGTAGCAAAAAAATCACCCGTTATAATGAAAAAATAATTCAAAATTATAAAATAAATACTTAAACTAATTTGAGCCATTTTATTTCTTGGATAAATTTGAATTTATGATACAAACATTTTAAAATCTGTGGAGCTGTATTTGAGAAAAAAAGTTTTTTTTTGATTTTTTGGAAATAATTAAAAAAAAGATCATAAACGCCAATTTATAGGTATTCAGCAAATACATATAACTATCATTTTTGAAAAAAAATTATTGAGCAGTTTTCAAAATATAAATTAATTTTTTTTTCTTTTAAATGCTTTTAAAAATACAAAAAAATATTAATTAAAAATATTGGTACGCAGTATAAATTGGGCAACATAAGCCTATATATGTGTCAAATTTCGAAAGAATCGGTTAAGCCATTTATTAGATAGCCGAAATAAAAAAAAACGGTCCGATGGAAAGTATACCGTTTTTAGACATTTTAATTTTTTTTTTCAATCCTATGATCGGTCGTACCTAAAAAGCTGCACTGATTTTTTTAATCATAATCGTTAGAGCCGTTTCCGAGAAAGGGCAGGTAACGTTATTTTTTGAGCTAAAAACAAATTTACATACCTAAAAACTCTATATACCAAGTTTGAAGCAATGCGGCCCACCCGTTTGGGTCGTAGGTGTCTATACATACATACAGACATGCCGACAGACTGACAGATTGAGAGACTGACAGATTGACAGACTGACAGACTGACAGACTGACAGACTGACAGACTGACAGACTGACATACTGACAGACTGACAGACTGACAGACTGACAGACTGACAGACTGACAGACTGACAGACTGACAGACTGACAGACTGACAGACTGACAGACTGACAGACTGACAGACTGACAGACTGACAGACTGACAGACTGACAGACTGACAGACTGACAGACTGACAGACTGACAGACTAACAGACTGACAGACTGACAGACTGACAGACTGACAGACTGACAGACTGACAGACTGACAGACTGACAGAGTGACAGACTGACAGACTGACATACTGACAGACTGACAGACTGGCAGACTGACAGACTGACAGACTGACAGACTGACAGACTGACAGACTGACAGACTGACAGACTGACAGACTGACAGACTGACAGACTGACAGACTGACAGACTGACAGACTGACAGACTGACAGACTGACAGACTGACAGACTGACAGACTGACAGACTGACAGACTGACAGACTGACAGACTGACAGACTGACAGACTGACAGACTGACAGACTGACAGACTGACAGACTGACAGACTGACAGACTTACAGACTGACAAACTGACAGACTGACAGACTTACAGACTTACAGACTGACAGACTGACAGACTGACAGACTGACAGACTGACAGACTGACAGACTGACAGACTGACAGACTGACAGACTGACAGACTGACAGACTGACAGACTGACAGACTGACAGACTGACAGACTGACAGACTGACAGACTGACAGACTGACAGACTGACAGACTGACAGACTGACAGACTGACAGACTGACAGACTGACAGACTGACAGACTGACAGACTGACAGACTGACAGACTGACAGACTGACAGACTGACAGACTGACAGACTGACAGACTGACAGACTGACAGACTGACAGACTGACAGACTGACAGACTGACAGACTGACAGACTGACAGACTGACAGACTGACAGACTGACAGACTGACAGACTGACAGACTGACAGACTGACAGACTGACAGACTGACAGACTGACAGACTGACAGACTGACAGACTGACAGACTGACAGACTGACAGACTGACAGACTCACAGACTGACAGACTGACAGACTGACAGACTGACAGACTGACAGACTGACAGACTGACAGACTGACAGACTGACAGACTGACAGACTGACAGACTGACAGACTGACAGACTGACAGACTGACAGACTGACAGACCGACAGACTGACAGACTGACAGACTGACAGACTGACAGACTGACAGACTGACAGACTGACAGACTGACAGACTGACAGACTGACAGACTGACAGACTGACAGACTGACAGACTGACAGACTGACAGACTGACAGACTGACAGACTGACAGACTGACAGACTGACAGACTGACAGACTGACAGACTGACAGACTGACAGACTGACAGACTGACAGACTGACAGACTGACAGACTGGCAGACTTACAGACCGACACACAGATATACAGACGGACAGAATGTTTAGATCAACTTTTTTTTTTGTTATCTCAAAACTTTTTTTTTTTTTCATAAAATGCCAGAAAAATAAAAACATTGGCGCAAAATTTTAAACAATCTATTATTAAGGCCTTAACACGATACTATAGTTAACAATTTAATATATACATAGTAGTCTACGGGTGCATCTGAGGGTTAATTTAATTTTACTAATTTTGGAATCATTATCACTATCTTCATTAGAATCGAAGACTTATACGTAGGATATTTTTTTTAAGACTCGGGATTTTACAACTTTTGTGCAAAAAAAGCAATCCCAATTAACCGAATAAGTCAGTCGAATTTCAATTGAATTATTATGTATGTACAGAATATAATTATGCATGTTTCGTTCCTAGTTCATTTTGCTTACATTTTATATGTTTTCCATTGGAACTAATTTTAATAAATCTATCAATCAATAAAAATTATATTATTACTAAGTAAATCTAAGACAATTCATAGAATGCATTATTTTGTATTATGTTTAATTTTTTATTTATTTTACTGAGATTTAAAGATGTTTAAAGTTTCAAAAGTTTACAAATTAAAGGTATATTAAAATACCTATAACATTTTACAGTTGCGTTATAAATTATTACCGAAATAATTAACTATTGAAAAAAGATCACAAATATACACTACATATACACAAAAATATATTCACAAATTGAAATTTGATATTGTTTTTTTGGTTAAAAATATCATGACTACGAAGAAAACAATAATGGAAATGCTGACTAATTGTAAAGATTGTTTTTTTTTTGGTATATTTAATAATATCTTCTACATCCTACAAGTTTTGAATCACCTGTAAGATTTAGTCTATTTTGCTACAAGTAGCAACACAAGTAGCTTTGTGTTACAGAAAGAGGGATATCATATAATTTCCCACTTGTAGTGTTCGTCCAATACACTTGTAGAAGAGCCAGCAAACTTGTAGCTTTATTTTACACAAATTTGTTACACCTGTAATAAATCACTTGTATTTCAAGTACTTGTAGTTTTGTGTTACATGCCCCCGGAGTCAAATAAGCAGCAACTATAATATATACCTTTTAAGTAAGTCAGTATATTGTTTCAAGTTTCAACTAATTCTATATGACATTTGACGCCATTATGGTAAATTTAATTTATTCTTTATTAAATGCAAGCATCTGTTAAAAAATAGGAAATTTTGGACAATTGTATGAAATTTAATGAATAGATGATTTTTGTTTTCTTGGTTACACTTTACATTGCAGAGCCGGAACAAATAGCTTAAACTTTAAACCAAATGTCAGTTTGAATTGAGTTGCATGCCATAAATTAAAGAAAAGAATCAAAAGTCACTTGATACGTGTAATCTGACAGCTAAGAAAATATGTTTGATGTTCTGTTTTATGTACGAATGGGCACGTTCAAATAGTAGTTCTCAACAACTTTGTCGCGCGCCGTTTAGAAGCACAGCTGATGAAAACACAGTTGTTGTCAGTATGCCAGTCAAAACAGCTTGCCGCGAATTTAATTTTAATTTTAATGACTGTGCGAAAGTGACCAATATCAAAGAAGGAATTAAACTTACCAAATTCGTCTAGAATTTAATTGAAAGAAATTAGTTACCTTGAATTAATAAAAATTAAATAAATAGGAGTTCATTGTTTTGACAATCAGTATTGTTGTTGTTAGATCTCAAATACAAAAATGTATTGATCGTATGTAGTCCTTAATGATGAGTAATATTCTCTGTGTTTTGTCCGGAGAGAAAACAAATAATGATTCATCACTGACTCTTGAACAAATACAATAACTAGCCATTGGTCAAACACGCCAAAATTCAACGTTTATTCCAGACACTTCTAGCGATTAGTCATGCGATTTATTAATCATCATTGCGAGTGCTGGGTGAACTGGAAACTTGACAATCTGTCTAAATCATTGAAATAAGTGGGATTCTTTATATTAAAAACGCGTACAATTTCGAACATTCCGTTGATGTATTGTTACTTCAATCCTATTGTTCATCAGCTTTTTACAAGTGATTGACAAAATATTAGTTGGAAAGCAATAACACCAATTTAACTCGAATAGCACCTCGGAGAACACTGCAACAAATGCTTCGATGGAGGTTTCTGGACAGAAAGTCAATTATACCAATATATCTGGTTGGGGTTTACATTGTGGTAATTTAATTACTTTTCGCAAGTATCTTGCAGTTAAAACTTGCAAGATGTGATTCAATTCTTTTTTGCATAATAAAAAATGCAGAATTTGTAGTTGTTATGAGAACATGTGACAAAAAAGCTGTCAAGCTGAATGTAATGTATTTTTTTTTGTTTATGAGTTTTCATACACAAATTTACTTTCACAGGAATTCAGTTTGAAAATTACAAAAAAGTGTAAGTGCCCGGACTCACGGTTAAGACGACTGAACATGATATAGTAAACTGTCAACTTTTTGTATAAACTACATTAACTACCTCAGCAACGTAGTCATTGTATTTAATATAATAGAACAAATTGTATCAGACGTAGTGTCAAATCGTCTCCCAAGTGGCATATTTTATTACTATGAAGTCATGGCGACTTCTATGTCACAAAGTGGCGGTTACGTTAAAGTTACAAATTAGTAGCTACAACCTCTCTGCAACCAAAAAAGCGCAGAAATGGCCTTTATTTGCAACTAAACTCTAGTTCTTAAGAAGTTACATATGCAACTTGTGTGTAATCATTTTGAATTGTTACAAAGCGGTTTCTTGTAACTTAATTGCAATTTTTAAAGTAGTTACAGTGCAGTTTTACCAAAGTGAATTGTGACCCTGCGATTAGACACTGTGAAATTTTTCGTAAATTTATTGTAACTGAAAGTAAGTTTCAATAAAGTTTTTGTAGGATACATAATATTTTCAGTTTCAAAATACTTTTTTGTAATAAAAATGAAACCATTAAATTCTAACTAGTACAATTTACAATCAATCAAACATTTCATAGTAAGAATGTATGACTTAGTGTGATTATTTTTGTGTATAGATAATTTATAAATCCGAGTATCTATTTTCAGACTTTTCTAAGCTGAATTCTTTAAACGCTCGCAGTTATACCAAGAAATATGACTTTTTTCGCCTATAAAATTCGCGCGCTTTAAAAATAAATAAAATTTGAAGATTTTGTAAAAAAAAATCTTTTTTTTTCATTTAAAACTTAAAACTTTGAACCAGAAAAATCTATTTGTTTTAGAAGCATTAAATTCGAAGTTTTCATTTATAATAAATGTTTTTTATTTCTGTTGAAAAATATGGCCGACTTGTTGCCTCATAGTTACCTAATAGGAACTGCTTAAATCTGATCAGCGCTTTCATTTTGAAAATTAGGGGAAGATTGCTGATTTTGATAAAAATAAACACCTTTTTTCTTGCACTCCAATGCAACTACTCGATTCAAAAATTCTGAAACGTATGATGTGAAACAGACTACCTACTATTATAATTTTTACTTCCGATTTATTCAATTAACAAAAAAATCAAGATCGACATTTTGATCACACTTGGCATTACTATGATAGCAAGGATGAAAAGAATCGGTCTCAAAATTGTGTTTGTCCACGAGTCTACAGCTCAACCGGGTGGAGGGATTTTCTTCAAACTATCCGCACATTTTTTTGATTTGATAAATAAAACCTACCAAAGATTTTTTGCCCACCCCTCCTTATTAAAATTAAAAAAAAAAAAACGTTTTGAAATAAAAAACGATTTCAGATCGATTTTTTTTTGTTTGTTGTAAGGAACTTGCAAAAAATATTGTGTATTTAAAGTTTATGAAATCTTGCTAAGAACGCAAGATCTGTTTTAACAGATTTTGTTTAGAAATAATTTGACTGTGTTCAGAAAAAATGTAATGTTTGGTTGTTATGACAATTATTTTTGGTGCCACATAGCACTAACAAAAACTAACTCAAAAATATTTATGGCCTTTTCGATTGGCCGTCCAGACAAGGCCCCTATTCCGGTTCTGTGAAAAAAGCGATGATAAATCTTTTCATCGATAGATTTGATTTTGCAATTCCTGTTTCGGGTAAACATGAAAACTTCTGTCAAACATTTATCAAATGAGAAGTTTTTTATCATAGCATGATTTTGTCTGATAAAGTAAAAATGGATACAGAAAAGCAGGTGCAATTTAATAATAAAAACATGTCAACTAATTATTTTACTTGAAATTCATAATTTGAATGAAAATAATGGATCACTATTGTTGTTTGAATTCTTCTACCTTCAGATAGAAGGGAATTTAAGATTGTTGAATTCAAGATTGTATCACTATCATCTATTTTAAAATTAAACGCCGCCAAATATATGCATCATGCGAGTATCCATTTATATTCATAATATAATGAAATTCTTTTCACAAACAATTTTCACATTTTTTTGAATGTCCACCATAATACTATGAAATTTCTTTTTCATTTTTAAGTTTGAAATCTGATTCATTTATTATTTCTTTTGTATTTGGAGACTAGTGAACAAGTTAAGGTTTTTATCATTATAAAAGGAATAAAAATTGTTTTCAAGTTTTTCTTAACCTGGTCTTTTATGCACATATCATAAGAAATCGATTTTCCTTGCATAGAAAATCCAAAAAACTTAATCATATTTACTATACGTTAAAAATAAATGAGATGTTTATTTTTTTTTTTTTTACTTTTTTGCTCTCTAGTAAATAATGGCACAAGAAAAAAATATCCCGTTGAAATTCTATTGATTTTCCTAATTTACAACGTTAGTTTAGTAGACGTAGCAAATAGTAGTAAATAAGACGCGTAGCTTATTGCATTTAGAAAATAGAATGTAGTTAATTCGCACACTCAAAAGTTAGTAAAATCGGTAAAGTCGTCTTCAAGCATCGTTACATAGGTTAGGTTAGGTTAGGTTAGGAGGGGCGTTTGTAGCTCAAAGGCTGCTGCGTAAACGGGGGCCTATTCGTCCATTGTGATCCCCTTTCAGACAGAGATATTCCTAACTATAGTT
This sequence comes from Philhelius pedissequus, assembly GCA_910595825.1. NCBI lineage: Eukaryota > Metazoa > Arthropoda > Insecta > Diptera > Syrphidae > Philhelius > Philhelius pedissequus. The sequence continues at coordinate 70,005,960 of OU343160.1, read as the reverse complement.
TCATGAAGACTGGTTCATTTACAAACCAGCCCGTACTCTCTATATGTGTTTTCATATTTACCATTGGTATATGCACTAAATCGGAGGCCATTAGTTTGTAGATATGGACAGTCGCAGAGCATGTGTTTAATGGTTTCTGTTTCATCAGCGTCTTGACAGTTCCTACAGAAGTCGGGTGCCAATACACCCAGTCTAGTGGCCATTGTACCTATGGCACAGTGTCCTGATAGTACACCTATCAAGGTTCTGATGCTCTTTTTACTCAGTGATAAGATATACTAGGTTTTCTTTTCATTGATTCTACGCCATAAGCTTCTAGAGATAACATAGTCGCTACTGGATATCCAGGAGTTGTTTATTTGTTCTTTAATTTTTAAGTCTATTTTCTTTTTCACTACGCCAAACGGGACTTCAGGACTTGTACCCAATAAGTTGCTGCTGTCCCTATTTGCCATTGATCCCTTCCTTGCCATTTCATCTGCTATATCATTCCCTTCTACATTGCTGTGTCCGGGAACCCAACAAAATTTGACTCGGTTAGAGTTACAAATGACATTCCGTACGCTTCAGCACTGCCTTAGATCTTATTGTCTCGCTGCATAGTGCAGATCTCTGATGCGAAGGGGTGGCCGTGGCGCGATAGTTGTGTGCTCGCCTGTCAACTTCGTAGTTGCAGGTTCGATTCCTGCCGTTGTCTATGTCTTCTTATATTCCATTAAAAACCAATTCTAAAAATTGTCAGAAAATAAGTTGCTGCTTTGCTCATTACATGCTGTTTAGGCATAACACTAACAACACGTGATTGAGTAAACTAGCATACCCATAAAATATGACAACGTAATAAATAAAAAAAATAATGCGAATTATAAGGGACATAAATAAATAAGACACGGTAATTCTCTCCGCATTAGTTCAGCCGCCATCCCTGGAGATAAATCTGAGACATCAACCAGCTCTTGTCTCAGAACATCGCGCCACACATCTTTCCTATCCTTCTTTCTCTTCTTCCACAGGATGCCCGCGCTGTGTTAAGAAAAACATATAAAGGGTATTCATAATCCCTTGAGAGCGTGCAAAGATATAAAAAAAAAACAAACAAAAAAAAAAACAGTTTTCTCCTATGGATCATTTCAGCTGCTTTTTCAATCGCGTATATCTCAGCCTGAAAGACGCTGCATTTATCTGGGAGCTTACGATTCATCTGGGACATACGATTTCTTAATATTAAGGGCTTCACAAAACACCCCGGCTCCTGTTCCTTCTTCCATTTTGAACCCATCAGTGCAGATGGGAATACCCTGTTCTCTTAATAGTTATATAGGTCACCATTCATGTTCCCAGCATCGTTACATGCGCCATTTTTATTTTTAAATATTTTTTTATTGATTGGCTTCCGCAAAAAGAAAAATACTCTATCCACACACGTCCAGAACCAGGCGAGATACTGAAAATTATGATTAATTTTTGAACACAAAAAAATATTTAAACTTTATAAAATTCTCCTCCTTTGAAAATTTTTCAAAGAAATTATTTCACAAAAGAGAAAAGGCTATGTACAATTATTAGAAAATTTTACTCTTTCATAAAAAATATCTCATGGCAACAACTGGCAGAATAAAACAGCAGATACTCAACCCCCAGGTATCAATATTGCACTATAGGTATGTAGAAACATATTGTGTTTTCTCTGAATTTCCTTTAATTATCAGTTTAAAATCTACATTTGTCCAACACGCTATTCAACATGTTATCCATTTTCTCCCTCGAACGACCCTGTTCACACAAAATAGTCGAGTAAGAGAAATTCAAACCCTGCTGTTGATTATTCACTGATTCGCAGTTTGTATAGGTTTCGTAAAACAACATGGTTTCGTTTCGACTGATATATGTATATCCGCATTTATCCTTATCCTTATGCATATGCCAACCGCACCGCACGGCAGCAGAACAGAACTTCATCACTTTGTATATGAGTATAGTGATAGGTTAGGTATCCATATCCATGACAACGTGCCCTTGTTTCTGCTTGGATAATTATTTCGCAATCGCGCTGTCAAAAACCGGGTGAACGGGATGGAACATCTACGCTCCCTCACCTTCCAGAGTACCATCAGAGAGTTCAAATGAAAACTCACAATCAGTTGAAATTAAAATTGAAAGCCAACACATTTGGGAGAGTATGTATGTATGGCTTAGAAATTCGGGTAACGAATCGCGATGTATTTTCACGAACTTTACCGCACATATCCTCGCTCTAAGATACTGACACATCCACATCCAATATTCCGTTTCATCCTAATCCATTTGGTGAGATTATTATTTCACATTCAGTGTCATCACGATTTGCAGCTGAGTTTCTCTATCACTTCTCATTTGAATACCACATTCAAATTACATAAGTTTAACTTTATTTTATTTGCATTCATTTCAAAACAACTACTGCAATGCGATGTATTCTAGTGGACTAATTAAAAACTATCACCCTGTTGGAAGAGGTCCTTTTCTGTGGTGCCATATGCATCAATGTGCATTTGTAGACACAAAGGTGCACACACATACATATAACAATAACATTTCAACCCTCTCGATCAGACCATGTCAGCCTTCACCTGTTATCGTGATTCGTTAAAGAAAAGGACCCAACTTTAATTGCATGAGTATTTACTTATCCTCCACCTGTGGCTATATGGAAGGCTGAAATAAAAGTGGGCAGTTTGCTTAAGCGCCACCAAAATAAGCTAACGAGAGACGGTAGGCGCGAGCGGTCGGAAATAGACGAAGCGAATTTATAGATTTTCCAGGGCAGTATTTGAGCATGAATACCCAAAGGCCGGCTTAGGCCTTTTCATCATGTCGTGTTTTCCAACCTTGGTTTCAAATTATAGATACTTATAGATACTCCCTTAGCTGGATGATTAATTGCGTCCAATCGACTTCTGTGTCGTAAAACAAAGTTTTATTTTCGAAAACGTCAAATCAAAGTCAATTTGATCGTCAAATTATCGACATTTTTAGACGCAACTGCGCTGCTATCGTGAAGTATGTAATTTTTCGGCTCTTGCCCAAACTTTTTTTTTTTTAATAAATTATTGTCAAATGATTTTACTGCCAGTGCATTTGTCAAAACAAGATGGATTTTTTGACGTTTAGCGGGACATTTTGGTTTTTAATTTGCATTACTTTACGGTTCACGGACACTATTGTATATGAAAAAAACATTCTAGGCTAACACTTATATTATGGGCCAAGGGGTCGGCAGCTTTTCTTCGAACTCCAGACTTTAATCAAACTTGACATTACTATGAACACGAGAATACCAAAATATTGACCCCACAATTCTGTCTGTCTGCCTGTAGATCGATCTACAGCCTAACCCGCTGGATTGATTTTCTTCAAACTCGCTAATTAAGTTCCTTAGGCGATTTGCTCAATTTTTTTTTCTTATCTTTATCTTAGCTCCAAAACTAACTGAGCCTGTAATACAATTTTAAAAAATTGTAAATAATAATAACATTGTGGGTGGCAATGGCGCAGTGGATAAAGTTCTTGATTGCTAACTAGGACGTGTGGGTTCGATCCCCACGCTAGGCGCATTCTTTTCTATACCTACAATTTTAATTGGATGCCGCCCATGGGTTGAAATGAGACAGTCAATACCTAGTTCTCAAATCCACTGTGCCAAACTAGTGCCGTGCAATTAAGATTGCATTTAAAAGACCTTCGGTCTTACAGGCATATAGATATTTTAATTTTTACTTGCGATTATAGGTACTATAAGGCAAGTTATGCATTCGTCGAAAAAAAAAGTTTCGAGATAACAATCAAACATGACATTACGATGATAGGGAAGACGAAAAAAATATGGTCTAAAAATTCTATCCGTCTGTCAGTCTGTCTGAAATTTCACACATATGTAGGTTTAGGTTGCCCAATTCATACTGCCTACCAATATTTTTAATTAATATTTATTTATTTGTATTTTCTTGTATTTTTAAAAGCATTTGCTTAAAAATTTTTTTTTTAATCAAAACTGCTTATTAAATTTTTTTCAAAAATTATAGTTATATGTATTTGCTGTATACCTATAAATTGGCGTTTTTTAATTTTTTTTTGAAAAATGTTTTAAAAAAAGTTTTTTTTTTCTCAAAAACCGCTCCAAAGATTTTTAAAATTTTTCTCTCATACATTCAAATTTATCCAAGAAATAAAATGGCTAAAATTAGTGTAAGTATTTATTTCAGAATTTTGAATTATTTTTGCTTTGATTAAGCCGATTTTATCTTTTCTTTTTAAGTTTATATTATAAAATATTTAAGATTGTCATACCATTTCGTTTAGAAAAAAAATTAAAGAAATTTTGTATACATACAAAAATTCAGTAAAAAACGATTTTAAAAATACATTTAGATTTTTAATACAAGTCTTTTGCATACGATGTGATCGAACATAAGAGCAAGTTCGTGCGATCTAGTCTTGCACTTTCTTATTTTATTATCAAAGAATACAATATATGATGCAACTTGCGTTTAAGAATATTTTACAAATGAATATTTCACATAGATTGAATGATGAGTATAAGCGTTTCGGGAGAGCAGTTTTGAACCCTTTTACAATAATAATGACATGAAACAAATTTTCCGATTGGCCTGCATGTCCGCTTAGACTCTAGCTAGATGTGGAGTAAGCTCACAATTCCACAGATCTCTCGGACTCTTTTTGGACTTATCATATTTACCGGAAGACGTAAGGAGCAAGTAATAAAAATCAATGTTGATGCATGGTATCAGCATTTAAAATAATCTAAAAATTGAGATATCGAAATTATTTCCCATAAATAATATCAAATTTTGAGATAGGTCCTTACCATAAATTTGTTATTTATTTTTGAATATAACCAGGAATCACACCCTAAAATATTATTGTCGAATTAAGGGACAAAACTTTGTTGTCTGATACGACTTTCTTGTATACATAAATACAAGGTGGCGCAAAATTAATAATCCAATTTTATTTTTAAATTACTGTTTTGCTAAATGAAAAAAAAATTATTTTGAGTGATGGTAATCTTTATTTGCAGTATAACTTTTTTTTGTATACTGCAGCTGCCTAGTTCACAAAAAATGTCAAATATGATTGAGGTAAAAGGCCAATTACAAAAATAATAACATCTTTCGGTAATAGGGTGATTAATTTTGGGCCAACTGTTTTAAAACGCTTTAAGAACTTTATAATTCTATATGAAAAACATCTGGAACAAATAATAACCAATTTATACTATTTTCTAGGAATCTAGTCCAATAAATATACACAACTTGTGAAATATGAAGACCATTTAGATTCCAATTTAATTTTTTTTTTGACAAGTGTCAAGTTAAGGATTTTTGAAATCGTTCCAACCGTTGTTATTTTGAAATGGAATTAGATGGTTTAATACGAAACGTAGTTAAAAAAATATTAAAATTGATAAAATTGCAGTAAAGTGCTTATATTTTAGAAAAATGGTACTCGGAAGTACTATCATTTCCATACATTAACTGGAGCGGCTGTTTAAAATGTTGTGTTAATGGCGGCCGCTGTGGATGCTGCCAATTTAATCTGTTTCACACATCACCTTTCAGTTTAGTATACATTCAAAATTATGAAACTCCATCTTGGTCAATAGATGGGATGTAGAAAACTCTTCACAAATTTCATCAATAATTTGAGTCACAAGAACTGATATACTTTGCAGGGAATTCACTATCTAGTATCCGCTGAGCAAAGTGTTGTAACTTAGCACTATTGAAATTATACCGCTTTTCAAAATGCCAGTATATGAGTCATTTCCCCCCATAAGCTTATTTCTAACAAACATTTGGAAAAAGATGGCAGAAATAAAGACATTTTGCAAGTCGTGCGCAGTTATACCTAAGTTGAAGTTCGATCAACATTTACTTTATTTTTACTGAACTGAAACTACAATTTTGTACTTGCTGTGTAGGTAGGTATTATGGGACAGGCTTTGCATTTGGAAAAATTTTAATCCAACTTGACATTATGATGATAGAGAACACCAATAAAGTGGGTCCCGCAATTCCGTCTGTCTGTCTCTCTGTACAACTTGATATAGCCTAAGCAGCTGAAACGATTTTCTTCAAACGTTGTATTTGAGCGTTTCAAGTGATTGTCTAAAATAGATTTTTGAATCGTTTTCATAAGTCAACAACTAACGGTACTTGCCATACAATTTTTTCTACCATCTAAATTATATCGAAAACGGATCTAACGATTTTGATAAAAAAAAAGTGTGTACAATATTTTAGGTATATTCTACATTTCGGTCAAAAATTTGTTTTAAATATCTTGTTATTAACGGTACGTGCCATACAACCATTTTTTGATTTTGAACTTTCTCATAAGCGACTTTACGGATTTCCATCAATTGTTTTTATATACGAGGGCCTTCAAAATATAAATAATACTGCATACCAACATTTTTAAAAAAAACCTTTTTTTCTGGATTTTTAAAAAAAAAGTATTTGTATTTTAAGTTTATATTATTAAATATTTAAATTTATATTATTAAATATTTAAAATTGTCAACCCAATTTTTTTATTTTTTATTTTTTTATAATTTTTTTATATAGAAAATTAAATAAAAAAACGACTTGAAAAATATATTTAGTTCCTATTTACAATCTTTTGAATAAAATGTGATCGAACATATGAGCAAGTACGTGCGCTCCATTTTATTTCATTTAGTTTATCACCGTACATTTTAAAATTTAATATCTTTCTACTGAAGCATTGTTTTATATTTAATTAAGTAGGTACATTTTAAAGATAGACTAACATTTTAAGGAAATACGAAAAAAAACTTCCATTTAAATTGTAGAGAAAAACAATAGATACAAAACTATATACAGTTTATTTCTCCATTTTTTCTTTAAAATATCTGAAAAACAAAATAATTTCTTATGGTTTTGTATAGTATATATTATACAATAATTAATAAATAAATAGTAAATTAAATAAATAAATAAATAATCAGACAGATAAATAGATAAATAAATAAATAATAAATAAATACATAAGTAAATAGATATTTAATATATGTATAACTAAATTAATAAATAAGTAGTTAAAAATAAGAAATAATATAAATAAATTAGCAAACCAAGAAGACAATCGAGACGTGTTACAAATTCACTTATGAGACAAATTTTTAAAATCTATTTTGAGAAGGACACAGGGCATCCTGGTATTGATTAAAAATTATTTTATGCAAAATTATCTTATGTTTGTTAGATATGCAGCATTTTGATTGCAATGCTTACATTTTTAAGAGTTTTGTTAATAATGTTCTTGGAATGTTAGTCTTGTATCAAGATGTATACCAAAGTATTTGACTGTGTTTTTCCCAAGGTATGTTTATCCTATTAAACTGAAGTTGGCAGCTTGGGATGTAACAGGCTTTTCTTTTCGTAGCGAAAAAGATAGCCTGCATTCTTTCTAAGTTTATCACTATTTCCCACCTGTTATAATAAGCTTCTAATAATTTTATCGCATTTTTGAAATTCGGCAAAAATTACTCAATCACATTCCGGTAAATACTGAAAGTCTGACGTATAAATGTTATACAAGATAGACAAAAGAACAGAGCATTGGGGACAACGTATTCAAAATTAACTAAATTGGAAACAGTATAATTAACAAGTACTTTAAAACATTTATCATACAAAAAACTTTGAACTATTTTGCATAGGTAAGTTGAAAAATTGACTTAATCAATCCATGCCATACATAGTCGAACGCTCTTCAGTTGAATTTCGCTGTGAGCGATTTTTTTAACCAAATAACATATTCTTTTTACTTGCTTAGAAGTATTGTGGAATTGTCTTAAGCCAATACTATTGCTTTTTTTTTAGACTGATCTTACACGAATATAGATATTGCTGCTTTTCAAAATACATGAAAAAATCAAAGGAATGTATCTAAAGACGTTCCAATTTGTAAAAGTTTACTTTATAAAAATATATGCTGTCCGTCACTATATGGTCAGGGCGGTATTATAATACTACGGACATTGTTTTTTACTTGCGATTATATGTACTATAATTCAAGTTATGCATTCGTAAAAAAAAATTCTAACAATCAAACATTACATTACGATCATAGAGAAGCCTAAAAAAGTGATCGCCAAAAAATGTCTGTCTATCAGTCTGTCCGTCTGTATGTATAACGAGCTACAGCCTAAACGGCTTAAGCGATTACCTTCAAATTTGGGATGTGTGATGATTTTGGCATTCCTCAGAGGGGAAATTGAAATTTTATTTTTAGGCCAAAAAATAACGGTACCTGCCATATGATCTTGAAGGAAAATCTAATTTTTCTCTAAACCGGCTCCAACAATTTTGATAAAAATTTTTGAGAATTTTTTTGTTGGTAATAGCTATCATCTGATATGAAGAAAGTTTACGGGAAAAGTCTATTAACGGTACCTTTCATATAACGTTTTTTTTTTAATTTTTGGCTTTCTCGGTAACGGTACATTGTATTTCTGTCAAATCTTATATCTGAGAAGATCTAAGTAACTAAATTATTTTTGCATATCAAAATTTTGAATTACTTTTTTTTTAATTAAAATAATATATTAATTTTTTTTTGAAAAATCAATTATTTTAAAACTAATCAAAAAAAATAATTCTAAATTTTATATTCAAATGTACATTAATAGTCTCTAAGAAATTGCATACCAAGATTTCAAAAGAATTTTGTTATCAAAAAACGAAAAATAAAAAATAGGATTTCATCAAAACCCAAGCAAGATACTTTTTTATAAAATTTTCATTGATCCGTGGCATCTAATTCTTCGTTTCTTTCGAAAAACCGATTAAAGTGATGGTTTTGGCAGTTTAAATAAGTTTAAAAAACGATTTTTTCCCAACTATACACCATTCACTTTCATTATATACATGTATCTACTTGTACATATATACATTCTTAACATCCAAATTTACATAATTAAATTCCATTTAAATATACATTTGTAGGTACCTATTTAACTATTCCTTGAATCATGCATTCGAGAATTCATTAGGGGCTTTAAAGCTGCATAGGATAACTATAATAGATTAGCTACCTACCAACAGCGTCAGTGAGTAACACTAAAGTTGTTAGCTGCAAAAGTAAGTTAGTACGACCCAGTCGTGCATTTTATTTATTTTTTTTAAACAAAACTGTTAGGTACTGATTAAGCTGTTATAAAATCGCCAACAAAAATACCACTTTTAATAAACATTGTTTTTTTTTCTTACTATGATTGCGAATTACTCACTTATGTATGCTATACAAAACACTTAATTAATTCCGTCATGAAAAAATTATAAATATATTGATAAATTCGCATGTTTTTTTTTTTTATTAATATAGATAAAGCTAAACCTTTGTGTATTCTCGAGCTGGAATAGTTTTTTTTTTAATTTTCTAATTAGTAATGATTATAGAAGACAAATTTCAGTGGCTACGATGAGCTAAGCTATAATTTTATTCACACAAAATTAACCTTTGGCTTTCTACGAGTATAATAGAAATTAAGTCTGTCAATACCAGCTTTTCTTTGTCCCAAAGTTTCTTAAATCCCAAAGTTTGGAATAAAAAACAGCGGGCGTTCCAAATCTCCTTCGCGAATCTTTATGAGAATTTGTTTCAGATTTTGCTTGCTAGTGTGCTCGTATAGAAGCTTACTTAAGTGAATACAACTAATTCTTTAGATAAGTAGTAGGTTGATTGTTTTTTTATGCATATCTTTAATAAATGATTAATAAAATAATTTTCTTATTTATTATTTTTAAATTGAAATGAATAAATATCTCGAAAAGTGGCAAATGTTTAGCTTGTGGTAAGTTATGAGGAAATTTTATTTTAACCAATTAAATGAAAGCATGTTTTTGAAATTCTATTTTTTAGGTTAATTGTGTATTTAACGATCGAAGCACTATTTTTTGAATTAATGAAAAATTTTACAGAGTTGATTTGACTTATACGTATATACCTACATAAATTATAGAATTAAAAAAGAAAACAAAGAATTTCAAATAGATTTATGAGAGCTTGAAACTCTGAAATAATTAGAAATCAGACAATTGATAACGAAACAGTATTGCCGGCTTAATTGTACTAACCATACGCTGTAAGTATGTTCGTAGTATAGTTATCCTATGCAGGTTTAAAGCCGAAGTAGGTAAGATTACCTTTATTCTAAGTATAATGAATTGTCGAATGGATGATTCAAAGAATAGTTACATAGACAAAAGACCAGCGTATAAATAAATGTATGAGGGTATACATTATGTAGTATTCAGTGACGTACGAAAAAATTCGTATAAAGAAATATAATAAGGTTGTTGTTATATTTTGAGGGAAAATAGAGACGCCATTTGAATTCATTGATAAATAAGAATATACAAACAAAATTTAAAAATCGTTGTACAAAATTTTAAAAACATTTTTAGAAAAAATTGAAAAATTAAAAAAAATTCAGTGACTGGTTTACTTATATAATAATAATAACTTATTTATTTTTTAAAAACCGAAAAACTTTTTTTTAGAAATTTGAGTGTGAAAGTTTTTTAACACTTGTAGGGATCATTTGCTTAATGAAAAGTGGTTCTATGGGAAGTGCCGTTAATAACTACGCAAAATAAAATATTTTTGTACTTAAAAGTGGACTGTACTAATTTAAGAACAAACATATTTTTTTATTAAAATTTCATGGAGCCGTTTTTGAGATTTACGTTTTCATTTTTGGACAAAAAAAATAGTTTAACTATATTAAAAAGAGATGAAAAATACGTGTGGACATATTACCGAAAAAATAATATGTACCAAGATTGAAACAAATCCATTCAACCGTTTAGGCTGAAGACTAGAACTTACAGACAGACAAGCAGATAGACAGGCACACGGAATTGAGGGAATGTCAAAATTGATCAAAATCTCGAGTGCCATTCTTTTCACGAATCCATAACTTGCCATAATTGTACCTATATACCGGGCCCCCGGAAATTACACCAGAGGAAATTACGCCAGAATTTTTTTCTTGAAAAACGCAAACGAAATGTTCATACAAAATTCTTTCCTTTTTTTCCTAAGAAAAAAAAGCCAAAGCATTCAGATAATCTTTCTCAAATTTATGGCCTTTTTTCCAATAAAATTGTGGTGTTTTTTCCATTTTAGGAAACGAATAAGAAAAAAATTGGAAAAAGCCAGAAAAAAATTCGAAAGCTTTTTCCTTTCTCGTTTTGGAAAAAAAAATTCAAAAAGCTTTATTTTGCATGAATTGCTGTAAATAATTAATAGTTATTTTAGGCATTCTTTTTGTGGCACAGGAACATAAGACACCGGGACATAAGTCCCAGTTTAACCGAAGTGAGACATAAGTCCCAAAAAACTAAGAAATTTTTGGAAATTTTGTCCCACGTATGTTTTTTGGTTGTACTTGTGTGAAGTATTTTTTGCAATTAGGTTTACGGCGTACAAAAAGCTCGCCGAGTAAGGGTGGGTACAAGTTCGAGTATTTGCAATTTTTTTGTTTGGACTTGTAGATTTCTTTTTAAAAAGTTCCAAACAAATTTTGCATATATATCCAAACTTGTACCCACCCAAAATTTTATATTGGGCCAAACAGGGGGACAGCATGTCACCTCTTTAGGCGCCGAGCTTTTTAAAATTTAATGTTTACATTTGAAATCTATTTTATGTTTTGAATACAGATTTCACAATGTTTCATGTGGCTCCTCCCCGACCGGACGCACAAACCTCCCCCTTCGTTTTCTTTGAAAATACCTTAAAACATGTTATGGCCTTTTTTCCAAAACATTATTTGGAAATTAGGCCAGAATACACAAATTTTCTGGCTTAATTTCCATTTTCCTTTCAGGCTCTTTTTTATCCGTACCTGCCATAATTTCCAATATTTCTGGCTTATATTCCATAGCTGTATATGTATAAAGCTTGCGACGTAGATACAAAAAGTTTGGTGCATAAAACCACCCCGCTTGGTCTAATATGGGATTTAGAGTGGACAGTGGGATCGAGTTTGGATGTTTGGATGAAAAATTTTGTTTTTTTTATTTGAAGATTCTTTTGAATTTAAAGAAACGTTAAAGCAACTACACGAATATTTCCCAGATTGACCTATAACCTATATCAGTGTTGAGGATCAGCTCCTGATCCTGTCTAGAAGAGCTAAAAATGTTTTATTGACTGAACCTAATAGGGCGTAGCAATTAAGACTGGAGCTGTAACGGCACTATCTCCCGTCTGTTTGTCAAAAAGTGACATACATGATATTTGGTGTGTGCAATGTGCCCCTAATGAAGACTTACAGCTTTCCAATAAGAAACAACAAACAAGTGCTGCGCATCTTCAACATAAGGAATTATAGAGCGCTTAAGCTTTCCGCCAGGCTTTTTTAAACGTTCTGTTGTGAAATTTAAGAAATTCTGCATTCAGAAGTTAAAATTTGGCCAGAGGTCTTGCAGCAACGAACGCAGCTATGTCGGTAACTGTGTTGTTTTCTGTTCGTAACATCAATATTTTGACAGATAGTCCATTTCCATTTTGTTTAACCATTTGGGTGTTTCCGAATAAAATATGAGAGGGTTGTACTTTGTTTGTTGCCAGATGGGACAGATGGCGCTTGCTGTCACCAAAAGCAGTAACAAGTTTAATGAAACATTGCCTCCAGAGGTTCACTATTTTTGTATAGCGAATTTTCACAATATTTACACATTCTTCAAGGGTATATATTTTTTTTTTTTTATAACTTTGCACGCGCTCAAGGGATTATGAATACCCTTTACATGTTTTTCTTAACACAGCGTGGGCATCCGGTGGAAGAAGAGAAAGAAGGATAGGAAAGATGCGTGAGCGATGTTTTGAGACTAGAGCTGGTTGTTATCTCAGATTTATCTCCAGGGATGGCGGCTGAACTAATGCGGAGAGAATTACCGTGTCTTATTTATTTATGTTCCTTATAATTCGCATTATTTTATTTATTTCGTTGTCATATTTTATGGGTATGCTAGTTTACTCAATCACGTGTTGTTAGTGTTATGCCTAAACAGCATGTAATGAGCGAAGCAGCAACTTATTTTATAACAATTTTGAGAATTGGTTGTTAATGGAATATAAGAAGACATTGACAACGGCAGGAATCGAACCTGCAACCACGAGGTTGACAGGCGAGCACAAAACTATCGCGCCACGGCCACCCCCCTAATTGATTTTTATAATACTTAACTAATTAAAACAAATCGTAATGACAGTTGAATTTTGACAAATTCAACTGTCAAATGCTCACAAGACAATCTCACAGTTTCCAAAATTTGAATAAAATATTCCCTAAAAATATATGTAATTGGCACAAATTGTTTCAAATGCGGCCCAGAAAACCTATATGAATGAAAACAGCAGTAGAGAGTCAGTAAAAGCACTTTATCGATTAGTTTTAACTACAAAAAAAATACCACGAGCTAAAACAGAATTCTATCCATTTAAAGAGGGTTAATATTGCAGCTAAGGGTTGCCATGTCATATGGCTAGGATATCCTTTACTCATTTTGTCCTTATGCTTTGTGGTTGATGGTTTTTTTTGTTTTGTCTACATTTCCTACCGGAAGTAACCGAATCACCTTGCCGTTCTTTTCTTTGTGGTAAAAGTTTTAACAACCATCGTTGACGGCAGTGACAATACAGTCAACTACATCACCGCCGGCTGCCGCGCCGTGCGCTGTTGCTTGTTCTTTGGCATTGTTAAATTCCCCTTGCCAGTAGTTATATGGCCTGGTCTGGCCATGATGGTCACCTTTGAATTGCTGGACATTAAAGCTTTTTTTTCAGCTTTATTAATTTTTAATGGGTTCGCATTCCAATTACTGGCGCCCATATACCACCCATTACCGACGCTGCCATCACAACCATCCATTATCGATTTCCTGCCGCGTTTTTTGCCGCCATCACTCACACCAGTTAGGAGTTAACCTGTTTTTACTACGTCTATGTTTCCATACAAGTCCAGAGTCACTTCTGGTTCTATAGCTGCCGGCGCCGCCGGCTAATGGTGTAGGTGTTGCAGGAATTGAGTTTAAGAATGTAGATGGAAATATTTGTATAGGTATGTGCTTGTTGGAATTTTGTTTCCTATTTGGCACCGGATCCTGTTCACCCACACTTAATTTTTTTTTTATTATTATTTGGGTTTATCGGAGGAATATGTGTAATGGGGTGTATTAGTGTGCGTGATTGAATTTTTTCCTCTTATGAAATAATAATGAGAGCTTGAATTTTGTGTTTTTTTATTTCCTCCCAAGTGTGATCATATATGTAATCGGTTGGTTAAAGGAATCAAGGTGATCGGAGAATGATTCCTAATGTATGGCCAAAGGACGTACATCGTACATATATGTGTATCTACTTCATTTCCTGGAGGATTGGGAAAGGATATGGGGCGGGATTAATGTTAACTATTTCTGCCTGGCTGATGGCCGGAGTGCCCTGGGAATTGGGTGAATTTGGTAGGTTATGATTTTTGGTTTCATTATTTTTAACTAAATCAACTTATATCTGCATAAATGTTATTAAGTTTGTACAGACTAACAAATAAAAGGAAATTCTATAGAGAGCTACCTGTTTTAATGGAGTTTCTTTTAAAATAATTTATGCCTGAGAAATATATTTCCTGCATATCTAAGGACTCTTGAGGTTAATGGCATATTGTACACGTACATGGTTATATTTAAATCGAGGTTGGTAATTTCTCGATTTAAAATTAACTATTGTTAGTACTTTTGAATTGGTCAATTTCCATCACGTTTGCATAATTAAGTTGAAAATCACACGGAGAGTATTGACCCAATCCAAATCAATCCAGGGGGTCTTTTTTAAGGGTAGCCGGGCCAGATGTGGATCTAAGCTTAATATCATCCAATTCGTTCACGTTCTTTGACGGCAATTCCAAGTTAGAAATCACAGAGTTATGTTTGGGGCTTCCAGTGGAGTTCATCACATCCTCGGACGAGAAGTTTTGAATCAATTTGCTTAGCTAGCCCGAAGTACAAACCGTTGCTAAGGTCTCCGATTGCAAACTCCATTGTGATTAATAGATTGAAAGTATTATTCCCAAGTTGTGTATTCCAGGGGTTGTTTTCAAGTGTCATGCATGAGTTCTGGTATTGCAATATAGAGCTTTTGACGATAAAGGCTTGATGAGGACATGAGTGCGTATAGACTTGAAATTTACTGTCCTTTTAACGAATTGTCCTGGTGTAAACATTTGCTCAATTTACTGTATCGAAAACTACACTAATATTTGACGAATTAAGTATTTCAGAACGACTTTAGCCCCTTACACTAGGTATGCTAGGGAAAACCTTTGTATGATTTATTACTTTTCCCTGCATGTCGGGAACTAGGTTACCTACGCTTTTACGAAGAGCGTATGACCCGTGTCATTTCTGTCACGTGATTTATTTATTTTCTTGGGCTGGGAGGATGAGTATTCCTCTTCCTTCTACGCAATATCTTCTCCTTCCCTCTTCTGACTCGGAACTCTGGTACCGCCTGTGACAGCTGAGTGCACTTCGAAGAGTATCTCGCTAAAGTGAAACAAAGCAACGATTTACATTTACGGCTGAAGCGATTTTTTGGCGCTTGGTACTTAAGCATTTTAGGTGATTATCTCAAATAGATTTTTGAATCATTTTTTTAAGCCCCCAAAAATAACGGTACTTGTCATACAATTTTTTCTACCATCTTAATTATATCGAAACCGGCTTAACGATTTTGATAAAAATTAGTGTGTGCACTTCCTTTAGTAGAGTCTAGATTTTGGTAAATTTGTTTTTTTTTTTTTTTTGTATAGGAGGTCCCTCGAATTATAAATAATACTGCATACCAAAGTTTTTGAAAATATTTTTTTGGATTTTTGAAAAAAAAAAAATATTTTTTTTTGAAAAATCAATGTTTCGAAAATGGGTATGCGATTTTTTTGCCATACCTTTTTTAAAAAAAAAAAAATTTCAGTAATTTTGCATATACAAAATTGAATAAAAAACGACTTTATACTCGTAAATATATTTAGCCGCTTCTGTTAAGAATCTTTCGCCTAAGATATAATCGAACATAAGAGCAAGTAGGTGCGATTCAATTTTTTTTTTATAATTTTGAACGCGCTCAAGGGATTATGAATACTCCTTAGTAACACAGCGCGGACATCCGGTGAAAGAAGAGAAAGAAGGATAGGAACGATGTTTGACGCGATGTTCTGAGACTAGAGCCGGTTGTTATCTCAGATTTATCTCCAGGGATGATGTCTCTTATATAATTCGCATTATTTTATTTATTTCGTTGTCATATTTATGGGTATACTAATTTACTCAATCACATGTTGTTAGTGTTGTAATGAGTAAACCAGCAACTCATTTTATGACAATTTTTAGAATTGGTTTTTAATGGAATATAAGACGACATAGACAACGACAGGAATCGAACCTGCGACCACGAGGTTGACAGGCGAGCACACAACTATCGCGCCACGGTCACCCCCGAAATAGGCTACTCAACTATTTTGAACTCATTCAGACCATTCAAAGCTTAATCGACTATGCACTCACAGAGTTCCCAGAGTTCGAGAACAATTTCAAAGTTGCCATCACTGCACGATCCACATGGCAATACATGACTTTGTTGGAGGATGAATAGATACATTTTTCACGGCAGAATGGAGTTGGTGGAAGCGTATAATCACATAAGTCATTAAAAGAAGCTACTTACCAAACCTAAAAAAATATCTAACCATAGATAAGGAACTTTCTAGAAAATATAGCCGACGGACGTATTTCTTGCAATATTGGACAAATCGATAAGTATCTTCAAGATCTCTTCTATTACAGAGAGTACATACAATTTTTGATATCAGGGCAGCAAATGTGTTTTCCTTTTCGTCGATATTATTTTCACGGAAAGAGAATACTATCTCATGTCCTGCAGAGAGCTGATTCCATTCCGAGTGAAGGGAGAGGCATTACTTCGAAGAAGTCTTACCAAAATCAGCTTGTGAAGTCGGTTTTCTCTTTTCAGAACACTGATGGTAAGATAATCGGTATGTTGCTTAAAATTTTAAATATAAATTGGTGTTATAACAGATTATGGCGTAAGTAGGTGTTGAATTAAACAATATCAACATTTTAAAAAATACTTTTTGATGGTTTCAAATTCCTCAAATTGGGCGTAACCTAAAGCCTGTACACCATAACACAGACAAATATTTATTGTAGCGTTAAACACTCGGCACTTCGAAGATAGGTCAATATGCTGATAACTAAAAATTGTATGCCACAAGAAGCTTAAAGCTAGTTTTGGTTCCCTACTGTTTTTCATTTATATGCTTATTTCAGCTTAGGTTAAGAGCTCCGGGGAATTATCACTCGTTCACCAATTCAATGCGTTCACTGTTGATACTCCATGACACTTCTGGAAATCTTCTATGCTGCATTGGCTCAAAAACCATAACCCTGATTTTTCGAGTATTGATCCGTAAGCCCAATATTTTGTAATAGAATTGGCGTCCTTATTATTTGTAGTTATTGAGAAAATGGATTTATCCGCTGGTAAAACTAGATCGTCTGATCTAAGTACAAAGAAGTAGGTATTCACCGAATTCCACACCTCCTAGTAGAATTTCGCAAACTCCATCTATAAAAAGTGCAAACAAAATAGGACTAAGAACACACCCCTTAGGTACTCCTCCTGATGTCTCTAGTCTATCTGATAAATTCTCTCCATCCCATATACTGCAGCATTTGTTGAACTGAGGAACTTGTTGATAATAGAAAGATCGTTATTAATATAAATAGTTCTGTAGGAATTTCGCGTGGTGTAGTTGGTAAACACGATCTTTTTCAAAATTTTTATAATGAGAGCGGTGGCTTCGAAGAATTTTATACTGCGTAACATGTCCTTCTTTGCTGTTTTCCAACAATCGGGATGTAGATTTCACGCGAATTTTGTAAAATGTTGATTTTCATAAAGTTGAATATCCAAATGTCGGACAATAATCGCTTTGCGTTATTAAAATATATTGTGGCATACATAAAATGCTAATTTGGCAATAACATCTATTCTTAAGGATTTTAAATATGATAATTGCAAAAAGTAATAGATACGTTAGCTCGGACATCACAGAAGACTAAATAATAATTAAACAATTATTATCCAATATCTCTTTTTTCAGTTTTTTCAAAGATCTTTAAGAAAGCCGTTAAAGCCAGAATGCTTATTTTTTTTGGAAAGAACTAATTTTTTTAACGATTCTCAATTTGGCTTTAGAACATGCCAACTTAAAGTGCTTTGCTAAGATTGTCAGTTGAAATTTATAACTGTTTAAATTTTTTACAAAATCCTTTCTGCATTATTTATCAATAACTAAGGCTTTTGATATGGTAAACCATACTCTATTATTAGATAAACTTTTCAAAGCTGGTTTCAGAGGTTTCTTTTATGATTGGTTCGCTTCTTAATTGAGAAATCGCAGGCAATTTGTAAAGATAAACAATTATTAAAGCTCGGAATGTTCTATAAATCTAGGTGTTCCGCAAGGCTCTGTATTGGGCCCAATATTGTTCCTTATATATGTTAACTCAAAATTCATTCAACCATTTAAAGCCAAAATAACAGCATTTGCTGATGACACGGTGCGCTTTCCTATGTAAATAAAAGCTACCTAGATTTATTTTCGGATGTTAATTCCGATTTAGATATATATACAGGGTGCGCCAGAGAAACTTACTTATTTGAAAAAAAATTCCGCGCGGTGATTTGGGTGGTTAGAGGGGCGAGAGGGGGCGCATCTGGAGGGGGAAGTTCCCAAGTTTGTTTCTCCCTCCAGTCAGTTGCCATCATGCTCTGGTCTATAGAGCAGCGGGCCTTCGCAGTCGAGAGCTTCTTTTCTAACGGTCGCTCACTTGTTCCTACGTAACGTGCCTTCCGCGCTCGCTTTGAAATTCCTCCTCACAGACTCGTTCCTGGCCGTAATTCGATTCTGTCGTGGGTTAACTCATTTCGGGAATGTGGAAGTGTCGCTAAACCCAGAAATGGACTTCAACGGACCATCAGAACTACGGAAAATATCGAAAGAGTGAGGCAGTCAGTTGTGCGTTCTCCCCGGCGTTCGGCTCGCAAACACGCAGCTGCTATGGGAATTTCTGACACCACTGTTCGACTAATTCTCCATGAAGACCTTCAATTTCATTCCTATAAATTGGCTGTTGTGCAAGAATTAACTGAACGCGAGTTTGTTGCCCGCGACGCCATTGCAAACATACCGATTGATATGCTGTAAAGAGTGGACACGAATTTCAAACATCGACTTCATTAGTGTATGCGCAGTGCGGGTCGCCATTTATCCGATGTCATTTTCAAGACTGCATGAAAAAAAAATTGGGATCTTGTATTCTCAAATAAAAAAAATTTAAAACAATAATTGAAGTGCTTTTGTTTTTATTGACCTTTCAAATAAGTAAGTTTCTCTGGCGCACCCTGTACTTAGACGTTGGTTTAATCAACATAACTTAATTATGAGCGATAAAACTAAGTTTATGATTTTTATACTTAAGGACTGTCTCGACCTGCCTTTATACTATCACTGTCCTGGCTGCTTAAAATTTAATTTGGGATGTAGTTCATTATTATTTGATAAACATTTAACAAGCAACCAATATTGTTTTAAAATTGAATGTGTTGATAATTTCAAATATCTAGGCAATATATTAGATCAAAATTTTAGTTCGACTGTACATATTTCCTATCTGAAAAATATATGAACAGGATTGTTAGATCACTTTATCAGTTTAGCCTTTATTATAATCTTTCTATATTAAATTTGGTTTATAATGGTTTAATCAAATCCAAACTGCTGTAAGGAATTTCTTGTTGGGGTGGCACATATTTTAATATAATTGAACCTTTATTAATTAAACAAAAATATGCAATAAGAATTATTTATAACGTAAATCGTCTAACACCCAGTCATGAATTGTTCCAAAATCTTGGAATTTTGCCCTTAAGACATTTGTATTGCTACAAAATTATGAAATTATTTTTTGAAAATTCCGGTTATTATGATGTGAGATTTGTTCATAATTTTCTCTTACGTATCAACACCAGTAACTTCGCAAATGTACCAAAAATCAATAAAACACATTTTTTTAAATGTTATTATGTTTCAGCTCCTCGTATATTTAATCATCTTCCAGCTAAGCTAACCTTAGGTTTGAGAGAGGGAAATCTGTTGTTTTATTAAACATAAAAAAATGGCTCTTATCTTTAAAATATCATGAAACTGAGATTCTATTAGCTTAACATTAACAATATAATATTTGTCTTAAAATAAGTTATTTTCTAATATTGAATGCTTTCCCCATCAATAGTACACAAATTTTCGTTTTTGTGTTTTTTTTTACTAAAAAGTACTTTCGCCACTTGTCTTCGAACAATAGAAAGTATTTAGGTATTTCTTAAAAACTAGCCATTGTTAAGTAAAGGGTTATCCATTTTGAGGTTTCAAAGTATAGGGCTAGAAATTGACATCCGAGAAACTAAGTTGTCAAACCAATTTTTTTTTTTTTTGCAGTTGAAAGTCCGATATTTACAATAATGATTCGCTTAACTATCGCACAACGCATTAAAATTGTTAAAACCTACTACAAAAATGGTGATTCTGCCACAGCCACATATCGTGCTTTAAGAGGAGATTATGGTTTACATAATCGTTCAACTACGCAAGCAATTGGCAAAATTGTGAAGAAATTTGAAGAGACTGGATTGGTTACAGATATTGTAAAGCCTGTGCATCATCGTTTCGCTCGTACCACTGAAAATATCGCTGCTGTAAGTGAAAGTGTTGCCGATGACCCGAATGTGTCGACTCCTCGTCGTTCTCAGGAACTAGGACTGTCTTACGGCACATTATGGCTTATTTTGCATTTGGACTTACACCTACATCCATATAAAGTCCAGCTCACACCACAACTGAAGTAGCTGACCATTCACAACGTCGTAGATACGTCGAATGGGTGCTTGAACAACAGGTTGTGGACGGCGATTTTTCGAACAAAATTTTTTTCAGCGACGAAGCACATCTCTCACTCGGTGGGTATGTTAATAAACAAAATTGTCGTATTTTGGGTTCTGAGAATCCTTAAGTAATTGAAGAGAGGCCATTACCTCCACAAAAAGTCACTATTTGGGGCGCTCTTTGGTCCGGAGGTGTGATTGGACCTTACTTCTTCGAAAACGACGATGTAACGAATGTCACCGTCAATTCGGGGCGATATCGTCATATGATAACCGATTTTTTTTGCCTGCTATTGAAGAATACGACTTGGAAAATATGTGGTTTCAACAAGACGATGCCACATGCCACACAACTCGAGCGAATGAGGCTTTATTGCAAGAGATATTTCCTGGCCGCGTAAGATACCGCATAGTATGTTTCAAAAAGTGGTCGAAAATTACCTCAAAAGAATCGATACTTGCAACAATTCGCGTAGTGGTCATTTAAATGATGTAGTGTTTCACACATAATATCAACGTTCAAACTTTATAATAAAAAAGAAATATCACGAATAAAAATATATTATATGTGTTTTATTTACGTTTACTTTTGAAACCGCAAAATGGATAAATCGTTACTTTAAATTTATAATGTTATTATAACTATCTACTTAAGTTTTGTAAGAAATAAAGATACAGATAAAGAAAAAGAAAAAGTTAAATGTCAATTCATAACAGTTGTTCTCGATTCAGGTCTTAAATACTCAATCTCAGTGCACTAAGTATTTTGACGGCAGGAGAAACCAACTGTGTTCCGGAAGTCGAACGAACGTTTTATACTCTGAGCTCACATAAACAGTAGTTACTCTTATAAGGAGAACTGCAATAAATTGCCATCTATGGAGATCTTTTCTTTTTAAGATTATATTAAAAATAATTTTTAAAATGATCGTAATTCAAGGAATGTTCATCAATGTTATTATCTTAAGCCCTACCTCGGAGAAATTGCGTGCGTTAAGTAGAGGGATTACATACAGCTGGGCTATAGAGGAATGTAGGTTATTCTACACGCCCCTGATTTTTCATTCCATTTTTAAATAAAAAAGTCCAGTGCCAATGTGTATCAATACTTCATTTCAAAGCCTTCCCTGACTTCCTAATGCTCGTGAAGTGTGTTATCATTTTAATTGTAATCACAACGCCTACAAGTTAACAAAAGAAAAAAAAAACAGCAAGTCAAATACCACTATATATTTTTCTTTAATTTATACGTATATTGATTCTTTGAAACTTAGAAAGTCTTTTATTTTCCTCATTCAAGAAGGACTCACATAGCCTCAAGGAGACAAACAAAATCCTTCTCTTTATGAAATTTTTATTAAAAAATAAAGATTATATTTTTTGTTCTCAACTTTTCATTGTGTTTAAAATGACAAATTTATATTCTTTCAAATTCCCAAGAAACCCTAAATCCTATTGGGCAATATCATGCAATCTTTGTCCTTGTCACTATTTTGGTTGTGCACTCGTGTGCCTGAAAATTAAATAAATTTGTCGTCGACTTCGAATGTCTTTGTAAGAAAATTAAGTTTGCATGCTTATAAGCGGATCTAACAATTTAGATTATAAATTTTGGATAGCAAGACAACTTTTAAAGTGGCCCCTCTTCCTCTCTTAAAGCATCAGATTGTGTTGGGAGTTTATTGTTTAATAATGGTTTATTAGGTACATAAAAACTTGCTTGAGATTTTTTTTATTTAGATAAAATTTATCAACATAAATCGTCCTGGAAATTTAAATCCAGTTGGTTTTCTCATATTTCAAATTTTTGATTTTCAATATTAAACTGGCTGTCCAGATTTTTTGATAGTTTCCCACATTTGAAGCTCAGTTAATTTTCAGGCAAATGGGAAATAATGTAGTATTTGGCCTTTTATCCTAGTTATGTAAGTTTTTCGTTTGTTGAGAATGTCATTCTATTTATTACCATAATTTGCGTTGCTAGAGCTAAATGCATATATAATATAGGAATGCTCATCAGTTTACCCCTGAGCCCAATTTCGCACGTACTGTGAAGTACAGAGATTCTTTCTTTAGTCGTACAACACGTATGTGAAATGCTTTACCAGGCTCTATTTGCTCCCTCATTTTGATATTCTGAACTTCAAAACTAATGTACATCGGTATCTCCTTTTTAATCCTTCCATATTTTCCTAAAGGTCGCACTATGCTTGTCATATTAAGGGTAGGCAAAACCCCTGTAGTGCTTGTTTATTATAACAAAAAAAAAATAAAATGCACGACTGGATCGTACAAACTTGCTCTTGTAGCTAACAATTTTATTGTTACTCACTGACGCTGTTTTTAGGTAGCTAGTCTATTATAGATATCCTATGCAGATTTAAAGCCCATGTAGGTAATATTACCTTGATTCTTAGTATAATGAATTGTCGAATGCATGATTCAAGTAATAGTTAAATAGGTACCTACAAATGTATATTTAAATGGATTTTAATTATGTAAATTAGGAGGCTAATAATGTAAATATGTACAAGTACATTCATGTATATAATGAAAGTGAATGTTGTATAGGTGGGTTTTTTGAAAAAACGAAGAACGCCATTAAATGCCACGGATCAATGAAAATTTTATAAAAAAGTATCTAGAAAATTTTAGGACGGGTTTTGATGAAATCCTGTTTTTATTTTTCGTTTTTTGAAAAAAAAAATTCTTTTCAAATTTTGGTATGCAATTTTTTAGAGACTATTAATGTTCATGTATTTAAAATTATTTTTTTGATTAGTTTTAAAATTATTTATTTTTCAAAAAAAAAAAATTAATAATTTATTTTAATTTAAAAAAAAAAAGTTATTCAAGATTTTGATATGCAAAAATAATTTAGCTACTTATATTTTTTCAGATATAAAATTTGACAAAAAGCCAATGTACCGTTACCGAGAAAGCCAACAATTAAGAAACCGTTATATGAAAGGTACCGTTAATAGACTTTTCCTGTAAACTTGGTTCATATCAAATGATAGCTATTACCAACGAAAAAAATCTCAAAAAATTTTATCAAAATCGTTGGAGCAGTTTTAGAGAAAAATAATATTTTCCTTCAAGGTCATATGGCAGGTACCGTTATTTTTAGGGCTAAAAATAAAATTTCAATTTCCCCTCTGAGGAATGCCAAAATCATCACACATCCCAAATTTGAAGGTAATCGCTTAAGCCGTTTAGGCTGTAGCTCGTTATACATACAGACGGACAGACTGACAGACAGATATTTTTTGGCGATCACTTTTTTAGGCTTATCTATGATCGTAATGTCATGTTTGATTGTTAGAATTTTTACTTTACGAATGCATAACTTGCATTAAAGTACATATAATCGCAAGTAAAAAATATGTATGCAGTTGAATGAAAGGAAATAAAATAAAATGTACGAATAGATCACGTACTTGCTCTTATATTCGATTACATTGTAAGCACAAGATTCGTAGTATAAAAGGTTAAATATTTTTTTGAAATCGTTTCTTAATCAATTATAGCTATATAATAATTCTCGTGCGAGGTTGTTGTGCACGATGAACTCCGAAACTATCTCACCGAATTTCATTTTTTTTCTGTTATTGTTTATTTTGGTGTCGTGTCTAAGATAGGAGTTTTTACTTTAAAATACTTAATACTTAAAAATAACGGTAGTTGCGATACAATTTTTCTACTATTTCGAAAACGGCCCTAACGATTTTGATAAAAAAAGTATATGCGCTATTTGAAGTATAGTCTAAATTTGTTTACATGTTTTGTTATTAACGGTACCTTCCATATAACATTTTTTATTGATTTTCGACTTTCTCATATACGCATTGATAGATTTCGTTCAAAACTGTTAAATAGGAGGTTCTTCGAATTGTAAATAATACTGCAAACCAAAACTTTCGGAGAAAATTTTTCAATTTTAATTTAATGTTTTAAAAAAAATATTTTTTTTTTTTTGAAAATTCAATATTTCGAAAACGGATGAATATTTTTTTCGAAATTATATTTGCAAGCTTATGTAATTAAATAATTAAAATTTTCATAATATTTTTTTTTCTAGTAAAAAATTTAAGAAGTTTTGCTTATACAAAATTAATTAAAAAATGATTTTAAAAATATATTTAGCCTTTTCTACTAACAATCTTGTGCTAACGATGTGATCGAGCATAAGAGCAAGTACTTGCGATCCAGTCGTTAATTTTATTTTATTAAGAGCCGTTTTCGAGGAGATAATTAAGATGGTAGAAAAGTTGTATGACAAGTACCATTATATTTGGGGCTGAAAAAACCATTCAAGAATCTATTTAAGACAATTTGAAGAAAATGTTGGTATTCTCCATCAATGTAATGTCAAGTTTGATTAAAATCTCGAGTTCGATTTTTTTCCAAATGCTAAACTTTCCCTAGTACCTATGTACTCGTATATATAGAAGGTAAGAATTGTGTTCACTTGTGGAATCGCCAATTTATTGACTATAGCTGAAGTCGGTAGATAGGGCTTTTGTTGAGATCCTAATATTACCGACAAAATTTTAAATAGAGTTTTCTTAGAAAATGATAAAAAAAATTGTCTAACAATTGTTTTTGTTTTTTAATTTTGGTATGTAGTTTTTTTAGACTTAATTAATATACATGTCACTATAAAATTTAAAATAATTGTTTTTGATTATTTTTTTAAAATACTGATTTTTCAAAAAAAAAAAAATCAAAAATTAATTTTAGTTAGAAAAAAAAAAAGTTTTTCAAAATTTTGATCTTATCAGATATAAAATTTGACAGAAATCTAATGTACCGTTACCGAGAAAGGCAAAAATTAAAAAAAAAAAAACGTAGTATGAAAGGTACCGTTAATAGACTTTTCCGTAAATGCGGTTTTAATCAAATGATAGCTGGTACCAACAGAAAAATTCACAAAATTTTTTATCAAAATCGTTTGAGCCGTTTTCGATAAAAATAAGATTTTCCTTAATGGTAGTATGTCAGTTACCGTTATTTTTAGGCCAAAAAATAAAATTTCAATTTCCCCTCTGAGGAATGCCAAAAGAATCACATATACCAAATTTGAAGGTAATCGCTTAAATCGTTTAGGCTGTAGTTCGTTATACATACAGACGGACAGATAGACATTTTCTGTCGATCACTTTTTAAGGATTCTCTATGATCGTAATGTCATGTTTGATCATTCGATTTTTTTTTACGAATGCATAACTTGCCTTATAGCACCTATGTATAATCGCAAGTAAAAAGAAGAAAATATCATCAATAATGGTGAAAAAACAACATTTATTATTGGAAACAAAAGAAAAATTGGTAAATAAGAAAAATTACGGGAAAGAGTTCAGTAAAACTGAATTGTTTTTTTTTTTTGTTTTTTGTTGAAAACCAAAAATACCAGAGCTAATTTTACGCAAATCGACCAGACTGTGGTGCAGGTACTTCTACGTCCATCTTACATCGAGATAGGAACAGAGTTTTCTTAGAATGATTTAAAACAAATTTCTTTTTTCAAAACCATTTTTAACTATTTCTATTAAATTTCACACTTGTTATGTCTAAAGCAGTTAAAACTGTACTTCATTTTATAGAAAAATATCAAACAATCATTTTTGGTTCAACCATTTTGGTACTGAATTTTCAAACATACATTTTCCACCAATATAACAGCAATTCCGCCTGTCTCTCTGTCTGTACAACTCTCTACAGCCTAAAAGGCCGAAGCGATTTTCTTCAAACTTGGTATTTAAGCGTTTTAGGTGATTGTCCAGAATAGATTTTTGAATCGTTGTTTTAGCCCCAAAAACAACGCTACTTGACATACAATTTTTTCTACAATTCTTATTATCTCGAAAACGGCTGCAACGATTTTGAAAAAAATTGGTCTGTATACTACTTTGTGAGTAATCTATATTTTAGATAAAAATGTTTTTTAAATCTTTTGTTATTAACAGTACCTGCCATACAACCATGTTATTGATTTTGGAGTTTCTCATAAACGGCTCAAAAGATTTCGATCAAATTCGTAATAATACTGCATTTCAAAATTTTCGAAAAATATTTTTTTTTTTTTTGGATTTTTGGAAAAACAATTTTTTTTTTTTTGAAAATTCTAAACTTCGAAAACGGGTGTACGATTTTTTCTGAAAATTTGTTTTTGAATTTATATTATTAAATATTTAAAATGTTCGTACCAATTGTTTTTTTAAAAAAAATTAAGATTTTTTTATATACATATAAAAAATCAAGTGAAAAACGACTTTAAAAATACTTTTAGCGGTTTCTATTAAAAATATTTTGAATATAATGTGATCGAACATAGGAGCAGGTACGTGCGATCCAGTCATGCTTTTTATTTTTTTAACAGCGGCTGCATTGGCGATATTAAGAATCTTGCACATTGGGGTCTTACCAATTTTTTTTAAATATTTGGAATTTTGTATTTAGTCTTCTATTTCTCTATAATTTCTTTATTTATCAGAAAATATTTTGAAATTAACAAACTCGTTAACAGAATCCAGTCCAAAATGTGCAGTACAAAATAATATGTAAAAAAAAACCTGAATATTTTTATTTAATATTCCTTAAACTTAAGGTTAATTTATTTAATGCGCTAAACGAAAACACTAACGTTAAGCACTTATTATAATATTTCTTAAAACTTGAACATCTTAAATTTGAATCAGAATATAATGTTAATTTTAATTTATTATAAGAATCCGCCTTACCACCTGACCAATTTGAATATTTTCATTTCTAGTTTTTTCTTAACTTTGTTTAGCTCTCTTGGACTCAAACTTAGATAGGTATATGTAATAATTTTGTCAAGAGTCCACCTACTGCTGTCACACCTTCTCTTCGCTTTGTAAAGTTTTTTTCTTATTCAACGTCAACGTCACTAATAGAAAGCTGACAATTCTTCGTTTTTTTTTTTAAATTCTATTAACTTAAGTCGAGTTGACACGCCCACTTTCCTTTTAACTTAGTTATTTTCCTTATTAAATATTCATGTACCTACATACATATATCTATTTGTTTTCGTAGAAAAAAACCTTTAAAATGTATGTATGTATGGATAAGCACAATTCAGTGAATACACACACCTTGTGCAGAGATATAATATGTAATTTAAATTTAAATCTTACAAATGAAAAAATAAAATCTAAAGAAATAAGTAATATAGAAAAATTCTGCATAAAAGAGCTTGTTCTTATACAATTTTCATTGAAAGCCGGATATTGTTTTAAAGCTCTCGTGCATTTAAGTAAATCCTATTGAAACCACTGCAAGGAATGATATAAAAGTTCGTAGAATAATTTTTTTTGCACCCGCAAGTAACAAGGTTAAAAAAATGTTGGTTTTTATTTCAATGGCAGTTACAGCTTATATACATACAAATTTATAACAATACGGACATTATATGGATTCTGAAAAGAAGGTGGGAGTTGTATCTGCAGGCGTGCACTCATAGTTGCAGGTACTGCTTCCATATCCATCATCATTTACGGCAAGACAAAACATTTGACACGAAGCTTAAGGTAATATTCCCAATGTGGAAGTTGTTGCCTTTAACTACTGAAATGATTTTTATGAAACTTGGTATATTTATAGGTTGTAAGCTGGAGAGCTTTGATTGAACAATCAAAATCGAGTAGAAATCACAAAAAAAAAAATGAATTAGATGACATTTGAAAATAGTTAAAAACTAATTGTATATTCATTAAGTCACAAGCTGTCATACTGCAATATAAAATGGCCTCCTATTTAAGACGATGATGGATTTTAAGAATAATATTTGCAGGTTTGTAAAAGAATAGAATCTCTTCTGAATGTGAAAATCATCCATTCTACTTAATTAAGAGATTTCATTAGTTGACATTATTTTGAGACAGCGGCTTTGAAATAAGTTTGGATTTTCATAACTTTTACTAGAAGTCTTAGGTACTATAAGGCAAGTTATGGATTCGTGCAAAATAAAATGCTAATAATCAAACATGACATTACGATCATAGAGAACACCAAGAAAGTGGGTCCCCCAATTCAGTCTGTCTGCCTGTCTGTCTGTCTGCCAGACTGTCTGGCTGTGTGTCCGCGAGTCTGCAGCCTAAACGGTTGGATAGATTTCCTTCAAACTTGCTATATATTGTTTGTTCGGTCATATGCACACACGTTTTTTTTTTCATTTTTAAGACGACAAATAAGAGTAGCTCCCATAAATTTGTTTCTGGCCAAAAATAAAAAACTTATTTTTCTCGAAAACGGCTCCAACGATTTTTATAAAAAAAAAATCAGTTCATTAATAAAGCAAAAGGGAACATTTCAGTAATGTTTGTTGTGGAAAAAAATTGTTACTTTTGGTACCTCTAGTAGTACCATTTTTTTAGTTTTCAATTTTCTGGAAAACGGTTAATTTTTTTTTTTTGAAATTTTTTACGCAGAAGCTCCTGAAAAGTTTGACACTATTGTATGTCAAAATTTCCAAAAAAAAACCTTTGATATTATCTTGAACATTTAAAAAAAACTATAGTCCTAAGATAAAAAACAACGGTAATCCCCATACAAATGTTTAAAAAAAAACCTTAAAAATAGGTATTTCTCCAAAACGGCTCCAAGAATTTTTATAAAAAAATGTGTGTGTTCTTAAATTAGTACAGTCCACTTTTAAGTATAAAAGTACTTTTTTTGCGTACTAATTAACGGAACTTCCCATACAACCACTTTTCATATTTTCGACTTTCTCTACATTGGATGAACCGATTAAAATATTTTATTTTTGTATAAATGGCGCTTTAAATTGATAATAAAACTGCATGCGAAAACTTTAAAAAAAAAGTTTTTCGATTTTTAAAAAATAAATAATTTTTTTTTGGAAAAATCGATTTTTCAAAAAACGGTCACTGATTTTTTTTTTTTTAATGTTAGTCTTATATGTATATTAATGATATCTCCAAAATGGCGTTTAAATTTTTGTTTCTAGAATTGTTTTAAAAATTTTATACATACCGAATTAATTTTTTTTAAAAAAACCGCTCAAACGATTTTTGAAATATTTTTTGATATACTCGTATTCCTATTTGTCAAAAGAATTCAAAGTGCATCTTTGTTTTCCCTTAAACTATAACGACTAAGCAATATAAAAACATTTAATTATGTGTATTATCCATATATGTATGTAGATACATTTTACTCTCCTAACTTACATTATTAAGATCCATAACTTAGATTTAAATATACATTTGTAGGTAGGTGCCTATGTAACTATTCCTTGAATCATCCATTCGTCGAGTCATTATATGTACTAAGAATCAAGGTAATCTTACCTACATAGGTCTTAAACCTGCATAGGATAAATACACCTAATTAAATTAACCTCAATGGTTATAGCTACATTAAAGTTGTTAGCTACAAGAGCAGGTTCGTACGATCCAGTCGTGCATTTGATTTTCAATGGAATCTGAATTACACGGCACTGCTGATGCAGTGGATTGAGAATAATGTTCTTACTAAAAAAAGATTGCAATCATTTGTTCGCATTAATTTTATAGCAATCAATTTATCACAATCTTTAGCGAATTCATCTTTGCATTCATTTCAATTCTTTTGTAATTCTTTTTAAAATCAGATTAAGTTTGTTTCGTTAGTAATTTTTTTTTCAACTTAAAGCTTAATTTGAGAGTCAAAAAAGGTACAAAGTTCAATTATATTGCCATTGGCTGGAACTAGGCAAAATGTTGTCATGTATACAAATATATTTATTGCAAATTGGTTTAAGCACACATGAATGGTGATTACAAGAATTTGAAGTTGTTAACTCAAATTGAAATACATAAATCATTACATTAGAGAATTCTTGCATATAAAATTGCATCCACCCAAAATTGTTCGTCCTATATCTTTCAAGTCATATAAGCTGCCACACACAAAATGTAACAGATTCCGGGAGTTCAAATACTACTTTTCAAAATAAATCGTGTAATTTTACTATCATAAAGCGAGAAAATGTGTTGCCTACATTAATTGAATGTATTTTTACGCACGTATTAATTTTAAATATTTAATGTGTAAATGTTAAATCTTTTATGTGTAATTTCAAATACAGATTTGAAGTAAAAAATTTTATTTCTACAAGTAAGATGTTTATACCTAATCATATATATATTATTTAAATTTAAAATTCAGCAGAATTTAAGCAAACAGTTTTATACAAATAAAACAAAATGTGTAAATTTAAACTTTTTATTTGCAAATTTATAGCGAAATTGGACAAATAATGTTTAAACTCACAGCAAAATTACGAAAGAAAACGCTTATAATTAGACCATCATCTAGATATCTGATTTCGCTTTTAAAGATCTTAAATTTTTGCAGACATTCTTTACTTAATATGTAAATTTAAACAAAATTTTAAGCTTAGTATGCCGATGTATGGTGATTAAAAATGAGAACAAATTAACGCAAATAAATAGATCCTAAGTGTAATACTAAGCATAATTTTTATATATTTTTATTTTATTTTAAAAAAAACTGTGAGTCGTGAGTTTTCATAAAAGTGTAGCTTCGTCTTCTAAGAATCAATTTATTAATTTGTTCATTTGTACTTTCTACTGTACAACTTTTTTTTTCTTACTCGAATTTTGGAGAGCAAAAGATTTTATGTTCTGTGGTCGCCCAACTCAACGGTCTGATTATGAATGCAATGAACTTGCAAGCGTATCGTATCGTCACTAACGAATTGCAAATTTACACATAAAATGTTTAATTTACATCAAAGATCAAATGGTAGTAAATATAAGCATTGATCGCTTAATTACAAACACTTTATGTGTTGTTTGAATTTAAACAATATTTATTTACTTATAAACATTGTGGGTGTAATGTTTAAACATTATTTAGTTTAATACTGAACAATGGTGTTTGAAAGATAGACACAGGGTGAAAATTTGCAAGAAATGTTTTTAATATCCAACATAATGTGTTTAATATTTTTTTACCTATCGTCATCTGCATAAATACGCACCTTGCCTACTTTTACACTAAAAATTACATATAATTTCATGGGAAATTTAAACACAGTTTTTAGAGTGTTCTCTGCGCATTTTAAAATCTTTTGATTAAATGACCGTGCGTTTATCAACTATGTAGTGCAAATATTTAGGCGGTGGCTCATTAATAAGAGCCTTGCTTTTATGGAGTTAATATCAGTGCAATTTTACATTTTACCAGCATATGCTCTACAAATAATTATCAGTTAACGGGTACACCTATTATGTTTTATTTAAATTTATATAAAAAAAACATTATAAAAAATGCACAGCCACGAGGGCACGGGTCTGATAGTTTATTTATAAATTATTTTTTGTTATGTATATATGTAGGTTGGATAAGAAAGTGAGTATATCTTGTGGTTTGTTTTGCTATAAATGTCGCATTTACTCGAATGGCAAAATGGTAATAATTTTTGAGATTTTACAAAAATTGTTTGTAAACAAAAAGGAATAGAACAATTATTGGCTAAAATTTGGCAGAAATAATAGCAATTTATCAGTTCTGTATTTGTTGTAGCATATGAATTTTGATGAAGCACACATTTGATTCAAACACAAGCTTTCAAGAAGCCTTTTGAATAAAATTAATTCACCGAACGTAAACATTTTATGTATAACCCCCCCATTTATTTTACATTTACTTACACTTTGCATCAAAACGACTTGTGAAGTGGATAATTAGGAAACATTTTATTATAGCTATTCCTATTCAAAGGCAAAAGTTAAGGCCATCAACATTTAAAGCGAATACCTACTTTGAAAAATAAATATAAAGATAATCTTTAGTGCTCGTAATAGCTTGAGGAACCATTCAAGTGCAGCACACTTCACTACCACCAACAAGTACATACCCGTATTAGAATTTCCACATTCTATATTATGCTACTTCATTCTTGGCAACAAGAAAAAAAATGTTATTTCTTACTTCGTGAAGCTATAAAGTGTATTTGGTATCGTTATTCCGAAAAGAAACGACATCCGTGCTAATCTGCACATGCAGCTAACCATGTACACCTGTTTAAGTTAAGAACATCGAAAGGATATCTAAGTAAGTGTTGGATGGATATTATGCATAAAGATCAAGTCACGGATGTTTGTACTCGTAAGAATTTATTCCTCAATTTCAATTATCTCATAGTGTAAAATTATACGAGTATTTTTTACATGCTCTTAGTTTTGTGAGAACTAATATTTCTTTCTTGCAATGAAACTTCAAATTATTAAGGATGATGGAAGAGTTAAAAAAAAAAACATTTTTATTATAATGTTGGTGGAGTTGTAGCATCCCAGCAAACATTTATCTGAAGGTTCAGATTCTAATCACCAAAAATGAAGAATAATTTTCAGGAAACCTTCTGTCTTTTGAATGAATTATGAATATATACAAAGATCCTACAAATTCTTACCAGAGAGACACAAAGAGATATGTATTCCTGTCAAAAAAAAACAACACTCAGATTTTGTTGTTGGATCCTTCATATGGAGATCCTTTTTTGTTCATCCTTTTATTTTTCTTTTTACCAAGGGGTTATGATGACGGGTCAAGGTAATGACAAAAGTTTCGTTTGCATAGTCGATTATCAGTTCGGAAAAGATTTTCGAAAGATCGGTTTAGATAGGTATATAACCATCAGCTTGTGTTTTAATAGTAAATGGGTACCTACTTACTTAACAAAAAATATATATAAAAAAGCAAATAATAAAACATAAAGGTATGTAAAAAATGGTGTTAAATTTTTTTAGAAATATAAAAATCATTTCTTTAATTATAGCATCCTGTAACAATTAAGAAGCCCTGGAAGCTATAAAAGCCAAACAAGAGGCAAATCAAAAAATGTTCCAGAGGCTCCCCGATGAAATATTCAATCATAAATGAATCAGAAATTAATGAATTCACTTATGATGCAATTTGAATCCTTTTACCTGGGCTCTTAGACACCGATTTCAATAATTTTAATGGTTCATTCATGGTCTGAAAATTCTGCAATTAAATGAACGTATATAACCGTTCCATATATTCCTTTAAATGATTAATCCCTGAACCTTCTGAATCGCAAAAATGATTCCTGTACGATTAATTAAAGTGAAGGTATATGCTTAGAAATCCTTCACTTAATTGAATTTTATTGGAATTATTTTTATGATTTAGAAAAGATTCAGGCATTAATCATTTAAATGAATATATGGAGCTCTTACGTACGTTCATTTAAATGACGAATTTTCAGATCATAAATGAATCATTACAATGATTCAAATTGGTGTCGAAGAGCCCAGGTAAAAAGATTCAAATTGCATAAACAGTGAATTCTTTTTCGGCCGGTTTCTTCACTTTTATGAATTAATTATCGTTCATTTCTGAATTAAAATGTTTGCTGGGATGCGTGCGTCCTTTTGGTGCTTCAATGTATGAATCTGTTCATTAATATCGAGATAAGGTGTAAATTCTTGACTTCTTTTAAGTGGATATCGTGAGCCGAGTGGAGTCTATTCCTGTATAACCCATTTAACTTAGATTTGCCATTATACGTAATACCTTGTTATTTATTTTAAGAAAAAAATTGAAACTATTTAATTGTAAAATATAATTATTGCCAGCAAATAGTTAGTTATAACTAGAAGTTTGAACAAAATATTTTTCACAAAGATAAGCATTTTAACTTTATTTTAAAAGATTAAGAATGTTTAAACTTAAACCATATCTAATCTGAACATGTCATTGATCCTCCATCGCAACTGTAATAGTTTCCACGACCGTGAGCTTGGCAGCACGAGTCTTTCTCTCTGTCAATTCTGTCGCAAACCTCATTACACGCCGGAACACTAGTAACTGCATCAGTTATTCCAATTGCCACTGCACAAACGAGGAAGAAAAGAAATACAAATGTCTTGTTAATTGCCACCATTTTTTTTTTTGATTGAATGACTTCTATATTGCTGGAAAAAGATCACTTGAAGAGAATATATTAAGTACTGTGAATTAAATGTCAATTTTATTCCCATTTTATACTTTTTCGTTTGAAAATTTCGTAACAATATAAAATTCAAAACAAAAACTCCTTTCAACTGTCTAATTGTTTTTGCAAACAAATCTTTCTAAAAATAATCTTCTAAATAATAACACCTACATCATATCATATAAAGTTAATAAACACATATAATAAGATTTTTGGCAATAACAAAATCTTGAAGCAATTAGAATACTCCTATGACAACTGCTTAGAATAATAATGAGAAACCAATCTAGTTTGGTCTAAAAAAAATTCAATAAAGTGCATAACATGGTCCCACTTACCACCCTTCTTGGTGTTTAAGGCTCAATTTTTTTTCTTTAAATAGGAAGGAATAAATATTATTTTGTTTTTAACAGAAACATTACTATATGCAAAAAAAAAATGCACGACTGGGTCGCACGTACTTGCTCCAATGTTCGATTACATTATATGCTAAATATTTTTAATAGAAACGGCTAAACGTATTTTTAAAGTAGTTTTTCACCTAAATTTATATAGATAAGAATTCTTAAATTTTTTCTTAAAAAAAAACTGGTAAGAACATTTTAAATATTTAATAATATAAATTCAAAAGCAAAATTTCAAAAAAAATCGTCCACCCTTTTTCGAAATATTGAATTTTCAAAAAAAAACAATATTTTTTTTTTCAAAAATCCAAAAAAAAATATTTTTGGAAAATTTTGAAATGCAGTATTATTAAAAATTTGAAGGAGCTCCCGTTTAAAAACTTTGATCGAAATTCGTTGAGCCGTTTATGAGAAAGTCGAAAATCAATAAAATTGTTGTATGGCACGTACCGTTAATAACAAAATATTTAAAAAAAAGTTTGACCAAAATGTAGACCATACCAAACTTTTATCAAAATCATTATAGCCGTTTTCGAAATAATTAAGATGGTAGACAAATTTCTATGGCAAGTACCCTTATTTTTGGGGCTAAAACAACAATTCAAAAATCTATTTTGGACAATCACCTAAAACGCTTAAATTCCAAGTTTGAAGAAAATCGCTTCATCTGTTTAACTTGCAAAACTTGCCCTATAGTACCTATATCGCAAGTAACAATTTAAATTGAAAAATATAACACAAAATATGAATATATTTGTGCAATGCTTCTCAAACCCATACTGCACGTATGGTTATCAAACAAATGGAAATATGTTAAAAGAGTGATGCATTAACTTGGTAAGGTATAAACCGAGTAGAACCGCTAAAATGTTTTCTCTAATGAAGTTATAGTGTACCGAACCAAAAGACAATTGGGTTCGGTTCAGTTTCGGAATATAAAAAATAAAATAAAAATCTAAATTATTAACAATTTATTTATGTATTTATTTATTCTGATAATAGTGTGATGATATATATAATATAAAAACACTTAAAAGGACAAATAATTGCAATTGTTATACAAGTAAAAAAAGTTAAGTAAACTGTGTCCATATAATATTATAATGTCTTTTGTTGTCCTAGTAGCCACAATATACATAGTTTATTCGAAAAGGAAAGAGCAACAAAAAACTGAAAAAAATCCTTATAACCATTGAGAAATGTTGACATTTTGAAAAGGGTTTTGACAGCTTTTGGATGTAACTTTTTAGGCTGTAAACTTTGTAAAGTTGTATTTTTCATTCAGTTTTTTTTTTTTTCAAATTACTCGAATAGTTTTGGGTACACATTGTACATCATGTCATTCTACAAAAAAAGATTAAGAAACTTTTTATCGTATAATTGATAGATTTAGAGAAAAATGGTCAAAAACATTGTATGTTTGAGAGGGAGGAAATTTATTTTTGTTAGTTATGTATCAATTCTTTCTTAAGTTAAAGCGTACCAAAGTTTAATTGTTAGTCAAAATGGATAGTTTAAATTCATTCGTCAAAGAAACCAGACCTAATATACTTCCCATTTTGACGAACAATTAAATTTTGGTACGCTATAACTTAAGAACGAATTGACACATAGATCTTGTTAATATTTCATTTTGTAGATAATTGTACTGTCTACAAGTTGTTATTAGAAAAAAATTGATAAAAATTCAGGTTTCGGGAGTTATGGAGCAAGATAGCAGCATTTACCTTCTGGTCCCACTCTTGAAAATTGTTGTTTTAAACATGTTTTTCCAAACACAACTAAAAACCAAATATTTCCCAACTCAAAAACATAAATTTATTACATTTTCCTGAAAAAATGTACTACACCCCAATGTTTTTTTTGACTATTTTTCTCCAAATCTTTCCATTGTACGATAAATCTTTTTTGTGTAGAATGACATAATCTAAAATATTTATGTTCAGGAATGAACAATCGATAATTGTTTTTTTTGTCATCCTAAACTATTATTTTATTCTTAAAATTATCTTAAAATTAATGCTAAAATGCTAAATTCTAAATACTAAATTTTTTGTCTACTTGCCAAACACAATCTATAATACCCTATGATTATTTTGATGTTTTCAACTTTGCTATTTTTTTTTTTGACATGTAACCCGCTAATCCCTATGCATTTGTTAGGCATATGGGCAACGGAATAATATTTTTCTTGATAACATTTAGCGTAATACGATGGTATATGGTTTTAAATCTTTCCTTTTGTTAGCAACCACCATCGACATCACATCGTAATAAAATTAATACAGGAATTGTCCAAGACAAGGATCCATAAGATGTTAAATAATTAAATATATTTTTGCATTATTTGAAATTTGAAGTTTAATATTTAATTTGCTTTGGAACATTTTTTATTGCTGATCAGTGTAACCACAACTTTTTTCAAAAAACCTATGGTTTTCGAGTAATTTGAAAAAAAACTGAATGAAAAATACAAGTTTACAAAGTTTACAGCCTAAAAAGTTACATCCAAAAGCTGTCAAAACCGTTTGCAAAATGTAAACATTCCTGAATGGGTATAAGGATTTTTTTCAGTTTTTTTGTGGCTACTAGGACAACAAAAGACATTATAATATTATATTGACCTCTTACATGTTTTGAACCGCTCCAAATTTAGGGTACTTTTTTAAGAAATGCTTAGGACGTAAATATGAAGCTCTTCACAAAAATTCAGCTTTGTCAGAATTTTTTCGAATATCTTATTTTCATGTAAACAAAAACAAAAATAATATTGAATTATTATTTGCGTTTTCTTCAAAATTATCTTATATTCCTGCAAACCAAATTGCCCAAAAAAAATTCTTTCCTATTTAAAAAAAAATATATTGCTTTTTTTGAAATTCAATATTTCGAAAATTGATGGACAATTTTTTGTTTGAAATAATGTTTTTAAATTAATATTGTTAAATATTTAAAATCACCATACTATTTTTTTTTTTGATACTTTGTGTATACATATACAAAATTAAGTAAAAGACGACTATAAATATATAATTATCTGTTTTTACTAAGAATCGTGTGCATATAATGTGATGAAACATTAAACTACAAGTACGTGCAAATTAGTAGTGTGTTTTATTTTTGAATATATAGTTAATTTCGTTGTAAATGTCATTCAATTGCTGCTTCTGCATCGCACGTGTATTTTAAATTATTTTTTTTAATTGTATTTATTAACGAACAAGCAACTTTTGAATTTTGAATTTTAGTTACAAAATAAATAACAGACTAACAAACATAAAACTATATATAAGTAATTTTTGTATACCTATACATTTCCAAGATACAATCTATTATATATAAATCTCGTGTCACGTTGATGTGTTGAATGAACTCCGAAATTACTCGTATCTAACCGATATTCTTGTTTTTTTTAATGTTTATTTTGCTGTTGTTCCTAAGATAGGATATTTTTTAATACCTAATACTTAATAATAATGGTACTTGCCATACAATTTTTCTATCATCTTGATTATTTCGAAAACGCCTCTAACGATTTTGATAAAAAAAATTGTGGGCACTATTTTACGTATGGACTACATTTTGGTCAAACATTTTTTTTAAATATTATTTCATTAACGGTACCTGCCATAATTTTTTTTTTATTTTCAACTTTGTCATAAGTGCATAGACGAATTTCGATAAAAAAATGTTTACATAGTAGTTTTCTCCAATTATAAATAACACTGCATACCAAAATTTTCGAAAAATATTTATTTTGGATTTTTGAAAAAAAATTAAATATTTTTTGAAAATCCAATATTTCGACAACGTCTATATGATTTTTTTTTTTAATATCATTTTTATGTTTATATTATTAAATGTTTAAAACTACCAAACAAATTTTTTTAAGAAAAAAATTAAAAACATTTTGTGTATAAAAAAAATTAAGAAAAAAAAATATTAAAAATATGTGATCGAGCATAAAGGCAAGTACGTGCGATCCAGTTGTCCATTTAATTTTATATTCCATTAACAAAAAAAGTGAAAGGTGAAAACAAAAGATATGTACGATTCTCTGGGTTGTTGTTTTAAGTCAATCAGGGCCTACACTTAATTAATTTTATTTAGTATATAGTTTAATAAAAATAGAACGATACCAAATTTTTGAGTATTGGCTTTTGATATCAAAATAAAAATAACTAAAAATGTATTTTAAAAGGGAAATAGAACCAAACAATTATTCTACATTTATGGGAAATTCGTGTACACATTTCGTATTGTATAATTCACAGAAGAAAATTTAATGATTGGCAACACTGATCAGCAGCGAAGTTGATTATGTTATTTCCAGTAAATCCAAGATCACTGCGCCAATGAAATAACTTCTAAAATTTAAATGTGTACCGACGTACTCTTATTTGCTACAAAATAGTCATATTTTCGATGATTGTGGACCGAAAATTGCGATTTGAGACAACTTACTACACATAAGACATATTTTCATTACAGGGTGTCTGAAAAAAATGACTTAGGTATACACTTTAACTTTAATTTTATTTCATTCAATTATTTTACGAATTTTGAAGATGCTTCCCTCGCTTCGTCCTCAGTACTGAGACTTTTTTTTCTTTTAGGACACCCTGAAATCAAAGAAAATATTAGCAAATTAATAAACATAACATCGTCAGTTTTCCGACTGAATTTTTAAATTCTCTAGATATGCCAGGAATGGCGCCACACAAGCTCTATCTTAAAATTGGTACACCGGTCATTCTTTTACGTAACTTAAATCCACCAAAATTTTGCAACCGTGTACGATTAATCATTAGAAGAATTACCGGAAACGTACTTGAAGCAACTATATTACCTATGATTCAATCAGAATTAACAATACCTTTCAAAAGGTTACGTTTGGCTTTCGCGATGACAATAAATAAGTCAATGAAAAATGACAATTTAAGGCTTGGACTTTAAGAATCCGTGTTTCTCCCATAGGCAGTTGTATGTTGCATGCTCATGCGTTGGAAAACCATAAGATTTATTTGTTTTAACTAAAAACAGATTAACAAGTAATATTGTTCATCATTTAGTTATTAATTAATGGAAAGCACTGATTGCTATTAACTAGAATCTTTACCAATCACTTCCTTAACAATACCAATCTTAATATCTAATAATGGAACGCAATACAATAAAGTCGCAACAACGCACGGCCGGGTCTGCTAGTATAATATAAAAATATAATATAAGCAAACTTAACGTTTAGTTTAAATTAACTAATTTATTTTGTTCGTTTAAATATAAAGTGTAAACAAAGAACCTGGTGCATTGCTGCCAGTTAAGTGCGACCATATTATTGTTAATTCAATTGAATTCCAACAAAAATAAAATTAATTTATTTCGTGCCAGGCTCGACCCACCTGGATCGTATTCTCTTAATTATTCTTAGCTATTATCATTTGAGATATAATATTGCATTCTGATTGCATCACGATTTTTTTTAGATATCTTGTTATGTGCTTAAAATCTTAAGGGACTCGATTAAGTTGTATTCTTATTCTGAAAATTATTTTTGGAAATATTTGTTTGCAAAAACAATTAGACAGTTGAAACGAGTTTTTGTTTTGAATTGTATATTGTTAGGAAATTTTCAAACGAAAAAGTATAAAATGCGAATAAAATTTATATTTACTTCACAGTACTTAATATATTCTCTTCAAGCAATCTTTTTCGAGCAATCTATAAATTATTCAATAAGAGACATAATGGTTTCAATTAACAAGACATTTGTATTTCTTTTCTTCCTTGTTTGTGCAATGGCAATTGGAATAACTGATGCAGTTACTAGTGTTCCGGCGTGTAATGAGGTTTGCGACAGAATTGACAGAGAGAAAGACTCGTGCTGCCAAGCTCACGGTCGTGGAAACTATTACAGTTGCGATGGAGGATTAATGACATGTTCAGATTAGATATTGTTTAAGTTTAAAAATTCTTTATCTTTCGAAATAAAATGTAAAGGATGGTCTTTATGAAAATACGTATATATAGAGTACCTCCTAACTTTTCTAAGTAACTTCTCTTACAATAAACGCCAGAGGTAAGTAGACTGCTGAAGAAACTGATGGTCGAGACAAATGTTGTAGCAGGGCTGTTAAAGAATGTGCAATAAAAAAGTTGCAATATCTGCGACAGTAAAAAGAATGCAGATTTTCTGC
Source organism: Philhelius pedissequus (assembly GCA_910595825.1). Lineage (NCBI taxonomy): Eukaryota > Metazoa > Arthropoda > Insecta > Diptera > Syrphidae > Philhelius > Philhelius pedissequus. Next base: position 69,964,231 of record OU343160.1, on the reverse strand, counting down.
ATTATTTTTGTCACAGCAGTCAATTGATTAAGATTTTTTTTTCATCAATAAATTAATTGAAATATTTTGCATTAATTGCTTTATTTCGATTTGTTAGATGTGCTTATTTGAGGAAGGTGGGATGATGAGAATTTAGAAACATTACTTAAACGTCTGAGGGTTTTTAAATTGTACCGGGAATAAGAATTAGATTGCTAAGAGACAAATATAAAATATAAAATTTATAGACTTAGTTTAACCAAAACTTAATCCCCAGTATTTTTGTTCGGAAAACAAGTGGGTTAAACATTAATATAGTTAATTTACAAAAAAAAATACAACAATTTAATTTACAAGACATTATTATTTTATTGAAAGCATGAAAAGCGTATAATAAATATGCTTCAATGACTCCTTAAATAGTTTCTACTCAAAAACTGAAAAGCCTTTGGATTTTCTGAAAAAGTAATAATAAATCTGAGACCATGGATAAAAAAATAACTACAAAAATGATTATTTTTTAATTTATTAACGAAATTTGTTGATGTTTTATGACGATTTAACTTTCTCAGAAATAGCATTTCTTGTCTTCTTTGAATATCTTTACCATAATAATGAAGACTTAGAAATTCGAGTGGTGAACCCAAAAACTGACTAATTAATAACTTTAAAGTTGCAAAATTCTGTTTTCGAATATTTTACATTATAGATTCTAGATAAAGTATCAGTCTCCAACAACGATTTTGACTAATTTTTGTCTGTTCTGTATACTACACATGATTCACCTGCAAATAGATTGTTCTTAAAGTTTTGTCACGTTTTTACTTGCGATGTATAGGCACTATATGTCAAGTTTTGGATTCGTAAAAAAAATCGAAATCGAGAGAAAAATAGGTCCTACAATTCTATCTGTCCGCGCAAGTCTACAGCCTAATCGATTAGGTGAATTTTCTTCAAACTTGGTACAAATTGTTTTTCTTAGGTTGTTGGTTCTTAAGACTACACCAAACAACAATTAATTAATTCAGTTAAATAGTAAATTAATTAAGGGAAATGGTACTTTTCGTCCACTTTTGTTTTTTTTTGACAAAATGGTTGTTTTTGGAACCTCTACGGAACCCTAAATTGATTGTCGATTTTCTAAAAAGCTGTTGTTTTTTTTTTTTAGGAAGAAGCTCCTAAGAATCTTAAGCACTATTGAAAACCAAAGTTTTTCTTGAAAAATCGATAATTCGAAAACGATCCAATCGAATTTTTCGAAACTATTATATACGTAAGAAAACTTTTATCCAAAACAAAAAAAAAACATCGGTACCTCCCATACAAATGTTTAAAAAAAACCTTAAGAATATTTTTTTTTTTTTTTTTTTTTTTTTTCAAAAAACGGCTAAAATAATTAAAAAAAGGATATGCAATCCATTTTTAAGTTTAAACAAAAATTTAGTTTGCGTTCTTATTAAAGATACTTCCCAAAGAAACAATTTATATATTTTCGAGTTTCTCTTTATTAGATGAACCATTTGAGCATTTGAATGCAATCATTCAAATGCTCCCTAAAAGTATGATAAATTTTGCATATTCAAATTTAAAACCAAAAATTTTTTTTTTCGATTTAAAACAAATAATGTTTTTTTTTTTTTTTTTTTTAAACGAGTCACTGAATTTTGTTTCAAATTAAAATACAAAATTACGTTTTTAAAAACACGGTAAACGATTTTTTTTTCGATATATTCATATTCGTCCAAGGATTCTGATGGCATCTTTTTTCCATCAAAATATACCAGCTAAGCAATTTATTTATTATAATGTGTTTCATTTCATTTTATTTTAATTTTTTTTGTATAATGTAGGTATATAGCAATTTTCTGATAATTATTGGTTAAAACATTAAAAACAAAATGACCGTACAACAATAAAAGCAATTAAGAATCCAAACGAATTAATCTTGTGTTTCACTGAGAAACATTTATTTATAAAGGGTTTTTTGCGGTTTCAAAAGTAAACGTAAGTAAAACACATATGAAATTTTTTTTTCGTGATGTTTCTTTTTTATTATAAAGTTTGTACGTTGACGTTATGTGTGAAACACTACATCATTTAAATGACCACAACGCGAATTGGTGCAAGCATCGATTCTTTTGAGTTAAGTTTCGATCACTTTTTGACACATATTGGGCGGTATCTCAGCCATAACTTGACGAATGTTGGTTTTCAAGTGCTCAAGAGATAAAGGTTTATCTGCATAAACACGATCTTTCGCGCAGCCCCACAAAAAAAAGTCCAGCGGTGTCAAATCGCATGATCTTGGTGGTCAGTTGATATCGGCACGACGAGAAATTACGCGGCCAGGAAATGTCTCTTGCAATAAAGCCATATTCGCTCGAGTCGTGTGGCATGTGGCACCGTCTTGTTGAAATCACATATTCTCCAAGTTGTATTCTTCAATAGCAGGCAAAAAAAAGTCGGTTATCATATGACCATAACTCTCCGAATTGACGGTGACAGTCGTTCCATCGTCGTTTTCGAAGAAGTAAGGTCCAATCACAACTCCGGACCAAAGAGCGCCCCAAACAGTAACTTTTTGTGTATGTAATGGCCTCTCTTCAATTACTTGAGGATTCTCAGAACCCCAAATATGAAAATTTTGTTTATTAACATACCCACCGAGTGAGAAATGTGCTTCGTCGCTGAAGAAAATTTTATCCGAAAAATCGCCTTCCACCGCCTGGTGTTAAAGCACCCATTCGACGTATCTACGACACGTTGTGAATAGTTAGCTGGCTTCAGTTGTTGTGTAAGCTCGACTTTATATGAATGTAGGTGTAGATCCAAATGCAAAATACGCCATAATGTGCCGTAAGACAGTCCTAATTCCTGAGAACGAAGAGGTATTGACACATTCGGGTCTTCGGCAACACTTTCACTTACATCAGCGATATTTCTAGTGGTACGAGCGAAACGATGATGCACAGGCCTTACAATATCTGTAACCAGTGTAGTCTCTTCAAATTTCTTCACAATGTTGCCACTGCTTTCGTAGTTGGACGATTATGTAAACCATAGTCTCCTCTTAAAGCAAGATATGTGGCTGTGGCAGAATCACCATTTTTGTAGTAGGTTTTAACAATTTGTATGCGTTGTGCGATAGTTAAGCGATCCATTCTTGTAAATGTCAGACTTTCAACTGAAAAAAAAAATGGATTAACAACTTAGTTTGACAGATGTCGAATTCCAGCCCTAAACTTTTGAAACCGCAAAATGGATAACCCTATATCTAATCGGAGAGTTTCCAAACAAATAATTCTACAGAGATGTGTGTAGGTAAAATTGAGATTTATGATTGTATTGTTTCCTAAAGATAACATTAAATTAGCAAAATACATAATAAGAAAGAAACAGAATTAAATAATGAACATTAGATAATAACAATTTCCATACCACGTACCATTTAAAAGCATCGCAGCAAAGTTCTCTTCATCTTTAAGGACACAGTTGGTGAAAATGGAAAAAGAATCATTTTCATAAATAAAAATCTTATGTATATATGTATTCTCCTTAAATTAGACCTAAGAGGCTTTGGATAGCAATTGAATAACGAGAAAATCAAAAGATAAATTAAAATAACAAGAAAACACAAAAACGATACATTGTTAATATTTATATCCTTTCAATCGTGGCATAATAAGTTTTTTTTAATAGACAGGCCGCTTGTATTTTGCCAATAGAGAATTTAGCACGCTAGCATCCAAGGTGAGATATTTTTTGTGCGTCACATCTTAATTTATAAGGGCTGAACATTTACAAATATGGCCGGGATACATTATGGCGTAGAGACTATATATATATAGAATATCGGTTTTCTATACTTCTATTCTCAATCTAAAGCCCTTATCTGTCAGAAATAGCAGAGACACAAGAGGATATCGAGAGTCTTTGTCGGGTCGAAGTAAAAATGATGGATTTATCATAACAAAACCATATTGACAATATTGTGCTTATAATAAATAAATAATAAATAGTGCCAAAAACCGCTGTAACGATTTTGATAAGAAAAATCAGTGCACAATTATAGGTATATACTACATTTTGGTCTAATAAAAAATTTTGCACGAAATTTACTAACGGTACCTGCCATATTTTTTACTTGCGATTATAGGTACTATAAGGCAAGTTATGCATTCAAACATGACATTGCGATCTTAGAAAACACCGAAAAAATGGGTCCCGTATTTCCGTCTGTCTGTCTGTCCTCCGAAATGGTTCGATTGATTTGCTTCAAACTTGGTACATATTGTTTTTCTGTTATACATAAAAAACAGTAGCTTCCATACAATTTGTTGGACCAAAAACAAAAATCTTATTTTTCTCAAGAATGGATCCTACGATTTTTTTATTTTTTTTTTTTTTTTTGAAAAAAAAAATGGTTATTTTTTTGTAAATCTAGTAGCACAAGTTTTTTGTCTTTCGATTTCCTGGGAATGGGGATTATTTGATATTTTAGAAATTGTTTGCGCAGAAGCTCCTAGAAAGTGTTTTTCAAAAAAAAATTGTTTTCGTGAAAACTTAAAATTTCGAAAACGATTTAATGAATTTTTCCGAGACTTCATATTAAAAAGTTTTTTGACATTATCATGAACAGTTCAAAAACATATATTTTTCTAAAATAATAAATAGCGGTACTCCCCATACAAATCTTTAAAAAACGGTTTACAAAAAAAAATATTTCTCAAAAACAGTTCCAAGAATTTTCATAAAAAGATGTGTATCTATGTTCTTAGAATATTACAGTCCAGTTTTAAGTATAAATAATACTTTATTTTGCATACTTATTAACGGTGCCTACTTATTAACGGCAGCCTCAATGGTTAGCTACATTAAAGTTGTAAGCTTCCAGAGAAGGTTGGTACTCGTACGATCCAGTAGTGCATTTTTTTTTTTTTTTTTTTTTTGATTGTTTTAAATAACAGCTGCACGGTTTTCGATCAATTTTTTTAAATAAGCTCGTTCAAATTGAAATAAAACTACATACCTACAAACATTTCCAAACAATTATTTTTTTGAATTTTCGATTTTTTATTTTTTTTTTTTGAAAATTCAATAAATTTGAGAACGGCTTAACCCATTTGTTCGAAACTTTTTTTTTTGCACATATTCTACAATATTTTAATCATGTTCCTAAAACAAAATAATAACGCCCTAATAGAGGCTCCAAAAATACTCAAATATGTGTATGTTCTCCAATTAGTGTCCTTTTAATTTTAAAAAAATCTATTTATTTTACGTTTTTATTAACGGACGTTCCATTCGTTTTTTTAAGCCTCTTGATTTTTTTCAATTTTTTTGTACTATATGTAAGTATACGTACATGAATATATTTGTCAAAAAATAAAATAAAATAAAATATTGGGGTGGCCGTGGCGCGATAGATGTGTGCTCGCCTGTCAACCTCGTAGTCGCAGGTTCGATTCCTGCCGTTGTCTATATCGACTTATTTTTCATTAAACACTTATTCTAAAAATTCTCATAAAATGAGTTGCTGGTTTGCTCATCCATGCTGTTTAGGCATAACACTAACAGCATGTGATTGAGTAAACATACACCCATACAACACGGTAAATTCTCTGCTTTAGTACAGCCGCCATCCCTGGAGATAAATTTGAGACAACAACCAGCTCTAGTCTCAGAACATCGCGCCACACATCTTTCCTATCCTTCTATCTCTACTCTCTCACGCCCGCGCTGTGTTAGAAAACATTATAATCCCTTGAGCGCTTGAAAATTATAAAAAAAAAAAACTGTATATTTGTAATTTTGTACATGTTACTATCAAAGTTAGCGTTTGTTTTAATAAATTCATTGGTACCTTACCGCCGTTTCTTAATGATATCGTTCCGAATGTTGAGCTTACTTAATCAACTTCTCAACAGCATTAATTTTAACAATTTTATTAACTTTCACTCTCTTACATTTACATCACAATCTTTGGCAGGTGCTATTTCCGAAGATACTAAAGAAAAGATAAAAAAAATTAGGGGTGTAATTGGTGAATTTTACTAAATCAAAATTTTTAGATTTTTTCTTGTTTATTAAAAAAAAAACTCTGAAAAAATCATTAAAATCATAAGAGTAGTTTCCAAGAAACCAAGAAATGATAAAAGTGGGCGTAGACGGATTTTTTTAAAACGAATTTCTTTTTTTTCGTTCAAGCAAATATGATCTGAAATTTTCAATTAAACCATTTAAGGCATTTTCGAAAATCTAAAAAATTCGTAAAGTGGTTGTGACCGTGGGCGGATATAAATTAAAATATTTTTTGGCTTTTTATTCTTCATTACAAAAAGTGTATTTCTTGTTATTTCCGTGATATAATGCCGAAATTGCACGAATGGCAAAATGGTAATACTTTTTGCCATTTTACACTAATTGTTTGTCAACAAAAAGGAGTATAACAATTAATGGCTAAAATTTGGCAGAAATAATGGCATTTTATATGCCGTGTATTTGTGTAGCATCCCAATCTTGGTGAAGCACACATTTGATTCAAACACAAGCTTTCAAGAAGCCTTTTGAATAAAATTAATTCACCGCACGTAAACATTTTATAAATATATAACCACCATTTGTTTTACATTTACTTAAGCTTTGCATCAAAACGACTTGTGAAGTGGATAATTAGGCAAAATTTTATTATAGCTATTTCTATTCAAAAGCAAAAGTTAAAGCCATCAAAATTTAAAGCGAATACTTACTTTGAAAAATAAATATAAAGATAATCTTTAGTGCTCGTAATAGCTTGATGAACCATTCAAGTGCAGTACACTTCACTACCACCAACAAGTACATACCCGTATTAGAACTTCCACATTCTTACTTCATTCTTGGCAACAAGAAAAAAAAAGTTATTTCTTATAGTCTAAGAGCCCAAAGCAAATTTTGTGCGTGAAGATATAACCAAAAGTGGTTTATATGAGTATGAAGCCCTCAAATAACTAACGACAAATATGGAAGTCTGGCAGCATTTTCTTGCAGCTAAGATTAATAATAGTATGCCAAAGGTACATATTTTTCCAAAATGTGGATCATAAGTATAACCACTTGAAACTGGCATTAAATTAAAGGGCAGAATGCACTGAATACAAATAGATAGGTGCCAGACGTTTTAGGTGCAGCTTCCCCCTTGCCAGACGTACTAATAGTACGCAAGAAATCGTTTTTTTAAACAATTGGTATAATCAAAAGTCGTTATTACACCAAATGATATTCTGATTTCTCTACTTTGATTATGCGAAACAGCAATCTGTTTTGTACCGCTATACTTTGACAAAAAAAAAATGCATGACACAATAAACAACCTTGCTGATAAGAGAACTTAGTTGCAGTAGTAGTTTTGTTGACCGCAAAGTGAATATGTCTGACGAAGTAAATAAGAAATGTGTTCTCCATTCAAGTGATAGCCCAAAACAATGCGGAAAAATAATTTTGTTTACTGAAAAAACATTGCAGAAATGCTCTGAAGTTTTGAAAATTACGACAAATCGCAAGTTTAAGTTTTCTGATATAAAGCCTCCAGTTGAGGTTGATACTTTAATTGGGTACCATAGTGCGTGCTACCGGCTCTTTACTGCAATTTCCAAAAAATTGATAACATCTCCGATAGATACAAATCATGTGGAATGTAAGTTATATTCTTGTTTTTTGTAGTTTATATAATCCCATATTACTCATAAACGCGTATATGTATGTTATATAGTGCCTGAAACTACCAAAAATAATAGATGCAGTCCAAGTGTTGCAATTAAAAATACACGGACTATATCCAATATCACGGTGGATCCGAATAACAAATGTTTTTGTTGTAATTGCATTTCGAAATACTCATATGAAAAAAAAAGAAAAGGTTATATGTGTCTGAAGATCTACTTAAGAACACATCATTGTGTGCAAAGCAATACTTCTTGGGAATGATGCAGTGTACCAAGTATTGATAAATAGTGTCGGAGACGATGAACTGAAGTATCATAAAATATGTCTTGCTAGATTTCTTCAGGAAGCTAATAATTTAGAAAAAAGAGTTGTGAACAGCAATTCGGGATGCAGACATTCACACAAATGCGCTCTTTCTACTGTCTGCACCTTTGTTGAAGAACGCATTTTGAAATTAAAAGAAATGCATCCATTTGATGATATTGCTAATTTGTGCCAACAAAAATTGTGTGAAATTAATCCTTCAATCACCTATTCCAAACTATACTTAAAAAGGAAGCTGCTAACCATATACGAGGAAAGAATCGTCGTGATAAAAATTCAAAAACAATTAGTTATTTTGAATGCTGATATGAACGAATACGAAGAAAGTTTGCTAACCGATAAGCTTGCAACACTAAATTTAAAATCCATGGTCAGGTAGCTTATATTATATATTATTAAAATACACGTGGAAAAAGTACTTATTAATTCATTTGACAGGAATATTGCTTACTATTACCTACTCGTACCTATTATAAAATAAAAATCAATTTATTATATCTATAAAATAATTTAATTTTTAGTACTCTATTAGTACGTCTGGCAAGGGGAAAGCTGCATCTAAAACGTCTGGCACCTATTTATTTGTGATAAGGACAATTTTACAAATTTTTTGATGTATTACACATATGGTTATACCAATTATTTAAATAAATGATTTTTTGCGTACTATTAGTACGTCTGGCAAGGGAAAAGCTGCACCTAAAACGTCTGGCACCTATCTATTTGTATTCAGTGCATTCTGCCCTTTAATTTAATGCCAGTTTCAAGTGGTTATACTTATGATCCACATTTTGGAAAAATATGTACCTTTGGCATACTATTATTAATCTTAGCTGCAAGAAAATGCTGCCAGACTTCCATATTTGTCGTTAGTTATTTGAGGGCTTCATACTCATATAAACCACTTTTGGTTATATCTTCACGCACAAAATTTGCTGTGGGCTCCTGGTCTATTACTTCATGAAGCTATAAAGTATATTTGGTATCGTTATTTCGAAACGAAACGACATCCGTGCTAAACTTCACATGCAGCTCACCATGTACACCTGTTTTAGTTTAGAACATCGAAAGGATAGATAAGTAATTGTTGCATGGATATTATACATAAAGATCAAGTCACGGATGTTTGTAAGAATTTATTCCTCAGTTTGCAAATTATACTAGTAATTTTTACATGCTCTGAACTAATATTTGTAGGTTGCAATCAAACTTGAAAATATAAATTTGGCATAGGGTCCTTTTATTGATTTTCAAAATTCAACACATTAACCCTGTTTTATTGGAAAATTTATCCGCCGTAAGTTTATCCGTCGTAGAATTTTACACACAATTCGCTACGGTCGATAAAAAGCTAAAGTAGAAGCTACGGTGGATGGCTGGTTGACGTTCAGTCGAGTCTCGATTCTGATTTTGTTAGTTTTGTTGGTACGATTTATAATTGAATTGAATCTCGATGGATGTGTTCATGGAGTCTTATAATTATTAATTTCATTCGTAAGACAAATCGATCTTTTTGATTCTTTTTTTTTATAGTTGGCCAGTTTATATTTCTAAAATCTTTGATAGCTCCATTTTTTTTAAAAAATTATAAGCTGTTCTTCTGAAAAGTTTTTGACTTTTACTATTAAAAACTATATTCTTTGCTCAATTATTTTCTGGATTGTGTCTAAAATTTCACCAATATCTGCAATTTTGCATACCCCTAATGTCAATTAATCAATTTTAACAAATTTCGATTTCCATTTTGAAAAAAAAAAAATCAATATCTATTGAATGAATTCCGGTTTACTTTTATTTTTGACTAACTAAGACCAATATTCGTTTTGTGTTTAATTTTTATTGATAGTTATAAATTCCCGGAGTTTGGTGAAAAAAATCATCTACTTATTTAGATGTACAAAAAAGCAATTTGAGAAGACAAACCGTATTGGGTGGAACTGCACTATAGAGGAACTGCTCGTGCTCGACATTGCGCCGCAAAATATTTATTCGTATGAAATTCTATGAGCTATAAGGCTAGGCGCGCACATATGCAATTTTCAGTTTTGCAACAGTTCTGTTGCTAAAGTGAATACCATGGACTTATATGACAGTGCGCGCATGCAGTCCGCGATTCGAGCAACTTAAAAGTTCTTCAGTTTGTATTACACCGAACTATAATGTAACTGCGCGCACATTAAAGCAAAATATTGTATGTGTGTTGGTTTATCTCGTTGATTTATTTTAAGTTGATTATGTGCGAGATCATCGTTCAACTATTGATTAAACTATTTCGTTTCGGAAAAATTGCATGTGCGCGCCTAGCCTAAACGCACTAAGCGGCAACTGAACTTCACAAAATGTGCTTTTTCTTCACTGTTTATTTAACGTTGGCCATGTACGGTATTCGAAAAACTAAATGGACATGGACTGGGCGTACATTTTTTGTGATCCCATTGTTTTTTTTTCTGTACATGTGCATGGAAATGGCAAACCAAAAACTATTTGTTCCTTAGAGTATGTTACGTGCAGTCTGATGAGTGAATATTGAATTGAAAACAAAACATACCCAAAAAATAAATTTGTAAATGGACTCGAAAAATAAAACTATAACTATCGATCTACTCCGAAAATAAATAAAAGCATGAAATATAATGGGGAAATGTAAGGGGAGTGAACAATTTAAACTACGTTGTAGTGTGCGTTCAAAACCAAGAAACATTAAAAGGAAACAAGCAAATCTCCGGCAATTTTGTTTCCTCGTGTGAAAGGCATAGATGATTTTTAAAGCAATACAAAAATTGCCCTGTGTAAAAAGGTACTTGACCATAGCTTATGAACAAACCCATTCACTTATCATTTCCTTTCCATTGGTGCAAAATGAATGTTCGAATTTAAAATTGCAAATGCAGAAAAAATGAAAACAAGAAATATTTTTCTAACATAAATTAAATATTGGTACGTTTTCTACTTTCTATTTTATATGAATAAAAGCTAATTATTGTTCATAATTTGGATATTTACTTAATTTTACTTTGCAAAAGACTCTTTCATTACTTGTGACTGCTGTGCAGGGGTACCATTTTTACAAAAATAAAAAAGGTACGGTCCATGCTACGGTCGATGCGTTTTTTGGGAATTACTTACGGTACAATGGATAAATTCCCACTAAAACACACCTATTGTTAAATTTAACCTTTGAAATTAACTTTGGTAGTCAAGTTATTGATCAATCCAGGTTTCGATTATTTGGTTTAATTTATTGTTGGTTCTTAAAGTTCGTTTTCTTACCTTGAATTTGACCTGGAACCAGATTATTCCCGTTTTTCGCCCTGCTGGGTGCTTCTGCTTTTCGTTCTGGGTGAGATAGTGGGCCAACAAAATTTTCTCTCGAATTCGACTTGCGTGCTGCATGAGTCATCATGACGCCATGGGCTGAGTCTATACCTCTAGCTCATTTGAACCTAGATTTACCATTATATATATACCGTATCTACCATGAGTAGATATTACACATTCCAAACATTTTTGTTACACGTCAGAGACAACTGAATTATTTGTGATCTATCTATGCTATCTCTTTTCTTAATATTTCTTAAATATAACGAAATTATAAATAAAATGCACGACAGGATAGCATGTACTTGCTCTTATGTTCGATATGGGTGCCCGTTGTTTCGTTTGTTTTTTTTCACTTCGCATTTCGTTGTTTCCTAACTTAAAACTAACTAAGTAAAATACCTAATGATTTTTTTCAAAACAAATGTAAACAAAGTAATTGAAAAACATTTTGATTAAAATACTGGATAAAGCAAATGCGAAAAGACTAAAACGAAATAATACAAAAACGAGATGAAAAAAACGAATCAAACCATACCCGTTCGATCTATGTATGCACAAGATTCTAGAAACAGCTAAATTTAATTTTAGAGTCGTTTCTTACTTAATTTTTTATAAGCAAACATTTTTAAGTCTTTTCTAAAACAAAATAATTGTATAACAATTTTAAGTATTTAGGCCCGTTTGCTGATACAAAACTTAAGCATTTAAGTTATACTTAAGAACTTATGTGACAGTTTACGCGGAAGAAAAAGTAGCCCTTAAGCTATTTAAGTAGAACATAAATATTTATGATTCGTATCAGCAAACGGGCATTAATAACATAGCTAATTTCAAAAAAAAAAATTGTTAACCCGAGAAAGTCGAAAATAAAAGAAATGTTGCATATCAAGGTGCATTTCATAACAAAATATGTTATGAAAGAAATTGGAACATTGGAAATTGGCTTACTATAGTAGAGCAGAGATTTTTTTTTTTTTTTTTTTTTTGAAAATAGTTAGAGTCGTTTTCGATATAATAAAATTAGTATACAAAATTGTATGGAAAGTACCATTATTTTTGGGGCTAAAAAAAACGATTCAAAAATCAATTTAAGGCTGGATGATTGCCAAGTTTGAAGAAAACCGCCTCAGCCGTTTAGGCTGTAAATCGTTCTACACTCAGTCAGACAGACAGACACACGGACTTGTGGGAATCACTTTTTTGACATTCTCTATCATCAAAGAGTCGAGATTGTTTTTTTTTTGCCAAATGCCAAAAAAAGTAAAAATGCGTGTTAAATGAACGGCGCCCATTCGACTCTTATAACGAATATTTATTTGTGGAGTAGGCAGCCGATATTGTAAACCAAATAAATATATAAATTAGAACAATATAATATGTATTTGTCGTAATCAATTTTTATTTTATTTTGAAAAAAAAATGGAGCTTGTAAGCTTTATATGCTTAAACCATATTTAATCTTCACATATCATTGATCCTCTACCGCAACTGTAATGATGTCCATGTCCGTGAGCTTGGCAGCATGAGTTTTTCTCTGGGTCACTTCTGCCGCACACCTCATCACACGGGGGTACACGTGACAGCTGGCCGGCTTCAGTTATTCCAATTGCCATTGCACAAACAAGGAAGAAAAGGAATACGAATGTCTTGTTAATTGCCACCATTTTTGTTTTCTTTGAATGAAAGAGTTGAAGACGGATGTTCAAGAAAAGCTGGCTTGAAGAGGAAAGTATATTGAGTACTGTGAAGTTTAAAATGATTTTATTCGCATTTTATACTTTTTCGTTTGCTAATTTCAAAACAAAACAAAAATCCAAAATAAAAACAAAAACACGTTTCAAATGTGGGATTGTTTTTCCAAGAAATCAATTATAGTTTCATCTTTCCATCAATAATCTTAAGAATAAGAATACAGCATAATCGAGCCTCTTAAGCTTGTACACACATAAAACAAGATTTTTGGCAATAACAACAACTTAAATCAATCAAAGTTCAAAACATCTCCAATGATAACAGCGAATAAGCGAATAATAAGGAGAAACCCATCCAGCTTGCTCCAAAGATATTTATTATCTCTTCAGAAGCCAGAACCAAAATTAATTATTTGGTTTTTCCATTGTCAATTTAATTAAGCTTACAGCATGGTCTCTAGTACCTGCCTTTAAGGCTACTTCTTTTTCGAATACAAGTATTCTGAATATTGTGACTAGAAAACACATAGTTCAAAAGACAATAAGTGGTATTGAAATGGAAGAGTTTATTTAACTTTTTTTAGCTTCCATATTAGGAATGATTTAATTTATGTATATTCATAAAATTATTCAATTCGATCTTATCACAGCAGAAAATTTATATTTTGACATTTTTTATTTAATTTAAGCTTTTCCAATGATAAACTGTCAGAGTCAATGCCAAATCAAAAACCGAAGTGAAAACTAAGGCTGCATGTACAGTGGTGCTACAAAACGATGCGATACCAGAAGCGATGCGACAAGCTATTACAGATACGATAATTAGATGGAACATAATGCGAACAGAGTCTAATCAAAGAATATGAACCGTCTCACACAAACTCGATTGAAAAAGTAGTCAGAGGAGTTTGTGAGGGTAAATGCTTGCGATAGGTATCCGAGAAACTCGCAACACTAGCATCAAAACAAATATTGGTTCACTATGCGAACGTTTAACAGAATAAATGTAAATATTTATCTAGTATCGCATCGCTTTATCGCACCACTGTACGCGCGGTTTTTCTGTTTTGTTCAAAAGCACAAGCCGAACGTAATAGTATTTTGGTGCGGTACATGATAACTTCATTATACGAAAATTGCTAACCCGTTTAACTCTTATTATATGCCTTAATTTACATGATAACTTTACGCGCAAAATGGGTTTGATAGGCAATCGCACGATTATATATTTTATGTTATATTTTTTAATTTAAATTGCTTGTTTTATTTATTATTATGTTAATATAAATTTAAATAATTTTTCCTTCATTTTTAAACACAACGATTGGTGCCTTAAATTTTAAATCCAAAGCTAGTAAATGGGACCATGTTGTATACTTTATTAAGTTGACAATGGGAAAACCAAAAAAATTAATTTCGGTTCTGGCTTTTGATCCAGCAACCAGCAAGCTGGATGGATTTCTCCTTATTATTCGCTTATCCGCTGTTATCATTGGAGATGTTTTGAACTTGGATTGAATCAAGTTGTTGTTATTGCCAAAAATCTTGTTTTATGTGTGTACAAGCTTAAGAGGCTCGATTATGCTGTATTCTTATTCTTAAGATTATTGATGGAAAGATGAAACTATAATTGATTTCTTGGAAAAACAATCCCACATTTGAAACGTGTTTTTCTTTTTATTTTTGATTTTGTGTTTGTTTTGAAATCAGCAAACGAAAAAGTATAAAATGCGAATAAAATCATTTTAAACTTCACAGTACTCAATATACCTTCCTCTTCAAGCGAGCTTTTCTTGAACATCTGTCTTCAACTCTTTCATTCAAAGAAAACAAAAATGGTGGCAATTAACAAGACATTCGTATTCCTTTTCTTCCTTGTTTGTGCAATGGCAATTGGAATAACTGAAGCCGGCCAGCTGTCACGTGTACCCCCGTGTGATGAGGTGTGCGGCAGAAGTGACCCAGAGAAAAACTCATGCTGCCAAGCTCACGGACATGGACATCATTACAGTTGCGGTAGAGGATCAATGATATGTGAAGATTAAATATGGTTTAAGCTTATAAATTCATAATGTTTTAGAATTAAATAAAAAGTTTAAATTTATTCTGTGAAAAATATATTGTTTTAGCTTCTCAATTTGTTATCACACAAATAACTGTTTTATAAGAGGTTGGTACATTTGCAACTGTTCTTAACGGCATTCTACGGGCACAAAGTGCAAGATGGTGAAAAGTAGAAGCTTTGTAGAAGAATGAAATCTTTTATGAATGAATTCAAATAAAATAAAATGCACGATTGGATCGCACGAACTTGTTCTTGTAGCTAACAACTTTGATGTAGCTAACCATTGAGGTTTAGTTAGTTAGATGTAGTTATCCTATGCAGGTTTAGAGCCTATGTAGGTAAAATTACCTTGATTATTATTATAATGAATTGTCGAATGAATGGTTCAAGGAATAGTTACATATGTACCTACCTACAAATGTATATTATACATTTGTAGGTTTACTTATGTACATATAAATCTATGAGGGCCTACATTGTATTTAGTATTAAGTGACGTACGCAAAAATTCAAAAAAGGGAATAAAAAAAAGGTACAATTAAATGGATAATATAATTATATTGCCTAGTCGTTATAGTTTGGGGGAAAACAAAGATGCAATTTGAATTCATGGATAAATAAGAAAATATCAAAAAAAAAATTCAAAAATCGTTAGAGCGGTTTTTTAATAAATTATTTTTTTATGTATAAAATTTTGAAAACATTTTTAGAAAAAAACATTGAAACGCCATTTTGAAGATATTATTAATATACATACAAATTTCAAAAAAAACTCAGTGACTGGTTTAAGAAAAATCGATTTTTCAAAAAAAAAAAAAATTGTATTTATTTTTTAAAAATGGAAAAACTTTTTTTTTTGAAAATTTGAGTATGCAGTCTTATTAAAACTTTTAGGGATCATGTGCATAAACAAAATAATTTAAATCGGTTCATCCTATTGTGAGAAAGGCGAAAATATGAAAAGTGGTTCTATGGGAAGTAACGTTAATAAAATAGTTTTATACTTAAAGTACTAATTTAGGATAACCATTATTTTAACATTAAAAAATTTTGCGATCTTTTCTCTTCAATAATTTAGCAATAACCAATTGGCTGCAATCCTTTGCGAATTCATGCATTTTTTTCTTTAGTTATATTAGGAAGATGTGTGTGTGTAAAATCACTCAAGCTTCGGATGTATTTAACTTGTGACAAAAATGTTACCAATTAACAATAATTAAAGTCTAAGTCAAAACAAAATAATGTAAGCTTATAATTAAAGTACCAAAAACCGCATGGCACGTTGTTATACTTTTGCTGGGAGTTCAAGTGACTCATATCCTAAGAAGATCAATTTACATATAGCATGAATTAAAGAAATATGTATGACCCAACAATTTTGAATTGAATTGAAATATGTATGTATATCAAAAAGCATGAAATTGCCAAGTATATAATTTACGCTCAAAAACAATCGGTTAATGGTTTTGTACATATATCCGTATATATTGCCAAGCTATCAGTAAAAATGTCACAAAAGGTCTGATATATTTGTGCTTTTCAACGTTGAACAGATGAACGTAGTAAATTGAATAGAAATAAAATGCACGACTGTATTTCACATACTTGCTCTTAATAGAAACGGCTAAATATATTTTAGGGTCGTTTCTTACTTAATTTTTTATATATACTAAATTTCATTAACTATAAAAAAAATGTATGCCAGTTTTATATATTCAATACTATAAGCTTAAAAACAAAATTAAAGAAAAACTCAATCACCCGTTTTCAAAATATTGAATTTTCAAAAATCCAAACCAATTATTTTTCAAAAATTTTGGTATGCAGTATTCTTTATAATTCTAAGGACTTTCTATACAAAAATGTTGATCGAAATCCCTCAAGCCGTTTATGAGAAAGAGAAAAATCAGAAAAATTGTTTTATGGGAGGTACCGTTAATAACAAAATATGGTAAACAAATTTTTGAACACAATATAGACTATACCCAAAGAAGTGCACATAATCTTTTTTATTAAAACCGTTGTAGCAGTTTTCGAGATAATTAATATAGTCGATCAAATCGTAGGAAAAAAAACGATTCAAAAATCTATTTGAGACAATAATGATTAAGTACCAAGTTTGAAAAAAATCGCTTCCAACGTTAAGACTGTAGATCGTTCTGACACACATACAGACATACAGACGGAATTGTGGGACCCACCTTTTTGTGTTCTCCATCATAGTAATGTCAGATTTAATCAAAATCTCGAGATCGATTTTTTTTAGATAGAGTAGAAAACAATTCACATTTTTTCCTTTAGAAAAATGGGCAAAACATTTTATAAAAAAATATGCTGGCAACAATATAACAAACTCAAAATCAATAGGAACATTAGCTCAATCAATCTTTCACTATCCGGTGCGAAATATTTAGGAGTCATCCTGGACCCTAAACTAAACTGGAAACTCAACACTGAAGAACGGACTAAGAAGGCTAGCATTGCTTTCTACGCTTGTAGTAAAATATTCGGTAAAAAAAAATGGGGTCTTCAATCGAAAATAATCTTATGGACATACACAGCAGTAGTACGACCAATCCTGGCTAATTGTTCGATTGTATGGTGGCCCGCTTTAAGCAAACAATACAACATCAATAGACTTAAGAAAATTCAGAGAACTTCTACGGTTTTTTCTTTCTTTTTTTTAATTATGCGCGCACTCAAGGGGTAATGAATACCCTTTTATACACAGTGCGAGCGATTAGGAAAATGGGATAGGATTAGACAGGAGAAACCGATGTACATTGGTTTTAAAAGCCTGATTATCGCAATGGGAGGGAAAAATTCGGTCGGGTAAAGCATTCCACATTCGTGTTGTGCGGCTTAAAATCTCTATACCTGACAGTACATCCGAAGTTGGGATCAATGGTAAACTGATGAGCATTCCTAGAAGCGCGAGTGTTAAGGTTAAATTGTTTAATGGGAGGAATGCAACTGGCTGTTTCACTTGAACACTGTCTATAATAATACCGATAGAATAATGAAAGGCATGAAACATTGCGACGGTGCTCGAGAGGCTCAATTGTTTTATTTACTGTTTCATCACCTATCATTTTTTAAGCTATTTTTTGGATTCTGTCCGGGAGACTGAAGTGCGATATGGGAGCACCTGCCCACATATGACATTTGTACTCAAGCTTTGGAAGAATGAAGGCTTTATAGATTACAGCCAGATCAGAACGGGAGAAATATTTCTTGCATCTTTTCAGAAAACCCAAACATCTTGCAGCGTTTTTGACGACGCGACGTCGAATATGTGTTCGTTCCACAAAAGGTGATCGGCGATGCACATACCGAGAACTGAAAGTTTTTCGGTTTCCTCGATGCAAGCGCCGCTAATTGACAATGGTATTGGCGGATGGTCAAGCTTTAACGACAAATGACATTGGGTTTTTGAAGCATTAAATTCTACGCGGTTTTTTATTCCCCATTGAACAATGCTGTCTCTGCCGTTCAAGTTCCACATCTGAAGGACATGGATGAGAATCTAAGAGCGAGTATGAAAAGCTGAGGGTACTGTCGTCAGCCAGCAAAACAGTATATTAGATTAGAAGTTTCAGACAAGAGATCATTGATGAAAATGAGAAAGAGAGTCGGCGATAGAATGGAGCCCTGGGGCACACCAGCATTTATTTTATGAATATCAGACTTGAAACCATCTAAAACAACTTGTATTGAGGGGTCCGAATGGTAATTTCTAATGCAACGAAGAAGAGATTCTTTGAATCCAAATGCATGCATTTTCGATAAGAGACCCTGATGCCAAACTCTATTAAATGCTTTTGAAATGAAATATCAAAAGCAATAATCTTACTTTTTCCTCAGTGGCAGCTCAAATCGAACCACGAGTTTTCCACATCGGAAGGACATGGATGAGAATCTAAGAGCGAGTATGAAAAGCTGAGGGTACTGTCGTCAGCAAACCAGTATACTAGATTAGAAGTTTCAGACAAGAGATCATTGATGAAAATGAGAAAGAGAGTCGGAGACAGAATTGAGCCCTGGGGCACACCAGCATTTATTTTATGAATATCAGACTTGAAACCATCTAAAATAACTTGTATTGAGGGGTCCGAATGGTAATTTCTAATGCAACGAAGAAGAGATTCTTTGATACCAAATGCATGCATTTTCGATAAGAGACCCTAATGCCAAACTCTATTAAATGCTTTTGAAATGAAATATCAAAAGCAATAATCCTCCTTTTTCCACAGTGGCAGCTCAAATCGAACCACGAGTTTTCTTTTGGTTTGATACTTTTGGGTTTGTTCGGTATAAAAGCTTTATCCCCTTAAGAATTAGATTTGTAGTCATACCATCGCTGGAGTCAACGTCAATTTCGAGGAAGCATTTAAAGCAGTTAAAGATCCCGAAGAAATTATTAAGACTGTCCTTGTTGGCTTTTTCGTTTTGCCCTACGGTCATCTTAGGAATGCTTTCTTTAACTGAGAACTTTGTGTACGAGAATTTGGATAATATGACACAATGGCCCGATGTGTCTAGAGGCGATAACACACTAATAGTATATTTAACTGGTAGAGAGGTATAAAAAACAAGTCTAGGGTGTTGGCGGAGTGACCTGCAATGTCAGGTATTCTTTTTGGGTCAGTAACCAGTTGAGCCAGATTATTCACCTCAGCAAAGAGCTCAACATACCTTTCTTCGGGTGTTATCTGGCTAGAATAGCATAGCCACTTTGGGAAACAAGTCTTTGGATAGAGTCGGATCGCGCACCGAATTCGTTAAAAATCGAATTACTGTCCAAACTTGGGCTACGATAAATAAAGCATATGTGATTGATGTGCTTATGGACAGTAAATTTGAATCACATGAAGTTAAAATTTGTATTTAAACAAGGGCCATATTGTGGTTGAAGCTGATAAGCAACATCTTTTCGCACATATACGGCGATACCCTGATGTGAAAAAAAGAGTGGCACTAGACTAAACTATATCCTTGTAGGCTAAATTCTGACGGATCAAAATCTGCACTTGAATTTCGCTTAGTGCAAAAACAGCTGGCCTGCTGTTCGCAGTATGAGCATACGCAGCATAGAAATTCTTCCTAAGCCCACGTATGGTGCAATACTCTACCTTGAATTCACTACCCATTTCGAAAAAATAATAAAACCAACTCAGACAGTGAACTTAGCTAATATTAGGTTTGCGTACCAAATAGGTCTTCACAATACAATTACTGGGTATCTTATTTATATTTTAATTTTATATTTTCATTGGGCTATTTTTCTATTTGTTTTTGTAATAGGTTTTGTTTTTGTATTTTTTTATTTTGATATTTTTTTTAGGGGATAACGAGCGGGTCACTAGACTTTCCGACGCACGTCTGCTCGCGATGATGGTAAGATCGGAGCTTGATCTTTTGCCACAGGGGCCTTATAAGATCTTGCCCAGCGGATGCCTTAAGTGTTATTCTACATCTTCTACCTATTGACCACCACATTAAATACAACTGGTATGTTGCAGTGCGTTAAGACTCAAAGAGTCAAAATGCTGGTTTGCAAACCTTAAGGCCATACCAACACAGCAAATCTGATTCCACCAGATATTCTGTCGACGAACACCGACCACTGCACCCCTATTCTGAGCCTCAGCAAAGGCTTTAAAGTTATATTTCCATCCAGGAAGAATTGGAAAAATGACGAAGTGTCCAAAGATTTCGATGTAAAGATTTTTACCGACGGATCTAAAATGGAGTGCGATGTATAGGAGCAGGAGTCTTCTCAGAGTCACTGAAAGTCTCTAGATCTTTCCGACTTCCCGACTTTGCTAGAGTCTTTCAAGCTGAAGTACTAGCTATACTAGAAGCATGCAAAATATTTAAATGGAGCCCAACTCAAAATCTAAATTCGGCAATATTGACAGATAGCCAAGCGGCTATCAAAGCCGTAAATTCAACAAAAATATCATCAAAACTGGTCCAATTATGTCGAAATGAGCTTGAAAATTTGAACATTAACCCAGACTAAAGTCTGGGTTCCAGGATACAGTGGTATCGAGGTCAATGAACGGGCAGACGAGTGGCCCGGCAGACATCAGCCCTTCATATAGCTCGCTTGCAGAGAACGTATCTATCTATACCACTCGCTGCTATAAAGGGCAAAATTCTTTTAGTTTTCCTCACGGAATCCAACAAAAGATGGAATAATATATCCGATTGCGCGATATATAGAATGATATGGGCTACCTAAAATAAATCCCGCACAAACGATATCATTTGTAGACCAAGGAGGCGGGATAATCGCTATACCTGTACGGGGCACTGGCCTTGGGAGAGCATGCAGCAAAACTGGGTATTCCCCATAACACATACTGCCGTAGCTGTAAAACCCAGTTGGAAAAGGAAACACTGCTTCACTTCCTTTGCAAGTATCACGCTTTGGCCAGGCTAAGAATTCAATCCCTTCGAAGGGCTTTCTTTGCTGATCTAAAGGAACTGTCTGATATAAAACTTAAAAACTTATACTATGTTCCCACCAAAGCGAAATCTGAGATTTTAACAGGAAGCTTTCGAGATTTCAAATTGGTGCTCACACTTCAAAAAGCACGAACAAAAACCACTTTTGCTTATCGAATCCATCAACCCAAGAAATTTTGTCAAATAAAAATGCATACTGTCTCTTTCCTATATGCTTATCGTTAGAGTGAAAGATCGTAATTTGCACATAAAAAGCTTTTTACCTAAATATGGTGAAGTTTAAAATGGACTCGTTCACTATGAATGGGCCGCATGGTTAATGGGATTTCATTGTGATTTCAGCGAAATCTCGGATTTCGAAATCCCAAAACTATATGGTGAAATGCGAAGATTCGCTTCGGTGGGAACATAGTATTGCTCTCTTTCCTCAGAGGGTCGAAATGGCTCTAGCGTCGGTGCGCTTGAGATGTTCCCTCTCTTTTTCCGCTAAAAAATCTTTTATTCAGGTCCGTACGAGTTTTTGGTATCAAAACGGCGCTTCCCAGCGCTACATCGGTCTAGATGCGACTTCGCTCTGCCCACCACTTTACCTACCTACCTACCTTAGCTCAATCAAAAACTAGTGAAAAAAAATAACTTTTGGGAGCACTAAAAATAAAAAATACATAATGTATCCATATATTGTGTCTAATCGGCATTATACAAGGATGCGTATAGATATAATTGAGATTTATGATTGTATTGTTTCACACACATCGCATTAAATTAGCAAAACACATTATAAGAAGGAAACAGAATTAAATAACCTTTTACAAAGCTTCCTCATGCATGAACATGAGATAATAACAATTTATTATACCACGTAACATTTAAAAGTACAAGCACATCCTCCTTCGAATGATTCCTGCTGAATTCTAGTCTCTACCTCTCTTAAGGATGCGGTTGGTAAAAATGGAAAAAGAATTATTTTTATAATAAAATATTATGTAGGTACTCATTATATTAAGCCTTAGAGGCTTTGGAAAGCAATTGAATAATGCTCGAAAATAAGAAGATAAATTAAAATAAAAGCAAAATGAAAATGAAAAAATAAAAACAAGAACGAAAACGATAGATTGTTTATATTATTTATCCTTTCAATCCTGATATAATAAGGATTTTTTTTTCTAGACAAGCCGCTTGTATTGTACCAATAGAGTATTTATTGTGAAGCACGCTAACACAATCCAAGGAAAGATACCTATTTATTGTGCATGACCTCTTAATTTATAAGCGCTGAACACACACAAACAAGGCTACTATACATTATAGCGTAGAGACAATATCCAACTGTAAAGAATATCTCAATCCAAAACCCTTATCTGTCAGAAATAGCGGAGGCGGATGCGGGTTCCGTGCGTCGTCGTCGTCATCGTGAAGTGGAAATGATGGATTTTTCAACAAAACCACATTGACAATAATGTTATTATATTTTCTGTAAGTGAAGAAGAAGCCAGTCATACATGGCTTCACATCCATGTTGTCTCTGTCAATTTAAAACCAAGGTGAAGATGATACTTTTTTTAATAGGGAATTTAATTTGGAAAAAGGATTTTCCTTAATAATGTTAAATTTGAGTTGGGAAAAAAACACAAGATAATGGATGACAACTTCTAGTCTTTCAACTTATGCATTAGCATCCATCATAAAAGGTTTGTCGTTTTTTTTTCTTGATAAATTCAACACTTCTTTGCTCAGCCATTATCGGATGATAAAGTGCTTTCTGTCGTTGAATTTCTGACTTCTAGGCAAGAAGAACAAACAAAAAAATGCTGCGTGCTTTTGACACATTATTGAGCCCATATTATATATCAGAAGGACACCATTTATGATGAATTAGATATGATCTCATTAATAGTCTAGGAAAATGTGTTGCATAATTGTGGATCAGTGTATAATTTTTTGCTTGCGATATAGGTAGTACAGGTGCAAGTTTTGCATTTGGAAAAAAAATCGAACTCGAAATTTTTATCAAAGTTGACATTATGATGACAGAGAACACCTAAACAGTGGGTCCGGCAATTCCGTCTGTCTGTTTGTCTATCGGTCTGTATGTACAACTCTCTACAGCCTAAACGGCTGAAGCGATTTTCTTCAAACTTGGTATTTAAGCGTTTTATGTGATTGTTCAAAATTGATTTTTGAATCGTTATTTTGGCCCCAAAAATAACAGTACTTGCCATACAAATTTTTCTACCATCTTATTTATGTCGAAAACGGCTCAAACGATTTTGATAAAAATTTGGAGTGTGTACTAATTTGAAAATGATCTATTGATTTGGCCC
This sequence comes from Philhelius pedissequus, assembly GCA_910595825.1. NCBI lineage: Eukaryota > Metazoa > Arthropoda > Insecta > Diptera > Syrphidae > Philhelius > Philhelius pedissequus. The sequence goes on along the minus strand of OU343160.1, from coordinate 69,940,349 downwards.
GAAAAAAATTTAAAAATATTTTGTTATTAACGGTACCTGCGTACAACCATTTTGTTGATTTTCGACTTTCTAATAAACGGATCACCAGATTTCAATCAAAATTTGTATACAGGATCTCCTTCAAATCTAAATAAAACTGCATTTCAAAATTTTCGAAAAATAGTTTTTTTTTGGGCTTTTGAAAAAAAAAATGTTTTTTTTTTTTTTTTGGAAAATTCAATGTTTCGAAAACGGGTGGGCGATTTTTTCTGAAATTTTGTTTTTAAACTTATATTATTATATATTTAAAATGTTCATACCATTTTTTTTTAGAAAACATTTAAGAATTTTTATGTATAAAAAAATTAATTGCAAACGATCTTAAAAATACTTTTAGCCGTTTCATTAAGAATCTTTTGCATATAATGTGATTGAACATAGGAGCAAGTACGTGCGATCCAGTCGTGCATTTTATTTTTTTAATCATAAGCTTCTAAGCAATTGGCGAACATTTTTTCATCATTTTAAAGATATTTGAGTAAGTTAAAAGATATTTTTAAATAAAATTCACGCTACTAGCAAGGAGAAAAAAATTAAGATTGAAAACAATACAGATAATAAATATTAAATTAAAAATGATAGGTATATTGCTAGATTTTATGAGATTACAAGGCTTTTAGAGAACATCATTCGTGAATCGCTATAAGATATTATGTTCAATTATTAGTTGTATGTTAATTGGTTTTACAAAATACAATTATATTCAGCTACAGTTTTTCTTTTTAAATCTTTCAATTAAAGATCTTACATTATATACTATTTAACGATTTCGAATCAAACAAATATAATATTAAAGTAAATTCTGAAATTCTACAGGGCAGTCACTTAGGACCTATTCTTGTTATTTTAGTTAAAAATGAGTTAACAAAGCACTCGAAGTATCTCATATTCAAAACCATTTCGAAAGATTTATTTATATGTATGTAAGTTATGGATTCGAAAATAAAACTGACCTCGATATTTTTATCAAACTTGCTATTACGTTAATAGTGCCAAAGAAAAATTGTCAATCCTTGAGCATCCTACAGCATACACGAATGGATTTTCTTCAAAAATGGCAGTTATTGTTCTTTTTTTGATTTTTTCAAACTTAGGATAAAATATGTTTGACCAAAAAGCGATATCTTATTTTTTTAACTTTTTTTTTCATAAATGACTACAGCGATTTGTATAAAACAAAAATTAGTTATTAATTATAGCCGTTTATGCCAAAAGCTTCACATGATTTTTTTTAACTTTATTTTACGGAGAAGCTTCTAAAAAATTTAAATTGTATCTATCGTACAATAAAAATGTAAAAATACTTTGGCGCAAAATTTTACACGATTTAGTAATATATTAAATCATTTTTAGTATGATACAAGGTTAAAATGAGGATTTTGCTAATTTTAAATGAGTTAAGTATCGTACTATCTTCTTAAAATTTTATTAAATTTAAAATCAACAAATGGCTACTTTATTTTTTAGTATTATACTAAATCAATATTATGGCATAATGATAGTATAATGACCGATGATGGACCCGAGGGATCCATGTCGAGTCCTGCTGGTGCATAATTTGTGTTTTCTTAAAAATGAGTTAAAATGATGAAAATATAAACAACGAATACTTATTTAGAGCACATGTTGGTTTTGCATCAATAAATAATTAATTTACATCGCACAACAAAAACAATATTGTGTTCATCAAAACTCAAACCCTACATATGTTTTGCTTAATTAGCTTTTTACTAGTTAACAAAAGGTTTAAAATGTATGAAAAGTTAGTAGACTACTATGTATATAGTAAATTGTTAACTAGTACTGTGTTAAGGCCTTACTAAGATATTGTTTAAAATGTGGCGCCTTGGTTTTTAATTTGAAAACAACTTTATCCATTTTTTAAAACTTTGCGTTTATTAGTTATTTCTAGAAAACTTGACATGTTTCATTTGTCATGTATGCAATAAAAAGGATACCTTATATTGAAAACCCATTAAACAACATTTGTTTTTACTCAAAAACTGCTCCAATAATTTTTATATAACATTTTTAATTTAAAAAATAGACGTTTTTCAGTTTCTCACTTACAGTTTAAATTAACTATTTCTTACACATAATTTTTATAATAATATTGAATATATAAAAATTAAAAAAAATATTTCTTTATTTTACATTTTTAACTTTTAATTTTTTTTTAACTTAAGTCTTAAACAAATATTTATAATATTATTCAAAATTGGCGATTGCAATTTTATTATTAATTAAAGTTATAAATTATTCATATTTAATTTTTTTGTCCATATAAATATTCATAATTGTGCAAGAATTCGAATGGCATTTCTTTTTGCTAACGATGTGATCGAACTAAGGGCAAGTTCGTATGACCCATTCGTGCATTTTATTTTTGATAGGATAAAAAACCTGAATCTGCACTGAGATGCAAATCTTGCTCATACTGATCATTTTCTTAAACAGATAATGGTAAATAGGTGTGCTTTAAAAAAAATAATAATTGCACGACTGGATCGCACGAACTTGCTCTTATGTTCGATCACATCGTTTGCAAAAGACTTCTATTAAAAATCTAAATATAATTTTAAAGTCGTTTTTTCTTTAATTTTTTTATATATACAAAATTTCTTAAATTTTTTTTTGAACTTGATATGATAATCTTAAATATTTAATAATACAGTGTGTCCGCCGGGAAGGTATACTACTTTATTTTGCCGCCATTTTGATAAACATTAGTCTTGACAGTTCATATTTGTCATGAAGTAGACACGTGGCAAATTTTTTATGGAAAAATGTTCGATAAGCCCACGTGTTTTAATTGTTAAAATATTTTATCAAAATCAATCATCGATTACTGAAATTTTTGGGAGACACAAAACGCACTATTTATTGTGTAGTGAATGATTTCGAAGAAAGATGATCTGTAGGTGATAGGCGCAAGCGTGGACCATAACGTATTGAAAGATCGACTAAAAACATCACTGCTGCTAAAGGAAGTGTTTAAAACAATCCATTAACCTCAATTCGACGCCGTGCTCAGGAGCTTGGTCTTCAAAGAACAACTTTGGCCACAATCTTGCACAAGGATTTGCATTTGTTTCCATTTACGATTCAATTGACAAAAGAGCTTCTTCCACAATACCATTTACGCCGCCGTACATATGCCAATAGGATGTTACAGCTAGCCCATGACAACCCCGATTTTCATGAAGAAATCATAACGAGTGACGATGCACATTTTCATTTGAATGAATAAGTGAATAAACAGAATAGTCGGTTCTGGGCAATGGAAAACCCTCAAATTATTCATCAGTCACCTTTGCATCCATTTAAACATTAAAAGTTACAGTCTGGTGAGCAATTTGGTGAGGAGGAATCATTGGACTTTACTTCTTTAAAAATCAAAACGGCGTAACGGTAACGGTAACATATTATGATATGGTTCAAAACTATTTAACGCCACAACTGCATACTTTGGGCTTGATTAACATGTGGTATCAACAAGACGGTGCCACATCGCATGCAGCCAGGATTACAATGGAATTACTGTGAGACCTCTTTCCACAACAAGTTATTTCAAGAAATGGTGATGTTAATTCACCTCCACGGTCGCCTGATTTGACTGCTCCGAACTTCTTTTTGTGGGGATATCTGAAAAGCAAGTTTTATGCAAAAAAAAAAAACAGAAACGCTTGAGCAACTCAAACAAAATATTCGTGATGAAATTAATGAAATACCGCGTGAAATGTATGAGAATGTAATGAAAAATATGCTCAAAAGGGCTCGCATTGGTGAGACCAACAGTGGCGGACATTTACCTGATATTGTATTCCATACATAATTGCCGACATTAAATAAAACATTTGTTCAAAATAAGATCCATTCTCTTTCATTTAATCAAAAATTATAAACAAACAAAGTAGTATACCTTCCCGGCGGACACCCTGTAAGACCTACAACCCAAGGATTAAATCGGTTTAATCAAAGAAAAAATAATTCGCTTCGGAAATAAATACTTAAACTAATTTCAACATAACGGTTATGAATGCATAACTTGCCTTATAGTCCCTATAATCGCAATTAAAAAATCGTTATATTAATTCTCATTGAAGAAAGAAGCTCTTAAAAAAATAGCTGAATAACTATAACTGATTCAATAATTTCCATCTGCCCTTCCAAATAATTATAATAATATTAATTTTATATGTAAAACCTACGGTTTTTAAAATGCAACCTGACACGGGACTAGTTTACTATCTCCTTATAATTTACGGATGGCACCTAATTAAAAACTGGAGATATAGAAAAAATGCTGCCTAGTATGGGGCTCGAACCTACACGTCTAAGTTAGCAGTTAAATATTATACTCACTGAGTCATTACCACCCGCAAAAAATGTATTTTTTCTCTTTATTTCAACAACAGCAAAATAATGAAATACGATACATATCTGACGCATTGATTGCATTAGCTCCCTGGTGTCAATTTGTTGACTTAGTTTTCCGTTCTGTGTCAGATTGAAATTCAATTGAAGGACAAAAAGGATAAATTGAAAACAAAAAAATTATACGAGTACATACATTATATAGACGAAACTCCATTAGAATTGCTGCATTATGGGGCTTACAAGAATGGAAGGATTATAATGGGTTGCTCTGTGTCCTTTTGTTTTATTTATATCAAAGAAGGAGTTAATGTATTTTACAGAGATGGCAAACACGTACATTTTAAGCACCAAAGGAATCATCTCTTTTTATTTATGTCCAACTCCATTGGCAAACCGAGATTGTATGTAGGTATATAGCATAATTTTCTACTTTTATGACTTTGGGTTTCATCGCACGAAGCGACACGGAGAGAGCACATTTTCGCGTCGTTTTATTCTCGGAATTATTTATAGCTTAAGAGGGTATGAGTTATTTTTTTTTTTTTTTTTTTTGCTTTTATTACACTGTAATTTTGTGAACTCGCATTCACTGAAGAATGAATCTTATTTTCAATTAAATTTACAACTCATAAGTACAATGTGTAAACATTTGTTAAAGTTAATTTAATGATAGAATGGAATCAGTTGTTATAAAAAATTGCAGATTAAATTTCAAGTCGTTAAATTCATACAAAAACAAAATAAATCTCCAAAAAAGCTTTTCTCTCAATTTGTTTGAAGTACTTTCGCCGGTGGATACTGGCTTGTATATATTATTAAACAAAATGTCGAGATTTTTCCATTAAACCATTCGTCACAGTCGGATTATGAGTGTTCATTTTTGAGAGTTAATTTTTATTATCATGCTCAAGGCAAAATAATAATATCAAGTTTTAGAAAAAAAAATCCTATTTAATTTCTTAGAATAATAAAGTTAATAGGTCAAGCAAATTGAGCTAGTATAAAATCACACAATTTTGAAACATGCTTACTGGACTTTGGAATACATATATTGTTTCTTCAAGTCTTAAGCTCTCCATGGATTGTGTAGGTTGGGTCGAAATACTAAAATAGTCGTAACGGAAGGGTATAGTTTATTAAATGAAAAATAAACTTTAAACAAAACAACGTTAATATTTACAATTCCCAGGTTTAACCTGCCCTCGATTTCTAATGGAAACGGCTAAATATATTTTCAAAGTGGTTTTTACTTTAAAAAAAATATTAGTATGCAAATTTTGACTATTTAAAATATAAGCGCAGAATTTTAAACATTTAAACCCTACTCTAAATGAGTTTCAAAATTGTAGTCGACTCTAAAAAGTAGTTTTTAAATGCGGTTGAGGGGGGCTTTTTGATAATTTTAAACGACAAAAATTATATACTTTAACGTTAAAGCGGTCGTCTAACTTTCACTAGTGCAAAATGCCGTCTTTATCTTTCTTAAGCTATACTTTTTCCAGTTGACGCTTGACATTTAATAACACAAAATGAAGGAAAAATGTTTTCTGAAAAGGAATAAAACAAAAGTTCGATTCTATTCGGAGTCATTTTTGATAAATATATAAATATATTTTTTGTGGTTATGTTTAACTAGCAGATACCCGTGCGATGCTACGGACCCACGGGAATATAATTAAATCATCTATCCACCTACAAAATTTCATTAAAAACCGTTCAGTCATTAAATTTAGGCACAAACGACGAACATGCTCGCACTCGCTGTGCTCTTCTTGTAAATGGGCTTGTTCGCGAGCCGCTTGCTGATGGCGAAAAATTAAGATTTTGTCGTGTTCGTTGGCTTCGATGTTCGTCGTGTATGGTCACGATCGCGAACAAAGAGAAGATTTTATATTGGATTCAAGAAGTGAGAACTACAAAAAATAAAACTGCGAAAAATAAATCATGGCTAATCTTCCAGCTGCTTACCAAATTTCATTAAAAACCTTTCACTCGTTGAGACGTGAAAGCGGAACAAACACCCAAGTATATATTTTTTCATATTTAAGCCTCTCCCATAGGAACCGTTAATTTTTTTCGGGATAAAAAGCCAGTACCCATTCATCTACCAGTCAAATTTCATGCAAATCCGTGTGCATTGTGAATAAAATATTTGTAGAATGAGCTCTATGAAAAACTAAAATAATCCTATCACACGGAAATCATACATTTTTCCCAAGATAAAAAGTGGTCCGTTTTCTATTCCAGACAATAATCTATTTCTGTACCAAATTACATCCAGATCCGTTCAGCCGTTCCGGAGTTATTGAGCAACAAACATTAATACATCTAAACTTTCACATATATAATATTAGTAGGATTTTCGTTCTGTTTCATTACTCTATTTGTAAAAATAAGATGTGTTCAACTTATGTTTGACTAACGTCTATATCGGTAGGCTGTATTATTTAGAAATTGAAGGCCCTCCTACATACATTTTTACTTGCGATTTTAGGTACTATATAAGATAAGTTATGCATTTGTCGATAAAAAAAGTTTTGAGATAACAATCAAACATGACAAGATGAAAAAAGATGGTCTAAAAATTCTGTCCGTCTGTATGTCTGTCTGTATGTATGTATAGACACCTACAGCCCAAACGGGTGGGCCGAATTGCTTTAAACTTGGTATATAGGTTCTTTTAGGTATTGTACAGAGGAGAAATTGAAATTTGTTTTTTTATCTCAAAAAATAACGGTACCTGCCATATAACCGTTACGTTAAAGAACATTTTTCTCGAAAACTGCTCTAACGATTTTGATTTTAGAAAATCAGTGCAGCTTTTTATATACGGCTGATCATATAAATAATGGCTTAACCGATTCTTTCGAAATTTCACACACACGTAGGTGTAGTCAGACAAATTTATACTGCACACCAATATTTTTAATTAATGTTTTTTTTTTATAGTTTTAAAGGCATTTAAAACTAATTATTTATGTTTTGAAACTGCTCATTAATTTTTTTTTTCAAAAATTATAATTACATTGTGTATTTGCTGAATACCTATGCATTGGCGTTTGTGAATTTTTTTTGAAAAATGTTTTCAAAAAGTTAAAAAAAAAACATTTTTTTCTTAAAAGCCGCTAGACAGATTCATAATTTTTTTCTCATAAATTCAATAAACGACTTTAAAATTATATTTCTTATTATTTTTAATAGAAATCCTTTGCATACGATGTGATGAATATAAGAGCAAGTGGTGCATTTTATTTTCTATGGAAACCCTTTGAACGGTTACTGATTAAGTCTAACATAAAAAAACGGTACGACGGGTACCGTTAAAAAATATTATATGTAAAATATTTGTGGACCAAAATATAGATTATACATACAATATGCACAGATTTTTGTATCAAAATCGTGAGAGTTATTTTTGAGATAGTTTGGATTTACCTTGTGCCGATATTTTTCGGTCTAAAAAAATATTTAAAAATACCAAATTTGAAGAAAATCACAATACAGAAAAACATAGAGCCGGAATTAAAGGGCCCACTTTTTGTGAGTTCTCCATCATCTTACTGTGAAGTTTAATGAAAATATTGATCAACTTTATGGAAAATAAAAACGCTTGTCCGTTTTTGGATATGAATTATTAGGTTTTAATCTTTATATACAACTTTTTTAGTTTGCAACATTTGTTAAATCTTGAGCATACATTTTGAAAACGGAAACTGTCAACGAGAAACTCGATAATTTAAAAAAAAAAAAAATATTGTAACACTTTAGCTCATCTTTACAAAAGTGGAGATCTTACCAATAATATTTATAAACATTTTTGTATCAAATTCATTATAACCGATTTTAAACTCAATAACCTTATTTCGGTTGTGTTGAATGGGAGTTACATTTCTTTTTGAAGACCTGCTTTAATTAAAAAAAAAATGTTCATTGGGTTTTAGGATGTAAGTCAAGGTACACAAAAATGCGGAATCGAATAACAGAATCCATTAAATAAAATCTCAATTTCGAGCAGTTATTTTTTATATGTATTATATAACAGTGGACGTCCAGTATAACGAATACCCGATATAGAGAATTTGCTATATAACGATCGCTTTGAAGATTTACATTAATATCTCTAACTAGCAACCGATGGTCACAATTTTCTACCCTATATAACGAACAAAGTAAAAATTTCACATAAAATGATTGTGTTGGCATTGGTTTTTTTTTTGCTTCTGTTAACACGAAAGTTTTCTCGTATGTGTGTGGCCCAAAGGGTTTACACCTGTATCAAGTTTTGTTTCCTTTCTCTTTAAGTGGTCGCTCGATATAGAGAATGACCACGAGCATTATACCATTCGTTATACTGGACGTCCACTGTATTTTCAAATATAACACAAATGTTCAGATGTTAACTCTAAAACCAAATAAATATCTTAACGGATATTTTATAGAAGTATAATATTAGAAATAAATAACGTTTATCCTATAAAAAGTCTTAATATATAAAAGTCATTTTTTAAGTTTTATATAAATTGGTTATACATTTTCAACAATTTTTAAACTGCATTTTTTTTATTTCAGAATGAAAATAAAATAATCAAATTTTCGGAGTAAAACAAACAGCAAAATTTAAATTTCTTGCACTAAAATTAATTAATTCCAATAAAATAAAAAACAAACAATAAATTAAATAAACCAAAACCAAAAACAAAATAAATCAATCAAAAACTCAAAAGGACCAACAAAATGTAACCGCAATGCTGAGTAAGAAAAAATCAAACAAACGAATCGCAATTGAATTGCTGAACAGAGTGTAACGACAGTGAGGTAAAACAACAACGAAACATAGGCAGACATTCATTCAAGATGACTGATGATCATACGCCCAGCGATGACAAAGGTAAGTTTGATTTTACAAAATGCTTTATTTGCTTAAAATTGTTTTCTGATTTTATACATATACAATAAGATATTTACAGTGCTGTGTATCTTTGTAGTGAATATATATATTGTAGTGCATATACAGCAAAATTGTAATGCAATAAATTTGACTTTGCTCACAGAAGAATAAATTCAATTCCCAAATGAACTTGTATGTGCTCCATCGAGCATGCAAAAAAAACAAAAAATGAATAAACAGTCAATGGTATCAGGTGCAATCGACCATGCCGCATTTACCTACATTGGCTTGTGCTGTCTTGCATTTATTGTGTCCTTTTATTCTTTGGGCAATTGAGAGTTGCTACGAAGGACATTCTGTGAGGTTTGGAATGATTTGCTTAAAGAAGGGGATCTGTGTTGGGTTCAATCAACAAAATATTGTTGGCATGATTGTAGGATTGTTAGCTTGAATTGAAAGAAATAGGGCCCAGTTGAGAAAAAGCCAAACGAAACTTCGATTTTTTTTTCATTTTATAAATTTCAATATTTTTTATGAAAAATTAACTCATTGTCTTATATGGCGAAAAAATTTAATTTAAAAATAGAATATTAGATGAGAGTATTTTAAAAATAGTGTCAACTCTATAATTATGTATGCAGTTAAATTGTATCTTCCATTTGACACATGTTTTTAACTTTAAAATACATAAGTTAAATCTCACGGGTGAAAAATGTACCAAAAATTACACATTAAAATCGCTAACAGCCATTAGCTAAATTATTTGGAGGTCAGTTCTCCATATTATTCAAGGTGGGGCAAAAGTAATGTCAAAATGTATATTGGCTAACATTTTTATTGTTTTTTTTTTTCATTTCATATGTAAATTTTTACTTGCGATATACGAGTAGGTCCTATAGGACAAGTTTTGCATTTGGAAAAAAATCGAACTGGAGATTTTAATCAAAGTTGACATTACGATGATAGAGAACACCAACAAAGTGGATCCGGCAATTCCGTCTGTCTGTTTGTCTGTGTGTCTGTCTGCACAACTCTCTATAGTCTAACGGCTGAAGCGATTTTCTTCAAACTTGGTATTTAAGCGTTTTGAATCGTTGTTTTAGCCCCAAGAATAACGGTATTTGCCATAAAAATTTTTCTATTATCTTAATTATCTTGAAAACGGCTCTAACGATTTTGATAAAAATTGATGTGTGAGTTCTGCCTTGTGTATGGTCTATATGTTAGCCGAACATTTTTTAAAAATATTTTGCTATTAACGGTACTTGCCATACAACCATTTTATTTATTTTCCACTTTCTCATAAACGGCTCAACCGATTTCGATCAAAATTTTTATACGGTGTCTCCTTTGAATGCTACATAATGCTGCATTTCAAATTTTTGGAAAAATAGTATTTTTTGATTTTTAAAAAACAAATACTTTTTTTTTTAGAAAATTCAATATTTCGAAAACGTGTGGTCGATTTTTTCTGAAATTTTGTTTTTAAATTTATATTATTAAATATTTGAAATTTTCATACCAATTTTGTTTTAGAAATAATTAAGGAATTGTTATACATATACAAATAAAATGCACTACTGGATCGTACAAACTTGCTCTTGTAGCTAACAACTTGTATTACTCACTGACGCTGTTGGTAGGTAGCTATCCTATATAGTTATCCTATGCGAGGTAATAATACCTTGATTCTTAGTATAATGAATTGTCGAATACATGATTCAAGGTATAGTTACCTACAAATGTATATTTAAATGGATTTTAATTATGTAAATTAGGAGGCTAATAATGTAAATATGTAGAAGTAGATACATGTATATAATGAAAGTGAATGTTGTATAGGTAGGACAAAATCGTTTTTTTTTTAATTATTTAAACTGCCAAAATCATCACTTTAATCCGTTTTTCGAAAAAACAAAGAACGCCATTAAAATCCACTGATCAATGAAATTTTTATAAAAAAGTATCTCGAAAATTGTAGGACGGGTTTTGATGAAATCCTGTTTTATATTTTTCGTTTTTTGAAAACAAAATTAACTTGAAATTTTGGTATGCAATTTTTTAGAGACTATTAATGTACATTTGAATATAAAATTTAAAATTATTTTTTTTTTTTGATTAGTTTTAAAAATATTGATTTTTCAAAAAAAAAATTCAATAATTAATTTTAATTTAAAAAAAAGTTATTCAAAATTTTGATATACCAAATTAATTTAGCTACTAAGATCTTCTCAGATATAAGATTTTACAGAAATCGTTATCGAGAAAGCCAAAAATTAAAAAAAAAACGTTATATGAAAGGTATTGTTAATAGACTTTTCCTGTAAACTTGGTTCTTATCAAATGATAGCTATTACCAACAAAAAAATTATCAAACATTTTTATCAAAATCGTTGGAGCTGTTTTAGAGAGAAATAAATTTTCCTTCAAGATCATATGGCATGTACCGTTATTTTTAGGCCTAAAAATAAAAATTCAATTTCCCCTCTGAGGAATGCGAAAATAATCACGCGCACCAAATTTGAAGATAATCGCTTAAGCCACTTAGGCTGTAGCTCGTTATATATACAGATTGACAGACAGACAGACATTTTTTGCCGATCACTTTTTTAGACTTCTCTATGATCGTAATTTTATGTTTTATTGTTAGAATTTTTTTTTACGCCTTATAGTACCTAGTACAAGTAAAAATTAAGTAATTAAGAATCTTTTACATATAATGTGATCGGACGTAGGAGAAGTACGTGGGATCCAGTCGTGCATTTTATTTTAGTTACATTTAGCGTTATTATTTATTGATATTTCAAAAAAAAAAAAAAAAAAAAAAAAAAAAACTAGGCACGGTCAAGTTTGGAGACTTGTAGGCTATTCACACCCAACCATAAACGACATTTTACTCGTTTTCCCCAAAACGAATACTAAGAACTTCGTTTTCCACTACATTTTGCAAAACGTCTCGTTTTTCATAAAACGACTTGAAAACGAGTTGCAATTCAAGTTCAAGGATGAATTAAGCGAACAGATCTTCCGTCAAGTTAAATTCATATGATTCTAAATAAGCCCTCAAAATAAAATAAAATAAGATAAAATAAAATGCACGACTGGCTCGCACGTACTTGCTAATATGTTCTATCACATTATATGCAAAAGATTTTTAATTATAAAATATATTGCAAGCCAACGTTAAGGTATATTCGGAAGAATACAGATTTTCTAAAAACAATACACGAGTATCCCGAAGACGTTCTTATAAGTCATTTTCGTATGATTTCGTCGAAATCTTCAAATTGGTCCAATTTGTTTGATCAGGGTATGTCCTGAAATATTTTAATTATATTTATTTATCATTATTTAATAAAAAGTTGTTCTTTTACAATAAAATATTGTAAAAAATGCAAACAAAAAACACAAGTGTTACTCACATGCTTGCTTGTATACTTTTGTGCAACAGAAAATTGAATGATACAAGTTTACGATACTTTTACTGTAGTATTGCAGTATAACTACATTAATGAACACAAGTGGTTCCAAATATCTACAGAAATATTACTGGTTTTATATGTAAATTAATGGTTCCATGTAGTGCTGCTGTATCTTTACAATTATGAACTCAGCCATACTGCAGACACAACTACACCGAGGAGAGCTGAGATAGTCCTTTATTCGGCAGATGATCCCAGCCCCAAAAATTGCTATGGCTACCTTTCTTTTGTAATGGAATGCACTTTCTGTAGTTATAGGGTCTTGAACTTTCAAATTTCTCATTTGGCTGCGTAGCATATGAAACGTGCATGGATACATTCGAAAATGTTGTTTGAAATATTCACCATAATGTTCCAATTTCTTGCTTCCAGAAAGTGCTAGTACGTATCTGGGTAAAATATTAAAATGCATTAGGTATAAACGTTCTTACCTAATGAATTAAATTATTAAAAAATTAAAAGCTCACCTTTGTTCATATGCTTTTATCGATTGCACAATTTTGAACTATACGTTTTTTTTTCTCTTTTTATGCAGAATTATAAAATTTGATTGCTTAGCATTTATATTCTAGCAACGTTTTGACAGCTTTTCCAAAACAACTAAAAAGTCAAACAAAAACTAGTAAATATATTCGGTGTGAACGCTCTACTCGTTTTGATAAGCAATAAGGCTAAACGATTTTGGTGTGAATAGACTATTAGGCTCCTAAATGTCAGAAAACATGGAATTCTGGAATTGATGTCTCAAAATTGTGAGTGATTGAACGGTCCTACTAGAATTAACAATGGTCTAGATGAAATTCAGGAAGTTGTTGTAAAAAAAAAAATAGTTTATCATGTACTTATCAGAGTAAATTTTTTCGTCAATGTTTGAGGACTCTTTCTGACGTATTTGGTGATATTTTCATTCGGACAAGCCGACAAATAGGTTCGGTGTTATGTTTAGATCAGAGAAGTGACCATAAAATTCAAGATACAATTCTCTTCCTTCATAAATGATCTGTAAGTCTAAACTTTCTAGTTACCTACATTGTTTTGCTGATGATAATAGCTTTAACTCTTCATATTAATTTCCACATTAAAAGTACAAAAAAGTCTGCACCAATAACATCAGTTGTTCTCAGTCCATTCGCATACCACTTGATGAAGTTTATTTTAAGAGAGTAGTTCTTATTCCCTTTTGCTACTTAACTTCCCTGGGCTGAAAGTTATTTCTCGAAATTATATTTTCTTGGGCTTATAATTTCTTGGAATTTGAATAAGGCAAATTATTTCTCAACATAGTCTCCTTTTAGCTCAATAAACTTAATCCAGTGGTGCTCCAACTTCTTCAACCCATTCGAAAAATAGACCTTCTCGAGGTCTGCAAATAAGGACTCCGTGACCGCAAGGACCTCTTCATTCGACTCAAATTTCTGCCCGCCGAGTGATTTTTTCAAGTTTGGAAACAAAAAAAAGTCGCACGGGGCCAAATCTGGAAAATACGGTAGCAGTTTGTAGTGCAATTCGACCAATTTGGCCGTGACGATATATATCGGAGGTGTTAGCCGGTTCGTTGTTTTGGTAGAAGATCACTTTTTTCTTCGCCAAATGATCCGTTTTTTCTACAATTCGACGTTCAATCGATCCAATAATTCCGATAGCCGTACAATCGTTTTGCCCTTTTCTATAGGTAGCCGATACAGATTACAACTTGTGAATCCCAGAAAACGGTGGCCAACACCTTTCCGGCCGATTGAACAATCTTCGCTTTCCTTGAACCACGTTCGCCGGCCGTGTGAAGTCCACTGTTTCGACTGTTTCTTGATTTCTGGTGTACTGTGTGGATCCATGTTATGTTGGCAATCACGAAACGACGCAAAAACTCATTCGGATTGCGCTTAAACCGCGTCACGGTTGTGGTTTTTTTTCTCGCGCACCTCAATCGGCAGTCTGACAATACGAGATCGTGGATATTTGACACGTTATTGTCTGTGGCAGCCATTTTCGGGGCACCAGGGCGGGGCTCATCAAAAACCGATGTGCGACCACGTTGAAACTCGTTATAACAATTTTTTGATGGTAGCCATCGAAGTAGAAGAGTCACCGCGATTTCCCTTCCAAAAGCAAAAATTGAATCACCCACCGATAACGCTCCTTTTCCATTTTTCTAACTTTGCGCAGACAAGCTGGTTTCCACACGTAGTCAAAACAAAATTACGGATACGTAAGAAATCGGCCCTCTAGTAGAATGTAGTAAGTAATCTCTTGCGATACTGTCAACATCGGGAGGAAATGCTAAGTTACTTATCGGACCACCCTCGTAAGAAATACTTCAATGTTTAAATAAAGGGTCCGCCAAATAACTTTTTTTTTTTGAAAATGCTATAAAAAAAACTACTGAATATTTTCTTCAATTTATTTTTTAGTTGAAACTACAACCCTTTTGGTTAATAATGGAAAATAATTTCATTCAAATGGCTGCCTCGGCTGGCCATGCAGTAGCCTACACGATCGGTCCAATTTTTAAGCACATTATCGATTGTGTGCAGCTATATTTCACCAATGGCTTCACGAATATTGTCCTTTAAAGCGTCAATTGTCTCTGGCTTGTCGGCGTAACACTTATCTTTTACGGCACCCCACAAATAATAATTCAACGATGTCAAATCGCAGCTCCGAGGTGGCCAAACGACATCAGCTCTGCGGCTGATGCGGCGCAAAACATCGAGTGTAGCTTCGGCTGTGTGGCACGTAGCGCCGTCCTGTTGAAACCAAATATTGCCAATATCCTCCTCTTCAATTTTTGTGAACAAAAATTCGTTCAACATGGCCCGATAACGATCGCCATTGACTGTAACGGCCACTCCTTGCTCATTTTCGAATAAAAATGGCCCAATTATGCCTCTGGACCAAAATCCGCACCAAACAGTGACACTTTTTGGGTGTATCGGCTTTTCAATGGATGCGGGCGGGTTTTCTGTGCCCCAAATGCGACAATTTTTCTTGTTTACATACCCGCCAAGATCAAAATGAGCTTCATCTGAAAAGATGATTTTTTTTTGGCAAAATCGGCATCTTCTCTAAGTCGATCGCAGGCCCACTTAGCGAAGCGAAAACGCATTGGATGGTCAGTTGGCTTCAACTCCTGAACCAATTGGACTTTGTATGGCGTCATACCAAGGTCTTAATGCAAAATTCGTCTCAATGATTTCTCCGAAATGTTCAATTGTTGAGAACGACGGTGAATTGATGTTGATGGCGCTTCACGCACACTTTCTGCCGCAGCAGCAACATTCTAGGGTGAACGAACTGTTTTTGGCTTTTCACGTTTTGGTTTATCGATGAGGATGCAAGTTTCTTTCACTTTTTTCACAAGATAACGAACATACGAGGCTGACGGTGCTTCTCTTCTTCCAAAATCCGTATGCAATTTTCGCACACATTCTGCAACATTACCATGATTTTCAAAGTAATGTCGCAACATTTCCCAGCGTTGTTCAAGCGTACACACAACCATATTCGTTCAGCGGAAGGATAAAACTAATTATCTGTCAAATCAGGCATGAACTAAGTGTTACCATTTACGAAATAAGTACTAGTTGAAAAAAAAACGCTAGATGGCGGACCCTTTATTTTATATATTTAATGCTTTGCCACGTTAAAACCTTCAACAAGAGCAAGATTGTGCGATCGGGGCTATGCATTTTTGTAAAACTATATCCACCTCATGTTTTCTATTGGGTGTTTTGACATAAAACAATAAGTGGTCATAAATGATTTTATTTCTAAAAACGGCTTTATATAAATCTATCTTGAAATAAAGCTTCTTCAAGTGAACTGAAAACCACCAGACAGTTATCTCCCTCCACTATCGTCTACAGACCAACAAATAAACTATATTTACTGCATCCAGCCACAAAGAGAAAATCAGTCTATCATCCTTGAATACTTGAGTTGTCCTTTTCCAAACAATAACAACAACTACTAACAAAAAAAAACAATACATACTAAGATCTAAAAGGTTGGTTTTCCACACAATTGTGTGCATTGTGCTTTACAGTAAAGCTTGAAATGAAACATACATATAATATATGTTTGCAAAAGGGATTTTCATTCTGTAGAATCTTCCATGTCGAGGCGAGCTAGAGCAGAAGAATATTTCTGGAACGATTCATGAATATTTATTGTGCCTGTGCGGTGAAATGCTAGATGCAATAGTCCATATATAAATTATTATAAGGCTCATCCTAATCCTAGCTAAATAAAATGTTAGTCACGTTTGCATTGGTAGGAAACTTATCAATTGCCTGGAGTGCATAATAAATAGTCACATTATATCCCGGCAATGTCACTTCCGAAACGAGTCTTCCAATTCGAGCTTTCATAAATTATATACGCATATTATACTAAATAGTCGTCATTTGGAATGTTTGTATGTAATTGACGCAAAACCGGAAATGAAATGGCTGATATGCTAATAAGGCTCGATATATCTAATCACACTCAAATGGTGTTGGAATCGAATGAAGGAATTGGAAAAATCAGCGGAAAAAGAGGTTATATTAATTTTCGTCATTTGGACTTCGACATTCTATTTGCACTTTCATACAAATATGTATTTATTCTATCTTGGAGGGTCGAGAGCAGAGACATCTATAGACTTTGATATTGGCGTGGCAAATTCTTAGGTCCGTCCAATTAAATATATAGTGAATTCGACTCGAATTGGTTGTTATGTTTATTTCCTAATAAATAATATTGAAACTTACAATTTTAGTTATTTTATAACGGTGCTGTGGATCGAACCTTCTTTTTTTTACGGCGTATATGAATATTTTGAATAATAAAACGGATGATTGCATCCAGCAGATATATTTAATTTAAAGTTCAGAATGGCTGTGTTCAAAAATAAAAGTTCAGTTTGTTTATGGTTCGATCCACAGACACAATTTCAACCTTATTATTTTATAACAGGCTTTATGCTCAACATTTATTCGCAATATACAAAAATGTATAGTTGCAATACAATCACCTCTTCAGACTATGTGTACAAGTAAAATAAAATGCACGACTAGATCGTACGAACTTGCTCTTAGAGCTAACAACTTTCACGTAGTAGCTCGGTAGTTTAGTTATGCTATGCAGGTTTAAAGCCGATGTAGGTAAGATTTACTTGATTCTTAGTAGAATGTCGAATGCATGATTCAAGGAATAGTTAGGTATCTAAATACAAATGTATATTTAAATAGATTTTAATTATGTAAATTAGGAGGGTAATAATGTAAATATGTACATATATAATGTACATATACAGGGTGTCCACCGGGAAGGTATACTACTTTGTTTGTTTATAATTTTTGATTAAATGAAAGAGAATGGATTTAATATTGATAAATCATTTATTTAATGTCGGCAATTATGTATGGAATACAATATCAGGTAAATGTCCGCCATTGTTAGCCTCACCAATGCTAACCCTTTTGAGCACATTTTTCATTACATTCTCACACATTTCACGCGGTATTTCATTAATTTCATCACGAATATTTTGCTTGAGTTGCTCAAGCGTTTCTGTTTTTTTTTTTTTTGCATAAACCTTGCATTTCAGATATCCCCACAAAAAGAAGTCCGGAGCAGTCAAATCAGGCGACCGTGGAGGTCAATTAACATCACCATTTCTTGAAATAACTTGTTGTGGAAAGAGTTCTCGCAGTAATTTCATTGTAATCCTGGCTCCATGCGATGTGGCACCGTCTTGTTGATACCACATGTTAATCAAGCCCATAGTATGCAGTTGCGGCATTTAAAAGGATATCACCGCCCATTCACAGTTACCGTTACGCCGTTTTCATTTTCAAAGAAGTAAAGTTCAATGATTCCTCCTGGCCAAGTTGCACACGAGAATGTAACTTTTAATGGATGCAAAGGTGACTGATGAATAATTTGAGGGTTTTCCATTGCCCAGAACCGACTATTCTGTTTATTCACATATCCATTCAAATGAAAATGTGCCTCGTCACTCTATATGCTACCTGTAACATCCTAATGGCATATATATATATATACTGCGGCGTAAATGGTCTTGTGTCAACTGACACTTAAATGGAAACAATTGTAAATCCTTGTGCAAAATTGTGGCCAAAGTTGTTCTTTGAAGACCAAGCTCCTGAGCATGGCGTCGAATTGAGGTTGATGGATTGTTTTAAACACTTCCTTAAGCAGCAGTGATGTTTTCAGCCGATCTTGCAATACGTTGTGGTACATGCTTGGGCCTATCACCTACAGACCACCTTTCTTCGATTTCATTCATTACACGATAAATAGTGCGTTTCGTGTCTCCCAAAAATTTCAGTAATCGATGATTGATTTTGATAAAATGTTTTAACGATTAAACATGTTGGTTTATCGAATATTTTTCCACAATAAATTGGCCACGTGTCTACTTCACGACTGCCAAATAAACAAAAAACAAAGTAGTATACCTTCCCGGCGGATACCCTGTATAATGAAAGTGAATGGGTGGGAAAAATCGTTTTTAACCTTATTAAAACTGCCAAAACCATCACTTTAATCAGTTTCCCAAAAAAAACGAAAAATACCATTAGATACCATGGATCAATAAAAATGTTACAAAAAAGTATATCGAAAATTGTACAACGGATTTCGATGAAATCGTTTTTTTTTATTTTTAGTTTTTTGAAAACAAATTTCTTTTGAAATTTTGGTATGCAGTTTTTTAGAGTTTATTAATATACATGTCATTATAAAATTTAAAATAATTTTTTTGATTAGTTTTAAAAATATTTTGATATGCAGAATCAGTTTGGCTAAATAGATCTTCTCAGCTATAAAATTTGACAGAAATCTAATGTACTGTTACCGAGAAAGCCAAAAAAACCGCTATATGAAAGACTTTTCCCGTAAATTTGATTCTGATCGAATGATAGCTCGTACCAACAAAAAAAAGTACCGTTATTTTTAGGCCTAAGAATAAAATTTCAATTTCCCCTCTGAGGAATACCAAAAGAACCACACATAACAAAGTAAAAGGTAATCGCTTAAGCCGTTTAAGCTGCAGCTCGTTATACATACAGACGGACAGACTGACAGACAGACAGTCTCTATGATCGTAATGTCATGTTTGATCGTTAGAATTTTTTTATTGTCCCCCTCCATTTCTTTGATTTCTCAAGTCGATTTATTTCAGGTCTATAATGTTGGGCACAAATGAAAGTCTTTTTACAAAAATTATAAGACTGAAATGTTTGAATGTTCTTTAAAAATCCCAATCTCTGGACTTAATGCTAAAATACAGAGTAAACTCGATAATTTGTACCCCATTAATTCGTAATTCGAAATAAACTGCCGGTCCCTTAAAAAAAATCACGCTATTCATCATAAACTATATATTAGGACTGTACTGTAGATAGCTGGAGTCGAAGATCATATTTAATTATATAGCCACGACTGTTTAAAGATAAAAATCAAAATTGGTTGTTTTGAATATAGTTTTTGGAGGCCCCATACAATTCTGTTTCTTCCGAAATTTAGAAACATTATGACTTAAATTATTATGAGTAGGTAGATATTTTTTTTGAAAAATTGATACATTGTCTGGTATTTTTACATCGATGTAGCAAAATACATCAAAGCCAAAATTCTTAATTATGAAATATCTAAGCTTTAACAAATGTGACATTTTATTCTTTAATTACAAATTATATAGCATTTAAGATCGATTAAAGATGAAAAATATGATAAAAAAAAGTGTGTTGCACCACTTTTGCACTCATAGCATCATACACTTCTTAAAATATATATACATCCAATCTAACATATTGTGTTTCAAATAAATTTTGAGACCGCCCCTTCGCCCTTACCATAGTCCGTCAGTACATATAGTAAAAGTATATCGCAAATAAAATCCACCAATGGGTCACAAAAGCTTCAACCAAGCTCATGTCCAATAGAGGTAGCAGAGTAAAACCAACTTTGCAAAAAGCAAACTTTTACACTTTAGAGTTCTGAGAACTTAGTCTGCTATTATATTTTGAACATAACGAGTGCGAAAGAGAAGAAAGGTGAGATGGTAAAACAATCTGCCGTGTATGTCGTATCGTGGGCAAAATTTCTGGACTCACATTTTACGTTTCTCATTTCCTTCATTTGTTCTTCAACTATTTATATTGTTTCACCTCTTTTCTTTGCTTGTAGAGTGGCTTTGTTGGTGTATCCTTATAATTAAAGAGAGAGATGCGAGATGCAGTTTTTATTTTATCAAGAAGTCGTTAGTCCTTTTATCAACAAGTCGTGAACGAAATTCAAAGCAACAAAAAACAGTCAAATTTTTCTCATGACCCTATAGTGCGTCACGAAATAAAATTTCAATTTGAAAAAGAGTGACGAGTGACGATTTAAAATTCGTCGTCTTATAGCAGACAGACTTAAGAATTTTCCTCGTCACTTTGAATGAGTAAAAAAAGGAAATCCAGAAGAAACTAATTATTTATATTAACAAAACCATTTTATTGTATAAACTAAATTTATTCCCACCAGTTTTTCAAAAATTCGAAAATAATGCCCACACTGTTATATGTATACAAAAATGTTCAATCATTCTGAATTTGATTTCGATAATATTTATAGGTCTCTAATGACGCAGATCATTCCATCTTCTCCATTTCCACAACTTCTATAATATCTGCGTTGATTACCGTGGGCCCTGCAGCACTCGTCCTTCTCGGCATCGATTCTATTACAGACCTGGTCACAGGGATAAACCCGTTTAACGAGAACGTTACCAGCTTCACTAGTGATTATCATTGCACAGACAATGAAGAAAAGAAAAACGAATGTCTTATTGAAAGCTGCCATTTGGTAATTTGAATTATTAATAGGAATATTTGAAGTTGCAGACGAAATTGAGTAAAATTTAGCGAGGAAACTGTTATTTAGACTTAAAAGAGAATTAATTTTATTGTGTGAAGTGTAGCAGATTTGCATTCGCTATTTATATCATTTGAGCATCCAGAGATTGATCTGATTAAAAATATTATTTAATCTTAATTAAATGGAATTACTTTAAGTTTATGTTTGGATTTGTAAAAAAAAAGTGATTGTTATCTCCATGTGTAATTGATTTATTGTTGACCTTTCGTTAACGGTAAATTGCAATTTAATACAAAAAGATTAAATAATGTTTAAAATATTAAACTCATTTTTGAAACTGTGGTATACCATACCATTGTATTTAAAAGCATAAATATTATTAATAAAAGTTATGTAAAACTAAATAGAGACATTTTAAGCTAAACGTGCTTAGGGTTTGAATAGTAGGTAGATAAGGATATTTTCAATTTATAATCAACAGCAACAATGTTATGCTTTTTTTCAAACGACGTTGCTTTATGACATATAAATGTAATAGATTTCTCTCTTTGGTACTTTTTTGACACAATGGAAATATAAACTGAAATGGGTCGTAAAATTTGTATGAATATGAATTTACGCAACGTTACATAGAGTCTTAATAGTTTAAGCAAATCCTGTTGAATTTAAGTCTAAAAAGTCAACGCGTGGTTAGTACTTCGATGGGAGACCGTCCGAAACCAACCACGTGCTGGTGACATGTGTTACTTCTGTTGTGTGTCCTATCTCTGTCTCTCTATGTTGTATTATTGTGTGTAAAAGTTTAAGCCAATGGTCTAGTTGCCAGTGCTTCAGTGTCTCTAATTCGTAGATTTATCTGCGGAGTAGTATAAAATGTAATTTAATGTACTGTAATGTAATGGTTTTTAATTTATACGCGAATTTCGAATTCTGTTTCTGAGAAGAACATATTATTTTATATAAAGAGAGGTTAAGTGTGTTAGTTTTATTTTTTCAAAATTAGTTCGAAACGTAGAGCTTGTAGGATTGAAAACTGCAATAATTTCAAAGCTCAAAGCTGGTGATTCCAATAAAAGTTTAGCAGCAGAGTTTTCTGTATCGGCTTCAACAATCTCTACCATTTTCAAAGGCCGAGATAAAATTAAGAAGAATTTCGAAGAATCCAACGCAAAATCACAGATTACTTTGTAGATATATAAAAGTTATCTTACTAATCTTACTCATATTATAAATGTGAAAGTTTGGATGGATGGATGCATGGATGTTTGTTGCTCAATAACTCCGGAACGGCTTAACGGATCTGGATGAAATTTGGTACAGAGATAGATTATTGTCTGGGATAGCTCATTCCACAAATAGCCAACATAGCTTTTATTCACAAAGCGCATAGAAACACACGGATTTGCATGAAATTTGATTGGTAGATGGATGGGGTACTGGATTCTCACATATGTCATTTTTATCCCGAAAAAAATTAACGGTTCCTATGGGGGAGGCTTAAATATAAAAAAATATATACATATTGGGTGTTTGTTCCGCTTTCACGCCTCAATGACAGAACGGTTTTTAATTGTAGGTTTATGGATGTCATTAGATTCCCGTGGGATAGAAAGTCCGTATACCGTCGCACGGGCATCTGCTATTAAAAATGGTGTGAAAAAATGTATTGTAATTCATCAATTGAGAACGAATGGGCCGATTTGGCTCGAACTCTTTTTTAGTTGTTCGTAAAATCCAGGAGAAGGTTTTTGCGGAATAAAATTTTGGGTAAACCCTCCAGGAAAGTCGGGAAATTTAAAAAATCGAAAATTGATTTTTTTGTATTGAATTGTGTATGCAAATGTTCCGGAATGGCTTTTCGAATGAAAAAATAGAAAATTCTTAGTGAAAAACTAGAAAAATTCTAGAAAAACGCGAACATTTTTTTCTCGATGATATATAGATAAATTTAAATCATGATTTGATGATTTTGGACAATGTAAAGGTGGAAAATTCGTTGTGAAGCTTGGAAAATTTCGGATAATCCTTCTGATATTATAAATGTAAAAGTTTGGATGGATGGATGTTTTCTGCTCAATAACGCCAGAACGGCTGAATGGATCTAGATAAAATTTACCACATGAACACACACTACTCGATTATGACATAGGTCATTCTTATCCCGAAAAATGTAACCGAACAGTTCCTATGCCTAGATGGGAGAGGCTTATATATCAACAAAATACATACTTGGTTGTTTGTTCCGCATTCATGCCTCAACCATTGAAAGGATTTTAATGAAATTTGGTAAGCAGCTAGAAGATAAGCCATGATTTATTTTTCCCAACTTTATTTGTAGTTCTTTCTTTTTGAATCCAATATTAAATCTTCGCTTTGTTCGCAGCAAGCGGCTCACGAACCAGCCCACATACAAGAAGAGCACAGCGAGCACGAGCATGCTGGGCGAGCATGTTCGTCGTTTGTGTCTACTTTCAACGAATGAAGGGTTTTGAATGAAATTTTATAGGTGGATAGATGATTTCAGTAGATTCCCGTGGGTCCGTAGCATCGCACGGGTATCTGCTAGTATAATATAATTTTTCATGTAATTTATTTTAAAGTATTACTACCATGTAATTGTTTTTGTTTATTTTTCATTTTGCACTGCATTCGTTTGTTTTAGTGTATAATTGCCTCTTGCTGAAGATGGTTCCTCAGCTGTGAACTGAAATGCATTTAATAAAATAATAAATATATGCGTAAATTGAGTATTTTTATTTACGAATTTTGCGGGCTATAAGGAATTGAAATTTAAAACTTTAATATAGCAGTTGTGTTTATAAAGGTACTTCTTATGGGACCAAGATCAGTAGGTCATTTCAGTAGTTCATTTGATTTTTTTCTGAACTTATTGTTTTTTTTTTTTTTTTTTTTTTTGAAGTGTGATGAACATTTTGCAACACTGTAAAAAATGACAACTTTTTTAGTCTAGAAATTACTAACGCACAGAAAAAAAATCCATTAATTAAAAAAAAGAGAGAATAAGGCTTTAAAATACATTTTTTTCTTAACTAAAATTCAATTAAAAGTGTTCAAGCAAAATGACCTTTTATGAACTTAATATAATTACATGAGGAATCAAACGATTAATACAAAAAAAAAAGTTCAATTCCAACGAAAAACGACACTCAAATTCAATTAGATTAATAATTATATGCTTCCTTTTCATCTTAGCTGATTAAAAATTTAAAATAACAGGTTTCATACAGTGTGTATGAATTATCAGCCGGGAATTCCATATTTAGATTGCTTTTAATAACAAATGACAAATGAAAAACAAATTTCCACAAATTGTAAGATCTATCTATGTCTGTGACATATGTTTAATGGGGGGTTAAATGGTCAGACGAAAACAACTAAAATATTTTTTTGTTTAATATTTAGATGTCTTGACTGCAAATGAATAATGCAATTAAAATACAAATAGCTGAAAATGTGAAAAAATACAGAATGATACCAACACAATTAATTTAATTTTGTGCTAGCCATATGGGAATGCAATAATGGTTGTCTTGAAAAAAAACCATGTCAACCAAGTTATCTGATTACAGTTTTGAAATATGGTAACCCTTTAATGTTGTCACAAACAATGGAAGAGTTTTGTGGGGAAATATGCAACTAAAATATGAGGTATACAAAAAACATTATCATTAATATTATTATATTTAAACTTTTTTCTTCGTTTATAAAAACTTTAACTATGAACATTCATTTTACAATAATATAAGAAAATTATATAAGTGAATGGGTCTGTTCGAAGACAATGGTCAAAGTAAAAAAGCGCCATTCCCAACTCATGGAGATTGTGACTTCAATCGTTATAAATATATAAAACATTAATAGGTGGCTTATTGTTTAAATAGAAACTAATCGTTGTTTCAAATGGAGGGGAAATTTTGTCAACAATCAAATTCCACTTTAACCATTATGCAATATCGGATATAAAAAATGTCTAAAATGGCTGAATTCCAAGAGCTGTCTGTTATTATATTTCGAACCTTTACTAATTTTCCGAGTATGTTTTATTTTTAATTCGTTATTCAGTCAGCAACATGTCTAAAAAACTAAAATGCGCGTACTTGATCTTATAATTGATCACATCGGAAGTTCAAGATTCTTAGTAGAAGCGGCTAAATATATTTTAAAGTCGTTCTTTACTAAATTTTTAATTTACAAAATTTCTATGATTTTGGTATAAAAAATTTGGTATGTCAATTGTATGTATTTAATAGAAAAAGCATACAAATCTAGGTGCAAAATTTTAAACGATTTAGTAAAATGTTAAATGATTTTTAGTATGATACTAGGCTTAAAAGAAGATTTTGCTAACTTTATTTTCTTAACATTTTACTAAAATTAAAATCACAAACTGGCTACTTTAATTTTTTAGTATCGTACTAAATCCATATGCCACTTTGACATTTACAAACGTCAAAAAGTTATGTTCGCTTACTTTTTGCACTATTTTAGACGTGTTTAGTTTTAGTTTATTAAGAGAATAGATCTAGTATGGTGCTAGTTAAAAAGTGTTAAAAATTAGGAAAATATTAGTGATTTTGAATTAGCAAATTGTTAAGTACTCTCATGCTAAGCCCTTAACATCGGGCTGTTTAAAATTTGCGCCATAATTTCTAAAAAAATAAAATACACGAAAAGGTGGTACGCACTTGCTCTTGTAGCTAACAACTTTAGTGTAAAGTAGTAGCTAACCACTGAAGTTGTTAGTAGGTATAGGCAGTCTAGTTTAGTTATCCTGTGCAGGTTTAAAGCCGAAGTAGGTAAGATTACCTTGATTCTTAATATAATGAATTGTCGAATGTATATGATTAAAGGAATGATGACGTACAATCATATAAATGTATATTTAAAAAGATTTTAATTATGTAAATTAGGAGAATAATGTGTTCCTACCTACATAGATGGCGCCTAGTTATGTAAATATATGTACATATTTATGTATAATAGGTATAATATATTTATATAATAATGAAAGTGAATGGTGTATATTAAAAATCGTGTTTTAAACTGATAAAAAGTGCTAAAACGATCATTTCAATCAGTTTCTTGAAAAAAACAAAGAACGCATTTAGATGCAACGGATCAATAAAAATTTAATAAAAAAGTATCTCGAAAATTGTAGGAAATTTTGGTATGCAGTTTTGTAGAGTTTATTAATATACATATGACTAGAAAATTAAAAATTATTTTTTTGATTAGTTGAAAATTAATTTTAATTATATAAAAAATGTTATATAAAATTTTAATATGGAGAATTAGTTTGGCTACCTAGATCTTCTCAGATATAAAATTTGATAGAAATCCAATGTACAGCTACCGAGAAAGCCAAAAATTAAAAAAAAACCGTTATATGAAAAGTACCGTTAATAGACATTTCCCGTAAACTTGATTCATATCAAATGATAGCTATTACCAACAAAAAAATTCTCAACATTTTTTATCAAAATCGTTGTAGCGGTTTTCGAGAAAAATAACATTTGCCTTCAAGGTCATATGGCAGGTACCGTTATTTTAGGCCTAAAAATAAAATTTCAATTTCCACACTGAGGAATGCCAAAACAATCACAAATACCAAATTTGAAGGTAATCGCTTAATCCGTTTAGGCTGTAGCTCGTTATACTTACAGACGGACAGACTGACAGACTGACAGACAGACATACATTTTTCGCCGATCACTTTTTTAGGCGTCTCTATTATCGTAATGTCATGTTTGATTGTTAGAATTTTTTTTTTTTTTTTACAAATACATAACTTGCCTTGGCGGGTCAATAAGTCCGTGGCTTTTTGAATTTCTGACCTCTTTACTGAAACAGCAACACTGCTCCTGTCAACAGGCATCTGTCAGTTGACTCCTGTCAAAATTTAAACTTGCTGCGTCAGTTAGTTTGTGTTTGACAGCTATTTTTATCAGACTACTCACTAATTTGAGGAGAAAATGGAAAAAAGTGAATTTCGTGTGCTTATTAAGCATTATTTCTTGCGAAAAAAAAACCATTACCGAGACCAAGGCTAAGCTTGATAAATACTATGGGGACTCGGCACCATCGATTTCAATGGTAAAAAAGTGGTTTACTGAATTTCGTTGTGGCCGTACAAGCACTGAAGATGCCGAACGTCCTAGACGCCCAGTTGAGGTCTCTACACCCGAAACAATCGAAAAAATTCACGATATAGTGTTGGCCGACCAAAGATTGAAAGTGCGAGAGATTGTGGAAGCCGTAGGGATCTCGCATGGCTCAGTGGTTTCAATTTTGAATGATCACTTGGGCATGAGAAAGGTTTCGGCAAGATGGGTGCCGCGTTTGCTCAGAGTCGACCACAAACGCGATCGTGTAACAACTTCACAGGAAGGTTTGGCGTTGTTTAATCGCAATATGGAGGAGTTTTTGCGCTTTTTGGAACCGTGGACGAAACATGAATCAATCACAACACACCAGAGACCAAACAACATTCAAAACAGTGGGTCAAGGTGGGTTTGTCAGCCAATAAAGTTATGGCGACTGTTTTTTGGGATGCACGCGGGATAATCCACATTGACTACCTTCAAAAGGGAAGAACAATCGATGGGGAATATTATGCCAACTTATTGGACCGATTCAATGACGATTTGAAAAAAACCCGACCTCATTTGGCCAAGAAAAAGTTCTTTTCCACCAAGACAATTCAAGGGTGCACACATGTGCAGTTGCCATGGCAAAAATCCATGAATTGGGCTATGAATTGCTCCCTCATTCAATTTATCATCATATTCTCCAGATTTGGCTCCGAGCGACTACTTCTTGTTCCCAAACCTGAAGAAATGGCTTGGTGGAAAAAGATTTGACTCCAATGATGAAGTCATCTCGCAAACAAAGGCCTATTTTGAGGACCTCGACAAATCATTTTTTTTGGAAGGGATAAAAAAATTGGAGATGCGTTAAATTATTTTTTTATCAAAAAATCTGTGTTTTATTCCAAAAGTCACGGACTTATTGACCCGCCCTACTTATAATCCCGCCTTACCTATAATCGCAAGTAAAAATAGTCATCCGTTTTCTAATTATTGAATTTAAAAAAAAATGTTTTGTTCAAAAATCCAAAAAAAAAAAATATTTTTTCCAAAATTTATTTATAATTCGAAGGGCCTCTCATACAAAAATTTTGATCGAAATCCAACGAGCCGTTTATGAGATAGTTCAAAATAAAAAATGATTGTATAGCAGGTACCGTTAATAACAAAATATAAACAAAACTCGAACAGAAATTTAGACTACCTATACCTAAAGTAGTGCACACATTTTTTTCACTAAAGACGTTAGAGCCGTTTTGAAGATAATTAGGATGGTAGAAAAAAGTCTATGAACTTAAAAAAAAACTATTTAACATTTTTTTGAGACAATCATCTAAAACTCCTAAGTACCAAGTTTGAATAAAATCGCTGCAGCCCTTAAAGATGTAGATCATTGTACAGACAGATAGTTAGATGGAATTGCGGTAACCACTTTTTGGTGTTTTCTATCATCTAAATATTAAGTTTGATTAAAATCTCAATTCCAAAGGCAAAACTTGCTCTATAGCCAGTGGCGGACTAAGCTTGTTAGAGGCCCGAGGCGGTAATACTAAATGGGGCCCCTTACAAATGTGATCAGATATTTTTTGTAGTTTCTATAAAGTCAGCTTTTACAACAAAACAAAAAGCATCAATCAGATTAATTATAATACACGTACGGCCTCAGAAAGAATGCACACCAGCACATTAAGCAAACCAACTAACAGTAAGGCCCAAAGCACACGGAGCAACTAGAAGAAAACTGATTACCGATGCGAGTTGGCAACTAGTTTGCTTTGAAACGTAACATGTGTAATCAAATTTGACTTTGCACACGACGAACTGGTTGAAGCTTGCGCTACTTTGCAATACATACAAAGTTTTTCACCTCCATTTTATTTAAATACGCTACAATTTCTGTGTCAGTAAAATATGGGAAGCACTTTGCTTTTAACCAAGTTACGGAAATGGTCAAACTATTGGATAATGAGTGATGTATAAAGCCAATGATTAGGTAAAGTCCCAATCAATAATGATCTTTAAGTTCGTCGTAATTATGTACCAGATTGTCCAATGCAATAGCCAAATAGTCATCATAATCTTCAAGCTCAAACTTCGATGGGACAACTATTGCTTAAGTCAGTCGAGGCATTCACACATTGTTCGACGAACTTCTTCTTAAATTGATAGCCCTTCATCATGAGCGAGTTCACATGGCATTGTTTTTGTTATCCCCTTTCTTCATCGGCGGTCCATAGCGCTACATTTATTAGTGCTGAAAGTAACAGCATTGTCTACAATTATGTATAGTTCGTCATTCGTTCAAAAATCATTCAGAGCTAAAAGTTTGACAAGGCCTCTATCCAAATACATTTTTAGAGATTGTAGATATTGTTGAACTAGAATTACTTTTTCCAGTATTAACGTAAATTTTCGAGAAAAGGTAGTTTGAACAAAATAATTAATTTTTCAAAATTTCGAGCTCGAGGTTAAGCTTAAAAAAAAAACTACTTATATACTATACAAATTTGATTTAAACAGAAAATTATCGAAATACCGAACAAAATTTAGTTTTTATCTAAATTCTTTCAAAACTTAATAAGTAACATGACTTTATAGACGCTGCCGTTGTTTTGAATATCATTTTTGGAGGCCCCATACAATTTTGTTTCTTCCGAAATTTAGAAACATTATGACTTAAATTATTATGAGTAGGTACATATTTTTTTTGAAAAATTGATACTTTGTCTGGTATTTTTACATTGATGTAGCAAAATACATTAAAACCAAAATTCTTAATTCTGAAACATCTAAGCTTTAAAAAATGTGACATTTTATTCTTTAATCCCAAATTATATAGTATTTAAGATCGATTAAAGATGAATAATATGATAAAAAAGTGTGTTGCACCACTTTGGCACTCACAGCCTCATACATTTCTTAAAATATATATACATCCAATCTAACATATTGTGTTTCAAATAGATTTGGGCGCTCCGCCCTTACCTTAGTCCGCCAGTACGTATAGTATAAGTATATCGCAAATAAAAACCACCAATGGGTCACAAAAGCTAAACCAAGCTTATGTCCAATAGAGGTAGCACAGTAAAACCAACTTTGCAAAAAGCAAACTTTTACACTTTAGAGTTCTGAGAACTTAGTCTGCTATTATAGTGCGAAAGAGAAGAAAGGTGAGATGGTAAAACAATCTGCCGTGTATGTCGTATAGTGGGCAACATTTCGGGACTCACATTTTACGTTTCTCATTTCCTTCATTTGTTCTTCAACTATATTGTTTCACCTCTTTTCTTTGCTTGTAGAGTGGCTTTGTTTGTGTATCCTTATACGAGTAGTTAAAGTGAGGGATGCGAGAGGCAGTTTTTATTTTATCAACAAGTCGTTAGTCCTTTTATCAACAAGTCGTGAACGAAATTCAAGGCAACAAAAAACAGTCAAATTTTACTCATGACCCTATAGTACGTCACGAAATAAAATTTCAATTTGAAAAAGAGTGACGAGTGACGACTCAAAATTCGTCGTCTAATAGCAGACAGACTTAAGAATTTTCCTCGTCACTTTGAAAAAGTAAAAAAAGGAAATTTAGAAGAAACTAATTATTTATATTAACAAAACAATTTTATTGTATAAACTACATTTATTCCCACCAGTTTTTCAAAAATTCGAAAATAATGCCCTCACTGGTTTATGTATACAAAAATGTTCAATCATTCTGAATTTGATTTCGATAATATTTATAGGTCTCTAATGACGCAGATCATTCCATCTTCTCCATTTCCGCAACTTCTATAATATCTGCGTTGATTACCGTGGGCCCTGCAGCACTCGTCCTTCTCGGCATCGATTCTATTACAGACCTGGTCACATGGATAAACCCGTTTAACGAGAACATTACCAGCTTCACTAGTGATTATCATTGCACAGACAATGAAGAAAAGAAAAACGAATGTCTTATTGAAAACTGCCATTTTGTAATTTGAATTATTAATAGGAATATTTGAAGTTGCAGACGAAATTGAGTAAAATTTAGCGAGGAAATTGTTATTTAGACTTAAAAGAGAATTAATTTTATTGTGTGAAGTGTAGCAGATTTGCATTCGTTATTTATATCATTTGAGCATCTAGAGATTGATCTGATTAAAAATATTATTTAATCTTAATTAAATGGAATTACTTTAAGTTTATGTTTGGATTTGTAAAAAAAAAGTGATTGGTATCTCCATGTGTAATTGATTTGTTGACCTTTCGTTAACGGTAAATTGCAATTTAAGACAAGAAAATTAAATATTGTTTAAAATATTAAACTCAATTATTTCAATTTATAATCAACAGCAACAATTTTATGCTTTTTTTCAAACGACGTTGCTTTATGACATATAAATGTAATAGATTTCTCTCTTTGGTACATTTTTGACACAGTGGAAATATAAACTGAAATGGGTCGCAAAATGTTTATGAATATGAATCTACGCAACGTTACATAGAGTCTTAATAGTTTAAGCAAATTCTGTTGAATTTAAGTCTAAAAAGTCAACGCGTGGTTAGTACTTCGATGGGAGATCGTCCGAAACCAACCACGTACTTCTGTTGTGTGTTCTTCCTATCTCTGTCTCTCTATGTTGTATTATTGTATGTAATGTTTAAGCCAATGGTCTCCTTGCCAGTGCTTTAGTGTCTCCGCTTCGTAGAATTATCTATGGAGTAGTATAATATGTAATGTAATAGAAAGTTAAAGTTAAAAAGGTACCAGATCTTAAATTTCATGAGATTTTTTTAGGACAATATGATATAGACAACATGGCACGATTAGTATAGTTACGCGTAACTAAATGAAATTAGTTACGTCTCATTTGTCACGTAACTTATGTATAAACCTACAATTTTTTTACAGCTCGAAAAACAACCGTTTTCTCAATGGCGTATGAATTAGCGACCATTTTTAGCAATTTCAGTAAAAGTTTTGAAAGATTAGAAGCATACAAATCGGCTGTCTTCCAAAACTCATAGCATTTTTGTATATAAACATTTAAACATTTCTAAAAGAAAATAATTAATTTCAAAAAGATAGTCGCTATTTATTTTGTCTTTTGAATAGAACTGATGCAAATAGTAAGATGCTAGTGCATATATATTATACCAGTTATCAAGACTGGACTTATAGTGGTTTCCAAACTGTTTTGGAACATTTAATTCTGATCATAACTTGACAGCGTCAGCTAGTGAAGCAGTGAATGTTGGCAATTATTTATCAATTCACAAATTCGATCAAACAACTAAATATTTGTTCTGACACTCTCGATTATCTCTATTATAATTGCGTTCGGAACTCATTATAGGCATCTTGGAAAGTCTTCCTATTTATATATATAGACCGTAAATAACTATTTAAATGAAACTAAAATATTTGTGGACTTAAATTTACCTATGTGCTTTTAATCGTTGCAAGGCAGTGTTTTGCGATTATTTCTGGCAAATTTTGCACAACACATCCAATTTGAAGTTTCAGAGAATGTTTGAGGTATGAGTCCCAAATTGTCAAGTGAAGTGGACATAGGCCTTCAATACTGACGCCATGTTTTGTGAATTTGTTCAGAAATTTTTAGTTTTTAGTGAGAATTTAGAACTCAAAACCCGCGAATTGTTTGTTCCAATTATATTCTGATGTGAATATTTTCGTGAAGAAATATCAAAAACGTGAATCCGTTAAATTTGATACGTTAGTTACATTGGTTACATTAGTTAAATTTGTTACGTTAGTTACATTAGTTACGTTAGTTACATTAGTTACGCTAGTCATGCGTAACTTATTTAAATGTGTAAAACACGCGTAACTTACCAACACTGTTAAAAAGATTACATTGCAGCTTGTTTAAGTTCGTTCGTACTTACTTTCTAGCAGCTTTTATTGAGCCGAATGGTCCTTGGTCTGATAATGTTGTCGTGGTATAAAAAAAATTGTTTACTTTGATTACAAATGACTTACAGGTGGAGTATTTATGTTACAACATGATCGCAATTAATCGTGTGTTGCCGTTATTGACAACAAAAGGGACATTTCAAGGGAAAGTTTTGGCTTTAATTAATTAAAAAAAGTTAGCACTATTAGAATAATGTTGGACTGTTTGGAGCGGGAGCACATTTTCAGAGGATGAAACTTCTCTACATACCTAGTACACAAAGTTGATATGTGCAATTGAGCCCAAACGTTTAAATATGTATGTCCGTTTTAAAAAAAAGTCTAAGTAAGACTTTTGTCCTTTGGTGACATTAGAATAAGTTTTCGGCTATATAGAAATAATGATTTTTGAAGTAGCTACTCACCTACAATAAAAGAAGCCCCATATTAAATGAATTTTGCAGTGTGACTGGACAACCCTGATAAGCTAGATCTATTTACTACAATTTGTACTTCAATATATTCCCAAATTACTGAAATAATAATTTCTTTCCAATTTTGTAATTTGTTTCGATTAAGCAATTTTTTGTGAAGTAGATATTTAAACTATACGGTTCAACAACCTCAGTTTAAGAATTTAAACCACCGATTTCTACTGATTAACTGAGTTTATAAATCAGTTACGTGCTTGAAATTTGGTCAACCCTGGGCTGAACTACGTTTCTTCAACTGGCCTTAAATAAATATTTAAATTCAAAGTTCAAAAGTAACAGCTCACAGACGACTTGGCATTTGCAATTACTTTTGGCACAACATTTTTCATTTATTACACTTAGCAGATGAAAGAAAAATAAATAGTAATTTTCTCTAAAAGAAATGCAGTTCAGCCTTGTCCAGAATTGTTTCAAAATGAACGCACTGTCTCCCTGTAATTCAAATATGTTCTGTAATATGCACACTGTATTCAGAAAACTGAATTCCTTTAATTTTTAAGTATTGCCTTTAGGCCAAAAATATCATTACTATAAAACTTTAGTAAATTTGTCAGACTTCCTAGGAAACTCTAAGAAATAACTTAGAATAAATGAACAATGGTAAACTGCTTTTTATAAACTGTATTATATTAATATTCCAACTTAAATAATAATAAAAAACTGAACATTTTTGTAAAGTTTTTTAAGGAACTTTTGGTTCTGTATGTATGAATATTTATGGTTTACAGTTCTTGGACGACGCATATTACTCCTTCCTCGCCTCTACCACAGCTTTTTGGATATGTGTACATATAACCATGAGCTCTGCAGCATGAGTCCTTCTCTCGGTCAATTCTATTACAGACCTCGTCGCAAGGTGGAACTCGTGTTACAAGCACGTTACGTGCTTCAGTTGTGATCATCATTGCACAAGCAAGAAGGAACAAAAAGGCAAACAACTTGTTGAAAACTGCCATATTTAAAAGTTTAGAAAAAATTATAATATGTATTACTAGAGGAAACACTCCCGAAGAGAAATTACTTAATTCTGTGAAGTGTGGGAAGAATGCATGGACTATTTATATCTTAATTAATATTAAGGCTCCATCTATAGATAATTATGTTTTTATCGTGGAAAACATCTGTTAAAATATGTTTAAAAAGTGTGACTTAAAGTTCAAGTTGTGGATTTGTAACAAAATATTTAGAAATGTCATAGATAACTTTTAGCAAAATGATTTGACAGATAGTAAGCTGACACTAATCGAAAAGCTTTCGAATGTGTTCTATTAGTATCAAATTATAGTTCTTCCCCAGGAAAGAAGAGGAATATGATTGAGGATCGGATAGTTCTTCCAAATTACAAAACGAAAACGACATTAGTATAAAGAAAAAAAAATGGTGGAAAAACTCTAGCCACTTCATACTCACATTTTTGGTTAGATGAGGTATTTGATATTCGATTGCGAGATATTAGAACCCAATCTCTTTGTTTGTTCTTAAATTCCTTTTTTTAAATCCAAGGCATTCTTCCTTTTCCAGGAATCTTTCATTATTTCTATCTAAGTATTCATCAACTAGCTTGAAAAAATCAATAAATAATATTAAAAAAAAAATGAGTGTGTGTACACTCGCCAAAAGTAAAACTTTCCTTATTTGAAACCATTTTTCTTTCGTAATTCTAAGTCCGCTACAACATGTATATGTATTTACAATTTATGGAAACCGGCAAAGAACAACAAAGTTGGCATTTTTGGATACCAGGCCCGTAATTGCATTAATACATCCCCCATAATGACTGTAAATTCCAATTGTACAAACTTACTGTCGCGTCGTTCGAACTTTGATTCATGGTTCGGCAATTTTAAATTACATGCATTATACTAATCTGTATATATAAATCTACGAAGTAGATACATTGAAGAACTGGCAATGAGACCATCGACTTAAAAATTACACACATTAATACAACACAAAATACACTAATGTATGAGCAAACAAAACGAACGAAAACAAAAAAATCCTCGTCGAATACCCAGAATTCGTATACCTACTGCATTAAATTTATGCGAATCCAAAACGAAGATGGCCTGCCAGCTGAACTGTTTAAGGCAGCGGGAGATGACTTGGTCAGGAGCATACACCAACTCATTTCTAGAATCTGGTCGGAGGAAAGTATGCCCAATGAATGGAAGCTCCGCATAGTGTGCCCTATCCACAAAAAAGGAGATGCTCTGAACTGCGCCAACTGCAGAGGTATAAGTCTCCTCAACATCGCATACAAAATTATGTCGGTTGATTTGTGTATCCGCCTAGAACCTTATACCAACGACCTGATCGGATCTTATCAGTGTGGCTTTAGGCGAGGAAAATCAACTAACGATCAGATTTTCACACTCCAGCAGATCCTGGAAAAAACCCAAGAATTCCAAGTCGATACGCACCATTTCTTCATCGTCTTTAAAACCGCCTATGATAGCGTTGATAGAGACGAGTTATACAGAGCCTTGTCACATCTCGGCATCCCTGCCGAACTTGTCCGCTTGTGCAGAATGACAATGAAGGAATCTCGCTGCTTCGTCAGAGTCGGTAAGAACTTCACCGACGACTTTGATGTCGAGAAAGGTTTGAGACAGGGTGATGCGCTATTATGCAATCTCTTTAACATCGTGCTGGAAGCAATTGTGCGCAACTCGAATGTCAACAATTTTTCAAAAGTCCGTTCAACTTCTTGCTTATGCTGATGACATTGACATCATAGGCAGAACAAAGCGAGCTGTCAGTGGAGCATTTGCAAGTATTGAAGCGGAAGCGGCGAAGATGGGTTTGACTGTTAACGAGACGAAAACTAAGTATATGCTGTCATCGAGAAGAGAAGTCCAACACCATCGACTGGGACAAAAGATCACGATTGGCGGTTATAACTTCGAAGTGGTCAGAGACTTTGTTTACCTGGGATCCACTATTACATCGCACAACAATATCAGAGCGGAGATCAAACGAAGAATCACACTTGCAAATCGCTGTTTCTGCGGGGTTAGAAAGCATTTGAGTAGTAAAGCCCTCTCTCAAAGAACCAAAGAGACTCTATATAAAATTTTAATCGACCCAGTCCTGCTGTATGGGGCGGAGGCATGGACACTGACAAAATCGGATGAAAACCAGCTGGGTTGCTTTGAAAGAAAGATTCGTCGAGTTATGTTTGGTCCAGTGTGCATCGGTGGTGAGTGGAGAAGAAGATTTAACGACGAACTTTACGGACTCTACAGCGATATCAACCTGGTCAAAAAAATACAGCGACTGAGATAGCTAGGTCACGTGGAGCACATGCACATCGACGCACCAGCCCGACGAGCCTTCGTATCCAACCCCGGTGGACAACGCCGGCTAAAAAAGTTATGAAGGTCAAAAGGTCACGAAAATCAGTTTTTCGCAAATATCTCGTGATTTTTAGCCGGCGCGATATCGATGTCGATTTTTCACATCTTCATTACAACACCGTGATAAAGGTGTATACAAAAATTCACCTCACTAGGAATTTATCCGCAGATAAAACATAAAATGTTAATGACTTTGAATACTCAACAACAACTTGAGTGTGCTACCACCAAGTTTTTCTCAATTATTTTTGGCTGGAATTATAGCTATATAGTCGATCATCAGATTCCTTTGCTCTAGTGGTGCTGGTCCACTTTTTCATTTTAATTGAAAAACTTCTTGTGCCTTCATCGTGTATTGAACCATGACCAGCCGCTTAGTAGCCAACGCACTTCGCATCACGCCACCGAGCCCACATGATCAGATCCAACCTAATGCAGGTTTTTTTGTTTAATTAATTGCATTGAAATGACTAGCTTTTTTATTAGCCAAACAAGTTTGTTGTTGTTTATTCGCGTTCTTTCTTATTTTCTCCTTACTCGTTTATAAGCCAACATTTTTGTTGACTGGACAATATAAGAGTCCACCTTTGTTCCAGTGAATGCACACATTTTCTACGAACACACCCTTTAGTAAAAGAAACATAGTAATAACCGGCAACACGATAATATGTCATTCTTATACATTTTTTGTTCACATTTTCTATTGATAATATTTATATTTTCTGTATCGATAATATTTATTTTTTGTTTTTCAACGTGTAAAATTTGATACTGCGCTTCTTTTACACTTCCCAATCAAGGAACTTATATTTTATTTAACATTAATATCCAAAAGGATATGGAAGGAAAAAATGAGTAATTTTATAAGAAGAATATTAGTTCTTTGTGTAACATAACGCTAAAAAATATGTGAAGTTTTCAGCCGACCGATATCAACGATAATCAGAAAATTGGATTTCTGAAACAAAATAAATCTCTAAAAAAAGTTAATGATACCCAAATCTCAAATTAATTTTAAGCATCGAAAAAAAAAAACAAAAATGAAGCAATTATGTGCGACCAAAGCTGTATCTTTAATTCTTTAATAACTTGGTCAGCTTAATTATAATGAACAACTGTTTGTGTTTGGGAAACTAAATCAAATATTTCTTCAGTTGATTGATTTGTATTGCTACTTTTTTTTCAAATGTGGATTTCCCTAGGTTAACAATATTTTTGTATGCACACTTATGGGGAATTCCATAAGTAATACTTATCAACTCAGTTGCTTAGAATTCATCGAGATAATAAGTTATAATTAAAATGAATTCAAAATATAATTACCACCAATACCAAATTATAAATCAATATTTTTAACATTTCTGTTTAAATTTCTAATAACTATAACCATAGGTTATTCTTCTTGGGAATTTGTGTAGATATAATCACTCAGCTACAACATTGTTGTAAATAGTATTAGTTCAGATTTTTATTAGAAAGAGTTAAACAAAAATGGAAGAAATAAGGTATTCTAATTATAACGAGGTGATATTGTTGATTGACATATTACTATTTTATTTTATTATAATTTCTTTTAATCTTATTAAAGTGTAATTTATTTTTACACAGAAAAGGTATCAGCATTAGACTTAGCAGACCTCTAACCTCTTCCATCCCGGGAACGCTGGCTTGGTCCATCCTTTTCGCTTCGAACGTGTTGGATAGGAAGGTTCATCCATTTGCTCAAAATGACGTATATTTCGACCTTTTGCAAACAAGAGCTCACAGAGTTCGCGGTTGTGTCTTCTCCATTTTTACCACCTCGCATAGAGCAGCCAAATATCAGTTGAAGAATTTTTAATGTCTATTGTATAATTTGCCTCATGTGAGGAATTTTGATCAAGTTCTTTCGCCAATTCTTCATCGCATTTCTACTAAGGTGTCGGTGTCATTTATTGATTGATGAACTTTCTTATTACTTCCTTAGCGGGGGGCGATAGTTGTTTACTTCAAGATCGGTATGTTGCTTTGGTAGCCGCCGATAATGTTGATATCCGCTGTCGGAAAGATTTATTGAAGGTAGTGACTTTAGCACTCCTAACGATAAATGCCTTTTGGTGCGGCTTTGAAGTAGATGAAGTGATGGTGGGTATCTGCGTGAAAGTCGTTGATCTTTTCTATGATAAGCCTTAGTATGAATATTTGATATATATTGGTAGTCGGAAGAAAGCAGTAATCTCCCTCAATAGTTCAAACATGGATCTTCCTAGATGTGGTAAAAATAAGCAAAATAGAACTTACTTACTTACTTAATATGGCGCAACAGTCCGGGATGGGGCAGGGCCTCAACCAACAACCTTCTTCCAGTCGGCTCATCTTCTAGCTATCTGTCTCCAGTTTCGCACGTCTAGTTGGTTGAGATCCTTTTCCACTTGCGTGCAACATCTTTTACGCTGTCCACATCTACTGCGCTGTCCCACGGGATTTGGATGCAAAGACTTTCCGGACCGGAGCATTGATGTCCATTCGCTCTAGGTGACCTAGCCGTCTCAGTCGCTGGCTTTTCAATTTTGTAACTATATCGGTGTTTCTGTACAGCCCGTACAGTTCGTTGTTGTATCTACTTCTCCATTCTCCATCTATGCAGACGGGACCAAAAATCACTCGGAGAATTTTCCTCTCAAAACAGCCTTACGCGTTCGTTAACAGTGTCCATGTCTCTGCACCATACATGAGGACCTCATATTTTTCGCTGATCAAACTTTTTTCTTAATTTCGACAATTTGGTAAAAAAAAAAACAACTGAGGCAGAAAAATGACAAATCAAAGCTTATAAGGACAATACGCTGGCTTATCTATTGCCAAAATAGCTAAATAGAAATCGACAGGAGCTGAACAGTTATATCCAGATTTTTAAGTAATGAGTTTTAGTATGGAAAAAATATGAAAGGCGCATACACAGTCTGCTTACTAATGCATAAAGGCGACTTATATTAAGAAAAGCGTCAAATCCTCACGACTCTTTAGCAAAAATCAAAAAATGTGTTATCAAGCCAAGTCTCACAACTATGCGTCGTGTTATTTTAAAGCTAAGTATATAAAAAGACTTAAAATCAAGAATAAACCACCACTTAACCTGGTAACGCCTCAATTTTTATCGGGCACATGTGTCCTGGACTTCGGAGTGACATCGCGTGGCCTTTTTCGACGAAAAAATCAATTTGGAATGTACCGATGGCTATATAGTATTTCCATGACCTCCGCAAGGAACTCATTATTTGGACCAACTGCATAGCAGAGTTGGAACTGTGATGGTGTGGGAGGCCATTTCCTATTATGGCACCTGCAAGCTGCAAACTTCAACTTTTGTCCACTACAATGAATGTATTGACTGACAGTCGTATATTAAAGGAGACCTTTATAGGAACTTTCATACCCTCTTTGGAACTTTGCGGTGGACTTATCAACATGATAACGCGCCAATACATACAGACCGGGTAGTTAAAACGTATATAGCGAGCCAAAATGTGAAGCTATTAAGTTGGCCGGTTTTAAACAACCCTGAAAATGCTTGGTGATGGTTGACACGACAAATATATGTATCAGGACAACAATATTCGAGTATATCCGAAATAACCAAAGCCATCGCATTAGTTTAATACTTAATACTTAAATCAATAGCATTAAGTTTTTCTCAAAACCTTAAATAACAACAATTATGACCTTTGATTTAAATAAAATGCACGACTGGATCGCACGTAATTGCACCTATGTTCGATCACATTATATGCAAAAGATTCTTAATGGAAACAGCTAATGGTATTTTTAAAGTCGTTTTTCACTTAATTTTTTATATATAAAATTTTTTAATTTTTTTCTAAAAAAAATTGGTATGAACATTTTATATATTTAATAATATAAAATTTAATTTCGAAATATTGAATTTTCAAAAAAAAAATCTTTTTTATTTAAATCCAAAAGAATATTTTTCGAACATTTTGAAATGCAGTATTATTTAGAATTTGAAGGAGATCCTGTATACAAATTTTGATCGAAATACGTTGAGCCGTTTATGAGAAAGTCGAAAATCAATAAAATGGTTGTATGGCAGGTAGCGTTAATAAGAAAATATTTTAAATTTGTTTTCGGCCAAAATGTACACCATACTCAAATTAGTACACACATACCAATTTTTATCAAAATCGTTAGAGCCGCTTTCGAGATAATTAAGATGGTAGACAAATTTGTATGGCAAGTATCATTATTTTTGGGGTTAAAACAACGATTCGAAAATCTATTTTGGACAATCTCCTAAAACGCCTTACCACCAAGTTTAAACAAAATCGGTTCAGCCGTTTAGACTGTAGAGCGTTCTACAGACAGACAGACAGACGGCATTGTCCGACACACTTTTTTGGTGTTCTATATCATCGTAATGTCAACTTTGATTAAAATCTCGAGTTCGATTTTTTTTCTAAATGCAAAACTTGCCCTATAGTACCTATATCGCAAATAAAAAAATTAAGTCTCTATACTCTGTTCAATTTATGTTTCCAGTATAGGGAAGATAAGATATTTGCCTTTCACTCTAATTGATAGAGATGCCAATAAGTTCGTACTGTTTTAAAGCTTTTACAGGGTTGCAGTGATAAGCATACTAAATTACCACAAACGTAGCAGTGGTAACTCTGATTCAATATTGTTAAAAGCACACAACGAGGGCTGAGTGCATGGAGAAGGCACACAAGCAGCACTGCAGCAGTGTGTTCTTGGATGTACGCTAGATTTAACAAGATTGCAAAAATAATTTGTATGTAACTCAGTGGATATTTTCAGTGGGAATTTAGTGGCAGGCACCAGTGTGTTTGTAAAATCTCTCTCATAAGACCTGTACTGAAAATATAAATTTGAACAGACTATATAGCATGCTTGGTGTAGGGGCAATGCATGACAAAAAACTGAACTAAGGGTGGGGGGGGTGTCCTATTAAAGTCGCGAGGAGTATTTGTGTAAGCAAGCAATTATTTACGCATAGAGTTCTCGGCTATGTATGTTTCTTTTTATCGTTCGTTCTGATTTCTCGGTTCTTGACCTGCAGCTTCGTGTTGTTATTGCTTGGACACCAAGATGAAGCTGAATCGTATCAAATGGCTACAATTGAAGTTATAGCTTTAGTACAAAAAAAAAGTTTAAGTTGCATGGTATAAAGAATACTGGTATGATATTCCGCATTTCATTATCCTATCTCTCCCGCACAAATTGTCACCGAGTGACGTAGGACAATGCTGAATATCATAGCATATATTCTTTACAGTTTGAAGCAAATCAATTCCACCGTTAAGCCTGTACACTCGGGAACACACAGACAGACAGACAGACTTTTTTCGTCTTCGCTATCATAGTAATGTCAAGTTTGATCAAAATCTCTAGTTCAATCAACAATTATAAGTGGACATAAATGGCTTCCCTGAGGGACTCCAGACAGTGTTTTAAATATGTGTGGAGACACTCAATCTGAAAAGTATACAGGATACGATTACATGCATATGTATGTATATGACGGAAACCAGATTTGTTTTAGTTTTAAGAGAATGATTTTGTTAGATTTTATCAAGGTGCTTTGTAAGATCTGAAAAGAGAAAAAAAGACGTATGGGTTCTGTAGACAAATTTAAAAATAAAACAACTACAGTATGTCCCTATTGATTGCATCGATCATTTTTTCTAATTTTTCCATTAATGTTCCGAGTGTATACCATGACTAAATCTCACAAAATTACGTTTTTACCTACTTCTCAAAAAAAGTAATAATTTGAGAAAAGAATTAAAAGCTGAAATGTTTAAAGACCAATTTAGCAAGTCAATCAATTAGCCGCGGTTCAATTAATGTACAAAATTTGTACAACTTGTATAAAAAATATTCGAGGCCATAATACATTTTGTTAATTAACACGAGAACTTCAATGCAGGTGATGTACACAGTTAATTGGGAAATACTGAATTACAAATCTATAGAAGACCCAAGAGGAATAAAAAATACTTTGAACCCATGATTACCCACTATTTTCATTGTCTTTAATAATGTCCAATGGTTTTCGTCTATGTACGAAATATATTAGTCGGATGCTGAAGCTCACTATTTATATGATTTCGATAAGATATTGCTGACAGAGTGTTATTTAATTAAAATCCAATTGGGTAAACGCATTTTATTATATAAATTATTGCCTTTGTGAGACATAAATAAACAAATAAAATCACACCGCAAAATTCTGATGAAGAACGATTATAAATTCTATAAATAAATTTCAACTGAATTTTCTAAACACTCGTAGGGTCAGTATAAAAATTTAATTCCAGCAATCGAAAACAAGTTCTAGATCTTGTTCCTAAGAACATACATACCTATAAATATTACAACAACAACAACATCAGTGAAGTAAAGATTCAAGCATTGCCACAAGTTTGATTGGCGTCTCATGATTAACGGCGACGTCTTATTATCGAATTTAACAATCAATTAATTAAGATTTTCATAATATTCGATACTTTTAATCACAGCTGGTTCATAAAGAGATATCTTTTATTTCGACTACTATTTATGTGACTCAGAATAAATATATTTCTCGGTTAATATAATCATGAATATAAAACGTAGGGTTAATTGGGAAGATGGGATTAAAATTGATGGGGAAACTATCTTTCACGTTTATTATTAAGAGTTAATACGATTAAATTTATGATCCCCCATATAGACGAGAGGTTTTTTTTAACAAAAAGGAAAAACTTAATTAAAATTATTGAAACTTAAACTAACTTATAACTACAAAGCAGAAGCAGTGAAATACATACAGAAGCCATGTTTTCGTGAAGATTTATAATCATCCCAGCAACAAAAAGTTGAATAAAACGATAAGAACCACTTTTACATTCATATATTCTAACCAAAACTAAGATATTCTGCACACAAATTAAGCACAATCTTAGCATCAACCATTGAACAATTTGTATTCCCTTTCATGTTCCATCCAATTGATTGCTAACCTAAA
The DNA here is from genome assembly GCA_910595825.1 of Philhelius pedissequus. Taxonomy (NCBI): domain Eukaryota; kingdom Metazoa; phylum Arthropoda; class Insecta; order Diptera; family Syrphidae; genus Philhelius; species Philhelius pedissequus. The sequence goes on along the minus strand of OU343160.1, from coordinate 69,895,809 downwards.
TTACATTCACTCTGGATATATTGTTATAGTTTGCATGTAAAATTTTGTTAGGCTGTTTAACCACTTCTTAAAATTAACATGGCTAGTGTTAAGCTATCATTTTTGTAATGCTATTTTATTTAATATTTTATATTATTTTATTTTAATTTTTTTTTTTTTTTTATTTTATTTTATTTTATTTTATTTTATTTTATTTTATTTTATTTTATTTTATTTTATTTTATTTTATTTTATATTATATTTTTTTTACATATTAATTATTGATATTCTAATTACTCATGGACTTTTCGAAGGCATTCGGCAAGGCGAATAATCGGTAAGACATAGGGTGTTCTGGTTATAAGCCTTTAACTATTCGAGCATTACTTGTGGGTGACAATGGCGCAGTCGTGGGTGGCAATGGCGCAGTGGATAAAGTGCTTGATTGCCAACTTAGACGTGTGGGTTCGTTCCCCACGCTAGGCGCATTCTATTCTATACCTCCAATTTTAATTGGATGCCGCCCATGGGTTAAAATGAGACAGTCCATACCTGGTTCTCAAATCCACTGTGCCAAACTAGTGCCGTGCAATTCAGGTTGTATTTAAAAGACCTTAGGTTTTACAGGCATATAGTTAAATATAAAAAAAAAAAAAAAAAAAAAAAAAAAAACATGTCTCTTTATTTACGACGATGCTAAAGTCCGTAATTTAGATCAGTTCTAAGAAACATCCTTTAACTACCTGCTGATCCTGAACAGAGTAATCAAATTTTTAGATGAAAGTAGGTACGGACATTTAACTTACAGTGAATATGAACACCAATTTATTGTCAATTTGACAAATATTATTGATTTATTTTACGCCAATAGTTAAGAATCATAAATATCACTAAATTTTAGTTTTCATTCGAAATACCTTCCAAAATTTGGCGAAATTAAAATTAATTTTTTTGTTAAACGTGAACTAAATTTATGTCTAGCATTTGTTTATTCGACAGGGGCTACTCAATTCAATTGGTCATACACCGACCGATTACATAATAGTTAATTATTGCGACAATAAATTGACAATTTTCACAAGTATTTAGCTTTTTTTATTTCGATTTTATTTTATTGGAAGCATAGACTCCGAAATGTACATTTAAGCAAAAATAAATAATTTGTGTTTTAACTAGTTAAAAATAAAATCTTTAATTTATAATAAAAAACACGTTAAAAAATCTCCACTATCAAATAATTTTTTTATTTCATTTAAAACATTAAGAATTTCTAAGCTTAAGCCATATCTAATCTTCGCATATCATTGATATTCTATCGCAACTGTAAAAGTGTCCATGTCCGTGAGCTTGGCAGCACGAGGTTTTTTCTGGGTCACTTCTGCTGCAAACTTCATCGCATGCGGGAACACGTGACAGGTGACCTGCTTCAGTTATTCCAATTGCCATTGCACAAACAAAGAAGAAAAGGAACACGAATGTCTTGTTAATTGCCACCATTTATGAAAGAATAACTGCTAACAAAAAAGATCGCTTGAGAAGAAGATATTGAGAACTGTGAAGTAAAAGTTTATTTTATTCGCATTTTATACTTTTTCGTCTAATAATTTTATAACAATAAAAAGAAAAAACAATAAAAAACAAAAACTCGCAACTAATGTTTAATTGTGTTTGCCAACAAATCAATTATGTATGGCTATCATCTTCCTATCTATAATCTTAAAACTAAAAATAAATCATAATTAGTCTGGCAATAACAAACTATTGAAGCTATCAATCCATTTCCTGTGATAACAATTCAGAATAGTTAAATGGAACCCTTCTACTTTGATCTAAAGGTTTATTATCGTACACCAAATTAAGTTTTTGGTTTAATGTTATCTAGAAGCAATCTTTTTTGTTTACATTTTATATTCATTAAAAATAAAAAAATAAAACAATTTAAAATCAAAAATTTAAGAAATGTCTGTTTCAAAAAGAATAAAAAGCAATTCGGTGACATATGCAACGAAATACGATGCTTCTGATGTAAAAATATATAGTTAGTGTCCGACTGTCAATCCATAAACTGACAAAAATCATTTCCAGTTTCTAACATGAATTCTTATACTATGTTGCCACCAAAACGAAATCCGAGATTTCAGCAGTAAGCTTTCGAGATTTCAAATTTGGTGTTCACACCGCCCAATCCACGTTTTCGTTTCTCAGAAGCACAAATAATAACCATTTTTGTTTATCTAATACATCAACCCAAGTCACGTTGTCAAATAAAAATTCATACTCTCTCTTTTTATCTTCTTATCGTTAGAGTGAAAGATCGTAATTTGCACATAAAAAGTTTTTCACCTAAGTATGATGAAGTTTAAAATGGACTCGTTCACTATGAATGGCCCGCATCAGCAATGGGATTTCATTGTGTTTTCAACGAAATCTCGGATTTCGAAATCCCAAACTATATGGTGAAATGCGTAGATTTGGACTGAAATCTACGAAATCCTAGTTTTAGCTTCGGTGGGAACTTAGTATTGTATAGGATATTTTTGTATACATTTTTTTTATATTTTCTTTTTAAATACGTTTTTGTATTATACGAGTATGTATAACAAATTTTGATATTAATAAAATAATTCGAATATTTTACTAGTAGATACAGTGCCGCTCACTTCAATACACTCGTTCTTTTATTCACCATTTACATTATTAATTTTTATAAACATTTTTAAGCGATATGTCTCGAAATATTTACATCAAAATTTAGGTCACTTGAATATCGCCTACTCATTAAAAAATTATTTCGGAGGTGTTTCAAAACGTTTAAAATTAAGTAAGCTATAAGGAACATGAATAAGATTATTTTTATGAATACAAAAAATAAAAAGTAGAGATGCCGCGAATATTCGGCCACTATTCGGCATTCCGGCTATATTTTTGATATTCGGTATTCGGCCGAATGTTGTGAACTATTAACAAATGGAGAATAAAAAAGGCATATTATCTTATCTATTATTATCTAGTATTTAAAAAATCTACTAATGGTAAGTTGTGATGAATTAAAACTACATAACACGTCAAAAATCACGAAGTAGGAATATAGCAGCGTTGCCAAAATATTTTTTCTAGCAAATCGGGATTTTGGAAGCTTTTGGGGAATAAAATCGGGATTGTCATGTCGAAGTCGGGATATATTAAAAAAGTATAAAATAAGTTTTTTATTAACTGTCATTAATTTGTAATTCAAATTCAGGGAAAAATGATGATAAATGCACATTCTTTAAAACATTAAGTAGCGAATTCCTTGTGAATAAGATAAGTTATTTAAATATACTTCTTTGAAGATTTGAGTTTTTCAAAGTTTTCTTTTTTTTCGATGATATATTTGAAGAATTCTTCAAAAGTGTGCTCCAGATTGAATTGGATTTGTGGTTCTGCTTTTATTAAATTTACGGAGCATTTCTGACATCCGACAATTTATAATTCATTAAACATTAACTAATGATAGAAAATATTTGAAGTAGAGAACTTTTCGGCTTCGTTGCAGTTTTTTGATAATTATTGGTAAATAGACAGACCACATTCACGGTAAGCCTTGATTTTTGGTTTCTCCTGCTCTACCAATGATTTGGAACGACAATTTTTTACTGAAATTATTCTAAAATGACTAAAAGATGTCAGAGAAAATTTTTGCATAACTACCTGCTTTGGTTTGCACACGAAAACTGATAATATAGGAAGGGGTGCTATTCAAATGAACCAAAATAAGACCACGCTTTTCACAGTGATTTCAGCCAACATAGCAAAACATAATTAACGGGACATTTTCAATGTATGATCTAACTCAGAGGGAGAGAGAGAGAGAGATAGTCTAAGTATATATAAAAAATATTAAATAATATTGCACGGTTACATATTCAGACACTCGAATTATATTCAGTTATATTTTGAACAAAAGGGGTGAGCTATTCAAGTGAGCGGCATTGTAGTAGATACTATATACAATACTTGCAATACTTGGTCGTCTCCACGATGGATATGATTTCATAAATAATATACCTACATTAGTATAATAGTACCTAGTTTACTTCAAGCAAAATGAATAAACAAACAAAAATGTTTAAAATTAAGGTTGACAATGAGACTTTTTTGCATTATAAAAAGCTTCGTTTAAAATTTGTTTATGATAAGGCTTTGCATTGTATAGTATATTGTATGGCTGAGTAATATTGCATTCGCCGTGAGCAAGGTACAGTCTGTTGCGGATAAAAGAAACTCGCATATAAGAAAAACACTGTTATAAGAAAGCCTTTCTTATACACCAAAATCATAGAGTAAGAGCCCAGGGCCGGAAGACATACATTTTATCATAGTTGATTTTTTTTCTGAGAATACATACTAAAGTAGATAAGAACGAATGGACATTCCAGACGAAACCCCACTGTAGGGGTTAGACAAGCGTCAAACAAATTTTGAGACACTATCCCCATAAACATATCAAATAAAATGCACGACTGGATCGCACGTACTTGCTCCTATGTTCGATCACATTATATGCAAAAGATTTTTAATAGAAACGGCTAAATGTATTTTTAAAGTCGTTTTTTACTTAAGTTTTTTTATATAAAAAATCTTTAATTTTTTCTAAAGAAAAAAATTTGTATGAACATTTTAAATGTTTAATAATATAAATTCAAAAACAATATTTCAGAAAAAATGGTCCATCCGTTTTCGAAATACTGAATTTTCAAAAAAAAATATTTTTTTTTTCAAAAATACAAAAAAACTATTTTTCGTTTCCGTTTCTGAGAAAGTCGGAAATCAATAAAATGGTTGTATGGCAGGTACCGTTAATAACAAAATATTTTAATTTTTTAGCCAGAATGAAGACCATGCCCTAAGTAATACACACGAAAATTTTTATCAAAATCCTTAGAGCCGTTTTCGAGATAATTAAGATGGTAGAAAAATGTGTATGGCAAGTACCGTTATTTTTGGGGCTAAAACAACGATTCAAAAATATATTTTGGACAATCACCTAAAAGGCCTAAGCACCAAGTTTGAACCAAGACGGTTCAGCCGCTTAGCCTGTAGATCGTTCTACAGACAGACAGACAAACAGCAGACAGACGGAATTGCGGGACCCACTTTTTTTGTGTTCTCTATGATCGTAATGTTATGTTTGATTGTTAGAAAAAATTGTTTTTTTTTTTACAAATACATAACTATAATCGCAAGTAAAAATCAGCTTTGATCAACGTAGTTGAGAATTCACTGTTAAAACTACATATCTCCGAAAAGCCCCAGCTTTGAAAATTCGGAATGTCCATTCGTTCTTATCTACTTTGGTATCTATTCGCAGAAAAAAAATCAGCTATGGTAAAATGAAGTATGCTTGCCGGCCATGGGATCTTGGTCTATCAATTCTTAGAACAAAAAAGTACGCTTATAAGAAATTTACTTTGGCCGCCAAACCTGTGCCAAAACATGAATATACATCTTTGTGTTAGGACCTTCATTACAAGTTCCCACTTTCTAAAAGAATGACAGCTGAAAATTGGATTATGAGCAATACAAAGATGGGAAATTTTGGCATCTATTTGTGTTTGCACAAGCTATTACATTTTCATAAAACTGATATTTTTACATCTGTGTGTTGTTTAACTACACCGTATATTGTTGTTCGATTTCACAACTATTTGTGGAGAGAAAGTCAAATTTACGAATACAACGATGTAAAAAAATTGATTCTGTCATTTGCGCTTGATTTCTTTTTGCTGTTTGTCTTTCGGCTTTTACTTTTTATCTTATAAAATATTGTAGAAGAAGTTTTTGTATGAGAATACATTCATTATGCATATAAAGTTTGTATGGCCTACTTCATTTTCATGAAATTTTGTAGGTACAGTTACAGTTACCCTTTGGGTTAACTATTAATGGTCTCGGAATCAATGGCCTATTATATGCCGACGACATTGTGTTGCTTTCCGATAATCCTTCCAAGGTACAAGAACTTATTGACAGCTTTAAATTATACTGGATCAAGTGGAATCTTGAAGTAAATCTTGGAAAATCTGAAATAGTCATTTTTCGACACGGAGGACGTGGAGCTGCGTGTGAGAAATGGTTTTTCAACGGCACGGAGATTACTGTATCAAACAATTATAAATATCTGGGAATTGTTTTCAACTACAATATGTCTTGGAACGAACATTTAAATAATAGGCTTGCATCCTCAAAAAATTCCATAAACGTTACATGGTCCAAGCTGCTTAGAAATAAATCAGTTCAATACTCAACAAAATTTAAAATTCACGATGCTGCAACGAGATCTATAATGTTGTACTGTGCTCAAGTTTAGGGATATAGAGAACACACACAAGTTGAAAAGTTGCAACGATTTTTCATTAAAAGATGTTTTCTTCTACCAGAAACAACACCAAACTATGCCTTACATATTGAAACTGGACTTCCTAAAGCTTTTTTAACGACCCTAGACATGCATTTTTCATTTATACGGAAAACACTGCATCTTCCAAACGGCAGGCTATCAAGAATCTTGTCAGAAGCTATAATTAGTAAGAAGATATTCTGGACCAAGGAATGACTGGATGTTTTTCATTTCACGTCAATGGACTTTTCTTTCACCACAAATTTAAATGAATGGCAAGAACTGCATAAGATCCTGTTGTCTAAGCTGAAGGAAAAACATTGGAAGAGTTTTATCAGCAACGCCAATCAGTCCCAATTCCATGATGATTACTGTAATCTGCATTACTCTGAAGTACCAAACTACTTTCATGACTCAAACCCTCCAGATATGATTTCCTTATCCTAAAATTTCGCTGTGGACTTCTAAGTCTAAATGGAAGATCCTTCCAAAGAGATACAAATGGTTTATGCACACTTTGCAATCCGCCTCTGAAAACACCTATCACTTCGTTGGATTCTGCCCAATCTTCAAAATGTATAGAAGGGTATTTCTTGGAAATGACGTGCTTTCACGCACACAATTTTTAAACGTTTTAAATGGGAGCTGCTACTTTAATCTCTATAAGTATTTAAAAGCGCCACTGAAGTATCGCTACCTTATATTAAATGAATTTTCATAATAATTTTTTTGTTCAAATCACTAATTTGCTTATCGTCAGATTTAAAACCTGACAGGCAACTTTATGTTATTGTCATAATTAATTTTTATAACAGTATATAAAATATTTTTGTTAAACCTTTTAATGAAATAAAATTATATATCTATCTATCTATCTACAAAATATTTTCCTTTGTCCATAGTTTTTTTTTTAAAGAAATTTTCATGCTAATATCCTTGTTTCTTCTATAAGAAATTTTCTTTGGATATAAGAAAAACCCGGATATAAGAAAGCAATTTCTTGGATTTTCAGACTTTCTTATATCCGTGCTACATTGTAGCTATTTACTTCCGGGGATCCGTTATAGAGTTGCTTCGCAAGATATATCTTTATATCTCACTTAAAACTGGACTTTTTCCAATGAAGTGCACGTGCGTGTAACACTAAAGATACAGTGAGAATTTGTTTTATAAGGATTGTTACTCCTAAATATTTATATGTTTTGAATTTTGATAACTTCGAGAGGCTCTCTGATGTAGTATTTACCACTTTTCACTCATTGCGGTTCTAGCATGTGATTTTAAAAATATCATCGCCCTTGATTTTCTTAAGTTCATCCTCAAATTCCATAGTTCACAGCCAAAATACAGGGTGGCGCACGAGTCGTGGTACAATAAGAAATTTAAATAACTTATATTTTCATCGATGTATTTCATTTTTTTTTATTGGATTAAAAATTAAATTTTATTTTAAATAACTTATGATTTTTAAGGATGATAGGCCGCAAATGACCTCCACGCTCATCCATGCATATGCGGCACCTGATCAGAAAATTGTTCATTGCGGCCTGAAGGGTTGAAATTGGGATCGCCTCAATTATTGTCTTAATGGACAGCTGCAATTCAGTCAAATTCCTGGGTTTCGTTGTGTACACTTCCTGCTTGACATAAAAAAAAAGTCTGGTGCAGTCAGGTCAGGTGACCTTGGGGGTCAGCGGGAAGTGCAGTATCTGGATATAAATTTGTTTGGGAATTTTCGTTGCAGATCCGCCATAACTTGTGTGGCTACGTGTGCACTTGCCATCTTGTTGAAACCAAATCCTGCTGAGAGAGATACGTCTTCGGCGAAGTTCTGGGTAAAAAAAACTCCTTCAACATCTTTAAATAACGGTCCCCATTGACAGTTTGTGTTACACCGTTTTCTTCAAAGAAGTATGGCCCGACAATACACCTTGATGAAACTGCGCACCACACAGTGACTCGTTCTGGGTGCAGTTCCGTCTCATGGAGCATTTCTGGATTAGATTCACTCCGTATAAGGCAATTTTGCTTGTTAACATTGCCGTTTAAGTCAAAATGGGCCTCATCAGACATGAACAAACAATTTATCAATGTGTTGTCTTCTTCGGCCATTGCAATAATTTTTCGGCAAAATTCCAGGCGAACAGGCAAATCCTGGGGGCTTAACTTGCTTGATGTTATTTGGACTTTGTACGAAACAAGTTTAAGTCATCATGTAGTATCCGTTGTAATGACTGTCTGCTAACTCCAATTTGGCCCGATAAGTTTCGAGTCGAAACACTTGGATTTGCCGGTATTGCCGATGCAACAGCCACGATTGTATCCTGAACCTGAACATTTGGATCTCGATGATACTGTCTTCGTTCGATGCTTCCAGATTCAGCAAACATGTTCACCAGCATCATAATGGTCCATTTACTCGGTGGAGTACCGCCAAACTCCAGCCTAAATTGCCTTTGGACGGAAATGGCGGACTGCAAAGAATGTTATCGGTGCACTATCTAAATCGTTGTGCACCCTGTATTATAAATTGTAGAGTTTTATCGAAAAAAAGCAAAAAGTAACACATCATCCCCAAATTAAATTGCTTCTGTATTGATGTTATAAATAAATCCAACATATTTCTGTTGACAGTGTTTCCCAGCTTATTACATTATTCGAGTACAGAAATTACTACTTGTTGTTTAGAGTAAGGTTTGCCTATGAATTTGTTGGGCATTTTAATTTCAAGACTTATTTTCATGGATTTTTAGTAGATTCTCAACAGATGTAGGTGTTCGAATTAAATATATTCATGCGAAATGTATTGTAGGTGTTCCTTTTCGTATCTGTTGTCCAGGACGGCTACCCTCAGGGTAAAATAAATTGCTTTTTTTGCATATTCTATTTGATTTTCTAATTACTCATACTTATTTTCCATAACAGTTTGCTTGGGAGAAAAAATAGCGTTTGTTTCCATGATTTTTTGGTAGACAGTCAGTGGTGATTGCGTCGTTGGCAGTTCTTGTCATCTCCGCCATTTGCAATTCGAGAAGTACCCCAAGCAAATTGCATAAATTAGTTTTGGACATTGATCTTACTTACCTACTCTGTGAGATGAGATTGTGATATAAGATTTGGATACAGAGACTCTTTGAAAAATTTCATAGGCTTTTCTTTTAATATTGTACATAATGACGTATACAGTAAGGTTATGATTTTGTGTATTTATATTAGCAACAATATAAATAATAAATGTCTTGATGCTCAACACCTCACTTGAGTGTTTCTTATGATGTACAGCTCGTTGGAATATTAAAGTTCTTTTATGAGATTGAAACGTTTATTTTATTGAGAAAAATAAAGAAAATTGTTTGAAAATAAAACCAACATTTATTTCTGAACTTCTCGGATAATTTGACAGCTGTCAATCCCATTACTAGTATAAGTAGAAATTAAAATGTTAACTGTTCAGATTTTAACTCAATTAAAAATTTTACCATGATTAAATGTCAGAGTCAATCCCAAAGCCAAATCCGAATTGAAACTATTAATTATTGTCTTCATTACAGAAAAGTGCTAACCGGCTTAACCATACTCGGAGTATACGTCTTAAGGGCATTCGTTTATATGTTGTATGTTATATTTTTCAATTTAAATTGTTTGCATTATTTATTATTAGGTTTATATAAAACTAAATATTTTTTCCTTCATATTTAAAAGCAAGGATTGGAGCTTTAAAAGTTAAAATCTGGGCTAGTAAGTGAGACCATGTGGTGAACTTAATGGAATTGACAATGGGAAAACCAAAAAATTAATTTGGTTCTGGCTTCTGAAGAGATAAAAAATATCTTTAGAGCAAGCTGGGTGGGTTTCTCCTATTCGCTAAATTGTTATCATTGGAGATGTTTTGAACTTTCATTGATTTAAGATGTTGTTATTGCCAAGCAAGCTTAAGGGGCTCTACGTGTACCCCCGTGTGATGAGGTGTGCGGCAGAAGTGACCCAGAGAAAAACTCGTGCTGCCAAGCTCATGGACATGGACATTATTACAGTTGCGGCAGAGGATCAATGATCTGTGAAGATTGAATATGACTTAAGCTAACAAATTCTTAATCTTTTAAAATTAAATAAAAAAGTGAGATGATATGTGAAAAATATTTTGTTTTAACTTCTCAATTTATTAGCCGTGTCCTTTTGGCCAGAGCTATCCACAGCAAAGCAGAATTTGCACACATTACAAATACAAGAACCTGCCTTCGATAAAAGTAAAAGCAAAAGTCTGCTTTGGAAACATTTGTGACAGTTATTCGATTATCGAATGATATTATGTTGCTTAGTTTGTAATTCCGATGTATTTGATGAATTTCGATGTCTGTTCGTAGAATTCTTCTTTCTGTCAATGGGCACGTTCACCCATCTATTTGATAAGTTATCTCGGAAACAAAACTATCCGAATATATTTGTGGACGATTCGGATAGGTTAGCAGAAAGTAGTCAAAAAATCAATAATTTTTTGGTTAAGTATGTGTTCTTTTCGTAAAAAAAATGTTTCACACCTATTCACGTACAGGAAATAATAATTACTAACGCAACGAACTAGGCTCTAAAAGTATGCTTTATTTATTTATGTTGCTTTTTAAATCATATTAATAAGCATAAGTAGGGGGCGCTCTTCCACTTTCAGTAAGAGAAAAGTTAAAGTTAGCTTATTCGTGTGAATTTGCCAGATCAAAGATACTTTAATAAAAGGTGTTTGTGTGGCCTGTGTCAGCGGCTGTTAAATATAACACTTGCAAGACATTTACTGTCAAATTCAATTGAAATATTATTAAGATTTTTTCTAGAAAATTTTAATTTCATTTGCGGAAAAGGGTGATATTTTAGAGCTTTTCGGCGAAATTTGGCAAGAAACTCATTTTAAATATTTCAAGATATAGCTTATTGCCTAGTCAGAAAATGTCAAATTTTATTGATGGATGTCAACTTGACCCTAACATTTGTGTCAAAGCAGATTTTCACGATCTTACGTCATTTTGAATTCAGAGTCGATTTGACCGTTGACCGCAACCACTAAATATAAATGTCGACAGAGACATTTTTTATTCGGTGTTTATTTCTTGCGACATTAATAATTTTTACCAAAATACTACTATCTACCCCAATTACGAGATTCTGTCCAAATTTTATATAACTCATTTTTAATTAATCTGACTCCAAGTCGATCCTTGAACCCCATATAAACGAAGTTCAAAAAATACTTACACTAAAATTAATAAACATGGGCTAGGGAAGGTTTAGGACTTATTCCGTGAACTAAGTGGGTAATGCTTTTAATTAAACAGAATTTCCGCTATTTGACGCTTACTAACTTAGTCCTTCGCAAGACCATCAAGGACGGTGGTCTATAGTGAAGGACTAAGAATAAAAATAGATAAAGTTGATACTTATTGTAGTTTATTTGGATCTTTTAATTCAAGTCTTGGTTTTATTATATGCCTTTAATTTGTAGGTATAAAACCAAATCGATTGTTGATTTTTTGCATTTAGTTATTAGACAGATGGGCGGTAATATCAACTTAAAAATATAAAAACTCAGGCTGCTGGGGATCGTTCTTTTGGAAAATCCTGCTTTGCTGCCTATATATTTCCCAAAAGTCACAAAAATAAACTCTTTTCTAAAAAGTTGATGCGTTTCTAACTGCACTTAGTCTCATTGTGCAAACAAAAAAACGGACGAGATGGTCCAAATTAGGAGGGTTGTTAAAGAATGCATTCTTTTCTGAATACAATCTTTAATGAATTAAAATAAAAAATTGCATTCACAGAATTCTCATTGAGTCTCCAATTGCAGTCCAACATTCATTTTTTTGAGGAAGGAAAGCTGATAGTGAATAAAAATGAGGAAGGGAAGTAAATGCGGAACAAAAGGTAAAAAAATATTACTCAAATTTGAGATGCTTCTAAGTTGTTATAAAAATGTTGTAAATATGCATTTCTTAAGGTCTAAAACTAGAATCACTACACATTCAACGCTTTGGCTCTATGACATTCAAATTATGTCAAAATTTATCCTAATTGTGCAAGGTTGTGTGATTGTCAACGAAAAAATTTGAATCATATTTACAGAAGTACTTACAAAAGTAACATTTTATGTAAAAAGGCAACATGTTGCGTTAATTGGACAGCCATTATAGATTGTCAAGGTGTCGTTAGAAGGACTCTAATAGGTCAGATTTTTTTTGCAGGGATTTATTAAATCTTGCTCCTCGCGTGTTTTGCAACCCACTTTAATATTTGATTGATGATTAGCCGAGCACGCAATTAATCTTAGAATGGCGTGGTTTCGAAAAACCACCGTAAGAGTGATGGTCTTGGTTCCAGTTCGACAAGAAATAATGGGCAACCTCATAAGTCCGCTACTAAAATTCCAACACGTGCAGATGACGTTAAGGTATACAAGTAAATCTTATTACTAAACAGAGCTTGAGATAAAATCAAAGCACCACAGTTAGAAATATTTGCATTGTCAGAAAATGACAGCATGAGAGATTATTCCTCAACGCCCTGATGACATTGAAGTGAATTGCCGAATATTTGGCGAACAATGCTGGTTGAACAACAGTAACGTGTGACCACTCGACAAACAAACACTTATAGAGTTTCAATAGATGAGAATAATTTTTACCAAGACAATTAATTAGCAAGTCCGCAAACATAGCCTGACCCCCTTGGTAGACCCATTTTATGCGAATATCTCTAAAGTAAGTGCCCTATAGCAAGCAATCCTCTCCCCAAACTTAAGAGTTCGATTGCAAAGAGTTACTTTCAATTATGGAATTTAAGAGGAGTAAAGAGAACGCCTCACTGCGAATTTAATATTGCGGATTCCCTAATTGACATCAAAATAGACTCGCATCTCGTACTCCATTTTGATTAAATAAAATAAAATAATGTTAAAGCTTTGAATTGTCCCGCTTTCGCTATGCATGCTTTACCAAGTCTAAAGTTTAAAGACACATAATCGGACTTTAGGTTTTCGCACAGATAGACAGAATCACCGTGATTATCCTAACTTTTATAATTCTAAAGATTGCTATACAATCCACCAATATCTATTTAATGTACCTACATATTTTCCAAGTAACCCTGCAACACGATTGCACACCTCTAATCTCTTGATCAATACCATATTTCCTAATTGCATATTATTTATAAATATAATGTGCAATCTTAAAGCGCTAAACAGAATAAACCAGCACAAGTATCGTCACCATTTTTCAAATACATCAAGCTCAATGCATTGTTTTTTGTTGTTGTTGTTTTTTGTTGCAGTATGAATATCGGAGTCAGCAATGCAATAGCAATAGGGCTTTGACCTAAAGATACTTATGGCGATGCTGGCGCTGGATGGCTGCTCTACCTCAAGTTCACTATAGTGCGTCCAAAGAATAATGGTTTTACCAAACAAACTTTAAAAGCAACAATAGTATTGTATAACTATGTAACTTATTATCCATGAATCAATGTAAACAGGATTACGACACTGCTTTGTTCGTTATATTTTGGTGTCTTCATAAGAGACCGAAAAATCTGACAGCAAAAGAAATTGTTTTGTTTTTCCTATGTGGATTATTGGATTTTTCGTGCGCGAATAATATAAACGTAAAATTGTTTAAATAATTGAATATTGTTCAATTAAATTTGAATTGAATTTAAATTAATTGCGAAAAAATCAAGAATCAAAGAAAGAAAGAGTGCTAAATGGATATCCAAGATTTAACTTAAATTAAGCACAGCAACAATTTGTGAAGATTTGTGCATTAAATAAATGGAAAATGTTTTAATTATGTTTTAATTTTATTGTTTTTTCGTTTTGTGCATTTTGATAAGAGTAAAATTGTTCTGTTAATTGTTCTTATTCTTTTAAAATACATCCTCGCGCGGAAAAAAGTTTTTTTTATTTCCATACATCGCAGTCAGTGTCTTTGGCCAATTTAATTAGATTCGTTTGGTAGCCAGGACAAATTACTAAGTCTTCTTCGTTGAAGGATTTGAAGATGTTGTCCAATTTCGTCAAGTCATTTAATATCCTTTGCGATGGCTTTGGCAAGCTGACTTCACTTAGGTGGCCCACCCATGAATACAATGCGACATTTTCTTCGGCTGGAATTTTTTTTTTTTTTTTTAATTTATGGAATATGTATCCGTCCATATTTTCTAGGCCATCACTCTCTAAAGTGGCCAAATCTTTATCATCCTTGTTGCCATCAGTATTATCCTCTTCTGGTTGCCAAGCAATGCTTTCAAATTAAGTACCTAAAAAGACATTTCAGATTATTTGTTTGGTGCTTCCAAATATGGGGTATCGTCAAAGCATACATTTCCTCGTTGTGTCCTAAAATGTGGGACTTTAACCTAAAGCGGAATTATTTTTGATCAGGATGATCACGAAGGCCTACCTTGCCATGTAACTCACCAAATGTTGTTTCTAGTACGTCCTGGTTCAATCTGTACTACAACACATACTTGAATCCAAATCGGCTTAGCACGTCTTTGAATAAAATCTGTATTGCCATATTGGATTGAATAATTCCTCAGAAATTAGATGTGTGTTTATTTTCAACAATTAATTAATTATAAAAAAAATTCAACCTTACTGAAACGGAAGTAAGGTAGTTTTCCCAATTATTTTAATGCTTGATATCAACTCCGACATTTTATCAAGGATTTTGTTTTGGGTGTCAAGAGCAAGACCATATGCATGAACCCTTTCTTGGGTTAGACTTGCGTCCAGCAGGGTTTCTACTATTTTTTTATTATCCCCGGCAAATACCCTAGTTACCCGGCCAAATAAATCAGCGTTTCCCGTTGCTTTGCTTTGTACACTGTTGGTATGGAACCAGGTTTAAGGTGAGGGTGTTTTTTATTCGTGCAGCCTATGAAGATTGAATATATTTTTTATTTACTTATTTTAAAGCAACTCAAATGCACTTACCCAATTGAAATTGCAGGTTCGCTTCTATGTCATCTGCAGTAAAGTGTTCACTACAGATTCTAGCTGTTTTTACATTAAAAGCATCCTTTCTTCAACAAAAACAAATCAAATTTTTCAACAGTACATGATCTTTTGGGAAAGTGGGCAACGACACATCTTCTCTTAATTTATTGCTCTTACTTCTTTATTGTTGGTATTATTACACCCACAAAACTTTTTTAAGCTATTTCACAACAAAAAAAAATAAACAATTTCAAAATCAAAATCCAAACTTTTCAATCTCAAACTTTTTTTTTTTGCTTTTATCTCGTTTTCATTTTTTGTCTCTTTTGATGTCACACGATTTGTCAAAAATTACAACAACAAAGCGAAAAAATAGAAGTGTCGTAATCTTGTATTCATTCATTCATGCCTATTATCGATATGGGAAAACAAACCTGACTCATGTTCGATACGACTTGGCGTTAGCTTATCTGAATTTTATTCAGCTTTAATTAATGGCGTATTAAGAGTTGATACACCCAAGACCCATCACGACGAACATTTATAAGAATTAATCTCGCTATTTCCTATAGGCAGTTTATCAGTAAAAAAAATGGCTTTTCCAATTTGATGGTGAGGTATTTACACAATACGCTTCTTTCTTTAATTGTTTGGTAAATGGTTTGGTAAACCATTGATCAATACTCTGGGAAAAAAAAGTTCCATGTATCAATTTGAAATGAAAACATAAACTGGCAACATAAATCTTCATCTTCTGATTAATGTTTTGTAAAGAATAAGTTATTGATTTATTAAACGAAAATTAACAGTCAGTTTTTTTGTGATTTGGGTAACTTTAAGATTACTGCAGAGAATACTAACAATGTTGAATTTTTCTTTTACAATTGTGTCGTGTTTACTGAAGGGAAAACGTGTCTAGATATTTTAGCATTTTGAACTCGTTTGGGTATTTTTATTAGAGCTACACGTGTAGCTTGAATTATCGCAATTTCAGTGCGCATATGCGTGTACACGTGTATTATTTATATAGAAAACATTTGATGAAGGAAATTGTATAAAGGAAAACACAAACAATTTTGAAGGCAAGTTATGTATTCTTAAAAAAAAAAAATTCTAACAATCAAACATGACATTGCGATCATAGAGAACACCAAAAAAGTGGGTCCCCAAATCCGTCTGCCTGTCATTCAGTCAGTCTGTCTGCCTGTCCTCGAGTATTCAGCCTAAACTTTTTGATAAAATTGCCTACCTACATAGGCCTTACGCTTGCATAGTATAACTACATCTAACTAACTAAGCCTAAATGGTTACATAAAAGCATAAATAGTTACATAAAAGTTGTTAGCTACAAGAGCAAGTTCGTACGATCTAGTCGTGTATTTTATTTTTCAATGTTTTCATTTAAAACATATTAATTAAAAAAATAATAAGAAAATAAATACACAGGGTCGTCTTAAAGGGAAAGGTAAGTGATCATTCCCCTCGGGCGCCATCGCAGAAAGGGCATGGCAATTCTACTAACTTAATTTAAATTTTTCGAACTTTTTTTTACTAATTTTCAGGAAGATTAACGATTTTATTCTGCTGGGGCGAATAGATTTTTTTAAATTTTTGTTTTTCATTTTATCGTACAAATAGTATACTCGTATTTACAAAAAATCTGAATAGCATGGCATAGCCGTCTCCCAGGTTGACAATTAGAATATGAAATATCGTTAGTAATTTGTATAAGGCGTTCTTTAAATTTTAAATTTGTTTTTCTTTTTCATTTTGTTTTAAGGATTTTTTTTTTGTTTAAAAAAATGAAGAAAAAAGGTTTGGTGTCAGTCTAGTCTAGATTTTGCTGAAAAAATGTTAACGTAATATTTCATTAACTGCACCTTTCATCACACAGGAGGTACTGCATACCAACCGTTTTCGAAAAATATTCATTTTTATTTTTGAAAAAAAAAACAATTTTTCTTGAAAATTCAATATTTCGAAAACTTGTGGGTTTTTTAATTATATTTTTTTAATTTATGGTGTTGTTAAAATAAAAAATTAAAAATAAGTTTTGTATGTACAAAAATTATATAAGAGACGACTTTAGAAGCTTTCCCCCATGCTGGGCACCCATATAGTACTCGTAATATTGATTGAAAAATAACTTTATATATTAAAATCTTGTTATCATTTGTGAGTGAAGATTTTCTGTTTATGAATGGGGAAAGCATCTTAATAGCAATATTGATTTTCTTTATAGTATTACTAATGTGTTGACTAAAAGTTAATTTGGTGTCAAGATGAACTCCTAAATATTTCACTGACTGTTCACATGCTATTACATTTCCATTGAATTGAATCTGAGTGCTGGGAAGATAACAAGGTTTTCTTTTTCGTGAGAAAAAGATGGCTTGCATCTTTCCAGCATTCAGCTTAATTTTCCATTTGTTAAAATATTTTTCTAATATTTCAATTGCATTTTTTAAATTTGTCTCAAGATAGATAGATAGATAGATAGATATATAATTTTATTTCATTAAAAGGCTTAACAAACACATTTTATATACTGGTATAAAAATTAATTATGACAATAACATAAAGTTGCCTGTCAGGCAACTTTATGTTATTGTCTCAATGTTGAGACCAAACTCATGCGATGAAAATATTGCGGTATCATCAGCAAAAATAGCTGATTCACAATGGGGAAGATTTGGAAAATCTGATGTATAGACGTTATACAAGGTTGGACCAAGAACTGAACCTTGGCGAACACCAAAGTCAAAACAAAAAATATGTGAAACACTACTATCAACGTGGACCTGAAAACATCTACCAGACAAGAAACTTTGAACAATTTTACACAAATAAAGTGGGAAGTTAAATTTTATAATTTTGTATACTATTCCATTGTGCCAAACAGAATCAAAAGCTTTTTCTATATCTATAAGTATCATTCCAATTGAGTGTCCTTCAGCACGATTTTGTTCTACGTGGTTACAAATTCTTTTTATCTGATGAGATGTGCTGTGAAAACGTCTAAATCCGAATTGCTCATCAGGAAAAATATTATTATTCGAAACAGTTTTTAAAATTTGTTCCTTTATTATTTTTTCGTAGATTTTGCTAATGCTGCTAAGCAAACTTATAGGCCTATAACTTGCTGCTAATTCTAGTGATTTTCATGCTTTAAGTATAGGAACGACTTTTGCTTTTTTACAGGCATTAGGAAAATACTGAAGCTTAAGGCACCCATTTATTATAAATGTCAAAAATTTTACTCCAACGCATGGAAGATGTTTTAAATAAACATTTTTTATATGATCTAGCCCTTCTACTTTTCTGTTTTGAAGACTTTTAATAACACTTTTTATGCTTTCTTCCGTAACGAATGCATTGAATGGTGTCAGTTCGATTGAGGAGTCGAAACCTTGGATTGAATTTTTCACTGCGTCATTGGTTTCCACAAAACCCAAGTTTTGTGAAACTAAATGGTTTCTATCGAAGTTTTTGCAAAGTTCTTCTGCCTTTTCAACATCTTTGAAAAGAATTGCTGACGAATTCTTTAAAAATGGAATTTTCCTATTTTTATTTTTAACTATTTTTACGATGTTCCAGAAGGGTCTCAAATTCCTATCGAGTACACTGAGCCTTTTATTCCTATCTTCGTTTCGATTAATGATTAAATGGTTTGAAATTAGTTTATTAAAGTGAGTAACCATAGTTCGAGAAAAAGGTTGACGAAATCGTTGCCAGTTTCTTTTATGCAAATTTCTCACTTTAATTAGTTCCAAAATTTGAGGTGGTAATCTTTTAGTCGTTTCATTCTTAATTCGCTTAGGGACGCTTTCGTCTATGGAAGATAGAACGGACTGGGAGAGGTTTTGAACAATGGAGCCACATCCTCTTTACATGAAATGCTTTCAAGGTCTGTGGCAACATTGTGAAATTTTGTTTTTATCTTCGTTCTAAAAGTTTTCCAGTTTGTATTTTTCAAATCTTGATAATATTAAACTTTTTTCTCACCCGACCATAAAATATCACAAAAAACAGGATTATGATCTGAGCTCAGAGCATTAAAAGAAGTCGGTTGTGTTATAAGACTAGGGACATTTGACACAAATATATCAAGAACAGAAGGACTACCACGAGAACTAACAGGGAAATACGTTGGACAAGGAGGGTACAAGATACTGATAGGAAATGTGAGTGCAAAGTTTGCCAATATATTGCCCCAGGCATTCACTCTTAAGCAGCCCCAATCTCTATGACGACAGTTAAAATCACCACCTAACAAGTATTCACCGTTCATTGCTAAAAGCTTTCTTAAATCTTGTTTGAGCCATTTTCTTTTGTTATCTGATGTAGAACCACCTGGAAAATAACCAGAATAAATCTTCACCGTTTTCTAATTACGTAACAATATTTCAATCCCTATGTTCTCCACAATTTTTGTTGGAAAAACAGGTAAAAGCGAATGTTAAATCGACCTCCTAACATAACAAGTAAAAATTACAAAATTTGAAGATGTAAGAGGTACATTTATCATTTTATTGACATCAAGAAACATTTGGTCCACCAGAATAAAATTGTCAAGTTGCTTAAAAATTGTTAAAACAAAATTAAAATTAAATGAACTAACAGAGACAGAACTCTCCATTCCATTTGATGTACAAGGAATTTCCTTGATGTACAAAGGAATCTACATTTGTGCCTAGTCAAAAATGGCATAATTCACTTTTTCATGTGAAGTTGGTATGTAGTCGCAGATACAAATCTTCGAGACTGAAATCTCGATAATTTACTAGTTACATAGATCTGAAATATTGTTTTCACCACATAAAATTATTAAATTATAAAACTTATTTTAGCAGTACAGTTCAGAATGGAACCAAGTCATTCTCAGCGACCGACGATTGCCGTTTTTTTTTCAAAATTGGCAAATCCTATTGGCGATACCTACTTTAGACTATTTCTCGTGGGGTGTTCATTACCAAATACCGGCTGGCCAGGAAACCCCATGTATTTGCCAAATCCATATTGATCCATTCGTCTGCAACTAACCCTTACTCAAAAAAGCCAAAATCATAGAAAACGTAAGTGCTCTTCAATTTGTGTAGATTTCCACAAAAAAAAATTCCGAGGGACACAAAAATCGAATTAAATAATTTTGTTGAGATCAAACTCAGTTCGCCTTAGTTGTTTGAGCTTTATTTTTAGTTTTAATCGGTTCAAGCCACAAAACATTTAAATTAAATAAACCGCTTTCTATATTGTAAACTTATATCTACCCATTAAATGATTGACTATAGGTATAATATAAATATATCGGAATTGAGTTAATTAACATACAAATATTTGTTTAAACATTATATAATGGTAATGGTACTAACTTAATTAAGAATTCACAACCAGCTTTAAGTAGATTTATAAATAACTGAAATTGGGATGCTAAGTTTATTTTTAGAAATGTTTAACAATTATTTTGCTTCTAAATAACAATACTCGTGACTTTTTTATTTTATTTATTCCAAATATAAATGTATGTATGTAGATTTAACAAAGTGATCAATATCAGCATACACATTCTTTTTTTTAGATAAAACTGTCGAGAGAAGAGCTTTTCTTTTCAGGAACTTCTCACAATAGATCAATGATGAGATTAGGCACATCGCTTCCTGTTCTTGATAACAAATACACCAACATCATCCGCCAAATATCAAGTCGTAATAAAAAACTTTGAAAGTTACCAGGTCCCAACCAGATCTTCCGTGAAGAATGAGTCAAACTTGAAAAAAATATATCAATTTTATGTGATAAAAAATGGTTATGAAGTTAATGGAGCGGATGGTCATGTAGGTGCATCACTATCAAAAAAGTATTATATTGGCATTAAAGCGGCCTACAGACCAACTCAAAAGTGTGCACCGAAGTCATGACAGTGGGGTGATACTCCACCAAACGCACAAAACCGATTTACTACATACATCTAGAGATCCACCAATGTGATCATTGCCATGCCAAAATTACAAACTTTTTATAACACTTTCTTTGATAATGCATTTGTGTTAATTTCTCCACTTCTTCCTATAAAAATCACAGCGATTGAAACACCGAGAAAAAATAAAAGTTTTAGATTTGTCTAACACTATGATAGATATCCAGAAACCACAGACCCATCCCAGTAGGAAATTTCGACATCAATGAATTTTTTTGGTGAATTCATCAATGGATTCATCGACTATTTCCATCGATGAGTAGTATGCTATGATTTCATAAGAAAACGGTTGCGCATTTTTTCATTAGTTAACTAAATTCAAATGAATTGAATGCTTACAATTCACTACATTTTCAGTTAGAAAATAATAAACGATGATTCCACTGATGAAGAGTAATGTATAAGTTCATGAGTTCGCGGTGCGGTGGTTGTTTTGTTTTCTTCCCGAGCACAAAAAAAAAATGCAAACAAAAAAGCCTTTAAAATAAGAGGTTTTTTCTGCCATGGAAAGAGTGACTAGCATTGCCTTTTTTCTACCTGCCCCGAGAAATGCGCTCAGTAGTCAGTTTTTGCTGGTCATGACATGAGTTCATGGGTTTTTTTTAGAGAAAGTGAAAAAACATATAAACCAGAAATTTCAGTTTTGTTCGCGATCATTATCATCATTTAACACAGCAAAAAAAGTTAATTTTTTTTTTATCAAAATGTTTTTTTTGTTCAGAAATTGGGCCAGCTGAAAGGTTTCAATTATTAACCTTTAGATATTTGGCGACTGGTGGGTGTTTCTTCGACTTTATTCAACACAAAATTTAAAAGTGCCAATATTTCTTTTAACACATTGATTATACCTACCTTATACGAAATGCTGCCGACTGAAAGTGCAAAACCTACGCAGCAGCATTTTCTTAATTGAATGTTTATATTATTGAATAATCGTCGAATTAAATTAATTAAATTATGTTTGGTGGTATAACATACATATAAAAATTTTCTGTTTCCTTAAAAAACATATTTCCTCTTTCACAGAAAACTGACACTTTCATGTTATTTAATGCATACAAAATGAGGAAAAAAAGAAGTAGGTATCATACGGGATTTACCTAGTGATTTCATAATTGAACATTCATGGCATTTTTCATCATATAAAATTCATATGCGAATTATCGAGTTACATTAACACAGTAAATTAATGGATGAGAAATCATCTCATTTTTACCAGCTGAATAAGCAACTCTGAGTTATCTAGTGATTTCACAGCTTAACGTTCATGCCAGTTTTCATCACATATAATTTGCTTATGAATAAACTAGTTATCCCTACTTCGTGATTTCACTGTTAATTATTCACCCCGAAAATCACTTGGTGAACGCCTATGACAGCCCCATGTTAAATTCATAGGGTGTAGCTTCCACTCATTGATGAAAAAGTTGGTGATTCATGCATGAATTTTTTTTAATTTCCTATTGGGATATTACACATAACACATTTGAATACACCGACACAAGTATGCGCCGCTTAAGAAAACGTGACATCAAACAAAAAAAGATGGCTGAACTATTTTAATTTATTACCGTACATTTCGACTTTTACTGGGAAATAATTTCACCACACATTTTCCCTTAGATATTCCAAACAGAGTACACTACTTGAAAACAAACCCCATTTTGCACAACTGCACCTGGTGCCACTTGACGGCCATCTTGTTTTTTCGGTTATTTTGATTTTCGCTCTACAATTGCGTATTTGTCTTCATAGAAAAATTGTATTAAAAACTTGTAGCAAATGTTAATTTCCTAAAAAATATTCTAAGAACCTTTTTTTTCGATTATCACTTTCGTCAAGAGGAACAGTTGCATTTCTTTAAATAAAATGCACGACTGGATTGCACGAACTTGCTCATGTTGGATCACATCGAATGCAAAAGTTATTAAGATTAAGAATCTTAATGTGTTTTCAAAGTCTTTTTTATTTAATTTTTTTATACAATTTTTAATTTTTTTTTCTAAAAAAATTGATATGACAATTTTAAATATTTACCAGAGTTTCACAGTGGGAGTGATCAGCTGAACTTTAAACTAAGTTTAAATTTTTAGTTTAACTCGTCCGTTTCAGAGTGAAATTTGATATTCAGATCAGTTGAATTTCGGTTTCTTGCCTTGTCTTCCCTTTCTCTCTCTGACACATAAAAACAACGCGAAACAACAGCAAATGCTTTGTGCTATTGACAAGCGAGGGAAGATTTATTTTTTTGTTTCAAAGTACCGTCAATATTCTAATTTTGGCCAGCGATAGCGAAACGAGAATAATATTCAAAATCACTTTCACAACTCAATAAAATTTTAATACACAATTTTTTTTGTTAATAATATTTTCTGAAAAAAAAAAAACAATACAAACGCTCAGCTGAAGCTTAAACGGCAGTATAATCTCGGTTAACTTAAACTACAAATTAAACTCAGTTCAAGGTCTAAACGACACTGTAAAACCGAATAAATTATTGATCTGAAGCTTAAACTAAAAGTAGAGTTTAAACTTGCACTGTGAAATTGGGGGTTAATAATATAAACTTAAAAACAAAATTTCAAAAAAAAAATCATCCCGCCTATCCGTCTGTACAACGCTCTACAGCCTAAACGGCTGAAGCGATTTTATTCAAACTTGGTATTTAATAGTTTTAACTTTTAAGTAATTGATTGTCTAAAATAGATTTTTGAATCGTTTTTTCAGGTCCGAAACTAACGGTACCTACCTGTAATACAATTTGTTTTACAGTCTTAATTATCTTGAAAACGATTTAAAAAAATCTGGGCACTAATCAGCGTTGCCGGAAAAAAATTTAGTAAGTGCCAATTCTGACAACAGAAAGTGCCATTTTAGGCCACTGGGTGCCACCAACAAAAAAGTAACAAAATTCCGAAGATTTCATATGTAATTTTTAGTTTTATTTATTGCGCCTCAAAACTTAAGGAATAATAAGAATAAATGAACACAAAATTAATAAAAAATAAAATAATAGATAAAATAAAAGAACTTCATATAACGAAACATACAAAAAATAAATAAAAGAATATGTGTGTTCAATGAGGATGTTCGGAACAGATTAGAGCACCTTAGAACAGAAAAGTACTGGATTTTGCTGTTCAATGAGAAATTTTCTGTTCTTAACTGTTCTAGTTTAGTGTGCAATGAGTCAGTTTGGAACACTTTAGAACAAAGAACTGTCAAAACCAATTGATGTTTTAAAAAAAAAAATGGGTGTAAGATTTAGTGTCGGAATCATCTCAATTTCATGAAAAATATTTTTTTAAATAAATTCAATTCCTCCATTTCAATTTATTTTTAAGAATGTTTCTGTAAAATCTCTGTCAGATAATTGACTGTTCTAATTAACTCCATATACTTTAAGACTTTAATTGATAAACCTCCCATCTCTTTCTGATCACAGAGAGTGCTTGCAGTTCTGCTTCATAACTGGTGTAATGAATGGATCTATTTTATGTCCATCGTTTCTCGTTCGAATAGGTTTCAATATGAGTCAGACTAGCTTAAGAAGGAATTTACCACTTCGAACAATTTTTAGCAGATCAAACTATGGCGCTAATAGTCCTCTTAATCAGTCAACCAAAAATTTCAATAAATTCTCTATTCTCATAGGTTCTGCAAATGATAATTTTAAATCTGAAAGCTTTAAATGTAATTTTTTTGCTCTGAGTAGTTGAAATGTTGTTATAATAATATTTAATTAAATTTTTGTATTTTACCGTTAGCATTTAACGTATTATCTCACGAATCTGTTCTGTTCTGCCCTGTGGCCTGATTAGGGAATACGAAGCGAATCGTTTTAGGTGGCGAAAATGAGATTTGATATTACTGTTTTCGCTTTCGTCTCTTTCATTTTACATTCGCTCTATTTTCGAAATCGAAATCGAAACCGAATTTGATTTGACATTTCAATTTTTAGCGTGTGTATTTCCGATAGGGTTTCTTTGGCGGATTGGTTTATCGAAACGGTCGGAAGTGATATTTCGATGGATTTTTTCATTTAAATAAATAAAAATGTGAGTTTAAATATTATTTTTTTTTTATAAAAACAAACTAAAGAAACAAACAATCATTTTTTTGTAATAAACGTGTAAGCGCCCAAGACAGCAAGACACCAACCAGCAACAATTTTCTCCGCTCATCGAATTTATGAGGGAAAACGAAGGGATAGCCAAAGGACACAACATACAACGTTCTCTGCAATATGTCTAGCGCTTCGGACATTGCATTGCATACTGTGGGTTGCGCCATTCCAATGTTTGTAATTTGGTATGATCCGTCTGCAAGGAATCTCAATGTCGCAGCTAATTTTATAATTGGTGGTGTCCCATTGTTGTTCCGTGGTCTATATTTGTATTTTATTTCGTCCAAGACAATTTTAAATATTTCTTTTGAAAGGCGAAACAACTTATCGAACCAAGTTTTTATAAAATAAAACTAATTTAACAAATAATAAACACGTTAAGCAAAAACACAAACTCGAAGCAAGGAAGATCAAAAGGTGAAGAAGCACTTCTTAATAATTTTCTTCTCAAGTTTGAATTTTAAGATTCTTTTTCTTCCTCACGTTAAGCATTTATATAAATAACATTTAAGTCCATTTAAATAAATATTTTATTAAAAAGTTAATGCACCTCGGACAAAAAACACAAATGATTTTGATTGAAATAATAAATATGCACTGGCAATCAGCTGTCAATTATCTGGAAATCTTGGAAGTAGCATTTACGATTCGCTTCGAATTCGTCAATTGATCAAAACGAAGCGAGTAGAAAATGAGATATCGAATTGAAAGCGATTCGCTTAGTATTCCCTAATCAGACCACTGTTCTGTTTTATTTTGTTCTAACTTTTTCGTGATTGAACAATCTTATGTCGTTTTTATTTGGCAATACGGAACCCTTCCGGGCTCTTCTGAAAGCGTTCACTTGGGAAAAAATGACAGTTCTAATTCTGAAAAGAAGAGAATTTTGCTTCTGGATTTCAAATCAGAATCAGAACCAGAAGCACTCACACATTCATATAAGTGAACGTCAAATTCGATTGTTGTCATTTTGTGTACCATAATTGTGCAACAAACATTTTTTTTAAATTTGAATATTCTCCACGTACACAATTATTTTCGCACATACAATCTCCTTAATATTCAGAATCGTCTGAATCACACAAAAGTGTTCAGTTGGGATCCCGGATCGGAGAAAAATTCCGGATTGCCAAATAAAAACCATTAATATAAATTTTTAGGTGATATGAATTGCTGGCAAGTTTTAGCCTTTATTATTTAATTAAACGACAAAAGTGATTTTATTACTTTAGAAGAAAGTCGATTTTTACTATGAAACAACCCTTTCAGCTGATGCACACATGATCTGATCATGTACTTGGATATATTTGAAAACATTTGGTCGTTGATTCCTAGAGTGCCATTTGAAGCGTTTGAATGCCAGAGTGCCATTTAAATTAAAAAGTGCCAAAAGTGCACGATCGTGCCACTTCGGCAACGTTGGCACTAATACAGACATAGTTTTTTCAGAGGCGGCGTAAGGCGTGGACAACCGCCCACGGCCTCGCGGTGCTGAGGGCCTCGAGCCTCAAAAAAAAAAATTGAAAAATTATGGAAAACCCAAAAGTACACGCCACAAAGTTTTTCTTATAATAAATACATTAGAATTAATTCTGAACTTAAAGATATTCCACTCTTCAGAACGCATGAAACGAATGTGAATAAAATATGCGATATTTCTGATAAAGTACTAACAAATGTATATTGTGTTATAAAATTAATTACGAAAAAAATCTTTGTCATTTCTAACAATTCGTTTATATTTAGTCTGGCTACATTAGTTGACGTTAAGCTACTATCGCGGGGTGTCCCCGTTCAGAAAAGGGGCATGGCTCGAGACTTTATCTTATTAGAAAGGCAATCAAAATCTGGTACTACACGATCAAACTAGATGCACGCGACTTTTTGTACAACGTAAGTGCAAGAGAGCAAAAAATTCGAAAAGATTAGACAAAAAAAACTGCCGTGTGTCGCGTGTGTAAAATTTTGAGTGCAACAATTTGACATTTATATTTTCTTTTGTAAGTTTTTTTTACTATTCTGCTTCATATTAATTAGTTGTCCGATGAGTAAACTGAAATGCGAAGCACCATGTTTGTCTTTATTGTTTTTTATTTAAGGCCGCGACTCCATTAGAAATATTTATTTCGGCCATTACTGCAGACACTACTACTGAAATTTATATTTCTTTGATATGTGGGCAAAAATAAGTCGTGAAATTTCATGCTTCTCCAAGCCGAGGAACGCTTTTTTTATGATTTATTGGAATTTAACATAAAACTAAGCAAACTATGAACAAGATTCAATGCCTTGAAACGTCAAATTTGATTTCTCCGTTTATTTTTTCTGAGAAGACAAGAAATAAATACCGATTCTTATGTCTGAAAAGAAACAAAAATCCAGTCATAACTCGGCGTTTCCACTGTCTATATTTTATAGTATACTATCTGTCATTTTGATAAGAAGAAAGAAAAATAGAATGCTACAACATTTGGCATTGGGCATTTCATAGCATACTATTTCAATTGCACAAATGTCGCGAAGGAATACGTATCCCTGTGTTCTTGGTCTAGTAGCATTACAAGACTTAAGAAACCTTCAACAAAAGGGATTAAGCAAAAACAAACAAGGAATTATAACAATACACACACCACACACGTTCACCAGCCACAAAAGCTAACCTCAAAGTGAAAATGACAGCCAAATAGTATACTATCGATAGAATGCTATGAGCTGTGCAATGTCTAGTATGAAATTTTTTATAGAATGCAATTTGTGGTTTCCATGAGCAATAAGGGGCCTCCACAAGAAATATTGACTACATGACACATTTCTTGCAATCATTTATTTCAAGTGGAGGCGTAGGGTAAATACAGACAAAGGCGGATATTCAATGTATTTTTGATTTATAATAAAACGAAAATAAAGGAATGAAAACAAAATCCAAAGAGAAATACTTTTTTTGTATTGCTTCTTTATTTTAAAGAGGGCAGACATAGACCAGAAGTTAAAAGGCAAAATAAAAAAAAGATATCTCATGCATGGACTTCCAATCAGCCCTCGATGTTAACCCAAAACCTTTCTATTCTAAGGTGACGCCGGGTGAAAATCGTGGCTAATCCCACTGGTTAATCTAATTCCCAGGGCTCACTCCTTTTGAACTACGTTCGCCGCCCTAAAAAGATAAAATTAAACATAAAAACAAGCTGAACTAAAAAATCTAAATTAAACATGAGGGATAAGACTCATCTTTTATATCGTATTTTCAACCTACTAACTTTAAATGTTCATTCTACATTTAGCATTGTTTATTTCTTTACATGATTTAATACCAAAATCGAAAAATTAATTATTTTACAATCAAAATAACTACTTTATTAAATCAAGTAACAATCACAAAAAGAAATAACACAATATCTGATTTTAACTTATCGTTACAATAATAAAGAAAAAGTGAACAGCAACAACGACTGTCTCCTAAAGATAAGGCGTTTTCGATTATAATCAAGATTAATTATTAAATAAGAGTAAAAATAAAACACAAACTGTATCTTATTTTCTGGTGAATTGGTACCTGAGGATACCATCCATCCGATAGTATTGTGAACACTGCAGGAAATACGTTCCAGCCGCAGTACTCAATTAAAAGTTAATCTATTGAATTGTTGTCCAAAGTAAAATTTGTAAAGTCTCAATAAAATTCAATAAAAAAAAACTAAAAACAAATGTCAAACTGGTTTCATCTTCGTTCGTCTCATGTTTTTCGATTTTTTTGTCTCCCGTGTTCGAAAAGTCGCGTGCATCATAGAAAAAGAAATGAGCAAGAATGTAAACCTTTACTTCTCTTGACCCGCCGCAAGTTCCATTTATTTACATTATTAATTTTGTAACATGAAATCCATCTACATTTTGCTTAAAATGTTTGTACCTTATTTTTTTTTAAAGGTAAATTCCATAAAACCATTCTATTTCTTTTGGACTTTCTCATCAGCACCTCAACGGATTTCGATAAAATTTGTTACTTAGGAGGTCTTTCGAATCCTAAACAATACCAACATTTTCGAAAAATATTTTTTTGTTTGATTTTTGAAAAGAAAATATTTTGTTTTGAAAAAAAAATATATTTTTTTTTTTTGAAAATTCAATATTTCGAAAATTAGTGCAAGATTTTATTTCTGAAATTTAGTTTTTAAATTTATATTATTAAATACATAAACTTGTCATAGTAAATACGTTTTTGGAAAAAAATCTACGAAATTGTAAATAAAAAAATTAATTTAAATTAATTTAATATTGGAGATTTTTAACGTGTTTTTTTTATTTAAATAAATTAAAGATTTTATTTAATTGACCCGACATACAAATTATTTACTTATTGCTTTTATTATTGTTGTATATTTGAGTTAATTTTGGTATAAACTATTTTTTGTAAAATGTTCTATTTCACCTTATCCATTTAACAAATCATTTAATTAAAATTCCAAATTCCAATACAATGTTTTTTTTTGTGAAAATACATAAATATTAAACATATCCACTAGAAAGCAGATAAAAACAATAAAGAGTAGGTAAACCCATTTAATATGCATGTTTTTTTTTCAAAGTTTTACTGGAATGTTAATGATACATATACATATGTATTTGGCTTATACGAGTAACGTTAACTTATCTAAAACAGCTTTTACCTTCAAAATATAACTTTTTTACGGCTGTTTTGTTTTTGTTTTTTTTTCCTAATTAATTAACTAGAATTAACATATCTGAGTAAAACTTTTTGTTTTAACTCAATTTAATGGTACATTTATTTGTTAAAAGGCCGTGTTTGAGGACTAATTAATCTTCCGATAGACAAATCGCAAAGCAGTTATACAATTGGATAAAAAGATAGGGTAGGTACTAAATCTGAAGAGAACTGAAGGTTTTAAGACAAACAGTATACATATGTATATTAACAATATAAACTTTACGGCGACCAACTGACGCACGTCTATATTTGCACTCATTGATCATATGGCGTTTAATATACATAATGAATTAAAATATGCATACGCTAGTTTTGTGGTATTTAGCAATGGTTATGTCAGCAGCAAAAAAAAAATGGTCTGCAATTTAAAAGTGGGTCGTTATTAACACGGGTATTGCTGTTTTTGTATGGCCAATCCATATGCATAATTATGTACATAAATTAACACAATTTTAAGAAACTTTTTTAAAATTGCAAAAAAGAAAACAAACATTTCTAAATACAATTTATGCTAAGTCTGATGCCTAAATAAGAACGAATAAATAAATAAATGTACGAATGGATCGCACGAACTTGCTGCCTTCGGCTTGAATGGCATGCACTTTTTGTGCAATCAACACATATACTGGACATTGATAAAAATGCTGCAAGAAGTTTAGGACTTTATCGTGGCTGGTGCACTTGCAACTTATTTGAAACGGAGATATTACCATTATTGATTCAAATATGTATATCTCTTGAGTTTCTTATAAAGGGTTTTCCAATAAGAGGTGTTATTTTGATATTCAAAGAAAAATGGCATTTTTGAAGATAAATGATCGGATGTTTATTTCATTATAAAGAGGAAGGTATGCCGTTAATAATGGAACACAACATCAGCCAAATGGCCGCCAAGACCACGCTTACAGGACCATATCCTTTTCATGAAATTTTCCATAACCAAATCGGAAAGTGGCTGCCCTATGTCCTCGATAGCCTCACGAATTTCATCTTTGAGGTCTTGAATCGACGCTGGGCTGTTGGCGTAGACCTTATCTTTCACGTGGCCCAAAGGAAGAAGTCGCAAGGTGTTAAATCACAAGATCTCGGTGGCCAATTGTGATCACCTCTTTTCAAGTAAAAGATCGATGGTTTCATTGCTTGTGTGGCACGTAGCGCCGTCTTGTTGAAAGTAAACGTTGTCCAGATCAATACCATCCAATTCAGGCCATAAAAAATCATTAATCATCTCTCGATAGCGCAATCCATTGACCGTAACTGTTGCTCCAGCCTCATTTTCGAAAAAGTAAGGTCCAATGACCCCGCGGGACCATAAACCGCACCAAACAGTCACGCGTTGAGGATGGAGAGGCTTTTCAACAATAACTCTTGGGTTTTCCGAGCCCCAGATGCGACAGTTTTGCTTGTTGACGTAGCCTCCGAGGTGGAAATGGGCCTCATCAGTCAAGATGATTTTTCGATGAAATTCCGGTTCATTTTCATGCATTTGAAGGACTCAATCAGCAAAGACACGACGTTGTTGATGATTAGCCGGCTTGAGTTCTTGTGTTAACTGAACTTTATAAGCCTTAAGACCCAAGTCTTTATGCAAAATACGGTGTAATGACGTTTGTGGAATGCCTAATTCCAAAGAACGACGAGGAATGGACAAACCTGGGTTTTCTTCAACACTTTGGGCTACAACAGCAATATTCTCAGTTGTTCTTGAGCGACGTGCACGTGTTTTATTCTTCACATCACTAACTTGTCCCAACAGCTCGAATTTGTCCACCAATTTCTGTATTGCGGTCCGACAAGGTGCTTCAC
This sequence comes from Philhelius pedissequus, assembly GCA_910595825.1. Taxonomy (NCBI): domain Eukaryota; kingdom Metazoa; phylum Arthropoda; class Insecta; order Diptera; family Syrphidae; genus Philhelius; species Philhelius pedissequus. The sequence goes on along the minus strand of OU343160.1, from coordinate 69,863,839 downwards.
GACGACCCAAAAATGTTTTAGTTTTACGAACCGTCTCTGCCAAATTTTCACCATTTTTATAGTGAATTTTAATAATTTCAATGCGTTGTTGAAGCGTGTATCGTTCCATTTTTATTAATAGCGTAGTTTCTACTTGTCAAATGTCAAAAAATGACAGCTTCAAAAGTGACAGCTACCGAAATAGCGGGCTATTCAAAATAACACCTCTTATTGGAAAACCCGTTATTTCCTTGTTTTACAATTAATTCTACGGCAGTTGGATTCTTCCACTAAAATAATCCAAGGGTTATAGGTGAGTATTATCAACTTACGAGTCCGATTTGAGACGTTCTGTCAAATACAGAGTTTTCTTCCTCAACCGAACTACACGAATGTTAAATAATAATTAACCCAACTCTGCTAAGAGTTTGAAAATAAATTGTTTTGTATTTCTCCACTACTATATCTTTCATTTTTTTACAATTCCAATACTTACCATACAGGCGGAGCAATTTAAATATTGATAACTATAATTTTTCAAAATATATGTACATAAATACAAAAGCCATAAAATTTTAAATTGTTTTTTTTAAACTTTTAAGACACTTTTTGTTTCAATTTTAACTTGGAAAATTATTATGAACCCTCGGAATCATGCGAGAGTTGATTATTCGATGACATAAGAGTTTTCGAAAATAAAGAGCACGCACACTAACCAGAAATTTGGCGATTTTTTATTGAGAATAAGCCCTTGTGTTATACTCGGTTGTATATTACATATACAAAAGGTATGCCAATATTGTACCACCCTATTGAAAGATGGTATAATTTTAGTTAATGGTGACGTTATGTAAAACACTCGTTGACAAACGATATGGACAGCTTTATTCCTCAGAAATTGCTGTGCTGAATAATCATGGCGGAATAAGGAATCCGTCAGTGATTTGACGTAACCTGAACCTTGGCGTTGAGCTTACAGTAGTGCGATAAAATTAACACAAGTGTTTTTTCAACGTTGGCTTTCAAACTCGTTAATAAAAAAAAGGAAATTTGAAAATCAGCGTACTAACCCAAAACGATTTAAAAGCTAACGTCATGTGAGCGAATCATTTTATTGAAATACAAATGACGCAAGTCCGTCAGTGTCCAAAAATGCTTTGACAAATAAATTTCTCCCGATCGATTTCAAGGCGTCGAGAAGTAACCTTTGACGATCACAATCGATTCAATCTTAACAAATACATACATATGTATTTTTACTTGCGATATAGGTACTATAGGGCAAGCTTTGCATTTGGAAAAAATCGAATTGGAGATTTTAACCAAAGTTGACATTACGATGATAGAGAACACAAAAAAGTGGGTCCTGCAATTCCGTCTGACTGTAGAACGATCTACAGCCTTAGCGGCTGAACCGATTTTGTTCAAACTTGGTGCTTAGGCGTTTTAGGTGATAGTCCAAAATACATTTTTGAATCGTCGTTTTATTCCAAAAATAACGGTACTTGCCATACAAATTTGTTTACCAACTTAATTATCTCGAAAATGGCTCTAAAGATTTAAATAAAAATTGGTACTGTACTCCTGCCTTGAGTATGAGTATGGTCAACATTTTGGCCGATTTATTTATTAAAGGTACCTGCCATTACATGATCTCCTTTGAATTCTAAATAATACTGCATTTCAAAAATTTTCGAAAAATAGTTTTTTGGATTTGTGAAAAAAAGGTATTTTTTTTTGTTTTGAAAATTCAATATTTCGAAAACGGGTGGACGATTTTTTCTGAAATTTTATTTTTAAATTTATATCATTAAATATTTAAAATTTTCATACCACTTTTTTTTTTAGAAAAAAATTGTGAATGGTTATATATAACAAAATAAGTGAAACGCGACTTTAAAAATACATTTAGCAGTTTCCATTAAGAATCTTTTGCATATCATGTGATCGAAACATAGGAGCAAGTACGTGCGATCCAGTAATGTATTGTATTTCCGTTGGTATTCAAACTTTGGCGGCGTAGACAAAGAAAAAAGAAGGCAAAATATAAAAATAATAATAATAACGAAAATAATTTCAACACCATCTAGCCGTATAAAATTATTGCGTCGCAACGGTCGGTGGTACCTGCATTGATAACGTGCGTTCGCGGGCAGTCCAAACCAATCAATCAGGGTGTCCTAAAACTTTGAAAAGGATGATAACACGGTCAACAAAAACGGGCAATACATTGATTATATTAAAACCGCGTGAATGCAATTGTCAATATTTTGCAATGCTGCTTGACGAAATGTATAGTCAATCTAGGGACAGAATTTAACGCTATTTTGACGTCACTTCACAAAGCCAACGCATGGACAGTCAGTAGGTTAAAACTTTTCATTGACATCTACAAGTTGTTCAGCACCATCCAGTCTATATACTGTAAAAATTATTAGAAAAGAATGAAAGAAAATCTCTTTTTTTCTCTAGAACGACTCCAAAGATTTTGGTAAAATATTGCATGTGTTCAAAAATAAAAACAGTGTACACTTCGGTTGATAGGTAAAAATGGCTGTACGAGCAACCAAGACCGCTAACCCAATAGCGATGGAGTGTGCCGTTTTTGACACCATAACTCGCTGAATCTGTGATTGTATTGACATTTCCGGCGGACCGCGCCGCTGAAGCCCGGGTGTAGAAGACAATATTCCAAACTGCTGTTTTTTTTTTGTTTCCAAGAAGCAAACGATCCGATCTCTCAGAAGGATCAGGAAGATTATCGCTTGATATGTTTGGCAGTTTTGGTACGCCAACACGGCGATCAAACACATGCTTAACTCGTCGTGGAGTAAATTATCGTTTCCTCCCATCGAATCAAACGTCTTTCTCTGTTAAGTAAGGATGGGCTTGTGGTTCTGCTGTGTTTTCTATTACAATAAATTTGGAAAACAGTTTTAAAAGGATTTTCAGGCGCCTGAATCGCACTCCACCGCGCGGGATCTACCCACTGTTTCATGCTCGGCCCTTTTTAGACTGGTACAGGGATGGATATCCATCTTACCACGGGCGGTTGCCCTAAAACTATTACTCACTGCACTTGCGTTTTCAGGATTCCGGGGTATGGTACGACTTACAAACCTGTCACACATCCTAAAGTCACTTTGTCTCATTAAGAAGGGACAATTGACATTGTAGATTCTTTCCAATTGATTGCTGTCTTTTTATGGCCAAAGCAGGACACTTGCAGGGGAAGTGATCAGCAGATTCTGTTTCTTGTGGATCTTCACAACTGCGACTGGGAGTTTTGTCAGGGATGCCCATTTGCGCCGTATGCTCTCCCTGTGGACGGCTATATCTTTCCTGGATCTGCATAATGCATATCAGGACATCGCGATTGGTTTTAAGTATGGGCCATATCATATACTTTTCGGTAAGTACGAACATGTTTTTCCTAAAACCTCTATTAACATATTTTTTTATTTTGATTTTCTACATGAGTACTCATTCAATTTGAATTAAGGTTTAAAGTTTTGGTAAAATTACAAATAAGAACTATTATTTTTTTAATTTTTGTTTTACAAATATTCTATGTGGAAAATAGTATAAAATATGGCAATTGGCGGATAAAAATTGGGGGGGGGGGGGGTAAAGCATTCAACATACGCGTAGAACCGACAAAGCAACAATCTCTCCATCTAAAGTACTTCCGAAGATGAACAAGATGTAGACAGAGTAAAATGTGCATTCCTAGAAAGAGTATTACGGTTTAATTGTTTAAGAGAATGGATACAACTGACCAGACAATTCCACTTTAAAAATTGCGGTTTGCATAATTGTTCTATCATCTGTTAATCTGAAAACTCCATTTTGGCTCCATGGCTACCACATCACAATTGGAGAAAAATTGCATCGTGTAGTCTAAGAGAACCAATACAAGTATAGGTGGATTACTCTTTAAACTAATACTACGCTTCCACCGACTACTAAGCCGAGATTTAAATCTCCTACAAATCTTGAGGATTTACCATACAAAATCTCATTTAAATCCTACCCTATTTCCATATCGAAATGAACACATTCATCGGGAAATTGAATTTTTCTCTTCGGTTGATACAGATAAAGCTGCCTCTCTCACTTCTAGATCATAAGAGAAAATGAAAAGATATATGCATTTTGAATAGTCCTGTCAAAATTAATCTACTTTTGCAGCGGTGGAAACACTTTTTGAGATTAGTAAATCTACAAGAGATTAGAGTTCGGAACGTAGTATAAAGCATTCAATGTTTTCGAGATCAGGAATTTAATGATGATGTTATCGTTCTACATTGAAAATACATAGTTTACTGGCCTGATTAGGGAATACGAAACTTATCGTTTTAGGTGGCGAAAATAATATTTGGTACAAGTGTTTTCATTTTCGTCTCTTTAGTTTTACATTCGCCTTAGTTTCGAAAACGAAAGCGAACCTAATTTGACATTTCAATTTTTAACGCGTGAATTTCCGATAGGTTTTCCTTGGCAGATTGGTTTATCGACACGGTCGAAAGTGATATTTTGGTCTTTTTTTTATAAATTTAAATAGTTAATTCTAATAGCGTGAGGCAATGGCTCAGTGGATATAGGCTTGACTGCTAACTTAGACGTTTGGGTTCGATCCCCACGCAAGGCAGCATTCTTTTCTATGTCTCCAATTTTAATTAGATGTCGCCCGTGGTTTAAAATGGGATGTAAATACCTAATTCTCAAATCCACTGTGCCAACAAAAAATTCTTTTTTTTTCCTATATTTCTATTCTTTCTAACTAATGCCGTGCAATTTAGGTTGCTTTTAAAAAAGACATTAGGTCTAACAGGAATATTGTTAAAAAAAATTAATTCATGAGTTTAACTATTATTTTTTTTTTAAGAACAAGCAAAACAAACAAACAATCACTTTTGAGGAGCCCCAGACACTGGAGAACTCACTATTTTGAAAAAAAAAACCGTTTTAACTTCCTGCTTTTCCTGTAGAGTTAATTCAAGAGTGAGCCTTTATGGACACAACGTTCTCTGCAATGTGTCTAGCCTTTCGGACATTGAATTGCATTGGTTGTGCCATTTCAATGTTTGCATTCTGCTCAACCCCTCTCTGGTATGATATTAATGCATGGAATCTCAATATTGCGTCTAATTTTACAATTGGTGGTATGCCTTTGTTGTTCTTTTTGTCTTATTTCGACCAAGGCAAATATAAATGGATCTTTTGCAAGGCGAAACAACTTATTCAACCTATAGTTATTTTAAAAAATAAATCAAATTTAACAAATAATAAGCACCTTACACAAAATCACTCACTTGAAGAAAGGAAGATTAAAAGGTGTAGAAGCACTCCTTAATAATTTTCTTTAAAATTTTCAAATTAGAATTTGACAGTCCTTATATGCTTCGTGTTCAGCATATACATATAAATAACAATAAGGAGTCCATTTTTAATTTAAATAAATATTTTACTACAAAATTTAATGTTGATTAAAAATTAAATATTCACTGAAAATTAGCTGTCAATTATCAGAAATCATCACATGATAAGAAATCTTATGGACCCATTTCGTTTTTGCCCGTAATATCTAAGGTCTTCGAAAGAATATAACTTCTGCGCCTGCAGCCAATAAGAAAAGAAATGCGCCTAATAACTAACCATCAGTTCGGATTTAGAAGGAATCATTCGACAATTGATCAAGTGCATAGGATCACTGACATCATTGAAAAAACTCTTGAAGAAAAGAAAATTTGCTCGGCAGTCTTCCTAGACGTGTCGCAAGCTTTTGATAAGGTGTGGAATGAAGGCCTAAATTTTAAATTAAGACAAATTCTGCCTGAAGCACTTTATTCGCTTCTAAAAGCATATCTAGAGAATAGACTTTTTAGAGTAAGATATGGAATCGATAACTGGGATCTCAAAGATATAGTGGATGGGGTACCACAAGGAAGTGTCTTAGATCCAATATTGTACCTATTATTTACATTTTATATACCTCAAACAGAAGACACTATTTTAGCCACTTTTGCTGACGACACTTTAATACAAGAAGTGGGACAAACGATAAATGATGCTACGACTAAATTACAAAAAAGCTCTGAATAATGTCAGTGAATGGACAAAAACATGGCGGATATCGCTTAACGAAGTAAAATCAGTCCGTGTAGATTTTACGTATAAAAGGATTAATAGATTACCGGTATTTGTTAATACGGTTCAAGTTCCGTTTGCCAATGAATCTAGGAATGACTCTAGACGCGAAATTAAAATGGAAACTGCATGTTAAAAAGAAATGCGAAGAGTTAAATAATAAACTCAGAGATATTTACTGGTTGCACGGGACACACTCTAAGCTTAGCATCGAAAACAAGCTAATTTTGTACAGGCAGGTGCTTAAGCCTGTCTGGATATACCGTATACAACTCTGCGGTTGTACGCGAGATTCTAATTTAAATACCTTACGAACATTTGAAAATAAACTCCTAAGATCATTTGTAAGCGCACGTTGGTACATTAGAAACGCAGATCTCCACATAGATTTCGGGATTCCCACGGTTCGCGATGAAATAAAAAAAATTGCACGGGATCATAGAAAACGGCCATTACAACACTGTAATAGTACTATAATCGAAATTATCGATGAGACGAATTTAGTACGCCGCCTGCGAAGGACTAAGCCCTCCGATCTGGTGCACTAAACGCGAATCCGTTTTAAGATCGCGGTATTAGCATCGTTAAAAATAAATTGCTAGATAAGTTTCAACTTAGTTGCAATCGGGAGGAGGGGGTGTTTTTAGTGCAGTAAAAATCTCACACTCTTATTAGCACGTGTTTTTCGGTCCTCATAGAGCTTTTGAAAAAAGGGAAAAAAATTATCTGGAAATCTGGAAGTAGAATTTACGACTCGGTTTGAATTTGTTTATTGATCAAAACGAAACGAATCGAAAATGAGATGTCAAATTAAAAACTATTCGCTTCGCATTCCCTAATCAGGCCACTGAGTTCTTTGAAAAAATATTACATTACATTACATTACATATTATACTAATCAGTAGATAAATCTTCGAAGTACAGACACTGAAGCACTGGCAACGTGACCATTGGCTTTAACATTACTGACGTTGTACAACAGAGAGAGCCAGAGAAAGGTAGAACACACAACAGAAGAAACACATGTCAACAGCACGTGGTTCATTTCCTACGGTCCTCCATTGCGAAAAGGGCATTAGACATCAATTGAGATCATCAGAAAAATAAAATGCACGACTGGATCGTATGAACTTGCTCTAGTAATTAAAAACTTTAGTGTAGCTAACCACTGACGCTGTTAGGTTGTCTTGTTATCCTTTGCAGGATTAATGCGGATGTAGGTAAGATTACCTTGATTCTTAATATAATGAATTTTGGAATACATATGATTCAAGGAATGGTAACATAGGTATCTACCTACAAATATATATTTAAATTGTTTTGATTTATAAAATTAGGAGGGTAATATGTACCTACCTATATATAGGTATCGAATTTATATAAATGTAATGAATAAACGAATGCTGTATAGGTGGGTAAAAATCGTTTTTTAAACTTATAAAAATTGCCAAAACCATAATTTTAATCGGTTTCTCGACAAACCCAAGAACATCATTAGATACTCGTACCACGGAGCAATAAAAATTTTAGAAAAAAATATCTCGAAAATTGTAGGTTTTTTTATTTTTAGTTTTTTGGAAAAAAAAAATTTTTGAAATTTTGGTATGCAGTTTCTTAGAGCTTATTATAGTAATATACATCTGACTGTAAAATTTAAAATTATATTTTTTTGAATAGTTTTAAAAATATTGATTTTTCAAAAAAAAATCAAAAATTAATTTTAATTATAAAAAAAGTCATTTAAAAATTTAAGATGCAGAATTAGTTTGACTACCTATACATCTTCTCAGATATAAAATTTGACAGAAATCCAATGTACATTTACCGAGAAAAACCCGTTATATGAAAACTACAAGTAATAGACTTTTCCCGTAAACTTGATTCATATCAAATGATAGCTATTACCAACAATAAAATTCTCAAAAATTTTTATCAAAATCGATGGAGACGTTTTCGAAAAAAAAAACATTTTTCTTCAAGGTCATATAGCAGGTCATATACCGTTATTCGTAGGCCTAAAAATAAAATTTCAATTTCCCCTCTGAGGAATGCCAAAATAATCACACATACCAAATTTGAAGGTAATCGGTTACGCCGATACAGACGGACAGACTGACAGATAGACAGACATTTTTTCGATCACTTTTTTAGGCATTCCTATAATCGTAATGTCTTGTTTGATCGTTAGAATTTTTACTTGCGATAGGTACTATAGGGCAAGTTTTGCATTTGGAAAAAAAACTGAACTCGAGGCTTAATCAAAGTTGACATTACGATGATAGAGAACACCAAAAAATGGGTCCCGCAATTCCGTCTGTCTGTCTGTAGAACGATCTACAGCGTAAGCGGCTGAATCGACTTTGTTCAAACTTGGTGGTTAGGCGTTTTAGGTGATTGCCCAAAATAGATTTTTGAATCGTTGTTTTAGCCCCAAAATGGTACTTGTCTACACATTTTTCTACCATCTTAATTATCTCGAAAACGGATCTAATGATTTTGCTAAAAATTGGTGTGAGTATTGCCTTGCGGATGGTCTACATTTTGGAGGAAAAATTTAAAATATTTTGTTATCAACGGTACCTGCCATACAATCATTTTATTGATTTTCGTCTTTCTCATAACCGGCTCAACCGATTTCGATCAAAATTTTTATACAGGATCTTTTTGAATTCTAAATAGTACTGCATTTCAAAATTTTCCAAAAATATTTTTTTTTTTTGGATTTTGCTAAAAATATTTTTTTTAATTCAATATTTCGAAAACGAGTGGACGATTATTTCTGAAATTTTGTTTTTAAATTAATATTATTAAATATTTAAAATTTTCATACCAATTTTTTTTAGAAAAAATTTAAGAATTTTATATATAAAAAAATAAGTAAAAACCACTTTAAAAATATATTTAGCTTTTTAATAGAATTTTTTTGCATACAATATGATCGAACATAAGAGCAAGTAGATTTTTTTTTTACGAATGCATAACTTGCCTTATAGCACCTATGTATAATCACAAGTAAAATTAAGAATAACATGAACAATTCATGTAATGAAAATTCTTTCCAGCGATTTTTTTTAAATCAATAATTCTTTACTCTTTAAAACCATGTGTTTTTTACCAAATGAGTTGACAAAAACCGTTTCTTCTGTGAAAATATATAATTAATGTATAAAGGGCTTAAAAAATAACAAAATATTGTCAGCACTATTCCGATTAGCAAACGACCATAGTCTTGGAAATTTGCTTAATAGCTCTGCTCAAAAACTATGCAATCACTAATTTTAAAAATAAATCATTTTTTCTTGTCAAAAAGTAAGCAATCACCAGAGCTCATATTTGCCAAGATACCTTACAAAAGAAAAACCTTAAATCAATCATATTTAACTTTAATACAGCGCGCTAACAAATTAATTAATAAAATTCAATTCAAAATGATTCTTTAATCTATTTAATAGCTTTTATCCTCATATTTATTGATCAAAATCAAGACTCATAATAGTGAAACTAGCTTAACTCCGGAATATTCTCATTAAGCCTTAAATTATGCATTTAAAGTAGACCATAAGTCTGTGTTGTATAGTCTATAATGAAATTCCTACCGTGAAACTGAATTCACCTATCACCCACAAATCGAATTAATTTATCAAACGAGATATAGACAATTGATCTACAATAGAGAGGATTGAATTCTTTTGTTTTGTTTTTTTTTTTTTTTTTTTCTTAAAGCGTTTGATATCACAGCTTGGGATTGATTTTTGCATACCTAACTATCAAAGATTGTTAACTGTTTCGCAATTTGGCTCTTGATGTAAACTAACGCGTCTTGTGTTATGCATACCATTGGTTGGTTGGCTGGTTGGTTGGTTGAAAGTGGCACTAGGAAGAGTTGGTATAGTATAAAAATGTCAGTTGATGAGTACCAAAAGTATCATTCTCTGTTTGAAGCTTCCACAGTAAACACTTAACACTAAACAATACAATGCGTGCTTTTCTGGTAAGTAGTATATAATATGGTGTTGTGTCCTGAGGTCAAACTTTAACAAATGGATTATTATTTTAGTCTCTTTGCCTTATCGCGGTTGCGACTTCCGAGCAATTGGGATACAATTACCGTCCAAGTGGTGGACTGGGAGGAGGAAACGGCATTGGAGGCGGATACAGCAGCGGCAGTGGAGTTGGAGGTCCACTAAGCAGTGGAAGTTTCAGCTCTGGTGGCTCATATAACAGCGGTGGTGGATTCAGCAGCGGTGGAGGACTTGCTGGTGGAATCGGTTCCGGATCTTACAGCAGCGGCGGCAGTGGATTCGGAAGTGGAGGACTTTCTGGTGGAATTGGCTCCGGTTCATACAGCAGTGGCGGTGGATTCGGCAGTGGCGGAATTGGCTCTGGATCTTACAGCAACGGTGGTGGATTCGGCAGTGGAGGACTTTCTGGAGGAATTGGTTCCGGATCTTACAGCAACGGTGGTGGATTCGGTAGTGGAGGAATTGGCTCTGGGTCTTACAGCAACGGTGGTGGTGGACTCGGCAGTGGAGGACTTTCTGGAGGAATTGGTTCCGGATCTTACAGCAACGGTGGTGGATTCGGCAGTGGAGGAATTGGTTCCGGATCTTACAACAATGGTGGACTCGGCTCTAACTCATACAGCGCTCCAGCTCCAGTTATTACCGAACTTAACAAAGAATACTACTTCCACGCTGCACCTGAAGATGCAGAAGATGCAGGACACGGCCCTAACGCACAACCAATTTTAAAGAAGAACTTACGTGTTGTTTTCATTAAGGCACCAGAAAACAACGGACTACTCAACGCAGCTTTACAGGCCGCCAAACAAGGATCAGAAGACCAAACCGCCATCTACGTTTTAACCAAACAAGCAGATGTATCTGATATTACAGACCAACTTAAGAAGGCATCTCAAGTCAATTCAAAGAAACCTGAGGTTCATTTCGTTAAGTACAGGACACCTGAGGATGCTGCTAATGCTCAACGTGCTATTCAAGATCAATATGATGCTCTTGGTGGAAACACAAAGAGTTCCAATGAAGTTGTGGCTCCAGTTTTGAACTATGCTTCTAGCGGACCTGCCTCATCTTCCAATTATCAAGGATCTGCAGTTTCTGGTGGAAGTTTGCCCGCTGCGGCGCCGCAATCGAGTTCATTCGCAGCACCATCAGTAGCTGCATCATTGCCAGCAGCGCCATCTGCATCACTTGGAGCATCAAAGAGCACTTACTTGCCTCCAGTGGCACTTTAAATAACTGTAGTTGATTTTTTGTTATTATTGTCATTCCACCAGAATTGTTAGTTATTTAGTTTTAAGTCTTTAGCAACTCAAAATATAAACTTTTTGTTTATTCAAATATCAGTGTTTTTTTTTTTTTTTTGTTATTCAACTTACTCACAGATCATTATAAATACTGCTTAGAAAATAGATGCCCAACTTCGCATCAAAAAGATAAGCTAAGCCACCGTCAGTACTTTGCATGTTTGAAAGCATCTTTGCCACCAAAAAAGAATCAACGCTTAGAATCAGCGTTTTAATCCATAATCTTGAGATAATGGGCCCTTCAACAAAAGAAGAGATTTCTCTACGTTTTTTTTATATTTTAACAGATTTTTAATTTCATAATTTCATTTTCATTTTTGATACAAATTGCGTTGCAAAAATCAAATCACCTTGCAGAGAAATTGAAATTGAATTGCAAAACAAATATGGCTGCCCACATTATTCCCCTAGTTGTTATACATTGACGTCAAATGTCACTCGTGTAAATCCAAAGTTAACTTTATGTTCTCTTTCAAACTATTTTTTTTAATTGTGATGGTACTGTATAGCAAGACTTGCATCGAACTAGAGATTTGACATTATGATGAAAGAGAACACCAAAAAAGTCGAAAGAGAACACCTGAAGGTCGATCTACAACATAAGCAGTTGAAACGATTTTCTTCAAACTTGGTTCAAACGTCAATTCTTTTTTTTTTTTGTATAAAGTATATTGTAGGTTTAAAATGTTATTAAGAGTATGTGCACATAACCTTATTCTCTCATTAACGGTTCAACGCATTTCGATCAAAATATTTATACAGAAGATCTTTCAAATTCTAAATAATACAGCATTCCAAAATTTTTGAAAAATAATTTTTTGGATTTTTGAAAAAAAAAACATAAATTTTGTTTGTCCTCGTTACCAAATTTTTTGGAGCCAAGTTAATGAAAAATATAATATATTTTTTTTTTTTAATTTAACTATATGCCTGTAGGACCTAAGGTCTTTTAAATGCAACCTGAATTGCACGGCACTAGTTTGGCACAGTGGATTTGAGAACCAGTTATTGACTGTCTCATTTTAACCCATGGGCGGCATCCAATTAAAATTGGAGGTAAAGAAAAGAATGCGCCTAACGTGGGGATCGAACCCACACGTCCTAGTTAGCAATCAATTGTCACCCCCTATTTTCCCCAAACTAAAACGGATTATTGTTATAGCACCGTGGATTGTGCAGAAATCTTTAAACATTATAATGAATGTTAAGAATTTTGTAAAAAGCCGTTTCACGTCACAAAACAAAAGAGTATATGTAGTTATGTTCACGCGCCAGAAGTAAAACTTCTACAACATATTTTAATTTCATGGAAACCGATCAAAGAACACCGAAGTTGACATTTTTTGATACCGGCCCCGTACGTGCATAAATACATCGCTTATAACGAACCCATCTTCCAATTCTACAAACGTTACCGTCGTCGTTCAAACTTTGATTCATATTTCAGCAACAATACATTATATTACACACTAGCAGACACGGCCGCGCGTTGCTGCGACTTTTTTGTATTGCGTTCAATTATTAGATATTAAAATCGGTATTGTTAAGAAAGTGATTGGTAAAGATTCTAATTAGTAGCAATCAGTGATTTCCATTAATTAAGAACTAACTGATGAACAATATTTCTCGTTAATCTTTTTTTCTATAAAACAAATAAATTGGTTTTCCAATGCGTGAGCATGCAACATACAGCTGCAAATGGGAGAAACACGGATTCTCCAAGTCCAAGCCTTAGGTTGTAATTGTCTGTCCTAACGTCATCGGAAAAGTATTGTTAGTTCTGATTGACTCGTAGGTATTCGAGGCAATAGGACGACTTCTTCTTTAAACTTTCCAGTCAATATCGTGGTGGATTTAAATTACGCAAGAGAATGATCGGTGAACCAATTTCCAGACAGAGCTTGAGCTTCAGTCGGATAATTAAAATTCTCATTTTCATCAATAATAGTGTGAATTGATTTAAAAGATATCAAATCACCTGGCAATAAAAATTTAAAAAGAATAAATTTAATGTCTCAAATTTACGTTTTGACGCTGGATGAAGACTATGCTGGCAAGAACATACAACCAATGCTATGTGTATTAATTTGCTAATATTTTTCTTTGATTTCAGGGTGTCCTAAAAGAAAATAAAAGTCTCAGTACTGAGGACGAAGGGTGGGAAGCATATTTAATCTTCAGCGAGGAATTGAAGGAATTTGAAGCTACCGGATCTTCAACAGCAACAACTACAACTGCGGAGTATAATCGAATAATTGCATAAAATAAAATTAAAGTTTGTTTGTGTGATTTTTCAGACACCCTGCAATGAGAATATTTTTTATGTGTAGTAAGCTGTCTCAAATTGCACTTTTCAAAGTTTCATGAAATTCAGTCGACAATCACCAAAAATATGACTATTTTGTATTTTTATAGAAGCAAATAAGAGTAGGTAATTACACATTGAAATTTGAGTGGTTATTTCAGCTATCTTGGATTTACTGGAAATAACAGAGTCAACCTCACTGCTGATCAGTGTTGCCAATTATTAATTTTTCTTCTGTGAATATTACGATACGAATCCGTACACGAATTTCCCATAAATGTACAAACAATTTTTTGTTTCTATGAAAACTGAATTTTCCTTCTGAAATACATTTCTGGTTATTCTTATTCTGAGACCACATCAAAACTCTATAAAACAAATAAATGTTAGATGGTCAAACATCACTACTTACCTGGCTACCAGACAAATATTTCCAGTAATAGACCCAAAACGCTCAAAAGTTCTACTCTCTTTGAGCAGGAAACATCGTAATAGGTGCTGTAACTGGACACTGTTTAATTGGCAGACACGCCAAAGGACTTTGCGTTTTCTAGAATGATTTTTGCAGAAGCTGTATGGATGAGGAGGAAGAGGAGACTATCTCCCATCTTCTGTGCTCATGTCCTCCTCTCCTCCAAAGACGTAGATTACACATGGGGGAATACTTTTTCGTCGACACCAGTGATCTTAGAGATTCACCGGCCATATCGCTTCATTAGGTGCTCCAATTGATTTGATTAAAGAGTAAATTTCTCTTCATGTGGTATCACAACGGCCATATCTAAGGTCTAAGTGTGCCTGGCGGCCACTTCAACCTAACCTAACCTATTCTAAGACTAAAAGCCAATACTTAAAAAGGTATTGTATTAAGCTTAATAAAAATAATGAAGTGCGAGCCCTGATTGTTTTGACGTTTCCCATTTTTTTGTAAATGGTATATAAAATAAAATGCACGACTCGATCGCATGTAGTTGCTCTTATGTTCGATCACATCGCATGAAAAATATTTCTTTTAAGAATCTAAATATATTTTTAAAATCGTTTTTACTTATTTTTTTTTTTATTTATTTTTTATTCTTTAATTTTTTTTTTTCAAAAAAAATGGTGTGGAAATTTTAAATATTTAATAATATTTATAAACTTAAAACCGAAATTTCAAAAAAAAAAATTATTAACACTTTTTCGAAATTTTTGGATATTAAAACAAAATATTTTTTTTTTCAAAAATCCAAAATTTTTCGAAATTTTTGCTATGCATTATTATTTATAATTCAAAGGCCCTCCTATATAAAAAATTTGATTGTTGATTATTGTATGGGAGGTACCGTTAATAACAAAATATGTAGACAAAATGTTTGACCAAAATGAGGACTCACCTAAAATAGTGGACACGAGACCATCGACATAAACATTACACAAATTAATACAACAAAGAAAGCCATAGAAAGAAAGAACAAATTTTTTTAGAGCGTGTCGTGTTTTGTGGTGTCGTGTCGTCGGTTTGCAAATTCGTACCCCCATAGCCACAAGAGAAGATTTACTTCATAAAACCTGTTACTTGTACATTAGTTTAAAAATTGGTGATAGTTACAAAATATGATTATAGAGATTTTTCTATAATTTATTATCCGAATTGTAGGTTCAGAAAGAAAACATCAATTCTAGAACCAACATCTATTTACCGTTTTCACTGTTTATGTAGCAAAATTCGCAATACCTAAGTAATAAAATGGATCGCACGAACTTGATCATATGTTCGATCACATCGTATGCAAAATAATTAAATATATAAACTTAAAAACAAAAGATTAAATTGGCTTAATCAAAGAAAAAATAATTCAAAATTCTGAAATAAACGCTTAAACTAATTTGAGCTCAAAAAAAAGGTCGCCATTTTATTTCTTGGATAAATTTGAATTTATGAGAAAAAAAAATTTTAATCTGTGGAGCGGTTTTTGAGATAAAAAGATTTTTTTTTAAACATTTTTCAAAAAAATTCAAAAACGTTAATTCGTATGTATTCAGGTAATACATATATTAATAATTTTTGAAAAAAATTTAATGAGAAGTTTTCAAAATATAAATTTTATTTTTTTAATGCTTCTAAAAATACAAAAAATATTAAAAATATTGGTACGCGGTATATTTTGGGCAACCTAAACCTATATATGTATATGTGTAATTTCGAAAGAATCGGTTTAGCCGTTTATGAGATTAGTCGAAAACAAAAAAAAAAACGGTCCTATGGAAAGTACCATTTTTAGACATTTTTCTATTTTTTTTCAATGGGTGGCAATGGCGCAGTGGATAGTGCTTGATTGCTAACTTAGACGTCTGGGTTCGATCCCACCGCTAGGCGCATTCTTTTCTATACCTCCAATTTTAATTGGATGCCGCCAATGGGTTAAAATGAGACAGTCAATACCTGGTTCTCAAATCCACTGTGCCAAACTAGTGCCGTGCAATTCAGGTTGCATTTAAAAGACCTTAGGTCTTACAGGCATATAGTTAAATAAAAAAAAAACATATGATCGGTCGTAGCTAAAAAGCTGCATTAATTTTTTTAAATCAAAATCGTTAGAGCCGTTTTCGAGACAAATAGCCTTTAACGTAAAAGTTTAATGGCAGACACTGTTAGTTTTTGAGCTAAAAAAAAATTAATTTCCCCTCTGTTCGATACATAAAAAAAATCTATATATGTACCAAGTTTGAAGCAATTCTGCTAACCCGTTTGGGCTGTAGGACACCTACATACATGACAGACAGACAAACAGACATACCTAATTAGACGGACAGAATTCTTAGAAAATCTTTTTTCGTCTTCGCTATCATCGTAATGTCATCTTTGATTCTTATCTCAAAACTTTATTTTTTCGACGAATGCATAACTTGCCTTATATGTGGTATGTATCTACCTATAATCGCAAGTAAAAATTAGGTAACATTTATTTTCTAAAAACATTCTTTAATAAAACTACTGAAAATTGAACACATAACGTGCACGAACAATTCACCTCAGAAAATGAAAAGTACTTGCTTGACAATGTAATTAATATTTCCCCTTTCGTCTGCAAATTAAAATAACTATCACCAAATCACCCTATCAAGGAAAAAATATCCTTCACAATGAATAGGTATATACTTGCCAACAATAGGATTAAATTATATTAACATTTTGAAAGATTTTGAAGTTTTTTTTGTTTTATTTTTAAATTCTCTTCGTGCGTCGTCGCTACGTTATAATCATTTGTCGCATCGTTTACATTTTGCCCGCGGCAGGAAAAGTCCTTTCTTTCATTAGTAGGTTCGGTTGTATCGATACTTAACCCTTTGTTAACAAACAGCTTACACAAGTAATCAGTTTTCAGTCCCCCAAGGCAACCTCATTTCTCTCCTTTAATAAAACCTTATAATAATAATTCATTATGTTACAATTCTCATTTCTGACTTAACAACTGCTTTGCCACAATTTTTTTTCTCCTCTGCTCTCAAACACGCTGACCTAGTAACACATTATTTGCCTGGCTTGGCTGAAGAATTTGTCCTGCCATAGAAAGAAGCCTTGTTTCTGTTCTGTTCTGCTCTGCTCCAAGTGGGCACACGACCCACGGCCCACCCATTAATCCTAGTAACGCGCTAAAGTACAACAGTCGCACAACACAATACATACAACTCAAGTTAATACGAAAGGGCCTATACCCTATCCATGGACGAAAACAAAACACACTCTGCACGGGCTGCGTTCCTAGGTAAGAGTTTATATACTATACGTTTCTTCAACTCAATTGTTTATTCTAACTTTGCATTATATTTCATCCGGGACAGGATATGGTTGGAGAGCTTGCTCTACTCTAGTGTAAATGTTTTTTTTTGCAACTGGATCCGTATACCTACTATAGCTACACCTTTCCTTGAGCGAAGTACTTGTGTTAATGTGTGCAGTTGTGTCTATTGTATACGCCTATGCACTGGCACACACAGGTACTGAGTAAGCAAACATTTTAATAGTTATTTAAGGCCATGTGATACTATACGATACAATACTTTGGTTGCACACTTGGCATTATTGGTGGCAAAAAGGCTGCATGCAGTTCACGGCAATTTAGCAAAAAAGAAATTTTTATTTACCCAGCGCAGCGCCAGAACGCTTCCTCCACGTGCTGTTAAATGAAGACTACGATACGTTATACGTATTCTCGTTTTTTGTTCATGAATGTCCTTGAAAAAGCAATGTGGTGAAATGTCAGACATCAGTCGAACTGGTTAGGTTTTGTAACCATTGTTACAAAATATTCCTCCCTGCACCCTACTATTCTCTTCTATTGGCTTTCTAAGCACGGAAAAGCTCTATACATCGCGCAATAAAGCTCAATATTTAAGGAACCAATGATCAACTTTTGACATTTGGCGAAGCGATGGAGGAATTCACAGTAGTTATATGGTATATCTGTTTGTATTCGAAGGATAACATAATAGCATTATTATTTCACTAAAGGAGGATATAAGAAAATGTGAAAGGAAGTATTTTCCTTTGCTACTGGTGATTGTACTTACTGTGATGATAATAATTCCTTTCACGATTCCCAAGGGGATTAAAGCATAAAAAATTAATTTCTAATTTCCCAGGACTCTGTACGTTACTAGAACAGAGAACAGTACAACATACGATGGGAATATAAAGTTGGAATGATTATTGAAAATGAACTTAGCACCATAGGCTGGGGGCCACATTTACTTTTCGTTCGACGACGGAGAGAGAAATATTTTTTTATGTTTTATGTTTATATTATGGATATGAAATTGTTAGTAGACTTTTTGGGGCCGAAAATTCCACTTTAATGTTTCGTTTCGTCCCCTCGGCCAATAGATAGATATAGCTCCTGGGAAAATAACTTGATTTTGATGTTGTCTCTATCGCTAGGTCTGTTTTAATTAAGTTTTTTTTTTTACGGCGTATGGCAACATAAAATGGAAAACAAAAACTAGGTAGGTATACCCTTCATTCCTGTAGACCTTTTTGCTTTATAAGCAAATTTATTGGCTCTATCAAATTTGTATGCTGATTTAGGTTATCGACATTGTCCGCTAAAATTACCATAATAAGGACTTCAGGTATAAGATGTGAGTTGGATGAGAAGGACATCGTTTTGAATGTTATTGGCTTCAAAAAAAAAAAAAAAACTGATGTATTTCACTTAAAGATTAACTTGTAAGTACCTAGTTGATCAAGCACTTATTCTAAAGGCTTCTTATATGAATAACTCCCACTCCAGTCCAGACAATATTCATGATGACTATAGTTTTAAAATCGGATTTCCACCTGGCGTATGGGCCTAAAAAGTCTGCTGGCGCCATTAGCAAACCATCAAACCAAACCATTTTGGTGCTCTGAGTCATGTGTTCTTCTGAAACTATTAGAAACGTAAGAAATTTACTTTTAGGCAATTCTCGCGAATGACATCTTGAAAAGATTCATCAATATTAGTATCTCCTACGTGGTAAGCCTAGATGACTTAATGAGATCTTCCCTTGAATCATTATGAGACGAAAGCTCTTGAAAACTCGACGCTCGTGACAATATTTATGAATATATGACATACTGAGTTATCTTAAGGGTATAATTCAGCTCGACGAAGTCAAGGAAAACGATACCGAGCTCTTTGTTAAGGGCAGATTTAGATATACATATGTTGGTTGTGGAATATCGGAAACGCTGTCTTGTTTATGAGGAGTTATGTAAGTAAAAATTATGAATATCGTTCATAATTATACATTTCTTGGATGTTTTTAATCTTGGGGAATTAGATGAGACTTTAAGAAACCAGTTTCTGCATCTGTGCGCTCATTTGTCGTCATATGATGAAATTAAAATTATACCTAGATTTATCTTCGCTGAAACTCTACAAAAGTTGTTTCAATAGGAATTTCCGAAATATAACACATGATTTCGGCCATATTTTCGAAACTACATTTGTCAAATTAGCTGTCCTCTGGCTTACATTAAAAAAAATAAATATGGAGAATTATAGCATTCGACAACGAAAATGATTAACTTATTTTATGAAAGCTTGTCTTCTGTTCGAGCTAGTTGACTCCAATTTGGGTTCAAAAATTGTGATCAGTCACGAGGCCTATTTCTGGATGAACGTGTTCGTCAAGAAGCGAAATTTTCGAATTTGGAATTAATCCACATGAAAAATTCATTAACCGTTGTGGCTTTGAGAACGGCATTTGTCTGTCAACACGGTCAATGAATCAACCACTATAGGTTGATGCTAACCAACTTCTTTTGGTCATAAGTGCGTCCTTTATGAAAAATTTTAATGAAAGACATCAAGACGGTGGCAGATATAGTTCGAAGCATTCACCAACTGCTTTAACTGCTGACCATCAAGTGACGTTAACATACTCCCATGAAGCGATATATGTAGGAATGTACGTACTATAGAGAAAGTTTTGCATTTGGAAATAAAATGCACGACTGGATCGCACATACTTTATAAAAAAAATGGTGTGAACATTTTAAATATTTAATAATATAAATTTAAAAACAAAATTTCAGAAAAAATCGCCCACCCTTTTCCAATTATTGAATTAAAAAAAAAAAAAAAATATTTTTTTTTTTTAAAAATCAAAAAAAAAACATTTTTTTTGAGAATTTTGAAATGCAGAATCATTTACAATTTGAAGAAGATCCTGTGTACAAATTTTGATCAAAATCCGTCGATCAATAAAATGGCAGGTACCACTCATAACCAAATATTTAAATTTTTTGTCGGCCAAAATGTAGACCATACTTAAGTTAGTACACACACAAAGTGAGATGGTAGAAAAATTTGTATGGCAATACCATTATTTTTGGGGCTAAGACAACGATTCAAAAATCTATTTTGGACAATCACCTAAAACGCCTAACCACTAAGTTTGAACAAAATCGGTGCAGTCGTTTAGCTGTTTAGTGTTTACAGACAGACAGACAGAATTGCTGGACCCACTACTTTTTTGGTGTTCTCTATCATCGTAATGTCAACCTTGATTAAAATCTCGAGTTCGATTTTTTTTTTCAAAATGCAAAACTTGCCCCATAGTACCTATATCGCAAGTAAAAAAGCGAACTACTCGAGATTTTAATCAAACTTAACATTACGGTGAAAGAAAATGTTTGTTCCAATGCCCTCGTCTGTATGTCTGCCTGTACAACGATCTACAACCTAAACGGCTGAAGCGATTTTATTCAAACTTGGTATTTAAGCATTTTAGGTGATTGTCTTAAACAGATTTTTGAATAGTTTTTTTTAGGCCCAAAACTAACCTGCCATAAAATTTTTTCTATCACCTTAATTATGTATCTCGAAAATGGCTCTAACGTTTTTAATTAAAAATAAACCTGTAAACTACTATAATTATAGTCTACATTTTGGTTGAACATTTTCTTACATATTCTGTTATTAACGCCTTGCAATACAACCATTTTTTTATTTTGGACTTTCTCATTTATGACTCGACGGATTTCTATTAATTATTTTTATATATGAGGACCTGCTAATTTTATATAATACTGCGTATCAAAATTTTCCAAAAATATTTTGTTTTTGATTTTTGAAAAACAAAATCATTTTTTTATTTGAAATACAATATTTCGAATACAGATGCTGATTTTTGCGAAATTATATTTTTAAACTTATATATTAACAAATACTTACAAAAAATGCCATACCAAATTTTTGTTTAGAAAAAAATTAAAGAAATTTTGATGTACAACATTTTGTTAAAAACGAATTAAAAATATATTTATCTGTTTCTGCTAAGAATCTTGTACATACGATGTTATCGAACATAAAAGCAAGTACGTGAGACCCAGTCCTGCAGTTGGTTTTAATAAGTATGCGATCACTTAAGGGGCTTTGACTATACGCATGGAATGCGAGCGCAGGCAAGAATTTAAGAGGGGATAATAATGCACATTGGTTTTGAAAGTCGGAATATTTTTATAATAATATTTGTATGAAATACTCAAAAAATGTCAAAACACGAATATGAAATCAGCTAGGATTGGAATCAAGTCTCAAAATTTTGTTTGCCAAAAACACATTATACCAATGAAAATCTCCCTAAGAAAATCCATTAACGAAAATTTACAATCAATTAAATCGCAATTGAAATCGTTTGCGCAATTCTTTAAGGGATTTTCTCTAGTTTTTTACTTCTACTTTTTTGTATGAAAATAATGTTGTGTAATAAAAAAAAGCTAAGTATGAAAAATGTTCATTGTGACATTAATTAAGTGAAGCCATCCTGTTTCAATCAGGGTGAACAAAAATTGGTAATCATTTAACTGGAAAGCTGGAAGTTTATGACCATCCGAACTTCTTTTTTGTCGATTTGGCATCAGTAAATGAATAATGCTGGATTAACACGAATGGCAAATTGCCATTTTATGTATCAAATTATAGCCATTTTGCTTTTTATAGTGTAAACGCTCTAAATACTGGCAATATGTTTGCCAAGAAAAATATTGGCACACAGAATTTGACATAAAATGCTTTCATTAATATGGATATGTATAAACACTGTACTGACACCATTTTCCAAGTTATGCCATTCTAGAAAAAAAATGAACTTGCCCATTCTTTATTGGCGAATTTCCATTTTCAATGTCAAATCTTATTAAACCTTAACACATTCAACATAAAAGTAAAAAAAGCTTATTTTTCAAAACACTGCTCAATCCCAACACATATTTGAAATTTTACAAAATTAAAAGTTAGACCGCTTTTAACTTATACTTTTGTGCAGGAGCACTTTTGTAAAATTTGAAATATGAGATATGTTTGAGCAGTATGTTAGAAAAAGACAAAACATTTGTGTCCCTTTTGTAAAAAAGTGTTGTTGATCTTCTAAGATCAAGAATGCCCCTAATGTCGATTTTAATTCAATAAATAAGATTCGCTAGTAAAACCAATAATTTTTTGCTTTGAAAAGAACGATTACGGATCTAATCTCTTTTTATGACTGTGTGTGTTGCTTGGCAGCTCTAAAAAAAACAAATCTTCAATTCGTTAGTACATCATATCATTATTTCGTTTTTATTTTCTGATTCCGCCGTGTGAAAATTACTAAATCCACTTGAACTTTTGCTTGCGATTATAGGTACTATAAGGCAAGTTATGGATTCGTGCAAAAAAAAATCTAAAAATCAAACATGACATTACGATCATAGAGAACCCCAAAATAGTGGGTCCCCATTTTCGTCTGTCTGTCAGTCTGTCTGTCCTCGAGTCTACAGCCTAAACGGTTGGATAGATTTGCTTCAAACTTGGTAGATATTGTTTTTTCGGTAATATGCCCACACGTTTTTTTTAATTTTTTTTAAGACGACAAATAACAGTAGCTCCCATACATTTTTTTGGGCCAAAAACAAAAATCTCATTTTCTCAAAAACGGGTCCAACGATTTTTATAAAAAAAAATAATTGCATTAATAAATTGAAACCGAATATTTTTGTATTTTTTTTTGAAAAAAATTGTTATTTTTTGTACCTCAAGTAGTACCATTTTTTACGGTTAATTTGATTTTTTTTAATTGTTTACGCAGAAGCTCCTAAAAAGTTTAAATAAGCCAAAATCTTTCAAAAAAACATGTTTTCCTATTAAAAAAAAAACTTTTTTTTTTTTGAAAACTCAAAATTTCGAAAACGACTTAATAGCGGGTTTTCCAATAAGAGGTGTTATTTTGAATAGCCCGCTATTTCGGTAGCTGTCACTTTTGAAGCTGTCATTTTTTGACATTTGACAAGTAGAAACTACGCTATTAATAAAAATGGAACGATACACGCTTCAACAACGCATTGAAATTATTAAAATTCACTATAAAAATGGTGAAAATTTGGCAGAGACGGTTCGTAAAACTAAAACATTTTTGGGTCGTCGTGAAGTACCTTGTCGGACCGCAATACAGAAATTGGTGGACAAATTCGAGCTGTTGGGACAAGTTAGTGATGTGAAGAATAAAACCCGTGCACGTCGCTCAAGAACAACTGAGAATATTGCTGTTGTAGCCCAAAGTGTTGAAGAAAACCCAGGTTTGTCCATTCCTCGTCGTTCTTTGGAATTAGGCATTCCACAAACGTCATTACACCGTATTTTGCATAAAGACTTGGGTCTTAAGGCTTATAAAGTTCAGTTAACACAAGAACTCAAGCCGGCTAATCATCAACAACGTCGTGTCTTTGCTGATTGAGTCCTTGAAATGCATGAAAATGAACCGGAATTTCATCGAAAAATCATCTTGACTGATGAGGCCCATTTCCACCTCGGAGGCTACGTCAACAAGCAAAACTGTCGCATCTGGGGCTCGGAAAACCCAAGAGTTATTGTTGAAAAGCCTCTCCATCCTCAACGCGTGACTGTTTGGTGCGGTTTATGGTCCCGCGGGGTCATTGGACCTTACTTTTTCGAAAATGAGGCTGGAGCAACAGTTACGGTCAATGGATTGCGCTATCGAGAGATGATTAATGATTTTTTATGGCCTGAATTGGATGGTATTGATCTGGACAACGTTTACTTTCAACAAGACGGCGCTACGTGCCACACAAGCAATGAAACCATCGATCTTTTACGGGAAAAGTTTCCGGACCGTGTTATCTCTCGAAGAGGTGATCACAATTGGCCACCGAGATCTTGTGATTTAACACCTTGCGACTTCTTCCTTTGGGGCCACGTGAAAGATAAGGTCTACGCCAACAGCCCAGCGTCGATTCAAGACCTCAAAGATGAAATTCGTGAGGCTATCGAGGACAGGGCAGCCACTTTGCGATTTGGTTATGGAAAATTTCATGAAAAGGATATGGTCCTGTTAGCGTGGTCTTGGCGGCCATTTGGCTGATGTTGTGTTCCATTATTAACGGCATACCTTCCTCTTTATAATGAAATAAACATCCGATCATTTATCTCCAAAAATGCCATTTTTCTTTGAATATCAAAATAACACCTCTTATTGGAAAACCCTTTAGTTCTTGCTAAAACTTCGTATTTGGTAATTTTTTGACGTTATCTTGAAAAGTTAAAAAAAACTATATTCCCGAAATAAAAGACAACGGTACAAAAACCGTTAAGAAAAAAACGTATTTCTCGAAAACGGCTCCAAGAATTTTTATAAAAAAATGTGTGTATTCTTAGATTGGTTCACTTTCCAGTATAAAAACACTTCTTTTTCGTACTTATTAACGGTACTTCCCATAGAACCACTTTTCATTATTTCGACTTTCTCAATATTGGATGAACACATTAAAATAATTTTTTTTATACAAACGATTAATAAACGTACCAAAATGTTCAAAAAAAAAGTGTTTCGATTTTTAAAAAATAAATAATTTTTTTTTTTAATCGATTTTTCAAAGACCAGTCACAGAATTTTTTGAAATTTAGAATTTTATATGTGTTTTCCTAATATCTTCAAAATTGCGTTTCAAATTTTTTTTCTAAAAATGTTTTCAAAATTTTATACATAAGAAATTAATTTATGAAAAAACCGCTCCAACGAATTTTGAATTTTACTTGTTTGCATACTTAGGTTCCATCTACATATATGTTTATGTATGAAGAAACATTTTACTCTCCTAACTTACATAATTAAGATTCATTAATAGATTTAAATATACATTTTTAGGTATGTACCTATGTAACACTTCCTTGAATCATCCATTCGACAATTCATTATACTAAGAATCAAGGTAATCTTACCTACAAGCTTTAAACCTGCATACGATAACTACACCTAACTACCTAAACCTCAACATTAAAGTTGTTAGCTACAAGAGCAAGTTCGTACGATCCAGTCGTACATTTTATTTAATATTTGTTTCTATGAAGTTTTGAACAATATTTTTATATTTTAATATAGTCTTTTCAAGTCAAATTCAACTTTTTGCAAATCAATTGCAACTTTTTGCAAATCAAATTAAACGTTTTGCAAATCAAATTCACGTTTTTGAAAATCATATAGTCTTAAGTAAATTTAATCTTGTTTGTTAACCTTTTGTTTTTTTTTCTTCATAATTTCCAAAAAAATTCCTTTATTTTGGTTCGTTTATGGCAGTCGTGTAAATGCAAAAATTCTATCTTTGCCAATAAATGTTGGCAAAATAATGCCAGCATTAAAATCTGCCATTTATTTAACTCGTGTAAATGCATGTCATTAAAAATTATTTCTTTCGTTATTTTGCCATTCTTTTGGCAGAAATATTGGCAACTATGCCATTCGTGTAAATACGGCATAATAAACAACAGATTGACAGACTACAGTCCAAGCAACATATCCGCCACGAATGCAAGAAATGTTAAAATCGACCACTTCCAATTGGAAAACTCTTTTATTACACAAAGGGGCCTTTTACTATCGCAAATTCTTCTGTCAATGGGTCAAGGTTTAGAGAACTAACACATCGCAGTGAAGAACACATAAGCAGATTCGCTAACAGCATTGACCAACTTGCGTCATTCGTATAATCGTCAATTTTGTATGCATTAAAATATTGACACAGTAAATTTGGATACTGTAGTAACGTTTTAAGCAACTTGTAGGATAGAGTACATTTATTCTATATTTTACTTTTCTTTTGAAGTATAAGTTCTTCACAATTATCAGCAAGGTCATCAGGTATATTCAGGCTTGTCGAATTGACAACTTCTAAAATGTTAGTATATAATCTCTTGAAAAAAATGTCAATCAATTTATTTTTCTTCTCTTGAATTTCAATAATTATTTCTGGTAGGCTTCATAGATTAAGTCACTTATTCCAACAACTACACTTCAGTTTCCACACAATTTATTTTCCTCTTACATTACATCAATCCGTCATTGAACCCATCCTCACACTCATACTTTTATTTTGTTTTAAATCAATCATTTTATTTTTTTTTCATTCCTATGATGTAGATTCACTTTACAAATAATCCACTTTCAGTTTACATTTGTTGGAAAAAAAATTAAAGGAAGTCTCATTTAGTGCCACATTAACCCAACGAAAAAGCTATGCCTTTAAAATTCGTCAAAAAAAAAAATTCTATTGCCATTCACGCCAAGGACCCTCATTCGCTACGAAATTAACCCCTTCAGTCGACATTTTAACCAAACATCATCAATGATCTGGTGTTTCGCTTCAATTTTTTTTGTTCTTCATTTATCTCAAAACATCTAAAACAAAAATATCTCTGCTGACCCAAAAATGAAAAACAAAAAAAAAAACACTTTAGAAGAAAAGTTATTTACTCATTTTGATTAATGGCCATGAAATACGCTTCTCCGCTTTTCCTCCTTGGAAATATCCAAGTCTCCCCGGGGCTGTTCAACAGCTAAAAAGTGTTAAATCTACTTTGTATTGAGTTTGGGCATATTTCCAGGTCCTTTGCAGCGGCATGGCCTGGTTTCATATATGAACCAAAGGGGTGAGGATTAAAAGGTCGAGCGGTATTTTTGCGTTCAGCTTGCTCCCTCAGCAGCAACAGTAGAAATTGCTGTTGCAGGATTTTTGTTTTTTAATTTTTATTTTTGCTGCCTTTTTTGTGGTTAGGTTGAACTATTAAGAACGGTTCAAAGGCACCAAGCGATATTTTAACCCTACAAAAGCAAGTAGTTCCATGCCAACCTTATCAAAGACGAAATGTACTTACGTGAAAAGTGGAAATTAAAAACTTACCACTAAAAGTAAGCCCAAGGGAAATGGCATTGCGAGCCAAGTGGAGGCAATGGCAGCCCCGTCTTCAACAGCCCAAATGGCCATTTTCTGGCACTTTATTCCAGGCATCTGATTTCGTATGTTGTTGGTCTTGCGTATGGTAGGCACATCGAAATTCCCTGTTGTTATATTAAAAGCAAAAATAATGTGAACCGAGTGTTGGGCGCCACTTAAGGACCCTTGATTATTGTGGTTGTGTATATCAATGTGCCTGCAATGGAACTCATGTCTCCTCCTGTTGTATATGGGCAGTAATATTATGACGTGACAGAGACAATTATAAGCCGCGAATTTACATTCCGGAGGACTGCTTGCCTCCCCAACCGCAGGACGAAATGGCATGGCATATGGTAATGCCGCAGCAGGTGCCGTGCTGATAGTTTATTTGTTTTTTTTTTTTTTTTTGGGGTGGACTCCCGTTTCTGCGCATAGCCTGAAGCTATCACATAACCGAATCTTGTTACAGCTGCGGAAAGTCAACCCTGTGTGGCCTGCCACCGGAACCCCACAGTAAAATGAATAATCGCTATTTTTTTGTCCATCCGTTCCTTATGTGGTGGCTTGACATGCACAGGCTCAAGCACAGATATACACACAATCAGTTGCATAGGCTTGTGTGAGTGTTTACTTTGGGTTCACATTTTTCATATTTTCAAGTAGAGTTTTTACCACTTATGGAAACTGGATAGGCTTCTAATGTGAAAGTGCTTACTTACAGCAAATCTGATGTAAAAGTAGTTCATGTAGGAGTACTAAGGCAATTTGTGCTTAATAGGTAGACCAATAGTGTTATCCGGGATATGAAATGAATTTTTTTTTTTACGAACTGTTTGGATTTCGATGTAGCTAATTCAAAGTCCTAGGCCATATCGTTTTCTAGATACATTTTTTTTACCACAAGCTTTATATTAACGAGAAGTAATAATTGCTGAAAAGTGGTTTCATGGCAAATTCTGCAAGTGATTTTCTATTTTCAAAAGGATAACTAAGTTGTTTTGTTTGTCCTTGGCGTTACAGGGGCAACACACATAAATGAATGAAAATATGTGTCTTTAAAAAAAATATACATTAGATTTGTTTAATTTAACGGATATGTTTAAGTCATCAAGGATATAAGTCAATTTGGTTTTTAACCAGTGCCATTTCAGTTTACTTTTATTTCAATTGACAATAAAGTACATATATACATTACTAGTGGGCCCGGCGAACTTCGCCTCGCCATAATCTAACGCCTTCATAGGTTTAAACACAGATGTAATTTAAACAATATTTTTCGGCGCAATATCAAACAACGAAGTCGGTTAAAACACGCGAACATGCAATGTACAGCTGACCGTGTGAACAACAGGTAAATTCGATATTTATCAGACAGACTTACAGCGATTGGCTTTGTGATTTATTGATTTATCATCGCAAAAGTAAATCGAACGTGGAACTGAACCGGGTTGAATTGGAATGGAAGATCAGTTGGCATAATCGAAATCACCGAATCCCACCTTCAGATGAAAATTATACGGCGGAGTTCCACATGGCACATAAAGCGAGAACAAGAATTCCGTCAGATTTAGTCGGTCGCTTCATCCTCGTCGGTCATGCTGTCAGGGGATGCAGTTGTCTAGAGACATGCGGTCGCGTTGACTGTCATGTTCGTCGTCAATTTCAACTTCTGGACGTGCCGGCAGAGGCCGAATTTTGGAGCATCGGCAGCAGTATATTTCGGGATGACTGGAAGCGTTTCACAAAAATCACCGGAAAGCAATATCAAAGCATCACCAAATCGTCTCGAATCAACTATTGGGTGGCCGTGGCGCGATAGTTGTGTATTCCCCTGTCAACCTCGTGGTTGCGGGTTCGATTCCTGCCGTTGTCTATGTCTTCTTATATTCCATTAAAAACCAATTCTAAAAATTGTCATAAAATAAGTTGCTGTTGTTGCTCACTACATGCTGTTTAAGCATAACACTAACAACATGTGATTGAGTAAACTAGCATACCCATAAAACATGACAAAAAAATAAATAAAATAATGCGAATTATAAGGGACATTAATAAATAAGACACGGTAATTCTCTCCGCATTTGTTCAGCCGCCATCCCTGGAGATAAATATGAGACAACAACTAGCTCTAGAACATCGCGCCACACATCTTTCCTATCCTTCTTTCTCTTCTTCCACCGGATGCCGCGGTGTGTTAAGCAAAAACATATAAAGGGTATTCATAATCCCTTGAGCGCGTGCAGTTATTAAAAAAAAAAAAAAAAAAAAAAAAAAAAAAAAAAAAATCGTAAATCCTTAATCGTTTCTATGGGAACTGGGAACCCTGCGTGTAACTTAGATCAGTGCCTAAAAATTGTCCATTAAGTCGTCGGAAAAAATCCCACATAACCAACAGTTTTTAGGGAGGTATGAGGAAGAGCTTTAATAATAGGATTTGATTTGCTCTTTCAATTTGAGATCTACTTGTAAGTTTAGAGGTTGCTATTATCCTTTATAGGATTCGCTCTGCAATGTGGAAATAGATGCCTCACTTCAAAGGAGAATTGGTTACCTGGTACTCTATATATTTATTTATAATACAAGGTCGTATCCGCATGTTCCCACATCCAAGCAATTTGCCTTAGATCGATTTTTGTGGAAAGCATAATCGAAATCATTTGTTTCCGGTCTTTCCTCGTGCAAGAGTTCTTAGCATATATCCCCTGGAAATGTTATAGAGACACATTTTGGGATCAGATAGCTTCACCCGGTAATAAAGAAGGCATGCACGGTATATTGTGATATCCCCGGCTGAAGGTATCATCTTCCCCTATATGATTGCGATCAATTTGAATGGTTTACACTTTTTGTATGGCTTACTGAGTTTCCGATTGAGTGGTATCGGATTTGGTGATCCAGCTGCTGAACAGCCACTCCACTCTGAACAGTGTTGCCGAATCTCATGATTTATCATGTTTTTAATTATTTTTCACCCTTACCTCATGAAATCATGAATTCATTGAAAATCTCATGATTTTTTTACATTTTTCTCAAAAAAAAACGAGATAACTTAGTCAAAATTTCAAGACAAATGAGGTGAATATTGTATAATATCGACCCATGCAGCTCCTTTGTTATTATTTAACATTGTGGCTCCACTTGCAATATTTCAGGCAATGGCAATAGCAATGGCAATTGCAATAAAAATATTGGGTGGGCATTTTATTGCTAGCAATTAAAATTTCAATAAACATTATTGTTTCTATTTTTGTTAATTTAAGCTCACTCATTTTTATTTTGTATTGTTTTTTTCTGTATTTTTTAGGCACATTTATGTATTTTTTTTTCGTTTTTGTTCAGTCAATAAATTATTTCACGCCCAGCACCATTTTAAAATAATCGGAAGGCAGTCAAATTGAAGGGAATCCATTTTGGAATCGCTCAATATATTGCCTCAGAGATGGAAAGCAATTATTGCCTTTCTTCGATCGGGCAATATTGCAATTGTCATTGACAAAGCGCCTCCATTTGCAATATTCAAGGCAATTGCAATATATGAGGAAATTTATTGGCATAGATATTGCATGTGGAGCCCCAGGGTAAGAAGATTCAGAGAACTACCAGTACCTATTCAACATTTATGTAACTCAAATGAAAGTCAAAAGAAAACGAACAAAACAAAAACAAGAAAATCAACAAAAAAAAAGAATAGGAAACCGTTTACAGTTATTTTTAGGTGTTGTTCTTTCGTTTTGATTCAGAATCGGAATTCAGTTTGTTGAAGTAAAACAGTCAATGGACACATTTGAATTAAGAAGAAAAAATATATCCGAATCTGAAGATCTGGGAACAATGTTGAACTCTACAAGGCTTTCAATGCCGTTGCTTGTCTTTCTAAGTTGAAGTTAAACAAATTAACTCAATATTTAATTTCAACAATAGTGTCTTCAAAGATATGGAATCTTTGTCTCCAATGAAAGTTGTAAACTAAAAATTCCAATCAATTTTTCCCCTATTAAACATTTTCCAAATTTAGTAACTGAAGATTATAGTTATGAATGTAATAGATAAAGAGTGGAGAATGCTTGTTAATTCGAAACTTTAAAGCAAATGACAAAGTAATAAACGACATAGAAGAATTATGGCAATATGTTGGAAAAATTAAACTGGCCGGCGATAGCTTGGCACATCCAATTCTGATGAAATTTGTTTTGGAAATATTTTCAATGCCACATTCTTCAGCTAATACTGAACGAATTATTTTCAAAGGTTATGCTTCTCAAAAACAAAATAAGAAATCGACTTCAGGTCGGTTCAATCTTAGGGCGTATTCATACAAATGACCTCCTCAAAAATCAGGACTGTTTTGATTATAAAGTAACTTAACCTTGATTGACAAATGTTTTAGAAAAGTTTACAATCATTAAACTTTTAAAAATTATTTTTTTATTTATATAGTATATATAAAACTAGCTGAACCGGCGAACTTCGTTCCTCCTAAATTCATTTATGTCAACAAATTAATAATTCCGAGAATGCCCAATACTGTTTCATGTAATGCGGTCAGTTAAAATTATTTATTCTAATTATTAAACACAATAAAAATAACTTAATTAACAATGTCTGTGTTTTTCAATGAAATCAAAATGATTGGCGTGTCGGCCAGCCTTACGCTTTTTTATTCATGTGCGGGTGTGTACACGTACAAAGCGGTAGGTTTGCCGATATGTGGGCACGCCACATAAATTTGACAATGTGAGAAACATGGGAACTCGATATTGATGCCACAAACATCCAGCGATTGTCCCTACGACTTATTGATTGTCATAGCAAAAGCGATACGCACGGGAAATTGAAGACGCTTAAGCACGAATGGCAAATCGTTCGGAATAAGCGGAATCCGTGGAATGAGAACATCTTCGCCTTTGAATTTTCCCAGCAAAATCGTGGCTTGAATAAGATTTGATTTGATGTTCTTCACAATCAAACGCCTTGTGTTACAAAGTTTTGGTGCATTTAGGTTGCGCATCAAAATTATAACTGAGTCGACTTTCAATTTTAAATTGTGTGGTGGATAGCCCGGAACATCCAAAGAATTCAAAAATTCCGTGGGATAGTTGGTGGCTTCGTTTTGATCCATCGCGGAGTCCATGGATTTGAGTAAATGTAACTCAACGGCGATTTGATTTTGAATGACAAAATTCAAATGATCGACATCCTTGTTTTTCGAAGGCAAAACCGCTCGTGAACTCAGCCAATCATAGCTAACATAATTTTGAGCAATATTCGGGAAAACATTCGTGGTGAGCTCTTCTGTAGTTGTTGTGCAGCGGCAAAAATTCGGCGGAAATTTAATCAGGCCGGTGACTAAATCCACAGGTATCAAGCCTTTGCCGATCGCCAATAATTGCGTGGGAGACTCTGCAGTGACTCACTTTTCAATTGCAATTTCTTCACGTATTGCCAAAATTCCGATAATTTCAGGCAAGCGTTCAATTCATCTGCCGGAGTTGATCTTGGAATCACAGGCAGAGTTTGCCGAAAATCGCCTGACAACAAAATAATTGCACCACCGAAACGTGCGTCGTTTTTCATTTCGTTAATCTTTCAACGTACGCTTTAAGGCTTCCAATGCACATCTTACATTGCTGCAAAACTTTCGCCATCGCAGAGTTCTGTGAGATGTTGCATGTAGGTTTTTCATTCACTTGCAGGTTCAATGGCAACTTCAATGCAGAATGAGCTGTTCGACCGAATTCCAACAACGTAGGCGCTATTCCAGAAGAGGCGAGTGCTAAAGCAATCTCAGATCTTGAACGAATAGTAGACAAAGTCAGTGAAATCAGGAATGTTTTTTCTAGTTCCATCGGACCACCATTTCCGTTATCGCATGTCTGCATTAATTTATCGTAAAATTTCTTTTGTTTTTGATTCAAAATTGCCACATTTGTTCGAACTGCATGACTCAATACGACTCGATCGAAATCCTTTTCGCGCTCTATTTCTCGATTAAATGCGTCATGCATTTGGTGGTGGCATACCCAATTTGCACAACAGATTGCCGCTCATAAGCACACATAGGTATTCGATCAACATCAAAGTTTCGTTGAGCATTTCATCTGACATTTATATTTCATTATCATTAGTCACAGTGCGAATTCGATCCCAGATTTCTAATTTTTCTGGAAATTTTCCGGGATTTTCCTCCAGTATTATATGACCTTGTTTGGATTAATACAAATTCATCAAACCCAAAATCATGAAAATCAAACCCTCCGTTCTCGAGATATGCGCGCACACTCGGACGACATTTGTCTTTTATAAAATTGTCTAATTTCTGGGAATCATAAGCATAGAGAAATTATTATAAAGAAGCAGATGTTCCTTCGTTTTACAATGCCCCCAAGCTGAGCTGTCAAATCATTGATGATTTCGGACAAGTATGCGTAAAAAACGCCCACATGTGAGCAAATCGTCATTTGACCATAAAAGAGGAATAATACGAAAAGGGAAAAAGTCTATGATCATAAGTTTGCAGTGATATTTGTATGATCAATGAAGAAAAGGCAATCTCATGATTTTTTTCATTAGATTCAAAAAAAAAAACACATGCACCAAATTCACCTGCAAGAACGTCGTCAGGTTGCAAATCAAAATAGTACTCACTTCCCAAAGAATGCATCAAGCCGCTAGAAGAGATAGCAGCCTTTGGAGAATAATCATCAGCCGACAGCGCAACTAGAGATTCCTTGCATTGAGAAAAACAAACAGTCTTCAAAGAATGTGTTACCAAGCAACTGTAGTCTTGATCTGAGGTAGTGAGGAACTGTTTATTTTTCTCGTTAGTCCCTACACCTTTCGCAACGTCGCCGGTTGTACGTGATGGCTTATTTCGCCGCATAATCTCCTATACCCCAGGGTCCCTTACTTAGCCACTAGGATGGTTGTGTCCTGCCTAATTCTGCACATAAGTTCATTTGTACGTGATTTATCATAGGTGAGCCACATGCACATCGTCCCTGTTATAACACAATTAATTAAATGTATCCCCTTACGGTGAGTGAGCTGTGAAGTGCTGATCCGAGGAGAACGATATTCAAATTCGTTCTAACCTGAAAATTCTTCATGCATCTCTAATTATAAATAAATTTGTCTGGAATAAGCTTGCAAAGTTCAGAAGCCGAAAACATAATCATTAAGAGTTTGCTTCAGCAAATTGTAAATTCAAAGAAAAATTCAAATTTAGATTCGAATTCACTTATTTCTTACCTATTGGTTGCCCTACATGCCGGCATCTTCCTCTATTCCTAGGGGTATGGTTTGTTTCGTTTTTTTATCTCGTTTTTGTATTATTCGTTTATTCAGTATTTTAATAAAAATGCTTTTCAATTATTTTGTTTACATTAGGTTTTACTTAGTTCGTTTTAAGTTCATTCCGGTTTTTATTATTTAATTTTTCGATTATTTAATTTTTTCTTCATTTCGATTTCGATTATTTCGGGAACGCGTGTTTCTTTATTTTTTTTTTTTGTTTAATGTAAGGATTAAAATGCGAAAGGAACATTGCGTAAGGGGTGGCATGCTGCCCCCCTGCAACCCCCTGCTTGGGCCAATTATAGGGTGGAGTTTGGGTGTATGCAAAGTTTTTGTGTAACATTCATCAAAATACAAATCGGGCTAAGCGGGATTAACCGGGATCTTAAAAAGTGAGTTTATACCTAATAAATAGGGATTTTGATTATCTTGTTTAAATAAAATAATTCCTTCATTATACAAAAACACTTAACAAAACATAAACAAAAAATAAACTTACATAAATTCTAATAAAGTTGTATATGCATTAGACGCTAATGACAATAGATTCTAATAACAAACAAAATGCGAAATAAGCCTTTGGCGAAATAATCTTGACCTAAATACCGCATTGAACTGTTAACGGTAATGCTAACCGAGTAAAAAGGGAAATAAAGACATGCGATGTGATCGTAGGTCGAAATTATTGAAAAACAAAGTCATACAAAAATGAAGTTAATATAAACGAAGTAAACAGAAATCGATGTAAGAAAGAGGGAAACAACGAAATACGAAGTGAAAAAAACGTAACAACAGGCACAATATTTCTAGCCGTTCAGTGAACCCGAGGTTCGGTCGTCCTCATGTGGTATCAAGCCTGGATGATAGGATTGTTGCCCCTTCACTCGATTTGACCCACCCAATGTCGGAGTGTTTTGACTTTTTGAACACAATTGCATATTTTCTTCTATTCGCCCTTCTCACGAGCAAATATTCTTCTTTCGATAAATCACAGTACGTGTTATTTTGCTCGGCTCCGTAAAACACAACTGCGGGAGACGGGAGTACAAGTAGTTTTTCGCGACAGCAGTTTTGAACAAACCGAAGTAGAAGCGATTTTTCTAAGGTAGGTCTACGTAAGATTTCCAATAAGGTGTCATTCGAGGGGTAAATATTCACTCCAAGGAAGGTGAACTTCTCAACTACCTCGAAATTGTTGCTATCAATAGTGACATTTTGCTCAAAGCAGATATTTGGTCTTGTCATCTTTTGGTTCAAGACCAACAAATTTCGAGTGTTCTTTAATAACCGAGATTCGAATTAGCCACACTTTCTTGTCCATTAGTGGAAATATTTCAAAAAGCCGAATTTTAATTTTTGACAGTTGAACAATATTCTGAAACCAATATACAAACCCATAATTTCGCCACTCCGATTTAATGCCCAAGATTTTCTGGCCTACAGCTTAAAAAAAAAGATACCATAAGGTCATAAATCTTTTGTGGACGGTTTAATTTTATTTGCTCCTTGTCAAATTAAAAAAAAAAATCTACCCAAAACACGGAAAGAACAACAGTTGGAAGTATTGAGTGTCAGCCTTTACCTCTGCGGAACATAGGACTCTCATCTGGCCCCATTTTGTATTGTACAATGTCTAAATTAATAAATAAGGGTAATATTCGGTTGAGGGAGCTTTATTTTACTTGAGATTCTACACGTTCTATAGGCAAAATAAATTATAACAGACATTATCATCTAAATATTGTTCCATAAAAAGGGCAAGAAAAAATCTTAATTAGGGTCATTAGCATTTACCAAATGCTTTCCGTGTGATATTTAACCGTTTCTTTTTCTATATATATTTTCTCGGATTACATTAACTGTTGGCTCTAATTGATTGCATTTGGCAGTGGTGCCTAATGAGCATTCCATGTGGAAAACCGAACCCAATTTATCACCAAGCTGCAATTTTTCAGTCAGCGCAAACACCCACATTTAGCCCGGACATTTAAGTAAACTCATTGTAGGAATATATATACGAGTATCTGCTCGTAGTCACAGTTGGATATGTGCCAACATTATATTTCAAATGTAAGTGCAGTTCAGTTCTACCATCAGAAACATAGAACTTGGCCACAAATTGCAATGAAACTGGTTGCATTCGTCCCCCACAAACAAAAGTGTCGAACTTCAAAGGACCTCTCGATATGGTCGAATTTCGATTTTCATTCTGCCAGAAGCAAACGGGCAATAGTATGTAATTTTATCCCCGGAAAATTAACCAAAATTCAATTTGAATCAATTGTATTGTTTGAATATACTTTGTGCGGTGTGGACATTTGGACAAAATTAATTGATCAATTTAGATTCTTGAGTTTTTGGGGCGATGATTATGTTTGTTTTAATTAGTAGATAGGTAAACGTCTGTGTATAGTAATTTTAATTACGCTTCCAATCAAAATATTTACAGAATTGTTTCATGTTATAGGAACTCAATAGAATAAATGTGTTTAAACAACTCATTACTGTATTTGAAGCAAGGAGGAATGCAACCGGCTTCCTTACAGAACAGATCAAAGTCAGGAATAAAACGTTTCAATTTTTGTGTTACGGTTTTAGAGCATATTTTTTAATTATCTTTTTTTTTTAAATAAAATGAGTTCTTGTACAAGTTCTTGCATAAGTTGGTAATTGTCACACTGTATGAAAAATGTGCCAGTGTTCAGACAAAATTTCATCGAACTTAAACGAAAGAAAATATTAGTGTGGAGAAAAAAAAAAGAAAGCGAAAAACATCTGTGGTGAAAACGAAAATGAAACAAGGTGCTGACACTGTTGGCAAGAAAAATATTCTTGGTTAGGGTAAGTTTTGCATTTAGTCCCGCAATTCCGTATGTCTATCTGTCTATAGGTCGGTCTACAGTCTAAACGGCTGAAGCGATTTGTTTCAAAATATTGGTACTTAAGCGTTTTAGATGCCTGGATCGATTGTTTTCTTAAGTCTTTTTTAGCTCCAAAAATAGCGGTACCTGCCATACAAATGTTTGGGGCAAAAATGGTAAATATCAATTATCTAGAAAACGGCTTTGACGATTTTGATGAAAACAAAAATCGGTGTAGCATTATAGGTGTAACGAAGCGTTACAGTTACGCACCCCATACCATGCCGAACCGGAATTATGTACCTGACCACCGCCAAACCAGTCAACTCACCAGTCATATTTATATATTTTCATTATAAAAAAATAAATTAATCCAGCAAGACCGCACGACCACCACATATCGACATTACAGCAGCATCGTTCGACCACTACCGGCACCTAATCATTCGACTGCAGTGGAGTGCCACAACCAGCAAACAAACGCCAGCAACAACGTACGACCTTAACACCACCCTGAAATTTACGTTCGTCATCCTTACAATTCGCACTGCCTTAAGGTAAGAATCATAATAAGTGGATTTAAGGAATGACGATACGGGAGGAGGAAAGTTGTACATTCTGAAGCTTCCCTTGATCTAGGTTTTGGTGATTGCTGAGGAATAAGATTCCCATTGATCCCCAATTCCATTTAACTTTAATTGGTACATTGTTGTGCCATTTAAGGTGGAATTTTTGGGTAAACAAAAGATGTTCCCTTGGGTTAGCCTTGGGCTGGAATTAGATTCCTATAAACCGCCGATTTCCCTACTTTCCTCTTCAGGGTTAGCTTAGAGCAAAGTAATTTTCCCTTGGGATAGCCTTGGGCTGGAATTAGATTCCTAAAACTTACTATTCCCCAGTTCGCTTTTTCAAAGTGAACGTCTTGGGGCTGAGCTTACTCCTGTAACTCAAATAAACTAGCTTTGTGATTATATGAAATATTGTGTTAGTTATCGTAAGACTTTGAACATTGTAAGATTGTAAAACACCCGCTTGAATTTAAATAAAGAAATAATTGTAACTAGTAATTGGCGAGTTTTTCCGAGTTTTACTTTGCTTTCTTCGGAAAAACCCTGGACACGACGAGCTTATCTAAGCATTAGGAAAAAAGCATCACATAGGTAAAGTCTACATTTTGTCCAATAAATTTTTTTAATTGAAATGTTCGGTACCTGCCATATACCTGTTTTTTTTCGATTTTTGACTCATGGCCTCATTAACGGCTCAACGGATTTCGATCAATTTTTTTATACAAGAGGTACTTTAATTTCTTTTTTGTTTCAATTCAATATATTTTCAAATTTATATTATTAAACACTTAAAATTGTCATACATACGAAATTTTTTTTTGACAAAAACTAAAGAAATTTTCTATATACTAAATTAATTTAAGAAACGATTTTAAAAATATATTTAGTCGGATCTACAAATAATCTTCTTGTTACGGTGTGGTCGAACATAAGAGAAAGATCTAGTGGTGCATTTTATTTTTTCTTCGGTTTAATTCAAAGTTCAATAAAAAATAAAATGCACGACTGGATTGCACGTACTTTCTCCTATGTATGTTCGATTATATTATATGCAAAATATTTTTAATAGAAAAGGCTAAATGTAGTTTTTAATTCGTTTTTCACTTAATTTTTTATATACATATAAAAATTCTTAAATTTTTTCTAAAAAAAATTGGTAATAATAATATAAATTCAAAAACAAAATTTCAGAAAAATCGTCTACCCGTTTTCGAAATATTGAATTTTCAATTTTTACTATTTTTTGAAATTTTTGAAATGCAGTATTATTTATAATTTGGAAGAAGCTCCTGTATATAAATTTTGATCGAAATCCGTTGAGCTGCTAATGAGAAAGTCGAAAATAAAATGGTTGCATAGCAGGTACCGTTAATAACAATATATTTTTTTGACCAAAATGTAGAACATACCCAAAGTAGTACACGCACCAATTTTTATCAAAATCATGAGAGCCGTTTTCGATATAATTAAGATTGAAGAAAAATTTATATGGCAAGTACCGTTATTTTTGGGGCTAAAACAACGTATCAAAAATCTATTTTGGACAATCACATAAAACGTTTAAATACCAAGTTTGAAGAAAATCGCTTCAGCCGTTTAGGCTGTAGAGAGTTGTACAGACACACAAACAGACAGACGCAATTGCGGGACCTACTTTGTTGGTGTTCTCTATCATCGTATGTCAACTTTGTTTAAAATCTCGAGTTCGATTTTTTGTTCCAAATGCAAAACTTGCCCTATAGTACCTATGTATATCGCAAGTAAAAACGTCAGACACTTTTTTTTTACAAAAACCACTAGCATAAAAAAACATATATTTTTTTTCGTTGAGAAATTCTATATTATGCTTTTGCTGCTGGAAGTTACCACTGAAAATATCGCTGCTGTAACTGAAAGTGTTGCCGAAGACCGAATGTGTCGATTCTTCGTCGTTCTCAGGAATTAGGACTGTCTTACGGCACATTATAGCGTATTTTGCATTTGGATCTACACCTACATCCATATAAAGTCCAGCTCACACAACAACTGAAGCCAGCTGACCATTCACAACGTCGTAGATACGTCGAATGGGTGCTTGAACAACAGGTGTCGATTTTTCGAACAAAATTGTCTTCAGCGACGAAGCACATTTCTCACTCGGTGGGTATGTTTATAAACAAAATTGTCGTATTTGGGGTTCTGTGAATCCTCAAGAAATTAAAGAGAGGCCATTACATGCACAAAAAGTCACTGTTTGGGGCGCTCATTGGTCCGGAGGTGTGACTGGACCTTACTTCTTCGAAAACGACGATGGAACGACTGTCACCGTCAATTCGGAGCGTTATGGTCATATGATAACCGACTTTTTTTTTGCCTGCTATTGAAGAATACAACTTAGAGAATATGTGGTTTTAGCAAGACGGTGCCACATGCCACACAACTCGAGCGAATATGGCTTTATTGCAAGAGACATTTCCTGGCCGCCTAATTTCTCGTCGTTGCGATATCACCTGGCCACCAAGATCATGCGATTTGTCACCGCTGGATTTTTTTTGTAGGGCTACGCGAAAGACCGTGTTTATGCAGATAAACTTTTAACTCTTGAGCATTGGAAAGCCAACATTCCTCAATTTATGGCTGAGATACCGTCCAATATGTGTCAAAAAGCGGTACCTCAAAAGAATCGATGCTTGCAACAATTCGCGTGGTGGTCATTTAAATGGTGTAGTGTTTCACACATAATGTCAACGTTCAAACTTTATAATAAAAAAGAAATATCGTGAACAAAATATTTTATAGTTGTCTTATTTACATTTACTTTTGAAACCGCAAAATGGATAACCCGTTATAAAAAGCCAATAAGCTGCAATGGAAATTAACATTATTGCCAAATAAATTATTTTATTAATTGACTACCCTAAATTGCAAATTTTATTCACGTGCCACTTTGATCACTTCGCCACATTAAATTTGAGAAAGTTATCTACGTTATTGAAAGTGCCATTTACTTTCAATTTTTTAGCTTAGTAGATAAATATTTAATTTAGTGGATGTAGGCGTATAGGGTGCTTGATGAACATTAAAAAAAAAAAAAATTTTAAGCACCTTTAATTAAAATGTAACTGCGCCGACCGACACACTTCAATTATTTCAGGCTTGAGTTCAAAGAAAAACGACAAATGAATTACACACCAAGCTCAACCAGCTTATTTGTATCCGAAGTGCTCAGCGTTAGATAAATTTAAATGTCCATTTACTTACCAAAAATTCAAAGCAAACAACATTGTTTTTTTTTTTGTGTCCATAAATACCCAGCTCAACCTTCTTTTTATGGGGTCTGTAGATAAAGAGAAAACTTTCTAGATAAACAGACACACATTCACACATGCATGTGTAAAGGATAGAAATTGGTAAGGCTGAAGAAAAAGTCCTTCATAGTCGTGTCGGACCGGTCGTTCTTATGAAAACAAGTAGCACACACAACTTTTGCTTAATTAAGAACTGTGTACAGTATAATAGGGTGATGTGTGAATGTGTACATAGTAGATCCTTTCAACGCTGTTAGCTGGCGGCACCTATAGAGAGCCTTTGGTTTATCCTTTCTATGAATAGTACAACAACTATGCTGACATGTCCTGCTTCTGTTATTTTTCTTCAGCTTTTTGTTTCGTCTTCTTTCACCACAAGGATTTATTTCGACAAATTTTAAAGTGTCATTTCAGTACTTACGAGTATAGTATACCTTCGTTTGGTTTTGTTTTTCTTGTATTTTCCTTCAGAATATAAGTAAATATTCAAGTGCAAATAAGGCATAGAGCAACATAAGACAGTTGCAATGGGGTTGGTATTCCTTGGTACAATGACTGTATAAAACTTTCGAAGCGTTAGAACTTAAGTACATGTCCCTACCTACCTACATTTATAATATAAGCAGTGAGTTTCAGAAAGTTTAATTAAATTATCTTTTCATTTGAAGTTACGTTGGAAATGAGGTCAGATTTTGAACTTCTCGCTTCTTAGAAAAGGATTACAGAGAGGAATAAAGAAAATCATGAAATTTGATTTATTTATGAAGCAAAAAGAAGTACTAAATCTTATTACCATAAAGAATTAAACTTAAGAAATATATATTAACGGAAGATTTCATCACAAATTCAACAAAATGGTAAGGGGTGTTGTTTCTTGTGTATTTAACACTAATGCTTCCCGGGCGCCATTTAAGATAGTTGGGAATTTTTTAAAATTCAAATTAAAATGTACATGTATGTCATCAGGAATAGTTTAAGGTTTATCTTAAAATATAATAGAAAACAGTGAAAATTTCTCTCAGCGAATTTTGTTGGGGTTGTTTATCGTCTACTCCCTCCATCACAAGGAATATACATTGGTAGCTTTCCTCAGTATAGAAGGCGCTTTAAGCAACGTCGACACAGATGAAATCAGAAATGCACTCTCAGGTCTAAAGGCTCACTTGGCGAGTTGATCACCTAAATGCTGATAAGCAGAGTTCCAGGCGGAATTAATGACAATTAAGGAGTTTCTATACTGTCTTAAAGAAAACGTGATACCCGCAAAGGATATCATCATTTTCTCCGACGCCAGGCAGCGCTAAAATCTCTGGATTCAATCTCCACAAACTCCAAAACAGCCCTCGACTGTCGATCATCTCTCAAAGGGATGGCGGCACAGTTCACCATTCACATATGCTGGATGCCAGGGCACAGAGATATTCCGGTTAACTGCAGGGCCGACGAACTCCCCAAACAAGGAACAACACTACACATTTCAACTGACTACAGCAACCTGGGTATTCCAATCGCTACATGTAAATTTATGCTAAGGCTAAATGCTATGGAGAGGACAAATCGTAGGTGGACTAGTGTAACACATGTATAGCGACAAAAAAGATTTCGCCAAAGCTTGATCTTAAACGGACTAAGGCTTTAACCTCTTTATGCAGACGGCACATTAGCTCCACTATAGGTGTCATCACAGGATACTGCCTCAAGACTCGGCATGCTAGCAAAAGACTTCTGCAGAAGCTGTTTAGATGAGGATGAGGAGGAAACTGTTCTTCATCTCCTCTGTACATGCCCTGCACTATCTAACAAACGAAGACTTTTTCTAGGAGGCTTCTTCTTCAGTGAGATTAATGAACT
Organism: Philhelius pedissequus; assembly: GCA_910595825.1. Classification (NCBI taxonomy): domain Eukaryota; kingdom Metazoa; phylum Arthropoda; class Insecta; order Diptera; family Syrphidae; genus Philhelius; species Philhelius pedissequus. Next base: position 69,820,486 of record OU343160.1, on the reverse strand, counting down.
AGCATACTTAGGTCCGTTTGCTGATAAGTATCTTAAATATTTATGTAAAAAATTATAACATATTATTAGATTTTAAATAGAAATCTTTTGCATACGATGTGATCGAACATAAGAGCAAGTTCGTGTGATCCAGTCGTGCATTTTATTTAAATAATATTGCAAACAAAAGATAACACATGATTATTATTTGCGAAACGTCAATTATTAGTGTCGGATTTAATTGAAAAATTGATAGTTAACAGTTAACCAAATTAACGAAATTAAATAATTTTTAATTTTGTTTTTATTGTTCTCGAATGCTTTGTTTAGAATTAAAGCGTAAAATTCGTAGAAACAGATATTTTCTTTCGTTTTTTTCTAAGTTTTGGTATATCAAGAGGATTTAAGGTAGGAAGGTAAGCTAGAGATATGAGCGATTGAATTCTATTAAAAAACTTTGTAGGCGAACAAGAGTGTTTAGTACTCGTATGGGAGACTAGCTCCAAATGACATATCCAGGTAAGATGGCATACATGCATTTTATTAGTAACCATAACCGCTACAGTTCTTTTGAGTACGGCCATATTTACCATATTTAGACTATTACATTGTCAGCAACCAGTATATTGTAGCGGTTTCGGCTTGTAATTGTCTAAGTACAAGAGCAAAATGAAACATTTAAATAAAAGTACTTCAATTAGGCATTCTTGGTCGAAAGATAGCATAGCTCAGGTCATTGATAATATTAAAAAAAAATTGGAAAAAAATCGAACTTGAGACCAAAAGAGCGGATTTTCTTCAAACTTGGTATTTAAGCGTTTAAGGTGATTGTCTAAAATAGATATTTGAATCGATTCTTTTTCTTAGCCCGATAACTAACGATACCGATCATACATTTCTTTCTTCCATTTTAATTATCTCGAAAACGGATCTAACGATTTTGATAAAAAGAAAGTGTGTGTACTACATTGGGTATTGTTTACATTTTGATCAAATTTATTTTTTACACATTTTGTTATTAACTTTAACAGCCATACAACCATTTTTTGGATTTCGACTTTCTCATAAAGGGCTTGACGGATTTTTATTAAGCGAGGCCCTACAAATTCTAGACAATACTACGCATACCAACATTTTTGAAATATACTTTTTTTTTGGATTTTTGAAAAAAAAAATATTTTTTTCTATCTTCGAAAATTCGATATTTCTAAAACTGATGACGATTTTTTTCGAAATTATTATTTTTTTAGGCTTATATTATTAATTACATAAAATTTCCATACCACATGTAATTCAGGAATCTTTTTTTAAATTTGTACCTATACAACAAATTTTGTGAAGAAACGACTTTAAAAATATAATTAGCTGTTTCTACTAAGAAATACAAGTTACATACGACGTGATTGAAGATAAGAACAAGTACGTGCGATCCGATCCAGTCGTGCATTTTATTTTTCCCAATTTGCAAGTCAAATCGGATGTTAGAAAAGATTTTTTTTCTTAAATTTCCTGAGACCATATTTTTGAAAACTTTAATTTTTGAGAACCTGAAGTAACAGTTTATGAATTCTTTGATTTTGCGTTTGCCAAAAATTGATATTTGTTGAGTTGTATTTATAAAACTTGTATTTGACAAATAAACTAAATATAAATGTTAAATAAAATCAAAATCAATATACATAATTCATAAGTACAAAAATACTACTTTTTGAATAATTAAAACGTAGATTTAAAGGAATCCTAAAATATTTCCCCTTTGAAAAAAAATATTGATTTTCGATTTATATTGGACCGAAAAGAAAAGTTCCAAATTTCTTGACACATCCTAGACCAAACAAGAAGTTACAAAAAAATCGAAATTGGACAAGTGAATACAAATTGTTTCATGTTTTCGCGTTAGCAAATTAATCAACTTACAAAACTTTAAGCTCATAAATTATGACTGTAATCTTTAATGAAATAAATTAAAAGATTTGATTCATTGAAGTCAATTTGAGAATACAACTTGAAATTCTGCAACCACTCAAAAGTAACATTAGATATTAAAGTGATTGCCATCAATTGATTTTAATCTTTCGTACACATTACTGCCACTTTATTGCTCCTATATGAATGGAAAACACAAAATATTGTAATTTTTTTCAATCTCAAGGAAATGATGACTGCAAAATTTGAAGTCACAGTCTCCAAAGTGAAGTCAATGAATGCAATCTTTCAATTGAATTAAATGAATGATTCTTAAGGATTGAATTCATAAAAGTTAACATTATAGAGGTAACCGTCAGAGCGGAATTTTCTACGATTTACCACGAATCGGAGACATTTAGCTGCGAGGAATCGGAAATTCTGTCCGACGAAATTCAACGCATGCGATTTGTATGTGATGAAGTACTTTTAATGGTTTTAGTCCTAGGTCAGGTTCTCGTTGCGGAAAGTGTTTTCTTTTTAAAGAAATTGTTTATTAAAATATAAGTAATGAAGAAATAAACATTATGTACGTTAACTAGTGCGCTTTTTGTTTTTATGCAGAAGGAATAAACAAGTTCACAACAATATGAGCGGAAGATGCCCAGCGAATATCACGATATTGCATATCTAAAATTACACAAGAAGGACACCAGAAGTTGTGGCTGTGTTTTAGTTTTTAATGCATCATATATTTTTTAAAGGTTTGGAGTGACACCATCAGACCGATAATTCGTTTTGTATTTGTGTTGAATCTGCTCCAAAACAAAAGCAAACGCATTTTTATTTAGGCGAAAATTTTTCTTCAATCTTGAAGGGAATTATAGAATTAATAGAATTAGAGCTGCGTCAGGTAGTCAGCGTATATTGTTTTCGTTCTTGCAATGTTCTTTTAAGTCTTTTTTAGACAATCAGTTGTCAGTTCAGTTAAAAAAGGTAGTGTGTTTAGACATCAGTCTGATGTTCAGTTGAGCTTTCATTTTACTTGTGAGCAGTCGAAAGTCTGAAGATAAATTTCAATGAAAGCGACCATAATATCATTCCTTTTCGACATAATTAGCTTTATCACGAATTCCATCGTAATCGGAAACTTGTTATGAATCTTGAAAAAATCTATAACAGAATCCATCGTAGTGGAAATGTTCATACGAACTGCCATTACGAACGGATTCTGCATTAGCTTTTTCGGGATTCATAAAACTTTCCGATTACGGTGGAACTCATGATAGGGCCGATTGAAAGTAAAAACAGTTAATTCACCGCCAAGAATCAAGAAATATCTTGAAGAACGAAAGCTCCTTAATGACCGGCAGTATAGCTTTCGCAGCAATAGGTCCACTGTTGATCTACTAGTATATCTCACCGAACGGTGGCACAAATCGTTAAATCGTTTTATAGAAAGTAAGTTTATTGCGCTTTATATTTCGAAAGCATTTGATAGAGTTTGGCACCAAGCTCTCTTATCGAAAATGTGTGCATTTTGTATCGACGAATCTCTTCTTCGTTGGATTAGAAATTACCAATTCATAAAATAAATGCTGGTGTGCCCCAGGGATCCGTTTTGTCTCCGACCCTTTTCTCATTTTCATTAATGACATCTTATCTGGAACTTCTAATCCACTAAATTGTTTTGCTGACGATAGTACTCTCAGCTTTACATATTCGTTTGCATATTCACCTCCTTGTTCTTCGGATGTAGAACTGCAACGACAGCCTATGATCAGCTCATTAAATTCTGATCTCGACAGCATTGTCCAATGGGCAATAAGAAACCCTGTAGAATTTAATGCTTCAAAAACTCAGTGCTGTCTTCTGTCATTGAAGCACAGCCCACCCCCCATGCCGCTATCCATTAGCGGCACTTGCACTGAAGAAACCAATCAGCTGTCAGTCCTTGGCATGTGCATCACAGACCATCTTTTGTGGAATGACCACATACCTAGTCCATGTTGCGTAAAACGCTGCAAATTGTTTGGGCTTTCTTCGAAGATGCAGAAATTCTTCTCCCCGTCTGATCTGGCTGTAATCTATAAGGCCTTTATTCGTCCAAAGCTCGAGTATAACTCTCACATTTGGGCAAGAGCTCCTATAACTAACTTGGAGCTCTTAGATAGAATTCAAAACAGAGCTCTAAGAATGATAGGCGATAGAAATATAATTGAAACATTTTTATCTCTCGAACACGGCGAAATGTAATCATGTCTTTTATTATTTTATCGCTATGTTTATAAACAATGTTCTACCGAAATAGCCAGTTGCATTCCTCCCCTCAAACTATTCAACTGCTCATCAGTTTACCCTTGAGCCCAACTTCGGATGTACTGTCAAGTACGGAGATTCTTTCTTTAGCCGTACAACACGAATGTGGAATGCGTTACCAGGCTCTATTTTTCCCACTCATTTTGATATTCTGAACTTTAAAACCAATGCATTTTAAATACTTCCCTATTTTCCTAACACTCGGACGGTACTTAAACATATTAAGAGTAGTCAAAATCCCTCTAGTACGCGACAATTATAAAAAAAAAAAAACTGGAATTGAAATGACGGCTGAACTGAGAACTAAGCTGAAACGCATTTACATATCAGTTGAACTGATGACTGAACGGCCAACTTATGGGAATTCCATCAGTTTCAGTTAAACGCTTCAGTTTTTGCTTTTAGACATCAGTTTAACTGAAAGCTTAACTGATAGCTCAACAGAAACTGAAACTGAAATGATCGTCTAAATGGGCCTTTATTTTCTAAATAAATAATATTGAATTTCAAAAGTTTTTTTTTTGTCAAATTATTCTTTTGTTGACAGTTCAAACGGAAACAAGACATGTGTTTGGAAATAGGGAGGGGACTTTATTCGATAGTTTTGATTTTAAAATCGGTGCATCTAATTACATTTCATAAAAACTCTAGCGCATTAAAATTGAAAAAAATTCTTTCTATAAACAATAAATTACACTCTATCGCCAATTTTGCATGGTTTAAAACGATTATTGTTTATTTAATAAGAAAAAACTATCGAAAATATATCGCATTTTCGATATTATCAGTTAAGTTGCTCATCTCTGCCTGAAGTTTATATCCATCGCAATGCGTCGTCGTATTACTTTAAAATTTCTTCCGATGACAGCTACTTCGAACTGAAATTGAATTTCCGACGAAGATGCGTTGCGGAGAAAACTCCGCTCCGACGGTTACATCGATAGGGCAGAATATTCTGTGTTTTTTTCCGACCAAACTTCATTACCTCGACTTGTACCTACCTATGCTCTCAATACCTATCGACATCTTAGCTACATTTCACAAATCACAAAAGAAGAGTTACTATAATCCCCAAATACCAACCTTATACAATATTAAGGTATATGTACGTAGGTCCAGGTATCTACTAAAGAAATCATAATCCTTGTTTCAAGAAGATCAACTGTAATCGAACAGTCTTTCTGTATCTAACAGCAGAGCGAGTAAATCCTTTTTCGTTATTCTATGTATAGTACCAATATCCCAAGCCCGACCTTTCTCTATAAAATATTTACTGAACAAGGTCATGAAATTCACTACCACTTCCAGGACACACATACGGCACAGGCTAAGTTAAAAAATGGCATTCCAAATTTTTTTTGCTATCCCCAACCCAAATTATGTTGGGTAGATACTTACCTTAGGAGGATACAAATAGGACGAAGAGCATATACTTTCATTATGAGGATATCCTTTGCGTCAAAGGATAACACATGAAACAGAGAGAGCTAAATTATATCCACAGTTTTTAAAGGACATACCCGTATTCTGGATTCTAATGGGTATCGTTCCGCACATCACATTGTTTCAAAAGATGGTCTGCGCGGAGGCCGGCGCGCGGTCAGAAGAGTCCGGACACCAGAATAATAATACCTTACCAACTAGGAGTTGCTTGACATTATAAAGGACCATCACAGAGGAAATTCGGATCCTTTGGGATTTTTTTTTTTGACTTAGGTGATAAGTAAACACATTTTGCTGCAATGTCACTGTATCTAAAGCAGTTACAACGATATGGCGAACAAAATGCCAACTAATCGGATGATAAAGTCAATATTTATCCAGTAATCTTTGTTCTTGTATTTTGGGTCGGTTTTTACATTGTCAAAGGCGGATGGCGACTCATCATAAACCTATAAAAACTATTTCCAGCATCCTGTTCCAGTTAGAGAAGCGTGTGGATACCACCATTCCATTTTAAAGCTACGACTTTGAAAGAAAAAATATTATAAAAAAAAACAAAAAAACAGGAAGTGGACACAAACATCCGATCCGCCTGTGTTGCCGGCTTTTGCAACGTTGGTCGCCTTTGAGCGGCGCATGAACTCGCAATTGTAGATTCTATCTTTACGAACGTTTAGAAAACTATGAACAAACATTTTAAAGAAGGATTTTTGATGCTACTATACTATTTGTGTATGTGTGTGTATATGTTTATATCACTCGTTTAAATTGAGTTTATGTTTAGTCGGAGCAGGAAGATAACGGCAGGAAATATGTACTGTACCTACTTAAATACTGCCCAGATAAAAGGTCAAAAGTTGAACGCATAACATGTTAAACTATGATGATAGTTGGTTTGGCATACTGATGGCTTTAGGATAATGGATATCTGTGTATTTGAGTTTATACAGAAATACATAAACATAAACTCAATCCGACAAATAGAACCGCACTTAACAATGATGCCGGTGCGGTAGTAGGCTATTATAGTGCAGAGGTGCCGGAGGGCATCAGAGATCAGCCAACATCCTTCCATTGAGTATAGATACATAATGTTTTATGATGATGCTTTATCCTACTTTATGCTCAATGAAAATTTACACCTCCTATAGATAAATTACACAGGATTATACAAAAGCCAGTTTGTCTTTGTATAGGTTAGTTATGTTTAACACAGAATAAAGGAGCAGCAGGACTACAGGATGAACCAGTTGATAGGTCTTATTTTGCCAACATTATAGAAAGATAACTACTTTTAAAAGACATATATGCTGCATTGGTAAGTCCTCAACAAAAGAACCAATGACATGGGATTTATATTGCGTAGAACTTATCAGTTAGGTATAAGCATTATCTCTCTATATCTTGGAATTTATTTGAAATTTTAAGTTGATTTAGTTTACGATAATTATTGATGAAACTTTGAGTTTCATTTATGTGGAATAATTTATTTAGATCGAACATAATTTAGGGATTAAAAAAAGAGAGTCCTTTAAATTGCTTCTTGTTATAAAGCTTTAATTGAGTGATTTCACAATCTCCTCTAAGTCATTGATGGATATAAAAAGGAACATCAACTTCCATATCTACTTTGACATGGAATCCAGTCTTCTTATAAGTCTTCTTATAAATCAATAGTAGTATGCCGTTAAGGATGAGCTTTAAAGAAACCTATCAAAATGGATGTCACAAAAATAAGATGAAATCTTGCAGAATAATTTGTTAAAATATAGATCTACTTCTTCAATTTCATTGTCCTTTAAAAAAATAAGTAAGAATGATTTTTCTAACTTTAGGGACAATATCTAGCTCCCACACTGTAAACTAAATCTTTTCCCTATAACAATATGGCTTTCTTTAAAAAAATTAAACGACCTCTCATCTCCAATCGTATCTAATAAAGTATGCGTTCTGGAAGCTAGATAAATTGATTCAATAATACTTAACTGATTTTAGCATAGATTTTTTAATAAAACCTGCCGTTTTCGCTGAGCTATATTTAAATCGTTCTATTTGAAACACCATTAGCTCAGCATCAGGTATTCCGCAGGGAAGTCACTTAGGCCCTATATTTTTTTTTTGTTAACCATTATTGATTTAGAATTCAATGGCTCTAACCTAGAGTTTTGTGCTAATGAAGATCTCAAAACACATGCCCTCCATGAAGATTACGATTACGATTCGTTTTCGTATTCGTAATCGTAATCATATTCGAAATCGTATTCGTATTCGTAATCGTAATCGTATTCGTAATCGTAAATTGTTAATTAGAACTTCGAAAACAAAAGTTGATGTTCTGCATTTCGGTGTATACTACTTTCCGAGCGCTTCAAATCATTTTGTTTATGTTCCATGAATTGTTTTTTTAAAATTGGTGCAATTACAGTTAGCTGTGTATTTTTTAGTGTGCAAAATGTAAGAACATTATGTTTTTTTTTGTTTTACTTGCGATTATAGGTACTATAAGGCAAGTTATGCATTCGTCGAAAAAAAAAGTTTTGAGATAACAATCAAACATGACATTACGATGATAGCGAAGACGAACAAAGATGGTCTAAACATTCTGTCCGTTTGTATGTCTGTCTGTCTGTCAGTCTGTCTGTATGTATGTATAGACACCTTCAATCCAAACGGGTGGGCCGAATTGCTTCAATTGTATTGGTTAATAGTTTTTTAGGTATTGTACAGAGGGGAAATTGAAATTTTGTTTAGCTCAAAAAATAACGGAACCGGCCATATAACCGTTACGTCAAAGCCTATTTTTCTCGGAAACGGCTATAACGATTTTGATTTTAAAAACTCAGTGCAGCTTTTTAGGTATGGTTGAAAAAAAAAAATTTAATGTATTATAACGGTACTTTCCATAGGACCTTTTTTTATTTCGACTATCTCATAAACTGCTTAACCGTTTCTTTCGAAATTTTGCACATATATAGGCTTATGTTTCCCAATTTATACTGCGTACCAATATTTTTAATTAATATTTTTTGTATTTTTAATAGCATTTAAAAAAAAATTTAATTTATATTTTGGAAACTTCTCAATAATTTTTTTTTTCAAAAATTACAGTTATATGTATTTGCTGAATAATATATGAATTGGCGTCTTTAATTTTTTTTTTTAATTTTTTTCAAAAAGTTTAAAAAAAAACTTTTTTTCTCAAAAACCGCTGCACAGATTTTTAAAATTTTTTTTCTCATAAATTCAAAATTAAACAAGAAATAAAATGGAAACTTTTTTAATTTTTTAATTTTATATTACTATATTATTATTATTCTCATATTAATTTTGTTAGAAAAAAATTAAAGAAATTTTGTATATTTAAAAAAATTAAGTAAAAAAACGACTTTAAAAATATGTTTAGATTTTTCATAGAAATCTTTGTATACGATGTGATCGAACATAAGAGCAAGTTCGTGCGATCCAGTCGTGCATTTATTTTTTTTTTGATATGTAATATGTTGATTTTGTCTACACCATTGCCAATTGATCTTTGATAACTTTCTTCAGCTAATAATCGGAGTGTTGCTGAGAGTTTTTGAATTGAAGCTATCGATGAAGGTCTTATGAATGGTCCTATTTCCCTTAAAATATATTGTATATAACATCCTTTTTGCGGGTAATTACCGTAAAAACTTGAAACAATTTATTTGATTTGTCTCGCAAATGATTGTGTCTTCTAATTTTCTCTTTATAGTTCAGCTTACTCAGTTTCTCTTAAAATCGCCAAAAAAAATACATCCATTTTAATGAGCAGTAGTAATTTCGCTTTAGAGACAATATGAAAATGGATTAAACTGCGGGTTTGACACTTCGAAGTTTTCGAATTCGATCGAAATGTAGAACAAGGATTTTTATTTCACGTAAAAGTAAAATGCGGAACACGGTGCCTGTGTTGTGTTGTTTAATGAATTCCTTAATGGATTGCCATGATTATTCCTAGAGTCAACAAATTCAATTATCATCGGTTGAGTTTTAATTAAAAATTTACTTTTTCGGTGTATTTACTTAAGGATTTGATTAAATTGTGTGCATATACTGCATGCATTGCAAGTAAGTCAGTTTATGAACGATTTATTAATTAACAATCCGACAATAAACATGTATTTAAATTGTGAGAAAACATTTATGAATTATGAATACGACCTCTCTCTCTGTTATGCCTAAATATTTAGAAATAATAGACTGGCTTACTTTCAATATGTATTCCCCTTATTGCTACTATATAAATAAACAGAGATTAAACTAGATTTATTATTTTTTTTTTATTAAAAACAAATACATATACAAAATTCAAAACAAAACTCAACAAAACAAAATATTCAATTTAAAACACCAATTTCTATCCTTCTTCGAAGGGTACACTACTAGAAATAGTATTCCATTTATTCATCGTATGTGAATAATATACATAATATATACATACATACATACATATGAATATACATTTATTTGTACGTATTTTCTTTTCAAATATTTTTTTTCAAGAGGAATTTGACAATTCACAAAATTTGCATAAATAATTTGAGAAAATGTTGTGTCTTGAAATTTCCATTTGAAGTTGAATAAAATTAATCACATCGATTCTGGATTGTCGGATAAAAAAAAATGATGAAAAGCAAAAAATTCTAGGATAAGGATTTTGCTAGATATTAGTCTGTGTGAAAATTTAATTTCAAAATTTCCATTAAAGTAGAGTAACATGTTGAAAATGCCAATATAAATCTCATATACCCCAGCACCTATAGTTCCGGTTTTGAAAGAACCAAAGACCATATGCATAGAAAATGTCTTTGAATTTTATTTCGGCATAGTCTGGATGGTGGTGTTGGAAATGATACTTTTTTTTTATTTT